>JAVQMF010000026.1:0-5000000 GCA_032878935.1 Erythrophleum fordii | reverse complement strand
CCTAAAGGTGCTTAGGCAAAGGATGAAGGCCATTAGATAGACTCTTGTTGATATCCCTCGGATCAGCCTTGATGTATATATGCATCGCATTTTGCTAGAGGATGGTGCCAAAGCTATACAGTAGCCATAGAGAGGGCTCAACCTGTTAATCCTTGATATGGTAAAGAAAGAGGTTTCTAAACTTCTTGCTACAGGTATAATCTATCCTATTTTTGATAGTCAGTGGGTTAGTCCAATTCAAATAGTCCCGAAAAGATTAGTATTACTGTGATGCGTAATGATGAAGGTGACTTAGTTCCAACTAGTGTCTAGAATAGTTAGAGGGTATGTATAGACTATAGGAAACTGAATTTCTTGATTAAGAAGGATCACTATCCCCTCCCCTTTATAGATCATATGTTACAAAGACTTGTTGGTAGATTCCATTATTGCTTTCTGGATAGGTTTTCTAAATATTTTCATATTTGTATTGCACCAGAAGATCAGGATAAGACCACATTCATATGTCCATTTGAAACCTTTGCATATAGACACATTCCATTTGGCCTTTGTAATACACCAAGCACTTTTCAGCATTGCATGATTTTCTTATTTTATGATTTTCTTAAGCATTGCATGGAGATATTTATGGATAATTTCACAGTTTATGGTGATTCTTTTGATGTATACTTAGCTGATTTGAATATGGCTTTGGAAAGATGCATTAATTATAATCTTGTGCTGAATTTTGAGAAATGCTATTTCATAGTTAGGAGAGGAATTATTTTAAGACATTGTTTCATATGATGGCATTAAGGTAGATAAAGCTAAGGTTGACATCTCTTCCATATCCCTTGTGTATTAAAAATGTGCGTTCTTTTCTTAGGCACGTTGGATTTTATAGGAGATTCATTAAAGATTTCAGTAAAATAGCATTACCATTTTCTCGTTTACTACATAAAGATATGAGTTTTGGTTTTGATGATGCTTGCAGGTGTGCTTAGGATGAGTAGAAGAAGAAACTCACTACACCCCCTATCATTTAGCCACTTGACTGGAGCCTTCCATTTGAGCTCCTGTGTTATGCTTTAGACTATGCATTGGGTGCAGTCCTTGCCCAAAGAGTGGAGAAAAGACATGTCATATCCTATGCCTCAAAGACATTGAATGCTACTCAAGCCAATTATATCACCACAGAGAATGAGCTATTTACGATTATCTTTGAGCTAGAGAAATTTTGATCCTACATCTTCCACACAAAGGTGATCGTCTTTATAGACCATTCAGCTATCAAGTACTTGTTCAAGAACCTAGACTCTAAACCTTGTTTGATTAGATGGGTAATGCTGATACAAGAGTTTGATGTGGAAATTCGTGACAAGAACGGTGTAAAGAACATGGTAGTTGATCACCTGAGTAGGATTGAGACTCCTGTGGTAACATCTTTTTTACCTTTAGATGATTTTCCTAATGATAGGCTTTATGTAGTTGGTATGTCTATTTCTTAGTATGCTGATATTGCTAACTATCTAGCTATATCTATTTTGCCTACTCATATAAATAAGCATCAATTAGATAAATTTAGGAGAAAGGCTAGATACTATATCTGAGATTATCCTAATTTATAGCACATCTGTAGTGATCAGGTGATTAGGACATGTGTGCCTTAGTATGAGCATGATTCTATATTGCATTTTTGTCATACATTAGCCTATAGAGGTTACTTTTCATCATATCACATTGTTAGGAAGGTTTTAAATTCTAGATTGTACTAGCCCATTCTATTTAAATATGCATATCAGTTCTACAAAAGTTGTGATAGATGTCAGCACTCTAGTAGTATTTCTAGAAGGAATGAGATGCCTCAACAGTCCATTCTATTTTATGAAATTTTTTATGTTTGGGGCATTGATTTCATAGGCCATTTCCCCATCTCTTTTGGTTTTTCATATATATTGCTAGCTGTGAATTATGTCTCTAAGTGGATGGAGGCAAAAGCCACTCGTACTGATGATTCCTCTATGGTTGTAGATTTTGTTAGGCCTTACATATTTTGTAGGTTTGGAGTTCCCAGAGCAATCATTATTGACCAGGGTAGTCATTTTTGTTACTAGACAATGCAAACACTTTTGAAGAAATATGGAGTGATCCATAAGGTTGCTACCCTTTACCATCCACAGACTTATGACCAAGCAAAGGTGTTAAATAGAGAAGTAAAGTAGATTCTAGAAAAGACAATGCAACCCAACAGAAAAGATTAAAGTAAGAGGCTAGATGATGCATTATGGACCTATTGCACTGCTTACAAAACACCAATTGGGATGTCACCATTCAGACTAGTCTATGGGAAAGCATGCCATCTACCAATGGAAGTATAGCATAAAGCCTATTGGGCAATCAAGTAATGCAATATGAACCTGCAAGAAGCTGGAGTACACAAAATGATGCAATTACAAGAGTTGAAGGAGCATTGGAGAGATTCATATGAGAGTTCTTAGATTTACAAAGAGAAAGTTAAAGCATTTTATAACCGAGCCATTGTGAGAAAGGAGTTTTAAGAGGGTGAAAAAGGACATAGACTCAAGCATTACTTTAAGCGAGTACCTCAGCATGAGTATGAGGAATTCCAATTTTCAGACCCTCCCTGAACAGGTTCCTTCTATCCTTTCCCTACCCTTTTCCTTTTGCATTTGTCTTTACTATTGATTGGTTTTTTTGGATTGTTGGCTGGCCTGATACATTAAGGACAATGCATGATTTTAAGTATGGGGAAAGGGCTTCCTAGAAAGTAGGCTTTGATCTTGTTTTTTTAAAAAAAAAAATTAGTTTTGGACATGAGAACTTACATACTGTAGTTGATTAATACGTGATTATCTTGAAATGAAAGGTTTTTTAATTATCATTACATATATTAAATTAAGTGGTAAAGTGCTTAATCTAGGAACTTTAAGTTGATGGTCATTTACCCTAGTGAGTTTTTAGGCTTAATTTTTTTTTTCCTTTTAAAGTGTATCCTTTTATTTAGTTCTCAATCTATAATTTACCTTGTGTCATGTTCAAGATCACATGCATTGTTAGTTGCACTTGTATAGATAGGATAAAGGCATTCATTTCTTACAATTAACCCTTGGCTAAATATGCTATCCCGTATACAATGATATATCTCTTATTAGTCTCTTTGAGCCTATGGTTTATTCATTTCCTACCCTTAGCCACTTTACGCATTCATATCTCTTCTACCCTTTTTGTTGGATGCTTAGAGTTATTAAGAGCATGCATTTCATATATAAGATGGATAAAGACACATTGTCCATTTGTTGTATTGCCAATTGTCAATATTCTTAGCTTACTTAAAAAAAAAGAGAGAGAAAAGAAAAGATAAAAGAATGAAAAAAAAAGGGAAAATTGTAATTATTATTTTTATATTATTACCTGTTGCACCATAGTAAGTAAATAAGATTTAGTTGATATGCTTGGTTAATCCTAATTCCATTAACTAGCTCTTGGTGATTCTAGATGTTCAACCTTTTTATTAGTTTTACTTTGTTATCCCATTTGGTTTCTTACATGATCCCTTTTCTTTCTAACCATAGCCATCACAATAAAAGTCCTTTTGATATATGTGGTGTAATTGACTTTAATAGTGGTAGAGAGTTTAGACATTTGCCAAACCTATGGAAAGAGAGCTACTGTGAAGGAATTGAGGGTAAACACAAGCTACTTGAGTGAAAGAGCAAATTAGACACTATCCTTGGAGAGGACCCTAGATTTGATAAGGACCTTAGCTAAGTTTCTTTGCCATGATGTTTGATCTTGCAACATTTGATTAACTTGCCTTGATTTGAAAGGTATGATTGTGCTAATTAATTGCATGGTTTGTTTGCTTCTCACATTTCTTGTTTTTTTTTTCCTTTTGGTTTTTTTATGGCTTTTATTCTATTTTTGCCCTGAAGTGCAAAAGAATAAGTGTGAGGAAATTGATAATTCTTATATTTTCATCATTTTTATCCCCCATTCTTATTGATTTTAATGGATGGTTTTGGCTAATTAGGGTTTTTTAGATAATTTTCATGATTTTGGCCAAATTTTGGATTTGATGGCTTTTTGGGCTAATTCTTTGGGATTATATTCATATTTTGTATATTATGTGATTCCATTAATTTTAGGGTTAATTCTTCCTATATTGCCTAATCTAAGCATTGCACTATAATTTCATGCCTAATTGTGCTTTACCGAGTGATTAATCATGAAATTCTAGATGTTTTCTAGTGAGTTTCTTTCAGGAAATGTCCATTTCTTCATCTATTTGATGATTCCCTCTATCCTATATCATTAGTTTTCATTTCATATTAAACCCAAAATTTCACTGTCTCTACCATTTTTTACTTTCCCAAAACACCCCTACATAAAGACCCATTTGGATTTTTCATTAATGAATTTTGATTTGATCATTTTATATGATTATTAGGCAATTAATTTTATGAGATTAATGGTTAAAATTGAGTCATTTGATCATGGATGTGATTAGTAAAAAGGATTAAAGTTGATCCAACTAAGGGTAAAATAGTTATTTGCATAGAAAAATATTTTTTCTTGTGAATTTCTTAATTTTTTTCTTTCTTTCTAATACTTTCTCTCCATTTGTGTTTAATTTTCATCCTTCCATTAGTCTTCAATAGGGCTTAATTGGATTAATTCATTTAATTAATGATTAATACTACTTAATTATGTGCTTAATTGTAACACCATATATTTCTAGCTTATTTCATACTACTTCCATGTCTTATATTATGCAATCTATAAAAGAGTAAAAAATATGGTATTAAAATAATGAGTTTTTTAGCTTTGCGTTGCGTATAAAATTTTCCTTTAGAGTCTCATGGGCCATATGGACTCATGTATCATATTCTCATATTTAATTACATGGATACAACTCATTTCCATCACTAAAAGTGGCTTACAACTCGTGAAAACCAAAAGGAAGCATAAAACACATAAGCATTTTCGGCCAGAATTTTCTCATTTTTGTCACACAATTTGAAATATCATAACTAATTTTAAAAAACTTAAAATCATATATTCTTAGCCATTCTAAAAAGCTACACATGTCTACTTTATACTAAAAATATTTTCAGACCATGAAACATAACACAAAAGATGTTTGACATTCGAAAAGGTCCAGAGGCTTGGCTATCCACTGGTACTATCACAAAATTCTGTAACAAATTTTAAAAATATCCAATTAATTTCAAAAAAATCCAATCCATGCAAATGATATGAATATAGAAAGCTACATATGTTAGCTAGAGGAAAAAAATAACTCTAGACCAATTTAGGCATGTCCAAGTGTCGAAACCCAATCAAACAATATTTGAGGTCAGTTAGGGTGCCTAATACTGGGTAGGATCTTTAAAAATTTATATCTCCGTCTTTAGACCTCTAAATGAGATGCTTCTAGTTAGCACAGGTCATTAGAAATGTCTAGTTTCTCCATAAAAAATTTTGTGGCAATTGGACATCATTTGAGTCCTATGTAACAGATTTCATTTTCGGACCTGAGTGAACAGTAACATGACCAAAATCAAAATTTTTCCAACTTTGAAAATTCAACAAATATTCTATAAACCTTTAAAAATTCTATACTTTAACTTCACAAAAATATTTCAATAAGTTCTAAATGCATGCCAAATCTCAACTCAAAGAGAGCTCATTTGGATAAAAAATGGTATAGATTTCCAATACTTTCTTTAATGTTTAACACCTCTTGGGCAAGTTTAAAAATATGAACATGATTTGCATGAACTGCCCAAGTGGAACCAAATCTCATATATCTCAATTTGGCCATCTCACTTGCATTTGTACATACTTACATCAAACTTTCAAGAAGCACAATTTGCCATTACATACTTAAATTACATTCTAGTATTCACATAACATATTCTCTCGTTTATACATCACATATTAATATAATTATACATGTTCGAAAGGTCATAGATCATATACAACAATGGACTACATCAATAGACACCAATATGTCCTCAAAGCACCAAAACTATGCACTTTGGTGTCAAGCTCTCAATTCTCATATGGATGGCTTCCATTCCTTTAATCTCTTAGTCCACTTAGCATATTAGAACATTGGAGAGGAGGGGATGAGATTCAAAAATTTATAATAGCTCATCTTCCATTCAATCATACATAAAAGATGCGAAACAAGTCTTACCAATGCATGCATGGCATATGGACATGTGCAATCATTCAAGGAACATTATTGGTATTTGAAAAAATCATATATAGTATACAAAAGGCTTGCTAAACAAGTAGATTGGCCTCACCCAATTGCTTGTGGATGTTGGACTTGCTTCGCCCATTCTTTAAGAGGTTCTTGGATTCAACCATGCTCTTAGAAGTCAACCTTACTTTTAGGAGACTTTTTACTTTGTCTTAACTAATCTTAAGGGTTCTTGGCTCATCCTCACCGTGGCTAAGGGTTCTTGACCTCACCATGCTCAAGCAAACCAAAACAAACATCATGAACATCATTTAAAAACATAATGCATCATTATGGTACTATGGAGTATGAGCTCATGCTAGAACATTTTTCATGGCTTGAAATATACATACACATATTCAAAAACAAGTAAAACAAGCAATCATACATAAGAGGAGGTGGAGAGAGCTACCTTGCTAGCATTTGTAAACTTTTTTCTTGAATTTCCCCTCCTTGCTTTGGCCTCACTCACATAAAGGTGTAGGAATAATTTCTCTTAGCCTAGACACATCATATGGAAGCTAATTATATTCTTGAAGTAAAGTCTAAGGCCATACAACTTGCTTAGATACTAGTTTGGCTCATTTGCCCATTTATATTTCTAAGAATGCACCTAATGAAATAACACCCATCAAATAAATTCTAGGCTCTATTCTTTCTTTTCAAATATGATTCTTGACTTCTTTTAAGCCTCTTGAAGTCATCACACAATTAAAATAAAGAGCCTAACTACATATTACTTTTTTAGGTCATATTATGGAACATAAAGCACCAACTCATTCCCTAGGCTTTGTAAATTTTTTCCAAGGCTTTCCCTCTTATTCATTCATCATATATGACTCAAAAATAAGCTTAGAAAATTTTAAAAACTCTCCCTAGGTATATAAACCTCTCTTGGCCAAACCTATAAAGGAATTTGGCCTTCATGGACTTTGCTTTGTTTTCTTGATGGAAGAAGCACATAGGGAGACTTTTAAGAATCTTAGGAGCTCATTTAAACTCTCACTTAGATATAGGAATTAAGGAATCAAATCAGATTTTGCAAGGAATAGATGAAACCCTAGACTTTGCATCTTGAATTTCCATGGTTATTTGTTAATTTTCTTTGTATATTCTTAATCTCCACATCATTTTTCCTAAGAATCACCCTTGATTTTTCCTAAAAACCAAGCTCTCCTAGGGTTTCTTAAGTAGGGTGAAATGGTGGAGGAAGAGGAGCAAGGGGTAGTAACCATGGAAGAAGAAATTACTTTGTTTTCTTATTTTTTCTCACTTGAATCTTGTCTTCTTCAAGCTCCTCTCTTCAAATCCGAATTTTTCCCTTAATTTCTCTCTTAAAATAAATTTATAAAATTCATTATAATCATAGGAAACAAAGGAGAATGGAGGAAAAGAGGTTTAGATGGAAGAAAGTATAAAAAACTACCAAGAATCTATACCTTTTTGCCTTGATTTCTCCTTCTTCTTCTCTCCCTTTGCTGCACCTAAACCCTAGATTTCTCCTTTAAATTAGGGCAGAAAAAATTGTGTCTAAATGAGTGAGGAGGTGGGGCACCACTTATATATAGGTAGGAGGAAGAAATACTTTTCAAAAATTCTTATTTTGCCCCTCATTTTTGGCACTTTCATTTCTACTTCATTTTAGCTCCTTTTTTAGAACCATATTTTCTATTATAAATTTAGATTCCAATTTAGTAAAATTCCTTTGGAATCACTTAAATCAGAGCTAAAATCTTCCCGAACGAATCCATCAAAGTTTAGGTATACTGACGTTGAAAAACATCTACCGGAGGGGATTTAACTATTCTGGGGCTTCCCATAGTTTTCAAGGCCTTTAAGAACCCTGAAAAACTTTAAAATTTCATTTAAAAAGTTCTCTTGTGAGAATTCTAAAATTTGCTCAAAATGACGAAAATGCCCTTACGTTTTGTCACTCTTTCGTTATATTTTGTTTCCTCATTCTAGCTTCGTTTTTATTTCTATCTGAGCCTAGAATTCTCATTTTTAAAAGTCTTAAATGGACTTGCTATTGTATCCAATGAATTTCGTACAGTAACGGAGAAATCATACATTATGTTTTTTTACGTTTTCTCTCATTTTTAGAGAACCAGATATTGCATTAATCACTTTATTTTATTTTATTTTATTGCTACATAATCTATTTTGGTGTCACATTTTTATAGGTTGCATGGCTCATTGGAGGGTAATTTGGTCATTTAAATAGAAAACAAACTTGATTTTTCATGGGGTGATGATGATGTTGCATGCTTATGTGGCGCTCATTAATCTATGTTAGTAACTTGTTTTAATCCCATTAGTCCATTCAAGCCCTTACTTATCCACCTCACCTCCATCTCATAACCATAGCCACCTAAGCATCCATGTATACTTACTAATTCATCTCATCATTCTCTCAAATTTTTATTAGTCCAAGTGTCTCAAGCCTTCTCCCTATTAGTTCACCTCACACTCATTAATCCACACCACTTTCTAAACCCTAATTCTATTCTTCAATTCACAAAAAAGGAGAGAAGGACAGCAATTTCAAATTGGCCAAGAGCTTAAAGGCTTCTTCCATCTCCTTGAACGTCTTTTTCCTTCTCTTTACCCTTCTTCTTCACTTCTTCACCATTTTCCTCCATTCCTCCTCCGTTCTTCTACTTTTTCATCTTTCTCTTCATATATTCCTCCATTTTTCCTTTTTTCCTCTTAGCTATGACCCACTCCTCCTTCTTCCACCATAAAGATGCCATTCCCAACTTGAAGGCCATGAATGAAATTTTCTTAAAGATTGAAAGAGGGCTTGTGACCATAAGAAGCTAAGGAGTTTGATGATGATCTAACAAGTTTGGAAGTGATTCAAGAGGCCATGGATTGCAAGCATTGGATTGGGCTAACTATTTCTTTTCCTTTCACTATTTACATTTCAATTTCTATATTAATTTAGTATAGAGTTGGAATTGTAATGGTTAAATTATATTAGACTATTATGGATTGTAATGTGAACCATTGGATTGGTAGGTTCGAATTTGTATTAATTGTTATTATATTAATATAAGATTATGTTTAAATTGACCTTTGCATCTTGTATTCTTATGTCTTGATTCTATAATTTTAGCTTCTTGATTTAGCATTGTAAGTGCTAATTAAGTGGTTTAATTCTTGATTGAAGTATTGGAATTGTTAAATGGATGTGGTTTTATGGGCATAAAGTCTTGGCCAATGATATGGATTAATTGTGCAATTCTTGCAAGGTTGATCACTTGTCATATTATCATACAAGTTAGGTGTTTGATAAAATGCCTAGGAGAGTATTCATTCTAGGTAGTTGGTATTGCATCCTATACTTAGAGAGTTCATGGTTTCAATATATATGGCATTTGATCATAGTTGTTATTCTAAGTCTAATTAACCATTAGAGCCTAATTTTCTTCCTTTTTCAAGTATTGTTAAATTGTCATCTCCATTTCATTTCAATTGAATTTTACAATCTACCCAATTTTACATAATTAGCTCTCTTGAATTTATTCTAGTTTAAATTTTCAAGTCAATCATATAAAAAACAACCCCAAATTTTGTAATTAGTTTGAATCTTACATAGGTTAGTATCTTGGCATTAGCATCCTTTTATTTAGCTATTGGAATTTTAAATAAATTATACCACTTACATTTTCCATACTTGTCCACACCCATATACACTTGTTTATACTTTCATACAATTATCCACATACTTACATACTTTTCCATATTCATGAAAATAATTAAATAAAAAAAAGAAATAAAAATATATACTTTCTTAATTAGTTAGTCACTCACCTAAGTGATATTATTTTAGTTACTCCAAAGTGAAATGACCTTGGTTACACACTTTTACTATGTAATTTTTATTGTGCAATCAAGTTTTTAAATGGTGACCTCACGACAAGGTTGGTCAGTCCTCTAGTTGAAAACAAGTGATTTCCTTTATGTTTGATAACAATGTTATAGACCTATGTAATTAGGGTAGGACTCAATTAATATGAATTGAATGTGAACCAAAACATAGAAAGGTGTTCCATACTTTTTGCATGTTATCAAGTGCATCTGTATCTCATACATGGTACTTTAAGTGGATAGAAGCCTAATTAAACCTAGATAGAAGCTATGACAAAATTGCACAATGTGAGAATTTATAAAAGAATTGTAATAGATGACACTACCAACCATGGTTTGAGAGCTAATAACCTGGAAATCCAAACAAATGGCATTGATATGCTTATCACACAAAATGACATTAAAAAAACCTAGCCACATAATGAACTATTGATGTATTATTAGAATGAATGAATGCATGATATAGTTAACCAATAATAACTTATGTAATCATGTTGTATTTTAATAGTGATAGACCAATTAAGGGTAAAAGTTTTTTTCTTGTTTTATGGTGTGGTATTTGCATGCTATTCAAGCTAGGTGTTAATTGTTGCTACACATATGGGTCACCTTTGCATTGCATAGGCAAGGCATTTGTCATAGGTCATATGACCTTAACTTTAAAATATAGAGAGCACACTTGAGGCATTTGGTTAATAGTAGTGACACAACACACTTTAACCAACTAAGGATGTATAGGGCAACGTTTGATCATCTATTTTTGATGTTATAGGATCTAGATAGGCTAGCACTGATAAGACATATGTTGGTTAATGAGGAAATCGTAATGTTTTTAAACATACTTGCACATTATGTAAAAAATCAAGTTATACAATGTACTTTTCAATCATCTGAAGAAACTATTAGTAGATATTTCAATCTAGTTTTAAAGGCTATGATGCATTTGAATGGAGAGCTTTTAAAACACCTAGAGCCTAATGCAAATGGTTCAAGATATTGTGATAATACAATCTTATCAACCATTAATTTAATCATTCACACACACCTATTAACTCTTTCATATAGAATTGTCTTAATGCGTTAAATGGAATATACATTCCAATCATTGTATCGCTGAAAGCCAAACCTAGGTATTAAACCAAGAAAAGGGTATTACCACTCATTTCTAAGGCATATGCTCATAAGATGACCAATTTATATGTCTTTCTTGGTTAGGAAGACTTTGCAATTGATGGTAGGGCATTGCACTATGCAATTACCAAGAGACATGGCTTAAAAGTGCCATACAATGAAAATCTTCCACTTTTGACATGCTTTCCCTTCATCCACCTAAAGTGCATTGTGTTGTTATATTTATACATGACACATTATATCATTAATGCACACATTCATTTGATTTAGGTCATTACTATTTGGTTGATGTTGGTACACTAACTATGAAGGATCTATTACACCCTTTATATGTAAAAAATACCACTTGAGTGAATAGAGACATAGTCAACACCCACCTACCCCACGTGGCTTGTATAACATGAGACATGCAATGGCACACAATGTCATTGAAATGTGTTTTGGTATGTTGAAAGAATGATGAACAATCCTCAGGATTCCTTCATTTTACCTAGTAAATCACATGATGAAGTCATCATTGCTTATTGTTTATCACATAATCTCATTAAAAAAAAGATTGTAAAAGAGTTTTCGATTAATGATGTTCTAGGCAATGATGCAATCAGACCCCTACCTGACATTGACCCTATAGCAATGATTAAGACATCTAATATGTGGGCCAACTTTTGGGAAGAATTAATAAACAATATATGGACAAAGTACACTTTGCACATAGGATGTACATGACTATTTATAATGATACAACAATATATTTTTTGTCAATAAAGTGTTTATGTATAACACAATGCCTATTTAAAGTTTGGATATCTTATATACATATGGTTGGATGCGTCTTCAATATTTTTTTGTTAACTAATTTGTGATTTCATGATACATTTGAATTCTAGACTAACCAACTTTGAATGTTGCATATTGTATGTTAATGAGTTTTTGGGTCATTTTGAAAGCCCTTATACACATTTTGACACTTTGCATCATGTATTTGCATAATTTCCTACTATGTTTTCATTACGTTATAGCCCCTTAGCATGGAACCTGCTACTAAATCAAGGTCCCAACTAAGGAAGCATCAATGGTTAATAAATGAGGATGCCTGCCTAGTTGAATGTTTGCTTAAGTTACCATCAGTGGGTAAGTATATTGTTAACAGTGCCTTTAAGCTAGGACATTTACAAGAAGTAAAGAAACTCATGTAAGAAAAAGTACTCAATTATGGCATAAAAGCAGTGCTTCACGTCTAGTCCTAGCTAAGGACACTAAAACAAAGTTGATATGTCATGTTTGGTTTACACTAACACATCAACTTTAGTTAGAATCTTGAGGCAAAGCGTATCACACATCAAGGTTTTTCTCAACATTTTACAATTCAAAATTGTGTTCACATCTAATGTTAATTCATTCTCAAGCATTGAAATGTAAGTTTATTAGAAAGGTGACATTGTTTAAGACCAAACCTTTCCTACACTTCAACTAACTATGCATAGTATGGGTGAAAGACTAAGCAACTAATGATGACTCATAAACTGTTGGTGATGTTAGGGAGGAGAATGCTGATTGGGGCATCAAAGACCTTGATAATATACACCTTAACATATATGTCAACCTAAAGGCAAAGGATTCTGAAATGCCAATAGGCAATGGTAGTGAGGCAACATCAAGGAAGTGAAACAGTGAGGATCAAGATGAGGTCTTGGTACAAGCCTTTAGTGATGTCAATACAAATATGGATCATAACTTGAAAGAAGTTACATAAAGCTTGAGAAAAGTTGCATAGGATATGGTAAAGCCATGGGGTGGAATATTTTTAGTGCAAGAAGGAAAAGGAGGCTAATGCATTAGACCTCTATAGGTTGTTGAGGAATATCGACAAACTAATAGAGAACAAAACCATGGCAGCACACATAAGGATATTGGAAAGTAGTCAACAACTACTCTACTACCCAATAGTACTTAATTTAGGGAAAGCATCCTGAATCAGGTGGTGTATAGCATAGTTTGGTCTATGGACTTTGCTTTTTATTATACATACCTCTTGTAGTCTCTTATCATGGTTTCAATACTAATGTTGTATCTTTTATGCTCAAAACCTAGCTTTAATGTATAACTTTGCAAGAGGTACTTTTTGGTGCATGACTTATAGATTAGGTTTATAGTATTTATATATGTTTTGGGCTTTTATTATAACTATATGACTACACAATGTTCATGCTGGAGATTGCACCAAGCTCATGCATTGGAAAGCAATAGTATGATATCCACTTCCTTTGTCTTTAACATTTGACTTTATTTACTTCTGTCTCTAATTTGATATGGTCAATTATATATTCATGGTCTATGGTAGTATTAATTTCAAAGGGATAAAAGTTATCACTAGCATTCATCTGTATGGCAGATTGATATATGTTTTGATTTTAGGTTTAGCAAGCTTTTGACAAAATTATATCTATTGATGTTAAGACTAGCACATAAAGGAATTCTTCATTTTCAACTACACAATATTGTCCTTTCTTACAAAACTTCGATGTAGCTGTGATTTATAATATAACTATTCTATATGAAGGCAACCTATTACCTTCATTGTTTTTAGAAACTTTAACTTGTTAATTTCCAATATGCATCCTCAATATAATCCCTTAAAAAAGTGGAAACTTATGTTAGTGATCTAAATGAAATTAATTAAAAACTTATATTTTTTTTTGTATTATCCCTCATAAGCCTCAACATTAAAGTCACTAATCAATTTGTGAGAGACATTTTATGAGAGGATATTGAATCGTCATTAAAAATATCAGATGATGTGATTATGTTGCCAAAATAGCAAGTCCCCTATAAGATACAACTTCATATAAGATGCAACTTCCATTGTGCTATTTTTCTCTTTGTTGTTCTTCCCAACTATTTCCTTTATGTTATTCTCCTTTACTTATTAGTAGACTAGTATTAGCTGTGATATTTTATCTTTAAAGAAGGTTGTCATAAGATCAAATTGAATGTGTCAAATATGCATTCGAGTTGGGTCTACTAAGAATTTATTTTGCATTGTTCAAATAAGCTATGGATTTTATGCGTGAGTTGTATGGTTCACTCCTTGATTAGAACAAATAATCATGTATTGTAGATACTACTTTAAAATTGGATGACATGATAAAATATAAAATTCTCTAACATTTCCTATTATTGCAGTGCTTAAGGATAAGACTGTATGAGATGATTTTGACATTATTTCTTATATTATGTGCAAGTTAGAATTGATAGTTCAATTACAGATATGCTATCTCTCATGACAAGAGATCTTTAATGGAATAATTTTATGAGACCCGAATTAATGGTGTTGATTGTGAAATCATTGGCCATTTTGGAGTTTTTAATGGTATATGTAAAACTTTCTTTCCTCTTCACCTTCTTATACTTTTATTGAAAAGAATACATGAAAATGTTGCTTATAAAATGACAAAACTTGATTTTTGTTCCTATTAAGATTTTTTATTAATGTATTCCTATCTCTGTGTTTCCTTTTTAAAATAATGGGTAAATAATCCTCCCATGTAACCATATACAATTGCTTTTATGCTTTATTTACTCATATACATAACACCATTACATAAACTTTGGTCCTTTATTTTTAGTCTTCAATGGTTTATTTCTAAAGTACTAATATATAGATTATTTTGTATGGCTATAATATTGTTTTCTTTATAGCACAAAGAAAATCTCTATGGAGTTTGGCCATCTAAAAAAGTTCTTATAGGAACAATTTCCAAATGCTTCAACATCTTCTTAAACTTAACCTTTTTAGCTGATAAGGATTATGTGTTATTTAATTTTATTCCTTTTTAAGTGATTTAGAACCTTCATTATAGTGTCAATTGTTTCTTGTTTAGCATGAGAAACTACATATTGTTTTCCTTCTGTTTAGGCATGAGACAGTAAATATTGTTTTCTTTGTCCAACCATGTAGGAATTATTCTTTATTGGCTAGATTCAAATTTTTATATATTTAACATATGCTTGATGGTTTTATTTATCCATTCAGAAATGTAAATGTAACTATAAGTTTGTTGGTTGTACATTTATATTTTTTTCATGTTATGATAGTGTATAGGTTGCTGAGTATGTCAAGTAAAACCTCTTCAATAATTTGATTAGACACCCAAAGTTTATTTCTAACACCAAAGTAGCAATTGGTTTGTCATCTCCTACCTTACTACAAGAAAAGAGACAATTTACATCATGTATTTACCAGTGGTTTTAAAAAGCCATTAGTAAATGTGCATTTAGTAGCTATGGATCAATGACTTTGAAGACACTAGAAAATAATGCATTCATTGATGGTTTTAGGGCTATTTACTAGCAGTTAAGATAATTATGGGTAAATTCAATGACAACTATCTTTGGTTAAAGGCAATTTTAGACTGATATGAACCACCATTAATTTCACTCACCTAATTTTTCAGTTTAGTGCCAACTACTCTCATCCTTTTTAGTCTTAACTATCCTCTCATGCCATTACTTTCATTTTGCTTTAACTCTCATCACTTTCACTTTCCCAAGCCTTCATCATTGATTTTACTAGTCTCTTAAACCATGATTGCTTTCACTCTCCTAAAACTTTTCCCCATCACTGACTTTGCCTAAACCCTCCTTTGTCGACTTATTGGTTTGAGCATACCTTCCTTTTCAGATCCTTTGCAAGGAAGCTTGAGTTGTTAGATTCTAAACTCATCACTTAAGAAGTGACAAAGTTCCAATGTCTCTAGGACATTGAGTTCAATTTTTCTATTATAGCATTTTTAAGTTTCGTTCCCTTTATGAGCTTTCTTATACTATAATTCGTTGATGTAAAAACACCCAAGTTTTGCTTTGTTCTTGATGTAAACACCTAGATATTGTAATTCTTTTGTTCTTGATGTAAAAACACCCAAGTTAGGTTCTAAATTTATCATTCAAAATGCATAATGATCTTGATGTAAAGTAGGCTTTGCTTCTAAATTGGCAAAAAAAAAAGAGTATTGGCAAAAAAAAAAAGAGTAGGTTTTGTTTCTAAGGGTGTTATGAATGATTTCATAAGTATACGAGTCATACAATTAATAAATTGATAAGTACAATATTGTTCCCATAAGGAAGGAATTCAATTACCAATTATCAAAATTAATCCTATAATCTAAATTATTGAACTAAAATTAAAATTAATACAAATAAATTAAAAGCAATAGATTCACTCAACAAACACTAACTATATATAAACGTAAAGACTCTGAAACCTAGATCCCTTATGAACATTCCTAAATGTCATTCAAAATAAACTCTTGTAAATGAATTCAATTAAATTAATGAAAATCATACTAATGTGAGTGAAATTCCCATTCAAGATAAGTCACCATACTCACATCAAGCCTATGTCTACTCTCAAAATCATATGCTTAGTATAAAACCATTATATATAAAGGATTTAAAACAAATATTCACAAACTACTCAAATGTAACTTACATCATTGTACAATTATTATTTGAGACTACTATTTTAGTGATCTACACTATAATTGACCTTTTGATCCTCTCATAATACATTAGATGAATAGTAGCCTATGCAAGTTTGTGAGCAGCTCATGTCAAAATCACCCAATTACATTGCTTGCTCATATAAGTTCACATATTCATGTAAATTTACAGGGCCATCCTATGTAAGTTTCTTATTTGCTTAAAAATTTGTCTTTCACATACCCATACTTACCAATATGGTCAACCTGTGTTTCTTATTGGAAATGCTTGATTTCCCACTTATTTTCTCATGTTTTCTCACTTTCAACTATTCTTAATTAAAGCAAACATAAGATACATAAAAATTATAAAAAATTAGACTTAATAACATATTTTGATCTCAAGAAAAACATGCATATTTAACACTCATCAAAGGGCTTCTAAACTAACCTTGGCAAGTTCTTAGAGCATCAACATCCAGGTATTTCTCAAATAAAAAATTAGATTTTCTTCATTTTTGGAAGGGATTGTTTAGTAGACCATATATCCAATCGAATACAAATTATTTGAGTCTACTATTTTAGTGATCTACACTATAATTGACTTTTTTATCCTCTCATAATACATTAGATGAATAGTGGCCCACCATTCATAAATAAAATAAAAAAGTACTAGATTAATACGATAAAAATTGTCTCAAAAGTAATGTAAAAAACAACTTATTAGCAAACAGGTTCATTTAAACTCCAGATCTACAATCCAACTATTCATAATGGAAATTAACAATAAAAGAATAATAGAATTGAATAGATCCATGATATAAAAAAAAAAGGCTAAAAAAAGGGTAAAGACGAAACTAATGGTGGATTTGAGTGATTCTTTAGTGCAAGTTTTAAATCTTCAGTAAATGCCTAGAGTTTTTTTCTAAATCTCCTCTTGTCCTCTGTATCTTTGCATCTCCAGTCTCTTCCTAACTTCCTCCTTCAAAAATTTGAAACTACCTCATAAAAATCCCCAGTTTCAGTCGAACTTGAGGAAGTTATGTCAAAATCACCCATTTATATTACTTGCTTGTATAGGTTCACATATTCAAGTAAATTTACATGGCCATCTTATGTAAGTTTCTTATTTGCTTAAAAATTCATCTTTCACAAGCCTATACTCACTGATATGGTTAACCTGTGTTCCTTATTGGAAATGCCCGATTTCCCACTTATTTTCTCATGCCTTTTCACTTTCTAGTACTCTTAATTAAAGCATGCATAAGATACATAAAAATTGTAAAAATTGGACTTAATTACTTAATTTGATCTCAGAAAAAACATGCATATTTAACACTTATCAAAAGGCTTTTAAACTAACTTTAGCAAGTTCTTAGAGCATCAACATCCAGGTATTTCTCATATAAACAAGGGAAAATTATGTTTAAGGACCAAGAAGTGAAAATATTTATTTTTAAGGACCCTTACTACTAGATTCAGTTGTTTGTTACTAAACTCAGTGATAATCATCCTAAAATAAGTGATAAATTAAGAATAATTTTCTTTACTTTTGGATCCTTTATTATAATTTTCCCTATAAAAAAATTGGATTTTCTTCATTTTTGGAAGGCACTGTTGGGTTGACCATCTATCCAATCTAATACAAATTATTTGAGTTTACTATTGTAGTGGTCTATACTATAATTGACATTTTGATTCTTTCATAATACATTAGATGAATAGTGCCAACCATTCATAAATAAAATAAAAAAGTACTAGATTAATATGATAGAAATTGTCTTAAAAGTAATGTAAAAATCAACTTTATTAATAAACAAGTTCATCTAAACTCCAAATCCACAATCCAGCTATTCATAATGGAAATCAACAACAAAAGAGTAGTAGAATTGAATAGATCCATGATAAAAAAAAAGGGCTAAAAAAAGGGTAAAGATGAAAGTAATAGTGGATTTGAGTGATTCTTTAGTGCAAGTTTCAAATCTTCAGTATATGCCTAAAGTTTTCCTCAAAATCTCCTCTTATCCTCTGTATCTTTGCATCTCTAGTATCTTCCTAACTTCCTCCTTCAAAAATTTGAAACTACCTCATAAAAATCCTCAATTTTAGTTGAACTTGAGCAGCTCTTGTCAAAATCACACATTTACATTGCTTGCTCATATAGGTTCACATTTTCATGTAACTTTACATGGCCATCCTATGTAAGTTTCTTATTTGCTTAAAAATTCTTCTTTCACATGCCCATACTCACCAATATGGTTAACTTGTGTTCCTTATTGGAAATGCTTGATTTCCCACTTATTTTCTCATGCTTTCTCCCTTTTAACAATTCTTAATTAAAGCAAACATAAGGTACATAAAAATTGTAGAAATTAGGCTTTATTACTTAAATTGATCTCAGGAAAAACATGCATATTTAACACAAATCAAAAGGCCACTAAACTAACTTTGGCAAGTTCTTAGAGCATCAACATCCAGGTATTTCTCATATAAACAATTGGATTTTCTTCATTTTTGGAAGGAATTATTTGGTTGACCATATATCCAATCTAATACAAATTATTTAAGTCTACTATTGTAGTGATCTACACTATAATTGACATTTTGATCCTCTTATAATACATTAGATGAATAGTGTGCAACCATTCATAAATAAAATAAAAAAGTATTAGATTAATACGATAGAGATTGTCTCAAAAGTAATGTAAAAATCAACTTCATTAGCAAACAATTTCATCAAAACTCTAAATCTACAATCTAGCTATTCATAATGGAAATCAATAATAAAAGAATAGTATAATTGAATAGATCCATGATAAAAAAAAAATAGGTAAAGACAAAATTAATGGTGGGTTTGAGTGATTTTTTAGTGCAAGTTTTAAATCTTTAGTAGATGCCTAGAGTTTTTCTCTAAATCTCTTCTCATCCTCTGTATCTTTGCATCTCTAGTCTCTTCCTAGCTTCCTCCTTCAAAAATTTGAAATTACCTGATAAAAATCCTTAATTTTAGTTGAACTTGAGCAACTCATGTCAATATCACCCATTTACATTGCTTGCTCGTATAGGTTCACATATTCATGTAAATTTATATGGCCATCCTATGTAAGTTTCTTATTTGCTTAAAAATTCGTCTTTCACATGCCCATACTCACCAATATGGTTAACCTGTGTTCCTTATTGGAAATGCTTGATTTCCCACTTATCTTCTCATGCTTTTTCACTTTCTACTATTCTTAATTAAGGCAAACATAAGATACATAAAAGTTTTAGAAAGTGAACTTAAATACTTAATTTGATCTTAGGAAAAACATGCATGTTTAACACTCATCAAAGGGCTTCTAAACTAACCTGTTATTATATATGGCAACTTTATTTGCAAGTGCACTACTACACATAATTAATATGTATGATTTGCTTAATACAACGCCAGAAATTCAACTGACATTGCAAACCTATTGTGCTGGTACAGCACATTGATTCTAGGGATCATATAATTATGTTAATAGCACAAAATAGTGAAAATAACTTCTTGTGCTCGACACAGTAAATAACCAAAGCACATTATAGTCCGCAATGACATTATGTTTGGGCAAATTATATCATAGCAGCAATAACTATATACACACCCAAAATGAGTAATAGGTAATAGTTATCTTCAAACCACAAAAAATGGTGACCTGATGATATAGCCTTAGCAATAGATAAGCATCTAAGCCGCTACAGAAACCATATATACAAGCACAAAACAAGCGATGTCCAGTTCATGTTCGTTGACTACAATGAAGGTTCAATACTTTTCCAGTACATCTTGGCCTTTTCCATTGCCTCCTTCTTTGCTTTAAGCAATTCTTTTCACTTCTAGCAAATTTTTCTTACAGTGGCAGCGTTTACCTCAGTCATCCTTTACAACAGATGTCCCAAGTGGCCCCCCAACATCTTCTTGCAATGGCAACGTCTTCCACACCTTAAATTTGGGCCCGTAGTCGAGATACCTTTGCCCAAAGGGCTTTTCTCTGCTTGATGGAAACTTAAACTGATGCCTTTATCTGCACAAATGTGGAGTGTATGGGAGCAAGTCTCACCGAACTTGGGTCTTCTGCAAGAGCCATCTCTTGTTGGGGTGGAGCATTTGTTGCCTATGGTTGTAAGTGACTAACGCCACCTTCAATTTCTCCATCCTCCTTTAGTAAGTGCTTAATATTCATGGTCTTGTCAAGATTTACAAGGGTCAATGGATACATCTTATGAGCATGTTAAAACCACATACTAGGCACACTTTTTCTATGTTACCACTACGCAGGTTAGGTTCATGCACATGTTAAAAAGTAAGGCTTGTCAGGGTTTTAAATTGCTGCAATGCGGCCGCAATATTGCGGATGCGGCCCAACCCGCATCCACATCAACCCGCAATTATAGAGGGTTCAGAAATCATAATAACAGACCACAATATAACGGTGTTGCGGCCGCAACAGAACGGTGTTGCGGTTCCGTTGCGGCGCATCATATAAAGCCAAAAATACAGTAACACACAAAGCTCAAAATAAGTAATTGGCCGGCCTTAGCTTTACTTTCTCAAACCCAAGCAACAAAAGAGAAAAGCCAAGAAGCAGCAACAAGCCAATAGCAATCAGTAGAGGGCTTCGATTTGATGAATCTGAAGTTTTAAGATCTGAAACCATACCTGAAGGTTGAAGCACCCGAAGCGAAGCTGGTGATATCACCCAAAGCAGAGCCAATGAGATCTGAAACCATACTCTAAAGCCAGAGAAGCGCCTAAAGGTATGCATATCTTCTTCTTGCTTCGCTTCTTCATTTTGGTTCCTTTTCTAGTTGCAGAGTTGGAAGTCGAAGCATTAAATAAGGGAGGGGAGCAGTTTGATATTTTTATAACTTTTGCTTCTATTATTTTTTATATTTAAAAATGTGAGCACTTTGTTTTTTAATACTTTCTCTCACACCGGAAAACGAGATTGGACAAATGAGGTGAATTGACTTGGACCAGAACATTATATGTTGAATTCGGCAAATGCATTTTTGGATTAAGCTTGTTATATGAATCGATTAAATTATTAAATCAGTAACCACGTGTCTGTTGAGATTTGTGTGAAATTTGTTACATGTCTTAAAGGATATATGTTGAGATTTGTGTGAAATTTGCTGCTTCTTGTGATGGCAGAACCATCCCATCCTAATGTGAAATTTGATAAACCTTCACGTGATGAAGATGCATTGAAGATTTGGACAGCTTTGAACAGATTTAGATATATAAGGGATAGGATATTTTATTTTCGTATTTATTGTAGATGATACAATTGAAGGTAAGAAAAAAAAGAATGAAATTTTTTTAATGTTAAAAGCTTTTATTTTACATCTTCACTTTTTTGATTTTGATTTTGAATTTTTTTATTTTTGTTTTAATTTTTCTTAATTTTAAAAAGATATAAATACAAAATATATAATTTACTTAAGTGATAATAAATGCAAAATATATAAACTACTTAAGTAATAAGTCTTACATAATATATTTATTTTTAAAAAAATTGATAAAAATTAAATTAAAAAATAAAGAGATTCAAATTTATTTATTTCTTTTGAATTATACATTATATACTTGATCAGAGGATTTGAATTTCGTGCTTCATTAGTACAAGTGTTAAGATATCTCTTCTTAAATTCTTATGATTGATAGGATATCTTTTATTAGGATGGGATGGTTCTGCCAAAATTAAAGTAGGTATAATATATATTTCTTTATTGGTTTCATATATATATATATATATATACATATATATTGAAGCTTGTTTGCCGTTGGTCTTTTTATGGGTTTCATATATATATATATATATATATACATACATATAATAAATGGTAATCAATGAAATCACAATCCATAACTCATTAGAGAATAATATATATTCATTTCTTAGATATCAAAATTAGCATGTAAAATGTGAATTTTGCATGAAACTATATTAATAATTCTGAAATAGAATGATTTCTGATGTCGACGCTGTTAGCATACACAAGTTTGTATGCTTTTCGTGCTCTGAGTTAAATGTATGATGGTGGTCCATAATTTATATATATGCTCTAATTGATAGTTGCAACTTGCAAGCCAATGAGTAGTTGATCCACATTTGAATTCAATGTATATTTCAGAGTTAAGAACAAATATATTTAAGATATACAGAAATAAATTAAAAGAAAAAAAAAAGATGAGAGGGGGTTTTAAATTATGATAATTCTTTGTTTAGTCATTCGAATATGTTTAAAATAAATAAAAATATATTAGTGAACCAATAGAAATAAACACAAATGAATTATTATACAATTTTTAAGAAAATAACTATTAATGAAGTGATTAATTATAATAGTTTATTTGTAATAGTCAAGTTATCATAAAATAATGCAATAACAATAGCGCATTATCTATATTATTATATATGATTTGGGGATCTTTGCTTTCTTTTGTCTCCCAAAGTAAAATAAAAAAATAATTTTTTTAAAACATGTAGATATAAATTATTATCGAAGAAGAAAACATTAAAAACGCTAAAGATTTAACTTCCTACAACTTCTCTTTTTATTATTTTAAAATTTGAAAAAAATTATAATTTAATTTTATATTTTAAAAATTTTAAAAATTTAATTAAAAGAATATTTACATACACTTAAGTACACGTCTAGTTCATCCTTCTAAACTCTTGCACCAAAAATAAAAATTTATCCTTCTAAACCTTCATTTTTGTCCATTCTTACTCCAAAAAAAAAAAAATAACAAGAAAGAAAAATTTCCTACCTCCCTATAATGGCATTATTTTTTAAAAAAAAAAATGAAATTTTAACATATGTATATATAATAAGTATGGATTTCATTGATTGCTAATTAATATATACATATGTTAAAATTTGCTAATTAATTAAAATGGGATTATTTAAAAAGGTAATATTAAGATATTTTTTTATAAATTTAAAAAGATACTATAGTTGAAAAAAATATTAAGATATTTTTCATGAATTTATTAATAATGCCTAAAAATTATTGCCATTTTCTATCAAGAAAATAAAAAAAATTAAAATATTGCCCCAAAATCCAAAAAAAAAAAAGTTAAATGATAAGAGATTGGCACTATTCATCAATTTATGAAAGTTTAAAAACACACTTTTCTTAAGAGAGAGGTCAAATATTTGAACTTTGAAAAATAGTAGTATCAGTTTGGGATGAAATCATGGACCCAACTGAATAACTATGATTATTAATTAATTATTATCTAAACTTGATCCCATTTTATATTACAGTTAGCATACAAAAGTAAATTACAGTTAGCCACTCTACTGCACTTAGGCCCAAATCAGGTTCACTTTAGTTGCAAAGATTTATAATTAGAATCAGATTTTGATATACTCTTTTATATCTATATTATTAAAATTTTTAATAAAAATATAATATGTGTAAAAGAATTTTATCATATAATACTGAATTGTAAAAATTATTATATTTATCTATAATTTATTATGTTTTTATAAAAGAAACTTATAACAAAGATATTAAAATTAAACCAAGTTTTTTTTCTTCATACTTATTCATTGAATTAAATTACCCAAAAAAAGTGTTTGCATTGGTGGTTAAATGTAATCATTAAATAAACCTTTTAAGCATAGATTTTAGTAAATTACCTCATGACATATTAATCATTGACCCACTATTTATTTTATTATTCTTTAATATAACTTAACCCAATCATGATTAATTTATTATTAATCCACTTTATATTAACTGAGGACTAATTTGAATGATCATGAAATATAATAAGAAACATTAGTTTTTTTTTGTTTTTTATAGTCTACATGATTTTTTAATTTGATTCTTATAGTTTATTTGTAAAAAAATAAATTTTTTAATATTTTCCAAACATTTAAAAATAAATTATTACCCTTATAACTCTATTAGTATTTTATTGATTAGGCTAAGGAAATTTAGATGCATACAAAATGAACTATATTGGAAGGTTGAGGTGAGAAATATAAAATATATATAAGGTAAAAATATTTATATTAAAAGATATTAAATTTTAAAATTATTGTGAAAGACCAAAGATAAAAATCTTAAACAAATTATAGTTCAAAAATTTTAATTTAACTTTTTTATTCTTAAATCATTCAAAATAATTTTAAAATTTAAAAATGCACCACTGTAATTTTCCCAAATATCTCACTCTTATTCTCATTAATTTATTCATAAATCGTAAACAAATAATATAATAAGAGATATCTTACCATATATAGGACAAAACAAATTTAAAACACATACTTATTATGTATTGAATATGGATTTAATTATGGACAAAATTTCTAATCGATAACCAGTCTTTCAAATATAATAAACTCATTAATATTTATTCTTATGATTAGACTCCATAATCTTTTTTTTTTTTTAGGAAAATTTTAATATTTATTTCTAGGATTAAATTTTCTTGTCAACAAATTAATTGGAAACTATAATAGCAAAGATAGAGAAAGGATTATACCATAAACAAATAATTTTTTTATAGGGAAATGTGAGCATTACATACTTTTCCTTAGATTACTAAGCCATGCATCTTTCTATTATATCCAATCTTTAGGCCTTTGTCATTTAGCCTATAAACTCATTAAATTTTGAATGTTTAGTGTATCAAAAGAGAAAATAAAAATGCTAACCATTGAAAATAACACATCTATATATTTATGAACCTATATATGATTTACTGATTGATACCTATCATTATACGAGCATTCAAAAAAGAGTCGTTAATGTTAGTGGTGGAACTAAGATTATTATTATTGAACTTTGAATTTTGATTTTGATTTTGTTTAATTGATTAATTTTTTTAATTATTCAATTGTACTTTTAGTTTTGTTATATTATATTATATTATATTACCAACTTCATTTGATCAGCAGGTACTATAAAATATAAATAATGCCGCTAAGAGAAGAATTTCTAACAGGAAGATTAGAAGGTGCTCCTAGTGATGATATCGGTTGGCATTTTGGAACACCTGTAGCTAGAAATCGAAACAACATAATTTGCAAACTCTGTGGGAAAGTAATAAAGGGTAGAATTACTCGACTGAAGCAGCATATTGCTCATTTTAAAGGACAAGTAGCTAGTTGTCCTAGAGTTACAACTACTATTCGAGAAGGTATGATGAAACTCCTTTTAAATAATAAAGGAAAAAAATGATTCAAAAAAAAAAGAAAAGAAGAATTTGAAGCAAGGTTGAGAGGTGATAAAGATGGTGAAATGGAAGCATTTGTTGATGAGGAAGTGCAAATGAGGCATGCGACCCAAGAAAGCATCAAATCACATCATGAATGGGAAGAGAGACAACAAACCAGAGGAGGACAAAATGTGTATGAAAAGGGTGGAAGCTCTCATGTAAGAGCAAGAGGATCAGAAGATATTGCCTTTAGTTTAAGATCTTCAAATATTGATCTTGTGAGGAGTAAAAGCATGAAACAACCAAAAATTTCTGGTGGTTTAATGAAAACAGTGAGGAAGAAATTAGGAGAAGCAGTATCAAAGCTTATTATATATGAACATCTTCTGATGAATTTATCTAATTCTCCTTGGTTGCATAATTCAATTACTGCAGCTGCTGAGATAGGTACAACAGGGGTTAAATTCCCTACTCCTTATGAGATTTCATATGTGTATTTGGAAGCTAAATACCAATCTATGAGGGAATGGATAAATGCGAATGGATTCTCTACTTGGCAACCTGTAAAGCACCACGTGCTTTGCATTAAAACGATGTCATCTTAGGCTTGTGAAGAGTTGATCTCAGCCACTCAATTGACAACGCCATTCAGCCATCCATTTGAACCCCCTTAAATGTGTGTTTGGAGTAGTTGGTTGTATTCGTCCGACGCATCTTCCTCGGCTGCATCTGAGGCTTCCTTCCATGGCTGAACCTAACTCCATTTAACAGTAGAAGACATCCAGCATTTGTCCTCTCCAATGCAGCATTCGTGAAGAAGATCTGAACTCCCTTAAACGTGCATTTGGAGAAAGCATTTGTCCAACACGTCTTTTTTAGATGCATCTAGGCTTCCTTTCATGGCTGAACCCAACTCCATCCAACAGCAGAAAGCATCTTGCACTCATCTCCATCCAACACCACGGCATCCATGAAGAAGTATAAAATGAACATTTTCTGAGATTAACAATCTTCTCCTTCAAAAGCAAAGATTTGCAATAGGGATACTTTAGTTGCTGGGCATTTGTCTCCAGAGATGGTGAAAGAGACAAGGAGCTTTTAGCATTTTGGATCACTGGTTATGGATGATATCCCTCTAAGAGTTGAGAAACCAGCTTCAGAAACTCATACCAACGTTGCTTCTATGCATTTAGCAACCATATCCTCTAAGGAGATGTGCATGGTTTTTAAGCACTACGGCTTGGAACTTCCAAAAGACAATGAAAAAAATTTAGCAATGGATTTCCTCTTTGGTTCTGCTCAGTTGTGGCCTTGGCTTATCATTTATTACTGTGGATTAAAGAAAGGACCAATTTCAACTTAGAATGCTAGGCAAGTTGCTCAAAATCAAGAACTTGATATTGTTGATAAGTATATGAGAAGCAGCAATGGATGTGACACCTTAATCTCCTACCACTACCTAGCCTCTCCATAGGCTCGGTTCCATATGATTTCCAAAGAGTCACTACTCTCCCGTGGCATTTACATACTATGAACCGGGGTTTCATATACTCATCTTTTACCCCGTGGGTCCTGTGAACCCATCTCAAGCATCTTCAATTAAAACTCCATATAGATGACTCATACATAGCATAAAACAAACCATAGGCCACGGGTATAGAGCCGAAAACCATAAAAATTTGCACTTTTTCACTTGGGCCCAAAAGTCATATTTTGGCTCTAAGTTTGGAAAATCATAAGAAATTGTAGAAAAATGGGAATGCAGCAAACTTTAGCTTTGTGGAAATCTCTAAGTGTTAACTTTACACGAAAAATCATTCCCAATTAAAATCTCAACATTTGGACCAATTTTAACATTGAAAATGGGAGGAAGGTCCAGCTGTCACTGTTTCTGGTGCAGCTTGCTGTCATGACTTTTGAAAATTCATAACTAAATCCACAAAACTCCAATCTGGGCACATTATACCAATTCGGAAAGATACGGATGTCTACTAGAGGAAAACAATAAGTCCAGATCAGTTCAGTAGCTTCTGCACCCCAAAAACGGATGGAACAGTGATGGGGGTCAGATAAGCTCACTGATGCTGATATAGAACTTCAGTCGGTTCAATCTCTCTCTACAGACCTCCGATTTGGGTGATTCCAGTTCCTACAAGTCACTTTGGTTTTCTAGTTTATGTGTATAAAATTTCACCACATTTGGAATCCATTTGATCTAAAAGTGCCACAGATTGCATTTTCTGGTTTAGATGAACAGTACATGACCAATCCATTAAATTCTCCCAAATTCAACAATTCCCCAAATATTCTATAATCCTCCGAATATTACCCACTTTAGCTTCTCAAGAAGTTTTCTACAAACTCTAGAGGCATGCCAAATTTCATGGCAAACGGAGCTCATCCGGTCATACTTTGACGGAGCTTACAAAAATACCGAATTTGGCACCCCAAAGGTCCAAAACGGGTCTAGATAGCCTCTCACACATTCTCACTCCACATGGACAAGTTCAAAAGCATAAAACCAGTATATCTAACGTGTCCATATGATCCAAATCATCATACATTCAAATCTCGCTATGCTACGGCCAAATATACACTATTTCATTCATTCCACAAAAGGGGCTAAACCCTCATTTCCATTCATTTGGCTATAACATAGTTCATACAATATCCTTTCATACATTTACATTTGTTACAACCTTTACAACTCAAAAATAGTGGGCACATCTTCATTTGGCACCACTTTACATCATATTTACATCAAAATATCACAATAAAACTAACATTTTCCTATACATGCTCCTAGGCTCCTTGGTGTGTGCTCGGTTCTCCTTGAGCTCCACCTAGCATATTAGTTGGGAGGGGAAAGGGGTGAGATTCAGAGAATCTCAGTAGCTCAAGCACTCAATCCAGCAAGCAATCAAGGCATATAACAAGTCAAAGCATGTGAATAAGCATTTAGCTATTCTCAAACATCCAACACATAATGTACATGCTAGGGAATTCACAACAATGCCAAAAATGGGCTCCAGGGACTTTTGGTCTAGCCTCACCCGAGTTTAGGGACTTTTGGATGGCCTCACCCGAGTTTAAGGACTTTTGACTTGGCCTCACTCGTTTGAGACTTTTGGCCTTGTCTCACCTATCTCAAGGGACTTTCGGCTTCACCTCACCCATCTCAAGGGACTTTCGGCACTACCGCACCCGAGCAATTTTCACAATTCATCACACAAGCATATTGTCAACAATGCATCAAAGCAATAGCATATGGCATATTCCACACATTCAGCATATACATATCATACAATGACTATCATATCCAAGAATGCAACAAGAAAGAGTGGAAAGAGAGCTACCTTTGGAGCCAAAGCTAACACTAGCTTTTCCTTTCAATGTCTCCTCTCCCTCCTTAGGTCCACAATCACACCTTGATGGAGGTGTTTCTCTTGAGCCTAGACACACAAAAGCATGCAATTACTCTCTTATAATTTAATTTAGAGCAACCCTTCTATCTCATACAACCTAGGGTTCTCTCTCTAGAATGCCATTACCCCTTTCTCTCTCTCAAGCTCCCATGGTAGTGGAAAACCTCATTTTCAAAGAGAACTCAAGGATTCAAAAGAGTTTTCCACTTTCCCTCTTCTGACCCATACCCAAAATCCGTCCATTTACACAAATAAAACCGCAGGAAAAGAGGGCAAAGGGAGGGGATCAGAAATCTGAAGAGAAATGGGAGAAGTTACCTTACCTTTCCCTTAATCTTCCTCCTCCTCTTGATCTCTCACACTCTCCTCGTCTCTTTTTTCTCTTTGGGTTGAAGCTTAGGGCAGATATGAGAGAAGAAATGAGTTTGGGCGTTTAATGAAGTGTGATTCTTGCTATTTACTCTCTTCCGGACCGACTCTCGCTACGGCGAAAACTAACCTTCGCTATAGCGAGCTCGTGTAATCTGGTTTCGCTATGGCGAGGTGTAACCTTCGCTACGGCGAGCTCGTGCCAGTTTCCTTCGCTATGGCGAGATTTACCACTCGCTATGGCGAAATCGCGTCAGTTCCAGACTTCACTCTCGCTATGGCGCACGCTACGGCGAGCAACTCCCTGGTTTTTGTATGGGCTGTTGCCAGCACTCGCTATAGCTAGAATCGCCTTCGCTGTGGCGAACTAGCTCTCTCGCTGTAGCGAGACCGTTTCTCCCTATTGCGAGAGGACTTGGCAGAAATTTTGGATTCTGAAAATTTCCAGATTTCATTTCCTTTCTTTTCCCTTTTCTTTTCTTTTTCCCGGTCGTTACATTTCTACCCCTCTTAAAAGAAATTTCGTCCTCGAAATTTAAAAACTTACCTCAAGGAAATAATTCTGGATATTTCTGCCTCATCTCATCCGCCAATTCCCAAATGGCTTCCTCAGATGTCAGACCTCTCCAGATCACTTTCACCAGAGGAATGCTCTTGCTTCTCAGCTGTTTCAGCTTAGCATCCACAATTCTCTCCGGTTTCACTACATAGGAAAGATCTTCCTGCAATTGCACATGCTCATATTCTATGACATGTGAGGAATCTGGTAAATACTTGTTCAACTGGGAGACATGAAAAACACTGTGTATTTGGGCTAGGTTAGGAGGTAAGGCTATTCGGTAAGCCACGGGTCCAATTTTCTCAAAGATTTCAAACGGACTAATGTACCTAGGACTGAGCTTCCTTACCCTCATTGACCGACCTACTCCCATCATTGGAGATATTCGTATGAACACATGGTCTCCAACCTCAAACTCTAACGGCCTCCTACGCTTATCAGCATAGCTTTTCTGTCTACTCTGGGCCATGAGAAGCCTCTTTCTAATCAATTCTATCTGTCGGGTGGTCTGGTTCACAATCTCAGGTCCTATCATACTCCTCTCACCTAACTCAACCCAACGCAGAGGGGATCTGCACTTTTTCCCATACAAAGCCTCATAAGGGGCCATCTGGATACTGGAATGGTAACTATTATTATAAGCAAACTCTGCTAACGGTAAATACACATCCCAGTTCCCTTTCATTTCTAGTACACATGCCCTCAACATATCTTCTAATGTCTGGATAGTCCTTTCAGTCTGACCATCTGTCTGGGGGTGATATGCAGTACTAAACCGCAATCTCGTCCCTAAGGCATGCTGCAATGACCTCCAAAAGTTCGATGTGAACTTGGGGTCTCTGTCCGAAACTATGTTATTGGGTACTTCATGAAGTCGCACTATCTCTCTGATATACAACTGGGCTAATCTATCCAGTGTATAAGTAGCCTTAATAGCTAAAAAGTATGCAGACTTCGTCAGTCTATCCACAACTACCCATATAGCATCGTGTCCAGAGGATGTCCTGGGTAACCCCATGACAAAATCCATGGCTATACTATCCCACTTCCACTCAGGGATATCTAGTGGTTGTAACGACCCAGCCAGTTTCTGATGTTCAATCTTTATCCTCTGACACACTAGGCATCTAACCACATAATCCGTCACATCACTTTTCATCCCTGGCCACCAGAAAATATTTTTCACATCCTGATACATCTTGGTGGCACCTGGGTGGATAGTATACTTACTCTTATGCGCCTCTTCCAGAATACTTTCTCTCAACTCATTCTGACTAGGCACACAGATTCTATCCCAATATACTATCATGCCATCCTCAGACAACTTGTACTCTGAGGTCTTACCTTGGGTGATCTCATTCCTGATCCGTTTCAGGAACTCATCCTCTCTTTGGGCATCTAAGATCTGGGTTCTCAAGATATTCTCAATTCGGGTTTCACTCAGATATAATCTACCCGATACCACCTGACAAGAGAGGTTCAACTCTCTGAACTTCTCTAGGAGCTCCTGCTCCCTAATCATCATATGGGCTACATGGATGGATTTTCTACTCAGGGCGTCTGCCACCACATTGGCCTTGCCCGAATGGTATTTCAACACATAATCATAATCTTTCAAGAATTCCATCCATCTCCTCTGTCTCATATTGAGTTCTCTCTGATCAAACAGGTATTTCAGACTCTTGTGGTAACTATAGATCTCTATGGTCGCACCATACAGATAGTGTCTCTAAATTTTAAGAGCAAACACTACGGCAGCTAACTCCAGGTCATGTGTGGGGTAATTCTCCTCATGAGGTCTCAACTACCTCGAGGCATATGCCACTACTCTACCCTGCTGCATTAACACACATCCTAACCCTTTGCCCGAAGCATCACAATAAACCACAAATGGTTCACTAGGGTCAGGGATAATCAGTACAGGGGCAGTGGTCAAACAGAGTTTCAACTCCTGGAAACTCTTCTCACATCTCTCATCCCACACAAACGGTGTATCTTTCCTGGTTAGCCTCGTCAGTGGTAAGGCCATTCGAGAAAAGTCTTGAATAAATCGTCTGTAATACCGTGCCAAACCTAGGAAACTCCTAACCTCGGTGATCGTTCTAGGTCTATCCCACTGTAACACAGTCTCAACTTTATGGGGATCCACCGTAACCCCATCTCGTGAGATCACATGACCTAAGAATCGCATCTTGGTCAGCCAAAACTCACATTTACTCAGTTTGGCATACAACCTTTTCTCTCTCAAGGTGTCTAGGACTAGTCTCAAATGCCTCTCGTGCTCCTCAAAAGATCGGGAGTACACTAAAATATCATCAATAAAGACCACCATAAACTGATCTAGATACAGTCTGAATACCCTGTTCATATAATCTATGAATACAGCAGGCGCATTCGTCAACCCGAATGGCATCACAAGGAACTCATAGTGCCCATATCTTGTCCTGAAAGCTGTCTTAGAGACGTCTTCAGTTCTCACTCTCAACTGGTGGTAACCAGATCTAAGATCTATTTTAGAAAACACAGATGCCCCAACCAACTAATCTAATAGATCATCAATTCTAGGGAGAGGATATTTATTCTTGATGGTAACTTTATTCAACTCTCTGTAATCTATGCACAACCGCAAGCTACCATCTTTCTTTTTCACAAACAACACCGGAGCACCCCAAGGTGAAACACTAGGGCGGATAAACCCTTTCTCTAACAATTCCTCTACCTACGCTTTCAACTCAGCAAGCTCGACGGGAGCCATCCTGTAAGGAGCTTTGGACACCGGTCCAGCACCAGGCACTATGTCTATAGGGAACTCTAATTCTCTCTCAGGAGGTAGGCCACTAAAGTCAAACTCTTTAGGGAAAACCTCCGGGAATTCCCTAACAACTGGGATCTCCTCTATCCCTTCTTCTACCTCAGCCCGAATAGAGAAAAAGACTAGAAACCCTTGACATCCACACTCCAAATATCTCTCAGCCTGGGCAGTAGTCATAAAGGATAACTCTGCTCCTACCCTAGGTATGGTCCCACAAGCAGGTAAGGAGATGGTTCGGTGTTCACAATCAAGTATGGCATTATTTGCAGCTAACCAGTTCATACCAATAATCAAATTAATTTCATGAAAAGGCATACAAACCAAATCAATAGTGGTATGACAGTGGTTAAATTGGACAGTGACATTTAAGCAAGTATGGGAAGTGACCACGTGGCCTCCAGTGGGTGTAATGACAGATAAGTCAAAGGGCAAGACACTAACAACCAGACCCAATTTCCTCACACAATCATAAGATATAAACGAGTGACTAGCACCCGAATCAAACATAGCAACTACAGGAAAGCCATTCACTAATAGCGTACCTCGGATCAAACTGGGAGATGCGCTGGCTTCCTGCTGAGTAAGGGCGAACACTCGGCCCTGGGTCTGTGGTCTAGGAGGAGGCGCTGTCTCCATCTGAGGACAGTGTCTAGCAATGTGCTCCGGCTTCCCACACTTATAACATGTCACCAGAGACTGCTGGAAGGATGACTGACCCCGAGGAGGTGGCACACCTCGCTGCGGCCTTCTACTCCATGGCCCCTTGCCTTTTTTCTTGGTACTAGGGGTCAAACTAGAGCCCTCTTCTGGTTTCGACCTCTTCAAATCTGGAACCCTCTTCTGACTAGCCGTCATCACAGTAGGCATGATAATTTGCAAGTTCGTCTCAATCACCCTACTGACCTCCACCAAAGTATTAAACTTTCTGATCCGCTGTGGAGTGACTCTGTCGCTAATCAGGGGCCTCAAACCAGTCTCAAACTGCTCACATCTCCAGGGTTCATCATCATACCTCTGGAGGTAAGAGGAATACCGAGACAGCTCTATAAACTTGGCCACATACTGGTCCACAGTCATCTCATCAGTCTGTCTCAAACTCATGAACTCCATCTCTTTCTTCTTCCTCACTGAACTTGGGACATACTTCTCATAGAATTCAACCAAGAATGTCTCCCAAGTGATCTGTATATTCTTGGTCTCCATCAGTGGTTTCGCACTCTCTCACCATCTATTAGCCTCCTTTTCTAGCATAAAGGTGGCTAACTGGGCTTTCTGCTCAGTGGTACAATCCATCACTGAGAAGATTTTCTTAAGCTGTATCACCCAAGCCTCCGCCTTATCCGCATCCAATTCCCCGTCAAACGAGGGTGGATTGTTCTGCCTGAACTGCTTCAATACTTTTTGGATAGGCGTCTGGGTCTGTGGAGCAGCATGCTCTTGAGGAGGTATAAGTGGAATGCTGGAGGTAGAAGGTTGTGGTCCAGGGGCATCCCTTCTGGCTTCTTCTTGCCTAGCCAGGGTATTTTGCAGATGCATGATCATATCATGCTGCTGCTGGGCAATGTATCTCTGTTGCTCCAGCATCTCTTGGTGCTGGCCCATCATGGCTTCATACCGGTCAAGTCTATCCATGATGGCCTGCAGAGGAACCCTAGTCTCAGTAGGAACCTCTGGCTCATCTCTCTGAGCCCTGGGCAGTCTGCCTCTGCCTCTGCCTCTACCCCTGCCCCGTCTAGTCTCAACCATGTCTGAAAGAAAATAGCAATCCTCAGTTCACAATAATATCACAACACTTATGCAAGGATGCTACAACTTCCATGACCATTCACACCAAATACAAGCAATTCACATACTTCAAGAGCCTAAACTTGAGCAAAAGTGCCTGAACCATTGCTTTGATACAAAAAATGTGACACCTTAATCTCCTACCACTACCTAGCCTCTCCATAGGCTCGGTTCCATATGATTTCCAAAGAGTCACTACTCTCCCGTGGCATTTACATGCTATGAACCGGGGTTTCATATACTCATCTTTTACCCCGTGGGTCCTGTGAACCCATCTCAAGCATCCTCAACTAAAACTTCATATAGATGACTCATACATAGCATAAAACAAACCATAGGCTACGGGTATAGAGCCGAAAACCATAAAAATTTGCACTTTTTCACTTGGGCCCAAAAGTCATATTTTGGCTCTAAGTTTGGAAAATCATAAGAAATTGTAGAAAAATGGGAATGCAGTACAATTTAGCTTTGGGGAAAGCTCTAAGTGTTAACTTTACACGAAAAATCATTCCCAATTAAAATCTCAGCATTTGGACCAAGTTTGACATCGAAAATGGGAGGAAGGTCCAGCTGTCACTGTTTCTGGTGCAGCTTGCTGTCATGACTTTCGAAAATTCATAACTAAATCCACAAAAATCCAATCTGGGTACATTATACCAATTCGGAAAGATACGGATGTCTAATAGAGGAGAAAAATAAGTCTAGATCAGTTTAGTAGCTCCTGCACCCCAAAAACGGATGGAACATTGATGGGGGTCAGATAAGCTCACTGATGCTGATATAGAACTTCAGTCGGTTCAATCTCTCTCTACAGACCTCCGATTTGGGTGATTCCAGTTCCTACAAGTCACTTTGGTTTTCTAGTTTATGTGTATAAAATTTCACCACATTTGGAATCCATTTGATCTAAAAGTGCCACAGATTGCATTTTCTGGTTTAGATGAACAGTACATGACCAATCCATTAAATTCTCCCAAATTCAACAATTCCCCAAATATTCTATAATCCTCCGAATATTACCCACTTTAGCTTCTCAAGAATTTTTCTACAAACTCTAGAGGCATGCCAAATTTCATGGCAAACGGAGCTCATCCGGTCATACTTTGACGGAGCTTACAAAAATACCGAATTTGGCACCCCAAAGGTCCAAAACGGGTCTAGATAGCCTCTCACACATTCTCACTCCACATGGACAAGTTCAAAAGCATAAAACCAGTATATCTAACGTGTCCATATGATCCAAATCATCATACATTCAAATCTCGCTATGCTACGGCCAAATATACACTATTTCATTCATTCCACAAAAGGGGCTAAACCCTCATTTCCATTCATTTGGCTATAACATAGTTCATACAATATCCTTTCATACATTTACATTTGTTACAACCTTTACAACTCAAAAATAGTGGGCACATCTTCATTTGGCACCACATCATATTTACATCAAAATATCACAATAAAACTAACATTTTCCTATACATGCTCCTAGGCTCCTTGGTGTGTGCTCGGTTCTCCTTGAGCTCCACCTAGCATATTAGTTGGGAGGGGAAAGGGGTGAGATTCGGAGAATCTCAGTAGCTCAAGCACTCAATCCAGCAAGCAATCAAGACATATAACAAGTCAAAGCATGTGAATAAGCATTTAGCTATTCTCAAACATCCAACACATAATGTACATGCTAGGGAATTCACAACAATACCAAAAATGGGCTCCAGGGACTTTTGGTCTAGCCTCACCCGAGTTTAGGGACTTTTGGATGGCCTCACCTGAGTTTAAGGACTTTTGACTTGGCCTCACTCGTTTGAGACTTTTGGCCTTGTCTCACCTATCTCAAGGGACTTTCGGCTTCACCTCACCCATCTCAAGGGACTTTCGGCACTACCGCACCCGAGGAATTCTCACAATTCATCACACAAGCATATTGTCAACAATGCATCAAAGCAATAGCATATGGCATATTCCACACATTCAGCATATACATATCATACAATGACTATCATATCCAAGAATGCAACAAGAAAGAGTGGAAAGAGAGCTACCTTTGGAGCCAAAGCTAACACTAGCTTTTCCTTTCAATGTCTCCTCTCCCTCCTTAGGTCCACAATCACACCTTGATGGAGGTGTTTCTCTTGAGCCTAGACACACAAAAGCATGCAATTACTCTCTTATAATTTAATTTAGAGCAACCCTTCTATCTCATACAACCTAGGGTTCTCTCTCTAGAATGCCATTACCCCTTTCTCTCTCTCAAGCTCCCATGGTAGTGGAAAACCTCATTTTCAAAGAGAACTCAAGGATTCAAAAGAGTTTTCCACTTTCCCTCTTCTGACCCATACCCAAAATCCGTCCATTTACACAAATAAAACCGCAGGAAAAGAGGGCAAAGGGAGGGGATCAGAAATCTGAAGAGAAATGGGAGAAGTTACCTTACCTTTCCCTTAATCTTCCTCCTCCTCTTGATCTCTCACACTCTCCTCGTCTCTTTTCTCTCTTTGGGTCGAAGCTTAGGGCAGATATGAGAGAAGAAATGAGTTTGGGCGTTTAATGAAGTGTGATTCTCGCTATTTACTCTCTTCCGGACCGACTCTCGCTACGGCGAAAACTAACCTTCGCTATAGCGAGCTCGTGTAATCTGGCTTCGCTATGGCGAGGTGTAACCTTCGCTACGGCGAGCTCGTGCTAGTTCCCAGCTAGTTCCCTTCGCTATGGCGAGATTTACCACTCGCTATGGCGAAATCGCGTCAGTTCCAGACTTCACTCTCGCTATGGCGCACGCTACGGCGAGCAACTCCCTGGTTTTTGTATGGGCTGCTGCCAGCACTCGCTATAGCTAGAATCGCCTTCGCTGTGGCGAACTAGCTCTCTCGCTGTAACGAGACCGTTTCTCGCTATTGCGAGAGGACTTGGCAGAAATTCTAGATTCCGAAAATTTCCAGATTTCATTTCATTTCTTTTCCCTTTTCTTTTCTTTTTCCCGGTCGTTACAATGGATGGGGAGAGTTCATTCTGGGGAACTCATAATAATGCTACCTGCCAACAATTATGCCCCTTTAGTAGACTTCTCTGCATAGAACCTCAGTATTTTAAGTTTCCTCTTTTCAGGCTCTCCTTGGATTTCGGATGTGATTTTCTTAAAAAAGTTTTCTAAGAAGTTTGCCTAGGTAGCCAGGTAGATAATTATGCAAATCATAACATAATTCATATTGCACTACTTGTAGTCTCTACAATATTTTGCTACTGTAAATTTCTGGAATGATTAGAAGTCAAGTTTGTGTTTCACTTTTGTTCTGTTTATTTTTGTGTTTGCCCAAATGAGATAGCACGAAAGGTTGAAGATGGTGTTTAAAAAACAGGGCATCAAATCCATATAAGTTGCAAGAAACGCTGTATTTTGGGTGGCTAAGGGAGATTGCATCTTATTATTCTTACCAACCCCATGAAGCGCACCGTTTCATTAAAGCTGAAATGGTGCGATTTGATCCCTTTCATGCGTGGCGTTATTTGGTCCGCAGATGCCGCAAACGAGTGAGATTATAAGTCTAAGATCATGTCATTTATCATGTCGTTTTAATGTAAAGCACCACGTGCTTTGCAGGATGCAGAGTAGAGAATCCGTTCCCTGAATAAATGGGTTGAAAGGTGCATGGAAGGAAAGAGGTGTTACAATAATGTGTAATGGTTAGACTAATAGCATTAGTCACATATATATAATGAATTTTCTTGTCTATTGTAGCAGGGAAACTATTTTTTTAAAATCAATAGATGTTTCTTCTATTGCTAATAGAAATACTGATTACTACCTTCAATTACTTGATCAAGTGGTAGACGAAGTTGGAGAAGAATATGTAGTCCAAGTGGTTACAGATAATGAGGGAGCTTTAAAGGCAGCTGAAAAAAAAATTAATGGAAAAAAGACCACATCTCTATTGGTCACCTTGTGCAGCTTATTGTTTAGATCTATGTTTAGAAGACATTGGCAAAAAGAGTAATATACAAAAAGTGTTAGAAGATGCAAAGATGATAACATCCTTTATATATAACCACATTTGGACTGTGAATTTGATGAAAGAATATATTGGAGGTAGAGATATTATTCGTCCAGCCATTACTCGCTTTGCTACACAATTCTTACAACTACAATCTCTTACGAAGCAAAAGCAGGCTTTGAAAAATATGTTCAACTTTGAAAAGTTTAAGAAGTCTAAATTTGGCAAGGAAAAATCTGGACCAGCACATGATGCAAGGAAAAAAATTTTGGATAATGACTTTTGGATCAAAGCTAATGAAATACTAAAAGTATTTGAGCTAATTGTTAAAGTGTTAAGACTGGTTGACGGTGATGAGAAACCAACCATGGGTTTTATCTATGAAGCTATAGATAGAGCAAAGCTATCTATACAATAAAACTATCATTATCACTCAACTTATAATGACATGATAGATAAAAGGTGAAAATTTCTACATATTAATTTACATTCTGCAGGTAAGTTTATATATATATATATTATGTTGTCATAAAAAAAGAATGTTTGTGTACTAACTAATTAAGTCTATTTCTTTTTTCTAGGCTATTTTCTTAATCCTCAGTTTCAATTTGGAGATGAGCATGGTCATTCAGTTTATAAAGAAATATTTGATGGAACCAGAAGTGCAATCACCAAATTAGAACGAAATATGGATGTTGCAATTAGAGCACTAAATTAGATTAGTTATTTTTTGTATAATGAATATTTGGAATATATTATTATATATTTATATTAAATTTAATATGATGTTGCATAGTCAACACTTTTTCGAGACAAAAGAGAGAACTTTGGAATGCCACAAACTCAAAGAGCATGGTCTCAAATAGATCCTGGTAAGATATAATTTATTTTTTATCTATAAGTATACATAGTACAATATGTGACTTTATCAAAATGATTATTTTTGTTTATAATTCAAAGTTGACTAAATTTTTGTATTATTTGTTTAAATAGCTGAATGGTGGATAATATATGGTTCGTGTGCTCCTGAACTTCAAAGCATTGCAATAAAAATTCTGAGCCAAACAACTTCAGCTTCAAATTGTGAAAGAAATTGGAGCACATTTAGCTATATTCATACAAAGACAAGAAATAGACTCAAGTATAAAAAATTACAGAAACTTGTGTTTACCTTTTACAATATGAAGCTAAAACTGAGGGAGAATAAGAGGCGTAGTCAAGAAGAGATAGAAAATAGTTTCAATCCAATTAATCTTGATTACATATTCCAAGAAGATGATCCCTTGTCTCCATGGATTGAGGAGAGAGAAGGCCCATTATTGGATGGATTTCAAAATTCAAAATGGCTACCAAAAATGGATACTAATGATGAAGAGTTAAAGGATGATAATGATTCAAGTTCCCATGAAGGTCATAGTCAGGGTGGTGACGGTGGTTTGAGTCCACCAAGCAACAATAATGGTAGTGATGGTGGTGATGCAGAAGAAAGTGATCATAACATAGATGAAGAAAGGGAACAAGATCCATATCAAGACATTCTATATACTATGCGTGATTTGGGTTTTGTTGTTGATATGACATCTTTTCAGGATAGAGGCTCTGGTGATAATAGAAGAGGTGGTCATCAATCTATAAGAGGTGGAAGACAGCAAAGTGGTGTACCAGAAGATAGTTCTTTCTCTAATTTTTTACAAAGTTTTAGTGATTTTGGCATTAGTGGCTCATCTCAAAGTAGTCAAAGTTATTATCCCCTTTTTTATCAATAACCTTCTCATATGTCACATGATCATTATCCAATGATTGAAGTCCCACCATATTATCAACCTTCAATAAATTATCAAGAGCCTTATTATCACCAAACACCAAATTTTCCTCATCAGCAAATGGAGAATACAGGTGGAGGATTTTTTTATTATGTTTTTGGACAAGGAGCAAGACAAGGTGATAATGAAAGTGAAAGTGGGAACTATGATCCTCCACGACATTCTACAATGTGGTGATATTAATTCTCTCTTTGTAATAAGAATGTAAGTATACTTTTATATTATCTGACTTTTTCCTTTAATTTTCTCAAGTAACATTGATATGCTTGTTCAAAATAATGATTTATTTAATGAATATTGATGTTAGGTATGATATATTTATGTATATGAAAGTTATAATGATTATATACATTTTTAAAATAATTTTTGTAACTTCAAAAAAAAATCACGACCGCAATGACCGCAACCCACATTATAACACCCGCAGTGTCCGCAATCGCAGTAACTGCAACGCAACAGCAACTGCAACCGCAACCGCAATTTAAAACCTTGAGGCTTGTGTAATGCAATACCTATAGCTCCAGGTTGCTGCCAAACTTGAGCCACAATTAAATTGTTCATAGTAGTACAAATACTAATAAATGAAACAAGGAAAAACAAAATTCAGACAAATGGCATGCAACTTTTGTGACAACCACTAATTATTTGAAAGGGCCAATGCCTTTATTAGCATGGTTGTAGTCCTAGGCATATTTACACTTAATCAATCATTACCTATCGTACATCAAAAGATTGGAGCTAGCAAGTAGTTATCAAATAGTGTTAAATAAGGCCACCAATCTATAAATTATTTTATAATAGTCTAAATATAAGTCTATAACTCAGATATTGTGTATGTCCTAAAATTACCATAGACATTATATTATCAACGAGTGGAAAACTTCCCGAGGACCAAAAGGGAAGAAAAGGAGAAGGACTACAAAATGCAAAACCAACACATTTGGTTCATACTCCAGAAATCTATTTCAAGTTCTGGGGGAAAGTATTAGAATGAAATATCATCTCTTGTTGTCTGCAATGAGAGTCAAGGGGCAACAAATAATTATGGTACCATATAACCATAAGTTGTCCAAAAGTTGGAGGTAACCTGCAACTACAATGTCACATAATCATTGGTTAAGGAGATTGTCAGACAGATTAAGCCAACCTTTGAAGATTGAATTATCCATTGAGACACATTAACAATGTTATAATCCAAATGGAATTACACAAAATAAAAAGGAATTAACTATGAAATCACAACAATATTATTACATCCATTATCGAACACAGGTGGGATTCGTGGGCAGATTTTATGTGCCTCTCACAAAGAAACGCCTAGTAATGTTGAGTGATTAGCGAGCTACGAAATCATATGTAACTAAATGGACAACATAATTCAACATGTTTAGGGGGGAAGCACACACCCAAAGTCAGTGCTTCCAACCCCATCACATACAACTCAGAAACAGGGCATTAATTTACTTGTAGGTGTTTGCATTTGGAGGAAATCAGTAGGTGTTTGCATTTGGAGGAAATCAGTTGGTAGGCCACACCCATCGATGGTTGAGGAGAACAGACTCTCCAAAGCTTAGGATAATAGATGATAAGAAAGTAGAATATAGAGAGGGTAGAGAAGAGAAGGAACCAGAGAAGTAAGACAAGAAGAAGTATCACATTACATTCATGCATTCTACAATCCAACTACACGGGAATATAAGCAACTGAAATTAGTTAACAGAGGAATACTACGCTACGCTACGCTTATTGGAAAGCTCCCTAGATACCTTACCTGAAAACCGTTACTATGAAATCCCAGAATTACCCCTACTAATTAATACGTAAAGACTAAAATACCCTTATAGGTAATCTGCAGCTTATCGAAGCCCCCCGATCAGCTCCCCCTTGACCCCAAGGGTGAATAGAGCTAGCAAACTCAGGGAAATTACATTAAATATGAAACCAAAGTTCCCACGCTGCTTCCTCTTCGAGCTCTTCTTGCCATTTAATTAAAACCTCTATCACAACACGATGTCCTTGTTAACCATACGCCTATCTAATATTTGTTCAGGAACCCTGGGAGTGGCTTCGGGTCCCCATTCGTTAGGAAGCTCCCTCGAAGTGATAGAGGAGTTGGGACATTTCTTCAACAGGGATACATGAAAGGTTGGATGGATGCGAGAAGAAGGTAGCAACTGCAAGGTATAAGGTACTGGACCTACCCGAGCCATAATTTGATAAGGTCCAAAGTATCAGGGAAAAAGTTTCTCTAAAGTTCATCGCAGGACAGAGTGTTGCCGAAAGGTTGAAGCTTGAGGAATACCCACTCCCCTTCCTTGAATTCTCTGTCCGTGCATCCCTTATCAGCATGTTGCTTCATTCTATTCACGGCACCTTCTAAATTACCTTCAAGTTGTTGAAGCATAACTTCTTGTGCTTGAAAGCTTCTGTCAATTATATCCACTTTGGAGTCCTGAGGTAAATAGGGAAGGTGAATGGGAGGCGGCTGCCCATACATGACTTCATACGGAGTACTACCCGTGGAAGTATGGTAGGTGGTGTTATACCATCATTCAGCAAGTGGTAACCAACAAAACCACTCATGAGGAGTCTGCCATGCCATGCTATGTAGATAGTTTTTGAGGCAACAATTTAAAACCTCTCTTTGACCATCTGATTGTGGGTGATATGATGAAGATAGACATTGCAAAACGCCCAGCTGCTTCAGAAATTAGTGCCAAAATTTACTAGTAAACAGCGGGTCTCTGTCAGAGATGATGTTTGCGAGAGCGCTATGGAGCTTGTATGTGGATAATATAAACTTTTGAGCCAACTGTGCTGCTATAAATAGATAGGACAGAGCCAGGAAATGAGTATATTTGCTCAACCTGTCCACGATAACCCAAATGGTGTCCTTCCCATGTGATTTTGGTTTTTTCTTGATAAAATCTATGGCAATACTCTTGCCACACCCCATCAGGAATCGACAAAGGCTGTAGCAACCCTAGATATGCCCCTATGTCATATTTGCAACGAAGGCAAGTCTCGCATTGAGAGATGTACTGTTGAATATCCTGAAACATGCCCTTCCAATAGAAAACACCCTTGATACGTTTCCATGTAGCCTTCACTCCCGAGTGTCCTCCTTGGGAAGATGAATGTAACCACTGCATGATAAGATTTTAAAGCTTTGGATCATTGCCGATAACTAGTTTATTCTTTCGAGTCAGAACCTGCCCATTCCATTGATATTTTGGAAATGATGTGGGGTCACGCTGAAGCTGTTGGATAATATTTTGAAGGTGTGCATCAAAGAGCCAATGTTGAGTAATTGTATCCCATAATTCTGACGATAATGAAGAAGCTGACATATGAAGGAGTTAACCATGGGAAGCTTGGGAAAGTGAGTCAGCTGCCACATTCTCCATGCCCTGCTTATAACAAATACTATATTGAAGGCCCATAAGTTTGGTGAGCCAGTTGTATTGAGCAGGTGTTGAAAGGCGTTGTTCTAACAGAAATTTGAGGTTTTGTTGATCCTTGAGGATGGTAAAAGGCTGTATCGTGAGATATTGATGCCACTTTTCAACTGCGTATACCATAGCCAATAGTTCCCTATCATACACCGAAAGTAGGTGATTTCTTGGAGAGAGAACTTTACTGATGAAGGCAATGGGATGACTGCTTTGCATCAGAACAGCTCCTATGCTAGTATTGGAGGCATCAGTTTCTGTAGTGAAAGGTTGGGCCAGGTCTGGTAGAGCTAGGATAAGTGCTTAAATTAATGCCTCTTTGAGCTTGCCAAAGGCTTCGGTTGCTTCTACAGACCACTCAAACGCAACTTTTCATAGTAGATCTGCGAGTGGCTGGGCAATTGTACCATAACTTCTTATAAACTTACGGTAATACCCAGAAAGTCCCAAGAAGTTACGAAGTGTTTAACTGATGTAGGAGTTGACCATTCTTACACCACCTTTACTTTCTTCGGATCAATGGACACAGTGCCATTAGCAATAAGATGGCCTAAATACTCAATGGTAGTAACAGCAAAGGCACATTTGTTGAGCTTCACAAAGAATTGATGTGTTTACAAAATGGAAAGGACAATGTCCAGGCGCTGAACATGCTTCTCTTGGCTTAAACTATACACAAGTATATCATAAAAAAAACCAATACGAATTTCCTAAGATGTTTTTCAAATGTGGCATTCATAACTTCCTAAAATGTGGAAGAAGCGTTTGTGAGGCCAAAGGGCATTACTAGGAATTCATATTGACCAGCATGAGTTTGGAATGCCGTTTTATATATATCTTCTTCCTTCATGTGGATTTGGTGGTAACCAGACTTCAAATCCAACTTACAAAATATATTCGCCTTCCCCAACTCCCCATCTCATCCAAAAGATCTTCTGCCAAAGGAATTGGAAACTGGCTACGTATGGTTTGCTTATTTAAAGCTCTGTAATCTACACACATCCTCCAACTACCATCTTTCTTTTTGACTAAGACAATTGGGGAAGCAAATGGAGAAGAGCTGCATTGGATGATGCGAGCTTTCAACATTTCATCGATCATCCCTTTGATGATTTCCTTATGTATAGCCAGGTATCGGTATGGTCTGAGATTGATTAGGTTGGTGCCTTCCTTCAAAGGAATAGCATGATCATGAGGTTCACGGTGAGGAAACAGTTGCTTGGGTTCTGCAAATACCTCCTGATATTGGAACAAAACCCTTTTGACTGGTTCTGGTATGCCATGTGGTTCATCCACCTTGAGACCATAGCATGTGGAATCAGGGAGTAATGGAATCAATTGAAATATAGGAACATTGATCCCTTCTACCATCAACTTGTGTAATTTTCCTTCCTTAATCAGTTGAGCTTGAGGGTCTCTTGCAGCTGTCAGCCTCTTCTTCTAACCATTAAGAACAAACTCCATAACCAAATTAACACAGTCCAAGGTGATGATGCCTAATGTCTGCATCCATTGCATCCCAAGTACCATATCACAGCCTACTAATGGAATCAGGATTACATCAGTCCTAAATTCCATTCCTTGAGTAGTTCATCTCAACCCTTCACACTTTTGTGTTCCTTGCAAACAATTCCCATCAGCTACTACCACTTGAATTGCATCCATAGGAGTAGTTTGTACCAACGAAGCCATCTTCAGATCTAGGAAGTTATGGGTACTTCCAATGTCAATTAAAATGTGCAGTAGTCTCTTGCCCATAAAGCCCGTAATGCGCCTAGTCGTGTATGATGCTGTTCCTTGAATAGAATTGAGAGAAATTACAGGACCCTCTGAAAGCAGTAGCTTCTATTTGTTCAATTACTGGATCACAGCTAGGGAAATCACTCTACGGTGCACCTTCCATTTGACCGTTCGAGGTAGTCCCTTATACTTCCATAGGGAAAATCTGCATTCGCTTCTTCTGGGCACAGTCATGATCAATACTTCTCATGATAAAAGTAACAGAGATTCTTGCTCCTATGCTCCTCCACTTCTGCTGGAGTTAACTTTTGTTGGAAACGCATTGATGGTCTTCCCAAAATTCCCTTAGACGAACTTCCTCCCTCAGGTAGTGATTTCTTAGTTTCAGATGGTTCCTTCTTGAAGAATTCGAAATTAGTGGTTCCCTTAGAGCTACCGCTCACCCCTTTAATTCTCACCGATAAATGGTGGCGTTGAAGCAGATCCACGTTGAGCTCCTGGAGTTTGGCTAATGTGGTAGCATCAAGCAGGGTCCCAGGATGAAAAAGCTTAACTCCAACTGCCAATTTCGGCTTAAGTGCTGCTATATAATAACTAAGTTTCTAAGCTTCGGTAAGCTATACTCGGCACACAAGGTTGTTAAATGCAATCTGAAAGTCACTCAGACTCCCCAAGCTGCATTAGCTCCTCCATAGGATCATCGAACAAAGAGCCAAAACGAATTTTAAGACCTTCAACAAAGTGTAACCAAGCCATTCTTCCGTTCTTACCTTTTTCAAAGTTCTGAAACCATTTATAGGCAGCTTCATCTCGAACCAGAGATGCCAAAATTACCTTGTTGTCCTTAGGAGTGTTGTCTAATGAGAAGAAATGTTCACAATTTGAAATCTATCCAGTGATATCTTCTGGTGTGAAACGAGGAAACTCAACACGTGTGAGCCTTTTGGGTACAAGATACTCAACTTTTCCAGCTTGCTACAACACATTACGCTCACGATTTTGTGTAGCCAAATTTGTGTACTAGAGAGATAACCCACGAATCAAGTCCTAAAGCAAAGTCATCTGTTGTTCCATCTGAGACATTCATTGGTCCATCACCACTCGTAGACATTCCTCGGCCTCGCAAACAGAGATTTGCAATCAAGTTGCGTCGGCCATAGATCATGCTGTTCTGATACCAGGGATAAGAAAGTAAAGTATAGGAAGGGTAGAGAAGAGAAGGAACTAGAGAAGTAAGACGAGAGGAAGTATCACATTACATTCATGCCTTCTACAATCCAAGTACACGAGAATATAAGCCACTAAAATTACTACGCTACGCTTATTGGAAAATTCCCTAGATACCTTACCTGAAAACCATTACTGTGAAATCCCAGAATTACCCCTGCTAATTAATACGTAAAGACTAAAATACCCTTGTAGGTAGTCTGCAGCTTATCAAAAGAAGATTGATAATCAATGATTGTTGCTCTCTTGCAAATGCCACTGTTCAACCTATTATCCTTCCAAGTCATGCCCTCCCTTCGCTGCTTTTAAGGAAGGAGGCTTAGCACAGTATCAAGGAGAAGCTAGGTTTGGTTTCATTTACTGGGAAATCAACTGTAATCTTTTTAAAAAAATTTAATATGAAAATTTTTGTAATTTTGAGTTTTTTTTGGCATTATTGTATTACTTTTATATCACTAAGTATACAAAGTATTTTATTTTTTTATATAATATCAAATATAAATAATGTAATTCCCTTTGTCTCAACATTCCCTTTATAATTATATTATTGACAATTCTCTAAATCAAAAGAGCTTTTAATGTTTTTGTGGCAATCCAGTAAAGGTTGTTACAGAAGATGTTAAAATTTTTTTCCCATGGAACAAAAGAAAAAATTTAATGCCAAAATCAGTAGCGGCAACCCTTATATGTCGTTGTTAAAAATAATTTTTATGGTGAGTTAAATATGGTCGTTATAAACGCCTTTACAATTCTTTTTTTATGAAAAAAAAATTTTGGTGCCAAAACACAAAAATTATAATATGTTATATTATATTATTAAATATTATTACTACTATTTATTTAGTAATTTTACTATATTTTCACATAAAATATTATTTATATTTTCTTAATTTTATTTTTATTAGAATAATTATTATGTATTTCATGTAATTATTGTTATACATTTATTTTTATAATATATATTATCTAGTAATTAATTATTTTCTCTTAAAAAAGCCATAATATTTTATTCTCCCCCACTTTTTGTTCATCCAGAACCTTATTCTCCTACACCTGCCGTCTCGTTTGTCTCAGTGCGAAACCCAAATCCCCTACTCCTCTCTTTCTTTCTCTTTCTCTATTTATTTTAATTTAAATTAAATTTAAATAATTTAAATTTAATATTTTTAATTTTTATTTTAAAAAATACAAAATATATAAAAATAATTTTTTAATTATAAACTTTAAAAATAATAATAATTTAAATTGAAAAAAGTAAAAATCAAATCTAACTACTCATCTCTATAGATGAGCAGGGGATCCAATTTTCTTAGGCTTTGTTTGGTTCAAAGAAGGGGAGGGGAGAGAAGGGGAGGGATTTTAATGGAGGAGAGGGGAGATATATTGTTTGGTTCAGGAGGGGAGGGGAGGAGAGGAAAAATAATAATATATAGACCATTTTATCCCTTATATATTTTAAAAGTAATGATAATATAATTAATTATTCTTTTATTTTTAAAAATTTAATGTTTTCACCACCAAATTAAACAAATGTCAAAAATTATTTATAATTATAATTATTTAAAAAAATTTGTAAATAAATAAAATTAATTAAATAATTATTTCAACAAATATATAATTTAATATATTTTATTTCATAAAATTAGAATATATTTGAGTTAGGAACATTGACATATTTATTTATTTTTTAATATGACAATATACTTATGTTAATTGGTAAGTTAAAATTTTTTTTTAATCATACTTATAAAAATTTTATAAAATATAAAATTAATAATTAAGATAAAGACATTTTGATTTTTTTTTCAATTTTTTCTCCCAATCCTCCCAAATTAGAGGAAGAGGAGAGGATAAACTTTCCCTCCGAAAACACATGCCAAACAAGGAGAGGGTCCCCTCCCCTCCCTTCAAACCAAAACCAAACAAGGGGTTAGCGAGAAGAGGAGGGAGAAATCCAAAGATCCATTAGCTAGTTCTTCCCATTTTCCTCCCCGCTCGAAGTCTCTCTTCCTCCCCGTTCTTCTGCTCTTCGGTGTCCATTAATTTCACAAACGATCCTCTCCTTCCCTGTGTGGCGTTCAGTTCGTTGTAGAGAGAGAGAATTGGAAAGACGGGGAGGCTGGATAATGAAGTCGCATGAAGGAGGAAGGTTGCAGAAACTCGCTGTGATTTGTGGGCTTGGCTTGAACGAACTTCACGGAAAGGGGAGATTTAGACAGAGGCTTGAGGCTGACTCCATTTGGCTATAAAAGAGAAGGGACTGCCAATAGAAGCATAGAAATTGAGAAGGAGAATTCGGACAGAGTTTGAGCAAAAGGGGGTGAAGACAACGCTTCATAAGTCGGGCACTGAAGCCTCATTCTAGGTAGGCTTCACCGAACATTTTCACCTTCGAATTTTTCTGAGAATCAAGATTTTATTCTGGTATGATGTTGTTTAATGTTGATTGATTTGCTGAAAGTTCTCTGAGATAGGCATAGATTTAAAGGAATTAGAGAATGAGTGTTTGGGGCGTTAACGGTTTAGTATGAGTGAGGTGTAGGGTTCAATATTGGGTTAGGCCTTGTTTGGTTTAAAGGAGGGGAGGAGAGGGGAGGGGAGGGATTTTAATGGAGGTTAGGGGAGGGAAGGGGAGATATATTGTTTGGTTCAGGAAGAGAGGGGAATGAAAATAATAATATGTAGACTATTTTATTCTTATATATTTTAAAAGTAATGATAATATTGTTAATTATTTTTTATTTTTAAAAATTTAATATTGTCACCATCAAATTAAATAAATGTCAGAAATTATCTATAATTATAATTATTTTAAAAAATTTTGTAAACAAATAAAATTAACTAAATAATCATTTCAACAAATGTATAATTTAACATATTTTATTTTATAAAATTAAAATGTATTTGTGTTAAAAATATTGGCATGTTTACTTTTTTTTCAATATGGCAATATACCCGTGTTAATTACGTTGAAATTTCTCCTCAACCATACCTATAAAAATTTTATAAAATATAGAATTAATAATTAAGATAGGGAACATTTTAATCTTTTTTTTAACTTTCCCTTCCAATCCCCCCAAATTAGAGGGATAAAAGAGAGGGAGAGGGGAGGAAAAATTTCATTAAACTTTCTCTCCCCTCCCCTCCCCTCCAAAATTGCAAACCAAACAAGGGGTCCCCTCAAACCAAACAAGGGATTAATGTTGGTCTGGGATTTGGGGCTGACTTACAGAAAATTGGGTTAATGTTTGGTAGATTGTGAAGCTCTCTGTTTCTTCCTTTCTTTTGTTACTCTGATATTTTTACAGGCCCTGATGTTCTGCAATTGACATTTATTGTAAATTAAGACAAAAGACAAACCACTTAATTAACTAAATGAGTTATTTATTCCAAAAGAATTTTGCTACGGGAAACACTGTAAGCCAATTAGTATATCTTGATGCTTCACACTTGGAAACCAAGTCATAAAAGGAGTAAAAAAATAGGCATAGTGATTTAGAAGGAAGTGAATAACAGAATGATCGAGAATGGACGTAGCTTTTAGCACGTTGACCATAATAATGATTTAAAAAATAAAGAGAGAATGATGGTTTTTTATTTCTTTTTACAGATTTTTGACATCACAAAGGCAAGGAGAATCATCAGCCCTTTCGAAGTTGATGGATTTCAGAAGATAACACCCACCTTCTTTCATGGAAAAACATAATGTATTAAATTAGACAAAAAGTGGAAGCAGAGGTTTAACAAATTTTAAACCAACATATTTGTGGACCTTTCATAATGATTACACCCTTTCTTTGAGAGAAACCTCCTTTCTTTTAATCTGCATTTCATATAGCATGGAAAAATTGATACTTAGGAGCCAGATGTTCAGTTTTAATAATGAAATGCTATGATTGCACATATTGTTTCCACTGCTTGACCGCAACAATGATAGCTATCAACTGCTTTTCATAGGCTGAGAGTAATCATTTAGTGGGCCTAAAGCCTTCCTGACATAAGCTATAGGGTGCTCTTGCTGTGACAGTATAGTTCCAATCCCAATATTAGATGCATTGATCTCTACGACACATGGTTGAGCAAAATTAGGCAAACCCAAAATCGATGTTGATGTCATAGCCTTCTTAAGCTTCTGAAATGCTTCATTAGCTTCTGCACTCCATACAAACTCACTTTTCTTCAATAGCTCAGGCAACAGCTTACTAATAGAATCATAATGCTGCACAAATTTCTTATAATATCCTATGAGGCCTAGGAATCCTCTTGTCGACTTAATGTTACTTGGGACAGGCCAAGAAAGCATCGCTTCAGCCTTTTTCAGTCAATTGCTACTCCTTCCGAAATGATGTGACCCAATTAGTCAATTTGTTTAGCCCGAACGAGTAAAGGTATTTTTATTTTTAATTTCACTTGCCCTTTTGATTTTTGAGTTAATTTGCGGAACTCATGTCTAACTTAGTTTGTTTTGTGCTGTAGTTTTTATGATGTATTCTTTTCATTGTGTATAGTTCTTTACTTAAGCTTTTGGTTTCTTTACAAGCATGCATTTTCAACACTTTCAAGCTTTGAAGGGTGTTGGTATGATTAAAAAAAGGGCACTTAACCAAAACAACAACAATAACATGGTCTTTTTCCACTAGGTATGATTGATCCATGTTATAAAGATTCAACGAAGTTTTACGTTAGTTGTCGACTATCTAATACAATTCTCCTATGTTTTTTGGAGATTGGGACTTGCTATGAAATAATTTACATTAAAGCACAGTATAGGCAGAGTTGACCAAAATGAAAAGAAAAAAACTTTAAAATGCATACAAGAAAATTAAGGGCCTGTTTGAAAACTAATTTTCAGAACAACTTTTTGTTTTTAAAAACAAAAAATCAAGAAAAACCATTTGATTGCTTGTTTTTAATAATATGTTCTGTAAAACAAAAAAGCCATGTTCTGTCCTGAAGAATTAAAAAATCAAAACTGATTTGGATTGTTTTGCAACTTTAGTTTCACGGAACAAGGAGAGGCGGAGAATTGCGCAGTTTTCATTAATGGCAAATTTGTAAATAACCAAAAGTAACCCTAGCCACTTTTTTATTCATTTCTCTTTGCTTCATTGTTTTTCTTCTGCAGTCTTCATCTGGATCTTGAACCTGCATCATTTTTCCTTTGCTGTTTTCATCCTTCGCCATTTTCATCCAAGTTTAAGGCAGATCTGGATCTGGAACCTGCTTCTTTTTCCTTCGCTGTCTTCATCCAAGTCGATACCTGGATCTTGAACCTGCGTCGTTTTTTCTTTCACCGTCTTCCTCCAGGAGCATTTTTTCATTCGGCCATTTCCTTCAATCTAACTTCTTCATTCTTCCTCTTCCTGCATTTTTCTGTTTGGGCTTCTCCTACTGCATTTTTTCATTCGGGCATCTTTTGCTGCATTTTTTGGTATAAACATCTCTTGGATTTCTATTTTTGCCTTTTTATAGTCAATGTTTGCAAAATCCAAAAAAAAAATGTACAAAATTTTTTTAAGCAGTATACTCTTATTAAACAATTATAAAAAATAATATCAATATTAGTTAAATAAAACAAGTTAATCAAACAATTTTTTTTTTGTTTTTTATTCTTAAAACTTATTCTAAAAACAATTTCGTCAAATAAGTTTTTTAAATTTTTTGTTCTTAGATCTAATTTTTAGAACAATAATTCAAACAAATTTTTTTATTCTTTTGTTTTCAAAACTTATTCTAAAAAACACTTATTTTGTAAACATTAAAACCAGAACAAAATCAAACAGACCCCAAGTAACTAATAAACTTAGCACATGGCTATTGACAAAGTTAATGCCTTCGACATTGTTTACATTGTCATAAATTATTTAAAGACTTAGATAGAGCCACATCATAGTGTAGCTAATCAAATGACGCAGCATCCATGATGGCATGATGAAATTGGTCGTGGATGAATTTAGTCATGGGAATTTGGATTCTTTTTAGGGGATGATTAGGAAATCTATCTTTGTTATGAATTTTGGGGGATAAGGTTGGATTCATGAATATGATTGCTTTGAACCTCTTGTATAAGTAACACCATATTCCATCAAGTATTACCCAAATTGAGGTGTTGTAAGAACTTTCCAATTTTTCTTGACATTTGCAATATTGCTTTTGGAGACTAGGGAATAATAATAGTAATAAATAAATAGATTTTCAAGTATTTGATAAAATGACCACCTTTGTAACACTGCCTTATGGCAAATAAAGATCTTAAGCAGAGTTGGTCTGTGGCATAGCAATAGGGTTTTGAGATAGATATATATATATATATATAGCTGTGAAATTGGAATGCTAGGGGGTGCTGTCATTTGTTCTCTGAGAGCTAGAGAGTGGATAAATAAATGTCATGACATTTTTAAATAAAATATATATAGACATATATATATAAAGTAAAAGTATAATAACAACAATAATAAAGTCTTTTCCCACTAAGTGAAGTCAGCTATATAGATCAATTAATGCTATAAAATCTTATTATAAATCATATTTTTAGACAAATTATTTAAGTTTAAATTTTTCTTAATAGTTTCTCTTATAATTTTTTTTGATCTCTCTCTATCTCTAACTATTGAACTACTCTCTATCTGATCTACTCTCTTAAATGAGACTTATGTAGGTCTCTTCCACATATGCCTAAATCATCTAAGTCGTGATTTTATAATCTTTTCCATAATAGATGCAAACTCCACTTTCTCTCTAATAGATTCATTTCTAATTCTATCTTGTCTGGTGTGTCCACTCATCCAACGCAATATTTTTATCTCTACAACATTGAGCTTATTCTCTTGTTGACTTTTTATTACCCAACATTCAGTTTCATACAACATTGCAGGCCTGAAACTGTGTGGCAGAATTTACCCTTAAATTTGAGGGGTACTCTTCTATCACAAATAACATTCAAAACACTAATCCATTTCATCCACTCCGCTTGAATCCTATGTCTTGCATCTTCTTCTATTTCTTTGTCATGTTGTATGATAGACCCAAGATATTTTAAATCGTATAATTTATGGTATGATATGCTCTCCAATTTTCACTTCTATATTAGAATTAGTGTGTTTCTTACTAAATTTATATTCTACCTATTCAGTTTTGTTTATACTTAAACAAAATTTGTGTACTTCCAAAGCTAGTCTCCACATCTCTACTCATTTATTTCCTCCCTTGATTCTCCAACTAGGATTATATCATCTGCAAAAAGCATGTATTATGGTATCGGCTCTTGGATATGTTTAGTGAGCACATTCAAGACTAAAGTAAAAAGATAAGGATTCAAAGTTGACCCTTGATGTAGTCTAATAGTTATTAAAAAATCTTCTGTAAGTTTATCTTTTTTATAATACTAGTTGTAACCCTATCATATATATACTGAATTGTTCAAATATAAGTCATACAAACTCTTTTTTTTTTTTTCAGAACCTTTTATAAAACCTCTTTTGGCATCCTATCATATACCTTCTCTAAATCGATAAACACTGTATGTAAATCTTTCTAATTCATTCGATATGTTTCTATCAATCTTTGTAACAAATATATCACTTCCACAGTTGACCTCCCTGGCATAAAACCAAATTAATTCTCAGTAATTTGAGTCTCTTGCCTAAATCTTCACTTAACTACCCTCTCTTATAATTTCACAATGGGACTTATGAGTTTAATTCTTTTATAATTTGCACAATTTTATATATCCCCCTTGTTCTTATAAATAGGAATTAAAGTACTTCTCTTAGACTCATCTGGTATTTTTTTAGATCTCATAATTTTATTAAATAACTTTATGAGCTAACTTATACATTTCATACTTAAACTTTTCCATGCTTTAATAGGTATATTATCCAATCCAACTGCTCTGTCATTCTCCATTTACTTAATTCTTCTTTTACTTCTGACTATTGAATCTTACGATAAAAAATATAATTTTGATCTATTTCTTTAGTGTTTAGCCTATCTGAATGTAATAAAATCCAGTGTTCTTCATTAAATAGTGTATAAAAATAACTCATCTATCATTCCTTGATATCCTGTGACCAAGACTTTTCTTATTCATTCTTAATACATTTCATTTGGTCCACATATCTTGTTTCTTTCCCCACTTTTAGTTAGCTTGTAAATGCTTTTCTCTTTAATTTTAGTACCTAAGGATTGGTATAACTCATAAAATGTCCTAACTCTTACTTCGTTCACCGCCTTTTTAGTAACTTTCTTAGCCACCTTATATTTTTTTTTCTAATTTTTATCACTCTTACACAAAGACCATGCTTTATAACATTCCATTTTAACCTTAACTTTATCTTGTATACTTGCATCCCACTACCAAGATTTTTTACCCCTATGTTTAAGACATTTTGATTCACCGAGTATCTCCTTTGCTATTTTACTAATCTCTTTAGCTATCACATCTCACAAATCGTTAGCACTTTCATATGCTTTTCAAAACCCTTCTTTTAAAATCTTTCTCTACAAACTCTTTTCTTTACCTCCCTTTAATTGCTATTACTTGATCATTGACACCTTATCTTAGTTTTTACTCTTTACTCTCCTCTTAACTCAGACATCCATAACTAAGACTCTATACTAAGTAGTCAAACTCTTTTCAGGTATAATTTTGCAATCTATGCAAAGTTTTCTATCCAATTTCCTTATAAGAAAAACATCAATTTGAGAGCATGCCCCTCCACTTTTGTAATGATAAGATGTTCCTTACGCTTTCTAAAACAAGTGTTAGCTATTGTGAGATCGAACGCTAATAAAATGTCTAAAATAGTTTTATTCTTTATATTTGCTTCTCCTAAGCTATATCATCTATGTGTACCCTCATAACCTCTAGATGTACTCCTCATGCGACAATTAAGATTCCCTCCTAAAAGAATCTTTTCTTTTTAAAGGAATTTCCTAAACTAAGCATTCTAAATCCTTTTAAAATTTTATCTTGTGATATTCTTCTAACCCTACCTGTGGTGTGTAAGCATTAATAATATGAAAAGTTTCCCTTTCCACTACAAAATTTTAATGCAATGATTCTATCTTCTAATCTCTTTACATCCACCAGAACATTTTTTTAACACTTATCTATAATTATACTTACCTCATTTTTAGATTTAGCCTTGCCAGTATACTAGAGTTTAAAACTTGAGGTATCTAAGTATTTCATTTTTTCTTCTACCCATTTGGTTTCTTGTAGACATATTTTCATTGACTTACCTGTAAGTGTACCTATATTCCAAGTTTCAAAATGAATCATACTCTCGTGAACTAACTTCTTTACCTACATTTGTTCACGAAAATATCGGAACCTTTTTTTATTTTTCACTACACCCAGGCGTAAATGCAATAACTCTTGCTCATTTGTTACTGTACTTTAACTATATAACACGTTACTTTTCAGCAATGACCTAGCATTACCTCTAATACATTGATGATCCATATCATAAAAATTCGACAAAATTTTATGTTAGCTGTCAACTGCTTAACATAACCTTCCTTTTTTTTTTCCAAGCTTGAAATCAATTATGAAAAATGATTTACATTAAAGTTCAACATAGGCAGAGTTAAAGTAAAAGTATGATAAGTTAAAATAAATAAATAAATAAATAAAAGATATTGAATTCTATGAACCAATGTGCAATCTTAGTGCATGCCACCTCTGTATTCTGTTGGTTTGTCTTGTTTTACCCCATTAATTTATTTCTTTGGTCTTGTTTCACTACTCACAAACTGACGAGGTCACTGACCAGCAAGTAGAAGAGGAGTCGAGAAGGAACCAAGGTGGCTTTTTCGATGTATTTCCCCCGTTTGAGATTGTGCTTCATTCTTTTCTGACTTTCAATCAATAGAAAATTTTTAATTAGGGGATTTTGTTGAAAATAATTTAGTTATCTGGTTGATTAATGATTTATATGGTTGTAAACTAGTTACTTAATGTCCTCTTTTGTGTGGGATTGAAATGGGTTGTGTTGTTACCTTGGTTGTTTACTCTGAGTTTCTTCAGTTACTTAAAATGATTTCTTGTATATAATCTTTGCACTTGATTTCTAATTGAGTTGTGTTTTATAATGATGATGGTAATAATGACTTGCTGAAAGACTTTGTTGCATTGTGTTTGACTCCAAAACTGAGCAAGCAAATAAACTGTGGCTTTTAATAATTATATACACATTTGTTATTTTGTAACTTCAGCTAAGGTAGCCAAATTTAACTAGAGATTAATTTGTTTTGAAAATGTGATTTCTAATTATCAGAGATCAATTTTACAACATATTGAGAAATCATCTTCAGCTGTTCACTACAATTTCTAAAGCATAAGAATAATATTAAGTCAATCAATTGTTTCTTGTATGTGACCTTAATGAAGTGGGTTAAAGGCTATTGGAAATTTGAGTCTCTGATAGTTACTTTGTTGCATATCATTGAATTTGAGTGGATCATGTTAAGATGGTATCTTAAAGGTTGGAATCTTATATTATGGTACATTTTTCGAGGTCCCTTAATAGTGATTAGATGGTGGACTTTCCAATGAAACTTATTGCTATGTAATGCCATTAGTTATGAAGTGTCAAAGTGAAGTCTTTTAGCCTCTTGTTAAAATGCCAAAATGATATTTCTATTAGAAAGTGTTGCCTTAAAGGTTAGATTGTTTCTAAATTCAATTGAGTATGCTAAGGTATTGTTGGGGTTTTGGAAGTCTAGTAAGGGGTGCATCTTTGAGGCTTCTTTAGCGCTAAAGCTTCCTTGATAAATTCAATGCTTTATTGTTTTAAGCCTTGAAATTTTCAGCAACTTAGGTATGATTTTCCTCAACTTGAAGCTTGTATTTTTTAACCTTTTCCCCCATTGACCGTAAACCCTAGGTGGCCACTTGGAACGACCAAATTAGAAGTAGAGGCATTAATATGTAGGTAAAATTTTAGGAGTCACTTTAATTTTAAGTGTCCACTGTTTTATGAAGTTAGTGAGTGAAGTTTTGTTTTTCATTACTTGTGCCCTATGATGCTGCCTAACTCATTTTGTCAAGTAAAATGGGGCTTATTGGTTATTTTTAGTTGAAGTAAAATTTTATTATGGTAAATGGCTATAATTACATGCTTGTTTGATTACAACCCCTCAATTCAACTCATGCGATTATATTATAGGATTTGGTAACCATTAGAAGGTAGAATTTCTTTAGCTAAATGTCCAAATGAAGCATTATTAGTTGAACCCCTATTTTTCCTTGCTTTAGGCATGCATGAAATTACCTTTTAATTCCTCCTAGTCATGGGAAATTCATGTTATAGGACTATTCTCTTGCAATCCCCTTGCTAAATAGAAAGGGAGTTGATTAAAAAATTAGCAATCAAATTAGTAAGAAAATTTCCCTTGCAATTTGGCCAGTAAGGGATTTTAGCCTGGGATTAAGGAAAGAGAAGTTTTCTTGCTAATTAGAGACTAGTATATAGTAAGGGATAGAGCCCTTGTTGTTCCTTCACTATACCCTAGCTATATAGTGATGGAATAATGAAGGAATTATCTCTCACTAGATTCTATTTTTCTTGTAGTAAAGTTGGTTAGTTAAATAAACCATCTTAGATTGTTTTTTTTTTTTTTTGGTTAAAAGAAAAGAAAAATATCTTGAATGTTCTAACTTTGATTAAGATGAGTTCTAAAAATCTTGCTAGAAATAGAAAAGCTCCTTATTATTTAATTGAATTATTATTTGATATTCAATGAGTAAGTTGAAAAGTAAATTTTACAAGACATATAAAGTGATTCTATTATTAGATGTTGCAAACTTGCTTAAGGCACAAACAAGTTTCGAATAACTCTAAACATAAAGGACATAGCACTTCAAAGCACAAACAACGGCAAAAGAGACATTTACCAAGCTCACTAAAAGGATTGGAGATGAATTCACCCATTCTTTTGAGTACTTGAAATCTCTTAAAGATTCACAAAATTCCCACCACTTAAGTTAAAAGGTCTTTTCCTATATTTTATATGATAACCTAGTCACTATATATAATCTTAGGATTAGTGAAAGTGGTTTCTCTACAATTAGAATGGGATACCAAGTAAGGCTGTTTGTGGTAGGTTAAGTGTAAAATGGAACATAAAATTTGGAAACCATTGACAATTAAATTCTTCCTCCTCTAAAAGTTTCAAAAGGTTTCAGATTAGGTCAAATGAAAAAGCACTTGCTTTACTTTTAGTATGATTAATGAGTTTCTTGGTGTCATTTTTGATGCAACCAAATTTATATGGTAAGCAAAACAAATTCTAATGAGTTTAACTTTTGCAAACATTTGAGAATTATGTATAGCAATTTTGTCCAATATTAGGAATGGATTCTCCAAAATGCAATTTCAGCCATTATGCAATCCTAAGTTTTAATTTGCATCTCTTTTGTCTAGCCAAGCAACGTGTTGAAATTTTTAATTATATAATTGATTTTTCTTTGTGATCCTTTAAATTTTACACAATTAACATGTGTCTATATATTTATTACCACTGCATTTAATGGTATTTGTAAATCACCATTATTGTCATTATAAGAATCCATTATGCTATTTGATGGGTAATTGATTTTCTTAATGGGAAGAAATGAATAAGTAGGTTGACACTATTATAATTCCAAGTATAATCATAATTGAGGTATCACTAGATGTCTTATAGGAAGTTTGTGTCTGTCCTTCATTCGATCAATGTTTTGATTTTTGATAGGACTATATAAGTGAAATATGTTTTGAATGCATGTTATTGTTTGATATAGTGAGTAGATACTGCTACATATACATAAAGCTTGTGCAACTAGTAAAGAAGTAGGATAGAAGGCATCTTATGGGGCATTTGCCCTCCTTATAGCCCTAGCTCTTAAAGGTTGTGCTAAAGGATTAGTTAAAGATCATGGTAGGTGTGAAAAAGGCATAGTGGGCAAAGCAAAGCCACCTCAACCCCTAGAGAGAATGTGATTAAGGAGGGAGTTATGCCTCCTTAACTATAACTAGGATCATTAGAAGCATTAGTTGTTAGTCTATAGAGAATCATGGAAGCCCTAGTAGATATGATAATAACACAAAAGGTAAGAATTGATTAATCGGTGAGTGTCATTATGGGTGTTCATTGACTCATTAGACCTAAGAGGCTTATCCGAATCCAACTTAATTGGGTTGGGTCAAGCCAAAAATATTAATGAGCAAAACTTTAAACAAAATTATATCGGATCTAGTTGGGTCACAGGCGAAGACATATTCTATTCAACCTGGCCCAATAATTATTATTTTTTAATTATCAATATCTTGTCATCTTATATTTTTTTTAATTCTTATTTCATTTGATTTTCTCTGCATGTTACAGCTTTTATTACTTACCCAAATCTTCCCTACTTTTTAATTATTTTCATCATTGATATGCATGTTAACTAATATTTTTTTTATTGAATAATGAAAATACACATATTTACCTAAGGCTAATTATGCTAATATGGCTTATATTTTACTTGATAATACCGAGCTATTTTCTTATTACTGATAAAAACATGAGGGTTCTAAAAGTCTATTATTTTGAAATATATGCCTATGAGTATGTAAAAAGATATTTTTATATTACAAGTATTAGTTCATAAAGAAAAAAACAGCTCAAGTAGCCATAACCTGTCCTAACTCAATATAAAATCGGGCTTGTTTAGGTTGAGTTAGTCATAGGTATAAAAACAAGCCCGATATCTTACTTGGATCGAACATTAGGCCTACTAAATGTCCAACCTGACCTTACCTATGAATAGCCCTAAGTGTCATAATCTTGTAGGGTTGGCCTACTCAAGTTTTGCAACCATTTCAAAATGAAGGAAGGAGTGCTGATAATATATTCTATAAATTTTTATTATTGAAATTGCCCATGTTTATGGGTTTAATAGCCAAGAAGACCCTCAACTTTTTATAGAGAGCATTAAAAAACCATGTTGAGCTTTTAAGTGTTTAGGTGTGGATCCAGTGGAGTTGGCCACTTATCAATTGCAAGATATGGGAAGTACTTGGTACAAGAATGTGTCTAGAAGGAGAGCAAGGTCACATTCGATGGCTTGGGAAAAATTTAAGGGAGTATTCATGACTAAATTCTTATGCCAAAGGGTTAGGCACACCAGATGCCATGAATTTGAGACTCTAAAACATACACTAAATATAAGTGTTATAAGATATGATATTTGTTTCATATAATTATACTACTACGCACCACATTTGGTTCTATTGAATGGGACATGATTAAGAGAATTGTTGATGGGTTGGTTTGGCCTTTGTTTAGGGAAGTGATAGTGCAAATCAGTTTTCATCATAGGCATTAAGAGTTTTTCAGGTGGATAAGAAATACAAGGTCATAGTAAACCACTATTAATAATACCAAAAAGGTTAGTATAATCTTTGAGTAATACAATTAGTTAGAGAGTAGGTTAAATGAGTGGCGTAAATCAAGCTTGATACAGTTCAATTCAGAAAGGGCAAGGTGGGACCTTATGTGTTAACTTACGAAAAGTATCATATAGGCTAATGTTATAAGGCTAGGGTCATGTGTTTCTTATGCAATTAAGTTAGACATTTACTAAAGTACTGCCCACATCAACAAGTTAGTTCTAGTCATAGATCAGTGTAGGTTTCCTATCAAACTACTCTTATAGTTACTACTCTTATTCAATTTGTTTTGATCTAGCCAAATAGGGTAGTAGAGGGAGTGCGTAATAGATAGAGGACAAGCTTCCACAGGTAGAGGGCAAGCTCTTGTCTATGCCTTGACTCAACAAAGTGTGTAGGCATCCAATGTGATAATGACAAGTATACTATCAATATGTTCTCATGAAGCACGTCTTATTTGATCCTAGCTATAGCCACTCTTATGTGTCTCTATATTTTGCTAGACGGTTGATAAGAATCTAATTAAATTAGTTATTACTTTCATGATTGCAATTCCAATTGGAGAATCGTTATTGTTAGATCAAGTATATTGATCTTATGTGACTTCTATTAAAGGTAAAGTGACATTAGTTGATTTAATGATGCTTAATATTTCTAACGCGAGCTTCGTGTCATGCCACCTTTGATTGTTACTTGAAAGCAATAAAGTTTGATATTCTTAAGGAATTGTCTTTCCTAATTCAAGGTGATTGTAATGAGGTACCAAGTAACTTGATTTTAGCCTTAGGGGCTCGGAGATTATTGAGAAAAGGGTGCCAAAGATATTTAGTTATGATTAGGGATGTCAATATATAAGTGACAAACTTAGAAAAAGTTCGAGTGGTGTATGACTTTGCTGATGTGCTTTTGGAAGAGTTACTTAGGTTGCCATCAAATAAGGAAATTGAATTCGACATTGATGTAGTTCTAAGCACTCAACCTATTTCTATTTCCTCTGATTGGATGGCACCTTTTAAGGTAAAAATTTGACCATGAATACTCCTTTAAACTCCTCCCAAACCTTTGGAAGGACCCTTGCTAGTCTCTCTCTAAACACACTCTCATACCAAGTACTAGTCATATCTTGCAATAGATGAGTGACAAATTCCATTGTATCCACACCTAAACACATGAGAGCTCGACATGCTTTCTTAATGCCCTTTATAGAAGTTGAGGATTTTCTTGGCTATAACATGGGCAATTTTAACTTTAGAAATCTAGACAACAAATCATCAATACCATTCCCTCATTCTGATTTGACTGCACAACTTAGATAGGCCGAGATTATAGGGTTGCAACATTCGCCAGTTGATCACTTCTTGCCCCTATGCTGTTATCATACCTGCCAGAGCTTCCACAATCCCCTATAGACCAATAAGTAGTGCTTCTAATGATCTTGGTTGTAGTTGAAGAGGCATGGCTCCTTTTCTAATCACATTCTCTCTTAAGAGAGGTGTGGCTCTGCCTTATCCATTATGTCCTCCACATTTATCACCACCAACTGATCAATTATTGCCCTTTGTATCGCATTGACAAATGGTTATTTAAAAGAAAAAATTTGACACCAGGTGTAACTAGTTCAAAATGAGGGAAAGAGTATTGGTGATTTATTGTCTCAATTTCTAAAGTTGAAACTACCCATATTTAGAGGATCCAATAGCCAAAAGGACCTTCAACTTTTTACAAAAGACATTGAGAAACCATGTCAAGCTTGCAAGTGTTCAAGTGTGGATGAAGTGGAGTTCGCCAGTTATTAGTTGCTAAATATAACTAGTATTTGATACGAGAATGTGTTTAGGAGGAGACCAATAAGGCCACCTCCAATAACTTGGGTTATTGGAATGAATTTAAGAGAATATTCATGGCTGGGCATTCAACCTATTTCTATTGCCCTTTACATTATTTTCAATGTATTATATGTATATTAACTAGTAGAGCCTTCCTTTATAAATGCATCATGGGTAAGATGTTTCCCACAACTAATGCGTTGAAAATAACTTATCCCAATATTTGCCAAAATATTTCTATGTAGCACCTGGTGTCATTTTTTTTTTTTTCAATTGAAACATTATTCCAAGCTTGCTTTATCTGAAAATTTTTGCCGTTGGTAGAAAGTCATGTACGATGAGAGAGAACTAAGAGAGGAAGGTGTAAAAGAAAAAGAAGCTTCGTCCCTTGTACCCTTTGCATTCAATCTTATTCTTCCTTTTTTTCTTAATCATCATCCCTAAAGCCACCAGCTATTTGGGAAAGATTACCTTTGAGATTCAAGAGTTTCTTCCTAAGACAGAATCACAAAGGAAAGAAAAAGAAATAATAAAATTGGGTGCTAAGGATACAAAAGATGAAGCTTCTTCTTCTTCTTCTTCTTTTCACATTTCTCTCTTGATTCTTTCTCAGTGCAAAACTTCTTGTTAACTGCAAAACTTTTCTTATACAGTAAGCTTGAAATTATCACCGCTGGTGACTGAGTTGTCATAAAAAATAATATAAAATTGACATAGGTGCCACGTGATGTACTAGTGTCTTATGTGAGGAGAAAATTCTTTTCGCGGCACAGGATTTCGAAACTACATGATTTTTCGGGCACGTTCATGTTTTGAATCATTGATTGGGTGCTTGAGGCAAAATTATTTGTCTCAAATGTTGTAGATTTGGCAAATTCGCAGGCACAGTCTCCAACTTTTCCATATTTAAATTTTTTTTTCAAAGTTTGTGGAAGTCTGACTTTCTTTTACTTTTTAAAAATTATGGTTAAGATAACACTTTTATACTTTAAAATTTTTAAGAAGTTTCAAAAAAAAAAGTTTACACTTTTGACTCTTTGTTTAATTGGCCGTAGTGGAAAAGTTTGAAAAAATTATATAATAAAAGAAAATGCAACACATAAAATGTAAATACACAATTAATTTGTAGTATAGTTATTTTATTTGATAAATAATTATTTAAAAGAAATATGTAGTTTAAAAATATTGTTAAAAATTTTGAAATTAAAATAATTAGGTGGAAAAAATAAAATACGTAAATTTTTTCATTAAAACATAATTAAGTATTTTTAAAATTTTCTTGATAAAAACAAAATAATTTTTCAAAACTACAAGGTTGGAATGATTCACATTTTTTAATTGGATTAAGCTTTATTCATTTGGGTGTGGTTTGTTTTCAGATTTCTCCCACGCTGGGTACTTATCGTGAACTACACTTTGGTTTTCTACAGCATACGGAGAGGTTATGTCTTTGTCCTTTGCTTCTTTTACTCTTCTTTTTGTCTTTCTTTATATCTATTCATTTTTAAAATGAATGCATAGATAGGAATTAAGAAATAGAAGACAAACCGTAAAAGATGCAAAAGACATGCAAAGATCATGTTTAAAATTAACCTAGAAAAATCAACTATTTTTTAGAAAAGTCATGAAGTCGCTGTGTATTAATATTTTTAAAAAGAAGGCAAGAGAAGATCGTAGAGAATTCGTGCAGCCAATAGAATGGCGGTGATGGAAGAAAAATTTAAAAAACAAAAAATCGGATACAAGTTCATATATATATATATATGAAGCAGTAAAAGAAAACTCTAGAAAAATGTGATAAATGGGAGAAGAAAAAATTTGGAATTATTTAATCTTCTACCGACTAGCATGATATATAAATAGGAGTAGGCACTTAATGCAATAAGAAAACTTGTAGCTACTTCCAAGGCAAGGGCAATACAGGTTCCAATATCTCTTTCATGTCTTTCTCTCCTTTTTTTTTTTCGGTAAGGTCTATTCATCAAAAAATCACTTTCTTAATTTAACACACTATCAGGAGTATAGAGTTTTGAGTCTAAACACTTAATCTTAGTCATTTTAATATTATATTTTTATATCTCACTTATTAATCTTTATGGGCTCTACATTGACCTCAAATATGAACCTTAAATTATATATATATATATATATATATATATATATATATATGAACTTTAATCCCAATATTTGATAGAAAGGCTTATGATTTTTGAAGAACTCAAATGAGGACCTTATTTATCTCATAAGACTTGTGGCAATTAGTAAAAGAAAGAAATTAAACAAAAGGAATACAGGCAAATTATATGAAGAGATGCAAAACCTTTACTCTACATTCAACAAGGAGTATACAAAATAATTTTTTCAAGAATCATGAATATCTATATCGCAAAGGAGGCTTGGAAGACATGACAATCGATGCAGTAATTGTTTGTCAATAACTATAAGTTTTTGTAGTTGAAGTGTCTATTGGCCTAATGGTCACATTATTTCATCTAATATCAATTGAACAAGTATTTAGAAACACTGAAGGTCTTAGAAACATGATGTATGTTCATAATTACTTGTATAAACAAGGTTTTGAACTCATAATGAACGTATAAGATTCTTTTCTTATATACACTTTTCTGTCTCCTTTAAAGTTGCTTTGAGGATATAATTCCATAATTATTCAGTGTAATTTTTTTAAGTGTTTTGGAACAATTCTAGGGATGATTTGCTTGAACCTTGCAGTAATTATTGGAGGGAAAATATCACCTTTAAAGACAATGTGTTTACCATACGCTTCAAAGCCTTCTTTGTGATTCCATTCTCTACGTTTTGTATTTTTTACTAACAGATTTTCCTATGGCAAGATTCTAAAATTATTTTATAATGCATATCCGCCAATTAGTTCTTGTACATGCTTTATGTGCCACACTATGCAAAAGATCATTTGAAAAATAAACAAAAGGCTAGTATGAAAATCCCAGATACCACAAAGCTTCTGAGAATTCTCTGATTCACTGCTTTCATTGAGTTCTACATAATAAAGGGGGGCAACATCCATAATGCCATAGAAAATGAATATATATATATATATATATTATTAAGAAAAAAAGACTAGTGAAAGAACAGGAAGTGCAGAAGATCATACAGAAGATTTTTTTTTCTTCTACAGTATCAGCCATTGGAGAAGCTATTGTTGATGTTTAATTTGAATAATGAGACAGAAAGAGAGCAGAGAGAGAAGTGAGAGATACAAAAGCACAGGCATAACGTTGTTCTTATATGCAACTATGGTACGTTTCCTGACAACTTTGACTAAGGTTGATGCTGTTTTTTAACCCCTTTAAAAAATAAAAAAGATTTCAATGATGAAAAATAGCATCTATAGAAATTGCATTTGTGTGAAAACATTTTTCAAAATATTCTCTACTTTCAATAAATTGCCGCTCATATGACAAGAGATGCATCAAAATTTTGGTAAATATTATAAAACAAATCTTAATAAGGAATTTGATTATATGTATTAGCATTTTCCTTATAATGTCTTTCTTTTCTTTTTATCATTTATAATGTTTCCTTACAAGCATTGAATTTTAATGTATTTCCTTCTTTTGTGATAAAAGAAATACATACATTTTTTATTTATTCAACTAGATTAGCATAAAATAAACAGATAATTGTTGATTTATAAGCCAACAACTCAAATAAATGACATTAGATCCTTTAATTTTTTTGGGGGGTGTAAGAAAAAACACTTAAATAATCTAAGTTCGCTCATGAGTTAATTCTGAAAATCTTGCTAGAAGTAGAAAAACAAGTCATTATGTAATCAAATTGTTATGGATATGAAATGAATTATAAATGATCAAAGTGACTCCATTCTTAAATGTTGCTAACTTGCTCAAGGCACGAACAGGTTTTTAAAAATTCTAAAGACATAAACAAGGCTCAAGCAAAGCCAAAAGTTAGAAATTTACCAAGTTCACTCATGAAGGATTGGAGATGAACCCACAAATTTTTATGAATACCTAAATTCACTTAGATTCACAAAATTCCCACCACTTAATTTGAAGGATCTCTACTACATTTAAAATGATGACCTCGTCCCTCTTTGTATAATCTTAGGATTATAGGAGAGATTATTTTACGATAAGAACGAGAGACCAGGTAAGATTGTCACTGGCATAGGTTCAGTGTAAAGAGTAACGTAAAATTTGAAAACTATTGGACAATTAAATTTCTACTTGAAAAAGTTTTAAATTAGGTCACATGTAAAAGGTTGCTTCATTTGTTGGTGTTATTTTTCACGTGAAATAATGTATATGATAAGTAGAATAAATTGCAATATTTATTCGAATATTTGTGAATTGTTTATAACAATCTCTTTCATTACTAAGAATGAATCTTCTTAAACACAATCCCTACCTCCCCCCCCCCCCCCCCCCAAAAAACAAAACACACCCACACAGACAGACTTTACATACTTTAAACTTTAAAGATCAATGGGAAACTTTAAATATAATTTAAGGACCAAAATAAAGTTTTGCCAAAAAAGTAAACCCATTTTCTGTTTATTAAACCGGTTCTTGAAAGAAACTGCTAATTTGATAATCAGTTACTCTTACAAACGATATCAATTACAAATTTGTACTACCACATTTACGGCAATCTTGGCAATTTTTAGTGACGGTTTTTGTTAACCGCTGGCATAATTGCTGCTAGATTATATTTTACTGCAATTTTTGCAACCATTAAGATATTTGAAATTATAATTGCTTATAACTAATGTTAAATAATTTTTAAAGAATCATCAGAAATACCTTAAGTATTGAAAAAATTATATAATTATTAGAATATAAACAAACTTGCTGATAAAATTTTAAATTAAAAAAATTAATTACGCTTTAAAAAAACTTGAAACATAAAACCAAAGCAATCCTACTTCAAAGAAAGAAAGACACCACTTTGAATTTATTTAGATGGGAAGGGACCATATAAGTAACCATGGTTAGTTTTTTCTAACCTTGGTAAAGGATTAGACTGATTGTATTACAAGAAAATCATAAATTAGTGACAAAATTTTTCATCACTAAATATAAATTATTCCGTCACTAATTAGCGACGAAATTTTTTTGTCACTAATTTCGTTGTCGCTAATTGATTAGTGACAGAATTTTTAATTCTATTGCTAATTAGCGACGGAACATTCCGTTACAAAAAAAAATTCGTTACTAATTTTGAGGATAACATATTTTAAATTAGCGACGGATTAGTGACGGAATATTCTGTCGATAATCAACGACGGATTAGTGACAGAATATTCCGTCACTAGATCAGTGACAAATCAGCGACAAAATATTATTAGTGATGAATTAGCGACAAAAATTTTGTCGCTAATTTGACTTTTTTAATAGATTTTTTTTTTTAAATTTTAGCCTCAATATAATGTTACTTTACTACTTGTCCAATGAAGTACAATAAAAACATAATAAAATAAGACCAATTGACAATAATGCTACTGTGAAATAATAAAATCAAGGTATAAATATTTTCTCTTATCCAGTAAAATCCAATAACACAACAATATTCAATTAAAAAATAAAAAATAGATTAAAATGATCTTCAATTAAATGATAATAATTCTAAAACAAATCATAATAATTCTCAACTAAAAACACATTACACAAAATAAAGGAAGAGGAATAAAATAATCATTCTGGAGGAGAAGGATCATTAGAGCCCATCTTCTCAGCTACTGAGTCTTCTAGTATATGATCTGATGGACCACGAGATAATCATAATTTAAATTCTTGTAACTTATTGAGTGTTTGTTGATGCTAGTCTAATGGAGACATAATTTGTTGATGCTACTCTCTGTTATACGTTAATTCAGCTCTCTATATTATTGGTTCTCATATCTCGAAGGTGTTGTATCTATAGGAATCCTCCTGCATATATGATTAGGAATAGAAATCAATAGAGTCTCCATAATAATAATTCTGAATAAAATTATATCACATAATATTCTAAAAATTGGATTGCCAACATATACCCAGAATATTCATAAAAAAACATCAAAGAAATTAAGGAAAAATGAGTCACATGATCTGATTACATGCTGCCAAATGTTCTTTAGCTCTTATATTTGAACAAATTTCAACAGATAATCACATGCTTCATGAGTAATTTCCTTATGCAGCTTTGTGTCACCACAATATTGAAATCAAACATTTTTTAACATATTAGCATCAAAGGATCATCAAACAAGCATCACTTATTGGGCTGTATAGAATTTCTCAATTAGCCTAATAATTGATTAATGCTAATTTGCATATAATTTTAATTTAGAAAGAATAAAATATTCAATAGTTTCAAATATTTTTGTTAAATAAACTCAAACGTATAATGTAATTTTTAAAATAATTAGAATTTAAATTGAGTTTTAAAAATGGATAAATTTGTAATATAATATCAAATATCAACTTTTTTTTCTCTTCCCTGAATCTGATCATAAATTTTTATTTCAATTAAAATTTAAGTATGATATAATAATTTATTAAACTTATTCACTTTTTTTTACGCAATTAAAAACTGTGGCCACAAAAAGTTTTACCTTGAATAGGTGAATAGTATTTTATTTAAATATTTATTTTTAAAATAATTAAAATTTAATAGTTAACTTTAAATAGTTCAATTTTAAATTATTTTAAACATCACGATCAGATTCAGGAAAAAGAAAAAAAATGATATTTGATATTATATTAAACTTTTATCAACTATATTTAAATTCTAATTATTTTAAAGATTGCATTAACAAAACATGCGTGATAATGATGATATAACACTTTATTAATGCAAAAAAAAAAAAAAAATTAACGTGTTTGTTATTTTTCTTTTTTTGGGCAACAACGTGTATTAAATTTTAAATAAATACCTACTTACATTTTACAATATTATACCCGAAAAATGGAATGTGGATTTTCTGCAATTACTAATGTAACGGGAGAGAGTGTAGTCAAGCAAATGCTTGAGGCCTTTGTCTTTTTCTTTCATGAGAGATAAAAATTGTAAGTATAAAAAAAAATTTGGATGTGATAAAAACAATTTTAACTATGAGAACTAAAAAATTTAATTATGAGGACAAAAATTTTAGTTGTAAAAAAAATTATACTCCAAAAATTTTAAATGTGTGAACAAAAATTTTAACTAAGTATAAAAATTTTTGTTTGTTGAACTTTAAAATAATTTTAAAATTTAAGGTTTTTCACAATATATATTTTAAAATTAAAGTCATGAAGTGTACTTTGCTTTCAAATATTTGAATTATGAGGAGTCATTTTTTAAGCAATAGTAAGCAAGAATGAAAGAAAAAATTCAAAAAAACAATAAAAAGACTTATGAATTTTATAATATGAAGTATAATTTTTCCTTACAATTAAAATTTTTATCATTATAGTTAAACTTTTTTATCTTTCTAAAGAAAAAAAAGGTGTCAAGTATTTGCTTAATTGCAGAGAATCTGTCTCAAAAAATAACCTTTTTTTTTAAAAAAAACTGGTATACATTTAAAATAAAATCTTAGTAAAATATAATATTTTTTTTTCATAAAATATGTTACTTTATAAGAGTAATATATTTGGCTCGAAACATTTTAATGCCAGGTGTATGGAACATTGTAAAACAAGAAAATGCAAGAAATAAATAAAATCTGGTTTCAGTGTTATGCCACAACGCTAGAGTGTGAAGATTTGAACAAAAGTACACTCAAATGTAGTTTTTAGTTAATCTAATTTATATCTTTCCATATTAAACTCCTCTGTGCTTATAACAAGTTCATTACATTATGGCTCTTACTGTGCTTCTAAATTACAATGTTAAAACCTTAAAATCCATTAAATATGAAGATAAAGAGAAAAGTTCCCTAATACTTTAATTTCAATGTAACCAAATCACCACAAACTTCCAAACTTAGAGCAAATGATGACAGGGGAAAAACATTATTAAAAAGAACCAGAAGAGAGGGAAAAAAAATAGAAAGGACACAGATTCAATTACGTGTGTTCAGGAATCTGGTTGTGCAAGATGAGAGAAGTTCTAAGAAGAAAATACCAAAGTTTGGAACAGAAGGAAATTTTGATGGCTTTCTAATCTAATAGATCTTGTAGCAGAAAATGATAGATTCACATAACCCATATCCTAAAAAGTAATGAAAGATCAAAAACTGAAGTCCTGAAGTGAAGATGCAATTTTCCATGCTCACTGAAAATCCTAACAAATAACCCAAAATATCGAATCACTGTGGTTTTCAACATTATTTGCTTTTCTAAGTCAGAGGGCATGAGAAAATTGCAATCCGTTTAGTTCATTTCTGCAAGAGAAAATCATCGACCCAGTTTCGGAATTTACAGCAGTTACTTTATTTTCCAATACTTGTTCATTTGAGTAATCAAACAGTGGAATTAGAACAAGAAAATTATGCAAGGCGAAGGAAAACAAAATTCCCAAAAAAGGATAAAAACTTCATCGAAAAAAATGGAGGATATGGAAGAATATTGCCAAATACGGAAAGATATTAAGAAAGAAAAGGGTTAAAAAAACTACCTTCATCATTTGGTATGAGTTGAGCGTTGGATCCATAGTCCGTGAAGGCATTCAAAGCGAAGCACCCCAGTACAAAAACATAGAAAAGTTTAGAGCTTGAAATCGCAAACTCCATTGTTGTTGTCCGTGGAAGACAATGTTGGTTGGTTTTGAGAGGTTCTGAATGGAGAAGAAGGACAAGCAGAATCCAGACAGAAACAAAACACGAAGAAAGAAAGAATTACCTCTAATAAAGCTCTAATTGCTCGATCAATTCAAAAGAAGAGAAAATCGAACTTCCTCTCGTGTGTGAATTTGTGGAGAAACTTAGGGATAAAAAAGGATACTAAGTTAGGGTTAAGGTTGGGGTTGGGGTTCGAATGAGGATAGGGAGGTTGGGGGTAGGGTTCGCAAATGGTGTTTGCCATTTGCTGTGCAACTGGGGGTGGAAGACGGCTAGGTTAGGGAAAACCTAGATTTGCCAGAGCTTAAACGATCGAGGATTTGGCATTTTGTTTATTTTTTAGGGTGCACTGGGAAGCTCAGTTGGGGGGAAATGACTGTAGGGCTTCAAAATAAGAAAAATTAAAGGAGTTGCATTTATGCTACGATGAGTTGCAAAAATATTTTTTCTACCATGTTTATTATACAAGTATTTGTAATTATTATTTTATATATTAAATTATTATTATTTTAATTATTAAATTATCAAGCTATGATGTAGAGAAGAAGAGTAAAAGATAATATATTTAATAGAATTTAACTAATGACATCAGATTGTGAGATTTGTTTAGAATGATTTAAAATTTTATAATTTGAAACAAAAATTATTATTAAAATTAAATATTGAATATTAAATATTTTCAAGATCAAAATAGAATATTGATCCTAAAAGCATATTTAGGTCCACATCATAATTTGCGTTGATTGTTTCATAGCCACAAAAAAGTCATATAACTAGGAAAGATAATTTTTCTAAGTATACCAATAGACAAAGTGGCATTTCATGGCTGATCTAGAGGATCGAAATTTAATATTTTTTCCCTTATTTATAAGACAAGTACTAAATATATTTTATGCTTAGGCTTATTGTGTTTTAAATTGATAATATATATGGTTAAAATATATCATTTAAAATTTTATAAATTTTGATGTTTAAGACATATAATTTTTTATTGTAATTTTATATGAATAAATTTTATATAAATATAAGTTTTAGTTTGAAAAAAAATTATTCATTTTAAATTTTTTTGATGAATGATTTAGGTTCAAAGATTTAATGATGTAATACAAAAGAAGATAAGTTTGAGTTTTACTCATTCTATATGAATTACCCAATATGAGTTTAGAGATGAAACAACTAAAAAATAACAAATCAAATGTTTAAAAAGGTTTTTTTTCCTTTTAAACTTTTATGTCCTCTTTATAAATCATAAAATTTTCTAATTTTCACTAACCATATGTGCTTCCAACTTAGCTAATATAATTGTGTACGAACAATTATAGGTGGGATCTAACCCATCATATTATGTGTAATATTCCTTAAAAATGCAAGAAAATTTTTGTATTGGTGAAGATATAAATGCAAATTCATTTTTTGAAACGCAAACCAATTTTTATGGAATAAAACAACCTATAATCCAATTGACAACCAATTTTAATGATTTTATATGTCTAATCTTTTAAGCTTGTAATATATAAACAAATTGTTACTAATGCATAGTTGTAGATATCAACCTCATTTATATTTTGAATAATAAATAGTTCTTATTTAAAATTTAAAATGTAATTCAATCATAATTTAAAATTAAATGATGAGATTTCAATTAACAAAATAGTTTTGATTAATAAATAGTTTTTTTAACTATATAGTTTTTGAAGAGATTAAGTTTCTCTTGGATAACTTATAACTTTAAGTCAAAGTAGGAGAATGATCAATATATCTTAAATTTTTTAATTCTTGTTTGTTTATATATGAAAAAAGGGTTTATAAATATTTAAATCATTGTACAAATTAAAAGAAAAAAACCAATGTGAAGGCTATAAAATGTATTTGGCATTATATTATAAGATCTCCTTAATTGGCTCACTTCCTTCTAAAAAAACTTGTTATTCCATTTCTTCTGCTCACCAAAACTAACACTTCCACATTTTGGGTTTCCTTATCTTATTAACCTATTATTACAGAATAAGTGTAAAAATAAAGTAAGTTAGATACGTATTTTTTATGTTACTCTTTTTCTTTAACTGTATAACTATGAAATATGTGTTGGTTTTATATCATCCCCTCCATTTTTTTTTTATTTTGCATCATGTGGTATTTAGTTTTTGCTTCTTCCAAGAAAATTTTAAAGATTTGAAATTTATTTATATCATATAAATCATTAAAAATTTCAAATTATATCATATATAATATTTAAATAATTTGTGATGGATTTAGTAACGGATTAATAACAAATAGGTAGAGACCTTTTATCAACAATAAAATAGTTAAACAAATTAATATTTATCGCATTATACTATTTTGATATTGAAATTATTAAATTATTAAATTATTAATTTAGAATTTAAATTATAATACATAAATTATTAAATTATAATATATATACATATAAAATTCATAATATTTAAATCATTTGCGATGGTTATATATATATATATATATATTTAAGTCGTGGTATATCATATAAATCATTAAAAACTTCAAAATATATCCTATATAATATTTAAATAATTTGCAACATATTCAATGATGAACTAGTGATGGTAAATTTATAATTTATGCTTAGAAACCTTTTATTAACCATAGAATAATTAAGTAAATTAGTATTTATTGCATTTTATTATTTTAATATTGAAATTATTAATTTATTAATTTATAATTTAAATTATAATATATTAATTATAAAATTATAATTCATATAATTAATAATATTTAAATTATTTGTTACCATTATATATATTTAAGTCATTATATCATATAAATCATCAAAAAAGTTAAAATTATATGATATATAACATTTAAATAATTTGTGACAGATTTAGTGACGGATTAGTGACGAAAAATTTTGTGACAAATAATTCCATCACAAAACTTGAATAGGCTATCCTATTTAGTGGCGACGGAATTTTCCAACACAATATTCCGTCATTAATGAAATTAGCAACAGATTAACGACGAAAATATTTTTGATGGAATTTTCGGTCGATAATTCTATCGCTAAAATTAGTGACAAAGTTAGTGATAGATTTGTGACGAAAAAATTTTTTTCACTAAATTCCGTCGCAAATGTTTTATTTTTTTGTAGTGTTGGATGATGAAAAATGGCATTCAAGTAAAATGCATTTATGTCTTTAGACATTTAAGAAAATATTATTTTCTTTGAACAAATGGCCTAACATCTTGCAAGAGATGCATTTACATTTTCTACCCATTTAATAAAAATTAGAAGACAAATCTTGATAACGGGATGTGATTTATTAGCATTTTCCTTGTAAGGTCTTTTTTTTCTTATCATTTATAATGTTTTCCGTACAAGCTTGAACTTTGATATATCTTTCCATCTTAGAATTTGCAATTAGAGATATAAATGCTTTATGTATCACTTATTAAACCTGATTAGCAAAAAATAAGCTATTATTTTTTGGCAAGTCGGTTACTTAAATCAAGATATACTGCCCAAAAAATAGCTTTTGGTGCATCTGTAAACATCACAAATTATTAATGCAACTTCCATAACAGTTGATTTTGATGTATAATAAAATGTCGTGAAATACTGTTTGACAGAGACTTTTAGGTACATTCTTGAAAGCAGGAAAAGTCGTTGTTGTAGTAACAGTTTGTAAAGTGTCGCTATGAAGCTTTGAAATTGTTGCATTTCTACAAATATGAAGTACATTGCATTAGATTTTGGCAACATGTTAAACCATTGCAAAAGCAACATAAAAATATTGAAAGTTAATTTAAATTAAAGTGTCAACTTAAGCTGTGCCTCTAGATTGATATGGTAGATCATCGACAAAAGAAACACAAAACCATATACACTTTAAAATTATCAAATTATCAACTTTAATAAAAGTGAAAAATAATGAGAATACAATTCAATTTCTTATATATTATGTATAAACTAATCAGATTTTGTCCATAATATAAAGAATATGGAGGAAGAAGATATTATCATCTTTCTCATTGATCATCAGTGACACCGAAGATCTACTATGGGTGCATCATTTGAGCCACAAATCTATCTTCTTGGTTCAAAATAGCCATCCAAGTCACAATCTCCTTAATTAAGAGTTATCTTGTGATATAAGTATAGTGCACCAATTATAATTAACAGGTTAAAATGCACATGACCTCTTGAACTTTAGATCATTTGCCAAAAAAAAAAAATTAAGCTTCAAAAATGACATTGAAGCCCCTCTTAAACTTTAAATATAATGCATAGAAGCCCCCACTCATTAGTGAATCTACTAAATCACTAACAAAAATTGCTATATCAAACTTAATGGAACCACGCGTCATCTGACTTGGATTCAAGGGCATTTCAGTCATTTTCTCCTCCCACAAAACATATAACATCAATTCTTAACCAAGAACTAACATTGTTCTCCATACTGGTAAAGTAATCTCAAACTCCCTTTCATTCCATTTTTCATCTTCTTCCATTTCCATTGCTAGGTTATCACATTTTCATCTCCATTTCACACCTTTTAGCAAAGTTGCTGGAGCCCTAAATTTCATCTATTTCTTTCTCCATTGCTAAGGCTCCAAATGTTGCATGCTCTATTTCACACTTGTAGAAAAATTGCAGTTGAAGGCATCGCACTTGGGTTCTTCATCATCAGCTCACAAAGGTACCTACTCTTTTGTTGAAATTCTTCAATTGCTTCTTGTTCCTTGAAAGCTATTGTCTTGTTTTCATTTTCGGTCATCCTTCTCTTCAACAATTTCATCCACCAATAAATTCAAATTAGTTTTTATTTTCCTTGAGATTGTTTAATTTGAATAAGAATTCAGACATTCCTTAAGTTTTATATGGAATTACTGCTAGGTCAATATATAATTTCTCTATTAGTGCTCAGCTTATTTGAGTCCTTTGTTATAGGAAAAAGAAAAAAGAAAAAAAAACATTGTTCTACTAACCAATGTTAAAGGAGGAAATTGCAATGGGATCTTTTGAGTCCTAAAGTGTTGTCCTCACATTGATGGACTTCTCTTTTAACGAATATAATGCTAAAGCAAGATGAACAATTTTATTTTAGACTAGGGTTAAACATTAGCGTAGCTAGCACGACTGGCCTAATGTTGCCTAACCCGGTGAGTATATAATATAACACTCAAAGATAGGGGCCAAAATGAATACTTTCAAGGTCTATTTTGTAATTTTAGTCAAAAAAATTTTAAAATACATTTTACAAATTATACATACTTAGGGGTGTCAACACTCCTACCAAGCCTCTCCTAGGCATGATTGTCATTTTCAAACAAAAGAATACAAGATGGAAAATGTTTATTTTTAGAGTTGAAAGTAAAAAAAAGATAAAAAGATAAAAAAAACTCAAAATTAAAGTAGTAAATGTGCATTTATAATAATAATAATAATAATAATAATAATAATAATAATAATAATAGTAATAACACGTGGACCAAACCACCTTTGACTTTTGAATCATGTCCATCTTGAATAATTACCTAAAATAAAAAAAAATACCTTAATCAAACCAAAGGCTTCGAGTTATAGTTTTTTGAAGTTTCATCCTTTATGCTTGTGTGTTTTTTTTTTTTGTTTTCTCCTTTGGATCCATACTTTTTCATTTTTATTATATAGATCTTATAAAAATGTATCAAAAGGAGTAGTTATATGCGCAAAATGGTTAAATAGTTACAAAGATATAAGCCTTTAAATTTCAAAATCCTTTAAAATTAAAAAAAAATTGAAAAAACCCAAGCTCACCCTACTAGCTCAACCCTGTTTAAGACCAACCTAAATCTAAGCCAGGCCGAGATGTAGGCCAAAATTTTGATGCTTATTCAAAACTAAGCCAAGCAAAAACCTAGCTTAGCTTATGAACATCCCCACTTTAAAGGAGCCTTTGCTTTTTAAGATCAAAGCAAGGTTGTGCATTTAAGCATAAGCAACGTTACATGTGTTTTAGAGGGCTGTTGCCCCCTTTTAATTTTTAAAAATTATATATATAATGTTAAGTTTCAATATTATGCCTCCCATTCTTTGGAATTTTGAACTCTATGAAAGTATACACATACATGATTAGATTATATGATTTTTTTAAATTGTTTAACATTTTAATCTGAACTCAATAAACTTACACACATGTATTATATATATCAATTTTACAAAAAAAGTCTTTATTATTATTCTTTTTTCTTTTTTTCCCAAAATATCTATTTTTAACTCTCACAAATAACTACATCTCTCTTTTCCATCTTTTTTTTTTCCTTTTTGAAGAGCTGACCAATAATAATGCCTATTCTCTCGCCTCTCCCCCCAATCGGTGTAACAACTCACTCTCACAAGGTGAGAGCTCTTTTGTCCCCCTTTCTTTCCTCATATTTGTTCTTTTATGTAACTCTATTTGTTAAACATAAAATCATATGTTCTATTCAATCTTATTTATAATGTTTAAGTTCTATTAAATTACAAAATATCTCTCAAAATTAAGGAGGCAAAAGTCATTGACTTTTATGTTAAAGTATACAAAGACAAAAGATTAAAAGTAAGACACTACACATGTTTGCTAAATTAAAATGATTGTCTTCTTTGTTTAATTCATTTTTTTTAATGTTACATCATTTAATATTAATGCTACAAATTTTAATTTATTCTTTATGTTGCATTTGTTTAAATGTCTGATTGTGAATATATGATACTCTTGGCTATTTTTAATTATAGTCCTTGTTATATTAAAACATGCTTTATGATAACTAGGATTGCAAATTTTCTAGATTTTTAATTGTTGGTGCATGTCTTAGAACCCAATCATAAGATTATTGTACTTGCATATATTATGTTATGTTTTGATAAATAAAAGCATTTCAATTATTATATTTAATGTTATATCTGTGTAATATAAATAAATATATAATGATTGTCCCTAGAATAATTTAATATTTTTAAATTGTCCTAAGCGAGTATTATTGTGAATTTAGATAGCAATAATATAGCGAAACTACTATGTATATTAGCTTACGACTACTGTTATGGATATAAGATATCAAGTCATTACATGAGTACATGTTAGAGAACAAATAAACTAGACACACCTACTATGAAAATGCTACATGGATCATCATGTGTTATAAGCAATTTTTGTAGTGACCATGATATATGTTGTCTTTTAACTTGAAATTGATACGGTTCTTATGTGGGAAGTCATATACTTTGATGTTGTCAACCATCATCTTTAACAAGTGTGATCAAAAAGGTGATGATTAGATGTATCACAAGTCATGTAGAGGGATGTAAGTGATACAGATGAGATTTTGTCCCTTTAATATAAGAAGAGTGACATCTGTGGGCCCTTTAATTAAGTGAGATTAAGAAATGCATAATCATGCTCAAATTGATCAATATATGATATTGATTCATGTGTTTTGACTTAATTTGCTTAAGGATTAAGATACACCTAAATTGAATTATAAAGAGAATGACACATTCTATGCCTCAAATTTAATCTAGATAGCTAGACAAAAGGAATTAAACTACGTGGAATATTAGTCATGGATTAGATTTGTCAAATCATAAATATTCTTATTACTTGGATGGCAATGATGTATTACTAGATACTACTCACTGTTTGTGATACTAAAATAAGATTCATTTTTAGATCACTACCAATGTAATAAGAACCTACAATATCGTATATACAGAGTAGGTCAATATTAGAGTTAATATAATATAATTAAAATTTCTAGTTAGATAAGAGATCTCATGAATATAGCTTAAAATATATATAATATAGCATAATAATATTATATTATAATATATCATTATTTTATATTAAAGTAATATTACATTTTTTTTTAGCTTTATTAAAATCATATTACATCTTTTTTTTGGATAGTTGTTATTAGACTAGGTCAATAATTAAAGTCCAATTATCTCTTCATTCATCATTTATTTGGTTAAGGCCCATTAGTTGGATGTCACAAAACCTTCGACATTTATTCATAAATAAGCAACTAAAGGTTTTGAAAATGTACGAACAAAACAAAATGTAAGCTACCAAATAGAGTGAAAAAGTCTTCTAGCAGAGATTGAGAGAAGAGAGAGACTTTGTCTATTCACTCTGGGATTGAAGTTTTGGCCTACCTATATGTGGATACCATAGAGACACAGGTTCGTTGATATACATTTGCGATTCCTTGCACGCATACATAGTGATTGCAGAATGATTCGGCAATTTTTGAAGGAGTTGGTGCATTCATGAGATTAGAAACTTGCAAGTTGAATAAATGTGGACTCACCTGCAAAAAGTGATCTTTGCAAAAAGATAATAATTCTATTACGAGTTTATGCCCATTCCACAAGAATTTATGGTGGGTTTTTGGAAAAGTTTTAAATTATTCCATTGTGCTTGGTTCTCAAAACCCAACATGAATAGGAAATGAAAATTTTTCTAAAGAGAAAATTGTTATCATATCAACAATTTTCATCTAGAGCTCATAAATATAATCTATAATAATAATAAATCTAAATTAATTTAAAAAGTTTTCCATGAGACCAAACAAATTAAAATTTTGGCTTATCATCTTAATGATTAAGATAAGATATGGAAAGTATATTCACAAAAGGAACTGCCTCCCATAACCTAGGGTCTTGGCTTTTCCACTACATTTAAAGACACTCTTTTGGGCAAGGTCACAAACTACAAGGTTGCTGCAAGCCCTTAGTCATACAAATTAGCTTATATACTTTAGTCTAAGATGATAATATACTTAATCTAAATCCTATTTTTGAAAATTGGTCAAATAATTGTTGAGCACTAGGTTTGAGATTTATGACAAACCTACATTTGGCATAGTATGAATGTGTTTTCAGTAGTTGTATAATACTAAGCAATCAATGTTTTAATCATTTTCACTTCACTCATATCAATATTTGCAACTTGTGTTTATAAAGGCTATTGTGACATTCTTGAGGATAAGAAATTTAAACTAATGGGTGGATTAGTTTCAATCTTCAATAATCTTAGAATTTAGAAAATGCTTCTGAACGATATTTAAGTCTATAATAATAACATGTGCCAATGTAGGTTTGCGCAAGTGGTATGAGGGCTATTCTCGCAACCTCTGGGTTGCAGGTTCAATCCCCCTCATATACACTCAAGTCTTGCTTGGTGGTACCTAATCATGGGGAGATCTCCCACCCCTTCAGGGTCTGGCAGCTGGCCTGGGGCCTTGACCGTGGTGCTTTACAACCTCGAGCCCACACCTGGTCACTCCCAAGAACTACTGTTGTCGGAATTTCAACCCTGCCGGGAACTAAGAGTGCTATCCCTCCCTCCCATTTTGGTTATCAAAAAAATAATAATAATAACATGTAGATTCACGTATTGGATGAATGGTTTGAATATTAAAATTCAACTTATGTGTATGTCAAACCCAAAAATGCGACCGCGTGACGCCTTTAAAAAGAAAAAATTGATTTTCAAAGAAAATGAAAACCAAAATCAAAATAAAAAAAAGAAGTAGGTAAGAATCACTACCAAAATTTTATTTTTGAAAAGACAAAACATTGCAAAAGCCTTTTTAGTTTGAAAAATAGTCTACAAACCAAATTCGGATTCGGGAGCCGATTGTGAGTGGGGAAGGTGTTAGGCACCCCACTACACCCGTTATTAAGAACGATTACCCTAAGTCAGTTGTACAAAATTAATATGGCTTCTATTCTATTTTAATTCTCCCTAATAAATCACATGCAAAGTGGAAAGAAAAACTTAAGAAAATAAAACTAAAAAAAAAGAAAGAAAATTAAAATTAAAAAAACAGAAAGAAATTCAAGGAGTAAAATAAGTAAGAAAGGAATAAAATTAAAAGTAAAATAGGATGAAAAGAAATTAAAGACATAAAACTAAAAAAAAAATATTTATTTACAAAGACGAACTTGACCTAGGATGAAAGCCTAGGGCCTACGTACCCTTAGAGAGGGATTAAAGTCCACGTAGTTCGACTAAGAAATTGTGATTGTTTTTGTTTTTTTTTTATATTTTTATTTTTTTGTGTTTGTTTTGTTAATTTTTGGTTTGTTTTTGTTTATTTATTTTATTTTTGTTTTTACCTTTTTTTTGTTTTTTGTTTTATTTTGTTGTTGTTGTTTTTTTTTGTGTTCTGTTTTGTTCTTTTTCTTTTTTCTTTTTTTTTTATTCTTTGCCTTTGTTTTTGTTTTGTTTTGTTTTTTTTTTATTTTGTGTTGTGTTTTGAAATCAAGAGAATGAACGAAGGTTAAGAGATCGAGGGAGAGATGGTTTCGGGCCTGGGGTTTTTCACAGAGAAAAAAGAAAAGGAGGCCTGGAGGTGAAGGTGCCTTTGCAAAGGATCCTCCATCAGAGATCCGATGCTCTCTTAGATCGTGATTCCCAGAACATCAAAGAAGCCTCCTTCATGTTGTGTGTCTGAGATTAAAGACAGCTATTCCCTTTGGGTTTTTGGGTTCTATTTGCTGCCGGAGGTAAACTTCTTTGGATTTTTACCTTTATCTTTCAATTTTAATAATCATCTCCTCTAAAGGATTCGATTGCTGTTGTGGGATATTTGATTTTGATTTTCATGATCCTTATTATCTTTATTGGTTTGTTTTATTCATGGGGTACCTAGTTTTTTAACTGTTGCACTTTAATAATATGTATCACCTATGTTCTTACTCAAATGGTATGTGAATGTTATCATTGATTGCTGAGTTGAGATAAAGAATGACGAATTTTATAGCTTGGCCATTTTGAATGCTTCTGAACTGTGTTCTCAATGTACAAAGTTACCCCTCTTAGTTTTATGGCTTCTGATGGAAATATGAGTTTTGTTATTATTGCTTGTCAAGTTTGGGCTCTGATTTTCTTTCTATATTCATCATTCTTCTTGTGCCACGGCTTCCAGTAGGAGTTGAGTGAATTTTTTTGCTTGGGTCTTACTAGTTTGGGGATTGTTTTTACTTTGACTGACGGCCTTTGTCATGCTCCAAATTTCAATGGTTTGTTTCAGACTATTATTTAGTGAGTTGAGATACAGAATATGGCTCTCAAATCTTGGCTTTGCCCTAAGTTAATAGTGTATGATCTAAGCATCTGCCTTTTAATTCCCAAGTTCTGATAGTGATCAATTGTGGATACAACTTGTTTTAGAATGGCTTGTGTGCTGGACCTTGTTATGGAGCAAATTTCTGAAAAATACTTGTTTCTTTTTAAGAACCATTGAATGATTGTGAAGTGCAGATTTTAATTTGATCGTTAAGTTTTAATTCATATTTTGTTGTATGGTCACTGGTGTGTTGTTGATCTAGTTCCAAATTTGCACCATACAATTTGTCTACTGTGCTAAGCTGTCAATTGAATCCAACAATTGAATGGCCTCTTCATTCGGTTTGATCCCAATGTTATAATGTACATTGTGTTTTTTTTTTTACCTGTTGATGAAAATTTGGAAAGACCTAAAAGTGTGCCCATTACTCGATTTTACTTGTTGTCACGATCTTGGAACTATTCTTAACATTGTCATATCTTTGGCATGTGAGACAAAATCATTTTGCATCAAGCATGACTGAGGAGCATGAAGTAGCCTATGAAGATAGTGGCAAGCAAGGAATTGGAAATGGGCTCTTCTAAATCCACGATTAGTGGAAGGATATGGTATGGCAAGCATAAGGAAGCTAAAATACGAAGGCACAACCATGAAGACAAATTGGTTTTGTGTTTCATTTTACACATGCTTTATTTTTTATTTTCATTTTTCTTTTTCTCGATACTTGAAATATATTTGAATATGATGTTTAGCTGGTTGGACACAAGACACACTATCACAAGTTATCATGTGCTAGTAAATATTTTAGTTTTATTTTCATTTCATTTTGTTTCATTTCTTAGAATAGCTATGTGGGATTCGTTGTCTCCTCAGGCACATAAGAACGAACATATAGGTCATGTGTGGCAACAAAGCCTCCTTAGTACCTATTTGAGTCTCAAATTTATATTTTAATAAATTTTGGGTTTCAATTGTCAAAGTTAAAATTTTCTTTAAAGAAAGATTTTTCAAAAAAAAAAGAAGGAAACAAGATAAAAATGAGAGATAAAATTAGAAAATTTAAAATTTAACTTTAGGTAACCAAGTTTTTAAAGCTCTCATTAAAAAAAATAAACAAAACAAAACAAAACAAAATCAAACACAAAATGAAAAAACCAAAAGAAAAACAAAATCAACAAAAATTCACAATAAATAAAAGGCAAAACCAAACAAATAAAAAAGAAAACATGAAAACAAAGGGAGAAAATTAAATGTTTTTAAAGACTTATGAACTATTCTCAAAATTTCTTTCAATAAAGATATATTTTGTAAAAATGAAAAAAATCAAAAAATCAAAATCTAAAAAAAAAAGGGAAAACATTTTTAATTAAACAAAAGTAAACCAAAAAAAATATTAAAATAAAATTCAATCATAAAAAGTCAAAATCTAATGAGATTAAAACCAAAAAAAAACAAAAAAAAAAAGGAAAATTAAGAAAATCATAAGTGAAAAAGTAAAAATTAAAACAAAAATAAAAGAAATTAAAAATCGAAATAAAAGAAATTTTCAAAAATAATCATTAATCATTGACAAAGAAAAGAGAAGCATCAATAAAAAAACCCAAGGAGAAATGAAAAAAAAAAAAAGAGACGAAGAAAAAACTAAGAATTTGAAAAGAGTAAAGAGATAAAATTAAGTTTGACTTTAGCAAATTAAAATGCATCAGCTAATTCTAAATCTGTTTTATTTGCTAAGGATAAAAGTAATTTTTAGTTTCTTTTCCTTTTCACAAAAAAATGAAAGAAAAAAGTCATAACAAAATAAAAATAAAAAAACAAACGAACAAAAAAAACACAAACAAAATAAAGATAAACAAAAATAAACAAAAAAAGAAAAAACAAAACAAAACAAGACAAAACAGAACACAAAATTAAAAAAAATAAAAACAAAAACAAAGGCAAGGAATAAAAAAACAAAAACAAAAACAAAAAGAACAAAACAGAACACACAAAAAAAAAATAAAACAAAAAACAAAAATAAAATAAATAAACCAAAAAAAACAAAACCAAAAATTAACAAAACAAACACAAAAAAACAAAAATATAAAACAAAAAAACAAAAACAATCACAATTTCTTAGTCGAACTACGCAGACTTTGATCCCTCTCGAAGGGTACGTAAGCTCTAGGCTTTTATCCTATGTCAAATCTGTCTTTGTAAATAAATATTTTTTTTAGTTTTATTTCTTTAATTTCTTTTTATCCTATTTTAATTTTAATTTTATTCCTTTCTTACTTATTTTACTCTTTAAATTTCTTTCTGTTTTATTCTTAATTTTATTCTTTTTATTTTAGTGTTATTTCCTTAAGTTTTTCTTTTAGGGAGAATTAAAATAGAATAGAGGCCATATTAATTTTGCACAACTAACTTAGGGTAAATATTCTTAGTAACGGGTGTAATGGGGTGCCTAACACCTTCTCTACTCACAATCGATTCTCGAATCCGAATTTAGTTCGCAAACCATTTTTTAAACTAAGAAGACTTTTCTAAAGTTTTACCTTTTCAAAAATAAAATTTTGATGGTGATTCCTACCTACTTCTTTTTTCTATTTTGATTTCAGTTTTTATTTTATTTAAAAATCAATATTTTTCTTTTTAAAAGCACCACGCGGACACATTTTCGGGTGTGACAGTATATGTGACAAATAATTTTTTGATGTTATATATGTGAAGTAATATGATTTATATACTAATTTTCCTCAATTGAAACTTAAAACTTGGACCTCAAGACATGTATGCAAAAATCTTTGTGAGGAGGCATTTTAAATTACATATTTGACAAGTGGGATTATCCTAGTTCATTCAATCTTGTTTTTGAATACTTCATACTCGTTGACACATTGGATGAATACTTCAATTTAGTTTGATTTTGTTTTTCAAGTAGCTATTTGTAGCTTTTTAACTGCTCCAGAATTTGTCTTATTTATAGCTTTCTTGTGCGTAGTTTATCAGTTGCTCGGTCTGATTTGGTATTGGAAATATATTGATTTATGTCTGATTTAGTTCTTTCAAGATTGTTTTTCTAGAAATATACTGATTTAGAAATGTAAATATACTGATTTGGAAATGAGCTTTATGTATAATGATTTTGATATTGTTTTTCTATATAGGGTCACTTCAAGTGCATGTTCCTCTCACTGTGGCTCTGTTACTGGCTGAATAGGGGCTCTTGAAGCTTCTTATGTGCTTCTGCAGAAAACTTCAATGCTATAGCGATTAAGAAGGGATCTCAGCACATTTGATTGACTCAGATGTCTATAAATTCTTTGTACAATTACTCTGCTCAGATATAGAATCTATTATATATATATATATATAAAAGGCGTGGGTTTGGTTACATTGTTCATGCATTGTTCTGTACAGTTCATATACTATTCTGATACTGTTTATATAATGTTTATTATTGCTTAACACTATTTATCTATACTATTTTTTAAAAATATTTTTTCTCATGAAACCCACATTTTTTTTTAATTTTCTGGTGGAACCCACATTTTTTAAAAACATTTGAATCTCTAGGAGTTAATGCTAGTTTTTGGAATTTCGTATAGTTTCTTTTCTCATATGTACTTTTTTTAATTCTGTACAGTTATTCTGCTCAAATAATTTGTAAATTACTCCAAAAGTAGCTAAGCTTGTGCTACTATTATCTTAACGTCAAAATTCCATATTAAAATACTTATTTTAAAAAAATTTAAAAGACAATGAAAAGACATAAAAAATTTCCAAATAAAAATAGACTTCATTATCATATATGGTTCAAATGTCAACAAGCTTCTAGTATTACATACACAAACAAAGGTTCAGCTCATCTTGAGGAAACAAACAAACAACGACAGTACAACAATTACTGAAATAAAAGGATTTCCCACCACAAAGCCTTCTAACTTAGTTACACTTTGCCTAAGTTCCACGTTCTCCATCTTCATTGCAGTTATGTCAAGTTGTAGACCAGAGTGATCAGTAGCATAACTAGTAGTCTCAACAAGTGCACCATCGCTTATCTTGTCATCATTCATACAGGCATCATCCAGTCAAAGTATTTGCATTTGTTGTCCAACATTGGATGTAGCCATTGCAAACTGTTTCCCAAAAAAAAATCATCAAACACAGAAATTTATCCATCAATATGTGTCCATAAAGCTCTTTCAATATCTGCTTGACATTAGCAAGACAAAAAGAAGATAAGTGGTAAAGCGCAGATTAATTATAATATACACTCATCCTACAGGACTTTAAGAACATTTTAAATTCGTTTCTTTCGCCCACAACCTATTCATAGCCTAGTAAAAAATTTTTACAAATTATTTAAGAATCATCCCTCCAAATCCCTCTGGACAAAATGGGGTTATTGGGTATGAAGCATACATATGCCTTTAAAACTTTGTTAATAGATCAACCAAATAAGCAAAACAAATTCATCACTCATTCCCAACTGCACGGTATTCAAATACGTTGGCTAGTTTTTGTTCATCACAACGTATGGACAGGAGTGACAATAATGAGATATTTCTCACTAGTAAGGATATTCAGACAATAGAACGCAGACCATGCCTCAAAATAGTACAATAATGTTAAAAAGAAAAAATCATATATCCATAACCAAATCTATATATATAAGGTATCTTATCTACCTCCTGATTAAAAGAGGGAATGTAGAGTAACAAAATGAAGCAAGAACGGAAATAATGCACTGATACGGGTAGCAGAGCAGGAAAATTATTGAATGGTTTCATAATGCAAATTTGTAGTAAATATGATAGGTTCTGCATTTCATTTTCAAACATTATCATTGTCTTCTGATGAACTTGAAGATGGAATAAATGATTCCACTATTGTTTCCCAATTGAAGAGTCAATCATAACTTCTGCAACACAAATTACACTAGGTTGTCATGAAAAAACTCAACAAACTAAAAAATGATGGTGGTAAACATACATAAGCGAACAATAATCACCTGAACTAATTGCTTTCAGACATAATATCTTGTTTCAGTAAACAAATCCTAACCTTAGCAATGTTATATAGTGCTCATGGTTTTAAATTGCGGTTGTGGTTGCGGGTGTTGCGGATAGTATAAGAAAGATTGCGAGCGTTGCGGTCAAAAAATGCGGATGTGGCCGACGCCGCAACAGCAATATTGCGGCCGCATCACATGATGCGGACCGCAATTTAAAACCATGATAGTGCTTCACAAGCATAATAACAAAATCTGCTATCCTGATCAGAGAACGAATTTAACACAGGGCTCGAATGTCCTCTACTTTTTCCCAAACAAGTAGGTATTTGACAACAAAAGGGGGCAAAAAAATGCACGAAGGTATATTATACATAAATTTCTAATGGAGATAAAATAATTCATAACCCTTCAGCATATGCCATTATATATATATATATAAATATAAGTGGGTTGTGAAAGAGTGAGAGAACATGCACCATCCTCCTAAGTTCGAAGTAAACACAATACATGGTGTGCGAATTGTACCTGGAGTCTTCGATTTTCAGTCTAATGGTGCACGAATTGAGGACACCTAGACTTGATAGAAAGGGGGCACAATGAAGAAGGAAGGGGACGGGGGAAGAACATTGAAAGATGAACGATGAAGAGCCCTAGAAAAAGACGAACGAAGTGCAGAACGAAGGAAGGCATCCGTGCAGCGTTTTGTGCGTTGCTCTATGCAATCAAACGGAGAAGCACGTTTGAGGAAGAAGACGACGATGTGCGTTAACTAGGAAGAATTATTGGAGAACGACGATAACGCTTCATCATTTTGTCTCAAGGCAAAAATTGATAAAAAGGCCATTTTATCCACGTCAGATGCCACGTTAGTCTAATGTGTGCATTAGGTAAGTCTAACGTGACATATTTTCATTTTAATGAAATCATTAAAAAATAAGAGGTTATACAAATATTAAAAGTTTAAGAGAGGATTTGTCACTTTTTAAAACTTAAAAACATTTTTAGATATAATTTAAAGTTTAAAAAAATTATATACATTTTGGCCTAACTATTGACTATCTTTAAATAGACTTTTTTAACTCCAAACTAAACTTATGAATATCATATAATTGTCAATAATATATAATCATGCATTACTACTGTATAAGCATGATATCCACAAAAATTCATTAGATTGGATCTTTCTCCTACTTCAACCAAGGATCATCTCATGCAAAATGCAAATGGGAAAAATTATATATTTAATCCCTATAACTTATTTAAGATATTTTGGTTATATATATATATATATATATATATATATATAATATCAAATCAGTCCCAATACTTTGCAGATAACAATGTATATTTGCAGTTGATTGACGTGTTATCTAAATTTGCTTAGTTGAATACATTTCGCCACATATGCACCGCGTAGACAACAGAAGATTCATACACAATCCTCAGCCTTCAACGTCTACATCTCATTCCAAGTGGCGTTTTTCTGATAATAAGAATCGAGACAGAATTAATCGACCTCGCCAATCCCTCTTGCACACAAGCGAGTATGAAGAACTCTATGAGAGAGGTAGTGACTTATAAGTTCTTCATCTGTTGGATGGAAACGTTTTCCATTCCTTCAATCTGAAACTAGAATCCTCGATTTCAAAATCTGTAAAAAGCCTCTCTCTCTCTCTCTCTCTCTCTCAATATATATATATCTTGGCCATAAATTGGAGTGTAAGGGTCATAACCCTATTAATTTATGATGTGTTAGTCACTTATGTTTTTCTATTTTTATTATTTTTAAAGATGTGCTAGCCACTAAAGTTGGTTCTCTTGACAAGATTCCTAATGAATTTTTTTATCAGTTCCTATAATAAATGTAGTACAATATATCTTAGGAAAACAAAATCAAAATTACTAGAGAAAGTAATCATATAAGAAAAGGTAAGAACTATTTATCAGAGCTACAATTCAATATAAATAGCTTGCTTTTATCAAATTGAAAAGCTAATTAATTTAGATACACACAAATAATTTGGACTACTTGATTATATTATTTAATAATAATAATAATAATCCTCTCATTTCTTAAAACTAAAATGTTTCTGCCTTACTCGAGAGATTTTTAACAGGTACACTCCTTGCAATTAAAATGGTGCAAAGTGTATAAAAATTCATTAAAATAAGTCTGAACCCCTTGACACGTTTATTTTGTTATGCCTAGATGAAGGTAAACAATCTGCAAATTAAATACATTTTCTCCCACCACAATTAATGTGCAGATAGTATACCTTTATATATATATATATATATATATATATATACACTTAAAAAAAAGAAAAAGAAAAAGGATGGTAAACCTGGCAACTATTATACATAAATGATAAATGTGTAACGTGGAAGGCACTCCATTAATCTAGCATGCAATATATTGGGATAGTGCCTAGCACGTAAAACCGCGTTACGTTCCGCTCTACCAAACTCCCACTCTTCCTCATATATATAAATAAAGCCTCGTCGACAAACCTCGTCATATATAACACACCCACAACAACGAAGAAATCACCCAGCACCACAAAAGCCTCTCAAACATGTCTTCCTATGGCAAACTCGACGAATCCGAGCAAGCGAAGCTCGAAGCTCGCAGGAAAACCCGGAAGCGAATCGCCATCATAAGCTTGTCCGCAGTAGTCCTCGTGGGCGTTGTTGTGGCTGCTGTGCTAGGAACAACTTTAGCCCACAACAATGACGACAACAACAATTACAACGATGCTCGGTCGTCAGGTCTTTCGTCTTCGGTGAAAGCTGTGTGTGATGTGACATTGTACAAGGATGCCTGTTATGGCAGCCTTGGGCCTCTTGTTCAATCAGGCCAGGTTATTAAGCCTGAGGATTTGTTCAAGTTGTCTCTTCATGTAGCATTAAATGAATTGTCCAAGGCTGCTGATAGGTATTTCTCTAATGATAAGGGCGTTTTCAAGGACTTGATTAGTGATAATAGGACCGAGGAAGCTTTGAATAATTGCAGGGAGCTTCTGGGTCTTGCTGCTGATCATCTGAATAGCTCGTTGTCTTCTGGGGAGAATTCTTCACTTCTTGAGGTTTTTGAAGATCTTCAAACATGGTTGAGTGCTTCAGGTACTATTTTATTAGACTATTTAAATCCATTTAGCCTATACTTTTTCTGGGCTTGCTACTTAACTAGTAGTTTATTTGGTTTATTTTTGTATAAGATGTAAAAACAATTTTGGGCTTTTCTAATAATTTATACATTTGAAATGAAATATTTGTTGACATACTATTAGTACTATTGTTGGTTTAATCAAGTGGTCATGGTGCATGTATGCTTTTTGCATGTTTTGTTTAAAAGACTTTTGTTGAAGAGACATGTTATAGTTTGATAAGATGTAATTGATTTTACCTTAATTGTTTGACTAAATCGTCATAATATCCTTGTGTCTTTTTCATGCTTCAGACTCATCTCCAAAGCATGAGCAAGATGCGATTGAATTGTTTGTCCAGGAGATCATAAATGTGTCTACACACTTTTTTCTTTTTTGGGATACTTCAAACATTGAGATTTAAAAATGTATTTTTGGGCCTTGTCCTCTTGTATCCATTAATATAAAAGCTCTCACGATCTCTAGTCTGAGTAAGATATAACTTATTTATACTTAAATCCTTTACAGTATTGTGCAATGTTATTGCACAGTGGAAGAGAGAATGACATAAAGAAGCAGAAGATTGGAAATGTGTATAAGATTTAGCTCATTCCCTTTCTTTTTTTCCATTATCTTTTTTTGGTTCTATCTCCCTTCAATTATACATTGTACATTTATTTATTAAATGCAAAGGATCTAAACTCAACTAATTCTTTTATTCAATTAAAATCAACAAGCACAGTATAAAATAATATTTGGAGATTACAATAACTGTTACTTAACATGTACAATTCAGAATATTATCATCATCATTTGTTTGCCTGTGTGATCGTACAGGAACATACCAACAAACATGCATAGATGGCATTGAAGAAGAAAAAGAATCACTAAAGAACAGCGTTGCAAGCTATCTTAAAAACTCTACAGAGTTCACCAGCAACAGTCTTGCCATCATCACATGGATTAACAAGGCTGCAAGCACACTGAACTTGAGACGCTTATTAACTCTACCAAATGAGAATGAAGCACCAGCATGGTTTCATCACAAAGACAGAGAGCTGCTTGAAGAATCAGATAGGGACTCGAAGGGGAAAGCAGACATCGTTGTGGCCAAAGATGGCTCTGGAAAGTACAAAACAATCTCTGAAGCACTCAAGCATGTCCCTGGAGAGAGTGACAAGAGGACTGTGATCTATGTCAAGAAAGGGGTTTACCATGAGAATGTGAGAGTGGAGAAGACCAAGTGGAATGTGATGATGATCGGTGATGGAATGACCAATACAATTGTGTCTGGTAGCCTCAACTTTGTGGATGGCACTCCAACTTTCTCAACCGCAACATTTGGTATCTTAGTCCATTCAATCTTTAATTCTTCCTTATTTTATGACTAATTCATATTTTTTAACTGGTATTTACACAATTCCAAAATCTGGATAACAGATGCAGGATGATAATGAAAAATTGTTTTTGTTATCTTTAAATTATTACATTACTTCCCATAATTCTACTTAATTTTGTAATTCACTGTAGTTTTAAAACTTTAATTTGATCCCTAGTTATTAAGCTTTTGTCAGTGTGTCTGTTACATACAAGTTAGTTAGTAATAACAGAAGAATTAGTTAGTAGCTAGTCGTGATTTCGGGTAGTTTATTAATAACTACCTGACCTAATTCATATTAGTCTTGTAGTCTATAAATAGGAGTAAAGCTTGTAATTGGAGGATGTTGATGAATTGATTTCCTATGTTACCACTCTATCCATCTTTTCTTTCTTCTCTGGTGCAACACGCACCGTTCTGGTATCAAAGCGCCCTTTCTGGGCAATGCCATGGGGTCAGAAACGCGAGCCCAGAATTGAATGTCTGAGTTTAGTGCTAGTGTCTTTAAATTTTTACTAGCATGGCCAACCATTTGAACTTCTATTGGTGTGTGATTCAGCTGTTTTTGGGAAGAACTTCATGGCGAGGGACATGGGATTTCACAACACGGCAGGGCCACAGAAGCACCAGGCAGTGGCACTGATGACAAGTGCTGATCAGGCCGTGTTCTACAGATGCAACATTGACGCATTTCAGGACACTCTCTATGCTCAGTCACTGCGCCAGTTCTATAGGGAATGCAACATCTATGGCACCGTGGATTTCATCTTTGGCAATTCTGCAGTTGTCATTCAAAATTCCAACATTCTCCCAAAGGTACTAATAAAATGAAAACCACAAAAAAGTTGTCATTTATAACTTCATCTCATAACAGCTTATTAACCATTAACTACTGAAACTGCTTATTCTGTTGACAGGCGCCTTTGCAGGGCCAACAGAACACAATCACAGCACAAGGAAAGTTTGACCCTAATATGAACACAGGGATTTCAATTCTGAATTGCAGTATTTCACCCTTTGGGAACTTGAGTACTGTGCAAACATATCTTGGAAGGCCATGGAAGAACTACTCAACCACTTTATATATGCAGTCTTCAATGGGAAACTTCATTGACCCTAGGGGCTGGTTGCCATGGGTAGGATACTCAGCACCAGACACCATTTTTTATGCTGAGTTTCAGAATTCTGGACCTGGTGCTTCAACAAAAGATAGGGTCAAATGGAAGGGTTTGAGAACAATTGCTGCTAAACAAGCCAATAAATACACCGTCAAGGCCTTTCTTCAAGGTGACCGATGGATTCCAACCACAGGCACCCCCTACAATTCTCATCTGTGACAATTTTATTTGATACACGTATAAGGCAAAGCTTGCTCTGTGAGAATTTGGTTGGTTTTTTCTTTGCCATCATGGTTTTCCTTTGTATATCAATCTTACAACACTATATTGATTAATTTAATTCGATACTTCTTTTGACATTCTCGAAAAATTATTAGATACTTTCCTTACGCTTATTTTATGTGCAAGGAGCCAATAGAAAGTTATCAAAATGGATGTGTCAGTGGATCCTACAACTTAAAACACTGATTTTTGTGAATTTCTATTGACTCCTTGTACCGATCTCGGATGAAAGAAGTGTAACATCCTTTTCCAATTTTAGTACCTCCTTCTTTATGTTACAATGTTAGCACCAATCTTTATCTCCTGTCAAATCTCTTTCACTGTCATACAGAGAGGTGCCTGCAAGTGTACACACATCTTAAGATAACAAGGTAGTCGGAGACAGATCTTAGCTCCTTTCATATAAGTTTAGTTAAGGCTTGAGGTTAAGCTTGATAAGGAAGAGAAATGAAGCCAAACTGAAAGACTTATATTGAATGTTTATTTATAAAATCATGATAGTAATGAACAGAAGGTCTCTGGTTTCTAGTATTGAGTGTCCAATAAACATGGCAACCAAGCCGCATTGTCAACCAGATATGACCTTACTTTGAATTTCAGTCTTCACGCACTCTTTGAAAATATGAAATTTAATGAAATTCCTTTGTAATTTGGAATTTGGAATGACATACTAAAAAACAATGATGAGCACTTTATATTTGCAGATATACTTTTTCTGAATTACATTAGAAAACTCTCTTCCCTCATACTGTTTTGAAGAAACTCTTCCTTTAAAATGAATAATCAGATAGTTACGCTACATTTAAACTAGAAGTTAATAAAATTTATTACTTCCATGCAAAATTCAAAATGTCCAGCTTTTCTCCAGAGTAGGACATATCTATATCAGGAAGCCATGTATATCTCTCGGTATAAAGTTAAGGACAGTAGAGTTCCAAACCTGAGTAGCATTCAAACAAGCTTTTGAATCCCATTGCTGGTATCATTATGTAGCTTGATTGCCATTATTATGGGACTCTGCGTACTGTAAAACCAGAGACTTTCCGTTAATTACTGGAATGATTGGAGATTAAATTTTTAAAGCCTTCATTTTTTTCTCCATTTCTCTTCCTTATTAGGCATGAAATCATGTCTTAAGTAAAATTATAGACCTTATATCTGTCTAAGACCACCTAGCTACTTAGGCAGATATGAAGTCCACACCTTGAATTACCAAGGCATGCCATGGAAGGAGTATTCAAGAATGCTCTCTTATATATATTGAAGATCTCATTGATCCTTCTAGTTGGGTACTGTCCCAGCAAAGATGATTTAATTATTTTCAAAGACGAAGGGAAAAAAAAAATGCAAAAAAGAGGGGCAGTACCCCCGTTTGGAGGGCCACTGCATGCTCTGATGTGGCATAGCCACAGATCCTCTAGTTGGTCAGAGCAGAATTGAACAGTTGGTTTAGGCACCCTATGGTGAGTTCAATTATGTACCCGATTGTGACTTTATCACGCGAACTACAATCTTCATTCAAGAAGCGTGGACACTAACATAGAAATGAGGAGAAAAACCCATAAACAGACACCTCAAGACAACAAAATATCAAGTGTCCATAGGTAATTTCAAATCTAAGTAATACATGTATAGGACACATATATGCTCCTTTTTCTAAGTATCAATGCTACAGGGGTCTTCAGGCAATATTTGCAATTTGAACTTATGAAATTGGTAAAATCGTTTGGATACTTTATCTGCAAATATACTTTTTTGAATTACATCACAATATTCATGTCTCTCATATCCTTAAGAAAATCAATTGTTACACTTTATCTAACATTCTAACTAACAATGAATCAAATTTATTACTTCCGTGCAAAACTTCACTTCCTAATTACCTAGTAATCCTGCAGAGTACGGTATATCTGTGTCAGGAAGCCAAGTATCTCCCAATGTAAAATTAAGGACGGTAAAGTTCAAAGCCTGAGTAGCGTTCAAAAGAGTATAACCAGGCCATTGAACCCTATTGCTAGTACTAGCACCAGGCCCATGGTTATTGAACTCACCAAAGAATAAGGTGTCCAACCCTACAGTCCCATTCCACTCTAACCAGCCAGAAGGTTCAATTACATCCCCAATATAAGACTCCATGTACACAGTTCTAGAATATATCTTCCATGGCCTTCCTAAGTAGGTCAAGGTAGTAGAGTTCAAATCTGAAGCCAAATCTTGTGCTGCTCCAATTGTGCAATTTTGGATTGAGATTCCTGTGTTCTGATTTGGGTCAGTTCTGCCTTGTGCTGTGATGGCATTCTTCTGAAATGAAAGTCCTTTTCTGGCATAGATCTTGCAGCCTTGGAATACCACAGCTGCATTGCCAAATATGAAGTCTACAGTACCATAGATGTCACATTCTCTGTAGAATTGCCTCAGGGAGTGAGCGTAGAGGGTGTCTTGGTACCCTTCAAAGCTGCACTTGTAAAATGTCGAGAGATCGGCGTTGTTCCTCACCGCTACCGCTTGGTGCTTCTCAGGGCCAGCTGTGTTCCTGAATGTGATATCCACTGCTATAAATCTTTCTCCAGAAACAGCTGAAACATCCACAGTTAATATTTGGAATTAGATTCAGAAAATAGAGTTTTTTTTTTTCATGAAAAGGAAGAAAATTACAAGAAATGATGGCTGGTCACTGACTAACTATGCTCTTGAACCATTTTTGTCATAGTAATAGAAGTTAAAGTTTCTATCAAGGAATAAATGTTTAAGAATCAAGAATAGTGCTAGTATGGATTATAAGTTTGTAACAAACATGGCCTGAAGTGGAAGCCTTTTCATTGAACTCTAAACCATATGGTTAAAGAAATTCACATGTCAAGAAATTGATGTTCCTAAAGTTTTCTAGAGTGAAATCTGATAAAGAACGGTTTTTCTCTCTCTCTCTCTCTCTCTCTCTCTCTCTCTGTATATATAAATATAGATATATATATATATATACACACACACACACACTACTTACCAAAGGTGGAAGAATTGAAAGTGGTCCAACCATCAATGACACTATGATTCCCTGTAATGATAGTCTGGTTGATACCATCTCCAATGAGCAAGATATTCTTCTTATGTTTTGAAACAATGACATATTCTTCATAGTATCCTTTTCTAACATAGATAAGGGAATAGCCATCTTCTGGGTTCAAGTCATTGGGTGCAGCAGCAATAGCATCACCAATGGAAGTGAAGTTGTCTGTCCCATAAAGGCTAACAATCGCAAAGTTGTTTAATAGAATTCCGTTGCTTTCACTTTCCTTAAGAATCCTTTCACTTCTGGTCGTACAATTAGATGCCTTGCAACTATACTTTTCATGAAGAACCTGCAACAATATTTAGCACTTCATTAAACTTCAAAATTAAGCATGTAATTAGTTTCATTATCTATGATTACAAGCAATATTACTTTCTTAATAGCTAATCATACATCAGGCTACAAGCCTAAGTACTGCTGTTAAATTTTAAAGGGTTCGAGTTTGAAATTTGACAATAATAAATGCAAAATAAAGCTCCAATAATGACTTGTGATCGAGTCTACCTAATAATTATTATTAAGGCAATATGATCTAATTATATGCACTTCTAGTTGCTTAGTTGTTGTCCTACCTTTGAGTTACATATCAATTTACTTTCATTATTTTCATGTTACTCCAGCTTAAGTAATGAGCGATGACATTATTGTTAATTTCTAAGAAAGCTTAATATGAAAGTTAAAACATGAACTAATAATAATGTAACTTGACAAGTTTTATTAATTATCCTTAAATGCAAACAGTGCAATATATAACAGTTTTTTATGTTTGCGACTCCGTATCAATCTCATGAGTACACTTGACTCAATTTAATGAGCCTAAGTCCAACCTTAAAAATTGGACTTATATTCACTCTCTAGACTCCATATTATACATCTTATTTGTCCTATTTCTTTACATTTTTTTTTATTACGTCTCATTTTGCATTCTTCACTCTATGAATTCATCTTTTTTAATAAATCAAATCTAAATACAATAATACCTGTACGATGAAAGTGATATAAAATTACTATAAATTCAATTTCCGAAAAGTTATTAAATTTTACAATAAGTTCACCGAACTCAATCCAACCAAACCCACAACGAAAGTCAGCTTTGGACCACCTTCCTTGCTACAAGCCTAAAGGTGTATATGATGGCACATGCTATGAGAAAATGATATCTGGTGCTGTGATATGACACGTGCCCCACGGCCCACGTGACTGATTTCATTTAGTAGTTAGAAGATAGATTATAATGCAAATAAACGAGACTTGTTCCTTTGTTGAACTGCAACGATCATGTGGGTGGCTTGACCAATATTGTTTTTTTGAAAAAAATTTCATTTCACAATTATAAATTAAAAACATTTATTGCAAAACAAATTTAAATTTTAAAATTATTTTAAAAGCTTACAAAAAAAAATTATACTTCATATTATAAAATGCATAAATCTCTTTTGGCTATTCATCCAATTTTTTCTTTTATTCTTGTTTATTATTATTTAAAAAATGACTCATTATAGTTAACATCTTTCATCTTTTGATCATTTAAAATAAATTTAAAATTTAAAATATTTTATAATAAATATTTTCAGCTTATGATTCACAGGTATAGTTTTTTTGTTTCTTTGATTTACATTAATTGATCCAGGGAGACTCACACGAAGCCTAGTCAGTTTAGCATTATAAAGTTACAATTGGAAGCACAGAATTGATGATAAGAAAAAATGATCACACTCATGATCCATTGGAATGGGAATATTGAAGACGAATTATGAGCTCGTTAGGGATTATTGTAGATTTTTTATTTTAAAATATTTTTTAAAATAGTTTTATAATAAATATTATGAGAAAAATGTAATTTGTATTTGACACTATCATTTTTATAAGTGTGTTCATCAATGTTGGAGAAGTAATTTGTGTTTCACAAATATTTTTAAAGAGCTTTTTAGTATTAAATTACTTAAAATTATATGTATTTAAAAAGGTAGGTGAAAAAAAGGATAGAGATAATTATAATAATTAACAATTTTGAGTACAAATTAAGTTTTGTTTATGTTTTAAAGGAGAAGTTTTAATTTTTTACTTTTTCCTACAATAGGGAAAAAAAAACTTCTATTACCACTTAAAAATAACTTATTTGAAAATTGACATAGCAGTAGCACTATAATACACTACAATATTTGGTTTAAAAAAATAAGTTGATTCTCTCCCTCCACAAATTAAAATGAACTCTCTACAGTGTAGTTGGAATTGAAGAATTTTTTATATTAGAAGTTTCTTTCTCCAACTTTCAACATTAAAAATTATTAATCTCATAAACTGTACATTATATATTTATTCCCTAACATACGTGAAGTATCTACATTGCTCCATAAATTTGACGAAGTGGTTTATTTATATATACCAAAAAACAATCTGAGAAAAGTTATACCTAATCAATTAAAACCAACCAGTCACATGCTAACTAGCTTTCTTTTTCTTTTTCTTTTTTTTTTCTCTTTTGAAAAGAAATCAATCAAGCAAATTTAATTTAATATTAAATATCGTCTAATAATGTGTCGGCGATAGACAATGAAGTCGTAAGCCACACAATTTTTTTTTTTTTGATTTAGTATCCAATATATATTAACAATAATTTATTCTAACCCCTCCATATATTTCCGAGAATTTATTATTTATTTTTTAAACGTCCATTGACCTCTCCCAAACCCCAAAACCCTACATAAATCTTGAGATCCTACAAATTCTTCAGTTGTGTAAATTTTAAAACAGAAAAAAGGAAAAATTAATTAATTCTATTCAGATATGTCCATAGATATCGTATCTTAAAATTCTCTCGTCAAAATCAACAGTTCTCCTTGTAGTCTGACACCAGATACGAAAATAACTTTTCAGGAGACTCTTCGACAACACGAAGTCTCTAAAAACAAAGAATAATAATAACAAGAATAACAACTACTCAAAAGACACTCTTAGTACTTCCTACCTCCTTTGATAAGTCACAATTCCGATGTATTAAAAAAAAGGAAAAAACAACAACAACAACAACTCAAAAGAAAATTTCATAGTTAACGTAACTCTGCAATTTAAAATCAGACAAAATTTATATGCACATTTATAAAACCTTTCAATGACAATATAACACATATAAACCATGCAGTTACCTGTAAGTTTTGGATTTGAATTCTGTCTTCATTTCTCTTTTTTCAATTTTTTATTAATTTTCAAGAGTAATAAACACAACTCACTTGAATGATAAATTTCATTGAGATGTATTAAATTCACTTAAATAATGGGCAGCAAAAATTTTGTATCTATTAAAAATTGACAATAAATTGAGAGAAATAAAAATCGAAACTCGTAAGTTTTGACCCATAAAATCATTTAATGGATGAAGTTGGTGGAGAAAATGAATGAATGAATATTGATTAGTAATTACCTTAATGAGCTTCTCAAGTGGCTGCCTGACCTTGTAAGACTGAGTAGGAAGCCCATGCTTGCGCGCCTTGAACTTGTTCTTGAGATTGTGATTCAAAGCCTCATTCACCAACCCCAGTGACACGCTATACAACTGCGTCACATTCATCAATGGCACAGCCAGCGCCTTTGCAATGTTACTGTTCGTCACCACCAACCCGTCGTGGCATGTGTAGTGGTTGGTGGCCACGGCACTCAAGTAGCTCTCAATCTTCTCCGTCAGCTCGGCGTTGCTCGCGACGGCGTCAATGTTATTGACTTGGAGATCGGCCACGACGGTCTCCAAGTAGTCAAGGTTGAGCTGGTTGAGGTCCCGGCAGTCGTCCAGGGCACGAACCTCAGGAGAAGAATTAGAGCGGCGGCGACTGAGGAAGTCGTCAAACACCTTGGCGAGTTTCTTGGCTTGTTTGAGACTTTGTTTGATGGAGAACTTGCCGAAGCCGTATGGATCGGACGGCGAGGAGCCGACCACTGAGAGTATAGAACGACATAGTTTTGGATACAATGTGAACTTGCAGGCTACAGAAGGAGAAGGAGGAGGAAGAGGAGGTTGAGCTAGGAGCAATGGAAGAAAGAGGAAGAGGGAGAGAAGGAAGAGAAAAGTAGGGGTTGATGATGACGACATTGTTGTGTGGGGTTGTGAGAATAATATAGCTTGAGGAGTTTGGTTGTGAATAAGTGGGGATTTATAGGTGGAGAGAGGAGGAGTGAAGAAGAGGAAGCGATTCATGAATGCGCGTGAAGATATTATGAAGGGAGAGAAAGGGAAGAGGGATAGTAGATAGAACTACGTAGGGGTTGGTGTTGTGGGTGTCGGTCTGAGCATAAAGAGATGACCTCAATTAATGCATTGTGCTTCTGTGTATGGACAATTGGAACGTGCAAGGGAAGACTAATTGAACCAACTTTAGGCGCCTCTCCCAATCTATGATTCATATATTAGTAGATTGAGGTTGAGGTTTTCTTTTTCTTTTAGTAATTTTTAAACTACTTTGAGTATTTTTTTAACAAAATGAATTATGGTATTGGTTTTTAAAAGATATTATTATTAATTTAATCTTTATATTATGCTATATCATTTTAATCTTGACTACGATGTTGGTAATAAATAATAAGGATTAGGAAAAATAGAGTATTTTATAAAATATTAAGATTAAACCAATAAACAATAAATTTTAAAGAATAAATAATTAATAATAGTAAAATTTATCAAGGACTAATAGATAACTCTTCTTCATATTCAAAGTGTTGGTGTTAGGGTTATGACAAGAGATGGAGAAAAGATGAAGTCAGAACGTATTATGTAGCTGGGAATGACTATCGGGTACAAATTCTTTTTTGATGAACTAAGAAAAGAGAATGCAGTTTAGAGCGTCAGTATAAGGTAATGAATTCCAAGGATTCTGGTCCTTGGTTAAATTAGACCTCTTTTATTTTCAATAAATATGGATCTTGCTAAATGTTGTCAAGCTTCTAAATTAAATTTAATGGAGTTATCCTAATAATATAAATTTTAGCAGAATTTAAATTAAATTATTTTAAACCTATAAAAATATTTGGATTTGTGAGGCACCTTAAAAATTAGAACTCGATTTGCCTATATAGCATTACTCATTATTTGTTAATTATTGTTTCAAATATTTGTAGTTGAATGATTATTAATATTTTTATTCTAATTTTAATAAAACACTCACCGTACTATTGTAGCAAGGTTTTGATTTTGTAAAATAATTATACAAAAAAAATTCGACTTTTTAGTGGTTTTAATTTTTCACCCTATATATTTTTATCATAAGACGAGAGAAATGAAGATTCTTAAAACTTTGACTTCTTTATAATTTTTTAATTTCTATTTTAAGGAAGCAATTAAGTGATAATTAATATTTTCATTCTACTGTATTAAAGGCACTTATATCACATTATGATCAAGGGCCTTTCCCTTTGGGTGTTTCCTGTACATCTTCGGCTATGCATCGTCCACGTAGTGGCATTATAGTACTCCCATTTCAGTGACAATTATAGCACAACATTTAGTAAGGCTGGTCAGTAGTGCCTCGGGTTCGTCCTTTTGCTGCTCTGATTCAGAGAGAAATTTCTTGTGTTCACACTACACACTTCACGAAGCTAGCCTAGTTGGAATTGTGTTTGGATTTTTTTTTAATGTTAGATAAAAATAAGCATAAAATGTATAAATTTTATTATTTAAATTCATCATACATATTAAAATGGAATCAATCATTTAAATAAGTTCCATCTATTTTATATTTATCTTTCTTCAAAGAAAAACTCAAAAAAAATGGAGAGACCGAAAATCATTTGAAACTCCCACCTAACTTATAGACATAAAAATGGTAAATTACTAAATTTGTTCCTCAGTTTTGTCGTTTATCTAGCTTTTGTTTTTGAAATTGGAAGTGTATAATATAAAGAAGCTCATCGAAAATAATTAATTTTGTCACAAATTAATTCATTTATTATTTCTAATCTTGAGTTATTGGATAAAAAAAACTATTATGTAATAATTTTTTAAAAAAATATAAATCATATACATTCAAAAGACCAAATTGACATATAATGTATCATATTAATAGAATTTAACCACATATTGAAAATTATGAAACTTTAAGAACCGGCAAAATAATTTATAAAGATTAAAGAAGTACATGATTTTTAAACATGAAACACCTTCTTATAATTTTAAATATAGTTAATCAATGGGCATTCGACAATGGAATTTAACATTTTGATTAATTTTTAACATCTTAATTAATACGTAAAAAATGCTTTAAAATTGTTAAATAATATTATATTTTCGGAATATAAAAAATTTGTATTTTTTAAATTAAAAAAAATTATGTAGTGCTAAATCAAAAAAAAAGGTGAAAGTATTTCCTAATAAAAAAAATAATTAGCTCCAAGTATAGGAATAGGAGATCGTAAAGCATTAGTTAAAAAAGTATTTATAAGTTTCAATTTTATAAATTTAACATTATATTAATAATTAATAAAAAAAAGTTAAAAATGAGTGAAGTAAACATTAATTATAATTGTTCGTATTTTTTAATGACAAAATTATCATTTATATTACTTATTTAATTTCATTTAAAATCATCTTTTAACTATTTTATTCTGTCTAAAATTCTTTTGATTATTATCTTATTTGTTTTTATTAATTAATAATTTTATGAGACTTTTTCTATTAAAAGATTGTCAGAATAATTATTAAAAATATAATATCAAAAATAATTTTTATAAATGAGCAGGAAAAAACGAAAGTTTCATAAAATTATAAATTAATGTAAGTGACGATTTGTGTCAACTATGGGATATTAATATCCTTTTTTGCGCCCGGGGGGGGGGGGGGGGAGGTCCCATATAACGTCACATATAAGTTTTCGGTTCTCCATTTAAAATTTTATAATTAACAAGAAAAAGTCTTATAAAATTATAAATTAACACATAAACAAATAAGATAATATCTAAAAAAATTTAGATAGAGTTGGATAATTTGATTAAAAAATTAAATAAAGTTAGGTAAATAATATAAAATACAATGTTATCATTCAATAGTGCATATAAGTATAATTAAATAAATATTACAGTTCAAAATTTTAAATTAAAGATATTTATATTTAAATATTTTAAATTTTAAAATTATTTTAAAAGATTCTAAAACTAAAACTTTTAACTTAGAACCCTAAATTATATTTTTTTTATACATTTTAAATTTTTTATTTTAAAGTCTTTTAAAATAATTTCAAATTTTAAAATTTTAAAATATATAAATATTTTTAAACTTCAACTTGAGATACTAAACTATACTTTTTCATATAATTATTACACTGTTACTCATTTTAACTTTTTTTTTTATTAATATAATGTTCAATTCATAAAAGGAAAAAATCTTACATGTTTTTAATTATATTTTTGCTATCTATTCTCTAATCAAAATATAATAAATATATAATTTTTCAATAATAATATGATAAGTGTATAGGTTTTATAGTATTGTTTTTAATTAAATTATACACTTATTATATTTTAATTAAAATATTATAATTTAATATATTTTATTTAATAAAATTTAATAACAAATATTTAAAGAATTATATCTAAATATAATTCTTTATAAAATTGAAGTTCATAAACACATTCTTAATTAATATTCTGGGACACTCAGGCGACAAAACCCTTTTTTTTTTTTTCAAGCTAATTGAAAAGTGAAACACTTTTATTATAGTTAAAACCAAATTTTACAGTCCACCCATTGACTGTGATCTTTCTAAAGTCCGTACGGACTTGGAAGCCATAACGCAAGCTGCTAGACCAAGGGCTTTACTATGTTAGTTTTGAAACTATAAATCATGAATTAGGATTAGAACTTGGCAGATTGTTAGATTATTAATTCTTTTTTGGCAACATCTTACTTGTTATATGTTAGAAATTTTTTTTTAATAAAGATCAAAATCACTAGGATGTTTTATTACAATTTTTGCAATACTGGATAAGATATGTTCAATAAGAGAAAGATTACTTTGAATCCCTTGCATTTGGCATTCCGAAGTAAATTTTTTCACCTAATGAGAAATTAAGTTTAGAAGAAAGATAGTGGTGTACGGCTCCCATACACTCTACTTTTTTTCACTAAATTTATTTATTGAATTTGTGAAACTAAAGGCCATTTAGAATTTTATTTGTTTATTTTTTTTATAATATCTATTATTATTATTATTTATCTTTTTTATTATATTTTTAAAATAAGGACACAATAATTATTTTTTATCACTTTTTATTTTTTATTTTTTCTGGAGCTGCATAAAGCAAACCCCTTGTTCGTCTAGTGGATCAGGCAAAGTACACAGGTTAACCCATCGCCCCAAAAGAGAGGACACTCCACTGCATGCTGCTTCATTTTATTTATTTAATAATATCAAATTGATTATCATAATTTGAGTTTTATAATTGATGTCATTATTAGTTCGATTAATCATGAATTGAATCAATTTTCCTGAAACCTATTAACTTGTAATATAAAACTAACTTACACATTTTTTGAAAAATTTTTGTAAGTCAAAAATTCGCCTTCGATTTGTCAATTCGGCTTTTTTTCCCTAATTTTTTGTGATCTAAATAGTGTCAACCTGTTTGATTTTCTCCTTTTTTTTTAATTTTTACTGAAAACAAAAGAATGAATAAAAATACATTTGGTAGATTTTTAGGAAAAAAAATATTTTTTAAATTTTCTATTGTAGCTTAAAATTAGAATACGTCTTATAAAAAACTTTAGTATTTCTACTTAATGATAAGTGGTGTAATTAAAAAAAAAACCTTTAACCACATGATATAATTATTCTGATAAAAAAATTAGGCTATTTATGATGGTTTAGCTTATAACTCAATCCAACATCTTAAAAGAAAAAAATTAATTAATTGATTAATTATTTAAAATTTGAAGTTCAAATAAATGGGCTGGTTACCTTTTTACTAGGGAGTTTAACTTCCCCACTCCCCCTCGTTTTGAGAAAAAAGTGAGACACAATGCGAAGAGACATATAATAGAGAATAGAGAACGAAAAATCTCCATATTTCCTCAATGGTTGTGGTGTCATTTTCCATGGAAAACGATTGAAATTCCATTCGATGACTTCAATCGGACTGCATAGGATAGAGATATGACAAGATACACTTTCGCATGTAAGTATCCTATTACTTCCTTTATTAGTATCAGAGCCTAATTGGATTCATTTTCTGTCTTTGTACACTGTGCATTTTTTTTTTTATGATTAATTTTGTGAAAAATGCACTGAAAATCATAGAATTACATGTTTATACATAGAACCCTTTTAATAGCATATTATGATAAAGAGCATATTAGGCCATGATTTTTATACCTTAGTTAACCTATATAGTGAGGAGATTATGGTAGGAAATTGAAAGCAAATGGATTAGCTATTATGCAGATTTTGGGATTTGAAGATTCTAAAAATCAATGGTAAAACTGCCTATTTCCAAGGGTTGGGATTCTCCCCACATATTACCAATCGATGCAAGACATATACAGTTGGGAAGCTTGTTATATAAGCTTTCCAATGCCATCAATTTTGTCCCATTTGAATGCAAATTGAGTGAGTTATAACCAATCCAATTTGGGGCCTTGAATCTATTTTTCTAGAAAATATGTTGAACCAACCTACTTTGGAGGGCTCTAGGTTCCTCCTCATATCACAACTTTATGCAATTCTTATACCATTGGAAATAACTTCTTCTAAACTTTCCAACGATTTTTTAATTTGGACAAGAAATGAATGAGATATGGATTTACAAATTTGACCCTTTGAAACTAACAAATTTGGAAATTCTAGAAATTTTCTAAGTTTGGATGTTGAAGAAGAAGTGAGAATCTTATTAATCAAGGTGGTGCGTGAGGTCTACCTTTACCTCCATTAGAACATGTAAGCACACTATCAAAAAGAGGATATTAAGAGGAGTCTAATGGTGGCAACCCCATCACTGACAATGTCATAAAAGGTAATGCATGGAGCTAAGCACATATGTTTTTATTGAATTTTTGGTGGCAGCAACTACCTAGGGCATGTGGGAGGACATGAAACATTTTTTTTTCCTTGAGTATTTTTAATAAAAATCCCTAAAATCATGCTATACATAGTAGCATATGGTTAAGCTATGTTTAGGTAATGTTTGAACACACGATGGACACTCAAGAAACTCTTTTCTCAAACCTAAAGATATAAATTACTTCTTATAGGTCTTAGGTTTAATTAGCATACTCTCGAATGATGATTATTAGACATCAATCAAAGAGGATATTAAAGAAAAAATTTACAAAATTAAATAAAAGCTATAACTTATCCCTCAATTGGTGTACATCAAAGATAGAGCTCCATGAGAAATTTTGTATTATAACGAATGTTGATGAGTTGCTTTGCTTTCTTATTTTCAAATGTAAGAAATTTTTTTTAGGCATAATGCACATGAAACGAGTATTCATTGTAAGAGATTAATCAAATATACAAAGCATATTTTTCTAATATATGCTGAAATAATCCTTGTAATTAAAAATAGGCCTATGACAACTAAAGAGAAAATATGTTATGGAGATAAACATTTTTAAAATAAGGTCTCTTTTAGTGTAATTTTGATACTGATGCAATTTACAAATGCATTATATTAAATAAAAAGAAATATACGAAATACCCTATTAATTGAGAGTTTTTAGATTGGCAAGCTTGGGCTCCTTTGATAATTAAATCTACTTAATTTAATAAGAAATAAAAGAAATATTCTATCAAATAGAAGTTCTTCTTAGATTAATAACATATGGCTTATCTAAGAACTATAATTTAAATAATATTTGCTGGTGAATTGGATAGAAAGATAATGATATTTTTTAGAATGCATGAGATAGAAGTAAAACAAACATAATTTTTTTTATCATAAACCTAATAATGTCATTATTGCTCTAATCAAAGTTTATTGCAAATATATATATATATAGCATTGTTGTAGCTATTTTGTGTTATGTCTATTTAAAAGGTCATATTATGATTATGGTGGTTAAGAACATCATTGTTTAGCTTAACAAAAATGACAAGTTAAATGGTATCAATTAGAAATTATTGACATTGTATGGTTCTTACATTCCTGGAAAAAAAAAAAGGATGGTAACAAACCATTGAACAATATCACATGAGGCTAAATATGGAAATACAACTTAACAAAGGAAAGGCCTAGAATTTTTTTTATTGAAAAGGAAAAGACAATATTGTTTGCATAACAGTGTTGAGCAACATAACCGATAACCTTATGTATGAGTCATATCCGAGTATTTAAGTCATGTGGATATCCCTTAAAGATAAGTTTGGTTATACTTCTATGACCAAACCAAGGAGATTAACAGTCATAGGATTGAAGTCATTTAATCATCCTTAGTAATAAACAATAAGTTTAAGCTATTCTAAGATTTTTTCTTGTTAGTTGGGAACATATAAAAGTGATTTTGACCTACAAAGAGAACATCACTAATTTTTATTAAAGCTTAAAGATAAGCACTTAGAAGCTACTAGAACCCTTGAACATGCTTATATAACTAAGATTGATATCACTTCAAAATCTAAGCATAAGAAGAACAACATTTTCATAATAAGAAAAGATCTGGTTAACATTTCAATAAGGCTAAGAAAGGATTTTTTAAGAAAAGAGGTAAGTATAGTAGAAAGAAGCTCAGTATAGTCAATGTCAAGTATTATACTTGTCAAAGAGTGGATCACTTTTCTTGTGATTACACTAAGCAAAATATGATTCTTATAGACCACATAGCTATAGATCAAGGATCTTTTGTGAAATACCATCAGTTTTCTTTGAAAAAAAAAATAGATGAAATCTCTCTCTAGCCCTCTAGCACTTTGCTATTGCTAGTAAAGCATTCAAGGCTGTTTTCCTTCCACTCTCTTCTTACCCTTCCTTCTTTTAATAGCTCATCTTGAATCTTGAACATTTAGCAAATTGACTGTAATTGGCCTGACTACTCAAGTCTTTAGCTCACACCTATGATTGATGATAAAAACCAAAAAGCAAGTTTAAGTAGAAAGATCAGCTAGTGTTAAAGAGGTGATTTCTGTTGAACTCTTCCTTCACATGAAGGGAATGAATGCCTTGATGAAATTTAATCCAAGATCTAAGTAGATTAGGCAAGCATGAAGTTCTTCTTCTTTTCCTTTTTTTTTTTTTTAAATAGATGACTTTATGTAAGAAGAAATACAAGAATCAAAACAAAAGGGATTGGCGTAGGCAAATTTGGTTTTGCATGAAGGAAAGATCCTTATAATTTTTTTATACATTTAATAGATCTAATAAAATTTAACCTATATTTTTTCTTAAATTTGAGATTTAGTACTAATTTTTCATGACAACTCCATTAATATTTGAAAAGGGATAATGAATACAATTCTAGTTTTCTTTATGATATTTTTATTATGTTAGACATAATTATGAATATGATTACTTTATCAAATACTCTACTTCTTATTTAGCTTTGGATATGAATTATTAACACACTAAGCTAGGCCTTATAGGCCAAGAACAAATGAGTAGATTAACAAAAGAAGAAATGTTAGGATTCATTTCTAATTTAAAGATGTTACTATAAGAAGGTTACCTAGTGGCTAAACTATTTGAAAAACCATTTGGAAAAAGAACTAAAACTTAAAATCCATTGCAATTAATTCATTCCAATATATGTGGTCCAATAAATGTGAGGGCAAGATATAAATCTTAATATTTCATCACATCTATTAAAATTTATTTGCAATATAGTCAAGCCCATTTAATACCACATAAGTCTAAAGCACTTAAGTGTTCTAAACAATATATAAACGTGGTTAAAAATTAGACAAATAAGAAAAATTAAAACTTCAAGGTGTAACTAAAAATGTGAATATTTCTTAGATTAGTTCAATAAGTTTTGTGAAAAAAACAAAAGGAATCATGAGACAATTGATGATTTCTTAATACTCCATAGCAAATAAAGATGCAAAAAGAAAGAATAAAAACCATATTCAAAATGCTAAGTTAATGATGGCTCAAGCAAACTTATCCATTTTATATTAAGATGATGAGTTACAGATTAATGCTTTTAAACTTAACCGAGTGCCTTTTAAATTAGTTACTTATGCACCTTGTAAATAATGGATAAATAATAAGTTATTTTTAAGCATCCTAAGATCAGAGGGTCAACTACTTATGTCTATGATAATTTTCATGAGCATGAAAATTAAGTTCAAAAGATAATGAACATATCTTTATTAGATACTTGAAACAATCAAAGGGTCATGGTTTCGTTGGTGAAAATAAAGGTAGATGTATAACTAAAATTGATTTAAGAGATAACACAATTTTAAAAAAAATGAATTTCTTAACAGATGAGAGATTGACAAGTTTATGTCTCCATATGAGACATAAGATAAATATAATGAGGACAAGAAGTTGTATCTCAACATATTATTCTAAGTGGAAGCTTGATTAAGACAACAATGTTGCACAAATAACCCCATTATTTAAAAGTAATCATAAGAGTGTGTTAAGACATCAATTCGAAATTATGGAAGCAATACTTAAAGGTGCTTAACTAAACAAGGAGGAGCCAAACAAATTCAAGACGTTCAATCAGACCCTATCAAAGAAAATTAGACAAGAACAATGGAATAAGAGATAGGTTTGATGAGGACAAATTGTGTTTGTAACTTAGTTAATCATCTATATGACTAAAGGGCAATTAATAACAAATGGTTTTTTAAATAAATAGTAAGATGGAAAGATTAATTGAAAGATATAAGACATACTTAGTTTCTAAAGGGTATATATAATATGAAGGTATAGACTTTAAAGAAATCTTCTCCCCTATTGTTGCAAGTTTGAACTTAGAATCACATCAAATGGATGTGAAAAAGTATATTCTTAAATGGAAAACTAGATGAGAAAGATACATGAAACAACTATTAGGTTCCATTAGAAAAAAAGAAAGAAAGAAATGAAGCAAAGGGTTTATAGGCTTTAAAAGACCTATTTATAAACTAAAACAATCAACTAAATAGTGATATTTGATATTTCATTGAACAGTAATGTTTGTATGAAATTTCAAATGATTGATGAAATGCTATTACATTTACATGAGATAGTTTTGAAAGAAATGTCATAATATTATCTTTTATCAGGATAATATACCATTAGTTAAGAATAGTTAGGATTCTTTAATATTTGTTGAAGAATAATTATCTTTAAATTTTAAGACAAAAGATATGGATAGAGTATATTATTAAAAAATTACTTAGAGAAACTAATTACTCTTTCACAAGAGAATTACATTTAGAAAATCCTAATGTGTTCCAACATGAAAAATTATAAACTCATCAATATCCCTTGTAATAAAAGATAATAGTCTAAGTTATGAGATATATCTTCAAAATTGAATCTATATTGAAAATTATGTAGAAAGTTCATTATTCTAATGTTCATTACTCTAATGTTGTTAGATATTGTATACAATGATTTGTTCAAGGTCAGACTTTTATTAGCAATTGATCTTGTAAACTAGTACTGATCAAATCCCAATCAATGACATTAACATGTTATCAAGAGAACTATAAGATACTCATAGGGCATGGTAAACTAACATTGCATTGTTAAATAAGTGGTTACATTTGAAAAGATAATCCAATGAGAATTGGAGAGGAGATCTAGATATATAAAAATTAACTTTTGGATTATATTCTTGTTGAATATATATATATATATATATATATATCATATTTTAAAACAACAAAAAGCTAACATGCATAGGTGTTATTTATCATGGAAGTAGAATTTATTACATATTATGTAACAGTGCAAGGGTTTATATGGCTAAAGAGAATTATGAAATATATAAGGATCACTGGTTGGACATTGAGTCCAATATTAATCAATAATGATAAACGAGAAGTCATAGTCTATTCTGAAGTCCATAAGTATTATAACAATAATAAACACATAGACACAAATGTTACTTTATAATAGTATAAAAGAGTGTTACTTTATAATATGTCTATACATAAGATGTGAGTTAATCCCTTGGGAAAACCCTTACTAAGAGACATGCATAAGGAAGACATAAAGTCTCTTGATAATGGTAGAACATAGATTATCACAATTTATGTGCAACTTGAATGTTGACTAAATAGATGTATTATGCCATAATCATAAACAGCACATACACATTGATCACTACAAGAAAACAATAAAATTTTTATAGAATTTTTCTAAGAGAAAATCTCAAAATTTCATGAGAATAGTTGTTCTCATGGAAATTCTCACAGATTTTAGGTTTTGAAAAAAAAAATAAGAATGCACAATTTTCATAAAATTTTTCCATAAGAAAAATGTTCTTACAGAAAATTTTTGTGAGAGCATAAAAGTTTTATGAGAATATTTTTTCAAAAACCATGATAAAATTTGGGACATTCTCACAATAAATATGTGACTTTTTCATAAAATCCTCTCGGTAATTTATTTTAAAAACAATAATCATTTTTTGGTGTTCTTATGATCTTTTAGTATAAGAACTATAAACAAAAATTTGTAAATTCTCATATTAAATTATCATGAGAATGCAAAAAGAAAAAACTTGTAATTTTCTTTGTTCCCGAGATAATTTATGGTAAGAACTATTACAAAAAAAAAAACTTTTAGTGGCAATAATAGTTGTGGCTAAAAATTTCTTATTTGAAAAAAATTTAGTGGCAACAACAATCACCACTATTTTAAAAAAAAATTATTTCATAATCTTGAATTAACATTCAAAACTATAAAAATACATAGCTGTGAATCAAAACACCAAATTAACCACTTACTAATAGTCAAGGCATGAAGTGAAAGTGCCGCTCATAAGATTTGAAGACTATCATTAATTAATCAAACTCTACAATATCAATTTGGCAAGACTTTAACATGTTCAACTTTCTATAAAAAATAATAAATCATGAAACAATATGGATTCAATATTATATTTCTAAGACACCATTTATACGATTGAACTCCAAAGTCTGTAACCAAAAAAAGAAAAAAAAATAGAAAGGACTAGATGAGTCTCCAAATTGCTTTCCAAGCTACTAGATATGAACAAACAAAATGTATTACAAGACAAGGAGTTAGTATCCTCAAGTCATTGCTTTAGTTAATGTCAATTGAAGGATATCAAATTCTTTTCTAATTTAAGAACATTTCAAGTTCTATAAAACTTATTTTCTTGTACAAAGTAATATGTTACATGCAGCAAGGAAAGTGAAAGTAAAAAACTACTCTTACAAGAATGTCTTGACCAATCCAAGCAAAAGAAATAGGGCAACAAACTATCAAAACCATAGCAAATGCTATGCAAAAGGGAGTAATAGCAAGTGTCAAATATAAGACAACTCCTAATAAGGGTACTTTAACAAATGTTTGTCTAGCATGTTAAAACCATCTAAAACTATAAATAGTTTGCTGTCAATTACCTATCATAAGAAAGGAATCTATTGGAATAAAGTTTATTTTTTTTAAGATCAATGAATTCATCTCAAAATGTTGACAATAAAGAAAAGAAGGTAGAAGAAAATGTTGCATCTTCTAAGTTTATGTAAAATCATGTTTGACCAATGTTCACTAGAACAATGTGTCTTACTAGCTTTGGTTTATAGAATTATGATTTCATTTCCTATTCAAAGTTATATCTTTCAAGAAAGAGGCACATGGAAAAAACTTGACGAATAGGTCAAGTTATTTTCTTTTGTGTTTACTAGCATTTATACCCACAATAATTATAATAGATAATTTAAATTTAAATTAAAAAAAAACTATAACCAGTCAACATGGTTTTTAGTCTTCAAAAATTATTTTAGTCTTCCTTAGATTTATTAAGTATGTTAACTATTAATAGCATAACAAGATGTATAACTTCACAGCTCAACCACAATTTAAATCACCAAACCCTCTCTAACTTGACATAAATGGATTTGCCTCAGATAGAGAAAGTATACAAATAAAAATTGCATAGGAAGCTAGCATAAAGGTCTAGTACCATGATAACAAAGCCACCAAACAAGTTTGAAGTCCTTGAAAGACCATGAAGAATATAAAGATTTAGTTGGAATAGTGGCAATAGAATTATATCAACTACCAATTCATGCAAAAATTATTATATGACAATTTGTGTAAGACATTGAATGTTGGCATACATAAACAAGAATTAAAATGTCAATCAACAAATGGGAGTTTATAATTTGTTGTACTAGGAATTAAAATTCCAATTAAGCATGTGACATCAACAAGAAATAGTGTCAAGTTGAATATGAAAAGGATTATCCCCTAACCAAGTTCTCTTTCATTTTGATACATGATAAGACTAATAAATTCTCTAGCTAGAATAAAATGATGGTAGATATAATGATTATATTCATGTTTTTTATAGACTAAGCATATAATATCAGTTAAATTTATAATTAGTGATTGTCATTAAAAATTTGTAGATGAACTATAGCTAACCAACAAAACTAGACTTTAAGGGAAAAGACTTATGATTTTGCAAGTATCTTGGAGAATGTGAAAAATGGTGTGCATTTCATCAGTAGGTTGCTTATAATCTAGGTTAAAGGAAGAGCTAAAAATTCACCTCTACACCAGCAATGCAAAAATGGAACCACTAGAACTTCAACGAACTAGAATGATATTAGCTTATAAAGTATAATCAAGAAACATGAAGCAATGACAACAAATAAAATTGCTATTGTATTATTGATTTCAACATAACCAGTGGAACCAACATTCTCCACATTCTCATATTCATTTGAGGCATCTTATATGCATAAAAGTTAACCATCTATTAGTGACTAGATAAGTAAAATTTCATATATAAAAGAAAATCTACCTTTATAAAGAACAATATTAGCTCACATCAAAGAGATTAAAACTGTCTTCAAAAGAGCCTGCTCAATACATATGCAAAGGGACAAGGGAGCTTTCTTCTCAGATGAGTTTATTTTTCTTCTTTGTGTCTTTAATAAGCAAAACATCTAATCCTCCTTTTTCTTTTTGATTAAAAAAAAAAGAAAATTTATTAGAAAAGAGAAGAATGAATTACAAGAATAGAGGATAAAATGATAATCACCAATCCAAAATTTAAGCACTTGAGAGTGTTGTATAGCATACTTGGTTTTTCTTTTCTTCAATAAATATAAGAGACCAAGAAAAAACACTACAAAAAAATCAGCATTTTGTAGCAGTTGCATTGCAAAGGTTGTAAAAACCACTACAAAAAATGAGTTTTACGATGTTTAATATTGCTAGAAAAATGTTGCCATTTTGTAGCAATTTTCAAGAAACCACTATAATTTTGCAATGGTTGCATAAAACTGTTGTAATTTTGTAGTGGTTTTCTTACGAATGCTACAATATTACATAGTTTCCAAAAAAAGGTACTTAAAAAAGCTATCATTATTAGGTTGCAACGGTTGGAATTGTTGCAATTTTGCAATGGTAGTTTTTAGCAGCAATAATTCATTAAATGAAACTCCTTAATATCAAATCTAACATTCAATAGATCCCCATTTTTAAACCATGCATCCATCAAAGCCCCACATTTCATTTCATTGCTATCAATGTGCAGTCACCATTGGAGTGCCTCTCCATTATTGTAGGGCCACTCCACATCAACCGTCGCCATCCACTTGGCCGTTGTGGAGTCTACTAGTGGTTTCATGTACAATTTCTCTTTTTTCTTTCATTTTCAACAATTTTAAGGTAATTTTTTAAAGACTTTTTCTCCTTTTCAGATATATTAGTTTCTTGGTGGTTGGAAATGGTCGATTTGTGCTAAGATTTTATATTATTTTCAATTTATGTGTTTATTTATGAGTGATTTTTTTTTTAATTTTTTTGTTATGATTCATATATAAAATATTTTTTGACATTTTTTATTTATATTTGAGATCCTAGAAGCCCATTTCAATTTAATTTTTGTTTAGAAGCCCATTGTTTATTTATATTTTCAAATATATTTTTCGATTTATTATTTATATATGCCATTACAACCACTTTAATATTAACCAAAATTGTAAATAAAAGAACATATTACTGGAGCTCTAATTAGATGCTGGTTTTTAAAGGCCTAACACGCATCCATCAAAAGAGCTGTTGATGTTATTCATGGGACCTTTAAAGTTAAAATATAATACATATAAAAAGTTTTTATAGTAGATTTTGTATTTGTAAATTGTGTTTTAAATTAATTGAATAGAATTAAATGTTGCTATCTTTGATATGATATAACTCACAACAGTTAATAGAGAAAATTTTCAAAACTCATTTAGACAATTATGTCAAAGATATTTTTTTTGTTAATTATGCATGTATTTGGAATTTATCTCTCATTTTTCTTTCCCTTTTTTTTGCTTTATTTTATTTTTTATCACAATTTATTATATTTATTACTTAACCCCAATCTTTTGTTTTTTTAATCATATGTATGTTATTTGGTTATTTTTATAAATATATAAAACAAATCCATTATTGTTATAAAATAATGGCATGAAATATTTATTTGTTGAGAATATTATTTACAATAGGTTGCTATTATTTTCAGTAATAAATAAATCTTGAATTGAGAGATCTAGGAACACCCTTGAATATGTGGAAGGACTAAATATATTTTTAGACTTTGTATTTGTTAATAAAAGTATTGAAGGTAGGATAATTTGTCCATGCCCTAAATACAAGTTTAACAAATGGCAAAGTATAAATGCAATGTATGACCATCTACATCACCCCAAAAAAAAAAAAATTTAGCGACAACATTTGTATCTGTTAAAATAATAAAAGTCGCCACAATGTTGCAACTAATACTAATGTAACAAAAGGATTTTAGCAGCAACAAACAAGTCGCCAAACAAATATTAGCTAATTGTTAAACCATTTCTTAAAAGGTATACTATTGGGCTCAAACATGGAGAGACAAGCATATTAGACACCATAGTTGAAATTCCTTCAATGCCACATGTGATTCAAGATAAGATTGCTATTAATTTTTTTGGTTTTGAGGAATGAGAAGGTTCAAGCATGGTGTACCAGCTTTCGATCCCATGCCAAAGCAGTTTTCAACCAAAAATCTGAACCGCAAAGGCAAGGGTCAAGTGGTGTAAGATTGCTATTAATGACTATATACAAGACATGGTCAATGATGCATTTAGGCATCACCCTAATGATGAGAGTATGGGCAAAATTGAAGTAACGTCTCCACCATTAGATCACTTATATGATGAAAATATAGATTTCCTTAAATTAATTAAAGATGGACAGTAGAATTTGTATGAAGAGTGTGATAAGTATTTGAAATTGTCCTTCTTAGTGAAATTATATCACATTAAGTGCTTATGCAGAATATGTGACAAGGTAATGTCTATGATATTGGAGTTGTTAACAAATGCCTTTGAACATGTAAAGATTCCACATTCCTTTTATAAGGCCAATAAAATCATCAACAAATTCAGTCTTCATTACACCAAAATTCATGCATGGCTAAATGATTACATGCTATACTGGGTGAAGGATGCAGACAAAGATACTTGTAAAAAATGCAATACATTTATATAGAAACGAAAGAGTTAGAGTATGTCCAATGGTAATAAAAAGAAGTCGAGGTTGCTTGCAAAAGTTCTATGATACTTTCCATTAAAGCCAAGATTGTAAAGGTTGTTTATAGCTTCTAAGAAAACTGAACATATGAGATGGCATGCAGTGGAAATGAGTTTTGATGGCATGATAAGGCATTCGAGGGACTCTGAGGCATGGAAAAAATTTAACTTAATGAATCCTTAGTTTGCTCCAAATCCTCGAAATGTATGCCTAGGACTATCTATGAATGGTTTTAATCTATTTGCCACCTTAAGCACTGGCTATAGCAATTGGCTAATGATACTTATGCCTTACAGCCTCCCTCCATGGATGTGTATGAAATAGAGTTCATTCCTACTTTTAGTGATAATTCCTAAGAAGTGAGCATTAGGAAATGATATAGATATTTATTTGTAACCACTAATAGAATAGTTAAAAGAGTTATGGGATATCAGGGTTAAAACTTTTAATTCCTATAGCAAGTAAATGGTTAATACATATGCAACTTTGTTGTGGACTATTAATGATTTTTTGAGCCTAGGAACCTTATATGGATGGAATACATATATTGAGTTGGCTTGTCCATCTTATAACTTTGACATAACTTTTATTTAGCTTCTTTATAGTTGAAAGTGGTGTTTTATGGGTCATTGATGTTTGAGATCTATTTGATGATAGAGAAGAGAAGAGAAATCCACCAAAGACAATAAGTGGCTCAAAAATTTTAAGACAAGTTAAGAATGTTAATGTTGCATTGGGGAAAGGTGTAGAAGTTGAAGGTCGGGCAAGAAGACCTCAAGTGTCTAGCAATGTTAAGGTAAAATCTCAATAATGGCGGAAGAAGAGTATAGTTTTTGAATTTCCATATTAGTTAAGTAATTTATTATGTCACAATCTTGATGTCATGCATGTTGAAAAAAATATTTGTGATAATGTGATATTTATTTTGGTGAATGAAACTAGAAAATTAAAAAATCATTTAAATGCTCAAAGAGACTTGCAAGAAATTGGGATTAAGTCTAATATTTGTCCTAATAAAAGTGGTAGATATTCTAAAGCATTATTCACACTGATAAACGCTAACAAGGGCGTCTCTTTTTCAAATTGTAAGTTAAAATAGGTTATAATAATCACTACTTGAAAAAGTTATTTTTAGATAAAGATACTTGCTATCAATTTGTAGAAGCCTTAATATGGATACACAGTTTTTTAGAGGGAAGTTTGGACAGCTAATCATAAAAAGGCAAATAAGTTTCCTTTCAATGATGCAGCCAAAAGCAATAATCGTACATGTTTAATTGTACTTGTGATTATAGTTTTGGCGATTTGTGTTTGGCACTAATGTGATTTTGGTTTTGGTCATAGGTTCATATTTAGAAATATTGTGATTGTGGCTTGTTGAATTGGTTATGCTTAATAATATCTTGAATATGTGTTGTGGACTTGATAATATGTTCTTCACAGGTTTGTGCACTGGAGAATTGATTGTGAAATAGGTAATATCTTGATTATGGGTTGTAAAATTATTGTATTTGGCAATTTTTGTCATTGTGGTGGGTGTTTGGCAATGTTGTGATTATGGTTCAGTAATAGGTTCATATTTGAAAATAATGTAATTGTAGGTTGTTAAATTGGCTGTGTTTGATAATATCTTGATTATGGGTTGTAAACATAGTAATATGTTCCTTATAGGTTTGTGCACTTAAGAATTGGTTGTGGATTTGGTAATATCTTGATTATAGATAGTGGAATTGGTTGAATTTGGCAATTTTTGTCATTATGGTGGATGTTTGGAAATATTATGAGAGTTTTGTAATAGGTTCATATTTGAAAATAGTGTGATTATGGGTTGTTAAATTGGCCATCTTTCATAATATCTTGATTATGCGTTGTGAACTTAGTAATATGTTCCTTATAGGTTCATGCACTTGAGAATTAGTTGTAGAACTAGTAATATCTTGATTATGGGTTGTGAAATTGATTATATTTGGTAAATTTTGTCATTGCAAAAAGTGTTTGGTAATATTATGATTATGGTTTGGCAATAAGTCTATATTTGGAAATAATGTGATTGTAGATTGTTAAATTGGCCATATTTGGTAATATCTTAATTATGAGTTATGAACTTGGTAACATATGAGTTTGAGTTTGTGAAATTAGTAATATTTGACAATATTATGATTATGAGTTATGGAATTGGTTAAACTTCCAATTTTGGTAATTACAGAATTGGTAATATTGTGTTAATGACAGGAAAAAATTTCTAATCATGAATCTAGTTTAATGTCTTAGTCCCAGTAAATATCATCAGAAGATTCATTAGCATATGCTCTAAGAAGTCAAGAGCACTAGGGTCATGTTTAAGGCTTCGGATTGGGACCTTCCCCGTCTCAAGTGTTTGGAAGTTTTGCCAATTCTTGTAGTGAGATTAGTTCTACTACTCATTCAACTGCAAAGCTAGAAGTCAAAATTTTCAATCGCAAACAACGTTTGTTGAACAAGTTAAAAAACTTGATGCAACAATGGCTTTCATTCTCGAGAATTATTAAAGTCACTTCCCCTCTAAGTCAGTTTTCTTCTAAACTCTAATGATAATATTTATAATGAATTCATGAAAAATATTTATTTTTTATATATTTCTAATAACATTTTTAGGTGCTTCATCAAGGGAGTAAGTATCGAGTAAGTGTAGGAGAATGTTCTAATCAAGATGATGACAATTAATAAATTTATCACTTGTAAGATTATTTGTTAAATGGTATTGTATTTATATGACTTATTTATTGACTTGTATTTGTATGACTTATTACATATATACTAGATCTAATTTTTAATTCTATATCCAATTATAATTTAAAATTTATAATTCTCATAATTATTATATACTAGTTATTTTTAATTATGTTAATAATAATGTTCAAATATTAAAAAAATAAAAAAATTTTAAAAAAGGTACAATTGCATTAGCAACGATTAAAAGTGTTGCTAAAGGAATAACTTTTTTGCAACAATTGTGACTCCACTACTAAATTAAAGCCACAACTGCAACAGTTGTGAAATTTTTTCAATGGTTATTCCCACGATTACAAATAATCATCATAATGTCACTCATGGTAGACCTTTTAGCAATGGATCTTGTAACCATTACTAAAATTTTTAGCAATGGTTGCAAACAATAGCCACAAAGTACCATTTTTTGGTAGGAAAGCACTTGAGTGAGGGGCCTTAGTTAAGATAGTATGCTTCAATTTTTCTTCAAAATATCTCAAACTAGTATTTGCTGCTCCAAAAACAAATCGTTTTCTTATAATCCTATTTGCTAAGGATTTTACGCAAACACCTAAGGAGAAGGATAAATGACAAAGCCAAGTTTTGACTTCTTCACATAATCTACAAATAATGGTTCCAAGAGTAAGATTCCAAACTAAAACCAATGTTGCCGCCAATAGCATTGAAAACTACAAACCCTTGTAAACAAGTGTAATTGTTTGCAAATTTTCTCACATGATCAAGGCATTGTATTTAGGTATATGTTGTCTAGAAATTATGCACAATGAGGGATTATTATAGGTAGAAATAGCTAAATAGACGATTTTGGATCATCTTAGGTCTACAAGGATATAACCTTAGTGATGAGTAGAAAATTAAAAAGATCATCAAATTGAGTTTAAAAAGAGAGCTATTTATAGGATATAATTAAAATGAGACAAGGGACCTATTTATTGATAGAATAAACTTTTTCACTTAAGAAATTACAATGCCCCTATCATTTTTCAAGCTTTTCCAGAATTAATTTCCATATCAGCATCAAGTTTCTAAAGCTGGAATTAAGGCATATATGGCACAACCTTTTATTCTATTGACTTAACTGTAAAAATTGCAAATAGGCATTCTTTGTCTTATTTGAGCAAGTCGTGCTTATCATACAATCTATACCAATTTTTGTTCTCATTCTAACACTGCTAATTTAATAACCCACCACCAATATTTGAGAAAGATCAATTGTGAACATATCAGCAAATTTTTAATTTTTTTACTTTGTCTTAAAGAATTTGAATTGTTTCAGTTATTTAGTGTGTTAATTGCACCTTTTTGAATTGATTTGACCTAAGAGAATAACATGGTCTATTTACTTGTATATTTAAAATACTACCCCTTGACTGTTTGAGCTTATATTCTTGTAACATCTTAAAGAAGTAAATGAAAAAACTATATACCATGTGCCCTCTGAAGCAAATAGGCAAAACTATAAATCTCCTTTGCCAAATATTGTTAAATCAAGCTATAGAACATTAATAGGCAAAACAAAATCAAAACCAACCTAAAGGAATCAACTCATAAACAAGTGAAGGGGACTTACAATTAACACCAACAAATAAGATGAAATTGCCCAGGAATTTGAAAGTCATTAAGTTGAAAACAAGGAAGGAAAGGAAAACTAATAAGACGAATCTAACTCCTAAAATAGTATAACTGCCATTAAATAAGATTCATGAAGAAATATAGTTATAAGAGTGTGTCTGATAACACCAAAACACCAAACCATTCCATATGTAAATACAAGAAAAACCAAACACCTAAAATATCTCCCAATTAAGAAAAATCAAATAAACATGTATTGAATCAAAATCTACATCCAAAAAACCCAAGCCAATTGCTATAAAATCTACACGCTCATAGATCTAATCCTACTTAAGGAATTAAAAGCAAACAAAAGAATGATCCCTAAATTCAAAAAGAGGAAGCAAACACAATAGGAGGAGTTTACCTTGGCATTATTGAAAGCTTCTTTGCACTTACAAAAAGAGAAATTGTTGTCACTGTTGAATTCTATCACAGGTAGTCATCGTTCTCATTGTAGGTGGTTACTTGAGGGAGACACATGGTTTCTATTAGTTAAGGGCTAGAGTTCTTGTCCTAGGTGGTTTCTACCAATGGAGGATTAGGGTTCGAATGAGGAAGGGTGTGAAATGGGGAAGATATCACTTTGGGCTTTAGCTTTAAGAAATTTAAGGGGGGAAAAGAAAGAAATAATTTGCAATTCTAACAATAAATTATCTTCAAAATTAAAAATTATAATTTTTTTAAATTTTTATGATAAATTACTATAAGGATTAAAACATATTTTCTTATTAAAATTTGTGAGAAATTTTGAAATTTTCATGGTAAATTATTGTACAATTCTTTTTTAATTTTTTAATTCTCATGATAGAATATCTTGGCCCTAATAGATCTTGTTCTCTTACTTCAAACCAACAAAGGGTGATATACACTTTCTACCATAAAAAGCTTCATAAGGTGCCATTTTGATACTAGAATATAAACTATTATTATGGGCAAATTCTACTAATAGTGGGTACCTATCCAAATTTCCTCCTTGGTTTAAAGTATAGGCACTTAGCATGTCTTTTAATGTTTGAATAGTTCATTCCAGCTGGCCATCCGCTTAGGGATGATAAGCCATACTAAAATCCAACTTAATCCCAAAAGCTTCTTGTAAAGCTCCTCAAAATTTAGAAGTAAACCTAAGGTCTTGGTGCAACACAATACTAAGTGGTACTCCATGTAGTCTTATAATTTCTTAAAGGTATACCTAAGCAAGTTTATCTAAGAAGTACTTAGCCTTAATGGGTAAGAAATGAGCTGATGTGGTTAATCTATCTAAAACTACCCATAAGACATTGCTTTCAATCTGAGTCTTAAGTAACCTTATCACAAAGTCCATAGTAACATGGTCTTATTTCCATTCAAATATTTCTAAAGATTGAAGAAGGCTTGATGATTTTTGATGTTCTATCTTGACCTTCTAATAGGTGAGAGATCTTGCCATATATTTTTCAATTTCCTTTTTCATGCCTAGCCATTAATACATTCTTTTTAAATGTTAGTGCATTTTTATGGATCCAAAGTAAAAAGTGTGATTGTTCTTGTGTGTTTCTTCCAAAATCCAAGCAATTGAAGCCTGGTCCTTAGTCTAGGATACATTATTATTAAGATAGAAAGTTAACGTTCAATGGAGAGTAAAAAGTTATTTATGATGTCATGTCAAATATTTTTATTAGTAAAGTAAACTATGTTAAAAAAATAATATTATTTGATTTTTTTATAATTTTGAGAATTATATTAATAGAAAAAATATTTTTGAAAAGTACTCAAAATGAAACTTGAGTAAAACTTAAAAAATTAAAAAGTCAACTTGTTAAATAATGCGATAGTTGCAAAGAACTAAAATTATATTATCATATTATAGTATATATAAAAGTAAGAAAGTTGTGCTATTCATAAGTTATGAACACTATAACTTATGCATTGAGCTGTGTGCTAATATATTTTTTTCTAACATTTTCTTTTAAATTTGAAGGGTGGGACACAGCCCCTATACTAGCAACATAGGGCCCCTACTTAGTTCCTTTAAATCTCAATTATTTTGGTTAGAAAACCCTAAGGTAAACCTAATAAATTAGAAAATAAAAAAGGAAACATACATGTTGGCTTAATTTTTTCAATAAAAAATTGTTTAAGATAAAATGTAGAGCGAATAGTTTAGCAAGTAATGTATATAAGATGCATTATTACTATGCGAATATCTCAATAATATCTTGACAATTGTTAAGGATTTGATTTATACATAATATGTGATTTGTACATAATATGTAATTGATGGTATCTTTATTGCTATGATATTATTTTCTTTTTATACTTAGACTCTCCTTTTATATATAGGTTTGTCTCTAGAACTCAATCATATACAAATCCTTTAGATCTTTTCTCAATCTTTTTCTTTCTTTCATTAATCGTAATATGGTATTAGAGTCCTTGTTACTAGGCTTTTAGAAAATAAAGAGCTTTTTCTCTTTAAAAAAGAAGTATCCTCCTTTGTTTGCCCCTTTGTTGTCCTCCATTAGCAACACTGCCCCTACCATCATCTTTAAAAGGCTTTAATCTATTGGCTAGTCAAATTTTACTGACACCAAGCTCTCCACGCATGCTCATACGCCATCCTCACTCTCTGCATGTGAAACTTACATGCCACACCCACCGTGACCCATATCTACTCCAAGACCTGTTTGACCCGTGTGTTGAGATAGACCTTGCAACTAGCATGTCACTTACTTATGTAGCATACTGTGATTATGTCTTGATGATGCAGCAATGATGGAAATAACTTTGCTCATATGGCATGATGACATGGCATGCCAATGTGTCATCCTTGTTGTCCCTTCTTACTGATGTGGCTGATACTGTGCTGACATGGCAAACAGAACCCTACTTGATTTTTTTTTTCTGGTGACATCTTTCCATTTTTTAGGTCCTTTTTAACTAATTTTATCTCTGTGGCACTGTTTTTAGCATATCAAATTGACAAACCCAATGTTACACTACTTATTTCAATTATTCTTAATAAATCCAATTATCAACACTAGTTTGAAGTAATGCATGACTACTTAAAGTTGGAAATTATAGAGATATGTGATGGGAGATATTACAAGCCTAAAAAAGAGGGATGGAGAAACTAATGAAAAATTTATCGATAGATTAGAAGATAGGAATAGTAAAAATAATCAAATAATAACTTAGTTCCAAAATGCCTCCGCTTTGAATATTCACCCTCAATTTGAGCATTATGAGACTACTAAAGAAGTGTGGGATCACCTTCAAAACTAATACATAAGCTTAGATTTATCTCATCAATATTAGTTGTTAAAGGAACATAGTAGCTTGAAGTAAGAACCTACTTAACCTATTTATGATTTCTTAACCTAGATGGAGAATATATGGAATCAGCTAACCCTTTGTGAGCTAACTTTGAAGAATATTGCTTATGCTAAAACTTTTGATTACTACTATAATTGCACCAAGCTTATCCAGTTCTTAATGGCTCTCATTGATGATTATGAATATGTTTGACAAAATTCCTTTCTTTTATTGGAAAGATAAGAGAGCTAACTAGAAACTTAAAATGAAACAGCTAGTCTATTGATGACATTTCAGAAGACTGGCACTACATTACTTTATAGTCAAGAAAAATAAGAAGGTGTTTGCCTAACTAACCATAAGAAAAGGGTGCTTAGGTTCAAATCCTGATCTATCAATAGGTGGTAGTATGTCTCGCCATTGCCGAGAGAGGCTAGGTGAGACTTAAAGGCTATAGCAAGCAACTATCTTATTGGAGGTTTTTCTAAAAAGAAAACCCAAAGGTTAGCTTCACATGAACTACGGAACATACAACTTAACTTCACACTGGTTAGAAAAACCCTAAAGCTTCCCTACTTAGGTAGAACCTTTAACTTTACCAAGTCAAAAGTTTAAGTTGGAACACCATATCGATTAACTTTGTGTTCTGCCATCACTCAATCTTTTTGGCAAAGATTGAAGGATAAATGATAGTTCGAGACTAGATAGAAACAAATAGCTAACCAATATTATAAGAATATTGACTTGCTAATTATACAATATGCCTAACCACGAACATGATGAGCTAATATAAATAACTAGGAAAATAAGTATGTCTAGCTTATAAAGCAAATATAGGCCACTTAAGACTAATTTGAGCTATCTAACTAGCACTTGAAGCACTATTCATGTCTTTCATCTCCATTGGACTCTTTAAGCATCAATTTGGGCTTGAATGAACATGACAGAGGCTCTATTAGCCTCCTTAACATATGTATTAGCATTATGGGCCTCTAATGCAGCAAATTGAAATCTAATTACTCTTTACAACATCTTGAATCTCTCTCTTGTCGTTAGGTCATCTCTCTCTAAATCATTCTCCATAAGAGTATCTTTCTCCATATAATCCTATTTTACATCATCCTCCCCTTTTTGAAAAGGAGTTGTCTTCGACTCTTTAAAGTCTACACCAAAATAAAGGAAAAGGTTAGAAATATTTAAAGTAGCACTTACATCATATAAATCAATCTTATAAGTATTATCATTGATCCTCTCTAGTACTTAGGAAGATCCATCTCCTTGAGGCATAAGTTTGGACTTTCTTTTGTTAAGAAATATCTCTTTTTCTAAGGTGTAGCCAAATTAAGTCTTTTGGTTCAAATATAATCCTTTTTCGTCATTTATTAACATAATTTACATATTGTTAAGTTATCCTCTTAATATTTTGCTTGGCCTTTTTCATGGATTTGCTTAACAAACTCAACATACTTCTTTCCATCCATATTGACTCCTTCCTACAAAGTCAAAAGAGTTAAGTCATTGAGTGCAAGAGGATTAAAACCATATACAATCTCAAAGGGTGAATATTTAGTAGTGGAATGAATGACCCTATTGTAAGCAAACTCAACATGTGGTAAACACTTATCCTAATTCTTCAAGTTCTTCTTAACACCCATTCGTAACAAAAAAGAAAGCATCATATTCACAACTTCACTTTGTCCATCAGTTTATAAGTGACAAGTAGTAGAAAATAGTAATTTAGTTCTAAGCTTGCTCCATTAAGTTTTTCAAAAATAGCTTAGGAACTTTGCATCCTAATTTAACACTATAGCCTTCAACATCCCATGAAACTTTATAACTTTTATTATGTTATTGATGGCTTTACAATCAACTTACATCCTCCATGTGTCATCCTTCTTAGGCACAAGCAGCATCGGTACCACACACGGGCGAAGGCTCTCCCTAACATATCCCTTATCTAATATTTTTTGAACTTGTCTTTAAATCTCTTTAGCCTCTTTAGGATTGGTACGATATGCTAGGCAGTTTGGTAGAGGTGCTCTAGGTAAAAAATCAATTTGATGCTTTATCATTCTAATTGGTGGCAATCCAGGTGGTATCTCTTAGAAAAAGACATCTTCATATTCTATCAAGAGATACATAATAACATAAGACAAAGTAGAGATTAAGTCATTAATGTTCAATATAGCTTTTTGTAGATAAATGCTATATGGTTTCATTGAAAAAATAAAGCTTGCTTAATTTTAATCTTTCTATCCACTAACAAACATTTTTCTCTTTCTCCCTCTTTTTTTTTCTTGCCCTTAGATTTCACTCTTTTTTTCTCTCTCCTCTTGGCTTACTCTTTTTTCCTTTCTCATTTTCACTCTCTTCTTTTTTTAGACACTTTTATACTCTGACTTTATCTTTTTTTTTCCTTCTTGATTTGATATTTAATACTTGATTTAATAACATAAAAGGAAGGTTATAGGTTCCTTTCTAAGTGTTAAAGAATAACAGTTTAAAAAATTGTCATATGTAACATGCTTATCATAGTGCCTAAGGCCTACCTAACAAAAGATAACATGCTTTCATTGGTACAACATCACATAGTACTTCATCCTTATACTTGCCACTAAAAACATTACCTTTAATTATTTTGTTAACCTAAACTTTCCACATTCATTGAGCCATTAAAGCTTATATAACTGTTAATGCTTGAAGTAAATAAATTAAACTTTCTACTAGCTTGGTGCTTGCCACATTGCAGTAACTTTATTTATAATCATACCATAAATTTTCCCTTGAACTTGGCAATAAGTATGGAACAAGTTCACTCTTTGCTCATCTTCTTTCACCATCATCTGGGCACTAAAGGCTCTCCTAGTCATAAGGAGTTCTTCTTCTGCATATTCTTTATCTTCATTATCTATGAATAACTCTTCTTCTTCTTCAATTGTTTGTCCTTTAGTCTCCTACTCACCAAGGTTGTTGATAGTCATGTTTTGCTTATGAGGACATTCACTAAAGATGTATCCTCTCCCTTGGCACTTGAAGCATCTTATGTCTCAATTTCTTGAAGAACTAGGTCTACTTTGAACCTTCTTGGGTAAGGCAGCCAACTTTTCTCCTTTCTTAGATTCATTCTTCTTTCAATTTGAAGAAGAAGGAATATCATTCTTTGAGTTATTCCTCCATGAGTGAAAGAACTTGTTCAAAAGCTCTTCTTTATAACATTCTTCCTTTTAAGTTGTATATCTACCTTGGCGGTTTGATGGATTAAGTCATGAATCACTACATAGTAGTACATCTTCACAACATTGGCTATGTCACGATTGAGCCCATTTAAGAAGTAAGCCATTGTTGTTTTTGGATCTTCCTCTACATTAGCTCTAATCATAGCTATTTGCATCTCCTTATAGTACTTATCCATGCTTTTGAATCCTTAAGTGAAGCATTAAAGTTTATTATGAGGTTCTCTTCAAAAATAGGATGGAATGAATCACCTCCTCTTGATAGCCTTTATTTCCTTCCATGTTGAGATGGAGTGCTCTCTATATCTAATCTACTCCTTCTGCATCTAGTCCCACCAAACAAAAGCATAAGCAATAAACTTAAGAGCAGCCCTTTTTAAATTCTTACACTCAAAGTAGTTATGATATAAAAAATTTGCTCTACGCATATCTCATACTCCAAATATGTTTCAGGAATACTCTTACCTTAAAAGGAAGAAATTTTGACGTTGACTCTTTGAAGGCCTTCTTTTTCATCTCTAGGCCTCCTTAGCGATCTTCTTATAGGTTAAATGGCCTTCTTCTTAGCTGGACCTCCTTCCCTTCGTACTTTTGTCATGGTTCTCCATGTTGTCCACATACTCACAGTATTATGAATATTTAGCTTAAGCTTGGCTTTGGTTGGTTTGAGTAGTCCTTTGACTAAAAGTTCTACTCTTCACTTGATTTAAGCATTCATAGAGACCTTCTTACTTCTTATCAAGCATCCTCTCAAAATGACTCACTAGTGCTTTCATTTACAAAGGTGCTACCCTGAATGGATTGTGACTGTTATCATAGCTTTCATAAGCAATTCTTTTTTCTCGATTATCTGTCATGTTAATGAAAAAAAAAAAAGAAACAAAGTATATAGGATGTCATAAATACTCCCTCACGTGTTTCACTTAATTAAGATATAATACTCTCACTCATGTTTGCTCTCTCTCTTTTTTAGCTTTTTCTATAATGATGTTACCCACTCTTACCTTTTACCTCTCAATATCAATTCTAAACTCTTATGTCACCTAAGACCTCATCAAGTGATTCAATATTGACAATTCTCAATTCAACCAAATGTGTACAAGTGGATGATTTAAAAAGTCATGATTGGCGTATACAAGTCACAATGAAGGTTAGAGTTTGGTTAGTCTAGGGTTCCAAAAAGAAGTAGAAAGATTTAACTACTTAATAATGCAAGATCAAGTTTAAAATCATAAAGAGCCAAACACAGTGCAATTATGAAATTTTCAAATATAAGGAAACAATTCAAGATCAAAATAGGAAAGTTCAAACAAAAGAAAAAGGAAACAGAGGTAAATCAAAATAAGGAAGTGCACCACACAAGATCAAAGGAAATTAGACAAAATAGGAAACAAATAGAATCAAACAAGAAACTCAAAATCACAAAATAGGGAACAAATTAGATAAATCAAATTTAGGAGAGTCAGAAAATGTTACCAATTAAAGCTTAATATATCCTAACATAAAAAAACTCCGATTGGAACAATTCCAAAACTTCATAAAAGTTGAGATTCCAAACTTTAAGAAATGCCTATTAATGATCCAAAAACTCAAATGAGAAAAGGTCAAACAAATAAGAAATGAAACAGAACATCTAGACAAGAAAAAATTCTGGATTGCAAAATAAATGGCTTTTATAATATAAAAATCAAATCTTGTACACTAAGAATCAAATCTAAAAATAAAGAAAGGTTAGTTTTTTTTTTCTTGGTATTAAAGAGTGACAAAGAAGAGATATGGTAAATAACAAAATCTAGAGGTTAGAAAGAAAAGAAGGTAGTTAATGAATGAAGGATAGGTAACCTATCATGTAAACTAAGGCTTTAATGCCGAATGATGTGAAACCAAGGGGTGGCCTGATCTTCACGGTATCGGTTGAAGGATAAATGATGGTTTGAAACATGATAGAAGCAAATAGCTAACCAACGTTATAGGAATATTAACTTGCTACTTAGACAGCATGCCCAACCATGAATATAATGAACTAATCCACATAATGATGCACTTGGGTCAAAGCACGAATTGGATATTTTTGTGAACTTGAATCACCAACCCAAAGATAAGTTGGTAAAAGAAAGGCTTTACAAAAGCAAAAGAAGAATAAAACTATCATAATGGGAGAAAACACTCAAAATAATTTTATTACTTCAAATTTGTCTCATAATATGCATTACATGGCTTTTAATAGCCTAGGGTGGCGTGCCCAAGATGAAAAAAAATAAAAAATATTGTTTCTTAAATTATTTTGGTCAAATCATACTAAAATAAGAAATGTCCTATCCTAAAGATATGTTGAAATCAAGTCAAATACAAATCTAATTCCTTCTTAAAACATAATAGCTAAAAATATATAAACTAATTTATTTGACTTGAAAAATAAGTATCTCAAGCTTGGAGAGCAAATATGAGCCATTTAAGACTAATTTGGATTGTCCAACTAACACTTGAAGAAGCATTATTCACATCTTTCATCTCTATTGGACTCTTTAAGCATCAGATTGGGTTTGAATGAATATGACAAAGGCTCCATTAGCCTCCTCAACATATGTGTTAGCATTATGGGACTTTAATGCAACAAATTGAAGTCCAATTACTCTTTGCAACCTCTTGAATCTCCTTTTTGTCATTGGGTCATCTCTCTCCAAATCTTTCTCCACATAAAACTGGTTCATATCATTTGTTGCATTAAAGCCTTTTACCTACACTTAAGGACGCACTTCTTCATCTCAAATTTGAAGAAACCTAATTAGGTCTTTTTCAACCTAAAATTGATCTTGCTTTTGCAGTTAATAATAAAGGAGGAAAATTCTATTAATACTATCATTAGCGTAAGCATTTACTTCCTAAGTGCCCCAATATAAAATGCTAAACTTGTAAAAAAAAAGGGCACATTGCAACTAATTATTCTTCTCTACTATATTGATACTACAATAAGTAGGAACATCTAATTGAGCACTATCTTACTCATCCACTAAGGTCTAATAAAAGTAAGGTTCAACCTCGCTTTAGTTCCTCCCCCTAGGTTATGTTTGTTGCTACCACTATTAACGAGGCCTTTTCTTCTGCTTCCTAGATCTCACTTTCCACTAATGATCTCAAATATCTTTTTAAGCAAGTTTTTTTCTATTTTGGTAACACTCCTACTGCCTTAGCCACTACACCATGTAATGATCATTAGTATTTTGATTTTGCTTACTATAATCATATGACTCTATCCCATGCCTTATCCTCTATATCTTCTAGAGACACTACCTATTTTATTCACACTACTAATGGTTCTCTTATGAAAATAAGTTATAAGGGCCCTATCTCTTTGACTACTCTAACATTATCTGATGCCTATCTTGTTCTTAAATTTAATTCTGATCTCATCTTTATTGGACAAATTTGTGGCCTTGGCTATATTCTTACTTTTTCTTCCTTATTCTATACAGGATCCTCGAAGGGGGCAAATAATTGGGAATGGGCATAAAATCAGTAGATTGTTTAAACTCACTAATCCTTATGTTCCTTAATCCTCTATACCAACCCTTTATGCAGCTTCCACCATCTCTACTCTTTAACAATGGCATCAACATCTAGGGCATTATTCCCTTAGCAAAATTGTGACCACTCATTTCCTAAGGCAATTTAGGTTTTGTTAGGAAAGAATCTTTTTATTGTACTTCTTGTCAAATAGCTAAACAACTTACTTTATCTTTTAATAAAAGTACTTATATTTCTACTTCTCATTTTGATCTTGTACATTTTGATGTTTAAGGACTAGCTTCGATACCCACTATGGGAGGTTGTAGATATTTTGTGATTTTTGTTGATGACCATTCTTATTTCACTTGGATATAATTGTTGAAAAATCACTTAGAAATTCCTCATATCTATATTTATTTTGCTACTATAATTAAGACTCAGTTTTCTAAATCGATAAGAGCTTTTTGTTGTGATAATGCCATGGAATACCATTATTCTAAATTTCTTACATTTTCTATTGAATAAGGTCTTCTGTTTGAATTTTGTTTGTCTCAGCACATCTTAGTAAAATGGTCATGCTAAAAGACAACATCACCATATCCTTAACTCTATTAGAGCTATGCTTATTTCCTCCTTTTGTCTCGAACATACTTCGGACAAAGCTATTCTTACTATTGTTTATGTCATTAATTGTCTTCTCTCTTTTGTCTTGGGTGATGTATCTCCTTTTCAATGTCTCTATCATACTTCTCTAGACTATGCCTCTCATAAAGTCTATGGTTGTGCTTACTTTATCCTTCTCTAACCTTATAAGTACACTAAACTTGAACCATATGCCCATCTTTATTGTTTTCTTAGTTATGGTACTGAACATAAGGGCTTTCGTTGCTAAGATCCCATTTCTTAGTGAATCTATATCTCTCATGAGATGTAAATGGGTCTACAAAATCAAAACTTGATTGGATGGCTCTATTGATCATTACAAAGCTCACTTGGCAGCGAAAGGATTCACTCAAAAGTATGGTATTGACTAGAAGAAACATTTGCTCTTGTTGTTCATATCACCTCCATTTGCACCCTTCTTGCCATTGCCGCCACTCAAAAATGGGTCTTCAATCAGGTGGATGTCAAGCATGCCTTCCTTAATGGTGAATTGGAAAAGAAAGTCTATATGTTCATATCTTCTAGCTACTCTTGTCTGCCTAATAAGGTTTGTCACTCTAGCATTAAAGCTGAGTATAAAGCCCTTACTGACACCACTTCTGAATTCCTTTAAATCCATTGGCTACTTGATGATTTGGGTATCTACCAATCCTCTCCTACCGATCTCTATTGTGATAACCAAAGTGTCATTTAGAATACTCATAATGATGTTTTCCATGAACACATCAAGCATATTGAAATTGACTGTCACTTCATTTGACAACACATCACGCACTTTGCTCTTCTCCTCGTCTCTATTGGAATTCTTGATTAGTCTATTGCCCTACTCACCAAATATTTTGACCTTAGTTTCCAAACTAAAGTTGGTTTCTTCCACCCACTAGAGTATGAGGGGAATGTGCAAATATCTGGGCAGTTATTAAAGATTTGATTTCTACATAATCTCTAATTTATTATTTTGATTGATTGTATCTTTATTATTCTGATATTCTTTCCTTTTTAGGCCTAGACTGTCCCTGTATATATAGGCTTGTCTCTGGAACTTAATCATATAGTAATCCTTCAAACTCATCTTCTTTTTTCTTTCATTATTTTTAACAATTACAAGATAGTTATTACGTAAGATAAACCAAAAACAAACACAAAAGTCTGCATAAATAGGAAAACATATACCTAACATTAACCGAGTCCTTAACATAAACAAATATCAAACACAAACAAAGAAAAGGCAGATAATTAATATGATGATAAAATATTTGTCCATGCAAGCACGACCATGAGACACCTGTCACGAGCTTCAAGTTTCAACCCAAACGCAGCTCTAAATCAACTTCACCGTGATCAGCAGCACTTGTTGTCTCCATCTCAAAGGCACTAGTGCTGCTACTTGCTTCTCCGTCTGAGAAGAGCATAAGGGTTGGTGGTGGGCCCGCATTCTCCTCCATCTTAGGATTCGAATCCAAAGCAGAGGCAAAGGCAGTCATGAAATCTTTAGAAGTACTGATGAAGGCAGTGGAGGGAAGGTACGTGTGTAGCAAGTGTCTGAAGAAACTTGTGGCATAGCTCTCAACTTGTTGTGGTGTCTTGTTCTGAACAAAGTGCCTAGCAATTTTAGTCCAGCGACCTCCTCCATACTCCATCAGCCCCATCAGAAATTGCCTGACACATTAATTCATGTCTAACCAATCAGAGAACTAATTCTAATTCGTACATATAACACCGTATATATACATATTATTATATTAAATTATGATCGTCGTGACTGTTGATCATTAACGTAGACTACAATCACAACTTGCAATAGTTACAAAATTCACCGTAACGCCTTGTAATGATGTGTGGTTGTAGATTGTAATGGAAAAACTTGTTGAAAGTGTTTAAACAAAATATTTTACCTTCACTATATGAACTAAACGTGGAGAAAAAACTACTATATTGTTATATTTATAACAAGAGTTCTCAAAAAATTAATAATCTAGTAAAGCAAATTGGTCAACGAAAATGAATGGTAGAAATCAAATTATTATAATTATGGGTGTGCAGTGATTTATACTGATTTAGTGCCGCTATCGTCATTGTTGATTGCAATTACAGTTACAAAATTCATTGCAGTGACATCATCTGCAATTTAAAACATTATTTACAATGTTTACTGCTTGAACTTCAAATCATTATTTTAAATTATGGCAAGTTGATTACTGAAAATTGTAACCATATACCGATCACTTGTTACTAAATCGACCGACAATTTTCTGACTACGTTTAACAACAAATTTTCAACACCAACGAATAAGTTAATCTTGGGGACCAAGATTTGTAAATTAATCGGAGTATCAAAGAAATGTGAGAAATCAAGATTAATTAATATAATCGAATTCAGTTAAAAATAAACAAATATAAATGCATATATGCCAACAAGATCCAAAAAGCAAAATAAGAATTAGTGAAAAAGCAAGCAATCGAAGTTAAACTGAGAAGCAAAAAGGAGAATGCAAATGAATTTAAACAAGGTTGAAGGAAACAAACTCATGCTCCTTATGAGTCCAAGGCTCCCTTAGCTTGGTTCCTTGAGGAAACAAGAAAGTGTCAATGTAGCTCGCGTTAGGGTTCTGGGTCCATGAGGGCAAACAAGATTTCTTGACCTTGAATCGGATTTTCTTTAAAGAAATATAAGCCGTGAAGCGGAGGACTTTTGTGGTCTTGGATGACTTGGGTGGGGGTGATGGAGGGGAGTTAGTAAGATCAATGACTTCGGCCTCCATTGCTTAGAAAAGGAGAAAGCGTAGAGGATGGCTTCAAAGATTGGGATAGTGTTCAAGGAGCATGGGTCAGCATTTATAGAACTTTTAGTGTTTCTTTTTTCCTTTTTCAACTATATATTTACTAAAGTATCCTTGAAGGAGCTTAGTTGGGTCAACATCTTATGATAAATTTGGATTCTTACAATTTCTTTTCAAAATTAACATTGTCGAACTTGGACAAAGATAATTATCAAATATGTAAAAGGCATTTACTCAAGTGAATCTCTCGTTCTTTGTGTCTTTTGTGCAAAATTGAAATGTCAATGTCAGAGATAAATCGAAAGGATCCACTTCCATGTCATTGACTTTTCTTTCAAAGATATTGCATAAGTAATTGAACATATTTCCCCCTCCCCCCCCCCCCCCCCCAAAAAAAAAACTTTAGGAAAAAGAAAAGAGTAATCTAAAATCATGCCTAAAGTAAGCATTATTTTGTTGTGTAGAGTAAAGAAATGCGGGATTCTTAAATAGATTCAATTTATAAAATTTAACTAAGTATAACAAATTAATTATGAAGAGAGATGTAATTAAGTTAGAAGTAAATTATAGAAAAAATTACAATAAAAGACTTATATTATATAAAATTTATAATAAAAGACTTTAAAAATTAAAATTATTTTTAAAGACCATAATTATCATCAAGTTTTAAGAATTTTACTATCAGTTTTAAAGAATTTATTTTCAGGTGTAGGAAAGTGTTGAATTTCTTATACCTAATAGTAAATCCCCTAAAACTAGAAGTAAAATCTCTTACAATCTGATGATAATTATGGTCCTTAATAGTAATTTTAATTTTTAAAGTTCTTTATTATAAATTTTATAACATCTAAGTCCTTGATTGTAATTTTTCTTAAATTTTATTAAAATGAGTGTTTAATAAGTTTATATGTCATTTTATTGCGACAAAACTTTAGATACATTTTTTTTAAAAAAAAATTGACTAACATATTCTCTAATATATATATGAACATTTTTTAGAACTCAGGATATAAGTGATTCTCATTAAAAAAATACTTTACATATTACGTTTTCATTAAACTAAAAACTTGATAGTAAATAGTAAAAAAATTTTCATATCAGTTTTTTTATTTAGTCTTATTATTTTTATTGTGAGCTCTACTTAAAATTGTTTTTTTATTGGTTATATTGGAGGGCTGAACTTTGTATATTACCCATATCTCCACTTTACTTGGGTTAACCTGAAGTGCTATTTAAAAGCTTTTTTGGAAAGACAGTTCTTTTCCTCTTTTGTATTATAATTTGCTAATTATTTATAAAAGGACTTGGTGATAAGAATAAGATTAGAAAAAGAAAAAGTGAGAAAGAGAGGGCAAAATCGTAAGCAAAGACGTATAATAACCCGGATCTATTGCATGGGGAAGTGAAATGAGGGAAAAGGGGACACGTCGAGAAAGAGATAAAGGCATTAACAAATGTACAAAGAAACGAAAGAGGGGAAGGGGAAGTGATTATGGGGATTGAGAGTCTTTGGTAACGCTCCCATAGGGATAGAGGAGTTCGTCACTATCTTCGTGCACCCCAATCCATGCAAAATGCCTTTTTTTTTTTCTTTGCACTTACAACCATTTTAAGAATTTAAATTTTCTTATACGAAGAAGTGATATTATAAGTAGAGACTACATATGATGCAATAGCACCAAGAGACCTTGTTGAGCATAAAAGTGGACCTGATGAAAGATATGGTGCTATGTTTCAAGCCCAAGGACATGATTTGCAAATTAAAGCCCAAGAGTTCAAGTCAAATGTGCCTAAAGACCCATTGCAAGGCATAGGAGGCCCAATAACAAGAGTTAGGGCCAAAGCAATGAAAGAAGCCTTCAATTGTTTAATTCATAAGCTTCACAACTTAGAACCCATTCATTTAAGTCAAGAGAAAGCCCAAGAAGATGTAAAAGATGTGATCATGCTAACCATTCTACAAGAGGAGTGTCAAGGCCCAATTGGAGTCCAATTACATGAGATTAAGAATCATGTGACAACCATGTGATTTTTAATGAAGCATGAGCATCCCATGTGACAACTTAAAGAAGTAGATTAGTTTTGACTAGGATTCTTTTTAAAATTTCGTTTTTTATTATTTTATTATTTTTTTGAGGATGGAGGAACACAACAATGGAAGACAGAAGAAGATAGAAGAAAAAGACGAAGATGGAAAAGGTAATACTAATGGAAGGAAAGAAAGTATGAAGAATAATGAAAGGGAAAACACAAAGATATACCTTGTACTAGCGACCAAAGCTCTGATACCAAATGATGAGAGACCCTCTAGGAACCTTGTCCTAGGAACCTTCAACAAGATGATACTTTGCCCGAGACCGGCTAGAAAACAAGGATGTTGGTCAAAGGAAAGACCCTAAGAGAACTTGTCTCTTAGAACCCTAGCCTCAAGACGCCACAAAGGAAGACCAATCCTTTGATAAGTCACGTGAACTCTCAGAGAACACAAAGAAGCAAAAGCCTCACAAATAATTGAATAATACTCAATTTCATTCATGTGTAAAATAGAGTACAATAGGAAGCCTTTTATAGGCAAAATTTTTTAGAGTCCTAATTAAAGTAAAACTCTAAAACCTGATTAGAAATATTTTAAATGATACCTAATATATATCCTAATTAGATTAGAATACTAATCTTAACTTGATTTCCAAGATAAGCTCTTTGACCAAGTTCAAAAAAATAATAAAATAATAAAAAACGAAATTTTAAAAAGAATCCTAGTCAAAACTAATCTACTTCTTTAAGTTGTCACATGGGATGCTCATGCTTCATTAAAATCACATGGTTGTCACATGATTCTTAATCTCATGTAATTGGACTCCAATTGGGCCTTGGCACTCCTCTTGTAGAATGGTTAGCATGATCACATCTTTTACATCTTCTTGGGCTTTCTCTTGACTTAAATGAATGGGTTCTAAGTTGTGAAGTTTATGAATTAAACAATTGAAGGCTTCTTTCATTGCTTTGGCCCTAACTCTTGTTATTGGGCCTCCTATGCCTTGCAATGGGTCTTTAGGCACATTTGACTTGAACCCTTGGGCTTTAATTTGCAAATCATGTCCTTGGGCTTGAAACATAGCACCATATCCTTCATCAGGTCCACTTTTATGCTCAACAAGGTCTCTTGGTGCTATTGCATCAACATAGTGCCTATTTAAGAGACAGATTTGACTTAAATATATAGTAGATCTTATAGAATATAAGAAATTACTCGTTTTATATTTATCTTTCTTTTTATATGATACTATTATAATCGATTCACATAAGAGTATCTAGATTCCCATTATATAGATTCTCTCTCCCATTTTATATAAGGTGTAGTTAAAAAGAAGGAAAAAAAACTTACTTTTAAAATCTTCTCTCTTCAATTTTATGTTATACATTGACCTCTTAAATGCTGCTAAGAAATCAGATTGACTTTTTTGTAGTCTTTTCCCCACGCCTCTCTCTCTTGTCATTTTCTCCGTGTGATCACAAGGAATGGATCTGGGAGTTTTTGTTTCAGTGAATTAATTATGATCAGAAGGTGAGTTGAATTAGTTTTGAAAAAAAAAATTATAGTTTAAGATTTCAAATTAAAAATATTTATATTAAATGATTTTACATTTTAAAATTATTTTAAAATTCCTTGAGGCCAAAAATTTTAATTTAAAATATTAAATTGTAATATTCTTGCAGTTTAAATTTTTTATTCTAAAATTTTTTAAAATAATTTTAAATTTTGAAAACTTTCAATATAAATAATTTTTAATTTAATCTACAATTATAATTTTCTCATTAATTTTCTTTCCAGGGACAGACGTACGTGTGTGGAATGTTCGGATTTCACCCTGCAATAAACGACATGGTGTAATTTGGAACGTCTCCCTTCCCTCTGTAGTCTATACCATTTCCTGAAAAGCTCTCTACACCAACCCCGTACTCTTTCACAACACAAAAAGCAGCGCCCACGGTTTTCAATTAACAAATTCTGGAGTAACGTACAGTCAAACCCTAGAAATAATTTAATTAGAGCACACCCTACAAGATAAATAATTTTCAAAGAAGCTTTACCTGCGACGTTTTTAATAAACTGTCCCAGAATTTATATAAATTTAAATTAAGTGATACTTTTAACTAAACCGTCCGTAAAATTGATGTCAGTTACACTTCAATTAAAATCAATTCAATTTATTATTTTATTGTATTAAAAAATTAACATAATTAATACCATAATCAAATTTTCTCACCCCTCTCTCTTCCTCTCACCTTGCTCTTCTCCTCTATCGTCTCCATTGCTCGCCATGCTGCCGCCACCACCAGTCACTCCCTGCAAAAGCACACTATGCTAGGAAAAAAGATTTGTTGGTGGTTATTAATTTTTTTTTTGATGGCTTGTACCAACCAACAATGCAATAGCCAACAAAAAAGGGTCACATTTTGTTGACAATTTAAAACCGGCACAAAAATTGGTCTTGTTGGCAATTTGAATAACCACCGACAAAGAGTTCAACTTTTGTTGGCAGTTATACATAATAACCGCCAATAAATATTTTTTAGCAATTTGAAATAGAATTGCCAACAAAGATATGATTTTGTTGGCGATTATATTAAATAAACGCTAAAAAAGATAGACTTTGAGTGCCTTTTGGCATTTCAGTTTGTTTTTATTCTACGTTTTGTTATACATTAATGATTCATTAACTCAAAACAACTAGCTAGCCAATTTAAGAACTATTATAAAGTACTCAAAGAACAATTATAATTAATAATCAAATTTTACTAACAAATTAAAATCAATAGAAATTAACATAAGCTAATTACAATTAAATCAAGAGACATTGTAGGAATACGTATTTAGACCACTCTTTCATGGCTTCATCTATTGAACATTAGAGTATTATTTATAATATGCATCTAGGAAGTACTACAAAATGAAATAACATCAATTTGAAGTTGGATGACTGGAATTTGGTCAAATTTTTAAAGTATTTTTTTAAAGCAAATTCTATATTAACAAAAAACCAACAGTATAAAAGGTTTAAAAATAAAGATTTCCCAAGTTTTAAGCCCTCTTTTTACAACTAATAATAGCAAATTACATACTAATATTACCAAATACAATTTGTAATAGCAAATTACCAGCAACTAATATCATCATATACTTAAATTTTAGTATACAAGAAAACATAGAGGTAAGGAAAATTATCCAATCATTTAAAGGAATTGAATTACATACCATGTCGAGGATCGTAGACTATCCATGTATGATGATATCCTTCATGAATTTTATCACATAATACCTATAGTCTATGTTGTTTGGTTGTTTTAGACATTATAAAAATCCAATAAAAAATATTTTAAATTTAGGAAATTGTGGACTCAATAATTATTTGAATATTAATAAATGCATTTACTTTATTTCATTTGAATAATGTGGTAGGTGTTTTTGACTTTAGCATCTTAAACCCACGATTTGTGCGAAATATCACCACAGCTTTATCAAGCAAGTGGAAAAAAACTTAACATAAGAAACTATTTTAAAATTAAAACACATAAATATATAAAAATATGTAGAAAATAAATGCATATGCTTACTGATTAAATAACTCTTACATCTACTCATGGTTCGTTGGGTCACCATTTAAAGGATCTATGAAATATATCTTCAGAGCACATGGATTGATGATAATCAACATCCAGTCTGCCCTAAGATAATTAATCAGTTTTAACAAATTCTAATTAAATAGTTGACATTCAAATTACATATAATTGAAAAATTTAGCATTAAGTGACTCACTTTTATATGTAAGGGGCCAAGAATAACATCTCATTTTTGGCTATTACAATGAACAAATTCACTGCTTGTTGTGATTGATTTATAAGTTGACTCTACAGCATCTATAGAGAAAAAATGGCAATGTCATAGGGATTGATAAATGCAAACCCCCTCGTAATGTTGCCAGGTATTAAGAATGTATGGTACAAGTATTTGAGATGAAGAAACAAATGGATTAATGATAAATTGATATGAACATAGTAAAAAATAGTTCATATACAGTAGATGAAGTATCTGATATATAAATTAATAACAGTGGCCCCTATCATTTCACGCTGGAGGATGTCATTTATACTTCCATTCTAAGCACATCCTATGTTTTTCTATTGTAAATTTCTTTATCAAAATTTACAACTTTTATGTTATCATCCCTTAACATCTGTTTCTCTAATGCTTTAAGTGTCAATCTGTATTTGTTTGAAACCTGAAGGTCGAACTTTGGCTTTGATGGTACTATCATTGATTCCTTACTAAATCCCAACACTTTCAGGTGTTTCCCTTTGGACTATACAATAAAATTAGTCAATTTATTTTAGAATCAATAAAGAATTATAAGTGAACCATAAAGAAGTGTTAACTAACAAACCTGTCTTGATAGAGCTACTATAATGAGATTGGTGGGTCACGCAATGAAGCTTCCCACTACTTGTCCTACTATTCTTACGTCCTTAGTAAGAATAAGCAATTCAGCATTATCCTTCATAGGGATATTAACTACCACTCTTGCGTGATTGGTGGATAATATTGCATTGTGAAGTGTGTCCCTATAATGTTATTCATATGACCCTTTACAACCACGTGACGAGTAGAGGTGTCTAACCATAATAGACAGTCTACTTTGCCCTAGAAAAATTATAATATAAGAAATTACTAATAAGTAATGAAAACACTTACTATTAACTTAGTTAAAGAAAGCAATTACCTTAGGAAGATGCTAAGGCTGGCTTCCACTATCTGCATTCCCATCATCTGCATCTTGATCAAATTCTTAATGAGTTGTCATTGATCTTCTAGTTACTTTTTTAACTCAGATTACTCTTGCTCTTATCTCTGCACCTTCTTTCTTAACTCAACAACCTCAACTGAAAAATGCAACTTTGAGAGCTTTTGTGTCCTAACATAGTCTCTTTAACTGATGTTGAAACTGACACCCCTAACACAACGGAGGTGCTCCTAGACACCAAACGCCTTGCCCAATATATCATCACCTCTTAGAAGCATATTACCTTGTGCAAGGGTCTGTGATAAGATATCTTGTGACACATAAATTAACAAGCAAATATTATTCAAAGTAGGAAAATGAAATAAGCTGATTAAAATTTTAGATAATCAATTAATACTTACACATTTATTCCAAATTTCAAGGAAGCACTCATTATCAATTTTGCTTGCTTTATCAACTTGAGCTACCTTCCAAGAATATGATAGGATACTGTGCTAACTTCTTATCCTTTCTACTTGATCTATGTATTAAGACAAAAAACCAATGTATAAATATTGCATCACATTACATATTTATAAATAGATAACATATATATTCATATACCATTTATTGTTCAAGGTTTGAGTATCCCAAACGCCCTTTCTTGTACAGCTATTAGATATTCTTTACTCTTTCTCAATTCTCTTAATTTAATTTCTGTGAAAAGACATAATAATTAAATCAATACATACTATTGCACACTAAAATGAACAACTATATATTGTAGAATATGATTACCTGAAAAGACTCCTCTTATTGTCAGCCAGTAAAAGCATCTTAAGCCTCATAAGTTATCATAGCTTGAAATAATTTAGAGGGATGCTCAAGAATGCTCCCGTCGACATCTTTCAAGAATCTACTATTAAATATGTAGCGAAACAATCATATTGCCTGGCCAACTATCCCAAGTACAAACCTCATTTGACTCTGAATTGTGCTCTAATAATCCTGTGCCTTATATAGAATGTGTGGCTGTTAATGAGATAACTGGTGTAAGAAAGGACATGTAGGCTTGGACCTCTTGCCAACCATATCAATTTTCCAAAAATTGCACTAGAATTCACATCTAACTCCAAGAAAATGTGATTTTTAAGCCAATCTATAAAAAGCTGGTTATGTTCTTTTGATATCTAACTTGTATTCTTATTGGGGTTCAAGCTTTTAAGTATCTCTTTGTGCTTCCACACATATGGCTCAACCTCATTAGAGTTGTACATAACATATAGGTGTGCTTGCTTCTACTTTGTACTTGTGATGCTAACTATTTCATTTCCCATAATCCCTTGCCCAACAATTCTTCCTATGTGTCAAGATGTTGAAAGCATAATATTATTGACATTAGATAGGTATTCAATACAAAATTCAACAATTTCTTCGACTATGCACTATTTAACAATGCTACCCTCTAGTTGACTTTGATTTTTAACATACCATTTTAATATCTACATGTAATGCTTAAATGGATACATCTGCCTCAAATAAGCTGTGCCACACATCTATGTCTCCTTAACCAAGTGAACAGTTAGGTGAACCATCATGTCAAAGAATAAAAGTGGAAAATACATCTCAAGCTCACACAAAGTGACCACAATTTGTCTTTGTAATGTTGGCAATTTCACAGGGTTAATCACCTTGTTGCAAATGGATTTGAAGAAAAAGTATAGTTTAGTGATTGTCCCTTACACCTTTTTGGGCAAAATGGAACGTAGAGCAACCGTAATCAAATGCTCCATCAAAACATGGCAATCATGAGACTTGAGACCCTTTAACTTCATATCTTTCATTGATACAAGTTTTTAATGTTTAAAGAATACCTCTCTGGAACTTTAACTCCATAAAAAAAATTCACAAAAAATATTTTTTTTCTTTCCTAGATAAAGTATAAGCCGCTAGAGATAGATAAATACAACGTCCCTCCTTCACTGGTGTCAATTCTCTTCTTATTCCCAAAGTAACCAAGTCTAACCTCACCTTGATCTCATCTTTGGTCTTTTTCAGCACATTGAGTAACATACCAATTATAATATTACATACATTTTTCTCAATATGTATCATATCAAGGAAATGCCTTACATATAAGGATTTCTAATATGGCAGTTCCAAAAAAAAAATTTCTTCCAACTGCTTAACCTAAGGTGTCCCACAAAAATTTTGCTGAAATTGTTATGCAAATCTTTTACCTTTTCATACAGCTACTCACCAGTTAACAGCAAAGGTGCAATACCTTCCTCTATCGTCCTATTAAAAGCTTTTCTCCACCATTGGTAACGATATCCCAAAGGCAAAAATCCGTGATGCTCAAGGAAGACATTCTTCATATAATATTCCAAACCCATGGAATGTGTGCCTTCCTCACAAATAGGGCATGCGCAACATCCTTTAATACTATATGCTGACAAATTACCATATGCTGGAAAGTCATTGATTGTTCCAAATAGTATAGCACACCAGTTGAATCTTTCCTCCCTATACCCATCATATACCTCCACTTTCATCTTCCACATTAGTTTCAAATCTTCAATTAGAGGAGCCAAGTATACATCTATATCATTTCTAGGTTACTTAGGCCTAGAAATTAGCATAGACAACATTATATACTTGTGTTTCATGCATAGCCATAGAGATAGGTTATAAATCACCAAAATCACTAGCCATATACTGTAGGTACTACTTTGGGCACTATGCAAGTTCATTCCATCGATAGCTAATGCAATGTGTAAGTTTCTATCTTCTTGCACGAAGTCAGGGTACTCATAATCAATTCTTTTCCATTGAGGAGAATCTGTAGGATTTCGAAACTTGTCATCTTGAATCCTTTCACCCGCATGCCATGTCAAATGTTTTGCATCTTCTACACTACTTTACATGCATCTAAATCTAGATGTGATGGGAAAATATCATACCACCTTCGCCAGACTCGATTCTTTCTTCTTATATCATGAGGCATTATGCTTAGGATATTTTTCTAACAATGCATATCCATTCTAAAATAAAATGCAATCATTGGGACAAATATGCATCCTCTCATAACTCATGCCAATAGAGCATATATCTTTTGGCAACATATCTTTTAAAAGTGCAAGCAATTCTATAAAACTCTTATCACTCCATCTATTTCTCGCTTTAAGTTGTACAACTTCAATAACGTTGACAATCTTGTGAATTTAGTACAGTTAAAATATAATGGCTTTTCTGCATCACTTTTCAACCTCTCAAACATTTCAAGACAATCTTAAAGATCTACTTCAACCACATTTGCTATCTCTTCAAGACGATCAGCCTCATATGTACTTGTGTTGAAATCGTTTCAGGCACAATTCCAATTATACTCTCAGTTACTATGCTTATCCTTTGTCTCGCCATACTTTGTCTAACATCTATAACTTTAGTTAATCCATTTACACACCAAATGATCTTCTAACTCAACTGTACTAATTCGCTTCACACGATAACAATTTAAACAAGAGCATGTAATTTTACTAGGGTCTTTTGTATGCTCAACTGCAAACCTAATAAACTCTTTTACTTCATCCTTATATTCTCTAGACAGACAATTGACAAACATCTATTTCCGATCCATACCTCTTTAATCTAACAAGAACTAATTTAAGAGAAATTTTGGTTCATGACTCTTACTTTGCTTGGGCTCTTACCTATTACTCTACTAAATATTGCCCCCATTATACTCTATTTAATTATTCTTTTATTTCAATCTATATCTTAAAGAAAAATCGGTAGCATCATGGCGTAAAAACGAAAGTTTCCTATGCCTTTAGCCCTCTCTTCAAACTAAAATGGAATAATATTCCAACAATCCATAATCAAAGAATAACAATAGCAAGTGTTAAAAGAAACAAGTATAATAATTTTTCTTTTCTTTTATGTAAATTATAACTTAGCTATATTATATTTTGTACACTACTACATAATGTCTTGTTATAATAGGCTTAAATATTTTTTTTACACCTTATGCATGTATGAGGATAGTGTAGCTATCAATTCACATCATTTTGCATATTTGTGAGAAACATTATGACCCATAAGCACATACAGTCATGGACAAATATATTTGTATATGACAATTGAATATCCAAGTTTTTCTTTTTTGTCATACCAAAAAAATTAAATTGTAAAAAATATCTTAATACATCACAAAAACAAGAAATAGTTCCCAAAAAAAAAGCACATGCAAAAATGGAGGAATGGAGGATAAGAACCCAAAATGGAGAAAGATAACTAGTAATTAATTTGTTTAAATAAAAAAGGCATTAATTTAAAAAAAATCAATTTTGCCAAAAAAAATTAAAAAATGGAATGAACTTACATCAAAATGGAAGGGGAGATTCAAAGGGATGGAGCAACGTGAAAATGGAGGTTGGACAGAGCAAATTCAATGGAGATTTCAAATGGGCAGGTAGGCGAAAGGTGGCAGAGTAGTTTCAACACAAAAATGGGCAAGCGGACGCTGTAAAGACAATGTTGGAGGTTCTTCACATTGTGTGCACTGTTCACACTATTTGCAAAGACAAGCGGACATTGTTGGATCACTTTTTGCACTATTCGACAGTGCCAACGGAGGAGTAGGGGCAGTTAATGACCAAAGCCTCTAGCCAACCAAGAGGAAGGGATAGCGGAGGAGAGAAAGGAGGCTCACTATAAATAGGGGACGAATGCAAAAATGGGTTTGGGAAAGATTTTAAAATGAACTTAGTTTGCAATCTATTTAAAACCACTAACTAAAGTAACTTTTGTTGGCAGTTCTTAAAAACTACGAATTATGAGTTTTTTATATTATGTTTTTGTTGGCAATTCTTAAAAACTGCCAACTATATAAAGTTTTTGTTGGCCGTTCTTAAGAACAACCTACTTCACTCTATTTTTTGTTGGCAATTTTTTAATAACCACTAATTGTATATTTATAGTTGGTGGTTTTACAAGAATAGCCAATGAATGTGCTTCAAGAAATTTTATTCTTGTGGCAGTGACGTTTGCGTTCTCCCACTGATTCATATAACTTATTTTATGTTTTATCCTAATTATTTCTAATTGAATTTGAATTGCTCGCTAGCAAATTATTGTTTTGCATGTATATGTTTGAAATGATGGAGAAGCTAATTCAGATTTTTTTTAGTTTCCTAAAGATTCAACAATGAGCTACAAGGACTTTATATCTGGACTGTCAGTCATCAGGTTCCACAACATTGGCCTTCGTCGTTGATAGAATAAATCATTAGTTCTAAATTTTTTCTTCCTTCAAAGTAAAATCTTTATTTTTATTAACACCATATTCCAATTTAATTAGTGCCTGATTCAATGTGTGTTTTGGGCACTATAATTTTCAATTCTCTTAGATTGTTTTATTCTTTTGTCTTTAGTTTAAACACTTTTGGCGATTTCTATTTGTGCATACACTTTTGTTGATTTTTCATTTTTGCGTTCCTATATAGTAGCATCCTAAATATTGTTGATTTTGACCTATAAAGTTAGTTTTCAACTATGTAGGACTTCGAGTTTGGCGCGCGTAAGATTTTGTTTTTAAAATACTAATAAGTTTCTTCAAGTTTATACTGGGTGGGTTACACAACAGGAACTAATTCTCTTTAGTCTTTATTCTCTTAAATTCTCCAGATCACTTGTAAAAGGCAAGATTCAAACCCAGGTCTTGTGTCTACTGAGCCTGACCAGCAGAGTTATAGCGGACTCTCTTCATATATAGCAAAAAGTGTGAAATATAAAAAGTATAATAAATGACAATAAAATTTTTAATTCCATAGATTGTATATCCCATCTTGTGTCTACTAAGATTTTTAATTATTTATTTCTTCTTTGGGAACTTCTTGCACTTGTTCAATCTTCCTTTTGTGGTTTTCGACTTAAGCCATTTCCGCCACATCACAAATATTGGTGATTATAAAAAGCTCTTTGACACCTTTACAACTTTCTAAAATTTTCTTTCTGGGATATCGAACTCGCCGTTCGTCAAAGAAGACAATTAATTTAAAGATAAAAATTTCCAATAAGAAATTAATTTTAGCGTATAACAAAAAATCATGCATTTTTCTGAATCGTTTCTGTTTTAACTTTTTGGGGGGGGGGGGGTTTCTAAGACTCTAGCGTACAACAAATTGTAGGTTGTAAATAAACAAGCAGCGTCATTCTCTGATTTAGTCTACAAATGTAAAATTAGGTCCTAGGCTTTTAATAGTAACAATCTGAGTAGAAGTATTGTAGGAACATTAATGCTTTTCCATGCAACTTCATATAAAATGGGGTGAAACAAACTTTCATATTATGTAGTTTAGTCTGTTTTCACTCTATAATCCTGTGGTTTAAATTTGAGATTTGAGTGCTTTGTGGTAAATCGTTAGTATATTGGTGTCATGTATCATTATGTTAGTTTTTATACTGAAAATGGCATCCTCAAAATGCCCCAGTTTGGTCAAATTTTCCAACTTTAATTTCTTGCTTCATTGAAAACGAAATTAGAGATTTCATAAGGGAATTGAAAAAAATGGATGAAATTAGGGATTTTATTTAGGAGAAAAATTGGAAAAAGATATTGTGTTATATGTGTTGAATTTGTGATTTTAATAGAATAAGAGAGGAGTTTTGGTCTTCACAGCATAGGAAATTAAGAATTTCATAAGGAAATTAAGAATTTTAAAAGGAAATTAGGAATTTGGGCAAATTTGAGGTACAAAATTAGGGATCTTATTATAGGCCAAATTTGGAGAAAATATTGTATTTTGTATATTTAATTTAGAATTAATTGGCCAAAGGAAGAATTTTGATCTTCAATATATAGGAAATTAGAAATTTTGTAAGAAAATCAGTAATTTGGCAAATTTTAACAGATTATACTAAAAAGATAACAGAATGAAACTACAAGGTATTAATTTGCAAACAGTATAAACCATAAACCACAAGAATGCCAACTTTTAAACCACAAGGTATTAGAGTGAAAAAGAGTCAAACCACAAGATATCAAAGTGTATTTTACCCTATAAAATAAGTTAAAGGCCTAGTAAATAATGTTTTATTATTAACTTTTCAATTTGATCATCCAAAGTGAAACTCTTTCAATTTGGTTCTTTAAAGTGTAACTTTGTTAATTTCGTCCCTCAATGTTTTTTTTTTCCCAATCATTTTTGTCTTTCCATCTATTAAAGTCATGAGTCTATAATTTTTCAACCTCGTCCCCAAAGGATGAAAACAATTAAGAAAAAATTAACAAGAAACTAAATTGAGTTTAAACAATCAAATAGAGAAGTTAATGACATGTGAAGGACAAAAATGATAATTTAATATATACTAAATTATATATATATATGTATATAAGTAAAGAAAAAAGTAGTGAATATATTGTACCATAATATAAGCTTGCTGATTTTCCAGAGTGTAATTGTCAGGATTTTTTTTTTTTTTACCACAATCCACATGACAATATTGATCCAAACAATGGTGCTGAATGATGTTCACTCTGTGTTTTCTTCTTGCACTCAAAAAAGCATTCATGAAAGCGCACTTAACTCGTTTTTGAGCATTGTCAACCTGAGGGGAAGGGGAAAATTGGAGAGCGGGCAAGCTATATAGGGAGTGAAGAGGAAAAATGAAAGAACTTTGCATCCATTAAAACTAGAGTAAATTATGTAGACTTCGGTTAAATTTTGTTGAAATTATATAGATATTTTTTTATTTTTAAAATATACATTTTAATTAAATTTTAATTTTTTTTAAATACTAATGATGACTTTTTGTCATATTAGATGGTAAGTATACCAGTCATACAAATAACATTACAACAAAATTTTCAATTATCAACCAAAGCTCTAGTCTGAAAAATGATAAACTTAGTAAAAAAATTTTCATTTCCGATTAAAATATCAATTGTACAATTCAATCAAATTTTGGCTAATCAATAGATGTTATCGATTGAATTTCAGTCATAAAATAATAGTAAATGGTGACTTTGCATGTGTCTAATATACATGTCAATTCATTGTAGTTTTGCAATTTTTATGCAGGTTTTTAATTGATTTCAAAATTTAGTAATGTGAAATAATTTAATTTAATATATATTAAAACATTATAATTAATTATTAGATTATATTAATAAAAAAAGTTAAACTTAATTTATTTATAAAAATTTTTAATTTAATTTAAAAAGGAAAATGATCCAAAAAATTACTTCCAATGTGCGACCAAAATTAGTAGACAATGGATTCTGGCTGAATTTTGGTCGGATTACGTTTAAAAAAAATGTTTTGATTTCTATTACAACGATTCCATGAGTGTCCCATAAGAAGGATGTCTCGTGTTTGGCGTTTTGCCACAACCACCAGATTGCTTTGTTGAGGATGACCAGCAGATTCAATTTTCAAACCAGGAAAACAAAGAAAAGTTTATATAAATATGTAATCAATTAGAGTTGGACCACTAGCTAGATTCAATTGAGCTTAGAGAGATGATGGAATGCTTCATTAAAGATGACTGACAAATTCCATATGGCTCGGTTTTCTAAATCATCTTATGCTAAAAATTAGTTATTGATAATTATCTTTCATGTTCTCTTATTTTGCCGTGGCCTCCATATTCATCTTGCATCCTCTTCATCGTTGTCTTCTTTTGTCTTTCTTCATCATTTTTGCGAATTTAGGACATACATGAAAATATATTAATTCAAAAGAATTTGCAACAAACGTTTCAGGAAAGATGAAAAACAAAAAGCAAAATATGAGGAGAGAGGTTTATATTGAAGAATAGATAAATACAAGAGATAAAAGAAATAAAGAAAATAAAAAATTTACATTGCAACCTGTCCAACCAACTACCTGTATAAAAAGAAAAGAAATAATGTGAAAATGAAAATAAAAAATGTTGGAGAATAGATGAACTGAAAAATGACAATGAAATTTATAAAGAAAAGCAAATAGAAGAAAAAGATGAATTTACAATGATTTGTGTGTGAAGAGAGAAATAGCAATGCATACGCATGGATAAAGAGAGAAAACAAATTTAAAAATGAAAAGTAAAGAGATTGAAGATTAAAGAGAAAGAATTATAGAGAGAGAGAGAGAGAGAGAGAGAAAGAACGAAAAATTGGTGGGTTTAAAAATTTATAATTTATTTTAAATTTGTACCTAAATTTTAAAACTAAAAGACTTGAAAAAACATTTAATAAAAAAAATACCCACAAAAGTATGGTTGGCCCTAGCCAACCAAATTTCAGTCGGCTGTGCATTGGTCAATTGAAATGTAATTGGCTATTGCATAGGCTGACTTCATATGCATTGCATTAATGAATACATTATGTGTTTTAAATATATTTATTTTTATTTAATGTATTATTTTTAAATACATTATTTTTTAAATATATTTACTTTTTAATTAGATGCATTAATTTATCACTTTGTCAATACATTAATTTGATTTTGATTTTTTAGATATCTTTAAAAAAGGTGATGATTAAATTTTGTTAGAAAATCTTTAATATTTTAAAGTTAAAAAATTAAAAATGCCCTAAATTTGTTTAAGATTAAAAAAATTATTTTTTACTCCGTTGGAAATTGTGAATATTGTTATAGTATAATATAATGAAATCAAGTAAACAAATGTCAATCCCATTGAGAGTGTTACAATTAAGGTATAGAAACATAGTTAGATTAGGTTCATAATCTATTTGCAACTAATACCTTAGATCTCCCTAGTTACTAGCCACCTTAAAATGGAATTAAAGACACTAAGTACTAACTAAGACATGACTCTGAACTTGTGAGGTTGACACCTAAACTCGACACCTACACTCCAAAAATCAGATGAACTAGTTATTTGATATTATTCCCTCATAAGGACATTGACTTAATAATGATGACCGTGATTAATTATGTTCAGCGAATTCCAATTCTATTAAGGCATCAATCTGGTGCAACAAACTTTCTCATTACTAACATCAACTAAGGTGTCCAATCAGATCAACTTAAGTTTTATTAGCAACCTAGAAGCATTATGATCTATGAATTCTTAAACTAACTAGACATGATAGTTCCAATAGGATGCGTCCTAATTCTATATAGTCTATGCCGCAATTTATGGAACACTTACTAGGCATCAATAACCCAATACTTGTAACTAATGAAATTAATCAAAACATTGAATGCTCCAACCAGATGGAATAACATTAAGATCAATTTTAACAATTCAATAATCAACTAATCATTGCCTAATCTAATACTCCAATTGGATGTAAAGATTAAACAATCAACAGGAATCATACTCAATTGCTACGATGTAATTTGTACAAGTATTCCATGGATCAATCAAGAATCATCATCAATGTCAAAGATCACATTAACAATGTCAAATCACTAAATCAAAATTAAGTAGAAAAATAGAAAGATACAAATGAAAATTGACATCACTTTTAGAAGAAGATCAGAGACGAAGAAAGGAATTATATATTAGGAAGAATTACATGAAACTACTAACCAAAGCTTGAAAGATCTTGAAAGAATTCTTGATCTTCTCAAGCAAATCTTCTTCTTAAAGGGTATCCTAGCCCTAACTCAGCGGAAATGACTCTAGACTCAAAAAAGTGAAATATATATATATATATATATATATATATATATATATATATATATATATATATATATATATATATATATATATAGCCTAAGCTATTTATAAAGTGTTCCAAAACTGCTCGTCGTGACCGTAATTGTAGCTCATTGTGATGGCACTACATTTTCCGGATCTGGGTTCTGTCACTGTAATGAAAATAACTTGTTGACGTAATGGGATTTCACAACGATTTCAACCGTTGAGGAAAACTGTAATTTCCTGTTGCGACGCAAAATTCCGCCTCTGCACCTAATTCTGTATTAATTCATAAATATGGCATCAGCTCCTTTCCATAATTGCTCCGTAGGTTCGGAAACTTTAATTATTTTGCAGTTAAGTCCCTACCAACATAAAATACGAAGCAAACAAATAAAAATCCAATTTAAAATCAATTAAAAATTAAACTAAATCCTAATTACTCATAATTACAAAGAAGAATAAAGGCTTTCATATATAAAGCATCAACCACAATTTTAACCCAAATGACTTGGAAATCAAGGTTAACCCAAAGGTTGAAAAATTATTTTAATTAAGTCTTAATTTTGGGGATTTTAATCAAATAATCATCTAATTACACTATTAATCTATAAGCTCAAAAATAAACAAGGCTAAAAATACCAAAAGCTATGATAAGTCCAAATAAAATCATAGGAAAAAATCATATAAAATAGGGACTTATCAAATACCCTTTGTTGATCTAAATATACAAATATATATTATATCTAAAAATAAAAAATAAAAAAGATATTAAATTTTGTTTTTAAATATGTACAAATAAAAATAAAAAAGTGGATTTTGTGTTTTTAATAAATTTGACAACAAATGTATTTAGATTAAAGGAAAGTATTTTAATCAAACAAAATTAATATTGAACTAAAGTATAGTACAACTTTTTGATCCAAGAAAACTTAGTGTATATCTTGATAATTAAAGAATTATTTATATAACTTTAATAAAATTCAGGAGAAATTTATATAATTTATTCCTAAAACTATCATGATTGTTATTGTTAGAGGCATGCTCGTACCACTTCCCTCCATAACTTCCAATTCTCCGAAACAATTTCTCAAATAGCATTTAAATTCACTCTTCATAGCTTTTAAGCACTATATATATAGGCAGATAATTTGTTTGCCCAATTATTTTATTCTTCTTTGAAAATGGCTTTTACTGAAATAGTTTATTTAAACACGTAAGTTTTTAAAGATTTTGTTCTTGATTAAGTGGTAGAGGTCATATACATGATGCATCCCAAATGAAATTATTTGATAATAGATTGTAGAATAATAAATAAATGTAATTAAATTTACATAAACTATTAGAAATTTTTATATTAATTAGTGAGCATTGAACTTCTAAAGAAGACCTTTAAAGAAATTTTTAAAAATTTAGTGAAAAAATACTTTTGATATCTTAATTTTGCATTAGATTTTACTTGCATCCCTTAATTTTATTTTGTATTAATTTGATCCTTTAGCTTTAGCTCATGTTTGACTTTTGTCCTTTAATTCTATTTTGCTTCAATTTCATCCTTTACCTTTCAATTTTTACTATATTTGCTCCTTAAATTTATTTATTACTTCAAAATGTTCTCCTAACTTTTTTTTATTGTTTCAAGTGGTCCCTTAATAATTTTAGTGTTCCAAAATTATCCTTAATGGATGTAACAAAATAAGTGTTGGAATTTTTCATTTGTGGAGTCACATTAATTGTATAATTTTTGTTTTCTAAATATAGGTTAGCTAATGGTCCATTGAGGTATTATAAGCTTAAATTGTATTTAGTGATTATATAGTAATTTTACCTAATGTAGGTATTTTAATTTAAGTTTGGTTGCCAATTAAAAGTGTGTACTATTAGGGTTTACTAAAACTCATGATGGAAGAGTCTAGTAAAACACTATGTAAGATAAGGTTAGGTGTGAAATGAATCCACTATAGTTAAAGATCTAATTGGAAGCCACACCTTTAGCTTCCCCCTCCCCCCCTCCCCCCAAGGTTATAAATTTGAAGCATAAAGATAAAAACTATACCTATAAGAAAAAAAAATTTTAACTCTGAGGAAAAATGTTGAACATGGACATCGAATCTTTCCCTTTCCTGAACTGGATCAATTTTGAAAAAAAAAAAGTAATAAACTCTGCTATCCTTTGTAAAAATTTATCAATATATCATTTCTTTTTAGGATTCAATCTATTATACATTCACTATCAATTTTTAGAAATTTTTATTTTTTGTGATAATAAACAATTTAAATATTATTTTCCAAATTCTAATAAAAAAATTATCTTACAAATATTATCAAATAAAAAAATTTTTTGCTACATTAAATTACCAAAAATATTATCACACAAATTTTTAATATGGATATATAATATTATACAATAATAAATATTTATCCACTATATTATCATAAATAAAAAGATAATCAATACAATCAAGTAATTATTTATAATTAATAAATAACAACATTAAATGCCAAATAATATTTCATGAAAATATTATCAATCAATTATTTATGCATACCTCTTGAAGAAAGAAGAAATTGAAATTGAAACTCTTGTCAAACAAATCTCCAAAGACATTAGAACTAAAATTCCAATGGAACAAATCTTTAGAAAAAGTCCTGAACAAATGTTGTAAAATGAAAGAAATTAGAGAAATTGAAATCACAAAAAAGAATATCAAACGCATAGTAAGTAAGAAATAAAAGAGAGAAAAAGACTTAGAAGAAGAGAAATAAAGAATAAAATATGAAAAAAAAAATAGTTTATATAAGTACTTTTTTTATCCAATGGCTTCTTTTTTGAATGGCTAGTTTCTAACATTAAAAAAAAATGTAGCAATTGTTAAATTAAAATTTAAGTAGAAAACCTTGTATGTTTTAAAAGTAAAAAAAAGTTAAAAATGAAATATTTTAGACAACCAGTGTGGTCGACAAAAGCCTACGACAAGCAACTTTTTATTAGTTTATGAAATAAATTTTTTCATCTTTTATTGTCTAGCACTATTTAGTGACTGAAAATTTTTTATCTGATTGAAATTTAATAGGAAATCATGTAAAAGTTAAAAAAAGTTATCATATCTGCCAAAATCATTAGTAAAAAATTGTGAACATTGTTGTAATATGAATATTTTAAGGTCTTTTGATCTCCTAAACTAGTAAGAGTGATATGCATTTTACATTTATAGGATGATTCTATGGATATCACTCACCTTTGTTACATCTAATTGATGTAAGTTGCTATAACATTTATTTGATGCTTTTATTGATAATGATATGCAAATATTAAATACAACATATATCTTAAAATATAGTATCTATCTTAAGTATGATCATTATATTTGTTATAATATATCCCTATTGATACTATATAATATTCTTAAAATAAAGTTATTGGAGACATACAAACTTATTTTTAAACCAAATTGATTTCTTCTACTTGTAAAACATAAAAGATATTGATAAATCATATAAAAAATTGATAAGAAGCAGTACATTGTTAATCACTTTTGAGAGCTTTTTTTTATCACAAATCCAAGCTTTGATCCATATTAGCATAATTGTTAATATCTATGACTAGATTGGTCTTATGTCAATAAAGGACGTAATGATTGACCTCACCCCATATGATGGTTATAATGGATCAAATTGTGTTTGATATATTATTTTAGAACTATTTTTTAACAAGTACATACATAAGGTTTTGTTGTTTTGTCAACCTGATAGTCATTTTTACAAAACAAAATAAATTCCTTTAAAACATAATTAATGTGGTCTAAGTGGGAGAATATTGAAATTTTTTTTATTTATAAACTCACATTAATTACATAATTTTTGTTTTCTAAATAGAGGTTGGCTAATGGGTCATTGAGATATTATATGCCTAGATTTTATTAACTGATTATATGGCAATTATGTCCAACACACGTTTTAATTTAAGTCTGGTTAACAATTAAAAGTATGATCTATTAAATTTTACTAAAATATATGATAGGAAAACACAATAAAACACTACTTACACTACAAAAAAAAAGGCATTTAGTGGCGACAAAAGTCGCCGCTAAAAATAGCCAAAGTCGCCACTATAACTTTTTAGTGGCGACAAAAGGTCGTCACCAAGTTGTCACAAATACAAGTGTAACAAAAGGTTTTAGTGGCGACAAAAAAAATCGCCACTAAAAGTAACAATTAGTGGCGACTTGAGTCGCCACTAAAAGATAATCGCCACTAAAAACTTGCTAATTAGTGGCCACTATTGTCGCCACTATTTAGTTTTAGTGGCGCCAATAGTAGTCACTAATACTGATAGATAGGTCGCCACTAATTCAGCTTTTTTTAGTGGCGACATTGTTGCCACTAATTCATCAAGTTTTAGTGGCGACAAGGTCGCCACTAATTCAACATGTTTTAGCGGCGACCTTATCGCCACTAATTCAGCATGTTTTAGTGGCGACATTGTCGCCACTAATTTTACTTGTTTTAGTGGCGACGATGTCGCCACTAAATCTATTTATTTTAGTGGCGACAATATCGCCACTAATTCTACATGTTTTAGTGGCAATATTGTTGCCACTAATTCAACTTGTTATAGTGATAACTTGTTGTCGTCACTAATTCTTATAGTTTACTGATTATATTGTTACCATTTAATTTATTTCTGAAACAATTATTTTTAAAGCATTTAATGACGACCTATTAATGCCGTTAAAGGTGACAAATTTTTTTAAAACATTCTATTTGTAATTACATGTTACTTGCCTAAAAAGATAACAAAATTCAAATGGTTCTAAAATAAAGTTCAAAAGATATGAGAAGGTAATGATAATATCATAGTACAACAACTAAATTGAATTTTATCAAAAGAAAATTTTGATTAAAAACAAAGATTAAATTCAACAAAGTCGTAGTCAAATACATAATCAACAATGAGAAAACAAAAGTTACAAATTGTACATTCACTAATAATAATTGTTGAACTTCTAAAAAAAAAAACTAGTGAGGTGGAATATATTTAATATGCTCTGTTATTCTTTGAATCACACTCAACCTGTAAGAGGAGGGGAAAAAAGTGTTATTGAATTTAATACTAGTAATTACTTTGGGTTAAAAGAGAAACAATAGCAATTAAAATATCAGATAGCATTTAAATTGAAATTTGAACTTTAAACCATGCTTGAATATTTAAACTAGTAAGAAAGAAACAATGAATTATAAATATACCGCTATTTATCTAGATTCATTGAGTTGGTCTACTTGAAATATTGCTACTTGAAGGTAAATGTCCCTATTAGAATTTTAAAAAAAAAAAATGGTGAGTATTGTTTATTCTTAGAAAAAAGAAAGAAAGTGTGTTATATATGTCTTGAATCACATTTTTATCTTATATCTTATATTTTTTCAATATTTAGTTTCATATATATATATATATATATATATCCTAAATCACATTTTTATCATTAGAAAATCATGAACCAACAAGAAATTATCACCTGGGTGCTCCAAAAAGTGCTTGTAGTAAGTTGTGAGGAGGAATACAAGATTCAGAAATAGTTTGTCAAGTGAGACTTGCACCCAAAACTAAAAGGAAAATATTGTCAAAAGGATTTCTGTGTGAAAAGACAACAAATGCATCAATTCTTTTGTGTCAATGCGGATATATATGTATATGTATGTGTGTGTGTGTGTGTGTGTGTGTATACATATGGATATATATATGTATATATATATATATATATGTGCGCCGACCTTGCTTATTGGACTTAAAAGCTCAAATTGGTAAACTATTTAATAGGTGTTTTCTTAATTTCATTCATTTAATAAGAAACCTCAGAAAATTAAAAATTATATCTTCATATTCGTTTATTAACTTTGCTCAATCTCTATGGAAATTTCAGATGAAATTGATAATAAAAATCAATATGAATTTTTTTTAATTTTTATTTCATATATATATATATATATATATATATATGGAATTAACATTGCACTTACAAACTAGCAGTTAGGGTCTCAATTAATGGTCACAACTCACAACCACAACAGGTATGACGGTAATAGAGGCATGATATAATAAATGTTTTAATCTAACATTTCTTATACAATTTATTTAAAATTCTTTTTAGTATCTCATTCTTAATAGTTTAGTTTAAAAAATGAACCTTGAAATTGTCGGGGAATAGCTTTACTGCCTAATTAATTCTGTTTGACTTTCTTAAGCCATACGTAATTTATTCAACCTCGTAAATAGGACCTTCTTAGCAAAAGCTTAAAAAATATCTAGTGAGTGAATGAGTGCCAAAGTTTAACAAGGAGGAAAAAATTTAATTAATCTCTCACTCTAACTATACTAAGAAAAAAATTCTTCTTATTTTGCTAATTTTGTGAAGCATTTTAAACAATATGTACTATGTGTGGAAGGCAACACTTTTACGTAATCCTCTCTCTATACATACACACACGCGCGCACACACACAACCCCCCCACCCTTAGCCCATTGAATAAATAAATTGATGGGTAATAATGACCCTAAGTAAGATATGTAGAGTTTTGGACCTATGTCTTGATTTGGTTTTGAGTAATTTTAATGAGAATTTGATTTCTCAAGAGATAATTTTTTTTCTTTAGCTGTTGAATGCATTTCAAAATTTTTAGCTTATGATCATCTAAGGCTGATTTTCCAAGATAGAAATTTCAAAATATAACCAATAGACAAAAATTCAATATTTTTAATATCTATTTCTTATATTAAATTTTCCTTTTTAGTTTATTCTTTAAGCAATTAAAATTAAAAGAGCAGTAAAAAGCAAGGAAAAAAAATCATTATAAAGCATCTTTCTTTGCAATCAAAAAAGGGCCATCATGGCTAATGAACGTGAGGGTTAATAATAGAAGAAGGTTCTAATACTGTTTTATTTTTTAAACAATTGTAAATGTTCATTTGAATTTTAATCTCTCATCTTTTAATAGTTGGTATTAGAATTAAAGGTTCTAATATTGTTTTGTATGAAGACTTTTTTCACTTTTGATTCATCTACTATATCCATATGACGATTTGGATTTTGAATCTTGATATAAACTCAATTGACATTGAAAGAAATACATATATATCATGGCCTTATTCTGTATTCATTTTCCTAGTTTGCTGTCCAATCCTATATTTTTCCACCACCTAGTTCCATATATATCATAAATCACATTTTTAGGTTTAGAAAGGCATGAACCAACAAGAAAGTATTACCTTGTTGCTCCAAATAGTGACTATACTGAGCTGTGAGGAGGAATTAAAGAACCAGGTCTTACACGCCAAGGTAGACTTGCACCCAAAAACAAAAGGAAAAACTGTCAGTAGGATTTTTGAGCAAGCAGGAAACAAATACAGTAATTCTTCTGTGCCAATATGGAGCTATATCTCTATATATATGTCTATATATATATGTGCACAGACATTGCCTATTGGAACTGAAAGCTCAAGAATTTTAATCATAGGAAACAAAACTATCATGGCCTTATTCTGCATTCATTTTCCTAGTTTGCTATCCAATCCTATCAATGGGATTAAAAGTTGTTCATAAAATACAAGTTTATTCATAAAAACAATCAACAAGATAGCAACGTACAAAAAATTGGCAAAGAGTTGCAAGGATATGTGCACAAGCTAAGAAGATAGCATTGTAATGAAACCTCTTGTTAAGATTTTGAATAAACATATAGACATTAGCAATGATCTTTAACTGGTCAAGGAAGAAGTGGCAGAAATCGAAGGCTAATTAAGTAAAATAAATTCCATTATTGCTAAGTAATATTCTTTGAGTGGAGTGCAATGGACATTTCTTCATTGTGGCATTTCTTCGAACGGCGTATAGGCACTAAAGTGCTGTATTCATATATCCATTTAATGTCAATCTTTAGCTTAAATGGAGATTCAAAATTAAGATAGAATGAGTCAAAGACAACAGGACATGGTTGGTTTGGATTAAATGAACAAAGACCATGTGACAACCATGAATCCAAAATCATATACATAGATATTGCAAACAAAACATTGTGAGGAAATGCTTTCTGAAATTTAATCATAGCGAACCAGAAAAAGAAACAACAGAGACGAAATTAGAAGCAGAGAAAAGAGGAAGAAACTGACGTTCAAGCAACAAAAAAACTAGAACAGAACAAGGAACAAATCAACGGCACGATTGGCATCCTTCATGAGAGTGCTATTGAACAGCAGCAGAGGAAAATAATGAGGAAGTATCCATGGTGAGAGTGAGATAAAGTATAAAGAAATCAAAATCACCAAAAGGGAAAAAAGATGGATTTGAAAAGCAAGATTTGAGATAAAGTAGAAAGAAATCAAAGGCTACAGCAGAAGGTTGGTAAGATGAGGTGCATAAAACCTAGATCTAAAAAGCAAGACCAAAAATACCTTCCAAAACTTTCATCTTCGTCGAATGTCAGATGTAACAATCTTCTTTTAAATATCAGCTTTTATCAACAAATGAACCAAAAGAAAGAAAAAACTCAACCTCTCACACACTATGCAAATGTCAGATGAGTCAGTGAAGATAGCCCCTCCCTCTTTAATTCACCCACAAGCTGGCAAGAAAAACGATTTCAGAGATGGCATTAATGGCAGCCACACTCAGACAACAAGATGAGAGACAATGGAAGAAGAGGTATTATGCTTCATCTGAACCCTAAACCCCACCTTGCCTCTGACGTAATCTTGGCAGAAAATTTCGTTTTCCCCCCAAATGAACAACAGGGAGAACAGGGAAAAAGGCGCCGAACGCTGTAGGTAACAAGGCTGAAAAGCTTGATAAAACGATGTGTTTTAGGTTCTCTGAAGGATGGTTTAGATTGCTTTAAACTTAACGGCCCAGATTGTTCTTTGTAGTCCAAAACACTGCTGTCTTATCAAGAGTAGAGAGACGTTGCTTTTTCCTGCACCTAGTTTTTGGTCTCATCGAGAAAAGTTTGGGTTTGCTGCAAGTTTAACATACTAATAATAATGATAAACACAATACTCTTTAATTTGGAATGATTTAACTTTAAAATTTGATAGTTTAAAAATATTAAACAAAATATTTCTTACAGACTCTTGAATCAAAATAATTTTTAATTTGTATCTTTAATCAAAACAATTTTTAATAATCTCAACGCAAAGAGGTTTATTTTGATTTAGTCACAGAATATATATATATATATATATATATATGAACTGAATTACCGCTTGTATAACGTGTTGTCCTACCATATCCTAGCATCCCACTTGGTTCTTCGGTCCTCATAATTATTGCACTCCATTCTATGTCGCGCAACTAGTAAATACTAAGAAAAATTTCAGATTACCAAGTTAGAACCTTCTGATGTATGAAGTTGTTCAATTTAATTAATTGAATATTTTATTAAAATGTCAACCTTCAAATATTTATATATATATAAAATTTACTCTCATGCTCATGCCATCTCGCAAAAATATTTAACTTGAATTGGAAATTAATAACAATGGATGTCAAGTACTAAATCCAAGATATATACCAAAAAATAGGATGAATTATTAGTTATTAATTACATAATTCCTGTCATGGTGTAATGAATCCATAGAAATTAATATGTTAATTGATGGCTTTTCTTTTTACAATATTCCACGAAAATAGGCCATAAAGATACAAATTAAAGTAGACACTACAAAAGATTTGCTAAATAACTTGTCTAGAGATATTAGATGCAGCAAAGCTCCGTTCGACCAAACCAAACACTGTGCTAATATATTGGTAATGTTAGAGTTATCTATCATCTTAGATATCTTAACAGAAGTTTTATTTAAAACCAAAAAACAAAAAAACAATTCATTACTTTAAGTAAAGCTCAGATCTCACCCAGGGGCAAGGGTAGAGGCAGAAAATTAATTTTCGGGGAGACTGATACTGTAAAGGAATGAGTGGAAGAAAAAGTAAATATGTAGAATGAAAGGGAAAAAAAAAACCAGAAAATAATTAAAGGACTTTATATAATTTTATTGGAAGTTATATAAAAACTTTATTTGAATGATAATTTTCTCCTATAGAATAAGATATCGTTAAATACAAAAGTGTTTATTAATAATCTATGTTAAAAATTGAATTTTATTAAGTATTCAATTAATTATAAATTTTGACTCACAGTTACATAATATAATAATAAAATAAATAATAATCATATTCCAATTGGTTCCTTCCATTTTCAAATATATTAAGATAAATCAATAACAGCAACTAGAACAATACCAACGTCTATATTTTGCAGTCGTGCCTACAAATAATGTAGTTATCAAATATCAAGCATATCAAGCCGCAATGACTGTCCCAATTCCAAACATTACATATTTTGTCATTTTTATATGATTCAAACTATTTTATTTAATACATAATTGAATAGACTTTCCAAAATTTTAAAAGCAATATTTTGTTTTATAGACTGTCCAACAAACAATTTCCAATTGGTCATGACACATGCAATCCCGATGTGATATATTAAAAGAAAATAAAAATACAAAAGCACTGAAATTTATAGACATGAAAAAGCCATCCTTAAAAGGAACATAAAAAGTTATTAATAAAAATAGAAATAAAAAAAATGATTTTATAAATAAAAAATAACACTCATATTTTTACTTAAAAATTATTAAATAAAGATAAACATTATTAAATAATAATTATAAAAATATTATAAATATTTTTACTTCTTTTTAATTTTATCTATAACCAAAGCCCAGGCAAACTATATATAAAAACTTTATTTTATTGGAAGTTATATTTAATTGATGTAAATTTTTTTTTTGTAGTTATCTTTTTTTTATTTGAATACTATTTTTAAGTAGAGATATAAAGATCATTCGTTATTATTATTATTATTATTATTATTATTTTCATTTCTGTATTATTTTTTTATAACCAAACATACAAATGAAATGACATTTTTATTTTAAATTATTTTAATTGTAATTATTCCATTTTATTCATATTCTTTTTTTTAAATACCTAAGAATTCTGTGTGTCAAGGTATTAGGGTGCTACTTTTCCCCTTGTGGTAAGTCCAGCTTTGTCCCCAAAAGACCCAATAGTTTTTGCTTTTATTGAAAATTACTCATAATATTCTTTTATAAAAATATTATATTATTTACCATTCTGTGGTATAACTTCCTTTTGTTTTTTATTTTCATGTGAGGGTGGAAACAAATTTTTGGTTAACCTTTGTTGAACTTTCAACGTGCCTTTAGTGAAAAGACAAAACAAGACTTATAATCTAAAGTGTGCTTTCATCAGGTTCAAGAATGGAAGAAATAATCATATCTATTGTCTTATCTTGTAACTCTATTAGATGACACTTAGTGAACTTATCATGTACTTTTTTGTATTTTGTTATTGGCATCCATGAAATTAATGACTAATAATTATTCTTTTAATTGTGAATTTAAACGTAGCCTCCTGTGAAATCCAGATCGTGTCTTCTATAGTCACACTCCACTAGATAGTTCACAATATTTAACTACCCACATATATTATGATTCAATATTTTTTACCCATAACTTTTACAAGGTTTTTTTTTTTCTATTTTGCTTTTCTCAATTTTAACTTCACCCTCCACAATTCAAAATGTTAATAATATTTGTGAAAGTAATCACAAGTACTTGAACAATGATATATAACGAAACCATTTTATCCATATTATTTATAAAAAGTTGTTTTAATGATATAAAAAGTAGCATTCTGCTTGATTTGCTTAACATCTAAAGTTGTAAATGAAGGAAGAGCGTAATTCTTGACTTCAATGATTTATATATAGTTTTATCTTCAAATATTTTTAATTTTGTTGTTTATATTATATATCATTTAAAAAGTAATTTTATTATTACTTATTACATTTTACTTGATTTATTAGCTTGAAATAAGATTATTAATTATTTAATAGTAATATTTATTATTAAATTTGTTAACAAAGTGTTAATTATTTTTATTGTTTAATGATTTTTATCAAAGCATTAATATTATACTTGTATTTAAGTAGATAGAGAATAATTATAAAGACAGTCTTAGATTTACATTATTGAAATTGTTTATCCATTTTGTTGCATCAATTGGACAAAATAGATTTACTAATAATTATTAATAAATTTTAATTATTTAACTACTAAATTTTAATATAACAAGTAAATTTATCAAAAATATAATATAACAAATAAATATTAGTAAATTTTAAATATTTTATTGTTATTCACGTTAAAAAATTTAAGACATCATTTTTTAATTGAAAAAAGAAAATTACCCATAATTAAAATTTAAGAATTTTTCATATTTAACTTATAGTATTTTTAAACTACATTAAAATTTCACTATCATAAAAAAATATAAAAAACAAAGGGTTTAGATATAATAAATTAGGAAAAATTAATATTGGAATGAAATGAACTTAACCAAATTGAAAATATGTATTATAATAATAAATAATATATACTTATCATGGTTATTTCTTATATTATATATGTACGATATATAATTTTGTGTTATATTATTTTCTTTTGAACTATATACATTTATTAAATAATGCATAGTAAACTTAAAACTAACTTATGGTACAATGAACAAAAGTGTCTATAACTTACTTTAAGCATTTTCCTTTGAGTCTCAATGATGCCACAATTTATGATTGGGGTTCAAAAATTAGTGATTTCAATGCCGAAGAGTTTAGTAATACTTTGATATCTCAACTTAATAAACAGACACACTAAGACTCAATAATAATTTGAGTATTACTTTTGGTTATAATTTTTTTAAAATCTATTAGTAAGTAATATTAATTTTGGTTATTAGAAATAATTTTAATTTTTACCTTTTATTATAATAAAATTTATAAAATTTAAAATTTTAAGTATAATTTTTCTGGAATAAAATAAATATTTGGCAACCAATATGAAAGAAAGTGAGAGAGATAAATGCTAATTGAGCTTTTCATAATAATAATAATAATAATGAAATGATTTGAGAGAGAGAAAAAGGGAGAGAAATAGAAGCAAGTTTAAAACAATATAACTAAGGCCATTTGCTATTATACAAATTAACATTCACTTTTTTCTTTTCTTGGTAATTCATTATTGCTTAGTAGCCACATAATTAGATAGGTGATAGAAATTCCATATTAGAGGTGCAATTGAAGGTCCTCTCAATGCTTCTTTTGGGTCTCTTTGATTGAATTTCAATAGTGTAATTATCAAATTACACAACTTTTTATACTTTATTAAAATTACATAAATTTTTTATTACAATTTATAATATATACAAGTATCACTTGAAATACAAAATTTTATTTTATATTTTAATTTAATTTAAATTTTTTTATCAAAATACTCTCTATTTAAATTTTTTAGCTACAAAATATATTCAAATTAATAGAGAATTTAGTGAAAAATATTTAAAATTAATATAAAGTATAGATAATATTTTGTTTTGAGAGACTTTATATATATATATATATATATACATATATATATGAAAAATAGACAAAAAGTTAGTATAATTTTAACATGTCTAAAAAAAGGTGTATGTAATTACTCAATTAACCAATGATATACACTTGGGAAAAAATAATAATTGTCATCATTCTTCTAATATATTTTTTAGACCATCAACTAAATTAAAGGCCACTTAAATTCTTGTTTATTAAAACACCTCATGATCTTTGATGGAATTGCACAAGGTTCAAGCACTTGGAACAAAATAATGGACTCTACTTGTATGAAACATGTAAAATACGATACTTTTCAATCAAAAAGAAAGTGATACAAAAATGTGAAAATATATATGGAGCTCATCTCTTTTCCTTATACTTATTTCCTCTTTTCTCTTTATCATTGCTTTGACTGCTTAATTAATTTATCTAAAGAGGATTCTATCTTCAATATTGCTTTCTTGTTAAACCCATTAGCATATAGTACAATATTTTAAGGTGAATTTGTCATAACTATTAAGTGTCAACCTGTTATTCAAATATATCATAAATGCATATCAAAATGATGATCCTGTCGCTAGTTATTCAAATGCTATAGTTCTTTGTTATAGTATTTTGTCGTGACAGCTAATTAGTATTGAATTATTACACTATTTTTATTTTATTTTACGTTGCATTATCCATATTTGTTAATATGCTTAATGTGAGGATGATCAATATCTTGAAGATGATATTTTAGAATTAAAATTAGATAGTAGTTAAATTAATATAAAAGATCAAATTCAAAAAAATGATGGTCTTATATTGTTGGAATTACTATATTCTTTCATTATCATACAACTAATTATTAAATATAAGATAATATTTTATTAAATAATTATCTAAAATATTTTAAAATATTAAATTATTTATTAATTAACAATTCTTAACAGAACTAATTTGATTTTTGTGCAAATAATGAGTATGATCATATTAATAAATCTACTAAAACAAATAAAATATTGTTACATATTTGGTATTATTTAATAATTATTGTGTTATAATAAAAAAACATAGTATTTACAAGAACACAATATTGTTACTCAATCAAAAAATGATATATTTCTTGGGGCCAAAAAAATAATTTCAGTTCACATATAACAATTTATAATCATTATTAATTCATTATGATGATTTTTTGTCATAATCTTAGCCAACTTTTTCTTAAAATCAATTTTGGAGTGCATTTCTTCTTATTGGATTTGTATTAATTACCTACAACTATTTTTCTTTCTTATAATCTTGCACTTTTATTGCAACTTTTTAGTGTCAAATTTGACCTAAGGATTTTTAATCATTTTTCCCTTATATAAATATTATTATTTTTTGGTACAAGTTCTATATTATTTATTCCTTTCAAAAGTAATTATTCCTATAATCCATTGTTTGTTGCCATTAAATGTTGGCATAAAATTTTTTAAATAAAATCACTTCAAAATGTTATTTCAAAACTTTTAGTGGTGATATATATGTCATCACAGAAATATACTTTTAGTGGCAACACAAACATCTCACCACTAAAAATTTTTATGTAAAAAATCTTAACTTTACAAAATCAAATTACAAATTATTAATTGAAGCAAATCTTTTAGTGGCGACATATATATGTTGCCATTAAAAAGCCTTTTCGGTGGCGACAGTAATGCTCGCCACTAAAGGTTTTATAATAAAGTTTAGTGGCGCCATCGGTCGCCACTAAAAAGTAGTTTTAGTGGCGACAAGCCTTGTTGCAACTAAAAACTTTTATAAGAAAAAAAATTTAATAATGAAAAAAATATAAAATCTTTAGTGACAACTTTTATCGCCACTAAAAGTAGTTTTAGTGGCGACAAACACTGTCGCCACTGAAACTACTTTTAGTGGCGACAAGTTGCTCGCCACTAAAACTAATCTTTAGTGGCGACCATCTTAATGTCGTCACTATAACTATTTTGTGACAATTGGTGGGTCGCCACTAATTCTCTTTAGTGGCAACGTTTTTTGTCGTCACTAAAAAATATATCAAAATTAATAATAATATTATAGTGGGGACTTTTAGTGACAACATTTTATGGTCGCCACTAAAAGTATTCTTTTAGTGGCGATAAAAGTTGTCACTAAATATTTTTTTTATTATTAAATTTTATTCTTATAAGAGTTTTTAGTTGCAATATGGGAGTCGCCACTAAAGTTAATCTTTAGTGGCGACTATTTTTATGTCGCCACTAATTCCCCTTTTGTGACAATTTTTTGTTGCCACTAATACTCTTTAGTGGCGACCTTTTGTGTTGCCACTAAAAAGTATGTCAAGATTAATAAAATAGTATAGTGGCAATTTTTAGTGGCAACATTTTATAGTCGCCACTAAAAGAGCACTTTTAGTGTCAATCTTTTATTGGTCGCCACTAAAAGTTGCCACTAAAAATCTATTTTTTTGTAGTGTTAAGACAAAAGTAGATCCTTCTCTACCCTGATATATTCATTAAAAGTCACTACTAAGTCAAGGGTCATAAATATTAAGAGCTAGCCTAATTAAAAATTGGCTCAAGAAGTTTTTAAAATTCTTTCACCTAATTCAACTCCCTTTTTATATGCTTATTATTAATTGTACTGAGTATAACCATATAAATGCATTCAATTAGGCATGTATTGTTTGATCAAGAAAACTAATAAGGCATATATTGAACAATCCAGGTAAACAAGAAAATAGATAAGCCTTACTGAGTATATATAAGATCATCACCAAGGTATGCAGTCTCTCTTTTCTGCATTAGTTGAAGAGCAGTAATTAATTTTTTTTTCGTCAATGTCCTCATCCTTGTATTTGCAATGTAATAAACAAATTTTGAAGAGTTTGTCATAAATATCTAAGTTGATATGCATGTAAAATTATATGGGTTCAAACATAATTTAGACTCCTCAACATTGGATAGGTGTAAATAAAATCGATCATACATCAATAAGTAATTGTTTATAGAATAATATTTAATAAAATTCAATTTAAGATTGAAAGTTTTAGTCGTGCATATCATGTTGATAAATATTTATGTTGAAATGACTTTTTGTTCTCTACTAATACAAGAAACAAATATATATATATATATATATATATGCATTGTCAAACACAAGCTACTTCTTTCCACTGTAATTTTTGTGATGATGCCTTCAAATCTCAAAACCCAAGTCCCACATCAGAAAAAACTCAAATGGAAAGGAAATTCCTCATATATAAAAGAGGGGACAAGTCCCACGTCGAGTAGAATTAAGTTGGAAGTGGGATTGTTTATGTATATAAAGAGGATTTCTACAGTTATACTATGTACTTGTATCATTCAGTCTCAATAGTGTAAATTTTTTTCTCCCTACTCGTGGATATAGGTCACATTGGTTGAACCACGTTAATTTTTTGTATCATTCTTTCTTTTCTCTCTACTTTCCTAATACCGCCAATTCACAACAATTGGTATCAGAGCCAGGTTGCTTGGCTAGGGTCCTTGGTTCAGATCCAGGGTACTTGGCTAGACATTTGGCTTAAATTTTTTTTTTCTTTTTGTTGAAAGAAGATGGCGTCTCACAAATTTGATATTGAGAAATTTAATGAGTCGAATGATTTCACATTGTGGAAGGTGAAGATGCAGGCAATTCTGGTTCAGCAAAGGTGCGCGACGGCGATAGATGGAGAGGGAAGGTTGTCTGAGAGTTTGAAGGCGAAGGAAAGGGCAGAGATTTTGGCGAAGGCTCATAACGCCATTCTATTGAGTTTGATGAATGAGGTCTTAAGGGAGGTTATAGACGAGACTTCTATGGCTTTGTTATGGAAGAAATTAGAAAGTAAGTACCAGAAAAAATCCCTAACAAATTAGTTATATCAGAAGCAGCGATTGTATACCCTCAGGATGTCAGAAAGTACACGAATAAGAGATCATATTGACAATTTTAACCGAATTATTTTAGATCTTCAAGGGGTCGGAGTTAAAATTGAGGAAGAGGACCAGGCAATAATTCTTTTATACTTGTTGCCTAATTCATATGAAAACTTTGTTGACACGATGCTTTGTGGGAGAGACACTATCTCAGTTGGTGATATAAAGAATGCTTTACAATCAAAGGAACTGAAGAGGAGAGTGTCTGGGTTTGGTGAGAAAGTATCAGATATGGGTTTGGTAGTGAATAGAGGCAAGAGCAATGAGAATAATGAAGGTAATTGAAGTAAGTCTCCTTCAAAGTCAAGATCCAAGTGGCAACTACGGTGCTTTAAGTGTAAGGAAAAGGGGCATTTCAAGAAGGATTGTCTACAGTGGAAAAATGGAAACAATCAAAATGAATCAAATGGTAAGGCAAGTGCCTCAGTGGTTCAAGACAGTTTAAATAAGGGTGATGGTGGAAATGTTCTGACGATTAGTACCTCAAATTCTGCAAATACCTAGGTCATGGATACTAGAGCTTCTTATCACATGACTTTTACAAAGAAGCTGTTTACTTCTTTTAAGGAATGGAAAGATAATGTGAAGTTGAGAGATGATCAGGAGCTTAGTGTTGAAGGCAGTAGGTCAGTACAGGTAAAAATGTTTAATGGTATGGTTAGAACATTTGATGCATGGTATGTTCCTGGGCTATGAAAAAATTTGATTTCTCTGGGTGCCTTGGACAAACAAGGATACAATTTTTCTAATGAGGGTGGACAGGTGAAGGTCTCTAGAGGTGCTCTGGTAGTGATGAAGGGTAGACTTCAGCATGAAGTCTATATACTCATTGGAAACTCGGTAATGGACACTGTGGCAGTTTCTAGTATTTTGGAGAAGAATAATGATCAAACAGAGTTATGACATTGATGACTGGGACACATGAGTGAGAAAGGACTAGTAGTGTTGTGAAAGTAGGGGTTGTTGGAGGGCGTGGAAACTAGAAAGTTGAAGTTTTATGAAACTTGTGTCAAAGGCAAGCAACGTAAAGTCAAGTTCAGTTCGAGAAAGCATACCTCCACTGATATCCTTGAATATATACATTCAGACTTGTGGGGTCCTTCTCCAGTTGAGTCTCATAGAGGGTGCAGATGCTTTGTGACATTTATTAATGACTACTCCAAAAAATTATAGGTGTATTTTCTGAAGAAGAAGAAGGATGAGGTGTTTGGGAAGTTCAAAAAGTGAAAAACTATGATTAAGAAGCGTACTGGAGAGCAAGTCAAGACATTCAGAACTGATAACGGGTTGGAGTTCTACAATACACCATTTGATGAGTTCTGTAAGAAAGAAAGTATAGTGAGACACCACATTGTACGGCACACACCACAACAAAATGGTATAGCAAAGCAGATGAACCAAACACTTTTGCAGCGTGTAAGATGTATGCGGTTGAGTAATAATCTTCCTAAGCAATTTTGGGTTGAAGCAGTTAACATTGCAACCTATCTAGTGAATAGATCTCCATCAACTGCAATTGATCTGAAGACTTCACGAGAGGTGTAGTACGGTACACCTTCGGACTATTCTGGTTTGAAGATATTTGGGTGCCCGGCATACGCTCATGTGAATGATGATAAACTGGAGGCGAGGGCAATAAAATGCATATTTTTAGGGTATGCAACTGGTGTGAAAGGGTATAGACTATGGTGTATAGAATAGGACAGGACCCCAAGATTCATTATTAGTAGAGATGTGACGTTTAATAAATCTGTTATGTTTAACCAGAAGGAAAAACTTGATGATCTTGCAGAAAAAGATCTGGGTGCTAATCAGTAGGTGGAGTTTGAGGTGGAGACCTCAAGGATAAACAAGAGCTCTATAGACCAACCTAGAGATTTGCAGGAAGAGCAGCGGAGTATAGCAATAAAGAGAGGAAGAAGAGAAAATAGAAGACTTGTCAGGTATGCAGCTTGTGTGAATTTTATTGATACTAACCCTATTACATATGCACTGATGGTGGTAGAAAGCATTGATGTTGAGGAGCCGCAGTCCTACAAGGAGGCAGTCTAAAGAAAGGAGGCAACTGGCCAGTTATTAGCTATGAATGAAGAAATGCAATCCCTATCAAAGAATGGGGCTTGGGAGCTAGTACCTCTACCAAAGGGTGTAAAGCTTGTAGGATGCAAGTGGGTGTACAAGAAGAAGGAAGGGATTCCTGAAGTTAAGTCGGAATGTTTAAGGCGAGACTTGTAGTGAAGGGGTTCTCACAAAAGGAAGGTATAGACTACCATGAAGTATTCTCTCCAGTTGTGAAGCATCAGACCATTCGGGTTCTTCTAGCCATGGTAAGTGGCTTAATTTGGAGTTGGAGCAACTTGATATGAAGACAGCGTTCTTCATAGGAATCTGGAAAAGGACATCTACATGACTTAGCCTGAGAGGTTTCAACTTGATGCTTTCATGATTTCTAAAGAATTTATTTGTAACCCATTCGATAGCTGTGTGTATTCTAAGAAGTTGTTAGATGATTATTGGATCTACTTGTTGCTGTACATGGATGATATGTTGATAACAGCAAAGAACAATGCTGAAATCAACACGTTAGAAAGGTTACTGAGCAGTGAGTTTGAAATGAAGGATCTGGGTGTAGCCAGAAAAATCTTAGGCATAGAAATTTAGAGGGATTGAAAAGCACGCCGATTGTATGTGTTATAACAGAAGTTCATTAGGAAGGTGTTGTGATCTTTTCATATGGATCAAGCCAAGCCTGTGAGTACCCCATTAGTAGCACATTTCAAATTGGATGCTAGTACACTACCGAGCACAGATGAGGAGAAAGACTACATGAATGGGGTCCCTTATGCTAGTGCAGTTAAGAGTCTAATGTAAGCGATTGTATGCATAAGACCAGACTTAGCCCATGTAGTTAGTGTTGTGAGCATATTCATGGGAAATCCAGGGAAGACTCATTGGGAAGCAATAAAGTGGATCATGCAGTACTTGAGAGGTACAGTTGATGTTTGTCTAGTTTATGGTACTGATGGATTTGCTGATAAATTGGTAAGTTGTACAGATTCAAATTATGATAAAGACCTTATGAGGTGGAGATCGTTGACATGTTATATCTTCATCCTGTATGGATGTGCTATTAGTTGGAAAGCAACTTTGCAGTCTACAGTTGCTTTGTTGACTACTAAGGCAGAGTACATGTCTTTGACCGAGGGAGTAAATGAAGCAATGTAGTTATATGGCTTGATTGAAAGCTTGGGATTTAAGGTTCAGATGTCTGAGGTGTATTGTGACAGTCAAAGTGCATTGAACCTGGCAAAGAACCCAATCTACCATGAAAGGTCCAAGCACATAGATGTCAGATTGAATTTCATCAGGGATGCCTTGGAAAATAAGGTGGTGACCATAGAGAAGATACCAATAGCAGAGAATCCAGTAGACATGTTGACAAAGCCTTTGCCTATTGACAAGTTCTGGCATAGCTTGGACCTGATGCGAATACGAGTAGCATAAGGCCCTACGAGGCGTAATGGCAAGGAGATGATCGAATCAGATGTCTGGAGATTTTAAGTCAAGGTGGAGAATTGTGATGATACCTTCAAATCTCAAAACCCAAGTCCCACATAGGATAGAATTCAGATGGGAAGGGAATTCCTCATATATAAAAGAATGAACAAATCCCATATCGAGTAGAATTAGATTAGGAGTGAGATTATTTATATATATAAAGAAGGCTTCTACAATTATATCCTGTACCTTGTATCATTCCATCTCAATAGTGTAAAGTTTTTTCTCCCTGCCCGTGGACGTAAGTCACATTGGCTGAATCACGTTAATTTTCTGTGTCATTCTTTCTTTTCTCTCTACTTTCCTAATACCGCCAATTCACAACAATTTTCGTGAAGCTCCTTTTAAAATAACCAAAAAACTACAAGGATTGATAATATAGAGATGTTCAAGAAATTACCACATTTATCTAGATTAGCATTGTTTATGTCCAGAACATAGTTTCCAGGGTAGTCCTTACACATTTCCTGGCATCTTCTTATGCAGTCCATGTATTTATTTGGATCTTCTGTAATGCAAGAAAGCCTACATTCTGCATTGCACTGAGTCTATTTATAAATATCATCAAATTAAATAGGGAAAGTGGAGACAAAGGAGGCATTGTCAAATTGGGCTAGAAATATTATGGTCACCAGTACCACATAAAGGACATTAATTTTGCCCATTGCAATATCCTAAATATCTATCTTTTGAGTATTATCAAATTCAACAACTTAGTGTTCTATATATATATATATATATACATACAAACACACATATATACAATAGTCATGAAACCTTGAATTTTTCTATTTGGGAAGGAACAATTTCTTGAATACAAAAATAATTAGAGAAGATATGTTGAGAAATTAATCTTTATTTTAATGTATATAGTGGCCTTTACCTGAGCGACTCTTGGTAAAAGGTCATTTTACATGGAACTAGAATTTTTTATTTGGGAAGGAACATTTTCTTGAATAAAAAGATAATTAAAGAAGAAATGTTGAGAAGCTAATCTTTATTTTAATTAATATATATGTCACTGTAACAAAAAAACTAATTTTTGATTTAAGTATCAATTAAAAAATGTTAATTCAGTTAAAAATATATTATTTCTAACTATAAAAAAATCAACCAGGTCATTTGTTAGTTAGTAAAAAGTTACTAATTGATAATCAAAAAAAAAAATGGGAATAAACAGTCACATCTATTACATTAATCGTTTGTAGCTTTTTACATTCTCACTAACTTTTTGGTCAAACAATTTGACCAAAAGTCAGCAGGTACAGTTTTTTGTTTCTTTTTTTTCTCATTTTAATTTATTTTTTTTTCGTCCTATACTTTTTCTTTTCCTTCTTCATACATTCAGTATCCTTCATCTTCTCTTTCTTCGTCCGTCCAAAATGCTTCATGTTTTCTGTGTGTGAATTCTATAAACATTATAAATCAAAAATTACAAATTTGAAAAAATATTACGAATTAAAAACTCAAATAAATCTTTACCTTTTGCAATTATCTTTGAAAAAAAAAGTATAAGAAATAATAAGCAAAAAAAATAAAAACAAAACAAGAAAAAGTAGAACAGACCTGAAACAGAATGAAATAGAGAACAAAAATCATCAGGGTTAAAAGTGAAGAAGATGCAAAACGAAAAGTTATGTATATATAAAAAGGAAAGAATAAAATTTTTCTAGGTTTTAAATTCACATAACTTTAAATTTTGTTTAAAATAAAAAAATAAATCTTTACTGACTTAAGTTTGGTCGGACAGGGCTAACCAAATGTTGTTTACATCTTTTTATTGTTCCTCCAGTTTTTTGTTTGGCAGCTTTTTATCTTTTTTAATCTTCTTTACCGGCTGAAAACTTTTTACAAATTATTGTTGAGTGACTAAATTTCTCTCCAGAATTACAACTTTTTTTCCTTCAGAAAGTTAGTCGCGAACTAATTAAATATTAAAAAAATTGAAATAGTTGGAAATCAATCAAAAAGTTCAGTCAGCGTTCCCTAACATTTTATAGAGAGTGTGTGTGTGTGTGTGTGTGTGTGTGTGTGTGTGTGTGTGTGTGTGTGTGTGTGTGTGGAGAGTGGCCTTTACCCCAACGACTCATGGGAAAGGTCATGGTTACACTGAACTGGAATTTTCTATTTGAGGATGAACATTTTCTTGAATTAAAAAAAAATTAAAGAAATGTTGAGAAATTAATCTTTATTTTAATATATATATATATATATATATATATATATATATATTGATATATATGGCCTTTACCCCAACGACTCTCGGTAAAGGTCGTGGTTACATTGAACTGAAATTTTCTACTTGGGAAAGAACATTTTCTTGAATAGAAAATTAATTAACGAAGAAATGTTGAAAAATTAATCTTTATTTTAATATATATAGTGACCTTTACCCCAGCGACTCTTGGTAAAAGTCATGATTACACTGAATAATTTAATTAGCAGAAAAATTAGAAAAAAGAAAGCTTTAGATGAAATTTACGAATAGACTTAAAAAAACTCTGCCTATATATAATCAAGAAATCTTATCGTTCTTAATAGGAATAATTAGAAGTATAATATATACACACAAGCATGTATGACATGTATATCTATTCATATTATTTGCAGTTTGATCCCAAAAACTTAACTATATGCATCTGATATCTCGATCTCACGCACACATAAAGCATAGTCTTTATTTAAATTTCCTGAAAAGGATAAAAAAAAACAAAGTTGCATGTGAACAGATTCCATACTTTTCGTGAAATTATTACAGAAATATTATTTTAAAAAAAGTGTAAACCGTGTCACATATAATTATTTATGCAATATTTATACTCAATGTATAAAAGAAAATTCTCAAACGCAAACTGAGTCACTACAGATGTCTACTCCATTTTGGTGTTGGTTGAGGGTTTTATTTCACTTCGCGACGAGAGAAATTTGTACGGCTTAATTAGTTCTATATATAGTGTCAGAAGTGGCATGGTGCCATTTTCTACATGATAAGATTGTGTCCGTTAGATCAATTTGATTATAGAGTAGACTTAGATGTAATTTTTTTAAATTAAAACATGATAAGTATATAACTTTCTAATAATATCATAATAAGTCATAGTACTATTTTTTACTTCTAACACCAATTGTTGTGGTAACAATCACAAAATTATAGCTTAAATGGGGAGTAGAGAATGATTTTTTTTTAGCGCTGTTAAAAGAATGTACTTTATGTAACAATTTAGATATAGCATCTCAAAACTATTCCCAAAACTCAAATAGGGTGCAATTTTTTAAGTGTTACTATTTTATCCATTTTAAGCAATAGTTTAAGTATATAACTTATAAAATTTAATTTTGCATCACCTCAAAACAATTCTCAAAAATCAAATAAGAAACGAGTTTTAAACATTGCCTATCTTTTTTATTTTATGCAATAGTTTGAGTGCGTTGCTTATAAAATCAAATTTTACAATGAATTAAAACTGGTCCCAAAACTCAAATAAGAAATAGTTTTTAAATGTTGCTTATCTTTTATAATTTAAGCAACAATTAAGTGATGACCTATAAAATTTAATTTTGCAATAGATAAAAACTATTCTCAAAACTCAAATAAGAATATGTTTTAAGTGTTGACTATTTTTCCTATTCTAGGCAACAGTTTAAATGTGTGGCCTATAAAATTTAATTTTACAATAAATAAAAACCATTCCCAATAAGTCCCTATTGCCTCTAGTTTTTTTTTAAATATTGATAATAACACTTGTTTATGAAATAAGAAACCTTTTTTCACTAAATTGGCTAAATGGAATAATTCAAAATTTTTATTCATCAACATTTGCCATAAAATTGACAAAGAAAATATTTACACGTAGTTTTAATTAATTTTTCAAAAATGAAATAAAATTACATAAAAAATTGTATGAAAATGCATAAAAGTATTAATATAAATAGAATGAATAATAATAACAAATTATATATGTGTGTGCGTATACAAGACAGAAGGGTTTTGAAACTTGGTTCCTCCTTCAACGTTTTGTTTCTTCTTTTGCTTGCGGCACATACTCTCCCATTTCGGGGTTTTTTTCATACCTTTTGTTTGCTGTCCTCTTTCTATATGTCACCCTTCAGTTTAGTTTCATGCCTAGGATTTGTAGATTCATGTAATACAGGCACCTTCACACATGGGCACTTTGAATTACCTGTATAGTTTTACTCTAATTTCGATGATAGTACAGGGGACTATATGCTATAGCTTCTATAAAACAAAATAGTAATGGGTTCATTTTTATAGTTTGTTTTGAATATTAATATTTTAATTCTTTCTACATTACAAATATATAATAATTACATCACATTCTATTATGCAAGAACATTTTATTGGTAAAAGAGATGGAAATGAAGAGCACTAAGATGAGCATCTCCTATATATATATATATATATATATATTGGATCAATTACTTTTATTGTGAACTTTTGTTAGAAGTTTGTATTACATCACTCATTTTAGTAATATCAATTAGGTCACATATTGTAATTGTATCTTTAAATTTTTTTTGTTGAATATTGATATAGAACAATATACATTGTAAAATAAAATTTCTTTCTAAGATAGTAAATATCCATACAACAGCTTTAGAGTTATATTTGTAGAATGTGATTTATGTTTCAACAAAATTGTCATTGAAATATGAAAAAAATATGTCTTATTATTTATAGGAAATGATTTTTTGTTATAGTTCAAAAAAATGACATTTTGCCAACACTAAAAAAACTGTTGCCTATTCTTGATAGGCAACATTTTATTTTTGTAATTAAAAAAAAAAGATATTGCCAACACTAAGAAAACTATGGCCCATTCCCTATAGGCAATATTTTTTTTTTTTTGGGTAGTTGGACAAGAAAAGCCATATTACCAATACTAAGAAAGCTTTTGTCTATTTCTTCTAGGCAAGTATTTTTTTTCTTGTCGCCAAAAAAGGCAATAGTTAAACTCCGTTGCTACAGTTGCTAGTTGAAAACCATCGCCTATTGTTTATGCAACAAGTTATTATTGTTTCCTAAAAAGGCAACAGTTTAAAAGCATTGCAACAGTTACCAATTGAAAACCATTGCCAATGGGAACAATTTTTTAAAAATTGTTGTCTTAAATAGTAAGCAATAGTAGAATATAGTACAAATGATTAGGCAATAGTTTTGGCATTTTAAACGACAAATTTTTAGTGTTGTCAAAGGCTAAAAACATTGTATCAAGTATATAGTTTAATTAGGGAATCATACAATTATCTACAAAAGTCATCCACTTGTGATGGTATTATGAGAAAACTATACACTTGTCATATGTTGATTAGGAAACATGATAACAAATATATAAGAAGCTACATATAAATTTTTTCTTCCTTCAATTATATGCATGGAGAAAATTATGAGAATGAAGTTTAAAAAGTTCACAAAAATTTTTTCAATAATTGTAAATAAATTTTTACTCTAATATCTTATAACGTTCTTAAAAAATCATTTTAGTGAATAATTTGTTATTTATTACGAAAATTTTTAAATTATTATAATTTATTTGTTGTATATTATTATTTATGAACAAGATGATGAAAGAAATAATATGACTAGATTATCTTTGTTTATTTCTAATAATCAGTTTATCAAAAATAATAAATACTAAATTCATAATGTATTTGTGTATTTTTTTTTTTGGGCGCTTGTAATTTTAAATTGAAAAGTGATACCAATCTCTTGCGGTTCTCACTATCCAAGGAGCTAATTCATCATGTGGTTAAGGAGGTTTCAAGAGCAATGATTATAGATAATTTTAAGACCATTAATATTTGATTAAAGGAGTTTCATTAAAGATATTCAAGAGACCATTTCTAAATATCGTGATAACCAATTTGAAAAGTTAAGCTTTTTTGTATAAAATATTTAATAGAAATTATTGAGTTTTGTCAAAAATTTTTAGGAGTTAATGAGACATTATAATGCAATTTAAGCATAATAAAATATATTGCTTGAGTTTTTTATGTTTATATTATGCTTGTTAATTAGTTTTTATATTTTATTGAAATGAAATAAAAAATATTTCAAATTTATTAGATAAATAAAGCATTTTAGTGATAGAAATGTCTGTTGCTAAAAGGCTCTTTTTTTGGCAATATTATAAACCTCAGTGACAATAAAACACTTGTAGGTAAAAGTTTTAAAATTATATCCATAGCTTATAAAATCAGGAGTAAAAGCAAGCAAATTTGATAAAAATTCAAACCATAGGGCTAGTCAACTGGGGCTATACCCATAAATATCTACCTTTTACCCTTAAAAATTTACCATCACTATTTAGCATTTATCTTGTAGTGATGCATTAGTGTGTTAACTCAAAAGCTTTCAAGTAGTTCAATTAATTGTCACTACTAAAAATCAGGCCTTTTGTCATGGTGCCTTAACTATAGTTAAGGAAACCATGACTACTCCACATCTTAATTGTGGTTTATATAACCACAATTAAGATAGGTGTCTTTATTGCAATTTTATCTAAATCTTAGTTAACACAAAGTCATAACCATGGTTTTTAAGAAACTACAATTAGACAAAGTCCTAATAGCAATTTTTTAAAACCATGGTTAGGATATATGACATCCTAACCACAATTAGGGCATTGATAAAAATGCCCTAACTTGTTCCCTTTCATTCTAGCATTGCCTGAGCAACACCCATGCCCAAAATTTTAGCTTTCGATCTTACCCTTTCTCCTTCTTATTCCAATAACCATTATCACGCCAAAGACCACCACCACTATTCCACTAATAATTCCAGTGGCAACATGGTGTTACCAGTCACCATTAAAGAAGTCGTGATTTTTATTCAAAAGCCATTATTTTCTCTCATTTTAGAAGTTTGTTCTAATATTTTTCTCCCATTTTACATAGTTAGAGCATTTTCCATCAATCTCTATTATTTTTTGGGGTTCAGGTGATTTGTTGGTTTTGATATTAAATAGTTTTTCTCCTATTTATCTATTTTTTTCTATTTATTGTTGCACTTGTATCTTCTTCTTGGATCCCATTTTTATTGCTTCCTACTCTTGAGCTTTAGAACTAGGTGTTTTTTGAATTTCTTTTGCTATTTGCTTCAAGTCCTTGGACAAGAGAAGTCTAGTTTGTTGTTGATCATATAAAGTTAGAATATTTTCATTAGGTAATTGGTATGAATGTTTGTTTCTTCTTAATTTGCTTATTTTGTCTTTTGGTAAAGTTTGCCTCATGGTTAGATTTTTCTCTTTTGCTTTTATAATGCTATATGTTTATCTATTATATCCTTTTTATCCCTTACATTATGTTTTCACCACATATTTGATGGTTTTCAATTTTTCTTCTATAATTGTGATATTTTGGTTGGCTTATTGTTTAAATATGCTTTGGAATAAATGCTATCAATTTGATAGAGACTAGCTATGTTGTGGGTTTTTTTTTGGCATTGAAATAATTGATATATATATATATTGGCTTTGAAATTCATTTGAGAATTTATGCTTTGGTCTCGTAGTTTGTGATGTTGTGGTCTCTCTTTTCTAATATTATGATTTGTAAGATGTAATTGTTTGCTATGTATATTCTATTGACATATCTCAATGAAATAATAAATGGCTTTAGAGAGTTAAGAACTAATATAGAGAAATCTTAAAAGAAAAAAGAGTATGAGAGAAGAAAAGGCCATTTTGGAGGCCAGTTAGATTCATATTGATTAAATGAATTGTTAAACAACACATTTGCATCAAGTAGACATGTATGCACAAGAAATTAGTGTTTTTATTTAGATTTGGTCAGTAATTTTTAATTAGATCAATATTATATAAACTTCAACTATTTTCAGTTTATTAGCTTTAAAAAATGGATAAGTCTTGAATAGCTAGGCCTTAAAATATCCAAGAATATTTAAAGGATTTAGTGGATTTTTAGACTTTATATTTGCCAACAAGATTGTAGAGGCTAAAACAATATGCCCATATCCTAAATGCGGCTTTAAGAAGTGGCATATCAAAGGAGATATGTGTGACCACTTGATTGTTAAACCATTTCCCCAAGGATACACTTTTTTGTCATGCATAGGGAGAGATATGATATAAAAGAGCCTCTTGCAAATTCTCCGACAAGGCCACAAGTGAGAGAAAAACAAATCTGTAAGGATGAGCTTGTGAATGACATGGTTTATAGTGCAATTAAGGTTTATCATGAAACCAAAAGTGTTGATAAAGTTAAGGATCCAGGTCCATCCTCTTACCAAAAGATGAATAAAAATATTAAAGAGTTTTTTGAGTTAATCAAGGATGGGTAATAGAATATGTATGAAGGATGCAAGAAATACTCATAATTATCTTTCTTGGTGAGATTGTATCACATTAAGTGTATGTTTAGAATAAGTAACAAGGCTTTGTCCATGATATTGAAGTTATTAAAGAATGCTTTTGAACATATAAAGATTCTACCTTCTTTGTATGAAACCAAGAAAATCATCAACAATTTGAAGCTCGACTACCAAAAAAATTCATGCATGTTTAAATGATTTTATATTATATTAGGACAACTATAAGAAGAGGGATGTGTGTAAAAAGTGCAATACATTTAGATAAAAACTAAAAAGCAAGGATGGAAAGCGAATGAAGAAGCCTACAAAAATCCTTAGATACTTTCCACTAAAATCACAGTTACAAAGGTTGTTGATCTCTTCTAAGACTACTAAGCACATGAGATGGCACACCGTGGACAAGAATAACAATGGCATGATAAGGCATCTAAGAGACTTAGAGACATGGAGGAGATTTGACATAATGAATCCTCAATTCATAGAAGATCCTTAGAATGTATGCCTAGAATTAGTTATAGATAGTTTCAATGAATTTGGTAACTTGAGTACAAGTTATAGCATCTGGCTAGTGGTTTTTATACCTTGCAACCTCCCTTCATGAATGTGTATAAAATAGAGTTCATTTCTTCTTTAAATGATAATTTTAGGAAAGAGAGTACTAGAGAATGATATAGATGTCTTGTAACCTCTAATAGAAAAGTTGATGGATTTGTGAAATGCAGGGGTTGAGACTTTTGATTCTTACACCAATAAATTCTTCAATATGTGTGCAATATGATGTGAACTATTAGTGATTTTTCAGGGCTTGGAACATTTTCTGAGTGGAATGTACATACTAGGCTAACCTATCATCATATAACTTGAACTCAGCTCCTTTTCGCTTTTCTCATAATTAGAAGTGGTGTTTCATGAGACATTATTATTTTCTAAATTCATGACATAAATTTAGATTGTCCCAAAGTTAATTTGATGGAAGGGAAGAAAAGAGAAATCCTCCAATGGTCGTAATTAGTTGAGAAATCTTAAAACAAGTTGAGAATATTGATGTTATATTTAGAAAAGAGATTAAAGTTAAAAGCTAAAAAAGAAGAAAATGAGGAATCGATATTGTGATACAATCTTGACATGATCCACATTGAAAGAATGTCTATGGCAATATGATACTCACTTTGCTGAATAAATCTAAAAGATCAAAAAACTACTTACAAGCATAGAAAGACTTACAAGAAATAAGGATAAGGTTTGAGTTCTGACCTAATGACAATGGTAGATATCAACTAGCTTTATTCACATTTATGTTGATTAAATGTTTTGAACTTGTTTGTGATTTTTTTTTTCTGGGAAGAATCTTGACGATGAAAAGGTTTTTTAAGAAGAAGATTAGTTCAGGCTCATCTTGCATTGGCACTTCAGCTACTTCAAGCCCTAACTAGTGCTAGTGGTCAACCAAGGTACATAGATTTCAAACTTGAGGTTTTAGTCATCGAGCCCTCCTTTAAAGATATTCATAACTTGTTTGCTAAAAAAGAGGCAATGAAAGAACAAGTTGGTTAGCTTGCATAAGAAGGAAATAGAAGAAATTAGTACATTGATATTACAGGTAAGTAAGACAACATCCTCTAATGTATTGAAATCAATTAATCTAAGATGAGACAAGAGCAATTAGACATATAACAATAACTTCCCAAGTAGTTTGGATACTACCTAAAGGGCATAGAGTTCTCATGGAGAGAAATAAGCATTTTCAACTTATTGGAAAAGGAAATGGCCTTTTAGGTATATTCTTAAGGAATGTTGCGACAAACTCTATAACATTTCCTATTAACTACTTAAGCAAGTCGAAGGTTCCAATTTAATATGAGAATGACACTTTCAAAATTACTACACAGGTACTATATTGATTATTAAACTATTTTATGACTTGTTCATGTTCGTCCATATTAACTAAATTTTATGTTTTATGTTGCACAAACACTTTGTAGTTGATGATAGGCATAAGAAGTGGTGTTTTTTATCTATGGGTGAGAAATGGAGGCAAAAGAGGAAGGATTTGCATGATAGGTGACAAGCTGGGACAAAGACGAAAGAGGAACTATTGCAATTAGTCCTTAATAGGTTGTTAAGGGAGGAATGGGCGTCCTACATTCAATACTGGGTTGACCTAAGGACTTTGGTAATAACATTTTTTTCATATTTCTAGTATTATTAAAAGATAAACTTATTATGTTTCTATCAATCATCAGGCCATGGTGGAGTAAAATAAAGCAATTAGGAAAAAGCAGATGGTTCACCACACTAGTGAATCAAATAGCCTTTCAAGAAAAAAGGCTAAGATGCTAAGAGACATTTGGTGAATAGTATAAATAAATGTTTGATATAATATGATATATGCTACAGTATTTGTCTTATACTTTTTAGAAAGCTAAGTGTGGAGGCCTAGTCACCCAAGGAAATGTGTGAACTGCCACACATAAGACAAGAGATGGAACCCCAATAAACGAATGAGGTCCATGAACTTAAAATGTAACAACAAAAAATGAATATAGCTTTGACATTCATCCTCCAAAATTTTCAGAGACAACTGCCACCTAAATTAGCTAGTCTTGGTGTTCCTGTAATAATATTATAACCTTTATAATTTTACTTAATTCTTATGAATGAATATTTATTTGATACGATCTTTAATTTGTTACTTATTAATTCATTTTGCTTTTATACTCAAGTACTAAGTAGTTAAGATAGCGGAAACTTAGGACCTCCAACTCAGTCTCTAAACTCATCATAGTTAGTTCAGTATTCTAATTTGTATATAAACTATAATTGTATTGCATTTGAATTTTGAAGCTAATTAAATATGTTTGAATTTCAATGGTAAATTATGATTAAAACTATTATTGTCCTTGAATATCATTGGTATATTATGATTGAATGGGCTATATAGGGTTGTATAACAACTATTATAAGCAAGGCTGTTAATATACGTTACTAGATTGAAAAAAAGAAAAAGAAAAATTTAGCCACTATTAAAAATTGCAATTTCAAATTGAAGCTAAATTTAAGGTTTTAACCGTGGTTCTAGAGCTGCAGTTAAACTATAGGATTTAACCACAGCTAAACCTTTAACTACATATGGATTTGTTGCGATTTTGGAAACCATGGCTAAAACCTAAAATAACTACAATTAGAACAATTTTTTTTGGGTAATGTGTACAAAAAATTGTTATAATTTTCTATTGCTTTACAACCAAATAAGCTTGTGATTGCAATTTATGAGGATCATATCTTCGCTTCAAATTGAGAAGTTTGAAGTGAATATTTTTGCTTAGATCACACTTAGGCTTGAACATTTCTATTCAATCTAAGTTTAGGCTTCCAAAAAAAAATTTTAAAGTGAATTGCATGAAGACTTGAAACCAATGTTTTTTTTAGAAAATACCTATATATTTTGTCATGTGATTTAGTTTATCAACCATAACCATCAATATTAGCACCTAACTTTGTTGCTATTGCTGCTGCTACTGCTACTACTACTTTTTTAAAAAATACCTATATATTTTGTCATGTGATTTAGTTTATCAACCATAACCATCAATATTAGCACCTAACTTAGCTGCCGCCGCCGCCGCTGTCGCTGCCGCTACTGCTGCTACTGCTGCGACTACTACTATAACTACTTGCTGCTACTGCTGCTGCTACTACGATTACTACCCTTACCACTACTACTACTATTATTACTACTACTACTACTGTTGCTGCTAATGCTGCTACTACTACTACTACTACTACTACTATTGCTACTACTGCTACTGCTGCTACTACTGCTACTGCTACTGCTACTACTACTGCTACTGCTACTGCTACTACTACTGTTGCTGCTACTGCTGCTGCTACTACTGCTGCTACTACTGCTACTACTATTGTTATTGCTGCTACTATTACTACTACTGTTACTACTGCTACTGCTGCTACTACTGCTACTGCTACTGCTACTACTACTACTGCTGCTACTTCTATTGCTACTGCTGCTACTACTACTACTACTACTACTGCTGCTATTGCTACTGCTGCTACTGCTACTGTTATTGCTACTACTACTACTGCTGCTACTGCTACTGCTACTGCTACTACTGCTACTACTATTACTACAGCTATTGCTACTGCTGCTGCTGTTGCTCCTACTACTACTACTACTACTACTGTACTACTACTACTACTACTACTACTATTGCAACTACTACCATTACTACTATTACTATTACTATTTTATTATGCTCTGAGATTCATGCATAATTACAAAGTCTTAATTGTTGCAAATTATAAAATGATGATACAAATCTCAAGATGATTCCCTACCTCTGTTTTTTAATTGTTGCAAATTATAAAATGATCATACAAATCTCAAGATGATTCCCTACCTCTCTATTTAATGATCTAGGTAAAGATTAATCCTCGTTTATACTATGAAGTTATATGGTGCTAGCTCCAAGAAGTCTTTCCAAAACTCAAACGCCCAAGCCCTTCAACCTGGGATTGAGTGGTTGCCAATTAGACCACCCTTTGGAGTTATGGTGACTAGTAATTTTGAATGTGAGGTATTTCTCTCTATTATATGATTGGGATCATTATAATGTTGGAACACTTCTTACTAGAGATTATATTGCTATAAGTTAAGTTTAATTGTTTGCAGAATTAACTATCAAAGCAAGGAAGTTGGCCCAACTTGCAAGTGCTTTGTTTAAATGGTAATATTTTATATAATATTTCTTAACCACACAATATATGGGAAGGAAAAAAAAAAAGGAAAATGCTTATATATAGTTTGTTATATTTTATTGTTAGATTCCTTAATCAAAACCTAAAAAGTGTATAATTCTCTAATTAAAACATGACAAGTTTATAATTTTTTTAAAAAAAGAAAACTATATGATTTTCCAATTAAACATGCACTTGTCATATTTTCATTGGAGAATAATATACTTATCATGTTTTGATTGAAAAACTTGATAATAAAAATATAATGACCAACGTTTAAGTTTAGTCCTATATATATATATATATATATATATATATATATATATATATATTTACACATTTTTATGAAAACAACACGACTTATATTTATCATTCATTTAGCATTTAAGAACCATAAGTATAATGATGTCAAATTGAACAAAATACAAATCATATATGGTTCAATTATATTTTTTAATAAAATTTTAAAATATTCAAAAATTTTATGCAGCTACTTGTATAATTCAATTAACACATAAACATAATTGTAGTTTATATATATTTCGTTGCAATGAACTAAATATTTAATTGTATTTTGCTAAATAATTTATATTTTAGTCTTTTTTAGACTGGTAAAAAAAATCACATGGTGGTATCCAATGAACACATATTTTGTTAGTATAACCTCATTTTTATTTTTTATAAATGGTATATTTATTAATTTAGTTCTTGATAAAATTATCTTTTTAATTCAATCCCTCATAAATAAAGTATTTTTTAATTTGATACATAATAGAATTGTCTTTTCAATTTAGTTCCTCACGTATCGATATTTCTTAATTTGATTCCTCACAAATAAAATAATTATTAATCATATTCTTTTATCAAATTAAGAAATATTTATATGTGAGGATCAATATTGATAATAATTTTATTTGTAAAGGACTAAATTAAAAAATATCTATATATGAAGGATCAAATTGAGAAATACTTTATGTGTAAAAGACTAAACTAAGAAGATAATTTTATGAAAAGCCAAATTAAAAAAATATTTTGTGTGAGAGATCATAATAAAATTTTACTTTTTTGTTATATTCCAAATATTGTAGGGGTGATTAAAAACCCATGCTACAAATGGGCCTAACAAAATAGGCCAGCACCTTTTAAACCCATCCGAGTTATTTGAGTGATTACTGTGAAACCCAAGCCATTCATAACTAATCATTGAAATCAAGGGTCAACTGTCTTCATTAATTACAAGAATATTTAATGGTCGATTTGTATTGTTGATTTGAGGCGTATTTGAAATTATTTGAGGGGAGTTTATAGTTTAGAAGACGTTTATAATTTTGAATTGTGAGAAAATTATAGTTGAAGATTTTAAATTAAAAATATTTATATTAAAAAATCATAAATTTTAAAATTATTCTAAATATTTAATAATAAAAATTTTAAATTACACGAAAAATTATAGTTTATGACTTCAAATTAAAATTATAATTAAGCATTTCAAATTAAAGATATTTATATTAAGAAATTTTTAATTTTAAAATTATTTTGAAGGACCTAATAATAACATAATTTAAACTATATAAAAAAATTATAATTCTTAATACCAAATTAAAAAATTTTTGTCTTAAAGTTATTTAAAATAATTTTAAATTTTAAAATATTTCAATAGAAATATATTCAATTGAATATTCTTACCTGTAATTTTTTCTTAAATCTTTATTACATATTCTTTTTAAAAAATCAAAGTTTTTTTCGGTGAATAAAAATCAAAATATCAGCTTGATGCTCAACAAGTATACTCTCAGAATATGATATTTCATTACAATTTCGTCAATTAGTCCATGTGCTTATGCCACTTTAGTACCTAGGAAGAGAAGAATTAAAAAAAATTATACTCTTTGATATTAAGATGATAAAAATTAATGTATAAAATACCATTTAGCCAAATATCCTATATATTTTGGAGTCTTGTTTTTTGTTATTAGACCTCTCACACCCTCCCCCACAAAAAAAACCCCAAAAAAAAGGGAAAAAAAAATCCCCCTAAGTCCATTTTTTAGGCTAATTTTTTTAATCCAAAGTTTTTCATCCCAAGGCTACTAATTCGCCGTTGCTCAGAAAATGACAGTAGAGATTCGAATAATGAAATTAAAGAATAATGTAAATAATGGACAAAATGTCGATGGTTCAAATTTTCACTAGGTAATGTACCCAGGAAAAAAAAAACTCAATCAGTAGTATAACAATAGGGAAGAAATATATAGAAAAGGATCATTCCAGAAACTGTTAAGAGTACAACAAGAATCTACATATACAACCATGAACCAAAACACCCAAAGAAAAAAAAACATATATATAAAAATAAAGAGGAAATAGTCTTCATATTATAGTGTCAGAAAAACCATATGAGATTTTCATTACCTTGAAAGTACTCCTTTACATTCTTGTACTCCTACTGTAGTACTCTATAACCTAAAACATCAAAGTATTACAAAGAAATATAGTGAAACATTCTTACTTCACCTGCCATTACTCTTACACCTAGAAACCTAAGAGTATGTTACAATAGACACAATCAAAATTAAAATTAATACACAGTAAAACTGGAGCAAGAGAGATCAGTTCAAATATATTAATTCCAGCGGCTTTATATATTTGTCTGAAACAATCTTCAGGAGCTCCATAAAAGTTCCTTACTCTAGCCTCTTATCCTGGGCGTTAACCTGGTAATAAACATACCCTTTTTAATTTGGTATCAAAATTTCAGAAATCAATTAATATGCAAAAGCTTGAGAAGACACACTTATTGAAGAAAAATTAAAAATTACTTGTTCTGTGTAGGGTTTGGTCTGCTCGGTGGAATCCCTCTGAGGCTTGCAGCAACCATAGCAGGCACATGAGCTGAGTTTTGCCCTTTTTTGCTGTGTAACAGATCTTGGGAAGATGAAGATGAAGATGAAGATGAAGATGAAGACATTTTTTGATCCAAAGAAGAAGAAGAAGAAGAAGAAGAAGGTGGGTGTGGGTGTGGGTGAGTCCTAGCTAAGGACACATGGACCCAAAATGAAAGCACCAATATTGCACTGGCAAAGATAACAGCAATGATTGAGTTGTTGCGGAAGGATTTCATGGTCTTGATTTGCTGACCTAGAGGATGTCTTTTACTTGCCCTTTGCTTCTTGTAATGATGAGCTGATAGAGGCCATATATAATACGGAGCTAAGTTTTTTTAAGTGTTTGTTTAATGATTAAATTAATAATTTTGTCTGGAATTAATTGATACATATATTTATTTTGTGTTTAAAATTAACAAATACACAACTTAATCCTCAAAAACAATAAAACTCCTTATATAAGTTAATTCTTTCAACACTCCTAAATCACTTGATAAAAGAATCAATATGCAACGAATTCATTATTTTTAAAAACTAATTTATGTACTTACTAATTTTTGAGGACTATAGAGCAAAATATAGGTCTAATAATTCATGGACTAAACTGTTAGTTCAATATTATTTAATTATTAAGTTCTTCATTCTACCAAAAAAAGTTATTAAGTTCATCGATAGGATTATTATTAAAGATTAATAACGTAATACTTGTTTAAAAAAATGTTTTTGTGTTATATTTTATTAAATAACTTAATAAACAATATTTTTAAAAAATTACTTAAATATAATAATACTTTTGAATGTGTAATGTTAATTAGTGGTTAATAAATCCAATTCTCATAAAAATAAGACTTAAATGTAATTTTTTATATTTTTATTATCAAATTTTTAATTAAAATATGATGAGTATATAATAATATTATAATTGTATATTGAATCATACACTTATTATATTAGTATTAAAAAATCATACATTTGTTAAATTTTTTAATTAAAATCTAACAGTACAAATATAAAAAAATTACATATAAATACTTTTCTTCTCAAAATCCACCAAACTTTTTGCATTCGGTGAAAATAAAAATGTAATTTGTGACTAGACAAAGGGTCACAAATTTACATTTTAACTTTGTTAATTTTATCATAGGGAGGCCTCAAAATTCTGCCTGAAGTGCGTAGTCAAAGACCACTTGGTGACAATATCAAAATATAATAATGACTCTAAGGAAGTGTGTTGTGTTATATATATTCCTAGATTAGAATTTATTACTTGGAAGCATGGACTATAATTGAAAAAATTGCAGAGGATTGCAGGAGTGTCATGTGACAAAATATTTGACTAATCCAGCTTCCAAGTTCCAAAGCTAAATCAGCGGGGAAGTCATGTGATGTGGCACGTGACTTAATTAGAGATGGTTGGTTGCCAACCTTGGATTCTACTGTCTCACAAATTTACAATTCCATTCAAACTGATAAATGACTGTTAGACATTTTCACAGAAAATGCTAAAGAAATATAAACGTCTCACCTCGTAAATCGGTAGGAATATTGTAATCAAATCCCAAGGTGCTTCGGAAGAAAATTGAAGAGAAAGGTTTGAAATCACAGGTGTAAATGTAACTTTATAAAAGAACCTTTTGTTGTTACCAAAATAATATAGAGTTGCTCACTGCACAAAGCTGGAAGAGAAAGAAGCCGGCCCTTTCCATTCTTCATTTATGTCGTACTTGGTGAACGGTATCCAGATTGAACTATAGTTTAGGGCTGCACATGACATTGGAGAGTTGGGTAGATTAAAAAAATTTAGACAAATTAAGTCGAGCCACTTGGTTCAGTCATGTTCAATTTAATTCAATTTATTATGATCTTATATTTTTTTAAAAAAAAATATTTTATAAAAAATTTATTTTTTTAGAAGTAAAATATAATGTTATAAAAATTTCACTTTTTTTATATATTACTTCATAATTTTTATCAAAAAACTTTTAAAAAATAACTTGACCAATTTAAAAAACCAACCCGACCCATCTCAACACTAAACAAAACCAAACAGATATCAAGTTAAGTCAAAACTTAACTTATGAACAGTCCTATTGAAATTTAGGATGATATTGGATAGTACAACACTTGCTTGACTGGAGAGAACTGAATCTTCTGCAATACTATAAAGATTTGATGAGAAAGAGAGAGGGAGAGAATGAGTATGAAGTTTAGTGAGTCTACTTAACTCTCTCATTTCTTTTCCTCTTGTAAATTGATTCTATATATTTTTGTGATTTATGAAAGTTTAATTTTTTATTTTGTCAATGATATCGAAGCACAATATTCTCTCGTAGATCTTCTACCTTGCGACAGAATTTAGATTTTCTTTAATATTGTAGCGATTCAAAAAATAGATAAAGCGAATAGATGAAGTCCACTCAGGTGCACTCACCTCTAGTAATTATATAGATGGTTAGAAAATATACAGCAATCTAGTAATTACACGAAGTGAGTTATCTCTGGCTATTAAACGACACATAAGTTTTATTTAGATTGAGACAGTATTTCTGCCGGCAATTACAGTACGTGCTACCTTTGAAGCTTGAAGAGCTATCTAAAATGTTTTTTTTTTTTCCTTTACAACTAGAAATTGCATGATTGGAATATTTAAATTTGCTTTTTTATTAATAAAAGGGCTCGGAGATTTAAATTTACTAAATCATGCCTTTTATATGTACAAGACTCTTGAAAACCGAATTACAAATCCCATGTTAGGGTATTGGGATCCAAGAACTCACTTTATGTTTACCAGTTCAGAAATTTAAAATTCTTAACATGCTAGTTTATAGTGAGTCTTGAGACAAAAGTGGTCCAAAGTTTGGTTTGGTTTGAGAAATTCTGAAAGATTATGTAAAAGAAAAAAGAAACAAAGAAGAGGGCACCGATGTAGTGATGAGAATATGAGATCTTCTGAAGTTGGATTTGGAGGCAGTTTTACATTTTTCAGATTGGTGCTTAGAAGATATTTTGTTTCAATTCAGTGCCCAATTTTACTTGACTCAGTTCAGAATATATAAAGCCTGATTCATAGTTGTCCAATTGCAATTTAAATTGTGAATCAAAAAATTAATCTTTGAATCATAAATTATAAATCGCATTGAATTGTACGATTTAAAAATATAATGAGATATATATATATATATATATATATATCATACAAAAGATATATACTACTAAAATATGTTTAAAGAATAATAAAAATTTAACTGTAAGTCTCATAAAATAAAAGTATAAGTCATAACTTAGTAATTATTTAATTGATAAATCGTTTAAGTTAATTAAAAAAAAAGCTCATGAGAATATAGAACCTGGATCCTCTCCTTATTGCATCCTTACGCAGTGCCTACTTCTTCACAAAACGACGTCGTTTCACTTGATCAATCTTGACTATTCATGCAATCGATACTCCAAGATGCAACACAATGCCTCATTAATCCAAATGACGCCATTTCGAGGAGCTGCTACTGGAGCAATCTGGAATGTCCATCACGCACAATCCTAATCGTTGGTTTATTATAAATGAAGTTGAAATATCCGAGGCTCTAAACATTGCTACTGTTGATGCAGGAAATCACCTTCTTCTGCAGTATTTGTTATTCCAAACAAGCGGGAAATCATCTGCATCTCCGCCAGTCATGCTTTGAATATTTTCTTCATTTAAAAAACATCTTCTCCAGCCATGGAAGCTTCATCTTCTCTTGAGCAATTTCTACTCCTCTAATCTTGTTTCATTTGTCTACATGTATATAAGTTTAAATCATATATTTCATTTGCATTTTATTTGTATATATTTATGTTTAAATCGCAAGTTTAATCCTCCTCTTATGCCAAAAAAAAAAAGAGTAGATGCTTTCACTATGGTTAAATGTTGTGTTTCAAGGCAAGCAGCAATCCCATAAGAAAGCAAACCCATCCACAATGTATCATTTGCCAAGAACATAGATAAATTACATTCTAGTATAGCAAATATTAATGGACCTCCACTCATGCAACCACTTGAGCTAGCTAGGTGGCTCTATTCACGATTTTTGAGTCATTGCTGTATTTGTTTTGTATCCCTTTTTGACTCAAAAAAATATATGTAGATATATTTTACAATGTCTAAAGCATTTCATTTTATTTTGTAAAGTTTAATATTATTTAGATCTAAATGATTTAGAAAAATTATAATAAATAAATGCAAAATTTTTATGTTGCAATGTTTTGGGCTTTATGATATGCAATAATTAAAAATAATACTTCCTCCATTTTTTATGTAATAAATAGATGAAGGTAACAAACTAAATATCATTTCAATATAGTCTCAAAATTGATAAAAGAATAAAAACATATAAAAAATGAATAAAAGAACAAAAACATATAAAAAAATAAATGCCACACTTTACATATCCTATCTTAGTTCTTGTTCTCATTGTAATCCTTGATATAATAATTAATCATCACTATCTTTAACTAAATTGTCTTTGTTTTTAGATTTTAGTTATCTATTTGCTTCCTCAAGTATATTTTTTTAATTATTGTCTTTTTATTAAAATAATATTTATTTTAGTATATTGGTATTTCGTAAATAACTTTGTTAATCTTTCTTTTTCAGAGATAATTATATGGAGGGTAATTTGATACCTAGACTAGGTTTAAAATTTGACAACCTATGGAAAGTATGAAAGTTTGGGGTTGCTTATATGGGTCGAATCGGATTTGGTGCAAGGAAACATATTTTTACAAGAAGTAATAAAGATGGGAAAATAATAACATATAGATATGTTTGTTTTAAAGAAGGTATATAAAAACAAGATAAAAGGGAGTTTAAAATGCATCGTCTAGAGACTAAAACTAATTGCAGAGCAAGAATGTGTGTCACACGAGTTAATGAAAAATATAGAATCAATGCATTTATTGAAAAGTATAATCATCCACTTCATCTTCCAAAAACAGTCCCCATGTTAGCTTCCCAATATAGATTAACTGAAGAGCCTATAAGATCGATTTACTAAGGATTATAGGCTTCAATAGAAATCATCTTTTGAGCTTATAGCTATGCATGTTGGAGGTAGAGCTAATCTTGGCTACACCCAATTGGATGATAAAAATTATTTAAAGACCAAGAGGCAAAGAAGTATGGTATATTGAGAAGTTGGATGTTTGTTGCGCTACTTCTAGGACTAGTTAGCAGAAAATTTTTCATTTTATCATATCTATTAGATGGATATAAAAGAGTAAATTACAAATGTTTTATGGGCTGATGCTAGAATGTTGCTTAATTATGCCTATTTTGGTGAAGTAGTGTCAATAGATACTACATATAGTATAAATTGTGATCATAGACCACTAGCTATACTTTCAAGTTTTAATCATTATAAAAGAGTGGTCATTTTTGGGATAGCATTATTATATGACGAAACAACAAAGTCATTCAAGTGATTACTAGAGACTTTCTTAGAGGCTCACAAGAAAAAAAGGACTCTGATGATTTTTACTAATCAGGATCAAGCAATGGCACAAATATTGTTTGAAGTACTTCCAGAGACAAAGTATGGCTTATGCACATGGCACTTGATGCAAAACGGCATAAAACATATGGGAAATTTGATGAAGAAGGGATCAAACTTTCTAAGTGATTTTAAGAAGTGCATGTTTCAATATAAAAAGGAAAATCAATTTGAAGAAGCATGGATCCAGTTGCTTTCCTCTTATGATTTGCATGAAAACACTTGACTAACCTCAATTTATAGAATAAAAAAGAAATGGGTATAGTTTTATATGAAGAATGCTTTCACATTGGATATGCGAAGCACACAGGCAAGTGAAAGTTTAAATGCAGATATTAAGAACATGACGAGACCAAACTTAGATATCAATCAATTTTTCAAACACTTTGAATGAGTTGTAGAGGGTGGAGGTATAACGAGTTGAAACGTGAGTATGAATCACGGGAAAAAAAATCCCGATTAATTGTGCAGAGTTCCCCTATATTGCAACAACTTTCTGAAGTTTACAAACCCCTATCTTTGATTTATTCCAGGAACAATGGAATCTATGTGCAGTTGCTTGTATCAAACACAAGAATGAGGGAGATCCGTTGTCTAACCACATCATTACTATGGTTAATGAAAGTATATGATATGAGAGATGTGAAAAAACTCCCCGAGCAATATATCATTAAGAGATGGATAAAAAATGCAAGAAGCAGTGTCACACATGATATTGAAGGAAATAAAATCCAAGCAAATCCTAGATGAGAAAGTACACAACAGTATAGGCAACTCTGTCCAATGATAATAAGATTAGCAGTTGAGATGGCTAATTATTTAGAAGCATTCTCATTTGTACATAGAGGGATTTTAGAGCTGAGCAAGCAAGCAACAAAGATTTGTTTGAGTCAAAAGAGTTCAATCACTAACAGCTGTGCAAGCATAAAACCACCAAAGGCAAAAGGCTTCAAAAAGAGGGATGGCATAAAGAAGAAGAAATGACCCACAAATTGGGTGGAGTATTTAGCAAAGAAAAGAAGATGAACTATATCACCGAATCAAGATTCACAAAGCAACCAATCTTCGGTATGAAATTATGCACATCTCTAATTTACTATTAATGTTCACAAAATCTTAATAAGTATTATCTCTTTTTAAGACAATCAAATGTAGGGTAGTATTTCGAGCATTGCATCTCAATTACCATCTGCACCTCTATTTGCACCTCAACCACCATTTGATCTTAATCAGGTAATTATGATCTTACTTTTACTTAGATGTAATTGGTAAGGGAAGTGAATTCTTTAATACTTTTAGCTTAATTCTTGTTACTACGTGATTATAATATGATTAATGTTTTTTTATAATATAGGCACCACTAGGTACTCCCATGTCGTCACTTGATTCCCTGGAGTAAGCACAACTAGGTGAGTACAAATAATTTTAGATAGAATATATCCCATGTATTACAGTTGAGTAAGCACAACTAATTTTTCATAAATAATTCAAAAGAATGACAATAAAATATGATCTTTTTATTGAAATCAATAAATTTGTATACAATGGACTCTTTGGTACAATTTAAATTGAGTAAAAGTGCATAGTCTTCGCATTGAAACTATAATAAAAATCTCTAGTTGTTTAGTGTACCAATCTCTTTTCACTAACACTAAGTTGTAGTTTTTTGCCCATTTTTCTAGGATACAAGCAATCACATGACAAGTCTTTATTAAAGAGTTGATGTTTTATTGATGCTTTGTTCATGCTTAATACTTGTTTCTTGTTCTTTTACTTATCCTTGGTTTTTGCAAGATGCTCTTCTTATAACTTGCTTCATGATTCATGCAGGTTCAGGCTTCATAAGCAATTGACAATCCAATGAAAACTGAAGAAGTCAAGATGAATGTACTTCTATGATAAAACCAAAATAATCAGTATTCTATATTCTGCACATCATGTAGTGGTAATATTCAGTATTCTGTACATCTTTGTTTTTTTAACCTAATATCCAGCACAATATTCAGTATTCAGTATTCTCTATGGTAGCTACTTCTTTTCTTATCTTCTTTGCCTCAACTTCCAAAGCCTTGGTCCATGTATCTACATTCTTTGCTAACATCTGACAAATAGTGACCATTAACAACAATTAGCTTAGATTATAATTCTAAAAAAGCTAGATTATTATTCAAACACAACTAATTAACTCAATAGCATCATCTTTATCTTTTAGGCTCTGATCTTTCTCGTGACATGTTTTCCTCGTGGCTAAAACCTCTTTTTGTAGTAGATCATATAAGATAATTGGAATACTATTCTTTGTATCCACTATTGGGAATTCATTTGGTTTATCATTTGAATTCCCTTTCCATGCTATGCACTTTATCTATCAGTGTAAAAAATGAAAATAAGTTCATGTTGTGCCATGCAACACTAAGCTTTCTGCCAAACTAGTAATCTTGCGATACCTATTACATTAACTTAACACCTAGATATGCCTATATTAGTAAGGCAAGGATACACAAGCCAACAAGATAATGTTTTAATCATGCTACAATGAATTTTTTTTCCTTTTTATTTTATGTAGGAAGTAAAGAACTCTTGTAAAATTCTTACTAGTGTTTAAAAACCACTTTACTCCTAAAATGTGCTTCAACAAATTTGAATATGCCATTTATTGCTAACAACTTCTTAAACTTCAAAGTAGCAAAGACACCTTAAATGTGAGTTGTTTATGCAAGGTCAACAAAACAATTCATCTGTATTTAGGGTTAGATTCAATTGAAATTTTAAAGTTTAATGTCCCTTATCACCAAATGTATTAGAATCAAACCTCCATTACTCTTTGTGTGTGTGTGTGTGTGTGTGTATTACTAAATGAGGTCAATTAATTATCACAAAAATCAGATTTTACATCAGAAAAGTCCAATGTATGTTTGAACTCATCTGAATTCTCAACAGTTGATCAAAGTTGGTAAATAGAATAAGTGAATAACTACTTAAAGAAGCACATAAAGCTAATAATAAATATATCTCAAAGTAGCAGTAGTATTATAAGTAAAATTCTACATGTGTGTCAAGCTATCATTAACAGAAGGCGATTTGAGACAAGTTCAACGTATTAGCACATGGACAAGTTAACAACTACTTGTTATTGCTGACAAGTCTAATATACATTTAAACTTATGGGAATCAAGTAGTCATTAACAGAAATTACCCTTATCCAAGTAAAGCTTTATAGAGTCCAACTTGATTTCAAGTTTAGTTTCAGATTTGGGCACAGGATTGTCAGCTTCCTTAAAATGATTCATAGTCAATAAGAATTCAAGAACATGCTCCTTACTCACAATCCCATTCCCCTGCTTTCGCTGATCTCCAAAATAAGGGGGACTTTCCACATTAGGAACCTCATGAAAAAAAAAATGAATCTCTTATCCCGTGAAACACCTGATTTGGGAACATGCCCTAAAGACACAATGGAGGTCGGATTTAGGAGTTGCAAATTCGGGCGCTACAAATAAAGATGGGAGAAATCGAAGATGGGAGACAGAAGATGTGATGCTTATAGGGAACGAAACTGTAACAACCGGAAAAAGGAAAAGGAAAAGAAAGAAGAAAGCTGAAAATTTTTTAAATTAAAAAATTTTGCTAAGTCTTCTCGCAATAGCGAGAAATGGTCTCGCTATAGCGAGAGTGCCTATTCGCAATAGCGAAAGTGATTTTAGCTATAGTAAGTGCGGGCATTCCATACAAAAACCAGGGGGCTACTCGCCGCAACATACGCCATAGCGAAAGCGGGGGTCTAGAACTAATACGAGTTCGCCATAGCGAAGGTTAAAACTCGCCATAGCAAAGGGAACTGATACGTGCTTGCTGTAGCGAAAGTTAAACCTCGCCATAGCAAAGGTAGCTAATACGAGCTCGCCGTAGCGAAGGTTAATTTTTCCCGTAGCGAAGGTCAGTCCAGAAAAGCGTACAAAGCGAGAATTTGACTCCTTTAAACGCCCCAACTCATTCTTTCTCTCATATTTGCCCTAGACTTCGACCCAAGGAGAGAAAAGAGGCGTGGAGAGTGAGAGAGAACAAGAGAAGGAGGAAGAACAAAGGAAAGATAAGTAAGTTCCTCTCATTTCTACTTAGAATCTTGATCTCCTCTCTTTGCCCTCTCTTTCTATGGTTTTGTTTGTGAGATTAGTTGGATTTTAAGCATGGGTCGGAAGAGGGAAAGTGGAAAACACCCTTGAACCTCTTTGTCTTCCTTGAAAATGTTATTTCCACTACCATGAGAACTTGAGAGAGAGGAAGAATTGGTGGCATTCTAGAGAGAGAGAAAACCCTAGGTTCTTATATGTTAGAAAGGTTGTTTTGAAGAACTCCTAAGAGTTGTTTAGTTATGAGAGAGTAATTGATGCTCTTTGATGTGTCTAGGCTCAAGTGAAGCACCTCCATCAAGGTGTGATTATGAACCTAAGAAGGGAGAAGAAAAATTAAAAAGGAAGGCTTGTGTTGACTCATAAGGTAGCTCTCTTTCCACTTTTTCTTATTGCATTCTTGGATATAATGGTCATTGTATGCTTGTGTATATGCTTATTGTATGGAATATGCCATATGCTATTGCTTTGACGCATTGATACCAATGTGCTTGTGTGTTGGATTGTGAGAATTGCTCGGGTGAGGTAGTGCCGAAAGTCCCTTGAGATGGGTGAGTCAAGGCCAAAAGTCTCATAACGGAGTGAGGCCAAGTTAAAAGTCCCTAAACTCGGGTGAGGCAATCTAAAAGTCCCTAAACTCGGGTGAGGCTAGACCAAAAGTCCCTAGAGCTTACTTGTGGCATTGTTGTGATTTCTATAGTATGTACAACATGTATTATATGATTGAGAATGGTTGGATGTTAAATTACATGCTTTGACTTGTTATATGCCTTAATTGTTTACTTGAATGAGTGCATAAGCTACTGAGATTCCATGAATCTCACCCCTTCCTCTCCCAACTTAACATGCTAGGTGGAGCTCAAGGAGAAGCAAGTGCACACCAAGGAGCCTAGGAACATGTTTAGCTAGATGATAGCTTTATTTTGGTCTTTTGATGTAAAGAGGTGCTAAAAATGAATATGCACCATCTATTTTTGAGATGTAAATGTTGTAGCAAGTGTAAATGTATGGATATATGATGTATAAACTATGTAGAGAGCCAAATTAATAGAATTGTGGGTTTTGCCCCTTTTGTTGAATGTATGTGATAGTGTATTTTGGCCCGTAGCATAGTAAGTTCGGAATGTATGATGATTTGGACTACTTGGACATGTTATATAGACTATTTTTATGCTTTCAAACTTGTCCATGAGGTGTGAGAACATGTGGGAGGCCATTTGGACTCACTTTGACCATTTTGGGTACCAAAACCGTTAATTTTGTGAGTTTCGTTAAAGTATGACCAGATGAGCTCTTCTTGCTATGAAATTTGGCATGCCTCTAGAGTTTGTAGAGAGCTTCTTGAGAAGTTAAAGTGGGTAATATTTGGAGGTCTAGATAATATTTGGCAAATTGTTGAAATTGGGAAAAAATTGATAGTTTGGTCATGTACTGTTACCATAGGTCAGAAATGAAATCTGTGTCATTCATAGACCAAATGGAGTCCAAATATCGTGAAATTTTATACACATAAACTAGACAACCATAGTGACCTATACCAACTAGAATCACCTAAATCGGAGGTCTGTAGAGAGAGAGTGAACCTTCTGAAGTTCTGTATCAGTATCAGAGGAGCCATCCGACCTCTGTTACTGTTCCATCAGTTTTCGAGATGTAAGGGCTATTGAACTTATTTTTCTCCTCTAGTAGACATCTGTAACTTTCCAAATTGGTATAGTGTGTCCAGATTGGATTTTTTTGGATTTAGTTATGAATTTTCGAAGTCCATGACAGTAAACTGCGCCAGAAACAAAGACAGCCGGACCTCTGTCTCATTTTCGATGTCAAACATGGTCCAAACGCTGAGATTGTGATTGGAAATTATTTTTAGCGTGAATTTAACACCTAGAGTTTTCCAGAAAGCTACAGTTTGCTAGATTCTCATTTTTCTATAATTACTTATGATTTTCCAAAATTAGAGCCAAAAATCTGATTTTTGGGTCCTTGTGAGAAATTACATTTTTCTGGTTTTTGGTTCCATACCCGTGGCTTATAGCTTGTTTTATGCTATCTATGAGTTGTATAAATGGAGTTTGAGTAGAGAATGTGAATGATGGATTCACCGGACCTACGGGGCAAAAGATGAGTGTTTGAAACCCCGTTTTATAGCATGAAAATACCACAGTTAGTACTGATTCTTTGGAAATCATATGGGATTGAGCCAGAGGGAGGCTAGACAGTGTTAATATATTATGGTGTTACAGAACCAATGGCTACAAACTGCGCAAGTGGGAGATTGTCGAAGGGATTTATGTTGGGTAACGAACCAACGGCCAGGATTGTGCGTAATGGACATTCGAGATCGCTCCCGCAGTAGCTCCTTAAAACGGCATCATTTGGATTAATAAGGCATCATGTCGCATCTTGGAGTGTCGATTCCACGAACATTCAGGATTGATGAAGTGAAGCAATGTCGTTTTGTGGAGAAGTAGGTGTTACGCAGGGATGCGATAAGCAGGAGATCCGATTCTGAGAATATAGGGGCAAATTAGCAGCAGACCGAAAGAATAGGAGCAAATTGGCAAAACACAATGCACGGGACAAGAGGATGTTGTTTACTGCTGACATTTGTGATTACTGTATCGTGATTTTGTGAAGGAATAGGTTTCTCTATTTTTTATATATAGGCTTTCCATTCCTTTTTTTTTCTAAATAAATTGCAAACCCTCATCCCATCACACTATTGCCCCTAATGCCTTTACAACATACAAGTAATTGAAATGATTCATTTCAATAAATTAGGAGCTTTGCTTTGCTGTGCTGCAGCTACATAGGGCTAAATGCACTTAATGAAATGATGTGATTTCAACTAAGGGAAGAAAAAAAAAAGACATTATCTTCTTCCTAAAGTGGGTCATGTTAGGTCATAAAGGATCTGATTTCATGATCCAACACAATAAAGCTTCTTAAATCACTGAAATGCTACAAATTGCCATTTCTTACTTGCACAATTCAAGCAATCAAGATAGACAATTTCAATTATTTTTTAATTTAATAGTTTATTCATATTGTTTTTTTAATGAATTGCATTAGATCGTACATCCTAAATCATGAATCATATGATTCGTATTTCTATGACATGAACACATTTGTATTAATTACAATGTGATTTTTATAGACACTATAGGATTTTATTGTGTTGTATATTTGTATTTAACACTATTTAACTTTTCATTCTATCATGATATTTATATCAAAGTGGGGTCTTGTTAATGCCTAAACTTCTTAATTATGAGATTGTTTCCAATAAAGAACCAACAAAAAGAAAATGAAAAGACATGGAAGGAAAAAAAAGAGGATAATGTGGATAAGGAAGGCCTAATTAGCCATAAATGGATCATTTGAGGAAATTAGACCTTGTTTCTTATTTGGTAATTCTATAAACTATTGAATCTCAACACCCATAATTATAAAAAGATCTTCTTATATTTAGAAGTCCATCATGTGAAGGAGAGAGTAACATAGGCTCCGTTTGGATCAATGTTTTACAAAGATATTCCTTTATACTTATTATTCTATCCATCAAATTATTTTTTTAAAAGTAAGGATAAAATTATCATTTTTTATCTTACCTATTTCTACCTACTCACATTTTATATTCCCTTCGCTATTACATTTTTCAACCAAACGGAGCAAAATAAATATATATTGTGAAATCCACTTATATGAGCTTCACGTTCACCAAGTCATTATTTCTCCTACATAAGAAGCTATTGAACATTACAAATTCTGAACTCCCCAAAGTTTGGTCCATAATTTCTTTTCCCAATCTACCCATACTGTTCTGTAACCTTTTCTCTTGTACGATTGTAGCAAAGCTTTAGGCCAAATTAAAAAAATTGAAAATCACAAGAGAAAACAAAAAATAAAATTGTACCATGGGTTGCTGTAATTGAACCAAAAACAAAAAAGAAAAATATGTATTCTTTGAAAAACTCTTTTTAAAAAGAAATTATTAGCTTACTGCATGGCTTTATGTATGACGACAGACTGACGATTTTATGTCATGATATCATTGTCAAATTTTAGTAGATGACTCGCAAATCTCAAGAATAATATGAAGTTCTTGTGGATACAGGATTTTCGATCTGAAAAAGTGAAAATTTTCTTCCCGTAACCCCTAAACTGGCACTCTCGAAGCTACAATTCTCCTTTTGGCTTTTCAAATTTTAATACCTCCAGCTTAGTAAGCATTTAAGCAAGCAAGAGTAAAGTAGGTCTTCCCACTTGAAGTCATTTATAATACAGAAAATAAAAAAAGGAACAAAAAAGTGAAGCTAATTTTGTGAATAAAAAATGACTATTGTGCCATATTTTAAAAAATAATAAAAAATAAATATTATTAAATAATGACTATAATTACATAATCTTTCCTTTCTTTTTTTAATAGGATGCCAAAGGGGTCTAGATATGTTTGAATTAAAAAAAAAATGGAGCGAAAAAGAAGAGGAAGATTTTTCATTTTGATATTTTCTATTATTTATATTTAAATTATTATTTTTTTAAAAAAAATTACACAAATTTTTATTAAAATTATACCAATATTTCATTTATTTTAAAATTACACTTTAATCTAATTTTATTTTTTACTAAACTACCATCAATTAATCTAAATATACATAAATAAAACAAAAAAGAGTAGATTTTAATTTCATTAAAATTAACAAAAAACAATATTTTAGTTCAAAAATTTGAAACTAGACTACCATGTTATACAACTTTTTTTTTTAGACGAAATCCATATATATTTTGAGAGTAAAAAAAAAATCTGTATAATTTCAACAAAATTCATAAAAAGTTATATAATTTACTTCTTTTTTATCAATTTTTCTAAAATTTAGCTTTATTTTCTTCTCTTTTCAATTGATCTCCTGAATCCAAATATACTTGCATACTAATAAATACTGACATAAAGCATGCTTTCCTTTCAATCTTGAGCCACAAGCGAATAAATTAGCCAAAAATAAAAAAGGAGAAAAAAAAGGAAGTATTAACTCGAGTATAACTCCAGATAAATATTCAAATAACTTGTGAACAAGCAATTAAAATAAATACCTCCTATACTAACCTGTCTAAATGCCCAACTAATTTTGATTGTGCTAATAACATTGAAACCTTCCCTTCCCTTTTTCTCCCATTACCTTCTATCCTAACATACCCAAAGTCAACCATCCTCCTAACTCAAATCCTAGATGAATACAAAATTCATCTAAATCGACAATATGAAGAGGAATACAAGGAACATTACTGAGTGACCATGGAGCTCATGGAAAGCTAGATCTAACTCCCTATCTGGTACACAAAAAAGTTTTTAATGGAATTGAAATAAGAATAAAAATGCAAATGGAATGAAATCTATTACAATTTGCTACGATATAGAAAATAATAAAAAATATCATTCTATTTGTATATTTAATTAAATAAAAATAATACAGAAATAAATAATAATAATAATAATAACAACAAAATAACGAAAATATCCTTACTTAAAGTAACAGAGACCATTCTGGAGTAATGATAATTAAGGGCAAAATTGGCAAAGCATAAATTAGGGGCGGGAAATATGAAATGCCTCAATCATGCCTCACTCGGCTTTTATTTCTGGCCACCAAACATGATGAATGATGGATTCCTTCTCCTACACTCGTTTCATAGCTACTACCAAACGGGGCATAACAGATTTAACCAAAATTGAAAATTTATCCAAATCCAAGCCAACAAGAGATGTATCATGAGCCATCATGAGAACTGAGTCAGGCTTATGACCGTGAACCCTTAGGCGATATATACAAGTGCGTGAACTACTCCCATGGTTTGATGTAAAATCAAACCTTAGTGTGTCTACAGCACCAGAACCTGCTGAATCCAACACATTAAAAGTTTGGGCATTGCTCTTCTCGAGGTCATATGAAAATTCTGCCAGAAGATACATCTTTTCAGTATCGAGTGCAGAATCAGTATTATGCCCCTGCAGCCAACCAGAGACCCTGCAGTCTTTGGGAGCAGTTGATCTATCATATGCAACACTCGGTTCAGAAGCAAAAAAATTAGGACTAATAGCTAATAGATTGCTAACCCCAAAAAAAAAATAGGACTAATAGCTAACCCCAAAAAATGGTGAAAGATAATAGATTGCAAAAATGCAGCAAAAGAACCTTGTACCAGAGGCATCAAGATGAATAGAAGCACATCAAATTAGATCAGACGCATTTTGCAGAAATTCTCTCAATAGAGACGAGAGCCATTCCAATGTTGTCTATTATTTTAAAAAAAAAAAAGAACCAATGTTCCTCTTTACTCCTTCCTATCTTCTCTCTTGGGTAATAGTATTTCTCATGCAAAAGTCAGAAGCAGAACACTAGTGTGAAAGATTTGTCAACAGCCTCTCTTAGTCAATCTTGAATGTAAATGCGCCAAATAAAAGCACATAAGCTAAATTCAGAACCCTCATGCACAAAACATATCTTCTTTATCAACTTTTCAAGCTGAATACCTAACGTAAGACACATAAATATCCCACACATGCCAAATAGCCAATTTTTAACTGTCCAACATTTCAACCAAGCGCTTGAAGAATATAAAGAAAAAAGCAGGGGTTTAAATAGCACAAGACTAAAGAGAGAATAGAGTAAAATGAGATTAAAAGCACATACTCACATTTTCTACTATTCTCAGGTATACTACCCCCGTATCAACCATACTCAAGTCCGACTATTATTACAGCTTAACCATATAATTTTTTTTTTCTTTTGGGTCATTGGTCAACCATAAAATTCAATAATACACATCAACATAAACACAAAGGAGAAAGGCCTCCAAGAGAAAAAGCAAAGCAACTCATCTGATCAAGTTGAAGCCTGCAGGAAGAACGAAGTTACTTAAACCTAGTCTGACTCCCTAGGACTCCCCAACTCCACTGTATAGGAAAGCCAGAAACTGTTAACAGAAGAATATGAAGAAAATGAGCCTTGTGCCCAGAAATGTGTGCAAATCACAGTCTTTTTAAAGTAATATTTGTCCTTATTATGCTCACTGCTGGATATATGACAAATCACCTCTAAAATTAATTTCAAGCACCCAAAGATTTACAAAAAACAACTTCTGGAAATAAAGACCAAATTAAAAGAAATTCAATGCACACAGCTCACATGCAATTTAAATATAAATATTATTTAATATTTATTAGATATACTAAGCACTTTAGATTTGTTTTTTTCCCATTTTGTTAATTTAACACATGGTCTGAAACTTCCATTTAGATAAGCTTTAAAGCCAATAGATCTACCTAATGTGAGACTTGGAAATACAAATTCGCAAGAATACATTCATAACTTAATTTTTCAAACTAGTTATATCTCTAACTGAAACAACCGCTGGCAACTTGTTAACAATTGACAGAGCAGTTCACTGGGTATATGCAACTCCGAGGCTATAACTTGATAATAAAATCAAGACAATCAAACTAGCGATATAACAACAAAACCATCCTTGACTCAAAAATTCCAGGTCAACTATAAAGTTATCAACAAACTAAATTGGGATCTTCCAACTGGGATTTAATCTTCAAATTGAATATCTATCTTCTCTTCAGTAGTTGCAACAGCACATTGAAGAATTGAATTATGGGTTAGATCATATGAACAAGACAAAAAACTAAAAGTTATGAATCCTATCCAAAGCAAGATTCTCCTCTAGCAACCAAGAAAAAGAGTTGAGCCAGTTAAGGCATAAGAATATCATTAGGATTAATGGCTTAGTTTTTGATCCTCTGTTGGTTACTTCTGTACAGCTGTCACAGCATTGTCACACGTTTTTTGTTTCCTTGATGGGAGAGTCCGGTTGTTACACCACTGTATACGTGGCTCTGTAAGATAGGAGCACCTTGTAACGAACTCTCATATATATATATATTCATTGGCTTGCACTGCTCAGGAGAACATCTGAGCTCTACAGAAAAATCCTTCTTGCTTTCTTTCTGCTTAGATTTCACTTGGTATCAGGGCATTCAGGCAAACACCATGGTAGACTCATCTACAACAAGCAAGTCTGTCACTGATCAATCTTTATCAGTACTTGTGTCTTCAAAACCTGTCAACCTAATCAACTCCCATGGCCAAACCTGCTCTGTCAAGTTGGATAGAAACAACTATCTCCTCTGGCACTCGATGATCTTCCCAATTATTCATGGAAATCAGCTTGATGGTTATGTTCTAGGCACCAAGCCATGTCCATATCGGTATCTCTTTGATGTTGCAAAGAAGACCGTGAATCCAGAGTTTGAAGAGTGGGTAACTACAGATCAACTGCTTCTGGCCTGGCTCTTTAGCACCATGACAATGGAAATCGCATCTCAGATGATACATTGCACTATGTCAAAAGATCTGTGGCAAGGTGTCAGAGATCTTGCTGGAGCTCATACTCAATCACACATTACACTATATAGAAGTGAATTGCAATGCACTCGTAAGGGATCAATGAAGATGGAAGAGTATCTTATGAAGATAAAGAGCATTGCAGATAATCTCGCTCTGGCTGGTAGCCCCGTGTCAACTGAAGGTCTAGTGACTCAGTCAACTGAAGGTCTAGTGACTCAGAAGCTTGCAGGACTTGACATAGAGTATAATGCCATTGTTGTTCAACTCACTGTAAAACCTAATCTAACCTGGGTTGATTTGCAAGCTACATTACTGACATTTGAAAATAGGCTGGAACAATTACAAAGTTTCAATGGTCTCAATTTAGGAAGCTCATTTGCAAATGTAGTTAAACCTAAAGCTGAGGCCTATACTGCAAACTCTGAATTATCTGCTCATGGCAACTAGAGAGGATGTGGTCAAAGGGGTCTTTGGGGAGGAAGAGGTAGAGTCATAGACAATCGCAAGAAGCCAGTATGTCAAGTGTGTAACAAGCTTGGACACACTGCAGCCACATGCTATTACCGGTTCGACAAAAATTTTATGGGCTCTGCCATGACAAGTCAAGTTAGAAGGAATGAGCAACAGTCTTTCCCTGGAGGTCTTTTTGGTGGTTACTCAGCATACACAGCTTCACCTACTACTTCAACTGACCAGGCATGGTATATGGACAATGGAGGATCCAATCATTTTACCAATGATGCCTCAAATTGAATTTCCAACCAAGACCACTAGTAAGCTTAAATTGGTTGTTGGCAATGGTGATAAACTTGAAATTCCTCACACTGGTACTTCGAAACTTCCCTATCAATCAGATCCTAACTCTCTTTTGATGAAAGATGTATTGTATGTGCCTAAAATCACTAAGAATTTATTGATTGTGTCAAAACTTACAGCTGATAATAACATAATTGTTGAGTTTCACTCACAAAAGTGTTATGCGAAGGACAAGGCAACAGGGAAAATCCTGCTAGCAGGGGAGCTTAATGAAGGTTTGTACAAAGTTAAAAATCACCCTTCAGCATTAGCATCTAGCTATCGTTCACTACTCACATCTATTCAACATCAGTCCAGTGATTCTTCTGTTCAATAAGGCTGCCATAGAAGACTAAGACATCCCTCAAACCGCATATTAGCTCAAGTTTTAAAAACTTGTAATGTTAACACAAAACCTAATGAAAAATACACATTTTGTGAGGCCTGCCAATATGGAAAGTCCCATGTCTTCCTTTTCAACTATCTAATTCTCATGCCAATAGTCCTCTAGACCTTGTACACACAAATGTTTCAGGACCTTCTCCCATTGCTTCAACAGCTGGATATAGTTTTTATATTCATTTTATTGATGATTACAGTTGGTTTACATGGATTTATCCTTTAAAGACCAAAGGTGAGGCAATGAATGCTTTTGTTCACTTCAAAAATCTTGTTGAAAACCAATCTGATCGAAAAATTAAGGCCGTCCAAAGTGATTTAGGTGGAGAATACCGTAGTTTTGATACTATTTGTGAATCTTCAGGCATCATGTTTAGACATTCATGTCCCTATACTTCTGCTCAAAATGGAAGGACAAAAAGAAAACATAGACACTTGGTAGAAATGGGATTAAATCTTCTTGCACAAGCCCATGTGCCCTTGCACTATTGGTTGGAATCATTTCACACTACTGCATATCTCATAAATAGACTACCAACAAGTGTTTGGAGACTCACCATTTTATAAATTGTACAACACTCATCCTAATTATAAGGCACTCAAAATCTTTGGTTGTACATGCTACCCATGTTTAAGGCCATATAATTAACATAAACTTCAGTTTCATAATATGAGGTGTGTTTTTCTGAGGTATAACAGCTCTCATAAAGGATATAAATGTTTAAACTCCAATGGCAAAATTTACATCTTCAAGCATGTTGTCCTTGATGAAAAGCATTTTCCCTTTGAAACTAGTTTTATGAACACCAAAAGGCTCCACAAATTGAAGATATTCATGCGGCTTTATTTCCTATGACATCTCAAATTGCAAGTGATCAAAGTGCAAGATTGAATACAGATCCAGTTCCTTCATCTACTCCAAATAGCAATACAGTTGCTAATTTATCACAAGATTCAGTTCATGCAAGGAGTTCTTCAAGGTTATCTCCTTCTAGCAGCCCAGCTTCTAATACAAATGACTCTCCATTTTCATAGTGTGAGAGAATAATTAAGTTTACAGTGAATGAAGATGCAGAACAATAAAACGAGGCAGAACCTGTGACTGATGTTCCTATCATTCAGCAGCAACCTTCCAACAATGAACTGGAAAACAATGTGCAACATATGGCAACAAGAAGTAAGCATGGTATTTTCAAGCCTAAGCATCCATTTGTTGGCATCTCTAGTGTACCTACCAAAGTAAAAGATGCACTCAATATGCCTCATTGCACAGCTGCAATGGCTACTGAATTTGAGGCGCTGATGAAGAATAACACTTGGGAACTGGTTCCAAACAATGATCAACAAAATGTTGTAGATTGTAGTGGACTTTTAAGGTGAAATACAATGCAGAAGGATCAATTCAAAGGCACAAAGCTAGATTGGTGGCCAAAAGATTTTAACAAGATCCGGGGATAGACTTTGGAGAAACTTTTAGTCTGGTAATCAAGTCATCTACCATAAGGTTGATTCTCTCCATTGCAATTTCATTAGATTGGGAAATAAGACAGCTGGACATCAACAATACTTTCTTGGATGGTTAACTTTAAGAAACAGTCTTTATGTCTCAACCAGGAGGGTTTGTTGATCTACAGAAGCCAAATCATGTTTGTAAATTGATAAAGTCCTTGTATGGACTTAAACAAACCCCAAGGGCTTGGTATGACAGGCTCAAACACATATTAGAAGATTGGGGTTTTTACAATGTCAAGAATGACATGTCCTTATTTGTGTGTAGAGAAAAGTCACAGGTTATAATCATCCTAATTTATGTAGATGATATCTTGGCGACTGGCAACAATTCTGAGGGTCTGAAGAAATTTATTCAGAAGTTGCATAATCTATTTTCTCTTGAGGATTTAGGTCCCCTGCACTATTTTCTTGGATTTGAGGTCTAACGAGATGGTACTGGAATGTGTCTAAATCAAGGCAAATACATGGCCGATCTATTAAAGAAATTCAATATGACTCAAGTTGCCCCCTGTCCTACTCCTGTTGCAACTAGGAAAGGTATCTCAGCCATTGATAGAGAGTTAATGCAAGATCCTTCTGCCTATCCAAGTGCCTATTTAACAAATACTCAACCAAACATCTGTTTTTCAGTAAATAAACTCACTCAGTTTCAAAGTGATCCCACTTTGGTTCATTGGCAAAGAGCTGAAATGGTATTTTGTTACCCAAAAGGAACAGCTCATTATGGCATTCATATTAAACCATCTACTGTTTTGTCCTTAACTAGGTTTGCAGAGATGCTGATTGGGCCTCATGCCCAGATGACAAAAGGTCAGTTGATGGTTTCCGTTTTTATTCTGGAGATTCTCTTGTTTCTTGGTCCTCTAAGAAGCAAAAAGTCATAGCAAGGTCTAGTACTGAGTTAGAATACAGATCATTGGCTAATCTAGCTAAAGAGCTGACCCGGATGCGTTCTTTGTTGAATGAAATTGGTTTTCCACTACAGCACACTCTTGTGATATGGTGTGATAATCTTAGTGCTAGTGCCTTGGCCTCCAATCCTATCTAGCATGCTAGAACAAAGCACATAGAAATTGAAATGCATTTTGCTTGTGATCAAGTATTGGCCAAGCAACTGTCCATTCAATATATGCCTTCATTAAATCAGATTGCCAATTGTCTTACAAAAGTTTTGTCACATTCTCACTTCTAGTTATTGAGACAAACTCGGGGTAGTTGTCACACCCTCTCCTTTGCGGGAGGGAGTTAAGGCATAAGAATATCATTAGGATTAATGGCTTAGTTTTTGATCCTCTATTGGTTACTTCTTTACAGCTGTCACAGCATTGTTACACGTTTTTTGTTTCCCTGATAGGAGAGTCAGGTTGTTACACCATTGTATACATGGCTCTGTAAGATAGGAGCACCTTGTAACAAATTCTCAAATATATATATATTCATTGGCTTGCACTGCTCAGGAGAACATCTGAATTCTACACAAAAATCCTTCGTGCTTTCTTCTGCTTAGATTTCACTAAGCCCCTTCTAAAACCCAATAACATAATGCGGAGGACTAATTTCTTTACAAAATAAGAGGACTCGTAATTTGAAAGTGTATGTGCTGTGGTATAGTATATAATATAGTTGAATGTACCTATGCATAGATAATTGCCAATCATGTCTCAGCAGATTCCTATCTCAACTGTTAACTCTCCTCACGGATGCATAATGATATCACGTAGTTTCATCAGTCACATCACCTGGAGCTTTGATGTGAACTAAATGTGAACCTAAGAAGCACCGATACGGGTACGCGTATCGGGTACGACACGATACGATACGTGCGATACGATAATTTTTAAAATTTTAGGATACGGGTACGGGAAAAAATATATATATATATATATATTCAATAATCTAATACATTAAAAACTAATTAATCAATCATAATTAGTGAATGAAATAATTAATCAATTAATGAGCAGAGGAATCAAAATTAGGTGAGCCCTAATTTGTTTCATCAGCTTACAAATTGCAACCATTGTTGTTATCCTTATAATGTGAAGAGTTATTATTCCACCTCCTTTTATTGCTACGCTTAAATGGTTGAACAATGAACAGGTGAAGTCAGATATCACAAACCCAGAACATTCTAGTTTAATTTTCTACAAACAGAGGCACATATCACAGGAATGAATTGAAACACAAGTAGGAGAGACAAATTATCAGCCAAGTTACAAAATTCTAGGCTTGTTTTTCTCTCATTCAAATTTCTGAAAAAAAAAAATTGAAAACAAAATCCTTACCACCGGAGAAGATGCACCTGCCACTGGCCAGAGAAGATGACAGAGGAACAGAAGGTGTTGTCGGAGAGGATGATGTAGCAGGGTAGGCGACACATGGCGAGACGAAGCAGCACCAGAAGCAGCGGGCGAGGAAGAAGAACTGAAGCTGAGAGAGAATAACCGAAGCATTTGGCGGGTTGGGGGTTTAAATGATGGATGAAATGAAGTCGTTTAAGGAGAAAAACGTTTCACTGCCATTTCAAGGACGTTTTGGAGCCGTTTCCTAGCCGTGTCGAAACGTTTCGGTACGTAAAGAAATGTTTCAAAACGTTTCGGTACGCAAAGAAACGTTTCGAAACATTTCGGTACGCAAAGAAACGTTTCGGATACTTTTGTACCCTTACGGTACGCGTGTCGGTATCGGATACGTATCCGGTACGAGTACGGCTCCAAATTTGGAGTATCGATGCTTCTATGATGTGAACCTTCTGCCGGGGAAAAAAGATAACAAGGAATATATATCGTATAAAACTAATAAATATTTAAAATACTTCAAGGGAAAAGAAAAGTAAATAATTAAATCAAAAATAGAAAAGAACCATTTTTTTAGGGGTGAAAAAGGAGGGGTAGAAGCCCAAAAGAAAACAAAGACAACTAGCTACTATGAAGAAGATACACTCCCGTAATGTCAGATAAAAGATGACGATTTGAGAAATGTCGGTATACAAGACCAGAAACGAACCCGGAGGGAGATATCTGTGATTTTGCTAGCTTCTCGAAACACGAGATACTTCGACTACGCAATCTCTGTCCATAAGCTTTCCTAATACGGATGACCAAATGGTTCTGATGATGGGGTATAATCCTTCCTTCATTTAAAGTTATAATACCGATCTAGCTCTAGATGCACTTAAAACCCAAATTCGCAAGCTAACTCAAGGCAACAAATCTGTGAGTTAGAATAATTTCGTAAAGTACTTGAGTAAAGATACTTCGCATCTTCAAGTAAAGATCTTTCGATTTACTTCAAGAACCGACACGCAGAAGTCACTTCGTAGGATAATAAAAGTTGATACTCGAATTGGACAGGGGCCGCGCGAACGCAGGCCCCCACTGCCACAAATTATGACGTAGGCTCTGCCCCTTGGGCAGACCTTAGGGCAGCACCCCTCCTCAAGTGCAATGGAGGTCACTAACCCAGGCCATGGACCTTCTTGATCACCCATTGAACCCGTCCAGGTAAGTATGTTGCTCAGAACGTCACGCTTCCTTTTATAGCCCATTCCCTGCACCTATTTTTTTATGCTAATCGATGTGGGACTTTTGGCGGCTTAAATACTAGCTCTCCATAGACAAATAGGCTGAAGAAGAGCACAAACAGAAGCATAAATGCGGAAATACATGTGAATACATGTGTCATCAATTTACATATAAAGAACATCTCAATAAATCCATACTGTCAGAAACTAACAAAAATGCGAGAAAATATTAATAGAATAAAGCAATGAATCAGCATGCAGCTAACTATTCTCTAAATGAGAGCATCACCTTTGCAACATGTTCCAAGGTGACAGCCTCTGGGATGATAGCAGTGCGCAACCTAATCTGAACAAACACACTGCTTCCTTTCAGCGGAAAACAATTACCTGGCTCTCCAAGGCTTGGTTTCAATATATTATTTGAATTGGAGTGTACACCATATTTTGCAGACAATAAGAACAAATTACTTCCCCTCCCCATTATATATGGTTCTGAGTGATTCACAACCTTAGCTCCACCACTAGCGAGAGCATAATCCACCCTCCCAAGTCCATCTGCAGCATGCTTCTCAATCTCTTTCTCAATCATATCCCTTGCATATGCCCTTATCTCATCCAAACTAGCACCTCCGTAATGACTTCCCTTTACCTTCTTCAAATCAACATAAATCTTCTCAAACTCTTCCTTGGATAACCAATCCACTGCCCTCATTTCACTCATGGATCTCTCCATTCCTTCACTTTTGACCTCAAATTTCTTCAATCTGCTCTCCAAAATGGTTCCTGTCTCATCAATTTTATTATTTACTTCTTTCCTCAACCCTCCAATCTCATCTTCAATCTTCTTGTCCACAACCTCACTTGCACCTGCATCGCTTTCACGGTATTTTTCAACAATGCCTCCACATCAGCAATCCTACCCTCAAATTTTGAAACACTCCCCACCATACTATCGTTATATTTTAGAGCCAATTTCTGAATCAACTGACCTAACCCCACAAGCACAACCAGGACCACGAAGTTCTTTGCAAAAATACTAAACACATTGAGCCACCACGGCTTCTCAGGCTTCAGTAAAACCTTCCTAGTAGTTCGACACAGTGAAACGTTTGAATTCCCAACTGCTTTCTTCACTCACCCCAAATCCTTGGAAAATAGTTCCAAAATCGCCTCGCGATGAAGCAAGTGATGGCTCAAAGCACTCCCATTTCTGGTGGGAGCCACTATCTTATCTCCCCCACCACTGCCACAGCCATAAGTAGCGTCAGCCTCAAAAACCCCAACATTGTTGGCGACTAGCTCGATGTTTGTGGTATCCTTTTCGGTGGAGAACTCCGGTCTCCCCCGCACCGTCGAGTTTGACGCCGCAATCGACGAGGTCGAAGCCAACATCGAAATCGCCGCTCGGTTCACGAGTCAGGGGGCTAGTGCGTGTGCAATGTGGAGAGTTGAGGTGAAGACGATAATTTTGGAGGGAGAGCCTGTGGTCGTGACTCGAAGTGACAAAAAAATTTTGAATATGTGGATTTTGAGCGCGTGCTACGTGCCAAGCCCCTTATGGGCACCAACAGTTTTACGCACAAGAAAAAGGCATGTTGGCTAAATTATTTTATAGGTGAAAACTTTATTTGAGTTTTAAAAATATATTTAATATTATATATTAGTCTCAAAGGTATTTTTGTTTTATATTAATTCATGAATTTCAAAAATCATGTTAAATAAATCTCAAATATTAACATTGTCAATCTCTTTTCATTAGATATGATACGACATATTAATTGAAGTTATTTTATTCTGTTGACAAGTTAACTAAGATTTTTTTAATTTAGTTAACATGCAACATCTTAATCATTTTATCTCTTCACTTTCTCTCCCTTAACTTCTATTTCTTCATTCTCTCTTAGGTTGCATTCTTTCTCCCTTTTTACCACACCATGAATGGAAGAAGAGTTGAAGATATCATTAGGGCAAGAGAAAAAGCCCATGAGAGTTGAATATGGATTTGGCTAATCACTGCTAGTTAGAGATTGGGTTCTCTACATTTCTTATAAAGTTGGAGAGAGAAAAAAAATGGAAGCTCTATTTCCCTTTCCAACTTTATAGAAAGTTATTAGAAGGAATTTTTGAAAATCCTCCTGCTAGTTATTATTGTGAGGAGGAACATTTGGAAAACCCTAAAACTCATCAAAGAAATTATTTTTCTTTAGAAATTTACAAAGTGGTTCTAGAGTGAGTTTTGAGTGTTATAGCTTATTCAATGATTTTCTCCCAATTTAGAATTTTTCAAAGCAAACCAAAATTGCAAATGCAATCCTTTTGATTAATAACAATTCCCTTTGATTAATATAAATGTGAGATTTGGAAGGAACCCAAACAAGAAGGAAAACAAGAAAAAGTTGAAAACTATTGAGAAATTGATTTGATATTTATGAGTTTCATTTTGAATTAATAGCAAATCCCTTTAATTAATATATAGAACACTATTGAAAAATTGAGTTTATTTTTCTTTCTATAGTATTATTTTTAATTTTATAATGTTTACAAAACCTAAAAACCCAAAAGCCAAAGGGAATGGATAAAGCATCAATTTTTTAGTTTAATTTTCTTTTAGGGAAGGTTATGTTTAGGAGAAAATTTATATGCAATTTATTATATCTTTATTACAAATTCCTCAATTAAAACATGACATCTTGATTTTTTTTTCAAACCTTACAAGTCACTTGCCAATCCACCGTAACATTGTTAACCCAAAGTTATCTTTTTTAATAAAAATATTTATTCTTTTTTATGGCAAAACTTTCCTAGCTCCAACCCAACTTGGTGATTGGGCATCTTACCAATTAAGCATTAACATTCCTAACTCTAAAAGAGGAATAGGTAATCCAGGAAATGGTATGACCAAATTTGTTTAGTGATTAGTGTAAATGGTTCTAAATTATTGAAATTTGAAACTTTGAAGCTCGTAATCAAAGTGATACATGGGACAATGATCTTTCCTCTAGTAGATATGCCAAACCTAGTCATTGAAAATATCACATCTCATGCTCTACAAGCAAATACTAAAGGTGACCAGTGATTTCTCCCATGCCTCTATCTTCACCAATGCTAAATGATGACTTCGTTTAACCAATGAGTGAAAATGAAATTACAATCCTTGAAGTTGAATCTAATCAATATAATTATTGATATAAGACTTTTACTCCTAAGATGGTGATTGGTGTAATTAAGAGTATGAAACTAACAAAGGCATATGCAAGAGAGAAAACCCATTATCCTATATGCAAGAAGGAGTTTAGATTGGCAGAAGAAGCTAAATTGCATTATAACCATTCTTACTACTTTGAGATGGCTTGGAAATGTTCAATCGCAAGATGTGAATTAGAAGTTAGGTTGGAGTTCAGAAGGTTAATCTGCCAAAAAGGATAATGTTTATAATTAAAAAAACTAAAAAAAAAAAAGATAATGTTGGTTAATAATGTAAGATGGATTGGTGAAGTGGATCAGTGAGGTGATAAATAAAACCTAAGTTTCATGTTTTAATTAGAAAATTTGATATAAAAAATATTTAAAAAATGCTTATAAGTTTTCTCCTTATGATTATATGTAGTTAGTTTTTATTAAACCAACTCTATTAAGATTTTTTTTTCCAAATTGCATCTAAAATACATTCTTTATTTGCCCATAAATTCATATGTTGAGATGTTGTCTTTAGTTGTAAATAATATAAAATTAGTTGCTATGTGGATTGATTTTAGGAATTCCATGGCTTTGTCTACAATAGTTTGGCAAATCTTAAAAGGAATAACATCGTTGGATCAAGCATTTATCATTAGCCCAAAATCTATAGCCTTAAATTTAGTCTCCACTATGGGACAATTGCTATCACACCTTAGCTAACAATCTCCTCCTCAACAATTGCCCTACTAGGAATCGAACATACAACCTTGGCTCTGATACCAATCATTGGATTGAATACTTACTACTAGGCTAAAAGTTGTACTTATTAGTCAAAGCATAACTCTCTCTATTTAATCACATCTAATCCAAATGCCACATCTCAATTATAACTTAACTCTACACCCAGCCTCTTCCATGGAACAATTGTTGCCACACGTTGGCCACAAACTCATTGATCAAAGGTGCAAGATAGTGATGATAAAATGCAAAGGTAAAGGAAATAGTTTAAGTGAAATCATGTGGCATTGAAAGTTGTGAAGAGATGCCTTAATGAAGGATTTTAAAGAGAAAAAGGGGGGAGAGAGAGAGTGAAAGAAAAACAAAATAAAATAATGATTATAATGTCACATATATGCAATTAAATTAAAAAAAAATTTGTCAACTAAGGCAAATAAAATGCCAATGTGACATATCACACTTAATGGCAATAATGTAATAGCATCAATTTTTTAAATTAATTTATTTAAAAAAATTTTGAAATTTATGAAATTATTATAAACAAGAAATATTTTTAAGACCAATATGAAATGTTAAATATATTTTTAGGACCCAAATAGGGTCTTAACCTTACTTTATTCATCTTTAAAGTTTTAAAAGTAAATAATGATTTAGTCCTTAGAGGATTATTCTTCTCTCAATTTGGTCTTTTAAAAATAAATAAGAGCCCATGTGGCTATTAATTCATGACTTGGACTTGCTTAAGTATAACATTTTCTCCATAGATAGCATTCTTTAGGAAAATTTTGTAAAACTAAATGACTATCAAAATGATGTTGTTTTGATGAAAAATTTGCTTAAACTATGCTATTTTTAAGGGGGGAATGCCACTTAGGCAAGTATAGATCATGAATTGATACTCACATGGACTCCATTTATTAATTAGGGGGAGTTTTTCTAACGGAGGGATTACTTTGATTAAGAGAAATTTTTATAAGGATTAAATTAAAAAATTTTATCTTTAAAGAACTAAATTAAGATAAGAGTGATCTTTTAGAGATTATATTATTATTTTATTTTTAAATTTTAAATTCAATCTCTATAGTTTAAATTTTAAAATTAAGTTCATTTACATTTTTTAAAAAATTAACTTGCTCAATTTTTAACTTATAAGCATGGTAATAAAAATCAGACCGGACCGCCCTGGTTCAATCCATAAATGGACAAACCAAATTATGGTCTGATCTGGAAAAGCTTGAGAATAGGAGAGTCTCAGAACCGGTTAACGTTGGTCAAAAACTGGGTTTAACCAGTCGATTTGGATGAAAATTAATGCATTTTTGGCTGGTTGAATCGGTACTCCTTGTTAAACTAGATAAAATAGCGTCACCTAATCTCGAACCTCCAACCCTCAGGATCTAAGAGCAGCCAATGCCACTTCTCCAACAAGAAACTCTTATCTATTATATGCAACGTTATATATATATATATATATATTATGTGCAAAGTTTAAAGTGGGGTAAAATTGTTGTTAACAGATTCGAACCCTTGACCTTAATGCCTCCAAAAGCCACTTCCACCGCTTCAATTGCAGGAGCTGTTCATTGTATATTTGCAAAGTTATATCTATTTTATATATAATATTAATTATTCATTTCGGAATTTATAAATGGTGTTGAAGGATTCGAACCCCAAACCATGAGAAAATGGAAGCAACGTTGTAACCAAGTCTCCTACACCAAATGAAAGTATATGCTAACTTTTATATAAATATACTTATAAAATAATATTAAATTTATTTATTTATTTATTTATTTATTACGATCGGTTTGACCACAGTCAAACCAATGAACCTTGAACCAATACTTTAACCGTTCAATAACTAGTCTGATTTTAAAAACATTGCTTACAAGAGACATTAGATATTGTAACTCATATAGGCTTTGGGTTTTAGATATGTACAAGTGGAATGTGACTTTCAACTTGTAAATGCTTTTTGCTTTAGGAAATGTTTATTGCTATTGATAGCATTATATATTGGTCCCTTTTTAGTCTTTCAGTTAAAGATTGGTATATACTACCAGTGTAACATGTATATCTTATGCAAAATAAAGCAATGAATTGGATTGTGAACTAAAGTCTTACACATGAATTAGGTCTCACTATACTGGTGCATTGTTCAAACAAGATTTAAATTCTGTCTTGTTTGCTTCTATATACACATACATACATATATATATATATATATGGTTTCTATCCCTCACAATCCTAAAGTAAACATTTCCTTTTTATAACCTTACACTCCTCATACTACAAATAAAAATTTTAACTTTTGATTACTAAATCTTCATTGTCATATTGTTAAATTTTACCAACATAGTTTACTATGTGCTATTTTAATACCTTGACTATGTATGATTCATGTAAATCCATCCAAGTCATTTAATTTAGCATCATATGCCCCACACATAGGTGTATTTATTTTCATTTACTTTTACCCATTTTGTTAGTATAAATCATGCATATTTAAAGTGTTAAGATAGCACATAAGTGACCAAGTTGGCAAATTTTAACAACACACTGATAGAAGTTTAATAACAAGGACCAAATTAAAAATTGTTAGTAATATAAGGATCTAATGGTAAACTTTTAAATTATATAGGCCACAACAAAAATAATTAAGTAAAACTCTAGGAACTAACATAATAATTCTAACCAAAGAGGTTTAAGTCAATAAAAAAGAAAGATGTAAGTAAAAGTTATGATGATCACATAATATGATACAATAAAAGAGACAAACAAGATGAGAGTATCAAGAAGGCATGAAAAGTGGATGGTGAGTTTGCACGTGATAAGTCCTATGTTAGGTAGAGGATTAAAGCAAGGGTTATGAAGATCTTAATGTGAAAGAAAAGTAGATTTCTTAGAAGGATTATTTTAAAAGGCAAAATCATAATAGTTAATTTGAAATTATAGAGACAAAAATGACTAGATTCAAAAGTGTAAGTGATTTAAGCATATAATTTAACTTGATAGAACATGGGAAAGAAAAAAAAGGACAAGCAAGTGTAAACAAATCCAAACTTCATTTTGTTTGAAGGAGCTTTAAGGAATGGGATACAGAATATGATAACACTTAATAGCACACTCCTTGGTAGAATGAAAAAAGTGGAGAAGTCATAAACTTTTCATTGTTAATTTTGAGTTGTATACGTAGATATTAGCTTTTTATATTGCTTATATAGCATAGTTTTTGGAAGCCAATTAAACTCTCACAAAATAACTCTCCCATAATCATCTATCTTTTGTTGACAATTTAATTATTGTTTACAGAGGCCACTGCTAGCCAAGTTCATATGATGAAAAATGCTTATATACATTTTGCAAACCCTATATAAAATTATTGCTTTAAAAACCTTAATGTTTTGTTCTAAAAATGTACATCACTCTTAGGCCTTCTAAACTTGATTGCATTTTCTTATTATAGGCAAAATGACACAACAAACAAATAAAAGTTAGTTAATAAAACTACTATTATTAGCAATTGAAATGAGTAAAATCAATTGCTTGAATATCTAAAGTCAAGTTGCCTATTGATCTTCCAAGAACACACCATTAACCATTAAGAGGAAATTAGAAGAAAGATAAAAGATTTCTTGCTTGAGTACCTCAAGTAAGGCATCTTTGATCATGTCAGGGATAAGATAATAAGCCATCAACCTATTTGGAAAAAAGAATTAAAGGTGATAATTTTTCAATCTTAAGATGAAGTTAATTTGGGATAACTAAGAAAGCACTCTTCTAATAGCCCAAAGCAAGGTCATTCCTTTAAAGTAATTCCTAACTTCTTCCTAAATCCACTATCTAGCTAGCTCCACTTTAAAGAGAATAATAAAGCAACTTTTAAGTGCTATCCAACAAGTCCTTGATATACTAAACCATCTAATTATTAACCATCCTTTAGTTTGAAGATTGTAGTAATTAATGGAAACTTCCATCAGAAAAAGGGTTGTGATTATTATCATAAACGTCCTTCACAAATTACCATGTAAAAGAATTAATATAGATGCTAGTTTTGATTTTTCTTAAAAGCACCATTGGGTTAGCTTAATCATGAATAATCTTATTTTTAGCATTCTAAATATCATAAAGAGTAGTAACAACAAACTTAAAGAGTAGCAACAACAAACTTAGTATAAAATTCCCATTGATTAAGATGCAAATTATTCTAAGAGAACCAAGTAAACAACCATTTAATGATGTCTTAATTCTAAAAAGCATCTATTCTAAGGCCATTGGAGAAGCAAATCAGATTGCTCTGGCAAAATCACACTAAAGAAAAATATGGTTGACCATTTTCGTGCTAAAATGGCAAAAAAGACAATCTTTATCGACCTTTAAGTAATGAGCATAGAGGTTATTTGTCACAAGGATAACTTTTTGCATTAGTTTCCTCATAAACAAAAGCATCCTTATAAAAGTTTGATATGCCACAGATTTTTCTGATAGAGAAACCATTAGGAAAGATCAAACCCATTTCTTCCCTCAAGCATTTGTAACTTTCCTTTGTATAGTAGTTGTAACTTTTGCTTACAATTCAAATGAGTTAGTCCTCTTTGTCCAAAATGGACAATGGTTAAAGATAGATTTAGTTCCTAATATGTCATAGATAAAGTTTGTCAATAAGATTATGATTCCAATTTAATTAATTATGCAAGTTAAGGTCCAAGACCATCTGGAATTGCCAATCTTAATCTAGCTACATAGGCCACTATAAGTAGAGGTTGGTAAGAATGTATTTTTTAAAACCAGTCTACCATTTAAAATGGTTAGAGATAAAAGATCTCAACTTAGTAATATCTTTCCACATATATGAGGCATTGTAGTGGCAATGAAGAAGTACCTAAAGGTATTTTTGCAATATTTTAGTTGTAAGATTTTGAAAAGAAAATAAGCCCATCTATTACCAAGAATCCTCCATACTTGTTTTGCCAATAAGGCTTTATTAAAAAGATCCATAGGCCTAAACCTTATACCACGCTGATGACTAGGTAAGCAAAGTTTCTTAGGAAAATTGGTACAGAGGACCTAAATATTGCAAATATTATTATAAAGGACTAGAAAATTCAATATTACGCTACAGGACCAAATGAAATTTGATGGACAAGAATGTCCTCTATTAATAAGCCTCCTGAAACCCGCGCAATTTACTCCATCGAGTCCTTCCCACCATTTTTGTTCCCCATGAGGTCTAGCGACCTCCATGATCATCCTCCTTTGTTTCTGGAGCTATCTGTCCTTTAGTTCGTCAGCCTTCTTTCCTTTATTTCTTCATCTGCCCTCCCCCTATTTCTTTCACCTTTCATCAAATTCTCTTGTCATCTCGCATCTTCATCAGTCATGGTGTGAGTAGAGGAGAACAGAATAGCCTAGCCTTTTTATATGATTGAGTAAGTAGTCATTTATGATATACGACATCTCTCAAATTCTCATGGTTAATGAAAACTTCTTCTTCCTATGCTTGTTAAGAATAGTTTGGACCTGGAGCTATAAGGAGTTTTAGACATTTAATAGGTTTATGACTATTATTGATATTCTGTTTCTCAAAAAGAATACAATACTGATAGAAATATTATTACTTTTTTTTAGGAATATTACTACTTACTTTTAGCTTTATTCCTATTGATATTGTTGTTTTGGTATAAAAAATGATGAGTAAAGTCTAAAGGTTTCTAATTTTTTTAGGTGTAGTTGTGATGAGCAGAGGATAAAAAATCAGATGTCAGGTGAGGTGTTCTGCTACTTTCATTTAGGTGGACAAATCTTAAAAGATTCAAGCTGAAAGTTTCAATACCAGGGGGGTCGAATAGGTGGAAGACTAATAAAGGAAGGTATATTGTTGGAAGAACTAAGAAGAGAAGTAAGATTATGCATGGACTGTGATGACAATGAAATGGAAATGAAATACATTTTGAAATTTGATGGCTCTCAGTTATTGGACCTGGTGGATGATAATGGTGTGCAACAACTGATCAAATACAATGATCAATATGCACATATATATATAATCAATGAGGAACAAACCAGAGCATCACCATCCCACTTGGTAACAGGGTGAGAAATTAGTCTTTTATGACTTATCCAGTAAATATCTATTATATGTTATAATTTTAATTAGTATACTTAGTATCGCCCCTAGACTAACAAAAAGTGAAATAAATGAAACTGCAGAATGAATTCAAATTCAGTTCATTCCACTATTGGGTCTCCTTTCAATCGGGAACTTGTACTTCATCCATATACCATACAAAGTGTCCCTTCACCAATGAATGAATTAAATTCTACCAAGTGGACAGATTTGATTGTTGGGTGTGGGTAAATTTTTTTGAATGCTATTGAATTGAGGCAAACATTGTATAAGTATAGTATTTCTTGTAAATTTGGATACATTTTCCTAAAATAGCCCTCACAAGATGATTGTCAAGTGTAATGTGGAAGGATGCAAGTGGAAGTTAACAGTGTATGCAGTGGCTAAAAGCACACCCTTCTTAAGTGTGCGAACCTTTTGTAGTGAGCATGTGCACTCAGCACAAGATAACTTGATAGTAACTCATAAGTAAAAGGCAGACTTAGTAGCATCCATAATGGTTGAGAGTGTTAGATCAAGTAGAAATAAAACACTAAATGATATCCGTGGTGAGCTGTTCAAAGAATATAGATTGGCATTAAGTTACCATCAAGCATGGAGAGGGAAGGAGAAAGCTTTAGCTGATATTAATGGACTAGTAGACCAGTAGACCAGTCGTACATGCTAATCCCTTAGTTGTGCAATCGTTTAATGGAAACATATTCAGAAACTATTGCAATGTGGACTTATCGATGAACAACCATTTTGAAAGGTTGTTCATTGCATATGGATGTTGTATAAATGGCTTCATGCTTGGTGTATGACCGATATTGTACATTGATGGTTGTCACCTCAGTGGACTATACTTGGGGACTCTCTTACTTGCATCTACATATAATGCAAACAATGACTTATTTCCACTTACTTATGTAATTGTAGGTGTAAAAACATTTAATGATTGGGTGTGATTCCTTTGAAAGGTTAAAGACTTAATTGGTGGTATAGAAATGACTCTAGTTTCAGATCGCCACAATGCCATAATCGATGCAGTAAGAAAAGTGTTTGGTGGGAAGAGACATGTATTTTGCTATCAACATATAAAGGAGAACTTTAGTAGTGACTTCTTAAAATTTTGCAAAGGGCAAACAAGACGGTGTAAGAATGATACGCTAAAATTGCTAGATGGGATTGCATATGCTTGGTTGGACACAGACTATGTGAAAGTATTGGAGAAATAGAGGTCATTCTTCCCTGAGTTGGGTAGATGGGTGGAGACCCAAGTTGATGTTGATAGGTGGGCATTAGCTAGATTTCCATACCAACGATGGGATAACATCACCACGAACCTTGCAGAATCTTTTAATGCAAGGATAGTGAAAAAGAGGAAGGACAATATTTGTATATTAATCAATGAGCACAGGGATAAGCTAGCTAAAAAACTATATGCTAGCAAGGAAGGCATGGCTAAATGGACAAACATAGTGGGCCCAAGGATTGAGGCAATGCTAAAGGAGAATGTTGTAAAGGCAGAAAATATGATAGTAAAGCACTATGGTATTAATCGACTCCTAGTTTGAATATGAAGCAATGATTTAAGGGTGAATGTGGCATTAAGAGAATGTACTTGTCAAGCTTGGCAAATGTCTGACATCCCATGTCCTCATGCATGTGTAGCAATAAAGAAAGTGCATGAGAACATGTACTCATATGTGGAAGAATGCTACTCACTGAGCTCGCAGCAAAAGATGTATATGAATACTATGATTCTTGTAAAGACTCATGATATGCCAAACTTAAACAATCTTTTGATTGACAATTATGCTAACAACATCTTCCTATTACCACCCATCACCACCTATCCAATAAGAAGATCGCAAAAAAGGTGACGTGAATCACAATTTCAAGATAAGGCTTAGTACATGTGTTCTCATTATCAAGAGGTAGGGTATAACAGAGCTAAGTAAAAAACTCCCAATCCTTCTTTATCTTGATGCTGTAAATGTCAAAATAGCTCTTGGGTGGTTATACATTAGTATTTTCTGAAGGAAATAGTTAGTAGTATTGTAAATATGTGAAAGTTAGGCTCTGTTTGTACATGAATAGACACAACTTTTTTTGTTTAGAGGTCTAAAAGTTAGGCTCTTTTGTACGTAGGTAGACAGAACCTATTTTTTGAAGTTATGATATTTAGGCTTGCGTTTATAAATGGGCAGACATAACTAATTTTTTTGTACATACATCTAGGATATGTAAAAGGTTCTTTGTAGTGGTTCTTTGTAGTAATTACAGGGAAGTGAAGTTCGAATTTGTTGGGTGATTGGCAATTGCATGTAATACGAATGGAAAGTAATGAAAATAAAGTATGTGTTACAAGTGTTATGTCTATATAATATTTGTTTATGTTGAATTTCTGTGCACAAGTTATGAAAAGAATTTATAGCATATTAGTATTTGATTGAACTGATCATTAAAGCCTCCACTGGCAGGTTTAGGTGTAGGCATGTTTGTGCATTGTTTCCTTCCATACTATGCCATTTTTTATTGGTTTGTAACTTTTCATTCCCAAATATAAGTGGAGGTTGATCATCTTTAACTTTCCTTGAGGTTTGGAGCAAATAAAGAAAATATACCTTTATAGTAGACAACGCATTTTCATCCACACATGGAACTCCTACACTTGAGGTACTCAAGTCATTTTATTTCAAGGGCATGGCTGAAAAGAATCTAAATACAGTCGTTGTTCATTGTTGTATCAGAACTTTAACTTATTTTACTAATCTACACATGAATCATAATTTTAGTTGCAACCAACATTGCTAGTTTGCACCCGTTATGCCTTATTAATGAAAAAACAATAACTAGCTTGGCTTATGTGATTTATAACACACAACTTCTTGAAAATGATCAACCCAGATAGTATCACACACAGCAGATCTAGAGGCACCGTTGAACTTTGAGGATTCATTAAGTTGGAGAAGGATGTCAGCGGATTCAGCCAGCGTGAGGATTTTCAGCAATTAAGTGTTCAGATTTTAGATTTTAGATTCTGTTTGGTATCTAAGGACTGATCTTACAATCCACCATCGCTATAATACCAAATAACAATCCACCATCGGTGGGTCATCAGAAAGAAAGAAAAAAAAAATACAGCTAGCAGATCAATTATTCCTCCTTTGGTTTTTGTTTTTGTGAATCCTTGTTGTTCGCAATCCAGTAGGATAGAGTTTTAGGACTATTACCATGAGATTTAGGGGGATCACTATTGGATTTAAGCACATTTTCATCCATTTTTAGGGACCTTCCAAAGGCTAATTACTAGTGTTGTTTATGCCCGTTGCTACATGTTTTTGAGATATTACAAGTGGCCTTCAGGGATTTTACTACCATATTCAGGCAATGAGTTTAGGACGTTAATGGCCAATTGAGTGATATGCCATGCCTTGGTGGACCTTAAGCAAATAGACTATAATATGTAAGCAGAAAAAAAAAATCAACTCAAGGACTTTCAAAATCTTGTTATAATCATAGGCCAATAGAATATTGGATTCATAGTTGTTCATTTACAAGCTTTGAATTTATACAACTTTATCCAACAGAAATTACATAATCTTTGCCAATAAAATCTAAATAAACTTCAATATGAATATACTTAAATCTGAACAATCTTAAATCTAAGATAACTTTGACTTATTCAAAAATTATATAAACAAAATATTGTAAAGCCACAAAATCAGCAGCAAAAGTTGCACAAATCAACACTCCTCCTTGCCACTTTTGCTGCAAACACCCATATTCGCTTTCAGATATTCAAATTTGGCCTTTGACAAAGCCTTTGTCATAATGTCTGCAAGTTGTTCAGTTTAGTTGCCTCACTTTAAACATGTTTCAAATCTGCCAAAATGCAATTGATAAGTTAAATGGCATGCTAGTAAATGATAAACAGGTCTATGTTAGGCATTTTCATTGCTCTGATACCAGTTTATTGATACTGCAAAGGAAAGATTGCAATGATAGAAAATTAGGTGCTGGATTCATAGTTGTTCATTCACAAGCTATTTACAACCGTCAGTTTACAAGGTTTACAAATTTACAATTTCTGTCTGCAATTACAATAGGATAAAGTTTTGGGGAGGAAACTATCAATGCATCACGACTTCCTAGTTTGCTTCCCTTTGATTGTCACCCTTGCAACTACCATTACATCACCCCGACACTTGTTCAGTGGATGGTTCACCAAGTCCCACATGAGTTGGACACGGAATGCATGCAACTCTTCCTAAAACCACAACCATTTACCTATGAGCTACCAGGCAGTAAACTATAACAAACAATAAAAGATATGCTTAAATCGGAGTATATGTTGGCATGGTGCGCCCTTCCTACTCAGGTTTTGCTTCCCCAATCCATAATTACAAGTATTTTATCAAATATACGCCACAATCATCACTGAGCAACAGATGAAATATCATAAAGTCAGGTTATCTAGGCAGTACCACAAATATTGTGAGTTCAAAGTAATTCACTTACATGTTTGGCTGTTGGGGCAAGTCAATGTATTTCACCATGACAACTGGGCCTGCTGCCACAAATCTCTCTAATTTCAATAATTTTAATAGCGTGGCTAACTGTTCTTTCTATTATATCACTCACAAAGTATCACATATAACTTAATTATGACAATTAACTCTGACAACTACATTCCAGTATAACACAGCCTAATCTTATCGTGATGTGGGCTATCTTTCTCTAGCCTGCGTTAGTCTTTTGACTCAATGAGCCAAAGATGTATAGAATACATGTATGAGGGTCCAGAGCAAAGTACAACCAGTTGTCCATAAATAGCACAGGGGCGAATACCTGTAACCATTTCCAAATGACCAACACTTTTTAGGGGGATAGGTCAACAGAAAATTACAAATACCCTATAAATACGTTACCAAAGTGCAGTCCATGATGTTATAACCCATTTTGTCAGGCCATAGTTTTTCTAGTAAATGATCCATATTATACTACCTGATAGGTTTTAAGAAGGTTCTCTACATCAATAATTTCATAAAGTGTATCAAAGTAGGGCTTAAAGGCAAAGGATCATTAACGGTAATATGGTGTGAAAGAAAGACATATTAGTCACCATGAAATTCCCATCCAGAATTTGTCGTCTGACAGTCAAGTTCTCCCGCTTTTGGTCTTCCATAAGCATTCTGCACACCATGGTCATCACCTACACACACCCAACAAATACAAACATACGTTAATCACTTTTAAAAATTTTATACTAATCGAGGTGTGCAAAAGTTAGACTTACCTATGTGCTGATCCACTTTTGTCTACCAAGGCACTGGCACTCCGCACGGGTGAGGTAAAAGTCAAACAAATCAATTATTACCCTAGTAACAAAGTAGACACATTCACTCACTAATATTAGTATATCAAATACATTTCCACTGCCAATGACATCAAATGAAATAACCAACCTAAATTATACAAACATATGAATTTTTCTATACTAATACACATACTCATTGCTATTTGCCCGGGCAGCACGTGAAGTGCAATATTCATACACTGTCTTTTTCTCTTTCTCTATTCTGGCATTGAGGGCTTCCTCCAGAGATGGTGACCATTTAACAGTTTTTTAACATTGTTGTATTGACCTTCGTAGGTGTTCTTGTCCCTCAACTTTATCCTTCAGGCTAGAGGCATCTGGTGTTTTCCTCTTCTTCAGCTCAGTCTCACTAGTCATTCTAGATGATTCATTCAATTCATCATCCTCCCCATCTCCGCTTGACATAAGCCTAGGTGATGCAGCTGCTTCTTCTCCATCCTCTGTCTTATCACTAGCCATGTTGCCTACGGAGGTTCCCTCCATGTCACCTACAAGAGTCACTACATGGGTAGGGTTAGTAAGTTCTATCTACAGCATCAACAAATCTTCAATAACGCTATGAGCAAAGGTTAGGAGTCTTTTATACATTTTCTTGATACCCTACAAGGTTCTCACAGATAATAGTTAGTTCACAGATGCCTAAGAACCCTCAACACACTTGATAGTCAAGGAAAATTAAAGCTGAAGATCTAAATATAGAGAAAAATTCCTCAACAGGACCTGTTACCACTGGGTTTAGGATAGATTACCACTGACTTAAAGTAAAACACCTTAAACCCCAGTGGTAATAGGTCCTTCGTAGTAGAAATACGTCAACTCCAATTCTCCCTTGAGTTGCTTTAAATATAGGAAGTGGTACTGGATGGTGAAATGTAGATTTCGAAGGGAGTGCACATAAGCCTTTTGTATTAAAGATTCCCTACATCCACAAGCAATATTAGAACAGTTGATAAATTACCAAATAATCATATATAGTAGCATTATCATATATATCCAAATAGAGAGTAACTTACCTGAGCATGCTCCTTCTTAAGCTTAACCCTTTCTTGGATGCATTGTTAGGTTCAAAACTTGATAGCATTAGCATTACTGGGCACAACTACATCTCCAAGAGAAAAAATGTTGCAGGAAAAAATACTGACCAAAATTGAACTTGTCAGATGTGTGAAATAATAGGTCAAATAAATATACAGGTAATAAACCATACCATCAGGAGTGTTAAACATCTTCCAATGCTCTTCTTCTCCACTATTTTACGTGGAGCTTTTTTTAAGCTTACCACTTCATTTACAAGAGCAGAAAGTAGACAGGACAAGTTCTGTCCAGTCATATATGGCTGCATGGTCGATATCCACAATTGCAGGAAGCATTTTATCATTCACGTATAAGCTAGAGGTCGGGCATAGGAAAGTCCTTAAGGCAAATAATAAAAAAGCCCGCTTGAAGTTTCTACTAACCTTGCCTCTTAATATAATATATTTCACATCCTTCAACTTTTTTCATTTGAACTTTCTTCTGACTGCATCTATGCCTTCTCCTTCTAAACTATTAGGCATAGGCTGGCCACTGATGGGAATGCCCATTATGCCATGGACATCTTCGACTTTGAGTGATACTCGTTTACCTCTGATGGATAATGATCTGGTTGGAACATTAAAGGCTACAACAAGCTCTATGCACAAGTCCCTTGACAAGGTTTGGAATGCCAAATCTAACAATTTTCCAAACCCAATTTCCTCCACCAATTTATTGCGCACAGTGTTATCTTTGATAAATTCAATAGCTTCCTTGAACCGAGAGGGCAAGCCCAATTGGTATCTATAGAACACAAATAATTCAATAACATAGTATGAACTCATTAAATAAGAGATTTCAGGGATGCTTAACAATGAATTTTTCCTTACATAGGATTTTCCACAAACATGCTCCTTCTTGTGCTCCATTTTCTCTTTATAAGCTTCATCCTTATATCTCTTTTGCTCACTTGGCTGCAACTTCTGCCACTCTGCTAGGACTGTAGCATTCCCCTATAGAAGGATAACCAATGATGTTACTCATTTTCCCACCATATTTTAGACATCATTTGCTCTACAACAATTATGTTGCCTACCTTTTTAACATTGTGGAACTTCCCTTTGTTTTTTTTTATAAAATTCAACCCTGAAAATTAAAACACCCACCTAATTAAGTCTTTTTTTTATTACCATAAATCATCACATGTCATAAAATATAAAAAAAGAGCACCTGAACTTCTGCAATCCAGATCTGTATTTGTGTGAGGTATTGTCTTTATCCTTCATTGTATTCTATCCTGACAATTACAAATCAGTACCACAGCTATAAACAACCAAAGAAACCATCAATAATCTCTTCCAATACAAACAACCAAGTATGATTGACAATGACTCCGTACATGCTAGCTACAAGTAATATAACCATTGCATTATAACTAACAAGCAAAACAGGAAATTTGTGTAGCACACATGCTTGTCATATATGTTGCATTATACAATTAATTTACGAATATTTTATACTCAACCTCCATTAATAATTCATACATTCATTTTGCCACATTATTACCAATTTTAGTGCTGTAGCCCATTACTACTAGGCTTAGGTGTGTTGGTATTGCACTTTAGGAAAAATATTGTCATGTTTAGGGATATTCACACATACTGCCCTACTTTATTTGAACACATTTAGAACTGTGCTTTGTTATTAACCTTTAAGGAAATTTATCAGGAACTATGGACAACTGTTACTACCATATTTATGGATGTTACTCCTATGCTTAAGGATATTTACTACCAAGTTTTAGGAACTATTGTCTACTATTGACTTTTAGGCGATTTACTTCCAACTTTAGTTATGTTATTACTTGATTTCAGCAAATTTACTACATGTTTAAGGATTTGCCATAGTATTATTAGAGTTTTAGAACTCTTACTCCTAGGTTGAAGGACTTTGCTAATGGGATTAGGAAATGTTACACCTTCGAGTTCCAGACACATCACTCACTATTGGATCATCAAATTGAAATTTCAGTATCCTTAACTTATCCCCAAATTCCAGACACATTATTCTCCAACTTATCCCATATCTCTAATTCTAAATCCAAGTTTCAAATAATATCTAATACACAATAGCATTCATTTAATGCCAGAAGGAATTTCACATCCACAGGTTTAAATTTAGAGCCTCGCCATTCACTGCCCAAATTCTCTTTGCCAATGATACCCATATTTCCTTTTGATATAAAAGCATGTAAATACTAGCATTTATGGAAGAATGAAAGTGCGAAGCAAAGGTGCTGCTTACCTTGCTTTTCACAAATTTTCCAGCACAAGAGAACCCGTCGAAGACATGCGTCCTTCAAACTGTTGAAGGATGCCTCGCCGGCAAGAAGCTATTTATGGATTTCCAGTGACCGTAAAACTTCCAACGATTTCCACTTAACAATTACAGAAGATATCTATAATGGAGGGCAATGGAGGGAGGGAGAAGCAACCAGCATCATCTGGAGGGAAGGCAAAGGGTGGTTTAGATGTAATTTGATTTGATTTGGGCGGCTTATTTAGTAGAGAAGCTAAGGGTATTTTTGTTCATCAAAGTTTCCTTGTTCCTGCAGCGTAATATTGAATTTTCTAGTCCTTTATAACAATATTTGCAATGTTTGGGTCCCCCATACTAATTTTCCCAAGTTTCTTCTAGTTAAAAAGATGAATTTTAGCATTATCATTATTAAAGCCCCCAAAAAAATTAGTAAAATGAGCATTTATAAGAGCATAAAACTTCTATGAAAAGTTAACACATGAAAGCTGATAGATTAAGGTGGATTTAAGTACTAACTTTATAAATGTCATCCTTGCATATTAGGATAGAAGATTGGCTTTTCAAACCTAAAGCTTAGAGTCAATTTTTTCCACCATTTCCTCATAGATTTGTTTTTTATTTTAACCTACTTCCACTTAAATGCTAAGGTATTTTATTAACCTATTAGAAAATTTTGATCTTAATAGTGCTTGTGAGAAACTTTTTAAATCTATAAAGCATACTTAGGCTAAAGAAAATCTCATATTTGGCATTATTGATAGCTAGGTCAAATAATCTACTGTAATGGTTAATTGTATTCCTAACTTCATTGTAAGCTTCTACAAACCCCAAGAAAAACAAAAACGTATCATCTGCATACATAAGATGATTGATAGCCTCTGAACCCTTACTTACCTTTGTTTTCATCCAAATCTTCCTCTTTTCTTCTTTAGCACTGAGATAAGAGAATACTTTAGCATAGGGAATAAAAGATAAGAAGATATAAGATCATCTTTTCTAATGCCCTTATAAGGGATGATCTTGTTAGAAGGGCTATCATTAACCAAACTTGGTAAAAAATTGTGGTCACACACCACATAATCATGTTGATTCAACATTTTAGAAATTGCATTTGGATGAGGACAGTGTCAATAAAGTTTTAGGAAAGCTTATCATATACCTTAGTATTATCCATTTTTGAGTGCACACTATTTTTGTTGGTACCTTTAGTTTTATGTATTTGTTACATAATATATGAGGCTAAAAGAATATTATTTGAGATAAGTCTACTTTTGAGGAAGACACTCTAGTTAGGGCTATGTACACATTTGGGATTCTTTTAAGTCTATTGCATAAGACTTTAAAGATGATTTTGTACGCCATATTATAAGGCTAATAGATTTGAAGTCTTTCAATAATTGAAAACTATCACATTTGGGAATCAAAGTAATATAGGTTTTATTAAGACTTCACAAGGAATTTAGTTCTTTGGAAGGATCCACTCAAGTCTATGATGTCAATGCCAATTGTATCCCAAAAGTGTTGGAAAAAAATGCACGGAATCCATTAGGACCTAAGGTGCTATTAGGTTTAAGATAGAAGATTACGTCTCTAATGAATCTCTAATTTCATTGCTAGTGAAATCGTCTAACAAAAGATTGAAATGAGTGTTGTCACAGGTGGGAATGTTAGCCTCCTCCAAGGCTTGTAAGGCTTAAAAAAAAATCATCATTGTTTAAGAATATGTCACAAAAGTAATCAAGGGCCATAGCCTCAAATTGATTTGTCTTCCACCCATTCACTTTGGATATGATGAATATAGCTTTTGGAATGTCTAGCATTAATCAGAGTGTGGAAATATTTAGTTTTTCTATTGCCTTGGGTTAGCCAAGTTTGCCTAGCTTTTTGAACCCAAAGCATTTCCTCACAATTATAGAAAAAGTCTAGTTTAATTCTCAAGTGTCTCTTTTTTCTCAATAAAGATTTCAAACCAAAGATTTCCTTATAAACTTTTAAGGCAAAATTCAAGATTAGTAATTTGTTTTAACAAGATTACCATTAAAATGTTTATTCCATTCCTTTAAAGTCTTCATCACCAAAGCAAGTTTTGTGTGAACCTTAAATGCATAAGGAATCGAAACTAAAGAAACATCTTGATGTTCCCTTACACCACAAGAAGTTTCTAAATGCATTTTAGAGAAGGTCCTAAAATAAGAAATGCTTTCTTTTGTAGGACATGCTAATATTGTCAATTTAATAATCTCATTTAAACTAGCTATAACAAGTACTTATAGCGATAAGGTTGGATTGCATTATGTACCTAGATTAAAATGAGATTATTAAATTGACAATAGCAATATATCCTACAAAAATCTAGTAGAAATTTATTGTGGAGTTCAACCTTTTAGGCAATGAAAAAATATGTTTTGTCTAGTTAATATGAAGTCATCTTCTTCTTCTTTTTTTTCCTTAGGAGAAGATAGATTAGTTTAAAGACCTTTAAATAATGACATTTATCAATGCCTATTTATAAAAGGACTTTTTAGCCAAGCCTTAGACTTAATTAAGTCAATTCAACTAGCCTTTAAAGCTTTACAATTTTATTTTAATACTAATTATTAGGTTAAGCTAGGTTAATCTAAGCCTTAAGGGTTGAACAAAAATTTTAAAAAAATATTAACATTTTAAATAAGCATTTTTAAAATTGGCCCTTGGTAATCATAATTAACATATATAATGTTCTTTCAAACATCAATGATAGTTGTATAGGCAACTAATGGAAGCATATTAGGAAGACTCTATAAGGATGTTCCTACCTTTTAGATTTGGATCCTTTCAATTTCTTAAAAATTTGACCATGTCAATTCTAGAGAAAGATAAATATATTGTGTGTCAAACTTGCTTGAGTGATAGATCCTAAAATGTATATCGGTCTCGCACATAACATGTATATCTTTTTTCAAAATTAAAATTGTTAGTCTCTTAAAATATTAAGAAGATCTAAATGCCTAATTTTTGAATCATAGAATTTTCCAAAAGCTTAGACTTTTGTTGCATAGACCTTCTAGAGGTTTCCCTTTCTTAGCTTAGCCTGTTAGTCCACCAAAAGAATAAAGAGACAAACACTTCTTATACTTTAACCCATTTACAAACAGCTATAATATATTTTTGAAACTCATAATAAATTACACAATAGCAAACTTAAGAATAAACCTTTCTATTAAATAATTATTGAAGATATCATATGCATATATTTGTAAATATACATGGCATTCTTTGATTGTTTAATGTTTTTTAACGTGTCAAAGTTTTTTTGCCCAATTCTTCATGGAGGGCTTATCTAGTCTTTTTCTTTAATTTTTAGTAATTCTTTAACTATAAATTAACATGTTAGGTTGTGCGGAAAAAATGACATGATGGAAACATTGGGCAATTAAAAAAATACCATGTTTATTTACAAAGACATGTATATAATGTCTTTCTTAACTATCTAACAAAGTAAATTCTTTCATGCCCTTACTCATTAGGAGGCATGGATGCACATCGAAGTGGACCAATTGTTGATTCCCAATTTAATGCCATGTGATAGACAATGTTAATTGGATAACAACTTTGCAAAATTGAAAGAGGTCCAACACAATTAAAAATAAAAAGTGAAATTTATATATATGCCTAATAAACTTTGCCTAAATATCCTTGACCCTATGGTTATAATTTTTTAGTTTGTCTAAATAATATGATTATTTTTCCAATAACCTCAACCCTTTTATAATATTCCCAAATATTTAAGTCCTCTTTCGTACTTAACCTCATCCAAGCTCATTCAATGAAATCTAAGAGTATCACTTCCATTAGATTCCCAAATCTGAATTGGCATCTATGTTGTAGCTCTCCTATTTTTTTCTTAATCTTTAAATCCTTGTCTACAATATATTTGGAGTTTTATTTTGTTGTGCTATAAACTATGATTAGTATGTTCTTATTGGTTAGTCCCAAACCTTCAATTTCCCTTATATTAGTGCCTTGATTGTCCTTGATTTGGTATGGAATAGCCATCAATTTGAGTTATAAGGGAGGAATAAGCATTGTCATCATGAAAATGGTAGAATTAAGGCTAAATTACTTAACTTTTGTGATATGAAAAGTCAACTGCTCATCCTTATTGTTGAAAATTTGACAAAGCATGTGAAAAGTTATATGACATAAGTTAATTGGTTGATAACCACTAAATAGTAGGCGATAAGTTTATTTATAGGAACAGTAAATCAATTATTTAGTGACATTTCGTGAAGTCACTTCAATTTTCAATTGAGTAGTTGACTTATATTACCAATAGTCAACTTATCGCACCCTACTCATTCAAAAAGGTGTTGTTTGTCCTTGTCCTTTTAGACAAATGCTTCTTCTAGCTCCAAACAATAACAACCCTCACCGCTATAATGTGTTAATAAGACGAGTAGCTTACTTTACAGAGTAGATTTTGGAATATGTTAATGGGATCATGGTTTTCTATGACTATGAAGTTGAATGAAAAGCTTATGATATTGTAAATGAGAAAGGATGTAGGTTTGGGCAAATTAATCAAACTATTAAGGCTAAGTTGTAGTTTAAAAAAACAAAGGGCATTGGGTTATTATATTATTTATGAGCGTTTTAAGTATGAATATTAGAAACTTTTTTTTTTCTTCTAAAAGTTGTTGGTGCCTAAAATGCCACTTCTCATTTCTAAATGTGTTGGGTATGTTTCTATTTTTAGGAAACAGTCACCTAATCATGATGTCCAAATTCTCTACATATCACAAAGATACGCGTACCATGGGTAGTGATGAAATGCACCATTTTGCTTGGAGAATCTCATCCTTTCACATCATTCAACAGACCAAGCAATGCCATGTATCCATCATGATCTTGGTCGTCCATTCTCTTACAATCTTAGCCGTCTATTTAACTTGCTCTAAAACACACTATCTAGTAGAAATTAAACCCCCAAAATACAAATGTCTTCTTCTTATTTTGCAACTATTCCATGAGTGTGGAAAGTTCATCATTTTTCTACCAAGTTTCAAAAGTAGGGTCTTATAGAACACAACATTAAACATATTCTACCTTCTGCTTCCATTAGCACCTCAATCATAATATGTTGTTTTTGTAACTTATATGCCATTCATCTCATTTTTGAAGCTCGCTGCCATTAGCATGAGAAAAGGGGATAAATCTTACCATTCCATTGATATTTGTAGAGTGTAGTCAATTTTGAGGTTTTTCTTTTTAGCCACTTGTCGATAAAAGTTCATACAAAGCATATTGTATATAAGTAAAGGGCTTTCTAGCTAAAACAAGAAAAGTTTGTATATGAAATACTTTGTTGATAAATGAAATATTGAGAAAAAATATTGGTATTTGAGATTTGATCTAAACTTTGTTGGTAAATGAAGTTTGTATATGAAGAACTTTATTGAAACATGAAGTTTACGATTTGAGATTTATTGGTTAGGGAAGTTTGTAAATATAATACTTTGTTTGTCAATGAAGTATTGTGTTATTCAAGAAAAAAATTGATGCTTCTATCTATATTTAAGATTGAACCTTTGGCACCATATGCACTTCCAGCACACGTATGCACCTTAACCACCATATACACCTTCAACACTGCCATATGGATGCTTCCAAATAGTTAAGAGTGAACTTACTTTTACCAAATGTTAAAGTAAGCACAATTAAGTTTCAATACTTTGAGCTTCATTCTAATTAATAAGTGATTATATTATGATTACTGTTATTTTATAATGTAGATGCCATTTGGTTGTCCCATGTTATCAATTGAAGCACTAGAGTTTAGTTGAGTTATTTCATATGGTACACAATAATAATGCAATAAAAAAATTTTTAAAAATGCAATAAAAAAATTTTTAAGTGAAATTTTATTGAAATCAATTTATTCATATACATTGAACTCTTTATTACAACTTATATTGACTTGTTCATAGTACAAGTTCTTGTTCATTACATTCAAACTATATTTCTTATCTCTTTTTCTAGGCTACAACCAATCACAGGATAAGCCTATGTAAAAGGATTGAAGAAACAGGCAGTTACATGTACAAGGGATTAGAGTTGGTTCTTATACAAGTCTTAATGCTTTTTTGTTACTTTCTTAATGCTTGTATCTTTTTTTTTTTTAGGTGTAATCTTATTTCTAGTTTCATGCTCTCATGATATGCTTGTATCTTTGTATCTTGTTTTTGCTTATCTTAACCAATAGCACATTCAAGTTAAATGTATATAGCACATTAAAGTTGAGTAAAATCTTAGGAATTCCACATCTCTTTGTTCCAACAACATATTCTCTCGTGCTTGTATCTGTTTATTCCAAATTATACACACAGGACATATTAATGCAACATTGTCCATTTATCTATATATGCAAGTTTGCTATAACAAATTAGTTAATGAATATCAATGACAAAATACACTCACATATGATTCTATAAAATACGTAATAAGCATTTAGATTGTAATTGAAAAATGTCACCATGAAGTCACATCACTTATTGAAAAATATATCAAATATTTTGTCATAATCATACAATAAAAGTTAACATATATCATATCTAGTTAGCATCTTAGCTGCAAAACATTCTACACCACCTATTCCTTATAATCTTGTGAATGATAAGCCACTGACCATTTTCTTGTTTTATAAAAATTGACCATCTTCTATATTCAAGACCAAAAATCTAGATACTATATCTCCTATCTTGTAATGGTAGCAAGCTAACAAGCGGCAAAAAAGAAACCTATATATGTAAGCAAACATTATCCATTCGATTAACAAGATGCAAACTTTTTCAAGATACAACCCTTTCATTTAGCTACTGGCAACAAGCTAACAAGTGGCAAACATTGTTTTTCATGCTATTTTAAGATAAAAGATTAAGACATTTTCTAAAATAGGTTTATAGTATTTTTGTTTTGGCTCCTTAAGTTTTGGTTATTCAAAGCAAGCAAAACCAAATTAGTTGCATTTTATCAAACATAATATATCCAATCTCAGAACAAAATGATAAAATCAGATCAAATGAAAAAAAATCAAATTGGGTAAAATTTAATTTAAGAAAAAATCTATTACAAACTCAAAAACAACAAATGAAAATGAAGGCTACCTAAGATAATGTTAGAGTTAGTAGATTTGGTCTTTGGGTTTGTGATTGAACAAAGCATTAACTCTTACCTGATGCATATCTAGCATTAAGGATGAAGATGAAGGTTGCATTTTCTTCTTTTCTTTTATTTGATTTGATCTATTTTAAGAAGGGTTAAAAGGATGGTTGGGATTGTGCAAAAATGAATGATCGAGATCATGATGGCTGTGTGGTGTTACTTGATCTATTAGATGATGTGAAGGATAAGATTTTTTCAAGCAAAATGTTGTGTTTCATCACTGCGCATGGCATGCGTATCTCTGTGATATATAAAGAATTTGAACACTCTAATCAACATAATTTACTATGTAATGTTTAGTTGGTACATTTTTATTAGTCCATGTAGGCTCACATCCATGCCTCCCAATAAGGGCATGGAAGAAAGCACCATCATAAAGCAACAAGGTAGATGAAAGAGTAAATTTCAAAATGCATGACCACTCTTTGCATATGAATATAAATAGATGTTTGTGCATTTTGAATTTAAAAAAAATCTTGGGAAGCACACATAATCATGGTAAAGGGTCATTTTTTACGCAAACAAATTTAGTATATAGCATGGTGTGATAAAATATTATGCTATACGGGTCATCTAAATTTTTAAATTTTATTTTTTTTGGGTTTTTATTTTTTTACTAGAAGATGCAAAATGCAAATTGAATTTTTTTTTAATTATCAACTTAAAAAATAATAATTAAAATAAAAAAACTTAAAAAATAAAAATATAAAATTTAGATGCTATAAATAATATGCAACGCGATACCTATCACACCATACTACACATCAAATTTGAATGACATTTTTGACGTAATTTTATAATTAACTATGGTTAAATTAGACTGAACTAGTTGGATCTTTCTTCTTTTTCTTGTTTTTCCCTAAAAAAAAAAGGAAATAATTATAACTAAAGATACATATTTTAAAAAATTTATAATGAAAGATTTTAAAAATTAAAATTATTTTCAAAAATTATAATTACTATTATATTTTAAAAAATTTATTACTAGATTTAAGAGACTTATCATTAGAAAAACTTTTCTTCACCTAATGATAAAACTCTTAAATTTAATAATAGATCTTCTAAAATTTTATGGTAATTATAGTTTATAATTTTAATTTTAAAAAATTTTTATTGCAAATTTTTTAAACTATGAATTTTTAAATATAATTTTTTTTAAAATAAAAGAAGAGTGGCTTTTGGGGCAAAACTAGGTCCTCCCTCTTGCTCATAATTCTGATTTAAAAATTTTTTTATTGCAAATGTTTTAAAATATGAGTTTTTAAATATAATTTTAAAAAAAGAAAAGAAAAGAAAAGAAAAGGAGGGTGGCATTTGGGGCAAAACTATGTCCACCCTCTTGTCGGACTTCGCTGGCTCTCAAGTCTTTATTTCTCTCTCCGATTGTATCCGTTCCCTCCATCTCTGCTCCTTCTCCAGCGGCGGCAAAGCGTTGATGCACCGACAGACTGTGGACTGGTTAGTTTCTCTTTCTTGTTTTTTCATTTCAAAAGTTCTTAACTTGTGTTTTGGGCGATTCGGATTTCTGAGTACCCTTGGTGTTGTTCGCAGGGTGCTGTGGCGTTTGGTTCTTTCATGGTTTAAGCTAATGTAGTTGAATATGCTGATGAAGTTGACTTTTGGTTTCTTCAATTTAATCGTTTTGCTATTTGATTTTTCTTTTTATAAAAATTCATTGTTGGTTTGATAGTTACATTGTTGAATATGGTGATGTAGTTGGTCTTTGCTATTTTAATTGGTAGCGTTTTTTTCTTTGTTGGGTGTAGATTGGGGAAGTTGAAAATAATCTTGAGTAATCATACAGTTGGAGTTTCCTGTTAGAGCGAGGTTAAAGATTGAAATTGGCAGAGCGGGAAATATCAGAAGCACCACTCCGAATTCCCAGAGTAACCCGAGAGTAGATGACACGCGCCACACGTGTGGCGCGAGTGAGGAGATATGAGAGTCGGATTGGGAGCGAGGGGCCTTTGGAAACCCTAGGAATAAAAAGTTGAGGAGCGGGGTTCGTTCACTCGCCCAGGCCCCTCGCGTGAGATTTTCAGTTTCTGATCAACTCGAGGAGGATACCTTAATCTTCTTTCATGTAATCACAGAGGTACTCTCCCTCTGTTTCTCTTATATCTTTCGGCCTTCTGTTTGTGGATCACCTCTTCCCTCTTTTCTCTTTTTTGTTTGACGTCTTAATTGTATTTTATTTTTTGTACTCTGGATCCTAGAAATTGCATACAGTAGCTTTAAAGGCATGATGCTATGTGGGAGGTTAGCATACATCAATAATGCTTTTTTTTTTTTTTAAATAACTTGTGATAAGATATTATTGACAAGGAAAGAAAAATCTGGCACTGTTATATGTTAGCGTTTATAAGCATTGACTGGTGAATTTACTACAAAATTTTTAATTTCCAAGTTCCATGTCCTATTTGGTGATAATAATGAGCAAACAGATGAGAAGTGAGAATTTAGAAGAAGCAACCTTGAAAATATAACATCAGCAAGATCTCCAATGGAACTTTTAATGAGGGTTGCAAACAGATGAAACTGCTTGTTAACAGCTCAACCTTCTTGATAGCTCGGAAAGAGTTTTGGAAAAATGGTTGCTTGTTTCCAAGTGAACTTGAATTCATTTTTCATATTTGCTGAGCTTAAAGCGCACTTGAGTAAACTGGAAAGGGCAAATTAGGTTTTTTCTTTTTGTTTACAGAGTATGGTATCAGAGGGAAAATGGGATTCCATAAACTGTAGGTGGAAATGGGTGTTGGGGGTTGGCCATTGAGAGTAATTGACAACCGATGGCATCAGCTGCGCCACTGGTGGCTGATCATCGGTTTGAGTTAACTGTTGGCCTCATTTGTGATTGGCAGAAGGTAGCTAGCGATTGGTGGCAGGTAGCCCAGTGTTGTCTGGCATAGCTGTTGATGGTTGGCAATTGTTGACATATTATGATGGTACATGGGGAAGGCCCAGTCAAATGGAAAAGACTAGAAAGGGGGTAATTTGCAAATACATATGACAGTGAGGCCATTTTATTTCTGCAGGAGGTGGGTAAACTGTTCTATGAATGTTAGACTCTTAGTCAGTATTTTGAGGTTGCATACTAATTTGGCTGAGAACGGTATGCTGGTTATTAGTGTGTTTTCATGGCAGAAATTATATTTTCTTGCTTATCTGGCTGGTTGCTATTCTGCAGTGACCTTTGGGGTACCTTGTGCTGCCTCTTTAGGGTAATCCATGTGCCACTTTATTTTTGGAGTCTTGCTATGGGGAAGAAGAGTGAGATGGTAGCGAGCTTTTTTCCTCTTAGGCATTATTACTGTGGTTAAGGCTATTTTGTCTAGTATTCCACTATTCCCTTTTTTATTATTTGTCTTTTTTTTTTTTCTTTTGGGGTGGCTCAAAGGATTGAGAAGATTGTGGTGGACTTTTTCTGGTCAGACTGAGGAGTATGGGAAAGATAGTTTGAGTTGTAGGGAGGTCTGTTGCGTGCCTATGAAGGAGGAAGGATTAGTCTGTGGAATCATGTTGGTAGAAACACTGCTCTGGTGAGAAGTGTTTGTGGCGTTTCCCTTGGAACCTTACCCTTTTACCCTTTCAATAATTAGATTGAGAAATAAGGCAACAAAATTGAAGAGACTTATCAGTGCAGAAGAGATCTCCAGTCCCCATGCATATCTGACAAAGACGCTTATTTCTTTGGCAAATTTGGTTGGATGCTAGGTTCTTTAGTGGCCACTTACTTGTCTAGGAGTCCTTTGTGAAAATCATCAAGTTGCTATCTTTTGGGAAATGTTCAATTAGTTGCATAATTGGAAAGGTGCTGGCTTATGTTGCTTTTATCAAGCTTGTCTTTGGAGAATCCTCTCTACTACAAATCTCTACACAAGATACCTGTTAATGTTGCTTAGAGAATTGGAAAGATTATTTGAGAGATTTTCTCTGGTAGAATATGACATAAAAATGGAGGGATCATTTAATTAGTTGGGAGTTTCCTGTAAACCAATTAAAGAATGGGGTTTTGATCTTGGTAATTTGGTTACTTTGGTTGAAAAGGGGCCATGGCATTTCCCTTTAGAGACCTCAATCTTAAGGTATTAGATTTTAAAAAGTAAGTATAATTTACATCAAAATAGGTGGGGTACTGATGGAGACCGAGGTAATATGGGATGTCAATGTTTCTCATTGAATAATATGAGATGCTCAATGAGATACTTAAATAGGATAGTTTGTCAACTTCAATAGCTAACTTTTAAGAGAGGGTTTCCCACCTTATTTGGGTACCCATCAATCAATATCAAAGCTGGTGATTAGTGGTTTTGGAAAGAGCTACTTGTTGAGGGTCTAACTGCTTTCCAAGGGCAACCAATTGATAGAAACTAAGGTAGTATGGAATGCTAAAGTCTTATACTAAGTAGTATGGGATACTTAATAAGATAATTAAGTAGGATGGTTTTTTTACCTCAGCTAATTTTGGGGTGAGGATTCCCCACCTTGCTTAGGTGCCTATTAGATACCAGCCTAGCTATCATTGAAACTCACTCAAGTCCCTAGAAATGATTTGTTAAGGACGTGTCCCTTTTACTTGGCTGATCTTGCAAAATCTATGTAATGGTCCCCATATTAGATATTGGGAGGACCTTTGAGCACTTTTTTTTTCCTTAAATAATAAAAAAAAAAATGCTTTCGTTGCCTCTAGTGCCTTAATTCTCTTCACCATTTGGAGCTTTTATTTCTTTTGACAGACAAGCAACTGAATTGGAATCCCTTTTCTTGTTGCTAGATTTGTTTCATTTGTCTTCTGGACTGGACAAGAGGAGTCATGCTCTTGATCCTTCTATTCTGTTTTCTTGTATATCCTTTTTTCATTTCCTCACTTAGTCCCTGTGCAGTAATGAACTCTCAAGAAAAGCCCTTTTGGAAATTCCAAGTGTCCAAGTTAAATCATTCATTTGGACAGCAGTATTGGATAAAATTCTAATGATAGGTTGTGGCTTTGTAGACCAAACGAGGCTGTCTCCTGATATGCATGTAATGCGTTACCCTAATCCAGAAACTTTTTCACTGCACAACTGTCACTTTCAGCTACATTTTTAGTAGGTGTTTTGGTGTTTGGTAAATTTTGGGTTTTCTCACTATGCTTGTAGCATTTTCTTTTAATTAATTTCTTTGGTCAGAGAAAGGAGGGCAAATTGTTTTGGCATTGTGGTGTATGCTGTTCTTCATTGTCTTTGGTTGGGGCTGGATTGTTAAGGGAAAAACATTGTCCCTAGACTTGTTTTGGAACAGAATTTTTTTAATAGCCTCTCTTTAGTGTTTAGCACATGGCATCTTACAAAGTGTCTCGTTAGCAGACATGCAGGGGGACCAGTAGCTTTTTGATTTTAATGTCTGTTTGTATTTACTGCAAATTTTGTCTTTCTATAAGTATAATTTTTAATTTTTTATTCTCCTTTTTCCCTGTTTGTGCTCATTTCCTCCTTCTGATAAAGTTTCTTATTTTATACAGGAAAAAAAAATTATGTAATTGGGAAGGTGCTGAATTTCTTGTGAATTTAGTTGGTTGTTTACTGATTATTAGTGCCCCAAATCCTTTATTGTTGATATTTAATTATTTTTCTTTTTTAGGTAAATTTGTTAGTTAATTACTAGTAAGGGTAGTCTAACAGGGTAGATCATTGAGTTCCTGGGTTGAGCTACCTGAGTATCATTTTGATAAACCTCAAACGTCGGAAGTGTAATTTGCTATGAATTTTACTACCAGTTGTTTTGTAGTTGGGTCGTCTTTAAGGTGGCGTCATTTTGTTTATTAATTCTTTAATATAGAAAACTACTGTTGATCTGGAGGGATAATTCAGTTCACTTTGAGTTTTATACTCGTTCTTTTATTCATTTGTTGCTAATTTGATCTTTTTTTTTTTAGTTTTGATAAAAGATATTTTTTTCGGAAAAAAAAAACAAAAGAAGAGAAGAAAGCACAGAAGGTCTGAGGATAATAAAAATAACTAATACAGTCTCAGAACAGAGCAACAAAAAAGGGTCCTAAATAAAAGCTAATCAATGGAGGAGATCTATTGAGTCTCTTTGCATGTCAACAATAGTGAATCCCTTAAAAGGACTGTGTGCAGAGCACCAAAGAGAAGCCATGAACACAATTTTCTCCCATAACAAATTTAAAAGGAAGTCATTGAAGATGCTGGCATTCCTCTCCAACCAAACAAACCACAAAATCCGGTAAACTGTGCATTGCCACAAAATGTTGTTTTTCTTCTTGTTACCAAACTCTTGAAAATGAATTTGGAGGAACTCATCCAAGGTAGCAGGGTACACCCAATTCTCTCCAAAAATACCAAAGAGCCTATTCCAAAGGTAACTCACAGCTGGGAAATGAAGAAATAGGTGGGCCAAAGTTTCTGAATCTGATTTGCACATAACACTTGTTAGTGAAATAGGTATGTGGGACCATCGAACCTGCAACAATTCGTTAGTGTTTTCCATTTTGAGTACTGCCTTACTAAGGATTTGATCTTAGGGGGAGCTTTAGGTTTCCAAACTTTTTTATCATGAACAATATTTTCCCTTATAGGAGAATGAGTAAGGAACTGAAAATAGGATTTGCTAGAAAAAATACCAGAAGAATTAAAGATTCCAAACTCTCATATCTTGACTAGAGGAAAAAGGGACAAGATCCATTAAATACAAAAGGGACTGAAGCTCTGTACTCTGAAAAAATAAAAATCCCAAGATCGTTTGGAATATAAAATAGGGACAAAGTTGTGGCTGGAAGAATTAAGCATTGTAGAAAGTTGGTATAGGCAAGGAAATGCTTCAGAAGAAGGAATATTTCTCACAATGTCTTCCCAAAATCTTATTTTTGACCCATCACCCACTTTTGAAGTAATTAGTGGCTATATATCATCTGAAAAAATAATTGTTTATCAAATAAAGATCAAAGTTCATGGCAGTGTCGTCAATGGTGGAAGGCAGTAGGCACTTTCAAGTCATTGGCACCCTAAGAAGCACCGGTACGGGTACGCGTATCGGGTACGACACGATACGATACGTGCGATACGATAATTTTTAAAATTTTAGGATACGGGTACGGGAAAAAAATATATATATATATATATATTCAATAATCTAATACATTAAAAACTAATTAATCAATCATAATTAGTGAATGAAATAATTAATCAATTAATGAGCAGAGGAATCAAAATTAGGTGAGCCCTAATTTGTTTCATCAGCTTACAAATTGCAACCATTGTTGTTATCCTTATAATGTGAAGAGTTATTATTCCACCTCCTTTTATTGCTACGCTTAAATGGTTGAACAATGAACAGGTGAAGTCAGATATCACAAACCCAGAACATTCTAGTTTAATTTTCTACAAACAGAGGCACATATCACAGGAATGAATTGAAACACAAGTAGGAGAGACAAATTATCAGCCAAGTTACAAAATTCTAGGCTTGTTTTTCTCTCATTCAAATTTCTGAAAAAAAAAATTGAAAACAAAATCCTTGCCACCGGAGAAGATGCACCTGCCACTGGCCAGAGAAGATGACAGAGGAACAGAAGGTGTTGTCGGAGAGGATGATGTAGCAGGGTAGGCGACACATGGCGAGACGAAGCAGCACCAGAAGCAGCGGGCGAGGAAGAAGAACTGAAGCTGAGAGAGAAGAACCGAAGCATTTGGCGGGTTGGGGGTTTAAATGATGGACGAAATGAAGTCGTTTAAGGAGAAAAACGTTTCACTGCCATTTCAAGGACGTTTTGGAGCCGTTTCCTAGCCGTGTCGAAACGTTTCGGTACGTAAAGAAATGTTTCAAAACGTTTCGGTACGCAAAGAAACGTTTCGAAACATTTCGGTACGCAAAGAAACGTTTCGGATACTTTTGTACCCTTACGGTACGCGTGTCGGTATCGGATACGTATCCGGTACGGGTACGGCTCCAAATTTGGAGTATCGGTGCTTCTATGGCACCTCTATCAATTGAGTGGCTAGGCACTAGGCAAAGGACTTGTCCAAATAAAGTGTGGTGCTTTCTTGAAGAAATAAATGTTAAATATACATTACAGAAAAGTCTAGAATCAGAGAATGCCCTTTAAAAAAAAATTATTTTAACTCTGTTAATAAAAAATGTTAATATATGCATAACAACCAACAAAGACATAAATAATTGGCCTTTCAATATTCCCTCTGTTATCAGTTACTTTTGGCTTTTCCTAAAAAGTGTGAAAAGGACAATGCAAACAATAAATGTTGCAGAATTTCTTCATTGGGGAAAGTGTGAGACCCTGAAAGAAATTTTATTGAACAGAGAGAAAGAAAGAGTAAATATCCAGGGAATCACATATCCCCTTCAACATTCTAATGAAAAGGAAAATCAAAGAAACCTCAGAGATGGCATCCATGCATGGAGACAACCATTCCCATCTTCATCTCTAGCAAGGAAATCCCATGAAAATACCCACGGGTGAAAAACAAAGGGAAGCTGAATAGGTTGTTCTCATTATAAACAATGGCTGGGACAGAATAGGCATTAATGCATGGTTGTCCTGGTTGCTCATCCCAGCTAATCACTGAAAATTGCTCCAACCCGGTAATACATGGTTGTAGGGACCTTCTCAAGGATGTTTTAATTCTAATTTTGTATGTAAATGTCATTATGGCTATTCCTTATCTCACCTGTGTGATCCATTGTTGTAGAGCTGTTCGTTTGTGTTGCCTTGCAAGGGTGCCTAGTTAAAGCCTTCAACTTTCTTTGACAGCACTGGTTAACTGCGAGCTATTTTGAGCTCCTTGATGCCATTGTTGCAGCATTCTATCTTTCGTTTCAGATTTTTCTATGTAACTCCAATTAATGAGCCTGTTAGATCCAGGCCAAAGAATATTGGCCTATTATACATTGTGTAGCTTTATTGAGGAAAGAAAAAAGCTATGAAAACTTTTGTAAGTCTATTAGAACTTTGAAATTTTCTTCTCTTTTAAAGAGAATTGAAAAACTTTTTTCTGTTCTTTATTTCTCCATGTGTTGTCAAGACTGAAATATTTAAAATGGTGGCTTCCTGAAAGCCACCTAGCATTAATGTGTAATGCTATTATGTGCTGTATTTTGGGTTTGATGATCAATTTGTTGAATCTTTTCTTAGCTTGCTTTTACTTTTGATGGTTGGTTTTTTTGAAATTTTCCCTGCTCAACGTCAGTACTGTTATTTACTTTTTAGGTACCATTGAAAATCATTGGGCTGAAAGCTGTTTTTCTCATCATGGATATAGATCTTAGGTTGCCTTCTGGTGACCATGATAAGGAGGATGAAGAACCAAATACAATTGCTAACATATTGGATGATGAAGAAAAATTGCATAATGGAGATATAGAAGGCCAGAGTATGGTTGGTGCTAGTGTTGACGTACATGCTCTAGATGGTGGAGATTTGAATTCATCCACAGTGGATATGGTACTTTTTAAGGAAGATACAAATCTTGAGCCCCTCGCTGGCATGGAATTCGGGTCTCATGGGGAAGCTTACTCTTTCTACCAAGAATATGCACGGTCAACAGGATTTAATACTGCAATACAAAATAGTCGCCGTTCAAAAACATCAAGAGAATTTATAGATGCAAAATTTGCTTGTTCCAGATATGGAACAAAAAGAGAGTACGACAAATCATTCAATCGATCACGTGCCAGACAGAACAAGGAAGATGCTGAGAATTCAACTGGTCGAAGATCCTGTTCAAAGACTGATTGTAAAGCAAGCATGCATGTGAAAAGAAGGCCTGATGGAAAATGGGTAATACATAGTTTTGTGAAGGAGCATAATCATGAGCTTTTACCAGCCCAAGCTGTCAGTGAGCAAACAAGAAAAATGTATGCTGCCATGGCTAGACAGTTTGCTGAATACAAAACTGTGGTTGGTCTCAAGAATGAGAAAAATCCATTTGATAAAGGTCGGAATTTGGGCCTGGAGTCAGGAGATGCCAAACTTCTGCTAGATTTTTTTGTACAGATGCAAAGTATGAATTCAAACTTCTTTTATGCAGTAGATCTTGGTGAGGATCAACATCTGAAAAATCTTTTATGGATTGATGCTAAAAGCAGGCATGACTATATGAACTTCTGTGATGTGGTTTCTTTCGACACCACCTATGTTAGAAACAAATATAAGATGCCTCTTGCACTTTTTGTTGGAGTAAATCACCACTACCAATTTATATTGCTTGGGTGTGCCTTAATATCAGATGAAAGTGCTGCTACTTATTCCTGGCTAATGCGGACGTGGATCAAAGCCGTTGGCGGTCAAGCTCCAAAAGTGATAATTATTGACCATGACAAGACATTAAAGTCAGTTATTTTAGATGTCTTTCCTAATGCTCATCACTGTGTGTGCTTATGGCATATATTAGGGAAGGTATCTGAAAATTTGGCTCACGTAATTAAGCGACATGAGAATTTTATGGCAAAATTTGAAAAATGCATCTATAGGTCATGGACTAGCGATGAGTTTGAGAAGAGGTGGTGGAAAATTGTTGATAGGTTTGAACTCCGAGAAGATGAATGCATGCAGTCATTGTATGAAGATCGCAAGTTATGGGTGCCAACATTCATGAGGGATGTTTTCTTAGGTGGTTTGTCTACTGTCCAGCGATCTGAAAGTGTGAATTCCTTCTTTGATAAATATGTTCATAAGAAGACCTCTGTGCAAGATTTTGTCAAACAGTATGAAGCAATCTTGCAAGACAGGTATGAAGAGGAAGCAAAAGCAGATTCTGATACTTGGAATAAAGTGGCAACGCTAAAAACTCCTTCACCACTGGAGAAGAGTGTTGCAGGGAGTTACACGCATGCAGTGTTCAAGAAGATTCAAGTTGAGGTTATTGGTGCAGTTGCTTGTCATCCTAAAGCTGAAAGACAGGATGATACAGGCATTACTTACAAGGTTCATGATATGGAAAAGAATCAAGACTTCATAGTTGTGTTGAATGAAATTAAATCTGAGGTGTCTTGCATATGTCGGTTGTTTGAATATAGAGGTTTTCTTTGTCGGCATGCATTGATTGTTCTTCAATATTCTGGCCTTTCGGAAATCCCATCCCGATATATCTTGCAACGGTGGACCAGAGATGCAAAGGCTGGACATATAATGGGAGAAGAATCTGAACATATGCTGGCTAGGGTGCAACGATACAATGATTTATGTCAGAAAGCATTGAAGTTGAGTGAAGAGGGATCTCTGTCTCAAGACAGTTATAGTATTGCATTCCATGCACTACGTGAAGCATACAAAGGTTGTGTGAGTGTTAACAACTCTAGTAAGAGTCCTACAGAGGTTGGCATATCAGCTGGCCACGGTCAGCTTTCCACTGAAGAAGATACCCAAAGTAGAAATATGGGCAAGACAAACAAAAAGAAGAATCCAACTAAAAAGAAAAAGGTTTTTTTTTTTGCTTCTCTGGACATCTACATTTCTATGTTGTTTTGAGTTTCTATTATGACCTCCTCTTTGAATTGCAGCTGAACTCTGAGGCTGAAGTGATGACTGTTGGTGCACAAGATAACCTGCAACAAATGGTTTGTCCTCCTAGGATTATTAACCTCTCAAAAAGTGTTCAATCTTATATTTTGAGGTGTGGTGCATGTAGAAGAAACTCAGGCTACATGGTGGGATTTAAGCAAACAAAAATGGAAGAAATTGTTTTGCAATTTAAAATGGAAACTCAAACTTAGTTAACTGGATACATTTATCTTCAGTTAATTGGAATTTTATTTTGTAGGACAAATTCAGCACAAGAGCAGTAACCCTTGATGGTTATTATGGCACTCAACAGAGTGTTCAGGGAATGGTAAGAATATGATACACTCTAGTTCTTATCCTGAATTGTTCCATATTAGTGAGTGGACTTATATATTTATTTATTTGATGGTTCAGTTGAACTTGATGGGACCAACACGTGATAATTATTATGGGAATCAACAGACAATTCAGGGGCTGGTGCGTCATTGAAATTGTGATTAATTATGGAAAGTATTTAGTGACAGTGCAGAAATTTAGAAGCTCTGTTGTATGTATACAGGGACAATTAACTTCCGTACCACAGAGCCATGATGGTTATTATGGTGCTCATCAGAGCATGCCTGGTCTGGTATGGTTTGCTTACGCTAAGCATAAGTTTTCTGCCCTTGTAACATTTATGGTGAATTTATGTTTGTTCCAAAACTTGCAGGCACAGCTGGATTTTTTCCGGGCATCGACAGGTTTCACTTATGGCATTCGGGTGAGTTTGGTAAATTAAGTTTCTTTGTAGGTAGTATTTTCTTTCTGACAAACACTTTTGTGCTGGCTTCTTCCTCGTGGCAGGATGATCCAAATGTAAGACCGACACAGTTGCATGAGGATCCATCAAGACATGCATGAGTGGCGCCTTCCTTTGAAAAGAAGGTAGTTAACAATTTTGAGCCTAATAATTTTTGGTGTTTGAGTATTTTCTTTGGATTTGAATAGTTAAGGCAGTGATTCAAAAATGATTTATATGATTTATATTTATAGATGACAGAAAATAACAGCTATGAACTGGCTATCTGTGTAGAGATCGGAATACATCATGCCTGGTTGAAGTTATGACTTATGACAGAGAACCTCCTAGTCCAGTATTTGTAATATAATATAGGATATCTGTTGTTTATTATAGGTATTGTTAATAGATGGTAAAAGGTTTTAGCATTAAAGATCTTGCAGAGGTGGTTGCTCGTATTGTAGTTCTGATTCTTTAGGCTACATGTGAAGTTGTAATCAGCAATCATATTGTAGTTTGTCATAAAATTTTCAAATGTTCATTTTCCACTAGCGCATAGTTCATTTATTATCACTGTCTACTTTTATTCATCCCAAATGAAGGAGAAATTCTTGCATGCATTCCTTGCATTTAAGATAACTCATCAAAATGAATGCTTTAGTGGATCTCACCACGCCCACCTTATTGAGTTTTCGTCAGTTTCTTGCCTATATTTTGGGCAATAGATGCACCTGGGAATTTTTTCAGGCAATGACGATGGTATGCCATTATAAAGAAGGAATGAAGGGAGCATATGAGTGTAGGGGAAATTTGAGGTACCATATACATGCAATGGCTTTGATTCAATTTGTATATGTGAAACTTACATGTTAAATTGTGAAAATTAAATCTTGACTATTCCATATATACACACCATACGATAGCTCGGAACTTTTTATGAGCATAGTTGTGTTGGTTCACTGGAAATATATGTATTAACTAGGGCTGTGCTTTTACGTCTGATGTTGTATCCACGCGTAGTCATTGAAATAATGCCAAAAACGAAGGCTACGTCTGGGGCATGGTGAGGCCATTGCCCCTCCTCCTCCTTTTATTTGTCCTATTTGTTGCACGTTTGGTAGCACGAGGCAGAGAACGAGCAGGAATTTTGTCACGTCTTATTTGATAGATTTTGTTCGAACGTTCAAAAGAGAAAAGAATCTATTTCTTTTAGATGAGTGTATGAATCAAAGATAATTATTATATTTAATTTATATAAAGTTTATTATATTTTTATTATTTTTAATTTTTTTAAATAGAAACATGAGGATCTTTTAATCAATTTTTTCAGTTTAATATTTTTTATCTAATCAAATATACTAATAAAATAGCATTTTTATTGCCTTTCATATTATATTAAAAGTAATTATTTTATTCTACTTATATTTACATTCTCATTTTTTTTTCTATTTCTATATCTAAAATTTTTGTGTAGGTTCTCTTTAGTGAAAATTTAATGTTCTGATTGTGTTTTTAACCTCTCAAGGTGATGAGATACGGTCAAGACCTTACAAAAACCGTAAGATTTAAGATACTGTGCGATAAAAATGTGATACAAATTTGTAATTTGTATTTTAATTAAGAACAATGTTTTGAGAAGTTATAATTTCAATAGTTCAAAAATGATATCTCAAGAACGATAATTTTGGATTTGAAAATGATAATAGTTGGATTTTAAGAAATGTTGGAAGTTTTCTTGGATAGTTCATTTTTATTACTCAGCAATTTTGAAAAACATCTCTGGTGCTGTTGTTTTCTTCTTCTTTTTTGTAAGCAACAATATGGATACCCTCAAAATGAAAGGAAAAGACTATAGTAAAGATTTTATAGTTTCTGCAACAATTATTTGTTATAAAATTTATTGAAAATTATTTTATTAGATCTTTTGCCACAATTTAATAAAAAATTCTAAACATGGGTCTGGAGTAAATACTCTCTACGTAAGCATTCCTTACGGAATCTGATAGCACAAATCAATTATGATGGTAAGTACTAACAGCATAATACTAGTTCCATTAAAAAATAATTTTTGATTGATATTTGTTTTAACTATTTAAATTTTATGACACCGTTTGATTTATGTGATTGGCCTTATTTAATAAAAAAAAATTTATTATTATTATATTCGTTTTAACTATTTAGCTTCTCAGTTTAAGAAATATAAGATATTTGTTATTTATTAATTCTCATTAATACATGTTTTAAAAAATAATAAGTAACCAGTTTAAAATTGTCAAGAACTAAATCATATATTGTTAAAATTCAGATATCAAATAATTAACGTATATATCTTTTAAAATTTGAATTGTATGTTTCTTGTATTTAATCATTAAATAGTTAAATCACATATCTTTTTAAATAAAAAATATATATTTCTTATAAAAAAGCATAATACTGATTGGATAAGTTAAATCAATGTGATGTGATAAGTATAATAAAAGAAAATAATAAACAAAAGTTTACCCAATAAACAAAAATCAGAATTAAAGTGACACACAAAAAGAAACAATTTTGGAAGTGCTTGTAAAAATCTAAAACAAATCTTAAACAAAATCAGTTTCATCATACTAATATTGTAAACTCTCTAATAGAAATCCCCAACCTTAGGTGATAGTTGTATTGTTATTTATGAATGCATTCATAGTGAAATTTGATAAGTCTCTCTCATTTAGGAGACAATTTATTAGAGAGAAAGAGACATGATGTGAGATTGAGTAAAATTCATTCATAGGCTCCACCTCCTCATGTTTTTTTCTCTTTTTTGGATGATAGAAAATTCGAGTTTTGGATGTATAATTATAAATGAAAAATAATCGGTGTTCTTTTCAATGCAAGAAAATAAATTGTACAAATATTTTGTAGGATTAACTTTTTTTATAATATTTATAACTGATAGGAAATTGTATATGTTTAATTGTCTTTACCTAAAATAAGTAATGTGAGACCATTTGAGTTTAGATATAGTAATATTTAATAATTATGAGAAAAAAAATTATAAAATCTACACTCCAATCTCATATAGTTTGAAATATTGTATTAATTTCTTTTATTTTAGTTTTTATAACACAATACTTTTCTATCCGTTATTTATCTTGAATATGTTGAACTATTGACTTGGACCTTCCGTGATTTGTATACATTAAGTTATATTATGAAAAATTTACCAGAGGGAAAAATTATTTCAGTGGGATATAAATTTTGTTCACAATTTTATTGAAGGAAATTATTTAGTATATATTAAAATAAAAAAATAAAATTTAAAATAATTAAGTAGACAATATATACCAAATCTCTTTATATATAGCTCAATTCTATGTAAAAATTATTGTTAGAGTGGATCCAAATCTTTCAGTAAGAAAGAAACATATGATCTTGTCGTGTGTGAAGACGTCTTATGTCTTATTTGATATACAAAATTATTAGTTATAAAAATAAAAAATAAACAAAAATATTAATGGAATGAAATATTTATATTTGGTATCATATAAAAAAATAAAAATGTCATTTCATTTATATATTTAGTCAGATAAAAATAATATAAAAATAATTCTTATATCCCTACTTAAAAATAATATTAAAATGAAAATAACAACAATAACAGCAACCGAAGTATAATAAACTTTGTATAAATCAAGCATAATAATTATCTCAATTCATATGTTTGTAAAATAGAAATAAATTTCTTCTTTAATCTTGTAAAATATATAATAAATGAAATTATTCAATGGATTTATTTTCTTTTTCTTTCCATCAATCAGGGCATTCACTCTTTATTTGAGTTTGAGTGACCATTACTTGTTCATGAACTAGTGTTTGCCACTAACCCATACATATAATGGAACATGTTAGAGTTGATTTGCCTTTAAACTGGCATTCAGGGATATTTTTGGCCTACATTTGATGATAACCTTACATTGCATTGCATTGCATTACACTGCAAGTAATTTGATTTCTATATATTTGGTTTATTATATTATCTACTGCTACAGGATTTGAAAATTTCTTTAGAATAATTTGTTATATTCGGAAAAAGGGTTGGATTGAGTTCAGTAGATATCTTTCATGGAAAATTATATTTTCAGCTCTTATAATTTAACTAATTTGAATTTAATTTTTGTTACTATATTTTATCATATATATAAGTTAATCTTATTTCATTATTTATATTTTTAAATAGTTTATTAATATAAATTATACATATGTAAAATGTCAAGATAATATATATAAAGTTACATAAAAAAATTTAACATAATATTAACTAAATGTTAACACTAGCAATTAAATTAAAAAAATTGTAGATTATAAAAATTTAATTATCAAAATTCAAATTATAAGAATTAAATTAAATTTAAATTTAAATAAAATTAAAAATACCAAGCAATAGCTAGGTGGTCCATAAACAGGTTATCAACTTAGGTTTAGATGAAGAGTCATTATTGTACTTTTAAAAAATTATACATTGATTTCACTAACTGTCTAGCATGGCATGGACTAAGTGAAATAGTATGATAAACTTGTTTATATATGTTACATATCCCTCGTCTCGTCTAGGTGAACTAACACATGTTATGTAATTTACTCCATTTTTATGATATTATTTGTCCAGAAATTAAAGAGCTTCTCTTTGGACTTGATTATGTATGTGTTCATGGGAGAGGTTGTCAAGGTTAGGTAGGTTACCATTGACTTGTTGAGTAGTTTATCAGATGACTACAAACAATTTCTTGAAAATGTTTGGGAGTTCATCAGTTCAGTTCAGTTCTACATCTTAGTTAAAATACCAACAAGAAAATTAAGATCTAATCAAATAATATTGGAAAGGGGGGAGAAATGAAATAGCATTAGCACGCCGATTGCTCACTCTACTCTACATATATGAATGCAATGCAATCATTTGATTTAGGAATATATTGTTTTAAGATATATATTGCGGGAAAAAGAAATATAAATGCCTTGGTAAATAAATATCTTAATATTTTTTTTTCTATTATTGTTTAATTTTAGAAATAATTTTGAATTAGAATATTAAAACTTAAAATTTTATTTTTTTCCCTATAACTAATATTCAAAGAGTATTTTGTTGAATTATAAAATAAAAATAAATATTTTAATTGTTTTTATTATTGTTTAAATCAAAAAAATTTTTTACATTAAAATATGAAAAATAAATATTTTAATATTTTTCTATTATTAATAACTCAAAAAATGTTTCTTATCAATTAAAAAATATTTTTAATATTATTTAACACAAGAAGTATATTATAATCATTTGTTCATTTTTTTTATTTTTTTATTATATTTATCTAATTAAACATAGGAATAGAATAGAATCACCGTCTTTTCTTATACTATATCAAATATAATTATAAGCCATATAATTTTTTATTAAAATTCATTTCTATTTCTATAAAAATATATCAACCCAACCAAATGAGCTCTAAATCTTCAGCCCTCTTACCTCTTATGATTTATTCAATTTAGTGAGAAATTCAGAAATTAGATTTTGGGTAAAGAGATTTGCTATCATACTGTGGTAGTAAGTTAGATCTGGGATTGGGTAATGTTTGTTTTGTTTTCATTTGCCGTTCCTCTTTGACCTTGCTGTTCTGTGTTTGTTTTTGTTTAAAGAAGCATTCTTGGGCCAAGAAAAAAAAAACCAACCTTTTTTCCATTTCTATAATTACTTTAAGCAGAAATTTTGTAATTTATATTCGGATTGATTAAATATTTTTAATTCTGAAAATAAATTGTTGGTTTTTAATTTGTAAAGCGGCATGTTAATTTGTATGCCCATAATACTGACACAATTGAAGATTGGATATTTCTTAATTTTTTGAATTTTTTTCCTTGTTATAGTTACTTCTAATTGCTCACTCTTTGGCCATCATGAGTTTCATATTTCTTTTTTTTTTTTTCTCTCTCTCTCTAAAAGGGGATCTGTTATTAGTTGATTGAATATGTGCAGTTTGGGTTCTGAAATTTTGATAGTGCAAAGACTTTGTGTACTCTCTCAATTTCATATCAATTTGGAGAGAGAGAGAGAGAGAAAGATGATTCAAGAGAGAAAAGAGAAAACTTACCCTTTCTCTCTTTAAATTGACAAGAAATTAAGAGGATCTAAATTCACAGATAAAATACAAATTAGCAATCACATGGTATTTTGATGCACAAAATTTGTTTAATCATTGGAAATTTATTTGATTGCAAAATAGGGAATTAAGTGAAAGAATGGAAATGTCTTATTTATTTTGAAGGATTTCGGGCACTTACTTGAACAATGAAATAAATCTTCAAATTTTTTGTTTCATGCATTTTTTATCAAACTCATTAGAAGAATTTTGGTTTGATTTTTACAGCAAATGCAACATAGTCTAGAAAGAGGAAAAAAAAAAGAGTATGGAAATTCTACCGAAGAAGGTATTATTCTCTCTATATTTTATGTTCTTTCTTATAGAGAAAAAGTATATTATTTTTTACCATTAGTTTTTTATTGATTAATAACTCCCTTTTGCCAAAAAAAAATGACAACCCATTTCAAAATTCAAAACTTAATTATTTAATTATTAATAAATTAAACCAATTAATTAATTAACTAAACAAATTGGGTTGTTAGGTTGGATTATGTGTTAGCCCATTATAAGTGACTTATTATTGCTTTTAAATATGACAACTCACATGCAAGTATATGTAATGTATAAGTAATATAGAAGTGAATCTGATATCGCTCCCTTAAAGATTTGTTGTATGAAAATTTACCAAATATTAAAATTTACACCCTAACCTAAATCAAGCTAATCAATAAACAATATGTACAAAGTTAGTTAACTTGCAAAATCAAAGAATGAAGCAAAGGAGATAGTCTAGGTAAAATTCAATTAGTGAAAGAGCATAGGATTATTAATCCCTCTAGCACTTCATAGAAAATTTAATTATCCCTCTAACTCTTGCCCTAAATAATGTTATATGTTAGCCTATAGGTCTAAATTATTCGCAAACATTTTTTTTTTCAAATTACCTATAAGCATATCCTTAGCCAAACTTATAATTACTTACAAATTTAACATAAGTTAATTGCATAATCTATACTTCAGCCATGTGAGACAAATAAGTATATTCTTATATCATTGGTAAAACCATCAATTTAATTTAACAAGTTTCAAGTACTCCAACTATTCAAATAAAGGTCCAATTCCAATATTTCATTTCTAGGTTTAACTAAAATACCATAACAATCCAATTAGAGGTCAATCAATTGGAAAGCATGACGAATAGGACGAAATAAATATAGATATACCATTAATAACAAGGGTAACCAAGTTCTAATCCATACAAGGAAATCCTAGATTCAAAATTTTAGTTGCCCATCACAAAGGAATTCAACACAAAAAGTTGAGCATCCAACAATCTCATTAGTAAAATACAAAAAATAGAAGGAAAATAGAAGAAATGAAAGAAGATTATGTGTTCTACACAAGCTCCAAGCTTCCCCTTGCTCCTTAAAACCTCAAAAATGCCTCCTCACCTCAAAATCTCACCCAGACTAGCCTGCCTTTCATCTGACTCATCCTTTTTATATCCCATCTAAAATAGGTTAAAAATTGAAGCACATGCATATAATTACATTGTGTCATTGCTGTAAGATCTCATAGCTATAGCTTTAAGCTTACTGGAATGTTGTACAAATTCAAGGTATCAAGGTTATGACTTTAGGATTCTATGGCCATGGCTCTGAACTTGCTTCCCTTTGAGAGGGAGGCTTTGGTATCCATGGCCTAGGCATTATATTGGCCCAAACTTGATTCCTATGTCTTTTGGACCTTGTATAAGCACTAAAGCCCCCTTAATCACTATCCAATATCAAATAAACTAAAATCTACCACCTAAACTACAAAAAAGTGCAATTAAACTTATTTACAACACTTAATAAAAAATAACACTAAGTCAACAATTCTAGCCTTTAAAATTAAAATTTAACTAAAATTAACTTATAAAAATATGCAAAATATCATGAAAAATTAAATAGTTAAAACTCATTTTTGAACATCTCCCTCTTGCATATAATGGGTAAACAACACAAAACTTTCTACTTCTCTTGGATTTTCATGTAAGGTGCTCTATCATGACCACTCAAACACTGTATTCAAAAGCTCTCGTACTAAAAATTTTGTTGTAAAATCAACATAAAAGATGACAAGATTTTAGATGTATATCACACATTCACTCGTGTACTTGGATGCCTTAGATTCACCCATATACACTTTATTCATGGCAAATATAATCCCTTTCAAGTTTAATCTTACTTAGATTGGCGTCTTTTATACATAGTATCATTGCTTATGATGTTACTAAAATAATTCCATAACACACACGTCTCAGACACTAACATAGTTGTGTATATTTCAAGTAATCTTCCTTTTGCACACATGCCACTTAGATTAGAACTAATTACTTTCTTAAAAATAATCATTTAGGTTGAATTATCATAACTATAGGATATTATTAAAATTATAAGGGCATCAACGAAATAATTTGTTCCTTTTTATGTTCTTTCTTGTATTAAAATTATAGGATATTATTGGCATTGCTACAGCCTTGTGCAACACCATATTATTCTAGTCATTCCTTTATCCTTACCTAGCTACCTTTCCTTAATTTCATAAACTTCCTCAAGAAAATCAATAAAAATAATGCAATATTTTGCATTATGTAAAGCTTAAAATTTTTGTTTTACGTTCTGTGGATCCCGTGAACTCTCCAATGTAATCCTCTACTTATATTCCATCTATACAAGTCATAAATTTCACCAAACATCACATACTCCTCGGATTATAAGCCACACATCAGAAAAATGCAAAGATGCTCTTGGGTTCTAGTACCAAGTTTCTGTTATCAACTTTGAAAATTTATAATTAAATCTAGAAAAATTGAAATCAAGTAAATGATAGCTTTCTAGAAAGCTCTAGATGTCAACTATAGTTAAAAATCATTCCAGGGCATGAAAATATCAATTGGACTATGATTAACAATATAACAGCACCAAAGGTCTAACTGCCCAGGTTTGCTATCACAAGTTACCGATATGAATTTCAAAAATTCATAACTAATTTTAGAAAAATAAAAACTTAGCAAACCATACTACTTTGAAAATCTATGGATGTCTACTAGAGGATAAAAATAACTCTAGACTAAAACATATGTGTTTAGCTTATTAAAATTTATGGAACAATACCAAAGGTCTTGCTGTATCCTTGATACTGATATGCTACTTCAAAAATTTGGTTCTCTCTCTACAGACTTCCAAATAGGGTAATCTCAATGGAAATGGAAAGCTTATCATGTTTAGTATATGTCTATAAAATTTCATAGCCATTAGATATCATTTGCCCCACAGATGACACAGGGAAAAAATTGACCAAATAAACAGTACATCCTACCATTCAATATTTTTCTCCCAATTTTGAAAACACATAATAAATTCTATAAAGCTCCAATTTAGGTGCTCTTTAACTTTACAAAAAGATTTAGATGAGACCTATATGAAGGACAAATTTCACGAAAAAATTCGCTTATGTGGTCATCAGATTTTAGCTTATGTTTTTTAATCCCTAACTTTACTATCTTGAATTTCATTGGTTCTTTCTTGAATTTCTTTGCACTATCTTATTTCCCACACTCTAAATCATGGGTTTCACACTTGGTTTAGGTAAAAAATAATTCCTCCTTGGTTGTCCTATATGAGGCCAAGACACACATAAGAAGAAGCAACAAGAAGGAAATATGGAAAATAAAGACATTACCTTGGTTTCTACCTTGTTTCAAGTGCTCTTACAATTGGTAAACTCCTTTATTTCAAACTCCAAATCTTTCTCCTTTATACTAGACCCAAAACATCACTATATCACACATAAAAACCATAGGAAGAAAGGTGGGAAGGAGAAGAACAACTTTAAAGAAGGAAGAAGCTAGAAATTCTAAGTTTTCCTTACCTTTTTGCCTTGCTTTCCTTCTTCTTTTTCCCTTCCCTTGTGCGCCTCTCTCCCTTGGTCTCATTCTCTGTTTTGGACAGGACAAAGTCGGTCAAATGAGGGAGGAGAAGTGGGACGCCCTTAAGAAGCAAATGGAAGAGAATTTATTCTTTAAAAATGCTATTTTTGCCCCTTCTTTTGGCTTTTTCATTTTAGGTTCATTTTAGCTCTTTTTTTAGAACTATTTTTTTCATCATAAAAATTAGGTCATTTAATTTATAAAATAACTTTGGAATCACTCAATTTGGATTTAAAACTTTCCCGAACGAAGAGGTCAAAGTTTGAGTCAATCGACACTAAAAAACATACACCGGAGGGGTTTTAACTGTCTCGAGGGTTCCCATGATTTTTGGGGATTCTAAAAACTCTAGAAAGCTTAAATTTTTTATTTAAAAAACCTTCTTGTGAGTTTTTCAAAAATTTTATATTTACGAAAATGCCACTACACTTTTGACAATTTTATTGAACTACCCTAACTTAAGTTTTTGAGCATCTTAGACCTTGGATCCCATTTTCTAATATTTAAAATTTTATTCTAATTTTATTTGGTCTCAAATCTTTTATTTCAAGGGACTTACTTTTCAAACTGACTCATTTCGATATTTTTACAAAATACCAGATGTTACACCTTACATGATAAACACAAATGTCTAATTTTTAGTCACTCATCATAAGCACCAAAAGTAATTGCTTGCATGAGAGAGCCAACTTTAATAACCTACATGACATGCTATTACATTGTGTATATATTACCTTTGATTATGACATCATATTAAGAATGATATAAACACATTTATTCATTCAATAATGATGCTATAAATAAGGTGTGTTACTCTATACCCTAAGTATATTAAGAGATTTAACATGTTTTACATACGCATCTCTAGGTATGGATTTTGTTAGGGGATTAGCAATCATTTTATGCATAGAGATATATTGCATGGTAATGCTATTTTACGGTATAGCATCTCTAACTATCTTATGCCTTTGTGCTTAGTCTTGCTATGATACTTAGGGTCTTTAATGTAGGCTATTTAACAATCACAATAACTTAGTATTGTACTCAACATCTCACCAGTGATCACCAAGTGTTCCATGATTCTCTTCAGCCATATTACTTCTTGCATTGCTAAAGAACATGCAACAAACTATGCTTCCTTGGTGGATAATGGTATGCATGTTTGCTTCTTATTGCTTTAAGATATGACACTATTATTCAGTAAGAATGTATATCTATATGTTGATATATATATATATATATATGTTTCATATCTAGATCTCTGCCCTAATTTACGCTAGAGTATCCTATCAAGTACAAATCACTTTTTTGATAGCATAATGCATGGTTCGCATTACCTTATAAGTATCCTAAGATTCTCTTGACTACCTTTTAATGTTTTTAACCTAGATTTAATTGATATCAGCTTACAAGGCCAACTACATAACAAATATCCAATGTTGTACATACCATTGCATACATTAGACTGCCAATAGGGTTGAAGTAAAAGACTATCTCTATAATTTTCTTTTCAAATTTAGTCCAAGGATATATCTCATAACTTAGACTATTGCATTTTATTATAAAGATAGCAATAGGTTTATAGTATATCATGTTAAATCACTCACATTTTGTTAATATAATTTTCTTATAAAAGAGCAATTAATTTCTCCAAGCAATTACTTTGAGTCTTAACACTAAGGATATAATTTGCTTTACCTATATCTTTCATTTCAAAATTTAAGAACAACCATTCTTTAATGCTATAATAAAATCTAAACTATTCCTAGCTAATAGCTTATTATCTATATAAAGGGATAATATTTTGACATTTCCTTTAAATCACTTAATGTAAACAACATTGGTCTTTATCAATCATTTGAAACTCATGCAAAGTTACTACTCCGTGAAACATTAAATACCTCTATCTAGATGATTATTATAGTATGTAAATAGACCTTCAGAGCCTACAAACTTTATGGTCCATTCTTTTCTCAATGAAACCTAATAGTTGTTCTATATAGATTTTTTCATCTAATTCTCCATGTAAGAATGTAGTTTTCACATCTATTTGATGTAATTCCAAATCTAAACTCGCAACTACATATAATGTCAAACCTAACAACCCGAAAGTTGAACATAACACGAATGGCTAAAAGAAAAGAGAAAATAAATTGCTTTCCAAAAAAGATTTTGAAAACCAATTTATTTGGAGTAGCCACAAAATTTTAATTGAAGGTCAAACTTTAGAAAATTTAAAAAAAAAAAAATGAAAAGGTGATCTATAAATTAAAAAAAAATTTAGGAGTCAATTGTATGCCAAGAAAGTGTTAAACACCTTATAATACCCATTCTTAAAAATAGTTACTCTAAGTCAATTATGCAAAATCAATATAGCCTTAATTTTATTTAAATTACCTTAATCAAAATATACACAAGACCAAAGAAGAGAGGAAATATAAAAAAGAAGATAAAATTAAATAAGATAAAATATTTACAAAAAGAAAAACATAAAGTACAAATGAAGTATTTATAAAAATGAAAAATAAATATCAAACAAATGGAGAAAATAAAATATTTACCAAAAAAATAAAATATTTACAAAAACAAAAAAATAAAATATTTATAAAAGCATATTTAATCTAGGAATGTGACTTGCCTATATACCAAATAAAAAGATCAAAGTTTACATAGTTTGAACTATGATAGAAATGTGTGTCATTTGGTTGGTAGCTTTTAATTATTTTTTTAAAAAGAGTAGGAAAATAAAAATAACTTGAATTTCGCAAATAAAACAAATTTGATATTGGTTGGTATATTTTAATTTGTAAAAACTAAGTTGACTTGATTTTCTTGCTCTTTTCATTGTTTCTTTTTTGTTTGTCGGTGAATTTTTTTTGGATCTTGTGAAAATTAGAATTTTTATTTTTATTTTTTAAAGAATGCAATTTAACTTTCTGAAAAATATTTTTTTGGATTTTTTAAAAATTAATTTTCTTGTAGTTTTTATTTTTGAAAGAAAATAATTTAACATACACATAACAACTATCAAGAAAATAAGATAAAAAATAATATGAAAAATAAAATAAAACCTATGGTTTATGTAAAGATAAGTGCATAACATTAAAGTATAGGCAAAAACAAGATACAAAGTAAATAGTAAATAAATTTATCCAAAGTGCCGAACATAAAATCAAGACTAATATTCATACACTTATCTGTTGCCAATCTAATCTTCCAAGTCAAAGTGCATAATTTTAACATCATAAGAGAGCCACATAGTAATATATTGTCATTGCAAACATTAAGGATAATGACTTTTTGTGTAATAGTAAATTCAATGTTTAATCCAAGGTTGCTAAAAGAAAAAAATGCACCTGGTGTAATATTCTAAAAATAAGAATTATGTGAAATTAAATATTTATTATAGAATAATATGGAAAATAGGAATTTTTGAGGAAAAATAATTAATTTAAGGATTAATAAGAAAAAATAAATTTAATTATGGTTTTCTAATTAATTAGATAGAAATTAAATTGTGACACTAAGTAACTTAGTTAAGAGCTTGCTAATTTTTAAGATTTAATTAAAATATAAGTAGGAGAGCTAGGGTTGGAAATTAAGTGGAGACCCAACTAAAATAAAGTTAAGGAGCCTAGACCCAAGATCCAAATCCATTAAACATGACCCATTTAACTTAAACTTCATCTTTAACCACTTTAACACTCTTATACACAAAGAGAATATGTGAGACGTAAAGTAAAGGAAAAAGTGCAGTCTTGTGGCTTTGAAGTTCTAATCCACTAAGATGACATGACATTTGAGTTAAGTGAGTGAAGAGAAGCTTGATTTATTCCATATTCTCTTCATGTTGGTCGGATTAGTTTGTGATGTGAAGAAGATTCATGTAACCTTAGGTTGTGAAAAGTGGGATTTTTTAATGGACTCTTGGTGAAGAATTGAAGCTAGAGGCTAGTGTATGTATTAGGTAAGTTTTTCCCTTCATTTGTGAGGTTGTTTTGCTCAAATTTCATCTTGGAGGCTTATTTTTGTGTATAACTATGTATATGTGCGAAAATTCAAGTAAAGTGGTGACCCATTGTGTAGACTTGGTCAAAGGAACTCAAATAAATGTTTTTGAAAACTTGGGTAATATGTTACTCTATAGTTTATGGCATAATTAATTAATTAATGAGATTAAGACTTCATATGTACTAATAGATGTACACTTGTTCATCATTGTCTTAGGCTTGTTGAGCTTTTTAAAACATGTTCATAACTAAAGGAAGAGTAATTAGTATTTGGATGGGTTTATTTTGTGTTTAGCAAATAGTTAGAAGGATAAGGAAACCATAATTTTGGGGTACTAATTATTTTTTATGAGTCTTAGGTGAGTTTCAAGAGTCTTTTGTTGTCATAAGTTTCTAGGTGGTGTCTGGAACTGTATTTTAAGGTTTGGCATATTCACTTTTAAGAATCCTTGTTGATGTCAGGTTCTATGGGGCTAGAACAATTTAATTAGATGAAAGAAATTTGTTAAAGGTGATTTGAGGCAATCTAGTTAAGAATTGGCAAATTTAGGTATGCCACTTGTTAGTTAGAACCATTTTTTTTTTTTGGCTATTTAAAAGAGTTTACTAGTCTTTAACTTGGTGCTTGCTTTTGTGTGAATGCGATCATTTTCCTTTGGTATTTCATGAGATTAAAGGGAGGATAGAACTCATTTTCTTGGCTAAGGAAATCTTTATTAAGGGCTTCATAACATATTTTTACGATATAGGTTGATATTGGTGCATATTTTGTTCAAGGATACCCTTTTTGCTATACAAAATAGAACTAGGCCTATTGAGGCCACAATCTTAGCCTTCGAGATCATGGCCTTAATACTACAAGTTCTATTTTGGGATGTTTTTGTAGGCAAAACCATGGCCTTGGCCTTCATTGTTGTGGCCTCGACCTAGGTTTATACTAGGGAATGTCCTAACGATATATATGTGAGTTTTTCTCAAGTTTTAAGGGTATTTATTAGGGTGTTATAAGTGTGGTCAAAGAGTTAACCCTAATGGGATCTAATTTAGCTTCTTGAAAGTTGAGTGTTATAAATCAACTTCACATTTAGTCAACTCCATTTAGGTTGTAGTTAACTCCAAGTTCTATGGTTTTAATTATTGTGCTAAAAAGTTTTAATTGGCTTATAGTTTTACTAATTAATAGTGACTTAATTGTAAATAAGGAGGGGTCTTAGCCTTATTTATTTGGTAAACCTTGCTAGTCTAGCTTATTTATTGTGTAAGGCATTACATTTTGATATTAGAGCAATGGTTTAAGAAAACCTTGCCTTAGGTCAAAATCTTACCTAGACACTTGGCATTAACGATGCATATCTTGTTTAATGTTAGCTTAGAAGAGTAGCTAATCTTATAAACCCTTATTGCTTATTTTTATCACTTAAGGTGATATAGTGTAATAATGCTAAGAGGCTTTTAGTGATTGGTAAGACTTAAATTTCATGGATTTTGTTATGGGAATCAACCACCATAATGAATTTGTCCCCAAGGATATTTGAATATATTAAATTTTGTCTCAAGTTATTTAGTTAGTATCAATTTAGGTTTAGGTGTGTTGTGCCAATAAAAAAGTTAAAAGTTTACCTTTCCATCAGAGTTTAGGTTGCTTGTTTTATAGCAACTAGTCATCCCAACCCATTTTTCTCAACACAATCATAAGCAACGTAACCCAACTTTTTGACTAATACAATGCTTAACCTTTACTATGTCATTTTTTTTTTCACCACGTTAGCCTTTTTTCTTAATTTTTTATTAGCCTTCTTAAAATGTTGGCCAAATTTTCTCATATTATGAAAGTGTTATCCTCTTGTACTTGGATTTTAAAGTCATAATAATCTTAGTCATATAAACATTTTTAAGGGTTTGGCAGCTTCTAAGTGTTTATCTCCAAGCTTTATATGATGAGTAATATTATTAAAAAAATGATGTACTCTTTGTGGGTCAAATTCACTTTCATACATTTCTAACTTATGGGTGGAGATCATATGATATTTTTAACTTTATTGCTCATCAATAAAAATATAATCGATTGACTTTAGTTCCTTAATTGTCTATAAGAGCTATTTACATGGCTTGAGTGGTCATATAAGACTCACACTTACATATAATATTGTTAGCTATGTTGTTCAGCATTGTTATGCAAGCAATGTTCTTCTCTTTTCCTTTTCCAAGATAAATTTTAGATTTGTACCTTATTGAGTTATATTTCTATGTTCATACTCCTGTATGACATTGATTAATGTTTTCTTAGCATTTTGTTTCTTTTCAAGGATCTAAGAATTTTCTAGTGCAAAATTTTTTAATTGACACATTCTAACCTGTTATCTTTATCAAGCTAGACAATGACATTTTAACAGTCATAATTATAATTTAACTCTTATATAGGCCTACCATAGATTGATTATATATTCACAATGCTATTTATATATTTGTTATAAATTTCAACTATACTATCAAGTTCATGATCGGAAGTCCATATTTGGTGTACTTCCATTACTATTATCCTAAGAATGATGTTACTTTTCTATCGAATTTATCAGCAAATACTATTTAAGTTATACTTTGTAGCTGAACCTTTAGGCTACTAATATAAGAATTTCTACTTAATATGGTATTTTTCACATCTATAGTTCTTTAGATGAGCTATTAGGCTACTAATATAAGAACATCCACTCAATTGGGTATTTTCCCTCCTTTTATTTATTTAATACAATACACTAGTAAATTGTGTTTGTATTAAACACACCCTAGAGACCTCAGTCTAAAGATATTTATCATTTCTAAAGATTTTCTTTTTGGGTATTTCCCCTCCTTTTATTTATTTAATACAATACACTGGTAAATTGTGTTTGTATTAAACACACCCTAGAAACCTTAGTCTAAAGATATTTATCATTTCTAAAGGTTTTCTTTTTGGCCACCAAAGGCTTATTTCCAATTGTCTTAGGCAATCACAAGTCTATTTCCAATTAAGGGTCACTATAGCATATTTTAGAAAATATGCTTCATATGTTTGATCAATATCTTACAATTAATTCTCTACTAATGCGCATTATGCATAAAAGCATTATTGTATTTCTCATATATGAAAAGTGAGAAATCAAAGTAATTAATTAATGTTCATGACAACACAATATTTTATATGGAACTTAATTTTTTATGCATCTTTGATGCATACCAATTAAAAGACTAATTTCTTAATTTAATTTTGGTTCTCTAATTTTCTCTTTAAGATTTTCAATGATTAATGTTTTCTAAACATCATTTAGGGGTATGTTGATTAAATCTAAAACCCATGATGAATGAGGAACTTCAATCCTTCATATCTTTTGATCAATTTGAATACTTCCCATTCTTTGGACTTTTTTTTAATATACTTATGAGTCCATATTGTAAATATGGGATGTCCCTAGGTCCATAATCACTCATTTAGGAGAAATAAAATTTAATGATTTATATAATTTATACAATTTTTATGAATTTCTTAAATACATAAAATCATCATTTTAAGGCTAAAATTACACTAAAAAATGACCAAGAATAGTTCAAAAATAGGCATATTATATTCCATATTGAAACTTTTAAATTTTGGAATTTTTAAAGCTAAAAAATAGCCTTTAAATCCCTTGCACATGCCTCTAAGCACCTTCTCTCTCTCTCTCTCTCTCTCTCTCTCTCTCTCTCTCTCTCTCTCTATATATATATATATATATTTCAAATTTTAAAAAAAGAAAAATAAAATGGGAGGATAGCTTCCAAGCCCTTGGTGGCCATATTTAGAGGCCACTTTTGACCACAAGTTTCAATTATCCTCTTCTTTTAACTTTTCTCTTTCTATTGGTGCAAGTTCCAAGTTAAATGAAGGTCGGGGTGGCTCACACATGCTACCCCAAGAGTGGCCAAGACACTTTGTCTTCAATTTTTACATTTTGCAACTTTTCCTTAAAATTATATAAATGCTATTTCGTGGAACCAACTTCGTGGCCTTGTATCTTTGTTGTTTTAACTCAAGTTTAAACATATTAGGTATCATTGGAAAGCTTTAAAAGAGAGCTTTGCAATACATAGATTACATAGATTTATGGCCTGAGTAAGAAGTTACAGGTTTCCAAAGTTGACTAGTTAGCCATTTTTTTTAGAAAATCAATCTCGAACTACTAACTTCTTATAACCATGTCTTTCTCAATAGAGGCAAACTTAGTGATGTTGGAAAGCATATTCAACAATCTTTCCAAACATATATGGCTTGCATCAAACAATGACCTATAATGGGAATGCCAGTCTCCCAAAGTTTTCTATTTCACCACCATGAATCCAAACCTTAATGTTTAAATTTCTCTACTATGGATTCCCTTATGTCTGCCATAATATCCTCATTATATAGGCTTCAATTAATGTGAGATTCATGGCCTAAATTTGTCATTGTTGAGATTTGCTATGAGAGGATTTTTTTTTTTAGTTCAATTTATGATTTCATGTAATTAGACTACATATAAAACAATTTACCTAAAGTTAACTGAACAAAAAGACATATAAAGACATGTAAGGGTAGCATATATGCCAATTAGGCTCTAATACCAATGAAGAAAATCAAATTCACATTCTAAGTCAGATCCAGGCACTTACTTAGATGCAGGGAAAATGCATATTGCTATGATCTTCTACCCAACATAATTCTGATCAAGAGTCACCAAATGGAACTCCAATCATTGCCCATGGCAAATGGAACCATACTAGATAGGAGGAGAGATTGTTTTATTATGTTTTTTATGTTTTTCTCTTAAGAATAGAATGAGAAGGAGAGGGAGATTGACAAGGAGAGGCACCACTTACACAATAAATTTCACGATCACCCTCTCTTTTTAAAATTGATCATCAATTTCATTTATTCAAAAAAAAAATTAAATAACATATTTAATTTTAAATCTTGAAATTAAAAATTCAAACTTTAATTAATTAATTAAATTAATTAATTAAGTTTTCCCGTTATTGGGTTTTTGCCATAGACTTATGTCAACCTATTATAAGTAGCTCAATAATCCAACAATTATTGAATTAATATTTAGACCATTAGTAGTTGTGGCTAGTAGTTGAAATAATAACTTGGGAACTTTAGTTGAGAGTTTGGGTGTAGCATGATCACTTGGATCATTTTGAATATTATTGGAAGTTTTATGTGTTAAGCAAGTGTATTTAGTGTTTTAGAATGGTTGGAAGTGGTTTGGAATAATTTGGACTCCATTTGCAAAATTTGGGTTTGTAGAATAAATCTTAGACAAGATTGGAGATTAGCCTTATGTTGGTATTAAAGTGAGGTTCAGATGATCATATTTCGATTTATGACCTTTAGCTAGGACTTACGAGCTTTAACCCCTTGTCATATGTAATTTGAAAGTTGCTCAAGGTGGTTTGGAATTTTTCAAATAAGTAGATTTCATTTTGGGTATGTCCATTGGTGTGAGTGTGCTTTGCTATTATATGGTTTGTTTTGCTGATGTTAGAGTTTGGATGGGTTTATCACATGTCTAGTAAATGGCTAGAAGATTAAGGAACGATATTTTAAGGTATTAGTCATTTTGAGTGAGTCTTGGGTGAGTTCTAAGAACTTTTTGCTATCATAAGCTTTTAGGTGATGTTTAAGAGTGTATTTTAAGGTTTGGCATATTCACATTTAGGAATCCTTGGTTATATTGGTTCCCATAAGGCTAGAACAATGTCATTGGATGAAAGAAATTTGTTAGAGGTAGTTTAAGGCAATTTGGTTGAGAATTGGCAAATTTAGGTATGCCACTTGTTGGTTGGCACTACCTTTTTTTTTTCATATGAAGAGGAGCATAGTGGTCTTTAACTTGATGCTAGATTTTATGTGAGTATGATCGTTCCTTTAGCATTTCATGAGATCAAAGGGAGGATAGAACTCATTTTCTAGACTACAGAAATTTATATAAATGGTTTAATAATATATTTTTGCAATATAGGTTGATATTGATACATATTTGTTCAAGGATGCCATTTTTGTTGCACAAAATAGAACTAGGCTTTTTGAGTCCACTGCCTTGGCCTTCAAGGCTGTGGCCTTGATGCTACAAGTTTTGTTTTAGAATGTTTTTATAGCTAGAGCTATAGTCGTAGCCTTCATGGTTGCAGCTTTAACCTTGGCAATATAGAAAACTCTTATTTTGTGTCCTAAATTTGGGTTTAAGTTAGGAAGTGTCCTAATGTATAGGTAAGTTTTTCTTTAATTTTTAAAGGTATTTATTAGGATGTTATTGGTACAATCAATGAGTTAACCCTAATGGGATCTAAATTAGTTTCTTAAGAGTTAAATGTTATAAGTCAACTTCATATTAGATGTTGTCAACTCCATGTAGGTTGTAGTCAAGTCCAAATTCTAAGGTTTTAATTATAGTGCCAAAGATTTTTAATTAGTTTATATTTTACCAATCTATAGTGACTTAATTGTAAATGAGGACGAGTTTTAATCTTATTTATTTGATAAACCTTATTAGTCCAACTTATTTATTGTATGAGGTGTTACACATGCCCATTTATCTAAAATTCAACTCAACGCTATCCCAATATTACCATCACCATCATTGCATATGCCCTATGAATTTGCTAATTGATTCTCTTCCAAACATGTAGCAAAGCTCACAGCATAATATATCACAAAGATTTCCATGCCTAATATAATATGTAATGTGACTTTCTCAATTCAGCAAGTGGTTATGAATGAAACATACAATAGATAGCAACTAGAATCATTACTCTGAAATAGTAGCAGTAGGAAGGATTTGAAATTGAAGGAACGAAAAACACAATTGAAGTTTAGACTTGCAAGTAATTCAACAGAAAAAGGTTAAGGCCTTACTTGCTTGATATCGTGCTATTCTTATTCAATTTCCTTTTCTCTCTCTTGGCCTCTTCCTCTCCTTTGTCTTTTTGTCGCATGCTCCCTTTTTTTGGTTTTTTGTTGCCATCCACTCTCTTTAATGTAGCCTTCCTATGCTCTCTATTCTTTTTCTTTATAGGTAGGGTTGGAGTACTTATAAAAACAAAATTTTCAAATTACTTGAGTCAACATCTCCTAAAATCACAATAGAATTATAATTTGAATTTTCAAAATTTCCTTTCTTACTTTCCGTTAGAATTGTGCTTATTCTCTTATTTTTGGATTATTTATTAATTCAAAATTAGAAATCAAATTGATCCAAAAATTAGACTAGGCATTAATGATTCCAACGTTTTTAGATTATTTAAATTGAATTAAATTAAATTAAAATTGACTTCAACAACCTTTTTTATTTTATTAAATCAAAAAAATTTTTAATCCTTTTGGATTATTTTACTGAATCAAAATTAAATTAAAAATAATTTAAAATTAAATACAACTCAAATAATAAAATGACTTAATTGGATTAAAATTGACTCAAAAGTAGTTATAAGCTAAATGACTTCAAAACTTTTTTCTATATTTTTTCATTGACTCTAAATTAATTTAAAATTGACAAAAAAATTAAATATGACTAATAAATGATATGAAAATTAAAAAGACTCTAATAATGAAAATAACTTAGAAATTGAATAAAGACAAGAAATAATAATTTTTTATTTAATGTATTCGTTTTTGTATTTTTGGAAATACTCGAACAAAATACAGTGTTTACATATATAATTAGCCTAATTGAATTCAATTGTATAACAAGGGAGAAAGCATCTTCATAATCTATATTTTCCTATTGTGTATATCCTTTAGCAACTATGCAAACCTTATGTTTTTCAATAGATCCATTTACCTTTCTTTTTATCTTAAAAACCTATTTGTTCCCAATTACTTTTTGGTTAGATAGAAGATCGGCCAAGTCCTAAACATGATTGGTTTTCATCAAGTTTATCTCTTCTTTCATTACTTTGATCCGTTTTTCCTGACAAGAAAAGATAGAGCCTTTTGAACTATATTTGGCTCCTCATCATTTTAAAGATTAATTATAAGTGTTGTCCTTTCAATTTCAAAATAATGTTTAGGCATACTCTCTTTGTTACTCTTACATAGTGGGATTGTTTATGCATTATTTTTATTTTACACAAAGCTCTCATTTGGATTAAATAGTCAAGGTACAACTACTTGTTTCTTACTATCTTAGTCATGTGTTTCATAAAGAGATATATTACTATCAATCTTTTCTCTAACAGGAAATTTACTCTATAAAAATGTGATATCTCTTAATTTAATTTTAGTTATATTTCCATCTTTATTTTCTCCAATAAAGATGTAACCTTTTGATTATTTTGAGAATCTAAAAGAGACCCTTAAGCCTAATTTTCCATATTTATGGGAAGAATCATGAACATAAGCAGATGAACCCTATAGTTTTAATATATTTAAATAAGCCGTATGATTTGTCCATAATTTATAAAGTGTAGAAATAATTGATTTAGAGAGCAGTTAGTTAAATATAAAGGAAACAATTAATAATGTATCACCTTAATAAGAAATGGGTAAATTAGCTTAAGCCATTATTAACCTAATCATTTTAAGTAAGGTCCTATTCTTTCTTTCAGCACTTCTATTTTGCTATAGAGTGTGAAGAATTTCAATTGTCTCACAATTTTTTTCTTTTCATAAAGATATTTGAATTGTTCTCAGAAGTATTCATGTCCACAATCACTTCTTAAGGCTTTAATTTTCAATCTATTTAATTATAAACCATATTCATAATGTTTCTAACGTATGGAAATCAAATAAACTTGATTATATCGCAAACAGTCATCAATGTTCTTAATAAAATATCAAGTTCTATGTCTCGCCATCACGCTAATTGCACTATATATATCAAAATAAATTAATTACAATGGATATTTAGCTCTAATTCATTTTTTAAATGGTTTTTATTTATTTTACATGCTAAGCAATGTTCACATAGTGACATTTTTAAACTAGAAATAGATCCTAATATCGCTTGTTTTGCTAGTCTATTCATTCTCTCTCGGCCTATATGGCTTAGCTTAACATGCCAAACATTCGTATCCAAAACTAAATTGGAAGTGGGGGATAAAGTAAAGCAATCATGTTCATATATATCATAAGTGTTGCATAAATTATGCCCAGCACAATAGAAGCATTTTAAAGAAAAACATAGCCATAATTACAATTGTCAACTAAATTCTTGTGAAAATTAACATTAAATCCTAATTTTAAAAAGAGAAATAATATAGACTAAGTTCCAGTGAATCTTTGGAGCATATAAAATATCGTGTAAAATGAGGTTCATCTTTTATGTAAAACAAATTTGCATGTTCTAAATTTTTGCATTATTCCTTACATAAAACCATTTGTTTTTGAAAGCGCAAAAGATCTTTAATCTCTAGCAATGTGGTCTATAGGCCATAAGTTTACAATTCTTAAAGGATGAGATTCAACCATTAAGACAATGCTAAAAACACAAATAAAATGAGGAAATTCATTGCATGATATTACCTTATTTTGTTCAGTGTAATTATAAATAAAGTGACTCATCTTCTGACAAGTATAACACTTAACCTTGCCTATGTCAAGCTTATTTCCATTATGCTTGCCTTTCTTTTTAAATTCTTTCTTGGCATTCTTGAAATGTTGGCTAAATCCTTTTTTTTTTAATGAAATTGTTTTCCCTTTTTTCCCTTGGATCTTAAGTTTAACAGCTTTTAAATGCTCATTCTTAAACTGTGAATAACAAGTAACATCATCAAAAGTAGTGATACTTTTATTATGGGTCAAATTCACTTTCAAATGCTCCTAACTAACAAAAAAAGATCTAATTATAGTTTGAACTTGTTATTTATCAGTAAGGACATGACTAGCTCACTTCAAATCTCTTATCATGTTTGACCTTTCTCTCAAATACTCCCTCAGTTGGTTGCAACTTATATATATCAAACTTGATTGTTAGCCTTCTCAGTTTAGTTATTAAAGTACCACTAAGCTTCTCTTTAAAGGCTATCCATATGGTTTAAGTAATTGAGTAAGACTCGTCCTCATATGTAAGGCCACTAGCCATGCTGCTTAGCATCGTTATGTGAGCAATATTGTCTGTTTCTTTTTGAAACTTGAAAAGTTTCCCAAGTCTCTCTTATGCTAAGTTATATTTTCATGCTCAAGCTCCAACATAACATTGTTTAATGGTTCCTTAACATCTTGCTCTTTATAGTTATAATAGTGCCAAATCTCCTAGTTGTCATCTTTTAGTTTATAACCCTTATTGAGCTCATTAACAATGTTTTTAGTGGTTATAATCACACACATATATATCTATGTAGACATAACATAAAATCAATACATATATACAATGTTATAATGAACAATAGATTTCAACTAGACCAATAATAATATTATTAAATTCATGATTAGAAGTTTATAATTGTCTTACTTTCATCACATTTTTCTAATGATGTTGTTATCTTTTTATTGAATTTATATGTAAATATTGTTTAAATTATAGTTATTAGATGAGCTCAAGTCTACCAATCCGAGAATTTTAACTTAATATGACATTTTTCATTAGAAGAATATACAATAAATAAAGAAACGCAACACAAACATGACATATATTGAATAAAGTATAACATAGCTTTTAATTACATCAATATTAAAGCTTTTTGCACTAATATTAAGACAACAACTTATAGAAACTTTATCCCAAAGATGCTTTATCTTCTTAAACACATTTTCATTGGCCTTATGATCAAAAGCCTCCTTCCAATTATAAGGGACATTTTGGGGTTCTTGAAAAATATGTTTCACATGTTTGATCAATTCCTTAAAGGGAATAACGTTTTCGTATGTACTATACACAAAATTTTGTGCACTTCTCATGTTTGGAAATTGAGAAAGCAAAATAGCTTGTCTAACATTCGTAACAATATGATGTTCTTGTATGAGCTCTACCTCTGTTGCATACTAGTTAAAGTCTAAGTTCTTCTTGTTTTTATTTGGCTATAATTTCTCCTTAAGGTGCTCAATGACCAATGTCCAATAATTATCATCAAGGAATAAATTGGAAACCCTGAAAAATGTAAGAGTTTAATGCCTTTCATATTCAATCATAAAGTTTCTCATGTCTTTGATGCGTGCTTGAATATTATGGTTTGTCTCCATTTTGTATTTCTTGTATGTTATTAAATTTATAGTGTTCCTATTAAAAGAAAAACAACTCTGTTAATCTATAAAATATTTTTCTCATATGGTTATTTAAAATGTTTACACCTGTATTGATTAAAAAAACTTATTTAGGCTTTGCACTGAAAAAAAACCACATGTTGTTTAAATATAATCATACCATATACCAACATGTAGAGTATGAGTTTAAAGCTTTTAGAGACCAAAACCACCTTAAAAATGATATGCAACTTGCCCTTATTGATGCCCTTACTTGGCCAAAATGAAAAGGAGGTGAGTTACACATGTTACACTTGTGAATGAAAATTCCACTTTATTTTCAACCTCTAAACTTAATTTTAAAAAAAAAATGCAAAATTTTGGTAATCAAACTACTAGTTTTAAGATTTCATATATCTTTGGTTTCTTATTCAAATTGGGTAAAATTTATATTGTTAGCAAGTTTTTAAAACAAAATTTCCAATGATATACGACTTGCATTGGTGGCTTAAGGAGAGAGTGCTTGGGCTTGAGAGTTGGGTTGTTAATCATGCTTTTCATAAACTTAAAAATCAATTTTCTAATGGATTATCCAATTAACACCAAATTTGAGCTATATATTTTACATCCTGTGACCATCATTTAGTGTGAAAGATGGGACCTAATATGGCCTCTTTCACAAAATGCTATTAAATGGTCTCTAAGGTTGTACTCAAACTTGCATTCTTTTATGATTTTTTTTATGCATTTTCATATAATTAATTAGATATTAAGCATACTCAACACGTAGAGACGAAAATTTGAGCCAAATAGACTTTGATACTAGTAAAGGATTTTGGGCACTTATGCTATGAAATGAATATTCAAACTTTTTGTCCTACACAATTTTGATTGAAATCACCAAAGAAATTTTTGTTAAATTCTCATGGCACATGCAACACAGTCCATAAAAGAAGAGTATGGAGCTTCTATGGAGGAAGATACCATTTTCTTTCTATTTTGTGTTTTATCTTGCAGAGGAAAAGTATGTTATTATTTCTCATAATTAATTTTTATTGAAATTGAAATCAAATGAAGAAATTGGAATCATGATTAATTATTATTTGGCATGATTAATATTAATTTTTATTATTTCTCAACGACCAGAGGATTTCATTGCTTTTGTTTCTACTCGCAGATATCTGGATGGAGTTGTCATGACGGTAGCCATAGCGGATTGTAAGATTAAGTTATCCTTCTATGTTCCATTTATCTGGTGAAAGTTATATTCAGGTAGCCCTATTCCATTTGAAAATTTTAGCATGACCCGATGGTTATACTTTTATATATATATATATATATATATATATATATATATATATATATATATATATATATATATATATATATATATGTAGCAAAATGTCTCCAAGGCTTACAGTTCTATAATATATACATACACATGGTAAACCTATATATATATATATATGTATATATAGAGTTCTTAATGACTATATATACATAGTTCTAATAACGTGCAAACGAAGTCTAGAATGAAAGAAAATGACAAATTTATATGAAAATAAATAAATAAATTAGAATATTGACAATGAAGACTTTAGTGGCATACACATATCTGAGCATTTCGTTTGTAAGAAAGGAAATAAAGGAGAGAAAGAAAAGTAATTCCACAACAAAATGGTTATTCGTATGAATCTCTATCTCTAATGGTCCTACGGGCCCGATCATGATTGTCCAGATTTGGAAGTGGAAGTATCAAACGAAAATTCGGCTAATTCATGGGGCAAAAGCAAGCCTGCTCTAGAGTCTCGCTACTTCAATTCTGTGTGTGTCTATATATATATATACACGAATCATTGCGACTTTTGAACCCCAACCCAAAAAAAAAAAGTTAAAATAATATATTTTTGGCCTTTTAATTTTGGTTAAAGTTTTATTTTTATCATTTAATTTTAATTTAGTATCTTAATTTTATTTTCTACTTTTCAATTTTTATTGTGTTTTTCCTTGCAAGGGAAAAGTCGCTAACAAATTTTAACATTATGAAATATTTTTTTGTCATTAATTTATATTTAATAAAAATAAAAGACCAAAATTTCCAACTTTACCACTTAATTATGTTTTTTTCCCATACATGATAAAATAGGGAGTATCTTTAAATATTAAAAAAATTACAATTCATTACTCCACATCAAATATATTTACATTAAAAGATCTTAAAATTTAAAATTATAATAAAAAACTTCAACAGAAAAAAATTTCACTTAAGATCTTGAATTATAATTTTTTATAAAATTTAAAATTTTAATATTAGAATTGTTTAAAACTTTTTTTATATAAATATCTTTAATTTAAAATTTTTAACTATATATATATTTTTAATATCATTGAAGAGGAGCGGCCAGCGATACCATTTAGAGCGCTTCCACTATGCGACGTAACTCTAGTCAGTTGGGATAGCCCATGCCCCATAGGCTCCATGCACAGCCATCTTCCTCTGTCTGCCTACTTATACTTCGAACCATGAGGACGCAAACGAAAATGTAACTCCCATTTTTTTAATTATTATATTATTATCAATCTTTTTTTTTTTTTCTTTTTGGATACAATATTATGTCTTGCTTTTTTCACTTCGAGTATAAATTAAGATAAAAGATACTTCTTCTGAAAAAAGGAGTGTGTTCAAAGTTATCATTCAACCAATTGAGTGCTATTATTTTCACAGGATGGATGCTTATATTAGTCATAATTTTTTTTTATTTAAAGCTAATAATTAGTTTTGTATTGTATTCAAATTTAACTATTTATATAATTATGATTAATTATGACATTGAAAATAACATAAAAGAATCCAAAAATTGTGCATGCATTTTTTATATTAATGCATGAGTATAATTAAAAAAAAAAACTACAGATTTCACACATTGGAAGTATAAAGTTGAAATCATCTATCTTAAACCCATTATTTAATTAGAAAAATTTTAAACCTTTTTTTTGTTACAACATTTTTTTATTCCTATAAAAATAAATGATTAATCATAGTTGACATTTTACTGTAAAAATAGACACACACATATCAATAGAAAGTAAGTTATGCTTTTATTTTTTTAAAAAATAAATAATTTTCAATTTTATTTGAAATTAATTGAGTCTTTGAATATTTCAATTCACTTTTAAATTAATTAATTTGCATCCTACATGTTTTAACTTCAAGGCAGAGAAAAATCGTAGCATAATTATATTCTTTAGAAAAAAATTACTTTTTTGTCATTCCAAAAACATTATAATTTAAAACGATATCTTATCTAATGTTATTTTGAAAATTATTTTACAATCATTTAAAATAACATAAAAACTATTCTTTTAACATAAAAAACTATTTTAGAATACAAAATTTCTCATAATACTTTTTATGTTAATATTTGGGGAAGATTAAGTAAGAAATTGTTAATAAATTCATGTAAAAATAATAATGTGTTTAAATAAATAAACAAATAAAGCATTTGTGAGGTCACCAATGTGAGAGGATCATCATATCAGTACTTTGGAGCTATGTGATTGGGTGGCAGCAGCAGCACAATCATCGTTATTTGTGTCAAACATGTGAACCAATGAAACAGAGACAGCTCATGATCAAGAGAGAGGCTGCCCACATGGTACCGCTTCTCCATTTCTCCACAAAAACGAAATACTAAAACAAAGCAGTGAACTTTATTATTTTCTGCGTATAAAAAACTTTGGGTATTTCTCAATCTTTCTGTCACTTCTCTCTCCCCCTTTCTCTCTCTATAACTCACGCCTACCTGGTATTGTGTATGCGAAACCAAAATACATTGTGCATATACAGTCGTGGAGGGTTTATTCATCATCTTGGTTTGCAAAAACATTGTGCTGAAAGTCATTGTTTTGATCACTTAGTGAACAGTTTCAGATCGGTTGCTCTGTTTCAGAGAGGAAGGTACCTCTTTTATTTTAATTTTATAATTTTTTTCCCTTAAAGCACACTCTTTATTGTTAATGTCATGATTATATGCTTTTCAAATTTGAAATTTGGCACTGCATTTCAGAAACAAGGACTTGCGTTGTGGTGGGTTTGATCTCATTTCCTGGCATTTTCTCGAGATATTTTTGGATATTTTTGTGTTCTTTGACAGTGAGGCTGAATTTTTCACATGCAAACGGTTCTGCTTTCTGTTTGTCTTCCCTGTTCCTCATTTAATTTTTCTAAAAGTGTTTTGAATTTTGGGAAAAATTTTTCTGGTCTTTCATTTTCACAATTGATCAATCTTCTTCACTCTCTGTTTTCATATCGTTTTCCCATGTCTGACTTTATGGGAAATTGGACCCTGATATTCTAACCAAAGGGTTTTCAAGCGGAATTTCAAAGCGCGTTTCTGGGTTTGAATATGTGGTATAGGGTTCAAAAGGAATTGAATTAAGACGACTATGGGACTCTGACTTTGAGCCTGCATGCAAGTGATCCAAGTTTTCCAGACCTATTTGGATGTTTATCTGGGAAAAAATCGAGTTGTTATTTTGTCTCTAAGAAGGATATTTTTAAGGTTATTGATTCTCACGAGCTTAAATTTGTTAGTGCCTCAGTGAATTGTTGGTCTAACATGCTTACCAGTGCCTTTTCCCCTTAGAAAATTGTCGTCCTTTTCATGTTTTAAGATTTTTTTGTAAGTTGATATTTTATTCAATTTGTAAAGGTAAAAAAAGAGAGAAAGATTTATCTTATGTTACTGTCTCTGGGTTTACAATTATTTTGGTTCAATATTCTGAAAGAAAAATTCAATTTATTCTCCTGTTCATTGCAGCTTCCTCATCTTGTTTCTGGATTGGTTCTAATCCTTTGGTTCTATATTTAAAGTTTTATCGTCAAAGGAAATTGCAGCTCTGCCCCTTTATGCCTACACGATATCTTAATTTTGAACGATCTCTGCAATACTGATTCTTGGTTTTGAGTTTTATTTGTCAGGTTATGACTTTTTGGGGTAGGATGGAAAATTTGGATCACATGGCTTTTGTCTTTTAGCACTAAAAGTTCGAGTGGGACATGAAGTGAATTGTTACAGTAGGAATTGGTGAATGGGGATCCAAACTATGGGGTCACAAGGCGGTGGTGACACTAATGGAAAACAGTCACAATTCCAGCCTTTGGTGCGGCAAAACTCAATGTACAGTCTCACACTTGACGAGGTTCAGAGTCAATTAGGTGACTTAGGAAAGCCGCTAAGTAGTATGAACCTTGACGAGCTTCTAAAAAATGTATGGACTGCTGAGGCAAACCAGTCCATGGGTATGGACATTGAAGGCACAGCGCAAGCTAGTCAAACTGCTCTTCAGCGTCAAGCTAGTCTGTCATTAACTAGTGCACTAAGCAAGAAGACAGTTGATGAGGTTTGGCGAGATATCCAACAAGGCAAAAGTAATGAGGAGAAGAAGTCTCGGGAGAGGCAGCCAACTTTGGGAGAGATGACATTGGAGGATTTCTTGGTGAAAGCAGGAGTTGTTGCAGAAGCATCTTCTGATAAAAAGAATATGGGTCCGATTGGTGGGGTTGATTCAAATGTAGCAGCACCACAGTTTCCTCAGCAAGGTCAGTGGATCCAGTATCCACAACCACAATATCAGCATCCACAACAAAGTTTAATGGGAATTTATATGCCTGGCCATACTATGGCACAGCCATTACATATTGGGGCTGGTTCTGCATTGGATGTTCCTTTTGCAGAAATTCCGGTGGCACTGCCTCCACCTGCGATGGGGACATTATCAGATGTGCAGACATCTGGAAGAAAAAGAGGCACACCAGAGGACATGATCGAGAAGACTGTTGAGAGGAGGCAGAAGAGAATGATCAAGAATCGGGAATCTGCTGCCCGTTCAAGAGCAAGGAAACAGGTTAATTTTTTCTTTCCTTTGCAATTCATTGCCATGTTGTTTAAGACCTTATTCTTTGAGGTTTAGTGGTGCCTAGTAAAATTCCTTAACCTGAATGATAAAAGCAGGCTTACACACATGAATTGGAGAGTAAAGTCTCACGTTTGGAAGAGGAAAATGAATTGTTGAGGAAACGGAAGGTTAGATTCTTCTTTGCAGTTCTGCATTGGTTTCTTTCCATTTGTTTTGCTATTAATTCAAAGTACTGGATATACTTTGCTGTCTTAGGAGTAATTTCTATTTTTCCCCAGGTATATATTCAAAATAAGATGTGCTATTCTTATATTTGTTCTTAATGTTGTTTGAGAGCTGGTTGCATTATGATTTTTGTCAAGATCTGAGTTAGCAATAAATGCGTAGAATTTTTCATTGACCATTAATGTTTTCCCTAAATGCCTTGTACATGCTTTTGCTCACAATTTGAAGTGCTGTGCAATAATGGGCTTTTCTACATTAATCTGCTTGGGGAGTAAATGTGTTAAAAAATAACACTATTAACAGCTTTTACAGCATGAGTTTGTTCTCTGTATCTAGTATACCTTTATGGTCCAGTTTAGCCAGCAACTTATCATTAGCTTTTCAGAATCCTCTGGTTGATTGGGTTAGCACGTTTTAAGAAATAGGAAATTCAATACATTCAAAAAAGCATTTCATTCTTAATTGGGCTGGCATGCATTGGAGTAGAAAATTATTAAAAAGATAATTGTTTTCTTAAATACCTGGATAGGCAGTGGGTTGTGATTTGTGTTAAATATCTTTTGTATTGATGTTTGGTGCAAAGGCTTTTCTTTCCTTCCTAGTTTTACATTATATTCTGTTTTAGGATTTTGAGAGAAACAAGTTTATATCGACCCATGGTACACCATGTTATTTTATTCAATAAATTTTCCATACATTGTCAGCTTGTGACAATTCAACTAGTTAAAATTTTCATTATGAATTATGATAAGCTTGATTAAGAGTTTGAGGAATTTTAAATGGTAATCATATAATCAGGTGAATTTTCTCTACTTTCATTATCTTAGTCATAATAATGTCATATGAGCATTTTAGACTCAGCAAGCATTGTTAACTTTGTGAGCAAAGCTATTTCGTCATGCATAGTGGCTTTGGTTAATTGTGCTTCTGCTGCACATGATGTAAAATTTAGTATTGACAGATCTTCCTTCTGTCATTTGTATTCTGGAAGTCAAATGTTCCTTTTGACTATCACATTTGATTTTGTGAGACTAAAATGAACTGAAAACCAAGCATTGATCAACATGATATCCTTAATAGAAGTTCTAAAGATTACTTTAATTAATACACTACAACATTTAAGTTCTTAGGGTATGTCTGGATTGAAAAAAATAGAGGAAGCAGGGATGGATTTAGGATTAAATTATTATTATTATTTTTGGGGGGGGGGGGGGCGGTTGGAATTAATTTCAAATCCTTATCATATAAAAGAAATGTTTTATGGAATGATCCATTCGATAAAATACATGCACTTGCAAAGCGTTTATATTTATATATCTGATTCAGAACTCAAAAAGAAATGCTTGTAATTCAGCAGTTATATTTGTTTGGTGTGATATTAATTTTATGGGGGAGTCAGATTTTGTTGAAGAGTGATCAAATGAGAAAGCTCCAGATGCAATGCCATATATATATGTGTGTGTGCGGGCGCGCCTGCACGCGTCTAAGGGCATCGAATAAAACAAAGCATAATACAGTTTAGTTGTTCAATTTCTATGAATATTTGTGCTATGTGTTTAAGAGCTGGGCTGAAGCGTTGGGCAAGCACCCCCATGTATATATTAAGTCAGCCCAGCTTGTTCAATTAGAAAATTTTCAACTATAAGTCAGTTTTATGCCTATGCCCATCTCATCTTCAAAGCCATATCTTCTCTGCAAAATCACGAATTTTTATTGACGGATACAAAGGTTGCCCCCCCTCCCCCAAACAAAAAAAAAAAATGAGGGGAAGGAAAATGAAGTGAAATTTTGATTTGACATTTTCTTTGATTTTGATTTAGATTTAAATCTAACAAATTTTCTTATAAAATATGTGTGGATTGAGGTGAATGGATGAGAAGGGAAGAAAAAAATTATTTAAATCTAAATAAAAGAAAATGTCTAAATGAAATTTTCACCTCCTTTCCCCTTTATTCTTCTCAATCCAAACATGCCCTAAGAGTTATTCTTTTATTCTCTTTTCGTATTTCTTTCTTATAATTCCTTCATAAATGATATTTGAGCTGTACAAAAGGTGTTTGTGTCTCTATGAGGATTGTCATAATACATCACATTAATTTTTTATGATATTTTAGTTTGGCTGTATATTGTAGTCACAAACAATTTCCTCATAGCTAATTATTGCATGTTACACAGTTAATAAGTCATGGAACAACAAAGATACTTGATGTCCCGTAGAAAATGAGAAAGTTTTTGCAAATGAAAGAAGTTTGTTTACTGATCAGGTTTTCTTGTATAAAGTCAGCATAGCTGTCTTGATGTCATTTCATATGATGCGCCTCTCTTATTGTCACTATGCTTTGCTTGTATATATTAATATATGTTTAGGTAAACATTGGAGTCAGGTTCAATTGTGGTAAATAGAAATGAGCATGCAAGGTTTGTCAAATAACTTAGGAATTATCTGCATTGGGAGATTCTATGATGAATCTCGGGGCATTTCTGGCTACTTAGGGCACCATAGGTTGTTTGGGAACATAAATATTCATGAAATGGAGTTTCATACCTTTACATGATATGCTTGAGATTCTGATCTATCTTGTTTTCTGGCTAATCTGGACTTTCATATGCTGCCTTAACAACCCCTCGCCCTGTAACCGTTCCAACAATGTAAGGTTGTACCTGCTTTATATAGACACACTTCTCTATTTAAAAGGAAAAAATAAAAAACCTGGTTTATTAATCTTGCTGCATGTATTTGTCAACATTCAAATTATGTCTTTTTAGCCGCATTACTGACATATATTCAAAAAATATACACACGTCCATTAATTGGGATGTTAGGAAAAGAGACTCTGTCTGTTTTTTGACTAAGAAATCGTGATTTGAGTTGACAAAAAGACCAAGTTGGAGAAGCACAAATGAGTACGATCGAAAATGAGGGATCACATCAAGAATGCTCATATATTTCAGAAATCAAATCATTGATTTACTCTTGAGGTTGCGTTTGAGTTGTTGTATTTTAATTTTTCTTCTGAACTTGCAGGAGCTAGAGAACATGTTGCCTTGTGCACCACCTCCCGAGCCCAAATATCAGCTCCGGCGAACAACATCAGCTCCATTCTGACGTTTGTCTATAACTGGATGTTTGTACTTTGTAGATATGAGCATCAAGGGATGCTCCTTTCAGTCACTGTGAGGTAATCACCTACGTTCTGGTCTCTCTGGAACAGGAATAGCTACTTGATGCATTTGCATACAATGGCTTACTTTTTCTTGTTGTTAGGCTCTTTAAAACTCCCTGTGAAATCCTTGAGGGAGAAATTTTCTGGGGAACTTTGTAGTCTTACCATTTATTAAGTATATATAGCCTGGTTAATCATTGGTGAGTTTATTCTCTTTTGCCATCCTGAGAATGGCATATTTGTTGGGTCTCACAATTTTTTATGGGGAAAAAAATTCAAATTCAGTTTTTAGGCGTGTGCTATTAAATTTTTTTAGAGAAGCACGACTTGTGCATGATTTTTTTTTGAATGAGTTAATGGTATGTTGTTGAGTTGTAAAGAAATGTTGGACAACCTGGTAATGTGAACAAACAACTACCATTCCTAGATGACTTAATATGCAAAGCTGAGATGAAAGTAGCAATTAATAAACCATAACCCTCAAGTAAGTTATTTTTCCATTGATGGACAAAACTGTTTTATACCAAATTAATCTCTTTTATTTTAAATAGAGGTCTATGTTGTGTGTTTGTATGAAGTAACTTGATGGGAGAAAGTAATTTTAGAGAACATTCTAAATACTCTTAACTAAAAAAATTATATCATAAAATTTGAATCAAACGGCCGTCAATTTTTTTTTCTTTTTAATTTCACATCATACAATAGTGTAGAAAATTCATTTTAATTTTCCTTGCAAGCAACTGAAGTAGGACAGAATCTGTGATGGTGACGGTAGGAGGAGCATTTTCTTGAGAGATAGGGATTAGAGCATGCACAGACATGAAGAATCTCGAGTCCAAACCCACATTGCACTTTGAAAGAAGCACTCTTACTCAAAGAATCTCCTTTCTTATGGATCAAATCACCATTTATCTCTTTGTATATTTATTTATTTATTTTCATAAAGTAAGGCAGCGTTACTTTCACTGACGTGATAAAGTCCTACACCTTTTTAACTCATTGACGGCTAGTTTAAAGGTTTGAAATTTTTAATCGATTATAAATAAATATAGAAGTATGTTATTAGGGTGTCTTATTAATATATATATATATATATATTTATTAATTTATAATTAAATTGGCTTACATATCTTAATAAATTGTATCTTCCATTTTTTCAGTACTTGTAGTATGCTAGAAAAATCTTCACCTATCACCAATGAAAACTCATCAATGTGCGTCTTTTAAAAATTTTGCTATCCTTATCCTTTCAAATTAAAAAAAAAAAAAAAATTGATGACAAACATCATTGATTCTTTAAGTAATGTTATCCTTTCAATTTACTATGCACACGGATCTGAGGTAGTGCTAACTACTGCTATATCTGGTTAGAAATTTACTCTTTACCAGATGTATATTAAGTAATGTGAACTATTATTCTAAATTTTTCAGATATTTTCGATGATTAATATTGGTGATCTATTTGGAAAAAATAAATTGGTTATGAGATAATAGAATACAAGAATTTAACAAACCAAAATATTTGTTTCTAATATTTAAGACAGATTATCTTCTATTATATATAGAAGATAGTCTATTTCTAATATGGTTTTTTATTTCTAATATTTAAAACAGACTATCTTCTATTATATATATATATATATATATATATTAAAAGTAATTTTATCTCACTCTAATAAGTGGTGCTTCAAAATGCTAGTAAGTGACGCTTTGAATTAAATTTGAGATGATAACTCAAAATGCTAACAAGTAAAGTTTTAGGGATTTTTACTATTAAATTATAAATTATTTAATTTTATTTTATCCATTTGAATTTTAATTTGACATTACTTAATTATTTTTAATTTGATTGATTCATTTATTTATAATATTTGATCCCCTTATGTAAAATCTCCCTAATTACAATTATATTTTATTAAAATTTCTTAATTACCAATTATATGTTTTAAATTATTAAGAAAGGATTATTCCTAATGAATGTATTAATCTTGTTAAATTGTGTTGTATTTGATTTAATCAACAGTAATTCCATTTCTGTTGGAATAAAAGTGTTTTAAAAATGTCATGGGAATAAACCATTCTTATTTTTCCAAAAAAAAAAAATTTGGAATTCAAAATATGTCGCCCTCAAATTCTGATAAGTGCACACCTTTTGCAATTTCAATTAATATAGACTAATAAAAAAAAACATTTGATTGACTTCATTTTTGTTATATGTCATTTCATTTGTATAATTTTCCTTAATTACAATTACATTTAAATGATTTTATTCGATTTCAAATATTGAATTCAAAATCTCCTCTTCCTCTTTTATATTCCTTTATATATACTACTTTGTATTATATTTGTATAATATTGAACCAAAGCAAATCTCTATTTGTTTTTTTATATACTCTTTTTTCAGAATGTATGAAGAAAGTTTTCTTTTTCTTTATATACCACTATGTATTTTGACATGTTTAAGCACTTTAGCTACAAAATTTGAATTATTTTCTTTCTTTTTGGATCAACAATTATTTTCTTTTAAAAATGAAATACATGAAGCATCTAATTATTTTTTATTTTTCACTTGAATATATTCATTATCAATAATATCCATGTTATACATTTCACTATTTTTTCCGTGGCCCTTGATTTAAAATCTTATATAATATTTTTTTAACAAATTTTGTCTTCATGTTATATGCCTTTATTGTATTTTATAACAAAGTCTAGGTGTGGCACCAAATTATGATGCACTAAAAAAAATCATTTCATTGAAAGAAAATTAGAAATCAGAGTAGTCCATTTATGAACAATGCCCAAATACAACCTGCCAAATGAGGTCAACAATTTGGAATTGATACTATGTGACAACTTGGTATACATCTCATGTTCATCTTTAATTTTCTTATTTTAATAACATCTATCTTAATTCAAGATTTTTAATATCTTTTTCACTATACAACATGGAAGGATCCATGCTTCCATAAAAACAAACTTTCTATAATAGTTCAAGGACCACTTGATTGAAGGAAAGGTGTGTGTGATTACACACTAGTGTTGGTCAAAACACTAGAACATAAAGATCTACATTGCATTAGGATAAGATAAATTTTGAATTTTCAACTATTATTAGAATGTGCAAAGAAGATCCTACTATCACTCAATATGATTTCCATTTTATTCATTTTGTACCAATTTCTTCAAAAACTTATGACGACAACTAATTTGATTGATAAGTAAAATAATTATGTTAACTATTTATTACTTGATTCTTGATGTATGCTTAAAATATGAATTTTATTTTGACTATTTGTAAACATTATTGAAAAATTGTCTAGAATTAGTAAGATTGAGGGGACAACAAGTGATGGCACGAGCAACAAAAGGATTATTATTGAGTTGAAAGATAAAAGGTTTGTTGTTTTTTTAATGATTGTCATTCTTTAATATTTTAAATTATGTTCATGTATCTAAATATGTTTACTATTTTTTACTTATTACTTTAATTATTCTATGTCATTTTGGTAATAGCAATAATAAATTAGGTTGCACACTTTGGGGACAGCATGTTGATGTAATTTTAAGCTTATGACTACTTCAAATGATGGTGCTATAATACTAATTATACAATGGTGCAATATGAAAGAATTTTATGGTATATTTTCCTTCAACCTCCTACTATGTATCCGAATCCATTATTAGTGATATTAATTTTTCTAAACAACCTTTGTAATAGATATATAGCAGTGTAAGTAGGAAGATATCAAATTCACTTTATGCTACAAGATTACTCATCAATCCTCATATTATTGAGGTGGATGAGTTTAGTAAAAATAAGAAATTTCTTTTTATAATTTGATATTTTCTTCCTTTTTCTTTTATGCAAATTTGATGATTGCATTGTTTTGTCTATTACATACTCAAGATTGATTCTCCTAACGACTAACCCAGTTATCTAGCCAAACTACAATTTCCATTTGCTAATAATCTTCTTCTGAATACAAATTGAATGATGATTAATGAAATAAGAGATTGAATATGAATATTAAATTCTTGGATTTTAATTAATTTTTTCTTAATTTGCAATTAACTATTCATCATTTTGGTTTTTCTATTTTCAAGACTTATAATCCTTGCCATCTTATTTTGAAGTGCATATGAAATTTAATTCATATTAAAAGTCATTTTTTGTTTAATTTGGACACAAACAAAGGATTGTGTTTGCATTACCCTTGACATGTTATTCCACTGTTCAGCCTCATGGAATCGGATTTTTTGTGCTAATTGTGAGACGATGGTTATTGCTGTTACTCTAAGGTAATTTGAATCTTAATATATTTGTTTTCTTAACATGTTATTTGTGTTCTTATTATCCATGTCAATCCTGCTTTTATATTTCATGTTATTATTATAATATTGAGTAACATACATTTTTAACACATTTGATTAGCAATATTTGTTGTTAGCCTGATTTTCTCATGTTGGATTGTTTCTTTGAAAACTTATATATTTGGTTACAATCAATTGTATATGATAATATCAAGAGTGAAAAGTGAAAATAGTTCGAAATTTTAGATATATAACAAAAGATGACAAGTATCAAGTACTGTACTATCAAGTATAATAAGATGTTTAAAATTTAAAATAGTTCATCATTATAAATTATTCACAACATATTTGTTTCTATTTTTTATTTTAACTTATTTTTTTGTTAACCTAATTTTTTACTTTTAATATTTTAATTTTCATTTAGTTAACATTTGTTTATAACATTTATATAGTGACATTCTTACAGATTTCGTGATATGAAGAGGACTTGCCTATAATATTTTGTTTAAGTCCTATATTTGGACTTAATTATTATATGTATTGAGGATGCCAATTATTCTAATAATTATCACAATTGCACTATTTTCTTTAGTTATTTGATTTATTTACACTATGACAATTTTCAATTTCAAACATTTGACATGTTATTCTTAAGTTCAATTCATTGATTACTCAGTGATATTTCATTATCATTTGATATATGCAACTCATTGTGAATGATAAAAAGCTTTTCCTAATCCAGTAAAAGATTTTATCATGTTTGAATTACTTTAATATTTTAAAATCAACCTATTTAATTTACCACTTTTTTATTTTTTATTGCTTTTTTAATATCAAATTATAAATAGATAATTTAACAAAATTGATCACATTTTAATCATAAATGCATAACAATACTTAGTGCATTGCAAGGATATCACCCTGGTTATCTGTTATAATTTGAACATCGGTTAATATCTGAATTCAACAGCCTGGACAAGGGATTCAAAATTTTTGTATATAAGTAATTTTAAAAATCAATAGCTTTTTCCCGTCAGCCAAAATTCTCTGGTATTTCAGTTCTTCTTTCAAAGTTTAACAGGACCTATTTGTAAAAACCATTTCTGGTGTAAACACAATCAAGAAACTATTCAAAATCTGTTCTGCAAAACAAGTTCCCTCTAACTTTAATTTCATTACTTTATAACTTAGCCCGGACAAAATTTGGAAGCATTCCTAACCGTAGTGCCAAAATGAAAAATTCATTATTTTGTGTGAAAGGAAAATTAAACTTCTAACAGAAGAACATGGAGTTGCGGACTTGGTCGTGAAGACGGGGTAGCTCTTGCACGTGAGCTGTACCAACAGATGTAAGTCCACTATGGCTAGAAGAAGACTCAGGCAGTTCATCAAACTTGATAAATTGTGCCACTTGGGCAGCTGCCAAGTGAGCATAGTAGACCGGGGCAACTGCAATGACAATGCACAAAGACTCAAATTTCAGTCTTGAAGCAGCAGATTGCACAGAGAAACTACTTGAACTTTGAACATAATCTACTTGGCACTGACTTGTAAAAATTAGAAAAATCAAAATACGACAGTGTGTATAGGGGACATATTTGGTGAAAATGATTTTAAGGGTACTTCAGTCTTGAAGCAACAGATTGCATGGAGAAACTAATGGTGAAAATTAATGCAAAAACTCGTCATAATTACACATAAATGTGTAATAAATACTATTTTTATTTTCATATTAATAGTGTTTGCATGAATACTCTCACTATATACATATATATATATATTTGTGTTTGTGTGTGTAAAGGAGACATATCTAGTGCATAGAGTAACTTATTGTGAAAGATGAGAAAAATAATTACAGGCCGGGAAAGATGTATGTTGAAGGTAATGGAAATTTTACCTACTGATATTGCTGTTGTGCTCCTCTGATACCTGTAAAAGATAAGTGAATCCGTAAGTCACGTATATATGATTGCCAAGGTCCAATGTACCCCGCCGCCCCCGGGGGGGGGGGGGGGGGGGGGGGGAGGTGGTGGTTCTTCATGCATGTTTGTGGGAGTGTCACATGCTTATCAGCATGGGTGAAAAGTTCAAATAGTTGAGGACAGAAAAGATGTTTTTGTCAAGGAAACGCTCATGAATTAATTTCATTACAATATATTACACACTCCCTCACGCGAAAGTTTTTTATGTGAGTGAAGTAAAAACCAAATATACTTACACATAGGATAGAGAATGCACAAGTTCTTGCAAAACATCAGCTGAGAAACCAATCTCATCGTGTAAAACATGGTAATGAGTAGGCCGAGTTGTCCCCTATTCAAACAATACAACAATTGACAGCACAATCAAATATATTGCAAGCATTGAGAATGTCTATGAAATCCGAAAGTCAGGAACAAATCTATAAACTAAACCAACGGAGGATCCAACAACAAAGGTGGTTCCTTTGCTTTCTTGAGGCTGACAATTGACAAGGTTAGAGTTTTCATAAAGAATTTGTACAGATCTACAGTTATCATATTTTTTAAAACTAAAACTAGTTCTGTTTGTAATTAAACGAATGAAACTTAAATATAGTTTCTAAATGTATTAAAATTCTTTTATAAAGATATAATAAGTAAATATTTTTTTATAGTTGAGAACTACATGATTACACCTTTTAAAAAATTTATTCTACATGTTATATTATTAAACTATTGCTAAACAATGTTATTTGAAAAGAAATAATCAGCTCAAAAGTCAGTTGAATCTCAATTTTGATGGAAATACTTACAATCATCCCAGCATGAGCACACAGGTAGAAGTCATTGTTCTTTGGGTGACAGATTTTATTATCAATAACAGTTCCTGCACAAAACAAATAGTAAATTGCAACAATAGATCGATGGGTAGATTCTTATGATATAATTTAAGAGTGTGCGTGGTTCAAGTGACAAACCAGGTGGAACATTTTCTTGAGCATTGGCCTGGAAGAACTTAGTATGATGATTCTTTTGGGCAACAATCACAGTGAACTTTGGATTCCAGCTTTCTTGAAGATGCTTGCATGCCTGAAAGTTCAGTTTCAATGGCATTCAATTAATTTTACCCATGAAGGCAGAGAATTAGAATCGAGTAGAAGATTGGCAAATATGAATTACCTGAATGATTTGATCTAACTCAATGTTCAAGACTTGATTGAATTGTGATTCACTCACTCCATCCCTAATACAAAACAATTGGGAACTGTATTCAGGAACAGAAATTTGCACCACAGTTCTATCTTTTTCTTTTTTTTTTTTGGGGAAAGAAAAAGCAAAGTTCTAAACCTTAGAATTTCCATGTGCAATTTTTAAAATATATAGCTCATATTATGATTTTTTTTAATGGACAATTTCTCCCACATAAGCCAGGTTACTGTTCTATGAAATTGTAACTGAACAAAAATAGAACATAGGGTTTAGTCATGCCTATATATGCATTTAGTATAATCGTTCGTTAACACATTAAAAAAAGGAACTTGCCTTCAAAGTCTATAAACTGGTGAAAAGTTTAAAGAAGCTTCCAAAAAGGGTTTCATCAAGATGCCTAAGCATGAAGAGTTAAATACAGGATAATGGGTAAAAAATTCAGGGGGAAAAAAGGCTGATTTTTTTTTAATATATAGAAAAAGAATATATTGATGAGAAGTAAAAGTAATGAACCAAGATCCTCTACATCAACAAAGGACAAATAATCCTCCCAAATGCATCAATAAAAACCATTGAAAGTTAAAAGATTTTATATTAAATTCAGCTTAATACCTCAATTTAGCAGGTACATACTTTCAACTTAAACAGATAAAGCATTATTAACCATCATTTTAGAAATAATATTAATTTAAAAATCTTCATTTTAAACATAAAAATCAATTTCTTCAAATTCATTTTTCAGTCATACCTGAATATGATAATATGTTCAGGCTTCCTCGATCCCGAAGTTGCAGTGAACTCCACAAGCAGCTCTCTGAAAAGTAAAACAACAAAGTAAAATTGTAAATGATGGAATTGATGGAAGCTAACAAACGATACAAAATCTTTGCTTTGAACAGCTTGAATGAAGACAACCAGCATTTAGCTTCAAATCTGCAAGCATAAGCATTTTTTGAAGAACACTCACCTGATAATACCCTCATCCTCAGTATCAGAGACAGGCCTAAATAGATTAGCGATCATCTCAACTTTTGGTGACTGAGTACGAACTGATGCTCTATAACGTGAGATTAAAGGCCAACACCTGGAGCTGACAACCTAAATATTTTTCCAATGTGTAAAATTACTTGGAAATGTGAACTAAAAATTTTGACTTTATGCTGCTACAACTACTACTAGAGATTATGGCAGGTATACACTCAAAGACCAACATAAATTAGAAGTCTGAAACAGAAAAAACTGACAAAACCCCAGTAAATGGATTTTGCAAGGAGAAATATCATACCGCAGCGATAGATGGCACATCTGATCGACCAGGAGAGCCGTGTGAGACATCCATGCCAAGAATTAAGGTAGGCACCTTAGAAACTAAAGGTATGGAAGGTGAATGCTCTATTGCCAAAAAGGAATTCATCCCTCCAAGCTGCATGGGGGCAAATAAATGAGAATGGTGTATAGCCTTGCAAGGATAGTTATCAGTTCAAATATTTTGGTGTTCAATCTCATATACCTTGGCATTAATTTTCAATAGAACATTGGTAAAGTACTGATCATTCATTTTTGTTGGGGCAATACATTGTGTAAAAACCCCTTCCTCAGCAAGATTTCTCCTTTTCCAAGGACCTTCATAATACAGTAATTAGTTACCAAAATATAAACCCAGTATATTGTAACATCAGACTAAAGGAATGCTATTTTAACACTGTATAAGTGCAAGAAATAAGAATAGAATAAACCAAAGCTAGGTAAATACCATAAATGTCAGAATTCTTCCTCTCTGGAAGAATGCATAACAGAAGCTGGGGGAACCCCGGCAACGTAGACTTCACAATTGCATACATTCTTTCGACCCTGACAGGGGCTGGCTCACGTCTCATTTGTTGATTCTCTTCAAACACGTAAAATGGGTCACTCAAGTGCTACAAAGGGAAAAAAGGAGTAAGATGCATGTGGGACCAGTAAAGTCAATTTTCAAACAGCACTATGAAAAACTCACAATCCCCTTCATTTGTGCACATTTCTTCAGGCCTTGGATAAGGAAACGAATATCACAACGAGCTGAGAAGTTTACAATAGCCCAACGCGCAATCTCCACAGGTTGAGCTAGTTTCTGAGACATGATGGTTATTCTCTGAGACCAACTATATTAAATTTGGTTAAATTAAAAATAAAAATAAAAAATTGAGACCAAACCTTATTGTTGAAATTCCACCTCCCATTTCGGGGAAGGAAGTCCTCCCCATTCCCAACTCTAAGCTGCGGTAACATATTGGTGCAGGAATAGCATAGTCAGCAGTGCCTCAAAAGTCAGAAGAAAAATGGGTAATTTTAGAGGATAAGCATATAGACACATACCTTTGGGGCCGGCAGAACACGACCGTCAACTTGTGTTAACTCAGAATCAATGGTAATTCCAGAAGATCGAAGCATAGGCTCATTACCATATCTGCTGTTTCTTAGTGACTGCAAGAACAACATTAACAATTATTTAGAATGGTGGAAGATATTGTAGAGTGAAATGGCGGCATTTTGAGCTCACAACATACATCAGCCAAAGCTGCCTTTCGTTCATGGGGCTTTTGCCTTGACTTCTCCACAAGCATAGCTCTTTGCAAATTGGTGAGTGCCTTAGTGTAGCGTTGCAATGGAACCAAGGAACAAAGCTACAAAGGAACAAGTGTTATAACATGCTGTCATAGATGAAAATAGTACAAAGCTCTACGTGGATCTAGTACCTCCACTGGAAAATAAGATGGGCGCTTTGGTTTGCCCACATTGATGCATGGTAAATCGGCTGAATAATGCAATCTGATGTGCTTATGGTGTTCAAAATATTCACGAACCGTTACTTCAATTGACTGCACTTCACCATTTGCGCCCCTTCCTTGTCTTAATGAAAATCTATAATAGAAATCAAGGGAACCTTATCACTGGTATATGCAACTAGCAAACATTAGCTAATCTTAAACAGTAGAAAGCACAAGAAAACTTACGTCTGATCTCTGCAGGGCCTATCGCTCAATCCGGTGATTTTGTACTCAATGTTGTTAGCCTTGATTCGCAGGTTTTTCAACATCCTTTTTGCCTGAAAAGAATGCCAAATTAATCAGACGTTGTTCACGAAACTTTTAACTTACCCTGGAAAATGTTTTCTGTGAAAAATTTCGTGAAAACATTGTCCTATGTTTGGTGTGATTGTCAACGGAAAATATTATTAGATGATATCTCATTCTCTATTAAGATATCTATAACTGAAAACATTTTTTTAGGAAAATGGCCTTGCATGAAAACTTTTCTCAGATGCTACTTTAAATAATTATAATAATCAGTTGTCTTCAGAAAAAGCAAAGGGAACCAAAATCACCAATACTTTACCTTCGTCCAATCAATTAAGCCAGGATGGTTAACATCTTGATTCATGCAAAGGAAGTCCACCACTGGGCCAGGTTTTAGAAGCATTGTTGTTGACACATCTTTAAAGAAAGACCAAATATCGGTCAAAGAAACACTACACATGAACATAATCTCCCTAGCATTGGAATTGAAATTCTTACCAATGTTTAGGGACAAACCCCCTTGAGTGGCTCGGAAGCTTGAATGAAAACCACGGCAACCTTGAACACCGCCTCCAATGTCTGTGTAATTTCTTGGACTGTCATGGAAGAAAGATTGGCGAACAAGTAGATAGCCCCTGGAAAATCAGAAGGAAGAAAAGGTAAAGAGAGACATTTTAAGCAATGAAATAATCGAACAAAGTTTTTAACATACCGCTTTTCTGCATGCTGCCTTAATATAATGTCCAGAACCCTTAATGCTTCTTGGAAGTGCTCAGATTCCTGACCACGTAATGCATCTGCAATTGCTTGCACAGGGATTTTGGTAGCATAACTGATCTCTACCTTGAATGTCTTGGACTGATATTGACGCCTCATTCTCTTCTTATCAGTTCCCTCGGGGCTGTCAGGGCTTCCATTTCTTCCAACCCTGAAAACAAAATGCTCAAATTGAGGCAATAAATCATGGCGCAATACTTTGGTGAAGTTGTTTGCTATCAAGTTCTAATAAAAACCAAATATAGAGGAACATTTTAAAAAGATTCAATCATATAGTATCTTGTTATGTAGTAGCAAAGTTTTTTCCTAAATCATAGTGCTGTATAATCAGCAATGGGTATTTACTTGTTTGATGAAATTTCATCTAGCACGACAGTGAATTCAAGCTTGTTACGCGGGAGTGAACCAAGAGTGAATAAGCTCTTCTCTCCGTCATATGCGAAGTCCTTGCTTTGTAGTTCAGAATTATATGTCTCATAAACTTTGTCTATGACTCTTCTCCCAATACCCTTAGCTTCCACAGGGCGTCCATCTTCATAAAACAGGGCAACCTACACCAACAATATTTATTATGTCAAAACAGGAACCATGGGTATAGATGCTCCACATGTGTGCACAAACAATGCACAATAAAACATGGAGAGAGACAGAGCAGGAAATACACTATAATGATAGAAGTAGCCATCTTTCTTGCCCACGCCAACTGTAAAATGGTTAGTCAGCAGCTGAATCTTTTGGCCCTTAGATCCAATACCACACCTGGCCATAGGCAAAAGTTTTGTATTTGATGTTTTTTTCAGAGGCTCATAAGCCTTTTCTGTTTCTGCTTTACTGGGAACAACATGTGGAGGGATGGAGGCCGGGGGAGGTGGCAGTGATTCAAACTCATCAGTTCCCTTGTTAGGACTTGAAGAAGCCATTCCTTAAATTAACTACTGGTCAAACATAAGATTAAAAGTGTAAAAATTGCTTGTCAATCAAAACAAATCAGTCAAATAGTATATTTTTATGCCTAGAGAAAGGCTTTCCAGATAGACCCTATGTTTTAAAGGACCTAAAAAGGCACACTGTATGAGACTTATATTTCCCTGTTTAAAAGACAACTTAAGAGTACTGTTATGCTATGCATAAAGTTCTTTCATAATTGTTGAAATATCAATACTTTCATTGTGTGACCCTGATATGTAAAATTGATGATACACCAAATAAATAACCTACTCAATTCCAACAAACAGACTCCCTAGAGCAGTTCAAGAGGAAAATACAGAAAAATGAGAATAGGTAATTTGGTCTTATAATGAATATCTCTGCATAATGTCATTCTATTTTATTAATATGTCCTGTTTCAAACAGGAGCCAGAGAAGCAAGTCTGAACAGATGCATGGTTCCCTTGAAGCACTACCAACTTCTCTAGCTAATAAAAACTGCCAGTTCACAGGATAAGGACAATACAAAGGAGAATCTTCATTAATTTACCGAATAACAAGTAATTGTTATTATAAAATTCTAAAAGTTCTAATTATGATTGTTTATGTTAAAGTTTGAAGAGAAAAAATTTGACATGCAAAATTACAATAGCTACGGTAGCAGGAGCGAGTCTGAAGTAATCTTGTAACTTGGAAGCACGAAATTGACGGAATCGAAGACGAAAGGCAACAAAAACGAAATATCAGAATTTCTCAAAATATTGTCAAAACTCAATATCAAATTAGTTTTGTCAATAAAGAAAGGAATAACGATAATGACTGACAAAAGATATGTATTTTATTTGTATAAAAAAAACTATAGATATATTTATAAGTAACCAAAAAAAAAATTTAATCTTAATCTAATCGAAATATATCAATAACTAATTTGAATCCTGAACCCTAATGGAATAACAATACCTCAACCTATAACGTTTTTATTGATAATCCGGAGTAAAATTAATTTACCCCATTTAAATAATTACAAATTCATAATTATCTCAAATAATAAAATACATTTAGTTTATAAAATAAATAATATTTCCTCCTTATCATTATGCACCGGCTAAGATAATAAGAGAATCACAGATTAAATATAATTATAGCAAACTTAATTGTATCTGAAACGTGTTGTGCAATGAATGCAACGTAAGGATTGTCAAAACAAAGAGAGATATTTCAAACTGCGACAGATCTAGCAACGAGAGCACAAAATTTTCCAAGGAAGATATTTAGGGACACAAAAAATCAGATAAAACCAGAAACAAGACCTATAATAAAAGCAATACAGGAAAGAAATCCAAGTAAGCTTGCTAGTTATTCATTAACCGAAGATACATAGGAAAAGAAGGCCTACAACAAATCAAGAAGAAGAAGAAGAAAACGTAACCGTAAACATAAGAGAAACCAGAAAAGAAAGCATAAGGCATGGAGAGGCTCAGAAAATAATTACCACATATACTTATCTGAAATATCAGAGAAAAACTTCTGTTCCACTATGTTAGGTAGTGCAAAATCAAGAAGCAGTAAATGCAAGAACACAAACCGCGTACAGCCCCGAGAACACTTTCCGGAAGACGAAGATTTACAAGGCTCTTAACGAGGATGAAAAACAAAACCGAAGAAATCATACCAATACTTCATGCATACAAAATACAAACAGAACACTGAAGGAGATTATATAACGGACAGAAACAAGAGAGTATATATAAAACCACACAGAGAAGAAAATCCTATATACCAACGTTACCAGAGATCACCCAAACAATAACCCCAGGATACAAACTAGACAATGTAGCAACTAGCAGGGCTATTTATACACACTGCAACGATACGATAAACCGAAAAAAGAACCCCAAAAAAAAAATACAGAAAGCAAAGATACAAACCGAAGAAAACCCAGAAAAATATAAGAAACATACAATACAAATAAGCAAATATGGTAAAGCTGAAGAGACTAGGAGAGGAAAATATCGGGAAGTTTATGCTAAACTTACTTTTTTATCACGCAAAAGGGGTTTTGGGTATAGAAGAAAGAAGAGTCCATGAAGATTATATAGCAGAAGAGACAAGGAAGAGATCCTAAAGGCTGCAGGAGTTGCGATATGCGGCTGCAGCAGTGACACTCACTCACGAGCTCGCTCACGCGGCAAAGAGGCCTCGGGATCATGACCAGTAACTTTGTGCCACGTGGCACGCTCGTGAGAGGTTGCTCCCTTAATTAGTCCCTTCATGTTCTGCTTTCCCAATTAATTTTGTACCCTTCGCGATTCAGAGAATGTTTTTTAACGGGAATCCCAATCAACGGCTTCTTAATTATTTTGTCAAAACAATTACAAGTCAAGATCTTAAATTAAACATATTTATATTAAAAAATCTTAAATTTTAAAATTATTCAAAAGAATTTTAATATTAAAAGTTTTAATTTAGTATTTTAAATTGTAATTTTTTCATATTGTTTAAGTTGTTAATCTTATGTTTTTTTTAGTACGCTGAACCAAAAACATCATAAGTGAATGTGGTGAGAAGAATCAATCCAAACAAAATTTGAGAATATTCGTTGTCACAATAATTGAGTTCAAATACTACCTTCTATCAGAGTTGGAAAACTTTGAGAAAAACGAAGATGATTGTTTTGTGACATTGTAATCCACACCAATAAATTCAGAAAGATAATTTTTGACCTCAAAAAAAAAAATAGAACTTATTAAAAATAAGAAAGTATAGTATTGGCCAACAAGTAAGCATATATAGTATATTTGACTTAAAATTTTGACTATAAAACATGTGTCTTCTAGAAGATTTTGTATGAGATTTTCCAGGTAATTATATAATTAGTTGATTTTTTCCCTTAATTCAAATGATTCCTTTTTCTAGGTGAAATATAATTGCAAAAACATACACTTTGGAAAAAAAAAAAAAAAAAGGTACACTAGGTGTACATACACTTAATGGTTATGATCTGCTTTGTATATGTACGAAGTGGTAAAATATATATATATATATAATGGATCTTATTATTAGGTATTTTGAAGCTGTATAGAAAGGTATTCTAATATAATTTTCATTGGTGTTTGGATTCTTTATTACTTTGGACTCTTCCAAAAAAAAAAACTGTCCAACTAAGATGTATTAAAATATATTTATTTATCTTTAAAAAAAAGTATCTATATAAAGTAGTCAAAATTAAAATCTTGAAACTTAAGTAGTTCCCGTTTTTTTTTTTTTTTGGGTAAGGAGTTCTTATTCCTTTGTTTGACTTGGACTGTAATTTAAAAAATATTAAAATTTTTATTTAGACTTTCTTAGTGACAAGTAACTGATTCTTTTGCTAAAATTACATGGTACTCGTTTCTATTATTAAAAGAGTATACAACCTGAAATACCCCAAAAAAAAGTCTCAATTAAATTTATTCTGATCAAAATGTTAAAATAATTTTTTCATCAGAAATATAATTTTTTAAAAAAATTATATTACTCAAAACTTTAATTTAATGATATTTATGTTGTGTTAATTAAAACAATAATAAATTTAATTTATGCAATTATAATAGTTTTTATATTGATTTAATATATAATTAATAAACATGTTATTATTGAAATTAAATATTATCAATTATTATCCTTTAATTGATTATATTTTGTTAAAACAATAATTTTGAATGTGTGTGTGTGCGTGTGTGTGTGTGTGTTTGTGTGTGTGTTTGTGTAATCTGTATTGAATGATTAAAAATTTATGAAATCTTAAAAAAAAAAAAAAAGAAATCATTATTTTAACCATTGCAGAGTATTTTGATCAAAATGAATTTAATTGTGGTTTTTCTTTCGATTTCAAGAGAGAGTTATATAATATTTTAAAATAGAGAGAAAGGTTGAATATTTAAGTTATTTTTTAGAAAAAAGAAAAATAATTTATCCAAAAATAAGTTAATAATTTTTTAAATTTGTCAAATTTTGGATTGAATTGAAATTAGATTTACCTATGATCAAGAGTCTAATATTGCATATGGCCCTACTTAATTTCTAACAAAAACAATCATCAAACACAAGATTTAAAAAAAAAAAAAAATCATTACGCAATATTTGTCGCATGAATATTAAGTTATTTGAATATCATTAATTTTTTTTAGATTACATTGAACATGTTGAACCAAATTTAATCTTTGTAATTAAAGTTAACCTTGATCGTAATATCTAGTTATTTTTTTTCATACAACAATATATAGTTTTAAAATCTTGCCAATTTAAGTTTGATTTTGAATGATATTTTTTTATAAAAACTTTAAGCCTAGCTTGTACTCAGCTTAATCATGAAAACGAAGAAGTTTTTAATTATCTATTTTGTAGTATTTTTATTTCCAAATTTTGATAAAAATAATCGTGTGAAGAATTCCAGTCGAAGGCTAAGTTAACCAAAAAAATTAAGTGAATATTGAAAGGAAGGCAACCTTACACATACAATTATGCTTCATTTATTGTTAAATAGCCCTATATCTTCAGATTATTAAAAATATGAAATTGAAAATTTTAATTTTTAAATATTATTTTATTCTATACAGTTAATCAGAAAAATATTTTTATTTGGGTTAATTGAAGATATTTTAGGAAAAAAATGAAATTAAACTAAAGTGTATGTTAATTTCTTGTTTTATAAGAAATTTGTGTATATTTTAAAAATAAAAAAAAATTATATGATTTTAACAAAATTTAAAAAAAATTATTATTTATTTGATAAATAATTTAATTTTGATTCTAAAAATGATGGAAATCTCAACCCTGCATCTCTCATAGATCTTTTTAATGTAAAAGCATCTCCTTCGAAGAGTAAAAAGACCTTTATTTATATATATATATATATATATATATTTTATTTATTTATTTATTTTTCGATGTGAAACTTGAAGTTTCACTTTATTGTTTAAGTAATATTCATATTAAGTGTTTTATTTTTCTATATTTAGTTGAAAAAAAAACTTTAGAGAATGGTTAGGGCCTTGAGTTGTGGTTGGGGGGAATATTTGGTTGTTTGCAAAAGAAAAGGATTTTCACTTTAAAGTTATACATAATGTTTATTATATATTATAATTATTATTTAATAATATTTATTTTTTTATTATATAATTAATATAAGAATATAAAAATTATTTTCACTCTATAATTTTTTTAAAAATTTCTCCATTTATTTTAGACACTAAACTAGCGGCATGTTTGGTTGGATGAAAAAAAAATTATTTAAAAAATTGATAAAATTATAATTTCATTTTTATAATTATTAATTAATTATTATTTAATATTATTTATTAATTATTATTTAATTATTAAAAATAAAAAATATTATAAATATTTTTATTTATAAAATTATTTTTTATTTTTACTACGCACCTCTTTTACCTGTTTCCACTTTCCACTCGCACGTTCTTTCGGCTGCATAATTTTTTTTATTTTTTGAGATGATGGACGCATAGATAATTAATTTATATCTTTATACAATATTTTATATTATTTTAAAAAATTATATAAATATCTTCTTTAATTTTAGGTCATTTATAAATATTTTTTCCAACTACCAAAAAAAAAAATCCCATCAATTATCAATTTTTAAAATTTTAAATATTCAATCCGATTTTCTGTTAATACCTGTTGAAAAAACTAATCAATATTACTCAGTTTTTCGTACCATATTATCCAATAGATTATGGTCACGTCAACCAGCCAAGTCAAAACAAAGACGGCCTACTAGTGCTGTTTCCCTTGTAAAGATTAGTTTATTACTAATGTTGGGGATAAAACTCATGGGGTTGTTTAGAACTTTAAGGGAAAAAAATGTTTTTTTTTTAATTTGTGTAATAGTTATTATATTTTTATAATAATTATTATTTAATAGTATTCATATATTTTTATTATTTTTGAAATAATATTATGGAAGTCATTCCTTATTTATAAAATCACATTTTTATTCTTTATTTTTTATTTGTAATAATTCTGTATTTCAAATTACCCCTTATTTGAAACAATATTATTTAAAAACATGATTGATTTGTGGATGTCATTTTATTTAAAAATATGAATTTAGAAATTCGACTAATTATTATGGTATGTTGGTAAATATTTTAGAGATATTTAGGTGCGGTGAAATTTTTGCAAACGATTCGATTGGACGAACACTCACGGTGAGATGCACAGTAGCTATGTAATCTATCTATGTTTGTGCAGTGAGGCGGTTTGCTTTGCTCTATTTTCATTCCCCAACTTTAAAAGCATCATTAAAAAATGTTGACATTAAAATAAAAAAGATAAATTATAAATTATGCAATGCAGGTGGACTCATATAATTTGTAGGTTAAGTGAGTCGGATTGATTTTATCTTAATATTATATGAGTTCATAAAATTTGAACCTAATCTACTAAAATGATAAGTTAGATGGACTGACCCTGTAAGTTCTACCTGTTTTAATAACTTTAGATTGTATTAGATCATATTATGTATCAATAATAGAATTTATCTGGCATCAATTCCAATAGATATACAAATTTGATAAATATATCTTAAACAATGTATTAATTTCAATTCAAAGGAACTAAACCTAATATAGCTAAAACAAAAAGGGGCGGGGGGAGGGGAGCCTAATAATTTCAAATGAATTTCATGTATTTTATAAAGTATTTTGCATGCTAAGATCCATTTATAACTCAAATGAAAATAATATTTTTAAAGATGAATTCTTTTTATGTTTAAAATAAAATTTTAATATTATCAATTAAAGTGTTAGTGACATCTTTGGATTCTTTATTAATTTCACGTGCATATTTGTCAACCCCACGATATATAGTGTTTGACACTTTGATCGCCATAAAAGCAAAGGCCTAGTAAGGAGAAAGTAGAAGCCCACCTACTTGAATCATTGTAAATATCATATTTTGTTCAAACAATTTTTAAAACTTAAAGAAAGAAAAATGACACATTAAATTAAAAATTCTTTATTTTGGATTTTATTTGATTTTTAAGTCTTTTTTTGGAATCATGATTTAATTTCAAGTCAATTTTCAATTTTCAAGTCATATTTATTGTTTAGGTCTAATTTAATTTAGTGTCAAGTTTGATTTAATTTAAGGAAAAAAGAAGAAAAAAAAGAACTCAACTCCATTCATTATGTGGCAAAGTAAATCATTTAATATGTTAAAAAAAGAGCTCAATGAGCTCAAGAACCAAAGAAAGGCTAATGAACTAGAAATGAAAGCCTTACAACTTTTTAGTTAAGCTTGAACCTTAATTCTCAAAGAAAATAGGTCAAATTGGCAATGTAACAAACCTAGACGAAATGAATTTAGTTTGCTTGACATGTCTTGATAACTTTAGTATAACTTGTGATCTAAAAGTCCAAACTAAAGGAAGTCAATGGCAATGAAAAGCTAAGAGAAAAGCTTACAATTTTGATGAAGATCACAAAAGCAAATTTGTGCTTTTTTGAAGGAGTTTCCAATTCTTTCATTTATGTTTGGGGAACAAGTAGTCAATACTTTCCTATTTTAAAAAGAGTTACCTATTTTGTGATTGTAGTCCCTTCTTAAGGTTTCTAGAAATATGTTGACCATCCAAATCCTCTTTTCCTCTCATAAAAACTTTAAATACACAAAAACTCTACTTGGCTATTTTTTATAAATTACCACTTCTTGCCACTAGTTAGGGTTTTATGTTAGACCAGAGAGATTCATTAGGTTGATACGATCATGTAACAACTCAGAATTCAAGGAGAGAAAATAATAAGAAATAATAATATTAAAGTAAATTTTCTAAAATAAAGTGTTTAGGATAAATAATAATATTAGAAAGAGTTAAGAAAAAAAATTGGGATATAAATATTCAAAAAACAAAATAAGATATACTTGAGTTGAAAATCTAAATTTTATGTTATTTCTTTTATTTTAATTTCTCATTATTTTTCTCATTACCTGTCTTTTCGTTCATATAAGTGCGCCCTTACTTTTTCTCTAGAAATTTAGTCTATTTATAGGCCTAAAAGGGTGTTTTTTTTTGGGTCAATTTTCACTTTGGCTTATCTTCCCATCAAGTTAGCATGTGATGGCCACTCACTAGTATATTTTTCCTAAAGTTAGGTGCTCTTTAAAAGCTTCTTTTTCTCTCCACTTCAGTTTGCTTTGTTCTTAACCTTTTATGAATGTTTCTACCCTCCTTTGCCATGGTTATTGTGCCTGAAGCTTAGTTAGTTGTGAGTATCCTTGGAGCTTCCCTTTCTTGCTTCAACCTTGCATTATCATCCCAATTATGGTTGCTTCAAGTATGGCATCCATATCATAGACTGTAGTAATTATTCCTCGTTTCTTTCCTCCTCCTTCATGCCAACAAGCTTGTCTATTTTTCCCCTTCCAGATTTTGTAACCTTTCCCTTTCTCATGGTAGATTCTTCATCCAAAACTAGCTCTATTCTATAATTGTTTTGCTAATGTGTGAGTAGTATTTTAGGCTTGTAGGAGCTATGATTTCGTGCAACCTAAAGTTAGCACTATGCTCCTATTGGTAAGAAGTTTATCTTCTTTCTCTCCTTTAAGTTCCCTTAGTTGGTTAGCAAAATTATCTTCTCTTTGTTATGAATTAGTGATGCCCAAGTTTAATGGGTTGCAGGTTGTAAGTTGAAAAAAAAAAAAAGAAAAAATTATGCAAGGAGACTTTGACGAGCTATTCAAGAGTTTAAAATTTTTAATTTTAATTTTTTTAAAGAAAGCTCTAGGCCTATATATTTCCTATGAGTTAATATAAATAACAAACCAAGTTAGGGCTAGTACTGTAATGTAAAAAATTGGGACTTACACTTAAATTCCAATCTTCAAGATAGACTTATGCATTAAGCTTCAAACCCACGTGTATTGTTATGAATTAATGAGTTATAAATTAAGATAGGTAGCACTAGGAATAGGAATTAAAATAGGTTATAAATTAATTAAAGTGAGTATAGTATTGAGTTAGGACTAATACTAGAGTAGGAATTAATTAAGTAGAACTTAATTAAGCCAAATAGGATTTGATTTAGGATAACCTAGTTAAGGAACATAATTAACTAAGTTATGGTTAGTGTAGAAATAGAACTAAACATAAAATAAGTAAATTGGACTAAGTATAAGGGAGAGAAAAAAGGAAACTTAAATTTAGTCATTAAACAAATTGTTATCATTGTGTTTTAGGAAACACTTCAGACATTCCTATCAAATGGATTGGACGATGGTTCAACAATGAAGTAAATGATACCATTTGGCAAGTACAGTGAGTATATTATAAAGCATGATATATTTTTAACTTTTCTTATAGTTTAATTTTCTTTAATTCTTGTTTGTATTACACGTGACCATTAGGATGTGCATATTAGGTTGTGCCTCTTATGTGTATATTATTAGTAATATTAAATCTTTCAAATTATAAACATATGTATTGTGTTATCAAAATGGATATAAATTGATAAGGTGATTAGAAGAGTTATTTTTAGAACTTTGAAAGGTGATAAGTTTACCTCAACATATTTTATGGTATTACTCAAGTGTTTTATGCTTATAAATTGATGTATTTGCAATTATGAAATTTTATTGTAGAATAATTATTTTAGGAGGTTTTGGTATATAGACTCTCTTTATTATATGATATATATATACATACATATATACATACATACAGTAAGCTTGTGCAAAATGCTAGTTGCTAATAGCATTATTGTTAGTCTTTATTGTACCTTGGATATTAAAATGTGATTTTTGTGATTGAATATCTAAAAGGTACCATGACAAATGCTATTTGAATGTTTAGGAGCTGTAGGAATGGTGGTAAATAAAGATAATAGTAGTAGTCTTGCTTGTGATTCTCGCTTATAGTGTTTATATGTGGTTATTTATCTTCATAGGCTGTGTATCTACATTAATGTGTATGTTAGAATTTAGACTTCTATGCGGACCTTCCTAAGTGTTTTCCTTACTTATGTTTACATACATTTCATTATCTAGATGCTTAATGCATAAATTTAATTTAATTTCTTTTATATTATGTCACATCGATTTTATAATTTGATGACATCATATAATTTTTATGTGTACTATATAAATGTTTTTCCTTATAAGTGATTATGTTGTAAACCATCTTTTCATATAATTTTGATATATAATTTATCGAGCTTAACCATATGAATTTTTTTAAATTCTTCAATTTTTTATTGTTGTGGTTATCGATTTAGTTTTGTATCAAATCTTCTTAATCATTTGACTTTATTAAATAAATGAAATATTACACTCTTATAATATCTATTTATCTTTATTGAGATTTTTGCTAACTAACCCAAAATAAAATTTATCTTCATTAAAGAAAAGCTTTGTGCCTACTCATCCCCTAGTTATTGTACTTTTTTTTTTACTTATAAAGTATCGCAACACATTCTATTATTTATTTTTGTAGATAGTAAAACTGTGTTTGATTGGTCGTTTAGCTTAATTCAAGAGTGTTGTAGGATGAGCCTACAATCAATAGTATGGTATAATAATTATTTGTCTTTTGGGTATTTATGTATCTATTTTAAAGTCAGCTCTATAAATTACAAACAAGACCCGCACCCTTTTGGTTATACTACATTATACATTAAGAAATGGGAGTGAAGCTCTCTTTATGATGTGTAAAGGACTTATTGTTGTAGATATCTAAGATGTCTTATATTCTAAAAGACCCTTGTTGAAATTTTTTAAAATAAATTAAGGTTGAATTAATTCCAACATGTTCTTTATAATGAAAGAATTTGACGCATGAATTAGATTGTGTTTGATTGGATAGGTTTATCGATATGAGGTCTCCTTAAATTTCGTGCTAGTCATGTTTCTATTTTGGGACTTGACAAACCAAGAGCTCTTTTAAATGATGCAAAAGAATACAACCAACCTACTAAAAAGCCTTTTTGTCATTCTACTAAGGGGTAATGTCCTTCATCAAATCTTTTTTTTTTCCCTTCCTCTTCTTATGTTTTCAAAATTTTGATTTATTTGTTTTGATATTGTGCTAATTCTCCTATCTTTCCATTATATGCATTAAAATTAGTGTTTTATCATGTTTTAGCATGTTTGTGGTAAATTCTCACTTGGTTAATGATATCCCTTTTAAGGTTGAGTATAATTAATTGATTTCATAAATTCAAAATAAGGTGTTGACTAATATCTTATCTTTGGATTCTATTTGAAAATTAGTATTGCTTTAGTGTTCTCTATAACAAATAGCTAATTGATTCTTTTTTTTTTTTTTCATTACATATGAGCCATGGAAGATCATTTAAATTATTGGAGAGGATATTTAAGAATTCACATATGGAAACCAAAGAAAGACTAAAGAAGAAGACTTTATGGCCTTTTTTACCCCCTCTTCTCCCATTTTGTAAGATATTATTGAAATAAAATGTTATTTTACTGTGCAAAGACAAGCACATGTCAAATATTGTATGCTTGTTTTCATTTTATTTTTCTCTTATTCTTATTCTTATCTTATTTTGTTTTACTTTACCTTTCTTTTTTTTAAAACTTTATCTTCTAGAATTTGTTGTGATAGATTCCAAGTCTTCCAAGGTGTATAAAGTATTAATCAATGGGTCATGAGTGATAATAAGTCTTTATAAATATGTCAATCAAGTCACGTAATTTTCATTTTTAAAAAAATCAAAAATAAAAAAATTATTAAAAATCCAAAAGATAAATAAGGATTAACATGATTTTAGAAATTAAAATACATTAACAAAGTGCAAATTTGTTTGTAATTCCTTCACCAAGTACATACACCCTAGGTTTCTTTTTTATTTTTGAAAATATTTTATTTTTATTTTCATTTCCATTTTTATAAATATTTTATTTTTTTACACTTTTATAAATATTTTATTTTTTTGCATTTTTATCTGCTCTTGTAAATATTTATTTTTCTCTTTCTTTTGGTTTTTTAATTAATTTATCTTTTCTCTTCTTTTATGCGTTTTAATTAGAGTAATTAAAATAAAATTAAGGTCCTATTTATTTTGCATAGTTGATTTAATGTTATTACAAATAGATACTATGAGATGTCTATTTTCTTTATGCACAATTGATTCTTGAAGTCATTTGTAGTTCATAAACTACCTTTTCATTATTATTTTTTTTTTAAATTTTAAATTTTACTTTTTAAAATAGTTAAAATTTTGATGACGATTCTAATAAATTAATTTTTAAAATTATTTTGTATAATCAATTTATTTTTTTTCTTTTCTTTGTGCCATCTACGTTACCCTTAACCTTGAATAAGTTGTTAGGTGTGACAAACATTTATACATCAACTAAAATAATTTAGTTTCAATACTAAAATTAACCTAAAATCTTAGCCTTGCACCCCACATGGATCTCTCTAATGTGAAAGCATCTCCTTGAAAGAGTTAAATAATAATAATAATAATAATAATAATAATAATAATAATAATAATAATAATAATAATAATAAAAGCTTTCTTATTCAAACTCTAGAGAATGGTTATGGCCTTATGAGTTGTGTTTGAGGGAGTTGTTGTTGCTAAGCAACTAGCACTGTGCAGGTGCTGGTTTCGCCATTCACTGTCATCACAAAAAGCCAGAAGCATGCCTTAGGCATCTCTTTCACTTGTCTACACTCCCACGTTCTTACCGCCACATAAATTTTTTGTTTTTATCTTTTTTCAGATGATGAATGGGTAATTCATTTATATCTTTATATAATCTTTTATATTATTTTAAAGTGTATATATATATATATATATATGCTCTCTTTAATTTTGGGTCATTAATAAATATTTCTCTCAACTATTAAAACCAAAAAAAATCCCTCAGTTAAGAACTTTTTGTGGAATGTTGCATTTGAACGTGAAAACGTGAGAACGTGAGAATGTGTGAAAAATGCAGATCGTGGGAGCAAATCACGTTGGCTGGCAACATCTCCATAATGGTCCGAAAATTAAGGCTTCATGAGGTTAATTCCCACGACTTAGAACGTGGCATTTTCCTCGGCAAATGATGGAATTGCCGTTGAGAGAGTTTGCCTATAAATACAGGGTCCCTAAGCTCGGTTTTACATGGCTACACACCATCATTCAGTAAAACAAGAGTTTAGAAGCATCCCTGGCATTTCATACGTCAAAATTCTGACCAGAAAAACAGAGGATTCGGGCAATGGCTGGAAGTAACATTTCGATCCATTTTTTTCCATTTGGATATTATAAATGTGTTTCTATATATCCATGAAGTCTTTCAGTTGGTATCAGAGCTTGAATATACCTCTGTCTTGCCGTGTTTTTGAACTCAAAAACGTTAAGATTTTCGTGAATTTGGGTTCATTGATAGAGCCATTTTTTCATCATTTTGATATCAAAAATGGAATCTACACGAAATTCTGATGAAAATGGACTCCTGGATCATCCAAAACGGAGCTCGGAAACTCAAGAAATGACCGGGTTTCCATTTGGGTCCGAAACGGGTCGTAACCGGGTCGGGTCGACCCCGTCTGACCCGGCTGGAGGTTAGGGACGACGTAAACGACAAGTCGTTTTGAGTCCTTCAGTAAACGACATGTCGTTTTGGTAGTTTACGTTGTTATTGAATATGGCGTAAACGACGTGTCGTTTTGGGTTTATTAATAAAATGGCCTCCGTGGATTCGAACCCCTGACCTTCCATATGGAGCTCGCAAGGCTTAACCACTGAAGCACCGGTTCTTGGTTGCTTTTTACGAGCAATATTTAATATATATATACATTTTCTATTTTGTATTTTCATTAATTTCTCTTTATGATTTATATATATATATATATGTTTATTATCTTTTCGATATTAAATATACATATATAAATAAATAAATATTTTTTTTTTGAACAAAATATTTTTGGCCAATATTTAATTAAAAATTAAAACATAATTTGTTTTGTTGGCCATTTATTTTGTTTAAAATTATGAAGTACATTTTTAATTTTGTCCAAATTTTGGCAAAAATATTGTGGACAAAAATTAAAATTAATTTTGACAATATTTAGTTATTTATTTGTCAAAATAATTGTGAAATTAATTTTTTGCTTTAAAATTTGCCTAAATCTTGAAATTTTAATTAATTTTAGGCAATTTTGGCATATTTAGTTATAATAATTAATTTATAGTGTCATTTAATTTATGCCTAAATTTTAAAAATAATTAATTTTTATTTTTAGGCAATATTTGTGGCACATTTAGATTAATTTAAAGAGAAAATATTAATTAAATTAATTAGTCATATTTTGTTGACTAATTGATTAATTATTGAAATTCTCATTGTGTATGCTTGTTTATGCATTATGTTAAATTATATTCAAGCTTGTAATTTCATTTAGATGTCATGTGAATTGTGTATTTTTAATTTAATTAAAGTTTAGCCACAGCACCTTTAATTATTTTAAAATTATACATTAAGTGTTATAATCACATAAAGTAAAATGACATCAAATTGTAATTAATTATATTTAATATGATAATTATTATCCTACAGGAATATTATCATATTTCATGTAATTAATTAGGATGGAATAGTAAGTTTTTCTTTTCTTGATTTACCCGCAGGAATTAAGAAAAGAATATAATTTACTAGTTTTATCATTAGTATATGAGTCTAATTAAATAAAATTTAGCCCACAGGTAATTTTATTTGTTACTAGGCTCATAATTTGAATTGATATACATTGCATTGGCATGACATATCATTTAAGAATATTTATTTGTCTCAAATTATTAACATAGCATATAAATTGTGCAGCTTTTCAACCTTTAAATATTTCTGATTTTCAAGTTCCTGAATTAACTGGAGATAACTATAATATTTGGAAGGAGAAAATATTTCTCCAATTAGGGTGGATGGACGTTGATGATGCAATCAGAAAAGATGAACCTCCTAAGCCCACGAGTATTAGTAGTACATCAGAAGTAAATGTTTATGAACGTTGGGAGCGATCCAATCGCCTTAGTATGATGTATATTAAGACTAAAATATCAGCTAGTATTCGTGGGTCTATTGGAGAGCATCAAAATGTTCGAAGTTTGCTTAAGGCTATTGATGAACAATTCGAATCTTCGGATAAGGCCTTAGCAAGCACCCTAATGACAAAGTTATCATCCATGAAACTTACTAGCATAAGAGGTGTACGAGAACACATCATGAAAATGAGGGATATAGCAGCTCAATTGAAAACACTTGAGGTTGAGATGTCAGATTCTTTTCTTGTGCACTACATCCTGAATTCTCTGCCACAACAATATGGGCCTTTCAAAATCTCCTACAACACTCATAAAGAGAAGTGGTCAATCAATGAACTTCTAACTATGTGTGTACAAGAAGAAGGAAGGCTCATAGCAGAGATGGGTGAAAGTGTACATACAGTGACACAAGGAAGGAAGAAAAGAAAGGCCAAGACAAAAGGGAAGGGCAAGGTTCCCATCTCTGAGGACATTAAGAAAGAGTCCAAGTGTTTCTTTTGTAAAAAGAAAGGACACATAAAGACGGACTGTGTCAAATTCAAAGCTTGGCTTCAAAAGAAAGGTAACTCAATCTCATACTTTTGTTATGAATCTAATATGGTAGATGCTAGTAGTAACACATGGTGGATTGATTCTGGCTCAACAATTCACATCTCTAATACCTTGTAGGGCTTTCTAAGCCAAAGGAAGCCGGTGGGCAGTGAGCAATACATCTATTCAGGAAATAAGATGGGCTCAACTGTTGAAGCTATAGGAACATGCAGATTAGTCCTTAATTCTGGTTTTATTTTGAATTTGGAGAAGACATTTTATGTACCAAGTTTCTCTAGAAACTTGATTTCAGTTTCTAAACTTGTACCATTGGGATATTGTTTTGAATTTTCAAGTAATGAATTTAAATTATTTTATAAATCTAATTTTATTGGCAATGGTACACTTTGTGATGGTCTATTCCAAATTCAATTACGAAATAGGAACCTTTATGACTCAATGCATGCTTCTAACAGTATAGGTATTAAGAGAAATGTTACTAATGAGGATTCCTCTATGTTATGGCACCGTAGGCTTGGTCACATCTCAATAGAGAGAGTGAAAAGATTAGTAAAAGATGGAGTACTCAATACTCCTGACTTTACTGATTTCAACACTTGTATAGACTGCATTAAGGAAAAGCAGACTAACAAGACTAAGAAAAGTGCTAAGAGGAGTTCTAGCATATTAGAAATCATACATACGGATATTTGTAGTCCAGATTTGGACTCTAGTAGTCAGAAATACTTTATCACCTTTATTGATGATTACTCACGATACATGTATCTCTATCTGCTCGATAATAAGTTTGAAGCACTGAATGCTTTTAAGAAATTTAAGGCAGAAGTAGAGAAACAATGTAGTAAACAAATTAAAATAGTGAGATCTGATAGAGGTGGTGAGTATTATGGTAGATACACTGAAGATGGACAAGCACCAGGTCCATTTGCTAGGTTTCTTCAAGAGCATGGGATTGTTGCCCAATACACTATGCCTGGGTCACCTGACCAGAATGGTGTAGCTGAAAGGAGAAATCGAACATTGTTGGACATGGTAAGGAGCATGTTGATTAGCTCCAAACTTCCTAAATTCTTGTGGACTGAAGCCCTTAAAACAGCAGTGTATATTCTTAATCGAGTTCCTACCAAGGCTGTTGAAAAGACACCATTTGAGTTATTCAAGGGTTGGAAACCAAGTTTAAGACATATGCGCGTTTGGGGATGCCCATCTGAGATTAGGGTTTATAATCCACAAGAGAAGAAGTTGGACCCTAGGACTATAAGTGGCTACTTTATTGGGTATGCTGAAAAGTCTAAGGGTTACAGATTTTATTGTTCATCTCACAGTACTAGGATTGTGGAATCAAGGAATGCAAAATTTCTTGAGAATGACTTGATCAGTGGGAGTGATCAAACTCAAAATTTAAGTTCTGAAAATGATCAGTCTAATGTTCAAATTCCTGCATCAAGTGATAGATTAATTGTAATTCATGCCCCTCAAGTCCAAACAGGCATTGAACAACCAATCATTCAGGATCCACAACCTGTTGACATTGACCAAGTTGATCCAGTTAACGAACGGCCTTTAAGGACTGTTGAACAAATAGTTGAACAACATGCTCCCCAAGAGAATGTTGAGTCAACATTAAGAAGATCAACTAGGATGAGGAAGTCAGCAATTCCTAGTGATTATACTGTGTATCTACAAGAATCTGATTACAATATAGGAGCTGAGAATGACCCTGAAACGTTTTCACAAGCCATCAATTGCAGAGAATCAAAACTGTGGCACAATGCCATGAAGGAAGAGATGGATTCTATGGCGTCTAATGGGGTCTGGGATCTCGTTGAGTTGCCTAATGGCTCTAAGGCTATTGGATGCAAATGGGTCTATAAAACGAAAAGAGACTCATTAGGCAATATCGAGAGATATAAAGCACGACTCGTGGCTAAAGGATTCACTCAAAGGGAAGGAATAGATTACACGGAGACCTTTTCTCCTGTATCTAAGAAAGATTCCCTCCGCATAATAATGGCATTAGTTGCTCATTTTGACTTGGAGTTGCATCAAATGGATGTGAAAACAGCATTCCTCAATGGAGAACTAGATGAGGAAGTATATATGAAACAACCTGAAGGATTCCTCTCTAGTGCCGGTGAACATTTGGTGTGCAAGTTAAAGAAATCCATATATGGATTGAAACAGGCCTCCCGCCAGTGGTACTTAAAATTTCATGATGTTATTTCCTCATATGGATTTGTGGAAAATGTCATGGACCAATGTATATACCAGAAGGTCAGTGGGAGTAAAATCTGTTTCCTTGTATTGTATGTGGATGACATATTGCTTGCAACCAATGATAAGGGGTTGTTATATGAGGTGAAACAATTTCTCTCTAAGAATTTTGATATGAAGGATATGGGTGAGGCATCTTATGTCATTGGCATTAAGATCAATCGAGATAGAACTCAATGTATTTTGGGTCTGTCACAAGAAACTTATATCAATAAGGTCTTGGAGAGATTTCAGATGAAAGATTGTTCACCAAGTATAGCACTTATAGTAAAGGGTGACAAGTTCCATTTGAACCAATGCCCAAAGAATGATTTAGAAAAGGAACAGATGCATAACATTCCATATGCTTCTGCTGTTGGAAGCCTTATGTATGCTCAGGTTTGCACAAGACCTGACATTGCATTTGTAGTTGGAATGTTAGGCAGATATCAGAGTAATCCAGGTATAGATCATTGGAGAGCTGCAAAGAAAGTAATGAGGTATCTTAAAGGTACTAAGAACTACATGCTGATGTATAGACGGACTGAAAACCTTGAGGTAGTTGGCTACTCAGATTTGGATTTCGCTGGATGCGTTGATTCACAGAAATCAACATCAGGCTACATTTTCATGCTAGCCAGCGGAGCCGTATCTTGGAGAAGCGCGAAGCAGACTTTAACTGCTACTTCTACTATGGAGGCAGAGTTCGTTTCCTGTTTTGAGGCAACTTCACATGGTGTTTGGCTTAAAGGCTTTATATCTGGGCTTAGAATTGTCGACACTATCCCTAAGCCATTAAAGATATATTGTGACAACTCAGCTGCTGTCTTTCTGGCTAAGAACAACAAAAGTGGAAGTCGAAGTAAACATATCGACATTAAGTACTTAGCCATTCGTGAACGTGTCAAGGAAAATAAAGTTATTATTGAACACATTAGCACTGAGTTGATGATTGCTGATCCTTTAACAAAAGGCATGCCACCAGTAATGTTTAGGGATCATGTATCTAGAATGGGACTTAGTTCCACTTTATGTTATTGATGTATATACTATAAATATATCATTTGTAAGAAAGCCTTTATTCATTTTAAGTTGTTTTCTCATTTATGCGTATACATTAAGTTTGAGAATAACAACATTAAGAGGACCCAGAATAAGCATATGGCTTATTCATAAAGTTAAGGAAACAAAATGCATTGTGATACATGGAAGGTATTACTCACTTGTAGAGGAACTACCGCTATGATTCATGCATTTATGTTTCAGTTAAATGTTTGAATCTTAAGAAGCCATTTTCGAACCAAGTGGGAGAATGTGGAATGTTGCATTTGAACGTGAAAACGTGAGAACGTGAGAATGTGTGAAAAATGCAGATCGTGGGAGCAAATCACGTTGGCTGGCAACATCTCCATAATGGTCCGAAAATTAAGGCTTCGTGAGGTTAATTCCCACGACTCAGAACGTGGCATTTTCCTCGGCAAATGATGGAATTGCCGTTGAGAGAGTTTGCCTATAAATACAGGGTCCCTAAGCTCGGTTTTACATGGCTACACACCATCATTCAGTAAAACAAGAGTTTAGAAACATCCCTGGCATTTCATACGTCAAAATTCTGACCAGAAAAACAGAGGATTCGGGCAATGGCTGGAAGTAACATTTCGATCCATTTTTTTCCATTTGGATATTATAAATGTGTTTCTATATATCCATGAAGTCTTTCACTTTTAAAATTTATATTATTTTGTTCAATTTTCTATTAACCCTCTTGACTAAAATGTTGCTTCAAACTCTATATTTTTCATGTTATGTTCTCATTGATCTGTAACAAAATCCTACTAAATGTCATACACTGAACATTGTAATTACATTAAAAAAAAAAAAAAAACCAACAATCCAACATTTTATAACAATTCTAAAATCAGATGAATTTTTTATTGTGTGGAACTTAAGTTGTAGATAGAGGGAGTATGCTATAACTAAAGTTATTTGAAGTGACATAGTCACCAATATTTAAAAAAACCTAGACAAAAAGATTTGAAAGTTGATAGTTCAGGAAGTGTTTATCAATTTTAAATATCAAAGAGGGTGTTTGTAAATAATTCAAAATTGAAGAAGTATCCACATTTTTTCATTATTTTAATATAAAAGAATAGTTTTGTTACAATCTTCCTTATACATAAAAAGTCACTGTTTTTACTGATTATTTACACAGTTTATAATGTGACATCATGGGGGCACTGTTCATGTACTATTATGCACTTATGTATTATTCACGTATTGTGTTATTAAAAAAATTTATTTTTTTTTTAATTTTTTATTATGAGACACATTTTTTTTACAACCCTTGAATTTGCAGGAATTATTGCTAGTTTTTATTATAATTATAATAATAATAATAGCAAAAATATCAAAAAAATTGCATCTTAAGTCTAATTTTTTTATGAATAAATGATTCATCTCTTCCCAACTAATAATTTTGAATTCAAAATGCGTTTCTTTCAATTTATCAATTTAAACTTTTAAAATTCTCCCTGTACAATCCTCTATCTAACCACTTTTTCTTTCTCAAAGCAAGTAGCATAATCACTCCCATTGCAACTCTCTCAAACAAGATTCTTTCCTTCAATCTGACGGATAGTTGGTAAAGATTTTATTCACTTCAAGCATTGAATCCTCCATCTTATTGAAACTAACATTTGGCTTTGAATGTTGAAGTTCATGTCTATTGATAATGTTAAAGAGGTAGTTTACTATTAATTGACCTTCTGTGTATACGATGCCTTTATATTACACACAAGATTGATGTAAACTAGTATCTCCAAGTAGGAAATTCCCTTGCTATTTTCATAATAAGGGAATTTCTCTCGTTAAATAGCAACAAAATGAATTGCCATTATTCTTTTACTAAATGTGATTAGTGAAGAAATAGCGATGGAACATTTTGTCGCTATTTCTAAAATTTTTCAGTAGTATATGCACCCATAAATGTCTAATTACACCATATATTGATAGTAGCTATTATCTCCATGTAGGATAAACTTGAAAGATTTATACTTTTAAGTAAAATATAATGCAATACTTATGAACTAAATCTTTTAATTTTTCTTGAAATTGACAATAAAGTACAATAATTAAATTTAATGAAATGAATTGGCAAATCTATTTAGAATTTAAAGTATATTTACTCTTGCTAACCTGAGACATTTGAATACCAAATCAGCATACTATAGATACATCTTCAACCGACATATATAGCTCAATTTCTCATGGTGGCTCTCCTCTCTCAACTTCGTCTTCCCTCTTTTCCTCTCTCCATATAATAACTTAATCTATCAAACTTCTTGTTCGGATCAAACATCAATCTCATCAAAAAGTAATTAAAGAGAGATAATAAGCAAGAAGCCCAAGACTATAGTTCATCTCAATGCTACCAAATAATATTATAAAGCATTCTTTAATGAAGAGTTATAGAATTATACATAAATAGGTTCGAGAGAAATGGAAATCGTAGTTTTGTGCTAAATATAGTGCACTATTGCTTAGCTTTATATTTAAGTTTAGAAAATGAATAAGGTGTAGTCACATTGGCGTTCACAATTTTCTTGAAAAATATGCACTTACGATTATTATTCAAGTGACTTTAGTTGACAATTTTATCTTTTTAAAAGAATAAAAATTCTGATGATGTTTTTTAGCGAATAATATCTATGCAATTTCGTTGTAATATTTTATTCATATATGCACATGCATTTTTTTGTTCATTTCTTTTCTCGTTATTTACTTCTTTTCAGTCTAAATATTATATGCCTTTTTATTTTCGCTTACTTTATATTATTATCTCGTGCTCATGCAGTTAACCTAATATACATATTCTATAACCTAAAACTAAGCACTGTGTTTATATAGCACCGGTGAAGAACTAGTTACTCATTATTTGAAAGTTACAATGTTGTTAATGAGTTTGAATGTTGAAATATTTATTATTACAATTATCTAAATACAAAGAAAACACAGAATGAAAAAAAAAAAAAAAAGAGAGAGAATACAAGAGTAAATGAGAAAAAAATAGATAAACAAAAATTCACCCCATCCCAAACTTCTAATGAGGAGGGCGATTTAAGGATGGCAAAAATCTCATAAATTTGGAGATCATTACGAGTACTGCCCTATTTAACAGCTTGCGTTTGAGTTTTTTTTTTGGTCATGGATGTGAATGCGGGAAGAAAATCTCCTCAAGCATAGTTCAAAGCAGGGTTCTTGTCTCAGTCATTTTCACATAAATATATTAAAATTTTTTATTTAAATATATTAGTAATCTTTGTCATTAATCATTTCACTATTTCTATTTATATTAAAAGTAAATCACAATGACTTCTCTTAAATTTTATTAAAATTATACAAATCTCATTTATTTTTAAATACACAAACTTCCTAATTTAATTTTAAATTTTTTTAACTAAGATATCTTTTATTAACTTAAATATATTTTTTAAACTAAAATATCTTCCTTTTCTTAAAGGCTTTATTAAATTTAATAAACATAAAATTTACTATTTTTTAATTTTTATTCATACATACTTATCTAATTCTTGGCCCAAAAAAATTATATATTAGGGTTAATGAAGAATATTTTAATTAAAAAACTTAAAATTATACTAAAATATATATTTTAAAAATAAATTAAGAATCTATTTAATTCCAACAAAATTTAAAAAAAAATTATATAATTTACTCGTATATTAATTTAAAATAATAATTAAAAGACAATCCATTCCAAAATAAAAAAATAAAAAAATCCCTCCACACATATGAAATAAGGTAAGCAAAATTTAGAAGAGACAGAATGACAAGAAAGAAAGGAGGGAAATTAAAGGCTTCTACATTTGGCTTCTGAAGATTCAGCATCCACCAATGATGTTCAAAACAAAAATCAATCCCCTAATGCGCCAGCTTTTACAAAAAAAATAAAAAATAAACGGAAAATAAAACAAGCATCTCGGCCCCCTGTTTGTGGGGCAAAGCAGGGGATCCAACCCGGTCAAAACTTCAAACCAAATTATTGCACTATAAGCAAAAATTTTACTTACACATCAGGCAATCTGGGGATTATAGCCGTCTATGAAGACTCCCTATAGAAATAAACTAAAAAGCAGGCAACATGGCTAATAAAAACTTACTTCTAGGCAAAGCTATTTTCTACCTATACTAAAGAGATATATACGTGGGTGGGGTTATTTGAACTCAGCTTATGGACAAATTGGACGTGCCTAGGACTAAGAGTTCAGGTACTGCTTTACAGAGAAGGGCAAGAGATCCACCAATACAATAGAAGCAAAACTAAAGAGGAAACAACTAATCCTTAAGCCCTAAATTTCTTTGCAATGATAGGACGAACATCATCCACATCAACAAGTGTCTCAAGGAAGGGAAGTAAGGACATCAGAGAAGAGTCTGAAGGGTCGTCATACCAACTTTTAATAGGGATCCCATTATCAGGTTGCAATCTGAACACCTAAAACATAAATACAGAGCCAAAGTTTCATTATCTTATATCAACCAAGAAAAAATGATCAATGAATGATTTCTGGTCACTACTTTATAACAGTTTTGTCTTGGTGAAACTAGCAAATTTCTAATTATAACAAGAAAACATTGCCCGAGCAAAGAATCTACAAGAGCTTCATGAATGTTGAAAAGATTAGATTTGCAAATGAATTTAAGTAAGTGTTTCGGTAAATAAAATGCCAGATTAAGTACTATGCTGTAATATCCAACATTAAAATATCTTTTCATGAAATAAATTACTAAATATATTAAAAGCATGAAAAGCCTCTAACACAATTAAGAGGAGGAAGAAATATACCTGAGGAGAATTGTCAATTATAAATACTTTTGCCAAGTCAATGCCAAGAACTGTCAAATCTTTGGTGTACAGACCATCTAACAAGATGCATGAGTCTCGGTATCTTCGTCCAGAGAAAAATTTTCTGTCCATATCAAGAACATCCAGCAGTTTTTCGGCATAAGTTCTTTGACTAGCTGTGAAAATGACGACTTCAAAAATCCCTGATACCCACTTCAAGAATGCCTCAAGGAAGGGCCTTTTTTGCACATATACAGTATGGTCCTTGTTGTTGAAGAACACTTGGATTGTGAAGTCAGCACCGTAACATGGCTCCAATGTAGAATGGACTAGCGTTTCTATATAAGTAAACCAACAAAATATATATTTCATGAGCAAGAAGTTATTTTAAAACATACATAAATAGATCCAAACATCAAATGAATTTGTTCATGGAACTGAACAATAACAAGGATTTGTTTTATATGATACCACCCATTCTAATCTCAGATAACAAAATCTAAAATATATATTAAACTGGCAACTTTCAAAAGCAATCATAAATAAAGAGGCCTTCCATATTTAAGGAAGTAAGAATAATTCCAATCAAAAGGAAACTAGATGAAAACTAGGACAGTTTGATAAACTCAAGTGGCAATTCTGTCATAAACTGTAAAAGTTACAGTGTAGCAAAATATGGATATAGACCAAAATGTCCCTTTTTTTTTGTCAGATACCCACAATCGAAATATGCATCACCCCAATATAATCCAAAGCATAAACATGCACAAGAGTAAGCAGTAATATTTAGTTTTGTAATGAAGCTCATAAATCATGGTACAAGAAAGAAAGCAAACAAACAATTTGGAAAAATTCACCCATGTATTGCATGGGATTGAACTAAAAGAGAGCCCAGGTGAAGATGAAGATGGAAGAAGATTTACCATCCAAATCAAGAACAAGGGTATGCTTCTTTTTGCTTGTTTCCTTGCTTACTAGTGCAGGCAATGAGTAAGATTCATCTGACAGCTCAAAAATATTTCTAATGAAAGACTCTGGATCAGAATAATCTGCTTCATTGGAATCAAACTGATTGTGGCCGACTTCAAATTCTTGAGTAAATGGCTTGGTCTGATGACACATGAAATGAAACCATGAATTATCAGACATCTGCTGAGACTCTTCACAAGAAGCCCCATAATGGGAATCTGCTGCCTCTATTGTTTCCTCAAGAGAGGGAAACAACACTAATCCCTCAGTGACATCATATATCAAATTTGTCCCAGAAAATTCATGATCGGAAAAGATACTGTAATTGACATTATTGTCGAATACACTTATCCTGTCAGTAGGAATTTCAGTGAAACACAATTCATTTATATAGGAGTCTAAGGCATCTAAGACATGAGATGTTTGGTAATTGGGGGAGCTATTGTCATCCACTTGAGGTGCCAAAGTGATTTGCTCTCTAATTACTGCAATATGACACCAAAGTAGGCACCCTTGTTACAAACAGAAATGCTATACAATACATCATAAGAAAAAAATAAACATTAGGCTTGCAAAAAAAAATCAACAGATCCCCCCTAAATGGCTTGGGACATGCCAGAAATATGCATAAGAAGCCATGTTAATATTGATTAGATGCCAAATAGGTCAAATCTACATTTTGAAAGTTCTCCTGAAACTTCGAAAAACATTATTCTAAAAGTTTTGTTTTGAAGTTGTCTTTTTCTTTATGGTTCTCAGTCCATGGTTTAAGTCCTTTATCATAACATAGAGGGATTTTCCTTCATTGACTGTATCTCGTTATTTTTGGTTTTCCTTCTAGGAGGTTTCATACTTTTTTCATCCTCTTTGATAAAGTTCATTCTTTTATTCCCCCTTCCCCCTACCAAAAGGGAAAAAAAACTCAATGTGAATAATATTAAGCAATTGGTTTAAGGTCAGTACCTGCATCAAATGGGTTGCAGAGGACATCACTGGATCCAGTAAAAGAAGAACACATTGTTCCAAAGCCTGCGGTGAGATAGGAGGGTAAGGAATCCTGCCACCAACAAACCATCACAATAAGCACTGTTAAACACAGAACATTCACATTTTATACAAAAAGGCATGATACAAGTAGTAGCCCATTTCTATTGTAAGAATAAAACAGGTCAAACTTCATTGAATAGAAAACTCCAAGTTTGTCTTGGCTTGTGAATTGCCAGTTACAAAGGAAAAGTGAGCAGTTTAAAATAAACAATTGGTACAGGTGAATTTCTGACTAGATTCCCACAAGAAAAGGATTTTAAAGTGACAGAAGACGCCTATGTCTCCAAACCCATTTTTCTAAGTGCAACGCTCAAAAAGTATCAGTAGACACAAATGAGCTCCAATTAAACCTCTCAGTTTTCTCCCTCACTCATAGTAAGAAACCTCAATTAGGCAAAGAAGATCAAGTAACACCTTAATTTTATATTACTTGATACAAATAAAACAATCCAGGAAAAATATATATACTTGTCATGATGAACTAGTCTTAGACTACAGCTTCTATTCAAAGGTGCATATGAAGTCATGCCCAAACCTTGATCTAGGTCCAGGTGACCAGTGAACACTATCAATCATTTGCCATGATCTAGCATTTTTTTCCTACTAATCTCCGCCTTCACCCCACTCCCCTTCCCAGGAAAACATTATAATCATGCAAATAAATCATAGTTTGCAATCATCGGGATGCACGTAGAGTTATATACTTTACAACATAATTCATTGTTGACTCTTCATCATCACACTTAGGTGGCCAATTCAACACTATAATTGATTGTCATGAGGCTGGAAGGGGAGCAATTATCCAATCATGAGACATGAGTACACACAACTGAAACCTTTTATAAATCCATATGCACGGGCAAATTTATGAAGATGAACCTCACCATTTTTCCTATTGAACCTGCATTTTCATCAGATGACGGACAGGTCTGTGCCAAAGTTACATCTCCATTATATGACATTTGTTTTTTATCATTTTCATGCTCCTTGAAAGATACTTCATCTCCAAAACCTACAACAAAGATGTCTGATTGAATGATGACTTGCTCCTTCTTGCAGCTAATGCCTATGAAAATATTGAAAGATTCCATGGAAGCAATTGCATTAATCCCAAAAAAATTTTTTTTTTTTTTTTGGGTGGTATCCTTTCAATCTATAGACATGAGGTAAAGAAACTCACCAATTTGGAATGTTTGGGTTGATGTATCTAAATCTGTTGGTTCACAAGCTACTCCGACCATGGAATATGACATTTTAGATAATTTATTTGACTTTATACATAGGGATAACTTCAATCTCTGTCGTAGTTCATGGCTGACTTTGCCTTCATTTTAAGGGCTGGCATCAAAATGCAGGCTCTGAAAAATGTTTAAATTCAATGCAAGATATAACATGGAACATATTTCTTGTCAGCAGTCAAGTCCATGGAACAAACAAACAAACAAGAAAAGTAAAAACAAAGAAACAGAGGGAGAGAGAGCAAAAGGTCATACAAAGCAGATGCATAACATGATATGCTAACCATGGAGCACAAGCAAAATTTATTAATCTGCATTAACATTTACTTTTCATAGTCAGTGAGAGATAAACATGTTAGTATATTAAAAACAAGGAAATATTCTGACCAAAATCACACAAAACTATATTTCATTGAGGAGACACATTCCAGTCAAACAAAGTATATCATCTCCATTCCACTGATTTTCTTGCAGTGAAATACTCTGGAAACAGGATGATAACTAAAATATTGAATCTAAATTGGCTACACTAGAATAGGAAAATTAATCAATTACAAGAAAAATCCTACAATTCTATCTCAAACTTGCTCAGTGGCCAGTTGCGAATCCTATAAATTCATAGCCTTGCCATGGGAATACTTCTCTCACAACCTTAATGTGAATATCATATAATTATACAAAAAGTCAAACACTAATTGGGTTACAATCCTCAAAACTTTCTTATAAATTTTTTGCAATAGATTTTAAACAAACCTAAAATCAAGAAAAAATTGTTGGTAGATATGTCCAATATCAAGTATCATGCAAAATCTAATACAGAAATAACATATGACTGCCTCCATATAAAAGAGCAAGTCAACTAATGATGATGACCTAGATTTAGTTAACTCCAAAAGATCTCAAAGAGTTGCGCATATGTGGAAACCTTTTCAATTTCTATTATTTATCGCAACTCTGAATATCGTTAATTTTGGCAGTTCAGTACTGAGTTCTACCAATTCATAGAGACTGGAGAGGGCTCATTTAAGTTCACCATTTAGTAAAATTCTGCATCCCAGTCGAAAAGCATATGACATTCTGTATCAGGCTATTTCTAGACATCCTAAGCATGTATCATACTCATTTGCAACAGCAGGTACTATGAACAAATTTGAAGCATGATGCGTTATACTAATCTTGAAGGAAATAATTGCATATAGATTTAAAAAAGGGATGAAGAATTATTTTTTTATTAAAAAAAACATATATTTCAATGCTTGTATGCAATTCTTTTTTTGTATTTCATTCCTGCGGCCTCCTTATTTGAGCATTTTCTGGTGCTCTGCCATAAACCCAAGATATAAAGAAGTGACAAAACCCTCTAAATCATAATGATCAAAGACCCGATTCTACTCGACCAGCAAAAATAAAAAACGACAAACTCCGCGTCATCTCTATCTCCCTCTGACCCGATTCCCAATTAACAATAAAAGTAAAACTTACTATAAACAGAATCAAAATGAAATTTAAAGCGAAAAGAAACCAAATTCATGCGAAATAAAAAGGAATCAAGTTTCAGGAACCTCAAGTATCGGAAACTCAACAAACAAGAAAACCCCAATTCACCGAAACCATGATAAGCAACAACCCAATAACGCATACGATAATTCGAAAAACCCCACAAATAGGCAAAACAAAGAATTTAACAGAATATTCACATACCAGCGGAAACTAGCTAAAGAAGGATCCTTACCCCCAAGCTCTGATCCTTTCTCTCTTTCCTCCCCAATTCTGCTCTTCTCTCTCTCTCTCTCTCTCTCTCTCTCTCTCTCTCTCTCTCTCGTCCTCTGAAGCCAGAGAGCCGAGGCAGAGAAGAAAGAAGGGGTCAAACAACGTCTCCGAGCTTGTGATAGTACATATACATGAAGTTCGAACAGAAGCAAAACGAGGTTTCAAAAGGGTATATAGAAGATGAGGATCAGCGGACGGCTAAGATTCATATCTGATTCGGAAATCTAACGGTAGTTAATGAAACACGTTGATGATGGGATGTTACACCTCAGCATTTTTTTTATTTCTGAACTGTGAAGTCCCGTGTGTGTGGACGCAACTGGCAATGACAGCAAGAACCAAGAAGGATCGTATCTCAGAGGGGTCGTGCGGCATTAAATGATCAAACAAAAACAAAAAAGTCGTTTATCCAAAATAAATAAATAAATTCATGCACACTTCAAAAAAATAATGGGAAATTTTGTTTACCCACTTGAATATTTGTCCCTAATTTTGACAATTTATAAAAAAAATCTTAGCAAAACACAAAACAATTTATAAAAAATCACAATATACTTCTTAATATATAAACCCTTATTGCAATAATTCTCTGACTTTAAATCAAATATTAAATCTGGTTGATTAGGTGAATTACACCTTAGTATCTTTGGTTTGGAGTTTTTGCACTTTGACATCATGTAATTTGAAAGTTTACATTCTAATATTTCGTAGTTTGAATCGTTGTCATATTAACGTATGAAGTTTCATTATGTTATCTTTTGAATGGAATGGGTTAAAATTTGTTTCAAAATCTTAATTTTTTTAAAATTGAAGACTAAAATTTCTCTCTTAATTAATTAGAATTTCAAATTTGATGTGCATACCATAGTTTTCATCAAATTTTGCCCATAAACAAAATTTTTAATTTGTCATCAACTTTGTCCTAAATTCATAATTTTCTCACATAATTTCTTATTTTTTATGCTATGAAATCCAAAATTCCTCTATTTACTAAATTAAAATTCCAAATTCGAATGTCTTGTCTAAATTATGTCCCTAAACATAATCTCTAATTTTGCTCAAACTCTCAATTTTTTTAATAAAATCTCAAATTTCGTATATAATAAAGACTAAAATTCTTCTCTTAGTAAATTAAAAATTTTAATTTCATAAAAAAATTGCAGAAATTAAGGCAAAATTGAATCACTATATTGTCGGATAGTATAGTCCTAATGAAAAAATAACACATGATACAATTGTGCTAGTAATTTAAACTACAAAACATCATAATGTCAAGTTTCAAATTGCAGAGTACCTGAGTGCAACTAGACCAAATTACAAGACACTAAAGTGTAATTTACTAATTTACCTAACTATTTTTAAATTTATTTAATTTGGTTAATTCAGGGCCATAATCGACTCGTTGAATCAGACAAAATTGGACTCTTTCCCACTCTCCATTTCACTCCACGCCGCTTCAGACTTCAGTATCCAGTCTTTACTCTTCACGATCATGGGTCACAAACTCACGACTTCACCAGATCACCTTGATTTTATTTTCCATTTAAGGCTTCGATTCCAGCTTTGTGTTGAATTCCCACCAGCCCACTTCCCAAACAGCAATTTTCCTCTTTCTCAATTCTCAAAACATTCTCCTTTCTGTTGGAATTTCGAGCATTACCCCTTTCTCAATTTTCAGCTTTGAAAATTTTTTAAAATACAATTAGTGCATGATGTATCTAAAAAAAAAATTAATAATCATAATTAAATTTGTATAGATGAAGTTTATATGTAGCACAAATATGATTTATGTATAGAATAAATTTTAATTATTAAATATGTAAATAATGTGACGCATCATGTATATGAAAGAATTGTTTTCACATTTGAATTCCAAGTTTAAATTTGTATACCTCTTGCCCCCCTTTTAGTCACCTTTTTTTAATTAGACCAAAGTATGTGTTTTATATAATTAATTAAAATATATTATATAAATGTGGGCGCAATTCAGATAAAGAATGCATGTTTATTTGAAAATATAAATTGTGACATTTTTAATGCATTTCCACACAGAAGAAACTTCTAAAAACTTCATATATAATTAGAAGACTTAAGATAAGATTCTAATTAGATATTAAAAAGATTTTTTCACACTATAATCAGATTCTAATTAAATGTTTTCACATTTAGCCAAATATTGACTAAAAGTTACTTTACTCTTGATTCCTTTAAGTGTAAAACTACGAATATTTAGAAATCTTTTTGTATCCAAAAGTTGTTAGAAAATAAGACAAAGTATCCGATTATCTCTTCTTTAAATTATAGGAAGAATTTTCAAATATTAGTAATAGTTACCTAAGAAGTCAAATATCTCTCTACAATAATTTCAAAAAATGTGAAAGCATGACATTTTAGATAAACTCAAGTTAACTTGTCATTTTTCAGAGACTATTTAAAGAAGGAAATGAAATTTTTTAGGAGGAGTTACATATTAAAAGCATGAACTAAAATAATTAGGGACTAGTCAAAACATAACAACCAACATGTAGAAAATTTATAAAATAGGAACATGCTAAATAATCATATCTGACTATTTAACAGAAAAAAATGAGAAATTTATAAAACAAATTCTTTTTATTAAATTAAATGAATGGTTAAAAATTTAGTAAAAAAGTCTATTGTGAAGTATGAGTCACATAAGAATCATAATTGCTTTAGATTATTTTATAAAATAAAATGAGAAAACAAAATCATTAAGTATCTTGAAATTGTCACTTTCACAATAGCTACTTGAAAGAGACTAAGGAATGAGACAACCCATGACATAAGGAAACTCCACCACAAGATGAATTAGAAGGAGAAAGAAAGAAAACAATTCTTTAGTAGTTGCAAACTAAAATATTAATCTAGTTGAAAACTAACTTAAGTAAAGTCTAATTGGTTAAAATCAAACTAAATAATTAAGTCTTAACTAAAATTAAATCTTAAGTTAATAAAAAAAAAATTTACACAATTAAGCATCATTATTACATAAGAAAAAAAAAAAGGAAAATAAAACCATGAAAAGGTCTTCATTAACTTTGAGAATTTAGTGCTTTTAAAAAGCATGTTGGCTAGAAGAGAAGAAACTACTCCTGAAATAAAAAATGAGCCATCAAAACTGTCAACATTACCTTATCTTGTAGGAAGAAAAATAAGGGCAAAATAAAGACTAAAAAAATTTGAAAAGAGAAAACAAGTGTCTTACCTTTTCTATATAAAGCTTCGTCTCCACCATAAAAGAAAGAAAAAACAAACACCTTCCGACTAAGAATTTTAGTTCATCCAAGGAAAGGAGAGTGAGAGAGAGGAGAAAAGCTATGAAAATCTCCAAGAAATTTTAAAGGAAGAAAGGAGACAATAAAAAAAACAACCAAGTTAACATTTCAACAAAAAGGTAGAAGTAAAAACCTTTCTTTTAAAATTTTGCTATTAGCAAATTCTTTTAACATTTTTTTATCAGTAAAGATTCAAATATATTGAAATAATTACACATGTATTTAGATTGCTTAATCATGTGATTATCTTGAAATATTGCCTTTTTCCTATCATTCATATTGCCTAACATATTATTAACCCTACATGGTAATTTCTCATGGAACCATAAAATTAAAACTTGAAATGAACCTAGTTTATCTAATAACTTTTGAAACTTGAGGTATAAAATACAAATTCCACATGCACTTATATTAAAAAAATTGATTCATACTTACTCAATGCTTGGAAATTTCCTGTGTTTGGAAAAAGGAATTTCATTAGACTTTGATGAAAAATTGTTACTTATATATGGACAATGGACATGACATTGGACTATAGACCTTGAACTTAGGACTAAGACATTTAAAATAATCTTTAAATAATTTTAAATATAATATATTATATTTGGTTCCATGAGAGGGAATCATTATAAGATTTAGTATTATTTTAGGACTTTGGCAATATATAAAGTTAATCATAATTCCTTTATTATTTAATGTCTTATATTTCAATTTATAGTTGGATTACTTTTCAAATCTTTATGAATAAATATTAGTAAGATTTAAAGAAATGATCATCAATAAAGAAGGTGATCTCAGTGAGATGTAGTAAGATCTTCAATAAGGGAGGTGATCTTTAATTGCATGATTCTCTAAATATAAATCTATTTTATAAAATGTCTTAACTGGAGAGAATGCTCACCATGAGCAATCCTTTTTTACATATGCTAAAATCGTAAACAAATTAAAAATAATAATAGGGGCAAGAAGTATTCTTAAAGTTTGTATGTCATACTTTTCTATTGTTATTTAGTATGACCATAAAATTGTAAATATTATAGCTTCATACGACTAGAAGCATTATATGTTTTTTTTTTTAAATTATTGTTACTATTTGCTAGAAATTCCAAATTCTCACTATTTCTATAATGCGCTTAGACATTAACTAGTAGGTTGCCTTGTTCAAAGTTATGATAGAAGTCAAGCTAGTCTAGATAGATGTTCCAATAATAGGATAAATGCAAGTGCCTCCAAATATTAAGATCGTTGATTGACACAAAGGCTCAAGAAAACTATCTTGGACTAGGGTATCACATACATCTAGTTATAAATGTAGATGTTCATGTGTATATGTATAATATTACAAGTAGAAGACTATTGTTAACTTCTGAAAAGGTTAATCGTAAGTTTTGTATACCAAAAATGATTTGTACCTCATACGGGTGGTATATGAATTTAATTACTAGTTTGTCATATTTTAAGAAGTTAGAAGTTTAAGTGACCATATCTAGTTGGTGTTCAACTTTTGAATAATTCTTTTTTTCACATTAACTATCTATTATAAATTAAAAGGAATAAAATTAAAAATAATAATCATGTTAATAAAACTAAGGATGTCACACTCTTATTGGTAAGATATGTAATGAATTACAGTCGCAAGCAACCTAACTTTGATTAAAATAAAGTCAAATGCATTATTTCTTTTTATAGATTTATTAATTCTAAGATGAGTATTGACTTTTGTTATACTCTTGCTTTACCTTATATATAAATATTTAGGGAAATGCTGTAGTGTAGTTGTAGATATTTAGGTATTGCTTATATACTTTAACATTTTATTCTTATGTAGAAATGTAGTATCATTTATTTAATATTAATTTGTTCTCTGACTTGGAACTTAAGTTTAATTCTCTAGTTTTTTATTAGTTGGGTCGATTCTTTGTTGTACAGCCGGTGAATTTGGATTATTCTTTGCATGCTATATATATATATATATATATATTTTAGGGTTCTATGTCAATTATTTATCTTCTTTTATTATTGTTCTTTAGTGTTGATTTAGTTCATTGTAGCAAATAATTTGTATATGTAGGTTTCTTTTGATCACTCTGCAATTTAAAAGGAAAAGATGTACTTGTGTTTATTGAACTTTACTATTGTATGGCCTCAAATCATATCTAAAAATGCAAGGCTCCATTGGGACAAGATGTTGAAGAAAAACCAATGTATGTCATTGAAAGACTTTTTTTTGGCTAATGATGACCCTACTTCTGGATTGTTTGTGAATCTCAAGGATGCGTAGGCTACACATCAATGAAACAACGTCGTTTCATCGTCTTCCAGCAAATCTTGACTGTTTATCTCATGTGATTTGGAGCGTCTACATATTTCCCTCAAAATGCACAGTTTCACTTTTACTAAAAGTGAAAAAATGTGTAATCCAAGTCATCCATTGAATGCCCCCTGACCTTTGTACATTACTCCTCGCCTTGTCCCAACTTCATTTGTTCCTGCTCTTCGTAGTTTGAAACCTAGTGCTGCATTACTGTGGGTGTCATCAGATTTGTAGTCAAAATAGTTGGCAACTCCAAGTCCGTGAAAGTGGTGGGTTTTCTCCAACTTCCTTCGATTTTTTTCCTTGATTTAGATCTATGAATATCTAATTATCTTAAAACTAAAATCTTCAATTGTGGGCTAATGTTAATGTGCTCATTGCTCTCTTTCAATTAAACCTCTTTTTCCTTCGAATTTGTTTGTTTGGTTGGAGTTCAAGTTTAACCCATACCCGTGAAAGGATGGCAGTGATGGATTTTAGTTAAAGGGTTTGATTGGTCTGCTTTTGTCTATAGATTTTAGATATTGATTTGTTGTATTGGTATAATTTATTGGGTATATTCTTTTAGCTATCTCCCCCTCTACTCTTCATTATAAATCAAAGCTTTTTTCTATGACTTATCATATCAATCCAGAAATCATCAATGGTATGTTTCTCTATAAAATAAATTTTCTACTCTTGTATCCCAGGAAAAAAATTATATGATACGATATGTCAATGCATGTTGATGACTACTGTTCTAGTTATCCTAGGTTTGGGTGTTTTGATCCTTCGTTCCTACTGGTTATGGCCCAATTTATACTTGTTTTCCACTTTCTCTTGACCTGAATCAAAACCATGTTAGTTATCTTCTGTTTCTTAACCAATAGACACAGACTAAAGTCAAAACAATTGATATTCTTGTAGGACAACTTACATTAGATCTTAATTACATTTAGTCAGCTTTTTCAAACACTTAAATTATGATTATTGATTAATAGCTAAAGAAATTCATTTTTTCTTGATTCCCCTTCCCCTAATAAGGTTGTGATTAATGGACACAATTTCGATTTTCTCATGCAATGGTTTGGCCACTCTTGGTGTGCTTTGTTATGTTTATTCACATAGATGTTTTTATGAGTTTTAAAACTTTGATAATTAGTAAATGTGATGGGTATTTTTCTGCCACAACTTTCAACTAAACTAGTTGTGAGTATTGGGTATGATATTAATCCTAGTCTGCTCCATCTTGTGTTCTCTTTTCTATTAATTCAAATTTTACATGTCATGGATTCTGTTGTCAAGTGTACCTTTTATAACAATAATTTCTCATTCCACTTTATTATAGGAACTGGTGATAATCTTTCAAACTTCACCTCTTCTAAGAATGTTGTTCATGCCCATATATGTGCAGAAGAAGCCTTAAATTTTCAAATAGTTTTTGTGCCTAGAAAGGCATAAAGAAGAGTTAACAAAAGGGACAGAGAAGAAGCCCTAAATTTTCAAACAATTTCATCTTTTGAAATAGTTCCATCCCCTTGCACAAAAAGTAGCAAGATAGCATCAATCATGAAAATACAAGCTCCAAGAAGATACAAGTAAAGAACAATATACACATTAACTATTGGCATACAAGCACCAAGAAAGTAGCAAGATAGCATCAAGAACAACAACAAACCTTAATCCCCCAGACATGTGGCAATTTGCAACTTCAACCTAGTCACATAGGCTTGTCTTGTAGGTGATTGTAACTTGGCAAAAGAGTCAATAAATGCCATATCAATATAAGTAGTAGGAAATTTTTTTTGGCAATAGTATTGTGTATCATGCGATCACCATTGTAACAAAAGGTCCATTGTACATCAATAGATTCATCTTAATAAAACTTAATATTTTATTTCCATTCTTTCATACATTTTTATTGCATAAATACTTACATATTATGAAAAGCAACATGTCAATGCAAAGCAAATTGAAGTAACAATATGAAGTATCTTGACTAAATTCCAGGGCTTCAAGTGACAACATTGGAAAACCCATTGGCGCCTACTTTACAAAATAATGTTAGTCACAATATAATCCATATAGTACTAGAACCAAATGTTAAATAAAAAAAAATTAACTAGTTTTACCATTAACATTTAAGTGTATGTAAGGTTGCTCTCAACTGTTTGAGAGCTTGCAAAAGGTGCTTGAGATGCACTTGCTTATGCTAAAATTGTCTGAGGTGCAATGGTAGAAGTGCTTACTTGCATTTAATTATCCTGAAAGAGAAAGACAAGGCAAGTATAAGATTTATTGACTACCAATCATAAAATAGAGACATGAAAATATTTATATACTGTCATATTTGTTCTTTTTCTTCTTCTTCTTAGTTTCTCAACCCAACCTTTATCTTGCCTCTTCTTCCTTATTCCATCTCTCTTCTTGAATCCCTTTGCTAGAGCATTGGACTCTGTTGGTAGTATTGTACTTGTATCACCATCATTGGTTGGACTTTGTTGGCCTAAACAAAGTTCTGTCATTTGTTTAGTTAATTCTAACATACTTTTTTGCACCAATGAGAATGCTTTAGGACAATCAAATGTCTCAGTTGCTAATTTTATTATCATAGGACAAAATTGTCTATAATGTTATGTGCTTTTTAGCCTAGGATCTGCTTAGACCTCATTTCCCTTAATATCATGTATAACACTGCTCTGCGCATCTTTTGTCCATCTTTTTAAGATATATCACTTAGGGAGTTTTTCACATCCCTTACATCATAACTTTCAAAGCATGGCAACATAATATTCAAGCAATTTCAAACTTTCAACAATTACATAACTAACAAGTTGTTGGGATCAAGTTGAACTCTCCATTCACCCTCTTCATCAATCATGTTAACAATATAGTTAAATAAATGGGCTTTTCATTTCTGTATTGTATACAAATAGTTGTAACTTTGTTCCACTATTCTTGGAATAGGTTAAAGATTGGAGCTATGTAAATTTCATAAAGTTGTCAAAGTATAGGAGAACTCTGTACAATTAATCGAGGTAACTTTTGCCTTGAGTCAAACTCGTGCTTCAATTCACTATACCTCTTGTCATCCACAACTTGTTCAAAATGGTGAAAAAACTGATTGTTATCTAGAGCCAATCTTGTGCAACTCTTTATAGTAGCATTCACACTTTCACTTACTTATGTATTTCGCATTCCAAGTGTGAAAGCCTTCTTCATATAACACCATCCCCATTTCTCCTTAATGGTGTCAACTGAGATTAGCCATGAATTTTCATGGGCATTATATGATGCTAGCAACTTACTCTATGCTACCTTAAATTATCCTTCTTCTTTGTATTGATACATACATTTCTTAAAATTCACTAGAAAATGTGATTCACCCTTCATCAAATTTTTCAAATATTTCCTACCATTTTGCATTAAATGCTAAGTACATAATCCATGTTTTGTATCTGGAATCACCTTCCATATTGCTCTACCCATAGTCTAATCTTGATAAGTGAAAAAAGTTAAAGGCTTTTTTTGTTGGCGTGCCTCTAAAAAAGTCTCTAAAAACCACTTAAATGACTTTGTAATTTCATTGTATAGTTATGCTGCCCTAAATATCATCACTCCTTTATAGTTATTAAATCCTAAAAGTGACATGAGAGGTTTATGATCACGGTTTGTACAAAATGTTATATCCAATGACTCCACCTCACCAAAATAAGCATAGTCAAGCAATATTTTTGCATCAGTCCAAAAAAATATTTGTAATCTGTTCGTCTATATTTATCTGATAAGCATGATAAAAAGATGGATTTTTTGAATGCTATTCTTGAAAATAGCATAAGAGACATCCAGCTTCCCCGTACACCATGCTTATCTACCTTTTACTTTTTAAGTAGTTTTTTGCATCTAATTAGGTGTAGCCAAGGATAGCTCTTCCTCAGGCCTGCCTACTCATCAACTCATGAGAGGATTTCTATTGAAACCCTAAATCCTCTACTAAATCAATCTCATGGGCTTGGACCTCTGTTACTTTACATTGTGATGGCAACATATGAACTATTTCAGGGAGATGGAGCGAGTGATTATGCTCCTTAACAAAGGCATTGATTCTATATTTCCCATTTACTCGTGCAATAGACATTTTGACTCTACAATTAGTCCTTGTCTCATGTCAAGGTTTGGTGGTCATGAAGTCTCTTTTGTCCTGTATTCACAAATCTTCTTTACTATAAACATATCTAGCGAATACTATAGAGCCATCTTTCTTATTCTTTATCTTATTATATTTCCTTGTCCCAAATCCAATCCGCCCAACATAAGCAATCCAAAACTTCCATAATTCTTCTAAATTGTCAAATTCCATACCTAGTCTCGGAATCAAATAAACCTCCATAGATTGATTCCTGAAACATCCAAAACAAAAACAAAAACATTTATTGGTGTGGAAGATGGGCATAAGTATTGTTTAATTAGTATGAGATATTTTATCACCTTGCACTACTAATATGAAATATTTGATTATTTTGCACAAATAGGTAGTTGCATAAAAGAAATTCATTTGATGTTCATTTATCAAAATTCATTGGCTAAAGAAAAAAGATTAAGGGACATAAAAGAAAAGATAGGATATATATATATAACACATCAAAACTCATTAAATTAAGCTATAAGAACTAATAATATCATAACTTACAAAAACTAGATATAGGATATATCATAACATAAATATCCTTAGTATTGTAAAAATATATAGGCATCAATAAGAGATAGCATATATCACTTTAAATCTTTATTTCAATTAACAGCCCTAAGTGTGCCTAATAAAATTGAAGAGTTGGTCTTTAAATTTTAAACATTGCTTCATGGTTTTAAATATTATTTGATAATGAGCTAATAGTCTTGATTCTCTTCATCCATATCTCCTTTTTCTTTTTCTTTTTCTTTTTTAAAGAAAAACTGTAAATAATATATGGTAGCAAGGAAAAAATTTGCAAGCGAAGGGAAAAAAAACAACTTTGTTTTGGCTATTGGCAACAAGCAATGAAATGACCAAAAAAAAAATCTCATCCTTTGTTGACATTTTTTTTCGTTATTTTCTTTCACCTAACAACTCTTTGTTCACAAGTTTTTTGCAATATATAAACATTTATAAATAAGTGAAAAGAAAAAGCAAAAACTCAACTCCATGGCGTTGGTCATATGAATGGCAACCCTTCCCTTTCACAAAGCTTAAAGATAAAGCCGCATCTCACTTATATGTTGACGGAAGCAAAACTAGCGTCTCACTCAAAAATGGCGTCTCATTGGTTTAGTACTCCAAAGTTATGGTTTTTCTGCATTTAATTTGTAGGCAAGAAACATTAAGGAAGAACAGGGAAAACATTGTGTTCTGATCTCTTTATGGGGCATTTAATGGATGGCCTAGATTACATGCGATTAATGGTATAGATTTATTCGTATTTATCTACGTATTTCCCCCAAAACGCATCGTCTCACTTAAAATGATGCGTTTTAAGGGACATAAATAAACACTCCAGAGATGAATGGTCAGGATTTGCTGAAAGACGATGAAATGATATCGTTCCATCGATGTGTGCTGCCTGCACATTTCAGGGATTTGTAGACAATCCAGACGCCGATGACCCCTATATTATTTTCACCCATGGAAAGATTGTTATTTTTTAAAATTTTTTAATTTATAATTACATTTAATATTATACAAAAAATGTCATTATTTTTTATATGTTGATTAGATAGAAACAAGATTTGAATGAATAAAAGATAAAAAAAAAAAGAAAATATAAAAAGTAAGTAAATGAAATAAAAAATTATTTTTATATCTTATTTTTTATAATTTGATGATTAAAATAATAATTTAATAAATAAAAAATAATTAAAAATATATAATAAATATTACATAAATTATATCAATATGTCAAAATAAACCCTTTTTAAGTTTTTTTTTTGTTTTTATTTACCAATGTTAAACAAAAAAAATTTGCTCAGCCACTAGCCCCCCAGTTCATAAGACCTCCATTCTCTACTGTCCCAATCGTCGGTGGACATCAGTGTTCGAATAGGTACACAGTTTCGACAAGGGCAATGGAGGTTCTTTGCCTATTATCCTTACTTGCAAATTGGAATCACATCAAAGAACCAAAAAACAAAAAAGAAATTATGAGTTTTCTTTAGGTGTATTTGAAGATTGAAACCAAGATTAATTTGAGATAGAGCGAGAGAGAAAAGGACTATGTAGGGTAAAAGGAAAGGCATTGACAGTGCAGAACCCCCCAACAAAAAATACCTTATCTACTTTGCTTTGCCTTACCTTTATTTTTTCTATATTAATAATTCCCTTCATTGTGAGAGAGGCCCTACACCAAGACAAATGGGGGTTTTCATTCAACTCAGAAACACCATCCACCATTTTTTCCTCTATAGAAATAAATAGTTAAAAGAAGGTTTTTTTTGGGTCAATTTAGAATCCATAACTTGAAGAAGATGATGCGTTTCAAAAGCAAAATTTGGCAACTCAGAAAAGGTGTTAAAGGTTTCTTTTTGTAGAATTTGGTTGATTAACAGTGGTTCATGTGTGAGATGGTAAATTTCAAGGGACTCCAAATATGTCAAAATGGTTATCAATTAAGTTGGATTGAGGATTAAGGGCTAAAATTTTTAAAATGAAAGTGCCAAAGCAACTACGGTAGGTGCCATTTTAATGATAGGGTAAGTTTTTTTTTTTTTATTTAAAATAAAAAACAGAGTCAGTAGCCAAAACTGGAACAAAGTTGGTTTATTGAGTCAAGTGATTTACTAAAGGCATTTCATTGGTAAACTTTGTTTATGATTAGAATATTAGAAAGTTGGGTATACTACAAAATTAATTGATGATATTCTTGTTAAGATTATTTTAGAGAAAATATCACTAATCTCTAATTAGTTGCAAAAATAGATATAGGGATAGAGATAGGAAATATGCAAACCAAGCTTCAGTTTGTTTAGATTAATAACAAATGAAACGTGCCCACTCCATGAACTCTGTTGAACATGGGTTGACTGCTGATTATCTCTTGCTTATAAGCTTTGATGGCTTCTTCTAGTGTTAGTGATAGCAATGGAAATCTGAGCATTAAGATATGGAGTAAGAATTGCTTCTATCATTGAAGAGCTACCATAAAAATTTCAGAGACTAAGAAAAATCCAAACAAGCCCTTCATGACATGTGCCACAAACAAATGCAAGTATTTTGAATGGCTCATTCCTGAGATAGGCAACAAGCATACAAGTGATCATGGATGATGTAGTAACCAAGATGTATGTACAAGGAACGTGGAAATTGGAGATCTTTGTCAGAGGTTATCAAAGTTGGAGAGGGTTGTGGAAGGGATGGAAATTGCTCAACTCAAATAGAGAATAACAAGCTTAGAAGGGGTTGTGGTTGGATTGAAGGTGGTGATAAGACTTTGTGTCATATTGTTGTTTGGGTGCTTGATCATGATCCAATAATTAACCCTTGTTAATTACACTTTTTGAGACACTATTTTGGAAATGTACATATATAACTGTGTCTAAACTCATGATGTTGCAGACTTGGAATGTAATTCTGCATAATATAAATGTGATTGAGCTGAAAAATGTGATTGGTGTTATCTCAGATAATGCTTTTATGTTTCTTCTTTTACGACAAGTAGTATTGAGTTCTTAAGCAACAGGTATGACAACAATAGTGTTTTGATTCTAACTTTGGAATTGGCGTTGTTGTAATAAGCAATTTCTTAAACATTGTTCAGCCACTGAATTCTAAATAATGAATAAGTAAATGGTACATGTAGTCTAAAAATATAAAATTAATATATCCCACATTCCACACCCTTCAACCCTTTCTTAAAGGAATGTACTATTTGGCCTAAATGTTCTGCTTATGTACAATACAAGCATCCTTTCTATCTTGCATTAGTCATACACGGTAAAGAGAAAAAGATTACAAAAGGCATACTTAAATTTGCTCAACACACACACACACACACACACATAATTTCATATTAATTGCTTGTTTTCTCTTTAGATGATAACCCTACAAGTAAAATATACTACTAAGTCCAAAAATGGGTCTCAATAGAGTTGCTTTATATTAACTTCAAAAAATACAAGTAGAAATAAATAAAGTAAAAGTCATATAAAACAAACACTTGGATCAATATTTAAAAACTATAGCTATTGGACTAGAAAATAAATAATAATTGTGTAAACTTTATTGAAAGATTCAAATATATAACATATAACAACAAATATTATGGGGCCATCAATAATATTGTCAAGAAAGCATCACAAATGAAAAATATTATGGGGCTATAAAAATCCTCCCTTCCCCCATAAGAAGATTTGCCCATGTTCTAATAAGAGCCTGACATAAAATGAGACCTTGTTTAATATCAATTGGGATCATGGGTTCACATGACAAGAAAAATTGCAAATTAGATATAATATAAAATGGCAATGACAACATTGACACAAACGCAGATAAAAACCCAAGACTCTTTATCAGATATAACAAATACAAACCCCAAAATATAAGGATAGTCATATGCATTATATATATCAAGATATTCCCGCTATCATCTGCATTATATACATCAAAAATATGATGATAGTCATTGCCAAATACATACATCAGTGTCCTAAGTGCCACCTAGGGGCACACATGCTATTGCATCTATATACATCAGGAAATAAAGCCTCTCATAGGCACAACTACTACACAACCTACTCAAATTAAAAAATTAGAACCCCATTGCAGCCACCATTTTATATCAAGAAACAAGGCCCTCCCAAAGGTTCATTACAACCACCTATGTACACCAAAAACATTTTGCTTCTTGGGCACATATGCATTACATCCACCTGTTTACATATAACTTCCATTGCCTTTACTAGGCACACACCTCCTAGCCAATATATACACCAAAAAACATCAACTATCCTAGGCAATATATACACCAAAATTACATGCCTCTTTTAAGAACACACCTACTAGCCAATGAACACATCCAAAAAAGCACCCCTTCAGAAAAATCATCACATCCCATCAATATAGCCATTCAAAACTGTCTATAAAAAAACTAAACCTCTCATTAGGCCAAATATCCAACTACAAAAAAGTGACATACCAAAAAGAAATACTAAACTACCTATGTCATGTCAAAAAACATAGTGTTATTGCAAGAAAACAACATATTGTCCTAGCAAATATCAGATCTAATTTGCCTTTGTCTCATCTGAAATGGCGGGGAACAGTATAAGCAACCTATTATTTTTAGCAATCTTACCCAACATCTCATAAAGCTTGTATTATATTAGGCTATCAACCTTAAGTAAAGCTACATACAACCCATGGCAACCTTGTGTGCTAACCTGTCAACATGGGTATAGATTTTGTATATAGCCAATTGAATGCTAATGTCAATAGTTGCGCCCACTGCATTGATCACCTCGGCCATGTGCTCACTCTGATCATGGCTAGTCTTGTGCCTTTTCTGTGGAGGAAAACATGCCTCACCTCCATGATGTTAGGAAAAGTCAAATGATAGATTGTCATGGTCAATCTCCTCTAAGGTCTGAGTGTCTTCCACATCTTCCAATCTTGGACCTTCTTCTCCAACATCCAAGTTTTCAACTATATCACAAGCAGATGCAACATCCCTATTTATGGCACGGTCTTTTCCAACTGTGAGGCATAGTTCTTCAAAATATAGGAATGGCCTACACCTGAATGGTGCAACCTTTTTGTGTGTCTATAACAAAATTACAACAACTTTAACTAAAACTAAAATAACAACTTTAATAAAAATGTCAACAACTTGTAATAAAAATAAAATAGCAGCTTTAATTAAAAAAAAGACAACTACTTCTAGAAAAAATAAACCTAAAACAGAAGTTTTATTAATTTTTCTTTAATAACTGAATATATACTTTTTTCTTTGTAAATACTCCATATTTAATTTCATCCATAAATCTATTTTTTCCCTATAAATTCTATTTAGTTAACATTCATAAAAAAGTATGTGTTTAGTGCAAATCGATCTGTTTAAAAGAAAGCCTGATATTGCATAGGGCTAATAGTTTTCATTTTCCATCTCTTAGAAAAATCACTAGACCACTAGTTAGTGACTTACTTTTTTCTGTTATTTAATGTTATAAGGAGTTGCTATATATATATATATATATATATATATATATATTTACAAGTCTTACACAAAAGTTTACTTATGTCTTTATATATCTATTTATTATCAGTTGCAAAGATAGAGATCGGTTAAGCCATATATAACTCATTGTTAGTTCATTTTTCCAAGCAAACATGTGAAAGCGAAATGACAAAAATCAGAAAAAGATATATCACTAATCAAAACTCTTAAGTCTTTATACGATCATTCATTGAGCCTATACACACACACACATATATATATATATATATATAGAGAGAGAGAGAGAGAGAGAGAGAGAGAGAGAGAGAGAGAGAGAGAGAGAGAGAGAGAGAGAGAGAGAGAGAGAGAGAGAGAGTCAAAACATGCAAATATGCAATCAAAATTGTCAACCACATCGTAGAACAGATGGGACGCTTGCAAAATTCATTGGTAATTTAAATTAATATATTTTTAAATCAAACCACACCAACTTGTAAATAAAACTATAACAGAAACTCCAAATAAAAATCACATCACTTAATTGGTATTTTCTTCATGTAGTCATCCTATACTTCTTTCTCAGCTGTCACACAATTCTCAACTAGTTTCCAGCCAAACTCACTTATGTTGGGTTTGTATACTAAATGTATATTGTACCTTAGCTTATTCTAAACGTTTTAAGCTGGGATTGTATATGAGGAATGCCTTTAAGGCCACACTCTGAAGATTTTTCTTTTATCTTGATCTCCAACACTTATAGATGCCCAAGTTGAAACCCATTTTCACCTAAGAATTTTCCCTCAGTCCACAAGTCAACAAGGCACTGCACTAGTAGTGCATCCTTGTTCAGTGTTCACACGTGCCTTGAAATTTAGGTGCTAGAGTCAGGTTGTCACTCCATCAATGTAATCTAAGCAGCACATGCAATTAATAGTCAATATTATCTAATAAGCTAACATAGCTAATAGTTAAGATTATAAAATTAGCCAACACAGACAATAGTCAAAAGTAAAATGAAAGAGCCATTTGCAAGAAACATCGATATATGCACACATGTCAACTAGATATACATCAAAATTACAATTATGAATATTAACATCAAAATAAAATGTAATGTTCAAGACAATAGATTATATGTTTAGATTTGGCGTAGAGAAAAGTACAAACTTTAAGCCATGCAAAAAGATCTAACCATTAACACCAATGTAACATTGATTACATATAGATATAAGGGGTCGTCATCACAAGATATACAAGCTTTATTCAGCTCGTCCCTATGTGACCCTTAAACTCATTAAACATCTCAGTTACTAATCTTTCCCACCAATTGCTTCGGGCATTAGTGGGTTCTATTATTGATAAAAGGGATGCTATCATCTGTTGGAGGGATAAAACCCATGTTGTCAAGCTCAGCTTCCAATGGATTGTCAACATTGTTTTACCTTATAAGATTATGTAGTAATGTACATGCAATTAGGACACAATTATGGGCTTTGATTGCATTGAATGATCGACCTTGCCCAATGTAACTTTAACATCTGAGGACATTTATTGATAATATTTCATGTCCTTGAGTGTTTCACGTTGAAGCACTTATAAGGCATCATTAGTTGTTTGTCTTCTCTTCATTTATTTAAGTGATATCTTTATCCTTTGAATGGTACAAGGAAGCCTTTATAGTTGGTGTAAATCGCATCATCCAAATAGTAACAACATAGGTAAAAATAAATCAATGATAAGTTAATAAGGATACTCTCCTAATATAAACCTGTGTTACGAAAAGAGATTTTGGATTCTCACCAGGGGTACTCTTAAACTATGCTGCTTACTAACACTATCACATAATATACATCCATAAGTTGCGTACTCTCTTTCTTTTGAATATTTAATTGTTAATGAAATGAAAATAAAAAGAATATTAAAAAGATAATTAAAGATGATCTAATTAAAGATAATTATTAATAAGATTTATAATTGTTAATAGAAGGATAAATGCTCTTCTTTTATATATGCACACATTTCAAATTTTGTCCTATTCAATATTTGTATCTATGCTACTATACTAATTCTAAAGATATGCTAAGAGTGTTATCAAAAAATATATGCTAAGAGGAAATAAATTAATTTTTTATTTTAAAAAAGCAGTGCAGTATCATAATTTGAAAAAGTTATAGAGTATTTCTAATGTATCATTGTCATTTTTTAGTTTATAGTAATTAATAATCATGCTTCTCAAAACCGGACCGGACCAGCCGGTTCGACCGGAAACCGGTCCTTAGTCCAGTTCGGTTGAGTTAGAAAATCGAGTAAGCAAAAAACCGGTGAAGAACTGGTCAAACCGATCAAGAACCAGTGAAAACCCGTAAAAAATCGGACTAAAAAATCGGTCAAACCGGTCTGAAGCTATTTTTCTTTTTTTTTTTTTAATTTTTTTTATATAATAGAATAATTCATTTTAAATGATTTTGACAAATTAAAAATAGAAGGTAATAAAAAAGATGAGTGAGTTGAAATATGATTTTTTTTTTAAAAAAGAGAATATAAGAGAAATAAAATGTGTATAATTAATTATTTTTTATACTTACTTTTTATCATGTTCAATTTTCTAATAATATTTCTCTCAAATATCAAGATACTTAGCTAAAATTATTATTTATTATTTTATTTTTTAATAATAAGTAGAATCTTAATATAATTTAGAAATTTTAAAAATTTAATATTAAATATTCTTAATTTTTAATCATAGATAATTTTTATTTTAAACTAAATATTAATTTTTGCAATATCTTAAGAAATGTTAAATTAGTAATCAAATATTTAAAATTTACTAATATTTATTTGTTATATTAAAATTTTAATACATAAAATTTTTTAAATAATATATTTAATTATCACCGGTTCGACCACGGTTCGACCAATGAACCGTGAACCAGTACCTCCACCGGTTCAATGACCGGTCCGGTTTTAAAAATATTGTTAATAATATTAATCATTAAATTAAAATATTAAAATTTATCAAACACATGATAAATAATAGACTAAAACAATGGAATGCACTCCAACTTAGGCTTTTGTGTAATTTACTCCATTAACTCTAAATTTTGACAATTAATTTCCTAGATTCATAGTCAGGCAACTTGGTTTTCTTGTTAATAAATTCATTAAAAAAAAGCTAATAAAGCCCCTTCACGTAAGATTACATCATATCACGTAATCTTTGAATAATTAACATGTCATTTGGACATTGTTTAGTAAACAAAATATTTCATTTCAAACAAAAAGGAAACCCTTCGACTTCTTTCATTTTCTCCTCTTTATTGTGTATAAAGACAAAGGACTACAATTAGGCGTTTAATCTCCTCTTAAACTTGAATCAATCTGATTTGTGAAAGACCTAAATATTCAATCTGACTCCATTATATTTTTGGATAGATATGCTACCACAAGGGCCAAGTTACACGAATTTGTGAGTTTAAAAAATAATAGTCTAGCTTTAGAGTTAATAAGGTGATTTATATATTGCAAGCCCTTAAATGTAAAGGGGTTTTTGTGCATTTTAACTTAAACAAAATATAATGGTACCCACTAAGTAAAGTAACCCAAAAAGAACAAAAGAAAATTAAACTGTGGAAGCTTTTAAGATGCACTCTCATATCTAGGACAAAAGACCTGGCACAAATATTGTAACAAGAAAAGTGTAAGAACCGATGAAGTAGATGGAGCATTGTGATCCACCATTGCTCTTCGTGAATATAATGAAGGAAGCTTAAGATCATTTGGACACACCTCCTGTTTTGTTTTTTGTGGCCATGTTAAATTACTATATGAACTTCAATTTTACGAAATTATGACTTATAAAAAAACCTTTGATAACTTTAGTAAAAAGCAAAATAAAATAAAATAAGCCTTCCTTCAATTTGGACTAAAATGAATTAAAATATCATGCAGTCACACCTTCAAAGAAACTAACCAAAATGTCGACTGATTAGTCAACGAAAAGTTTCAAGAAGGCACCAAAGTTCACATGCTCTAGAACTTTCCCTAGCAGGCCTCAATCTTATTATTTTTGTAGATGTTAGGGTAATTTGAATCTTTTCTAATTAGAAGATAAATGTACAATATATAATTGAAGAAAAAGATTAAGGATATAGATTCAAACAGCTTTAAACATTTAAAACTCTTCGATCGTTCTTTTTGTAATCGCATCATGTGTAACATTTCAAAGGATTCATTTTATATTAGGATACATTTAGTTTTATATTTCCTTCTAGTTTATTTGTTTTCGGGCATCCATGCCTAATGACTTGGAGAGGTTTTTAAATCACAGTCAACTGGTCGAATTGTTGGTCAAATCATTGGATCCAAAAACAAATCACTAAAATATTTATCAGAAATTTATAATATTATTTAAGAGTAAGACAAACAAAACAAACTTAAAATAATTAAATAATTCAACGCAAATTAAATCTAAGTATGACATAAACATAATAACAAGTTATATAAAAAAAAAATCTCAAGACACAGGAAAATTACTAAACAAAATAAGAACATACGAAGTCTGACCTAAAGCTTCAAAGCTAAGCATTTTGGTGAAAACAAAAATCGGCTTGATGAGCTAATAGTTTTTTTTAAAAAAAAGAAATGATAAATAAAGTTGGCCGAACTAAGTTGTAAAATCCAAACCAAATCCTAGGTTAAAATCAGACTTCAGCCATTATGATTAATTTGAACCGACCTATCCTTTAAAGCAGTTTATATAGTGATCTATACTGTAAGCCAAGTTTCTAAAGCTTGACTAATGTGCGCATAAATTGTATCATGTCTTCAAATTGCGATTAAAATAATTGTTTAATTTAAAAACTATTATTAGTAGTTCGTAGCAATCCTACTAAAATCAAAGTCATACTTTTTCCACCAAATTTACTAAATCCTAATCCTAAAAGTGACAACTTTGGAATGGACATTTTATCCACAAAACAGTCTCTCCAATTTTCCGTATTTGTTCCTTTCCATCCATAGTCTCATCATCCAAGACCAAAACCTTCAAGATCTCTGCACAAGGATGAGTACTAAACCAGCGGTTCCCCAGATAATGACCAATTTTATATTCAAATACCACTTGAAACTTTTTCTTTGCTTATCTTGTGTTCATTAAAGTTGTTGAGTCAATAAATGTAACTATATTGTATTCATTAGCTTTGTTTAGTATCACAGGAGGAAATCAATGAGCATGCAGATAGCTAGCCAAATGGGATTTTTTTTTTTTTTGGGGGGGAAACATAGATAAAAGAGTAACACCCTGTTTGGTTGTTGGGAAAAACCAGCTAATGAAAGAGAAACGGAGATGGAATTTAGCAGAAGGCCGTTGGGTAGCCATGTTTGCTTTTCTTGAGTGGAATCTGATTCTGACGTTAAAGGAGAGAGACTTCCTTCAGATAAGCAAAGGAATTTGGTCATTTGCTTGGGAATGGTATATGCAAAGTTCAGTTTTGCCCAGAACCTCATTTACTCCACGGTCAATGCTGTTCCATCCTTCTTGGATGCAAATTTTGTCCCATCTGCATTTTGGAGCTTTGTAAATTTTCTTTAAAAAACTAAAATAATAATAATAAATTATTATTTTATTGCTTTTTTTTTTAAGGAGGAGTATTTTGTCATTTCCTTAACATTTCTTTTCACTCTTATACTATTCTTATTCAACCAAATGTACAAATAAAATGTCATCCTATTCTTTTTTATATCATGCCAAACATAATTATAAGATATAATATTTCATTCTATTCACATTTTCATTCCTATTCCAATTTCATTATAAACCATTCTATATACTAAATGGGGTATAAGTATCTGATAGAAGTTGAAAGAAGGCCCAAAAGAAAAAAAATTATATATATATATATATATATATGTATGTATGCAGATGAAATTTTTTATGAGGTCCCCTTTAAAAGAAAAAAAGAACTTATATAATGTCCCTTTTAAAATAATGTTTACATGTGTGTAAGAAATATGATAATATAATTAATAGTTGGTGAAATAGATCAACTGAGGAATTATGTATACCATACTTTAAATGATAAAATATCATTGGTTGTTACTTTCTCTTTATAAAAATTATGTACTTATTTGTAAAAATTATACATTTATCTTATTATTATAAAAAAATCATATACTTACTATATTTTAATGAAAAATTTTAATAATAAAAATATAAGAAACTATATATAAAATTTTTTCTTTTTATACTTTGGTTTTATAAGATGCAATGAAATCCTTCCTTTCTTTTTTAAATTTGGTAAATTTCAACTAGCATCTCTCTAACTTCAATCCCTTTCTGATCCCAATTTTTATTTTTTCTATAATAATAATAATAATAATAATCTCTTTTATATATTATTATTATTATGAGTAGATCTAAATTGTTTATATCTAATTTAATTTGAATGGTCTAAATTTTAATTTTTTATTTAAAAAAATAAGATAAATGGATAAAAATCATTTTTGCAGGATAAAAATAATAATAATTGAGATTAAAAAATAAAAATTGTTGAGAAACCGAACGCATGAGAAAATCCATCATAAACATGTTTTGGAGGAAAGGAAGACATTAGACAAAAACCAATAAAATATTTTAATGAACTGATAGGTGACATGGTATCAGTTTTTAGTTTGAAATTGAGTTCAACTCAACTTGCTGTCTTGGATTTGCTCTCTATTGCTTGTCGTTTCCCACAGTTTCCTCCATAAAAAATGAACAGAAGGTGTTTGGTAAGTAAGTATTTTAATTTTTTAAATACTTAAAAAATTATTTATAAAAGAATTGAGCTTATACACACACACACACACACACACATATATATATATATATATATATCAAAGGACGTCATTATTCCTATTAGCTCGACATATATGACACATAAATTTTAAGTTTTTTAAATTTATTATTATTTGAACATTTTATGAATAAGCGTTCAAGCACTTAAAAAACTTAAAATTTCCCCGTACCAAAGATACCGTGGTTTTGGAAAAGCAAAACTTGAGGAGTTATCCTTAGTCTTTTTAAGAAATATTTTTTAATTCATTTTTATATAACTAAACAACCTCACATACCAAATTTTCTGATTAAAAGCCTCATATTAATTATTTTAATTGTGCATATTAATTATTAACCCTTTTATAAGAGACTTATAATTTTATTATCTTCATAGATTCAAAATGACCCATCCTAAATTGCAAAGGCTCCATAACTAAAAAAATATCACAAAATGCTAAGATGTTAGATAACTATTGGGCACGAATCTCTAGCTATAAAAAAATATAAACTTTAAATTATAAGATAAAAAAAATGATAACCTTGCTTTAAATAATATTATGTACTAGCAACTATAAATAACTCCTCATTTTCTTCGTAACTAAGGGAGAGAATCTCGTTTATTTCACTCCAACAAAAGCAATATAATACTTCCTCTGGTTTAAAATATAAGCCACTCTTAATAGATTCATATTTTTTAAAAAAATAAGTTATATTTTTAAATTTTTTAAATATTACTATATCTTTTCAATTTTACTCCTATAATCAATCTAGCTGTTGCTATTAAATGAGGGTTTTTTAACACAACTGTTACCATTAAATGAACAGCATTATGAAAAAAAAGTAATAATTATTACCAAATGACTTACATTTTGAATTAAAATTTTTTTCTTTAAGTGATTTATATTTTGGACCAAAGGAAATATATTTTAACTTAACTTAACTTTTTCATTTTTCTCTTGCTATACTTTCAATGATAGCAAACCCTTTCAAATTGTTTGATCTATAGAATCACTTCTTGAAAAACCATTCCTTATATGGGGAAGGGAATTCTTCCTTACTCACCTTGGTGTTAAAATTCATGGTTCCTTGCATGAACATTAACCCAATCAAGTTTATCTTGATATCACTTTGTTTCTGTATCTTATACTTTAATCACTGATTTTTTTGTTTTAGTATGATAATAGTATGTAGGTCTAAACTTAAGATGCACTTAGTATATAATTATTTTATACTATTTAGTATTTTGGACATCATGATAAGAAATATTACGATATAAAATAATATGACATTTAAAACTATCATGTTTGAAATGATAGTTAGAAATGTAAATGAAATCAAAAATATAATATTTTATATATAAAAATTAGCAAAGTTAAAATAACTTTAGCGAGGTGAAATTCCATGCATGAATGATAACAGAAATAATGATAACATTACTGTATCAAATATAAAAACAAATATATATTAAATGTCTCATAACTTTTAAAATACCAAAATAAAAATAATGATACAGCAAGTACTTCCTTAATATCTTTTACAAATGGATAAAATTTAAGTAAAATCTTTAAGTATTTATTATTCTGCAAGTTTTTTAATATAAATATGACAAATAAAAATTTTTTATAGCTCAATACTATATGATTGAGTCTTTAAAGAAACGTCTCATCGTATTAAAAAAAATCTAATAATAAAAAACTACAATATTTTACATTATTTTTCTCGTTTACAAATTTCCCATCACTTCTATTTTCACACTGCCACCGATTGAATTCTTCATTGCTATTTTATAATAAACATGCGTGTAAAGCTAACTTCCTTTCACCTCAATTCCTCAAACATACTTGTTGAGCAATGGAAAAAGCCACCTTATGGTAAGTGTTATAAATATTTAAGTAGTTTTGAATTATCAATTCACCAATTCTTGTTTGATGTATAGAAATTTGACGGCTGGTCTTGAAAGTTAAATTTGTTCTGTCAACCAATTTCTTCATTGACTCAAAAGCTCAATGTTATCTTGAAACTTAAAATTTTATATGAACCAATCTGATTATTGACACAAATATAAGAAAAATAAATTTCCTTTAGTCTTGAAATGCAATTTTATTTGATATTAAGTTTGTGCGGATTGATAAATAAATAAATAAAAGAAACATGCGTATTACTTCAGTCTCAATAAATTGAAAACTTGAGTTCATTCTATAATTTATATTATTTGATTTACATCTATTAACTTAAGCTATCAAAATTATTAGTATTCAAAAAATACTTGCAATCACAAAAGCGGTTTTATGTGCATCTTATGTAAATTCACTGTATAAAAATTGTATAATGTTGATTTAAAAGATTAATCAAAGTATATGAATGATTTTGATAAAATAGATGGAAGGTGAGAGTATTTAATTTTACAAAGAAATCTCCCACGACTTCTACCTTTAAATGAATTATCGAAAAAATCTACATAAATTTCTTAACAAAACCTTTTTTATTTTTTATGTTTGGTGAAACTTTATTGATTTGCCAAACATGCCTTAAGCTACAAGTAAATCAAATTTTCCATTGTTTTTTTCCTTCATTACTTTCTTTTCTTTTCCCTTTTGGCTAATTGATAAATGTGTAAACTTAATAAATATTAAATTATAATTACAATGGCAGTTGACTCTCCCTTTGTCCATTCTAAAACAACTCCTAACCCCTATACTTTATTCCTTGTACCTATCTGAATTTCCTTCATATTTTATGCTATAAACTAATACAAGAACTCTTACAGGCTTATGTCAATCTCAGCCTTAACCATTTCAAAACGCGTTTTCAAAACCTCTCCGTTATCATTGAATGTACCAGTTCTGTTCTCTTCTCTTCTAGTTTCCTTATTTCTTTTCCCTGCAATTTCTGAGTCTTCAAGAACACCATGGCAATGGAAACCAGAAAGCTCTCAGATGAATATGAAGTTTCAGAGATCTTAGGAAGAGGAGGATTCTCTGTTGTGAGAAAAGGCATTAAAAAATCAAGCAGTGAGAAAACCCAGGTAGCCATAAAAACACTCAGACGGTTAAATCCCCAGAGAGGCGACAAGAGCGTAGCTCCCATTGGGTTCCCAACTTGGAGACAAGTTTCAATATCAGATGCCTTAATCACCAATGAGATCTTGGTCATGAGGAAGATAGTAGAGACCGTTTCACCTCATCCAAATGTGATTGACCTTTATGATGTTTATGAAGACAAGAACGGGGTTCATCTCATTCTTGAGCTTTGTTCTGGCGGTGAGCTGTTTGACCGGATTGTGGCTCAAGAGAAGTACTCAGAAGCAGAAGCTGCAGCTGTAATTCATCAGATTGCAGGAGGACTAGAGGCTATTCACAGAGCTAATATTGTGCACAGGGACTTGAAGCCTGAGAATTGCTTATTCCTGGACAGTAGAAAGGATTCTCCTATGAAGATCATGGACTTTGGGTTGAGTTCTGTGGAGGAATTTACTGACCCAGTTGTTGGCTTGTTTGGATCCATAGATTATGTTTCACCAGAGGCTCTTTCTCAAGGAAAGATAACTAATAAGAGTGACATGTGGTCCGTGGGAGTAATTCTGTATATCTTACTCTCTGGGTAAGCTGTTTGTTTTCCTGAATATCTAGTTGTTGTGCCAAGCGATTAATTCTGTATATCTTACTCTCTGGGCAAGCTGTTTGTTTTCCTGAATATCTAGTTGTTGTGCCAAATATTTTTAAGTAAATTCAGTTTACAAAATATAGAGAAAACCAATTATAAAGAGACACATAAGCATGTCAGAAAAGTATACCTAACATGCTTGCGTATCTATTCATTATTGACTTTATATAGATCAGATACCTAAGAATTTTCCAATTGTGTCAGACCTCATATACCTTGAGCTTGCAGAAGAAAAAATGGATTCGAAGTCCTAAATTCTCAACATATGACATCAAAATGCAGCATATAACCTCCTTTGATATTGTAGGTATCCGCCTTTCATTGCTCAGTCTAATCGCCAAAAGCAACAAATGATCATGACTGTAAGTAAGATCATCTCACTAAGATTAAGGGTGTAATTCCTAGGAGTAAAAATGACAGAAATGGAACCCAAGAGAGTGAAAATTAGCAATGTATCAAGAGACATATGTCAAAATACATGCTTGATTTTTACTCTTCTTTCTCTATTGTTCCTTTTTTACTCTTATCAGAGACATCATCTATTTGCATACACCCTCCTATTTGTTTCTTCATAGTTCATTTTGTTTTTGCTTTTGCTTACAAAGAAAAACACATTTTATCAGGGAAGTTTCAGTTTTTATGAGAAGACTTGGAAGGACATTTCCTCATCAGTAAAGCAATTGATTTCAAGTCTCCTAGCTGTTAATCCTCATAGGAGACCTAGTGCTCAAGAGGTATGCTATACTCTTACTTCATTGGTATGATACATACTATATATATAAAAATATTATCACAGCCCCATAGATATAAAATTCTATAAAATCTAAAGAAACACCGTACGTTTGAGGCATAAGAACAAGAGTAGTAATCTCTTTCCAATTCTACAAAGCAGTAACTGCTCCATGTTTGCATCTCAAATGATTGTTGCATACAAGCCAATTTTGCTCCTCGGTCTATTCAATTTCATACATCATAAGCAAATCTGACGTGCCATTAAACAAACCCCCACCCAAATATATGTATATATATAAACACTATTAAGACTTGAAAGTATAGCATACCAACAAATTATGATGGGTGCTCTGCACTCCTTGAAAATTTGTTCAACATTCTGCATTACGTTTTTTTGAAGCAGAGAAATGTAATAATAGTTTATCAACAGAATGGTAGAGAATGATAACCATCATATACCTCGTGTGCTATGTCTTTGAACAGCTTCTCAGTCATCCATGGGTCAGAGGAGAAATAGCTAAAGATGATCAGATGGACCCCGAGATTGTTGCAAGATTGCAAAGTTTTAATGCTCGCCGCAAACTCCGTGCTGCTGCAATTGCTAGTGTATGGAGTAGCACAATCTTCTTGAGAATTAAAAATTTGAAATCCTTGTTGGGATCCTATGACCTTACACAAGAGGAAATTGAAACTCTCAAGATACACTTCAAGAAAATGTAAGTAGTCAGAACTGATAATGGGATTTACTGATGTAGCCCAGCACTTTGGAAATGACCCATAGATTTCTAAACTAATGCTTAACCTGCTATAGATAAAGCAGACATGAGCTCCAATAGTTCCGCTGGTCTTTTAACATTTTTGACATGTTTTTGTCTGTTGGCAGATGTGCAGATAGAGACAATGCCACTCTCTCTGAATTTGAGGAGGTGCTAAAAGCAATGAATATGTCATCACTTATCCCTCTTGGACCACGCATATTTGACCTATTTGACAACAATCGTGATGGAACAGTTGACATGCGAGAGATACTCTGTGGGTTTTCCAGCCTCAAGAATTCAAAGGGTGATGATGCTCTCCATCTGTGCTTCCAGGTGACCTCTTCATGGTTTATCTAGTCCAAATACATGCACATGACTATAGCAGTAAGAGAGTTTATTAACTGCTGCATCCATAATCATGTAGCAAAACACAATCTTTAAATAAGAAGCAAGGATGGTGCGAAGCTTTAGATGAAAGGAAAAAGAAAAGGACAAATCCCAGTTAACAAATCGATGGTTTGGCCCAAAATCAATATGCTCCTGTATGGATTTAAGAAGTGTGTCAATTAACCCCTATAGTTTCTTCTGTTACTACTTAAGCACCCTGTGGATTTTCAGTCCCAATCTCAACAGAAATAATCATATAAATGTTATAATAATGATTAGTTTAATATCACTTCGAACACTTCCATAGTTGTCATGGACTATTTCAACTAAAAAATTTAAGTAACGGTACATAAATAGTTTTTTCATTATAATCTTTAACATGTCCTCTCATATTGAAGTCTATTGGACTCAAAGTGTGTACAAAATATAGACCCCTCATACTTTGTGCTGAAATTTAATTTTAAATTAGGTAAGGATTGAATTCTCAACCACTTCAACTCAAAAGTTTAAACTATTAAGAGCAAGCCCATAAATAGTTTTTATTATAATCTACAACAATAGTCTTCTAAGGTCATTGCTAAAATTAAGCTTAAGTTTGAAATTTGAAACTATCAGCTTAGTCTCAACAGTAGCCTCAAAACACTATCCAACTGCTCAATATATAAGTGAAAAAGACTATTAACAATGAATTTGTTTATTATTTTAACATTCACATGATTATTTCTGCAAAAAAATTAGTTGGACAATACCACAGGCCACCCGGTATTTGGTTGACCATGCTAGCATCCACAATTTGAGTTAGTTAATAGCTGCTTTCCCAGTTTTCACCACCCCTGGAAATGAACCCTGAAATACACAAAAGTAGAGAAACAATTAAAAATCTTTCTATTGCTTAAAGGCTTCACCAAACCTATATAGCACAAAAAAAAAAAAAAGAACTGAACAACCTGATCTAATTTGCCTCTCTTGTTTCTTGGACAACAGATGTATGATACAGATCGATCTGGGTGCATTACTAAGGAAGAAGTAGCATCCATGCTCAGAGTAATGCACCTTCCATTCAATAAATTTACATTATCTTGTAGCTTCCTTCTTTTAACATATCAATTTACTGAACAGGCTCTGCCAGATGACTGCCTACCAGCCAATATCACTGAACCAGGCAAATTGGACGAGATATTTGACTGGATGGATGCCAACAGTGATGGAAAAGTCACCTTTGACGAATTCAAAGCTGCTATGCAGAGAGACAGCTCTCTGCAAGACGTAGTCCTTTCCTCTCTCCGCCCATCATAGTTTTCCATAGGATTTTTTAGTTCTCTAATCTTTTCCTTAAGTACTTGTACTGAAGGAGCAAAAGAAATGGACTACTAAACAAGGTGAAACCGTGCCATCAAATTTTTAATATGACAAACTTTTGCCTCCTCATGTCCTACTAAAGCAACCTACCTGAAACACCAATGTAGTAGCAGAAAGCTAATGACAAGTTCATCTTAACTACTGTACTCGTCAAACTAACAGAGAGCACAATTCAGTCCATGCAGCAAAAATTGAGACCAAATATTTGTTTCTAGCTTGAATGAGAATGAGCATACAGAAGCTGGATTATGCATTGAACAAATTATCTCAAATATATTTTTCTTTGCTTTAACTTATTTCTGATCCATACTAGATTCTTGCACCAGAAAAAAAAAAAAAAATTTCGAATGCATAGAAAGCCTCAGCCTCACATGCTTTATGTTGCCAAAGCTGTTTCAAATTCAAGATGGACTTGCCTTCCCATAGAACCCCCTTCCCTTCCCACATCTTATTATTACAGTAGTATTTCTGTAGTTTGATTTCCAAATGATTTCAATAGTTATGTCATCAGCAAGTGTGGAAGAGTAAAAAGTCACCTTTTCTCTGGAAGAGTAAGAAGTGGTTGCTTATAAGCAAGTGTGGGATAGCCTTCAGACACTCCTTCCGATTCTGAAAGGTCAATTTTGTTTGTGTGATAAAAAAATCACCTAGTTTAGAAATCTACAGTGAATCAAGGAAATCAGTTCGTTATTGCATAGTTATCATCTAACTAGGATCTGTATCTGATGGAAGACCGTGCATGACAGTCTCGTAACTTTACCATCACCTACTGACCTTTAACAACTTAAACAAAATAAATTACTTCAACGTGATGCATCAATTCTTGCCTCAAGCATACAGATTCAACCAGGTCATTCATTCATTTTATTATTCACCCCACAAATAAATAAATAACAAAGCAAGATTATTAACTCGACGAACTCGTGATAGGATGTCAAAATTCTGCGGCAAAAACAAAGAAGACCATTGTTAAACAACTACAATCAGGGTGACAAAATATGTGTAGTGTTTCCGTCCAAATTCCAGCAACAGAAACAAGACCAAAGCTGACCCATCTGAAACATACTTGCCAATCTTAATTGTATCAATCATAGTAACAACTGTTGAAAAAACAGAAATCAAAGAGATGAAGTAGTAATGCTAGAATCAGAAGAGAGAAGCAAAGCACATATGCACAGATCAGCCGCCCTTAGGTGAAAGAACCAAAACATGTCCTTATCATTTCAACCCACTTTAATTATTGTCCACTTTCGCAGAACACTCAGGTCAAAAAGACAAAGAACAAAAAAAAAACCCAAATTTTCATGAAGCACATTCATAATATTATCAGTTAATATTCCAATTTAGTGCTTCAAAAAGCCCAAATTTTCATGAAGCACATTCATAATATTATCAGTCAATATTCCAATTTAGTGCTTCAAAAAGCAGTAGTCTGCACACTACAGCTAATATTTTTGGCTAGTGTGAAAGATTTCTAGGTCATTTCCTCATCCACTCCAACCCAATCTCCAATGCTGAACCTCCATGGCTTCAAAACGTAAAAGGATCAAAAGTAAGACGCACAAAACCAGCTTTACCTCCTTATCTCCTTCGTTTCCACAGGAGTTTTATCATTCTGAGAAAGAAAAATGCAAAAAGATTCAAACAAAACTAGCTCGAAAAGTCCATATACCCTGGAAAATTGAGGTCTGAAGCTCGAATCAAATAAGAAGAGTTTAAGATTGCTCGACAATGCAGTAGGCAAGCATGCAGATGGGCATCACTCGCCGATGAAGGAGCGGCTTGAAACCACGAATGGAGCATTGGAGCCTCCTCCTGTCAAAACTATAACGTAATAGTGCGCACCAATTGTAAATGTACGACGACGACGACGATGCTGTAACCTTCATAAAGCAATATGTCATTTTTTCTGAAATGTATAGAAATATATCTTACAACTAAGAAAAATATGTATATTATGCAGCTACTCTTTTGATTTGTCAGAAGTAAAAGCCATAAACTTTGGATGGATAGCTCCTTGGTATTTCAGAATTTGAATTTTTTAATTTTTATTGAAGAGAAATAAATATAAAATATATAAATTTTATTATTTAAATAGACTATACACATTCAACTAGAATGTATTATTCAGATGCATCCTATTTATTTTTGCTCTGTTTGGTTGGAGAATATAATTATGAAAGGAATATAAAATGTGAGTAAGTGAGAATAGTTAAGATAAGAAATAACTATTTTACTTTTATTTTTAAAAAGGTAATTTGATAAATAGAATAATAAATATAAAAATATAATAGATATTACACAAATTATATAAAGGGATTACGTTTACATTGCTGTAAATAAGGGTGGGCACGGGTTGGGATTTACTTCAACCCAAGTCCAAGCTTGATTTCAACTTCGAGATGAAAAATTTGTCCCGGATCGAGCCAATTGGGCCAACAGGCCAATTTTAAAAAAAAAAATTAGAAAAATATTTTAAATTTTAAAAATTTATATTGTTATATTTGTTTAATTATTTTAGGCATATAACTATTTTTTTAATATGTTTTTTTAAAATCTATACAATGGACATAAAAAAATATAAACTTAAGGGAAAAAATAGGAAAAAAGCAAATATAGTAGCTAAAATTTGAAAAAATATGTATTTTTTAATTTTATTTTTCTTACATGAATGTGATAATTATATTTAGAAGAACTCTAGCATAAATTTTGACCCCTCTAATTATTTATAATTTATAAAATATATTTAAAAATTTTTTGCTAAAATTATAAAAAGACCCTTAAAAAAAATTTTTCAATTTAGTCTATATAAATATATATATATATATATATAGACTTCGGGTCAGGCTGGACATGATAAAGTCAAAAGGTTATCCCCAATCCCATTCCAACCCGAAATACTATCGAGACAATTTTGCATACCCTTACCTGTAAACAAAACAAAGCCTTTATGTTTATTTTTTCGAGCTCGACCATCTAAACTCATATTTTTCTAATCCTTTGTCTAAGTAATATTGGTAATATTTTTAGGTGTGCGAAAAATTAGATATAAATTTTTATATTTTTGTCATCAAATTTTTTGAAAATAATATAATAACTATACGAATTTTATAAATAAATACATAAATTTTATGGCATGATTGAATTAAAAAAATAATATATGTCATATTTTTATTAAAAAATTAGAAAAGAGAGAGAGAGATGGGGGAAGATGAAACGAAGTTTGGTATTTTTTTTTTTTAATTTGATGGGGCTACATTTGAGCCACCTAGTCTCCCAAAAATTGAAACTATATGAAATGGGCTGTCAAAAGGATTCCAAGTTTGAACACATTGAGACCCATCTTGTATGTCAAGAAACATCTAAAAAATTAAAGTTAAAATAACAAAATATTAAACATTTCTTAAAATGGTTGAAAATACACATGAAATAGACTTTAAAAATGAAATAATTCGTTCTTTTAATAAAGTATCAAGTTTTGATGAAATATCAATCTATCAAATACAGGCATTTTGAATATCAACTAATTTTTAAAATATTAAAGGCAAAACAATAATATACCAACCATATCTTAAAATTGTTAAAAAAGATACCCATTAAATAAATTCTTAAAAAAATGAAATAATTCATTCTTTGAACCATTGTTATAAAAACTAGATTGGTCATTGAAACAATGAATAATTTTTGGTTTCATGATTGAATTGAAATTTCAAAAGAATTAATATACAGCACAATGTAATTAAATATATGATTTATTAAGAAAAGTATGATATAAAGTAAGTAAGATTAATGATAGTGTTAAATTAATTAAAAGTAACAAATGTATAATATATACCATGCAATGAATGAGGTATAGGAACAAGTTGAAAAAAATAGTAAGCGCTACTATTGAATGAAGTAATCAAGATTAGACACTTAAAATCTAGACATCTAACAATGATAACTTGTTGGAGACAAGTAACCATATTTGTAATAATAAAAAAAAGAAAAAAGGAAAGAAAACAGGGGGAGGGAAATTTAACTTAGGAAAAAAATGTTTAGTGTAAATTAAATTAAATGATGGGCATATTTAAGTTAAATAAATTTTAGAAAAAATAATGTAAGTTTTTGGATTAAGAAATATCTAAGGGAATACTTGAGGTTAAATTTAAAAATTTAAAGGGCCTTATTTTACTATTTTCTCTAATTACTTTATTACTTTTTTCTCTCAAAATTTTATTTTTGAAAAAGAAAATAAAATAGTGTAGCCAAAGAATATTTTGTAGATCTTTCACCTTGCCTTCTAAGGGTGTTTATTAGCCCGTTAGACCTTAGGTGCTCATCCTAACCCAGTCTAATTAGGTCAAGCTGAGCTAGGCCAAACATATAAATGAGTAAAATTATAAACAAAACTATATCTGGTCAGGTTGAACGGTAAGTAAAGACATATTTTGACCAATCTGTCCTAATTATTACTTTTTTTTTTTTAATTATCAACATCTTGTCATCTTATATATATTTTTATTCTTATTTCATTGTATTCTCTTTGCATGCTACAACTTTTATTACTTACCCAAACCCTCCCTATTTCTTAATTATTTTTATCATTGATATGCATATTTACTGATTTTTTTTTGTTGAATAATGAAAATATACATGTTTATTTAATGCTAATTATGTTAGTATATCTTATATTTTATTTAATAATACTAGGTTATTTTTTTTTATTAATGATAAAAATATGAAGGCTTTAAAAGCCTATTATTTTGAAATATATACCTATGCGCCTGCAAAAAAATATATTTATATTACAAATATCAGTTTATAAAAAAAAAAAAAGACCAGGGCAGTCTTAACTCGTCTTAGCCCAATATAAAATATGGTTTGTTTGGGTTGGGTTGGACCATGGATATAAAAACAAATCTGATATCTTAATTAGGTTGAGCATCGGACCTACTAAATATTTAGCCCAACCCTACTTATGAACAGCCCTGTTGCCTTTCTTTCTTACACAACTCTCCTAGTTTAGGTCAAAGCATAAGAGAGGATTGGACTCAAGCTCTCTTTTTTTTTTTCGCTATCATCTCATGTGCCTTTTGCATGATACTAATTTTGTATCTATCTTTTTTGACCAAAGGGTGAGTTTTATTGACTTTTCCCTTATGCCAATTGTTTCTCCAAGAAGCCTCTCCATCATGGGTCTTTATCAATAAAAGAAGAGAAGAAATTTTCAAAGCCTCTAGCCTTCCATTGTTCTCCACGTTTTCTATTCCTTGGAAAGCTTTGCCCATGCCTTTTTACCGCACATTCCCATCGGTTTTTTTCTCCTTTTATAGCCTTAGTGCTTATTTTATAATATCCAGTTCTTTGAAAACATGAGAAAATACAATAAATGTAATGTTTAGTTTCTCCGTAAACGTACGAAATTCACCAAATACAAAAGAAAGTCCCCCAAAGAGAAAGATTTGAGATCCAATAAAATTAAAATAATATTCTAAATTTCAAATAATGAGGATCCAAAGTCAGAGGCACCCTGAAACCGAAGTCTGAACAACCAGACAAAATTTAATGAAAATGCAACGAAACGTAATGGTATTTTCATAATTTTAAGTACTTTTTTAGAAAACTCAAAGTAAGGGTTTTTAAATGGGAAAAATGAATTTTTCGGGATTCTCAAAAGTCTTAAAACTATAGGAACCCCTAAAATGATTTAAAATCCTCTCGAACGAACTGGTTAAAGTTCAGGTCAACCAATACTCCAATAAATGTAACACCATATTTACTAAACTCATCTTACCTCATTTCTAAGTTTCCTTTCTTGGATCATACATGTTTGCCAAAGAAAAAGCATTAAAAATATACATTAAATTATATTACGTCACAGGTAAAATTTTCATTCAATGTTCCGTGAGTCATATGGACTCATCTATCTCATTCTTATATTTAAATACACAAATACAACTCATAATCATCCCAAGAAGTGGCCTAGAACTCATGTAAGGGGATGGAATGCATGAAATGCAATGGTGTAGCCTCAGGTAGGGTTTCCATATTTTGTGCCTGAACTTTGAAAAATTATAATTAATTCTAAAAAAATTAAAATTAGGCACACTATACTATTTAGGAAATCTACAAATGTCTACTTTATGCTAAAAATAAATCCAGACCACAACATAGGCTGCTAGCCATTGAAAATTGATGGAATAGTACTAAAGGTTGATTATCATTATTGGTACTGTCCTCTAACTTCAAAAATTTATATATCCTTGTTCAGATGTCCAATTGGGGTGATCTCAGTGGCCATAGAAAGCTCATTATGTCTAGTTTAAGCTTGTAAAATTTCATGAGCATTGGACACCATTTGGCCCTCGAATGATATAGCCCAAATTTCTAACCATATGAATAGTGTTTGCATCAGTTTAACAAAAAAATATCAATTTTGAAAAATCATAATTAATTCCACAGAGCTCCAAATATTCTGATCTTTGGCTTTCTAAAAAGCTCTAGATAAGATCTATATGTATGCCAAATGTCATAGGCAAATTCCTTCAGTTGGTCATATTTTAATATTAGGTTCTAAAATGGCTCATTTTGTGTTATATAAGGGGTCCAAATGGTCCATTTTGAGTTCTAAGGCAGCCATAACCACTTGATCATGTGAGAATGCACCAAAATGACTTTATAAACTTGTCTCAAAGGTGCATAAACTTAAAATTTGAAAACTCACTCTCTCACCCCATGCCATACACAAGATTACACATGCTTCACATTGCCATCCAAGGTTCAAAAACTAAATTATCATTCATTTGGCATCAAACCTCATACATACATAAAATATATGAGTAATTATATATGTTGAAATGATTATGCAACATTTTCATCATCATATTACATCATATGCCATTGGTATAGCTACAAAAGAGACAAAACTAGGCAATTCTAGATACTTTGTTATCAATCTCTTATCTCACAACTTGGAGGCTTCCATTATCTTGTTCATTTGGTCCACCTAACATGTTAAGACATTGGAGAGGGGGGAATGAAATTCAAAGAATCTTAATAGGTCATTTCCCTTTCAATCACACATAAAGAATGCAATATAAGTCTTGAAAATACATGCATGGGCATAATGGAATGTGTAATCATTCAAGTTGCATTTGAACAAATCACACAAAGCATACATAGACTTGCCAAATAAGTGGATTAGCCTCACCTATTCTCTTATAGATTTTGGACTTACCTCACCAAATTACTCTAAAAGGTTTTGACTCAATCTCACTTTTAAGAAACTCTTTACTTTTTCTCAACCATTTCTCAGGGTTCGTGGCTCATCCTCACCATGGCTAAGAGTTCTTGGCTTCACCACACTTAAACAAATCTAAGTACATATGCTAAACATCATTTGAAAATATATTACAACATCATGGTACCATGGAACAAAAGTATATGTTAGAACACTTTTCATGACTTAAAATACACACACACACACATTCATGTATGAGAGAAAGTAGAGAGAGTTACCTTTGATGTAACCACACACTTTTTCTCTTAAAATTGTACTCCCTTCCTCGGCCACACACTCACAATAGTGAAGATTATTTCTCTTGGCCTAGACATATTATATGAAAGTCAATTATACTTTTGAATTAAATTCTAAAGCCATATATTCACTAAAAAAGTTAGGTAGTTCATTTGACTCTTTTATGATTTCATAATACACTTAATAAGGTAACCTTAAGAAAATATCATCTTGGCTCTATTCTCTCCATTCATTTATGATTTTTAACTCTATTTAAACCTCTTGGAGTCATCACACAATCAAATTAAGGAGTCTAGCTAGGTTTTGCTTCTTTAAGCCATAATATAGAACTTATGATACCATCTCACTATCCATGGCTTCTAAAATTTTTTCAAGGCTTCCTCTCATACTTTCCCATCATACATAATGCAAAACTAAGTTTAGAAGGAATTAAAACACTTTCTAAGTGCATGAACCCTCTTTGGCTGAGGCTATGCTTCCATATGGCATAAATGGAGTTGTGTTTAATTTCTTTGATGGGAGAAGCATATGAGAGGCTCTGTTAGTGTCTCAGAAACTCATATATATTCTTAGACAACTTAAATTACTACTAGGAAGCTTCATCTTAGCCTAGGTGCAACCAAATCTTTAAATTTCATAACTTGCATTCTAAAACTCCCTTTTCAATTCTAGTTGTATATTCTTAATTCTCACACTCCATAACCTTTGGTTCCATCAAGAACACATAAAGAAAAACTCTCCTCCTCACTTTCTCTCTTTAGGCCAAATTTTAAATGATTTGGAAACACAAGATTTTATAAGTGTTTCAAGTAAAGTATTATCTTAAAACAGAGCTCTTTTCGCGTAGATTTTTTTATCGATTGATTTCTTGAAGAGAGTTTCTTTTTGGCTTGGGTTAGACCTAAATCTTCAAGTTTTTAAGAAAAGAAAACCACTATTAAAGAGCTCTTAAAGAGAGAAACAACTTTCCTAATTAGCGCGGGATGAAAGGGGGCCGTTTACTTACCTAAATGGAAGCTTAAACTTTTTCTCTCTCCCCCTCTTAATCTCATGCCATGGCTGCTCAATTTTTAGCAAATGGAAGCTTGGAGAAGGTTATGAGGTGTAATCTTACTTAAGAAGTCTCTTTTACAATTTTTCAAAATAACCATTTTATTCTTACGTGCTTATTTGCTCTGTTTAGGCTCATTTTAACTCCTTTTTAGAACTGTCTTTTCCATCATAAAATTTAGGTCCTTTAATTCATAAAATATCTTTGATTTCATCTAAATTGGATTTAAAATTTTTTCAAATGAACTGGTCAAAGTTTGAGTCAACTAACACTCTAAAACATAAACTGGAGGGATTTAAACTATTCTAGGGGTTCTTATGATTTTAAGAGCCTCTGAAAACTCTAAAAAACTCATTTTTTCCATTTAAAAATCTTTCTTTTGAGTTGTCTAAAAAAGCACCCAAAATTACGAAAATATCATTATGTTTCGTTGTATTTTTGTTACTTTCATCTGGTTGTGCTGACTTCAGTTTTAGGGCACCTCTGATCTTAGATCCTAATTATTTGAAGTTTAGAATATTATTCTAATTTTATTGGACCTCAAATCTTTCTCTTTAGGGGACTTTCTTTTCTATCCAATGAGTTTTGTATGTTTACGGAGAAATCAAACGTTATGTTTCTCTCATTTTCTCACGTTTTCAAAGAACCGGATATTACATATTTCATCATCTAGCATGCTTCCTCATTCTCCTTTAGATGTGTGTGAAGCTTACGCTCCTTTTTCCATTCCAACCACTTCTATTTGTCCATATTTCTCTTAATCCATAATGTGCACTGTTGTGACATGTTTTGTGTGAGTGTGCATTGTAGTTGCTGAGTTGGCTATATTGGCTAGTTTTTAACATTCTATTTTACTTAGAATTCCTTGAGATGTGGCTTGTTCAGAAACTTAAGAAAGGTAGTTGGAATTGCTTCTAAGTCAGGGTTGGTCGTGAGTAGATAAAATCCCATTGTATAATTCATTTTTCCACATATTTTTCCCATCTTGCATTTTTGTTATTTTGAGTAATATCATGATTTCTTAAATCCCAGATTTCTAGTTGCATTCATGTTCATTGAAGAAGTATTTTAATTATATTGAATTCTTAATTTGTAAGATGTTGAAGCATGTATGGAATCAGTGGGAGTGATCCCAAGAAATTTCTACAAATCTTTCTATTGATTACGTATTAGAAATGTTTAAGTACCTACTTGAATTAAGGTAATTCTATACATGATGGTAGCTTTTTATGGAGAGCATGGTCACAGAACAATAGTTGCTGATAACAATTCTGTTAACCCTTGATGCCCCTTGCTTGGTACCCCGCTAGCAAGAAGTATATAAGAAATGCTAACTTCGCTTGATTGCCATCACACATGGAATGGAGGTATGTTATTTTACATAAGATGAAAAATCATGATGAACTAGTTATTTATCCACATGGGTTATATGCCCATGAAGCCTATTCCATTATGAGAAATGTCCTTCTAATAAATTTTTTTTTGAAGTATGGTTTTAAAATTTCTACAATATATTTCTTAAAAGCTATATATCTATTTCAGTTCTATACTTTTTTCTCTAGACTATGATTATTATAACAATAAATACTCAATACATGTGTTCATGTTTGGTTAGTTATAACTTATTCATTTTTTGAAAAGCATGAATTTACAATTTAAAAATCAACAAAAGGTACTCATTTATAGCGTTCCATTTAATCATCTTATTATATATCCGCTATCTTAATTATTTATTATGGGATATTATTTATTTGGTAAATATTTAATATTTCAAATAATAAAGTTAAGCCAAGATTTACTTTAGCGGTTTAGTGACGATCAATGCTTCTTTTGGATGAGTCTTGCTTTTATTCATAAGGACAAGTTTATTTTGTTAATTTAAAACTTGTTGAAATTTATTTATTGCTTAATAATTCCACAAGTAGTGTCATAACTAGCTTTCACTAACTTATTCTTATAAAGCATGAAGTTTCAAGCAAAATTCACATCTATTCATAAGCTTTTCAATACCAAAGTTGATCCATTTATGGGTCATTTTGAGTTATAGGAGTTCAAATATGATTCTTTCTTTTCCTTTATTCATTTTCATCATGAAAAATTTTGTTCATGCTCATTTCATCATGATTAACTAGTGGGAAACACTAGAAGTGCATGAAACCCAAAATGATAACATAGCCCAAAAATTTGTACTAATTTTAAAAATTCGTAACTCGGGCAATACAACTCAAATTATGCAAATTAGGTCTCTATGAAAATTTCAGGATGTGAACTATATATTGTAAAAATTTTTGGTAAAATTGACATAATTTGTTGTACCAAATGCCATGGAACAATAACCTAGGTCAAAATAGAAGGCATATAATATATCCAAACTTTGAAAATGCATATCTCAAGTTACACAACTCTAATTTGGGTAATCTTAGTGGGCACAGAAAGCTTATAATGTCAAATATATGGCTGTAAAATTTTATAAGCATTAGAATTTATTTGACCCTTTAAAGACACAAAATATCAAAGCTATGCAGTGTGAAATGACCATTTTGAAAATTCTACATAATTTCAAAAATTTGTAAAATATTTTATACAACTCCAAAAATTATGGTTCTTGGCTGGTTAAGAAGCTCTAGGAGGGACATGCATGCCAAATCTTAGGCTCAGACTAGGTCATTTAGGCTACTTTTGACATAGAAGTTATTTGGAACAAATTTAAGACCATTTTTTGTTTCAATTTAGACCATTTAGGATCTAATTGGTTTTCTTTTACTTTAAACATATTTTTTTCATCCTAAATGGCATTTCTAATCATTCCATATCATGCCAAAAGGGTTAGATCAAAATTTGATCCCTTGACACCAAGTTATGCACACTTACACGATAACATACCATACACCATTTTCTATCATAATACTCATATATTGTCACAATTGGCCATACATTGCTATTCCTATACTCTTACACATGGTTCCAATATAAAACATAAAGTATCATCCTCAAATATATCATAACTCTATAATGGTACATGTAAAGTGTCATATAGATACATGTAACAAAATTTAATATGATAAAGTTGCTAATACATCATTTCTCTAATATCTAAGCCTTCTCATGATTTTGGCTTTGGCTTGGTAAACCTGAAATGGTTAATGGGAGCATGGGGTTGAGATTCGGGATAATCTCAGTAGATAATCTTAACCAATTCATTACATATAAGAATGCCATGAGTGTATGTCATGCATGCAGTGCAAGAATGCTATGCTTATGCCTCGGTTGAATCAAATGCATCATAAAATATGAAAACTCATTCATTTTTTAGCCATGGCATCATCATAAACTTGCTAAGCTCAACTCTTTTCAACCCAGGGCCAAAGAGGAGCTACTGTGCTCAATTCCATGACTTAGGAGAGCTAGGAGCTGTCTCGTTGCCTTTCCATATACATATAGCTCATTTAGAAAACATAATGAAATAAAAGTTATGAAAGCATTAAGTAACAATATACACAAGCATTCAAACTCATTCAAGTATTCAAAAATATGCAAAAAAGGGAGATAAAACTACCTTGTGATTTTAGGAACTTGAATCTACTACTAACCCGTTTGTTGGCTTCCTTTTCCTTTACTTTCTTTGGCTTGACACCTATAATGAGGGAGTTCAGGTTAACTTGACCTACATATGACAATTACAAGACAAATTAATCCCATAAAACTTATTCTAAGCTTTATAATCCTTACTTAATCTCATTAAAACTCAAGGTGTCAATTAGAACTAGTTTAGGCCTATTATGAAGCAACTCTTGGTTTTTGCTTTCCAAGCCCTAAACTCTTGTTTGCTAAAGTCTTATAAATCTAAAGAAACTCATTTGAATCATTATATGATTGGTTAGAAGAGTTTAGAACCAATTTGTTTCATTAACCTCATTTAAGTCCTTAAAATTTCAACTTCTATTCTACGGTTTCTAAATTCAATCCAATCTTTCCATAATTACTTACTCATCATATTTAAATCTTTAAATTCATTATAACTACAAAGAAACACTCTCTAGGTTGCTTAACCACTCCTTGGCCAAGACCCCTCTCCAGGGGAGGCAAGTATGGAGTTTTGCTTCTTTTCTTTGGGAATTTGATACATACCTATATTTCTCAGCTTCTCTTTAACCTAGTCATGATCTAACATAGTTTGAATTATCCTCCTAAAGTTCTAAAAATGTCAAAGTGCAAGTGAAACCCTAATTTCCATATCTTAATTTCTAATGCTCATTTCTTGATTCTAATTGCATATTCTAATTCTCCATACTTCAAAACCCTTGGCTTAGCCTTGTTTCCATGCAAAATACTCTCCTTCAGCTCTCCCTTGAAGTGGCCAAACTATAGGAAAGAGAAGGAGGCAAGAGAGGCCAAGCTTTCTACCATAAATCAACCATCATCTTAAAGCTTTTCAAGAGAAGATTGGTGCAAAGCTTGGTTTCCTCAAATCCTCTTCTTTTTCCACAAGTTCAGCCATGAAAATCCTCTTTTTAGAAAACTAGAACTACCAAGAAAGAAAGCATAGAGAGGAGAAAAACTTTGGTGAAGGAAAGACCATGAAAATAACAAGATTTTCTTACTTTTTTGGCTTGTCTTTTCTCCTTCTTTTCCTCCTCTCTTGTGCACCTCTTGATTTTGGTTTGGAGCATCCAAAGTCGATTTTAGGGAGTGATTGGCATACTGGTTTGATTTAAGAAGAAAAGGAGTGAGTTATATTCCTATTTTGCCTTTCAACTTCAATTTTTTCGTTTTCGCTCATTTTATCTCCTTTTTTAAAACTTTCTTTTTCATATGAAAATTTAGATCATCTAATTTATTAAAAATATTTAATTTTAATTTTATGAGCTCTAGAGCCATCTTAAATCATCCAATCAAAGTTCAGGTTAACCTACAGTCTAAAATATACATCAGATGGGTTTTAATTATTCTAAGGGTTCCTATGATTTTTAGAACATTTGAGAACCTTGAAAAATTCAACTTTACCATTTAAAGCTTCTTCCTTTGAGTTTCTAAAAAGTTACCTGAAATTACCAAATTATCATTGCATTTTTTAGTAATTTTATTTAGCTATCTTGGCTTTAGTTTTGGGGTATCTTTAACTTTTTATTCTCATTTTTAGATACCTAGATTATTATTCTAATTTTGTTTAGTCTCTAATCATTTGATTTTAGGATCTCCTTTTATATTTCATTGGTTTTAGTTTAGTTTTAGGAAAATCGGGTATTATAGGTAGGATCCCTCACCTCAGTGTAGTTTATATAGTTGATTGAGATGAAAATAGAGTTCTCTTATTGTATTACTATATTGCTACCTATTATAGAAAATTTTAGAATGTATTGTTAATTTAGAACTTTCTCGCAGTGCCTTGATTGATATTCCCTTATATTTTATGTCAATCACATCTTCAAGATTGGGGAGTAACATAGTGATAATAGAGCTTAGATTTCTTTGTGGCTTGTGGAGCAAGTGTTCTTTGTGGTATCTCAATTATCATTATGGATCCAAGAATAATCATAATTGAGGCATCATTAGAGGCCTTTTAGGATGTTAAACTTTCTTTTCTTTAACGTGTCCCTTGAGAGGTGTTTAGATTGTCATATATGATGATTTATAATTTTGGAATCTTTCCTCAACTATGTATAATGATTTTAGTTGTGTATGGGGATTATTTGAAATTCAAAATTTGAAATAGTGTTAGAGTATTTTCACTGAATGCTAAGTTATTATACTCCAATTTGTATCATTCATGTAGAAGTTATGTGAATTTCTAATTTTGATTGTATAAGTTATTATGTTGAATAATATTTAAGAAGGTCATTTCTCTTGAATTATGTATGTTATGATGAAAGAAAGGTATAAGTAACTTGTAATAAGTGAATCAATGTGCTTATAGAATCAAGTCTTTCATGCATAGTGGTTGCATGTTTTTCTTTCATACTTGGTAACTATTAGGCTTGATGTAAGCTATGTAGTGATCATTGTGTTGATAATCAAATTAGGTAGTTTGGTATGTAAATGGATGCACTAGCTAGAGTAGTGAATGTTAATCTTATGTTATATAGGTCTTGGACATTATAGTATACGATGAATGATAGTGTGAAATTTTTTATGGGAATTTTATGATATGGTCTTAGTACGTATGAGGATATATATGTTAAATTTTGTGACACAATGCTAAGTATAGCTAAGTTAGTGAATTTAGTAAAATGATGATTAAGGCTTAGAAAATTGTGCAAGGCAGTTTGAGTGTCTTGGCAATTGTGTATTGTTTGAGTGCCATAGGGTCTTTGTTTCCTGTAAAATTTAAATAGAATAAAGTTAATATCTTTGGAATGAATTTTGACAAGTTTCATGATTTCTCAATATGTTTGTGTAATTCAAAGGTTCTTAAAATAGTGAGAGTTCAACAATAATGCTAAAGTAAAACAACAATAGGAAATGTGTTTAGTGAATAGCAAATGAACTCTTTCTCCCTTAGAATTTCAATGGTAAGTAGTTAACGTCATTGAGAAAAAAAAATTAGAAACTTTGATAAACTTTTCAGGCTCTTAGCTACCCCAAATATTATTAGAATAATATAAGGACAAGTTCGAAATTGAAACAAGGTAGTAAAAAGGTAAATAAGTGAGTTAAAGGGCCAAATGAGTTAGCTTCTATCTAAAACTTAGTAATAAGATGTTTGACTTATGATTCTTTAAATTTGGAGGATTTGAGAATTTTTAGATAATGGGAGATATGATTTTGCCATAAAGAAACTATGGTTGATTTTGAATAATCATAGCATAACATTGTTTTTAGGTTTCCTTTTCTTTTATAATAGAAGTCACATAATTTGTTGTAGTTTAAGTTGTTAAGTTCACTTAGATTGGTTAACCTTACACAATCATAGGTGAAACATATGAATAATTAAGTAAGTACTTTATGATAATTGAAGTTAAGAAAGACTGTTGAATTGTTGATAGCCTTGGTATCCAATCTTAACCAAGCCTAAAGTAAAGCCTAAAGTTAGGTTTTCCCTTTCTTTTTAGACCTATGAAGACTCCTAGCATTAAAGTGTTATACCTTTCAATCTTGAGTTAATAAGTAAGGAATTTTTGACCTTATAAGTTGTATTGTTTGTTTGGTTAATCTTGTTAGATCATGTAATTGTTAAAAATGTGAGTATGTTATTCTACTATATTAGCTCTTTTTTAGTTTTCTTGAGAAATAATAGCATAAGGTTGTTTCAATGGTTTGAGCTCAGTGGGTTGTAATTTTATTAGTCTTCATTGATTGCATGGCAAATCAAACTAATAAGGTTAGGGCTATAACATTGGAGCAAATGGAAAACAAGAGATTGGGTTATGATGCTAAACTAAAGTAATGCCATAATCTTGTATCAAGTCCAAGTGATCAACCAATTCAAGGTGTGTATAGATAAATTAAAAAGTCATTAAGGTGGAAAAAATATCAAAAGGCTATATTATGTGGCATTTTATCTTGGGAACACAACAAGGCATTAGTAAATCCCTTGGAGTAATGAATTAACAAAGTCTCTGGAAGTTTTATGAATAAGGTTTAAGTTATTTTTGGGTTGAAAAATTATCGTGTTTTTAGATGATATCGTGGTATACCATAGGTGTGAAGAGGACTTAGGCATCATCTTAAGAATTCTTGGGAATTACGAGGGACATCGATTTTGTGTCTAAACATCTAAGTGTGAATCTTGTACCAAAAAGTAGGGTTTTCTTAATCATATTGCCCCAGTGATAATTTTTAAGAAGAGTTGATTTAGATTAAGGTGAGGTGTTATTGATCAAGTGAGTTATAGGGATAGGGGTGCTTGATTTCCTTAGGATTTAAATGAATCAATTATACATATTAAGCATAGGAGGCTAATAACTCCTCTATTAAAGGACTTGGAAACAATTGGTGAACATAACATATAGTTAAGTGTGTCTAATACAAAAAGATTATAGATAAAGTTACTTGACGAAGTTATTGCTTCAATTTTCGTTTCATAGATAAGGTATAGTAAGTCATGATACTATGGTTATAAAAATGCTCAATGTCCTATTTGGTGGATCATATTAATTGTTGAAGGCTTCAAAATTTTTGCTTAACACTACTAGATTGGTTTGCGACATTATAGTGGAAAATTTATATGGAAAGTGATTTGGATATTTTAAAAGATGACCTATGGTGAATAAATTAAGGCAAATGCTTGAGACTAAGATCTATGCAACTGTGCTATAGGAATGATAATAAAGAAACTTTCATGGATAGTAAAGGCATTGCATGTCGATTAACTAATTCTTGAAAATGCACATGTTATTAAATTATTGCTACTAGCAAACGTGTGGTTTTTATATTTTCTCATATAATATGTAGATATACTTTGAGATAGTGGTTGAAGTTAGATTCTACACATTAAGCACATTTAGAGATTTGCAAAGGAACAAGACCTATTATATATCACTTAGTATTGCCACGTAAGCAGGATAATGTTTATCTTTTGATAAATGTCTCAATAAGGTATGAGTATTTGCTAGACTTGCTACAAGACATTATATCTTAATAGGTTAAGTTAAAGAAATATAAACCCTATGGGAATATGCATATGAAGCATTCAATTACAAGTCATAATTATTGTAGTAGCTATTGATTGTCAAGTGTTCCCATGAAGTTTAGTTAGATAAGAGGTGAACCTTATGAAGACCCAAATTTGAGGACCGAATTTTTCCAAAGGGAGACGAATGTAAAAGCTATATGAAAAAGGAGAGGAAGATAGGGGAAATTTAACATAGGAAAAAATGTTTAATCTAAATTAAATTAAATGATGGGCATACTTAAGTTAAATAAATTTCAAAAAAATTAATGTACATTTTTGGGTTTAGAAATATCTAAAGGAACAATTGGGGTTAAATTTAAAAATTTTGCCAAGGGCCTTATTTTATTCTTTTCTCTAATTACTTTGTTACTTTTTCTTTTCTAAAATTTTGTTCTTGAAAAAAACAAAATAAATTAGTGTGGCTACAGAGTATTATGTAAATCTCTCACCTTGCTTTCTTTGTTTTACCAAACTCTCCTAGTTTAGGTTAAAGTATGAGGAAAAGCGGACCCAAGCTTTGTTTTTTTCTTTGTCATCCCATATGCCTTTTGCATGATACTTATTCTGCCCTTTTTTTATGGCCAAAGGGTGCCTTTTATTGTCTTTTCCCTTATGCCAATTTCTTTTCCAAGAGGCTTTTCCATTGTGGGTCCTCATCAATAAGAGAAGAGAAGAAATTTTCAAGCTTCTAGCCTTCCATTGTTTTATACATTTTCCATTGCTTGGAAAGCTTTGCTTGTGCCTTTCTACTGCATATTCCCACTTATTTTCTTTTCCTTTTGTAGCCATGGTGTTTGTTTCATCACCTAGCATGCGACTCCATTTTCCTTCAGTTATGCATGAAGTTTGGGCTCCTTTTTCCATTCCAACCACTTATCTTCATCCATATTTCCTCCAATCTAAGATGTGCCTTACTACAGTGTGTTTTGTGTGGGTGTGTAATGTAATTGTTGAATTGGCCAGTCTTGAGTACTTTGTTGTACCCAAAATTCTCTAAGACATTACCTATTCAAAAGCTTGAGAAAGGTGGTAGGAATTGCTTTTAAGTTAGGATTGCTTGATAAGTAGGCAACGTCCCATTGTATAATTCATATTTTCACATATTTTTTTCATCGTACATCTTTGTTATTTTGAGTAATACAATGGCTTTTGAAATCCTAAAAAATTGATTACATTCACATTCATTGAAGAAGTAATTTAATTATATTAAATTCTTGATTTGTAAGATGTTGAAGCATATATGGAATCAACAAGAGTAATCTCAAAAAGTTTACATAAATCTTTCTGTTGGTTACATATCGAAAATGTTTAAGTACCAATTTGAGTTAAGGTGATTCTATACATGGTGGTAACATTTATGGAAGGATTGATTATAGAATACTAATTGTTAACAGTAATTCGATTAGCCTTTGGTGTGTTTTTGTTGGTACTTAGCTAGCAAGGAGTACAGGAGATGCTAGTCTTGTGTTACAAGCATGACACATGGAACAAATAGATGTTATTTTATGTGAGTTGAGGACTCACAATGAATCAATTATTTAGCCACATAGGTCAAATGCTCATGACAAATTGAATATTTACCCATATGTGTTACATGCCCACGGTGACTATTCCATTTTTAAGAAATGTCCTTTCAACAAAAAGTTTTTTTTTCCTTTTAAATAAAGTATAGTTTTGAAAATTTTCTAATATATTTCTTGGATGCTATGTATGTATTTGATTTTTATCATTTTCTCTCCTAATTGTGATTCTTGTAATAGTAAATACTCAATATATATGTTCATATTTGGATAGTTAGAATTTATTCATTTATTAAGAGAATTTACAAGTAAAAGTCGATAAAAGGTACTCATTTACAATATTTCACTTAATCATTTAATCACATATTTACTCTCTTAATTATTTATTGTGAGATGTTATTTATTTGGTAAATATTTGACATTTTAGATAATAAAATCAAGCCAAAATTTACTTTAGTAGCTTAGTGAGAATTAACATTTCCTTTAGGTGAGTCCCACTTTTATTTGTGAGGATAAAATTTATTTTGTGAATTTAAAATTTATTGTAATTTAATTATAATTCCATAATTCCATAGGCAAGATCCCTCACCCTAGGATAGTTGGTATAATTGATCGATATGAGAGCAAAGTTCTTAACTCTCGTATTACTATATTACTAGTTGTTGTACAAAATTTTAGAGTTTGAGACACTCTACCAAGACTTTTACAAGAAGATGAGAATTAACTCAATATATAATCAATAGTTTAAAAATCAGTGAATCAGCATATTAAATAAAGGTTTTAACTGAATCTTTTTTTTAATTAGAAATTCAATATGATTAGAGGGTATGACTCTAAAGTATTTCATCTAGCTTACAGATATAAGATTTCTTTATATTTTGTATTAGTCACATCTTCAGAATTCGGATATAACAATGTCCAAGGAGGATTTTCCTTATGTCACCAAAGAAGTAATGGAATTATTTTTTATGAATTAGTTTTCATTAATTATAATATCAATATGAAGTATTCAAACATCAGAGTGATTATTTCGTTCTGTACCAAGGAAACGATATTTAATGAATATAATTTTAGTAAGGCTCAGCCTTTTTCTTTTTTCTTTTTTCATATACATATCCATATTAGGCTCACTACTAGATCATACTATCTATGTCTGCAAAGTCAATTTTGAAATTGAACTATAACCTTTGTTTTTATTCCCATTGTTAATGAGCCATGTCTTTCTCTCTTTCTTCCTTTTCTGTTTTTCTAACCTTTTTTGTTTCTCATATTTTTTTTTTCGTTTTGATTTTGATAAATTAATATCATTTGCTTAAATGTCTAGTTGAGTACGTTCAACTAAAAATTTTCCTTTTAATTATAATAAAAATAGAAACTATCATTCTGAAAATAGAAACTAAAAGTTGAAATGTTTACTTAAAACTAAATTGATGTGTTTGAAATCTTTTAGGAACCAATATAATTCATATAATTAAATATAACAATACCTTGAGCTTATAATAAATTAGCAATTTTGACACAGTTTTTATTTCTAAAAAAGTTATTTCTTAGCTTCGGAAGATTTTATTACTAACTCAAAGATTGATAGATTCTATGGTTTTTGATCCTCAAAGTTACAATTAGTAAGTGTTCGATGACTTTTGAATTTATCAAGGCGAAGTTTAGATCATGAGATCCATTCCCTTCTATAAATTATATATTAGTATGGATAAGTCTTCAGGAATAAATTTTGCTATTGACTTTCTTTAAAAATAATATAGTAAAAGAGAACTAAATAAAAGAAAGAAGAATTTTGGGCGTTGTAAGATCAGATGTATATATAATATGTTACTAAGTGCTCGCTAGTCTAGATTACCAGGTGAAATGGCGGAGTCTACGCACCAAGTGCTTGTAGTTAGAAAGCCAAACAGAAGAAGTAAAGCATTAGTTTGATGTTATAAGGTATTAGGACTACTAAGTTTCATAGAAAACTGGTGCTGCTCACTGAAAGGCAAGACTCAAGTAATTTATATATATATATATATATTTACTATTAACGTTTACAATAAAAACATAATATATATAAATTTTTTTTTAAAAAAACTCAATAATACAATTGCAAATTATAAAAACTATCCACTTATTATGTTTTATCAAAAGAACATGACCTAAAAGCTATGCTTAAATTTTGTTCTACAATATTAAAAAAAATGTGAAATATGATCAAGGATGCAGCCCCTATAGCACACTTCCAACAATAACATCACCTATTCCAGTGCCCCCAAAAAAAGAACTTCAACATTCACATCATGGCATAGTTAAACTTCTAATGTTTGATATCCCATATTTTCAGTAGTAAACCAACATTTACGTTCAAGATTGAAGTTTTTTAATTATGAAAACTAATTAAAAAAATCTCCGATGGAATGAAATTACATAGGCGGTAAAGTAAAATAAAGGATTGCAGGACGGTACATTGGTATCTCTATTCAAACACATATTCGTTATTCAAACTTGGGGTGAAGTCCTAAACCTAAGATTAGTTTGCAGAAGCACATAGTGAGTCACAATGAGTTATTTAGATAGGACTAAACTTAAGGGTATTTCTTTATTTTTTTACTATCAAGTTTTTTAGTTAAAACATGATAAATATATAATTCTCTAATAAAAATATAAGAAGTATATAATTTAATTGAAGAATCATACTGTTATTTGCCAAAAACTACATATAAGTTTTTTTTTTTTTTTCATTTAGATAACCATACTATCAATTTATCAAAGTTGAACTCTTACTACTCTCTCCAAGTTTATCTGCACTACATTTATCACCATTAGCTTCCTGCAACGGAAAATCCTATAAATGTCAGACATTATTGGGTAAATCCCTAAACCATACTGCTCTAACAAGATCAAAAAGTAACTTTTTCATTCACTTCCAAGTTTAAACATGGTTTTTGATACAAACATTTCAATGAAATGTGTATTCCATCATCCTTGTGTTCATCACTAAATATTGGATACGCTAAAGCTCAAACATTGGCCTCACAGCAAAACTAAGAAAACTCGAGTTTTAAACTAAAAAGAACCCCCTCTAAGGCAGAGATGTGAAGGGCAGTGGGAACATAACTAAGACATTCAATTACTCCTTATGGTAGAAAAAGAAGAGCCTAATAAGTTGAGCAGTCTTCCTCCAATTTATCTTCAATCCTGCAAACAATGAGGAGGCTATATAGTGAAACAAATATGAATTAAAGATATCATGAGGAAAAGTGTCTAGGTTAAATTTCAATTTTACATGTGTTTTTATCCCTACTACAACCTTAATAAAGAATTGAAAAATGACTAGGTCAATATATACTAGAAAAGGTTAACACAGAGGCTTGCTGAGTGTTTTTTCTTTTTTTTTTTCACTCTTAACTAGGGAAAACAAAATTAAAGAAGTTGTCTCAAATTAAATGTTCTTGCATACGAAGAGTTACTTCCTGCTGGTTCAAAACATTTCATTATTATCATTTTACAAAAACCAATTGGTACATCGCCCCATGAATAGAAGTATAGAACATAAAATTCATAGACAGTATATTAAATCAAATTTTTGTTTTTTGGCAACTTGAAAACACATCACATTTGAGATGTTTGCATCTTCTTAGTAATATATAACGTACTTCTAATGGAACCATTTATCTCACCTTCTCTTCGACTTGCCACCAGGATCCATAAAGTCCTTGTTTAACTGCAGTTTTAAAAGAGAAAAGTCAAACACTCTTTTCTTTTCCCCTCCCTCCCTCTATATACCAATGAACAAGCATGGTGTAGGAATGAAATCAAAAGAAAAGGAAGACAGCCATAAACAGAAAGAAAAATGACAAATTTCATTAATTATCATAGTAGTTTGTACAAATAAGAAGTGATGAAACTTCCCTGACTTCTTATTTATCAACAATATCTCAGCCAAACAAACCTACCCATGCAAGCATTGATAGGGTAGAGTTGAATGGAATAATAGTAGCAAATAAACAAGAAGCAAAGAAGAAGGAAAAAGGGTTCTTCCTGGCTTTTGAGGGGTTGGAGTCTCTCACGGTCCAGACTAAGATCTTTTGTGCCCCTCTCCATCAGTTTCCCTCCTCATATCCCCTCTCTAACAGAATCTTTCTCTGTTCTTGACCTCATTCCTCCCCATTTAGCATGTGATGAGTGAGTTTCTTGGGACACCTCACCTCTTTTCTCACTGGTCCCCCCTTTATCTATTTTCTTTTTATTTTTTTCCACTATAAACCTTAACAGCCCCTGGCCCAACAGATTCGCGCCCATCCCCCGCACGCAGAAAGGGGGGGGGGGGTTTGGAATTGCAGTAAACTACATCAACCATAAGGAGATTACAAAGTGTTTAATAGGATAGGACATCACTCAAAGTTAGCTCAATTGCTAAAAGGAAATAGTATCTCTCCTTATCAATGTGGCTTCTATTCCTTTGGAAACATTCTGGGAATAAATCCTAAACAAACCAAGGTAATATGGGGGAGTGTGCCCATAAAATCGCCAAAGGAGGAGAGTTAATTTCAGGCAAAGCCTAAATGGCAACCAAAAAGACAATGCTGAGGACATTCTATCTCCGACTATGGGGACTACAATTACACAAAGAGACTTAGAAGTCATATTGATATAGGCATTTTAGAACCAACAAAAAGATCAAAATAAAAACTTGCTAGGACATAAGGAAGTGTAAACACAATGTCCTTGGATGAAAAAACACGATGAGAGTAGGACTAGTTAACAGTAATAAACCATAAATAACGGGAAAAAATATGTACAAGGTACTAGAAAAAAAACTGCCACCCAGAAACTGAACTTTGCAAAGATATAACCATTTGCCAAAACTGAAATAAGTGAGATTGTAAATGAAGTGATCATCTGATACTTTTGCCTCACAATTTCATATAGAACAATTAAATTTTCCTTGGGAAATCAACAATCTAGGAACTCCTAGCAAACATATTAATTTAAAAACAATTAACCAATTTCAAAAAGAGTTAATAAATGTTCAAAGAGAAGTAAAGATAAACATTATTTAACATAACCACACTTTCCGAAATTTGGTCAATAGTTTGTTCCCTGATTCGTAAATTTTTTCTCAATAATTTGCTATTTTGTAATTTTCCCTTCTTTTCTTACCATAACCTATCCATTCCTATAAACACCAGGTCAACATTTTGAAAAATTCTATCCATCTCTTAAAATTCTTGGCTTATTCATATTCCAAGAATTAAGGATGACCACTATATGATCTGCATGATTAATTTTCCTATATGCACACCATTTCTATTGTAATAGCATGAGGAGGGGAAAAAGCAAGATGGTCCGTCTTGACATATGCTTTCTTTTTGCCACGTATTTACAAAATGGACCAGGATTTTCAAACCCTGAGAAATACAAAATGAGTCAAAGCTGAAAGAAGGGTTTACCTCATGGCGTTTAACCATCTTTTCTCTGTTGACACTGTCCTGACTACTGTGCCTTAAACAACTTCCATGAAACCTCTTCAACTCCACAGCCTCTTAACATGGATCATGCCAGGCTAACTAGAATTCTTTTAGGAAAAGAAATGGAAAAGTAATGGCAAACAGAACAATTGAGTCGAGTTAGAACTTAGCAGTCAATTCAAAGAAGTAAACACTAGTTTGCTGTCATTAAGTATTAGAATCCAAAGTATCTTTATATCCCTAAACCACACTGCTCTAACATAATTACAATGTAACTCTTTCATCCTCTTCCAGCTTTCAACCTTCAATTATCAAACGGTGCGATAGAGAAGAAAGCTGAGAGCAGTCTTATCCAAAAAAACCATACCATCTACATTCATATCTCCTACACCCCTTTAGATTTTGGACATCTAGGCTCCCTAGTGATGTCACGGGGTATTTTTCTTCACTGACAAAGGATATGATATTCCCACCCCTTATAATAATAGAAAGGAAATTAACAGGAAAAGGTAAAAGCCTGAGGATTTGCAAACAAAATTGGGAAATTTGCCGCCAAATAAGATTTTCAAAACACTAGTCAGGAATGAAAATTATCTCCATGACAATGGTGCACTAAAATATATGCTTGTAAAATCAGTCAATCCATTTTGTCATTCAACTTCTCTAACACAAAATATACAAACATTTGCTAACCATTTATGCTAGTTCAACATGAATATGTGTCACTTGATTTCGAGTTAAAGTGTCTCCCCTTCTTTTATTTTTTAATAACTCTAGAAATCATTTCACAAAGAAGCTTCTATGCCTTATCATTCTCATTTTTATCAAGAAGATCTTCAATAATTGCTGCATCAAACAAGCAGAGCCCTTGTTGAGTGTGGTTTATACAATGTTAACATCATTGTTAAACCCTATTAGATTTTGAAACAAGAAGATGCATGAAAGGAGGGGCATCTCTTTCATATCTACAAGACTGAAATAATTGATTTTATTTTTCTGACATAAGAACATAAAAAAATATAGGTAAGTTTTCTACTGGACAAAATGAAAGGACTATTCCATGGCTTGCAATTATATAGAAGCAATGCAGGAGAAATCATATTTAATAAAGGGTGTTGACAACTTTGAAGTATAGTAGTAGAGAGGAGAGAGAAGTGCCTTTCAATTAGAGAAAGTATAAATCAAGCATTTTAAGCACACCAAGATAATCGAACATATAACCTATGGTAGAAGTATAAAGAGTATAGTACTATCTGATTATAAGTAGAATCTAGCTTCCATTTTGACGCAAATGTAAGCCATTTCAGAGCAGTGGTGCAGTTTCTTTCAACACCAGCCCTCTTAGCATATATCTCTCCCAAATGTTCCATTGACCTTAACAGATCTCTCTCCCCCTAACAATTGCACAGTCACACTTTAACCCTCTCCATCAGAGAAGGCAAAACATCAGAATTTGTACATGGCCCCAGTATTCCCTTTTTATGCTTGATATTCAACTATCTCAAAGTCCTCATCCTCCTCCCCTCCAGATTTTTCTCCTGGCCTTTATTATGAAATCTAACTTCTTTGACAGCAAAATTCTTCAAACTCAAAGACCAATTTGCAGATAATTAATAATATTATTTTTAACAGGAAAAGAAAGTTTATTGATGAGAAGAGACAACAATACCAAATTGCACTTTAACTCGAGAAATTTCCAATCCCTTTGTTTATCCATAAGGAACAACCCTAAGAAGCCATTTACCAAAACCTACAAGTAAACCACAAAAGTAATCCTTTCCCAAAGACGATGTGAAGAAAGACACTTGATTAAAAAACTCCTGCATTCTGAACAATTCAACATGAACTTTAACTGCTTTTCCACACCAATGACCTAACAAAAGACAAAATATGGAATGTACTACACAAATATAAGAGCTTCAGTTATTAAATGTAGATCTAAAGCCATTGTATAAACAATCTTCCTCAACTAAAATTTAACACAATCAATCCAAACTTCCTAGTACTAATGATTTCACCAAGATTATTTCACAATTTCTAGAATCTGGGACAAAAGTTCCATCAGGAAAATAGGAAGAGAGAGAGGATTTGGAGGAAAATACAGGAGATGACATATATATAGTTCAGCTAAACATTCTCAAACCTTGTAAATAATAATCACTCCCAAACCTTTATTTACACTTATACTCGCTAGTCCCTAATAAGTTCAGGCATTCTTCTTCTTGGTTGCAGGAGCCCAACCTAATGAAACTTTACGTGGTTCATGATATTCTTAAAAGGATTATCATTTTAGATGATGACATCCAAGAAAACTTCATTTTAGCTACAATTTAAATTAGAGAAACACAAACCCATGAGATACAACGTAGATGCACCTAGGAGTTAATAAATCAAATTAGTAATGTATCATAAAGGAAGAAGGAACTGAAACACGTTAAGACAAAAAATTAACCACTAGTAACAACATCAAGTAAAAAATAAATATGTTAAACATATGACTTGAACAAAAACTTCTCCAACCGTAGTTTGGCCATTACACAGTCCAACAACTTTTAACTGAAAGAATCAAGCATTTGCTAACTACTTCAAGCAAATTTCAATGTTAATACAAGTACAATATAAATAAAGATTAGAGTGTCTGACCTTCTTTTTTCATTTTAGAAGACCTCTTTCAATTATTTCATGAAGAAGCTTCTCTGCTTTATCATTCTCGCCTTTTTCCAAAAGAGTTTGAAAAATTGTTTCAAAAGATACAAAATCAGGGAGGCATCCATTTTCTTCCATTTTACAAAACAAGGCATTTGCCTCATCAAACAAGCCCTCTTTACAAAGTCCATTGATCATGGCATGATAAGCTTTGACGTCTAGATAATGGCTTTTGACCAAAAGATGCTGAAAAATCTCTCGTGCGTTATTTAGTCTACCACCTTTGCACAAACCATCAATAAGTATGGTGCACATGTGCGTATCAGGCTGAGCTCCCTGGTCAACAATTTGCTTAAATAATGTAATTGCCTCATCAAGATGCTGACTTTTGCACAATCCATCTAACAAGATATTATAAGTAATTATATCAGGGGTATGACCGCTATCATGCATCGCATAAATAAGATCTTGCACATTTGAGATTCTTCCTGATTTGCACAAGCCATCAATAAGAGAACTGTAGGTGACAACATCAGGAATCAAATTTTTGTGACGCATTTCATCAAAAAGATCCATGGCTTCACCTACCTTTTTAATCTTACAGAATCCATTAATCAAGATATTATAACTGATAACATCAGGTGCCAAACCACTTTTGACCATCCTATTAAATAGTTCTCTTGACTCATCTACATTATTGATCAAACAATACCCATCCATTAAAGAACAATATGTAACAACACCAGGTTTCTCACCACACTTCATCATCATAGCAACCACCGCTTGAGCTTTGGTGATATTTCCTTCTTTGCAAAATGCATCAACTAGTATATTAAAAGTATAAACATTAGGATTGATTCCTTCTAGAATCATCTCATTTAGCAATCGTGTGACTTCTTGCCATTGATCCATGCTACAAAAGCCATATATTAGAGAGCTGTAAGTGACAATATTAGGAGATATTCCCTGGTCAGTCATTTCATAAAATAAATTACATGCCTCAGTCACAAGTCCTTCTTTACAAAGGCCATCAACGATTGTACTGAACATAACTAAATTAGGCTTGATTCCCCGTCTCTGTATCTTTCGAAGCAATTTAATGGCAGCTCTTGATTTTCCAGTTTTACATAATCCATTGATCAAAGTGCCATAACTAACTTCATCTAACTGAAATCCTTTTGCTATTAGATCATCATGAAAGTCAAGTGCTTCCCCAACCTTATTATTAATGGCGAGTCCTTTCATTAGTGTATTCAAAGTTATCGTATGTGGTAGATAGCCCATCTTGAGAATCTTCCCCAACGTAGAGAAAGCAAAAGCCATTTGACTCACATGGCAGTAACAGTTGATCAAGATGTTCAGAGTAACTAAAGATGGCGTGAATCCCATGGATTCCGCTTGTGCGAAAAGTGAGATAGCAGTAGGATATCCTTGCATCTTTGCAATAGATCCTAAAATCTTATTAATTTGGACTATAGAGGGTGGGGGGTGCATATGAAGAAAGCGATTGAATGAAGAGAGAGCATCGCGGATGCTCTGAGGATTTGGCGAATGGGAATGAAAACAGAACTTGAGACTAAAGGCGTAAGGGAAAGAAAGCAGGGAGGTCGATGGAGAAAACAAAGGAAATTTGGGGAAGGCATACCTTGTAGCTCTACACAACAACATCTTCACTTGAGGGATTCAGATCTCCTTTGAGCAGACGACAGAGTTGCGAAACACAAATGCCCTCCTCCGCTTCAGAACTTCGTCGCATGGTTTCTGGTTTTATTTTACAAAGTTCTCATTTAACTTATACTGAGAGAATTAGTCCGGACCAAGTTGCAAAAATAGTTTATTTTACAATATTAAAAAATTCTGCTGATCCATTTTTTTAATTTAACTTATTAAAATTAACGTGATTATTAGAACAAAATCAATTTTTATAAAAGTAAAAGAAACTGTGGGAGTGTTAAGCGTAATTGTAAGAAAATTATGACAAATACTTTTGTAATTTAATCATATCTTAAGAGATTTTTCTTGTTTTGTAATTTTCAAATAAGGATTTAAGATAATTATATAAGCTAGTCCTTGAGGTCAAATTAAATCAACAAATTAAAAAGAAAGTTATTTTAGTTTATATTTTTGTATATATATGATTCTATTTTTTCACATTTAAGATCCAAAATCATTCACTATAAATGGTTTCACATTTATTGTTTTTTTCATTACTAGTCTTGTGATAGAATAGTTATTGTAGAGTTTTGAACCTTTTAGTCTTGTAAACGAGGATCAATTAATAGTTTAACAACACTATATTAGAAAACATGAAGTACATTTTATAAAATTTTGGAAACCAAAATATTTCAAATGCCCTTTTGTTATTTGATAATTATAAAATTGTCATAAAAAAAGATATAATAGTATTCAAGAAGAGTTGATAAAATTAAAATAAATGTGACGTAAAATCTCCATAATTTTTGTATTGGCAAAAGATATCATTTAAAAAAGGGTTATCTTATCACATATTTATATCTTAAATATTACTATACATGTAAAATGTCAAGATCAAGATGACGATGTGCTAGATGCCTTCTAAAATTATTAAACATTAATGGAATATACTCTAAAAATAAAATAATTCATTTGTTAAAATCCAAAGTCTTCACATCTAACAATGAGAACTCGCTTGAGACATGCAATGGGATTATTCTTTACAAATTACTTTTCATTAATTACAATAGCAATAAGAAGTATACAAGCATTAAAGCGATTAATTTGTTCTATAGTCAGGCAACAATATTTATTCAACATAATGTACGTGAGGCACTCTCTTTTTTATTTTTTTTAAATATATATATATATATATATATATAAATGCACACACATAGACACACACACACATATCATTTTTCTTTTGTTAAAAAAACACGCACACACACACACATGTATACATGTATATGAGAAAAAAAGTTAAATCTAAAATTTAGTGTTGACTATCTACGTTCCTTACCATTAGAATATATTTGCGAAGTTAATATTGAAATTGAATTATAACCTCTGTTCCTATTCTTATTACTGATCAGCCATGTCATTATCTCTTTCTTCTTTTTCCTATGTTTCTCCATAGCCTTTCTTCTTTCTCAGCTTTCTCTTTTGTTTTTATTTTGATATATTAATATTATTTATTTAAATTAAAAACAAAAAATTACCATTTTGGATGTTAAAATATACTATTGCTATCAATTTAAATCTTGAAAATTTATCGGAATCAATTTAATCTTAATGTTTTGAAAAATACATCATTTCAATCTTAGGATTAAACTAACGCCATTAAATATTTTCAAAAAACCAATATGATAGATACCTCGCGCGTTGTGTGTGCGCGTGCCAATATGATAGATAACTCGTGTTTTTGTGTGTGCGTAATTAGAAGCCAATCAAAGCAACAGTTTAATGTTATGAAGAACGATTGTTAAGTTTCATTTTTAAAAAATAATGCTTTTTACTAAAAGGAAAGACTTAGGTAAAATTTTTCTATATATTTGCCATTAGAATTTCAATTAAAATATAATATAAGAAGAAATTAAAAAAAAAACATAATCATATAATATTAAATTTTAAAAATATCCACTTATTGTATTTTATCAAATAATATAACATTTACTTAGGTTTTGTCCTCTAATAAAAAACGCGAAACACCATCAAGGATGCAACCATTATAACACACTGCCCCCAATAACATCATCACCTATTTCAATGCATTAAAATGAATTTCAACATTTACATCATGGCATAATTAAACTTTACTTCTAATGTTTGATACTCATATTTCCAGTAGTAAACTAACATTTGTGTTCAAGATTTGAAATTTTATTTTATTAAACATAGAAACTAACAAAAATATCTCCCATGATTCTATAAGAATGAAATTACATAGGTGGTAGTAAAACAAAGAATTGCAGTCCAGTGAATTGGTATTTCCATTTAGACTAAACAAATCTTTTTCAACCTTAGGCTGAAGTCCTCAACCTAAGATTATTTTGCAGAAGCACAGTAATAAGAAGAATAGTCCTAAATGAGAGTTACATTAAGTTATTTAAATAAGCATACTTTCAATTTATCGAAGTTCAACGCTTACTACTCATATATGCCAGATATCACTGATTAAATTCCAACACTATGCAGCTCTAACAGGGTCAAAAAGTACCTTTTTCATTCACTTCCATGTTTAAACATGGTTTTTGATACAAACATTACAATGAAATATGTATCCCATCACCCTTATGGTCATTACTCTCAATTAAATACGCTGGACCTCAAACACCTCACCTCACAACAAATCCAAGAAAGCTCAAGTTTTAAACTAGAAAGAACCCTCTATAGGGCACGGATGTGAAGGGCAGGTGGAACATAACGAGGATATTCAATTACTCTTTATGGTAGAAAAAATCTAAAGAAGAAGAGCATAATCAGTTGAGCAGTCTTCCTCCAATTCATCCCCAATCCTGCAGAGAGCGAGAAGGCTATGATGAAAAACAGATGAATTAAAGATATCATGAGAAAAGATGTCTAAGTAAAATTTCAATTTTCCATGGGTTTATATCCCTACTACAACCTAAATAAAGAACTAAAAAATCACTTGTCAATATATATAATAAACACAAGTTAATATAGGCTTGCTGAGTGTTTTTTTTTAAGAATTTATTAACCATACAAGTTTGTGTATCTACATTTATGCTTCATCAAAAGGAAAGACAACAATTAACTAGGGAAAAGAAAATTAGAGAAATTGTCTCAAATTAAATGTCCTTGCATACGAAGTACCTATTGCACGTTCAAAACATTTCATTATTATCATTTTACAAGAGCAAATTGGGACATCACCACATGAATAGAAAACAAAGTTCACAGACAGTATATGCAATCAAATTTTCGTTTTCTGCAACTTGAAAACAGATCATATTTGAGAAGTTTGCATCTGAATAGGAATATATAACGTACACCATTTATCCCACCTTCTCATTGTTTTGCCTTAGGGATCCATAAGATCCATCCTTGTCTGACTGCAGTACTAAAAAAGAAAAGTCCAAAACTCTCTTCTTCCCCCCCCCCCCCCCCCTTTCTCTCTCTCTATACCAATGAACAAGCTTGGTATACTTTAGGAATGAAAACAAAACAAAGGAAGACAGCCATGAACAGAGAGAAAAATGACAAAGTTCATAAATTATTATAGTAGTTTCTACAAATAGGAAAAAAATAAAAAATAAAAAAGAGGAATTGTACTAAACTACATCTACCATAAGCATATTCCAAATGAAGTGTTTAACAGGATAGGACATTACCCAAAGAGGATAGCTCAGTTGATAAGAGGAAATAGTATCACTTTATCAACAAGACCTCAATTCTGATGAGAGCATCCCAAGAATAAAATATCAGGTAACGTGCTCATAAAATTGCTCGAGGAGGAGATTTAGCTTTAGGAAAAGCCTAAACAGCAACCAAAAAACAATGGTGAGGACAGTTTATCTCCATGTCTTGACTACAATTACACAAAGAGACTAAGAAATCATATTGGTATGGGCATTTTAAAAGTGAAAAAAAAATATCAATATATGAAACGCGTTAGGACATAAGGAAGTCTAAATGCAATGTCCTTGGATAAAAAATAAAAATGAGAGTAGCCCTCATTAACAGTAATAAACCATAAATAACAGGAAATAATCTGAACGTGTAAGAAAAAAGCTCCCACAAGAAACTGAACTTTGCAAGGATACTACCATTTATCAAAATTAAATTAAGTAGGATGTAAATGAAGTGATCATCTCATACTTTTGCCTCACAATTGAATATAGAACTTCAGAAATTTAAGGGAAAAAGGGAGAAATTGGTCTGAATGACTTGATCTTCCATTGCCGTGATTCGAATACATATATAGGCAGAAAGGCACCCAACTTGCCAATCAAAACCCATGAAAATAGAATACAATAAATCAGAATAATATCCTCTAACCTAGATGAAATACATGGAAGGAAAGCAAGGGAAAAAAATCATTGACCAAAGAGAACCAAATAAGGAAAGGAATGATGGGACATAAAGGCTGGTAAAAACACGTGCAAAATGTGTTTTTCAACAAGAACCATTACAATGTGGCCAAAAAAATAAAAACAAGAACCTTTATATTTTCCTATTGCATATCAGAAACAATCTTCCTCAACTAAAATTTAAAACAATCAATCCCCACTTCCTAGTGCTAATGATGAAACTCCTTCTCTGTATTATTTATGTAAGCTAGATTTAAGTTCCTGCTCTCATAAACCAAGAGAGGAAACAACCAATTACAGAGAATTACAGAAAAGCAACAGGGAAAGAAAAATGGCGTAGCACAAACTGGATTTTGAGAGGCCAGTCCTCTCCTCACTCACTCTAATCATCGATAAACCCCACCCATTCTACTCCTTTCACATAAAACTCACACATACCCCAACAGCCTTGCAAATGCACTAGTTGACAAAATTAGTCAGAGAGCCAAATTCTCTCTTTGTCCCTTCCCTGACACCTCATCATAGTTTCTTTTCTTTTGGGCCCTCTTCACATAAGTTCTGCCCCATCTATTCCATGACGCCCTATGAATGGCACTGGGCTCATCACTTCCCTACCCTTCAAGTACAACCTTGTCCTCAAGGTAAAAAGTTGGGAATTGTTTCTTTATAGTTTCCATATCTTCCCACGTACAGTCATAGTTAGGAAGATTTACCCATTTAATTAAAATATGCTTTTGTCGGACCTACAACTCCATTTCTTCTGACAATGAAATGGGCATTGTCTGCACAGGAATAATAGGATGTAAGGACTATTTAAGTTGGGATGCATGAAACACTCTGTGAATTCTTGCAGTGTCAAGCAACTCCAATTTGTAAGCCACCTTTCCCAACCTCTCCACCACCTTGTAGGTGCCATAAAATCGAGTAGCTAGCTTCTCATTTTGCTTCTTAGCTAGAGTTTTCAGTTTGTAAGGTCTAAGCTTTAGATAAACCATGTCCCCTATGCAAAATTCTACCTCTCTTCTTTTCTTGTCAGCTTGTTCCTTCATTCTTGCTTGAGCCCACTCTAAATGGTCTTTCAACTCATTCAAGATACGATCTTTGTCCCCCAGTTGTTCATTCACCTCTTCCACCGTAGACATGCTATGTTGCCATTTAAAAATGGTGGGTCGATCCCTGCCGTAGAGGGCCTTGAAAGGAGTCATGCTCAAGGATCTATTGTATGTAGTATTGAACCAGAATTGAGCCAAAGGCAACACTCTCACCCACTACATCGGTTCCGTGAAACATCTCAAGTAGGTCTACAAACTCTGATTAACAACTTCTGTTTGCCCATTTGTCTCTGGATGATATACAAAGTTATATTTTAGTGTAGTTCCCGCCATACTGAACATCTCTTTCCAAAAGTGACTTATAAAAGCTCTATCTTTGTCAGATACCATAGACTTTGGAAACCCAGGAAATTTAACCACTTCCTTGATGAATATTTCAACAACAACTTTAGTAATAAATGGGTGAGAGAGGGGTATATTTAATTAACCTATCAACTACAACCATGATAGTGTCATACCTATTGGCTTTTGGTAGTCCCACTATGAAATTCAGGTAATGTCTTCCCACACTTGGTGAGGAATGGGTAATGGTTGTAATAATTCAGCAAGGCTCAAAGCTTCATACTTATTATATTGGCAAATTGCACATTTAGCTACATATCCTTGCACATGTCTTTTCATGCCTTCCCAATACACAATTTCAACCAATCTCTTATAGGTCCTCAATTAGCCTAAATTCCCCCCCCCCCCACCACAACACAAAAGAAAAGAGTGAGTCATGGACCTCCCTGATCAATTCTTTAGTTTTAGTTGCATTTCTAGGTAAGACAAGCCTATCATTGTAAAGAAGACAGCCACTATTAAGGCTGTATCCACTGGCCTCCCCTTCACCTGTGATTAATTGTTGTTTAACAGATCTTAGTCTCTCACCTTTGTTAATTTTAGCCTTTAAATCCTCCATCCCTTCATACTGCCATAATGAAAAAGCCATTGAGAGACCCATTTCTTTTGATCAAGATCAATTACTCGCTGTTCCAATAAAAATTTTCGAGCTTTCTAGTCTGTACAAATTAGGAATGACTGCCCAGATAAATAATGTTGCCATTTTTTTTTTTTTCCACAACTAAGACTATAGCCATAAACTCCCTTTCATAAACCAATTCTTGCTTTGCTTTTTCAGACAACCTCAGAACGAAATAAGCCATGGGTCATCCTTTTTTCATCAAAACAGCCCTTATTCCACTCTTTAAAGCATCGGCTTCCGCCTCAAAACGGATGCTAAAATCTGGCATTGCTAGTAGAGGGACAGTCACCATGGCTGTCTTAAGCCGTTCAAAGGCCTCTTGAGTTTTTTCATTCCACTCAAATGAATCCTTTAATAAAAGAGTAAGTGGGGCTGCTATTTTCTCATAATCCTTCACAATTTTTTTATAATTGCCAGTGAGTCCCACAAATCCTCACAAAGTCCAAAGATTCATAAGTGTTGGCCATTGCACCATGGCTTCCACCTTTGATGGATCAGCTTGCACCCTTTCCAAGATTATGTACCCCTAAGATTCCAATTTCTTTTACCCAAGAACACTTTTTTTACAATTTACAACCAACTGGTTTCTTTGCAACACTTCCAAGCCTACTCTAAGGTGCTAAACATGTGAATTCATATCCCTGCTCTAAACAAGGATATTATCAAAGAAAGTCAAAACAAACTTCCTTAAGTAATTTCTATTTATGTCATTCATAAGAAATTGAAAAGTGAACAGTACGTTTTTTAGCCCAAAGAGCATAACTAAAAATTTGTAATGACCATCATGGGTCCCAAAAGCTATCTTCTACTCATCCCCGGGTGTAATACTTATTTGGTGATACCCTGATTTTAGATCCAACTTGGAAAACAAACAGGCACCTACCAACTCATCAAGTAGTTCATCTATAGCTGGGATTGGGTATTTGTCAAGTATAGTAATTTTGTTCAAAGCTCAGATATCTACACAAAACCTCCAACTCCCATCCTTCTTCTAGATTAACAGCATTGGGCTTGAATATGGACTCTCACTTGGTTGTATGATCCTGCTTCAAGCATCTCTTAGACTAGTTTCTCCATTTCTGCCTTTTGGGAGTGTGCATATCGATATGGTCTAATGTTGGGTGGCTGTTCCCTTGGTTTTATCATGATGGAATGGTCCTTTGACTTATGTGGAGGTAGGCCAGCCAGGGGTTCACACACTAATGTAAACTCCTGGGGCAAAACATGAATTTCCTCACTGATTTCTTGTTGCCAGCTTCATCTTCAGCTGTAATAGCACCAAATTCAAGCAAGTATCCCTCCCCCTTAGCTTTTAGAGACTTTACAATTGCCTTAAAAGAGGCCTTGGTATGATTCAAAGTATGATCCCCTCTAAGACAAACCCATTTCTTGTCCACCTTCACTTTTTAGATTTGATTGTCCCTAGTTCACTCTCAATTCTCCAAGAGATTCAAGCCACGCCACTCCTAGGACTAAATCCACATTGCCTAACTGAAAAGGGTAAAAAGTTTGGACAATTTTACTCCCTTGTAATTCCACTTCCACATCCTTGCACTCCCCTTTAGCAAACACTTTCCTTCCATTCCCTAATGTAATTGAATAAATGCTAGTGTCCTGCACCGAAATTCCTAGCATCTCTGCTAATTGGGTTGAAATAAAATTATGTGTGGCACTACTATCAATAAGCACCAACACATCTTCCCCAAATGATCTTCTAATGAGTTCTATGGTTTTATGGTTCATCCTCATGTGCTTCCAGTTCCCCCTCGTCACACCCATCCAAATTCTCTTCCTCAATCAAGAGCAACATCTATAGTTGCTTGTTTTTACAGTTAATAGTTTGGCCAAACTTTTACAGTTAATAGTTGTTGGTGAAATTCTTATGACAACATAGTCAACATACCTTTAAACCTTTTTTCATACATCATATAATAAGGGTAATCATAAATATAAGGATGCATGAGTCATATACATAGAATATCAATAAACTCATCATGAGAGTAATCTAAGCATCAACATTAAATACTTAACATCACTTGACTAAATCAAGAACATAATCATAAATTATACTGAACCTGTCATACCTCAATTTGTCCATATGTCATGAGAATAATGATTGCATACTAAAGAGTTCCCTAAGGAAACCACAATACAAGGCAATCAAAGGCCATCCCCTATAGGGAATTCGATCCTGGCTGAGAACATTATCTATAAGAGATCTTCACCTATAGGGACATTGTCTTGACGAAGGACACAGTCGATAACAATGGAGATCATCTATTATAGGAACTCTTATCCTAACATAAAACCTTATCTTCTAATGATGGATTATCTATGACTCACATATGAATAAAAAATCTACTAAATTTCATACTTAGAAAGGTCACAGATACTACATAGTTCAATTAAATATAATACAAATTATCTCAATAGCATACATTTATAAAAATTGACAACTAATTAGGAAGAATGCTCTAGTAAGTGCTAATGGAACCTATATTATTATATTACCATGTCTTCTGGTGTCTTTTGTGTTTTCCATATTTTAATGTCCTTAGTACATACTAGGTCTTTTCATGGTCACAATTCTAAGTTATCCAAGTCTATTTCATGGTCACTAATATCCCAAGCAGTAGTCATCTATACACAGGTATAATTAAGAATGTAATCTTCCATGTATAGGATATGTAATCAATGTAAAGAAAACAAGGTCATCCATGCATAAGCGTTGTTCAAAGTGAAGTTATCTATGCATAAGCTCTACATATGTGTCGCGCAATAGAAGTTTGATTATATGTTAGTCTTTAATGATTTAAAAGTTCAAGTACCTGTGGGTTTCATCTTTATTAATTGTGGGTTCCATAATACCTGGGTAACAATAACCCTTATGAGGAATCACAATTTAAAAGGCCAAAGGGAAAGGTCACAATGCCTGAGGTCTTTTATTTTAGAGGTATACTAGGTATTAATGGAAAAATCTTCAAAAACTACTAAAATTTTTTCTTTTCCCCTTCATGATAGTAACTTCAATGTTGTAGTGTTCCTTAATGCTATTATGGAGGCACACGAGATTTTTATGTGGCTAGTAGAAAGCTTGGCATCACGACACTAGGTCATCTTCCACCTTAGGAAGCTTGTGTTTTTACTATTTATATTTTACTCTTTTCTATTTTTTACCTTAGTGACCTCATGAATTATTTTAAGCATCTAGAAAACACCATGGCTCAAATTAATACCCTTCAAACATGATTTTAAGTTGCCAAGAGTATTCTATCATGTTTGGCCATTAGAGGTGCTATGGAGAGAGAAAATGGTAAGGTGAGAGAATGGAGCTTTTAACAAATATCAAGTATATCATAAGCATCTACTCATAAAAAGGACTTCATCTAAAGCATCATATCTCATGGAAAGGCTATTTTAGAGCCTCAACTAAGAGATGCTTTAGAAAGAGAAAATAGTATAGAATGGAGAGATGTGCCATTATAGAACCCTAAGTAGGTAGTGAACATTTAATCTTAACTACGCAATCCTTTTAGAGCTAGCAACACTAGAAAAAAGGTCACTCTCAAGCTTTGGCCATGAAAGCTCCTAGAAAGAGAAATCAAAGTAAAGAATGTGGAAGGAGGAAAGGGAGGGTTTTCAAGCATGCATTAAGCATTTATCTTCATCAAGTAAGCTGTATAAGGCATAAAATAGTATAACTCAAGTAAGACAAAATTTTTTAATCCAAGAGAATAGTAAAAGAGAAGGCAGAGAAACAAAGGCAAGAAAGAAGATATGAAGCAACAAGGTGATTCTCAAGAAGACAAGAAGTCTTACCTCATTGTTGAGTTTGGAGTTTTCTTTTGTTCCTCCTTCCTTGGCCCTTCTTCACTATTTTCCTCCCTTTGTCTCTCTTATGTTTTCTCAGCTATGTGTTCTTCCCACTTCTAGTTTTCTATTTTTGTGCTTTCTTTAATGAAAAGTGAAATTGTTAGGAATGAATGGAAGAGGTTTTAAATGTATGCACAATAAATTTCCCTAAATCCCATGTTCCATTCTATCAACATTTTCCATCTCTTGTCAAGCAAGTCAATTGACTAATTTGTGATAGATAAAATTTTATTTACATTATTTAGTACTAGGTAAAAAAATTATTTCTAATCATTTGATAGTGTATATCAAAATTTTCAACTTTTATGCCTTGTTATACCTGCAATGTCATTTTATCCATAAGAATTATATTTTGGTATAGGCTAAAATGGCATTTTGGTATGGCCAAAATTGTAATTTAGTCCCAACTAAAATTATGACTTTTTATCCTAAATTTTTAATATTATATTTTGCCTTCAAAACTTCACTTCAATATTTTTATTCTCTAAATATTTTTTTATATTTTTAGAGTCTTTTGACCTTGGGAGTTTCTAAAATTTAATTTCTCAAGTATTTATTTGATAATTTCTTCCCATTTCACAATTTTGAGAAATGCCAAATAATTGTCAACAATCCTCTAAAAATCCTAGTAAATTCTAATGAATTTTCTTTAGGCTATTTAAACTTATATGTCACTAAATCTCCATTTATTGCCCACTACTTGGCCTTTAATTATTTTCTAACCCTAATTAATTTATTTTAAATCTTTGTAAATATTATTTAATAAATTCTATTGGAATAAGGATGTTACAATGAGCAAGAGCTCTAATTTGGATTCACTGGATGAGCAAAGCACACATCATGAAAAAAGAAGAGAGACTATTTAAGCACTTAGAAGGCTAAAATGGTCACATATTTATAAAGATATATAGGAGAAAAACAAGCTTTGACAAGGAAAAATATAGATCCAAGATCATAATTAACAACAAACTTCACACATAGCATGATCTATCAATAATAGAAATATAATGAGTAATCATTCATAGTATGATAAGCGCGTCAGAGAATACCCAAAAATATAGACAAAATAGGTTTTTTAAGTAAAGACTAAGAATAAACAATATCTTCATCCTAGAAAGGTAGTTTGTAAGAATTAAAAAAGATTTGGAATATGGGAATGATTTAAGTATGGAGTATATGAGAATTCAACCATCAAGACAGTGTTAACAAACTCCACACATGATCCATCAACACACATGCAATCACTAATCAGCAATAGACTTTGCAAATAAAATCAAATTTGAAGCATTAGTTGCATCCCAAAGAAGTAATTCAAAATAAAACATGGAAGATTGAAATGAAGAATGTGAACATAATAAATGAAGAAGTTTAAGAGTTTAAGGAGAGAAAAGCCAAGGACCAACAAACTATATACAAACCTTCTGTGCTTGTTGATAACCTAAGCATGTTGCTTATGCAAATAACCTTCGGACAAAGTTGAAAGAATAAAGATTTTCAACTAAAGTAAACGAACAAGCCTGCCAATAGAGAAAAATAGATTAATTAAATCTAATTAATGAATCTAAAGAGAAAGATGAAAACACAATGCAAGCATATTTGCAAGTTAAAGTAATCTCAAGTTAATGACTAATATTAGAAAATTATTTGGGCATAATATGGAGGAGGCGATACCTGATTTGTGAGAAACAACACAAAAGCTCGAAAACCATTAAAAAATATATTACTTCAATTAATTGTTATATCTACTTTGTTAGAGAGATGTTAATCAATAATACAATCATTAATCAACGAATCAAAAAAATAAGAAAATCGAAGGGAAGGGGGAGGGGGAATTTAAATTTAAGTGATCCATATATATGGTTAATAGTCAAATTAGGGGCAAATCAATGATAGAACTGAAGAAGACAATAGAAGTAAGATTAAAATAAAACAAAACTTCACACAAAGCTTTATAATTAAAAAAAAAAAAAAAAAACTAGAACAAATTATCTGAAAGGTTGTCTAAAGCTGAACACAAATCTGTAAGCAAAACTTCCATGGCTCCAAAGGAATCACCAACGACATCAATCAAATATCTTAGAGAAATTCCATTGCAATGAGCAGGTATGTAATGATATACACGCTTGGTTATGGAGTGATATATGCCCTTGCTAAGAGAATAACATGAATGATATATATATATATATATATATCCAATTATAGCCCGATAAGAACATGAATTAATAAACAACACAAACAATTAAGCATCAACAAAGAGGATTTTACTTTTATATAATATATAGATGATATTAAAAAAATGATGTTTATCTATCTTTTACATTTTAATTATATAACTTGTATTAGAATAAAATCAAATTTTATAAAGTGGAAAGAAATTAGAAGAGTTTTAATTATAATTTTTAAAAAATAATGGCAAATATTTTTGTAATTTAACCATATTTTGAGAGATTATACTCTTTTGGTTTTTTAAAAGATAAGAATTTGAGAAAAATTTAAGAGATTGTCATTGATCTCAAATTAGAGCAATGATTATCTATTTTAAAATCACATGTCAATAAAATAATTCATTTAGAGTGCGTTTGGTTGCCTAAAACAAAGAGAAAATGAGAGTTGATGTTTTTTTGCAATATTTATTATGTCTTTCTTGTTATTACTTAAAGTAAATGTACAAGTGTTTTGTTTTTTTATTATTTTTTTAAAGTAGTGATACAAGTATTATTTTTCATCTATTTCATTCACTTGTTCACTCTCTTTCTATTCTATTGTATAAATGTAGTATGAAAAATTGTGGTACTAATTTATTCTCCATTGTAATGATGATAAACGAATGTCAACTAATAGTTTGACAACTAAAAAATTTTGGAAACCATCATATTAATGAGAATGACCATGATTGGTTTAACAATTGAAAATTTGTTGTAAAAAAGATACAAGTGGTGTTTCATAGAAGTTTATGAGTTAAAATAGATGTGATATGAAATTTTTGTGATTTTTCAATGATAAGAAATATTATTTTGTCTCACATTTATATCTCAAATGACAATTATCTTAGATATCATTGTACTAAGTATAGACATTTCAGATGTCTACATACATCTAAAATGTTAAGATCAAGATCATCATATATTTATACCAAATACCTTCTATAATTATTAAAAACATACATGAAATAGATTCTAAAAATAAAATAATTAATTATTTAACCAATGTTTTAAAAATCAAACCAACAATTCATGATTCTATGGTTGAATTAAGATTTCAAAAGAGTTCATGTATAACACAAAATAATTAAATATATAATTTATTAAAAAAGCATAATATATAGTAAGTATGAATTATGGTAGTGTTAAATGAATTAAAGTAACAAAAGTACACTAGAGTGTAGAGTAAATTACACTAAGCTTTCTTGGTAGGTCATTGTAAAACCTTATATAATGTTTATTATACTTTTATAATTATTATTCAATAATATCTATTTTTTATTTTTTTAAAATAAAGACACGAGGGTATCTAACCATATCAAGTTTTTTTTTGGGGGGGGGGGGGGGGGGGGATGATACCTAGGTACCCTTACATTCATGTTGTATTTTGTCCAATTATATTCGAATATACACAAATAAAAATAGTAAAAAGAATAAATTTTGTTTTTCATTAAATTTAACAAAGCCTTATTTTGATTATTATATATCAATTAATAATTAATGTACAACAAGTCATTTATGTAAAAAGATAATGGTTTTAAAGTTGTTCTCTTTTCTCTTTTATAGATATTAACTACTTTATAGTTAATTATTGCATATTAAAATTTTCTTCTTTGCATCACTTTTTACTATATTTGTTCAAACTTGATTTATTAGTGAGCCAATGCTCTAATGTTTTAAGTATAATTTTGGCTTTGACCAATAGATTTTCTTTTTACTAGATTAGCTCTTCTAAATTGTTGGATTTGATGAAAGGTATTCAAGTTAAAAGATTATATATGTATTTACATTAATAGAATGTATTTTAGTAAAAAAAAAATTAAATAAGATTAAAGTATAGCATAACACTTAGTTTCAAAGGAGGATAGTGTATATCTTTAAAATAACAGAAAATTTTATATAATTTCAACAAAAAATCAAAGAAAATAAATATTCTCTATATAATATGCAATAAATCAGTTACAAGAACAAGTTGGACTAATAGTTTGGCGTTGGTCTACAATAAACTAATCAAGATTAGAAACTTTAAGTCTCAACGTTTAATAATGAAAACTTGTTCAAGACAAGCAATCCAGTCTATAAAGAACTCTCCATACGTTGTCAAAGAGGAAATGAAATTACTCTTTATGAATTACATTTCAAAAATCACAATAACAGGAAAAAGTATACAAGCATTAAAATGATTGCTTCGTTCTATACTGACACACATAAGATATCACTATTAGAGCATGTCTGCAAAGGGAAATTGAATTATAACCTTTGTTGCTATTTTAATCACTGGACTTTATCCCTTTCTTCCTTTCTGTATTTTTCTAAACAGCCCTTCTTCTTTCTCATTTTTCTTTTTCATTTTGATGTTAATAAATGAATATTATTTGTTTAAATTTGTAATTGAGTATATTCAACTAAACATTTTTGTTTCAACTAAGAACCGTACATTGCACAAGACGTTTAATTTTTTTTTTTGAAAATCTAAAATATATTAATTGTTAGCCTGATATTTAATTTGAAGTCTAAAAACTGCAATCATATGAAAGAATGACAGTTACATATGGTAATTTTCAAAAGTAATATATAGATAAGGAAAGATTATGGAATGCTTGACAATCCAAAGTACAAAGTAGAGTAAAATATTTAACTGACGTCTATCGCACATAATGCAAGTTAAGTTCGTTTATTCAGCTAAACAAAAAAAGGTACATTGTTCAAATTTTATGTATACATAATGTTTAGCATCACCTTCCTTGCTGCACCACAGAAGATGAATAAAACCATCATCTAATTCGTCCTTACTGCTCCTTGAAAAAGAGGAAATCTACTTATGCTCCTAAATCATCAAAACTAAAATGCAGCTTTAATTGGCATCATCCTTTCTTCATATACGGTATATAGGATGTTAAATAGAAAAGATTGTGACAGGTTAAATATAGGAGCAAGGCACCAGGTTGAATGCCAAATCTGTCAATCCTCTCTTATGCATGTAAATTCCCTAGGGCAAGTAAATAGTCCTAGTGAGTTGCAGAAAAAACTCCCAAGAAGTTTAGAAAACGTAGAAGCAGAAAGTCATCCATAGAAAGATAAAGTGTATAAATACTCTGCACTACCCAGAAACTAAGTGAAATTAGAATCCAAAATATAAAAGTAAAGTTATTGTTATTCATTGGTACCGTTTATGTTAGAGCAACTTCAGTATTTGCTCTACCTTTATCTTCTATGCCGCAATGAAGCTCTCCAGGAATGGAAGTGAGGAATGAGGAGGTCCAGAGAGCAAGAAGAGTGCTAAAATATCATGATGCAATATTAGATTGAACATTTTGGATTTAGCATGATGAAATATTAAATGACAAAGCTTATTAAATAGAAATATTTTTTCATCTGATTTTCAATCTCCTCCTCACTTGGTATTTCTTCATATTTTTCCTTCTAACAGAGCCTTCTTTCGAGATTTTAAAACATATCAATGGAGAAGGGCATGTCTATAGGGGCTGGCAGTTCTTACCACCATTGGATAGACCCAAACCATTTTATTCAATTTTAACTAAAAACAATAGGTATTAATTACAGTGACATACTGACAATTCCCCCTCTGGTAGACCTTTAAATAAAATTTCATTCCTTATCAAATCAATAATCAGGAACATCTATTTCTTTTTCTTTTCTTTTTTTAGTTGATGCCACCATATGGGCAGCAAATCGGATTAGATGTACATATAATTTACGCCTGTAATGTTTTGGTGCTGAATATACAGTTACATAAAATCCTAAAACACAAATCATGGACGTCCAATATTTTGTTTGTACCTTTAAGGAGCGGGAATTTGGTAATATCTCCAGCGTTTCACCACCATTGATTCCCGTTCAGGGAAGTGTCCTGAAGCTGTACATTTGAAAACAAAAGAACATAAATCTACTTAATGCACTTCTTGCCTAAAATTATGCATACTGATAGCTTGAGAGCAAATGATAGACCAAATTGCTAGATGCAAAGCTATATGCTTAGCATTATGAAGCTTATTAAGTAGAACTCATCTCATAACATACCAAGACAAAAGTAAGCATAAATATACCATCACAGATCAAGATAATTACGCACACAGTTTAGAGTTGTTTGTAATATGAACCTGTGCAGCATACCATAATTATGTGTTGTTAATAAGGAACCAAACCCACTGGTAAAGGGCAGAATTATGTTGAAAGGGTCCATCCAATAGAGTGAAACAACACTATCTTCCTTTGCTAAATCTAAAATTGAGATGTTGGGAGTAGTGGGCTTTCAAATAATAGTATTCAAAATAGACCAATGAATATTTAAACATACTATATTTGCATAATTTTTCATCAACAAGCTGCAAATCTGAGAAATCATTATTTTATTGGCTAATAAAACTATTTCAATATTTTCTTGCCTAATTTTTCATCATTTTGTTGTCCTTGAAGTACTCAATTATGTGTAAAGGAGAAGGATATCAATTCACAGCAACAGAACATACTCTGAGAACGTCACAATGTCTCTAATTGGCTAATAAAAACCCTTCTAATCAATACTGAAGTACTAACCAATATTTGAATTTCAAGTCAAAAGAAGTAGGCACAAAGGCTATATACTATTGTCCATTGTTTATTGTCCTTATTGTTCAACGGCAAAAAGGCATTAGCAACCTGTATTGCAATTAACGTATATGGTCAGTTGTTGAAATTCACAGCAACAGCATTTGACTTAATATTTATGTCCATTGTTGGCTTCTTGCTTATTTTAACTTATTAAGTTCTTGTGACTAAATTCATGTTCTTAGTTCTATCCATTGGTTTTTTGGTGATTCTGTTGGTGCTTTTACTGGTAAGTTAGTAGCATTTGTTAGAAAAAGTTTCCTTGCCATTTTAAAGAGTTATTGGCGAAACCATCTCTGCCTATCTATAGATGAGTATGTAAGTGAAGCTTATGCGAAGCAATGTTCAAAATGAAGCAAAAATGGTGGTAACCCTTTTGAATAAACTGAAGAGTAATCAGTAATACCACAAACAATTTAAAGAATAAAGAAATATATGATGTGAGAAGAAAATCTGAATTCTAAAATAATTGCTTGCCAGAAATGAAACTAAATTGAGTTCCTAAACATATTGTACTCCAACTCATCTATCAACTTGGTTAAAATATTATAAAATCGGGAATAAAAGGAAAAACAGAAAATGCCATTAGATATAAATCAAGAGAAGTTAGACCCAAACTTAAAAGTTTCAACAGTTCTCAATACCTAATGCTGAATCAATTTTGTTCCTACGATGTCAAGTTGAAGCTGTCCAAACTTCCTGTACTTCTTTAGAGGATATATTAGCTTCTTTATATTAGATTGAATTGTTCACCATTCAATAAAAAAATATCATAGACCTGTGCAATAACCAACAGGGATGTTGATCTTGCCTCATGCAATAGTGATGTGAGATCTTTGATAATAATATATCACATACCCCAAAAAATGTATTATTAATAATATGAAAGACTTAAAATAAATGGAAGTCTGCAACTTATATTTCTATAATTATAGAAAGTAATAACACCTAATATACTGAATTAGCTGGCATGAAAGCAAAATAACACTCAATAACCAAATTTTAACATACTGTAGAGACATTAAGACCCACACACTGCAGAAGATGCACTAATTAGAGAATTGATTTATTGGAATAATACTGAATGCTAGGTGAATACTGAATATCTTTGTAAGTTCTAAGCGGCTTTTCATTGAAAACTCCAGAAGCATTAGAGGCAGCACCCCCACCCATCAAAGGCAGCTAGGAAGATAGTATAAATGAAAAAAAAGTATGGTCAAGGAAAAAAATTTGAACTTCAAGGTCAGTAATAAATTATAGAAGAGGTTGAGGCTTCAACATCAATTTCAAATTTCAGACAGAATAAAAGACCATGGGAGACAAAATTTCTTGCCCATCTTTAAATGAGAGACGAAAGAAGGAAACTTGGGGAACAAACACAACGGTGGAAATTTCTAGGTGATGGAACAAAGAAACATTGGTACAGAGAAATTTTAACATTGGTACAGAAAAACATCATTGCAGCTGATATAACAATCTTTGACAATAAACATGAGATTTCAACATTAGAATATGATAATAATAATAATAATAATATTAATGTTAAGGAAAGAGATGGTGCAAAATAAGAATCAATCCAAAGTTAAATAGGAGCAATTTGTAAAATAGGCCCAAAGTTCAAAGTTGTACATAAACATAATGAAAAGAGAGATAAATGCAAATCTAAGATAATTATCAAGGCCAAACAAATAGTTTATTGCAGAACTCAAACTTCCCTAAAATTTGACAACACAAATTTGACGTATACTACAGTAGATCAATCAAATTTTTGTTTACTGCAACTTGAAAACAGATCATGTTTGAGATGTTTGCCTCTGCTTAGTAATATATAATGTACTTCTAGTGGAACCATTTATCTCACCTTCTCTTTGGCTTGCCATGGGGAACCATAAGGTCCTTCCTTGTTAGACAGCAGTTTTGGAAAAGAAAAGTCAAAAACTCTTTTCTTTTTCCCCTCCCTGCCCCCTATATAAATGAACAATCTTTGAGTATTTTAGCCTTTAGGAATCAAAAACTCTTTTCTTTTTCCCCTCCCTGCCCCCTATATAAATGAACAATCTTTGTGTATTTTAGCCTTTAGGAATGAAAACAAAACAAAAGGAAGACAGCCATGAACAGAAAGAAAAATGACAAATTTCATTGATTCCCATAGTAGTTTGCACAATTAGGAAAAGGGGGGGAGGAACACCAGGAATTTTAGTAATCTACATCTGCCATAAGGATATTCTGAATAAAGTGTTTAACAGGATAGGACATTATGCAAAGAGGTTAGCTCAGTTAGTAAGAGGAAATAGTATTTCTTCTTATCAACCTAGATTTGTATTCCTTTGGGAGCATCCTGGGTGATAATATGGGGCAGCATGCCCATAAAATCGTGTGAGGAGGAGATTTAGTTTTAGGCTAAACCTAAACGACAACCGAAAAAAAAGAAAAGGAGAGGACAGTTTGCAACGATGTCTGGACTACAATTGCACAAAGAGACCTAGAAATAATGTTGATATCAGCATTTTAGAAGCAACAAATAGATCAAAATATGAAACTTGCTAGGACATAAGGAAGTGTAAATGCAATGTCATCAGATGAAAAAACAAAATCAGAGTAGGATTGGTTAACATTAATAAACCATGAATAACAGGAAAGGATCAGTACAAGCAAAAAACTCCAACCTAGAAACTGAACTTTGCAAGCGTACTACCATTTACCAAAAACTTAAATTAAGATTGTAAATGAAGCGATCATCTGATACTTTTGCCTCACAAATGAATATAGAATCGTTACATTTTTTGAAGAATTTCACTCTGAAAATTATTATTTTATTTCAAAACAGAAGTTGTAATATATATAGAGGAAGTAAGCCACAGAAAATTAGCCAATCAATCCTCAACATAAAAGAAAATACAGGCCATAGAATGTCAGCCAACATAAATGGAAATAAAAGCCATAGAATATAAGCCAATCAACTTTAAAATAGAAAGAAATAAAAATGCAACATAAGGCTTCATAAAATAGGAATAAAAATGGAAACAAAACATTTGACTTCAGCACAAAATATACTACCAAGATTTTGCCCAAGGATCATGTGGCGTTAACAGCAAATATCTCATATGAGTCTTCCCAAAAATCATGGGATTCCAACATTTTCCTTGGGAAAACAACAATCTAAAACTCCTCGCAAACATATTTCAAATTTAAAAACATCGAACCAAATTCAAAAGTGTTCATAAATGTTCAAAAAGAAGCTAATGAGAAACTTATTCAACTTAATTAACCACTCTTTCCAAGATTTGGTCAATTGTTTTGATCCCTGATTTATACAATTTTTTCAAAGAAGGTATTTTGTGATTCTCCCATTTTCTTTATTTTCCATAACCAATCCATTCCTATATGTTTTATCACCAAGTAGACATTTTGAAAATTCTATCCATGTCTTAAAATTCTTGCTTATTGATATTCCAGGAATGAAGGATAACCACTGTATGATCTGTGATTAATTTTCCAATACACTTACCATTTCTATCGTAATAGCATGAGGAGGGGAAAAGCAAGATAGTCCATCCCAACATATGCTTTCTTCTTGCCGAGTATCTATGAAATGGACCAGGATTTTCAAAAGCCTAACAAATGCAAAATGAGTCAAAGCTGAAAGATGGGTTTACCTCACTGCATTTAACCATCTTTGCTCAATGACACTGTCCTCACTGCTGTTCCTTGGACAACTTCCATGAAGCCTCTTAAACTTCACAGCCTCATGAACCTGTTTTAACTTAGGTTAAGCTAGGCTAACTAGATTTAGTAAGGAAAAGAAATCGATAAAGTAACGGAAAACAGAACAACAGAGTCAAGTTAGAACTAAGTAGTCAATTAAAAGAAGTAAACGCTAATTTTCCGTTATGAATTATGACGATTGTAAGTTTCTTTATGTCCCTAAAGTACACTGCCCCAACAAAAGTACAATGTACCTTTTTCATCCTCTTCCGTGTTTCAACCTTCAATTATCAAACAGCTTGATGGAGAAGAAAGTTGAGAGCAGCCTTATCCAAAAAAACCCTGCCATCTGTATTCATGTCACCTGCACCCTGTTAGATTTTAGACATCTACTCTCCCCATTGATGTCACAGAATATTTTTCATCACTGACGAAAGATATGATATTCCCTCTCCATTCTCATATAATAATGGAAAGGAAATAACCGTGAAAAGGTAAAAGCCAGAGAATTTGCATACAAAACATTCTTTTGCTTGCAAACCTAAGCATAAGAAAAGTTCATCAACACACTACAAAACAATGATTTTCCTTCTATAAACAATGTTCAGCAATTTGTAGAACATTTAAACCATGCCTTTAGTTTTCATTATAAGGAAAGAATAGAAAAGTAGGGAGAATGACTTGGTTACATGTATTTTAGACTATACTAGAATTTTCTGTACATTGGCTGCCAAAGAAGATTTTCAAACCACTAGTCAGGAATGAAAATTATCTTTGTGAAACTTGCATACCAATATATATTATGCAAAAGATACATGAAACCAACATACTTTACAATCATCAACCAGTAATTTTGGATATACCATTCATCAAAAAGATACATAGAAGCCATATTGCCATTAGCTTTTCGAGCTATTCAACTATAAAACATGCTTCTAAAAACATTCACTACTATATCCATGAAAATGATGTGTTAAATTATATGCTTCTAAAAATAGTCATCCCATTTTGTAGTTTGACTTCTCTGACACAAAATATACAAACATTTGCTGATCATGAATTTAAGCTAAAGTGTCTTGCCTTGTTTTATTTTTTTTAGCAAGCCTCTAGGAATCATTTCACAAAGAAGCTTCTATGTCATATCATTCTCATTTTTAACAAGAAGATCTTCAATAATTGCTTCATCAAACAAGTAGAACCATTTTATTTAATTTTAAGTGTTGTTTATCCAATGTTAACAGCAACGTTAAACCCTATTAGATTTTGAAACAAGAGGATGCATGACAGTAGGAGTATCTATTTCATATCTACAAGACAGAAATTATTGATTTCATTTTTCTAACATAAAAACCACAAAAATTATAAACAAGTTTTGTACAGGACAAAATGAAAAGACTTTTTCATGGCTTACAATTATAAAAAGCAATGTAGGAGAAACCGTATTTAATAAAGAGTGTTGACAACTTTGAAGTATGGTAGTAGAGAGGAGAGAGAAGTGTTTTTGAGTTGGAAAGTTTAAATCAAGCAGTTTAAGCACACGAATATGAGCAAACACATAACCTATGGTAGAAGCATACAGAGTACGGTACTATCCAATTACAAGCAGAAGCTAGCCATCATTTTGACACAAATGTAAGCCATTCCAGGGCTGTAGTGCAGTTTCTTTCAACACCTGTTCTCTTAGCATATATCTCTCCATAATGTTCTGTTGACCTTAACAGACCTCTCCACATCCTTTGAAACCATGACAATGTCTTTGGATGGTCACACCTTAATCCTCACCATCCGAAAAGGTAAAACATCAGAATTTGTACATGGCCCCAGCATTCCCTTTCTATGCTTAATATTCAAGTATATGAAAGTCCACATCCTCCTCCCATCTAGATTTTCTCCTAGCCTTTTTCTATAAAATCTAACTACTTCTTGACAGAGGAATTCTACAAATTCAAAGACCTATTTGCAGATAATAATTAATATTATTTTTTATAGGAAAAGAAAGTTTATTGATGAGAAGAGACAACAATACCAAATGGCCATTTAACACAAGAGTTCTTTCCAATCCCTTTGTATATCCATAAGGAGCACCCCCTAAAGAAACCATTCACTGAACCACAAAAGTTATCCTTTCCCAAAGATGATGTGAAGAAAGATACTTGATTAAAAACTCTTGCATTCTGAACAATTCAACAAAGCTTAACTGCCTTTCCACACCTATGGCTGAACAAAATACAAAATACGAAATATACAACAGAAAAATAAGAGCTTCTGGTATCAGTCACAGATCTAAAGCCATTGTACATCAGATCCAATCTTCATCAACTAAAATTTAATGCAATCAATCCCAACTTCCTTGTACTAATGATTTCACCAAGATCATTTCACAATTTCAAGAACTTGGGACAAAAGTTCTAATATGGAAATAGAAAGAGAGAAAAAATTTGGAGGGAAAAATAGGAGAGGACATGTATATAGTTCCCCAAAATGTTATTGAACCATGAAAATAAATCTCACCCCAAAACCTTTATTTATACTCATACTCCCAAGTAGCTAATGAGTTCAGGCATTCTTTTTCTTGGATGCAGCTCAATCTAGTGAAATTTTACGCAGTTAATGATATCCTTAAAAGGATTATCATTTTAGATTATGACATCCAAGAAAACATCATTTTAGCTACAATTTAAATTAGAGAAAAACAAACACAAGAGCAACAACTTAGATTTGCCAAAGAGTTAATAAATCAAATTAGTAATGTACCATAAAGGAAGAAGGAACTAAAACATGTTAACACAAAAAATTAACCACTAGTAACAACATAAAGTCAAACATAAATATATTAAACATATGACTTGAACTAAAACTTCTTCAACCACATTTAGGCCATTGTACAGTCCAACAATTTTTACCTGAAAGACACAAGCATTTGCTAACTACTTTAAGCAAATTTAAATGTTACTACAAGTATAATATAAACAAGACTAGAGTATCTGACTTTCTTTTATCATTTTAGAAGACCTCTTTCAATCATTTCATGAAGAAGCTTCTCTGCTTTATCATTCTCACCTTTTTCCAAAAGAGCTCGAATAATAATAATTGTTCCAAAAGGTACAAAATCAGGGAGGTATCCATTCGCTTCCATTTTATAAAGCAAGGCATTTGCCTCATCAAACAAGCCCTCTTTACAAAGTGCATTGATCATAGCATTACATGCTTGGACATTTAGGCAATGGCTTTTGACCAAAAGCTGCTGAAAAAACTCTTGCGCAATATTTAATCTGCCACCTTTGCACAAACCATCAATAAGTATGGTGAACGTGTACGTACTAGGCTGAATTCCATGGTCAACAATTCGTTTAAATAATGTACTTGCCTCATCAAGACGTTGGCTTTTGCACAATCCATCTAACAAGATATTATAAGTAATTATATCTGGAGGATGACCACTATCATGCATCTCATAAATAAGATCTTGCACGATTGAGATTCTTCCTGATTTGCACAAGCCATCAATAAGGGAGCTGTAGGTGACAAGATCAGGAGTCAAATTTTTGCGATGCATTTCTTTAAAGAGATCCATGGCTTCACTAACCCTTTTCATTTTACAGTATCCATTAATCAAGATACTATAACTGATAACTTCAGGTGCCAAACCACTTTTGACCATCCTATTAAATAGTTCTCTTGACTCATCTACATTATTGATCAAACAATACCCATCCATTAAAGAACAATATGTAACAACACCAGGTTTCTCACCACACTTCATCATCATAGCAACCACCGCTTGAGCTTTGGTGATATTTCCTTCTTTGCAAAATGCATCAACTAGTATATTAAAAGTATAAACATTAGGATTGATTCCTTCTAGAATCATCTCATTTAGCAATCGTGTGACTTCTTGCCATTGATCCATGCTACAAAAGCCATATATTAGAGAGCTGTAAGTGACAATATTAGGAGATATTCCCTGGTCAGTCATTTCATAAAATAAATTACATGCCTCAGTCACAAGTCCTTCTTTACAAAGGCCATCAACGATTGTACTGAACATGACTAAATTAGGCTTGATTCCCCGTCTCTGTATCTTTCGAAGCAATTTAATGGCAGCTCTTGATTTTCCAGTTTTACATAGTCCATTGATCAAAGTGCCATAACTAACATCATCTAACTGAAATCCTTTTGCTATTAGATCATCATGAAAGTCAAGTGCTTCCCCAACCTTATTATTAATGGCGAGACCTTTCATTAGTGTAGTCAAAGTTATCGTATGTGGCTGATAGCCCATCTTGAGAATCTTCCCCAATGTAGAGAAAGCAAAAGCCATTTGACTCACGTGGCAGTAACAGTTGATCAAGATGTTCAGAGTAACCAAACATGGCGCGAATCCCATGGATTCCGCTTGTGCGAAAAGTGAGATAGCAGTAGGATATCCTTGCATCTTTGCAACAGATCCTAAAATCTTATTAATTTGGACTATAGAGGGTGGGGGCCGCATATGAAGCAAGCGATTGAATGAAGTGAGAGCATCGTGGATGCTCTGAGGATTTGGCGAATGGGAATGAAAACAGAACTTGAGACTAAGGGCGTAAGGGAAAGAAAGAAGGAAGGTAGATGGAGCAAACAAAGGAAATTGGGGGAAGACATACCTTGTAGCTCTACACAACAACATCTTCGCTTCGGAAATTCAGATCTCCGTTGAGAAGATAGACGGAGTTCTGAAAAGGAGACTGGAGAAACACAAAAGCCCTTCGCCTTCAGATATTCACCGCATTGTTTCTGGTTTTATTTCATGGAGTCCTCCCGGAGAAAAGTAGTCTCGACGGGTTATAAAAATATTTATTTAATTATTTACTTTTTCAACTAGTAATAAAAAAAGTTAAGTACAAGAAAGTGTTTGTGAATAAAAATAATAAAATGTTTATTGTATAATACAAGTGACAAAATATTGTTTATTATACGTGTGTTTACAAAATATGGTTAATGTTAAATAGATTATTAAAATAATAAAGATGCTTGTGTCTAAATATATATATATATATATATACACATATGGAAATGTATTAATATATATATATATATAGACATCCGCAAACAAGGTAGAGAAAGCGGTTTTTATATATATATATAAATGATAATTGTTGTTCGTGGTAGATATAATGTAATAATGAAAGAGAGAAATGTGTTTAAAGACATTATATTTTTAAAGAAATTGTGTAAAAGAGATGGAATGAAATTTATAAGATAAAAAGAAATGTGTGAATATGGGAGGACATATTTGTAATAGCAGAGAGAATAATTATGATATCATAATATAAAGTCAACATAAAAAGTAAAGTCACAACTACTTGAACCACAAAATAACAGCGAAATATATTTAAAATGTAGTGGTTGAAATAATTTGTAAAGGATAGAGAATTGTCTATATATATATATATATATATATATATATATATATATATGTATTTGTTTGAACTAATTTGTAATTTTATCTTCGAAAAATAAAGTTGAATATTGAAACGGTTTATTAGAATTTTTTTTAATCTTTTACTTGGTTTAAGTAAGGTTGAAGATTGTAATAAATGAATTTAAAGAAAGTGTACACTTGACTGCTCTAAGTGCTGCAGATACATGCTAAATGAAATCCCAACCTGAAAGTTGAGATTTGCTCCAGTTAATAGCTTCGTGGTTTGCATAGGATATATATAAGAAAAGTTTTTTTGTGAGTTGATTGGAAAGTACTAAGTAATTAAATTTTAATAAATATAATATAAATAGTAGAGAATCATTTATAATATAATAATTTAAAAAATAATGGATAGTGGTATGAAAATTATGAATTGTATGAAAATTGAAATATTTTTGTAAAGGTCAAATGCAATAAGATACATATATATATATATATATATATATATATATGTAATATCAAAGACAAACATATGTAAACTATTTAAAAGCATTAATGGATAATATTAATTAAGTAATTAATAACAACTAAATATTGAACTATTTCAAAGCTCCTTATATATCCAGAAATATAATTGAAACATAAGTTTTGATTTTTGCAAGTTTATATGCTTGAATTTGTGTTATTTTTTAACAAATGGCTGGCCTATAAAGATATAGAGAAAATATTTTAGTCTTCAAACTTTTATGGCTTTGTTGGAAAGAATCCCAATTTTTAATTTAACAGTGATAGGATCAAAATTCAAGTAATTTTTAAGTTAAAAATTATTCAGAAAACAAAGGAAAAAGACTCATTATATTCACATTTCTGTTACATGTATGCACTATGCATATATTGAAGTTAATTTGTTGAATTTACATGTTCAACCTACCTGGCAACCCACTAAACTTCTCATTATGTTTATACCTCTATCCAAAAAGCATCTCTAATCCTATTACAATGGTATGTCCTACTCTTCTACTTCCTTTAAGAGTCTAGTCATTTTAGGAGTGTAAATAGCATCAAGAGTGAGACTTAAAAGCATGCCATAAAAAGCATATAAATAAATAAATTTGATTTTCTAACCATCAAATTGTACTCATCTTCTAGTAATTAAGCCATTAAATAGAATGTAAACATTATCTCCTACTCTTCTGCTTCCTTTAAGAATCTGGTCATTTTAAAAGTGTAAATAGCATCAAATCCCAAGAGTGAGACTTAAAAGCATGCCATAAAAAATATATAAATAAATACATTTGATTCTCTAGCCATCAAACTGTACTTATCTTCTAGTAGTTAAGCCGCTAAACAGAATGTAAACAATATAAAGAACAATTAAAATTGTTTAGCACCTCAACCCTATAGATGTTATAAGAGGAATGAAATAAAATACTTTTGAAATTAATATGCCAACAAATGCTTATGGCAAAATGTAACATACAAGTAGTACTTGTAATTTAATTTAAAACTTTCTTGATCTAGATAAAGAGGTATAACATATAATCCGGCTTCACTTAGTGTAAAACCTTCCATAAAAAACTTGATTATGTGTACAGATGTAAGAGAGGAGCAAACTTTGCCAATTGGTATTTTAGGGCAAATAGAGAAGACATGACTGATCTTCATTAGCTTAACAATAGTGCCGGCGAGATCTTGCTTCCCTTTGCCAATGCCAACTGCACCTATGACCATGCCAATGGTAATAGTATCTTTTAAAGCAAGTATATATTGTTGAAAAGGCATCTTTCCCTCCACAAAATCCCTAAAAAGCTTAAGCAAATAATATCTTGTGTGATATAAAACATTGTATTTCTCATTAGCAAATACACGATTCATAGAAACACACAAGATGAAAAGGCCAATTTAGTAGTCCAATAAATTAAAGATAGATGAAACAATATTCATGTCAATAGAAATGAAAACACAATTGTGAAATCAAAAAATCTGCAAGAACTATAAAAAGCACTTAAATCAAACACATAATTATAAAAATTGTAGCAACTAAAATATGTAAGAACTATAAAGACTACAACATAAATAATAATTATGTGAAATTAGAAAATCTGTAGGCATTAAATCCAACATCTTTCATGAATACCAAAATTACATTGCAAGCATCAAATCAATCACTCCAATAGATTACAATATGTCATGGCCATGATTAAATTACGCAGTTGTGCTCATGCAAAAAAGCCATCATTTGAGGCATAGAGGGGAGGGGAAAGCAACATCCCAACACATATCATGAATACCAAAGCTACCATTTGAATAGCATTTAGTCATAATGACTTTTTCAAGACACTAATAAGAATGAACAGCAACTCTTTATTCTCATTTCAAGTTTATATTTTATAGTAAATTACATACTTTTTTAATTTTATTGAAACTATATAAATTTTTTATTTATTTTCAAAATATACATAAATTTTCTTTAAAATAAAATTATCTACACTTTAATTTAAATTTAATTTGTTTAATTAGAATACATTTTATTAACCAAAATACACATATTTTTAAAACTAAAAAAATTAAATGAAGAATATTTTTGTCAAAAAATTTAAAATTAAACTAAAATATAAAATAACTTTTTATTTTATAAAAATTTTGTATATATTTAAAAAATTAAAAAAAATCTATATAATTTTAACAAAATTAAAAAAAAAAACTACATGATTTACTTCATATTCTACTAGGATTGATACATCTCTTGCTTTCGAAATGGTGCCAGATAGTTGGATGCAACTCAAGAAATCGGTCATTATCACCCCCTGTTGTAAGATTTTTTAAATAAAAAAAAAGGTTTAAGAGACAGGGAGGCATTTGCAATAATTAATACTACACATCTATCAATAAAATATCAATAACAAAAATTTAAATAAAAATGTTTTTCACAGACGCAGTTCAACTATGGCGGTTTATGTAATAAATAGATGGAGTTTATTTAAGTTATGGAATCTAGTAGTCAATTGATGACTTATGGAATCTAATTCCACAATTTTGTGTTGAAACAATGGATTGTTCATTGTCCAACTATTGAGCGTTCACTGTTTAATAATCAACTGTTTGCTTATTGGCATAATTTTTTTGAATTATTTTCAATAATATATATCATGATTGATCCCCATGTTCATATGCAAAAGCACAGAAGTCACCAACCTTCCTTAATTGCACTCATGGGTTATCTTTCATCACAAAGGGACAGAGTCTCATCAATTTTAACATATTAAGCAAAAGAAGTGAGTAATCCAAGAATCTTATAATAATAACCAAGCACATTATATCTTTGATGAAAAGTTGACACATTCAGAAACCTCGTCAATCTCTAATTGCAAAACAAAAATCCGCTACTTCAAAATTTCTTTAGCTCAACTTAGATGGCATTTAGAAAATAAGTGAAGAGAAAAAAAGAACACGTCTCAATTTTAATTTGATTGCGCCTATACAAAGAATCTATATTCCGCCAAATGTTAAAGGTAACAAGAGATGGAAAGTAAAATTCTAAATCTAAAAAAATAAAATTGGCAGATATCACTTCAAATGTAATTTTCCTTCATACATAATATCAGAGAAAGGTTTTTATAGCACAGTAGCCTTTTGAAGGTATTTTTTTTTATAAAAACTAAAAAAAATGATATAAGGCATTTAAAATTATAACTAAGAGGATAAAAATTTTAACTAAGAATTATACCTTAAAATTTTTAAAATATGATATTTTATGTAGTTAAAATTTTTTTAATTATAATTTTTAGACATTTCACATTTCTTTTAATTCATAAAAAGATTTTAAAAGGGCTATGATTGAAAAAAAAAAGTTAACTAAAGCATAAAGACAAAAAAAGGAGAAAAAAAAATGCATTCAAGTATACCTTAAAGCCTCTGGTCTACAATAGGAAGAAGTGCTACTCATGTCAGTTACAACAAAGGCTTTCCTACGTAGTTTTGGAGGATTATTAGAATCTTTGCTACAACTAATTTCTCGATGTAAAGTGCTTGCATGGAAATTGCCAACTAAGATTCTTTGAAACAAGAAGCTAATTCAAGGATTATCTCATTAAGTTTAAATTCACAAAGTATTTGAATGCAATCTTAATTGACCCAAAGCAAGAGAGTGAAAAACAATGGAACCACACTATCGTAAGCAAATCTCAAAGAACAAATGTTTTTGATTGGCAAATTTCAAATAACAATATTTAAATATATTAATTTAAAATATTTTTAATGCTTCTATATGTAAATAGATAGATTAAGTTACAAAATCTAAAGGCAATTCGTTAAGGACCACACGATAGGGAGAAGGAAAAATAATAACTAAAACAAAAAAATTTAATTTAAAAAAAGAAACAAGGAGTATTGAAAAAAGCAATTCCTTCATAAAAAAAGGGAGAATAACCACATAAGACTTCTAGATAGGATAGAACCAATGATCTTATACACTCTTACAAAACTAAGGGCAATCTTTTTGGTGTTCAGATTTATCAAATGCAATATTTGAATTTGAATCTACCATGCCTAACCTATGAACTTCTGAATCTTTTTGAACTATTCTAGGTGGCCTCCTAAAAATTTTGCTTCAAGATTATATATGACGAGTGAAAAATAACATATAAACTCAGGCTCAAAAGAATAATTTTAAAACTAAAGCGGTGTTTTTAAACTATAATATTCTACAGTTAGAAGCTCACTTCATCAAACACTATCACCATCTACATATTCCCAATACCTACCTAATTAAGAATTGAATGAAAGTTTGTTATAGAGTCTCACTTTCAATCTTCATGATGACGTGTATATCAGCACTAAGGACCCTATGGATCTCCTCCATTGATAACTTCACATTGTAGTGAAGAACTGACCCTTTTAACAAAAACAATAAATAACAAAAAAAAATGTAATGCAAACTATAATTGACTAATTGATAAATCTATCCATTAACTCCTGCGAGGAAGAAAAAGACATCTCAGGGGCCAAATGATATGGGAATCAACTCCTAATGTAAAAGAATACTCCCATTAAATGATCTTCACATTTATTGTTCATAAGAAAATCTTGAAGATTATCAAAGCAGATATAAGCATGACAAACATACCTAGAACACTCGTATAGATCAGAAAAGTAACTTCCAACATACCAACATTTTATTGTTCATATTAGATATCTTACACACCAACAATAGTTTGGTCAACACCAAAATATATATTCATTTGGCAAAGAAGATACTAATAGCTAATATTAACCAAACTAATAGCTTAAGCTAAAAACATTTTCCCAAATTTGTTGAAATCAATTACCATATCAAATAAACCCAAAATCAGTTTTAAAGGTTAAGCCAAGCACCAGAATCATTTTCACATTTAAACTCAAAAATTAATTGAAGACCATCACAATGCACACTAAAACAAAATTATAGCACATGTTGGAAATTTGAAAATGAGAAATTGTGACCCCTTAAAATGATAGAAAGATAAAGGTGTTGCTTAGAAATAAAAGGAAAAAGGACTTCCCAAAAGAAGCTTAAGGACTCTTGTTGTGAGGTTAAACCCCTCACAATTTAATGATTACCTTGTTTGATTGGTGGCATTATTTTATTTATTTATAAAAGTGAACAAAAGTTAATCTAATAACTTATTAGATAATATAAAAAAGAGTTACATAACCAGTGCAAATAAATTTTTCCAAAATGGTTCTAACATATGGGGCTTATTAGCCAATCATACTACATCAATTTAGTCATACATCTTAGTAGTAAAAAATTATTACATTTCATACTAATAAGTAACAAACGATAGATTCTTTGAGAATTTTAGGGATGGTCAATTCGACCCAAAGGTGGAGGTACTGGATAACTTGTACTAAGCCAAACTCTAGTAACTCAATTCTCGTCCATTCAATTTCCATGATATGACAAGTCATGCGCATTTTTACTATTTGAACACTTTAACACAAAACATAAGAATCATAAAATTCTCAATAAGACAATAAATATTTTAAGAATAGTTAATGGTTCAGTTGTTATATGTGTAAAAAAAAAACATTTTCATTTCTCTTGTTTATATGAGGATCATAAATCATATAAATACATATCTTGATAAATATGTATACATGTTGTCTATTTATATCATGGCATATTAACATGCAAAACAACTAGTCATAATTGCAAGTTATTGATGAAATTCCTGTGACAACATAGTTAATATACCTTTAAACCTTTTTTCATACATCATGTAATAAGCGTAATCATAAATATGAAGATGCATGAGTCATATACATAGAATATCAATAAACTAATTATGAGAGTAATCTAAGTATCAACATTAAATACTTAACATCACTTGAATTAATCAAGAACATAATCATAAATTATACTTAACTTGTCATACCTTAATTTATGCATATGTCATGAGAATAATAATTGCATACTAGGGAGTTTCCTAAGGTGAAACCACAATACAAGGCAATCAAAGACCATTATCCCCTAGAGGGAATTCCATCTTGGCAAAGAACATTGTCTATAAGAAACTATTACCTATAGGGACATTGTCTTAACAGAGAACACAGTCTATAACCATGGAGATAATCTACTATAAGAACTCTTATCCTAATATAAAACCTCATCTTCTAATGATGTGTTATTCATGACTCAAATACCAATAAAAATTCTACTAAATTTCATACTTAGAAAGGTCATAAATATTACATAGCTCAAGTAGATATAACACAAATTATCTCATCAACATAAATTTATAAAAATTGGTAACTAATTAGGAAGAATGTACCAGTAGGTGCTAATAGGATCTATATTATTATATTACCATGTCTTCTAGTGTCTTCCATGTTTTCCATATTTAAAGTTCTTTGATACATACTAGGTCTTTTCATAGTCAAAATTCCAAGTTATCCAAGTTATCCAAGTTTATTTCATGGCTACCAATATCTCTAATACTGGTTATCTATACATAGTTTTCATTCGAATGTAGTCTTCCATGTATAAGATCCATAGTCAATGTAAAGAAAACAAAGTCATTCATGCATAGGCATTATTCAAAGTGAAGTCATATATGCATAGGTTTAACATATATGTCATGCATTAGAAATTTGATTACATGTAAGTTTAGTCTTTATTGATTTAGAAGTTCAATTACATGTAGTTTTAATCTTTATTAATTATGGGTTCCATAATACCTAGATAACAATAATCCCTATGAGGAATCACAATTTAAAAGACCAAAGGGAAAGGTCACAATGCTTGAGGTCTTTTACTTTAGAGGTATACAAGGTATTAATGGAAAAATCCTCGAAAACTACCAAAATTTTTGCTTTTTGTAATACCATAATTTCCTAACTCAATATATGCTAATTTCATGTCTCATGTCATGAATCCTATGAAGGGAGCAAGAAAAATCAATTAAAATAATGAGTTTCTTAGCGTTGCATCGCATATAAAAATTTTATTCAGTATCACATGGACCATCTGAGGTCATGTATCACATTTTTATATTTAATTACATGGATACAACTCATTTCCATCATCAAAAGTGCCCTACAACTTGTGGAAAGCAAGGAGACACATAATATTTATATATGCATTTTCGGACAGAAATTTCCTCACTTCTGTCACAAACTTTGAAAAATTATAACTAATTCTAGAAAAATTGAAATCATGCATTCTTGGCCATTCTGGAAAGCTACATATGTCTACGTCATGCTAAAATTATGTCTAGACTATGAAACATAATACAAAAGATGTTTGACATTCAAAAAAGTCCAAAGATCTTGCTATTTATTGGTGTTGTCACAGGTTTTTATAGCAAACTTCAAAAATGTCCCATTAATTCCAAAAAATACAAATTATACAAATGATACCAATTTGAAAATTTGTGGATGTTAGCTAGAGGAAAAAAATAACTCTAGACCAATTCAGGCACATTTAGACCTTAAAACCCAATCAAAAATTACTTGAGATCAGTTGGGGCACCTGATATTGGGCAAGAACTTTAAAAATCAATATCTCCCTCTCTGAATATCCAAATGAGGTGCTTCTAGTTGGCATACGTCACTGGGAATATCTAACTTCTCTATATAAAATTTCGTAGCAATTGGACATTATTTGGGCCCTATGTGATAGAAATCATTTTCAGACTAATGCTATAGTACCAATGACCAAAATTAACAAAATTTTCAACTTCAACAATTCGCCAAATATTCTACAGACCTCCAAAAATTACTTACTTTAGCTTCCTGAAAAGCTCTCAATAAGTTCTAGACATATGCCAAATTTCAGACCAAGAAAAACTCATTTGGATAAGAAATGATATAGTCTCATGAAATGGTCATTTTTGCTCCCTATCAAGAGTCACTTTGGTCCAAATGGCTTCCTCTTGAGTTTGGCATCCCTTGGGCAAGTTTAAAAGCATAATTATGACTTGGGTAAACTGTCTAAATGGTTCCAAACCCCATACATCTCATTTTGCCATTCAACATCCATTAATACACTAAACATACATGTCATTCAAGGGTTTAAATCCACAATTTCATAGATTTAATGTCACATAAGGTTTACATGGAGTCTATACATCATGTTACAAGTGCTCAAGGTCTTACATTACCAAAAATAATATACACAAAGCTTCTTTAACATTCCATCATAAGTAAAACTACAAAATGAACAAAGTACAACCATTCAATGCTCTTGGCTTATATTTCCTTGGTTTTGAGCACCACCTAGATATTTCAAGAGTAAGAGGGAAAATGGAGTGAGATTCTAAGAATCTCAATAGCTTACACACACTCATTCATATACATTCAAGGCATACATACATCAATGACACAATTATGAAACATAAGGTATGCAAGGCTACAATTTCATGCCACATCTACACATCAAGATCATTTTCATACTCTAGGGACTTTTAGTTTTGCCTTACCCTATTTCTAGGACTTTTGGAGTTGCCTCACTCTTAGTTTAGGGACTTTTGACTTAGTCTCACCCTTCTAAGAGACTTTTAGTCTAGTCTCACCCATGCCTTAAGACTTTTGACACATCTTCACCTACTTTAAGGGACTTTTGGCATTACCTTACCCTTATGAGCCAATCTCACATTCAAAGGCATTCAAAAGAATACATTGGTACCAATGCAATTTCAAGAGATCATGTGGCATATTACCAAATCATAACAACACATACAAGCACACCATGACATACATATGCAAATAAGAAAGTATGCAGAATAAGGTGGAAAGCTACCTTTCAATTTATGCAAGTTTACTTTGCTAATTCCTCCCTTCCTTGATTTCACAAGAGCACTTAGGTGGTTAATTATTCTCTTGGCCTACACATCACAAGAAACACACAATCACATAATTGAAGTAAGCTAAGATACTAAACTAAAACTTAAACACATACTTGGTTTCATACTTTGTATTATGGTTCCATAATTAGTCTAATGAAGTAACTCTTAGAACTCAATTTCTAAGTTCCATTCTCTTATTATTTCTAGACTTCTTGGACTTATTTAAGGTCCTTGGAGCCATCACACATTCAATCGTACAATTAGAAAACTAAGTTGCTTCACAAAGTACCATTATGGACACCATTGTCCTATCTCCTAATCCATGGTTCCTAAATTTTTTCCAATGGTTTCTCCCATCTTCTAACATCATATAAAGTCCTAAATCAAGGCTAGAACAAATTAAAACATCCTTTATCTCCTTCTTCCTAGCTTGGCCGAGATACCCATCATAAATGGGGTTCTTGGAGCTTTTGAATTTTCCTTGATGGAAGAGCCATTTGGGGAGGTTTCTAAGGGTCTTAGGAGCTCAAGGAAACATTTAAATAGCCCAGAAAATATTCACATAAAATTAGATACCCTAAAAAATTTCACACTTTCCTAACTTGATTTTTATTTATTTTTCTTGGAATTTCTTATCATATTCTACCTTCCCAAGGTTTAAAACCCTTGTTTCTCTCTCAGTTTTGGATAGAAAATCCCTCCCCCATATGGTTTTGGTTTAGGCCGAAAATCTCCCAAGGAAGAAGCAACAACAACAAGTAGTTACTTTGGTTTCAAGTTTGCTTTCAAAGCCTTTCTTCCTTGGTTCTTTTCTCCTTGAAAAATTTGAACTGCCCCTCTAAGTTCTATACCAAAAACAGAAACAAACATCTCAAGAAAACCATAAAAAGAAAGCAAAGAAGGAGGGGAGCAAGGTTGGAGGAAGAAAGAGCATGAAATTTCATGGATTTACCTATCTTTTTCTTGATTTTTCTCCTCCTTTTCTTTTCCTTCTTGTGAGCCTAAGAGAGCAAATCATATTTTGTATTTTGGTGAAGAAAATTTCGTGCTTAAGAAGGTGAGAAAAGAAAGAAGAAGTGTGCGGGAGTTTGTGAAAGCATACTTTTTTAAAAATTTCAATTTTGTCCTTCCGTAATTACAATTTTGTTTCGACCTTGTTTTAGCTCCTTTTTTAGAACTATTTTTTCTATTATAAAATTTAGGATCCCAATTTAATAAAATATCTTTGGAATCACTCAATTTAGAGCTAAAACTTTACCAAACAAACAGATCAAAGTTCGAGTCAACTGACGTTAAAAAAATACACCAGAAGGGCTTTACCAGTGCCAGAACTTTCCATAATTTTTGGGGCCTCTAAAAACCCTAGAAACTCAACAATTTTATTTAAAAATTCCTTCTATATGTTTTTTCAAAAGTTGCACTTATTTACGAAAATATCATTACATTTTGTCAGTTTCCGTTACAATTTGTTTTTCCATCCTAATTTCATTTTTCTTTTTGTCTGAGTCTAAAAATATCATTTTTAAGAGTTTAGAATTCTACCCAAATTTTTTGGGATATTATCTAGCCCATTTCAGAGGGCTTGCTTTTATACCGCTCATTTCATTGTTTTACAAAAATTACATTCGTTACACTTTTCCCCTTCATGATATCAACTTCAGTGTTGCAGTGCTCCTTAGTGGTGCCACGACACCACATGAGACTTTTATGTGGCTAGTAGAAAGCCTAGCTTTATGACACTAGGGTCATCTTCTACCTTAGGAAGCTTGTGTTTTTGCTATTTATGTTATGCACTTTTCTATTTATGACTTTAGCGACCTCAGATGAGTTATTTTAAGCATTTAGCAAGCATTATGGCTCAAATTAATACCCTTTAAACATGATTTTAAGTTTCCCAGAGTATTTTATCATGTTTGGCCATTAGAGATCCTCTAGAGAGAAAAAATGCTAAGGTGAGAGAAATAGAGCTTTCAAGCTATATTAAACATACCACAAGCATCTACTCATAACAAGGTCTTCATCTAAAGCATCATATCTCATGGAAAGGCTATTCTAGAGCCTTAACTAAGAGACCCTTTAGAGAGAGAAAATAGTGGAAAGTAGAGAGATGTGCTATTACAAAATCTTAAGCAGGTAGTAAGCACTCAACTACACAATCCTTTTAGAGTTAGCAATATTAGTAAAAAGCTCACTCTTAAGCTTTGGCCATGAAAGCTCTTAGAGAGAGAAATCAAAGTAAAGAACATAGAAGGAGGAAATGGAGGGTTTTCAAGCATGTACAAGGCATTTATCTTCATCAAGTAAGTTGTCTAAGGCATAAAATGTTATAACTCAAGTGAGACACAATTTTTTTAATCCAATAGAATAGTAAAAGAAAAGGGAGAGAAACAAAGGTGAGAATGAAGATATAAAATAACATGGTCATTCTTAGTAAGATAAGGAGTCTTACCTCATTGTTGAGTTTGGAGTTTACTTCTATTCCTCCTTCCTTAGCTCTTTCTCACTTTTGCCATCCCTTTTCTCTCCTATGTTTTCTTAGCTCTTTGATCTTCCTACTTCTGGTTTTCTCTTTTTGTGCTTTCTCTTATGAAAAGTGAAATGTTGGGAATTAATGGATGGGGTTTTAAATGTATGCACAATAAATTTCCCTAAATTTTGTGCCCAATTCTATCAACATGTTCCATCCCTTATTGAGCAAGTCAGTTGATTAACTTGTGACAGATAAAATTTTATTTATATTTTTTAGTACTAAGTATAAAAATTGTTTCTAATCATTTGAAAATATATATTAAAATTTTCAACTTTTATCACTTGTTATACTTGTAGTGTCACTTTATCCATAAGAATTATATTTTGATATAGGCTAAAAGGGCATTTTGGTATAGCCAAAATTGTAATTTAGTCCTAACTCAAATTATGACTTTTGAATTCTAAACTTTTAATATTATATTTTGATCTCAAATTTTCACCTAAATTTTTTTATTCTTCAAATATTTTTCTTATATTTTTAGGATCTTTTGACCTTAAGAGTTTCTAAAATTTAATTTCTCAAGTATTGGTTTCATAATATCTTCCTATTTCATAATTTAGAAAAATGCCAAATAATTGTCAACAATCCTTTCAAAATCCTAGTAAATTCCAAAAAAATCTATTGAATTTTCTCTAGTATATTTAAACTTATATTTCACTAAATCTCCATTTTTTGCCCATTACTTGGCCTTTAATTATTTTTTAACCTTAGTTAATTTGTTTTAAAACTTCTAAATATCATTTAATGAATTCCTATTGGAATAAGGATGTTACAGTGAGCTAGAGCTCTGATTTGGATTCAATGAATGAGCAAAACAACATAATAAAAAAAGAAAAAAAAACTATTTAAGCACTCAGAAGGCAATAATAATTACATATTTATAAAGATATATAGGAAAAAGATAGACCATTAACAAGGAAAGAATATAGATCCATGAGCATAATTAACAACAAACTTCACACACAGAAAGATCTATCAATAACATAAATATAATGAGTAATTATTCACAGTACAATAAACCTGTCAAAAATGCCCAAGAATACATACAAAATAGGTTTTCTATATTAAGAATGAGAAGAAGTAGTATTTTCATACCAAAAGTTTCTAAGAAAAAAAAAAGATTTGGAATATGGGAATAATTTAAGTATGAAGTATATGAGAATCTAAGTATTAACACACATTATTAACAAACTCCATATCATTATCCATCAACAACATACACGTAACCACTAATCAGCAATAAAATTTGCAAATAAAATCAAACTCGAAGCATTAGTTGCATCTTAGAGGAGTAATTCAAAATAAAACACGAAAGATTGAAATGAAGAAAGTGAACATAATAACAAAGAAGTTTAAGAGTTTAAGGAGAGAAAAGCCAAAGACTAGCAAACAAAATACAAATCTTTTGTGTAACTTGACAGAACAAAGTAAAAGAAATAGATATATATATATATAATAAAATTAAAAATAAATAAATATTTATATGAGAAAAAAAGTCCTTTCCTTTTAATATTCTTTTTTCTTCCTTCTTTGTTCATTCTTGCTTCCTTTTGTTCTTCATTTTTATTGACCCAGTTCGACCTTTCTTTCCCCTCTTATGCTTGTGTATTCTCTCTTTCCTAGGTTGTTGTAATTTTTCCTCCACTTTGGAGCCACCACTGGCATCATGCAGGTCTTCTTAAGCTTCTCGACTGTTGGTTCAAGCATTGTGACCTGTTGAGCAGTGCTAACCGTGTCATTAGTTTGTGGTGAGCCTCTTTCCATCCCATCTCCATTTTTGTTTCATTCTTAATGTCAAATCCACTTATTTTTGTCTTTCCTTCCCATTTTTTGTCTTATCCCAACTCTAAGGGTGACAAAGGTATTGAGATTTTTCCCCTTTGCTTGGTTGGCCAAATAAGGATGAGAAATGTGGTGTTCTTTTGATTAGGCTTCCTAACCATGTTAAGTATGCATAAATCTTCAATATTTGCTTCCTTGAAATGATTTTTGAACTTAAACTATGGATTGGAATTTAAATGGGAAGATTTAAGTCAATGGTTAGTTGTATGCTTGTGGGTAGGGTTATGAAATAGGAAGTTCATTAAATAGCTGTCATTGGACTAAGAGAATATTAAGAATTGCTGTTTTGGGCCTACGTAGTAATTTGGTGAATTTAGGTGTTGTCAGAAGACTCTGCAAACACTAGCAGTGAAGGGAATCTATCCTTCAAAGAATAACAAATGCCACAATAGTTATAGGTACCATCTATGAGTACATAATGGGTTTTAATGCGCTTCACAATTACCTTTAATTCTAATATTGTCATGTCCTTCTCTGTATTCCGCTGCATGAATTGAAATTTTTGCTGAATGTATTCTCAAGGCACATGAATTGATCTTTGAGGAACTTTTTAATTAAGTAATTATTTATTTATTTATTTATTATTTATTTATTTGATCTTATTTATTTATTCATTTACTTCACTAGCTATATTTGGTTCTGCATAGTAGTAACCTCTTGTCTAAATATTTGGATAAAGGTATATAAATTGGAAAATAGCACTAGGGCACTATTACAACAACTCTAACTTCTAATTATAGTATTTAATTTTAATTATGTGATTAATGATCATAAATCAAGGGCTAAAGTCATTACAAATAGCTAAATTAGGAAAAAGTGAAGAAATTTAAACCTTGATGTTATTGGGGAATTATTAATCATAAAACAAAATGATTTAAACCTATAAGTGATTTAAGTTATCAAATAAAACCTTAAATTCATTCCATCACTAGTTCTCTATCCATAAAACCCTTTTATAATTGTTCTCAAGTCATTTCATAACATTACCATAGGGAAATCCAATGTTTCTAAGTAAAAATAAGAGTTTAGAAGACTTAGGCCGTGACTTGGACCTTCCCCACTGTAGCTAAATTGGTTACTAAAACTTAAAAACCAAGTTTGTGAGCTTATGCTATGACTTAGTATACCTGCGCTACAACATAAATGGCTACTAATACTCAAAACCAAAAATACGCATCTTGCATTGCAACTCAGGCTTTGCACACCACGACAAAGTTACCCAATGGACCCTATCCACACTGTGGTGGGCTTCACTTATGCCATGACAAAACAAGCTATTGGAACTCTACTTGATTTTCATCGTAGCGAAGTCACTCTCTGGAATCCTCCTTAATTATTTTTCCCAAAATATGCTGCGACTAAGAGTCCTACGCTGTGGTGAAACTCAGTTCTATTCCACTTTTAGGAAAAATTTTTACCCTATACCGTGGCAAGACATCTCGCGTCGTGGCGCTTCTAGCCTTTGAAAGAGCTCTGGCCGTGACTTATGTAGTTTTGGCTGCAGCTCAACCTTCCCCTAGACCTAAACTTCCTCATTTTCATCCCAAACACTCCAACTTTTCCTCTAGTAGCATTCTAAGGTCATTCTACCTTAATTTGTAAGGTTTTAATGGCATTTAACTACTTAAATTATTCAGCATACCTATCATAACCAATTGAGGACTTAAGTATTGATTCCAAATCCATCTATCTACCATACATCAGTAAGCTTATAAATTTTTATGGCAAAGAGTGCAACAACCTCTAATATTGTCATTTATAAGGATACATACATATGGTAGTTGAACTACCATATGCACTATTGGGATAAACACTTATAGCATGGCATAATCATAATCTCAATTGATTAAGTAATGGTTCTGCATTAACAACATCTCGCATTAGATCATCCTTGGGTGCTTGCATCAGATTTCAAACTATTTGAGATCTAGCTCCCTGTTAATTACACCATTAATTACAAAACACAAAAATACCTACACTTAGCAATATGATTACATGATGATGTTATACAAAAGAACTATAAAAATTAGCATATACTCTAAGTCAGGTTAGTCCAAGTACAGGGTTTCCATACATGGTCTCAACTCATGGATATTTATCTATTTGCTTTCCTATATCTTTACCCAATGAGCCTTCACCTGAAATTATTAACCCATAAAATGGGATGAGATATGAATCTTAGTAACCAAGAGGGAAATTCCATTCATATATACTATGTTAATCAACATATGTGTATTTCAATCAAATAAGCATAAGAAATATCCATCATATCAGCAAATAAAATAGTTAAGCTACCAGTGACTACTATTTCATACTAGTAATCACATATAACACGTTAACAGCCAATAACATCGGGAGTGATCCATCCACGATGCTAACTCCCCAATGAGCACAACTTGTACTTAGTGTATTTTGGGATTTGATCATAATGCAGTGCCCGATCAAAGTATGATATATAGGTGGTAGCTGCACTACAGCTCTACCATAGACTCACACAAGGTCCAAATACAACAATTCAAATAACTAACCAATCATTTAGCATTCAAAATCATATATGTATAGTAGATATAAGATTAAAGTAGACATATACAAGGAATTAAAATTTAACCCCGATTACCTCACTTAATTAAGCATATTCTTGAAGCCAAAGGTGAATTTTCACCCTTTAGAGATTCCTAAATCAAATCAAGCATGTTCTTAGTGCTAATTACAATATAAATAGGATGCTATAAAATTTAATCATTACAAACTACTTAAAGAGCAACTACCTAGCCACCGAGAGGCTCTAAGTTCAGATTTGGTTTCCCCGACACTAGAAACTTTAAAATACCACTTCAATTTCTGGTTAAATTCTCACAAAATCAAAGTTCATACCATAAGTCAGCTGTAGGGGTCTCTATCCAGTAGAAAACACATCAAAATAGGAAGAGGATACTTACCTAACAATCTTTTAACCTCTACCTTCGAAAACCCACCATGAAAATACCAAATAACAAATTTCATATTTGAGTTTAAGGTGAAATTACTCCACACAAAAAACTAATGAAGTCAAAATTAAAGAGAAAGAAGAGAGAATTAAGCTCCAGATAGATTACCTTGACTGAATCTTGCTCTAGAAGGGAAGAATGGTGAGATTGTGCTGAAGAAACCCTAGACTACTTAGAACCTTTGAATTTTCTCTTAAGCCTTTTGTGTTTCTGTAGAAGAGGGAGGAGGCTTATATGAATTTAGGGTTTTATGTGGGTTTTGGATTGACCTAAAAGCCCACTATTCAATTGGGTCCATTTTTCTAATGTTGGGCAAGGTTTTATGGTTTGGGTTATAAAACACTTAGGGTTAGGATAAAATGTGCTGACCTAAATGCTTAAAATCTACTTGGGTTCATATGTGAACTTGTTGGGCCAATTGATTGATGAGTTTATGGAGGTCTTGTGCTAACCTAAGGGTCCATGTCTCACTTAGGCTTATTTTATGAGTTTTGGGCTTCTAAGAATTAGGTTAGGCTAATACTAAATGGGTCCTTTTGAGCTAAGTCTTTTAAAATGAAATTAAGTTTCCATAAATCTTTATCCTTAGGGATTTAAATTAATTATGGCTTTAGATTAAATTTCTAACCTAATTGAATCTTAAATCCAGATTAATAATTTTTTTCTCTATAAATCTTTATTTCCCACAATTTGCCTAATTATCCGCATAATAATTCTTTAATTGCCTATAATTACTCTTAATAAATTTTGAGGTGTTACAACTATAGGTGAATTTTCTTGTCATATCACCTTTAACTTTATAACAAGATGAGAATTCATAGTGGAATGATATAGTCATTGGTTGAGCTAATGATTGGGAAGGTTATATTAGGTTAAGGAAGATCTGGGTGGAGAAGGAAATGCCTATTAAGTGTAGTCACTTGTGGGAGAAGTGTAAAGAGCTGCCAATGAACTATAGCTGCCCCATGGAAATATAAACCCTTAGATGTAAGAGGAAAGGTGAAGAAGGAGCTACTTGTTAAGTGTAACTACCTGTAGGAAAAGGATAAGGATCTGCTAACAAGGTGTAATTGTCACCTTATGGGATTGGGTGTTGATTCTCTCTTAAAATAGCCATATTAAAGGACTTGGAGTCTTAAAAATTAACTCTTGCATTTGTTGAATGGTAGAAATGTTATTTAATTAAATTATATTGGTTAATTTATGACCTTTCTATTTTAGTTATGGTAACTAGTTATTTGCTCACTAAATTTTCTACTCACTCCTTATATTTCAACATTTTAGATAGTGGTATTAGATTCGACCTACCTTCATCATCTTAAACTTATAGGTTAAAGTGGTGAGCCCTGTAAATGAATTGCAAGGGTGTATTTGTGTTATAGTAAAGGATTTGATTGTATATTATAATGTACCTTAGACATGGCTCCACTTAACATAGATTATATTCCCCTCCTTTATTTTTGTTCTTTTGATACGTTAAGAACTAGTTGTGGAGAGCAGAGCTCTCCCTTGTTGTATTTATTGGTCTTTTGGTTGTTTGCAAAAATTTGAGATGTCTTATTTACTGGGTATACTCCGCCAAAATTTCTATAAAAAGCCAAAAATATGGATTTAGATATCTAATGAGATGGGATTATAATTAATGCGCTACTACTTGTGTAAAACTTTTCCTAGGCCTAATGAATTATAACTCAGACTCGTGGATAAGAACTCCCTCATGGTTTCCCTATGCCGGTCATTCTCCCTTGTTTTAGAGGCATGATAAAGTTGGTATCATAACTTAGGATTTCTGCAAGTGTCCTCTAATGACACCTTAGTTATCTTTATGAAACTAGGCATAATCATAATTGAGGTATCATCAGAAGCCTTATAAGGTGTTAACGATTCCTTCCTTTTATGTAATTCCTTAGGAAGTGTTAGTGTATGTGAATATATATACACACACACACATAAATATTTGGTTTATGTTTTAAACTTATGCTTTAGTTTATATAAAGCGATGATGCCAACTAGATCTAATGTAGCTATGGAAGTAGCTACATAAGAAAATGTACATAAATCTTCTATTGGGGCTTCTGCCCTACCGATAGCCCCAGCCTTTAAGGGTTGTAGTAGAGGTGTCGGTAGAGGTCAAGGTAAGCATGGTAGACCTAATGGACAAGGTAGGGTAGCCCCACGCCCAGTGGAGAATGTGACAGTAGAAGGAGTTCTGCCCCTTTAATTGTAATTAAGGTTGTTAGATGCTTTAATGGTTTAGTTACAGGGAACAGTTGAGGAATTAACAAATGCAGCATAAGCACAAGGAGCCAAAATTGATCAGTTAGTAGGTGTTGATGCCCCACAAGTCCAAGCTTAGATTTAGCCTACTCCAGTGGTGTAGCTAACAAAAAATGAGAGGAGGAGCACTGATAACTTGATATCCTAATTTTTGAAGTTAAAACTACCAAAGTTTTATAGGTTTGATAGTCAAAAGGACTTCTAGCTTTTCATTGATGGTGTTAAGAAGGCATGTTGAGCTATTAAATGCTTAGGTAGGGGAAAGATTGAATTAGCCATTTACCAAAAGCAAGATGCGACTTATACATAATGTGAGAACCTATTTCTAGGAAGACTTGCAAGATTACCCCTGATGACTTGAAAAGAGTTCAAAGAAGCTTTTATGGCTAGATTCTTGCCTAAGAGTACTAGAGATGCTAGGCATCAAGAATTTGGGACTTTAAGGCAAGTCCTAGGCATGAGTGTCTCTAAGTATGATAACCATTTTACACAGTTATCACATTCTGCACCTCATTTGGTTTCAACAAAGAGTGATTAGATTGAGAGGTTTATGGACTGATTGTTATGCCTATTGTTTAATGTAATAACAACTTAAATTGAGTAATTTTCCTCTTATGTAGCGGTAGTTGATTGTGCTAGGAAGATTGAATTGTGAGGGATGGAAGAGAATGCTCCCTTTAAAAGGCGAAAGAAGGGAATTGACAAAAAACAACAGAGTGTAAGGTATTTGGTAGGTGAGTTGAGACTTCAGGATCAAGGCTGAACATTATCTCTAATACCAAAGAAACTAAAGAAATTTTTAGGTAATGTAGTTGGTTAGAGATCATATCAAAGTGGCAATGAGCATCATGCCCAATATGGCTCAGTTCAAATGAAACGTGATAGAAATTGCCATCCCATTTATAGAAAGCTTAATTCAGGGCAATGTTATGAGGCAACAGGTGCATGCCATCGTTGTAGGAAAGTTAGACATTTAAAGAAGAATTGCTCGCTCTAGCAGCATGGGTTTAGTCATAGATCAATTTTATCATCTCGCCATATAGCTTTTATGGTAGTGACATCAATTTAGTTAATTCCTACACAACTAGGTAAGGATGGTGCTGAGAAAGGTACAGGAAGCAAGGGGTAAGCCTCTGCAAGAAAAGGACAAGCCCATATTCACCTTGACACAATAGGATGCACAGGCCTTTAATGTAGTCATGACAGGTACATTTTAAGTTTGTTCTTATGATGCTCGTGTGTTGTTCTATTTTGGTTTCACTATTCATACATATCTTCTCATTTTGCTAAATGGGCTAGTAGGAATCCAGTTAAATTAGATGATTCCTTTATGGTTATGACTTCGATCGGTGAATCATTATTAGTGAACCATGTATGTCGGTCTTGTAAAGTCCTAGTTGAGAGTAGGGAGACTATAGCAAATTTGGCAGTACTTGATATGATTGACTTTTGATGTCATCCTTAGTATGTATTAGCTAGCTTCATGCCATGCCACACTAGATTGTTACTTAAAGGTAGTGAGGTTTAACATTCTGGGTGAACCACCTTTCTTGATATAGGGTGACTGTAGTGAAATACCAAGTAATCTGATCTCTTTAATGATAGCCCGAAGGATGTTAAGCAAAGGGTGCTAGGGATACCTTGCTATCATTAGAGATGTTGATACAAAAATAGCAAGCGTGCAACAGGTTCCAGTAGTCAGAGAGTTTACGAATGTGTTTTTGGAAGAGTTACCCAAGTTACCACTGGATAAGGAGATTGAATTTAGCATTGATGTGGTTTCAGGCACAACTAATTTTCATACCTCTTTATCGCATGGCACCTTCAAAACTGAAAGAGTTAAAAAAATTAGCTATAAGACTTACAAGATAAGGGTTTTTTTCATCCAAGCACATCCCCTTGGGGTGCTTTAGTGCTTTTGCTGAAAAAGGAGGATAGGTCCTTACGGTTATACATTAATTACAGGCAACTTAATAAGGTGACAATCATTAATAAATACCCATTGTCTCATATTAATGATCTTTATGATCAATTGCAAGGTGTGCAATGCTTTTTTCAAGATAGACTCGTGCTCTGGATACCACCAGTTGAAGATAAAGAAGGAAGATGTGCCCAAGTTTGCCTTTTGAACTTGTTATTGTCACTTTGAGTTTTTAATGATGTCCTTTAGGTAAACTAATGCACCTACAACGTTCGTGGATATGATGAATTGGGTGTTTAAACCATTTTTGGATAAATTCGTTATAATATTCATTGATGACATCTTGGTTTATTTAAAAAGTTGAGAAGAATATGGATGGCACTTACAACTGGTGTTGCAAAAGCTAAGGAAAGAGCAATTATATGCAACGTTTTCTAAATGTGAATTTTAGATAGATTAAGTGGCATTTGTTGGCCATGTTTCAAGAAATGGTATTCAGGTGAGCCTAAGCAAGGTAGAAGCAGTCCAAAAATGGTCTAAACTTACCACGATTACTAAAATTCATAGCTTTTTGGGTTTGGCTAAATATTATTATCACATTATAAGGGATTTTTCTAAAATAGCTACCCTATTGACTAGATTGACTCAAAAGAATGTCAAGTTTTAGTGTTGGATGCTTGTGAAGAAAGCTTCCAAAAGTTGAATGAGTGTTTGACCTTTACTAGTCTTGACTTTACCCTTGGGGATAGAAGGTTATGTCCTGTATTGTGATACTTCTAGAGTAAGGTTGGAGTGTGTTTTTATGCAATATGGATGTGTGATAGCGTATGCTTTTAGGCAACTTAAAAGACATCAGCAAAATTACCCTCTTATGACTTAGAAATGGCAATGATAATGTTTGCTCTCAAAATTTAGCGACACTATCTTTATAGTGAGATTTGTGAGATCTATACTAATCATAAAAGTTTTAAATATATCTTTTAGTAAAAAAATCTCAACCTTAGGCAACCAAGATGGATAGAACTACTTCAGGATTATGACTGCACTATTTGTTATCATCCTAGCAAGGCTAACGTGGTAGCAGATGCCTTAAGTAAAAAGTTAATGGGCAGTCTAGCTCAGACTGCAAAGGTTAAAAGGCTATTAGTGGAAGAAATTCATGATTTGGAAGAAGGTGGGACAAAGTTTGAAATTGCTAATTTTGGAGTATTCTTAGCTCATGTACAAGTCTATTAATCTCTTGTTGAGAAGGTAAAGGCATTTTAGAAATTCGATCCCAAGTTGAACAGGGTCATGCTAGGAGTAAAAGATGGTAAAAAAATAGCAAATTTATTGTGGATTCTGAAGGTGTGCTTAAATTTAGGGATCAATTATGTGCACCGTAAGCGGAGGACCTAAGGAGAGAAATATTAGAAGAAGCTTATCATTTAGCATATATCATTCATCCAAGATCAATAAAAATGTACTAAGATTTGAAGTAATCTTAATGATGGAATGGTATGAAGGGAGATATAGCCGAATTTTTTTATCCTTACCTAGTGTGTCAACAAGTGAAAGTTGAATATTAGAAACTAGCAAATTTGCATCAACGACTAGATATACCAAAGTGGAAGTGGGAGAGAATCATAATGGATTTCATAATAGGCCTACCCCGTACCTAAAAAAAGTATGATTCTATTTTGGTGATTATAGATAGATTAACTAAGTTAACACATTTCCTTCCTGTTAAGACTACTTATAGTGTGGCTAAATATGTACAACTCTAAGTGAAATGGTGAAATTGCATGGTGTACTGATGTTTATAATTTTTAATAAGGGTCCCCAATTTATTTTTCATTTCTGGCAGGCTTTTCAAGAAGCCTTGGGTACACGAGTGAATATTAATATTGCTTCCCTTCCTTAAACTAATAGGCAGTATGAGGCAACAATTTAGGTGCTAGAAGATATGTTGAGGGCATGCGTCCTTGATTTCGATAGTAGTTAGGAGAGTGGCTTGCCTTTGGAGAAATTTGCATATAATAATAATTATCAGGCTAGTATCTAAATGGTACTATTTGAAACACTATATGGAAGATGGTGTAGGTCACTAATTGGATGGTTTGAGGTTGGCGAAGGCAAACTGTTAGGCCCTGACTTGGTATAAAATGCACTAGAGAAAGATTGTTGATAGCTCAAAGTAGACATAAGTCTTATATAGATCATAGATGTTTGAATTTGCAGTAGAGGATCTTGTTTTCTTGAAGTTGTCACCTATGAAAGGCGTGATGAGGTTTAGAAAGAGGGGAAAGTTAAACCCAAGGTATGTAGAGATCTTAGATAAAGTTGGTTTATCATTTGGATTTACCACCGAGCTAGTAGGAGTGCATTCATTATTTCATGTGTCTATGTTAAGAAAGTATTTGTCTAACCTTTTTGACATAATCAAATCTCAAGAAATTGTGTTGGACAAGGAGTTGACGTATTGGGAAGAGCTTGTCACAATTGTAAATAAGCAGATAATGAATCTTTGTTTGAGAGAAGTGGCAATGGTTAAGGTGTTATGGTGTAACCATTCACAGGAAGAAGCTACGTGGGAGGTAGAAAGTGAAATGTATACCAAATATCTTACTTGTTTAGATTTTAAGGTTATAATTCAAGTTTTAAATTCAAGGGCTTAATTTCTTAAGGAATGTAATAACTCGGCAAAACAAAGTAAAAGATATATATATATATATATATATGAAAAAAAAATCATTTCCTTTTAATTTTGTTTTTCACCTCCTTCTTTGTTCATTCCTACTTCCTTTCGTTCTTTTTTTTTTTTGTCCCAATTCAGCCTCTCTTTCCCTCCTGTACCTGTGTATTCCATCTCCTTTAGGTTGCCTTCATTTTTCCTCTACTGTGGAGCCACCACTGGCATTGTGTAGGTCCTCCTAAGCTTCCCCACTGCTGGTTCGAGCATTATAACCCGTAAAGAGGAGCCAGCCATGCCGTTGGTCTATAGTGAGCCTTTTTCCATCCCATCTCCATTTTTCTTTCATTCTTAATGCCAAATCCACTAATTTCTATCATTTCCTCCCTTTTTTTTTTGCTTATCTAAGCTCTAAGGTGATAAAGGCATTGAGATTCTTCCCCTTTGCCTGGTTGGCCGAATAAGGATGAGAAATTTAGGGTTCTTTTGATTAGGATTCCGAACCATGTTAAGTATGCATAAATCTTCAATTTTTGCTTTCTTGAAATGATTTTTGAACTTAAAGTATGGATTGGAATTTAAATGGAAAGATTTAAGTTAAGGGTTAGTTGTATGCCTATAGGTGGGGTTATGAAATGGGAAGTTTGTTAAATAGCTATCATTGGACTAGGAGAATATTAGGAATTGTTGTTTTAGGCCTACGTAATAATTTGGTGAATTTTTTGTGTTGTCAAGAGATTCTATGAACGTTGGCAATGAAAAGAATTCATCCTTTAAAGAATAACAAGTGTTGCAATAGATATGAGCACCATCTGTGAGTAGATAACGAGTTTTAATGTGCTTCATGGTTACCTTTAATTTTAATATTGTCATGTCCCTCTTTAAGTTTTGCTACATGAATTAAAATTTTTGTTGATTGTATTCTTGAGGCATATGAATTGATTTTTGAGGAGATAACTTTTTAATTAAGTATTTATTTATTTATTTATTTATTTGAACTTATTTATTTATGCATTTATTTATTTATTTATTATTTATTTATTTACTTCATTAGCTATATTTGGTTTTGCATAGTACTAACCTCTTGTCTAAATATTTCGATAAGGGTATATAAATTTAAAATAGCACTAGGATAGTATAGGTAAATTTTCTTGTCATATCACCTTTAACTTTATAACAAGATGAGAATTCATAGTGGAATGACATAGTCATTGGTGGAGCCAATTATTGGGAAGGTTATATCAGGTTAGGGAAGGTTTGGGTAGAGATGGAGTTGCCTATTAAATGTAGCCACTTGTGGAAAAAGGGTAAAGAACTGCCAACGAGGTGTAATTATCACCTTATGGGATTGGGTGTTAATTCTCTCTTAAAATGGCCACATTAAAGGACTTGGAGTCTTAATAATTAACTCTTGCATTTGTTGAATGGTAGAAATGTTATTTAATTAAATAATGTTGGTTAATTTATGACCTTTCTATTTTAGTTGTGTCAACTAGTTATCTACTCACTGAGTTTTCTACTTAATCCTTCTATTTCAACATTTTAGATAAGGGTGTTGGATTTAACCTACCTCCATTGTCTTAAACTTGGAGGTTGAAGTAGTGAGCCTTATAAATGAATTGCAAGGGCGTATTTGTGTTGTAGTAAAGGATTTGGTTAGATATTGTAATGTATCCCAGACATGGCTCCACTTGACACAGATTATATTACCCTGACTTATTTTTGTTCTTTTGATATGTTGAGGATTGGTTGTGGAGAGTAGAGCTCTCCCTTGTATTTGTTGGTTTTTTAGCTATTTGTAAGAATTTAGGATGTCCTATTTATAAAGGATACATTGCCAAAATTTCTACAAAAAGCTAGAAATACTGATTTAAATATCCAATAAGATGGGATTATAATTAATGTGCTACTACTTGTGCAAAATTTTCCTAGGCCCAATGAATTAGTAGGTTGTAATAAGTCAGACTTATGGATAAGAATTCCCTAGTGGTTTCCTCGTGCAGTCATTCTCCCTTATTTTAGGGGCGTCACACTATACTGGTTGATAACCTAAACGTGTTGCTGATGTAGATAACCTTAGGACAAAGTTGAAGCAATAAAGATTTCCAACGAAAGTAAATGAACAAGCTAGCCAATGGGGAAAAATAGACCAATTAAATCTACTTGATGAATCTAAAGAGATAGATGAAAACATAACGCAAACATATTTGCAAGTAAAAAGTAATTTGAAGTCCGTGATTGATTTTAGAAAATCATATGGGCATAATATGGAAGAGGTGAAACTTGGTTTGTGAGAAACAACACAAAAGCATGAAAACCATAAAAAATATATATTACTTCAATTAATTGCTACATCTATTTTGTTAGAGAGATCTCAATCAACAATACAATCATCAATGCACAAATTAAGAAATAAGAAAATTGAAGGGAAAGGGGAGGGGTAATTTAAATATAAGTGATCCATATATATGATTAATAGTCAAATTAGGGACAAATCAATGATAGAATTGAAGAAGGCAATACAATTAAAATAAAAATAAAACAAAACTTCATACAAAGCTTTATTGTCTATTTTAATGATGATAAACAAAGATCAACTAATAGTTTAACAATTCAAAAATTTTGGAAACCATAATATTAATAAGAATGATCATGTTTGGTTTGACATACAAGTAGTGTTTCATAAAAGTTTATAAGTTAAAATAGATGTGATATGAAATTTCTATGATTTTTAATTATAAGAGATGTTATTTTATCTGACATTTATATCTTAAATGACATCTATTACGTTTGACATCATTGTACTAAATATGGACATTTTGGATGTTTACTAACATCCAACATGTTAAGATCAAGATCACCATATATTTATATCAAATACCTTCTATAATTATTAAAAACATACATAAAATATATTTTAAAACTAAAATAATTCATTATTTAACCAATGTTTTAAAAGCAAACCAACAATTCATGGTTTTATGGTTGAATTAAAATTTCAAAATTGACATATAACACAAATAATTAAATATATAATTTATTAGAAAAGCATAATATATAGTAAGTATGAATTATGGTAGTGTTAAATTAATTAAAAGTAACAAAAGTACAATATATAGTAGAATAAATTACACTAATGGCTTGTTTGGTAGGCGTAAATGGAAAGGTAATTGTAAGATTTTGTATAATGCCTATTATATTTTTATAATTATTATTCAAAAATATCTATTACTTTTTATAACTTTTTTAAAATAAAGATACAAAAGTCATTATCTAATCATATCAATTTTTTTTGGGGCTAGAATTAAAGACCATGCTATTTAGTAACCTAAGTATCCTTATATTCACGTTATTTTTTGTCCAATTATATTCAAATGTGCACAAATAAAAATAGAAAAAAAAGAGTAAATTTTGTGTTTCATTAAATTTAACAAAGCCTTATTTTGATTATCATATATCAATTAACAATCAATGTGTCACAAGCCATCTATGTAAAGAGATAATGGTTTTATAGTTATTTTCTTTTCTCTTTTATACACATTAACTTGTTTATTATAATTATTGCAAATTAAAATTTTTTTTCTATGCATAAATTTTTAATATTTTTGCTCAAACTTGATTTATTAGTGAGTCAGTTCTTTAATGTCTTAATAATAGATTTTCTTGTCACCATATTAGCTCTCCTAAATTGCTCCTAAATTGTTAAATTAGATGGAAGGTATTCTGGTTAAAAGATTATATATGTATTTAGGTTAATAGAATGTATTTTAGATTAAAAAAGTTAAATAAGATTAAAACATAACATAACATTCAGTTTGAAAGGAGAAGAGCATATATTTTTAAAATATAAAAATTCGTATAATTTCAACAAAACTTTAAAGAAAATAAACATACTCTATATAATATGCAATAAATCAGTTACAAGAACAAGTTGGATCAATAGTTTGGCATGGGTTTACAATAAAATAATCAAGACCAGAAACTTAAGTCTCAACGTCCAATAATGAGAACTTGTTCAAGACAAGCAACCCCGTCTAGAAAGAACTCCCCATACGTAATCAATAAAGAAATGAAGTTATTTTTTATGAATTACATTTTAATAATCACAATAACAGTAAAAAGCATACAAGCATTAAAATGATGGCTTCGTTCTATACTCACACACATAAGATATCACTATTAAGGCATGTCTGCAAAGTGAATTTGAATTATAACCTTGTTCTTATTTTAATCGCTGGACTTTATCAGTTTCTTCCTTCTTGTATTTTTCTATACAGCCTTCTTTCTCTTTTTTTTTTTCGCTTCGATTTTAATAAATGAATATTATTTGTTTAAACTTTTGTTCCAACTAACTAAGTACCCGTGCATTGCACAAGATTTTTTTTTTGAAAACCTAAAATTTATTAATTTTAGCCTGATATTTAATTAGAAAGTCTAAAAAATGTAATCATATGAAAGAATGACAGTTAGATATGGTAATTTTAAAAAGTAGTATATAGATAAGGAAAGATGATGGAATGCTTGACAATCCAAAGTACAAAGTAGAATAAAATATTTAACTGACATCTATTGCACATAATGCAAGTTTAAGTCTGTTTATTCAGCTAAACAAAAAAAGGTACATTGTTCAAACTTTATGTATACATAGAATGTTTAGCATCACCTTCCTTGCTATACCACAGAAGATGAATAAACACCTAATTCGTCCTTGCTACTGCTTGAAAAAGAGGAAATCTTCTCCATGCTCCTAAATCATCAAAACTAAAATGCAGCTTTAATTAGCATCGTCCTTACCTCATATACGGTATTTATAGGATGTTAGAAAAGATACTGACAGGTTAGATATAAGAGCAAGGTATGTAAATCTTGCACCAGGTTGAAGGGCAAATCTGTCAATCCCCTCTTGTGCATGTAAATTCCCTAGGGCAAGTAAATAGGGAGTTGTAGAAAAAACTCCCAAGAAGTTTAGAAAACGTAGTAGCAGAAAGTCATCCATAGAAAGATAGTGTATAAATACTGTGCACTACCCAGAAACTAAGCGAAATTAGAATCCGAAATATAAAAGTTATTCTTATTCATTAGTACCTTTTATGCCTAGAGCAATTAGAATCCAAAATATAAAAGTAAAGTTATTCTTATTCATTAGTACCTTCTATGTGTTGAGCAACTTTAGTATTTGCTCTACCTTCATCTTCTTTGCTGCAACGAAGCTCTCCAGGAATGAAAGTAAGGAATGAAGAGGTCCAGAGAGCAAGAAGAATGCTAAGATACCATAATGCAATATTAGATTGAACATTTTGGATTTACCCTGATGCAATATTAAATGACAAAGCTCATTAAATAGCAATCTTTTTTCACCTGATTTTCAATCTCCTCCTCACTTGGTATTTCTTCGTATTTTTCCTCTAACAGAGCCTTCTTTCGAAATTTTAAAACATATGGGCATGTCTATAGGGGCTGGCAGTTCTTACCACCATTGGATAGACCCAAACCATTTTGTACAATTTTAACTGAAAACAATAGGTAATAATTACAGTGACATACAGACGACAATTCTCCCTCTGGTAGACTTTTAAATAAAATTTCATCCCTTATCAAATCAATAATCAGGAACATCTATTTCTTTTTCTTTTCTTTTTTTGGCTAATGCCACCATACGGGCAGCAAATCGGATTAGATGCATGTATGATTTATGCCTCTAATACTTTGGTGCTGAATACACAATTACCTAAAATCCTAAAACACAAATCATGGATGTCCATTATTTCTTTTTTACCTTCAAGGAGTGGGGATTTGGTAATGTCTCCACTACTTCACCACTAGGAAGCACAGGTACAACTATTTATTAGCTGTACCTGTAACAGATATGTATCCGATATGGATACGCATACCGTATGAGTACAAAAGTATTCGAAATATATATTTTTTTCTTTCTGCACTTCGAAACGTTTCCGTACGCACCAAAACACTTCGTCTCAAAAGTTTCGATCCTTAGTGCTTCTTCTCCGATGATTACTGGTGCGTTTTGGTCAATGGTTTCTCCGTGATAAGTTCTTATTATAGTGGGATGTGAGTATAAATTATTTGCTTGTTTGATTAGTTCCTCTGTGATAATAGCTAACACAGCCTCAAGAGGATATAGAGATTAGCTTATGCTATTATTTTGCCCTATTTTATCTAAAAAGAGTCGAAACGAAACCACAAAATTTAAAAATTTTAATTAAAAGAAAACAACATCTGCAGCAGATATTGTAAACAACTAATCAAGCAGATCCAGAGTCATAAATTATAATACTCTATTGATGAAACTTTGAATTGAATTCCCAACCTCCTCTCATTGAAACGCATACAAAGCATTTAGTTGCATACTTACAGATTAGCCTCTAAATATGGAGGTGACTGGTAAGAGAGAGAAAGAGAGGGTTCAGTTGCTTTTGCTTTGATTACTCTGAAGCATTCAAATGCCATTAACAGATCCATTTCATGTGCCAACCCAACTCATCAGAAACTTCCCATCAAATATCAAATGCCTCTGCTCATCTATGTAATGTGTTAGATTATTAAATATATATATATATATAGTCTCGTACCGATATCCTAAACTTTTAGAAATTGTAGTATCTTAATATCGTATTGTGTTGTATCTCATATGCGTAACCATATCGGTGCTTCTTAGGTTGGTTCCCATTCAGGGAAATGTCCTGAAGCTGTACATTTGAAAACAAAAGAACATAAATCTACTTAATGCACTTCTTGCATAAAGTTATGCATACTGATGGCTTGAAAGCAAATGATAGATCAAATTGCTAGATGCAAAGCTATATGCTTCACATTATGAAGCTTATTAAGAAGAACTCATCTCATAACATACCAACACAAAAGTAAGCATAAATATACCATCACAGATCAGGATAACCACGCACACAGTATAGAGTTGTTTGTAACATGAACCTGTCCAGCATACCATAACTATGTGTTGTTAATAACATATAAGGAACCAAACCCACTGGTAAAGGGCAGAATTATGTTGAACATTGCCTAATTTTTCATCAATAAGCTGCAAATCTGAGAAATCATTATTTTGTTGGCTAATAAAACTATTTCAACATTTTGTTGCCTAATTTTTCATCATTTTGCCGTCCTTGAAGTACTCAATTATGTGTAAAGGAGAAGGATATCAATTCACAGCAACAGAACAAACTCTGAGAACGTCACAATGTCTCTAATGGGCCAATAAAACCCTTTTAATCAATACTGAAGTACTAACCAATATTTGAATTTCAAGACAAAATAAGTAGGCACAAAGGCTATATATTATTGTCCATTGTTTAATGTCCTAATTGTTCAACAGCTAAAAGGCATTAGGAACCTGTATTGCAATTAACGTTTATTGTCAGTCATTGAAATTCACAGCAACAGCATTTGACTTAATATTTATGTCCATTGTTGGCTTCTTGCTTATTTTAACTAAAGTTCTTGTGACTAAATTCATGTTCTTAGTTCTATCCATTGGTTTTTATGGTGATTCTGTTTGTCCTTTTACTGGTAAGTTAGTAGCATTTGTTTGACAAAGTTTCCTTGCCATTTTAAAGAGCTACTAGTGAAACCATCTTTAGCTATCTATAGATAAGTATGTAAGGGAAGCTTATACGGAGCAATGCTCAAAATGAAGCAAAAATGGTGGTAACCATTTTGAATAAACTGAAGAGTGATCAGTGACACCACAAACAATTTTAAGAATAAAGAAATATATGATGTGAGAAGAAAATCTAAATTCTAAAATAATTGCGTACCAGAAATGAAACTAAATTGAGTTCCTGAACATATTGTACTCCAACTCATCTTTCAACTTAGTTAAAACATTATAAACTCGTGAATAAAAGGAAAAACAGAAAATGCCATTAGATATAAATCAAGAGAAGTTAAACCCAAACTTAAATGTTTCAACAGTTCTCAATACCTAAAGCTGAATCAATTTTGTTCTACGATGTCAAGTTGAAGCTGTCCAAACTTCTTATACTTTAGAGGATATATTAGCTACTTTATATTAGATTGAACTGTTCACCATTCAATGAAAAATATCATAGACCTGTGCAATAACCAATCGGAATGTTGATCTTGCCTCATGCAACAGTGATGTGAGATCTTTGATGATAATATATCACATACCCCAAAAAATGAATTATTAATCATCTGAAAGACTTAAAATAAATGGAAATCTGCAGCTTATATTTCTATAATTATAGAAAGTAATAACACCTAATATACTGAATCAGCCGGCATGAAAGCAAAATAACACTCAATAACCAAATTTTAACATACTGTAGAGACATTAAGACCCACATACTGCAGAAGATGCACTAATTAGAGAATTGATTTATTGGAATAATAATGAATGCTAGGTGAATACTGAACATCTTTGTAAGTTCCAAGCAGCTTTTCATTGAAAACTTCAGAAGCATTAGAGGCAGCACCCCCACCCATCAGAGGCAGCTAGTAAGAAATATAAATGAAAAAAAGATTTGGCCAAGTAAAAAAAATTGAACTTCAAGATTTGAGATAAATTATAGAAGAGGTTGAGGCTTCAACATCAGTTTCAAATTTCAGACAGAATGAAAGACCATAGGAGACAATTTCTTACCCATCTTTAAATGAGAGACAAATGAAGGAAAATTGGGGAATAAACACAACAGTGGAAATTTCCAGGTGATGGAACAAAGAAACATTGGTACAGAAAAACATCATTGCAGCTGATATAACAATCTTTGACAATAAACATGAGATTTCAACATTAGAATATGATAATAATAATATTAATGTTAAGGAAAGAGATGGTGCAAGATAATAATCAATCCAAAGTTAAATAGAAGCAATTTGCTGAATAGGCTCAAAGTTCAAAGTTGTACATAAACATAATGAAAAGAGAGATGAAAGCAAAGTTAAGATAATTATCAAGGCCAAACAAATAGTTTATTGCAGAACTCAAACTTCCTAAAATTTTACAAAACTAATTTGATGTGTACTACAGCAGAAGTATGGGTGCAATGGCTTCATCCTATCACTAAACAATTCCTAGAGTTTACTAACAGTAATACATATTTACTTAAGCGCCAGATTATTTATTTCATGAAATTCCTATTCCAGTGTTCTCAACTTTTCTCTTTCATTGAGCTAATCTCCTCAGCAGAAAATGATAATTTTGCCAGTTATCCAGTTGCATTGCACATATATGTTGTATTTAGTAAGAAATAGGGTGTTTGGGTTTTTATGCTTGAATAATAATTTCCTTATATAATATTGATTCTACATCTTCTCCAACATAACCTGCCTGAAGTGCATGTGAGCACATATTAGAGAGAGGGGAAGGAAAGAGAGAGAGAAAATTGTATAAATCAGTCAAACTAGGTCCAGGTGCCCAATGCAGAAAAGAAAAAAAAGAAAACAGAATAAACTAATCACATTATAAGATATGCACACAAACACACATATATAGAAGTACAAAAAAATATCATTCAACTAACTTGCCTGTGTCAATGTTGTAGCATTAGCTATGGCAAATGATGCAGTTACAATAATGGGCCAGCGTTCTTGCCAGCAATGTCTTCCCTGTCATCAGCAAGTCCAAATTCAGTATGAACATCAGCTCTTGAAAGCAAAAGTATCACTCTAATAGTACACAAAACATACTGTCTTCATGTGCCCGAAGAGTCTATTGTATTCATACCTGACTCCGTAGGACCTATCAGCAATATGTTGCTGTTTCCTAGCTGAACACAATCATTTTCATCATCATCTTCATCTACGTAGTCTGAAAAGAATTATTATGAAGCATACACTACTGGTCATATACATGCATTATATTATTATAAAGTGTACACTATTGTCATTCTTTTTTCGGTTCTAGTATCCTCTTGTGCACTTTCTGTGAACCTATTGTTGTTTAGTGGCAATCTAATAAAAATTTCTATTAACCCAGAAGTTTAAGAAACAAAAAACATATGAACCTGAAGGCAGTCCAAATGAATCCAAACTTCATTTAAATAGTAAGATAGAACTTGAATGCTCACCTAACATGCCGACCATCACCATGAGCATATTTCACAGATACTGATTCTGCATTGAGATGATCCTTGATTTGTTGAATCATGTTGTCAATTGAAACAAACAATTAATAGCAGCATTCTGCTTACCCATATGACCCATATGATGGAAGCTAACAATTCAATTAATTTGCGGCTCTGTGTCACAAACTAATTCTCAGAAGCATACTTTTCAAAAATAAAATGTGGACAAAGCCTCTCAGAGACACAGCCTCTCATGTTTTCATACAATTATAAAGGAAATGTAAGGATAAAGAATACAAAGATCACCTTCGGACAAACTAATTCTCTGATTTGCAGCTCCCTCCGCCTGTCTCTTCTGATTATATAGCAGGCCTTGTGGTAGAACATCTTGATGTTTAGCAGCAAGTTTGTATCAGAAACAAAATGACCCATGTGGTAGTATAAAACCTCTTTCATTTAAACTAATATTTGAATCTAAGTAACAAACATTTTGATAAGTAATCTTAATAGGAGGACTTTGCAAAGGAAAATCAATCAATAAAGCAAAAAACAATAGCTGTTAGAAAGCCAAGACTTCAAATGCAAAAAACATAAGTCATGAGCTCCTTAAATTTGTCTGCAAACATTTAATCAGGAAATCTTTTACAAAGAAGAGCAAGGTTTTGATTAGGGAGAAAATGTGGAGTGTGTGTCATGGAATCCTTCTTGAGGGACTGAAATCAAGAAGGAAAATGGACTTGCACAGAAACAACTCTGTAATCTTGCTGGTGTGTAACACGTCTCCAACTGAAATCGATCAAAGGCAACACAACTAACATACACAGAACAATTCTCGCCCAAACTTGGATTAAAATCAGATGATGAGAAATTTTGGGGGCCAAAAACAAGACTGGAGGTGGATCAAAGTTGAAGTAAGAAAGAATGGCAAATCTGGCAGAAATTTTAAATTTTGAAATGGAGGAAATTTGACATGGGGGCCAAGAAGAAGATGAACCCCTCAGAGTTGCAAAATGAAAAAAAAAAAAAAGACAGTGGCAGATTGCACGGAGGCCAATGCAGCCCAATGGAATGAGACATCCTACAGATGGCTTATGAAAAAGAAAAATGTGAGAAGAGCCGCACTATAGATAGCTTATCTAAAATACAGCTGCCTTCACAAATTATATAGATATAGATGTGGATTGTACTAAAACTAACCACTACAATTTTGGTTTTTGAAAGATACTATTGCTATCAATTTAGTTTTTGAAAGTTTATTGGTACCAGTTTAGTCTTAATGTTTTAAAATATACATCATTTTAATCTTAACTTAGGATTAAATTGATGTAATTAAAATTTTTCAAAAGCCAATATGATAAAAAACTCATACATATATATATATATATCACATAATAATACCTTGAGCTTATAACAAATCAATAATTTTGAAGAGGCCCCCCCCCCCCCCTAAAAAAAGCAAAACAATTGCAATCATTGAACATTGGCGACATCAAAAATTATCAAAGTGAAGTGTAGAACCTGAGATCCACTCCCTTCTATAGATTATATAGAAGTCTTGATAAGTCCTTGGAGATTTAACTTTTGCTGTTGACTTTAAAAATAGTATGGTAAAAGATAGATAAATAAATAAAGGATGAGAATTTTGGCCATCATATGATAAAATGCATATTATATATGCATTTAAATTACTAGGTGGTACTTAGTATTACCAACTATAATGTTAGTATCTATGTACTATTACTATCTGGTTGATCAAAAGAAGTAAAGCATTACTCAAATGTTATGAAGTAGGATTTTTAAGTATCATATAAAAACTGGTGCTGTTTACTAAAAGGCATGACCTAAGTAAAATTTTATGTTTTTGCTATTAGGTTCATTATACATGACAGGGACCTTTAGTAAGAGACGTACTAGTTCTAGTGTAGAAGTAAAAATTGGAGAGCATATCATATTACAAGTTATACGGTTTAAATATCTTGGGTCCATTATACAACATGACGAGAAAATAGAGAAAGATGTAAAACATAGGATTCAAGCGAGGTGGATGAAATGGAGGAGTGCTTCGAGCATTATTTGTGATAGAAGAGTATTACTCAAACTTCAGGATAAACTCTACTGCACAACTATTAGACCTGCAATGTTGTATGGAACTGAGTGTTGGACAATAAAAAATTAATAAGAAAATAAGCTTAATGTTACAGAAATGAGAATGTTACGATGGATGAGTATAAGACAAGATAGAATTAGAAATGAATGCATTAAAGAGAAAGTGGAGGTCACACTTATTGTGAAAAAGATTATAGAATCACGACTTAGATAGGTTAGGCATGTGTGAAGGAGACCTATAAGGTCCAATTAGAAAAGTAGATCAAATGGAGAATAGTCCAATAGTTAAGAGGTAGAGAGAGACTACGAAAAACTATAGAAGAAACTATTAAGAAAAACTTAAGACTTAAATGGTTTATCTAAAAATATAATTTACTATAAGACTTTATGGCGTCAATTACTCCACTTGGTAGGAAAATGCTTTGTTGTTGTTGTTGTATTTGCTATTAGGTTTTCAATAAAAATATAATATATGAAAGAAATTTTTTAAAAGATCAAATCATATAATGTTGAATTGTAAAAATATCCTTTTGTCATGTTTTATCAAGGAACATGGCCTAAAAATTGTACTTAAATTTTAACCTATAATAAAAAACATGAACAACCACTATAACACATTGCCAACAACAACAACACCTATTTCAATGCATTAAAGGTGAATTTCAACATTCACATCATGGCAAAATTAAACTCTACCTCCAATGTTTGATAAGTTGTAAACTAACATTTATGTGCAGGATTTGAAATTGTTTAAAATATAGAAACTAATAAAAAATCTCCTGTGATTCTACAAGAATGAAATTACATGGGTGATAAAGTAAAACACAGGATTGCAGTACAGTACATTGGGATCTCTGGTCAAACTAAACAGGTCTTATTCAACCTTGGGCTGAAGTCCTAAACCGAAGGTCAGTTTGCAGATGCACAGTTACAAGATGAATAGTCCTAAATGAGAGAGTTACAGAGTCATTTAGATAAGCATAGCACACTTTCAATTTATCAAAGTAGAACTCTTACTATTCTCTCCAAGTTTATCTGTACTGCATCATCTATCACCATGAGCTTCCTGTAACTGAAAATCCTATAAATGTCAGATGTCACTGTTTAAATTCCTAAATCATACAGCTCTAACAGGGTCAAAAAGTACCTTTTTCATTCACTTCCAAGATTAAACATGGTTCTCAATACAAATATTACAATGAAATATGTACCCCATCATCGTTGTGTTATTACTCGCAATTAAATACGATGGAGCTCAAACACCTGACTTCACAACAAATCCAAGACTACTTGAGTTTTAAACTAAAAAGAACCCGGTATAAGGAAATGATACGAAGGGCAGGGGAAACATAAGGAGGATATCCAATTACTTCTTGTGGAAGAAAAAAACTAAAGAAGAAGAGCATAATATCAGTTGTCCAGTCTTCCGCCAACTCATCCCCAATCTGACAAACAGCAAGGAGGCTATATGGTGAAAAACAGATCAATTAAAGATCTCATGACAAAAGGATTCTAAGTTAAATTTCAATTTTACATGTGTTTTCATCCCTACTACAACGTAAACAAAGAATTGAAAAATCACTTGGTCAATATATACAAGCAGAGGTTAACAGAGGCTTGCTGAGTGTCTAATTTTTTTCATTAAGCATACAAGTTTGTGTATCTGCATTTATGCTTCAAGGACAGTATATGCAATCAAATTGTCATTTTCTGCAACTTGAAAACAGATCCTATTTGAGATGTTTGTGTCTGCATAGTAATATATAACTTACTTCCAGTGGAACCATTTATCTTGTCTTCTCTTTGACTTGCCACTGGGATCCATAAGATCTTCCCTTGTCTAACTGCAGTGTTGAACAAGAAAAGTCAAAAGCTCTCTTCTTCCCCCTCCCCCATAGGTTGTACTTCTTGCACATGCAAACAGTCTTGATACTCTTCTTGATTGTCACCTTCTTCTGCTTGTACTACTATCATGAAGAATTGTTAGTTTTTACCTTTGTGATCTTGGGTACATTTTTCTAGGCACAAGTAGCAAAGCCCCTTTTTCCACCTATCATCCATTTCCTTCTTTGTTGATCGCTTTACAGACTGGTTCTAATTGGTGTTCGTTTAGACTGTATAGGTATTGGTAGCATTATTATTTTTGGTTGTTCAAGTTGGACGTGTTGGACTGGGTTTTTGTTAAGGTGTCAAATCGACTTGTTAATGATGATGTAATGGAGTTATGTGGGTTTGAAAAAAATGAAGAAAAGTTCTGATTCATAAAAATTCTCTTGGTATGGAATTGATTTTGGTTTTGGGAGGCTTGGAAAGATACTTCTTGCAATCTTGCAAGATGCATGGTACTAGTAAGGTTTGAAGGTTTAAACATCTTTACAGGTGCCTCTAGTTCAGGTTTCAGCCCCCCTAAGAAACAGCTGATAGCTGCTACTTCAGAAATATCTACTTCAGCCAATAACTCTCCAAACGTCGCACGGAACTCTATCACTGAATCCTCTTGTCTCAATCTTCTAAGTTCAACCATAGGATCTACCTTAAGGATATCATCAAACCTCTTTGTCATGACCTCCATATACTCTACCCATTTCACCTCTCCACTCTTCTTTCCCCTCATAAAAGATTGATGCCGTTGGAGAGCCTTACTTTCCAAATTGATACTGATCATCACGATCCTCCGTTCCGTTGGAGCCTCATCATCTTCAAAAAATTGTCCATAGGTAAATGCCCATCCTTTGAAAATAGATCCATCAAACCTAGAGAATTCAATCCTAGTATTCTTCGTAGGGAACATGCGACTGGTCATCATCATGCTGCAATTGAAACAAATTGAGGATATGCTCTCATTGCTCCCTTTCCATTCATGCATACTGTAGCTATCAAGTCCATCATGACTTGAATACCAATTCCATTCTTAGTAACGCCATGACTATTTGGAATTTTTGCCACATTCGGATTCGACTTCACCAGTTTTGAAAGCTTATTCAAATTCAATTCACCAGCTTTGAAAGCTCGTCGAGATTTGTGCTCGTTTGCAACACTCTTGTTAACTCTGCCATCATGGACTCCATGTGTGACAAGGAGTTTCAAAGGTCCAAAACATCCCCTCTAATCTCGTCGATATCATGCAGAGATTGCCCGAACTCCAATTCAAGCTCCTGGAAGTGATCATTGCTTCTCATGTCTTTTTCCAGCTTCACAAGGCCGATTGGCTCTGACACGAAATTGGTACAGAGACTCAAGGCAAAAGTGATTTAAAGGAATTTCATTCAAAAAATTTAACAACAACCTCTACTAACTCCTCTGGCCTTAATTATACCAGCTTAGAGTAAGAGAGGAATCAGTTCCATTCTATTACAGACTTAACTGAATAGCTACTGCCCTCAACAGCTCAACTACAAACAAACAACTAACTAACAAACAAACAACTAACCATTCTTATTATTACTTCTAACATGTAACACCAAATGAAGTGTTTAGCAGGATAGGACATTAAACAAAGAGGTAAGAGGACATGGTATCTCTCCTTATCAACCTGACTTTTATTCCTTCGGGAGCTTCCTAAGAATAAAATCCAAAATACATCAGGCAATATGGGGGAGGGTGCTCAAAAAATAACCTAACGAGGAGATTTAGTTTTAGGAAAAGCCTAAATGGCAACCAAAAAAAAAAATTGTGAGGACAGTTTATCTCCATGTCTTGACTACAATTACACAAAGAGACCTAGAAATCATATTGATATGGGCATTTTAAAAGCAACAAAGAGATCAAAATACAAAACTTTCTAGGACATATGGAAGTGTAAATAATGTCCTTGGATAAAAAATAAGAATGAAGTAGGCCTGGTTAACACCAATAAGCCATAAATAACAGGAAAAAATCTGTACAAGGTACAAGGAAAAAACTCCCACATAGAAACTGAGGTTTGCAAGGATACTACCATTTACCAAAATTTGAAATTAAGTAATATTGTAAATGAGGTGATCATCTGATACTTTTGCCTCACAATTGAATATAGAACTGTAGAAAATTGAGGGAAAGAGAGAAGAGATTGGTCTGAATGACTTGATCTTCCATTTCTGTAATTCAAATACATATATAGGCCAAAAGGCACCAGACTGTCCAATCAAATCCCATGAAAAAAAATTACAATAAATCAGAATAATTTCCTCCAACTTAGATGAAATACATGGAAGGAAAAAAAAGGAAAACAAATCATTGACTGAAGAGAACCAAATAAGGAAAGAAATAATGGGACATAAAGGCTGGTAAAAACATGTGCAAAATATGTTTTTCAACAAGAACCATCATACTCTGCCCCCCTCAAAAAGAAAAAAAAACTAGGAACCCCTAGCAAACATATTTCAGATTTAAAAACAATTAACCAAATTCAAAAGAGTTCATAAACATTCAACGAGAAGCTAATGAGAAATCTTATTTAACATAATTGATCACTCTAACCAAATCTTAGTCAGTAGTTTTGTTCCCTAATTTATACTACCCCCATCTTAAAATTCTTCCTCATTAATATTTCAGGAATTAAGGATAACCACTGTATGATTTGCGTGATTAATTTTCCAATATGCCAGACATTTATATTGTAATAGCATAAGGAGTGGAAAAAGCAAGACAGTCCACCCCAGCATATGCTTTCTTCGTCCCAAGTATCCACAAAATGGACCAGGATTTTCAAAAGCCTAACAAATACAAATGAGTCAAAGCTGAAAGATGGGTTTAGTTCACTGCATTTAACCATCTTTGCTCTGTGACACTGTCCTCACCGCTGTCCCTTGGACAACTTCCAAGAAACATCTTAAAACTCCATTGCCTCATGAACCTGATTTAAGATAGGTCAAGCTAGGCAAATTAGATTTTTTAAGGAAAAGAAATGGATAAAGTAATAGCAAACAGAACAACTGAGTTAAGTTAGAATGTAGGTGTCAATTAAAAGAAGGAAATGCTAGTTAGCTGTTATGCAGTATTAGGATTGTAAGTTTCTTTATATCCTCAAACCACATTGCTCCAACATAATTATAATATACCTTTTTCATCCACTTCCAAGTTTAACCCTTCAATTATCAAACAGCCTCATAGAGAAGGAAGATGAGAGCAGCCTTATCCAAAAAAGCCCTACTATCTATGCTCATGTCTCCTACACCCCTTTAGATTTTGGACATTTAGTCTCCCTAATGACGTCACAGAATATTTTTCTTCACCAACAAAAGATATGCTATTTCCTCTCCTTTCTCATATAATAATAGAAAGGAAAAAAACCAGAAAATGTAAAAACCTCAGGATTTGCAAGTAGAACGTTCTTCAACCGCAGCCAGGCCATTGAACAGTCCAACAATTTTTACCTGAAAGAAACAAGCATTTGCTCACTACTTCAAGCAAATTTCAACATTAATACAAGTATAACATAAATTGAGACTAGAGCATCCAACCTTTTATCTTTTTAGAAGACCACTAGCAAACATTTCATCAAGAAGCTTATTTGCCTTATCATTCTCACTGTTTTCCAAAAGAGCTCCAATAATTGTTTCAAAAGTTACAAAATTAGGGAGGCATCCATTCTCTCCCATTTTATAGAGCAAGGCCTTTGCCTCATCAAACAAGCCCTCGCTACAAAGTCCATTGATCATAGCAGTATATGCTTGGACATTTAAAGGATGGCCTTCGAGCAAAAGTTGCTGAAAAATCTGTCGTGCAATATCTAATCTACCACATTTGCACAAACCATCAATAAGTATGGTGAACGTGTATGTAGTAGGCTGAACTCCATGGTCAACAATTTGCTTAAATAGTGTACTTGCCTCATCAAGACGCTGTCTTTTGCACAATCCATCTAACAAGATATTAAAAGTAATTATGTCTAGGGGATGACCACTATCATGCATCTCATAAATAAGATCTTGCACATTTGAGATTCTTCCTGATTTGCACAAGCCATCAATAAGGGAGTTGTAGGTGACAACATCAGGAGTCAAATTTTTGCAACGCATTTCTTTAAAGAGATCCATGGCTTCACTAACCCTTTTCATTTTACAGTATCCATTAATCAAGATACTATAACTGATAACTTCAGGTGCCAAACCACTTTTGACCATCCTATTGAATAGTTCTCTTGACTCATCTACATTATTGATCAAACAATACCCATCCATTAAAGAATTATATGTAACAACATCAGGTTTCTCACCACATTTCATCATCATAGCAACCACTGCTTGAGCTTTGGTGATACTTCCTTTTTTACAAAATGCATCAACTAGAATATTAAAGGTATAAACATTAGGATTGATTCCTTCTAGAATCATCTCATTTAGCAATCGTGTGACTTCTTGCCATTGATCCATGCTACAAAAACCATATATTAGGGAGCTGTAAGTGACAATATTAGGAGATATTCCCTGGTCACTCATTTCATAAAATAAATTACATGCCTCAGTCACAAGTCCTTCTTTACAAAGGCCATCAACGATTGTACTGAACATAACTAAATTAGGCTTGATTCCCCGTCTCTGTATCTTTCGAAGCAATTTAATGGCAGCTCTTGATTTTCCAGTTTTACATAGTCCATTGATCAAAGTGCCATAACTAACTTCATTTAACTGAAATCCTTTCGCTATTAGATCATCATGAAAGTCAAGTGCTTCCCCAACCTGATTATTAATGGCGAGTCCTTTCATTAGTGTATTCAAAGTTATCGTATGTGGCTGATAGCCCATCTTGAGAATCTTCCCCAATGTAGAGAAAGCAAAAGCCATTTGACTCACGTGGCAGTAACAGTTGATCAAGATGTTCAGAGTAACCAAACATGGCGTGAATCCCATGGATTCCGCTTGTGCGAAAAGTGAGATAGCAGTAGGATATCCTTGCATCTTTGCAACAGATCCTAAAATCTTATTAATTTGGACTATAGAGGGTGGGGGCCGCATATGAAGCAAGCGATTGAATGAAGTGAGAGCATCGTGGATGCTTTGAGGATTTGGCGAATGGGAATGAAAACAGAACTTGAGACTAAGGGCGTAAGGGAAAGAAAGAAGGGAGGTAGATGGAGCAAACAAAGGAAATTGGGGGAAGGCATACCTTGTAGCTCTACACAACAACATCTTCGCTTCGAAAATTCAGATCTCCGTTGAGAAGATAGACGGAGTTCTGAAAGAGACTGGAGAAAGACAAAAGCCCTTCGCCTTCAGATATTCACCGTATAGTTTCTGGTTTTATTTCATAAAGTTCTCGCGGAGGAAAGTAGTCTTGACAGGTTATAAAAATATTTATTTACTTTTTCAACTAGTAATAAAAAAAAAGTTAAGTACAAGAAAGTGTTTGTGAATAAAAATAATAAAATGTTTATTGTATAATATAAGTGACAAAATATTGTTTATTATACGTGTGTTTAAAAAATATGGTTAATGTTAAATAGATTATTAAAATAATAAAGATGCTTGTGTCTAAATATAAATATATATATATATATATATATATATATATATATATATATATATATATATATATATATATATATATATATATATATATATATATATATATATATATATATATATATATATATAATGTATTAAGTCCCTTCGGGGACATCCGATAAAATTGGAACGATACAGGGAAATGTATTGCTAATGTATATATAGAGACATCTGCAGACAAGGTAGAGAAAGCGGTTCGTGGTAGATATAATGTAATAATGAAAGAGAGAAACGTGTTAAAAGACATTATATTTTCAAAGAAATTGTGTAAAAGAGATGGAATGAAATTTATAAGATAAAAAGAAATGTATGAATATGGGAGGACTTATTTGTAATAGGAGAGAGAATAATTATGATATCATAATATAAAGTCAACATAAAAAATAAAGTTACAACTACTTGAACCACAGAATATAAGCGAAATATATTTAAAATATAGTGGTTGAACTAATTTGTAAATGATAGAGAATTGTCTCTCTCTCTATATATATATATATTTGTTTGAACTAATTTGTAATTTTATTTTCGAAAAATAAAGTTGAATATCGAAACGGTTTATTGAATTTTTTTTTAATCTTTTACTTGGTTTAAGTAAGGTCGAAGATTGTAATAAATAAATTTAAGGAAAGTGTACCCTTGACTGCTCTAAATGCTGCAGATACATGCTAAATGAAATCCCAACCTGAAAGTTGAGATTTGCTCCGGTTAATAGCTTCATGGTCTGCACGGGATATTTTATATATATATAATAAGAAATTTTATTTTGTGAGTTGATTAGAAAATACTAAGTAATTAAATGTTAATAATATAATATAAAATGGTAGATAATCATTTTTAATATAATAATTTAAAAAATAATGGATAGTGGTATGAAAATTATGAATTGTATGAAAATTGAAATATTTTTGTAAAGGTCAAATGCAATAATATACATACATATATATATATATATATATATATATATATATATATATATATATATATATATATATATATATATATATATATATATATATAATATCAAAGACAAACATATGTAAACTATTTAAAAACATTAATGGATAATATTAATATAGTAATTAATAACAATTCAATATTGAACTATTTCAAAGCTCCTTGTATATCCAGAAATATAATTGAAACATAAGTTTTGATTTTTGCAAATTTATATGCTTGAATTTGTGTTATTGTTTGACAAATGACTGGCCTATAAAGATAAAAGAAAAAAAAAATCCTAGTCTTTAAACTTTTTATGGCTTTGTTGAAAAGAATCTCAATTTCTAATTTATCAGTGATAGGTCCAAAATTTAACTAATTTTTGAGTTAAAAATCATTCAAAAAAATAAAGGAAAAAAAACTCATTATATTCACATTTTTGTTACATGTATGTATGCATATAGTGAACTTAATTTGTTGAATTTATATGTTCAACCTATCTCACAAGCCCACTAAACTTCTCATACTATTTATGCCTCTGCTCAAAAAACATCTCCAATCCTATTACAATGGTACCTCCTGACTCTTCTGCTTCCTTCAAGAGTCTAGTCATTTTAGGAGAATAAATAGCATCAAAACCAAGGAGTAAGACTTAAAAGCATGCCGTAAAAAATATATAAATAAATACATTTTATTCTCTATCCATCAAACTGTACTTATTTTATAATAATTAAGCCACTAAACAGAATGTAAACAACATAAAGAACAATTGAAATTGTTTAGCACTTCAACCCTATGAATGTTATAAGACAAATGAAATAAAATACCTTTAAAATTAATATGCCAACAAATGCTTATGGCAAAATGTAACATACGAGTAGTACTTGTAATTTAATCTAAAACCTTCTTGATCTAGATATAATCAAGCTTTACTTAGTGTAAAACCTCTCATAAAAAAATTGATTATGTCTATAAAAGAAGAGTGAGCAAGCTTTGCCAATTGGTATTTCAGGACAAATAGGGAAGACATGACTGATCTTGCTTCCCTTTGCCAATACCAAATGCATCTATAACCATGCCTATGTTAATAGTGTCTTTTAAGACAAGTACATATTGTTGAAAAGGCATTTTTCCCTCTACAAAATCCCTAAAAAGCTTAAGCAAATAATATCTTGTGTGATATAAAACACCATATTTCTCATTAGCAAATACACGGTTGATAGAAATAAATAAGATGAAAAGGCCAACTTAGTAGCATATCCTCTTAAGTTTAAAAGATATAATATAAGTCCAACAAATTAAAGATAGATGTAACAATATTTATGTCAATAGAAATAAAAACATTATTGTGAAATCAAAAAAATTGTAGGAATTATAAAGAACACTTAAATTAGACACATAATTATAAAATCTGTAGGAACTAAAATATGAAGGAACTATAAAAAAAACACAACATAAATAACAATTATGTGAAAATAGAAAATCTATAGGCATTAAATCCAATATCCTTCATGAATACCAAAATTACATTACAAGCATCAAACCAATAACTCTAATAGATTACAATGTGTCATAGCCATGATTAAATTACATAGTTGTGCTCATGCGAGAAAGCCATAATTTGAGGCATAGAGGGAAGGGGAAAGCAACATCCTAACACATATCATGAATATCGAAGTTACCATTTGAATAGCATTTGGTCATAATGAATTTTTCAAGACACTAATGAGAATGAATAGCAACTCTTTGTTCTCATTTCAAGTTTATATTTTAGAGTAAATTACATAATTTTTTTAATTTTATTGGAATTATATAAATCTTTTTAAAGTAAAAAATTATCTACACTTTAGTTTAAATTTAATTTTTTTATTAGAATACATTTTATTAACCAAAATATACACATTTTTAAAACTAAAAAAATTAAATGAAGAATATTTTTGTCAAAAAAATTAAAATTAAACTAAAATATAAAATAACTTTTTATTTTATAAAAAGTTTGTTTACATTTTAAAAATAAAAAAATCTATATAATTTTAAGAAAACTAAGAAAAAAACTACATGACTTACTTCATATTCTAGGATTGATACATCTCTTGCTTTCGGAATAGTGCCAGATGGTTAGATGCAACTCAAGAAATCAGTCATTATTACCTCCTGTTGTAAGATTTTTTAAATAAATAAAAAAGTTTAAGAGACAGGGAGGCATTTGTAAAAATTAATACTACACATCTATCAATAAAATATCAATAACAAAAATTAAAATAAAAATACTTTTCATGGACGCAGTTCAATTGTATTGAATATTAATTGAACCGACTCTTGTGGTGGTTTATGTAACAAATAAATGGAGTTTATTTGAATTATGGAATCTAGTAGTCGATTGATGACTTATGGAATCTAATTCTACAATTTTGTGTTGAAACAATGGATTGTTTATTGTCCAACTATTGAGCATTCACTATTTAATAATCAACTTTTTACTTATTGGCATAATTTTTTCAAATTATCTTTAACAATAGATATCATGGCTGATCCCTGTGTTCATATGCAAAAGCACAGAAGTCATCGTCCTTCCTTAACTGCACTCATGGGTTATCTTTCTTCATAAAGGGACAGAGTCTCATCAATTTCAACATATTAAGCAAAAGAAGTGAGTAATGCAAGAATCTTATAATAATAACCAAGTACATTATATCTTCGATGAAAAGTTGACACATTCAGAAACGTTGTCAATCTCTAATTGCAAAACAAAAATTTGCCATTTCAAAATTTCTTTAGCTCAACTTAGATGGCATTTAGAAAATAAAGTGAAGAGAACAAAAAAGTCTCAATTTTAATTTGATCGCCAAATGTTAAAGGTAATGAGAGATGGTAAGTAAATTTCTAAATTTAAAAAAAAAATAAAATTGGCAGATATCTCTTCAAATGTAATTTTCCTCCATACATAATATCAGAGAAGGGTTTTATGGCACAGTAGCCTTTTGAAGGTATTTTAAAAAAAAATAAAAAAATAATATAAGGCATTTAAAATTATATCTAAGAGGATAAAAATTTTAACTAAGAATTATACCATAAAATTTTAAATTATATTGTATAACTAAAATTTTTAAAATATAATTTTTTATGTAGTCAAACTTTTTGGTTTTTTAATTATAATTTTTAGACATTTCACATTTTTTTAATTCATAAAAATTTTTTAAAAGGGCTATGGTTGGAAAAAAAAATTAACTAAAGCATAAAGACAAAAAAAAAGGAGAGAAAAAATGCATTCGAGCATAACTTGAAGCCTCTGGTCTACAATGGGATGAAGTGCTACTCATGTAAGCTACAACAAAGGCTTTCCTACGTAATTTTGGAGGATTATTAGAATCTTTACTACAACTAGTCAGTCAACGTAAAGTTCTTGCATGGAAATTGCCAACTAAAATTCTTTGAAACAAGAAGGTAATTCAAGGATTATCTCATTAAGCTTAAATTCACAAGGTATTTGAATGCAATATTAATTGACCCAAATCAAGAGATTGAAAAACAATAGAACCACACTATCCTAAGCTAATCTCAAAGAACAAATGTTTTTGATTGGCAAATCTTAAATAGCAATATTTAAACATATTAATTTAAAATATTTTTAATGCTTCTATATGTAAATAGATAGATTAAGTTACAAAAGCAAAAGGCAATTAGTTAGGGACCACACGATAGAGAGAAAGAAAAATAATTACTAAAGCCAAAAAAATTAAATTTGAAAAAGAAACAAGGAATATTGAAAAAAGCGGTTCCCTCATTAGAAAAGGGAGACTAACCACATAAGACTCCTAGATAGGATAGAACCAATGATCTTATACACTACTACAAAACTAAGGGCAATCTTTTTGGTGTTCAAATTTATCAAATGGCATATTTGAATTTGAATCTACCATGTCTAACCTATGAACTTCTGAATCTTTCTGAACTATTAGGTGACCTCCTAAAAATTTTGCTTCAAGATTATAAATGATGAGTGAAAAATAACATATAGACTCAAGCTTATAAGAATCATTTTCAAACTAAAATGGTGTTTTTAAATTATAATATTCTACAGTTAGAAGCTCACTTTATCAAACACTATCACCATCTACATATTCCCAATACCTACTTGATTAAGAATTGAATGAAAGTTTGATATAGATTTTAATCCTCATGATGATGTGTATATCAACACCAAGGATCCTATGGCTCTCCTCCATTGATAACTTCACATTGCAGTGAAGAACTAACCTTTTCAACAAAAACAATAAATAACAAAAAAATTGTAATGCAAATTATAATTGACTAATTGATACATCTAGCCATTAACTCCTGCAAGGAAGAAAAAGACATCTCAAGGGCCAAATGATATGGGAATCAACTCCTAATGTAAAAGAATACTCCCATTAAATGATCTTCACATTTATTGTTCATAAGAAAATCTTGAAGATTATCAAAATGGATACAAGCAAGACAAACAAACCTAGAACACCCATATAGATCAAAAAAGTAACTTCTAACATACCAACATTTTATTATTCATAATGGATATCTCACACACCGACAATAGTTTGGTCAACACCAAAATATATACTCATTTGGTAAAGAAGATACTAATAGCTAATATTAACCAAACTAATAGCTTAAGGTAAAAATGTTTTCCCAAATTTGTTGAAATTAATTACCATATCAAATAGACCTAAAATCAGTTTCAAAGGTTAAGCCAAGCACCAGAATCATTTTCACATTTAAATTCAAAAATTAATCGAAGACCATCATAATACACAGTAAAACAAAATTATAGCACATGTTGAAAATTTGAAATTGAGAAATTGTGACCCCTTAAAATGATAGAAAGATAAAGGTGTTTCTTAGAAATAAAAGGAAAAAGGACTTTCCAAAGGAAGCTTAAGGACTCTTATTGTGAGGTTAAACCCCTCACAATTTAATGATTATCTTGTTTGATTAGTAGCATTATTTTATTTATTTATAAAAGTGAGTAAAAGTTAATCTAATAACTTATTAGATAATATAAGAAACAGTTACATAACTAGTGCAAATAAATTTATCCAAAATGGTTCTAACATATGGGGTTTATTAGCCCATCATACTACATCAATTTAGTCATACATCTTAGTAGTAAAAAAATTATTACATTTCATACTAACAGGGTCAGTACATATAAGTAACAAAAGATAGATTCTTTAAGAATTTTAAGGATAGTCAATTAGACCCAAAGGTGGAGCTACTGGATAACTTGTACTAAGCCAAACACTAGTAACTCAATCCTCATCTACTCAATTTCCATGATATAATAAGTCGTGGGCATTTTTACTGTTTGAACACTTAACACAAAACATAAGAATCATAAAATTCTTAATAAGACAATAAATATTTTAAAAATAGTTAATGGTTCAGTTGCCATGTGTGCAAAAAAATGTTTTCATTTTTCTTGTCTACCTGAGGATCATAAATCATAAAAATACATATATTGATATATATGTATACATGTCATTTATTTATATTGTGGCATATTAACCTGCAAATCAACTAGTCATAATTGCAAGTTATCAATGAAATTCCCATAGCAACATGCCTTTAAACCTTTTTTCATACATCATGTAATAAGGATAATCATAAATATGAGGATGCATGAGTTATATACATAGAACATCAATAAACTCATTATGAGAGTAATCTAAGTATCAACATTAAATACCTAACATCACTTGAATAAATTAGGAACATAACCATAAGTTATACTTAACTTGTCATACCTCAATTTATGCATATGTCATGAGAATAATAATTGCATACTAGGGAGTTTCCTAAGGTGAAACCACAATACAAGGCAATCAAAGACCAATATCCCCTAAAGGGAATTCCATCATGGCAAAGAACATTGTCTACAAGATACTATTACCTATAAGGATATTGTCCTAACAAAGAACACAGTCTATAACAATGGAGATAATCTACTATAAGAACTCTTATCCTAACATAAAATCTTATCTTCTAATGATATATTATCCATGACTCAAATACCAATAAAAATTTTACTAAATTTCATACTTAGAAAGGTCATATATATTACATAGCTCAATTAGATATAACACAAATTATCTCAGCAACATAAATTTATAAAAATTGGCAACTAATTGGGAAGAATGTATCAGTAGGTGCTAATGGAACCTATATTATTAGATTACCATGTCTTCTATTATCTTCCGTGTTTTCCATATTTAAAGGTCTTTAGTACATACTAGGTCTTTTCATAGTCGTAATTCCAAGTTATCCATGTCTATTTCATGGTCACCAATATCCCTAATACTGGTTATCTATACACAGTTTTCATTCGAATGTAGTCTTCCATGTATAAGATCCATAGTCAATCTAAAGAAAACAAGGTCATTCATGCATAGGCATTATTCAAAGTGAAGTCATTTATGCATAGGTTCTACATATATGTCATGCATTAGAAATTTGGTTACATGTAAGTTTAGTCTTTACTAATTTAGAAGTTCAATTACATGGAGTTTTAATCTTTATTAATTATGGATTCCATAATACCTAGATAACAATAATCCCTATAAGGAATCACAATTTAAAAGACCAAAGGGAAAGGTCACAATGCCTGAGGTCTTTTACTTTAGAGGTGTACTAGGTATTAGTGGAAAAATCCTCGAAAACTACTAAAATTTTTGCGTTTCTCCTTCATGATAACAACTTCAGTGTTGTAGTGCTCCTTAGTGGTGCCACAGCACCACATGAGATTTTTATGTGGGGAGTAGAAAGCTCAACTTTATGACACTAAGGTCATCTTTACCTTAGGAAGCTTGTGTTTTTGCTATTTATGTTTTGCACTTTTCTATTTTTGACCTTAACGACCTTAAAAGGGTTATTTTTAGCATCTAGCAAGCATTATGGCTCAAATTAATACCCTTTAAACATGATTTTAAGTTGCCAAGAGTATTTTATCATGTTTGGCCATTAGAGGTCCTCTAGAGAGAGAAAATGCTAAGGTGAGAGAAGTAGAGCTTTTAAGCTATATTAAACATACCACAAGCATCTACTCATAACAAGGTCTTCATCTAAAGCATCATATTTCATGGAAAGGCTATTCCAGAGCCTTAACTAAGAGACCCTTTAGAGAGAGAAAGTAGTGGAAAGTGGAGAGATATGCTATTACAGAATCCTAAGCATGTAGTAAGCACTCAGCTACACAATCCTTTTAAAGTTAGCAATACCAATAAAAAGTTCACTCTTAAGCTTTGGCCATGAAAGCTCCTAGAGAGAAAAATCAAAGTAAAGAATGTGGAAGGAGGAAATAGAGGGTTTTCAAGTATGTACAAGGCATTTATCTTCATCAAGTAAGTTGTTTAAGGCATAAAAAGAGTATAACTCAAGTGAGACACAACTTTTTAAATCCAATAGAATAGTAAAAGAAAAGGTAGAAAAACAAAGGTGAGAAAGAAGACATGAAACAACAAGATCATTCTCAGTAAGACAAGGAGTCTTACCTCATTGTTAAGTTTGGAGTTTGCTTCTGTTCCTCCTTCCTTAGCCCTTTTTCACTTTTGCCATCCTTTTTCTCTCCTACGTTTTCTTAGCTCTTTGTTCTTCCTACTTTTACTTTTTCTCTTTTTGTGCTTTCTCTCATGAAAAGTGAAATTGGTAGGAATGAATGGAAGGGGTTTTAAATGTATGCACAATAAATTTCCCTAAATTTTGTGCCCTATTCTATCAACATATTCCATCCCTTATTGAGCAAGTCAGTTGACTAACTAGTGACAGATAAAATTTTATTTACATTATTTAGTACTAAGTATAAAAATTGTTTCTAATCATTTGAAAATGTATATTAAAATTTTCAACTTTTTATCGCTTGTTATACTTGTAGTGTCACTTTATCCATAAGAATTATATTTTGATATAGGCTAAAATGGCATTTTGGTATATCTAAAATTGTAATTTAGTCCCAACTCAAATTATGACTTTTTATTCTAAACTTTTAATATTATATTTTAATATTAAATTTTTGCCTAAATTTTTTTATTCTTCAAATATTTTTCTTATATTTTTAGGATCTTTGGACCTTAAGAGTTTCTAAAATTTAATTTCTCAAGTATTGGTTTCATAATGTCTTCCCATTTCATAATTTAGAAAAATGCCAAATAATTGTCAACAATCCTTTAAAAATCCTAGTAAATTCCAAAAAATTCTACTAAATTTTCTCTAGTCTATTTAAACTTATATTTCACTAAATCTCCATTTGTTGCCCAATACTTGGCCTTTAATTATTTTCTAACCTTAGTTAATTTGTTGTAAAACTTTTAAATATCATTTAATGAATTTCTATTGGAATAAGGATGTTACTACAAGCAGGAGCTCATAGATTCAATGAATGAGCAAAACACACATCATAAAAAAAGAAAAAAAACTATTTAAGCATTTAGAAGGCAACAATGATTACATATTTATAAAGACATATAGGAATAAGATAGACCTTTAACAAGGAAATAATATAGATCCAAGAGCATAATTAACAACAAACTTCACACATAGTAAGATCTATCAACAACAGAAATATAATCAGTAATTGTTTAAAGTACAATAAACTTGTCAAAAAATACCCAAGAATACATACAAAATAGGTTTTCTATGTAAAGACTGAGAAGAAGCAGTATTTTCATACCAAAAGTTTCTAAGAAAAAAAAAAGATTTGGAATATGGGAATAATTTAAGTATGAAGTATGTGAGAATCCAAGTATTAACACACATTGTTAACAAACTCCATATCATTATCCATCAACAACATATATGTAACCACTAATTAGCAATAAACTTTGCAAATAAAATCAAACTCGAAGCATTAATTGCATCTCATAGAAGTAACTCCAAATAAAACATGGAAGATTGAAATGAAGAAAGTGAACATAATAAACAAAGAAGTATAAGAGTTTAAGGAGAGAAAAGCCAAAGAAAAAAACAATATACAAATCTTCTGTGTAGCCTGACAAGACAAAGTAAAAGAAATAGATATACATATATATATATACATATAAAATAAAATAAAATAATATATATATATATATATATGAAAAAAAATCCTTTTCTTTTAATATTTTTTTCTCTTCCTTCTTCGTTCATTCTTGCTTCCTTTCGTTCTTCATTTTTCTGTGACCCAGTTCGACCTTTCTTTCCCTTTTCATGCCTGTGTATTCTGTCTCTCCTGGGTTGTTGTAATTTTTCCTCCACTTTGGAGCCACCACTGGCATCGTGCAGGTCCTCTTAAGCTTCTCCTGTGACGACCCTAATTTTTTATCATCATAATTAAGGTTGAACACGTGATTAATTACCATAGGTCATGAAAATGTGAAAAAATTTAAACTTTAAAGTAATTAGAGTCATCAATCATAAGATCACATACTCTTATGTTTATAAGGGAATTAAAAATCTATTTATAGACCTTGGATTCTATTACTCATCAATTATGACTCATCCTAATGACTCTAGATCATCCCTTATGATTAATCTATGAAAATCCAGGGTTTTCTAGTCAATATAAGTGTTTCAGCATGTTAGCCACGGCCAATTCCTTACTGTTTCCCCCTCCTTCTTTGTCATTATCGCCGTGGCAAGTTGGACCTTTGCCGCGGCCAACCAACATGGCGCCGCGACGAAGAAGCCTCCTGGAACTTTCTCGCTCGCCTCTCGATATTAGCCGCGGCCAATTCCTCTTTACGCTGTGGCCAATTCTTCTCTGGAATGCCGGGGACATTTTCCTTAAAAGTTCGCCGCGGCCAATTCCATAATTCGTCGCGGCGAATTTCTCTCTGGATGACTCCCAATTTGCCCTCTTACATTTCGCCGCGGCCAATTAACATTTCGCCGCGGTGAATTACCCTCTGACACTCTCTCTGGGCAACTTCGCCTCTATTAGCCACGGCCAACTCCATTTTAGCCGTGGCGAAGTTCCTTCTGGTCCTACACTCTGAAAATTTGGACTCATACTCTCCTTTCTCCCTCCAATCTCACCCTAGGGCCCCTCTACCTTAATTATGGGACTCAAATAGCTTTTATTAGCCTAATTTATCTAGCTCATCTATCCTCTCTAGTTCAAGATTCAATGGTTAATTTCTTTTCTCTAATTACCCTATATCAACAAATCCATATATCAGCAAGTTTATAAAACAACAATAACATGAGTTCATGAACTATCAGCTGCTAATGGGGGTTCAAAGTAATATATCAAGATTTCATTTCAAATAATCAGCTATATCAGAGTTCTACAAGGTTCATTGCAAATATCATAATCTATACATCAACACCAATTTAAGTAAGGCCTACTCCTCAATAAGTACACATTACATCATCAAAATACAGACCCCTACACTTGGCAATATAGATACATGATGATGCTATACAAGTATTACAAAATTAGCACATATTCTATTACAATTAGACTAAGTGTAGCTCTCCCACACCGGGCCTCAGCTCATGGATGTTCATCCACTTGCTTACTCTTATCCTTACCCAAAGCACTTTCACCTGAAATATTAATCCCATGAAACGGGGTGAGATATAAATCTCAGTAACCAAGGCAATTCCATCATATAATCCAGTTTAATTACCATAAATGCATGAAGCAAAAATCAACATATGAATCATATTAGTCATATCAGTGAATGAAGGAATTAGGCTATCATAATTATTATCCCATACTAGCAATCATATAATCACATGTTAAAGGCCATTAACACCGGGAGAGGCTGGCCCACAGCACCCACTCCCCATTGAGTACAACCAGGGCTCAATGCATCTAGGGTTTGATCATAACCCGGTGCCCGATCGCAACACATGCACGGGTGGCAGTCGCACCACAGCTCCACCATGAACTCACAAGGTCCAATTATCATACAATAAATAGCCAACCAATTCATTCAGCAATTCCAAACCATTCATATACAACAAATATGAAATTAAAATAGATACATGCATGGAATTAATATAAACCCCAGTTACCTTACTTGTAGATAACTTTGCAACAGCCACCAATGGTACAGAGTCTCCCTATAATCATAGCATAAGATAATTACTACTCTAACTCATCATTAACAGTTACAACAAGTACCCAAGGGATTTAAATGCTATTAGCTACCTCAAGAATACTTACCTAGCTACCACAAATATCAAAATTCAGATTTAAGTGTCTTCTTCCAGAAATCTCAATATTCCACCCAAAATCCTAAGGAAATTCGTACAAAATTAATACCCATAATATAAATAAGCTATGGGGGTCTCAAACCAACCAAGAAAGCATCAAAATTGGGGGTTTAAACTCATTTAACATCAGCCGCAACCTCAACCTACGAATTTCACCAAGAAAACCCCTAAACACTCAAATTTCAGATTTTGGGTATGATGAAAACTCTCCAAATAAAAAATTAATCGGACTAAATTAAAGAGAAAGATGAGGGGATTAAGTTGTATAACTATTACCTTGTCTAAATCTTGCTCCAAATATGAGAAAATATGGAATTATGCCAAGAACCCTAGCCTCCTTCTCAACCTCCAAATTTTTCTTTGTGTTTCAACAAATGAGAGTGTGGCTAAAGCATTAGGGTTTTAGGTGGGTTTAAGTTGGGTCAAGGGATGGGTCATGGGTTACTTCAAATCCAAATCCAATTGGGTTTTCAGATTTTAGCTTGTTGGGCCAATTTTAAAGTGTTGGGTTACAGAATTCTATTGGGCCATTTTTCATACATTGGGTTGCTGAAGTTTAATGGGATTTGGGCCTAATTTGAAAAGCTCAAAGGCTTGGGTCTGCATAAGAGTAATTGGGTCACTTATAAGAATTTATACAAGGTGGATCTTGGGCCCTATCACATTAAATTATGTTGGGTTTGCACCTAGCTCATTGGGCCTCCATTAGCATCTCATCATAGTTCATTAATTTGGGTCTAAGTGAAATTTCTATCCCAAATAAATTCTTAACCCATATTAATAATTTATCCCTTTAAAATCTCCATTCACTTAACTTACCCAATTATCATCTATTAATTATTCTTAATTACTCTAAATCCATGATTAGCGCCTTAATTAATTTTGGGGTGTTACATCTCCACTGTTGGTTCAAGCATTGTGACCTGTCCAGAAGAGCTAGCCATGTCATCGATCTGCGGCAAGCCTCTTTCTATCCATCTCTAATTTTCTTTCATTCTTAATGCCAAAGCCACTTATTTTTGTTCCTTCCTATTTTTTGGCCTATCCCAGCTTTAAGGGCGACAAACATATTGAGATTCTTCCCTTTTGCTTGGTTGGCTGAATAAGAATGAGAAATATGGGATTCTTTTAATTAGGCTTCCTAACCATGTTAAGTATGCATAAATCTTCAATCTTTGCTTCCTTGAAATGATTTTTGAACTTAAATTATGGATTGGAATTTAAATGGGAAGATTTAAGTTAAGGGTTAGTTGTATGCTTATGGGTCAGGTTATGAAATGGGAAGTTTGTTAAATAGCTATCATTAGACTAAGAGAATATTAGGAATTGTTATTTTGGGCCCATGTAGTAATTTAGTGAATGTGGGTGTTGTCAGTAGACTCTGCAAACGCTCATAATGACGGGAATCTGTCCTTCAAAGAATAAAAAATGCCAAAATAGTTATGGGCACTATCTGTGAGTAGATCATGGGTTTTAATGTGCTTCATGATTACTTTTAATTATAATATTGTCATATCCCTCGCTGTATTCTTCTGCATGAATTGAAATTTTTGTTGAATGTAATCTCAAGGCACATGAATTGATATTTGAGGAGATAACTTTTTAATTAAGTATTTATTTATTTATTTATTATTTATTTAATCTTATTTATTTATTTATTCATTTACTTCACCAGCTATATTTGGTTATGCATAATACTAACCTCTTGTCTAAATATTTGGATAAAGGTATATAAATTTAAAATAGCACAAGGGTATTATTATAACAACTCTAACTTCTAATTATAGTAATTAAGTTTAATTATGTAATTAATGATCATAAATTAAGGCTTAAAGTCATTACAAATAGTTAAATTAGAAAAAAGGGAGAAAATGTAAACCTTGATGTTATTAAGGGATTATTAATCATATAACAAAATGATTTAAACCTATGAGTGATTTAAGTTATCAAATAAAACCTTTAATTCATTTCATCACTAGTTCTATATCCATAAAACCCTTTTATATGGACTCTATCCATACTGTGGTGGGCTTTACTTATGCCATGATAGAACAAGCTATTGGAACTCTACTCGATTCTCATTGTAGTGAAGTCACTCTTAGGAATCCTCCTAACTATTTTTCTTAAAATGCATTGTAACTAAGAGTCTTACGTTGCCTTAAAACTCAGTTCTGTTCCACTCTTAGCAAAATTTTTGCCCTGTGCCGTGGCAAGACATCTCGCGTCGTGGTGCTTCTAGCCTTTGAAAGAGCTCTGGCCACAACTTATGTAGTTTTGGCTGTGACTCAACCTTCTCCTAGACCTAAACTTCCTCATTTTCATCTCAAACACTCCAACTCTTCCTCTAGTAGCATTTTAAGGTCATTCTACCATAATTTGTAAGGTTTTAATGGCATCTAACTGCCTAAATTATTCAACATACCTATCATAACCAATTAAGGACTTAAGTATTGATTCCAAATCCATATATCTACCATACATCAGCAAGCTTATAAATTTTTATAGCAAAGAGTGCAACAACCTCTAATAATGTCATTTATATGGATACATACCTACCCTAACTGAACTACCATATGCACTATTGGTATAAACACTTATAGCATGGCATAATCATAATCTCAATTGATTAAGTAATGGTTTTGCATTAATAGCATCTCATATTAGATCATCCTTGGGTACTCACATCAGATTTCAAACTATTTGAGATGTAGCTTCCTATTAATTACACCATTAATTACAAAACACAAAAATACCTACACTTAGCAATATGATTACATGATAATGTTCTACAAAAGAACCATAAAAATTAGCATCTACTTTAAGTCTGGTTAGTCTAAGTGCAGGGTTTCCATACATGGTCTCAACTCATGGAGGTTCATCTACTTGCTTTCATATATCTTTACCTGAGGAGCCTTCACCTGAAATTGTTAGCCCATAAATGAATCTCAGTAACCAATAGAGAAATTCCATTTATATATACTATATTAATTAACATATGCGTATTTTGATCAAAGAAGCCTAAGAAATATCCATCATATCAGCAAATGAAATAGTTAAGTTACCAGTGACTACTATTCCATACTAATAATCATATATAACACGTTAATGGCCAATAACATCGGGAAAGACCCATCCATGGCGTTAACTCTCCAATGAGCATAACCTGTGCTTAGTGTATTTTGGGATTTGTTCACAATTTAGTGCCTGATCAAAGCATGATGCATGGGTGGTGGCCGCACCATAGCTCTACCATAGACTCACACAAAGTCCAAATACAATAATTCAAATAACTAACTAATCATTTAGCATTAAAAATCACACATGTGCAGTAAATATAAGATTAAAGTGGACATATGAAGGGAATTAAAATTTAACCCTAATTACCTCACTTAATTAAGTTTAGTCTTGAAGCCAAAGGTGAATTTTCACACTCTAGAGATTCCTAAATCAAATCAAGTGTGTTACTAGTGTTAGTTATAACATAAATCAGATAACTTAGAGAGCACTTACCTAGCCACTAAGAGGCTCTAAGCTCAGATTTGGTTTTCCGGACATTAGAAATTTCAAAATACGACTTCAATTTCTAGTCAAATTCTCACAAAATCAAAGTTCATACCATAAATTAGCTGTAAAGTTCTCTATCCAACAAAGAACACATCAATATAGGAATAGAATACTTACCTAATAATCTCTTAATCTCAACCTCCGAAAAACCCATCATGAAAACACTAAATAAAAAAATTTCATACTTGAGTTTAAGGTGAAATTACTCTAAACAAAAAATTATTCATGTCAAATTCAAGAGAAAAAAGAGAGAATTAAGTTCCAGATAGATTACCTTAGTTGAGTCTTGCTCTAAAAGGAAAAAATAGTGAGATTGTGCTGAAGAAACCCTAGGCTACTTAAAAACTCTAAATTTTCTCTTAATCCTGTTGTGTTTCTATAGAATGAGAACGAGGCTGATATGAGTTTAGGGTTTTATGTGGGTTTTAGACTGACTTAAAAGCCCATTATTTACTTGGGTCTACTTTCCTAATGTTAGGCAAGGTTTGATGGGTTGGATTGCAAAACAATTAAGGTTAGGATGAAATGTGCTGACCCAAACGCTTAAAATCTACTCGAGTTCAGATGTGAACTTATTGGACCAATTGATTGATGAGTTTATAGAGGTCTTAGGCTGACTTAAGGGTCCATGTCTCACTTAGGCCTATTTTATGAGTTTTAGGCTTCTAAGAATTAGGTTAGGTCAATACTAAGTGGGTTCCTTTGAGCTAAGCCTTTTAAAATGAAATTAGGTCTCCATAAATCTTTATTTCCCACAATTTGCCTAATTATCTGCACAATAATTCTTTAATTGCTTATAATTAATCTTAATAAATTTTAAAGTGTTATAATTATAGGTAAATTTTCTTGTCATATTACCTTTAACTTTATAACAAGATGAGAATTCATAGTGGAATGATATAGTCATTGGTGGAGCCAATGACTGGGAAGGTTATATTAGGTTAAGAAAGTTCTGGGTGGAGAAGGAGTTGCCTATTAAGTGTAGCTACTTGTGGAAGAAGGGTAAAAAACTGCCAATGAGTTATAATTGCCCCTTGAAAATACAAACCCTGACATGTAAGAGGAAGGATGAAGAAGGAGCTACTTGTTAAGTGTAACTACCTATAGGAAAAGGGTAATGTAACACCATAACTTCTAACTCATTTCATGACATTTATAAGCTTCACCTCATTATTTCCATAAGAGTATATAAAAAGGGGAATGAAAATAATGGATTTATTTGCGTTGCTCTATACTTCAAAATTTGCAATCAGTGTCACGTGGACCGTGTGAACTCATGTTATGCATTCTCATATTTAATTCCATCATTACAACTCATTTAAATCACAAAAAAATGTCTATAATTCATGAACATCGAAATGGAACTAAAAATAGGCAAGCATATTTTCGGCCAAATTTATTCTATTTTCTGACCCAATTTCGAAAAATCATAACTAAATCTAAAAATTTTGAAATCATGCAATCTTAGTTATTTTGGAAAGCTTAGGATGTCTACTTCACACTAAAAATACGTCCAGATCACAAAATTCATCACATAAGATGTTTGACATCTAAAAGCCTACAGATGTTGCTGGTTACCTGGGCTGTTGTTCAGTTTACTGATACAAAATTTTGAAATTCATAACTAATTCTATAAAAATTGAAATCATACAAATTCAGTCATTATAGAAAACTACAAATGTTAGCTTGATACTAAAAATAATTTCAAAATGAAAAAAATATGTTTAGTCATCGAGAACCTATGGAATAGTAACTAAATTTCTGAGGCGCCATTGGTACTGACAGTTAATTTTAAAAATTCATAACTCTCTGCTCAGACTTCTGAATGAGGTGATCTTAGTGGCCACAGAAATCTTAAAACCTCTAGTTTATGCCTATACAATTTCAAAAGCATTAGACACCATTTGGCCATTAAGTGACACAAAAAATAAAATTACCAGTATGAATAATACCTATACTAGAATCCATGAAAAATCTCAACTTTGAAAATTCATCAAATATTCCCTAAACCTCTAAAAATTATAATCTTTAGCTTCCCAAAAAGATCTCAATGAGACCTAATTTCATGCCAAATTCCAAAACAAGACTAGCTCATTTGGCCAAAAAGAGACCTGAAATTCCATTATGGTTAATTTTAGCTCCATATTGGGTACTAAAATTGCCAAATAGATTTTCTTTAGTCTTGGAACCTTTTGGGCAAGTTTAAAAGTATATTTAAGACTTGGGAGAGCTACACAAATGGTCCCAAACTATTTGCATCTCATTTTAGCCTTTTAACCCTCACTTATACACATTACACCAAGTTTTTTTCAAATGCATACATTGGCATAAACACTCAATTTATGTTCTAGAATACATACACCATACTTATTCATTTATCTATCACATAATATCATTTTTACATTTATCTAAGGGGTCATAGGCTATTTACAATAATAATATACATCATGAAGTCTCATTGTGAATTAAAAGACTAAAAATCAAGCAAAAGGGTGGCAATCTTCTTTCTTCAATGTGGGTGGCTCCCATTGCTATGTCCACTTGGTCCACCTAACATATTAGGACATTTAAGAGGAGGGAGTGAGATTCAAAAATCTCAATAGTTCATCTCCCATTCCATCACACATAATATGTGCAAGCAAGTTTTACAAATACATGCATGGAGACAATAAAAGCCATGGATATTTTAGAAGTAAAGTTGGCATATGAACAATTCATAAAAATCATTCAAGAGCTCACTAAGTATTTGGATTGGCCTCACACTTCTTCTCATGGGTTTTGGACTTGCCTCACTCATTTCTTGAGTACTTTGGATTCAACCATACTCTTGGGAGCCCACTTTATCTTTGGAAGACTCTTTGGTTTGTCTCAACCAAGCTCAAGGGTTCTTGGCTCATCCTCACCAAAAGGAAGAGTTCTTGGCCTCTTCACACTCAAGCAAACTTATACAAACATCATGTACTCATTAGAAAACATAACATGACATCAAGGATCATAACATATAAAGGCATGCTAGCATACTTTTCAAAGCTTGAAAATACATATATACACATTTTAAAATAAGCTAAACACGCATCCATGTATGAGAGAAGGTGGAGAAAGCTACCTTATACAAATCTATATACTTTTTTCCTTGGATTTCCCTCTTTTGCCTTGGCTATACACCCACAAAAATGTGGGAGGGTTTCTTTTGGCCTAGACATGATTTAAGGAAGTTAATTAGGGTCATGGAATGAATTCTAAAGCTACACAAATTGCCTAGACCCTAACTTGCCTTATAAGCCTCATTATGGTCTATATAGGTACCTAATGAAGCAACACCCCTTAATTAACTTCTAGGCTCCATCTTTTCTTCTCAAATGACTCTTGACTCCATTTAAGTCTCTTGAAGTCATCACACAATTAAAACAAAGAGCCTAAACATATGTTGTTTCTTTAGGTCATAATATGGATCCTAAAGCACCACTTCACTTTCTATGGGTTCTAAATTTTTTTAAAGGCCTCCTCTTATATTCATTCACTATATATGACTCAAAAATGTCTTTAGAAAAATTTGAAACTCTCCCTAGCTAGGTAAACTTGCTTAGGCCGAGACTATAGGTGTATTGGTTTCTATGGCATTCTCTTTGTTTTCTTGAAGGAAGAAGCATATGGGGAGCCTCTTAAGGATCTTAGGAGCATGTTTTAACATTCAATTAAGCCTAAAAACATTTATATAAAATCAGATTTGCAAGGGAGCATTTAGATCCCTAATGGTTCCATCTTGTTTCCTAATGCTGCTTTCTTGATTCTATTAGTTCATTTTTAATCCTTGCCACTTAAAACCCCTAATCCCTCCATAAATTGGATAGAAAACAGCTCTTAAGAATTGGGCTCATGATGGCCAAATTCGTGCAAGAGAAAAAGGAAGGAAAAAACTATCAAAGAATGGAAGTTTTACTTTATTTTCTTGCTTTCTCTTGATTGCTTTTCACTTTCCTTGGTTGCCTCCCTTCAAACACGAATTTTTTATCTTTATTCTGCCCCCAAAACAGATTTAAAAACATTATCAAACCCATAGAAATAAGGAGGAGAAGGAGGAGAAGTAACCTGCTAAGAAGAAAGCTAGATTTTCCATATAATTTCCTATCTTTTCTTGGCTTTTTCCTCCCTTCAAGAGTGCTCCTTCTTGTGCAGCTAAGAGAACTGATTCTCCTCTCTGTTCTGGGCAAAAGAAAGACGGAGGAAAATGAAGGCAAGAGAAGGCATGAGTTTAAGAAGCATCTTGTTAAACTTGTTTCCAATTTTGCCCTTTGCAATGGCATTTTCGGTTTGACTTTGTTTTAACTCTTTTTTTAGAACCATCTTCTCCATCATAACAAATAGGTTCCTAATTTAATAAAATGCCTTTGGAATCACTCAATTTGAAGCTAAAATCTTACCGAACGAATTAATCAAAGTTTGAGTCAATTGACGTTGAAAACATCTACCAGAGGGGATTTAATTATCCCAGGGCTTTTTATAATTTTCAGGGCCTCTAAGAACCTTAGAGGACTCCAAAATTTCATTTAAAAAACCTTCCTGTATGTTTTCCAAAAAGTCCACTTATTTACGAAAATGCCATTGGTCTTTCAGCAAATTTTTTGAATTACTCTTACTTTTTGGGCAACTCAAGACTCAAATCTTCATTTTCTATTATTTCAAATTTTATCTCAATTTTATTTGATTTTGAATCACTCATTTCAAGAGACTTGTTTTGAAAACTGACTAATTTTAGTATTTTACGAAAAATCAGACACTACAAGTAAGGATTCGCCAATGAGGTGTAACTATCACCTTATGGGATTGGGTGTTGATTCTCTCTTAAAATGGCCACATTAAAGGACTTGAGTCTTAATAATTAACTCTTGCATTTATTAAATGGTAGAAATGTTATTTAATTAAATTATGTTAGTTAATTTATGACCTTTTTGTTTTAGTTGTGGTAACTAGTTATTTGCTTGCTGAATTTTCCACTCACTCCTTATATTTCAACATTTTAGATAGTGGTATTGGATTCAACCTACCTCTATTGTCTTAAACTTAAAGGTTGAAATGGTGAGCCCTGTAAATGAATTGCAAAGGCGTATTTGTGTTGTAGCAAAAGATTTGATTGTATATTGTAGTATACCCTAGACATTGCTCCACTTAACCTATATTATATTCCCCTTCCTTATTTTTGTTATTTTAATACCTTGAGAAATAGTTATGGAGAGCAGAGCTCTCCATTGTTGTATTCATTGGTTTTTTGGTTGTTTGCAAAAATTTGAGATGTCTTATTTACTACGTACACTCTACCAATATTTCTACAAAAAGTAAAAAATATTGATTTAGATATCTAATGAGATGGGATTATAATTAATGTGCTACTACTTGTGTAAAACTTTTCATAGGCCTAATGAATTAGTAAGTTGTAGTAACTCAGACTTGTGGATAAGAATTCCCTCATGGTTTCCCCGTACCGGTCATTCTCCCTTGTTTTGGTGTCATGATAAAGTTGGTATCATAGCTTAAGACTTTTGCAAATTTCCTTTAATGACATCTTAGTTATCTTTATGAACCCAGGCATAATCATAATAGAGGCATCATCAGAAGCCTTATAAGGTGTTAATGATTCTTTCCCTTTATGTAATTCCTTAGGAAGTGTTGGTGTGTGTGTATATATATATACACGCACATAAATATTTGGTTTATGTTTTAAACTTGTGCTTCAGTTTATATAGGGCAATGATGCCAGTTAGATCTAGTGTAGCTATAAGAGCAACTGCATAAGAAAATGTACATGAATCTTCTGTTGAGGCTTCTACCTTACTGATAGCCCCAGCCTCTAAAGGTCATAGTAGAGGTGCCAGTAAAGGTCGAGGTAGGTGTGGTCAACCTAATGGACAAGGCAAGGCAACCCCACGCCCTACGGAGAATGTGATAGTAGAAAGAGTTTTGCCCCTTTAACTGTAATTAAGGTTGTTAGATGCTTTAATGGTTTGGTTATAGGGAACTATGGAGGCATTAGCAAATGTAGCGTAAGCACAAAGAGCCAAAATTGATCAGTTAGTGGGTGTTGATGCTCCTTAAGTTCAAGCTCAAGTTTAGCCTACTCCAATGGTGTAGCCAACAAAAAATGAGAGGAGAAACACTGATAACTTGATATCCTGGTTTTTTAAGTTAAAACTACCAAAGTTTTATGGGTCTGATAGTCGAGAGGACTTCCAACTTTTCACTGATGGTGTTAAAAAGATATGTTGAGCTCTTAAATGCTTAGATAAAGGAAAGAATAAATTAGCCACCTACCAAAAGCAAGATGTGACTTATACATTGTGTGAGAACCTATTTTAGGGAAGACTTGCAAGATTACCCTTGATGACTTGGAAAAAGTTCAAAGAAGCTTTTATAACTAAATTCCTGCCTAAGAGTACTAGAGATGCTAGGCATTAAGAATTTGAGACTTTAAAGCAAGTCCTAGGCATAGGTGTCTCCAAGTATGATAACCATTTTATATAGTTATCATGTTATACACCTCATTTGGTTTCTACAAAGAGTGATTGGATTGAGAGGTTTGTGGATTGATTGTTGTGCTCATTGCTTAATGCAATAACAGCTTAAATTGAGTAGTTTTCCTCTTATGCAGTAATGGTTGATTGTGCAGGAAGATTGAGTTGTGGGAAATGGAACATAATGCTCCCTTTAAAAGGTGAAAGAAGGGAATTGACAAAAAACAATAGAGTGTAAGGTATTTGATAGGTGAGTTGAGACTTTAGGATTAAAGCTGAACATTGTCTCTAATACTAAAGAAACTAAAGCAATCCTTGGGTAATGTAGTTGGTTAGAGATCATATCAAAGTGGCATCGAGCATCATGCCCAGTATGGCTCAGTTCAAATGAAATGTGATAGAAATTGCCATCCCATTTGTAGGAAGCTTCATTCAAGGTAATGTTATAAGGTAACAGGTACATGCTATTGCTATAGGGAAGTTAGACATTTGAAGAAGAATTTCTCGCTCTAGGGTCGAGTTATGGATCAGTTTTATCATTTCACCATACAGCTCTTATGGCAGTGACATCAATTTAGACAATTTCTATATAACCATGTAAGGGTGGTGCTAGGAGAGGTACATAACCAGGGGGTAAGCCTTTGCAGGAAAAGGACAAGCCCATGTATTCACCTTGACACAATAGGATGCAGAGGCCTCTAATGTAGTCATGATAGGTATACTTTGAGTTTGTTCTTATGATGCTCGTGTGTTGTTCTATTTTGGTTTCGCCATTCATACATATCTTCTCATTTTGCTAAATAGGCTAGTAGGAATCCAGTCAAATTAAATGTTTCCTTTATGGTTATGACTTTGATCAGTGAATCATTACTAGTAAACCATGTATGTCGATCTTGTAAAGTCCTAGTCGAGAATAGGGAGACCTTAGCGAATTTGACAGTGCTTAATATGACTGATTTTGACATTATTCTTGGTATGGATTAGCTAGCTACCTATCATGCCACACTGAATTGTTACTTAAAGGTAGTGAGGTTTAACATTTTAGGTGAACCACCTTTTATGATATAGGGTGACTGTAGTGAAATACTAAGTAATTTGATCTCTTTAATGATAGCCCGAAGGATGTTAAGTAAAAGGTGCTAGGGATGCCTTGCTATTGTTAGGGATATTGATACAAAAGTAGCAAGCATGCAACAGGTTCCAATAGTTAGAAAGTTTACGAATGTGTTTTAGGAAGAGTTACCTAAGTTACCACTGGATAGGGAAATTGAATTTAACATTGATATGGTTTCAGGCACATAACCAATTTTCATACCTTTTTATCACATGGCACCTTCCAAATTGAAAGAGTTAAAAAATTAGCTATAAGACTTGCTAAATAAGGGTTTTATTCATCCAAGCACATCCCCTTAGGGTGCTCTAATGCTTTTGATGAAGAAGGAGGATAAGTCCTTACAATACATTGATTACAGGCAACTTAATAAGGTGACGATCCTCAATAAATACCTATTGCCTCATATTAGTGATCTTTATGATCAATTGCAAGGTGCGCAATGCTTTTTTAAGATAGACTTGTGATTTGGATACCACCATTGAGGATAAAGAAGGAAGATGTGGCCAAGATTGCCTTTTAAACTTATTATTGTCACTTTAAATTCTTAGTGATGTCTTTTGGGTAAACTAATGAACCTACAATGTTCGTGGATATGATGAATTTGGTGTTTAAACCATTTTTGGATAAATTTATTATAATATTTATTGATGACATCCTGATTTATTTTAAAAAGCCAAGAAGAACATGGATGACACTTACGATTGGTGTTACAGAAGCCAAGGAAAGAGCAATTATATGCAACTTTTTCTAAATGTGAATTTTGGATAGATCAAGTGGCATTTGTTGGCCATGTTTCAAGAAATGGTATTCAAGTAGGCCTAAGCAAGGTAGAAGCAATTCAAAAGTGGCCTAAACCTGCCACGATTATTGAAATTCATAGCTTTTTAAGTTTGGTTGGATATTGTTGGCGCTTTGTGAGGGATTTTTCTAAAATAGCTACCCTGTTGCCTAGATTGACTCAAAAAAATGTCAAGTTTTAGTATTGGATGCTTGTGAAGAGAGCTTTTAGAAGTTGAACAAGTGTTTGGCCTTCACCGATCTTGACTTTACCCTTAGGGATAGGAGGTTATGTCGTGTATTGTGATACTTTTAGAGTAGGGTTAGGGTGTGTTTTTATGCAGTATGGACATGTGATAGCATATGCTTTTAGGCAACTTAAAAAACATTAGCAAAATTACCCTCCTATGACTTAGAAATGGCACTAGTAGTGTTTGCTCTCAAAATTTGGCAACACTATTTTTATGGTGAGATTTGTGAGATCTATATTGATCATAAAAGTTTTAAATATATCTTTTAGCAAAAAGATCTCAACCTTAGGCAACGAAGATGGATAAAACTACTTAAAGATTATGACTGCACTATTATTTATCATCCTAGTAGGCCAACATGGTAGCAGATACCTTAAGTAGGAAGTTAATGGATAGTCTAGCTCACATTGTAGAGGTTAAGAGGCCATTAGTGAAAGAAATTCATGATTTGGAAGAAGGTGGGACAAAGTATGAAATTACTAATTTTGAAGTATTCTTAGCTCATGTACAAGTCTATTCATCTCTTGTTGAGAAGGTAAAGGAATTTTAGAAATTAGATCCCAAGTTGAACAAGGTTATAAGAGGAGTAAAAGATGGTAAAAATAGTAAATTTATTGTGGATTCTGAAGGTATGCTTAAATTTAAGGACCGATTATGTGCACCTAATGCAAAGGACCTAAAGAGAGAAATATTAGAAGAAGCTCATCATTCAGCATATATCATTCATCCAGGATCAATAAAAATGTACCAAAATTTGCAGCAATCTTATTGATGGAATGGTATGAAGAGAGATATAGTCGAATTTGTTTCTCGTTACCTAGTTTGTCAACAGTGAAAGCTGAGTATTAAAAACCAATAGGTTTGCATTAGCAACTAGATATACCAAAGTGAAAGTGGGAGAGAATCATAACGGATTTCATAATAGGCCTACCTCGTACCTAAAAAGAGGATGATTCTATTTTAGTAATTGTAGATAGATTAACTAAGTTAACACATTTCCTTTTTGTTAAGACTACTTATAGTGTGGCTAAATATGCACAACTCTAAGTGAAGTGGTGAAATTGCATGGTGTACCGATGTCTATAATTTCTAATGGGGGTCCCCAATTTATTTCTTGTTTCTGGAAGGCTTTCTAAAAGCCTTGGGTACATAAGTGAATATTAGTATTGCTTCCCTTCCTTAAACTGATAGGCAGTATAAGAGAACGATTTAGGTACTAGAAGATATGTTGAGGGCATGCGTTATTGATTTTGGTAGTAGTTGGGAGAGTGGCTTGCCTTTCGAGGAATTTGCATATAATAATAATTATCAGGCTAGTATCTAAATGGCACCATTTGAAGCACTAGATAGAAGATAGTATAGGTGAATTGGATGTTTTGAGATTGGTGAAGGCAAACTGTTAGGCCTTGACTTGGTGCAAGATGCATTAGAGAAAGTGTGGATAATTAAAGAAAGGTTGTTGATGGCTTAAAGTAGACAAAAGTCTTATGTAGATCATAGACGTTGAGACTTAGAATTTGCAGTAGGGGATCTTGTTTTCTTGAAGGTGTCACCTATGAAAGGCGTGATGAGGTTTAGAAAGAGGGAAAAGTTAAGCCCAAGGTATGAAGGACTATATGAGATCTTAGATAAATTTGGTTTATCATTTAGATTTACCACCAGAACTAGTAGGAGTGCATTCATTATTTTATGTGTCTATGCTAAGGAAGTATTTGTCTAACCTTTCTCACATAATCAAATCTCAGGAAATTGTGTTGGACAAGGGGTAGACATATAAGGAAGAGCCTATCGCAATTGTATATAGGTAGGTAAGGAATCTTTGTTTGAGAGAAGTGGCAATGGTTAAAGCGTTATGACATAATCATTTACTGGAAGAAGCTACGTGGGAGGTAGAAAGTGAAATGTGTACTAAATATCTTACTTGCTTGGATTTTAAGGTTAGAATTCAAGTTTTGAATTCAAGGGCTTAATTTCTTAAGGAATGTAATAACTCGGCAGAACAAAGTAAAAGAAAAAAAATTATATATATATATATATATATAATATATGTATATATATATATATGAAAAAAGAAATTCTTTTTTTTTTAATTTTTTTTCACCTCTTTCTTTGTTCATTCCTACTTCCTTTCGTTCTTCATTTTTCTATGTCCTAATTCAGCCTCTTTTCTCCCTCCTGTGGCTATGTATTCCATCTCCTCTAGGGTGCCTTCATTTTTCCTCCATTACGGAGCCACCACCAGCATTGTTCTCCATTGCTGTTTCGAGCATTGTGACCCGTAAAGAGGAGCCAGCCATGCCGTTGGTCTATGGTGAGCCTCCTCCATTTTTCTTTCATTTTTAATGCTAGATCCACTTATTTTTGTTATTCCTTCCCATTTTTCTACTTATCTAAGCCCTAAGGGTGACAAAGGCATTGAGATTCTTCCTGTTTGCTTGGTTGGTTGAATAAGGATGAGAAATGTGGGGTTCTTTTGATTAGGCTTCCTGACCATGTTAAGTATACATAAATCTTCAATTTTTGCTTTCTTGAAATGATTTTTGTAGTTAAAGTATGGATATGAATTTAAATGAAAAGATTTAAGTTAAGAGTTAGTTGTATGCCTATGGGTTGGGTTATGAAATGGAAAGTTTGTTAAATAGCTATCATTGGACTAAGAGAATATTAGGAATTGTTGTTTTAGGCCTACATAATAATTTGGTGAATTTGGGTGTTGTCAAGAGATTCTGTGAATGTTGGCAATGAAAAGAATTCGTCTGTCAAAGAATAACAAGTGTTGTAATAAATGTAGGCACCATCTGTAAGTAGATAACGAGTTTTAATGTGCTTCATGGTTACCTTTAATTCTAATATTGTCATGTCCTTCTTTAAGTTTTGCTACATGAATTGAAATTTTTGTCGATTGTATTCTTGAGGCATATGAATAGATTTTTAAGGAGATAACTTTTTAATTAATTAAGTATTTATTTATTTATTTGAACTCATTTATTTATGCATTTTATTTATTTAGTTTTTATTTATTTATTTATTCATTTACTTCATTAGTTATATTTGGTTTTGAATAGTACTAATCTCTTGTCTAAATATTTGGATAAGGGTATATAAATTTAAAATAGCACTAGGATAGTATAGGTAAATTTTCTTGTCATATCACTTTTAACTTTATAACAAGATGAGAATTCATAGTGGAATGACATAGTCATTAGTGGAGCCAATGATTGGGAAGGTTATATTAGATTAGGGAAGGTTGAGGTGGAGAAGGAATTGCCTATTAAGTGTAGGCACTTGTGAGAAGGGTAAAGAGCTGGCAACGAAGTGTAACAGTCATTTTATGGGACTGAGTGTTAATTCTCTCTTAAAATGGCCACATTAAAGGACTTGGAGTCTTCATAATTAACTCTTGCATTTGTTAAATGGTAGAAATGTTATTTAATTAAATAATGTTCGTTAATTTATGACCTTTCTATTTTAGTTATGATAATTAGTTATCTGCTCACTGAGTTTTCTACTCACTCCTTATATTTCAACATTTTAGATAGGGGTGCTAGATTTGACCTGCCTCTATCGTCTTAAACTTGGAGGTTAAAGTGGTGAGCCTTATAAATGAATTGCAAAGGCGTATTTGTGTTGTAGTAAAGGATTTGGTTAGATATTGTAATGTATCCTAAACATGGCTCCACTTGACACAGATTATATTACCCTCTCTTATTTTTGTTCTTTTTGATATGTTGAGGATTGGTTGCGAAGAGTAGAGCTCTCCCTTGTATTTGTTGGTTTTTTTGGTTATTTGTAGAAATTTAAGATGTCCTATTTATAGAAGATACGTTATTGAAATTTTTACAAAAAACTAGAAATACTAATTTAAATATCTAATGAGATGGGATTATAATTAATGCACTACTACTTGTGTAAAACTTTTCCTAGGCCCAATGAATTAGTGGGTTGTAATAACTCAAGCTTGTGGATAAGAATTCCCTCATGGTTTCCCGGTGCGATCATTCTCCCTTATTTTAGGGGTGTGACACTATGCTGGCTGATAACCTAAACATGTTGCTGATGTAATTAGCTGATAACCTAAACATGTTGCTGATGTAATTAACCTCAGGACAAAGTTGAAGTAATAAAGATTTCCAATGAAAGTAAATGAACAAGCCAACCAATAGGGAAAAATAGACCAATTAAATCTAATTGATGAATCTAAAGAGATAAATGAAAACACAATGCAGACATATTTGCAAGTAAAAAGTAATTTGAAGTTGGTGACTGATTTTAGAAAATCACTTGGGCATAATATAGAGGAAGTGAAATTCAGTTTGTGAGAAACAACACAAAAGCTTGAAAACCATTAAAAAAAATATTATTTCAATTAATTGTTACATCTATTTTGTTAGGGATATCTTAATCAACAATACAATCATCAATGAACAAATTAAGAAATAAGAAAATCGAAGGGAAAAAGGTGGGGCAATTTAAATATAAATTATCCATATATATGGTTAATAGTCAAATCAGAGACAAATCAATGATAGAATTGAAAAAGGCAATACAATTAAAATAAAAATAAAACAAAACTTCATATGAAGCTTTATTATCTATTTTAATGATGATAAACAAAGATCAACTAATAATTTAACAATTCAAAAATTTTGCAAACCATGATATCAATAAGAATGATCATGTTTGGTTTGACATACAAGTAGTGTTTGATAAAAGTTTATAAGTTAAAATAGAAGTGATATGAAATTTCTATGATTTTTAATTATAAGAGATATTATTTTGTTTGACATTTATATCTTAAATGACATCTATTATGTTTGATATCATTGTACTAAATATGGACATTTTGGATGTTTACTAACATCTAACATGTTAAGATCAAGATCACCATATATTTTTATCAAATACCTTTTATAATTATTAAAAACATACATAAAATATATTTTAAAACTAAGATAATTCATTATTTAACCAATGTTTTAAAAGCAAAACCAACAATTCATTGTTTTATGGTTGAATTAAAATTTCAAAATTAACATATAATACAAAATAATTAAATATATAACGTATCAGAAAAGCATAATATATAGCAAGTATGAATTATGGTAGTGTTAAATTAATTAAAGGTAACAAAAGCACAATATATAGTAGAATAAATTACACCAATGGTTTGTTTGTAGGCGTAAATGGAAAGGTAATTGTAAAATTTTGTATAATGTCTATTATATTTTTATAATTATTATTCAAAAATATCTATTACTTTTTTAAAATAAAGATATGAAAGTCATTATCTAATCATATCAAGTTTTCTCTTTTTTTTTTTTGGGCTAGAATTAAAGACCATGCTATTTGGTAACCTAAGTATCCTTACATTTAGTTTTTTTTTGTCCAATTATATTCGAATATGCACAAATAAAAATTGAAAAAAAGAGTAAATTTTGTGTTTCATTAAATTTAACAAAGCCTTATTTTGATTATCATATATCAATTAACAATCAATGTGTCACAAGCCATCTATGTAAAGAGATAATGGTTTTATAGTCATTTTCTTTTCTCTTTTATACACATTAACTAGTTTATTATAATTATTGCAAATTAATTTTTTTTTCTTTGCATAAATTTTTAATATTTTTGTTCAAACTTGATTTATTAGTGAGCTAGTTCTTTAATGTCTTAATATAATTTTGGTTTTGACTAATAGATTTTCTTTTCACCACATTAGCTGTCCTAAATTGCTCCTAAATTGTTAAATTAGATGGAGGGTATTCTGGTTAAAAGATTATATATGTATTTAGGTTAATAGAATGTATTTTAGATAAAAAAAATTAAATAAGATTAAAACATAGCATAACATTCAGTTTGAAAGGAGAAGAGCATATATTTTTAAAATAAAAAAAATTGTATAATTTCAACAAAACTTTTAAAAAAATAAACATACTCTATAATATGCAATAAATCAGTTACAAGAACAAGTTAGATCAATAGTTTGGCGTGGGTCTACAATAACATAATCAAGACTAGAAACTTTAAGTCTCAACGTCTAATAATGAGAACTCGTTCAAGACAAGCAACTCTGTCTAGAAAGAACTCCCCAAACGTTATCAATGAAGAAATGAAATTATTCTTTATGAATTACATTTTAATAATCACAATAACAGTAAAAGCATACAAGCATTAAAATGATTGCTTCGTTTTATACTCACACACATAAGATATCACTATTAGGGCATGTCTGCAAAGTGAAGTTGAATTCTAACCTTGTTCTTATTTTAGCATCACCTTCCTTGCTGCACCACAGAAGATGAATAAAACCATCACCTAATTTGTCCTTGCTGCTGCTTGAAAAAGAGGAAATCTTCTTCATGCTCCTAAATCATCAAAACTAAAATGCAGCTTTAATTAGCATCATCCTTACCTCATACGGTATTTTATAGGATGTTAGAAAAGATAGTGACAGGTTAAATATAGGAGTAAGGTATGTAAATCTTACACCAGGTTGAAGAGCAAATCTGTCAATCCCCTCTTGTGCATGTAAATTCCCTAGGGCAAGTAAATAGGGAGTTGTAGAAAAAACTCCCAAGAAGTTTAGAAAACGTAGTAGCAGAAAGTCATCCATAGAAAGTGTATAAATACTGTGCACTACCCAGAAAACTAAGTGAAATTAGAATCCAAAAAATAAAAGTAAAGTTACTCTTATTCATTAGTACCTTTTATGTGTAGAGCAATTAGAATTCAAAATATAAAAGCAAAGTTATTCTTATTCATTAGTACGTTTTATGCGTTCAGCAACTTTAGCATTTGCTCTACCTTTATCTTTGCTGCAACGAAGCTCTCCAAGAATGAAAGTAAGGAATGAAGAGTTCCAGAGAGCAAGAAGAATGCTAAAATACCATGATGCAATATTAGATTGAACATTTTGGATTTACCATGATGCAATATTAAATGACAAAGCTTATTAAATAGCAATCTTTTTTCACCTGATTTTCAATCTCCTCCTCACTTGGTATTTCTTCGTATTTTTCCTCTAACAGAGCCTTCTTTCGAAATTTTAAAACATATCAATGGAGAAGGGCATGTCTATAGGGGCTGACAGTTCTTACCACCATTGGATAGACCCAAACCATTTTGTACAATTTTAACTGAAAACAATAGGTAATAATTACAGTGACATACTGACAACAATTCCCCCCTGGTAGACTTCTAAATAAAATTTCATCCCTTATCAAATCAATAATCAGGAACATCTATTTCTTTTTCTTTTCTTTTTTTAGCTAATGCCACCATATAGGCAGCAAATCGGATTAGATGTATGTATGATTTATGCCTGTAACGTTTTGGAGCTGAATATACAGTTACCTAGAATCCTAAAACACAAATCATGGATGACTGTTTTTTTTTTTTTTTACCTTCAAGGAGTGGGAATTTGGTAATGTCTCCCCTACTTCACCACTAGGAAGCACAGGTACGACTATTTATGAGTCGTACCCGTATTGGATACGACTATTTATGAATTGTACTCATACCAAATATGTATGCAGTACGGATACACATATCGTATGAGTACAAAAGTATCCAAAATGTATTTTTTTCCTTTCTACATGCATTTTGAAACGTGTTCGTACACATTGAAACGCTCCGTCTCAAACCTCAGTGCTTCGTCTCAAAAGTTTCGATCCTTAGTGCTTCTTCTCCAATGATTACTAGTGCATTTCGGTTAGTGCTGCCTCCGTGATAAGTTCCCATTATGGTGGGATGTGACTATAAATTGCTTGCCTGTTTGATTAGTTCCCCTGTGATAGTAGCTAACACAGCCTCAAGAGGATATAGAGATCAGCTTATGCTATTGTTTTAACCATTTTTGTCTAAAAAGAGTCAAAAGGAAGCCACGAAATTCAAAAATTTTAATTAAAAGAAAACAACATCTGCTGTAGATATTGTAAACAATTGATTGAGCAGATATAGAGCCATAAATTATAATACTCTATTGATGAAACTTTGAATTGAATTCCCAACCTCCTCTCATTGAAATGCATACAAAGCATTTAGTTGCATACTTATATATTAGCCTCAAAATATGGAGGTGACTGGTGAGGGAGAGAGAGAGGGTTCTGGTGCTTTTGCTTTGATTACTCTAAAGTATTCAAACGCCATTAACAGATCCATTTCATGTGCCAACCCAACTCATCAGAAACCTCCCATCAAATATCAAATGCCTCTGCTCATCTATGTAATGCGTTATATTATTAAATATATATACATATATATAGTCTCGTACTCATATCCTAAAATTTTAGAAATTGCAGTATCCTAGAATCGTATTGTGTTGTATCTGATACGCATACCCATATTGGTGCTTCTTAGGTTGGTTCCCATTCAGGGAAGTGTCTTGAAGCTGTACCTTTGAAAACAAAAGAACATAAATCTACTTAATGCACTTCTTGCATAAAGTTATGCATACTGATGGCCTTAAAGCAAATGATAGATCAAATTGCTAGAGGCAAAGCTATATGCTTAACATTATGAAGCTTACTAAGCAGAACTCATCTCATAACATGCCAACACAAAAGTAAGCATAAATATACCATCACAGATCAGGATAACTATGCGCACAGTATAGAGTTGTTTGTAACATGAACCTGTGCAGCATACCATAACTATGTGTTGTTAATAACATATAAGGAACCAAACCCACTGGTGAAGGGCAGAATTATGTTGAACATTGCCTAATTTTTCATCAATAAGCTGCAAATCTGAGAAATCATTATTTTGTTGGCTAATAAAACTATTTCAGTATTTTGTTGCCTAATTTTCCATTATTTTGCTGTCCTTGAAGTACTCAATTATGTGTAAAGAAGAAGGATATCAATTCAGAGCAACAGAACAAACTCTGAGAACGTCACAATGTCTCTAATTGGCCAATAAAATCCTTTTAATCAATACTGAAGTACTAACCAATATTTGAATTTCAAGACAAAATAAGTAGGCACAAAGGCTATATATTATTGTCCATTGTTTATTGTCCTCATTGTTCAACAGCAAAAAGGCATTAGGAACCTGTATTGCAATTAACGTTTATTGTCAGTTATTGAAATTCACAGCAACAGCATTTGACTTAATATGTATGTCCATTGTTGGCTTCTTGCTTATTTTAACTTAAGTTCTTGTGACGAAATTCATGTTCTTACTTCTATCCATTGGTTTTTATGGTGATTCTGTTTGTCCTTTTACTGGTAAGTTAGTAGCATTTGTTTGACAAAGTTTCCTTGTCATTTTGAAGAGTTACTAGTGAAACCATCTTTAGCTATCTATAGATGAGTATGTAAGGGAAGCTTATACGAAGCAATGTTCAAAATGAAGCAAAAATGGTGGTAACCCTTCTGAATAAACTGAAGAGTGATCAGTGACACCACAAACAATTTTAAGAATAAAGAAATATATGATGTGAGAAGAAAATCTAAATTCTAAAATAATTGCTTGCCATAAATGAAACTAAATTGAGTTCCTAAACATATTGTACTCCAACTCATCTTTCAACTTAGTTAAAACATTATAAATTCGCGAATAAAAGGAAAAACAGAAAATGCCATTAGATATAAATCAAGAGAAGTTAAACCCAAACTTAAATGTTTCAACAGTTCTCAATACCTCAAGCTGAATCAATTTTGTTCCTAAGATGTCAAGTTAAAGCTGTCCAAACTTCTACTTTAGAGGATATATTAGCTACTTTATATTAGATGGAATTGTTCACCATTCAATCAAAAATATCATAGACCTGTGCAATAACCAATCGGAATGTTGATCTTGCCTCATGCAACAGTGATGTGAGATCTTTGATGATAATATATCACATACCCCAAAAAATGAATTATTAATAATTTGAAAGACTTAAAATAAATGGAAGTCTGCAGCTTATATTTCTATAATTATAGAAAGTAACAACACCTAATATACGCAATCAGCTGGCATGAAAGCAAAATAACACTCAATAACCAAATTTTAACATACTGTAGAGACATTCAGACCCACATACTGCAGAAGATGCACTAATTAGAGAATTGATTTATTGTAAGTTCTAAGCAGCTTTTCATTGAAAACTTCAGAAGCATTAGAGGCAGCACCCCCACCCATCAGAGGCAGCGAGTAAGATAATATAAATGAATAAAAGATTTGGTCAAGGAAAAAAATTGAACTACAAGATTTGAGATAAATTATAGAAGAGGTTGAGGCTTCAACATCAGTTTCAAATTTCAGACAGAATGAAAGACCATAGGAGACAAAATTTCTTGCCCATCTTTAAATGAGAGACGAATGAAGGAAAATTGGGAAACAAACACAACAGTGGAAATTTCCAGGTGATGAAACAAAGAAACATTGGTACAGAAAAACATCATTGCAGCTGATATAACAATCTTTGACAATAAACATGAGATTTCAACATTAGAATATGATAATAATAATATTAATGTTAAGGAAAGAGATGGTGCAAGATAATAATCAATCCAAAGTTAAATAGGAGCAATTCGCTAAACAGGCTCAAAGTTCAAAGTTGTACATAAACATAATGAAAAGAGAGATGAAAGCAAAGCTAAGATAATTATCAAGGCCAAACAAATAGTTTATTGCAGAACTCAAGCTTCCCAAAATTTTATAAAACTAATTTGATTTGATGTGCACTACAGCAGAAGTATGTGTGCAATGGCTTCAACCTATCACTAAACAATTCCTAGAGTTTACTAACAGTTACACATATTTACTTAACCGCCAGATTATTTATTTCATGAAATTCCTATTCCAGTGTTCTCAACTTTTCTCTTTCATTGAGCTAATCTCCTCAGCAGAAAATGATAATTTTGCCAGTTATCCAGTTGCATTGCACATATATGTTGTATTTACTCAGAAATAGGGTGTTCGGGTTTTTATGCTTGAATAATAATTTCCTTATATAATATTGATTCTACATCTTCTCCAACATAACCTGCCTGAAGTGCATGTGAGCACATATTAGAGAGAGGGGAAGGAAAGAGAGAGAGAAAATTGTATAAATCAGTCAAACTCAGTCCATGTGCCCAATGCAGAAAAGAAAAAAAAAAAAGAAAACAGAATAAACTAATCACATTATAAAATATGCACACAACCACACATATATAGAACAACAAAAAAATATCATTGAACTAACTTGCCTGGGTCAATGTTGTAGTATCAGCTATGGCAAATGATGCATTTACAATAATGGGCCAGCGTTCTTCCCAGCAATGTCTTCTCTGTCATCAGCAAGTCCAAATTCATTATGAACGTCAGCTCTTGAAAGCAAAAGTATCATTCTAATAATACACAAAACACACTATCCTCCTGTGCCCGAAGAGTCTATTGTATTCATACCTGACTCTATAGGACCTATCAGCAATATGTTGCTTTTTCCTAGCTGAACACAATCATTTTCATCTAAGTAGTCTGAAAAGAATTATTATGAAGCATACACTACTGGTCATATACATGCATTATATTATTATGAAGTGTACACTATTGTTATTCTTTTTTTGGTTCTAGTATCCTCTTGTGCACTTTCTGTGAACCTATTGTTGTTTAGTGGCTATCTAAAAAAATTTCTATTAACCCAGAAGTTTAAGAAACAAAAAATATATGAACCTGAAGGCAGTCCAAATGAATCCAAACTTCATTTAAATAGTCAGATAGAACTTGAATGCTCACCTAACATGCCGACCATCACCATGAGCATATTTCACAGAGACTGATTCTGCATTGAGATGATCCTTGATTTGTTGAATCATGTTGTCAATTGAAACAAACAATTAATAGCAGCATTCTGCTTACCCATATGACGGAAGCTAACAATTCAATTAACTTGAAACAAACAATTAATAGCAGCATTCTGCTGACCCATATGATGGAAGCTAACAATTCAATTAATTTGTGGCTCTGTGTCACAAACTAATTCTCAGAAGCATATTTTTCAAAAATAAAATGTGGACAAAGCCTCTCAGATACACAGCCTCTCATATTTTCATAAAATTATAAAGGAAATGTAAGGATAACGAATACAAAGATCACCTTTGGACAAACTAATTCTCTGATTTGCAGCTCCCTCCCCGTCTCTTCTGATTATATAGCAGGCCTTGTGGTAGAACATCTTAATGTTTAGCAGCAAGTTCGAATCAGAAACAAAACGACCCATGTGGTAGTATAAAACCTCTTTCATTTAAACTAATATTTGAATCTAAGTAACAAACATTTTGATAAGTAATCTTAATAGGAGGACTTTGCAAAGGAAAATCAATCAATAAAGCAAAAAACAATAGCTGTTAGAAAGCCAAGACTTCGAACGCAAAAAACATAAGTCATGAGCTCCTTAAATTTGTCTGCCCACATTTAATCAGGAAATCTTTTACAAAGAAGAGCAAGGTTTTGATTAGGGAGAAAAAGTGGAGTGTGTGTGATGGAATTCTTCTTGACGGACTGAAATCAAGAAGGAAAATGGACTTGCACAGAAACAACTCTGTAATCTTGCTGGTGTGTAATGCATCTCCAACTGAAGTCGATCAAAGGCGTCACAACCCGCATACACAAAACAATTCTCACCCAAACTTGGATTAAAATCAGATGATGAGAAATTTTGGGGACCAAAAACAAGACAGGAGGTGGATCAAAGTTGAAGTAAGAAAGAATGGCAAATCTGGCAAAAATTTTAAATTTTCAAATGGAGGAAATTTGAAATGGGGGCCGAGAAGATGATTAACCCCTCAGAGTTGCAAAATGAAAGAGGAGAGGAAAAAAAAAAAGACAGTGGCAGATTGCACGGAGGCCAATGCAGCCCAATGGAATGAGACATCCTATAGATGGCTGATGAAAAAGAAAAATGTGAGAGTAGCCACACCATAAATAGCTTATCTAAGATACAGCTGCCTTCACAAATTATATAGATATAGATGCGGATTGTACTAAAACTAACCACTACAACTTTGGTTTTTGAAAGATACTATTGCTATCAATTTCGTTTTTGAAAGTTTATTGGTACCAATTTAGTCTTAATGTTTTAAAATATACATAATTTTAATCTTAACTTAGGATTAAATTGCTGTAATTAAAATTTTTCAAAAACCAATATGATAAAAAACTCATACATATATATATATATATCACATAATAATACGTTGAGCTTATAACAAATCAATAATTTTGAAGAGTCTCTCCCCCCACCCCCCAAAAAAAAAAAATTGCAATCATTGAATGTTGACGACATCAAAATTATCAAAGGTGAGGGTAGAACTTGAGATCCACTCCCTTTTATAGATTATATAGAAGTCTTGATAAGTCCTTGGAGATTTAAATTTTGCTGTTGACTTTAAAAATAGTATGGTAAAAGATAGATAAATAAATAAAGGATGAAAATTTTGGCCGTTATATGATAAAATGCAGATATAACATGCATTTAAATTACTAGGTGGTACTTAGTATTAGCAACTATAATGTTAGTAATCTACGTACCATTAGTATCTGGTTGATCAAAAGAAGTAAAGGATTACTCTGATGTTATGAAGTAGGATTTTTAAGTTTCATATAAAAACTGGTGCTGTTGACTAAAAGGCATGACCTAAGTAAAATTTTTTTATGTATTTGCTGTTAGGTCCATTATACGACATGAGGGGGACCTTTAGTAAGAGACGTACTAGTTCTAGTGCAGAAGTTAAAATTGAAAAGCATACCATATCACAAGTTACACGATTTAAATATCTTGGGTCCATTATACAATATGATGAGAAAATAGAGAAAGAAGTAAAATATAGGATCCAAGCAGGGTGGGTGAAATAGAGGAGTGCTTCTGGCGTTATTTGTAATAGAAGAGTATCACTCAAACTTAAAGGTAAATTTTACTGCACAACTATTAAACCTACAATATTGTATGGAAATAAGTATTGGCCATTAAAAAGTCAATAAGAAAATAAGTTTAATATTACAAAGATGAGAATGTTACCATGGATGAGTGGACATGTCAGACAAGATAGAATTAGAAATAAATGCATTTAAGAGAAAACGGATGTCGCACCTATTGTGGAAAAGATTATAGAATCATGACTTAGATGGGTTGGACATGTGTGGATAAGTCTCAGTTAGGAAAGTAGATTAGATGGAGGGTAATCTAATAGTCAAAAGGTAGAAGGAGATCACGAAAAACTTTAGAAGAAACTATTAAGAAAAATTTAAGACTTAAATGATTTATCTAAAAATATGATTTACGATAAAACTTTATGGCGTCGCTTAATTCATGTAACCAACTCTACTTAGTGGGAAAATACTTTTTTCTTGTTGTTGTATTTGCTATTAGGTTTTCAATAAAAATATAATATATGAAAGAAATTTTTTAAAAGATCAAATCAAATAATGTTGAATTGTAAAAATATCCTCTTATCATGTTTTGTCAAGGAACATGGCCTAAAAATTGTACTTAAATTTTGACCTATAATAAAAAACATGAACAACCACTATAACACACTGCCAACAACAGCAACACCTATTTCAATGCATTAAAAGTGAATTTCAACTTTCACATCATAGCAAAATTAAACTCTTCCTCCAATGTTTGACAAGTTATAAACTAACATTTGTGTGCAGGATTTGAAATTGTTTAAAATATAGAAACTAATAAAAAATCTCCTGTGATTCTACAAGAATGAAATTACATGGGTGATAAGGTAAAACACAGGATTGCAGTACAATACATTGGGATCTCTGGTCAGACTAAACAGGTCTTATTCAACCTTGGGCTGAAGTCCTAAAACTAAGATCAGTATGCAGATGCACAGTTACAAGATGAATTAGTCCTAAATGAGAGAGTTACAGAGTCATTTAGAAGCATAGCATACTTTCAATTTATCAAAGTAGAACTCTTACTATTCTACCCAAGTTTATCGGTACTGCATCATCTATCACCATTAGCTTCCTGCAACTGGAAATCCTATAAATGTCAGATGTCACTGTTTAAATTCCTAAACCATACAGCTCTAACAAGGTCAAAAAGTACCTTTTTCATTGACTTCCAAGATTAAACATGGTTTTTCATACAAATATTACAATGAAATATGTACCCCATCACCCTTGTGTTATTACTCACAATTAAATATGATGGAGTTCAAACACCGGACTTCACAACAAATCCAAGACTACTTGAGTTTTAAACTAAAAAGAACCCTCTAAGGAAATGATATGAAGAGCAGGGGAAACATAAGGAGGATATCCAATTACTCCTTGTGGAAGAAAAAAACTAAAGAAGAAGAGCATAATCAGTTGTCCAGTCTTCCTCCAATTCATCCCCAATCTGGTAAAAGCAAGGAGGCTATATGGTGAAAAACAGATCAATTAAAGATCTCATGAGAAAAGGAGTCCAAGTTAAATTTCAATTTTACATGTGTTTTCATCCCTACTACAACGTAAACAAAGAATTGAAAAATCACTTGGTCAATATATACAAGCAAAGGTTAACAGAGGCTTGCTGAGTGTCTAATTTTTTTCATTAAGCATACAAGTTTGTGTATCTGCATTTATGCTTCAAAGAGAGTATATGCAATCAAATTGTCATTTTCAGCAACTTGAAAACAGATCCTATTTGAGGTGTTTGTGTCTGCAAAGTAATATATAACTTACTTCTAGTGGAACCATTTATCTCGCCTTCTCCTTGACTTGCCATAGGGATCCATAAGATCTTTCCTTGTCTAACGGCAGTATTGAACAAGAAAAGTCAAAAGCTCTCTTCTTCCCCCTCCCCTATAGGTTGTACTTCTTGCACATCCAAAGAGTCTTGATACTCTTCTTGATTGTCACCTTCTTCTGCTTGTAGTACTATCATGGAGAATTGTTAGTTTTTACATTTGTGATCTTGGGTGCATTTTTCTAGGCACAAATAGCAAAGCCCCTTTTTCCTTCCTATCATCCATTTCCTTCTTTGTTAATCGTTTTACAGACTGGTTCTAATTGGTGTTCATTTTTGGCTGTATAGGTATTGGTAGCATTATTATTTTTGGTTGTTCAAGTTGGATGAGTTGGACTGGGTTTTTGTTTAGGTGTCGGATCGACTTGTTAATGATGATGTAATGGAGTTACGTGGGTTTGAAAAAAATGAAGACTAGTTCTGATTCAGAAAAGTTCTTCTGGTATGGTATTGATTTTGATTTTGGGAGGCTTGGGAAGATAATTCTTGCAATCTTGCAAGATGCATGGCACTAGTAAGGTTTGAAGGTTTAAACATCTTTATAGGTACCTCTAGTTCAGGTTTCAGCCCCCCTAAGAAACAGCTAATAGCTGCTACTTCAGAAATATCTACTTCAGCCAATAACTCTCCAAACTTCTCAAGGAACTCTATCACTGAATCCTCTTGTCTCAATCTTCTAAGTTCAACCATAGGATCTACCTTAAGGATATCATCAAACCTCTTTGTCATGACCTCCATATACTCTACCCATTTCACCTCTCCACTCTTCTTTCCCCTCATAAAAGATTGATGCCGTTGGAGAGCCTTACTTTCCAAATTGATACTGATCATCATGATCCTCCATTCCATTGGAGCCTCATCACCTTCAAAAAATTGTCCATAGGTAAATGCCCATCCTTTGAAAATAGATATATCAAACCTAGGGAATTCAATCCTAGTATTCTTCGTAGGGAACATGCAACTGGTCATCATCATGCTGCAATTGAAACAAATTGAGGATATGCTCTCATTGCTCTCTTTCCATTCATGCATACTGTAGCTATCAAGTCCTCATTCATGCATACTGTAGCTATCAAGTCCATCATGACTTGAATACCAATTCCATTCTTAGTAACGCCATGACTATTTGGAATTTTTGCCACATTCAGATTCGACTTCACCAGTTTTGAAAGCTTATTCGAATTCAATTCACTAGCTTTGAAGTCGAGATTTCTGCTCGTTTGGAACACTCTCGTTAACTCTGCCATCATAGACTCCATGTGTGACAAGGAGTATCAAAGGTCCAAAACATCTCCTCTAATCTCGTCGATATCATGCAGAGATTGCCCGAACTCCAATTCAAGCTCCTGGAAGTGATCATTGCTTCTCATGTCTTTTTCCAGCTTCACAAGGCCGATTGGCTCTGACACGAAATTGGTACAGAGACTCAAGGCAAAAGTGATTTAATGGAATTTCATTCAAAAAATTTAACAACAACCTCTACTAACTCCTCTGGCCTTACTTATACTAGCTTAGAGTAAGAGAGAAATCAGTTTCATTCTATTACAGACTTAACTGAATAACTACTGCCCTCAACAGCTCAACTACAAACAAACAACTAACTAACTAACAAACAACTAACCATTCTCCTTATTGTTACTTCTAACACGTAACACCAAATGAAGTGTTTAGCAGGATAGGACATTAAACAGAGAGGCAAGAGGACATGCTATCTCTCCTTATCAACCTGACTTTTATTCCTTTGGGAGCATCCTAAGAATAAAATCCAAAATACATCCATATGGGGGAGGGTGCTCAAAAAATAACCTGACGAGGAGATTTAGTTTTAGGAAAAGCCTAAATGGCAACCAAAAAAAAAAAAAGTGAGGACAGTTTTTCTCCATGTCTTGACTACAATTACACAAAGAGACCTAGAAATCATATTGATATGAGCATTTTAAAAGCAACAAAGAGATCAAAATACAAAACTTTCTAGGACATATGGAAGTGTAAATAATGTCCTTGGATAAAAAATAAGAATGAAGTAGGCCTGGTTAACACCAATAAGCCATAAATAACAGGAAAAAATCTGTACAAGATACAGGAAAAAACTCCCACCTAGAAACTGAGGTTTGCAAGGATACTACCATTTACCAAAATTTGAAATTAAGAAAGATTGTAAATGAGGTGATCATCTGATACTTTTGCCTCACAATTGAATATAGAACTGTAGAAAATTGAGCGAAAGAGAGAAGAGATTGGTCTGAATGACTTGATCTTCCATTTCTGTAATTCAAATACATATATAGGCCAAAAGGCACCAGACTGTCCAATCAAATCCCATGAAAAAAAAAATTACAATAAATCAGAATAATATCCTCCAACCTAGATGAAATACATGGAAGGAAAAAAAGGAAAACAAATCATTGACCGAAGAGAACCAAATAAGGAGAGAAATAATGGGACATAAAGGCTGGTAAAAACATGTGCAAAATATGTTTTTCAACAAGAACCATCATACTCTGCCCCCCTCAAAAAGAAAAAAAAAATCTAGGAACCCCTAGCAAACATATTTCAAATTTAAAAACAATTAACCAAATTCAAAAGAGTTCAAAAACATTCAAAGAGAAGCTAATGAGAAATCTTATTTAACTTAATTGACCACTCTAACCAAATCTTAGTCAGTAGTTTTGTTCCCTAATCTATACTACCCAAGTCTTAAAATTCTTGCTCACTAATATTTCAGGAATTAAGGATAACCACTGTATGATTTGCGTGATTAATTTTCCAATATGCTTGACATTTATATTGTAATAGCATAAGGAGTGGAAAAAGCAAGTCAGTCCACCCCAGCATATGCTTTCTTCGTCCCAAGTATCCACAAAATGGACCAGGATTTTCAAATGCCTAACAAATACAAATGAGTCAAAGCTGAAAGATGAGTTGAGTTCACTGCATTTAACCATCTTTGCTCTGTGACACTGTCCTCACCGCTGTCCCTTGGACAACTTCCAAGAAACATCTCAAAACTCCATTGCCTCATGAACCTGTTTTAAGATAGGTCAAGCTAGGCTAATTAGAGTTTTTTAAGGAAAAGAAATGGATAAAGTAATGGCAAACAGAACAACTGAGTTAAGTTAGAATATACGTGTCAATTAAAAGAAGGAAATGCTAGTTAGCTGTTATGCAGTATTAGGATTGTAAGTTTCTTTATATCCTTAAACCACACTGTTCCAACATAATTATAATATACCTTTTTCATCCTCTTCCAACCCTTTAATAATCAAACAGCCTCAGAGAAGAAAGATGAGAGCAGCCTTATCCAAAAAGAAAACCTATTATCTATGCTCATGTCTCCTACACCCCTTTAGATTTTGGACATTTAGTCTCCCTAATGATGTCACAGAATATTTTTCTTCACCAACAAAAGATACGCTATTCCCTATCCTTTCTCATATAATAATAGAAAGGAAAGAAACCAGAAAAGGTAAAAACCTGAGGATTTACAAGTAGAACGTTCTTTTGCTTGCAAACCCAAGCATAGGAAACAGCTCATCAGCACATTAGAAAACAGTGATTCTCCTTCTATAAACAATTTTCAGCAATTTGTGAAACATTTAAACCATGCCTTTAGTTTTCATTTCAAGGAAACAATAAGAAAATAGGAAAATTGGCTGCCAAAGAAGATTTTCAAACCTCTAAAGAGGAGTGAAAATTATTTTTGTGAAACTTGCATCTCAATATATCTTGTGCAAAAGATATATGACACCAGCAAACTTTACAATGATTAACCAGTAATTTTAGATATACTATTTACCAAAAAGATACATAGATGCCGTATTGGCGTTAACTTTTCAAGTTGCTTTATTATAAGACAAGCTTCTAAAAACATTCACTACCATATCTGACAACAATCCGGAAACATATATGCTTGTAAAAAAAGTCAATCCATCTTGTATTTTGACTTCTCTAACATGAAATATATAAACAATTGCTAACCTTTTATGCTAGTTCAACATGAATATGCGTCACTTGAATTTAAGCTAAAGTGTCTCGCCTTGTTTTATTTAACAACTCCCTAGAAATCATTTCACAGTGAAAAAAATGGAATAAAAAGAGATGGAAGTAGAAGAAAAGAATTTGTTTTAGTGCTTTTGTTTGTAACACGCACAGTACTATATATATAAAGTAAATAACCGAATCCTAGTTCTCATGGGACCAGGACATGAAAACATAAAACAACTAAGTAAAACATAAAAACTAATCCTAATAGGAGTCAACTAACTAATGCTTAATAAACCAGAAAAATCTAATCCTAATGAAACAGAGACTGCCGATAAACTAATCCAAAAAATAAGAGACAGAAAAACGTGACAACAGAAGCTTCTATTGAAGGACTGTTGTTGAAGGCTGTCGACACTGTTCATGTAGCGCATCTACTGTAGCACATGTATCACCAACACAAAGAAGCTTCTATGCCTTATCATTCTCATTTTTATCAAGAAGGTCTCAAATAATTGCTCCATTACACAAGCAGAACCATTGTTATTTTAAGTTTAGTTTATACAATGTTAACTGCATTGTTAAACCCTATTAGATTTTGAAGCAAGAAGATGCGTGAAATCCACAAGACTGCATTCATATATACAAGACTGCAATGATTGATTTTATTTTTCTGACATAAAAACATAAAAAATATAAACATAAGGGTTGATGGCTTCTAGTAACAGTTCTAATATAAACATATTAGAGAGTTGTATGTGACAATATTAGGAGATATTCCCCAGTTAATCATTTCATAGCATAAATCGCATGCCTCAGTGACAAGTCCTTCTTTACAAAGTCCATCAATGATCGTACTGCACATAACTAAATTAGGCTTGATTGCCCATCTCTCTATCTTTCCAAGCAATTTAACGGCAGCTCTCGATTTTCCTGTTTTATATAGCCCATTGAGCAAAGTGCCATAACTACTTCAAGTAATGTACCATAAAGGAAGAAGGAACTAAAACATGTTAAGACAAAAACTTAACCACTGGTAACAACATAAAGTCAAAAATAAATATATTAAACATATGACTTGAACAAAACATCTTCAACTGCAGCCAGGCCATTGAACAGTCCAACAATTTTTACCTCAAAGAAACAAGCATTTGCTAACCTCTTCAAGCAAATTTCAACATTAATAGAAATATAATATAAATTGAGACTAGAGTATCGAACCTTCTTTTATCATTTTAGGAGACCTCTAGCAAACATTTCATCAAGAAGCTTATTTGCCTTATCATTCTCACTGTTTTCCAAAAGAGCTCCAATAATTGTTTCAAAAGTTACAAAATCAGGGAAGCATCCATTCTCTCCCATTTTATAAAGCAAGGCCTTTGCCTCATCAAACAAGCCCTCTCTACAAAGTCCATTGATCATAGCAGTATATGCTTGGACATTTAAAGGATAGCCTTCGAGCAAAAGTTGCTGAAAAATCTGTCGTGCAATAGCTAATCTACCACATTTGCACAAACCATCAACAAGTATGGCGAACGTGTACGTACTAGGCTGAACTCCGTGGTCAACAATTTGCTTAAATAGTGTATTTGCCTCATCAAGACGCTGGCTTTTGCACAATCCATCTAACAAGATATTATAAGTAATTATATCTGGGGGATGACCACTATCATGCATCTCATAAATAAGATCTTGCATGTTTATGATTCTTCCTGATTTCCACAAGCCATCAATAAGGGAGTTGTAGGTGACAACATCAGGAGTCAAATTTTTGCGACGCATTTCTTTAAAGAGATCCATGGCTTCATTAACCCTTTTCATTTTACAGTATCCATTAATCAAGATACTATAACTGATAACTTCAGGTGCCAAACCACTTTTGACCATCCTATTGAATAGTTCTCTTGACTCATCTACATTATTGATCAAACAATACCCATCCATTAAAGAACTATATGTAACAACATCAGGTTTCTCACCACATTTCATCATCATAGCAACCACTGCTTGAGCTTTAGTGATACTTCCTTTTTTGCAAAATGTGTCAACTAGAATACTAAAAGTATAAACATTAGGATTGATTCCTTCTAGAATCATCTCATTTAGCAATCGTGTTACTTCTTGCCATTGATCCATGCTACAAAAGCCATATATTAGAGAGCTGTAAGTGACAATATTAGGAGATATTCCCTGGTCACTCATTTCATAAAATAAATTACATGCCTCAGTCACAAGTCCTTCTTTACAAAGGCCATCAACGATTGTACTGAACATAACTAAAGTAGGCTTGATTCCCCGTCTCTGTATCTTTCGAAGCAATTTAATGGCAGCTCTTGATTTTCCAGTTTTACATAGTCCATTGATCAAAGTGCCATAACTAACTTCATCTAACTGAAATCCTTTTGCTATTAGATCATCATGAAAGTCAAGTGCTTCCCCAACCTTATTATTAATGGCGAGTCCTTTCATTAGTGTATTCAAAGTTATCGTATGTGGTAGATAGCCCATCTTGAGAATCTTCCCCAACGTAGAGAAAGCAAAAGCCATTTGACCCACATGGCAGTAACAGTTGATCAGGATGCTCAGAGTAACCAAAGATGGCGTGAATCCCTTGGATTCCGCTTGCGCGAAAAGTGAGATAGCAGTAGGATATCCTTTCATCTTTGCAATAGATCCTAAAATCTTATTAATTTGGACTATAGAGGGTGGGGGCCGCATATGAAGCAAGCGATTGAACGAAGAGAGAGCATCGTGGATGCTTTGAGGATTTGGCGAATGGGAATGAAAACAGAACTTGAGACTAAGGGCGTAAGGGAAAGAAAGAAGGAAGGTAGAGGGAGCAAACAAAGGAAATTTGGGGAAGGCATACCTTGTAGCTCTACACAACAACATCATCTTCACTTGAGATCTTTGAGAAGATAACGGAGTTGGGAACAAGAGTCTGGAAAAACACAAAAGCCCTTGACTTCAGAAATCCGTCGCATGGTTTCTGGTTTTATTTTATGAAGCTAGAAAAATAGTTTATTTTATTTTACATTACTAAAATACGATGTTATTTTTTCTTACTATATAACTGGCATTAGAATTTGCGTATTATTAAAACAAAATCAATTTTTATGAAGTGGAATGAAGCTGTGAGGGCTTTAATTGTAATTTTAAAAAATTATGAATGCTGTTGTGATTTAATCATATGTTGATAGATTATTATTATTTTTTTAAAAAAAATTTAGGAAAAAATATATGAAATAGTCATTGACATCAAATTATAGTACTGATTATCCATTTTAAAATCTCATACCAATACAATAATTTATTTTCCCTGAACAATTAAAAAGTTATATTATTAATTTATTATCTATTTTTTAAGAATGATAAAGTTTCATAACACTATAATAGAAATTGTAAAGTACAATCCATAAAATTTTAGAAACCTTATTATTATTTAACAATGTTTTTGTTTGGCTTGACAAATGAGATTGTGGTAAAAAGAATACAAGTGGTGTTTGGTAAAAGTTGATCAAGCTAAAATAGATTTAATGTAAAATGTTTATAATTTTTTAGTAATAAACGATATCCACTTAAAAGGATGTTATCTTATTTCGTTTTCATATCTTAGATAACATCCATTATTTTAGATATTTTTGTATTAAATATAAATATTGTAGATATCTATTGACATCTAAAATGTTAAGATTAAGATGAAGGTATACCAAATATTTTTTAAAATTATTAAGAATATATGTAAAATAAATTTTAAAAATAAAAATAATTTATTATTTAACCAATGTTTTAAAAATCAATCCAATCATTAAATTAAAAAAATTCATGATTCTATGGTTGAATTAAAATTCCAAAAGACTTACTATACGACACAAAATAATTAAATATATAATTTACTTAAAAAGCATAATATATAATAAGTATAAATAATGGTAGTGTTAAATTAATTAAAAGTAACAAAAAAGAGTAACATATAATAACATACATTATACCAACACCTCATGAATTTTCCTGAAATGATAAATAGTTTCCTTTTATTTTTAAAATATTAAAATATACACTTTAGTTTAATTTTATTTTTTACTAAAATATCTTCGATTAATTTATATACATATCACGTTTTTTTTTATTCGGCAAGATTTAGACGCTATGTTTGTTTGATAACCTAAACATTCTTTCTTTTATTATTATTTTTTATCCAATTATAATCCAAATATGCACAAATAAAAATTAAAAAAAACAAATTTTGTTTTCATTAAATTTATCAAGCCTTTTATTATTATTATTTATTAATTACTAGTTAATGTGGCACATGCCTTCTAGGGAAAAAGATAATAGTTTTAAAGTTATTCTCTTTTTTTCTTTTGTGCAAATTAATTAACTTATAGTTAATTATTGCAAATTAAAATTTTTAATTCTACATAACTTTTTTTAATGTATTTTTTTAAACTTGATTTAATAGTAAGCGAGTTCTTTAATGTTATTTCTACATATAATTTTCACTTTAAATAATAGGTATTTTAGTTTATATATATATAGGTAAGCAAAAAAAAAAAGAGTTATACTAAAATGTAGCATAACATTTAATTTTAAAGAAAAAGAATATATTTTACAATAAAAAAATCCGTGAAATTTTATCAAAATTTGAAAAAAAAAAAAACTCTATGTAGTATGGAATGAATCGGCTATAAAAACTAAGTTGGATTAATAATTCAACGTTTATCTATAGTAAAGTAATCCAGATTAGAAACTTTAGTCTTGACATCTAACAATAAGCAACCGTGTCTAAAAAAGATTTTCCTTGTGTTACCAACCAGGTAATGAAATTAGTCCTCATGAATTACTATTTATTAATCACAATAATAGTAAGAAGCATACAAGTGACTGCTTCATTCTCTGGTGAGGAGCAACATTTGATGAATTTAATGTGGCTCTGTCTTTTTTTTTCTTTTTAAATTATATATATATATGACAAAAAATGGAACTTAAAATCTGTTGTTGATAATTTACATTCCTCACTATTAGAATTAAAATTGAATTGTAAATTTTATGCCTATTTCAATCGCTGCACTTTACCTCTTTGTTTTTTTTGCCTAACTCTTTCTTCTTTCTCATCTTTTTTTTCTGTTCGTATTGATTTTAATAAATTAATATTATTTATTTAGCTTACCATCCAACTAAGCATTTTTGTTTCAACCATATTAAAAATAAAAACTACTATTTTGGTTCTTGAAATATTATTGCTATCAATTTAGTTCTTAAAGGTTTATTGGTATCAATTTAATTATAATGTTTTAAAATATATATCATGTTAATATTAATTTAGGAGTAAATTGATGTCACTAAAATTTTTGAAAAGCCAATATGATAAAAAACTAATATATATATATATATATATATATATATAACATAATAACACCTTGAGCTTATAACAAATCAACAATTTTGAATAGAGTTTTTTTTTTTTAATCCAATTTATTAGGGTTGAAAGATTCAATTACTAGAACTCTTTAAAATTGATAGATTCTATGATCCTTCACCCCCCCCCCCCCCCTTCTTCTTTTTTTTCCAAAACTGTACCCTTTGAATGTTGACGACTCATGAATTATCAAAGTGAAGTGTAGAACCTGAGATTCACTTTATTCTCCAAATTGTATAAAAGTGTTTAGGGATTTAAGTTTTGCTACTGACTTTCTTTAAAGATAACCTGGTAAAGGATAAATAAATAAATTAAGGATCAAGAATTTTGGACGTTATATGACCAAATGTATATCTGATATATATATATATATATATATATATATATTACTAAGTACTTATTACTATTACCAACTATAACGTAAGTAGCCTACGTACTATTACTAACTGGCTGTAATTAGAAACCAATCAAAAGAAGTAAAGCATTACTTTGATGCTATGATGTAGGATTGTCAAGTTTCAAAGGAAAAAAAAATTGGTGCTGTTTCCTAAAAGGCACGACTCAAGCAAAAAAATTTTATGTATTTACTATTGCATTTTTAATAGAAACATTATATATAAAGGAAATTTTTTTAAAGACAGAAACATACAATGTTGAATTAATTAAAAAAATCCTCTTATCATGTTTTATCAAAGATCATGACCTAAAAATTGTACTTAAATTTTGTTCTATAGTGAAAAACATGAAACATTATCAAGGATGTAACCACAATAACACACTACCAACGTCATCTGTTTCAATGCATTAAAAATGAATTTCAACATTCACATGATGGCAAAATTAAACTTCACTTCTAATGTTTGATAAGTTGTAAATTAGCACTTGTGTTCGAGATTTGTATTTGTTTAAAATATAGAAACGGACAAAAATCTCCAGTGATTCTGCAAGAATGAAATTACATAGGTGGTAAAGCAAAACAAAGGATTGCAGCACGGTAAATTGGTATTTCTATTCAGACAAAGCAGGTCTTATTCAACCTTGGGCTAAAGTCCTAAACCTAAGGTTAGTTTGCAGAAGCGCAGTCATAAGAAGAATAGCCCTAAATGAGAGAGTCGCAGAGATATTTAGATTAGCATACTTGTAATTTTTCAAAGTTGAACTCATAATACTTTCACAAAGTTTATCTATACAGCATCATCTATCACCATTAGCTTCCTACTACTTAAAATCCTATAAATGTCAGGCATCATGTTTTAAATTCCTAAACCATACAGCTCTAGCAAGGTCAAAAAGTACCTTTTTCATTCACATCCAAATTTAAACGTGGTTTTTGATTCAAACATTTCAATGAAAGTGTAAAGACCAACTCTTAAATGGTTAGAAAGTGTAAAGACCAATTTAAAAAATTAGTCAATATATAAGCACAAGTTAACACAGACTTTCTAAGTATTTATTATTATCATTATTGTTTCATTAACCATACAATTTTGTGCATCTGCATTTAAACTTCATCAATGGAAAAGATGACAATTAACTATAGAAAACAAAATTAGAGAAGTTGCCTCATATTAAATGTCCTTGCCCCAAAAGAATTGCTTATTGCAAGTTCAAAACATTTCACTTTTATGATTTTACAAAAACCAATTGGTAAATTGCCACATGAATAGAAGTATAGAATATGAAGTTCACAGAAAGCATTTGCAATCAAATTTTTGTTTGCTACAACTTTAAAACAGATCCTATTTGAGATGTTTGCATCTGCTTAGTAGTATGTAACATACTTCTAGTGGAACTATTCCTAATGGTGCTCTGATTCACATTGATTCAAAGTATTATTGTTTTGATTCACACTAATTTAGAGTATTATTTCTCTTTTTTATTATTTCCTTTTATTGCATCATATTTTGTTTATTTTGTTTCCTTTTTTCATTTTAATTTGGTTTGGTCTGCAGTCAACTCCTTATTACTATGTGTTTCCTTTTATTTTCATTAGGTTATTTCTTTTTTTGCTTCCTTCTTGTGTGGGTCTAATTCTTGAATTCATTGTACCAACTTCTCATATATTTGTATCATGTTTTCATTTTGAATAGATAGAACACAAAGCCACAATAACTACTCTATTTGTCCACATGGTATTAGAGCCTTCTCTTGAGGATCTTAATAGAAAACCATGTTGAAATTTGGCTTGATGCATGCCTACTAGGTGATGTCACAAGAGACATCTCCCTTTATCTAACAAACATCCAGTGGTCAATCAGACCACCATCCAGCCACTGCCATAGCCACTGACAACCCACCTATCATAATTATAGGACACTGATTCAATAGGACTAACCGTCTAATATGGTCTCAAAGTGTCTTCATGTTTATCTATGGCCAAGGAAATAAAGAATATCTTACCAGAGAAGCAACAGAACTAGCTATATTTGATCCAAAGTACAATACTTGGAAATCAAAAAATAACATGGTGATTTTGTGGTTTGTAAATTCCATAACAATAGAAACTAAGGAGACTTACATGTTGGCCAAGACAATAAAGGAGATTTAGGACATAGTTTGGGAGTCCTACTATAAAGTTGACAACACAACAACTTTGTTTTAGATCAAAGGCATGTTAAAGGATTTAAAGCAAGGTGAAAGGAATGTTATCCAGTACTACAACACCTTGGTAAAGTATTGGCAGCAACTTGACCTCTAGGAAAATCATCAATAGACCAATACTACCAATACTACTATTCATCAAAAAAATTATGGAAAAAGAGAGGATTTATAGCTTCCTTTTATGCCTTAACCTAAGTTATGATGCAATAAGGGGTAGGATCATGGCTACTCATCTTGTACCCTCACTTAAAGAAGTATTTGTTAAAGTGACAACTAACTCATAGGGCTAAAAGCTCAAAACCAGCACTTGAGAGTTATACTTTAGCTATTCGAAGCAATTTCCCATCTGATAATAAGACCAGGAGGAACGAGAAACCTTGATGTTACCATTGTAACAAAATAAGTTCACACCAAAAAGGTTTGTTAGAAGCTATATGGAAAGCCTACTAATTGGAAGCCTCAACAGCCAAGAGAAACTTGTGGATTCATGGCTACAATCAAGGAAAAACAGTAATCAGCTCCATTTGAATATGCTATGTTTAGCAAGAAACAATTGGAGATCCTTCAGAAGATGATTAATACTCGTGGGAAAGAGAAAGCAATGGGTACTAGCGTAATGGCGCAAGTAGATAACATTTCTATAGCCTCACATGCTCAACTAGAAAAAATGGAACCATGGATTATTGACTCAAAAGTTTCTGATCACTCTGGTAATGCCTCTCTCTTTGTAAATTTTATTCTTAATTTTGAAAAACAAAGTTGTAAGGATAGTTAATGGTACTTATGATATAATCTGTGGTAGGAGGGTTGCTAAGTTATTTGAAAACTTGATTCTAAGAGATGTCTTATTTCTTCCTTAATTCACATGTAACTTCTTATCTATTAGCAAGCTCACTGTGTAACTCACTTTTATATCCTAGCATTGCCAATCCTTTGATTTGTAAGATTTGAAGTTGGGGAAAAGGATTGGCAATGTTAGGATATGTGCCGGTCTCTACTACCCACAAGGTTTTGAAAGGAAGTAAAGCCATGACTTATCATGTGCCTTCTAATAAAATGAATGATGTAGTGCTGTGACATTACAGGTTAAGCCACTTAAGTTTTTCTTATATAAATTGTACCTTAAGTTACTTAATAAAAGTTCATCCACTCTTTTTGTGAGATTTGTCAATTTTCAAAGCATGTTAAAGTATCCTACCCTATAAACACTTATTAGCCTTCCAAGCCTTTCTCTCTTATATATAGTGATATGTGAAGACAAAAAGTATAAAAAAAACATAAAGAAGGCAAAATGTTTTATCACGTTTATATATGATCACACTAAACTAATAAGAGTGTACCTTTTGAAATCCAAATATATAACGCATAGGTGTTCAAAAACTTCTATAAACTAATTCAAAACCAATTTTAAGCGCAAATTCAAACCTCAAGAATTGATAATGCCGATGATTACTTCAACCTTGACCTTACCTCATATCTTCAAAATAATGGAATCCTTTACCAAACTTATACGTCAATATCCCCTAACAAAATAGCGTAACTGAAAAAAAAAAAGACACTTATTAAAAGTGGCAAAGTTCCTTATTCTTACCTCAAATACTTTTAAACAATATTAGGGTGGAATTGTTCTTACTGCCACTTATCTAATTAATGAAATGCTTTCCCATGCCTTAAAGTTTATGTCACCTTATCAAAAACCCTAAAACACAGACTCATAAAACCACTACCTTTCCTTTTAAGGTTTTTAGGTGTACTACATTTGATCATAATGATCAAGGTGGAAAATTGTACCCAAGTGCCATTAATTGTATTTTTTTTTTTTTGGTTACTTTTTTACCCAAAAGGAGTACGAATGCTATTCACCTACCATTAACTGCATCTACATTACCATGAACCTTACCTTCCTTGAATCTTAGCCCTTTTTCTCCCAAACACCCCTTTCAGGAGGAAACACACACTTAAAACAAGAAATGATTGTTTAGAAGCATCTCTACATCCTAACCTAATAACTAAAGTGACCAACTCAAACCTGAAATAGAGACAACTAGACCTAAACCAAACCAAAACAAACATGACAAGAATCAAAGTAACTAAGATAGACTAGAAACTGACAAAGACAACTTGAAATTTACCACAATTACCCTAAACCACAACTTGAGCGAAACTAGATTGTTTGTTCCAAAATCCCATACCTATGGCCTATCTTAATGCTCCACAATAGTAAGAATTGTTAGTTTACATTAGAAGACAACATGTTTAAAGAATAGAATGTCACATTATAGAAGCTATTCAAGAGGCTGAAAATAACACATGTTCTATGCAGGGTAACCCATTTCCTTTACTGTAAATTTTGAAGAAGAGTTAGACATACATATTGTCTTAAGGAAGGGGGTAAGAGGTTGCACTAAACATGCCATTAGTAACTTTGTTTCTTATGATGAACTGTCACCAAAGTTACATGTTTTTGTAAACAATGTTGCACTTGAAAAAATTCCTAACAATTTCCATGACGCAACTAAGAAAGAAGGGTAAAGAAGTACAATTAAAGATGAGTTAGCTACCTTTGAGAAAAATAAGACTTGGGACATAGTTGAATCTCCTTTCTGGCTAGACCACTGTATAATGCAATTGGATTTTCACAATAAAATATAATTCTAATGGAAGTATCAACAGACACAAAGCAAGACTAGTTGCAAAAGGGTATATACAAACCTATGGAATTGATTACCAAGAAGCCTTTGCCCCCATGGCCAAGTTTAACACTACTAAAGTATTGCTTTCTATTGTTACAAGTCTAGACTTGCCTTTTTATCAATTGGGTATTAAAAATGTCTTTTTGAATGGAGATTTGGAAAAAGATATCTATATGGATATTCCTTAAAGGCTAAAGTGTGAAAATAACTCAAAAAGGGTGTGCAAACTTTGTAATTCCCTATATGGGCTCAAACAATCTCCAAGGACTAGTTTGAGAAATTCACCAAGATTGTTAAAACTCAAGGGTATGCACAATGCCAAACTAATCACACCATTTTCTCAAACAAAGACCAGACCAAAAGTTGGCAATCCAAATTGTCTACATGGATGATATAGTGATTACTAGAGATTATATGGATGAAATTGTCAAATTAAAGAAGTCCCTTACATAGGAGTTTAAAGTTAAGGATCTTGACTTAATTACGATATTTTCTTGGCATGGAATTTGCTCAAACCAAAGATATTTCTATCTCCCAAAAAAAGTATACACTTGATTTGACTAAAGAGATAGGTATGCTAGGAGTGTAAGCCCGTCTATAGTCTTATGAAAGTTAACTACAAGCTTGGTCTTAAACTAGAAAGTGCTCCAGTTGATACTAAAAGATATCAAGGGTTTGTAGTGAAATTGATCTATCTAACTCATACCTATCCTAATATCAACTTCTTTGTTAGTGTGATGAGTCAATTCATGAACAAACCAAATGAAGAGCATTTGGAGCAATGTACAACATATTATGGTATCTCAAGATGGCACCTAGTAGGGGATTTTATTTCAAAAAAGGACACAATAGAAGTGTTAAGGTGTTCTTAGATGCAGATTAGGCTGGCTCAATGGTTGATGAGCAATCTATAATTGGTTATTGTACCTTTGTATAGGGTAATTTAGCTACTTGGAGAAACAAAAACAACTTGCGTTGCTAAGAGCAATGTAAAGACTGAATTTCAGGCTATAACACTTGGAATTTATGAACAAATATGGATATTGAGGGTCTTTAAGGAATTACACTTTAGTGTGGATATGCCTATGAAAGTTTCTTATGATAACATGGCAACTATTAGGATAGTGAAGAATCCTATTCATCATGATAGAACTAAGTACGTTGAGATTAATATGTATTTAATTAAAGAGAAGATTGACATAAACCTCATTGAAGTGAAGTATGTCTCCATTGGTTCTCAAGTTACTGATTGTTTACCAAGCCATTATCAAGAGTAACATTTAAAGAGTTGAATTGCAAGTTAGGAATAATCAACATTTACTCTTCAACTTGAAGAAGATGTTACTAATCGTGCTCTGATTCACGTTGATTCAAAGTATTATTTCTTTATTTTATTGTTCCCTTTTATTGCATGATATTCTTTTTATTTTGTTTCCTTTTTTTCATTTTGATTAGGTCTAGTCTGTAGTCAACTCAATACGACTATTTGTTTCCCTAAATTTCATTTAGGCTATTTCATTTTTTATTTCCTTTTTATGTGGGTCTAATTGGTTGAACTCATTGCGACCAACTTCTTATATATTTGCATCATGTCTTCACTCTAATAGGCAGAACATAAAGCCATAGCAATTGCTCTATTTTTCCAACGCAACCATTTATCTCACCCGGCCTTTGACTTGCCACTAGAAACCATAACGTCCTTCCTTAATCAACTATAGTTTTGAGTCAAAAACTCTTTTCTTTTCCCCTACCTCCCTTATATTCTAATGAACAACCTTGGTGTATTTTTGGAATGAAAATAAAACAAAAGGAAGATAGCCATGAACCAAAAAAAAAAAAAAAGGAAAAAAGAAAGACAAATTTCATTACTTCTTATAGTAATTTGTATAATTAAGAGGAAAAAAAAAAAAGGAATTGTAATAAGCCACATCTGCCTTAAGGGTATTCTAAATAAAGTGTTTAACAAAATAGGACATTATGCAAAGAGGATAGCTCAGTTAATATGAGGAAATAGTATTTTCTTATCAACCAAGACTTTTATTCCTTCGGAAGCATCTTGGGAATAAAATCCTAAATACACCATGGGGGAGTATGCCATAAAATTGCTTGAGGAGGAGATTTAGCTTTAGGTAAAGCCTAAATGACAACCAAAACCAAAAATGGAGAGGACAATTTATCTCCATGTTTAGACTACTATTGCACAAAGAGACCTAGCAATCATATTGATATCAACATTTTAGTAGCAATAAAAAGATCAAAATATGAAACTTGCTAGGACATAAGGGAGTGTAAATGCAAAGTCGTAAGATGAAAAAACAAAATGAGCATAGGAGTGGTTAACATTAATAAACCATAAATATCATGAAAAAGTCAGTACAAGGTACAAAGTTATTTATTTTTTTGGTCTCTCCTTATAAAAACATCCAGGGCTTCAGAGAAATTGCTAACAGAATTAATTGACTGTCCTAAAGAAATTCCATTGCATTGAACAAGTATGTAATGATATATGCCCTTGCTAAGAGAATAACACAAATGATATATATCCAATTATAGCCTGATAAGAACATGAATTAATAAACAACACAAACAACCAAGTAACAACACCTACTATATTAGAACAGAACATGCAAGGAAGGAAATAGGTGTTTCGTCATAGAATAATTAAGGCAATAACTTGAGTTATCTAAAGCTGAGAAAAACAAGGAAAAATGAAATAAACATTATAGAAAGATTGTAAGAAGTTGATTTTAATGACCAATTTATGAAAAATTTTGGATTGGCAAGATGAACTCGTGAAGACATCTAATCATTAGCATCTAATGAATAAAAGAAAAGCATGAAGACTAATTTGGTAGAAATATGACAAAGATATAGAAGGCATATTTAAAAAGAAAAAAAATATTCACATGTGATATATTAGAAGTAGTAGGCTAAGGTCACAAAATAAAAGTCTCAGTTTGTTTTCACTAGAGAGATTTAATGCGAGGAAAAAAAAAAGTAAGAAAAAGAGAAAGGTGGCTTAGAGCGAAAGGCATGAAGCCTAGCCCCCACTCGGTTGATGAATAGGGAAATGAAAATTGACTTACAAACAATAATTGCAAAAAAAAAAAAAAAAAATTGACTTATGAATAGTGAACGAAAGAACAAATAGATGGCTTATAAACAATATATGAATAGTGAAAGAGGATTATACTTTTATATAATATATTGATGGTATTAAAAAAATGATGTTTATCTATATTTTTATTTTAATTGTATAACTTGTATTAGAATTAATGTGATTATTAGAACAAAATCAATTTTTATAAAGTGGAAAGAAACTAGGCAAGTGTTAATTATAATTTTTTAAAAAATAATGACAAATACTTTTGTAATTTAATCATATTTTGAGAGATTATAATTTTTAGTTTTTTAAAAATAAGAATTTAAGAAAATTTTTAAGAAATCATCATTGATGTCAAATTACAATGATAATTATCTATTCTAAAATCATGTTAGCAATACAATAATTTATTTTCTCTGAACAACTGAAGCACATTTGGTTGCCCAAAGCAAAGGAAGAATGAGAGGCGACATTTTTGCAATATTTATTATATCTTTTTTTGGTTATTACTTAAAGTAGGGGTACATGTATCTTTTTTTTTTTTTACTATTTTTTAAAGTAAAAGTAAAAGTATTATTTTTTATCTATTTCATTTAATTTTTTATTTATTTCCTATTTTGCTGTGCTAAATGTAGCCATAAGAAATTATGGTACTAATTTATGATATGATTTAATGATGATAAATGAAGGCAACTAAGAGTTTAACAATTACAAAATTTTGGAAACCATGATATTAATGAGAATGACCGTGTTTGGTTTGACAATTAAAAAGTTTGTTGTAAAAAAGATACAAGTAGTGTCTCACAAAAGTTTATGAAGTAAAAATATATGTGATATGAAATCTCCATCACTTTTTAATAATAAGAGATGTTATTTTATCTCATATTTAGATTTTAGATGACATTTATCATCTTAGATATCATTATACTAAACATAGACATTTTAGATGTCTACTAACATCTAAAATGATAAGATCAAGATCATGATATATTTATACCAAATACCTTCTATAATTATTAAAAACATATATGAAAGAGATTCTAGAAATAAAATAATTCATTATTTAAACAATGTTTTAAATAGCAACCCAATAATTCATGATTCTATGGTTGAATTAAAATTTCAAAAAAGTTACTGTATAACACAAAGTAATTAAATATATACTTTATTAACAAAGCATCATATACAATAAGTTTGAATAATAGTAGTGCTAAATTAATTAAAAGCAACAAAAGTATAATATATAGTAGAATAAATTAAATTAACGGCCTATTTGGTAGACTAACGTGAGTGAAAGAGTAATTGTAAAATTTTGTGTAATATATATTATACCTTCATAAATATTATTTAATTTATTTTTTTATTACCTCCTTAAAGTGAAGGTATGATGGTCATTACTTGACCTCCTTAAAGTTACTTTTTAACTTTTTATTTTCCTTTCTAGCTAATAATTCCAAATAAGTTGTAACATCTGATGAATTTTACCAAAATTATAATAAGTTCCTTTTTATTTTAAAAATATACACTTTAATTCAATTTTTTTTTATTAAAATATCTTTCACTAACTTATATATATTGAGTTTTTTTTTAGGAATTAAAGATCATATTATTTGGTAATCTAAATATCCTTATATTCAAGTTATCTTTTGTCGAATTATATTTAAATGTGTACAAATAAAAGTAGAAAAAAAGTAAATTTTTTTCATTAAATTTAACAAAGCCTTATTTTGATTATTATTTATCAATTAACAGTTAATGTGGCACATGGCATCTATGCAAAAAGATAATGGTTTTAAAGTTATTTTTTTTCTTTTATACAAATTGACTAGTTCACAGTTAATTATTGCAAACTAAAATTTTTTGCTTTGCATAACTTTTTAATATACTTATTCAAACTTGATTTATTATTGAGCTAGTTCTTTAATGTTTTAAATATAATTTTATTTTTGAGTAGTAGATTTTCTTATCACCAGATTTACTCTCCTAAATTGCTAAATTTGATGGGAGGTATTCTAATTAAAAAATTATATATGTATTTAGATTAATATAATATATCTTAGGAAAAAAATTTAATTAAGTTAAAATATAACGTAACATTTAGTTTCAAAAGAAAAGAATGTATATTTTTAAAATAAAAGAGAGTTCTTTGTAATTTTAATAAAAACTTAAAAAAATAAATATACCCTATATAATATAAATGAATCAATTATAAGAACAAGTTGGATTAATAATTTCGCGTTGGTCTATAATAAAATAATTGAGGTTAGAAACTCAAGTCTCCACATCTAATAATAAGAACTCGTTCAGGGCAAGCAAACATGTCTAGAACGAACTCTCCTCACGTCACCAACAGAGTAATGAACTTATCCTTCATGAGTTACATTGCAACAATCACAATAACAGTTAAAATTAAAATGATTGCTTCGTTCTATATTGACACGCATAAGATATCACCATTAGAACACGTCCGCAGAGTGAGGTTGAATTATAACCTTTGTTCCTACTTTGATCGCTGGACTTTATCTCTTTCTTCCTTTTTGTATTTTTCTATATAGCCTTTCGTCTTTCTTTCTCTTTATTGTTTTGATTTTCATAAATGAATATTATTTGTTTAAATTTGTACAACAATAACAACAACAACAAAGCTTTTCCCACTAAGTGAAGTCGGCTACATGGATCAATCGACGCCATAAATCCCGATCATAAATCATATTTCTCGACAAACCATTTAAATCTAAATCTCTCTTAATAATTTCTCTTATAGTTTTTCTTGGTCTTCCTCTACCTCTACTTATTGGACTATTCTCCATCACATCTACTTTCCTAACGAGGGCTTCTATAGGTCTCCTCCCTACATGACCAAACCACCTAAGTTTCGATTCTATAATCTTTTCTACAATAGGTGCGACTTGCACCTTCTCTCTAATGCATTCATTTCTAATCCTATCTCGTCTAGTGTGTCCACTCATCCACCGCAACATTCTCATCTCTGCAACATTAAACTTATTTTCTTGTTGCCTTTTTATTGCCCAACACTCAGTTCCATACAACATTACAGGTCTTATAACTGTGCGGTAGAATTTACCCTTAAATTTGAGTGGTACTCTTCTATCACAAATAACACCCAAAGTACTCCTCCATTTCATCCACCCCGCTTGGATCTTATGCTTTACATCTTCTTCTATTTCTCCGTTATGTTGTATGATGGATCCAATATACTTAAATCGTGTGACTTGTGGTAGGATATATTCTCCAATTTTTACTTCTACGCTAGAAGTGGTGTGCCTCTTACTAAACTTACACTCCATATACTCCGTTTACTTCTACTTAAACGAAAACCATGAGCTTCCAAAGTTTGTCTCCACCTCTCCAACTTCTCATTCATTTCCTCTCTCGGTTCTCCAACTAGGACAATATCATTTGCAAAAAGCATGCACTGTGGCACCAGCTCTTGGATATGTTCAATAAGTACATCCAAGATTAAGGTAAAAAGATAAGGGCTCAAAGTTGACCCTTGATGTAGACCAATAATTATCGAAAAATCTTCTGTAAGTCCACCTTTTGTTACTACGCTAGTTGTAATCTTATTATACATGTCTTGGATTGCTCGAATATAAGCTATACGAACTCCTTTTTTCTCCAAAGCCTTCCATAGAACTCCTCTTGGCACTCTATCATATGCTTTTTCTAAATCAATAAACACCATGTGTAAATATCTTTGATTCTCCCTATATCTCTCCATTAATCTTCGCAACAAGTATATTGCTTCCATAGTTGACCTTCCTGGCATAAAACCAAATTGATTCTCCGTAACTTGACTCTCTTTCCTTAACCTTCGCTCAATTACTTTTTACCATAATTTCATAGTGTGGCACATGAGTTTAATTCCTTTATAATTTGCACAATTTTGAATGTCCCCTTTACTCTTATAAATAAGAATTAAAGTACTTTTCCTCCACTCATCTGGCATCCTCTTAGATCTCATAATTTTATTAAATAACTTTGTGAGCCAACTTATACCTTTCATTCCCAAACTCTTCCATACTTCAATAGGTATATTATCCGGTCCAACTGCTCTACCATTCTCCATTCGCTTTAATACTTCTTTTACCTCTACCTCACAAATTTTACGGTAAAAAGTATAATTTCGATTCTCTTCTTTCATGTTTAATCTATCCGATTGCAATAAAATCTCGTACCCTTCATTAAAAAGTCTGTGAAAATAACCCTTCCATCGTTCTCTGATATCTCGTTCCGTGACTAACACTTTCCCATCTTTATCCTTTATGTATTTCACTTGATCCACATCTCTTGTCTTTCTTTCCCTACTTTTAGCTAACTTGTAAATACTTTTTTCTCCAACTTTAGTACCTAAAAATTGGTATAACCCATCAAATGCCCTTGCTCTCGCTTTGCTCACTGCCTTCTTAGTGTCTTTCTTAGCTACCTTATATTTTTCCCAATTTTCATTACTCTTACATAATGACCACACTTTATAATACTCTCTTTTAACTTTAACCTTATCTTGTACACTTGCATCCCACCACCAAAATTTTTTATCCCTAGGTCCAAAATCTTTTGTTCACCTAATATTTTCTTTGCCACTTTCCTAATCTCTTTAGCCATTGCATTCCACATATCGTTAGCACTTCCTTGTATTTCCCAAGGTCCTTCTTCTATAATCGTTCTCTGCAAATTCTTTTCTTTATCCCTCTTTAGTTGCCACCACTTAGTCCTTACCACTCTACCTTCACATGTACTTTTTACTCTCCTCCTAACTCTTACATTCATAACCAAAACTCTATGTTGAGTGGTTAAACTCTCTCCCGGTATAACTTTGCAATCCATGCAAAAAATTTTATCTGATTTCTTTATAAGAAAGAAATCAATTTGAGAACATACCCTACCACTTTTATACGTGATAAGATGTTCTTCACACTTTCTAAAACAAGTGTTAGCTAATATAAGATCGAACGCTAATAAAAAGTCTAAAATAGTTTTACCCTCTGCATTTACTTCTCCTATACCATGTCCTCCATGAACACCCTCATAGTCTGAAGATACCCTTTCCACATGACCATTTAGATCCCCTCCTAAAATAATCTTTTCTCCTAATAGTATTTCTTGAACTAAACATTCTAAATCTTCCCAGAACTTTACCTTATGAGATTTTTCTAACCCTACTTGTGGTGCATAAGCACTAATAATATTAAAGAGTTCCTTTTCTACTACAAACTTTAATGCAATGATTCTATCTCCTAACCTTTTGATATCTACTACAGTATTTTTTCAAAACTTATCAACAATTATACCTACCCCATTTCTAGATTTATATTTACCAGTATACCAAAGTTTAAAACCTGAAGTATTTAATTCTTTCGCTTTTTCACTTACCCATTTAGTTTCTTGTAAACACATAAAATTAATCCTTCTTCTAATCATAGTATCTACTATTTCCATAGATTTACCCGTAAGTGTACCAATATTCCAAGTGCCAAAACGAATCCTACTCTCATGAACTAGCTTCTTTAGCCACATTCGTTCACAAAAATGTAGTAGCCCTTGCTTATTTTTCACTACATCCAGGCGACGATGCAGCGGCTCTTGCTCACTTCTCACTGTACTCGAGCTATACAGCGCGTTACTTACGGGCAACGATCTAGCCGTACGTCTAATATATCGATTGTCCATGTCATAGAGATTCGACAAAGTTTTACGTTGGTTGTCGACTGCCTAACATAACCTTTCTCTTTTTCCGAGCTTGGGACCGGCTATGACAAATAAAATTTGTCATAAGCAAAGTTTATTTGTTTAAATTTGTAATTGAGTATATTCAACTAAGCATTTTTGTTTCAACTAGCCAAATATCCGTGCATTGCATGGAATGTTTAATTATTTTTTCTTTTGGGAAAATCTAAAATATATTAATTGTTAGCCTGACATTTAATTTGAAAGTTTAACAAAATGTAATCATATGAAAGAATGACAGTTAGATATGGTAATTTTAAAAAGTAATATATAGATAAGGAAAAATTATGGAATGCTTGACAATCCATATGGAATTCTTGACAATCCAACGTACAAAGTAGAATAAAAAATTTAACTGACATCTTTTGCACATAGCGCAAGTAAGGTTCGTTTATTCAGCTAATAAAAAAGGTACATTGTTCAAATTTTATATATAAATAGAATGTTTAACATCACCTCCCTTGCTGCACCACAGAAGATGAATAAAATCATCACCTAATTCGTCCTTGCAGCACCTTGAAAAGGAGAAAATCTTCTTCGTGCTCCTAAATCATAAAAAAAACTAAAATGCAGCTTTAATTGGCATCATCCTTACCTCATAGACGGTATGCACAGGATGTTAGATAAAAAGGATAGTGACAGGTTAATATAGGAGCAAGGTATGTAAATATTCCACCAGGTTGAACGGTAAATCTGTCAATCTTCTCTTGTGCATGCAAATTCCCTTGGGCAAGTAAATAGTCTTAGTGAGTTGCAGAAAAAACTCCCAAGACGTTTAGAAAAGTAGTAGCAGAAAGTCATCCATAAAAAGATGAAGTATATAAATATTGTGAACCACCCAGAAACTAAGTGGAATTAGAATCCAAAATATAGAAGTAAAGCTATTCTTATTCATTGATAGCTTTTATGGGTGTAGAACAACTTCAGTATTTGCTCTACCTTTATCTTCTTTGCCGCAACGAAACTTACAAGGGATGAAAGTGAGGAATGAAGAGGTCCAGAGAGCAAGAGGAATGCCAAAATACCATGATGCAATATTAGATTGAACACTTTGGATATACCATGACGCAATATTAACTACAAAGCATATTAAATAGAAATCTTCTTTCACCAGATTTTCTATCTCCTCCTCAATTGGTATTTCTTCATATTTTTCCTCTAACAGAGCCTTCTTTTGAGATTTAAAACATATCAATGGAAAAGAGCATGTCTATGGCCGGCAGTTCTCACCACCATTGGATAGACCCAAACCATATTGTTCAATTTTAACTAAAAACAATAGGTATTAATTATAGTGACATGCTGAAAACAATTCCCCCTCTGGTAGATTTACTAAATAAAATTTCATCCCTCATCAAATCAGTAATCAGGCACATCTATTCCTTTTTCTTTTGTTTTTTTAGCTAATTGCACCATAGGGGTAGCAAATCAGATTCGATGCATGTATAATTTATGCCTGTAATGTTTTGGGGCTGAATATACAGTTACCTAAAATCCTAAAACACAAATCATGGATTTCCATTATTTTTTTATACCTTAAAGGAGCGGGGAGTTGGTAATGTCTCCACTACTTCACCACCATTGGTTCCCATCCAGGGAAGTGTCCTGATGCTGTACATTTGAAAACAGAAGAACATAAATCTACTTGATGCACTTCATGCATAAAATCATGCATACTGATAGCTTGAAAGCAAATGATAGACTAAACAGCTAGATGCAGAGCTATGCACTTAACATTATGAAGCTTATTAAGCAGAACTCATCTCATAACAAACCAACACAAAAGTAGGCATAAATATACCATCACAGATCAGGATAATTACACACACAGTTTAGAGTTGTTCGTAACATAAACCTGTGCAGCAGACCATAATTATGTGTTGTCAATAACATATAAGGAACCAAACCCACTGGTAAAGGCAAAATTATGTTGAAAGAGTGCATCCATTAGAGTGAAACTACACTATCTTCCTTTGCTATATCTAAAACTGAAATGTTGGGAGTAGTGGGCTTTCAAATAATAGTAATCAAACTAGACCAATGAATATTTAAACCTACTATATATCTGCCTAATTTTTCACTAATAAGCTGCAAATATGAGAAATCATTATTTCGCTGGCTAATTAGAACTATTTCAATATTTTGTTGCCTAATTTTTCATCATTTTGTTGTCCTTGAAGTACTCAATTATGTGTAAAGGAGAAGGATATCAATTCACAGCAACAGAACATACTCTGAGAAAGTCACAATGTCTCTAAATGGCTAATAAAACCCTTTTAATCAATACTGAATTACTAACCAATAGTTGAATTTCATGTCAAGATAAGTAGGCACAAAGGCTATATATTATTATGCATTGTTTTTTGTCCTTATCGTTCAACAGCAAAAAGGAATTAGCAACTCGTATTGCAATTAACGTTTATTGTCAGTTGTTGAAATTCACAGCAACTGCATTTGACTTAATATTTATGTCCATTGTTGGCTTCTTGCCTATTTTAGGTTAAGTTCTTGTGATTAAATTCATGTTCTTAGTTCTATCCATTGATTTTTTCGTGATTCTGTTTATGCTTACTGGCAAGTTAGTAGCATTTGTTTGACAAAGTTTCCTTGCCATTTTACAGTTTTTGTTGAAACCATCTTTGGCTATCTATAGATGAGTATGTAAAAGAAGCTTATACAAAGCAATGTTCAAAATGAAGCAAAAATGGTGGTAATCCTTTTGAATAAACTAAAGAGTAAGCAGTAACACCCCAAACAATTTTAAGAATAAAGAAATATATGATGTGAGAAGAAAATCTAAATTCTAAGATAATTGCTTGCCAGAAATGAAACTAAATTGAGTTCCTAAACATATTGTACTGCAACTCATCTTTCAACTTAGTTAAAATATTATAAATTCATGAATAAAAGGACAAACAAAAAATGCCATTAGATATAAATCAAGCGAAGTTAGACCCAAACTTAAAAGTTTCAAGAGCAGAGATGATTCTCAATACTTAAAGCTGAATCAATTTTGTTCCTATGACGTCAAGTTGAAGCTGTCCAGACTTCCTCTAATTCTTTAGAAGATATATTAGCTTCTTTATATTAGATTGGATCGTTAACCATTCAATCAAAAATATCATAGACCAGTGCAATAACCAAGAGGGATTTCGAGCTTACCTCATGCAATAGTGATGCGAGATCTTCGATGATAATATATCACACTGTCACAAATTCTCTTTAATTATTACAAATCCTTCTTAATTATTGTAATTATTATAATTATTATTAGAATCCTTGTAATTATTAGTTGACCTTAGGAATCAGTTAATTTGTCAATCCCTAATAGTTAGGAATTTATCTGTCATTTATTTTCCTTCTTAGAATAGCCTCCTCTCTATAAATACCCACATACTTTGATTTTTTTTTTTTCAATAACAAGAATTTAAGACTTCTTGTCACATACCCCAAAAAAGGAATTATTAATACTATGAAAGACTTAAAATAAATGGAAGTATGCAACTTATATTTCTATAATTATAGAAAGTAATAACACCTAAGATCCTGAATGAGCTGGCATGAAAACAAAATAACACTCAATAACCAAACTTTAACATATTGTAGAGACTTTAAGACCACATACTGCAGAAGATGCACTAACTAGAGCACTGATTTATTGGAATAATAATGAAATGCTAGGTGAATACTGAATATCTTTGTTAGTTCTAAGCAGCTTTTCATTGAAAACTTCAAAAACATTAGAGGCAGCACCTCCACCCATTAGAGGCAGCTACGAAGATAATATAAATGAAAAAAAGATATGGTCAAGGAAAAAAATTTGAAATTCAAGATTTGAGATAAAAAATTATAGATAGTTTAATAGAAGAGGAACCAATGGCAGAAAATTTGAAATTCAAGTTTTGAGATAAAAAACACAGATAGTTTAATAGACCAGAGAAGTAGACCAAACAAAATGTGATGAGTAAACTCAAACCTTACTCAGACCTCTTGCTAGTGTCAGTGGAGTTTGCCGGTGACAAAACAGAAAGGGGTTATGCAACCAAGAGTTAGACCTATTTTGCTTTTCTTTGAGCCCACTGCCTCCTTCTCTATACCTGATTCGAAGACAAAAATATGGAAAGGAAGAGGTTAAGGCTTCAACATTAGTTTCAAATTTCAGACAGAATGAAAGACCACAGGAGACAATTTCTTGCCCACCTTTAAATGAGAGAGACGGAAGAAGGAAAATTGGGGAACAAACACAACGGTGGAAATTTCTAGGTGATGGAACAAAGAAACATTGGTGCAGAGAAATTTTAATATTAGTACAGGTAAACATCATTGCAGGACAATAAACATGAGATTTCAACATTAGAATATGATAATAACAATGTTAATGTTAAGGAAAGAGATGGTGCAAAATAATAATCAAATCCAAAGTTTAAATAGGAGCAATTTGCAAAATAGGCTCAAAGTTCACAGTTGTAAATAAACATAATGAAAAAGAGAGATGAATTCAAAGAGATGAATGTAGAGCTAAGACAATTATCAAGGCCAAACATATAGCTCATTGCAGAACTCAAGCTTCCCTAAAATTTTACAATACTAATTTGATGTGTACTATAGTAGAAGTATGTGTACAATAACTTCATCCTATCACTAAACAATTCCTAAAGTTTACTAACAGTTATACATATTTACTTTACTTAGGCCCCAGATCATTTATTTCATAAAATTCTTGTTCTGGTGTTCTTAACTTTTCTCTTTCATTGGGCTAATTTTGCCACTTATCCAGTTGCATTGCACATATATGTTGTATTTACTAGGATGTAGGGTGTTTGAGTCTTTATATATAAATAATAATTTCCTTATATAATATTGATCCTACATCTTCTCCAACAAAACCCGCCTTAAGTGCGTGTGAGAATGTATAAGAGAGAGGGGAAGGAAAGAGAGAGATAATAGTATTTGTATATATCAGTCAGACTCCAAGTGCCCAGTGCAAGAAAAGAAGAAACAAAATAATGAAGAATAGGAAAAGAATAGAAAAGCTATTATTAATTATTTGTAAATTATAGATTAAAGATAAATATAAAAAATAATATTTTATTAATATTAGAATTAGGAACTAATATTTAAATTATTTTGTTTTAATGGTTACTTTATTATTGTTATTATCTTTTTGTTAGGCTTTAATAATTATTTTTTTGTTAAGATTAGATTTTAATATTATCTTTTATTATTAGAAGTTATCTTTCATTAGGATTAAGATTATGGTTTTATAAATATAAACCTTCACAATTATACTTGAGAAGAACCTAGCATTAAATGATAAGAAAACTTTTTAGAATTTTCTCCTTATTTCTTCTAATATCTCCCCTTTTCTTCTATTTTCTCCCCCTTTTCTCCCTTATCCTACATCAATTTGGTATCAAAGCAAGGTTGCAATTCCAAACCGCTTCCCTTATTGCCTTTCAACTTCATTTTTTTTCATTTTTCTCCATTTTTCCAACCTTTTTTTTCCCATCCCTTTCAACCTCAGATCTCAAAACTCATTATTTGAAAATATTATAGGGATAACGCCACTAATTTTGGCTTTCTAAATTGCTCTATTAAGGTCTTTGATGGAACAAACTATCTAAACTAGTTTGGACAACTTCAAAAAACATGTAGACCATTTTGATAAACTTAGGAGTGCTATCAATCAACTTTGTATTCAAATTACTGCCAAAAATTTAGAAGAACTAAAGGCGGAAGAAGAATGTCGTCAAGAGTCCAAAGTATTAGAGAAAGATATATTAAGTGAATTCGATGTTATTATTGTGGAATCCCTTGATTGCCCATCAGACATTGATGATGATGGTTCCTTCATAGGGTTTAAAGAACAGTTGAAAGTAAATTTGGAATGTGTAGAAATTAATTCTGACCAACAATCTTAAATTTAAACACAAGTTGTAGAATGTTGTGTTCAAATTCAACTAGTTCAACTACTCCACCTAATCGAGTTTGTCATTTTAGATCTATTAATGAATCCAAATCTATCTTTACTACCATATCTTGAAGTAGTGGCGTTAGACTTCAAAATGGATTATTTTGATGCTTTTGCATTTCAAAACTCGAGGTAGAGTTTTCTCCAACCAGGGGAGAATAGGAAAATAATAGAAAAGCTATTATTAATTATTTGTAAATTATAGATTAAAGATAAATATAAAAAATAATATTTTATCAGTATTAGGATTAGGAACTAATATTTAAATCATTTTGTTTTAATAGTTGCTTCATTATTGTAAGTTATCTTTTTGTTAGAATTAGATTTTCATATTATCCTTTATTATTAGAAGTTATCTTTCATTAGGATTAAGATTATAGTTTTATAAATATAAACCTTAAATGTTGTATTCGAGAAGAACCTAGCATTGAATAATGAGAAGACTTTTCAGAATTTTCTCCCTATTTCATCTAATATCTCCCCTTTTCTTCTATCTTCTCCCCCTTTTCCTACTCGTCCTACATCACAGAACAAAATAATCACATAATAAAATATGTATACATACATAGAACTACAAAAACACATCATTCAACTAACTTGCTTGTGTCAATGTTGTAGCATCAGCTATGGCAAATGGTACATTTACAATACGGGCCAGTGTTTTGGCCAGCAATGTCTTCCCTGTCATCAGTATGAATATCAGCTCTTGAAAGCAAAAGTATCACTCTAATAATACACAAAACACACTATCCTCATGTGCCTGAAGAGTTTATTGTATTCATACCTGACCCCATAGGACCTATCAGCAATATGTTGCTTTTTCCTAGCTGAACACAATCATTTTTATCAGCATCTTCATCTATACAGTCTGAAAAGAATTATTATGAAGCATACACTATTGGCCATACATATGCATTATATTATTATGAAGCATACGCTATTGTTTGTTTTTGGGGGGGGGGGGGGGGGCGGCTATAGTATCCTGTTGTGTACTCCTGTGAACCTATTGTTGTTTAGTGGCTATCTAATAAAAATTTCTATTAACCCAAGAGTTTAAAAAACAAAAATATATGAACCTGAAGGCAATTTAAATGAATCCAAACATCATTTAGATAGTATGATAGAACATGAATTCTCACCTAACATGCCGACCATCGCCATAAGTGTATCTTACAGAGATTGATTCTGCATTGAGATGATCCTTGACTTGTTGAATCATGTTGTCAATTGAAACAAACAATTAATAGCAGCATTATGCTTACCCATATGATGGAAGCTAGCAATTCAATTAACTTGAAACAAAAAATTAATAGCAGCATTCTGCTAACCTATATGATGGTAGCTAACAATTCAATTAACTTGTGGCACTTGTCGCAAACTAATTCTTGAAGCATATTTTTCAAAAAAAGAAATGCAGAGAAAGCCTCTCAGATACAACGCCTCTGATATTTTCATAAGATTATAAAGGAAATGTAAGGATAACGAATACAAAAATAACCTTTGGACAAACTAATTCTCTTGCAGCTCAGTCTCTTTTGATGATATAGCAGGCCTTGTGGTAGAACATCTTGATGTTTAGCAGCAAGTTCGTATTAGAAACAAAACCAATCAAGCAGTAGTATAAAACCTCTTTCATTTAAAATAATATTTGAATCTAAGTAACAAACATTTAGATAAGTAATCTTAATGGGAGGACTTTGCAAAGGAAAATCAATCAATAAGGCAAAAAACAATAGCTGTTAGAAAGCAATGACTTTGAATGCAAAAGCATAAGTCATGAGCTCCCTAAATTTTTCTGCCCACATTTAAACAGGAAATCATTTACAAATGAAACAATTTGGTGAACCTGAAGCTTCCCAAGGATTGCGGAATATGCAACACCATCTCTCCCCTTTTGAATATGGTCTCTCTCCTTTTGCAAATTGACCAGGTGGAAAACAAAGAAGACCAAGGTTCCGGTTAGGAAGAAAATGTGGAGCGTGGGTAATGGATTCCTTCTTGAGGGACTGAAATCAAGAAGGAAAATGGAACTTATGCAGAACCAACTCCATAGTCATGCTGGTGTGTAAAACATCTCCAACTGAGATTGACGAAAGGTGTCATAACTTGCATACACTAAATGATTCTCACCCATACTTGGATTAAAATCAGATGATGAGAAATTTTGGAGGCCAAAATCAAGACTGGAGGCGGATCAAAATTGAAGTAAGAAAGAATGGCAAATGTGGCGGAAATTTTGAATTTTGAAATGATGGAAATTTGAAATGGAGGAAAAGGAGTCTGCTGGGAAGAAGATGAACCCTTGGAGTTGCGAATTGGGGAGGGGGAAAAAGACACTGGCAGATTACACGGAGCCCAATGCAGCCCAACGGAATGAAACATCCAGTAGATGGCTTATGAACAGGAAAAGTGTGAGGGGAGCCACACTGGCTCATCTGCAATGCGGCTGCCTCCACAAATTATATAGATATAGAAGTAGATTATACTAAAACTAACCACTACAATTTTGGTTTTTGAAAGATACTATTGCTATCAATTCACTTTTTGAAAGTTTATTGGTACCAATTTAATCCTAATGTTTTAAAATATACATCATTTTAATCTTAGGATTAAATTGATGTCTTTAAAATTTTTCAAAAACCAATATGATAAAAAGCTCATATACAAATATACATATATATATATATATATCACAGAATAATAACTTGAGCTTATAAGAAGTCAAAAATTTTGAAGAGTTTTTTTTTTTTTTGTTTCTTTAGCTTTGGAGGATTCAATAACTAGAACTCTATAAAACTGAGATTCTATGATTTTCTTCTCCTCAGAATTAATCATTGAATGTTCACGACATCAGAATTATCAAAGTGAAGCATAGAACCCGAGATACACTCCCTTCTATAAATTATATAGAAGTGTTGATAAACCTCCAGGGATTCAAGTTTTGCTATTGACTTTAAAAATAATATGGTACAAGATAAATAAAAAAATAAATAAAGGTTAAAACATTTTGGCCATTATATAATTAAATGCATATCTAATTAAATGACTACTATTATGCATCTCATAAATAAGATCTTGCACATTTGACATTCTTCTTCGTTTGCACAAGCCATCAACAAGGGAATTGTAGGTGAGTTAGAAATCAAATTTTTGTGACGTATTTCTTTAAAGATATCCATGGCTTCACTAACCCCTTTAATCTTACAGAATCAATTAATCAAGATACTACAACTAATAACGTTATAGTGTCAAACCACTTTTGATCATTCTATTAAATACTTCCTTTGACTCATCAACATTATTGATCAAACAATACTTGTCCATTAAAGCATTATATGAAACAACATTAGGTTTCTCACCGCACTCCATCATCATAACAATGACTACTTGAGCTTTAGTGGTACTTCCTTCTTTACAAAATGCATCAACTATTATATTAAAAGTATAAACATTAGGGTTGATGCCTTCTAGTCTCACTTTATTTAGCAATCATGTGGCTTCTTGCCATTGATCCATGCTACAAAAACCATATATTAGAGGGTTGTAGGTGACAATATTAGGAGATATTCCCCGATCAATCATTTCATAACATAAATCACATGCTTCATTTACAAGTCCTTCTTTACAAAGGTCATCAATGATTGTACTGTACATAACTAAAGTAGGCTTGATTACCCATCTCTCTATCTTTCGAAGCAATTTAATGGCAGCTTTTGCTATTAGATCATCATGAAAGTGAAGTGCTTCCCCACCCTTATTATTAATGGAGAGTCCTTTTACAAAAGCAATGCAAGAGAAATCATATTTAATAAAGGGTGTTGGCAACTTTGAAGTATGGCAGTAGAGAGGAGAGAGAAGTGCTTTTCAGTTAGAGTGTGTAAATAAAGCAGCTTAAGCAAACCAAGATCAACAAACATATAACCTATGGTAAAAGTACAAAGAGTATAGTACTATCCAATAGCAAGAAGAATCTAGCTTTCATTTTGATGCAAATGTAAGCTATTCTAGAGCTGTTGGCTAGTCTTTTTCAACACCTTCTCTCTTAGCATAAATCTCCCCAAAATGTTCTGTTGACCTTAACAGATCTCTCTTCCCATCCTTCAACAACCATGACAATGCCTCTGCACGGTCACACCTTAATCCTTGCCATCAAAAAAGGTAAAAGATTAGAATATGTACATGGCTCTAGCATTCCCTTTTTATGCTTGATATTCAAGTATCTGAAAGTCCTCATCCTCATCCCCTCGAGATTTTTCTCCTAGCCTTTATTATGAAATCTAACTCCCTCTTTGACAGGGAAATTCTTTAAATTCAAAGACCAATTAGCATATAATTATTATTATTATTTTTAATAGGAAAAGAAAGTTTATTGATGAGAAGAGACAACATTACCAAATTTCCCTTGAACTTGAGAAACTTCCAATCCTTATATTTATCCATAAGGGACATCCCTTAAAGAAAGCATTCTCTGAAACCCACAAAGAAACTATAAAAGTAATCCTTTCCCAAAGAGGATGTGAAGAAAGATACTTGATTAAAAACTCTTGCATTCTGAACAATTCAATGTAAAGCTTAACGTCTTTTCCACACCTATGGCCTAGCAAAATACAAAATATGCAATATACAACACAGATATAAGAGCTTCTGTTATTAGTTGTCGATCTAAAACCATCGTATATCAGAAACAATCTTCCTTAACTGAAATTAACACAATCACTCTCAACTTCCTAGTACTAATGATTTCACCAAGATCATTTCACAATTTCAAGAATCTGCAACAAAGGTTCTATTGAGAAAATAGGAGGAGAGAAAGGATTTGGAGAAAAATACAGGAGATGACATATATATAGTCCAGCAAAAGGGTCTCAGACCTTGAAAGCAATACTGGCTCCCAGACCTATATTTATACTTATACTCCCCAGTCCCTAATAAGTTCAGGCATTGCTCTTCTTGGTTGCAGCCCAACCTAATGAAATTTTACATGGTTCGTGATATTCTTAAATGGATTATCATTCTAGATTATGACATCCAAGAAAAAATCATTTTAGCTACAATTTAAATTAAAGAAACAAGAACACATGAGCAACAACTTAGATTCACCTAAGAGTTAATAAATCAAATTAGTAATGTACCATAAAGGAAGAAAAAACTAAAACATGTAAACATAAAAATTAACCACTAGCTACAACATAAAGTCAAAGGTAAATATATTAAACATATGACATGAACAAAGCTTTTTCAACCACAGTCAGGCCATTGTACAATCCAACAACTTTCACCTGAAAGAAACAAGCATTTGCTAACTACTTCAAGCAAATTTCAACATTAATACAGGTATAATATATATCAAGACTAGAGAATCTGACCTTCTTTTATAGTTTTAAAAGACCACTTTTGATCATTTCGTGAAGAAGCTTCTCTACTGTATCATTCTCAGTTTTTTCCAATAAAGCCTGAATAACTGTTTTAAAAGATACAAAATCAGGGAGGCATCCATTCTCTTCCATTTTATAAAACAAGGCCTTTCCCTCATCAAGCAAGCCCTCTTTACAAAGTCCATTGATCATAGCATTATATGTTTTGACATTTAGATGATGGCTTTTCACCAAAAGATGCTGGAAAATCTGTCGTGCAATATTTATTCTACCACCTTTGCACAAACCATCAATAAGTATGGTGTACATGTACGTATCAGACTGAATTCCATGGTCAACAATTTGCTTAAATACTGCACTTGCCTCATCAAAATGCTGGCTTTTGCACAATCCATCTAACAGGATATTATAAGTAATTATATTTGGGGGATGACCACTATCATGCATCTCATAAATAAGATCTTGCATATTTGAGATTCTTCCCGATTTGCACAAGCCATCAATAAGGGAACTGTAGGTGACATCAGGAATCAAATTTTTGTGATGCATTTCTTCATAAAGATCCATGGCTTCACCTACCCTTCTAATCTTACAAAATCCATAATCAAGATAGTATGACTGATAACATCTGGTGCCAAACCACTTTTTATCATTCTATTAAATACTTCCTTTGACTCATCAAAATTGTTGATCAAACAATACCCATCCATCAAAGCATTATATGTAACAACATCAGGTTTTTGAACACACTTCATCATGCTAGCAAACACAGCCAGAGCCTTATTGACCCTTCCCTCCTTACAAAATGCGTCAACTAATATGTTAAAGGTATAAACATCAAGGTTGATGCCTTCTAGTCTCATTTCATTAAGCAATCGTGTGGTTTCTTTCCATTGATCCATACTACAAAAACCATATATTAGAGAGTTGTAGGTGACAATATAAGGAGATATTCCCCGGTCAATCATTTCATAACATAAACCACATGCCTCAGTTACAAGTCCTTCTTTACAGAGGCCATCAACGATTGTGTTGTACATAACTATCCCTCTTTTCGAGCAATTTAATAGCAGCTCTTGATTTTCCTGTTTTACATAGCCCGTTTATCAAGATGCCATAACTAATTTCATCTAACTGAAATCCTTTTGCGATTAGAACATCATGAAAGTCAAGTGCTTCCCCAACCTTATCATTAACGGAGAGTCCTTTCATTAGTGTATTCAAAGTTATCGTACCTAGCAGATAGCCCATCTTGAGAATCTTCCCCAACGTAGAGAAAGCAAAAGCCATTTGACTCACATGGCAGTAACAGTTGATCAAGATGTTCAGAGTTACTAAAGATGGCGTGAATCCCTTGGATTCCGCTTGTGCAAAGAGTGAGATAGCAATTGAATAACGTTTCATCTTCGCAATTGATCCTAAAATGTATTAATTTGGACTATAGAGGGTGGGAGACGCATATGAAGCAAGCGATTGAATGAAGAGAGAGCATCGTGGATGTTTTGGGGATTTGGCGAATGGGAATGAAAACAGAACTTGAGAGGGTGTAAGTGAAAGAAAGAAGGAAAGTAGAGGTAGAGGGAGAAGATGTAGAAAACAAAGGAAATTTGGGGAAGGCATACCTAGTAGCTCTACAAAACATCTTCACTTCAGAAATTCAGATATCCTTTGAGAAGACAACGGCTTTGCGAACAAAGAGTCTGGAAAAACACGAAAGCCCATCGCTTCAGAAATTCATCGCATAGTTCCTGGTTTTATTTCGTGAGGTTAGAAAAATATTTTATTTTTTTTTAGATTACCAAAAATCGATGTTTATTTTTGTTTTCATTTTTCTATATAACTTGTATTAGAATTTGCGGGATTATTAGAACAAAATCAATTTTTATAAAGCGGAAAGAAGCTGTAAGAGTGTTAATTGTAATATTAAAAAATAATATAAATACTTTTGTAATTGAATCATTTCTTGACAGATTATTATTATTTAAGTTTTTGTAAATAAGAATTTAAGAAAAAATTTATGAAATAGTCGTTAATATCAAATTATAGCACTGATTATCTATTTTAAACTCACATACTAATACAATAATTCATTTCCCTGAACAACCAAAAAAATTGTGATACTAATTCATTATCAATTTTAATAACAATAAACAACGGTCAATTAATAGTTTTATAACACTATAATAAGAATTGTAAACTACATTTCATAAAATATTAGAAACCTTAATATTACTTAAGAATGTTTTTTTTTGGTTTGACAAATAAAAAATTTGTTGTAGAAAGAATACAAGTGATATTCTGTAAAAGTTTATAAAGCTAAAATACATATAATATGAAATTTTCATGGGCTTTTAATAATAAATGATATCCACGTAAGATGATGTTATCTTGTCTCATTTTTATATGACATCTATCATCTTAGATGTCATTGGATTAAATATAACTATTTTTTATGTTAATTAACATTTAAAATGTTAAGATTAAGATCAAAATATACCAAATATCTTTTAAAATTATTAAAAATATATATGAAATAGATCCTAAAAATAAAACAATTCATTATTTAACCAATATTTTAAAAACCAGCCAAATCATTAAATAAAAAAAAATTCATAATTCTATGGTTGAATTAAAATTTCAAAAGAGTTACTATATAACACAAAATAATTAAATATATAATTTATTAAAAGAGCACAATATACAGTAAATATGGATAGCGGTAATGTTAAATTATTAATTCTAAAAAAAAGTATACATTTTTAAATAAAAGAAACATCCATATAATTTTATCAAAATTCAAAAAAGATAAATATACTCTATATAATATGCAATGAACTACCTACAAGTTTAATAGTTTAACGTTGATCTATAATAAAGTATTTTAGATTAGAAACTTAAGCCTTGACATCTAACAATAAGCAATCATGTCCAAAAAGGATCCTCCTTGTGTTACCAACCAAGTAATGAAATTATTCCATATGAATTACCATTCATGAATCACAACAGTAGTAAGAAGTAAACAAGCATTAAAGTGATTGCTTCTGGTGTGGAAGAATATTTGATGAATATAACTTTCGAGTGACTCTATCCTTTTTGTTTTTTGTTTTAAACTATATATATATATATATATATTATAGATAAAAAAAAGTTAAACCTAAAATCTGTTGTTGACAATTTACATTCCCCACTATTAGAATTAAAATTGAATTATAACTTTTGTTCCCATTTCAATTGCTGCACTTCACCTCTTTCTTTTCCTTTTTCTTTGTTTCCCCCTTAAATAGTCATTCTACTTCCTTATTTTTCTCTTTGGTTTTGATTTTAATAAATTCATACCATTTATTTAACATTCAACTAAGCATTTTTATTTATACTATATTACAAATAAACACTAATATTTTGATTCCTGAAATATTATTACCATCAAGTTAGTTCTTGAAGGTTTATTGATATCAACTTAGTTCTAACGTTTTAAAATATTTAACATTAACTTAGGACTAAATTAATGTCATTCAAATTTTTAAAGAACACACGCGCAATATTCAACATTAACACCTTTAAATAAAGGTGCCCGATACATGTCTTTAGATATTTAAGTTTTGTTATTGACTTTTTTTTAAAGATAACATGGTAAAAGATAAAAAAATAAATTAAGGATGAAGAATTTTGGACGTTACATAACCAAATGCATATCTAAATATATATATATATATATATATATATATAAATGACCAAGTACTTATTAATGTTGGTAGTCTACGTACTATTACTAACCGGTTGTAATTAGAAGCCAATCAAAAGAAGTAAAACATTACTTTGATGTTATGATGTAGGGTTGTTAATTTTCACTAAAAAAAAAAAAAAATTGGTGCTGTTTCCCAAAAGGCACGACTTAAGTAAAAAATTTTTTTATGTATTTACTATTAAATTTTTCATAAAAACATAATATATGAAGGAAAATTTTTTCAAGACAGAAACATACAACGTTGAATTAAAAAAAAAAAATCCTCTTATCATATTTCATCAAAGATCATGACCTAAAAATTGTACTTAAATTTTGTTCTATAATAAAAAACATGAAACATTATCAAGGATGTAACCCCAATAACACACTACCAACAATAACATCATCCATTTCAATGCATTAAAAATGAATTTCAACATTCACATCATGGCAAAATTAAACTTCACTTCTAATGTTTGATAAGTTGTAAACTAGCATTTGTGTTCAAGATTTGTAATTGTTTAAAACATAGAAACTAACAAAAAATCTCCAGTGATTCTACAAGAATGAAATTACAGAGGTGGTCAAGTAAAACAAAGGATTGCAGTACGGTAAATTGGTATTTCTATTCAGACTAATCAGTTCTTATTCAACCTTGGTCTGAAGTCCTAAACTTAAGGTTAGTTTCCAGAAGCACAGTCATAGGAAGAATAGTCCTAAATGAGAGAGTTACAGTCATTTAGATAAGCATACTTGCAATTTATCAAAGTTGAACTCATACTACTTTCTCAAAGTTTATCTATACGGCATTATCAATCACCATTAGCTTCCTGCAACTTGAAATCCTATAAATGTCAGGCATCATTTTTTAAATTCCTAAGCCATACAGCTCTAACAAGGTCAAAAAGTACCTTCTTCATTCACTTCCAAGTTTTAAACATGGTTTTTGATTCAAACATTTCAATAAAATATGCATTCCATCATCCCTGTGTTCATCACTAACAATTCTATATACTAGGGCTCAAATACCTAACCTCAAAACAAAACCAAGAAAACTCAGTTCTAAACTAAAAAGAACCCTGAAAAATGCAAAGACGTGAAGGGCAGTGGGAACATAACAAGCACATTCCATTACTCCTTATGGTAGCAAAGACCTAAAGAAGAGCATAATAAGTTGTGCAATCTTCCTCCAATTCATCCCCAATCCTGTAAACAGCAAGGAGGCTATGGTGAAAAAACATGAATTAAAGATATCATAAGGAAAAGTGTCTAGGCTAAATTTCAATTTCACATGTGTTTTTATCCCTACTACAACCTAAATAAAGAATTGAAAAATCACTTAGTCAATATATATAAGCACAGGTTAACACACAGACTTACTGAGTGTTCTCCCCGCCCCCAACCAAAAAAAATAAAAAATTTAACCACACAAGTTTGTGTATCTGCATTTATGCTTCATGAAAGGGAAAGATGACAATTAACTAGGGAAAACAAAATTGGAGAAAGTTGACTCAAATTAAATGTCCTTGCAAATGAAGAACTACTTACCGCAGGTTCAAAACATTTCATTATTATTATTTTACAAGAACCAATTGGTATGTCAACACATGAATAGATGCATAGAACACGAAGTTCACAGACAGGACTTGCAATTAAATTTTTGTTTTCTGCAACTTGAAAACAGATCATGTTTGAGATGTTGGCCTCTGCTTAGTAATATATAACGTACTTCTAGTGGAACCATTTATCTCACCTTCTCTTTGGCTTGCCAAGGGGAACCATAAGGTCCTTCCTTGTTAGACAGCAGTTTTGGAAAAGAAAAGTCAAAAACTCTTTTCTTTTTCCCCTCCCTCCCCCCTATATAAATGAACAATCTTTGTGTATTTTAGCCCTTAGGCATGAAAACAAAACAAAAGGAAGACAGCCATGAACAGAAAGAAAAATGACAAATTTCATTAGTTCTCATAGTAGTTTGTACAATTAGGAGGGGGGAAAAAACCACAGAAATTTTAGTAATCTACTTCTGCCATAAGAATATTCTGAATAAAGTGTTTAACAGGATAGGACATTATGCAACCGAGTGAGAGGAAATAGTATCTCTTCTCACCAACCTAGACTTTTATTCCTTTGGGAGCATCATGGGTGATAATATGGGGCAGCATGCCCATAAAATTGTGTGAGGAGGAGATCTAGTTTTAGGCTAAACCTAAACGACAACCCACCAAAATATATATATATATATATATATATGGAGAGGACAGTTTGTCTCTATGTCTAGACCACAATTGCACAAAGAGACCTAGAAATCATGTTGATATCGGCATCTTAGAAGCAACAAAAAGATCAAAATATGAAACTCGCTAGGACATAAGGAAGTGTAAATGCAATATCATCGGATGAAAAAACAAAATCAGATTAGGATTGGTTAACATTAATAAACCATCAATAACGGGAAAGGATCAGTACAAGAAAAAAACTCCAACCCAGAAACTGAACTTTGCAAGGATACTACCATTTACCAAAAACTTAAATTAAGATTGTAAGTGAAGTGATCATCTGATACTTTTGCCTCACAAATGATTGCCTCACAAATGAATATAGAATCGCTATATTTTTTTGAAGAATTTCACTCTGAAAATTATTACTTTATTTCGAAACAGAAGTTGTAATATATATAGAGGAAGTAAGCCACAGAAAATCAGCCAATCAATCCTCAACATAAAAGAAAATACAGGCCATAGAATGTCAGCCAACATAAATGGAAATAAAAGCCATAGAATATAAGCCAATCAACTTTAAAATAGAAAGAAATAAAAACGCAACATAAGGCTTCATAAAATAGGAATAAAAATGGAAACAAAACATTTGACTTCAGCACAAAATATACTACGATGATTCTGCCCAAGAATCATGTCACGTTAATAGCCAATATCTCATACAATTCTTCCCAAAAATCATGGGATTCCAACATTTTCCTTGGGAAAACAACAATCTAAAACTCCTAGCAAACATATTTCAAATTTAAAAACAATGAACCAAATTTAAAAGAGTTCATTAGTGCTCAAAAAGAGGCTAGTGAGAAACTTATTCAACTTAATTAACCACTATTTCCAAGATGTGGTCAATAGTTTTGATCCCTGATTTATACATCTTTTTAAAGAAGGTATTTTCTGATTCTCCCATTTTCTTTTTTTCCATAACCAATCCATTCCTATATGTTTTATCACCAAGTAGACACGAAAATTCTATCCACGTCTTAAAATTCTTGCTTATTGATATTCCAGGAATGAAGGATGACCACTGCATAATCTGCGATTAATTTTCCAATACGCTTACCATTTCTATCGCGATAGCATAAGGAGGGGAAAAAGCAAGATAGTCCATCCCAACACATGCTTTCTTCTTGCCAAGTATCTCGAAATGGACCAGGATTTTCAAAAGCTTAACAAAAACAAAATGAGTCAAAGCTGAAAGATGGGTCTACCTCACTGCATTTAACCATCTTTGCTCAATGACACTGTCCTCACTGCTGTTCCTTGGACAACTTCCATGAAACCTCTTAAACTTCACAACCTCATGAACCTGTTTTAACTTAGGTTAAGCTAGGCTAACTAGATTTCGTGAGGAAAAAAAATGGATAAAGTAACGGCAAACAGAAAAACTGAGTCAAGTTAGAACTAAGTAGTCAATTAAAAGAAGTAAACGCTAATTTGCCATTATGAATTATGACGGTTGTAAGTTTCTTTATGTCCCTAAAGTACACTGCCCCAGCAAAATTACAATGTACCTTTTTCATCGTCTTCCATGTTTCAACCTTCAATTATCAAACAGCTTGATGGAGAAGAAAGTTGAGAGCAGCCTTATCCAAAAAAACCCTGCCATCTGTATTCATGTCACCTGCAACCCGTTAGATTTTAGACATCTACTCTCCCCAGTGATGTCACAAAATATTTTTATTCACTGACAGAAGATATGCCATTCCCTCTCCATTCTCATAAAATAATAGAAAGGAAATAAACATGAAAAGGTAAAAGCCTGAAAATTTGCACACCAAACATTCTTTTGCTTGCAAACCTAAGCATAGGAACAGTTCATCACCACACCACAAAACAATGATTTTCCTTCAATAAACAATGTTCAGCAATTTGCAGAACATTTAAACCATGCCTTTAGTTTTCATTTCAAGGAAAGAATACAAAAGTAGGGAGAATGACTTGGTTACATGTATTTTAGACTATGCTAGAATTTTCTGTAAATTGGCTGCCAAAGAAGATTTTCAAACCACTAGTCAGGAATGAAAATTATCTTTGTGAAACTTGCATAGCAATATATATTATGCAAAAGATACATGAAACCAACATACTTTACAATCATCCACCAGTAATTTTGGATATACCATTCATCAAAAAGATACATAGAAGCCATATAGCCATTAGCTTTTTGAGCTATTCAACTATAAAGCATGCTTCTAAAAACATTCACTACTATATCCATGAAAATGATGTGTTAAATTATATGCTTGTAAAAATAGTCATCCCATTTCGTAGTTTGACTTCTCTGACACAAAATATACAAACATTTGCTGATCATGAATTTAAGCTAAAGTGTCTTGCCTTGTTTTATTTTTTAGCAAGCCTCTAGGAATCATTTCACAAAGAAGCTTCTATGTCATATCATTCTCATTTTTAACAAGAGGATCTTCAATAATTGCTTCATCAAACAATAATTGCTTCATCAAACAAGTAGAACCATTTTATTTAATTTTAAGCATGGTTTATCCAACATTAACAGCATCGTTAAACCCTACTAGATTTTGAAACAAGAGGACGCATGACAGTAGGAGTATCTATTTCATATCTACAAGACAGAAATTATTGATTTCATTTTTCTAACATAAAAACCACAAAAATTATAAACAAGTTTTGTACGGGACAAAATGAAAAGACTTTTTCATGGCTTGCAATTATAAAAAGCAATGTAGGAGAAATCATATTTAATAAAGAGTGTTGACAACTTTGAAGTATGGTAGTAGCGAGGAGAGAGAAGTGCTTTTTAGTTGAAAAGTTTAAATCAAGCAGTTTAACCACACGAAGATGAGCAAACATATAACCTATGGTAGAAGCATACAGAGTACAGTACTATCCAGTTACAAGCAGAACCTAGCTGTCATTTTGATGCAAATGTAAGCCATTCCGGAGCTGTAGTGTAGTTTCTTTCAACACCTCCTCTCGTAGCATATGTCTCTCATAATGTTCTGTTGACCTTAACAGACCTCTCTCCACATCCTTTGAAACCATGACAGTGCCTTTGGATGGTCACACCTTAATCCTTGCCATCCAAAAAGGTAAAACATCAGAACTTGTAATTGGCTCCAGCATTCCGTATCTATGCTTAATATTCAAGTATATGAAAGTCCAGATCCTCCTCCCATCTAGATTTTCTCCTAGCCTTTTTCTATGAAATCTAACTACTTCTTGACAGAGGAATTCTATAAATTAAAAGACCTATTTGCAGATAATTATTAATATTATTTTTGATAGGAAAAAAAAGTTTATCGATGAGAAGAGACAATAATACCAAATGGCTCTTTAACACAAGAGTGCCTTCCAATCCCTATGTATATCCATAAGGAACACCCCCAAAAGAAACCATTCACTGAACCACAAAAGTTATCCTTTCCCAAAGATGATGTGAAGAAAGATACTTCATTAAAAACCCTTGCATTCTGAACAATTCAACGAAGCTTAACTGCTTTTCCACAACTATGGCCAAACAAAATACAAAATACGAAATATACAACAGAAAAATAAGAGCTTCTGGTATCAGTCATAGATCTAAAGCCATTGTACATCAGATCCAATCTTCATCAACTAAAATTTAATGCAATCAATCCCAACTTCCTTGTACTAATGATTTCACCAAGATCATTTCACAATTTCAAGAACTTGGGACAAAAGTTCCAATACGGAAATAGAAAGAGAGAAAAAATTTGGAGGGAAAAATAGGAGAGGACATGTATATAGTTCCCCGAAATGTTCTTGAACCATGAAAATAAATCTCACTCCAAAAACTTTATTTATACTCATACTCCCAAGTAGCTAATAAGTTCAAGCATTCTTTTTCTTGGATGCAGCTCAATCTAGTGAATTTTTATGCACTTAATGATATACTTAAAAGGATTATCATTTTAGATTATGACATCCAAGAAAACATCATTTTAGCTACAATTTAAATTAGAGAAACACAAACACAAGAGCAACAACTTAGATTTGCCAGAGAGTTAATAAATCAAATTGGTAGTGTACCATAAAGGACTAAGGAACTAAAACATATTAACACAAAAAATTAACCACTAGTAACAACATAATATCAAACATAAATATATTAAACATATGACTTGAACTAAAACTTCTTCAACCACAGTTAGGCCATTGTACAATCCAACAATTTTTACCTGAAAGAAACAAGCATTTGCTAACTACTTTAAGCAAATTTAAATGTTAATACAAGTATAATATAAACAAGACTAGAGTATCTGACCTTCTTTTATCATTTTAGAAGACCTCTTTCAATCATTTCATGAAGAAGCTTCTCTACTTTATCATTCTCACCTTTTTCCAAAAGAGCTCGAATAATTGTTCCAAAACATACAAAATCAGGGAGGTATCCATTCTCTTCCATTTTATAAAACAAGGCATTTGCCTCATCAAACAAGCCCTCTTTACAAAGTGCATTGATCATAGCATTACATGCTAGGACATTTAGACAATGGCTTTTGACCAAAAGATGCTGAAAAAACTCTCACGCAATATTTAATCTGCCACCTTTGCACAAACCATCAATAAGTATGGTGAATGTGTACGTACTAGGCTGAATTCCATGGTCAACAATTCACTTAAATAATGTACTTGCCTCGTCAAGACGCTGGCTTTTGCACAATCCATCTAACAAGATATTATAAGTAATTATATCTGGGGAATGACCACTATCATGCATCTCATAAATAAGATCTTGCACGATTGAGATTCTTCCTGATTTGCACAAGCCATCAATAAGGGAGCTATAGGTGACAAGATCAGGAGTCAAATTTTTGCGCTGCATTTCTTTAAAGAGATCCATGGCTTCACTAACCCTTTTCATTTTTCAGTATCCATTAATCAAGATACTATAACTGATAACTTCAGGTGCCAAACCACTTTTGACCATCCTATTGAATAGTTCTCTTGACTCATCTACATTATTGATCAAACAATACCCATCCATTAAAGAACCATATGTAACAACATCAGGTTTCTCACCACATTTCATCATCATAGCAACCACTGCTTGAGCTTTGGTGATATTTCCTTTTTTGCAAAATGTGTCAACTAGAATACTAAAAGTATAAACATTAGGATTGATTCCTTCTAGAATCATCTCATTTAGCAATCGTGTGACTTCTTGCCATTGATTCGTGCTACAAAAGCCATATATTAGAGAGCTGTAAGTGACAATATCAGGAGATATTCCCTGGTCACTCATTTCATAAAATAAATTACATGCCTCAGTCACAAGTCCTTCTTTACAAAGGCCATCAACGATTATACTGAACATAACTAAATTAGGCTTGATTCCCCGTCTCTGTATCTTTCTAAGCAATTTAATGGCAGCTCTTGATTTTCCAGTTTTACATAGTCCATTGATCAAAGTGCCATAACTAACTTCATCTAACTGAAATCCTTTTGCCATTAGATCATCATGAAAGTCAAGTGCTTCCCCAACCTTATTATTAATGGCGAGTCCTTTCATTAGTGTATTCAAAGTTATCGTATGTGGCTGATAGCCCATCTTGAGAATCTTCCCCAATGTAGAGAAAGCAAAAGCCATTTGACTCACGTGGCAGTAACAGTTGATCAAGATGTTCAGAGTAACCAAACATGGCGTGAATCCCATGGATTCCGCTTGTGCGAAAAGTGAGATAGCAGTAGGATATCCTTGCATCTTTGCAACAGATCCTAAAATCTTATTAATTTGGACTATAGAGGGTGGGGGCCGCATATGAAGCAAGCGATTGAATGAAGTGAGAGCATCGTGGATGCTTTGAGGATTTGGCGAATGGGAATGAAAACAGAACTTGAGACTAAGGGCGTAAGGGAAAGAAAGAAGGAAGGTAGATGGAGCAAACAAAGGAAATTGGGGGAAGGCATACCTTGTAGCTCTACACAACAACATCTTCGCTTCGAAAATTCAGATCTCCGTTGAGAAGATAGACGGAGTTCTGAAAAGGAGTCTGGAAAAACACAAAAGCCCTTGGCCTTCAGATACTCACCATATAGTTTCTGGTTTTATTTCATAAAGTTCTCGCGGAGGAAAGTAGTCTTGACAGGTTATAAAAATATTTATTTAATTTTTCAACTAGTAATAAAAAAAGTTAAGTGCAAGAAATAAAAATAATAAAATGTTTATTGTATAATATAAGTGACAAAATATTGTTTATTATACGTGTGTTTAAAAAATATGGTTAATGTTAAATAGATTATTAAAATAATAAAGATGCTTGTATCTGAATATATATATATTTATATACATATGGAAATGTATTAAGTCCCTTCGGGGACATCCGATAAAATTGGAACGATAGAGGGAAATGTATTAATGTACATATAGACATCTGCAAACAAGGTAGAGAAAGCGGTTCGTGGTAGATATAATGTAATAATGAAAGAGATAAATGTGTAAAAGAGATGGAATGAAATTTATAAGATAAAAAAAAATGTGTGAATATAGGAGGAAATATTTGTAATAGGAGAGAGAATAATTATGATATCATAATAGTCAACATAAAAAGTAAAGTCACAACTATTTAAACCACAAAATATAAGCGAAACATATTTAAAATGTAGTGGTTGAACTAATTTGTAGATGATAGAGAATTGTCTCTCTCTCTCTCTCTCTCTCTCTCTCTCTCTCTCTCTCTCTCTCTCTCTCTCTCTGTATATATATATATATATTTGCTTGAACTAATTTTTAATTTTATCTTCAAAAAATAAAGTTGAATATTGAAACGGTTTATTGAAATTTTTTTTAGTCTTTTACTTGGTTTAAGTAAGGTCGAAGATTGTAATATTAAAAAATAAATTAGTCCTCTTATGTGATAGAAAATTAATAACTAATTTAAAAAAGGTAAATTGATAAGAATTGGTATATATCAAATGTAGAGAAGTTGAATAAAATTTTTGAAGGAAATGGAATATTAACTATAAATGCCAAAAACCAATGTGAGTACATCCCAATAAAATTTTTGAATTTACTGGGATGCGGCAAATGAGATGGAGATAATACCACTATTATATATTTATTTAATTTTGTCTGCAGTTCAAAGAATCAGTGATAATGAGGCAATTGGAATAAATGAATTTAAAGAAAGTGTACACCTGACAGCTTTAAATGCTGCACATACATGCTAAATGAAATCCCAACCTGAAAGTTGAGATTTGCTCCGGTTAATAGCTTCCTGGTCTGCACGGGATATTTTATATATATAATAAGAAAATTTTTTTTTGAGTTGATTAGAAAATACTAAGTAATTAAATGTTAATAATATAATACAAAATGGTAGAGAATCATTTTTAATATAATAATTTAAAAAATAATGGACAGTGGTATGTAAACTATTTAAAAACATTAATGGATAATATTAATATAGTAATTAATAACAATTCAATATTGAACTATTTCAAAGCTCCTTGTATATCCAGAAATATAATTGAAACATAAGTTTTGATTTTTGCAAGCTTATATGCTTGAATTTGTGTTATTGTTTGACAAATGACTAGCTTATAAAGATAAAAGAAAAAAAAATCTTAGTCTTCAAACTTTTTATGGCTTTGTTGAAAAGAATCTCAATTTCTAATTTATCAGTGATAGGTTCAAAATTCAACTAATTTTTGAGTTAAAAATCATTCAAAAAAACAAAGAAAAAAAACTCATTATATTCACATTTCTGTTACATGTATGCACTATGCATATAGTGAACTTAATTTGTTGAATTTATATGTTCAACCTATCTCGCAAGCCCACTAAACTTCTCATACTATTTATGCCTCTTTTCAAAAAGCATCTCCAATCCTATTACAATGGTACCTCCTGACTCTTCTGCTTCCTTCAAGAGTCTAGTCATTTTAGGAGTATAAATAGCATCAAAACCAAGGAGTGAGACTTAAAAGCATGTCGTAAAAAATATATAAATAAATACATTTTATTCTCTACCCATCAAACTGTACTTATTTTCTAGTAATTAAGCCACTAAACAAAATGTAAACAACATAAAGAACAATTGAAATTGTTTAGCACTTCAACCCTATGAATGTTACAAGAGGAATGAAATAAAATACCTTTGAAATTAATATGCCAACAAATGCTTATGGCAAAATGTAACATACGAGTAGTACTTGTAATTTAATCTAAAACCTTCTTAATCTAGATATAATCAAGCTTTACTTAGTGTAAAACCTCTCATAAAAAAATTGATTATGTCTATAAAAGAGGAGCAAGCTTTGCCAATTGCTATTTCAGGGCAAATAGGGAAGACATGACTGATCTTGCTTCCCTTTGCCAATACTAAGTGCATCTATAAGCATGCCAATGTTAATAGCGTCTTTTAAGACAAGTACATATTGTTGAAAAGGCATTTTTCCCTCTACAAAATCCCTAAAAAGTTTAAGCAAATAATATCTTGTGTGATCTAAAACACCATATTTCTCATTAGCAAATACACGGGTAATAGAAATAAATAAGATGAAAAGGCCAACTTAGTAGCATATCCTCTTAAGTTTAAAAGATACAATATAAGTCCAACAAATTAAAGATAGATGTAATAATATTTATGTCAATCGAAATAAAAACATTATTGTGAAATCAAAAAATTTGTAGGAATTATAAAGAACACTTAAATTAGACACATAATTATAAAATCTGTAGGAACTAAAATATGAAGGAACTATAAAAAAACACAACATAAATAACAATTATGTGAAAATAGAAAATCTATAGGCATTAAATCCAATATCCTTCATGAATACCAAAATTACATTACAAGCATCAAACCAATAACTCCAATAGATTACAATGTGTCATAGCCATGATTAAATTACGCAGTTGTGCTCATGCGAGAAAGCCATAATTTGAGGCATAGAGGGAAGGGGAAAGCAACATCCTAACACATATCATGAATACCAAAGTTACCATTTGAATAGCATTTGGTCATAATGAATTTTTCAAGACACTAATGAGAATGAATAGCAACTCTTTGTTCTCATTTCAAGTTTATATTTTAGAGTGAATTACATAATTTTTTTAATTTTATTGGAATTATATAAATTTTTTTAAAGTAAAAAATTATCTACACTTTAGTTTAAATTTAATTTTTTTATTAGAAGACATTTTATTAACCAAAATATACATATTTTTAAAACTAAAAAAATTAAATGAAGAATATTTTTGTCAAAAAAATTAAAATTAAACTAAAATATAAAATAACTTTTTATTTTATAAAAAGTTTGTATACATTTTAAAAAAAAAATCTATATAATTTTTAAAAAAAAATTAAGAAAAAAACTACATGCTTTACTTCATATTCTAGGATTGATACATCTTTTGCTTTCGGAATGGTGCCAGATGGTTAGATGCAACTCAAGAAATCAGTCACTATCACCTCCTGTTGTAAGATTTTTTAAATTAAAAAAAAAAGTTTAAGAGACAGGGAGACATTTGTAATAATTAATACTACACATCTATCAATAAAATATCAATAACAAAAATTGAAACAAAAATACCTTTCATGGACGCAATTCAATTGTGTTGAATGTTAATTGAACCGACTCTTTCTTCATAAAGGGACAGAGTCTCATCAATTTCAACATATTAAGCAAAAGAAGTGAGTAATGCAAGAATCTTATAATAATAAGCAAGTACATTATATCTTCGATGAAAAGTTGACACATTCAGAAACGTCGTCAATCTCTAATTGCAAAACAAAAATTTGCCACTTCAAAATTTCTTTAGCTCAACTTAGATGGCATTTAGAAAATAAAGTGAAGAGAACAAAAAAGTCTCAATTTTAATTTGATCGCCAAATGTTAAAGGTAACGAGAGATGGTAAGTAAATTTCTAAATTTTAAAAAAATAAAATTGGCAAATATCTCTTCAAATGTAATTTTCCTCCATACATAATATCAGAAAATGGTTTTTATGGCACAGTAGCCTTTTGAAGGTATTTTTTTTTAAAAAAAAAAAAATAATATAAGGCATATAAAATTATATCTAAGAGGATAAAAGTTTTAACTAAGAATTATACCTTAAAATTTTAAATTATATTGTATAACTAAAATTTTTTAAATATAATTTTTTATGTAGTCAAACTTTTTGTTTTTTTAATTATAATTTTTAGACATTTCACATTTTTTTAATTCATAAAAATTTTTTAAAAGGGCTATGATTGGAAAAAAATTAACTAAAGCATAAAGACAAAAAAAAAAGAAAAAAAAATGCATTCAAGTATAACTTGAAGCCTCTGGTCTACAATGGGATGAAGTGCTACTCATGTAAGCTACAACAAAGGCTTTCCTATGTAATTTTGGAGGATTATTAGAATCTTTACTGCAACTAATCAGTCGACGTAAAGTTCTTGCATGGAAATTGCCAACTAAAATTCTTTGAAACAAGAAGCTAATTCAAGGATTATCTCATTAAGCTTAAATTCACAAAGTATTTGAATGCAATATTAATCGACCCAAATCAAGAGACTGAAAAACAATAGAACCACACTATCCTAAGCTAATCTCAAAGAACAAATGTTTTTGATTGGCAAATCTTAAATAACAATATTTAAATATATTAATTTAAAATATTTTTAATGCTTCTATATGTAAATAGATAGATTAAGTTACAAAAGCAAAAGGCAATTAGTTAGGGACCACACGATAGGGAGAAAGAAAACTAATTACTAAAGCAAAAAAAATTAAATTTGAAAAAGAAACAAAGAGTATTGAAAAAAGCAGTTCCCTCATCAGAAAAGGGAAACTAACCACATAAGACTCCTAGATAGGATAGAACCAATGATCTTATACACTACTACAAAACTAAGGGCAATCTTTTTGGTGTTCAAATTTATCAAATGGCATATTTGAATTTGAATCTACCATGCCTAACCTATGAACTTCTGAATCTTTTTGAACTATTCTAGGTGACCTCCTAAAAATTTTGTTTCAAGATTATAAATGATGAGTGAAAAATAACATATAGACTCAGGCTTATAAGAATCATTTTCAAACTAAAGTGGTGTTTTTAAATTATATATTCTACAGTTAGAAGCTCATTTTATCAAACACTATCACCATCTACATATTCCCAATACCTACTTGATTAAGAATTGAATGAAAGTTTATTATAGAGTCTCACTTTTAATCTTCATGATGACGTGTATATCAACACCAAGGATCCTATGGCTCTCCTCCATTGATAACTTCACATTGTAGTGAAGAACTGACCTTTTTAACAAAAACAATAAACAACAAAAAAATTGTAATGCAAATTATAATTGACTAATTGATACATCTAGCCATTAACTCCTGCAAGGAAGAAAAAGACATCTCAAGGGCCAAATGATATGGGAATCAACTCCTAATGTAAAAGAATACTCCCATTAAATGATCTTCACATTTATTATTCATAAGAAAATCTTGAAGATTATCAAAACCGATACAAGCAAGACAAACATACCTAGAACACCCGTATAGATCAGAAAAGTAACTTATAACATACCAACATTTTATTATTCATAATGGATATCTCACACACCGACAATAGTTTGGTCAACACCAAAATATATATTCATTTGGCAAAGAAGATACTAATAGCTAATATTAACCAAACTAATAGCTTAAGGTAAAAACGTTTTCCCAAATTTGTTGAAATTAATTACCATATCAAATAGACCTAAAATCAGTTTCAAAGGTTAAGCTAAGCACCAAAATCATTTTCACATTTAAACTAAAAAATTAATCGAAGACCATCATAATACACAATAAAACAAAATTATACCACATGTTGAAAATTTGAAATTGAGAAATTGTGACCCCTTAAAATGATAGAAAGACGAAGGTGTTGCTTAGAAATAAAAGGAAAATGGACTTTCCAAAGGAAGCTTAAGGACTCTTGTTGTGAGGTTAAACCCCTCATAATTTAATGATTATCTTGTTTGATTGGTAGCATTATTTTATTTATTTATAAAAGTGAGTAAAAGTTAATCTAATAACTTATCAGATAATATAAGAAAGAGTTACATAACTAGTGCAAATAAATTTATCCAAAATGGTTCTAACATATGGGGTTTATTAACCCATCATACTATATCAATTTAGTCATACATCCTAGTAGTCAAAAAATTATTACATTTCATACTAACGGGGTCAGTACATATAAGTAACAAAAGATAGATTCTTTGAGAATTTTAGGGATAGTCAATTTGACCCAAAGGTGGAGGTACTGGATAACTTGTACTAAGCCAAACACTGGTAACTTATTCCTCATCCACTCAATTTCCATGATATAATAAGTCATGGGCATTTTTACTGTTTGAACACTTAACATAAAACATAAGAATCATAAAATTCTCAATAAGATAATAAATATTTTAAAAATAGTTAATGGTTCAGTTGCCATGTGTGCAAAAAAACGTTTTCATTTCTCTTGTCTACCTGAGGATCATAAATCATAAAAATACATATATTGATATATATATATACATATCATCTATTTATATCATGGCATATTAACATGCAAATCAACTAGTCATAATTGCAAGTTATCAATGAAATTCCCATAGCAACATGCCTTTAAACCTTTTTTCATACATCATGTAATAAGGATAATCATAAATATGAGGATGCATGAGTCATATACATAGAACATCAATAAACTCATTATAAGAGTAATCTAAGTATCAACATTAAATACCTAACATCACTTGAATAAATCAGGAACATAATCATAAGTTATACTTAACTTGTCATACCTTAATTTATGCATATGTCATGAGAATAATAACTGCATACTAGGGAGTTTCCTAAGGTGAAACCACAATACAAGGCAATCAAAGACCATTATCCCCTAAAGGGAATTCCATCTTGGCAAAGAACATTGTCTATAAGATACTATTACCTATAAGGACATTGTCCTAACAAAGAACACAGTCTATAACAATGGAGATAATCTATTATAAGAACTCTTATCCTAACATAAAATCTTATCTTTTAATGATTTATTATCCATGACTCAAATACCAATAAAAATTCTACTAAATTTCATACTTAGAAAGGTCATATATATTACATAGCTCAACTAGATATAACACAAATTATCTCAGCAACATAAATTTATAAAAATTGGCAACTAATTGGGAGGAATGTATCAGTAGGTGCTAATGGAACCTATATTATTAGATTACCATGTCTTCTTTTGTCTTTCGTGTTTTCCATATTTAAAGGTCTTTGGTACATACTAGGTCTTTTCATAGTCGCAATTCCAAGTTATCCATGTCTATTTCATGGTCACCAATATCCCTAATACTAGTTATCTATATACAGTTTTCATTCAAATGTAGTCTTCCATGTATAGGATACGTAGTCAATCTAAAGAAAACAAGGTCATTCATGTATAGGCATTATTCAAAGTGAAGTCATCTGTGCATAGGTTCTACATATATGTCATGCATTAGAAATTTGATTACATGTAAGTTTAGTCTTTACTGATTTAGAAGTTCAATTACATGGAGTTTTAATCTTTATTAATTGTGGGTTCCATAATACCTAGATAACAATAATCCCCATAAGGAATCACAATTTAAAAGACCAAAGGGAAAGGTCACAATGCCTGAGGTCTTTTACTTTAAAGGTGTACTAGGTATTAATGGAAAAATCCTCGAAAACTACTAAAATTTTTGCTTTTCTCCTTCATGATAGCAACTTCAGTGTTGCAGTGCTCTTTAGTGGTGCCACGACACCACATGAGATTTTTATGTGGGTAGTAGAAAGCTCAACTTTATGACACTAAGGTCATCTTTACCTTAGGAAGCTTGTGTTTTTGCTATTTATGTTTTGCACTTTTCTATTTTTAACCTTAGCGACCTCAAAAGGGTTATTTTTAGCATCTAGCAAGCATTATGGCTCAAATTAATACCCTTTAAACACTATTTAAAGTTGCCAAGAGTATTTTATCATGTTTGGCAATTAGAAGTCCTCTAGAGAAAGAAATTGCTAAGGTGAGAGAAATAGAGCTTTTAAGCTATATTAAACACACCACAAGCATCTACTCATAACAAGGTCTTCATCTAAAGCATCATATTTCATGGAAAGGCTATTCTAGAGCCTTAACTAAAAGACCCTTTAGAGAGAGAAAATAGTGGAAAGTGGAGAGATATGCTATTAAGAATCCTAAGCATGTAGTAAGCACTCAGCTACACAATCCTTTTAAAGTTAGTAATACCAATAAAAAGTTCACTCTTAAGCTTTGGCCATGAAAGCTCCTAGAGAGAAAAATCAAAGTAAAGAATGTGGAAGGAGGAAATGGAGGGTTTTCAAGTATGTACAAGGCATTTATCTTCATCAAGTAAGTTGTCTAAGGCATAAAATAATATAACTCAAGTGAGACACAACTTTTTAAATCCAATAGAATAGTAAAAGAAAAGGTAGAAAAACAAAGGTGAGAAAGAAGATATGAAACAAACAAGGTCATTCTCAGTAAGACAAGGAGTCTTACCTCATTGTTAAGTTTGGAGTTTGCTTCTGTTCCTCCTTCCTTAGCCCTTTTTCACTTTTGCCATCCTTTTTCTCTCCTATGTTTTCTTAGCTCTTTGTTCTTCCTACTTCTACTTTTCTCTTTTTATGCTTTCTCTCATGAAAAGTGAAATTGGTAGGAATTAATGGAAGGGGTTTTAAATGTATGTACAATAAATTTCTCTAAATCTTGTGCCCTGTTCTATCAACATATTCCATCCCTTATTGAGCAAGTCAGTTGACTAACTAGTGACAGATAAAATTTTATTTACATTATTTAGTACTAAGTATAAAAATTGTTTCTAATCATTTGAAAATGTATATTAAAATTTTCAACTTTTTATCGCTTGTTATACTTGTAGTGTCACTTTATCCATAAGAATTATATTTTGACATAGCCTAAAATGGCATTTTGGTATATCTAAAATTGTAATTTAGTCCCAACTCAAATTATGACTTTTTATTCTAAACTTTTAATATTATATTTTAATCTCAAATTTTCATCTAAATTTTTTTATTCTTTAAATATTTTTCTTATATTTTTAGGATCTTTGGACCTTAAGAGTTTCTAAAATTTAATTTCTCAAGTATTGGTTTCATAATGTCTTCCCATTTCATAATTTAGAAAAACAATATAACTTTTAAATAATTTAGAAAAATGCAAATAATTTCAATGAATGAACAAAACACACATCATAAAAAAAGAAAAAAAAACTATTTAAACAACGATTACATATTTATAAAGATATATAGGAATAAGATAGACCTTTAACAAGGAAAGAATATAGATCTAAGAGCATAATTAACAACAAACTTCACACATAGTAAGATTTATCAACAACAGAAATATAATGAGTAATTATTCAGAGTACAATAAACTTGTCAAAAAATACCCAAGAATACATACAAAATAGGTTTTCTATGTAAAGACTGAGAAGAAGCAGTATTTTCGTACCAAAAGTTTCTAAGAAAAAAAAAAGATTTGGAATATGGGAATAATTTAAGTATGAAGTATATGAGAATCCAAATATTAACACACATTGTTAACAAACTCCATATCATTATCCATCAACAACATATACGTAACCACTAATTAGCAATAAACTTTGCAAATAAAATCAAACTCAAAGCATTAATTGCATCTTAGAGAAGTAATTCCAAATAAAACATGGAAGATTGAAATGAAGAAAGTGAACATAATAAACAAAGAAGTTTAAGAGTTTAAGGAGAGAAAAGCCAAAGAAAAACAAACAATATACAAATCTTCTGTGTAACCTGACAGGACAAAATAAAAGAAATATATATATATATATATATAATATAATATAATAATATATATATATATATATATATGAAAAAAAATCCTTTCCTTTTAATATTTTTTTCTCTTCCTTCTTCGTTCATTCTTGCTTCCTTTCGTTCTTCATTTTTCTGTGACCCAGTTCGACCTTTCTTTCCCTTTTCATGCCTGTGTATTCTGTCTCTCCTGGGTTGTTGTAATTTTTCCTCCACTTTGGAGCCACCACCGGCATCGTGCAGGTCCTCTTAAGCTTCTCCACTGTTGGTTCAAGCATTGTGACCTGTCGAGAAGAGCTAGCCATGTCATCGGTTTATGGTAAGCCTCTTTTCATCCATCTCCATTTTTCTTTCATTCTTAATGCCAAAGCCACTTATTTTTGACATTCCTTCCTATTTTTTGGCCTATCCCAGCTCTAGGGGTGAAAAGGTATTGAGATTCTTCCCCTTGCTTGGTTGGCCGAATAAGGATGAGAAATATGGGATTCTTTTGATTAGGCTTCCTAACCATGTTAAGTATGCATAAATCTTTAATCTTTGCTTCCTTGAAATGATTTTTGGACTTAAATTATGGATTTGAATTTAAATGGGAAGATTTAAGTTAAGGGTTAGTTATATGCTTATAGGTAGGGTTATGAAATGGGAAGTTTGTTAAATAGCTATCATTGGACTAAGAGAATATTAGGAATTGTTGTTTTGGGCTTATGTAGTAATTTAGTGAATTTGGGTGTTATCAGAAGACTCTGCAAATGCTCATAATGAAGGGGATTTGTCCTTCAAAGAATTAAAAAATGCCAAAATAGTTATGGGCACCATCTGTGAGTAGATCATGGGTTTTAATATGCTTCATGATTACTTTTAATTATAATATTGTCATATCCCTCTCTATGTTCCGCAGCATGAATTGAAATTTTTGTTGAATGTAGTCTTAAGGCACATGAATTGATATTTGAGGAGATAACTTTTTAATTAAGTATTTATTTATTAAGTATTTATTTATTTGATCTTATTTATTTATTTATTCATTTACTTCACTAGCTATATTTGGTTCTACATAGTACTAACCTCTTGTCTAAATATTTGGATAAAGGTATATAAATTTAAAATAGCACTAAGGTACTATTATAACAACTCTAACTTCTAATTATAGTAATTAAGTTTAATTTATGATTAATGATCATAAATTAAGGCTTAAAGTCATTACAAATAGCTAAATTAGAAAAAAGTGGGAAAATTTAAACCTTGATGTTATTAAGGGATCATTAATCATGGAATAAAATGATTTAAACCTATAAGTGATTTAAGTTATCAAATAAAACCTTCAATTCATTTTATCACTAGTTCTCTATCCATAAAACCCTTTTATATGGACTCTATCCACATTGTGGTGGGCTTTACTTATGCCATGATAAAACAAGCTATTGGAACTCTACTCGATTCTCATCGTAGTGAAGTCACTCTTGGGAATCCTCCCAACTATTTTTCTCAAAATGCGCTGTAACTAAGAGTCCTACGCTGCCTTAAAACTCAGTTCTGTTCCACTCTTAGCAAAATTTTTGCCCTGTGCCGTGGCAAGACATCTCGCGTCATGGTGCTTCTAGCCTTTGAAAGAGCTCTGGCCACCACTTATGTAGTTTTAGTTGCGACTCAACCTTCTCCTAGACCTAAACTTCCTCATTTTCATCCCAAACGCTCTAACTCTCCCTCTAGTAGTATTTTAAGGTCATTCTACCATAATTTGTAAGGTTTTAATGGCATCTAATTGCCTAAGTTATTCAACATACCTATCATAACCAATTGAGGACTTAAGTATTGATTCCAAATCCATATATCTACCATACATCAGTAAGCTTATAAATTTTTATAGCAAAGAGTGCAACAACCTCTAATAATGTCATTTATATGGATACATACATACCGTAGCTAAACTACCATATGCACTATTGGTATAAACACTTATAGCATGGCATAATCATAATCTCAATTGATTAAGTAATGGTTCTGCATTAACAGCATCTCATATTAGATCATCCTTGGGTACTCACATCAGATTTCAAACTATTTGAAATCTAGCTTTCTATTAATTACACCATTAATTACAAAACACAAAAATACCTACACTTAGCAATATGATTACATGATGATGTTCTACAAAAGAACCATAAAAATTAGCATCTACTTTAAGTCTGGTTAGTCCAAGTGCAGGGTTTCCATACATGGTCTCAACTCATGGAGGTCTATTTACTTGCTTTCCTATATCTTTATCTAAGGAGCCTTCACTTGAAATTATTAGCCCACGAAATGGGATGAGATATGAATCTCAGTAACCAATAGAGAAATTCCATTTATATATACTAAATTAATCAACATATGCGTATTTTAATCAAATAAGCCTAAGAAATATCTATGATATCAGCAAATGAAATAGTTAAACTATCAGTGACTACTATTCTATACTAGTAATCATATATAATACGTTAATGGCCAATAACATTAGGAGAGACTCATCCATGGTACTAACTCTCCAATGAGCACAACCTGTACTTAGTGTATTTTGGGATTTGTTCACAATTTAGTGCTTGATCAAAGCATGATGCATGGGTGGTAGCCGTACTACAGCTCTACCATAGACTCACACAAAGTCCAAATACAATAATTCAAATAACTAACTAATCATTTAGCATTAAAAATCACACATGTGCAGTAAATATAAGATTAAAGTGGACATATGAAAGGAATTAAAATTTAACCCTGATTACCTCACTTAATTAAGTTTAGTCTTGAAGCCAAAGGTGAATTTTCACACTCTAGAGATTCCTAAATCAAATCAAGCATGTTGCTAGTGTTAATTATAACATAAATAAGATACTATAAGATTTAATCATTACAAACTACTTAGAGAGTACTTACCTAGCCACTAAGAGGCTCTAAGCTCAGATTTGGTTTTCCCGACACTAGAAACTTCAAAATACCACTTCAATTTCTAGTCAAATTCTCACAAAATCAAAGTTCATACCATAAATTAAATGTAGAGTTCTCTATCCAACAAAGAACACATCAAAATAGGAATAGGATACTTACCTAATAATCCCTTAACCTTAACCTCCAAAAATCCATCATGAAAACACTAAATAACAAATTTCATATTTGAGTTTAAGGTGAAATTACTCTAAACAAAAAACTAATCATGTCAAATTCAAGAGAAAGAAGAGAGAACTAAGTTCCAGATAAATTACCTTAGCTGAGTCTTGTTCTAAAAAGGAAAAATAGTGAGATTGTGCTGAAGAAACCCTAGACTACTTAAAAACTCTAAATTTTCTCTTAAGCCTTTTGTCTTTCTATAGAATGGGAAGGACGCTAATATGAGTTTAGGGTTTTATTTGGGTTTTAGACTAACCCAAAAGGCCATTATTCACTTGGGTCCATTTTCCTAATGTTAGGCAAGGTTTGATGGGTTGGATTGCAAAACAATTAGGGTTAGGATGAAATGTGCTGACCCAAAGACTCAAAATCTACTCAAGTTCAGATGTGAACTTATTGGCCCAGTTGATTGATGAATTTATAGAGGTCTTAGGCTGACTTAAGGGTCCATGTCTCACTTAGGCCTATTTTATGAGTTTTAGGCTTCTAAGAATTAGGTTAGGCTAATACTAAGTGGGTTCCTTTGAGCTAAGCCTTTCAAAATGAAATTAGGTCTCCATAAATCTTTATTTCCCATGATTTACCTAATTATCTGCATAATAATTCTTTAATTGCTTATAATTACTCTTAATAAATTTTGGAGTGTTACAATTATAGGTAAATTTTCTTGTCATATCACCTTTAACTTTATAACAAGATGAGAATTCATAGTGGAATGATATAGTCATTGGTGGAGCCAATGATTGGGAAGGTTACATTAGGTTAAGAAAGTTTTGGGTGGAGAAGGAGTTGTCTATTAAGTGTAGCTACTTATGGAAGAGGGGTAAAGAACTGCCAATGAGGTATAGTTGCCCCTTGAAAATACAAACCCTGACATGTAAGAGGAAAGATGAAGAAGGAGCTACTTGTTAAATGTAACTACCTATAGCAAAAGGGTAATGTAACACCATAACTTCTAACTCATTTCATGACATTTATAAGTTTCACTTCATTATTTCCATAAGAGTATATAAAAAGGGGAATGAAAATAATGGATTTATTTGCGTTATTCTATACTTCAAAATTTGCAATCGGTGTCACATGGACCGTGTAAACTCATGTTATGCATTTTCATATTTAATTCCATCATTACAAATCATTCAAATCACAAAAACATATCTATAATTCATGAAAACCAAAATGGAGCTCAAAATAGGCAAGTATATTTTCAGCCAAATTTACTCCATTTTCTAACCCAATTTCAGAAAATTATAACTAAATCTAAAAATTTCAAAATCATACAATTTTAAACATTCTGAAAAGCTTAGGATGTCTACTTCACACTAAAAATATGTCCAGATCACAAAATACATCACATAGGATGTTTGACATCTAAAAATCTATAGAGGTCGCTGGCTGCCTGAGTTGCTGTTCAGTTTACTGATATAAATTTCTGAAATTCATAACTAATTCTATAAAAATTGAAATCATACAAATTCAGTCATTATAGAAAAATACAAATGTTAAATTGATACTAAAAATAATTCCAAAATAAAAATGATACGTTTAGCCATCAAGAACCTATAGAACAGTAACTAAACTCCTAGGGCACCACTGGTACTGACAGTTAATTTCAAAAATGCATAACTCTCTGCTCAAACCTCCGAATGAGGTGATCTTTGTGGCCATAGAAATTTTATAACCTGTAGTTTATGTCTATAAAATTTCAAAGGCATTGGACACCATTTAGCTATTGGGTGACATAAAACACAAAACTACCAGTATGAATAGTACCCATACCAGAATCTATGAAAAATCCCAACTTGAAAATTCATCAAATATTCCTTAGACCTTTGAAAATTATGATCTTTAGCTTCCAGAAAGCTCTCAATGAGACCTAATTGCATGCCAAATTCTAAATCAAGACTAGTTCATTTGGCCAAAAGGCGATAAAGGGTTCCATTATAGTCAATCTTAGCTCTATATTGGGTATCAAAATTGCCAAATAGATTTTCCTTAGTCTTGGAACCTTTTGGGCAAGTTTAAAAGCATGTTTAAGACTTGGGAGAGCTGCGCAAATGGTCCCAAACCATTTACATCTCATTTTGGCCTTTTAACCCTCATTTATACACATTACATCAAGCTTTTCTCAAATGCATACATTGGCATAAACACTCAATTTATGTTCTAGAATACATACACCATACTCATTTATTTATCTATCACATAATATCATTTTTACATTTGTCCAAGGGGTTATAGGCTATTTACAATAATAATATATATTATGAAATCTCATTGTGAATTAAAAGACAAAAAATCAAGCATAAGGGTGGCAATCTTCTTTCTTCAATGTGGTTGGCTCCCATTGCTATATCCACTTAGTCCACCTAGCATATTAGGACATTTAAGAGGAGGGAGTGAGATTCAAAAATCTCAATAGCTCATCTCCCATTCCATCACACATAATATGTGCAAGCAAGCTTTACAAATGCATGCATAGAAACAATAAAAGCCATGAACATTTTAGAAGCAAAGTTGGCATGTGAACAACTCATAAAAATCATTTAAGAGCTCACCAAGTGTTTGGATTGGCCTCGCACTTCTCCTTATGGGTTTTGGACTTGCCTTACCCATTTCTTGAGCACTTTGGATTTAACCATACTCTTGGGAGCCCACTTTGCTTTTGGGAGACTTTTTGCTTTGTCTCAATCAAGTTTAAAGGTTCTTAGCTCATCCTCACTAAAGGGAAGAGTTCTTGGTCTCTCCACACTCAAGTAAACTCATACAAATATCATGCACTCATTAGAAAACATAATATGGTATCAAGGATCATAGCATATAAAGGCATGCTAGCATACTTTTCAAAGCTTGAAAATATACATATACATATTTTAAAATAAGCTAAACACGCATCCATACATGAGAGAAGGTGGAGAGAGCTACCTTGTACAAATCTACACACTTTTCTCCTTGGATTTCCCTCTTTTGCCTCGGCTATACACCCACAAAAATGTGGGGAGGGTTTCTCTTAACCTAGACATGATTTAAGGAAGTTAATTAGGCTCATGGAATGAATTCCAAAGCTACACAAATTGCCTAAACCCTAACTTGCCTTATAAGCCTCATTATGGTCCATATAGGTACCTAATGAAGCAACACCCCTCAATTAACGTCTAGGCTCCATCCTTTCTTCTCAAATGACTCTTGACTCTATTTAAGTCTCTTGGAGTCATCACACAATTAAAACAAAAAGTCTAAACACATGTTGCTTCTTTAGGTCATAATATGGAACCTAAAGCACCACTTCACTTTCTATGGGTTCTAAATTTTTTCCAAGGCCTCCTCTTGTATTCATTCACCATATATGACTCGAAAATGGCCTTAGAAAAATTTGAAACTCCCTAGCTAGGTGAACTTACTTAGGCTGAGACTATAGGTGCATTGGTTTCCATGGCATTCTCTTTGTTTTCTTGAAGAAGGAAGCATATAAGGAGCCTCTTAGAGATCTTAGGAGCATGTTTTAACATTCAATTAAGCCTAAAAACATTCATATAAAATCAGATTTGCAAGGAAGCATTTGGATCCCTAATGGCTCCATCTTGTTTCCTAATGCTCCTTTCTTGATTCTATTGGTTCATTTTTAATCCTTGCCACCTAAAACCTATAATCCCTCTATAAATTGGACAGAAAACAGCTTCTAAGAATTGGGTTCATGGTGGCCAAATTCGTGCAAGAGGAAGGGGGAGGAAGAAACTATCAAAGAATGGAAGTTTTACCTTATTTTTTTGCTTTCTCTTGGTTGCTTTTCACTTTCCTTGGTTGCCTCCCTTCAAACACGAATTTTTTATCTTTATTTTGCCCCAAAAATAGATTTAAAAACCCTATAGAAATAAAGAGGAGAAGGAGGAGAAGTAACGTGCTAAGGAGAAAGCTAGATTTTCCTTGTAATTTCCTAACTTTTCTTAGCTTTTTCCTCCCTCCAAGAGTGCTCCTTCTTATGCGCCTAAAAGAACTAATTATCCTCTTTGTTCTGGGTAGAAGAAAGATAGAGGAAAATAAGGGCAAGAGAGGGCGTGAGTTTAAGAAGCATCTTGTTAAAATTGTTTTCAATTTTACCCTTTGCAATGGCATTTTCGATTTAACTTCGTTTTAGCTCCTTTTTTAGAATCGTCTTTTCCATCATAACAAATAGGTTCCCAACTTAATTTGGAGATAAAACCTTACTGAACGAACTGATCAAAGTTTAGGTCAACCGACGTTGAAAACATCTACTGGAGGGGATTTAACGGTGCCAGGGCTTTCCATAATTTTTAGGGCCTTTTAAGAACCTTGGAAGACTCAAAACTTTCATTTAAAAATCCCTCCTATATGTTTTCCAAAAAGTCTACTTATTTATGAAAATGCCACTGGTCTTTCGACAAATTTTTCGAATCACTCCGACCCCAATTTCTGGGTAACTTAAGGTTCAAATCCTCATTTTCTATTATTTAAAATTTTATCCCAATTTTATTTGGTTTTGAATCACTCATCTCAGGGGACTTGCTTTGAAAACTGACTCATTTCAGTATTTATGAGAAATTGGACGTTACAGGTAAGGATTTGCCAACAAGGTGTAACCATCACCTTATAGGATTGGGTGTTGATTCTCTCTTAAAATGGCCACATTAAAGGACTTAGAGTCTTAATAATTAACTCTTGAATTTACTAAATGGTAGAAATGTTATTTAATTAAATTATGTTGGTTAATTTATGACCTTTTTGTTTTAGTTGTGGTAACTAGTTATTTGCTCGCTGAATTTTCCACTCACTCCTTATATTTCAACATTTTAGATAGTGGTGCTGGATTTAACCTGCCTCTATCGTCTTAAACTTAAAGGTTGAAATGGTGAGCCCTGTAAATGAATTGCAAAGGCGTATTTGTGTTGTAGCAAAAAATTTGATTGTATATTATAATGTACCCTGGACATCACTCCACTTAACCTATATTATATTCCCCTCCCTTATTTTTGTTCTTTTAACACATTGAGAATTAGTTATGGAGAGCAGAGCTCTCCATTGTTGTATTTATTGGTTTTTTGGTTGTTTGCAAAAATTTGGGATGTCTTATTTACTAGGTACACTTTACCAAAATTTCTACAAAAAGTAAAAAATATTTATTTAGATATCTAATGAGATGGGATTATAATTAATGCACTACTACTTGTGTATAACTTTTCATAGGACTAATGAATTAGTAAGTTGTAGTAACTCAGACTTGCGAATAAGAATTCCCTCATGGTTTCCCCGTACCGATCATTCTCCCTTGTTTTGGTGTCATGATAAATTTAGTATCATAGCTTAAGATTTTTGCAAGTCTCCTTTAATGACACCTTAGTTATCTTTATGAACCCAGGCATAATCATAATAGAGGCATCATCAGAAGCCTTATAAGGTGTTAATGATTCCTTCCTTTTATGTAATTCCTTAGGAAGTGTTGGTGTGTGTGAATATATATATATATACACACACACATAAATATTTGGTTTATGTTTTAAACTTGTGCTTTAGTTTATATAAGGCGATAATGCCAGTTAGATCTAGTGTAGCTATGGGAGCAACTGCATAAGAAAATGTACATGAATCTTTTGTTGAGGCTCCTACCCTACCGATAGCCCCAGCCTCTAAGGGTTGTAGTAGAGGTGCTAGTAAAGGTCGAGGTAGGTGTGGTCACCGTAATGGACAAGGCAAGGCAACCCCACGCCTAGCGGAGAATGTGATAGTAGAAAGAGTTTTGCCTCTTTAACTGTAATTAAGGTTGTTGGATGCTTTAATGGTTTCGTTACAGGGAACTATGGAGGCATTAACAAATGTAGCGTAAGCACAAAGAGCCAAAATTAATCAATTAGTGGGTGTTGATGCTCCATAAGTCCAAGCTCAAGTTTAGCCTACTCCAGTGGTGTAGCCAAGAAAAAATGAGAGGAGGAACACTGATGACTTGATATCCTGATTTTTTAAGTTAAAACTACCAAAGTTTTATGGGTCTAATGGTCGAGAGGACTTCTAGCTTTTCATTGATGGTGTTAAGAAGGTATGTTGAGCTCTTAAATGCTTAGATAAGGGAAAGAATAAATTAGCCACCTACCAGAACCAAGATGCGACTTATACATAGTGTGAGAACCTATTTCAGGGAAGACTTGCAAGATTACCCCTGATGACTTGGAAAGAGTTCAAAGAAGCTTTTATAACTAAATTCCTGCCTAAGAGTACTAGAGATGCTAGGCATCAAGAATTTAAGACTTTAAGGTAAGTCCTAGGCATAGGTGTCTCTAAGTATGATACCCATTTTATACAATTATCATGTCATACACCTCATTTGGTTTCTACAAAGAGTAATTGGATTGAGAGGTTTTTGGACTGATTGTTGTGCTCATTGCTTAATGCAATAACAGGTCAAATTGAGTAGTTTTCCTCTTATGCAGTAGTGGTTGATTGTGCAGGAAGATTGAGTTGTGGGAATTGGAACATAATGCTCCCCTTAAAAGGTGAAAAAAGGGAATTGTCAAAAAACAATGGAGTGTAGGGTATTTGATAGGTGAGTTGAGACTTAAGGATCAAAGTTGAACATTGTCTCTAATACCAAAGAAACTAAAGTAATCCTTAGGTAGTGTAGTTGGTTAGAGATCATATCAGAGTGGCATCGAGCATCATGCCCAGTATGGCTCAGTTCAAATGAACGTGATAGCAATTGCCATCCCATTTGTAGGAAGCTTCATTCAGGGTAATGTTATAAGGCAACAGGTGCATGCTATTGCTGTAGGGAAGTTAGACATTTGAAGAAGAATTTCTCGCTCTAGTAGTATGGGTCGAGTCATGGATCATTTTTATCATCTCACTATACAGCTCTTATGGCAATGATATCAATTTAGTCAATTTCCATATAACCATGTAAGGGTGGTGCTAGGAGAGGTACAGAAGCAGGGGGTAAGCCTCTGCAGGAAAAGGACAAGCCCATGTATTCACCTTGACACAATAGGATGCAGAGGCCTCTAATGTAGTCATGACAGGTATACTTTGAGTTTGTTCTTATAATGCTCATGTTTTGTTCTATTTTGGTTTCACCATTCATACATATCTTCTTATTTTGCTAAATAGGCTAGTAGGAATCTAGTCAAATTAAATGTTTCCTTTATGGTTATGACTTTGATCAGTGAATCATTATTAGTAAACCATGTATGTCGATCTTGTAAAGTCCTAGTTAAGAATAGGGAGACCTTAGCGAATTTGGCAGTGCTTGATATGACTGATTTTGACGTTATTCTTGGTATGGATTAGCTAGCTACCTATCATGCCACACTAAATTGTTACTTAAAGGTAGTGAGGTTTAACATTTTGGGTGAACCACCTTTCATGATATAGGGTGACCGTGAAATACTAAGTAATTTGATCTCTTTAATGATAGCCTGAAGGATGTTAAGTAAAAGGTGCTAGGGGTACCTTGCTATTGTTAAGGATGTTGATACAAAAGTAGCAAGCATGCAACAGGTTCCAGTAGTCAGAGAGTTTACAGATGTGTTTTAGGAAGAGTTACCCAAGTTACCATTGGATAGGGAAATTGAATTTAGCATTGATATGGTTTCAGGCACATAACTAATTTTCATACCTTTTTATCACATGGCACCTTCCAAATTAAAAGAGTTAAAAAATTAGCTACAAGACTTGCTAGATAAGGGTTTTATTCATCCAAGCACATCCCCTTGGGGTGCTCTAATGCTTTTGATGAAGAAGGAGGATATTGTAAGGGGGAAACCGAGTAAAGTGACTTCCAGGGGAAGGGAAGAAGGATAGGTCCTTATAATACATTGATTACAGGCAACTTAATAAGGTGACGATCCTTAATAAATACCTATTGCCTCATATTAGTGATATTTATGATCAATTGCAAGGTGCGCAATGCTTTTTTTAAGATAGACTTGTGATTTGGATACCACCAGTTAAGGATAAAGAAGGAAGATGTGCCCAAGATTGCCTTTTGAACTCATTATTGTCACTTTAAACTCTTAATGATGTCTTTTGGGTAAACTAATGAACTTACAATGTTCGTGGATATGATGAATCAGGTGTTTAAACCATTTTTGGATAAATTTATTATAATATTCATTGATGACATCCTGATTTATTTAAAAAGCCAAGAAGAACATGGATGACACTTACGATTGGTGTTGCAGAAGCTAAGGAAAGAGCAATTATATGCAACTTTTTCTAAGTGTGAATTTTGGATAAATCAAGTGGCATTTGTTGGCCATGTTTCAAGAAATGGTATTCAGGTGGGCCTAAGCAAGGTAGAAGTAATCCAAAAGTGGCCTAAACCTGCCACGATTACTGAAATTCATAGCTTTTTAAGTTTGGTTGGATATTATTGCCGCTTTGTGAGGGATTTTTCTAAAATAGCTACCCTGTTGCCTAGATTGACTAAAAAAAAAGGTCAAGTTTTAGTGTTGGATGCTTGTGAAGAAAGCTTCTAGAAGTTGAATGAGTATTTGGCCTTCACCAATCTTGACTTTACCCTTAGGGATAGGAGATTATGTCATGTATTATGATACTTTTAGAGTAGGGTTGGGGTGTGTTCTTATGCAGTATGGACAGTGATAGTGTATGCTTTTAGGCAACTTAAAATACATTAGCAAAATTACCCTCCTATGACTTAGAAATGGCACTGGTAGTGTTTGCTCTCAAAATTTGGCAACACTATTTTTATGGTGAGATTTGTGAGATCTATATTAATCATAAAAGTTTTAAATATATCTTTTAGCAAAAAGATCTCAACCTTAAGCAACGAAGATGGATAAAACTACTTAAAGATTATGACTGCACTATTATTTATCATCATAGTAGGCCAACATGGTAGTAGATACCTTAAGTAGGAAGTTAATGGACAGTCTAGCTCACATTGCAGAGGTTAAGAGGCCATTAGTGGAAGAAGGTGGGACAAAGTTTGAAATTACTAATTTTGAAGTATTCTTAGCTCATGTACAAGTCTATTCATCTCTTGTTGAGAAGGTATAAAGGCATTTTAGAAATTAGATCCCAAGTTGAACAAGGTTATGGGGGGAGTAAAAGATGGTAAAAATAGCAAATTTATTGTGGATTCTGAAGGTATGCTTAAATTTAAGGACCAATTATGTGCACCTAATGCAAAGGACCTAAGGAGAGAAATATTAGAAGAAGCTCATCATTCAGCATATATCATTCATCCAGGATCAATAAAAATATACCAAGATTTGAAGCAATCTTATTAATGGAATGGTATGAAGGGAGATATAGTCGAATTTGTTTCTCGTTACCTAGTGTGTCAACATGTGAAAGCTGAGTATTGAAAACCAATAGGTTTGCATCAGCGACTAGATATACTAGAGTGAAAGTGGGAGAGAATCATAACAGATTTCATAATAGGCCTACCTCGTACCGAAAAAGAGTATGATTCTATTTTGGTGATTGTAGATAGATTAACTAAGTTAACACATTTCCTTTTTGTTAAGACTACTTATAGTGTAGCTAAATATGCACAACTCTAAGTGAAGTGGTGAAATTGCATGGTGTACCAATGTCTATAATTTCTGATGGGGGTCCCCAATTTATTTCTTGTTTTTAGAAGGCTTTTCAAGAAGCCTTGGGTACATAAGTGAATATTAGTATTGCTTCCCTTCCTTAAACTGATAGGCGGTATGAGAGAACGATTTAGGTACTAAGAGATATGTTAAGGGCATGCGTCATTGATTTTGGTAGTAGTTGGGAGAGTGGCTTGCCTTTGGAGGAATTTGCATATAATAATAATTATCAGGCTAGTATCTAAATGGCACCATTTGAAGCACTATATGGAAGACAGTGTAGGTCACCGATTGGATGTTTTGAGGTTGGTGAAGGCAAACTGTTAGGCCCTGACTTGATGCAAGATGCATTAGAGAAAGTGTGGATAATTAGAGAAAGGTTGTTGATGGCTTAAAGTAGACATAAGTCTTATGTAGATCATAGACGTTAAGACTTAGAATTTGCAGTAGGGGATCTTGTTTTCTTGATGGTGTCACCTATGAAAGGCATGATGAGGTTTAGAAAGAGGGGAAAGTTAAGCCCAAGGTATGAAAGACCATATGAGATCTTAGATAAATTTGGTTTATCATTTAGATTTACCACCAAAACTAGTAGGAGTGCATTCATTATTTCATGTGTCTATGTTGAGGATGTATTTGTCTAACCTTTCTCACATAATCAAATCTCAAGAAATTGTGTTGGACAAGGGGTAGACATATAAGGAAGAGCCTATCGCAATTGTATATAGGCAGGTAAGGAATCTTCGTTTGAGAGAAGTGGCAATGGTTAAGGCATTATGGCGTAACCATTCACTGGAAGAAGCTGCGTGGGAGGTAGAAAGTGAAATGTATACCAAATATCTTACTTGCTTGGATTTTAAGGTTAGAATTCAAGTTTTGAATTCAAGGGCTTAATTTCTTACGGAATGTAATAACCTGGCAGAACAAAGTAAAAGAAATATATATATATATATATATATATAATAATATATATATATATATATATATGAAAAAAGAAATTTTTTCTTTTACTATTTTTTTCACCTCTTTCTTTGTTCATTCCTACTTCCTTTCATTCTTCATTTTTCTGTGTCCTAATTCAGCCTCTCTTTTCCCTCCTGTGCCTATGTATTCCATCTCCTCTAGGTTGCCTTCATTTTTCCTCCATTATGGAGCCACCACCAGCATTGTTCTCCGCTGCTGTTTCGATCATTGTGACCCGTAGAGAGGAGCCAGCCATGCCATTGGTCTATGGTGAGCCTCCTCCATTTTTCTTTCATTCTTAATGCTAGATCCACTGATTTTTGTCATTCCCTCCCATTTTTCTACTTATCTGAGCTCTAAGGGTGACAAAGGCATTGAGATTCTTCCTGTTTGCTTGGTTGGTAGAATAAGGATGAGAAATGTGGGGTTCTTTTGATTAGGCTTCCTGACCATGTTAAATATACATAAATCTTCAATTTTTGCTTTCTTGAAATGATTTTTGTAGTTAAAGTATGGATAGGAATTTAAATGAAAAGATTTAAGTTAAAGGTTAGTTGTATGCCTATGGGTGGGGTTATGAAATGGAAAGTTTGTTAAATAGCTATCATTGGACTAAGAGAATATTAGGAATTGTTGTTTTAGGCTTACATAATAATTTGGTGAATTTGGGTGTTGTCAAGAGATTCTGTGAATGTTGGCAATGAAAAGAATCCGTTTGTCAAAGAATAACAAGTGTTGTAATAAATGTAGGCACCATCTGTGAGTAGATAATGAGTTTTAATGTGCTTCATGGTTACCTTTAATTCTAATATTGTCATGTCCCTCTTTAAGTTCTGCTACATGAATTGAAATTTTTGTTGATTGTATTCTTGAGGCATATGAATTGATTTTTGAGGAGATAACTTTTTAATTAAGTAAGTATTTATTTATTTATTTAAACTTATTTATTTATGTGTTTTATTTATTTAGTTTTTATTTATTTATTTATTCATTTACTTCATTAGCTATATTTGGCTTTGAATAGTACTAATCTCTTGTCTAAATATTTGGATAAGGGTATATAAATTTAAAATAGCACTAGGATAGTATAGGTAAATTTTCTTGTCATATCACTTTTAACTTTATAACAAGATGAGAATTCATAGTGGAATGACATAGTCATTAGTGGAGCCAATGATTGGGAAGGTTATATTAGGTTAGGGAAGGTTTGGGTGGAAAAGGAGTTGCCTATTAAATGTAGGCACTTGTAAGAGAAGGGTAAGGAGCTGCCAACGAGATGTAACAGTCATTTTATGGGATTAGGTGTTAATTCTCTCTTAAAATGGCCACATTAAAGGACTTGGAGTCTTCATAATTAACTCTTGCATTGGTTGAATGGTAGAAATGTTATTTAATTAAATAATGTTGGTTAATTTATGACCTTTCTATTTTAGTTATGATAATTAGTTATCTGCTCACTGAGTTTTCTACTCACTCCTTATATTTCAACATTTTAGATAGGGGTGCTGGATTTGACCTGCCTCTATCGTCTTAAACTTGGAGGTTAAAGTGGTGAGCCTTATAAATGAATTGTAAAGGCGTATTTGTGTTGTAGTAAAGGATTTGGTTAGATATTGTAATGTATCCTAAACATGGCTCCACTTGACAAAGATTATATTACCCTCTCTTATTTTTGTTCTTTTGATATGTTGAGGATTGGTTGCAAAGAGTAGAGCTCTCCCTTGTATTTGTTGGTTTTTTTGGCTATTTGTAAAAATTTAGGATGTCCTATTTATAAAGGATACGTTGTCGAAATTTCTACAAAAAACCAGAAATACTAATTTAAATATCTAATGAGATGGGATTATAATTAATGCACTACTACTTGTGTAAAACTTTTCCTAGGCCCAATGAATTAGTAGGTTGTAATAACTCAAGCTTGTGGATAAGAATTCCCTCATGGTTTCCTGGTGCGATCATTCTCCCTTATTTTAGGGGTGTGACACTATACTGGTTGATTGATAACCTAAACATGTTGCTGATGTAATTAACCTTAGGACAAAGTTGAAGTAATAAAGATTTCCAATGAAAGTAAATGAACAAGCCAGCCAATGGGGAAAAATAGACCAATTAAATCTAATTGATGAATCTAAAGAGATAAATGAAAACACAAAGCAGACATATTTGCAAGTAAAAAGTAATTTAAAGTTGGTGACTGATTTTAGAAAATCACTTGGGCATAATATAGAGGAAATGAAATTCAGTTTGTGAGAAACAACACAAAAGCTTGAAAACCATTAAAAAAAATATTACTTCAATTAATTGTTACATCTATTTTGTTAGAGATATCTTAATCAACAATACAATCATCAATGAACAAATTAAGAAATAAGAAAATTGAAGGGAAAGGGGAAGGGCAATTTAAATATAAATGATCCATATATATGGTTAATAGTCAAATCAGAGACAAATCAATGATAGAACTAAAAAAGGCAATACAATCAAAATAAAAATAAAACAAAACTTCATACGAAGCTTTATTATCTATTTTAATGATGATAAACAAAGATCAACTAATAGTTTAACAAATCAAAAATTTTGGAAACCATGATATCAATAAGAATGATCATGTTTGGTTTGACATACAAGTAGTGTTTCATAAAAGTTTACGAGTTAGAATAGAAGTGATATGAAATTTCTATGATTTTTAATTATAAGAGATATTATTTTATTTGACATTTATATCTTAAATGACATCTATTATGTTTGACATCATTGTACTAAATATGGACATTTTGGATGTTTACTAACATCCAACATGTTAAGATCAAGATCACCATATATTTTTATCAAATACCTTCTATAATTATTAAAAACATACATAAAATATATTTTAAAACTAAGATAATTCATTATTTAACCAATGTTTTAAAAGCAAAACCAACAATTCATTGTTTTACGGTTGAATTAAAATTTCAAAATTAACATATAATACAAAATAATTAAATATATAACGTATTAGAAAAGCATAATATATAGCAAGTATGAATTATGGTAGTGTTAAATTAATTGAAAGTAATAAAAGTACAATATATAGTAGAATAAATTACACTAATGGTTTGTTTGGTAGGCGTAAATGGAAAGGTAATTGTAAAATTTTGTATAATTTCTATTATATTTTTATAATTATTATTAAAAAATATCTATTACTTTTTTAAAATGAAGATATGAAAGTCATTATCTAATCATATCAAGTTTTCTCTTTTTTTTTTTGGGGCTAGAATTAAAGACCATGCTATTTGGTAACCTAAGTATCCTTGCATTTAGTTATTTTTTTGTCCAATTATATTCGAATATGCACAAATAAAAATTGAAAAAAAGAGTAAATTTTGTGTTTCATTAAATTTAACAAAGCCTTATTTTGATTATCATATATCAATTAACAATCAATGTGTCACAAGCCATCAATGTAAAGAGATAATGGTTTTATAGTCATTTTCTTTTCTCTTTTATACACATTAACTAGTTTATTATAATTATTGCAAATTAAAGTTTTTTTTTCTTTGCATAAATTTTTAATATTTTTGTTCAAACTTGATTTATTAGTGAGCCAATTCTTTAATGTCTTAATATAATTTTGGTTTTGACTAATAGATTTTCTTTTCACCACATTAGCCCTCCTAAATTGCTCCTAAATTGTTAAATTAGATGGAGGGTATTCTGGTTAAAAGATTATATATGTATTTTGGTTAATAGAATGTATTTTAGATAAAAAAAATTAAATAAGATTAAAACATAGCATAACATTCAGTTTGAAAGGAGAAGAGCATATATTTTTAAAATAAAAAAAATTTGTACAATTTCAACAAAACTTTTAAAAAAATAAACATACTCTATATAATATGCAATAAATCAGTTACAAGAATAAGTTAGATCAATAGTTTGGCGTGGGTCTACAATAACATAATCAAGACTAGAAACTTGAAGTCTCAACGTCTAATAATGAGAATTTGTTCAAGACAAGCAACTCTGTCTAGAAAGAACTCCCCAAACGTTATCAATGAAGAAATGAAATTATTCTTTATGAATTACATTTTAATAATCACAATAACAGTAAAAGCATACAAGCATTAAAATGATTGCTTCGTTTTATACTCACACACATAAGATATCACTATTAGGGCATGTCTACAAAGTGAAGTTGAATTCTAACCTTGTTCTTATTTTAATCGCTGGACTTTATCTCGTTCTTCCTTCTTGTATTTTTCTAAACAGCCTTCTTTCTCTTTTGTTTCTTTTTTCGCTTCGATTTTAATAAATGAATATTATTTGTTTAAACTTTTGTTTCAACTAACCAAGTACTCATGCATTGCACAAGATTTATTTTTTCGAAAACCTAAAATTTATTAATTGTTAGCCTGATATTTAATTAGAAAGTCTAAAAAATGTAATCATATGAAAGAATGACAGTTAGATATGGTAATTTTAAAAAGTAATATATAGATAAGGAAAGATGATGGAATGCTTAACAATCCAAAGTACAAAGTAGAATAAAATACTTAACTGACATCTATTGCACAAAATGTGAGTTTAAGTTCGTTTATTTAGCCAAACAAAAAAAGGTACATTGTTCAAATTTCATGTATACATAGAATGTTTAGCATCACCTTCCTTGCTGCACCACAGAAGATGAATAAAACCATCACCTAATTCGTCCTTGCTACTGCTTGAAAAAGAGGAAATCTTCTTCATGCTCCTAAATCATCAAAACTAAAATGCAGCTTTAATTAGCATCATCCTTACCTCATATACGGTATTTATAGGATGTTAGAAAAGATAGTGACAGGTTAAATATAGGAGCAAGGTATGTAAATCTTGCACCAGGTTGAAGAGCAAATCTGTCAATCCCTCTTGTGCATGTAAATTCCCTAGGGCAAGTAAATAGGGAGTTGTAGAAAAAACTCCCAAGAAGTTTAGAAAACGTAGTAGCAGAAAGTCATCCATAGAAAGATAGTGTATAAATACTGTGCACTACCCAGAAACTAAGTGAAATTAGAATCCAAAATATAAAAGTAAAGTTACTCTTATTCATTAGTACCTTTTATGTGTAGAGCAATTAGAATCCAAAATATAAAAGCAAAGTTATTCTTATTCATTAGTACCTTTTATGCGTTCAGCAACTTTAGCATTTGCTCTACCTTTATCTTTGCTGCAACGAAGCTCTCCAAGAATGAAAGTAAGGAATGAAGAGTTCCAGAGAGCAAGAAGAATGCTAAGATACCATGATGCAATATTAGATTGAACATTTTGGATTTACCATGATGCAATATCAAATGACAAAGCTTATTAAATAGCAATATTTTTTCACCTGATTTTCAATCTCCTCCTCACTTGGTATTTCTTCGTATTTTTCCTCTAACAGAGCCTTCTTTCGAAATTTTAAAACATATCAATGGAGAAGGGCATGTCTATAAGGGTTGACAGTTCTTACCACCATTGGATAGACCCAAACCATTTTGTACAATTTTAACTGAAAACAATAGGTAATAATTACAGTGACATACTGACAACAATTCCTCCTCTGGTAGACTTCTAAATAAAATTTAAAAGTTCTTTCAATCATCCAAACACTTCTTAACTGTTACTAACCACTTTGTGCCTAAAAAATTCTTCAAATACCAAACATCTTTTTCTTTTTCTTTTTCTTTTCTTTTTTTAGCTAATGCCACCATATGGGCAGCAAATCGGATTAGATGTATGTATGATTTATGCCTGTAATGTTTTGGTGCTGAATATACAGTTACCTAAAATCCTAAAACACAAATCATGGATAACCGTTATTTTTTTTTTTTACCTTCAAGGAGTGGGAATTTGGTAATGTCTCCACTACTTCACCACTAGGAAGCACAGGTACGACTATTTATGAGTTGTACCTGTACTGGATATGACTATTTATAAACTGTACTCATACTAAATATGTATCCAGTATGGATACACATACCGTATAAATACAAAAGTATCCAAAATATATTTTTTTCCTTTCTGCATTTTGAAACGTTTCCGTACGCATTGAAATGCTTCGTCTCAAACCTCAGTGCTTCATCTCAAAAGATTCGATCCTCAGTGCTTCTTCTCCAGTGATTACTAGTGCGTTTCAGTCAGTGGTTCCTCCGTGATAAGTTCCTATTATGGTGGGACGTGACTATAAATTGCTTGCCTGTTTGATTAGTTCCCCTGTGATAGTAGCTAACACAGCCTCAAAAGGATATAGAGATCAGCTTATGCTATTATTTTGTCCATTTTTGTCTAAAAAGAGTCAAAAGGAAGCCACGAAATTCAAAAATTTTAATTAAAAGAAAACAACATCTGCTGCAGATATTGTAAACAATTGATCGAGCAGATATAGAGCCATAAATTATAATACTCCATTGATGAAACTTTGAATTGAATTCCCAACCCCCTCTCATTGAAATGCATATAAAGCATTTAGTTGCATACTTACAGATTAGGCTCTAAATGTGGAGGTGACTGGTGAGGGAGAGAAAGAGAGGGTTCTGGTACTTTTGCTTTGATTACTCTAAAGCATTCAAACGCCATTAACAGATCCATTTCATGTGCCAACCCAACTCATCAGAAACTTCCCATCAAATATCAAATGCCTCTGCTCATCTATGTAATGTGTTATATTATTAAATATATATATATATATATAGTCTCGTACTCATACCCTAAAATTTTAGAAATTGCAGTATCCTAGTATCGTATTGTGTCGGGGATTTGGCGAATGGAAATGAAAACAGAACTTGAGACTAAGGGCGTAAGCGAAAGAAAGAAGGAAAGTAGAGGTAGAGGGAGAAGATGTAGAAAACAAAGGAAATTTGGGGAAGGCATACCTGGTAGCTCTACAAAACAACATCTTCACTTCAGAAATTTAGATATCCTTTGAGAAGACAACGGCTTTGTGAACAAAGAGTCCGGAAAAACACGAAAGCCCCTCGCTTCAGAAATTCATCGCATAGTTCCTGGTTTTATTTCGTGAGGTTAGAAAAATATTTTATTTTATTTTAGATTACCAAAAATCGATGTTTGTTTTTGTTTTCATTTTTTCTATATAACTTGTATTAGAATTTGTGGGATTATTAGAACAAAATCAATTTTTATAAAGCGGAAAGAAGCTGTAAGAGTGTTAATTGTAATATTAAAAAATAATATAAATACTTTTGTAATTGAATCATTTCTTGATAGATTATTATTATTTAAGTTTTTGTAAATACGAATTTAAGAAAAAATTTATGAAATAGTCGTTAATATCAAATTATAGCACTGATTATCTATTTTAAACTCACATACTAATACAATAATTCATTTCCCTGAACAACAAAAAAAATTGTGATACTAATTTATTATCAATTTTAATAACAATAAACAACGGTCAATTAATAGTTTTATAACACTATAATAAGAATTGTAAACTACATTTCATAAAATTTTAGAAACCTTAATATTACTTAAGAATGTTTTTGTTTGGTTTGACAAATAAAAAATTTGTTGTAAAAAGAATACAAGTGATATTCTGTAAATGTTTATAAAGCTAAAATACATATAATATGAAATTTTCATGAGTTTTTAATAATAAATGATATCCACGTAAGATGATGTTATCTTGTCTCATTTTTATATGACATCTATCATCTTAGATGTCATTGGACTAAATATAAATATTTTTTATGTTAATTAACATTTAAAATGTTAAGATTAAGATCAAGATATACCAAATATCTTTTAAAATTATTAAAAATATATATGAAATAGATCCTAAAAATAAAATAATTCATTATTTAACCAATATTTTAAAAACCAGCCAAATCATTAAATAAAAAAACAATTCATAATTCTATGGTTGAATTAAAATTTCAAAAGAGTTACTATATAATACAAAATAATTAAATATATAATTTATTAAAAGAGCACAATATACAGTAAAAATGAAGAGCGGCAATGTTAAATTATTAATTCTAAAAAAAGTTATACATTTTTAAATAAAAGAAACATCCATATAATTTTATCAAAATTCAAAAAAGATAAATATACTCTATATAATATGCAATGAACTACCTATAAGTTTAATAGTTTAACGTTGATCTATAATAAAGTATTCTAGATTAGAAACTTAAGCCTTGACATCTAATAATAAGCAATCATGTCCAAAAAGGATCCTCCTTGTTACCAACCAAGTAATGAAATTATTCCATATGAATTACCATTCATTAATCACAACAGTAGTAAGAAGTAAACAAGCATTAAAGTGATTGCTTCAGGTGTGGAAGAATATTTGATGAATATAACTTTAGAGTGACTCTATTCTTTTTGTTTTTGTTTTTGTTTTAAACTATATATATATTATAGATAAAAAAAGTTAAACCTAAAATCTGTTGTTGACAATTTACATTCCCCACTATTAGAATTAAAATTGAATTATAACTTTTGTTCCTATTTCAATTGCTGCACTCTACCTCTTTCTTTTCCTTTTTCCTTTTTTCCCCCTTAAATAATCATTCTACTTTCTTATTTTTCTTTTTGGTTTTGATTTTAATAAATTAATACCATTTATTTAACATTCAACTAAGCATTTTTATTTATACTATATTAAAAATAAACAATAATATTTTGATTCCTGAAATATTATTACCATCAAGTAAGATCTTGAAGGTTTATTGATATCAATTTAGTTCTAATGTTTTAAAATATTTAACATTAACTTAGGACTAAATTAATGTCATTAAAATTTTTAAAGAACACGCGCAATATTCAACATTAACACCTCTAAATAAAGCTGCCCGATATATGTCTTTAGATATTTAAGTTTTGTTATTGACTTTTTCTAAAGATAACATGGTAAAAGATAAAAAAATAAATTAAGGATGAAGAATTTTGGACGTTACAAGACCAAATGCATATCTAAATATATATATATATATATATATATATATAAATGACCAAGTACTTATTAATGTTGGTAGTCTACGTACTATTACTAACCGGTTGTAATTAGAAGCCAATCAAAAGAAGTAAAACATTACTTTGATGTTATGATGTAGGGTTGTTAAGTTTCACTAAAAAAAAAAAAAATTGGTGCTGTTTCCAAAAAGGCACGACTTAAGTAAAAAAATTTTTTATGTATTTACTATTAAATTTTTCATAAAAACATAATATATGAAGGAAAATTTTTTCAAGACAGAAACATACAACGTTGAATTAAAAAAAAAAAAATCCTCTTATCATATTTCATCAAAGATCATGACCTAAAAATTGTACTTAAATTTTGTTCTATAATAAAAAACATGAAACATTATCAAGGATGTAACCCCAATAACACACTACCAACAATAACATCATCCATTTCAATGCATTAAAAATGAATTTCAACATTCACATCATGGCAAAATTAAACTTCACTTCTAATGTTTGATAAGTTGTAAACTAGCATTTGTGTTCAAGATTTGTAATTGTTTAAAACATAGAAACTAACAAAAAATCTCCAGTGATTCTACAAGAATGAAATTACAGAGGTGGTTAAGTAAAACAAAGGATTGCAGTACGGTAAATTGGTATTTCTATTCAGACTAATCAGTTCTTATTCAACCTTGGTCTGAAGTCCTAAACTTAAGCGTAGTTTCCAGAAGCACAGTCACAGGAAGAATAGTCCTAAATGAGAGAGTTACAGTCATATAGATAAGCATACTTGCAATTTATCAAAGTTGAACTCATACTACTTTCTCAAAGTTTATCTATACTGCATTATCAATCACCATTAACTTCCTGCAACTTGAAATCCTATAAATGTCAGGCATCATTTTTTAAATTCCTAAGCCATACAGCTCTAACAAGGTCAAAAAGTACCTTCTTCATTCACTTCCAAGTTTTAAACATGGTTTTTGATTCAAACATTTCAATAAAATATGCATTCCATCATCCCTGTGTTCATCACTAACAATTCTATATACTAGGGCTCAAATACCTAACCTCAAAACAAAACCAAGAAAACTCAGTTCTAAACTAAAAAGAACCCTGAAAAATGCAAAGACGTGAAGGGCAGTGGGAACATAACAAGCACATTCCATTACTCCTTATGGTAGCAAAGACCTAAAGAAGAGCATAATAAGTTGTGCAATCTTCCTCCAATTCATCCCCAATCCTGTAAACAGCAAGGAGGCTATGGTGAAAAAACATGAATTAAAGATATCATAAGGAAAAGTGTCTAGGCTAAATTTCAATTTCACATGTGTTTTTATCCCTACTACAACCTAAATAAAGAATTGAAAAATCACTTAGTCAATATATATAAGAACAGGTTAACACACAGACTTACTGAGTGTCCCCCCCCCAAAAAAAACCCAAAAAAAAAAAAAAACCAAAAAAAAAATTTAACCACACAAGTTTGTGTATCTGCATTTATGCTTCATGAAAGGGAAAGATGACAATTAACTAGGGAAAACAAAATTGGAGAAAGTTGACTCAAATTAAATGTCCTTGCAAATGAAGAACTGCTTACCGCAGGTTCAAAACATTTCACCATTATTATTTTACAAGAACCAATTGGTATGTCAACACATGAATAGATGCATAGAGCACGAAGTTCACAGACAGGACTTGCAATTAAATTTTTGTTTTCTGCAACTTGAAAACAGATCATGTTTGAGATGTTTGCCTCTGCTTAGTAATATATAACGTTCTTCTAGTGGAACCATTTATCTCACCTTCTCTTTGGCTTGCCAAGGGGAACCATAAGGTCCTTCCTTGTTAGACAACAGTTTTGGAAAAGAAAAGTCAAAAACTCTTTTCTTTTTCCCCTCCCTGCCCCCGATATAAATGGACAATCTTTGTGTATTTTAGCCTTTAGGAATGAAAACAAAACAAAAGGAAGACAGCCATGAACAGAAAGAAAAATGACAAATTTCATTAATTCTCATAGTAGTTTGTACAATTAGGAGGGGGGAAAAAAACTACAGAAATTTTAGTAATCTACTTCTGCCATAAGAATATTCTGAATAAAGTGTTTAACAGGATAGGACATTATGCAAAGAGGTTAGCTCACCGAGTGAGAGGAAATAGTATCTCTTCTCATCAACCTAGACTTTTATTCCTTTGGGAGCATCATGGGTGATAATATGGGGCAGCAAGCCCATAAAATTGTGTGAGGAGGAGATTTAGTTTTAGGCTAAACCTAAACGACAACCCACCAAAATATATATATATATATATATATATATATGGAGAGGACAGTTTGTCTCTATGTCTAGACCACAATTGCACAAAGAGACCTAGAAATCATGTTGATATCGGCATTTTAGAAGCAACAAAAAGATCAAAATATGAAACTCGCTAGGACATAAGGAAGTGTAAATGCAATATCATCGGATGAAAAAACAAAATCAGAGTAGGATTGGTTAACATTAATAAACCATCAATAACGGGAAAGGATCAGTACAAGAAAAAAACTCCAACCCAGAAACTGAACTTTGCAAGGATACTACCATTTACCAAAAACTTAAATTAAGATTGTAAGTGAAGTGATCATCTGATACTTTTGCCTCACAAATGATTGCCTCAGAAATGAATATAGAATCGCTATATTTTTTTGAAGAATTTCACTCTGAAAATTATTACTTTATTTCGAAACAGAAGTTGTAATATATATAGAGGAAGTAAGCCACAGAAAATCAGCCAATCAATCCTCAACATAAAAGAAAATACAGGCCATAGAATGTCAGCCAACATAAATGGAAATAAAAGCCATAGAATATAAGCCAATCAACATTAAAATAGAAAGAAATAAAAATGCAACATAAGGCTTCATAAAATAGGAATAAAAATGTAAACAAAACATTTGACTTCAGCACAAAATATACTACGATGATTCTGCCCAAGAATCATGTCACGATAACAGCAAATATCTCATACAATTCTTCCCAAAAATCATGGGATTCCAACATTTTCCTTGGGAAAACAACAATCTAAAACTCCTAGCAAACATATTTCAAATTTAAAAACAATGAACCAAATTTAAAAGAGTTCATTAGTGTTCAAAAAGAGGCTAGTGAGAAACTTATTCAACTTAATTAACCACTCTTTCCAAAATTTGGTCAATAATTTTGATCCCTAATTTATACATCTTTTTTAAAGAAGGTATTTTCTGATTCTCCCATTTTCTTTTTTTCCATAACCAATCCATTCCTATATGTTTTATCACCAAGTAGACATGAAAATTCTATCCACGTCTTAAAATTCTTGCTTATTGATATTCCAGGAATGAAGGATGACCACTGTATAATCTGTGATTAATTTTCCAATACGCTTGCCATTTCTATTGCAATAGCATAAGGAGGGGAAAAAGCAAGATAGTCCATCCCAACATATGCTTTCTTCTTGCCAAGTATCTACGAAATGGACCAGGATTTTCAAAAGCCTAACAAAAACAAAATGAGTCAAAGCTGAAAGATGGGTTTACCTTGCTGCATTTAACCATCTTTGCTCAATGACACTGTCCTCACTGCTGTTCCTTGGACAACTTCCATGAAACCTCTTAAACTTCACAACCTCATGAACCTGTTTTAACTTAGGTTAAGCTAGGCTAACTAGATTTCGTGAGGAAAAAAAATGGATAAAGTAACGGCAAACAGAAAAACTGAGTCAAGTTAGAACTAAGTAGTCAATTAAAAGAAGTAAACGCTAATTTGCCATTATGAATTATGACGGTTGTAAGTTTCTTTATGTCCCTAAAGTACACTGCCCCAGCAAAATTACAATGTACCTTTTTCATCCTCTTCCATGTTTCAACCTTCAATTATCAAACAGCTTGATGGAGAAGAAAGTTGAGAGCAGCCTTATCCAAAAAAACCCTGCCATCTGTATTCATGTCACCTGCACCCCGTTAGATTTTAGACATCTACTCTCCCCAGTGATGTCACAAAATATTTTTATTCACTGACAAAAGATATGCCATTCCCTCTCCATTCTCATATAATAATAGAAAGGAAATAAACATGAAAAGGTAAAAGCCTGAAAATTTGCACACCAAACATTCTTTTGCTTGCAAACCTAAGCATAGGAACAGTTCATCACCACACTACAAAACAATGATTTTCCTTCAATAAACAATGTTCAGCAATTTGCACAACATTTAAACCATGCCTTTAGTTTTCATTTCAAGGAAAGAATACAAAAGTAGGGAGAATGACTTGGTTACATGTATTTTAGACTATGCTAGAATTTTCTGTAAATTGGCTGCCAAAGAAGATTTTCAAACCACTAGTCAGGGATGAAAATTATCTTTGTGAAACTTGCATAGCAATATATATTATGCAAAAGATACATGAAACCAACATACTTTACAATCATCCACCAGTAATTTTGGATATACCATTCATCAAAAAGATACATAGAAGCCATATAGCCATTAGCTTTTTGAGCTATTCAACTATAAAGCATTCACTACTATATCCATGAAAATGATGTGTTAAATTATATGCTTGTAAAAATAGTCATCCCATTTCGTAGTTTGACTTCTCTGACACAAAATATACAAACATTTGCTGATCATGAATTTAAGCTAAAGTGTCTTGCCTTGTTTTATTTTTAGCAAGCCTCTAGGAATCATTTCACAAAGAAGCTTCTATGTCATATCAGTCTCATTTTTAACAAGAGGATCTTCAATAATTGCTTCATCAAACAAGTAGAACCATTTTATTTAATTTTACGCGTGGTTTATCCAACGTTAACAGCATCGTTAAACCCTATTAGATTGTGAAACAAGAGGACGCATGACAGTAGGAGTATCTATTTCATATCTACAAGACAGAAATTATTGATTTCATTTTTCTAACATAAAAACCACAAAAATTATAAACAAGTTTTGTACAGGACAAAATGAAAAGACTTTTTCATGGCTTGCAATTATAAAAAGCAATGTAGGAGAAATCATATTTAATAAAGAGTGTTGACAACTTTGAAGTATGGTAGTAGCGAGGAGAGAGAAGTGTTTTTTAGTTGAAAAGTTTAAATCAAGCAGTTTAACCACACAAAGATGAGCAAACGTATAACCTATGGTAGAAGCATACAGAGTACAGTACTATCCAGTTACAAGCAGAACCTAGCTGTCATTTTGATGCAAATGTAAGCCATTCCGGAGCTGTAGTGTAGTTTCTTTCAACACCTCCTCTCGTAGCATATGTCTCTCCATAATGTTCTGTTGACCTTAACAGACCTCTCTCCGCATCCTTTGAAACCATGACAATGCCTTTGGATGGTCACACCTTAATCCTTGCCATCCGAAAAGGTAAAACATCAGAATTTGTACTTGGTTCCAGCTTTTCCTATCTATGCTTAATATTTAAGTATATGAAAGTCCAGATCCTCCTCCCATCTAGATTTTCTCCTAGCCTTTTTCTATGAAATCTAACTACTTCTTGACAGAGGAATTCAATAAATTAAAGGACCTATTTGCAGATAATTATTAATATTATTTTTGATAGGAAAAGCAAGTTTATTGATGAGAAGAGACAATAATACCAAATGGCCCTTTAACACAAGAGTGCCTTCCAATCCCTATGTATATCCATAAGGAACACCCCCTAAAGAAACCATTCACTGAACCACAAAAGTTATCCTTTCCCAAAGATGATGTGAAGAAAGATACTTCATTAAAATCCCTTGCATTCTGAACAATTCGACGAAGTTTAAGTGCTTTTCCACAACTATGGCCAAACAAAATACAAAATACGAAATATACAACAGAAAAATAAGAGCTTCTGGTATCAGTCATAGATCTCAAGCCATTGTACATCAGATCCAATCTTCATCAACTAAAATTTAATGCAATCAATCCCAACTTCCTTGTACTAATGATTTCACCAAGGTCATTTCACAATTTCAAGAACTTGGGACAAAAGTTCTAATACAGAAATAGAAAGAGAGAAAAAATTTGGAGGGAAAAATAGGAGAGGACATGTGTATAGTTCCCCGAAATGTTCTTGAACCATGAAAATAAATCTCACTCCAAAAACTTTATTTATACTCATACTCCCAAGTAGCTAATAAGTTCAAGCATTCTTTTTCTTGGATGCAGCTCAATCTAGTGAAATTTTATGCACTTAATGATATACTTAAAAGGATTATCATTTTAGATTATGACATCCAAGAAAACATCATTTTAGCTACAATTTAAATTAGAGAAACACAAACACAAGAGCAACAACTTAGATTTGCCAAAGAGTTAATAAATCAAATTGGTAATGTACCATAAAGGACTAAGGAACTAAAACATGTTAACACGAAAAATTAACCACTAGTAACAACATAATATCAAACATAAATATATTAAACATATGACTTAAACTAAAACTTCTTCAACCACAGTTAGGCCATTGTACAATCCAACAATTTTTACCTGAAAAAAACAAGCATTTGCTAACTACTTCAAGCAAATTTAAATGTTAACACAAGTATAATATAAACAAGACTAGAGTATCTAACCTTCTTTTATCATTTTAGAAGACCTCTTTCAATCATTTCATGAAGAAGCTTCTCTGCTTTATCATTCTCACCTTTTTCAAAAAGAGCTCAAATAATTGTTTCAAAAGATACAAAATCAGGGAGGTATCCATTCTCTTCCATTTTATAAAGCAAGGCATTTGCCTCATCAAACAAGCCTTCTTTACAAAGTGCATTGATCATAGCATTACATGCTTGGACATTTAGGCAATGGCTTTTGACCAAAAGCTGCTGAGAAAACTCTCGCGCAATATTTAATCAGCCACCTTTGCACAAGCCATCAATAAGTATGGCAAACGTGTACATACTAGGCTGAATTCCATGGTCAACAATTCGCTTAAATAATGTACTTGCCTCGTCAAGACGCTGGCTTTTGCACAATCCATCTAACAAGATATTATAAGTAATTATATCTGGGAGATGACCACTATCATGCATCTCATAAATAAGATCTTGCACGTTTGAGATTCTTCCTGATTTGCACAAGCCATCAATAAGGGAGCTGTAGGTGACAACATCAGGAGTCAAATTTTTCCGATGCATTTCTTTAAAGAGATCCATGGCTTCACTAACCCTTTTCATTTTACAGTATCCATTAATCAAGATACTATAACTGATAACTTCAGGTGCCAAACCACTTTTGACCATCCTATTGAATAGTTCTCTTGACTCATCTACGTTATTGATCAAACAATACCCATCCATTAAAGAACTATATGTAACAACATCAGGTTTCTCACCACATTTCATCATCATAGCAACCACTGCTTGAGCTTTGGTGATACTTCCTTTTTTACAAAATGCGTCAACTAGAATATTAAAGGTATAAACATTAGGATTGATTCCTTTTAGAATCATCTCATTTAGCAATCGTGTGACTTCTTGCCATTGATCCATGCTACAAAAACCACATATTAGAGAGCTGTAGGTGACAATATTAGGAGATATTCCCTGGTCACTCATTTCATAAAATAAATTACATGCCTCAGTCACAAGTCCTTCTTTACAAAGGCCATCAACGATTGTACTGAACATAACTAAATTAGGCTTGATTCCCCGTCTCTGTATCTTTCGAAGCAATTTAATGGCAGCTCTTGATTTTCCAGTTTTACATATTCCATTGATCAAAGTGCCATAACTAACTTCATTTAACTGAAATCCTTTTGCTATTAGATCATCATGAAAGTCAAGTGCTTCCCCAACCTTATTATTAATGGCGAGTCCTTTCATTAGTGTATTCAAAGTTATCGTATGTGGCTGATAGCCCATCTTGAGAATCTTCCCCAATGTAGAGAAAGCAAAAGCCATTTGACTCACGTGGCAGTAACAGTTGATCAAGATGTTCAGAGTAACCAAACATGGCGTGAATCCCATGGATTCCGCTTGTGCGAAAAGTGAGATAGCAGTAGGATATCCTTGCATCTTTGCAACAGATCCTAAAATCTTATTAATTTGGACTATAGAGGGTGGGGGCCGCATATGAAGCAAGCGATTGAATGAAGTGAGAGCATCGTGGATGCTTTGAGGATTTGGCGAATGGGAATGAAAACAGAACTTGAGACTAAGGGCGTAAGGGAAAGAAAGAAGGAAGGTAGATGGAGCAAACAAAGGAAATTGGGGGAAGGCATACCTCGTAGCTCTACACAACAACATCTTCGCTTCGAAAATTCAGATCTCCGTTGAGAAGATAGACGGAGTTCTTAAAAGGAGCCCGGAAAAACACAAAAGCCCTTGGCCTTCAGGTATTCACCGTATAGTTTCTGGTTTTATTTTATAAAGTTCTCGCGGAGGAAAGTAGTCTTGACTGGTTATAAAAATATTTATTTACTTTTTCAACTAGTAATAAAAAAAGTTAAGTACAAGGAAGTGTTTGTGAATAAAAATAATAAAATGTTTATTGTATAATATAAGTGACAAAATATTGTTTATTATACGTGTGTTTAAAAAATATGGTTAATGTTAAATAGATTATTAAAATAATAAAGGTGCTTGTGTCTGAATATATATATATACATATGGAAATGTATTAAGTCCCTTCGGGGACATCCGATAAAATTGGAACGATACAGGGAAATGTATTATTAATGTATATATAGACGTCTGCAGATAAGGTAGAGAAAGCGGTTCGTGGTAGATATAATGTAATAATGAAAGAGAGAAATGTGTAAAAGAGATAGAATAAAATTTATAAGATAAAAAGAAATGTGTGAATATAGGAGGATATATTTGTAATAGGAGAGAGAATAATTATCATATCATAATATAAAGTCAACATAAAAAGTAAAGTCACAACTACTTGAACCACAAAATATAAGCGAAATATATTTAAAATGTAGTGGTTGAACTAATTTGTAGATGATACAGAATTGTCTCTCTCTCTCTCTCTCTCTCTATATATATATATATTTGTTTGAACTAATTTTTAATTTTATCTTCGAAAAATAAAGTTAAATATTGAAACGGTTTATTGAAATTTTTTTAGTCTTTTACTTGGTTTAAGTAAGGTCGAAGATTGTAATATTAAAAAATAAATTAGTCCTCTTATGTGATGAAAAATTAATAACTAATTGAAAAAAGGTAAATTGATGAGAATTGGTATATATCAAACGTAGAGAAGTTGAATAAAATTTTTTAAGGAAATGGAATATTAACTATAAATGCCAAAAACTAATGTGAGTACATCCCAATAAAATTTTTGAATTTACTGGGATGCGGCAAATGAGATGGAGATAATACCACTATTATATATTTATTTAATTTTGTCTGCAGTTCAAAGAATCAGTGATAATGAGGCAATTGGAATAAATGAATTTAAAGAAAGTGTACACTTGACAGCTCTAAGTGCTGCAGATACATGCTAAATGAAATCCCAACCTGAAAGTTGAGATTTGCTCCGGTTAATAGCTTCATGGTCTGCACGGGATATTTTATATATATAATAAGAAAATTTATTTTGTGAGTTGATTAGAAAATACTAAATAATTAAATGTTAATAATACAATATAAAATGGTAGAGAATCATTTTTTATATAATAATTTAAAAAATAATGGATAGTGGTATGAAAATTGAAATATTTTTGTAAAGGTCAAATGCAATAATATATATATATATATATATGTAATATCAAAGACAAACATATGTAAACTATTTAAAAACATTAATGGATAATATTAATATAGTAATTAATAACAATTCAATATTGAACTATTTCAAAGCTCCTTGTATACCAGAAATATAATTGAAACATAAGTTTTGATTTTTGCAAGTTTATATGCTTGAATTTGTGTTATTGTTTGACAAATGACTGGCCTATAAAGATAAAAGAAAAAAAATCTTAGTCTTCAAACTTTTTATGGCTTTGTTGAAAAGAATCTCAATTTCTAATTTATCAGTGATAGGTTCAAAATTCAACTAATTTTTGAGTTAAAAATCATTCAAAAAAACAAAGAAAAAAAACTCATTATATTCACATTTTTGTTACATGTATGCACTATGCATATATTGAACTTAATTTGTTGAATTTATATGTTCAACCTCTCTCGCAAGCCTACTAAACTTCTCATACTATTTATGCCTCTGTTCAAAAAGCATCTCCAATCCTATTACAATGGTACCTCCTGACTCTTCTGCTTCCTTCATGAGGAGTATAAATAGCATCAAAACCAAGGAGTGAGACTTAAAACCATGCCGTAAAATATATATAAATAAATACATTTTATTCTCTATCCATCAAACTGTACTTATTTTCTAGTAATTAAGCCACTAAACAGAATGTAAACAACATAAAGAACAATTGAAATCGTTTAGCACTTCAACCCTATGAATGTTATAAGAGGAATGAAATAAAATACCTTTGAAATTAATATGCCAACAAATGCTTATGGCAAAATGTAACATAAGAGTAGTACTTGTAATTTAATCTAAAACCTTCTTGATCTAGATATAATCAAGCTTAGTGTAAAACCTCTCATAAAAAAATTGATTATGTCTATAAAAGAAGAGCAAGCTTTGCCAATTGGTATTTTAGGGCAAATAGGGAAGACATGATTGATCTTGCTTCCCTTTGCCAATACCAAATGCATCTATAAGCATGCCAATGTTAATAGTGTCTTTTAAGACAAGTACATATTGTTGAAAAGGCATTTTTCCCTCTACAAAATCCCTAAAAAGCTTAAGCAAATAATATCTTGTGTGATATAAAACACCATATTTCTCATTAGCAAATACACGGTTAATAGAAATAAATAAGATGAAAAGGCCAACTTAGTAGCATATCCTCTTAAGTTTAAAAGATACAATATATGTCCAACAAATTAAAGATAGATGTAACAATATTTATGTTAATGGAAATAAAAATATTATTGTGAAATCAAAAAATTTGTAGGAATTATAAAGAACACTTAAATTAGACACATAATTATAAAATCTGTAGGAACTAAAATACAAAGGAACTATAAAAAACACAACATAAATAACAATTATGTGAAAATAGAAAATCTATAGGCATTAAATCCAATATCCTTCATGAATACCAAAATTACATTACAAGCATCAAACCAATAACTCCAATAGATTACAATGTGTCATAGCCATGATTAAATTACACAGTTGTGCTCATGCGAGAAAGCCATAATTTGAGGCATAGAGGGAAGGGGAAAGCAACATCCTAACACATATCATGAATACCAAAGTTACCATTTGAATAGCATTTGGTCATAATGAATTTTTCAAGACACTAATGAGAATGAATAGCAACTCTTTGTTCTCATTTCAAGTCTATATTTTAGAGTAAATTACATAATTTTTTTAATTTTATTGGAATTATATAAATTTTTTTAAAATAAAAAATTATCTACACTTCAGTTTAAATTTAATTTTTTTATTAGAATACATTTTATTAACCAAAATATACATATTTTTAAAACTAAAAAAATTAAATGAAGAATATTTTTGTCAAAAAAATGAAAATTAAACTAAAATATAAAATAACTTTTTATTTTATAAAAAGTTTGTATACATTTTGAAAATAAAAAAAAATCTATATAATTTTAAAAAAATTAAGAAAAAAACTACATGCTTTAATTCATATTCTAGGATTGATACATCTCTTGCTTTCGGAATGGTGCTAGATGGTTAGATGCAACTCAAGAAATCAGTCATTATCACCTCCTGTTGTAAGATTTTTTAAATAAAAAAAAAAACTTTAAGAGACAGGGAGGCATTTGTAATAATTAATACTACACATCTATCAATAAGATATCAATAACAAAAATTGAAATAAAAATACTTTTCATGGACGCAGTTCAATTGTGTTGAATGTTAATTGAACTGACTCTTATGATGGCTTATGTAGTAAATAGATAGAGTTTATTTGAGTTATGGAATCTAGTAGTCGATTGATGACTTATGGAATCTAATTCGACAATTTTGTGTTGAAACAATGGATTGTTCATTGTCCAACTATTGAGCATTCACTATTTAATAATTAACTATTTGCTTATTGGCATAATTTTTTCAAATTATCTTCAATAATGGATATCATGGCTGATCCCTATGTTTATATGCAAAAGCACAGAAGTCATCATCCTTCTTTAACTGCACTCATGGGTTATCTTTCTTCATAAAGGGACAGAGTCTCATCAATTTCAACATATTATGTAAAAGAAGTGAGTAATGCAAGAATCTTATAATAATAAGCAAGTACATTATATCTTCGATGAAAAAGTTGACACATTCAGAAACGTCGTCAATCTCTAATTGTAAAACAAAAATTTGCCATTTCAAAATTTCTTTAGCTCAACTTAGATGGCATTTAGAAAATAAAGTGAAGAGAACAAAAAAGTCTCAATTTTAATTTGATCACCAAATGTTAAAGGTAACGAGAGATGGTAAGTAAATTTCTAAATTTAAAAAAAATAAAATTGGCAGTCATCTCTTCAAATGTAATTTTCCTCTATACATAATATCAGAGAAGGGTTTTTATGGCACAGTAGCCTTTTGAAGGTATTTTTTCTAAAAAATAAAAAAATAATATAAGGCATTTAAAATTATATCTAAGAGGATAAAAATTTTAACTAAGAATTATACCTTAAAATTTTAAATTATATTGTATAACTAAAATTTTTAAAATATAATTTTTTATGTAGTCAAACTTTTTGTTTTTTTAATGATAATTTTTAGACATTTCACATTTTTTTAATTCATAAAAATTTTTTAAAAGGGCTATGATTGGAAAAAAATTAACTAAAGCATAAAGATAAAAAAAAAAGAGAAAAAAAATGCATTCAAGTATAACTTAAAGCCTCTGGCCTACAATGGAATGAAGTGCTACTCATGTAAGCTACAATAAAGGCTTTCTTACGTAATTTTGGAGGATTATTAGAATCTTTACTACAACTAATCAGTCGACGTAAAGTTCTTACATGGAAATTGCCAACTAAAATTCTTTGAAACAAGAAGCTAACTCAAGGATTATCTCATTAAGCTTAAATTCACAAAGTATTTGAATGCAATATTAATTGACCCAAATCAAGAGACTGAAAAACAATAGAACCACACTATCCTAAGCTAATCTCAAAAAGCAAATGTTTTTGATTGGCAAATCTTAAATAACAATATTTAAATATATTAATTTAAAATATTTTTAATGCTTCTATATGTAAATAGATAGATTTAGTTACAAAAGCAAAAGGCAATTAGTTAGGGACCACACGATAGGGAGAAAGAAAAATAATTACTAAAGCAAAAAAAATTAAATTTGAAAAAGAAACAAGGAGTATTGAAAAAAGCAGTTCCCTCATCAGAAAAGAGAGACTAACCATATAAGACTCCTAGATAGGATAGAATTAATGATCTTATACACTACTACAAAACTAAGGGCAATCTTTTTGGTGTTCAAATTTATCAAATGGCATATTTGAATTTGAATCTACCATGCCTAACCTATGAACTTTTGAATCCTTTTGAACTATTCTAGGTGACCTCCTAAAAATTTTGCTTCAAGATTATAAATGATGAGTGAAAAATAACATATAGACTCAGGCTTATAAGAATCATTTTCAAACTAAAGTGGTGTTTTTAAATTATATATTCTACAATTAGAAGCTCATTTTATCAAACACTATCACCATTTACATATTCCCAATACCTACTTGATTAAGAATTGAATGAAAGTTTGTTATAGAGTCTCACTTTTAATCTTCATAATGACGTGTATATTAACACCAAGGATCCTATGGCTTTCTTCCATTGATAACTTCACATTGCAGTGAAGAACGGACCTTTTTAACAAAAACAATAAACAACAAAAAAATTGTAATGCAAATTATAATTGACTAATTGATACATCTAGCCATTAACTCCTGCGAGGAAGAAAAAGACATCCCAAGGGCCAAATGATATGGGAATCAATTCTTAATGTAAAAGAATACTCCCATTAAATGATCTTCACATTTATTGTTCATAAGAAAATCTTGAAGATTATCAAAATGGATACAAGCAAGACAAACATACCTAGAACACCCATATAGATCAGAAAAGTAACTTCTAACATACCAATATTTTATTATTCATAATGGATATCTCACACACCGACAATAGTTTGGTCAACACCAAAATATATATTCATTTGGCAAAGAAGATACTAACAGCTAATATTAACCAAACTAATAGCTTAAGGTAAAAACATTTTCCCAAATTTGTTGAAATTAATTACCATATCAAATAGACCCAAAATCAGTTTCAAAGGTTAAGCCAAGCACCAAAATCATTTTCACATTTAAACTTAAAAATTAATCGAAGACCATCATAAAACACAATAAAACAAAATTATAACACATGTTGAAAATTTGAAATTGAGAAATTATGACCCCTTAAAATGATAGAAAGACGAAGTTGTTGCTTAGAAATAAAAGGAAAAGGGACTTTCCAAAGGAAGCTTAAGGACTCTTGTTGTGAGGTTAAACCCCTCACAATTTAATGATTATCTTGTTTGATTGGTAGCATTATTTTATTTATTTATAAAAGTGAGTAAAAGTTAATCTAATAACTTATCAGATAATATAAGAAAGAGTTACATAACTAGTGTAAATAAATTTATCCAAAATGGTTCTAACATATGGGGTTTATTAGCCCATCATACTACATCAATTTAGTCATACATCCTAGTAGTCAAAAAATTATTACATTTCATACTAACAGGGTCAGTACATATAAGTAACAAAAGATAGATTCTTTGAGAATTTTAGGGATAGTCAATTTGACCTAAAGGTGGAGGCACTGGATAACTTGTACTAAGCCAAACACTGGTAACTCAATCCTCATCCACCCAATTTCCATGATACAATAAGTCGTAGGCATTTTTACTGTTTGAACACTTAACACAAAACATAAGAATCATAAAATTCTCAATAAGACAATAAATATTTTAAAAATAGTTAATGGTTCAGTTGCCATGTGTGCAAAAAAATGTTTTCATTTCTCTTGTCTACCTGAGGATCATAAATCATAAAAATACATATATTGATATATATGTATACATGTCGTCTATTTATATCGTGGCATATTAACATGCAAATCAACTAGTCATAATTGCAAGTTATCAATGAGATTCCCATAGCAACATGCCTTTAAACCTTTTTTCATACATCATGTAATAAGGATAATCATAAATATGAGGATGCATGAGTCATATACATAGAACATCAATAAACTCATTATGAGAGTAATCTAAGTATCAACATTAAATACCTAACATCACTTGAATAAATCAGGAACATAATCATAAGTTATACTTAACTTGTCATACCTCAATTTATGTATATGTCATGAGAATAATAACTGCATACTAGGGAGTTTCCTAAGGTGAAACCACAATACAAGGCAATCAAAGACCATTATCCCCTAAAGGGAATTCCATCCTGGCAAAGAACATTGTCTATAAGATACTAAGGACATTGTCCTAACAAGGAACACAGTCTATAACAATGAAGATAATCTACTATAAGAACTCTTATCCTAACATAAAATCTTATCTTCTAATGATTTATTATCCATGACTCAAATACCAATAAAAATTCTACTAAATTTTATACTTAGAAAGGTCATATATATTACATAACTCAATTAGATATAACACAAATTATCTCAGCAACATAAATTTATAAAAATTGGCAATTAATTGAGAAGAATGTATTAGTAGGTGCTAATGGAACCTATATTATTAGATTACCATGTCTTCTGTTGTCTTCCGTGTTTTCCATATTTAAAGGTCTTTGGTACATACTAGGTCTTTTCATAGTCGCAATTCCAAGTTATCCATGTCTATTTCATGGTCGCCAATATCCCTAATACTGGTTATCTATACACAGTTTTCATTCAAATGTAGTCTTCCATGTATAGGATCCCTAGTCAATCTAAAGAAAACAAGGTCATTCATGCATAGGCATTATTCAAAGTGAAGTCATCTGTGCATAGGTTCTACATATATGTCATGCATTAGAAATTTGATTACATGTAAGTTTAGTCTTTACTGATTTAGAAGTTCAATTACATGGAGTTTTAATCTTTATTAATTATGGGTTCCATAATACCTAAATAACAATAATCCCTATAAGGAATCACAATTTAAAGACCAAAGGGAAAGGTCACAATGCCTGAGGTCTTTTACTTTAAAGGTGTACTAGGTATTAATGGAAAAATCCTCAAAAACTACTAAAAATTTTGCTTTTCTCCTTCATGATAGCAACTTCAGTGTTGCAGTGCTCCTTAGTGGTGCCACGGCACCACATGAGATTTTTATGTGGGTAGTAGAAAGCTCAACTTTATGACATTAAGGTCATCTTTCCCTTAGGAAGCTTGTGTTTTTGCTATTTATGTTTTGCACTTTTCTATTTTTGACCTTAGCGACCTCAAAAGGGTTATTTTTAGCATCTAGCAAGCATTATGGCTCAAATTAATACCCTTTAAACATGATTTTAAGTTGCCAAGAGTATTTTATCATGTTTGGCCATTAGAAGTCCTCTAGAGAAAGAAAATGCTAAGGTGAGAGAAATAGAGCTTTTAAGCTATATTAAACATACCACAAGCATCTACTCATAACAAGGTCTTCATCTAAAGCATCATATTTCATGGAAAGGCTATTCTAGAGCCTTAACTAAGAGACCCTTTAGAGAGAGAAAATAGTAGAAAGTGGAGAGATATGCTATTAAGAATCCTAAGCATGTAGTAAGTACTCAGCTACACAATCCTTTTAAAGTTAGCAATACCAATAAAAAGTTCACTCTTAAGCTTTGGCCATGAAAGCTCCTAGAGAGAAAAATCAAAGTAAAGAATGTGGAAGGAGGAAATGGAGGGTTTTCAAGTATGTACAAGGCATTTATCTTCATCAAGTAAGTTGTTTAAGGCATAAAATAATATAACTCAAGTGAGACACAACTTTTTAAATCCAATAGAATAGTAAAAGAAAAGGTAGAAAAACAAAAGTGAGAAAGAAGATATGAAACAACAAGGTCATTCTTAGTAAGACAAGGAGTCTTACCTCATTGTTAAGTTTGGAGTTTGCTTTTGTTCCTCCTTCCTTAGCCCTTTTTCACTTTTGCCATCCTTTTTCTCTCCTATGTTTTCTTAGCTCTTTGTTCTTCCTACTTCTACTTTTCTCTTTTTATGCTTTCTCTCATGAAAAGTGAATTGGTAGGAATGAATGGAAGGGGTTTTAAATGTATGCACAATAAATTTCCCTAAATCTTGTGCACTATTCTATCAACATATTCCATCCTTTATTGAGCAAGTCAGTTGACTAACTAGTGACAAATAAAATTTTATTTACATTATTTAGTACTAAGTATAAAAATTGTTTCTAATCATTTGAAAATGTATATTAAAATTTTCAACTTTTTATCGCTTGTTATACTTGTAGTGTCACTTTATCCATAAGAATTATATTTTGATATAGGCTAAAATGGCATTTTGGTATATCTAAAATTGTAATTTAGTCCCAACTCAAATTATGACTTTTTATTCTAAAATTTTAATATTATATTTTGATCTCAAATTTTCACCTAAATTTTTTTATTCTTCAAATATTTTTCTTATATTTTTAGGATCTTTGGACCTTAAGAGTTTCTAAAATTTAATTTCTCAAGTATTGGTTTCATAATGTCTTTCGATTTCATAATTCAGAAAAATGCCAAATAATTTTCAACAATCCTTTAAAAATCCTAGTAAATTCCAAAAAATTTTATTGAATTTTCTCTAGTCTATTTAAACTTATATTTCACTAAATCTCCATTTGTTGCCCAATACTTGGCCTTTAATTATTTTCTAACATTAGTTAATTTGTTTTAAAACTTTTAAATATCATTTAATGAATTTCTATTGGAATAAAGATGTTACTACGAGCAGGAGCTCATAGATTCAATGAATGAGCAAAACACACATCATAAAAAAAGAAAAAAAAACTATTTAATCATTCAGAAGGCAAGAATAATTACATATTTATAAAGATATATAGGAATAAGATAGACCTTTAACAAGGAAAGAATATAGATCCAAGAGCATAATTAACAACAAACTTCACACATAGTAAGATCTATCAACAACAGAAATATAATGAGTAATTATTTAGAGTACAATAAACTTGTCAAAAAATACCCAAGAATACATACAAAATAGGTTTTCTATGTAAAGACTGAGAAGAAGCAGTATTTTCATACCAAAAGTTTCTAAGAAAAAAAAAAGATTTGGAATATGGGAATAATTTAAGTATGAAGTATATGAGAATCCAAGTATTAACACACATTGTTAACAAACTCCATATCATTATCCATCAACAACATATACGTAACCACTAATTAGCAATAAACTTTGCAAATAAAATCAAACTCAAAGCATTAATTGCATCTTAGAGAAGTAATTCCAAATAAAACATGGAAGATTGAAATGAAGAAAGTGAACATAATAAACAAAGAAGTTTAAGAGTTTAAGGAGAGAAAAGCCAAAGAAAAACAAACAATATACAAATCTTCTATGTAACCTGATAGGACAAAATAAAAGAAATATATATATAAAATAAAATAAAATAATATATATATATATGAAAAAAAATCCTTTCCTTTTAATATTTTTTTCTCTTCCTTCTTTGTTCATTCTTGCTTCCTTTCGTTCTTCACTTTTCTGTGACCCAGTTCGACTTTTCTTTCCCTTTTCATGCCTGTGTATTCTATCTCTCCTGGGTTATTGTAATTTTTCCTACACTTTGGAGCCACCACTGGCATCGTGCAGGTCCTCTTAAGCTTCTCCACTGTTGGTTCAAGCATTGTGACCTGTCGAGAAGAGCTAGCCATGTCATCGGTTTGTGGTAAGCCTCTTTTCATCCATCTCCATTTTTCTTTCATTCTTAATGCCAAAGCCACTTATTTTTGACATTCCTTCCTATTTTTTGGCCTATCCCAGCTCTAGGGGTGAAAAGGTATTGAGATTCTTCCCCTTGCTTGGTTGGCCGAATAAGGATGAGAAATATGGGATTCTTTTGATTAGGCTTCCTAACCATGTTAAGTATGCATAAATCTTTAATCTTTGCTTCCTTGAAATGATTTTTGGACTTAAATTATGGATTTGAATTTAAATGGGAAGATTTAAGTTAAGGGTTAGTTATATGCTTATAGGTAGGGTTATGAAATGGGAAGTTTGTTAAATAGCTATCATTGGACTAAGAGAATATTAGGAATTGTTGTTTTGGGCTTATGTAGTAATTTAGTGAATTTGGGTGTTATCAGAAGACTCTGCAAATGCTCATAATGAAGGGAATTTGTCCTTCAAAGAATTAAAAAATGCCAAAATAGTTATGGGCACCATCTGTGAGTAGATCATGGGTTTTAATATGCTTCATGATTACTTTTAATTATAATATTGTCATATCCCTCTCTATGTTCCGCAGCATGAATTGAAATTTTTGTTGAATGTAGTCTTAAGGCACATGAATTGATATTTGAGGAGATAACTTTTTAATTAAGTATTTATTTATTTATTTAGTTTTTATTTATTTGATCTTATTTATTTATTTATTTATTCATTTACTTCACTAGCTATATTTGGTTCTGCATAGTACTAACCTCTTGTCTAAATATTTGGAAAAAAGTATATAAATTTAAAATAGCACTAGGGTACTATTATAACAACTCTAACTTCTAATTATAGTAATTAAGTTTAATTATGTGATTAATGATCATAAATTAAGGCTTAAAGTCATTACAAATAGTTAAATTAGAAAAAAATGAGAAATTTAAACCTTTATATTATTAAGGAATTATTAATCATAGAACAAAATGATTTAGACCTATAAGTGATTTAAGTTATCAAATAAAACCTTCAATTCATTTCATCACTAGTTCTCTATCCATAAAACCCTCTTATATGGACTCTATCCACATTGTGGTGGGCTTTACTTATGTCATGATAGAACAAGCTATTGGAACTCTACTCGATTCTCATCATAGTGAAATCATTCTTGGGAATCCTCCCAACTATTTTTCTCAAAATGCGCTGTAACTAAGAGTCCTACGCTGCCTTAAAACTCAGTTCTGTTCCACTCTTAGCAAAATTTTTGCCCTATGCCGTGGCAAGACATCTCGCGTCATGGTGCTTCTAGCCTTTGAAAGAGCTCTGGCCACAACTTATGTAGTTTTAGTTGCGACTCAACCTTCTCCTAGACCTAAACTTCCTTATTTTCATCCCAAACACTCTAACTCTTCCTCTAGTAGCATTTTAAGGTCATTCTACCATAATTTGTAAGGTTTCAATGGCATCTAACTGCCTAAATTATTCAACATACCTATTATAACCAATTAAGGACTTAAGTATTGATTCCAAATCCATATATCTACCATACATCAGCAAGCTTATAAATTTTTATAGCAAAGAGTGCAACAACCTCTAATAATGTCATTTATATGGATACATACGTACCCTAGCTGAACTACCATATGCACTATTGGTATAAACACTTATAGCATGGCATAATCACAATCTCAATTGATTAAGAATTGGTTCTACATTAACAACATCTCATATTATATCATCCTTGGGTACTCACATCAGATTTCAAACTATTTGAGATCTAGCTTCCTATTAATTACACCATTAATTACAAAACACAAAAAATACCTACATTTAGCAATATGATTACATGATGATGTTCTACAAAAGAACCATAAAAATTAGCATCTACTTTAAGTCTGGTTAGTCCAAGTGCAGGGTTTCCATACATGGTCTCAACTCATGGAGGTTCATTTACTTGCTTTCCTATATCTTTACCTAAGGAGCTTTCACTTGAAATTATTAGTCCATAAAATGGGATGAGATATGAATCTCAGTAACCAATAGAGAAATTCCATTTATATATACTAAATTAATCAACATATGCATATTTTAATCAAATAAGCCTAAGAAATACCCATCATATTAGCAAATGAAATAGTTAAACTATCAGTGACTACTATTCCATACTAGTAATCATATATAATATGTTAATGGCTAATAATATCGGGAGAGACTCATCCGTGGCGCTAACTCTCCAATGAGCACGACCTGTGATTAGTGTATTTTGGGATTTGTTCACAATTTAGTGCTTGATCAAAGTATGATGCATAGGTAGTAGCTGCACCATAGCTCTACTATAGACTCACACAAAGTCCAAATATAATAATTCAAATAACTAACAATCATTTAGCATTAAAAATCACACATATGCAGTAAATATAAGATTAAAGTGGACATATGAAAAGAATTAAAATTTAACCCTAATTACCTCACTTAATTAAGTTTACTCTTGAAGCCAAAGGTGAATTTTCACACTCTAGAGATTCCTAAATCAAATCAAGCATGTTGCTAGTGTTAATTATAACATAAATCAAATACTATAAGATTTAATCATTGCAAACTACTTAGAGAGCACTTACCTAACCATTAAAAGACTCTAAGCTTAGATTTGGTTTTCTCAACACTAGAAACTTCAAAATACCACTTTAATTTCTAGTCAAATTCTCACAAAATCAAAATTCATACCATAAATTAGCTGTAAAGTTCTTTATCCAACAAAGAACACATCAAAATAGGAATAGGATACTTACCTAATAATCCCTTAACCTTAACCTCCGAAAATCCATAATGAAAACACTAAATAACAAATTTCATATTTGAGTTTCAGGTGAAATTACTCCAAACAAAAAACTAATCATGTCAAATTCAAGAGAAAGAAGAGAAAACTAAGTTCCAGATAGATTACCTTAGCTGAGTCTTGCTCTAAAAGGGAAAAATAATGAGATTGTGCCGAAGAAACCCTAGACTACTTAAAAACTGTAAATTTTCTCTTAAGCCTTTTGTGTTTCTATAGAATGGAAAGGAGGCTGATATAAGTTTAGGGTTTTATGTGGGTTTTAGACTGACCCAAAAGCCCATTATTCACTTGGGTCCATTTTCCTAATGTTAGGTAAGGTTTGATGGGTTAGATTGCAAAACAATTAGGGTTAGGATGAAATGTGCTCACCCAAACACTTAAAATCTACTCGAGTTCAGATGTGAACTTATTAGGCTAATTGATTGATGAATTTATAGAGGTCTTAGGCTGACTTAAGGGTCCATGTCTCACTTAGGCCTATTTTATGAGTTTTAGGCTTCTAAGAATTAGGTTAGGCCAATACTAAGTGGGTTCCTTTGAGCTAAGCCTTTTAAAATAAAATTAGGTCTCCATAAATCTTTATTTCCAATGATTTGCCTAATTATCCGCACAATAATTCTTTAATTGCTTGTAATTACTCTTAATAAATTTTGAAGTGTTACAATTATAGGTAAATTTTCTTGTCATATCACCTTTAACTTTATAACAAGATGAGAATTCATAGTGGAATGATATAGTCATTGGTGGAGCCAATGACTGGGAAGGTTATATTAGGTTAAGAAAGTTCTGGATGGAGAAGGAGTTGCCTATTAAGTGTAGCTACTTGTGGAAGAAGAGTAAAGAATTGCCAATGAGGTATAGTTGCCCCTTGAAAATACAAACCCTGACATGTAAGAGGAAAGATGAAGAAGGAGCTACTTGTTAAGTGTAACTACCTATAGGAAAAGGGTAATGTAACACCATAACTTCTAACTCATTTCATGACATTTATAAGTTTCACCTCATTATTTCCATAAGAGTATATAAAAAGGGGAATGAAAATAATGGACTTATTTGCATTGCTCTATATTTCAAAATTTGCAATCGGTATCACGTGGATCGTGTAAACTCATGTTAAGCATTCTCATATTTAATTCTATCATTACAAATCATTCAAATCACAAAAACATGTCTATAATTCATGGAAACCGAAATGGAGCTCAAAATAGGCAAGCATATTTTCAGCCAAATTTACTCCATTTTCTGGCCCAATTTCAGAAAATCATAACTAAATCTAAAAAATTCAAAATCATACAATCTTAGTCATTCTAGAAAGCTTAGGATGTCTACTTCACACTAAAAATACATTCAGATCACAAAATCCATAACGTAGGATGTTTGACATCCAAAAAACTATAGAGGTCGCTGGCTGCCTGGGCTACTGTTCAATTTATTGATACAAATTTCTGAAATTCATAACTAATTCTATAAAAATTGAAATCATACAAATTTAGTCATTATAGAAAACTACAAATGTTAACGTGATACTAAAAATAATTCAAGAATGAAATCGATACGTTTAGCCATCAAGAACCTATGGAACACTAACTAAACTCCTAGGGCGCCACTAGTACTGACAGTTAATTTCAAAAATGCATAATTCTCTGCTCAGACCTCCGAATGAGGTGATCTTAGTGGCCATAGAAATTTTATAACCTCTAGTTTATGTTTATAAAATTTCAAAGGCATTGGACATCATTAACCTATCGGGTGACATAAAACACAAAACTACCAGTATAAATAGTACCCATACCAGAATCCATGAAAAATCCTAACTTTGAAAATTCATCAAATATTTCCTAGACCTTCGAAAATTATAATCTTTAGCTTTGTAGAAAGCTTTCAATGAGACCTAATTGCATACCAAATTCCAAATCAATACTAGCTCATTTGGTCAAAAAGCGATATAGGGTACCATTATAGTCAATTTTAACTCTATATTGGGTACCAAAATTGCCAAATAGATTTTCCTTAGTCTCGAAACCTTTTAATTAAGTTTAAAAGCATGTTTAATAGAAAGCTTTCAATGAGACCTAATGGCATACCAAATTCCAAATCAATACTAGCTCATTTGGTCAAAAAGCGATATAGAGTACCATTATAGTCAATTTTAACTCTATATTGGGTACCAAAATTGCCAAATAGATTTTTCTTAGTCTAGGAACCTTTTAGGCAAGTTTAAAAGCATGTTTAAGACTTTGGGGAGCTGCACAAATGGTCCTAAACCATTTGCATCTCATTTTGGCCTTTTAACCCTCACTTATACACATTACACCAAGCTTTTCTTAAATGCATACATTGGCATAAACACTCAATTTATGTTCTAGAATATATACACCATACTCATTCATTTATCTATCACATAATATTATTTTTACATTTGTCCAAGGGGTCATAGGCTATTTACAATAATAATATACATCATGAAGTCTCATTGTGAATCAAAAGACCAAAAATCAAGTATAAGGGTGGCAATCTTCTTTCTTTAATGTGGTTGGCTCCCATTGTTATATCCACTTGGTCTACCTAGAATATTATGACATTTAAGAGGAGAGAGTGAGATTCAAAAATCTCAATAGCTCATCTCCCATTCCATCACACATAATATGTGCAAGCAAACTTTACAAATGTATGCATGGAGATAATAAAAGCCATGAACATTTTAAAAGCAAAGTTGGCATATGAACAACTCATAAAAATCATTCAAGAGCTTAGCAAGTGTTTGGATTAGCCTCACATTTCTCCTCATGGGTTTTGGACTTACTTCACCTATTTCTTGAGCACTTTAGACTCAATCATACTCTTGGGAGTCCACTTTGCTTTTGGGAGACTCTTTTCTTTGTCTCAACTAAGCTCAAGGGTTCTTGGCTCATCCTTACCAAAGGGAAGAGTTCTTGGCCTCTCCACACTTAAGCAAACTCATACAAACATCATGTACTCATTAGAAAACATAACATAGCATCAAAGATCATAGCATATAAAGACATGCTAGTATACTTTTCAAAGCTTGAAAATACACATATACACATTCTAAAACAAGCTAAACACGCATCCATGCATGAGAGAAGGTGGAGAGAACTACCTTGTACAAATTTACACACTTTTCTCCTTGGATTTCCCTCCTTTGCCTCAGCTATACACCCACAAAAATGTGGGGAGGGTTTCTCTTGGCCTAGACATGATTTAAGGAAGTTAATTAGGCTCATGGAATGAATTCTAAAGCTACACAAATTGCCTAGACCCTAACTTACTTTATAAGCCTCATTATGGTCCATATAGGTACCTAATGAAGCAACACTCCTCAATTAACTTCTAGGCTCCATCTTTTCTTCTTAAATGACTCTTGACTCCATTTAAGTCTCTTGGAGTCATCACACAATTAAAATAAGGAGTCTAAACACATGTTGCTTCTTTAGGTCATAATATGAAACCTAAAGCACCACTTCACTTTCTATGGGTTTTAAATTTTTTTAAGGCCTCCTCTTATATTTATTCACCATATATGACTCAAAAATGGCCTTAGAAAAATTTGAAACTCCCTAGCTAGGTGAACTTGCTTAGGCCGAGACTATGGGTACATTGGTTTCCATGGCATTCTCTTTATTTTCTTGAAGGAGGAAGCATATAAGGAGCCTCTCAGGGATCTTAGGAGCATGTTTTAACATTCAATTAAGCCTAAAAACATTCATATAAAATCATATTTGCAAGGAAGCATTTGGATCCCTAATGGTTCCATCTTGTTTCCTAATGTTCCTTTCTTGATTCCATTGGTTCATTTTTAATCCTTGCCACTTAAAACCCATAATCCCTCCATAAATTGGACAGAAAACAGCTTCTAAGAATTGGGTTCATGGTGGCCAAATTCGTGCAAGAGGAAGGGGGAGGAAGAAACTATCAAAGAATGGAAGTTTTACCTTATTTTCTTGTTTTCTCTTAGTTGCTTTTCACTTTCCTTGGTTGCCTCCCTTCAAACACGAATTTTTTATCTTTATTTTGCCCCCAAAATAGATTTAAAAACACCATCAAACCCCATAAAAATAAGGAGGAGAAGGAGGAGAAGTAACATGCTAAGGAGAAAGCTAGATTTTTCATGTAATTTCCTACCTTTTCTTGGCTTTTTCCTCCCTCCCAGAGTGCTCCTTCTTGTGTGCCTAAGAGAACTGATTCTCCTCTTTATTCTAGGCAGAAGAAAGATGGAGGAAAATGAGGGCAAGAGAGGGGTAAGTTTAAGAAGCATCTTGTTAAAATTGTTTCCAATTTTGCCCTTCGCAATGGCATTTTCGGTTTGATTTCATTTTAGCTCCTTTTTGAGAACCATCTTTTCTATCATAACAAATAGGTTCCCAATTTAATAAAATGCCTTTGAAATCACTCAATTTGGAGCTAAAACCTTACTGAACGAATCGATCAAAGTTTAGGTCAACCGATGTTGAAAACATCTACCGGAGGGGATTTAACTGTCCTAGGGCCTTCCATAATTTTTAGAGCCTTTAAAAACCTTGGAGGACTCGAAACTTTCATTTAAAAAGCTCTCCTGTATATTTTCCAAAAAGTCTACTTATTTATGAAAATGCCACTGATCTTTCGACAAATTTTTCGAATCACTCTGACCCCAATTTCGGGGCAACTCAAGGCTCAAATCCTCATTTTCTATTATTTAAAATTTTATCCCAATTTTATTTGGTTTTGAATCACTCATCTCAGGGGACTTGCTTTGAAAACTGACTCATTTCAGTATTGTATGAAAAATTGGACGCTACAGGTAAGGATTTGCCAACGAGGTGTAACCATCACCTTATAAGATTGGGTGTTGATTCTCTCTTAAAATGGCCACATTAAAGGACTTGGAGTCTTAATAATTAACTCTTGCATTTATTAAATGGTAGAAATGTTATTTAATTAAATTATGTTGGTTAATTTATGACCTTTTTGTTTTAGTTGTGGTAACTAGTTATTTGCTTGCTGAATTTTCCACTCACTCCTTATATTTCAACATTTTAGATAGTGGTGCTGGATTCAACCTGCCTTTATCGTCTTAAAATTAAAGGTTGAAATGGTGAGCCCTGTAAATGAATTGCAAAGGCATATTTGTGTTGTAGCAAAAGATTTGATTGTATATTGTAATGTACCCTGGACATCGCTCTACTTAACCTATATTATATTCCCCTCCCTTATTTTTGTTCTTTTAATACATTGAGAACTAGTTATGGAGATCAGAGCTCTCCATTATTGTATTTATTGGTTTTTTGGTTGTTTGCAAAAATTTGGGATGTCTTATTTACTAGGTACACTCTACCAAAATTTCTACAAAAAGTCAAAAACATTGATTTAGATATCTAATGAGATGGGATTATAATTAATGCACTACTACTTGTGTAAAACTTTTCATAGGCCTAATGAATTAGTAAGTTGTAGTAACTCAGACTTATGGATAAGAATTCCCTCATGGTTTCCCCGTACCGGTCATTCTCCCTTGTTTTGGTGTCATGATAAAGTTGGTATCATAGATTAACATTTTTGCAAGTCTCCTTTAATGACACCTTAGTTATCTTTATGAACCCAGGCATTATCATAATAGAGGCATCATCAGAAGCCTTATAAGGTGTTAATGATTCCATCCTTTTATGTAATTCCTTAGGAAGTGTTGGTGTGCGTGAATATATATATACACACACATAAATATTTGGTTTATGTTTTAAACTTGTGCTTTAGTTTATATAAGGCGATGATGCCAGTTAGATCTAGTGTAGCTATGGGAGCAACTGCATAAGAAAATGTACATGAATCTTCTGTTGAGGCTCCTACCGTACCGATAGCCCCAGCCTTTAAGGGTTGTAGTAGAGGTGCCAGTAAAGGTCGAGGTAGGTGTGGTCAACCTAATGGACAAGGCAAGGCAACCCCACGCCCAGCGGAGAATGTGATAGTAGAAAGAGTTTTGCCTCTTTAACTGTAATTAAGGTTGTTGGATGCTTTAATGGCTTGGTTACAGGGAACTATGGAGGCATTAGCAAATGTAGCATAAGCACAAAGAGCCAAAATTGATCAGTTAGTGGGTGTTGATGCTCCATAAGTCCAAGCTCAAGTTTAGCCTACTCCAGTGGTGTAGCCAACAAAAAATGAGAGGAAGAACACTGATGACTTGATATCTTGATTTTTTAAGTTAAAACTACCAAAGTTTTATAGGTCTAATAGTCGAGAGGACTTCTAGCTTTTCATTGATGGTGTTAAGAAGGTACGTTGAGCTCTTAAATGCTTAGATAAGGGAAAGAATAAATTAGCCACCTACCAGAAACAAGATGCGACTTATACATAGTGTGAGAACCTATTTCAGGGAAGACTTGTAAGATTACCCCTGATGACTTGGAAAGAGTTCAAAGAAGCTTTTATAACTAAATTCTTGCCTAAGAGTACTAGAGATGCTAGGCATCAAGAATTTGAGACTTTAAGGCAAGTCTTAGGCATAGGTGTCTCTAAGTATGATAACCATTTTATACAGTTATCACGTTATATACCTCATTTGGTTTCTACAAAGAGTGATTGGATTGAGAGGTTTATGGACTGATTGTTGTGCTCATTGCTTAATGCAATAACAGCTCAAATTGAGTAGTTTTCCTCTTATGCAGTAGTGGTTGATTGTGCAAGAAGATTAAGTTATGGGAAATGGAACATAATGCTCCCCTTAAAAGGTGAAAGAAGGGAATTGTCAAAAAACAATAGAGTGTAGGGTATTTGATAGGTGAGTTGAGACTTTAGGATCAAAGCCGAACATTGTCTCTAATACCAAAGAAACTAAAGTAATCCTTGGGTCGTGTAGTTGGTTAGAGATCATATCAGAGTGGCATCGAGCATCATGCCCAGTATGGCTCAGTTCAAATGAAACGTGATAGAAATTGCCATCCCATTTGTAGGAAGCTTCATTCAAGGTAATGTTATAAGACAACAGGTGCATGTTATTGCTGCGAGGAAGTTAGACATTTGAAGAAGAATTTCTCGCTCTAGTAGTATAGGTCGAGTCATGATCATTTTTATCATCACACCATACAGCTCTTATGGTAGTGACATCAATTTAGTCAATTTCCATATAACCATGTAAGGGTGGTGCTAGGAGAGGTACAGAAGCAGGGGGTAAGCCTTTGTAGGAAAAGGACAAGCCTATGTATTCACCTTGACACAATAGGATGCAGAGGCCTGTAATGTAGTCATGACAGGTATACTTTGAGTTTGTTTTTATGATGCTCGTGTGTTGTTCTATTTTGGTTTCGCCATTCATACATATCTTCTCATTTTGCTAAATAGGCTAGTAGGAATCTAGTCAAATTAAATGTTTCCTTTATGGTTATGACTTTGATCAGTGAATCATTATTAGTGAACCATGTATGTCAATCTTGTAAAGCCCTAGTCCAGAATAGGGAGACCTTAGCGAATTTGGCAGTGCTTGATATGACTGATTTTGACGTTATTCTTGGCATGGATTAGCTAGCTACCTATCATGCCACACTAAATTGTTACTTAAAGGTAGTGAGGTTTAACATTTTGGCTGAACCACCTTTCATGATATAGGGTGACCGTGAAATACTATGTAATTTGATCTCTTTAATGATAGCCTGAAGGATGTTAAGTAAAGGGTGCTAGGGATACCTTGCTATTGTTAGGGATGTTGATACAAAAGTAGCAAGCATGCAACAGGTTCCAATAGTCAGAGAGTTTACAGATGTGTTTTAGGAAGAGTTACCTAAGTTACCATTGGATAGGGAAATTGAATTTAGCATTGATATGGTTTCAGGCACATAACTAATTTTCATACCTTTTTATCACATGGCACCTTCCAAATTGAAAGAGTTAAAAAAATTAGCTACAAGACTTGCTAGATAAGGGTTTTATTCATCCAAGCACATCCCCTTGGGTGCTCTAATGCTTTTGATGAAGAAGGAGGATAGGTCCTTACAATACATTGATTACAGGCAACTTAATAAGGTGAAGATCCTTAATAAATACCTATTGCCTCATATTAGTGATCTTTATGATCAATTGCAAGGTGCACAATGCTTTTTTCAAGATAGACTTGTGATTTGGATACCACCAGTTGAGGATAAAGAAGGAAGATGTGCCCAAGATTGCCTTTTGAACTCATTATTGTCACTTTAAGTTCTTAATGATGTCTTTTGGGTAAACTAATGAACTTACAATGTTCGTGGATATGATGAATTGGGTGTTTAAACCATTTTTGGATAAATTTATGATAATATTCATTAATGACATCTTGGTTTATTTAAAAAGCCAAGAAGAACATGGATGACACTTACGATTGGTGTTGCAGAAGCTAAGGAAAGAGCAATTATATGCAACTTTTTCTATGTGTGAATTTTGGATAGATCAAGTGGCATTTGTTGGCCATGTTTCAAGATATGGTATTCAGGTGGGCCTAAGCAAGGTCGAAGCAATCCAAAAGTGGCCTAAACCTACCATGATTACTGAAATTCATAGCTTTTTAAGTTTGGTTGGATATTGTTGTCGCTTTGTGAGGGATTTTTCTAAAATAGCTACCCTGTTGCCTAGATTAACTAAAAAAAATGTCAAGTTTTAGTATTGGATGCTAGTGAAGAAAGTTTCTAGAAGTTGAATGAGTGTTTGGCCTTCACTAATCTTGACTTTACCCTTAAGGATAGGAGGTTATGTCGTGTATTATGATACTTTTAGAGTAGGGTTGGGGTGTGTTCTTATGCAATATGGACGTGTGATAGTGTATGCTTTTAGGCAACTTAAAAAACATTAGCAAAATTACCCTCCTATGACTTAGAAATGGCACTGGTAGTTAGCTCTTAAAATTTGGCCACACTATTTTTATGGTGAGATTTGTGAGATTTATATTAATCATAAAAGTTTTAAATATATCTTTTAGCAAAAAGATCTCAACCTTAGGCAATAAAGATGGATAAAACTATTTAAAGATTATGACTACACTATTATTTATCATCTTAGTAGGCCAACATGGTAGTAGATACCTTAAGTAGGAAGTTAATGGACAGTCTAGCTCATATTGCAGAGGTTAAGAGGCCATTAGTGGAAGAAATTCATGATTTGGAAGAAGGTGGGACAAAGTTTGAAATTACTAATTTTGAAGTATTCTTAGCTCATGTACAAGTCTATTCATCTCTTGTTGAGAAGGTAAAGGCATTTTAAAAATTAGATCCCAAGTTGAACAAGGTTATGGGGGGAGTAAAAGATGGTAAAAATAGCAAATTTATTGTGGATTTTGAAGGTATGCTTAAATTTAAGGATCAATTATGTGCACCTAATGCAAAGGACCTAAGGAGAGAAATATTAGAAGAAGCTCATCATTCAGCATATATCATTCATCCAGGATCAATAAAAATGTACCAAGATTTAAAGCAATCTTATTGATAGAATGGTATGAAGGGACATATAGTCGAATTTGTTTCTCGTTACCTAGTGTGTCAACACATGAAAGCTAAGTATTGAAAACCAATAGGTTTGCATCAATGACTAGATATACCAGAGTGAAAGTGGAAGAGAATCATAACAGATTTCATAATAGGCCTACCTCGTACCTAAAAAGAGTATGATTCTATTTTGGTGATTGTAGATAGATTAACTAAGTTAACACATTTCCTTCTTGTTAAGACTACTTATAGTGTGGCTAAATATGCACAACTCTAAGTGAAGTGGTGAAATTGCATGGTGTATCGATGTCTATAATTTCTGATGGGGGTCCCCAATTTATTTCTTGTTTTTAGAAGGCTTTTCAAGAAGCCTTAGGTACAAAAGTGAATATTAGTATTGCTTCCCTTCCTTAAACTGATAGGCAGTATGAGAGAATGATTTAGGTACTAGAAGATATGTTGAGGGCATGCGTCATTGATTTTGGTAGTAGCTGGGAGAGGGGCTTGCCTTTGGAGGAATTTGCATATAATAATAATTATCAGGCTAGTATCTAAATGGCACCATTTGAAGCACTATATGGAAGACGGTGTAGGTCACCAATTGGATGTTTTGAGGTTGGTGAAGGCAAACTGTTAGGCCTTGACTTGGTGCAAGATGCATTAGAGAAAGTGTGGATAATTAAAGAAAGGTTGTTGATGGCTTAAAGTAGACAGAAGTCTTATGTAGATCATAGACGTTGAGACTTAGAATTTGCAGTAGGGGATCTTGTTTTCTTGAAGGTGTCACCTATGAAAGGCGTGATGAGGTTTAGAAAGAGGGGAAAGTTAAGCCCAAGGTATGAAGGGCCACATGAGATCTTAGATAAATTTAGTTTATCATTTAGATTTACCACCAGAACTAGTAGGAGTGCATTCATTATTTCATGTGTCTATGTTGAGGAAGTATTTGTCTAACCTTTCTTACATAATCAAATCTCAGGAAATAGTGTTGGACAAGGGGTAGACATATAAGGAAGAGCCTATCGCAATTGTATATAGGCAGGTAAGGAATCTTCGTTTGAGAGAAGTGGCAATGGTTAAAGCGTTATGGCGTAACCATTTACTGGAAGAAGCTACGTGGGAGGTAGAAAATGAAATGTGTACCAAATATCTTACTTGCTTGGATTTTACGGTTAGAATTCAAGTTTTGAATTCAAGGGCTTAATTTCTTAAGGAATGTAATAACCTGGCAGAACAAAGTAAAAGAAATATATATGTATATATAGTAATATATATATATGAAAAAAGAAATTATTTTCTTTTAATATTTTTTTCACCTCTTTCTTTGTTCATTCCTACTTCTTTTTGTTCTTCATTTTTCTATGTCCCAATTCAGCCTCTCTTTTCCCTCCTGTGCCTATGTATTCCATCTCCTCTAGGTTGCCTTCATTTTTCCTCCATTATGGAGCCACCATCAGCATTGTTCTCCACTGCTGTTTCGAGCATTGTGACCCATAGAGAGGAGCTGGCCATGCCATTGGTCTATGGTGAGCCTCCTCCATTTTTCTTTCATTCTTAATGCTAGATCAACTGATTTTTGTCATTCCCTTCCATTTTTCTACTTATCTGAGCTCTAAGGGTGACAAAGGCATTGAGATTCTTCTTGTTTGCTTAGTTGGTTGAATAAGGATGAGAAATGTAGGGTTCTTTTGATTAGGCTTCCTGACCATGTTAAGTATACATAAATCTTCAATTTTTGCTTTCTTGAAATGATTTTTGTAGTTAAAGTATGGATAGGAATTTAAATGAAAAGATTTAAGTTAAGGGTTAGTTGTATGCCTATGGGTAGGGTTATGAAATGGGAAGTTTGTTAAATAGCTATCATTGGACTAAGAGAATATTAAGAATTGTTGTTTTAGGCCTACATAATAATTTGGTGAATTTGGGTGTTGTCAAGAGATTCTATGAATGTTGGCAATGAAAAGAATCTACCTATCAAAGAATAACAAGTGTTGTAATAAATGTAGGCACCATCTGTGAGTAGATAATGAGTTTTAATGTGCTTCATGGTTACCTTTAATTCTAATATTGTCATGTCCCTCTTTAACTTCTGCTACATATGAATTTGTTGATTGTATTCTCGAGGCATATGAATTGGTTTTTGAGGAGATAACTTTTTAATTAAGTATTTATTTATTTATTTGAACTTATTTATTTATGCGTTTTATTTATTTAGTTTTTATTTATTTATTTATTCATTTACTTCATTAGCTATATTTAGTTTTGAATAGTACTAATCTCTTGTCTAAATATTTGGATAAGGGTATATAAATTTAAAATAGCACTAGGATAGTATAGGTAAATTTTCTTGTCATATCACTTTTAACTTTATAACAAGATGAGAATTCATAGTGGAATGACATAGTCATTAGTGGAGCCAATGATTGGGAAGGTTATATTAGGTTAGGGAAGGTTTGGGTGGAGAAGGAGTTGCCTATTAAGTGTAGGCACTTGTAAGAGAAGGGTAAGGAGCTATCAATGAGATATAACAGTCATTTTATAGGATTAGGTGTTAATTCTCTCTTAAAATGGCCACATTAAAGGACTTGGAGTCTTCATAATTAACTCTTGCATTGGTTGAATGGTAGAAATGTTATTTAATTAAATAATGTTGGTTAATTTATGACCTTTCTATTTTAGTTATGATAATTAGTTATCTGCTCACTGAGTTTTCTACTCACTCCTTATATTTCAACATTTTAGATAGGGGTGCTGGATTTGACCTGCCTCTATCGTCTTAAACTTGGAGGTTAAAGTGGTGAGCCTTATAAATGAATTGTAAAGGCGTATTTGTGTTGTAGTAAAGGATTTGGTTAGATATTGTAATGTATCCTAAACATGGCTCCACTTGACAAAGATTATATTACCCTCTCTTATTTTTGTTCTTTTGATATGTTGAGGATTGGTTGCAAAGAGTATAGCTCTCCCTTGTATTTGTTGGTTTTTTTGGCTATTTGTAAAAATTTAGGATGTCCTATTTATAAAGGATACGTTGTCGAAATTTCTACAAAAAACCAGAAATACTAATTTAAATATCTAATGAGATGGGATTATAATTAATGCACTACTACTTGTGTAAAACTTTTCCTAGGCCCAATGAATTAGTAGGTTGTAATAACTCAAGCTTGTGGATAAGAATTCCCTCATGGTTTCCTGGTGCGATCATTCTCCCTTATTTTAGGGGTGTGACACTATACTGGTTGATTGATAACCTAAACATGTTGCTGATGTAATTAACCTTAGGACAAAGTTGAAGTAATAAAGATTTCCAATGAAAGTAAATGAACAAGCCAGCCAATGGGAAAAAATAGACCAATTAAATCTAATTGATGAATCTAAAGAGATAAGTGAAAACACAATGCAGACATATTTGCAAGTAAAAAGTAATTTGAAGTTGGTGACTGATTTTAGAAAATCACTTGGGCATAATATAGAGGAAGTGAAATTCAATATGTGAGAAACAACACAAAAGCTTGAAAACTATTAAAAAAAAGTTACTTCAATTAATTGTTACATCTATTTTGTTAGAGATATCTTAATCAACAATACAATCATCAATGAACAAATTAAGAAATAAGAAAATTGAAGGGAAAGGGGAAGGGCAATTTAAATATAAATGATCTATATATATGGTTAATAGTCAAATCAGGGACAAATCAATGATAGAACTAAAAAAGGCAATACAATTAAAATAAAAAGAAAACAAAACTTCATACGAAGCTTTATTATCTATTTTAATGATGGTAAACAAAGATCAACTAATAGTTTAACAATTCAAAAATTTTGGAAACCATGATATCAATAAGAATGATCATGTTTGGTTTGACATACAAGTAGTGTTTCATAAAAGTTTATGAGTTAAAATAGAAGTGATATGAAATTTCTATGATTTTTAATTATAAGAGATATTACTTTATTTGACATTTATATCTTAAATGATATCTATTATGTTTGACATCATTGCATTAAATATGGACATTTTGGATGTTTACTAACATCCAACATGTTAAGATCAGGATCACCATATATTTTTATCAAATACCTTCTATAATTATTAAAAACATACATAAAATACATTTTAAAACTAAGATAATTCATTATTTAACCAATGTTTTAAAAGCAAAACCAACAATTTATTGTTTTATGGTTGAATTAAAATTTCAAAATTAACATATAATACAAAATAATTAAATATATAACGTATTAGAAAAGCATAATATATAGCAAATATGAATTATGGTAGTGTTAAATTAATTAAAAGTAACAAAAGTACAATATATAGTAGAATAAATTACACTAATAGTTTGTTTGGTAGGCGTAAATGGAAAGTTAATTGTAAAATTTTGTTTAATGTCTATTATATTTTTATAATTATTATTCAAAAATACCTATTACTTTTTTAAATTGAAGATATGAAAGTCATTATCTAATCATATCAAGTTTTCTCTTCTTTTTTGTTGGGCTAGAATTAAAGACCATGCTATTTGGTAACCTAAGTATCCTTACATTCAGTTATTTTTTTGTCCAATTATATTCGAATATGCACAAATAAAAATTGAAAAAAAGAGTAAATTTTGTGTTTCATTAAATTTAACAAAGCCTTATTTTGGTTATCATATATCGATTAACAATCAATGTGTCACAAGCCATCTATGTAAAGAGATAATGGTTTTATAGTCATTTTCTTTTCTCTTTTATACACATTAACTAGTTTATTATAATTATTGCAAATTAATTTTTTTTCTTTGCATAAATTTTTAATATTTTTGTTCAAACTTGATTTATTAGTGAGCCAATTCTTTAATGTCTTAATATAATTTTGGTTTTGACTAATAGATTTTCTTTTCACCACATTGGCTCTCCTAAATTGTTAAATTAGATGGAGGGTATTCTGGTTAAAAGATTATATATGTATTTAAGTTAATAGAATGTATTTTAGATAAAAAAAATTAAATAAGATTAAAACATAGCACAACATTCAGTTTGAAAGGAGAAGAGCATATATTTTTAAAATTAAAAAAAAAAATTTGCATGATTTCAACAAAACTTTTTTAAAAATAAACATACTCTATATAATATGTAGTAAATCAGTTACAAGAACAAGTTAGATCAATAGTTTGGCGTGGGTCTACAATAACATAATCAAGACTGGAAACTTGAAGTCTCAACGTCTAATAATGAGAACTTATTCAAGACAAGCAACTCTGTCTAGAAAGAACTCCCCAAACGTTATCAATGAAGAAATGAAATTATTCTTTATGAATTACATTTTAATAACCACAATAACAGTAAAAGCATACAAGCATTAAAATGATTGCTTCGTTTTATACTCACACACATAAGATATCACTATTAGGGCATGTCTGCAAAGTGAAGTTGAATTCTAACCTTGTTCTTATTTTAATCGCTGGACTTTATCTCGTTCTTCCTTCTTGTATTTTTCTAAACAGCCTTCTTTCTTTTTTTTTTTTTCTTTTTTCGCTTCGATTTTAATAAATGAATATTTTTTGTTTCAACTAACCAAGTACTCGTGCATTGCACAAGATTTATTTTTTTGAAAACCTAAAATTTATTAATTGTTAGCCTGATATTTAATTAGAAAGTCTAAAAAATGTAATCATATGAAAGAATGACAGTTAGATATGGTAATTTTAAAAAGTAATATATAGATAAGGAAAGATGATGGAATGCTTAATAATCCAAAGTACAAAGTAGAATAAAATACTTAACTGACATCTATTGCACAAAATGTGAGTTTAAGTTCGTTTATTTAGCCAAACGAAAAAAGGTACATCGTTCAAATTTTATGCATACATAGAATGTTTAGCATCACCTTCCTTGCTGCACCACAGAAGATGAATAAAACCATCACCTAATTCGTCCTTGCTGCTGCTTGAAAAAGAGGAAATCTTCTTCATGCTCCTAAATCATCAAAACTAAAATGTAGCTTTAATTAGCATCATCCTTACCTCATACGGGTTTTATAGGATGTTAGAAAAGATAGTGACAGGTTAAATATAGGAGCAAGGTATGTAAATCTTGCACCAGGTTGAAGAGCAAATCTGTCAATCCCCTCTTGTGCATGTAAATTCCCTAGGGCAAGTAAATAGGGAGTTGTAGAAAAAACTCCCAAGAAGTTTAGAAAACGTAGCAGCAGAAAGTCATCCATAGAAAGATAGTGTATAAATACTGTGCACTACCCAGAAACTAAGTGAAATTAGAATCCAAAATATAAAAGTAAAGTTACTCTTATTCATTAGTACCTTTTATGTGTAGAGCAATTAGAATCCAAAATATAAAAGCAAAGTTATTCTTATTCATTAGTACCTTTTATGCGTTCAGCAACTTTAGCATTTGCTCTACCTTTATCTTTGCTGCAACGAAGCTCTCCAAGAATGAAAATAAGGAATGAAGAGTTCCAGAGAGTAAGAAGAATGCTAAGATACCATGATGCAATATTAGATTGAACATTTTGGATTTACCATGATGCAATATTAAATGACAAAGCTTATTAAATAGCAATCTTTTTTCACCTGATTTTCAATCTCCTCCTCACTTGGTATTTCTTCATATTTTTCCTCTAACAGAGCCTTCTTTCGAAATTTTAAAACATATCAATGGAGAAGGGCATGTGTATAGGGGCTGACAGTTCTTACCACCATTGGATAGACCCAAACCATTTTGTACAATTTTAACTGAAAACAATAGGTAATAATTACAGTGACATACTGACAACAATTCCCCCTCTGGTAGACTTCTAAATAAAATTTCATCCCTTATCAAATCAATAATCAGGAACATCTATTTCTTTTTCTTTTCATTTTTTAGCTAATGCCACCATATGGGCAGCAAATCGGATTAGATGTATGTATGATTTATGCCTGTAATGTTTTGGTGTTGAATATACAATTACCTAAAATCCTAAAACACAAATCATGGATGACCGTTATTTTTTTTTACCTTCAAGGAGTGGGAATTTGGTAATGTCTCCACTACTTCACCACTAGGAAGCACAGGTACGACTATTTATGAGTTGTACCCGTACTGGATACAACTATTTATGAACCGTACTCATACCAAATATGTATCCAGTACGGATACATATACCGTATGAGTACAAAAATATCCAAAATGTATTTTTTTCCTTTCTGCATTTTGAAACGTTTCGTATGCATTGAAACGCTCCGTCTCAAACCTTAGTGCTTCGTCTCAAAAGTTTCGATCCTCAGTGCTTCTTCTCCAGTGATTACTAATGCATTTCGGTCAGTGGTTCCTCTATGATAAGTTCCTATCATGGTGGGACGTGACTATAAATTGCTTGCCTGTTTGATTAGTTCCCCTGTGATAGTAGCTAACACAGCCTCAAGAGGATATAGAGATCAGCTTATGCTATTATTTTGTCCATTTTTGTCTAAAAAGAGTCAAAAGGAAGCCACGAAATTAAAAAATTTTAATTAAAAGAAAACAACATCTGTTGCAGATATTGTAAACAATTGATCGAGCAGATATAGAGCCATAAATTATAATACTCTATTGATGAAACTTTGAATTGAATTCCCAATCCCCTCTCATTGAAATGCATACAAAGCATTTAGTTGCATACTTACAGATTAGCCTCTAAATATGGAGGTGACTGGTGAGGGAGAGAAAGAGAGGGTTCTGGTGCTTTTGCTTTGATTACTCTAAAGCATTCAAACGCCATTAACAGATCCATTTGATGTGCCAACCCAACTCATCAGAAACTTCCCATCAAATATCAAATGCCTCTGCTCATCTATGTAATGTGTTATATTATTATATATATATATATATATAGTCTCGTACTCATATCCTAAAATTTTAAAAATTGCAATATCCTAGTATCGTATTGTGTTGTATCTGGTACACGTACCTATATCGGTGCTTCTTAGGTTGATTCCCATTCAGGGAAGTGTCCTGAAGCTGTACATTTGAAAACAAAAGAACATAAATCTACTTAATGCACTTCTTGCATAAAGTTATGCATACTGATGGCTTTAAAGCAAATGATAGATCAAATTGCTAGAGGCAAAGCTATATGCCTAACATTATGAAGCTTACTAAGCAGAACTCATCTCATAACATGCCAACACAAAAGTAAGCATAAATATACCATCACAGATCAGGATAACTACGCACACAGTATAGAGTTGTTTGTAACATGAACCTGTGCAGCATACCATAACTATGTGTTGTTAATAACATATAAGGAACCAAACCCACTGGTAAAGGGCAGAATTATGTTGAACATTGCCTAATTTTTCGTCAATAAGCTGCAAATCTGAGAAATCATTATTTTGTTGGCTAATAAAACTATTTCAATATTTTGTTGCCTAATTTTTCATTATTTTGCTGTCCTTGAAGTACTCAATTATGTGTAAAGAAGAAGGATATCAATTCACAGCAACAGAACAAACTCTGAGAACGTCACAATGTCTCTAATTGGCCAATAAAATCCTTTTAATCAATACTGAAGTACTAACCAATATTTGAATTTCAAGACAAAATAAGTAGGCACAAAGGCTATATATTATTGTCCATTGTTTATTGTCCTTATTGTTCAAGAGCAAAAAGGCATTAGGAACCTGTATTGCAATTAACGTTTATTGTCAGTTATTGAAATTCACAGCAACAGCATTTGACTTAATATTTATGTCCATTGTTGGCTTATTGCTTATTTTAGCTCAAGTTCTTGTGACTAAATTCATGTTCTTACTTCTATCCATTGGTTTTTATGGTGATTCTGTTTGTCCTTTTACTGGTAAGTTAGTAGCATTTGTTTGACAAAGTTTCCTTGTCATTTTGAAGAGTTACTAGTGAAACCATCTTTAGCTATCTATAGATGAGTATGTAAGGGAAGCTTATACGAAGCAATGTTCAAAATGAAGCAAAAATGGTGGTAACCCTTTTGAATAAACTGAAGAGTGATCAGTGACACCACAAACAATTTTAAGAATAAAGAAATATATGATGTGAGAAGAAAATCTAAATTCTAAAATAATTGCTTGCCAGAAATGAAACTAAATTGAGTTCCTAAACATATTGTACTCCAACTCATCTTTCAACTTAGTTAAAACATTATAAATTCGTGAATAAAAGGAAAAACAGAAAATGCCATTAGATATAAATCAAGAGAAGTTAAACCCAAACTTAAATGTTTCAACAGTTCTCAATACCTAAAGCTGAATCAATTTTGCTCCTAAGATGTCAAGTTGAAGCTGTCCAAACTTCTTCTACTTTAGAGGATATATTAGCTACTTTATATTAGATGGAATTGTTCACCATTCAATCAAAAATATCATAGACCTGTGCAATAACCAATCGGAATGTTGATCTTGCCTCATGCAACAGTGATGTGAGATCTTTGATGATAATATATCACATACCCCAAAAAATGAATTATTAATAATTTGAAAGACTTAAAATAAATGGAAGTCTGCAGCTTATATTTCTATAATTATAGAAAGTAATAACACCTAATATACTCAATCAGCTGGCATGAAAGCAAAATAACACTCAACCAAATTTTAACATACTGTAGAGACATTCAGACCCACATACTGCAGAAGATGCACTAATTAGAGAATTGATTTATTGTAAGTTCTAAGCAGCTTTTCATTGAAAACTTCAGAAGCATTAGAGGCAGCACCCCCACCCATCAGAGGCAGCTAGTAAGATAATATAAATGAAAAAAAGATTTGGTCAAGGAAAAAAAATTGAACTACAAGATTTGAGATAAATTATAGAAGAGGTTGAGGCTTCAACATCAGTTTCAAATTTCAGACAGAATGAAAGACCATAGGAGACAAAATTTCTTGTCCATCTTTAAATGAGAGACGAGAAGGAAAATTGGGGAACAAACACAACAGTGGAAATTTCCAGGCGATGAAACAAGGAAACATTGGTGCAGAAAAACGTCATTGCAGCTGATATAACAATCTTTGACAATAAACATGAGATTTCAACATTAGAATATGATAATAATAATATTAATGTTAAGGAAAGAGATGGTGCAAGATAATAATCAATCCAAAGTTAAATAGGAGCAATTCGCTAAACAGGCTCAAAGTTCAAAGTTGTACATAAACATAATGGAAAGAGAGATGAAAGCAAAGCTAAGATAATTATCAAGGCCAAACAAATAGTTTATTGCAGAACTCAAGCTTCCTAAAATTTTACAAAACTAATTTGATGTGCACTACAGCAGAAGTATGTGTGCAATGGCTTCAACCTATCACTAAACAATTCCTAGAGTTTACTAACAGTTATACATATTTACTTAACCGCCAGATTATTTATTTCATGAAATTCCGATTCCAGTGTTCTCAACTTTTCTCTTTCATTGAGCTAATCTCCTCAGCAGGAAATGATAATTTTGCCAGTTATCCAGTTGCATTGCACATATATGTTGTATTTACTCAGAAATAGGGTGTTCAGGTTTTTATGCTTGAATAATAATTTCCTTATATAATATTGATTCTACATCTTCTCCAACATAACCTGCCTGAAGTGCATGTGAGCACATATTAGAGAGAGGGGAAGGAAAGAGAGAGAGAAAATTGTATAAATCAGTCAAACTCAGTCCAGGTGCCCAATGCAGAAAAGGAAAAAAAAAAGAAAACAGAATAAACTAATCACATTATAAAATATGCACACAACCACACATATATAGAACAACAAAAAAATATCAGTGAACTAACTTGCCTGGGTCAATGTTGTAGTATCAGCTATGGCAAATGATGCATTTACAATAATGGGCCAGCGATCTTGCCAGCAATGTCTTCCCTGTCATCAGCAAGTCCAAATTCAGTATGAACGTCAGCTCTTGAAAGCAAAAGTATCACTCTAATAATACACAAAACACACTATCCTTATGTGCCCGAAGAGTCTATTGTATTTGATATATGGTAATATTTATCCATAGCGCCTGCTGTCCTAGAGTTAGTTAGAGGAGAGAATAATGATTGTGTGAGCTTGACATGTGTCTAGGAATAGGGATTATATGCACTGTACCTGAACTCTGGCATTTTTGTCGAAGGAATTATTCCCTTTTCCGTTTGCTTATATCATTATGGTATCAGAGCACCTCTCCCGTCTGCCATGGCGCCACCGGAGACATGTTCCCAGGATGGAGTTGGTGATTTAGAACATCGTTTTGAGCTGCAAAACGCCATGATCGAAAGCACCAGCACTCGTTTAGACCAAAACACCAAGGACATTGGAGACCTCAAGCAATCTGTTGCTCATATTAAAGCTTACATGGTTGACTTATCATCTAACATGGCATTACTCACGTCTGCTGGGAAGGGTCCGGTTTCCACTGGTAATGGCGATAACAGCCATGATGGCGGTTCTACCTCCAATACCAATATTCATTTTCCTCCTTAGTTTGGCTCCTTTGTGCCTCACTCCACTGCTGCTTATTCGGTTCCCACCAAGCAAAGCCGTGTTGAGTTCCTGAAGTTTGATGGTTCAGATTTTCGTGGTTGGGCGTATCGATGCTATCAGTTTTTTGAAGTTGATGACACTCCTCTAGAGCACCGCATTCGCCTCATGAGCATCCACTTGGAGAATCAAGCTCTGCGTTGGCACCAGACATTTATGAAGCGTCGTAAGTCTTCTAAAGTCTCTTAGGATGAGTATTTTAGCCAGATGGAAACGAAATTTGCTGATGCAAGGGAAGAGAACCCTACCATTGCTATTAAGAAATTGCAACAAGACGGGTCTGCTGCTGCTTATGAAGAGAAATTTGATGAACTCCTCTCAGAAGTCGATTTGCCTGAGGATGTGGCTATGAACCTGTTTATCAGAGGCCTTCGCAAAGACATTCAGAAGTCTATCATAAACTTTGCGCCAACGCCCTTGGCCAGCGCTATGTGTATGGCTCGGATGCAAGAAGCGACTATCCAAGCTCTGCACGAGAATGCTCCGGCAATGGCTTCGCATACGACTACACGGAAGTTTGCAGCACTCTTTTCTTCTCGTGCCAGCGAGTCTGCTAGTGGGTTTTCCACTGCTGGATTCTCTAAACCCGTTTCTGTAGCAGGCCCAAAATTGAGCCCAACCTCCGAAAAACCCAACTCATCCTCCAGCTTCTCTTCAGCGCCTGTCTCCAAACCACCAAGCAGCTCACAAAGAAGGAGATGGATGAAAGAAGACGAAAGGGACTTTGCTATTGGTGTGCCGAAAAATATACGAGTACTCATCGTTGTAAGGATTCTCATCTCTTTTCTCTGCTGGTCGGCGAGGATGAAGAGGTTTTCAAGGACGCCCTGGACATAAAAATACAAAATGAGCCTACTGGTACTATAAGTGCAATGGAGGGCCGTGAGGGAACCTCAACTCTTTAAGATATTGGGGCATATCAAGAAGTAGCAGGTAATTATTTTAATTGATACTGGTAGTACTCATAATGTTATTGATGCATCTCTGGCTAAGAGACTTAAGTTGAAAACGCAAGAGACGTCGGGAGTTCGAATTACTGTAGCTGATGATCAAAAGATTTGGGTTACTAAACACTGCTCTAATTTTAATTGGGAGATGGGTGGCTCTATTTTTGCAGCTGATTTTCTAGTCATGAAAATTGGTGGCAATGACATGATTTTAAGAGTTCAGTGGCTGAAAACATTGGGCCAATGTACCATGGACATGGAAGCCAAAGTGTTTAAGTTTAAGTTACAGGGTCAGCAATTTGAGTTACAGGGTCTTGGTTATAAACAACAAGTAGTTCCTGAGGAATTATTGGCCATTCGGGATATCACTATAGCAAATCATCTTTATTTGCTTCATACACCTTCTCACCTGGAATTGGCGTTAGAATCGGTCTCCTCTCTTTCTGAGACTCAGCAACAGGAGCTACAGCAACGTCTGGACTCTTTTGCTGATCTTTTTGCAAAACCTAAATCCTTGCCCCCTCCTCATGCATTTGATCATTCCATTCCTCTAACTGTTGATCAGCCAATAAGTTGCAAACCGTATCGATATGGTCCGTTGCAAAAGATTGAAATAAAGAAATAGATTCAACAGATGCTTGCAAATGGCATTATTAGGGAAAGCAATAGCTCATTTGTAGCACCAGTGGTCTTAATTCAAAAGAAAGATGGGACATGGCGATTTTGTGTTGACTACAGGAAATTGAATGAAGCCACTATGAAGAACAAGTTCCCAATTCCTGTCATTGAGGAACTTTTAGATGAACTAAACGGTGCTATGTATTTTTCTAAGTTGGATCTAAGGGTTGGTTATCATCAAATTCGCATGAACAAGGATGATATTGCGAAGACAGCTTTTCGAACACATGAAGGACTATATGAATTTATGGTGATGCCTTTTGGGCTTACTAATGCCCCTGCCACTTTTCAGGGCCTTATGAATTCTGTTTTTAAGCCATTTTTGCGTAAATTTATGTTGATTTTTTTTATGATATTCTGGTTTATAGTAAGGATTGGGATGATCATTTAACACATTTGGAGATGACTCTTTTGACTTTGAGACAGCATCAGCTGGTTGCTAAAGCCTCTAAGTGTGTTTTTGCTACCACTCAAATTGATTACTTGGGTCATCTCATTTCTGCAAAGAGAGTTCATGCTAACCCCAAGAAGTTAGCAGCTATTGCTTCTTGGCCAGAGCCTATTTCTACTCGAGAATTAAGGGGGTTCCTTGGTCTCACTGGTTACTATAGGCATTTTATCCAAAATTATGGGTCTATTGGTAGACCATTGACTACTCTATTAAAAAAAGATGAACGGTTTCATTGGTCCCCTACAGTTACAGAGGCTTTCCATTCTCTAAAGAGAGCTATGATGTCCCCTCTTGTCCTTGCCCTTCCAAACTTCAATGATACTTTTATCATTGAAACAGATGCTTCTGGTCATGGGTTAGGTGCTGTCCTTACAAAATGGACACCCTATAGCTTTTGCTAGTAAAGCTCTTTCACTTCACAAGAAACCCTTGTCTGCTTATGAAAGGGAACTTATGGCCATTATCTTTGCTATCACGCAGTGGCGTTCTTACTTATGGGGTCGCAAATTTGTCATCAAAACTGATCATCTACCCCTGAAACATTTATTGGAGCAGCGTGATTTGAATCCTGCGCAAGCCAAAGGGGTCCATAAACTATGAGGTCTTCATTATGACATTGTTCTGATACGCTCTCCCGACGCTTTGAAGGGTCTTGTTTGGCCATTTCAACTCCAATCTCACCCCTCTATGATAGAGTTCGTGACTCTTGGTTGGTTGATGAGCATTTGCAGAAGTTAATTAAGGGCTTAGAGTCGGACCCCATGTCAAATTTGAAGTATACATGGCAGCATCAGCTGCTGAAACGTAAAGGCAAGCTAGTTGTAGGAGTTGATCGAATGCTTTGCCATGATTTACTCACTTATTTCCATGCTGACAGCATTGGTGGGCATTCGGGTATGACTTCTACTTTTAAAAGACTCGCTTTTTTTTTTTTTCTATTGGAAGGGTCTTGAGAAAGATGTTCGAAATTTTGTGCGTCAATGCATTATTTGTCAACGATTTAAACCTGAATTAGTAGCTTCCCCTGGTTTAATTCAGCCCTTACCAGTACCAAATTATGTTTGGTCTGAATTGTCAATGGATTTCATTAGTGGGCTTCCTAAGTCTTATTCTAAGACTACTATCCTTGTTGTTGTGGATTGATTATCTAAAGCTGCTCACTTTATGGCACTTAAACACCCCTTTACCGCAGTGGATGTTGCTCAGATATTTATGGATAATGTAGTCAACCTCCATGGGTTCCCTAAGTCTATTGTTACTGACAGAGACCCTATTTTTTGTGGAAAGTTTTGGAAGGAACTTTTTCGTTTATATGGGGTTAAATTACAATATTCTTCTGCTTATCATCCGCAAACAGAAGGACAAACCGAAGTTTTGAATCAGTGCTTGGAATGCTATCTTAGATGTATGACAGGAGATTCTCCTAAACAATGGGTTAAGTGGTTGCCTTTGGCTGAATTATGGTATAATACTACCTATCATTCTGCTATTAGGATGTCGCCTTTTGAGGCTGTTTATGGCGTTTCTCCCCACACACACGTACCTTATATAGCAGGAGATTCCTCCAATGAAATGGTTGATCGCACTTGTCTGTGTCGTGAGCTTACTTTACAACTTCTGAAACAACACCTCACGAAGGCACAACATAGGATGGTCCAACAAGCCAACAAACATAGATCTGAACGTCAATTTGATGTGGGTGATATGGTTTAAGTATCTTGGATCCATCATACAACATAACGGGGAAATAGAAGAAGATGTAAAGCATAGGATTCAAGCATGGTGGATGAAATGGAGGAGTGCTTCGGGTGTTATTTGTGATAAAAGAATACCACTCAAACTTAAGGATAAATTCTACGGCACAGTTATAAGACCTGCAATGTTGTATGGAGCTGAGTGTTGGGCAATAAAAAGTCAACAAGAAAATAAGTTTAATATTGCAGAGATGAGAATGTTGCGGTGGATGAGTGGACACACTAGACGAGATAGGATTAGAAATGAATGCATTAGAGAGAAGGTGAAAGTCGCACCTATTGTAGAAAAGATTGTAGAATCGAGACTTAGGTGGTTTGGTCATGTGGGGAGGAGACTTATAGAAGCCCCCGTTAGGAGAGTAGATGTGATGGAGAATAGTCCAACAAGTAGAGGTAGAGGAAGACTAAGAAAAACTATAGGAGGAATTATTAAGAGAGATTTAGATTTAAATGGTTTGTCTAGAAATATGATTTATGATAGGGATTTATGGCGTCGATTGATCCATGTAGCCGACCCCACTTAGTGAGAAAAGGCTTTGTTGTTATTGTTGTTGATATGGTTTACCTTAAGTTACATCCTTTTAGGAAGAATTTACTTAATAATTCTTCTCTTCACAAACTTGCTGTGAGGTATTTTGGACCTTTTCAGGTGCTGAAACGCATTGGAGTTATTGCTTGTGAATTGGATTTACCCCCTGCTACCAGAGTCCATCCTGTGTTTCATGTTTCCCTTCTTAAAAAGTGTGCTGGTCCTTCCGAGGTTGTTCATCCTTCATTGCCTCCTGTTGATGAACAAGGCCAATTTTTGCTTGAACCTGAACAGATTTTAGCAAGGAAACTTGTTAAGCGCTACAATCTCCTTGTCACCCAAGTCCTGGTTCATTGGAAATTTTCTCAACCTGAAGATGCTACTTGGGAGGATCTTTCTGCTATACAGCAGCAATTCCCTGGCTTCAACACTGCTGCTCCTCCTGCCACTACCGTCCTTGTGGACAAGGATATTTTTTAGGGGGGGAGTATTTTGATATATGGTAATATTTATCCATAACGCCTGCTGTCCTAGAGTTAGTTAGAGGAGAGAGAATAATGATTGTGTGAGCTTGACATGTGTCTAGGAATAGGGATTATATGCACTGTACCTGAACTCTGGCATTTTTGTCAAAGGAATTATTCCCTTTTCCGTTTGCTTATATCAGTATTCATACCTGACTCTGTAGGACCTATCGGCAATATGTTGCTTTTTCCTAGCTGAACACAATCATTTTCATCATCATCTTCATCTAAGTAGTCTGAAAAGAATTATTATGAAGCATACACTACTGGTCATATACATGCATTATATTATTATGAAGTGTACACTATTGTTATTCTTTTTTTGGTTCTAGTATCCTCTTGTGCACTTTCTGTGAACCTATTGTTGTTTAGTGGCTATCTAATAAAAATTTCTATTAACCCAGAAGTTTAAGAAACAAAAAATATATGAACCTGAAGGCAGTCCAAATGAATCCAAACTTCATTTAAATAGTAAGATAGAACTTGAATGCTCACCTAACATGCCGACCATCACCATGAGCATATTTCACAGAGACTGATTCTGCATTGAGATGATCCTTGATTTGTTGAATCATGTTGTCAATTGAAACAAACAATTAATAGCAGCATTCTGCTTACCCATATGACGGAAGCTAACAATTCAATTAACTTGAAACAAACAATTAATAGCAGCATTCTGCTGACCCATATGATGGAAGCTAACAATTCAATTAATTTGTGGCTCTGTGTCACAAACTAATTCTCAGAAGCATATTTTTCAAAAATAAAATGTGGACAAAGCCTCTCAGATACACAGCCTCTCATATTTTCATAAAATTATAAAGGAAATGTAAGGATAACGAATACAAAGATCACCTTCGGACAAACTGATTCTCTGATTTGCAGCTCCCTCCTCCGTCTCTTCTGATTATATAGCAGGCCTTGTGGTAGAACATCTTAATGTTTAGCAGCAAGTTCAAATCAGAAACAAAACGACCCATGTGGTAGTATAAAACCTCTTTCATTTAAACTAATATTTGAATCTAAGTAACAAACATTTTGATAAGTAATCTTAATAGGAGGACTTTGCAAAGGAAAATCAATCAATAAAGCAAAAAACAATAGCTGCTAGAAAGCCAAGACTTCGAACGCAAAAAACATAAGTCATGAGCTCCTTAAATTTGTCTGCCCACATTTAATCAGGAAATCTTTTACAAAGAAGAGCAAGGTTTTGATTAGGGAGAAAAAGTGGAGCGTGTGTGATGGAATTCTTCTTGAGGGACTGAAATCAAGAAGGAAAATGGACTTGCACAGAAACAACTCTGTAATCTTGCTGGTGTGTAACGCATCTCCAACTGAAATCGATCAAAGGCGTCACAACTCGCATACACAAAACAATTCTCACCCAAACTTCAATTAAAATCAGATGATGACAAATTTTGGGGACCAAAAACAAGACAGGAGGTGGATCAAAGTTGAAATAAGAAAGAATGGCAAATCTGGCAAAAATTTTAAATTTTGAAATGGAGGAAATTTGAAATGGGGGCCAAGAAGATGATGAACCCCTCAGAGTTGCAAAATGAAAGAGGAGAGGAAAAAAAAAAAAAGACAGTGGCAGATTGCACGGAGGCCAATGCAGCCCAATGGAATGAGACATCCTATAGATGGCTTATGAAAAAGAAAAATGTGAGCGTAGCCACACCATAAATAGCTTATCTAAAATACAGCTGCCTTCACAAATTATATAGATATAGATGTGGATTGTACTAAAACTAACCACTACAACTTTGGTTTTTGAAAGATACTATTGCTATCAATTTCGTTTTTGAAAGTTTATTGGTACCAATTTAGTCTTAATGTTTTAAAATATACATCATTTTAATCTTAACTTAGGATTAAATTGCTGTAATTAAAATTTTTCAAAAACCAATATGATAAAAAACTCATACATATATATATATCACATAATAATACCTTGAGCTTATAACAAATCAATAATTTTGAAGAGCCCCCCCCCCCCCCCCAAAAAAAAAAATTGCAATCATTGAATGTTGATGACATCAAAATTATCAAAGGTAAGGGTACAACCTGAGATCCACTCCCTTTTATAGATTATATAGAAGTCTTGATAAGTCCTTGGAGATTTAAATTTTGTTGTTGACTTTAAAAATAGTATGGTAAAAGATAGATAAATAAATAAAGGATGAAAATTTTGGCCGTTATATGATAAAATGCATATATATCATGCATTTAAATTACTAGGTGGTACTTAGTACTACCAACTATAATGTTAGTAATCTACGTACCATTACTATCTGGTTGATCAAAAGAAGTAAAGGATTACTCTGATGTTATGAAGTAGGATTTTTAAGTTTCATATAAAAACTGGTGCTGTTGACTAAAAGGCATGACCTAAGTAAAATTTTTTTATGTATTTGCTATTAGGTCCATTATACAACATGATGGGGACCTTTAGTAAGATACGTACTAGTTCTAGTGTAGAAGTTAAAATTGAAGAGCATACCATATCACAAGTTACACGATTTAAATATCTTGGGTCCATTATACAACATGACGAGAAAATAGAAAAAGATGTAAAACATAGGATCCAAGCAGGGTGGGTGAAATAGAGGAGTGCTTCTGGCGTTATTTGTAATAGAAGAGTATCACTCAAATTTAAAGGTAAATTTTACTGCACAACTATTAGACCTACAATATTGTATGGAACTAAATATTGGGCATTAAAAAGTCAATAAGAAAATAAGCTTAATGTTACAAAGATGAGAATGCTACGATGGATGAGTAGACACATCAAACAAGATAGAATTAGAAATAAATGCATTCAAGAGAAAACGGAGGTCGCACCTATTGTGGAAAAGATTATAGAATCATGACTTAGATGAGTTAGACATGTGTGGAGGAGACCTATAAGTCTCAGTTAGGAAAGTAGATTAGATGGAGGGTAGTCTAATAGTCAAAAGGTAGAAGGAGATCAAGAAAAACTTTAGAAGAAACTATTAAGAAAAATTTAAGACTTAACTGATTTATCTAAAAATATGATTTACGATAAAACTTTATGGCGTCGCTTAATTCATGTAACCGACCCTACTTAGTGGGAAAATACTTTTTTGTTGTTGTTGTATTTGCTATTAGGTTTTCAATAAAAATATAATATATAAAAGAAATTTTTTAAAAGATCAAATCAGATAATGTTGAATTGTAAAAATATCCTCTTCTCATGTTTTGTCAAGGAACATGGCCTAAAAATTGTACTTAAATTTTGACCTATAATTAAAAACATGAACAACCACTATAACACACTGCCAACAACAGCAACACCTATTTCAATGCATTAAAAGTGAATTCCAACATTCACATCATAGCAAAATTAAACTCTTCCTCCAATGTTTGATAAGTTATAAACTAACATTTGTGTGCAGGATTTGAAATTGTTTAAAATATAGAAACTAATAAAAAATCTCCTGTGATTCTACAAGAATGAAATTACATGGGTGATAAAGTAAAACACAGGATTGCAGTACAATACATTGGGATCTCTGGTCAGACTAAACAGGTCTTATTCAACCTTGGGCTGAAGTCCTAAAACTAAGATCAGTATGCAGATGCACAGTTACAAGATGAATAGTCCTAAATGAGAGAGTTACAGAGTCATTTAGATAAGCATAGCATACTTTCAATTTATCAAAGCAGAACTCTTGCTATTCTCCCCAAGTTTATCTGTACTGCATCATCTATCACCATTAGCTTCCTGCAACTGAAAATCCTATAAATGTCAGATGTCACTGTTTAAATTCCTAAACCATACAGCTCTAACAGGGTCAAAAAGTACCTTTTTCATTCACGTCCAAGATTAAACATGGTTTTTGATACAAATATTACAATGAAATATGTACCCCATCATCCTTGTGTTATTACTCAATTAAATATGATGGAGTTCAAACACCTGACTTCACAACAAATCCAAGACTACTTGAGTTTTAAACTAAAAAGAACCCTCTAAGGAAATGATATGAAGAGCAGGGGAAACATAAGGAGGATATCCAATTACTCCTTGTGGAAGAAAAAAACTAAAGAAGAAGAGCATAATCAGTTGTCCAGTCTTCCTCCAGTTCATCCCCAATCTGGTAAACAGCAAGGAGGCTATATGGTGAAAAACAGATCAATTAAAGATCTCATGAGAAAAGGAGTCCAAGTTAAATTTCAATTTTACATGTGTTTTCATCCCTACTACAACGTAAACAAAGAATTGAAAAATCACTTGGTCAATATATACAAGCAAAGGTAAACAGAGGCTTGCTGAGTGTCTAATTTTTTCATTAAGCATACAAGTTTGTGTATCTGTATTTATGCTTCAAAGAGAGTATATGCAATCAAATTGTCATTTTCTGCAAATTGAAAACAGATCCTATTCGAGGTGCTTGTGTCTGCATAGTAATATATAACTTACTTCTAGTGGAACCATTTATCTCGCCTTCTCCTTGACTTGCCACAGGGATCCATAAGATCTTTCCTTGTCTAACTGCAGTATTGAACAAGAAAAGTCAAAAGCTCTTTTCTTCCCCCTCCCCTATAGGTTGTACTTCTTGCACATCCAAAGAGTCTTGATACTCTTCTTGATTGTCACCTTCTTCTGCTTGTACTACTATCATGAAGAATTGTTAGTTTTTACATTTGTGATCTTGGATACATTTTTCTAGGCACAAATAGCAAAGCCCCTTTTTCCTCCAATCATCCATTTCCTTCTTTGTTAATCGTTTTACAGACTGGTTCTAATTGGTGTTCATTTTTGGCTATATAGGTATTGGTAGCATTATTATTTTTGGTTGTTCAAGTTGGATGAGTTGGACTGGGTTTTTGTTTAGGTGTCGGATCGACTTGTTAATGATGATGTAATGGAGTTACGTGGGTTTGAAAAAAATGAAGACTAGTTCTGATTCAGAAAAGTTCTTCTGGTATGGTATTGATTTTGATTTTGGGAGGCTTGGGAAGATAATTCTTGCAATCTTGCAAGATGCATGGTACTAGTAAGGTTTGAAGGTTTAAACATCTTTACAGGTGCCTCTAGTTCAGGTTTCAGCCCCCCTAAGAAACAGCTAATAGCTGCTACTTCAGAAATATCTACTTCAGCCAATAACTCTCCAAACTTCTCTCGGAACTCTATCACTGAATCCTCTTGTCTCAATCTTCTACGTTCAACCATAGGATCTACCTTAAGGATATCATCAAACCTCTTTGTCATGACCTCCATATACTTTACCCATTTCACCTCTCCACTCTTCTTTCCCCTCATAAAAGATTGATGCCGTTGGAGAGCCTTACTTTCCAAATTGATACTGATCATCATGATCCTCCGTTCCATTAGAGCCTCATCACCTTCAAAAAATTGTCCATAGGTAAATGCCCATCCTTTGAAAATAGATCCATCAAACCTAGGGAATTAAATCCTAGTATTCTTTGTAGGGAACATGCAACTGGTCATCATCATGCTGCAATTGAAACAAATTGAGGATATGCTCTCATTGCTCTCTTTCCATTCATGCATACTGCAGCTATCAAGTCCATCATGACTTGAATACCAATTCCATTCTTAGTAACGCCATGACTATTTGGAATTTTTGCCACATTCGGATTCGACTTCACCAGTTTTGAAAGCTTATTCGAATTCAATTCACTAGCTTTGAAAGCTCGTCGAGATTTCTGCTCATTTGCAACACTCTTGTTAACTCTGCCATGATGGACTCCATGTGTGACAAGGGGTTTCAAAGGTCCAAAACATCCCCTCTAATCTCGTTGATATCATGCAGAGATTGCCCGAACTCCAATTCAAGCTCCTGGAAGTGATCATTGCTTCTCATGTCTTTTTCCAGCTTCACAAGGACGATTGGCTCTGACACGAAATTGGTACAGAGACTCAAGGCAAAAGTGATTTAATGGAATTTCATTCAAAAAATTTAACAACAACCTCTACTAACTCCTCTGGCCTTACTTATACCAGCTTAGAGTAAGAGAGAAATCAGTTTCATTCTATTACAGACTTAACTGAATAACTACTGCCCTCAACAGCTCAACTACAAACAAACAACTAACTAACAAACAAACAACTAACCATTCTCCTTATTGTTACTTCTAACACGTAACACCAAATGAAGTGTTTAGCAGGATAGGACATTAAACAGAGAGGCAAGAGGACATGGTATCTCTCCTTATCAACCTGACTTTTATTCCTTTGGGAGCATCCTAAGAATAAAATCCAAAATACATCCATATGGGGGAGGGTGCTCAAAAAATAACCTGACGAGGAGATTTAGTTTTAGGAAAAGCCTAAATGACAACCCAAGAAAAAAAAAATGTGAGGACAGTTTATCTCCATGTCTTGACTACAATTACACAAAGAGACCTAGAAATCATATTGATATGAGCATTTTAAAAGCAACAAAGAGATCAAAATACAAAACTTTCTAGGACATGTGGAAGTGTAAATAATGTCCTAGGATAAAAAATAAGAATGAAGTAGGCCTGTTAACACCAATAAGCCATAAATAACAGGAAAATATCTGTACAAGATACAGGAAAAAACTCCCACCTAGAAATTGAGGTTTGCAAGGATACTACCATTTACCAAAATTTGAAATTAAGTAAGATTGTAAATGAGGTGATCATCTGATACTTTTGCCTCACAATTGAATATAGAACTGTAGAAAATTGAGGGAAAGAGAGAAGAGATTGGTCTGAATGACTTGATCTTCCATTTCTGTAATTCAAATACATATATAGGCCAAAAGGCACCAGACTGTCCAATCAAATCCCATGAAAAAAAAATTACAATAAATCAGAATAATATCCTCCAACCTAGATGAAATACATGGAAGGAAAAAAAGGAAAACAAATCATTGACCGAAGAGAACCAAATAACGAGAGAAATAATGGGACATAAAGGCTGGTAAAAACATGTGCAAAATATGTTTTTCAACAAGAACCATCATACTCTGCCCCCCTCGAAAAGAAAAAAAAATCTAGGAACCCCTAGCAAACATATTTCAAATTTAAAAACAATTAACCAAATTCAAAAGAGTTCATAAACATTCAAAGAGAAGCTAATGAGAAATCTTATTTAACTTAATTGACCACTCTAACCAAATCTTAGTCAGTAGTTTTGTTCCCTAATTTATACTACCCAAGTCTTAAAAATCTTGCTCACTAATATTTCAGGAATTAAGGATAACCACTGTATGATTTGTGTGATTAATTTTCCAATATGCTTGACATTTATATTGAAATAGCATAAGGAGTGGAAAAAGCAAGTCGGTCTACCCCAGCATATGCTTTCTTCGTCCCAAGTATCCACAAAATGGACCAGGATTTTCAAATGCCTAACAAATACAAATGAGTCAAAGCTGAAAGATGGGTTGAGTTCACTGCATTTAACCATCTTTGCTCTGTGACACTGTCCTCACCGCTGTCCCTTGGACAACTTCCAAGAAACATCTCAAAACTCCATTGCCTCATGAACCTGTTTTAAGATAGGTCAAGCTAGGCTAATTAGATTTTTTAACGAAAAGAAATGGATAAAGTAATGGCAAACAGAACAACTGAGTTAAGTTAGAATATAGGTGTCAATTAAAAGAAGGAAATGCTAGTTAGCTGTTATGCAGTATTAGGATTGTAAGTTTCTTTATATCCTTAAACCACACTGTTCCAACATAATTATAATATACCTTTTTCATCCTCTTACAACTTTAACCCTTCAATAATCAAACAGCCTCAGAGAAGAAAGATGAGAGCAGCCTTATCCAAAAAAAACCTACTATCTATGCTCATGTCTCCTACACCCCTTTAGATTTTGGACATTTAGTCTCCCTAATGATGTCACAGAATATTTTTCTTCACCAACAAAAGATACGCTATTCCCTATCCTTTCTCATATAATAATAGAAAGGAAAGAAACCAGAAAAGTTAAAAACCTGAGGATTTGCAAGTAGAAGGTTCTTTTGCTTGTAAACCCAAGCATAGGAAACAGCTCATCAGCACATTAGAAAACAGTGATTCTCCTTCTATAAACAATTTTCAGCAATTTGTAAAACATTTAAACCATGCCTTTAGTTTTCATTTCAAGGAAACAATAAGAAAATAGGAAAATTGGCTGCCAAAGAAGATTTTCAAACCTCTAAAGAGGAGTGAAAATTATTTTTGTGAAACTTGCATCTCAATATATCTTGTGCAAAAGATATATGACACCAGCAAACTTTACAATGATTAACCAGTAATTTTAGATATACTATTTACCAAAAAGATCCATAGATGCCGTATTGGCGTTAACTTTTCAAGTTGCTCTATTATAAGACAAGCTTCTAAAAACATTCACTACTATATCTGACAACAATCCGGTAAAATATATGCTTGTAAAAAAAGTCAACCCATCTTGTATTTTGACTTCTCTAACATGAAATATATAAACAATTGCTAACCTTTTATGCTAGTTCAACATGAATATGTGTCACTTGAATTTAAGCTAAAGTGTCTCGCCTTGTTTTATTTAACAACTCCCTAGAAATCATTTCACAGTGAAAAAAATAGAATAAAGAGAGATGGAAGTAGAAGAAAAAAATTTGTTTTAGTGCTTTTGTTTGTAACACGCACAGTACTATATATATAAAGTAAATAACCGAATCCTAGTTCTCATGGGACCAGGACATGAAAACATAAAACAACTAAATAAAACATAAAAACTAATCCAAATAGGAGTCAACTAACTAATGCTTAATAAACCAGAAAAATCTAATCCTAATGAAACAGAGACTGCCGATAAACTAATCCAAAAAATAAGAGACAGAAAAACGTGACAACAGAAGCTTCTATTGAAGGTCTGTTGTTGAAGGCTGTTGACACTGTTAATGTAGCGCATCTACTGTAGCACATGTATCACCAACACAAAGAAGCTTCTATGCCTTATCATTCTCATTTTTATCAAGAAGGTCTCAAATAATTGCTCCATTAAACAAGCAGAACCATTGTTATTTTAAGTTTAGTTTATACAATGTTAACTGCATTGTTAAACCCTATTAGATTTTGAAGCAAGAAGATGCGTGAAATCCACAAGACTGCATTCATATATACAAGACTGCAATGATTGATTTTATTTTTCTGACATAAAAACATAAAAAATATAAACATAAGGGTTGATGGCTTCTAGTAACATTTCTAATATAAACATATTAGAGAGTTGTATGTGACAATATTAGGAGATATTCCCCAGTTAATCATTTCATAGCATAAATCGCATGCCTCAGTTACAAGTCCTTCTTTACAAAGTCCATCAATGATTGTACTGTACATAACTAAATTAGACTTGATTGCCCATCTCTCTATCTTTCCAAGCAATTTAACGGCAGCTCTCGATTTTTCTGTTTTATATAGCCCATTGAGCAAAGTGCCATAACTACTTCAAGTAATGTACCATAAAGGAAGAAGGAACTAAAACATGTTAAGACAAAAACTTAACCACTGGTAACAACATAAAGTCAAAAATAAATATATTAAACATATGACTTGAACAAAACATCTTCAACTGCAGCCAGGCCATTGAACAGTCCAACAATTTTTACCTCAAAGAAACAAGCATTTGCTAACCTCTTCAAGCAAATTTCAACATTAATAGAAATATAATATAAATTGAGACTAGAGTATCGAACCTTCTTTTATCATTTTAGGAGACCTCTAGCAAACATTTCATCAAGAAGCTTATTTGCCTTATCATTCTCACTGTTTTCCAAAAGAGCTCCAATAATTGTTTCAAAAGTTACAAAATCAGGGAAGCATCCATTCTCTCCCATTTTATAGAGCAAGGACTTTGCCTCATCAAACAAGCCCTCTCTACAAAGTCCATTGATCATAGCAGTATATGCTTGGACATTTAAAGGATGGCCTTTGAGCAAAAGATCCTGAAAAATCTGTTGTGCAGTATCTAATCTATCACATTTGCACAAACCATCAATAAGTATGGTGTACGTGCACGTATCAGGCTGAATTCCACGGTCAACAATTTGCTTAAATAATGTAATTGCCTTGTCAACATGCTGGCTCTTGCATAGTCCATCTAACAAGATGCTATATGTTATTATATTCGGGGAATGACCACTATCATACATCTCATAAATAAGATCTTGCACATTTGAGATTCTTCCTGATTTGCACAAGCCATCAATAAGGGAGCTGTAGGTGACAACATCAGGAGTCAAATTTTTGTGATGCATTTCTTTAAAGAGATCCATGGCTTCACTAACCCTTTTGATTTTACAGTATCCATTAATCAAGATACTATAACTGATAACTTCAGGTGCCAAACCACTTTTGACCATCCTATTGAATAGTTCTCTTGACTCATCTACATTATTGATCAAACAATACCCATCCATCAAAGAATTATATGTAACAACATCAGGTTTCTCACCACATTTCATCATCATAGCAACCACTGCTTGAGCTTTGGTGATACTTCCTTTTTTACAAAATGCGTCAACTAGAATATTAAAGGTATAAACATTAGGATTGATTCCTTCTAGAATCATCTCATTTAGCAATCGTGTGACTTCTTGCCATTGATCCATGCTACAAAAACCACATATTAGAGAGCTGTAAGTGACAATATTAGGAGATATTCCCTGGTCACTCATTTCATAAAATAAATTACATGCCTCAGTCACAAGTCCTTCTTTACAGAGGCCATCAACGATTGTACTGAACATAACTAAATTAGGCTTGATTCCCCGTCTCTGTATCTTTCGAAGCAATTTAATGGCAGCTCTTGATTTTCCAGTTTTACATAGTCCATTGATCAAAGTGCCATAACTAACTTCATTTAACTGAAATCCTTTTGCTATTAGATCATCATGAAAGTCAAGTGCTTCCCCAACCTTATTATTAATAGCGAGTCCTTTCATTAGTGTATTCAAAGTTATCGTATGTGGCTGATAGCCCATCTTGAGAATCTTCCCCAATGTAGAGAGAGCAAAAGCCATTTGACTCACGTGGCAGTAACAGTTGATCAAGATGTTCAGAGTAACCAAACATGGCGTGAATCCCCTGGATTCCGCTTGTGCGAAAAGTGAGATAGCAGTAGGATATCCTTGCATCTTTGCAACAGATCCTAAAATCTTATTAATTTGGACTATAGAGGGTGGGGGCCGCATATGAAGCAAGCGATTGAATGAAGTGAGAGCATCGTGGATGCTTTGAGGATTTGGCGAATGGGAATGAAAACAGAACTTGAGACTAAGGGCGTAAGGGAAAGAAAGAAGGAAGGTAGATGGAGCAAACAAAGGAAATTGGGGGAAGGCATACCTTGTAGCTCTACACAACAACATCTTCGCTTCGAAAATTCAGATCTCCGTTGAGAAGATAGACGGAGTTCTGAAAAGGAGTCTGGAAAAACACAAAAGCCCTTCGCCTTCAGATATTCACCGTATAGTTTCTGGTTTTATTTCATAGAGTTCTCGCGGAGGAAAGTAGTCTTGACAGGTTATAAAAATATTTATTTACTTTTTCAACTAGTAATAAAAAAAGTTAAGTACAAGAAAGTGTTTGTGAATAAAAATAATAAAATGTTTATTGTATAAATAAGTGACAAAATATTGTTTATTATACGTGTGTTTAAAAAATATGGTTAATGTTAAATAGATTATTAAAATAATAAAGATGCTTGTGTCTGAATATATGTATATTTATTTATATACATAGGGAAATGTATTAAGTCCCTTCGGGGACATCCGATAAAATTGGAACGATACAGGGAAATGTATTATTAATGTATATATAGACATCTGCAAACAAGGTAGAGAAAGCGGTTCGTGGTAGATAAATGTAATAATGAAAGAGATAAATGTGTAAAAGAGATGGAATGAAATTTATAAGATAAAAAGAAATGTGTGAATATAGGAGGACATGTTTGTAATAGGAGAGAGAATAATTATGATATCATAATATAAAGTCAACATAAAAAGTAAAGTCACAACTACTTGAACCACAAAATATAAGCGAAATATATTTAAAATGTAGTGGTTGAACTAATTTGTAAATGATAGAGAGTTTTCTCTCTCTCTCTCTCTCTCTCTCTCTCTCTCTCTCTCTCTATATATATATATATTTGTTTGAACTAATTTGTAATTTTATCTTCAAAAAATAAAGTTGAATATTGAAACGGTTTATAGGAATTTTTTTTAATCTTTTACTTGGTTTAAGTAAGGTCGAAGATTGTAATAAATGAATTTAAAGAAAGTGTACACTTGACTGCTATAAATGCTGCAGATACATGCTAAATGAAATCCCAACCTGAAAGTTGAGATTTGCTCCGGTTAATAGCTTCATGGTCTGCACGGGATATTTTATATATATAATAAGAAATTTTTTTTTGGTGAGTTGATTAGAAAATACTAAGTAATTAAATGTTAAAAATATAATATAAAATGGTAGAGAATCATTTTTAATATAATAATTTAAAAAATAATGGATAGTGGTATGAAAATTGAAATATTTTTGTAAAGGTCAAATGCAATAATATACATACATATATATATATATATATATATAAATGTAATATCAAGGACAAACATATGTAAACTATTTAAAAGCAATGATGGATAATATTAATTAAGTAATTAATAACAACTTAATATTGAACTATTTCAAAGCTCCTTGTATATCCAGAAATATAATTGAAACATAAGTTTTTATTTTTGCAAGTTTATATGCTTGAATTTGTGTTATTGTTTGACAAATGAGTGGCCTATAAAGATAAAAGAAAAAAAATCTTAGTCTTCAAACTTTTTATGGCTTTGTTGAAAAGAATCTCAATTTCTAATTTATCAGTGATAGGTTCAAAATTCAACTAATTTTTGAGTTAAAAATCATTCAAAAAAACAAAGAAAAAAAACTCATTATATTCACATTTCTGTTACATGTATGCCCTATGCATATATTGAACTTAATTTGTTGAAATTATATGTTCAACCTATCTCGCAAGCCCACTAAACTTCTCATACTATTTATGCCTCTGTTCAAAAAGCATCTCCAGTCCTATTACAATGGTACCTCCTGACTCTTCTGCTTCCTTCAAGAGTCTAGTCATTTTAGGAGTATAAATAGCATCAAAACCAAGGAGTGAGACTTAAAAGCATGCCGTAAAAAATATATAAATAAATACATTTTATTCTCTATCCATCAAACTGCACTTATTTTCTAGTAATTAGGCCACTAAACAGAATGTAAACAACATAAAGAACAATTGAAATTGTTTAGCACTTCAACCCTATGAATGTTACAAGAGGAATGAAATAAAATACCTTTGAAATTAATATGCCAACAAATGCTTATGTCAAAATGTAACATACGAGTAGTACTTGTAATTTAATCTAAAACCTTCTTGATCTAGATATAATCAAGCTTTACTTAGTGTAAAACCTCTCATAAAAAAATTGATTATGTCTATAAAAGAGGAGTAAGCTTTGCCAATTGGTATTTCAAGGCAAATAGGGAAGACATGACTGATCTAGCTTCCCTTTGCCAATACCAAATGCATCTATAAGCATGCCAATGTTAATAGTGTCTTTTAAGGCAAGTACATATTGTTGAAAAGGCATTTTTCCCTCTACAAAATCCCTAAAAAGCTTAAGCAAATAATATCTTGTGTGATATAAAACACCATATTTCTCATTAGCAAATACACGGTTAATAGAAATAAATAAGATGAAAAGGCCAACTGAGTAGTATATCCTCTTAAGTTTAAAAGATACAATATAAGTCCAACAAATTAAAGATAGATGTAACAATATTTATGTCAATAGAAATAAAAACATTATTGTGAAATCAAAAAAAAATTATAGAAATTATAAAGAACACTTAAATTAAACACATAATTATAAAATCTGTAGGAACTAAAATACGAAGGAACTATAAAAAACACAACATAAATAACAATTATGTGAAAATAGAAAATCTATAGGCATTAAATCCAATATCCTTCATGAATACCAAAATTACATTACAAGCATCAAACCAATAACTCCAATAGATTACAATGTGTCATAGCCATGATTAAATTACAAAGTTGTGCTCATGCGAGAAAGCCATAATTTGAGGCATAGAGGGAAGGGGAAAGCAACATCCTAACACATACCATGAATACCAAAGTTACCATTTGAATAGCATTTGGTCATAATGAATTTTTCAAGACACTAATGAGAATGAATAGCAACTCTTTGTTCTCATTTCAAGTTTATATTTTAGAGTAAATTACATAATTTTTTTAATTTTATTGGAATTATATAATTTAAAATAAAAAATTATCTACACTTTAGTTTAAATTTAATTTTTTTTATTAGAATACATTTTATTAACCAAAATATACATATTTTTAAAACTAAAAAAATTAAATGAAGAATATTTTTGTCAAAAAAAATAAAATTAAACTAAAATATAAAATAACTTTTTATTTTATAAAAAGTTTGTATACATTTTAAAAATAAAAAAAAATCTATATAATTTTAAAAAAATTAAGAAAAAAACTACATGCTTTACTTCATATTCTAGGATTGATACATCTCTTGCTTTCGGAATGGTGCTAGATGGTTAGATGCAACTCAAGAAATCAGTCATTATCACCTCCTGTTGTAAGATTTTTAAAATAAATAAAAAAAGTTTAAGAGATAAGAAGGCATTTGTAATAATTAATACTACACATCTATCAATAAAATATCAATAACAAAAATTGAAATAAAAATACTTTTCATGGACGCAGTTCAATTGTGTTGAATGTTAATTGAACCGACTCTTATGGTGGTTTATGTAATAAATAGATTGAGTTTATTTGAGTTATGGAATCTAGTAGTCGATTGATGACTTATGGAATCTAATTCTACAATTTTGTGTTGAAACAATGGATTGTTCATTGTCCAACTATTGAGCATTCACTATTTAATAATCAACTGTTTGCTTATTGGCATAATTTTTTCAAATTATCTTCAATAATAGATATCATGGTTGATCCCTATGTTCATATGCAAAAGCGCAGAAGTCATCATCCTTCTTTAACTGCACTCATGGGTTATCTTTCTTCATAAAGGGACAGAGTCTCATCAATTTCAACATATTAAGCAAAAGAAGTAAGTAATCCAAGAATCTTATAATAATAACCAAGCAAATTATATCTTCGATGAAAAGTTGACACATTCTGAAAACCTCATCAATCTCTAATTGCAAAACAAAAATCTGCCACTTCAAAATTTATTTAGCTCAACTTAGATGGCATTTAGAAAATAAGTGAAGAGAAAAAAAAAAAAAAACACGTCTCAATTTTAATTTGATTGCGCCTGTACAAAGAATCTGTATTCCGACAAATGTTAAAGGTAACAAGAGATGGAGAGTAAAATTCTAAATCTAAAAAAAATAAAATTGGCAGATATCTCTTCAAATGTAATTTTCCTTCATACATAATATCAGAGAAGGGTTTTTATAGCATAGTAGCCTTTTGAAGGTATTTTTTATAAAAAATAAAAAAATGATATATGGCATTTAAAATTATAACTAAGAGGATAAAAATTTTAACTAAGAATTATACCTTAAATTTTTTAATTATATTGTATAACTAAAATTTTTAAAATATAATTTTTTATGTAGTTAAAATTTTTGTTTTTTTAATTATAATTTTTAGACATTTCACATTTTTTTTAATTCATAAAAAAATTTTAAAAGGGCTATGATTGGAAAAAAAAAAAGTAACTAAAGCATATAGACAAAAAAAAGAGAAAAAAATGCATTTAAGTATAACTTGAAGCCTCTGGTCTACAATGGGAAGAAGTGCTACTTATGTCAGCTACAACAAAGGCTTTCTTATGTAGTTTTGGAGGATTATTAGAATTTTTGCTATAACTAATCAGTCGACGTAAAGTTTTTGCATGGAAATTGCCAACTAAGATTCTTTGAAACAAGAAGCTAATTCAAGGATTATCTCATTAAGTTTAAATTCACAAAGTATTTGAATGCAATCTTAATTGACCCAAAGCAAGAGAGTGAAAAACAATAGAACCACACTATCCTAAGCTAATCTCAAAGAACAAATGTTTTTGAGTGGCAAATTTCAAATAACAATATTTAAATATATTAATTTAAAATCTTTTTAATGCTTTTATATGTAAATAGATAGATTAAGTTACAAAAGCTAAAGGCAATTAGTTAAGGACCACACGATAGGGAGAAAGAAAAATAATTACTAAAACAAAAAAAAATAAATTTGAAAAAGAAATAAGGAGTATTGAAAAAGGCAGTTCCCTTATAAGAAAAGGGAGAATAACCACATAAGACTCCTAAATAGGATAGAATCAATGATCTTATACACTCCTACAAAACTAAGGGCAATCTTTTTGGTGTTCAAATTTATCAAATGGCATATTTGAATTTGAATCTACCATGCCTAACCTATGATCTTCTGAATCTTTTTGAACTATTCTAGGTGACCTCTTAAAAATTTTGTTTCAAGATTATAAATGATGAGTGAAAAATAACATATAGACTCAGGCTCATAAGAATCATTTTCAAACTAAAGTAGTGTTTTTAAACTATAATATTCTACAATTAGAAGCTCACTTCATTAAACACTATCACCATCTACATATTCCCAATACCTACTTGATTAAGAATTGAATGAAAGTTTGTTATAGAGTCTCACTTTCAATCTTCATGATGATGTGTATATCAGCACCAAGGACCCTATGGCTCTCCTCCATTGATAACTTCATATTGCAGTGAAGAACTGACCTTTTTAGCAAAAACAATAAACAACAAAAAAATTGTAATGCAAACTATAATTGACTAATTGATACATCTAGCTATTAACTCTTGCAAGGAAGAAAAAGACATTTCAAGGGCCAAATGATATGGAATCAACTCCTAATGTAAAAGAATACTCCCATGAAATGATCTTCACATTTATTGTTCATAAGAAAATCTTAAAGATTATCAAAACAGATATAAGCAAGACAAACATACCTAGAACACCCGTATAGGTCAAAAAAGTAACTTCCAACATACCAACATTTTATTGTTCATAATAGATATCTCACACACCAACAGTAGTTTGGTCAACACCAAAATATATATTCATTTGGCAAAAAAGATACTAATGGCTAATATTAACCAAACTAATAGCTTAAGGTAAAAACATTTTCCCAAAATTGTTGAAATTAATTACCATATCAAATAAACCTAAAATCAGTTTCAAAGGTTAAGCTAAGCACCAGAATCATTTTCACATTTAAACTAAAAAATTAATCGAAGACCATCACAATGCACAGTAAAACAAAATTATAGCACATGTTGAAAATTTGAAATTGAGAAATTGTGACCCCTTTAAATGATAGAAAGATGAAGGTGTTGCTTAGAAATAGAAGGAAAAAGGACTTTCCAAAGGAAGCTTAAGGACTCTTGTTGTGAGGTTAAACCTCTCATAATTTAATGATGATCTTGTTTGATTGGTGGCATTATTTTATTTATTTATAAAAGTGAGTAAAAGTTAATCTAATAACTTATCAGATAATATAAGAAAGAGTTACATAACCAATGCAAATAAATTTTTCCAAAATGGTTCTAACATATAGGGCTTATTAGCCAATCATATTATATCAATTTAGTCATACATCCTAGTAATAAAAAAATTATTACATTTCATACTAATGAGGTCAGTACATATAAGTAACAAAAGATAGATTCTTTGAGATTTTTAGGGATGGTCAATTCAACCCAAAGGTGGAGGTACTAGATAACTTGTACTAAGCCAAACACTAGTAACTTAATCCTCATCCACTCAATTTCCATGATATAACAAGTCGTGGGCATTTTTACTATTTGAACACTTTAACACAAAACATAAGAATCATAAAATTCTCAATAAGATAATAAATATTTTTAAAATAGTTAATGGTTCAGTTGCCATGTGTGTAAAAAAACGTTTTCATTTCTCTTGTCTACCTGAGGATCATAAATCATATAAATACATATCTTAATATATATGTATACATGTCGTCTATTTATATCGTGGCATATCAACATGCAAATCAGCTAGTCATAATTGCAAGTTATCGATGAAATTCCTGTGACAACATAGTCAACATACCTTTAAACCTTTTTTCATACATCATGTAATAAGGATAATCATAAATATGAGGATGCATGAGTCATATACATAGAACATCAATAAACTCATTATGAGAGTAATCTAAGTATCAACATTAAATACTTAACATCACTTGAATAAATCAAGAACATAATCATAAATTATACTTAACTTGTCATACCTCAATTTATGCATATGTCATGAGAATAACAATTGCATACTAGGGAGTTTCCTAAGGTGAAACCACAATACAAGGCAATCAAAGACCATCATCCCCTAGAGGGAATTCCATCCTAGCAAAGAACATTGTCTATAAGAAACTATTACCTATAGGGACATTGTCCTAACAAAGAACACAGTCTATAGTAATGGAGATAATCTACTATAGGAACTCTTATCCTAACATAAAACCTTATCTTCTAATGATGTATTATCCATGACTCAAATACCAACAAAAATTCTACTAAATTTCATACTTAGAAAGGTCATAAATATTACATAGCTCAATTAGATATAACACAAATTATCTCAGCAACATAAGTTTATAAAAATTAGCAACTAATTGGGAAGAATGTACTAGTAGGTGCTAATGGAACCTATATTATTATATTACCATGTCTTCTAGTGTCTTCCGTGTTTTCCATATTTAAACGTCTTTGGTACATACTAGGTCTTTTCATAGTCACAATTCCAAGTTATCCAAGTCTATTTCATGGTCACCAATATCCCTAATACCGGTTAATACACAGTTTTCATTCGAATGTAGTCTTCCATGTATAGGATCCACAGTCAATCTAAAGAAAACAAGGTCATTCATGCATAGGCATTATTCAAAGCGAAGTCATCTGTGCATAGGTTCTACATATATGTCATGCATTAGAAATTTGATAACATGTAAGTTTAGTCTTTATTGATTTAGAAGTTTAATTACATACAGTTTTAATCTTTATTAATTGTGGGTTCCATAATACCTAGATAACAATAATCCTTATGACGAATCACAATTTAAAAGACCAAAGGGAAAGGTCATAATGCCTAAGGTCTTTTACTTTAGAGGTATACTAGGTATTAATGGAAAAATCCTCGAAAACTACCAAAATTTTTGCTTTTCCCCTTCATGATAGCAATTTCAGTGTTGCAATGCTCCTTAGTAGTGCCACAACACCATATGAGATTTTTATGTGGCTAGTAGAAAGCTCAGCTTTACAACACTAGGGTCATCTTTTACCTTAGGAAGCTTGTGTTTTTGCTATTTATGTTTTGCACTTTTCTATTTTTGACCTTAGCGACCTTAGATGAGTTATTTTAAGCATCTAGCAAGCATTATGGCTCAAATTAATACCCTTCAAACATGATTTTAAGTTGCCAAGAGTATTTTATCATGTTTGGCCATTAAAGGTCCTCTAGAGAGAGAAAATGCTAAGGTGAGAGAAATAGAGCTTTCAAGCTATATTAAACATACCTCAAGCATCTACTCATAATAAGGTATTCATCTAAAGCATCATATCTCATGGAAAGGCTATTCTAGAGCCTTAACTAAGAGACCCTTTATAGAGAGAAAATAGCAGAAAGTGGAGAGATGTGCTATTGTAGAATCCTAAGCATGTAGTAAACACTCAGCTACACAATCCTTTTAGAGTTAGCAATACCAGTAAAAAGTTCACTCTTAAGCTTTGGCCATGAAAGCTCTTAGAGAGAGAAATTAAAGTAAAGAATGTGGAAGGAGGAAATGGAGGGTTTTTAAGCATGTACAAGCATTTATCTTCATCAAGTAAGTTGTTTAAGGAATAAAATAATATAACTGATGTGAGACATAATTTTTTTAATCCAATAGAATAGTAAAAGAAAAGGTAGAGAAACAAAGGTGAGAAAGAAGATATCAAACAACAAGGTCATTCTCAGTAAGACGAGGAGTATTACCTCATTATTGAGTTTGGAGTTTGCTTCTGTTCCTCATTCCTTAGCCCTTTTTCACTTTTGCCATCCCTTTACACTCTTTTGTTTTCTTAGCTCTTTGTTCTTCCTACTTCTAGTTTTTTCTTTTTGTGCTTTCTCTCATGAAAAGTGAAATTGTTAGGAATGAATGAAAGGAGTTTTAAATGTATGCATAATAAATTTCCCTAAATCTTGTGCCCTATTTTATCAACATGTTCCATCCCTTATTGAGCAAGTCAGTTGACTGACTTGTGACAAATAAAATTTTATTTACATTATTTAGTACTAAGTATAAAAATTGTTTCTAATCATTTGAAAATGTATATTAAAATTTTCAACTTTTATCGCTTATTATACTTGTAATGTCACTTTATCCATAAGAATTATATTTTGATATAAGCTAAAATGGCATTTTGGTATAGCCAAAATTGTAATTTAGTCTCAACTCAAATTATGACTTTTTATTCTAAACTTTTAATAATATATTTTGATCTCAAATTGTCACGTAAATTTTTTTATTTTTCAAATATTTTTCTTATATTTTTAGGATCTTTTGACCTTAAGAGTTTCTAAAATTTAATTTCTCAAGTATTGGTTTCATAATATCTTCCCATTTCACAATTTAGAAAAATGCCAAATAATTGTCAACAATCCTTTAAAAATCCTAGTAAATTCCAAAAAATTCTATTGAATTTTCTCTGGTCTATTTAAACTTATATTTCACTAAATCTCCATTTGTTGCCCACTACTTGGCCTTTGATTATTTTTTAACCTTAGTTAATTTGTTTTAAAACTTCTAAATATCATTTAATGAATTCCTATTGGAATAAGGGTGTTATAGTGAGCAAGAGCTCTGATTTGGATTCAATGAATGAGCAAAACACACATCATAAAAAAAGAAAAAAAAACTATTTAAGCACTCAGAAGGCAACACTGATTACATATTTATAAAGATATATAGGAAAAAGATAGACCTTTAACAAGGAAAGAATATAGATCCAAGAGCATAATTAACAACAAACTTCACACACAGCAAGATCTATCAATAATAGAAATATAATGAGTAATCATTCACAGTACAATAAACTTGTCAAAAAATACCCAAGAATACATACAAAATAGGTTTTCTATGTAAAAACTGAGAAGAAGCCGTTTTTTCGTACCAAAAGTTTCTAAGAAAAAAAAGATTAGGAATATGGGAATAATTTAAGTATGAAGTATATGAGAATCCAAGTATTAACACACATAGTTAACAACCTCCATATTATTATCCATCAACAACATACACGTAACCATTAATCAACAATAAACTTTGCGAATAAAATCAAACTCGAAGCATTAGTTGCATCTCAGAGAAGTAATTCAAAATAAAACATGGAAGATTGAAATGAAGAAAGTGAACATAATAAACAAAGAAGTTTAAGAATTTAAAGAGAGAAAAACCAAAAACCAACAAACAATATACAAATCTTCTGTGTAACTTGACAGAACAAAGTAAAAGAAATAGATATATGTATATATATATATATGAAAAAAAATCATTTCCTTTTAATATTTTTTCTCTTCCTTCTTTGTTCATCTTGCTTCCTTTCGTTCTTCATTTTTTTGTGACCCAGTTTGACCTTTCTTTCCCCTTTCATGCCTGTGCATTCTCTCTCTCCTGCGTTGTTGTAATTTTTCCTCCACTTTGGAGCCACCACCGGCATTGTGCAAGTCCTCCTAAGCTTTTCCATTGTTGATTCAAGCATTGTGACCTGTCAAAAGGTGCTAGCCGTGTCGTTGGTTTATGGTGAGCCTCTTTCCATCCCATCTCCATTTTTCTTTCATTCTTAATGCCAAATCCACTTATTTTTGTCATTCCTTCCCATTTTTTGGCCTATCCCAGTTTTAGGGGTGACAAAGGTATTGAGATTCTTCCCCTTTGCTTGGTTGGCCGAATAAGGATGAGAAATGTGGGATTCTTTTGATTAAGCTTCCTAACCATGTTAAGTATGCACAAATCTTCAATGTTTGCTTCCTTGAAATAATTTTTGAACTTAAACTATGGATTGGAATTTAAATGGGAAGATTTAAGTTAAGGGTTAATTGTATGCTTGTGGGTAAGGTTATAAAATGGGAAGTTTGTTAAATAGCTGTCATTGGACTAAGAGTATTAGGAATTGTTGGTTTGGGCCTATGTGGTAATTTGGTGAATTTGGGTGTTGTCAGAAGGCTTTGCAAATGCTCACAATGAAGGGAATCTATCCTTCAAAGAATAACAAATGCTGCAATAGTTATGGCACCATCTGTGAGTAGATAATGGGTTTTAATATGCTTCACGATTATCTTTAATTCTAATTTTATCATGTCCCTCTCTGTATTCTGCTGCATGAATTGAAATTTTTGTTGAATGTATTCTCAAGGCACATGAATTGATCTTTGAGGAGATAACTTTTAATTAAGTAATTAATTAATTAATTATCTATTTATTTATTTGATCTTATTTATTTATTTATTTATTCATTTACTTCACTAGCTATATTTGGTTCTGCATAGTACTAACCTCTTGTCTAAATATTTGGATAAAGGTATATAAATTTAAAATAGCACTAGGGTATTATTATAACAACTCTAACTTCTAATTATAGTGATTAAGTTTAATTATGTGATTAATGATAATAAATCAAGGGCTAAAGTTACAAATAGCTAAATTAGGAAAAAGTGAGAAAATTTAAACCTTGATATTATTGGAGGATTATTAATCATAGAACAAAACAATTAAAACCTATAAGTGATTTAAGTTATCAAATAAAACCTTCAATTCATTCCACCACTAGTTCTTTATCCATAAAACCCTTTTATAATTGTTCTCAAGTCATTGCATAACATTACCATAGGGAAATCCAATGTTTCTAAGTAAAAATAAGAGTTTAAGGGACTTAGGTCGCGACTTGGGCCTTCTCCACCGTAGTTAAGTTGGTTACTAGAACTTAAAACCCAAATTTGTGAGCTTACACTACGACTTAGTATACTTGCGCTGCAACATAAGTGGCTACTAAAACTTAAAACCAAAAATACACATCTTGCACTGTGACTCAGGCCTTCCACACTGTGACAAAGTTACCCAATGGACCCTATCCACATTGTGGTGGGCTTCACTTATGCAATGACAAAACAAGCTATTGGAACTCTACTCGATTCTCATCGTAGCGATGTCACTCTCTAGAATCCTCCCCAACTACTTTTCTCAAAATATGCTGCGACTAAGAGTCCTGCACTGTAGCAAAACTTGATTTTGTTCCACTTTTAGGCAAAAATTTTTCCTCTAGTAGCATTCTAAGGCTATTCTATCTTAATTTGTAAGGTTTTAATGGCATCTAACTACCTAAATTATTCAGCATACCTATCATATTAATTCCAAATCTATCTATCTACTATACATCAGCAAGCTTATAAATTTTTATAGCAAAAAGTGCAACAACCTCTAATAATGTCATTTATATGGATATATACATACGCTAGTTGAACTACCACATGCACTTTTGGGATAAACACTTATAACATGGCATAATCATAATCTTAATTGATTAAGTAATGGTTTTGCATTAATAGCATCTCATATTAGATCATCCTTGGGTACTCGCATCAGATTTCAAACTATTTGAGGTCTAGCTCCCAATTAATTACATCATTAATTACAAAACACAAAAATACCTATACTTAGCAATATGATTACATGATGATGTTATACAAAAGAACCATAAAAATTAGCATCTACTTTAAGTCAGGTTAGTCCAAGTGCAGGGTTTTCATACACGGTCTCGACTCATAGATGTTCATCTACTTACTTTTCTATATCCTTATCCAATGAGCTTTCACCTAAAATTATTAGCTCATAAAATGGGATGAGATATGAATATCAGTAACCAAGAGGGAAATTCCATTCATATGTACTAAATTAATTAACATATGTGTATTTCAATCAAATAAGCATAAGAAATATCCATCATATCAGCAAATGAAATAGTTGAGCTACCAGTGACTAATATTTCATACTAGTAATCATATACAACACGTTAACGACCAATAACATCGAGAGATACCTATCCATGGTGCCAACTCCCTAATAAGCACAACTTGTGCTTAGTGTATTTTGGGATTTGAACATAATCTGATGCCCAATCAAAGTATGATGTATGTGTGGTAGTCACACCATAACTCTACCATGGACTCACACAAGATCCAAATACAATAATTCAAAGAGCTAACCAATCATTTAGCATTCAAAATCACACATGTACAGTAGATATAAGATTAAAATGGATATATGTAAGGAATTAAAATTTAACTCCGATTACCTCACTTAATTGAGTCTAGTCTTGAAGACAAAGGTGAATTTTCACACTCTAGAGATTCCTAAATCAAATCAAGCATGTTCTTAGTGCTAATTACAACATAAATTAGATACTATAAGATTTAATCATTACAAACTACTTAGAGAGTACTTACCTAGCCACCAAGAGGCTCTAAGTTTAGATTTGGTTTTCCCAACACTAAAAACTTCAAAATACTACTTCAATTTCTAGTTAAATTCTCACAAAATCAAAGTTCATACCATAAGTCAGCTGTAGGGGTCTCTATCCAGTAGAAAACACATCAAAATAGAAAGAGGATACTTACCTAACAATCCCTTAACCTTAACCTCCGAAAACCTACCATGAAAACACTAAATAACAAATTTTATATTTGAGTTTAAGGTGAAATTACTCCAAATAAAAAACTAATTAGGTCAAAATTGAAGAGAAAGAAGAGATAATTAAGCTCTAGATAGATTACCTTAGTTGAATCTTACTCTAAAAGGGAAAGATGATGAGATTGTGCTAAAGAAACCCTAGACTACTTAAAACCTTTGAATTTTCTCTTAAGCCTTTTGTGTTTCTGTAGAATGGAGAAGAGGTTGATATGAGTTTAGGGTTTTATGTGGGTTTTGGACTGACGTAAAAGCCCACTATTTAGTTGGGTCCATTTTTCTAATGTTGGGCAAGGTTTGATGGGTTGGATTGCAAAACACTTAGGGTTAGGATGAAATGTGCTGACCCAAACTCTTAAAATCTACTCGGGTTCAGATATGAACTTATTGGGCTAATTGATTGATGAGTTTATGGAGGTCTTGGGTTGACTTAAGGGTCCATGTCTCACTTAGGCCTATTTTATGAGTTTTGGTCTTCTAAGAATTAGGTTAGGCTAATACTAAGTAGGTTCCTTTGAGCTAAGCCTTTTAAAATGAAATTAGGTCTCCATAAATCTTTACCCTTGGCATGTTTAAATTAATTATGGGTTTAGATTAAAATTCTAACCCAATTGAATCTTAAATCCACATTAATAATTTATTTCTCCATAAATCTTTATTTCTCATGATTTGCCTAATTATCTACATAATAATCCTTTAATTGCCTATAATTGCTCTTAATAAATTTTGGGATGTTACAACTATAGGTAAATTTTCTTGTCATATCACCTTTAACTTTATAACAAGATGAGAATTCATAGTGGAATGATATAGTCATTGGTGGAGCTAATGATTGGGAAGGTTATATTAAGTTAAGGAAGGTCTGGGTGGAGAAGGAGTTGCCTATTAAGTGTAGCCACTTATGGGAGAAGGGTAAAGAGCTGCCAATGAGGTATAGCTACCCCCTAGAAATACAAACCCTAAGATGTAAGAGGAAAGGTGAAGAAGAAGCTACTTATTAGGTGTAACTACCTATAGGAAAAGGGTAAAGATCTGCCAATAAGGTGTAATCGTCACCTTATTGGATTGGGTGTTGATTCTCTCTTAAAATGGCTATATTAAAGGACTCGAAGTCTTAATAGTTAACTCTTGCATTTGTTGAATGGTAGAAATGTTATTTAATTAAATTATGTTAGTTAATTTATGACCTTTCTGTTTTAGTTGTGGTAATTGGTTATTTGCTCACTGAATTTTCTACTCACTCCTTATATTTCAACATTTTAGATAGTGGTGTTGGATTCGACCTGCCTCCATCATCTTAAACTTAGAGGTTGAAGTAGTGAGCCCTGTAAATGAATTACAAGGGCATATTTGTGTTGTAGTAAAGGATTTGATTGTATATTGTAATGTACCCTGGACATGGCTCCACTTAACATAGATTATATTCCCCTCCCTTATTTTTGTTCTTTTGATACGGTAAGAACTAGTTGTGGAGCGCAGAGCTCTCCCTTATTGTATTTATTGGTATTTTAGTTGTTTGCAAAAAATTAGGATGTCTTATTTATTGGGTACACTCTACAAAAATTTCTACAAAAAGCCAAAAATATTGATTTAGACATCTAATGAGATGGGATTATAATTAATGCACTACTACTTGTGTAAAACTTTTTCTAGGCCTAATGAATTAGTAGGTTATAGAAACTTAGACTTGTAGATAGGAATTCCCTCATGGTTTCCCTGTGCCGGTCATTCTCCTTCATTTTGAAGGCATGATAAAGTTAGTATCATAGCTTAGTTTTAACTGTAATTAAGGTTGTTAGATCTTTAGTGGTTTGGTTACAGGGAACTGTGGAGGCATTAGCAATTGTAGTGCAAGCACAGGGAGCTAGATTTGATCAGTTAGTGGGTGTAGATACCCCACAAGTCCAAGCTCAGGTTTAGCCTACTCCAGTGGTGTAGCCAAGAAAAAATGAAAGGAGGAACACTGATGACTTGATATTCTGATTTTTTAAGTTAAAACTACCAAAGTTTTATAGGTCTGACAGTTGAGAGGACTTCCAGCTTTTTGTTGATAGTGTTAAGAAGGTATGTTGAGCTCTTAAATGCTTAAGTGGGGGAAAGATTAAATTAGCCACCTACCAGAAGCAAGATGCGACTTATATATAGTGCCAGAACTTATTTCACGGAAGACTTGCAAAATTACCCCAGATAACTTGGAAAGAGTTCAAAGAAGCTTTAATGGCTAGATTTCTGCCTAGGAGTACTAGAGATGCTATGCATTAAGAATTTGAGACTTTAAGGCAAATCCTAGGCATGAGTGTCTCTAAGTATGATAACCATTTTACACAGTTATCACATTATGCACCTCATTTGGTTTCTACAAAGAGTGATTAGATTGAGAGGTTTATGGACTGATTGTTATGCCCATTGTTTAATGCAATAACAGCTCAAATTGAGTAATTTTCCTCTTATGCAACGGTGGTTGATTGTGCAAGGAAGATTGAGTTGCGGGGGATGGAAGAGAATTCTCCCTTTAAAAGGTAAAAGAAAGGAATTGATAAAAAACAATAGAGTGTAGGGTATTTGATAGATGAGTTGAAACTTTAGGATCAAGGCCAAACATTGTCTCTAATACGAAAGAAACTAGAGCAATCCTTAGGTAGTGTAGTTGGTTAGAGATCATATCTGAGTGGCATTAAGCATTGTGCCCAGTATGGCTCAGTTCAAATGAAACATGATAGAAATTGCCATCCCATTTGTAGGAAGCTTCATTTAGGGTAATGTTATGAGGCAACAGGTGCATGCTATCGTTGTGGGAAAGTTAGACATTTGAAGAAGAATTGCTCGCTCTAGTAGCATGGGTTTAATCATGGATCAGTTTTATCATCTCTCCATACAGCTCCTATGGCAGTGACATCAATTTAGTCAATTCCTACACAACCAAGTAAGGGTGGTGCTAGGAGAGGTATAGGAAGTAGGGGGTAAGCCTTTGCAGAAAAAGGACAAGCCCATGTAACAATAGGATGCACAGGCTTCTAATGCAGTCATGACAGGTACACTTTGAGTTTGTTCTTATGATGCTCATGTGTTGTTCTATTTTAATTTTGCCATTTATACATACCTTCTCATTTTACTAAACGAGCTAGTAGGAATCCAGTCAAATTAGATGATTCCTTTATGGTTATGACTTTGATCGGGGAATCATTATTAGTGAACCATGTATGTCGGTCTTGTAAAGTCTTAGTCGAAAGTAGGGAGACTTTAGTGGATTTGGTAGTGCTTGATATGACTGATTTTGACGTCATCCTTAGTGTGGATTTGCTAGCTTCATGTCATGCCACATTAGATTGTTACTTAAAGGTAGTGAGGTTTAACATTCTAAGTGAACCACCTTTCTTGATATAAGGTGCCCGTAGTGAAATATCAAGTAATCTGATCTCTTTAATGATAGCCCGAAGGATGTTAAGCAAAAGGTGCTAGGGATACCTTACTATCATTAGAGATGTGATACAAAAGTAGCGAGTGTGCACAGGTTCCAATAGTCAGAGAGTTTACAAATGTGTTTTCGAAAGAGTTACCTAAGTTACCACTAAATAAGGAGATTGAGTTTAGCATTGATGTGATTTCAGGCACACAACTAATTTTCATACCTCTTTATCGCATGGCACTTTTAAAATTGAAAGAGTTAAAAAGTTACCTACAAGACTTGCTAGATAAGGGTTTTATTCATTCAAGCATATCCCCTTGGGGTGCTCTAGTGCTTTTGGTGAAGAAGGAGGATAGGTCCTTATGGTTATACATTGATTACAAGCAACATAATAAGGTGACAATCCCTAATAAATACCCATTGCCTCATATTAATGATCTTTATGATCAATTGCAAGGTGCGCAATGCTTTTTTCAAGATAGACTCATGCTCTGGATACCACCAATTGAAGATAAAGAAGGAAGATGTGCCCAAGATTACCTTTTGAACTTGTTATTGTCACTTTGAGTTCTTAATGATATCCTTTAGGTAAATTAATGCACCTATAGCGTTTGTGGATATGATGAATTGGTTGTTTAAACCATTTTTGGATAAATTCGTTATAATATTCATTGATGACATCCTGGTTTATTTAAAAAGCTGAGAAGAACATGGATGGCACTTACTATTGGTGTTGCAAAAGCTAAGGAAAGAGTAATTATATGCAACATTTTCTAAATGTGAATTTTGGATAGATCAAGTGGCATTTGTTGGCCATGTTTCAAGAAAAGGTATTCAGGTGGGCCTAAGCAAGTTAGAAGCAGTCCAAAAGTGGCCTAAACCTACCACGATTACTAAAATTCATAACTTTTTGGGTTTGGTTGGATATTATTGTTACTTTTTGAGGGATTTTTCTAAAATAACTACTCTGATGACTAGATTGACTTAAAAAAATGTCAAGTTTTAATGTTGGATGCTTGTGAAGAAAGCTTCCAAAAGTTAAATGAGCATTTGGCCTTCGCCAATCTTGAATTTACCCTTGGGGATAGGAGGTTATGTCGTGTATTATGATACTTCTAAAGTAAGGTTGGTATGTGTTCTTATGCAGTATGGACGTGTGATAGTATATGCTTTTAGGCAACTTAAAAGACATTAGCAAAATTACCCTCCTATGACTTAGAAATGGTAACGGTAGTGTTTGCTCTCAAAATTTCACGACACTATCTTTATGGTGAGATTTGTGAGGTCTATACTGATAATAAAAGTTTTAAATATATCTTTTAGCAAAAAGATCTCAACCTTAGGCAACGAAGATGGATAGAACTACTTAAGGATTATGACTGCACTATTCTTTATCATCCCAATAGGGTCAACGTAGTAATAGATGCCTTAAGTATGAAGTTAATAGACAGTCTAGCTCATATTATAGAGGTTAAGAGGCCATTAGTGGAAGAAATTCATGATTTGGAAGAAAGTGGGACAAAGTTTGAAATTGCTAATTTTGGAGTATTCTTAGCTCATGTACAAGTCTATTCATCCCTTGTTGAGAAGGTAAAGGCATTTTAGAAATTAGATCCCAAGTTGAACAGGGTCATAGGGGGAGTAAAAGATGGTAAAAATAGTGAATTTATTGTGGATTCTGAAGGTGTGCTTAAATTTAAGGACCAATTATGTGCACCTAATGCAGAGGACCTAAGGAGAGAAATATTAGAAGAAGCCCATCATTCGGCATATATCATTCATCCAGGATCAATAAAAATGTACTAGAATTTGAAGCAATCTTATTTATGGAATGGTATGAAGGGAGATATAGCCGAATTTGTTTCTTGTTACCTAGTGTGTCAACAAGTGAAAGCTGAATATTAGAAACCAGCAGGTTTGCATCAGCGACTAGACTAGAGTGGAAGTGGGAGAGAATCATAATGGATTTCATAATAGGCCTATCCCGTACCTAAAAAAGGTATGATTCTATTTTAGTGATTGTAGATAGATTAACTAAGTTTACACATTTCCTTCCTATTAAGACTACTTATAATATGGCTAAATATGCACAACTCTAAGTGAAGTGATGAAATTGCATGGTGTACCAATGTCTTCAATTTCTGATGGGGGTCCCCAATTTATTTCTCATTTCTGGAAGGCTTTTCAAGAAGCTTTAGGTATACGAGTGAATATTAGTATTGCTTCCCTTCTTTAAACTGATAGGCAGTATCAGAGAATGATTTAGGTACTAAAAGATATGTTAAGGGCATGCATCCTTGATTTTACCAATAGTTGGGAGAGTGGCTTGCCTTTGGAGGAATTTACATATAATAATAATAATTATCAAGCTAGTATCTAAATGGCACATCATTTGAAGCACTATATGGAAGATGGTGTAGGTCACCAATTAGTGCGAGATGCACTAGAGAAAGTGCAAATAATTAGAGAAAGGTTGTTGACGGCTCAAAGTAGACAAAAGTCTTTTGTAGATCATAGACGTTGAGACTTGGAATTTGTAGTAGGGGATCTTGTTTTCTTGAAGGTGTCACCTATGAAAGACGTGATGAGATTTAGAAAGAGGGTAAAGTTAAGCCCAAGGTATGTAAACCATATGAGATCTTAGATAAAGTTGGTCATGTCGTTTATCATTTAGATTTACCACCAGAGCTAGTAGGAGTGCATTCATTATTTCATACATCTATGTTGTGGAAGTATTTGTCTAACCTTTCTCACATAATCAAATCTCAAGAAATTGTGTTGGACAAGGGGTTGACATATAGGGAAGAGCCTATTGCAATTGTAAATAAGCAGGTAAAGAATCTTCATTTAAGAGAAGTAGCATTGGTTAAGGTGTTATGGTGTAACCATTCACAAGAAGAAGCTATGTGAGAGGTAGAAAGTGAAATGTGTACCTTCTTACTTGTTTGGATTTTAAAGTTAGAATTCAAGTTTTAAATTCAAGGGCTTAATTTCTTAAGGAATGTAATAACCTGGCAGAACAAAGTAAAAGAAAGATATATATATATATATATATATGAAAAAAAATCCTTTCCTTTTAATATTTTTTCACCTCCTTCTTTGTTCATTCTTACTTCCTTTCGTTCTTCATTTTTCTGTGTCCCAATTTAGGCTTTCTTTTCCCTCCTGTGCCTGTGTATTCCATCTCCTTTAGGTAGCCTTCGTTTTTCCTCCACTGTGGAGCCACCACCAGCATTGTGTAGGTCCTCCCAAGCTTCCCCACTATTGGTTTGAGCATTGTGACCCGTAGAGAGGAGCCAGCCATGCCGTTAGTCTATGGTGAGCCTCCTTCCATCCTATCTCCATTTTTCTTTCATTCTTAATGGCAAATCCACTAATTTATGTCATTCCTTCCCATTTTTCTACTTATTTGAGCTCTAAGGGTGATAAAGGCATTGAGATTCTTCTACTTTGCTTGGTTGGCTAAATAAGGATGAGAAATTTGGAGTTCTTTTGATTAGGCTTCTTAACCTTGTTAAGTATGCATAAATCTTCAATTTTTGCTTTCTTGAAATGATTTTTGAACTTAAAGTATGGATTGGAATTTAAATGGAAAGATTTAAGTTAAGTGTTAGTTGTATGCCTATGGGTGGGTTATGAAATGGGAAGTTTGTTAAATAGCTATCATTGGACTAGGAGAATATTAAGAATTGTTGTTTTAGGCCTATGTAATAATTTGCTGAATTTGGGTGTTGTTAAGAGATTTTGCGAACATTGGCAATGAAAAGAATCCATCCTTCAAAGAATAACAAGTGTTGCAATAGCTGTGGGACCATCTGTGAGTAGATAATGAGTTTTAATGCGCTTCATGGTTACCTTTAATTTTAATATTGTCATGTCCCTCTTTAAGTTCTGCTACATGAATTGAAATTTTTGTTGATTGTATTCTTGAGGCATATGAATTGATTTTTGAGGAGATAACTTTTTAATTAAGTAAGTACTTATTTATTTATGCGTTTATTTATTATTTATTTATTTATTCATTTACTTCATTAGCTATATTTGGTTTTACATAGTACTAACCTCTTGTCTAAATATTTGGATAAGGGTATATAAATTTAAAGTAGCACTAGGATAGTATAGGTAAATTTTCTTGTCATATCACCTTTAACTTTATAACAAGATGAGAATTCATAATGGAATGACATAGTCATTGGTGGAGCCAATGACTGGGAAGGTTATATTAGGTTAGGGAAGGTTTGGGTGGAAAGGGAGTTGCCTGTTAAGTGTAGCCACTTGTGGGAAAAGGGTAAGAAGCTGCCAACGAGGTGTAACTGTCACCTTATGGGATTGGGTGTTAATCCTCTCTTAAAATGGCCACATTAAAGGACTTGGAGTCTTGATAATTAACTCTTGCATTTGTTGAATGGTAGAAATGTTGTTTAATTAAATAATGTTGGTTAATGTATGACCTTTCCATTTTAGTTGTGGTAACTAGTTATTTGCTCATTGAGTTTTCTACTCACTCCTTATATTTCAACATTTTAGATAGGGGTGCTGGATTTGACCTGCCTCCATCATCTTAAACTTGGAGGTTGAAGTGGTGAGCCTTGTAAATAAATTGCAAGGGCGTATTTGTGTTGTAGTAAAGGATTTGGTTAGATATTGTAATGTATCCTAGACATGACTCCACTTGACACAGATTATATTACCCTTCCTTATTTTTGTTCTTTTGATATGTTAAGGATTCGTTGTGGAGAGCAGAGCTCTCCCTTTTCCTAGGCCCAATGAATTAGTAGGTTGTAATAGCTCAGGCTTGCGGATAAGAATTCCCTCGTGGTTTCCCCGTGCAGTCATTCTCCATTATTTTAGGGGCGTGACACTATGCTGGTTGATAACCTGAACATGTTGCTGATGTAGATAACCTTAGGACAAAGTTGAAGCAATAAAGATCTCCAACAAAAGTAAATGAACAAGCCAACCAATGGGGAAAAATAGACCAATTAAATCTACTTGATGAATCTAAAGAGATAGATGAAAACACAATGCAGACATATTTGCAAGTAATAAGTAATTTGAAGTTGGTAATTGATTTTAGAAAATCACTTGGGCATAATATGGAGGAGGTGAAACCTGGTTTGTGAGAAACAAGACAAAAGCTTGAAAACCATAAAAAATATATATTACTTCAATTAATTGCTACATCTATTTTGTTAGAGAGATCTCAATCAACAATACAATCATCAATGAACAAATTAAGAAATAAGAAAATCAAAGGGAAAGGGGAGGGGCAATTTAAATATAAGTGATCCATATATATGGTTAATAGTTAAATCAGGGACAAATCAATGATAGAACTGAAGAAGGCAATATAATTAAAAAAAAAAAAACTTCATACAAAGCTTTATTATCTATTTTAATGATGATAAACAAAGATCAACTAATAGTTTAACAATTCAAAAATTTTGGAAACCATGATATCAATAAGAATGATCATGTTTAGTTTGACATACAAGTAGTGTTTCATAAAAGTTTATGAGTTAAAATAGATGTGGTATGAAATTTCTATGATTTTTAATTATAAGAGATATTATTTTATTTGACATTTATATCTTAAATGACATCTATTATGTTTGACATCATTGTAATAAATATGGACATTTTGGATGTTTACTAACATCCAACATGTTAAGATCAAGATCACCATATATTTATATCAAATACCTTCTATAATTATTAAAAACATACGTAAAATATATTTTAAAATTAAAATAATTCATTATTTAAACAATGTTTTAAAAGAAAACCAACAATTCATGGTTTTATGGTTGAATTAAAATTTCAAAATTAACATATAACACAAAATAATTAAATATGTAATTTATTAGAAAAGCATAATATATAGTAAGTATGAATTATGGTAGTGTTAAATTAATTAAAAGTAACAAAAGTACAATATATAATAGAATAAATTATAATAATGGCTTGTTTAGTATGCGTAAATTAAAAGGTAATTGTACAATTTTGTATAATATCTATTATATTTTTATAATTATTATTCAAAAATATCTATTATGTTTTATTACTTTTTTAAATAGATATATGAAAGTCATTATCTAATCATATCAAGTTTTTTGTTTTTGGGCTAGAATTAAAGACCATGCTATTTGGTAACCTAAGTATCCTTATATTCACGTTATTTTTTGTCCAATTATATTCGAATATGCACAAATAAAAATTGAAAAAAAGAGTAAATTTTGTGTTTCATTAAATTTAACAAAGCCTTATTTTGATTATCATATATCAATTAACAATCAATGTGTCACAAGCCATCTATGTAAAGAGATAATGGTTTTATAGTCATTTTCTTTTCTCTTTTATACACATTAACTAGTTTATTATAATTATTGCAAATTCATTTTTTTTTTCTTTGCATAAATTTTTAATATTTTTGTTCAAACTTGATTTATTAGTGAGCCAGTTCTTTAATGTCTTAATATAATTTTGGTTTTGACTAATAGATTTTCTTTTCACCATATTAGCTCTCTTAAATTGCTCCTAAATTGTTAAATTAGATGGAAGGTATTCTGGTTAAAAGATTATATATGTATTTAGGTTAATAGAATGTATTTTAGATAAAAAAAATTAAATAGGATTAAAACATAGCATAACATTCAGTTTGAAAGGAGCAGAGCATATATTTTTAAAATAAAAAAAATTGTATAATTTCAACAAAGCTTTAAAGAAAATATATACTCTATATAAAATGCAATAAATCAGTTGCAAGAACAAGTTGGATCAATAGTTTGGCGTGAGTCTACAATGAAATTATCAAGACTAGAAACTTAAGTATCAACGTCTAATAATGAGAACTTGTTCAAGACAAGCAACCCTGTCTAGAAAGAACTCCCCATTCGTTATCAATGAAGAAATGAAATTATTCTTTATGAATTACATTTTAATAATCACAATAAAAGTAAAAAGCATACAAGCATTAAAATGATTGCTTCGTTCTATAATCACACACATAAGACATCACTATTAGGGCATGTCTGTAAAGTGAAGTTGAATTATAACCTTGTTCTTATTTTAATCGCTGGACTTTATCTCTTTCTTCCTTCTTGTATTTTTCTAAACAGCCTTCTTTCTCTTTTGTTTTTCGCTTTGATTTTAATAAATGAATATTATTTGTTTAAACTTTTGTTTCAAATAACCAAGTACCCGTGCATTGCACAAGATTTTTTTTCTTTGAAAACCTAAAATTTATTAATTGTTAGCCTGATATTTAATTAGAAAGTCTAAAAAATGTAATCATATGAAAGAATGACAGTTAGATATGGTAATTTTAAAAAGTAATATATAGATAAGGAAAGAAGATGGAATGCTTGACAATCCAAAGTACAATGTAGAATAAAATATTTAACTGACATCTATTGCACATAATGCAAGTTTAAGTTCGTTTATTCAGCTAAACAGAAAAAGGTACATTGTTCCAATTTTATGCATACATAGAACGTTTAGCATCACCTTCCTTGCTGCACCACAGAAGGTGAATAAAACCATCACCTAATTCGTCGTTGCTGCTGCTTGAAAAAGAGGAAATCTTCTTTATGCTCCTAAATCATCAAAACTAAAATGCAGCTTTAATTAGCATCATCCTTACCTCATATGGTATTTATAGGATGTTAGAAAAGATAGTGACAGGTTAAATATAGGAGCAAGGTATGCAAATCTTGCACCAGGTTGAAGGGCAAATCTGTCAATCCCCTCTTGCATGTAAATTCCCTAGGGCAAGTAAATAGGGAGTTGTAGAAAAAAATCCCAAGAAGTTTAGAAAACGTAGTAGCAAAAAGTCATCCATAGAAAGATAGTGTATAAATACTGTGCACTACCCAGAAACTAAGTGAAATTAGAATCCAAAATATAAAAGTAAAGTTATTCTTATTCATTAGTACCTTTTATGTGTAGAGCAATTAGAATCCAAAATATAAAAGTAAAGTTATTCTTATTCATTAGTACCTTTTATGTGTTGAGCAACTTTAGTATTTGCACTACCTTTATCTTCTTTGCTGCAACGAAGCTCTCCAGGAATGAAAGTAAGGAGTGAAGAGGTCCAGAGAGCAAGAAGAATGCTAAGATACCATGATGCAATATTAGATTGAACATTTTGGATTTACCATGATGCAATATTAAATGACAAAGCTTATTAAATAGAAATCTTTTTTCACCTGATTTTCAATCTCCTCCTCACTTGGTATTTCTTCATGTTTTTCCTCTAATAGAGCCTTCTTTTGAAATTTTAAAACATATCAATGGAGAAGGGCATGTCTATAGGGGCTGGCATTTCTTACCACCATTGGATAGACCCAAACCATTTTGTACAATTTTAACTCAAAACAATAGGTAATAATTATAGTGTCATACTGACAACAATTCCCCCTCTGGTAGACTTTTAAATAAAATTTCATCCTTTATCAAATCAATAATCAGGAACATCTATTTCTTTTTCTTTTCTTTTTTAAGCTAATGCCACCATATAGGCAGCAAATCGGATTAGATGCATGTATGATTTATGCTTGTAATGTTTTGGTGCTAAGTATACAGTTACCTAAAATCCTAAAACATAAATCATGGATGTCGATTATTTTTTTTACCTTCAAGGGGTGGGAATTTGGTAATGTCTCCACTACTTCACCACTAGGAAGCACAGGTACGACTATTTATGAACTGTACCCATACCGGATACGACTATTTATGAGATGTACCTATACCAAATATGTATCCAGTACGGATACACGTACCGTATGAGTACAAAAGTATTCGAAACATATGTTTTTCCTTTCTACATTTCAAAATGTTTCCGTACGCACCGAAATGCTTCGTCTCAAACCTCAGTGCTTCGTCTCAAAAGTTTCGATCCTCAGTGCTTCTTCTCTAGTGATTACTAGTGCGTTTCGGTCAGTGGTTCCTCCGTGATAAGTTTCTATTATGGTGGGATGTGAGTATAAATTGCTTGCCTGTTTGATTAGTTCCTCTGTGATAGTAGCTAACACAGCTTCAAGAGGATATAGAGATCATGTTATGCTATTATTTTGCCCATTTTTGTCTAAAAAGAGTCAAAAGGAAACCAAGGAATTTAAAAATTTTAATTAAAAGAAAACAACAACTGCTGCAGATATTGTAAACAATTGATCAAGCAGATCCAGAGCCATAAATTATAATACTCTATTGATGAAACTTTGAATTGAATTCTTAACCTCTTCTCATTGAAATGCATGCAAAGCATTTAGTTGCATACTTACAAACTCTGAGAACGTCACAATGTCTCTAATTGGCCAATAAAACCCTGTTGCTCTCTTTGAAACGTACATGCAAGTATACGTATCGCGAAGGCAATATAGTGATAAGAAAAGATCGTTCGCTCAAGGATTTGTTATCAAAACAATGTCAAGTACTGAAATTCACACTCTAATTTAAATTAAGCGAATCAATTTTTAATTGTTGGTGTTAAAAAGAAATTGTTTATAGATCAAAAGCTATACAGAGCTCAGGATTAATATTTGGATGTTCCGGACGATTAGTGGCATCTAGGATTATTAGTTCCTCTTGTATTTCATAATGAATTGCTCAGCACTTGAAATCTTTGCTTTCAATAATAATATATGTTGGCCTAGGGTTCATTCATTCCTATAAGTATTTTTCCAAATCTCATATAGGGTTATCCAATCAATTTCATAATCCCTTATAAAATCAACAAGGATCAAATTGCTAGCATAATACCTAATTGGACCATGTGAGACTAATGAATATATTCCTATCTCATTAACTAAACCATCCACCTTTTCTAACAAGTTTCAAGTACTCACACCACTCAACTCTTGATCTAACATCTCTTTCCCTTTCCCAAGTTAAGCAAGGTATCAAATCGCCCTAAATGTTGGCCAATCAATCAGGGAGCATGAAGCATGGAGTTGAATAAACAGATATTAACCATTGATTGCAAAATTAAAGTGAAGAACAATCGTTAATCCATACAAGAGTTCCTAATAATCCTAGATTAGAGAGTTTAGCTACACATGATTATAAAAACTAGAGGCAAACTTGAAGTGTATATCAAATACATAAGAAATTATCAAAAGAACAAAAGGAAGGAAGAAGAAACTCAGAAATTGATCTTGTTTTAGCTTCCCTCTTCAATCCTTAGCCTCCTTCTTCTCCAAGATGCTTCCTTAGATCCCTTAGCCTCCACTCCCTTGTAACAAGGAGAATATAACCCAAAATGATGGCTGCTTCCTCTCTTCCTCGCATATGAAGTCTCAAACCCTCAAAAAGTTTAAAAATAAAACGCTACGTTCAGATAATACGCGTTGCGCCACGGCTCAGCATTTTGCGCCACGGCCAGATTGAGTTATGGGAGAACGAGTGCCGCGGCCTAACTATGAAGTGCCACAACGAGTTTAGCTTCTGAATGAATTCTGAGTGGCATGCACGTTCCTTGCCTCGACGCATTAGTTTCCGCAGTGGCGAGTTTTGGTTCTGTGTGACTTCGTACCGCGGCTCAACAAGCACACGCCGTGGATTTGGCTTCACTCGACTAGCGCCGCGGCTCATCATGCACTCGCCTCGGCGTGATTTGCTTCTGACTGAATTCTAACCTCGGCGATAACATGATCCGCCGCGGCGCAACTTGCACAGCATGCTTACCCTTGAATTCTTCCATTTCAGCCGCAGCGAGACTTCAAAAATACCCATTTCGAAGCTTTTTTCACTTGAGATTGCTCAATGTTCTCTGAAACATACATCTTATAAGAACAACAAGTGTGATTAGCTACTAGTATACTCAAAATTAAGGCAAAAATTGTCATTTTCCAAATAAGACTTGAGTATAAAGCTATTTATCCTAAGTATGTTTATTTCCTCAATAGAAATATTATTTACCCTATAAGTAGAGGCTAACATTGTATTTACTGAGAGAAAATATATACAATAACATGAATAGTTGGGGATTATCACATCCCAAACTTGAACTTTTACTCGTCCTCGAGTAAAACAAACCAAAAACACTATTAGAGTGACCATTGGCCTTAGGAACATTAATAACTGCTATGGTCCTCACTTGCTGCATCACAGAGCATATTCAATAGGAAGAACAAACTATATATGTTAGAAACAAAGTTCAAACAATAAAGTTAAGGCTTCCAACCATTTCGAAGTGTGTGTGTGAATTTGGCCAAACACATCTCAAACAAGTATCAGAATTAATTTTCTGCACTTCAACAAGTATAACCAGCCTCAACAATAGGAACTTCATAAGCTCATCTTTTTCCCTCTCTCCACTAAATTAGGCACCACAAAACCAGTAGATCAAAAGGACTTTTAGGCTTGTAATGGGGCTAGAGATGTGGCTACAAAGGATAGGCAAAGTCAGTACAAAATGTCTTGAGAAAATCTATATGATAGTCTACATAAACCAGAGGTCCTCTCAATGCACCTTCAGTAATGATTTTAATGGGATCTTTTTTTTTTTTTTGAGTTTGAACAGATATTATATTGCTTGTTTCCTTATCCTCATGAACACACTATTATCTTTCTCTCAAGACAAGGGCAAGATGATAGACTTTTATAAGGCCCGTTAGGTTAGGTACTCCTGTTAGTAACTCTGGGGCAATAGAATAAAATGCAATCTCCTACGGTTTCTCTTTTTTTTTTTTTTAAAAGACTCAAATAAGGCTCAAGCGTTTATGTAATTACAATAGGTCAGGCTAGAAAGGCATAATCTCAACCAAGGAATGCCTGAATTATCTCTAAGGGTCATGCCATACCTATTGATTCACCTCAAGAGGGTAGGAGATAAGTTCTAAAACCTTAGATTTAAGACTAGCCATACAAATTAGATTACAAAGAATTTTCTCCTAGAACTAGCAATTGATTTATGGATTGGCCAATGATGCATATTAAGGTTTTCAAAATGGAAGAATTCTTAATTTATGCATTTGAACTAAGATCAAAACACAGATAGCATAGAATTCCTACCAAACATCTCTTGACACAAGACACTATCATTGGAAGCAAGCGAAAACAAAACCAACAGGCTAACAGACAAACTAATTCATGTTCTTAGTTCTATCCATTGGTTTTTATGGTGATTCTGTTTATCCTTTTACTGGTAAGTTAATAGCATTTGTTTGACAAAGTTTCCTTGCCATTTTAAAGAGTTACTAGTGAAACCATCTTTAGCTATCTACAGATGAGTATGAGTATGTAAGGGAAGCTTATACGAAGCAATGTTCAAAATGAAGCAAAAATGGTGGCAACCCTTTTGAATAAACTGAAGAGTGATCAGTGACACCACAAACAATTTTAAGAATAAAGAAATATATGATGTGAGAAGAAAATCTAAATTCTAAAATAATTGCTTGCCAGAAATGAAACTAAATTGAGTTCCTAAACATATTGTACTCCAACTCATCTTTCAACTTAGTTAAAACATTTTAAATTCGTGAATAAAAGGAAAAACAGAAAATGCCATTAGATATAAATCAAGAGAAGTTAAACCCAAACTTAAACATTTCAACAGTTCTCAATACCTAAAGCTGAATCAATTTTGTTCCTACGATGTCAAGTTGAAGCTGTCCAAACTTCTTTTACTTTAGAGGATATATTAGCTACTTTATATTAGATTGAATTGGTCACCATTCAATCAAAAATATCATAAACCTGTGCAATAAAAAATCGAAATGTTGATCTTGCCTCATGCAATAGTGATGTGAGATCTTTGATGATAATATATCACATACCCCAAAAAATGAATCATTAATAATTTGAAAGACTTAAAATAAATGGAAGTCTGTAGCTTATACACTCAATTAGCTGGCATGAAAGAAAAATAACACTCAATAACCAAATTTTAACATACTGTAGAGACATTAAGACCCATATACTGCAGAATATGCACTAATTAGAGAATTGATTTATTGGAATAATAATGAATGCTAGGTGAATACTGAACATCTTTGTAAGTTCTGAGCAGCTTTTCATTGAAAACATCAGAAGCATTAGAAGCAGCACCCCCACCCATCAAAGGCAGCTAGTAAGATAATATAAATGAAAAAAAGATTTGGTCAAGGAAAAAAAATTGAACTTCAAGATTTGAGATAAATTATAGAAAAGGTTGAGGCTTCAACATCAGTTTCCAATTTCAGATAGAATGAAAGACCATAAGAGACAAAATTTCTTGCCCATCTTTAAATGAGAGAATGAAGGAAAATTGGGGAACAAACACAACAGTGGAAATTTCCAGGTGATGGAACAAAGAAACATTGGTACAGAAAAACATCATTGTAGCTAATATAACAATCTTTGACAATAAACATGAGATTTCAACATTAGAATATGATAATAATAATATTAATGTTTAGGAAAGAGATGGTGCAAGATAATAATCAATCCAAAGTTAAATAGGAGCAATTCGCGAAATAGGTTCAAAGTTCAAAGTTGTACATAAACATAATGAAAAGAGAGATGAAAGCAAAGCTAAGATAATTATCAAGGCCAAACAAATAGTTTATTGCAGAACTCAAGCTTCCTAAAATTTTACAAAACTAATTTGATGTGTACTGCAACAGAAGTATGTGTGCAATGGCTTCATCCTATCACTAAACAATTCCTAGAGTTTACTAACAGTTATACATATTATTTATTTCATGAAATTCCTATTCCAGTGTTCTCAACTTTTCTCTTTCATTGAGCTAATCTCCTTAGCAGAAAATGATAATTTTGCCAGTTATCTAGTTGCATTGCACATATATGTTGTATTTACTAAGAAATAGGGTGTTTGGGTTTTTATGCTTGAATAATAATTTCCTTATATAATATTGATTCTACATCTTCTCTAACATAACCTGCCTGAAGTGCATGTGAGCACATATTAGAGTAAGGGGAAGGAAAGAGAGAGAGAAAATTGTATAAATCAGTCAAACTCAGTCCAAGTGCCTAATGCAGAAAAGAAAAAAAAAACAGAATAAACTAATCACATTATAAAATATGCACACAACCACACATATAGAACTACAAAAAAATATCATTAAACTAACTTGCCTGTGTCAATGTTGTAGCATCAGCTATGGCAAATGATGCATTTACAATAATGGGCCAGCGTTCTTGCCAGCAATGTCTTCCCTGTCATCAGCAAGTCCAAATTCAGTATGAACATCAGCTCTTGAAAGCAAAAGTATCACTTTAATAATATACAAAACACACTGTCCTCATGTGCCCGAAGAGTCTATTGTATTCATACCTGACTCCGTAGGACCTATCAGCAATATGTTGCTTTTTTCCGAGCTGAACACAATCATTTTCATCATCATCTTCATCTATGTAGTCTAAAAAGAATTATTATGAAGCATACACTACTGGTCATATACATGCATTATATTATTATGAAGTGTACACTATTGTTTTTTTTTTTTTTGGTTCTAGTATCCTCTTGTGCACTTTCTGTGAACCTATTCTTGTTTAGTGGCTATCTAATAAAAATTTCTATTAATCTGGAAGTTTAGGAAACAAAAAATATATGAACCTGAAGGCAGTCCAAATGAATCCAAACTTCATTTAAATAGTAAGATAGAACTTGAATGCTCACCTAACATGCCGACCATCACCATGAGCATATTTCACAGAGACTGATTCTGCATTGAGATAATCCTTGATTTGTTGAATCATGTTGTCAATTGAAACAAACAATTAATAGCAGCATTCTGCTTACCCATATGACGGAAGCTAACAATTCAATTAACTTGAAACAAACAATTAATAGCAGCATTTTGCTGACCCATATGATGGAAGCTAATAATTCAATTAATTTGCGGCTCTGTGTCACAAACTAATTCTCAAAAGCATATTTTTCAAAAATAAAATGTGGACAAAGCCTCTCAGATACACAGACTCTCATATTTTCATAAAATTATAAAGGAAATGTAAGGATATCGAATACAAAGATCACCTTTGGACAAACTAATTCTCTGATTTGCAACTCCCTTCCCCTGTCTCTTCTGATTATATAGCAGGCCTTATGGTAGAACATCTTGATGTTTAGCAGCAAGTTCATATCAGAAACAAAACGACCCATGTGGTAGTATAAAACCTCTTTGGTTTAAACTAATATTTGAATCTAAGTAACATACATTTTGATAAGTAATCTTAATAGGAGGACTTTGCAAAGGAAAATCAATCACTAAAGCAAAAAACAATAGCTGTTAGAAAGCCAAGACTTCGAACGCAAAAAACATAAGTCATGAGCTCCTTAAATTTGTCTGCCCACATTTAATCAGGAAATCTTTTACAAAGAAGAGCAAGGTTTTGGTTAGGGAGAAAATGTGGAGCGTGTGTGATGGAATCCTTCTTGAGGGACTGAAATCAAGAAGGAAAATGGACTTGCACAGAAACAACTCTGTAATCTTGCTGGTGTGTAACGCATCTCCATTTGAAATCGATCAAAGGTGTCACAACTTGCATACACAAAACAATTCTCACCCAAACTTGGATAAAAATTAGATGATGAGAAATTTTGGGGACCAAAAACAAGGCTGGAGGTGGATCAAAATTGAAGTAAGAAAGAATGGCAAATCTGGCAGAAATTTTAAATTTTGAAATGGAGGAAATTTGAAATGGGGGCTGAGAAGAAGATGAACCCCTCATAGTTGCAAAATGAAAGAGGAGAGGAAAAAAAAAAGACAGTGGCAGATTGCACAGAGGCCAATGCAGCCCAATGGAATGAGGCATCCTATAGATGGCATATGGAAAAGAAAAATGTGAGAGGAGTCGCACTATAGATATAGATGTGGATTGTACTAAAACTAACCACTATAATTTTGGTTTTTAAAAGATACTATTGCTATCAATTTAGTTTTTGAAAGTTTATTGGTATCAATTTAGTCTTAATGTTTTAAAATATACATCATTTTAATCTTAACTTAAGATTAAATTGATGTAATTAAAATTTTTCAAAAACCAATATGATAAAAAACTCATATATATATCACAAAATAATACCTTGAGCTTATGCTTTCTTCGTCCCAAGTATCCACAAAATGGACCAGGATTTTCAAATGCCTAACAAATACAAATGAGTCAAAGCTGAAAGATGGGTTGAGTTCACTGCATTTAACCATCTTTGCTCTGTGACACAGTCCTCACCGCTGTCCTGGACAACTTCCAAGAAACATCTCAAAACTCCATTGCCTCATGAACCTGTTTTAAGATAGGTCAAGCTAGGCTAATTAGATTTTTTAAGGAAAAGAAATGGATAAAGTAATGGCAAACAGAACAACTGAGTTAAGTTAGAATATAGGTGTCAATTAAAAGAAGGAAATGCTAGTTAGCTGTTATGCAGTATTAGGGTTGTAAGTTTCTTTATATCCTTAAACCACACTGTTCCAACATAATTATAATATACCTTTTTCATCCTCTTCCAACTTTAACCCTTCAATAATCAAACAGCCTCAGAGAAGAAAGATGAGAGCAGCCCCCTTATCCAAAAAAAACCTACTATCTATGCTCATGTCTCCTACAGCCCTTTAGATTTTGGACATTTCGTCTCCCTAATGATGTCACAGAATATTTTTCTTCACCAACAAAAGATACGCTATTCCCTATCCTTTCTCATATAATAATAGAAAGGAAAGAAACCAGAAAAGGTAAAAACCTGAGGATTTGCAAGCAGAACGTTCTTTTGCTTGCAAACCCAAGCATAGGAAACAGCTCATCAGCACATTAGAAAACAGTGATTCTCCTTCTATAAACAATTTTCAGCAATTTGTAAAACATTTAAACCATGCCTTTAGTTTTCATTTCAAGGAAACAATAAGAAAATAGGAAAATTGGCTGCCAAAGAAGATTTTCAAACCTCTAAAGAGGAGTGAAAATTATTTTTGTGAAACTTGCATCTCAATATATCTTGTGCAAAAGATATATGACACCAGCAAACTTTACAATGATTAACCAGTAATTTTAGATATACTATTTACCAAAAAGATACATAGATGCCGTATTGGCGTTAACTTTTCAAGTTGCTCTATTATAAGACAAGCTTCTAAAAACATTCACTACTATATCTGACAACAATCCGGTAAAATATATGCTTGTAAAAAAAGTCAACCCATCTTGTATTTTGACTTCTCTAACATGAAATATATAAACAATTGCTAACCTTTTATGCTAGTTCAACATGAATATGCGTCACTTAAATTTAAGCTAAAGTGTCTCGCCTTGTTTTATTTAACAACTCCCTAGAAATCATTTCACAGTGAAAAAAATAGAATAAAGAGAGATGGAAGTAGAAGAAAAAAATTTGTTTTAGTGCTTTTGTTTGTAACACGCACAGTACTATATATATAAAGTAAATAACCAAATCCTAGTTCTCATGGGACCAGGACATGAAAACATAAAACAACTAAATAAAACATAAAAACTAATCCTAATAGGAGTCAACTAACTAATGCTTAATAAACCAGAAAAATCTAATCCTAATGAAACAGAGACTGCCGATAAACTAATCCAAAAAATAAGAGACAGAAAAATGTGACAACAGAAGCTTCTATTGAAGGTCTGTTGTTGAAGGCTGTCGACACTGTTAATGTAGCGCATCTACTGTAGCACATGTATCACCAACACAAAGAAGCTTCTATGCCTTATCATTCTCATTTTTATCAAGAAGGTCTCAAATAATTGCTCCATTAAACAAGCAGAACCATTGTTATTTTAAGTTTAGTTTATACAATGTTAACTGCATTGTTAAACCCTATTAGATTTTGAAGCAAGAAGATGCGTGAAATCCACAAGACTGCATTCATATATACAAGACTGCAATGATTGATTTTATTTTTCTGACATAAAAACATAAAAAATATAAACATAAGGGTTGATGGCTTCTAGTAACATTTCTAATATAAACATATTAGAGAGTTGTATGTGACAATATTAGGAGATATTCCCCAGTTAATCATTTCATAGCATAAATCGCATGCCTCAGTTACAAGTCCTTCTTTACAAAGTCCATCAATGATTGTACTGTACATAACTAAATTAGGCTTGATTGCCCATCTCTCTATCTTTCCAAGCAATTTAACGGCAGCTCTCGATTTTCCTGTCTTATATATCCCATTGAGCAAAGTGCCATAACTACTTCAAGTAATGTACCATAAAGGAAGAAGGAACTAAAACATGTTAAGACAAAAACTTAACCACTGGTAACAACATAAAGTCAAAAATAAATATATTAAACATATGACTTGAACAAAACATCTTCAACTGCAGCCAGGCCATTGAACAGTCCAACAATTTTTACCTGAAAGAAACAAGCATTTGCTAACCTCTTCAAGCAAATTTCAACATTAATAGAAATATAATATAAATTGAGACTAGAGTATCGAACCTTCTTTTATCATTTTAGGAGACCTCTAGCAAACATTTCATCAAGAAGCTTATTTGCCTTATCATTCTCACTGTTTTCCAAAAGAGCTCCAATAATTGTTTCAAGAGTTACAAAATCAGGGAAGCATCCATTCTCTCCCATTTTATAAAGCAAGGCCTTTGCCTCATCAAACAAGCCCTCTCTACAAAGTCCATTGATCATAGCAGTATATGCTTGGACATTTAAAGGATAGCCTTCGAGCAAAAGTTGCTGAAAAATCTGTCGTGCAATAGCTAATCTACCACATTTGCACAAACCATCAACAAGTATGGCGAACGTGTACGTACTAGGCTGACCTCCGTGGTCAACAATTTGCTTAAATAGTGTATTTGCCTCATCAAGACGCTGGCTTTTGCACAATCCATCTAACAAGATATTATAAGTAATTATATCTGGGGGATGACCACTATCATGCATCTCATAAATAAGATCTTGCATGTTTATGATTCTTCCTGATTTCCACAAGCCATCAATAAGGGAGTTGTAGGTGACAACATCAGGAGTCAAATTTTTGCGACGCATTTCTTTAAAGAGATCCATGGCTTCATTAACCCTTTTCATTTTACAGTATCCATTAATCAAGATACTATAACTGATAACTTCAGGTGCCAAACCACTTTTGACCATCCTATTGAATAGTTCTCTTGACTCATCTACATTATTGATCAAACAATACCCATCCATTAAAGAACTATATGTAACAACATCAGGTTTCTCACCACATTTCATCATCATAGCAACCACTGCTTGAGCTTTAGTGATACTTCCTTTTTTGCAAAATGTGTCAACTAGAATACTAAAAGTATAAACATTAGGATTGATTCCTTCTAGAATCATCTCATTTAGCAATCGTGTTACTTCTTGCCATTGATCCATGCTACAAAAGCCATATATTAGAGAGCTGTAAGTGACAATATTAGGAGATATTCCCTGGTCACTCATTTCATAAAATAAATTACATGCCTCAGTCACAAGTCCTTCTTTACAAAGGCCATCAACGATTGTACTGAACATAACTAAATTAGGCTTGATTCCCCGTCTCTGTATCTTTCGAAGCAATTTAATGGCAGCTCTTGATTTTCCAGTTTTACATAGTCCATTGATCAAAGTGCCATAACTAACTTCATTTAACTGAAATCCTTTTGCTATTAGATCATCATGAAAGTCAAGTGCTTCCCCAACCTTATTATTAATGGCGAGACCTTTCATTAGTGTAGTCAAAGTTATCGTATGTGGCTGATAGCCCATCTTGAGAATCTTCCCCAACGTAGAGAAAGCAAAAGCCATTTGACACACATGGCAGTAACAGTTGATCAAGATGCTCAGAGTAACCAAAGATGGCGTGAATCCCTTGGATTCCGCTTGTGCGAAAAGTGAGATAGCAGTAGGATATCCTTGCATCTTTGCAACAGATCCTAAAATCTTATTAATTTGGACTATAGAGGGTGGGGGCCGCATATGAAGCAAGCGATTGAATGAAGAGAGAGCATCGTGGATGCTTTGAAGATTTGGCGAATGGGAATGAAAACAGAACTTGAGACTAAGGGCGTAAGGGAAAGAAAGAAGGAAGGTAGAGGGAGAAAACAAAGGAAATTTGGGGAAGGCATACCTTGTAGCTCTACACAACAACATCTTCACTTGAGATCTTTGAGAAGATAACGGAGTTGGGAACAAGAGTCTGGAAAAACACAAAAGCCCTTGGCTTCAGAAATTCGTCGCATGGTTTCTGGTTTTATTTTATGAAGCTAGAAAAATAGTTTATTTTATTTTACATTACTAAAATACGATGTTTTTTTTTCTTACTATATAACTGGCATTAGAATTTGCGTATTATTAAAACAAAATCAATTTTTATGAAGTGGAATGAAGCTGTGAGGGCTTTAATTGTAATTTAAAAAAATTATGAATGCTGTTGTGATTTAATCATATGTTGATAGATTATTATTATTTTTTAAAAAAAAATTTAGGAAAAAATATATGAAATAGTCATTGACATCAAATTATAGTACTGATTATCCATTTTAAAATCTCATACCAATACAATAATTTATTTTCCCTGAACAATTAAAAAGTTATATTATTAATTTATTATCTATTTTTTAATAATGATAAAGTTTCATAACACTATAATAGAAATTGTAAAGTACAATCCATAAAATTTTAGAAAACTTATTATTATTTAACAATGTTTTTGTTTGGCTTGACAAATGAAATTGTGGTAAAAAGAATACAAGTGGTGTTTGGTAAAAGTTGATCAAGCTAAAATAGATTTAATGTAAAATGTTTATAATTTTTTAGTAATAAACGATATCCACTTAAAAGGATGTTATCTTATTTCGTTTTTATATCTTAGATAACATCCATTATTTTAGATATTTTTGTATTAAATATAAATATTGTAGATATCTATTGACATCTAAAATGTTAAGATTAAGATGAAGGTATACCAAATATTTTTAAAAATTATTAAGAATATATATAAAATAAATTTTAAAAATAAAAATAATTTATTATTTTACCAATGTTTTAAAAACCAATCCAATCATTAAATTAAAAAAAATTCATGATTCTATGGTTGAATTAAAATTCCAAAAGACTTACTATACGACACAAAATAATTAAATATATAATTTACTTAAAAAGCATAATATATAATAAGTATAAATAATGGTAGTGTTAAATTAATTAAAAGTAACAAAAAAGAGTAACATATAATAAAATACATTATACCAACACCTCATGAATTTTCCTGAAATGATAAAGAGTTTCCTTTTATTTTTAAAATATTAAAATATACACTTTAGTTTAATTTTATTTTTTTACTAAAATATCTTCAATTAATTTATATGCATATCACGTTTTTTTTTATTCGGCAAGATTTAGACGCCATGTTTGTTTGATAACCTAAACATTCTTTCTTTTATTATTATTTTTATCCAATTATAATCCAAATATGCACAAATAAAAATTAAAAAAAATAAATTTTGTTTTCATTAAATTTATCAAGCCTTTTTTTATTATTATTTATTAATTACTAGTTAATGTGGCACATGCCTTCTAGGGAAAAAGATAATAGTTTTAAAGTTATTCTCTTTTTTTCTTTTGTGCAAATTAATTAACTTATAGTTAATTATTGCAAATTAAAATTTTTAATTTTACATAACTTTTTTTAATGTATTTTTTTAAACTTGATTTAATAGTAAGCGAGTTCTTTAATGTTATTTTTAAGTATAATTTTGACTTTAAATAATAGGTATTTTAGTTAATATATATATATATAGGTAAGCAAAAAAAAAAAGAGTTATACTAAAATGTAGCATAACATTTAATTTTAAAGAAAAAGAATATATTTTACAATAAAAAAAATCCGTGAAATTTTATCAAAATTTGAAAAAAAAAAAAAAATCTATGTAGTATGGAATGAATCGGCTATAAAAACTAAGTTGGATTAATAATTGAACGTTTATCTATAGTAAAGTAATCCAGATTAGAAACTTTAGTCTTGACATCTAACAATAAGCAACCGTGTCTAAAAAAGATTTTCCTTGTGTTACCAACCAGGTAATGAAATTAGTCCTCATGAATTACTATTTATTAATCACAATAATAGTAAGAAGCATACAAGTGACTGCTTCATTCTCTGGTGAGGAGCAATATTTGATGAATTTAATGTGGCTCTGTCTTTTTTTTTCTTTTTAAATTATATATATATGATAAAAAATTGAACTTAAAATCTGTTGTTGATAATTTACATTCCTCACTATTAGAATTAAAATTGAATTGTAAATCTTATGCCTATTTCAATCGCTGCACTTTACCTCTTTGTTTTTTTTTTTCCTAACTCTTTCTTCTTTCTCATCTTTTTTTCTGTTCGTATTGATTTTAATAAATTAATATTATTTATTTAGCTTAGCATCCAACTAAGCATTTTTGTTTCAACTATATTAAAAATAAAAACTACTATTTTGTTTCTTGAAATATTATCGCTATCAATTTAGTTCTTAAAGGTTTATTGGTATCAATTTAATTATAATGTTTTAAAATATATATCATTTTAATATTAATTTAGGAGTAAATTGATGTCACTAAAATTTTTGAAAAGCCAATATGATAAAAAACTAATATATATATATATATATATATATATAACATAATAACACCTTGAGTTTATAACAAATCAACAACTTTGAATAGAGTTTTTTTTTTTTTAATCCAATTTCTTAGGGTTGAAAGATTCAATTACTATAACTCTTTAAAATTGATAGATTCTATGATCCTTCACCCCCCCCCCCCCCTTTTTTTTTTTTTTTTTTTTTCCAAAACTGTACCCTTTGAATGTTGACGACTCATGAATTATCAAAGTGAAGTGTAGAACCTGAGATTCACTTTATTCTCCAAATTGTATAAAAGTGCCCAATATGTCTTTAGGGATTTAAGTTTTGCTACTGACTTTCTTTAAAGATAACATGGTAAAAGATAAATAAATAAATTAAGGATCAAGAATTTTGGACGTTATATGACCAAATGCATATCTGATATATATATATATATATATATATCACCAAGTACTTATTACTATTACCAACTATAACGTTAGTAGTCTACGTACTATTACTAACTGGCTGTAATTAGAAACCAATCAAAAGAAGTAAAGCATTACTTTGATGCTATGATGTAGGATAGTCAAGTTTCAAAAAAGAAAAATGGTGCTGTTTCCTAAAAGGCACGACTCAAGTAAAAATTTTTTATGTATTTACTATTGCATTTTTTAATAGAAACATAATATATAAAGGAAATTTTTTTAAAGACAGAAGCATACAATGTTGAATTAATAAAAAAAATCCTCTTATCATGTTTTATCAAAGATCATGACCTAAAAATTGTACTTAAATTTTGTTCTATAGTGAAAAACATGAAACATTATCAAGGATGTAACCACAATAACACACTACCAACGTCATCTGTTTCAATGCATTAAAAATGAATTTCAACGTTCACATGATGGCAAAATTAAACTTCACTTCTAATATTTGATAAGTTGTAAACTAGCACTTGTGTTCGAGATTTGTAATTGTTTAGAATATAGAAACTGACAAAAATCTCCAGTGATTCTGCAAGAATGAAATTACATAGGTGGTAAAGCAAAACAAAGGATTGCAGCACGGTAAATTGGTATTTCTATTCAGACAAAGCAGGTCTTATTCAACCTTGGGCTAAAGTCCTAAACCTACGGTTAGTTTGCAGAAGCGCAGTCATAAGAAGAATAGCCCTAAATGAGAGAGTTGCAGAGATATTTAGATTAGCATACTTGTAATTGATCAAAGTTGAACTCATAATACTTTCACAAAGTTGATCCATACAGCATCATCTATCACCATTAGCTTCCTACTACTTAAAATCCTATAAATGTCAGGCATCATGTTTTAAATTCCTAAACCATACAGCTCTAGCAAGGTCAAAAAGTACCTTTTCATTCACATCCAAATTTAAACGTGGTTTTTGATTCAAACATTTCAATGAAAGTGTAAAGACCAACTCTTAAATGGTTAGAAAGTGTAAAGACCAATTTAAAAAATTAGTCAATATATAAGCACAAGTTAACACAGACTTTCTAAGTATTTATTATTATCATTATTGTTTCATTAACCATACAATTTTGTGCATCTGCATTTAAACTTCATCAATGGAAAAGATGACAATTAACTATAGAAAACAAAATTAGAGAAGTTGCCTCAAATTAAATGTCCTTGCCCCAAAAGAATTGCTTATTGCAAGTTCAAAACATTTCACTTTTATGATTTTACAAGAACCAATTGGTAAATTGCCACATGAATAGAGGTATAGAATATGAAGTTCACAGAAAGCACTTGCAATCAAATTTTTGTTTGCTACAACTTTAAAACAGATCATATTTGAGATGTTTGCATCTACTTAGTGGTATGTAACATACTTCTAGTGGAACTATTCCTAATGGTGCTCTGATTCACATTGATTCAAAGTATTATTGTTTTGATTCACACTAATTTAGAGTATTATTTCTCTTTTTTATTATTTCCTTTTATTGCATGATATTTTGTTTATTTTGTTTCCTTTTTTCATTTTAATTTGGTTTGGTCCGCAGTCAACTCCTTATTACTATGTGCTTCCTTTTATTTTGATTAGGTTATTTCTTTTTTTGATTCCTTCTTGTGTGGGTCTAATTCTTGAATTCATTGTTACCAACTTCTCATATATTTGTATCATGTTTTCATTTTGAATAGATAGAACACAAAGCCACAACAACTACTCTATTTTTCCACATGGTATTAGAGCCTTCTCTTGAGGATCTTAATAGAAAACCATGTTGAAATTTGGCTTGATGCATGCCTACTAGGTGATGTCACAAGAGACATCTCCCTTTATCTGACAAACATCCAGTGGTCAATCAGACCACCGTCCAGCCACTGCCACAGCCACTGACAACCCACCTATCATGATTATAGGACACTGATTCAATAGGACTAACCGTCTAATATGGTCTCAAAGTGTCTTCATGTTTATCTATGGCCAAGGAAATAAAGAATATCTTACCAGAGAAGCAACAAAACTAGCTATATTTGATCCAAAGTACAATACTTGGAAATCAAAAAATAACATGGTGATTTTGTGGTTTGTAAATTCCATGACAAGAGAAACTAAGGAGACTTACATGTTGGCCAAGACAATAAAGGAGATTTAGGACATAGTTTGGGAGTCCTACTATAAAGTTGACAACACAACAACTTTGTTTTAGATCAAAGGCATGTTAAGGGATTTAAAGCAAGGTGAAAGGAATGTTACCCAGTACTACAACACCTTGGTAAAGTATTGGCAGTAACTTGACCTCTAGGAAAATCATCAATGGACCAATACTACCAATACTACTATTCATCAAAAAAATTATGGAAAAAGAGAGGATTTATAGCTTCCTTTTATGCCTTAACCTAAGTTATGATGCAATAAGGGGTAGGATCATGGCTACTCATCTTGTACCCTCACTTAAAGAAGTATTTGTTGAAGTGACAACTAACTCATAGGGCTAAAAGCTCAAAACCAGCACTTGAGAGTTATACTTTAGCTATTCGAAGCAATTTCCCATCTGATAATAAGACCAGGAGGAACGAGAAACCTTGATGTTACCATTGTAACAAAATAAGTTCACACCAAAAAGGTTTGTTAGAAGCTATATGGAAAGCCTACTAATTGGAAGCCTCAACAGCCAAGAGAAACTTGTGGATTCATGGCTTCAATTAAGGAAAACAGTAATTAGCTCCATTTGAATATGCTATGTTTAGCAAGAAACAATTGGAGATCCTTCAGAAGATGATTAATACCCGTGGGAAAGAGAAAGCAATGGGTACTAGCGTAATGGCACAAGTAGATAACATTTCTATAGCCTCACATGCTCAACTAGAAAAAATGGATGCGTGGATTATTGACTCAAAAGCTTCTGATCACATCTGGTAATGCCTCTCTCTTTGTAAATTTTATTCTTAATTTTGAAAAACAAGTTGTAAGGATAGTTAATGGTACTTATGATGTAATCTGTGGTAGGAGGGTTGCTAATTTTAGACTATGTAGGGAGAATGACTTGGTTACATGTATTTTAGACTATGCTAGAATTTTCTGTAAATTGGCTGCCAAAGAAGATTTTCAAACCACTAGTCAGGGATGAAAATTATCTTTGTGAAACTTGCATAGTAATATATATTATGCAAAAGATACATGAAACCAACATACTTTACAATCATCCACCAGTAATTTTGGATATACCATTCATCAAAAAGATACATAGAAGCCATATAGCCATTAGCTTTTTGAGCTATTCAACTATAAAGCATGCTTCTAAAAACATTCACTCCTATATCCATGAAAATGATGTGTTAAATTATATGCTTCTAAAAATAGTCATCCCATTTCGTAGTTTGACTTCTCTGACACAAAATATACAAACATTTGCTGATCATGAATTTAAGCTAAAGTGTCTTGCCTTGTTTTATTTTTTAGCAAGCCTCTAGGAATCATTTCACAAAGAAGCTTCTATGTCATATCATTCTCATTTTTAACAAGAGGATCTTCAATAATTGCTTCATCAAACAAGTAGAACCATTTTATTTAATTTTAAGCATGGTTTATCCAACGTTAACAGCATCGTTAAACCTTATTAGATTGTGAAACAAGAGGACGCATGACAGTAGGAGTATCTATTTCATATCTACAAGACAGAAATTATTGATTTCATTTTTCTAACATAAAAACCACAAAAATTATAAACAAGTTTTGTACAGGACAAAATGAAAAGACTTTTTCATGGCTTGCAATTATAAAAAGCAATGTAGGAGAAATCATATTTAATAAAGAGTGTTGACAACGTTGAAGTATGGTAGTAGCGAGGAGAGAGAAGTGTTTTTTAGTTGAAAAGTTTAAATCAAGCAGTTTAACCACACGAAGATGAGCAAACGTATAACCTATGGTAGAAGCATACAGAGTACAGTACTATCCAGTTACAAGCAGAACCTAGCTGTCATTTTGATGCAAATGTAAGCCATTCCGGAGCTGTAGTGTAGTTTCTTTCAACACCTCCTCTCGTAGCATATGTCTCTCCATAATGTTCTGTTGACCTTAACAGACCTCTCTCCACATCCTTTGAAACCATGACAATGCCTTTGGATGGTCACACCTTAATCCTTGCCATCTGAAAAGGTAAAACATCAGAATTTGTACTCGGCTCCAGCATTCCCTATCTATGCTTAATATTTAAGTATATGAAAGTCCAGATCCTCCTCCCATCTAGATTTTCTCCTAGCCTTTTTCTATGAAATCTAACTACTTCTTGACAGAGGAATTCTATAAATTAAAAGACCTATTTGCAGATAATTATTAATATTATTTTTGATAGGAAAAGAAAGTTTATTGATGAGAAGAGACAATAATACCAAATGGCCCTTTAACACAAGAGTGCCTTCCAATCCCTATGTATATTCCATAAGGAACACCCCCTAAAGAAACCATTCACTGAACCACAAAAGTTATCCTTTCCCAAAGATGATGTGAAGAAAGATACTTCATTAAAAACCCTTGCATTCTGAACAATTCAACGAAGTTTAACTGCTTTTCCACAACTATGGCCAAACAAAATACAAAATACGAAATATACAACAGAAAAATAAGAGCTTCTGGTATCAGTCATAGATCTAAAGCCATTGTACATCAGATCCAATCTTCATCAACTAAAATTTAATGCAATCAATCCCAACTTCCTTGTACTAATGATTTCACCAAGGTCACTTCACAATTTCAAGAACTTGGGACAAAAGTTCTAATACGGAAATAGAAAGAGAGAAAAAATTTGGAGGGAAAAATAGGAGAGGACATGTATATAGTTCCCCGAAATGTTCTTGAACCATGAAAATAAATCTCACTCCAAAAACTTTATTTATACTCATACTCCCAAGTAGCTAATAAGTTCAAGCATTCTTTTTCTTGGATGCAGCTCAATCTAGTGAAATTTTATGCACTTAATGATATACTTAAAAGGATTATCATTTTAGATTATGACATCCAAGAAAACATCATTTTAGCTACAATTTAAATTAGAGAAACACAAACACAAGAGCAACAACTTAGATTTGCCAAAGAGTTAATAAATCAAATTGGTAATGTACCATAAAGGACTAAGGAACTAAAACATGTTAACACAAAAAATTAACCACTAGTAACAACATAATATCAAACATAAATATATTAAACATATGACTTGAACTAAAACTTCTTCAACCACAGTTAGGCCATTGTACAATCCAACAATTTTTACCTGAAAAAAACAAGCATTTGCTAACTACTTCAAGCAAATTTAAATGTTAATACAAGTATAATATAAACAAGACTAGAGTATCTGACCTTGTTTTATCATTTTAGAAGACCTCTTTTAATCATTTCATGAAGAAGCTTCTCTGCTTTATCATTCTCACCTTTTTCAAAAAGAGCTCAAATAATTGTTTCAAAAGATACAAAACCAGGGAGGTATCCATTCTCTTCCATTTTATAAAGCAAGGCATTTGCCTCATCAAACAAGCCCTCTTTACAAAGTGCATTGATCATAGCATTACATGCTTGGACATTTAGGCAATGGCTTTTGACCAAAAGCTGCTGAGAAAACTCTCGCGCAATATTTAATCAGCCACCTTTGCACAAGCCATCAATAAGTATGGCAAACGTGTACATACTAGGCTGAATTCCATGGTCAACAATTCGCTTAAATAATGTACTTGCCTCGTCAAGACGCTGGCTTTTGCACAATCCATCTAACAAGATATTATAAGTAATTATATCTGGGAGATGACCACTATCATGCATCTCATATATAAGATCTTGCACGTTTGAGATTCTTCCTGATTTGCAGAAGCCATCAATAAGGGAGCTGTAGGTGACAACATCAGGAGTCAAATTTTTGCGATGCATTTCTTTAAAGAGATCCATGGCTTCACTAACCCTTTTCATTTTACAGTATCCATTAATCAAGATACTATAACTGATAACTTCAGGTGCCAAACCACTTTTGACCATCCTATTGAATAGTTCTCTTGACTCATCTACATTATTGATCAAACAATACCCATCCATTAAAGAACTATATGTAACAACATCAAGTTTCTCACCACATTTCATTATCATAGCAACCACTGCTTGAGCTTTGGTGACACTTCCTTTTTTACAAAATGCGTCAACTAGAATATTAAAGGTATAAACATTAGGATTGATTCCTTCTAAAATCATCTCATTTAGCAATCGTGTGACTTCTTGCCATTGATCCATGCTACAAAAACCATATATTAGAGTGCTGTAAGTGACAATATTAGGAGATATTCCCTGGTCACTCATTTCATAAAATAAATTACATGCCTCAGTCACAAGTCCTTCTTTACAAAGGCCATCAACGATTGTACTGAACATAACTAAATTAGGCTTGATTCCCCGTCTCTGTATCTTTCGAAGCAATTTAATGGCAGCTCTTGATTTTCCAGTTTTACATAGTCCATTGATCAAAGTGCCATAACTAACTTCATTTAACTGAAATCCTTTTGCTATTAGATCATCATGAAAGTCAAGTGCTTCCCCAACCTTATTATTAATGGCGAGTCCTTTCATTAGTGTATTCAAAGTTATCGTATGTGGCTGATAGCCCATCTTGAGAATCTTCCCCAATGTAGAGAAAGCAAAAGCCATTTGACTCACGTGGCAGTAACAGTTGATCAAGATGTTCAGAGTAACCAAACATGGCGTGAATCCCATGGATTCCGCTTGTGCGAAAAGTGAGATAGCAGTAGGATATCCTTGCATCTTTGCAACAGATCCTAAAATCTTATTAATTTGGACTATAGAGGGTGGGGACCGCATATGAAGCAAGCGATTGAATGAAGTGAGAGCATCGTGGATGCTTTGAGGATTTGGCGAATGGGAATGAAAACAGAACTTGAGACTAAGGGCGTCAGGGAAAGAAAGAAGGAAGGTAGATGGAGCAAACAAAGGAAATTTGGGGAAGGCATACCTTGTAGCTCTACACAACAACATCTTCGCTTCGGAAATTCAGATCTCCGTTGAGAAGATAGACGGAGTTCTGAAAAGGAGACTGGAGAAACACAAAAGCCCTTGGCCTTCAGATATTCACCGCATTGTTTCTGGTTTTATTTTATGAAGTCCTCCCGGAGAAAAGTAGTCTCGACGGGTTATAAAAATATTTATTTAATTTTTCAACTAGTAATAACAAAAGTTAAGTATAAGAAAGTGTTTGTGAATAAAAATAATAAAATGTTTATTGTATAATACACGTGACAAAATATTGTTTATTATACGTGTGTTTAAAAAATATGGTTAATGTTAAATAGATTATTAAAATAATAAAGATGCTTGTGTCTGAATATATATATATATATATATACACATATGGAAATGTATTTATATATATATAGACATCTGCAAACAAGATAGAGAAAGCGGTTTTTATATATATATAAATGATAATTGTTGTTCGTGGTAGATATAATGTAATAATGAAAGAGAGAAATGTGTTAAAAGACATTATATTTTTAAAGAAATTGTGTAAAAGAGATGGAATGAAATTTATAAGATAAAAAGAAATGTGTGAATATAGGAGGACATATTTGTAATAGGAGAGAGAATAATTATGATATCATAATATAAAGTTAAAATAGAAAGTAAAGTCACAACTAGTTCAACTATAAAATATAAGCGAAATATATTTAAAATATAGTGGTTGAATTAATTTGTAAATGATAGAGTATTCTCTCTCTCTCTCTCTCTCTCTCTCTCTCTCTCTCTCTCTCTCTCTCTCTCTCTCTCTCTCTATATATATATTTGTTTGAACTAATTTATAATTTTATCTTCAAAAAATAAAGTTGAATATTGAAACGGTTTATTGGAATTTTTTTTAATCTTTTACTTGGTTTAAGTAAAGTCAAAGATTGTAATATTAAAAAAATAAATTAATCCTCTTATGTGATAGAAAATTAATAACTAATTAAAAAAAAGGTAAATTGATGAGAATTGGTATATATCAAATGTAGAGAAGTTGAATAAAATTTTTGAAGGAAATGGAATATTTACTATAAATGCCAAAAACCAATGTGGTTACATCTCAATAAAATTTTTGAATTTACTGGGATGCGGCAAATGACATGGAGATAATACCACTATTATATATTTATATTTAATTTTGTCTGCAGTTCAAAGAATCAGTAATAGTGAGGCAATTGGAATAAATGAATTTAAAGAAAGTGTACACTTGACTGCTATAAATGCTGCAGATACATGCTAAATGAAATCCTAACCTGAAAGTTGAGACTTGCTCCAGTTAATAGCTTCGTGGATTGCATGGATATTATATATATATACTAAGTAATTAAATGTTAATAATATAATATAAATAGTAGAGAATCATTTATAATATAAGAATTTAAAAAATAATGGATAGTGGTATGAAAATTGAAATATTTTTGTAAAGGTCAAATGCAATAATATATATATATATATATATATATGTAATATCAAGGACAAACATATGTAAACTATTTAAAAGCACTGATGGATAATATTAATTAAGTAATTAAAAACAACTTAATATTGAACTATTTCAAAGCTCCTTGTATATCCAGAAATATAATTGAAACATAAGTTTTGATTTTTGCAAGTTTATATGCTTGAATTTGTGTTATTTTTTAACAAATGACTGGCCTATAAAGATATAGAAAAAATATTTTAGTCTTCAAACTTTTATGGCTTTGTTGAAAAGAATCCCAATTTCTAATTTAACAGTGATAGGATCAAAATTCAAGTAATTTTCAAGTTAAAAATTATTCAAAAAAAATAAAGAAAAAAGACTCATTATATTCACATTTCTGTTACATGTATGCACTATGCATATATTGAACTTAATTTGTTGAATTTACATGTTCAACCTACCTGGCAACCGGCTAAACTTCTCATACTGTTTATACCTCTATCCAAAAAGCATCTCCAATCCTATTACAATGGTATCTTCTACTCTTATGCTTCCTTTAAGAGTCTAGTCATTTTAGGAGTGTAAATAGCATCAAGAGTGAGACTTAAAAACATGCCATAAAAAGCATATAAATAAATACATTTGATTTTCTAACCATCAAATTGTAATCATCTTCTAGTAATTAAGCCACTAAATAGAATGTAAACATTATCTCCTGTTTCTCTACTTCCTTTAAGAGTCTAGTCATTTTAGGAGTGTAAATAGCATCAAATCCCAGGAGTGAGACTTAAAAGCATGCCATAAAAAATATATAAATAAATATATTTGATTCTCTAGCCATCAAATTGTACTTATCTTCTAGTAATTAAGCCACTAAACAGAATGTAAACAACATAAAGAACAATTCAAATTGTTCAACACTTCAACCCTATGGATGTTATAAGAGGAATGAAATAAAATACTTTTGAAATTAATATGCCAACAAGTGCTTATGGCAAAATATAGTGCATGTTTGGATTGGCATTAAGGAGGAAAGAAAATCGCGTTTGTAACCCATCAAATGCAGAAGCAATAAAAAGATGCTTTTATCAAAACGTAGTTTTGAGGCAATGAAACATTAAACCAAACATACTAATAACATACGAGTAGTACTTGTAATTTAATCTAAAACCTTCTTGATCTAGATCAATAGGTATAACATATAATCCAGCTTCACTTAGTGTAAAACCTTCCATAAAAAACTTGATTATGTCTACAGATGTAAGAGAGGAGCAAACTTTGCCAATTGGTATTTTAGGGCAAATAGAGAAGACATGACTGATCTTCATTGGCTTAACAGTAGTGCCGGCGAGATCTTGCTTCCCTTTGCCAATACCAAATGCATCTATAACCATGCCAATGCTAATAGTATCTTTTAAAGCAAGTAACATTGTATTTCTTATTAGCAAATACACGATTCATAGAAACACACAAGATGAAAAGGCCAACTTAGTAGCATATCCTTTTAAGTTTAAAAGATATATTATAAGTCCAATAAATTAAAGATAGATGTAACAATATTTATGTCAGTAGAAATGAAAACACTATTGTGAAATAAAAAAATCTCTAAGAACTATAAAAAGCACTTAAATCAAACACATAATTATAAAAACTATAGGAACTACAATATGTAAGAACTATAAAGACTACAACATAAATAATAATTATGTGAAATTAGAAAATCTGTAGGCATTAAATCCAACATCTTTCATGAATACCAAAGTTACATTGCAAGCATCAAATCAATAACTCCAATAGATTATAATGTGTCATGGCCATGATTAAATTACGCAGTTGTGCTCATGCAAAAAAACCATAATTTGAGGCATAGAGGGGAGGGGAAAGCAACATCCCAACACATACCAAAGCTACCATTTGAATAGCTTTTAGTCATAATGAATTTTTCAAGACACTAATAAGAATGAACAGAAACTCTTTATTCTCATTTCAAGTTTATATTTTAGAGTAAATTACATACTTTTTTTAATTTTATTGAAACTATATAAATTTTTTATTTATTTTCAAAATATACATAAATTTTCTTTAAAATAAAAAATTATCTAGACTTGAATTTAAATTTAATTTGTTTAATTAGAATACATTTTATTAACCAAAATACACATATGTTTAAAACTAAAAAAATTAAATGAAGAATATTTTTGTCAAAAAATTTAAAATTAAACTAAAATATAAAATAACTTTTTATTTTATAAAAATTTTGTATATATTTAAAAAATTAAAAAAATCTATATAATTTTAACAAAATTTTAAAAAAATCTACATGCTTTACTTCATATTCTATTAGGATTGATACATCTCTTGCTTTCGAAATGGTGCCAGATGGTTGGATGCAACTCAAGAAATCAGTCATTATCACCCCCTGTTGTAAGATTTTTTAAATAAAAAAAAAGGTTTAAGAGACAGGGAGGCATTTGTAATAATTAATACTACACATCCATCAATAAAATATCAATAATAAAAATTGAAATAAAAATGTTTTTCACGGACGCAGTTCAATTGTGTTGAATGTTAATTGAACCGACTCTTATAGCGGTTTATGTAATAAATAGATGGAGTTTATTTGAGTTATGGAATCTAGTAGTCAATTGATGACTTATGGAATCTAATTCCACAATTTTGTGTTGAAACAATGGATTGTTCATTGTCCAACTATTGAGCGTTCACTATTTAATAATCAACTGTTTGCTTATTGGCATAATTTTTTTAAATTATTTTCAGTAATAGATATCATGACTAATCCCCATGTTCATATGCAAAAGCACAGAAGTCATCAGCCTTCCTTAACTACACTCATGGGTTATCTTTCTTCACAAAGGGACAGAGTCTCATCAATTTTAACATATTAAGCAAAAGAAGTAAGTAATCCAAGAATCTTATAATAATAACCAAGCAAATTATATCTTCGATGAAAAGTTGACACATTCTAAAAACCTCGTCAATCTCTAATTGCAAAACAAAAATCTGCCACTTCAAAATTTATTTAGCTCAACTTAGATGGCATTTAGAAAATAAGTGAAGAGGAAAAAAAAAAACACGTCTCAATTTTAATTTGATTACGCCTGTACAAAGAATCTGTATTTCGCCAAATGTTAAAGGTAACAAGAGATGGAGAGTAAAATTCTAAATCTAAAAAAGTAAAATTGGCAGATATCTCTTCAAATGTAATTTTTCTTCATACATAATATTAGAGAAGGGTTTTTATAGCATAGTAGCCTTTTGAAGGTATTTTTTATAAAAAATAAAAAATGATATATGGCATTTAAAATTATAACTAAGAGGATAAAAATTTTAACTAAGAATTATACCTTAAATTTTTTAATTATATTGTATAACTAAAATTTTTAAAATATAATTTTTTATGTAGTTAAAATTTTTGTTTTTTTAATTATAATTTTTAGACATTTCACATTTTTTTTAATTCATAAAAAAATTTTATAAGGGCTATGATTGGAAAAAAAAAATAACTAAAGCATATAGACAAAAAAAAGAGAAAAAAATGCATTTAAGTATAACTTGAAGCCTTTGGTCTACAATGGGAAGAAGTGCTACTTATGTCAGCTACAACAAAGGCTTTCTTATGTAGTTTTGGAGGATTATTAGAATCTTTACTACAACTAATCAGTCGACGTAAAGTTTTTGCATGGAAATTGCCAACTAAGATTCTTTGAAACAAGAAGCTAATTCAAGGATTATCTCATTAAGTTTAAATTCACAAAGTATTTGAATGCAATCTTAATTGACCCAAAGCAAGAGAGTGAAAAACAATAGAACCACACTATCCTAAGCTAATCTCAAAGAACAAATGTTTTTGATTGGCAAATCTCAAATAACAATATTTAAATATATTAATTTAAAATATTTTTAATGTTTCTACATGTAAATAGATAGATTAAGTTACAAAAGCTAAAGGCAATTAGTTAAGGACCACATGATAGGGAGAAAGAAAAATAATTACTAAAACAAAAAAATAATAAATTTGAAAAAGAAACAAAGAGTATTGAAAAAGGTAGTTCCCTTATAAGAAAAGGGAGAATAACCACATAAGACTCCTAAATAGGATAGAACTAATGATCTTATACACTCCTACAAAACTAAGGGCAATCTTTTTGGTGTTCAAATTTATCAAATGGCATATTTGAATTTGAATCTACCATGCCTAACCTATGATCTTCTGAATCTTTTTGAACTATTCTAGGTGACCTCTTAAAAATTTTGCTTCAAGATTATAAATGATGAGTGAAAAATAACATATAGACTCAGGCTCATAAGAATCATTTTCAAACTAAAGTAGTGTTTTTAAACTATAATATTCTATAGTTAGAAGCTCACTTCATCAAACACTATCACTATCTACATATTCCCAATACCTACTTGATTAAGAATTGAATGAAAGTTTGTTATAGAGTCTCACTTTTCAATCTTCATGATGACGTGTATATCAGCACCAAGGACCCTATGGCTCTCCTCCATTGATAACTTCATATTGCAGTGAAGAACTGACCTTTTTAACAAAAACAATAAACAACAAAAAAATTGTAATGCAAACTATAATTGACTAATTGATACATCTAGCCATTAACTCTTGCAAGGAAGAAAAAGACATCTCAAGGGCCAAATGATATGGAATAAACTCCTAATGTAAAAGAATACTCCTATGAAATGATCTTCACATTTATTGTTCATAAGAAAATCTTAAAGATTATCAAAACAGATATAAGCAAGACAAACATACCTAGAACACCCGTATAGGTCAAAAAAGTAACTTCCAACATACCAACATTTTATTGTTCATAATAGATATCTCACACACCAACAGTAGTTTGGTTAACACCAAAATATATATTCATTTGGCAAAAAAGATACTAATAGCTAATATTAACCAAACTATTAGCTTAAGGTAAAAACATTTTCCCAAAATTGTTGAAATCAATTACCATATCAAATAAACCTAAAATCAGTTTCAAAGGTTAAGCTAAGCACCAGAATCATTTTCACATTTAAACTAAAAAATTAATCGAAGACCATCACAATGCACAGTAAAACAAAATTATACCACATGTTGAAAATTTGAAATTGAGAAATTATGACCCTTTAAAATGATAGAAAGATGAAGGTGTTGCTTAGAAATAGAAGGAAAAAGGACTTTCCAAAGGAAGCTTAAGGACTCTTGTTGTGAGGTTAAACCTTTCATAATTTAATGATTATCTTGTTTGATTGGTGGCATTATTTTATTTATTTATAAAAGTGAGCAAAAGTTAATCTAATAACTTATCAGATAATATAAGAAAGAGTTACATAACCAATGCAAATAAATTTTTTCAAAATGGTTCTAACATATGGGGCCTATTAGCCAATCATACTACATCAATTTAGTCATACATCCTAGTAGTAAAAAAATTATTACATTTCATACTAATGGGGTCAGTACATATAAGTGACAAAAGATAGATTCTTTGAGATTTTTAAGGATGGTTAATTCAACCCAAAGGTGGAGGTACTAGATAACTTGTATTAAGCCAAACACTAGTAACTTAATCCTCATCCACTCAATTTCCATGATATAACAAGTCATGGGCATTTTTACTATTTGAACATTTTAACACAAAACATAAGAATTATAAAATTCTCAATAAATAAATATTTTTAAAATAGTTAATGGTTCAGTTGCCATGTGTGTAAAAAAATGTTTTTATTTTTCTTGTCTACCTGACGATCATAAATCATATAAATACATATCTTAATATATATGTATACATGTCATCTATTTATATCGTGGCATATCAACATGCAAATCAGCTAGTCATAATTGCAAGTTATCGATGAAATTCCTGTGACAACATAGTCAACATACCTTTAAACCTTTTTTCATACATCATGTAATAAGGGTAATCATAAATATGAGGATGCATGAGTCATATACATAGAACATCAATAAACTCATTATGAGAGTAATCTAAGTATCAACATTAAATACTTAACATCACTTGAATAAATCAAGAACATAATCATAAATTATACTTAACTTGTCATACCTCAATTTATGCATATGTCATGAGAATAACAATTGCATACTAGGGAGTTTCCTAAGGTGAAACCACAATACAAGGCAATCAAAGACCATCATCCCCTAGAGGGAATTCCATCCTAGCAATCCTAGCAAAGAACATTGTCTATAAGAAACTATTACCTATAGGGACATTGTCCTAACAGAGAACACAGTCTATAACAATGGAGATAATCTACTATAGGAACTCTTATCCTAACATAAAACCTTATCTTCTAATGATGTATTATCCATGAATCAAATACCAACAAAAATTCTACTAAATTGCATACTTAGAAAGGTCATAAATATTACATAGCTCAATTAGATATAACACAAATTATCTCAGCAACATAAGTTTATAAAAATTAGCAACTAATTGGGAAGAATGTACTAGTAGGTGCTAATGGAACCTATATTATTATATTACCATATCTTCTAGTGTCTTCCGTGTTTTCCATATTTAAACGTCTTTGGTACATACTAGGTCTTTTCATAGTCACAATTCCAAGTTATCCAAGTCTATTTCATGGTCACCAATATCCCTAATACTGGTTAATACACAGTTTTCATTCGAATGTAGTCTTCCATGTATAGGATCCATAGTCAATCTAAAGAAAACAAGGTCATTCATGCATAGGCATTATTCAAAGTGAAGTCATCTGTGCATAGGTTCTACATATATGTCATGCATTAGAAATTTGATAACATGTAAGTTTTGTAACGATTGGGAAAAAGAAAAGAAAAGGGAAAAGAAAGGAAATGAAATCTGAAAATTTTCGGAATCCAGAATCTGCCAAGTCCTCTAGCAATAGCGAGAAACGGTCTCGCTACAGCGAGAGAGCTAGTTCGCCATAGCGAAGGCGATTCTAGCTATAGCGAGTGCTGGCAGCAGCCCATACTAAAACCAGGGAGTTGCCCGCTGTAGCGGCGCTATAGCGAGAGTGAAGTCTGGAACTGACGCGATTTTGCCATAGCGAGTGGTAAATCTCGCCATAGCGAAGGGAACTGGCACGAGCTCGCCGTAGCGAAGGTTACACCTCGCCATAGCGAAGCCAGATTACACGAGCTCGCTATAGCGAAGGTTAGTTTTCGCCGTAGCGAGAGTCGGTCCGGAAGAGAGTAAATAGCGAGAATCAGACTTCATTAAACGCCCAAACTCATTTCTTCTCTCATATCTGCCCTAAGCTTCGACCCAAAGAGAGAAAAGAGGCGAGGAGAGTGTGAGAGATCAAGAGGAGGAGGAAGATTAAGGGAAAGGTAAGGTCACTTCTCCCATTTCTCTTCAGATTTCTGATCCCCTCCCTTTGCCCTCTTTTCCTACGGTTTTGTTTGCAAAAATGGACGATTTCTGGGTACGGGTCAGAAGAGGGAAAGTGGAAAACGCTTTTGAATCATTGTGTTTTCTTTGAAAATATGGTTTTCCACTACCATGGGAGTTTGAGAGAGAGAAAGGGGTTAATGGCATTCTAGAGAGAGAGAACTCTAGGTTATGGTATATGGGAGAATTTGATCTGAAGGATTATAGGGTAAGAGAGTAATTGCATGCTTTTGTGTGTCTAGGCTCAAGAGAAACACCTCCAACAAGGTGTGATTGTGAACTTAAGGAGGGAGAGGAGAAATTGAAAGGAAAAGCTAGTGAAGGCTTTGGCTCTAAAGGTAGCTCTCTCTTTCACTCTTTCTTGTTGCTTTATTGGGTATGATAGTCATTGTATGATTATGTATATGCTTGTTGTATGGAATATGCCATATGTTATTGCTTTGATGCATTGAATGCCAATATACTTGTATGTTGAAATGTGAGATTGCTCGGGTGAGGTAGTGCCGAAAGTCCCATGAGATGGGTGAGGTGAAGCCGAAAGTCCCTTGAGATAGGTGAGACAAGGCCAAAAGTCTCCAACGAGTGAGGCCAAGTCAAAAGTCCTTAAACTCGGGTGAGGCTAGACCAAAAGTCCCTGAAGCTCATTTTTGGCATTGTTGTGATTCCATAGCATGTACATTGTGTGTTGGTTGATTGAGAATGGCTAAGTGCTTATTCACATGCTTTGATTTGTTATATGCCTTGATTGCTTGCTGGATTGAGTGCTTGAGCTACTAAGATTCTCCGAATCTCACCCCTTTCCCCTCCCAACTAATATGCTAGGTGGAGCTCAAGGAGAACCGAGCACCCACCAAGGAGCCTAGGAGCATGCATAGTTAGAGATATTACTTTTTTTGATATTGTGATGTATATATGATGTAAAGTGGTGCCAAATGAAAATGTGCCCACTATTTTTAAGATGTAAATTTTGTAACACATGTAGAAATATGAAAGGATGATGTACGAACTCTGTTATTAGTCAAAGTAATGGAAATGTGGGTTTTTACCCCTTTGATGCATGAATGATATTGTGTAAATTTGGCCATAGCATAGTGAGATTTGAATGTATGATGATTTGGAGCATATGGACATGTTAGATATACTAGTTTTATGCTTTTGAACTTGTCCATGTGGAGTGAGAATGTGAGAGAGGCTATTTGGACCCGTTTTAGACCTATGGGGTGCCAAAATCGGTATTTTTGTGAGCTCCGTCAAAGTATGACCGGATGAGCTCCGTTTGCCATGAAATTTGGCATGCCTCTAGAGTTTGTAGAAAGCTTCTTGCGAAACTAAAGAGGGAAATATTTGGAGGACGAGAGAATATTTGGTGAATTGTTGAATTTGGGAAAAATTGTTGATTTGGTCATGTTACTGTTTCATAGGGCAGAAATGAAATCTATGGCACTTTTAGACCAAATGGATTCCAAATGTGGTGAAATTTTATACTCATAAACTAGAAAACTAAAGTGACTTGTAGGAACTGGAATCACCCAAATCGGAGGTCTGTAGAGAGAGATTGAACCGACTGAAGTTCTGTATCAGCATCAGTGAGCTTAACTGACCCCCATCACTGTTCCATCGGTTTTCGGGGTGCAGGAGCTACTGAACTGATCTGGACTTATTTTTCTCCTCTAGTAGACATCCGTATCTTTCCGAATTGGTATAATGTGCCCAGATTGGATTTTTGTGGATTTAGTTATGAATTTTCGAAAATCATGACAGCAAGCTGCACCAGAAACAGTGACAGCTGGACCTTCCTCCCATTTTCGAGGTCAAACATGGTCCAAACGATGTGTTTGTGATTGGGAATGATTTTTAGTGTAAAGTTGACACTTAGAGCTTTCCAGAAAGCTAAAGTTTGCTACATTCCCATTTTTCTACAATTAATTATGATTTTCCAAAGTTAGAGCCAAAATATGACTTTTGGGCCCAAGTGAGAAAATGCAATATTACTGGTTTTTGGCTCTATACCCGTGGCTTATGGGTTGTTTTATGCTATGTATGAGTCGTATGTGTGGAGTTTGAGTTGAGGATGCTTGAGATGGGTACACAGGACTCACGGGGTAAAAGATGAGTATATGAAACCCCGGTTCATAGCATGTAAATGCCACGGGAGAGTAGTGACTCTTTGGAAATCATATGGAACCGAGCCTATGGAGAGGTTAGGTAGCGAAAGGAGATTAAGGTGTCACAAGTTTAGTCTTTATTGATTTAGAAGTTTAATTACATACAGTTTTAATCTTTATTAATTGTGGGTTCCATAATACCTAGATAACAATAATCCTTATGACGAATCACAATTTAAAAGACCAAAGGGAAAGGTCATAATGCCTAAGGTCTTTTACTTTAGAGGTATACTAGGTATTTATGGAAAAATCCTCGAAAACTACCAAAATTTTTGCTTTTCCCTTTCATGATAACAACTTCAGTGTTGCAATGCTCCTTAGTGGTGCCACGACACCATATGAGATTTTTATGTGGCTAGTAGAAAGCTCAGCTTTACAACACTAGGGTCATCTTTTACCTTAGGAAGCTTGTGTTTTTGCTATTTGTGTTTTGCACTTTTCTATTTCTGACCTTAGCGACCTTAGATGAGTTATTTTAAGCATCTAGCAAGCATTATGGCTCAAATTAATACCCTTTAAACATGATTTTAAGTTGCCAAGAGTATTTTATCATGTTTGGCCATTAGAGGTCCTCTAGAGAGAGAAAATGCTAAGGTGAGAGAAATAGAGCTTTCAAGCTATATTAAACATACCTCAAGCATCTACTTATAATAAGGTATTCATCTAAAGCATCATATCTCATGGAAAGGCTATTCTAGAGCCTTAACTAAGAGACCCTTTAGAGAGAGAAAAGAGCGGAAAGTGGAGAAATGTGCTATTGTAGAATCCTAAGCATGTAGTAAACACTCAGCTACACAATCCTTTTAGAGTTAGCAATACTAGTAAAAAGTTCACTCTTAAGCTTTGGCCATGAAAGCTCTTAGAGAGAGAAATCAAAGTAAAGAATGTGGAAGGAGGAAATGGAGGGTTTTTAAGCATGTACAAGCATTTATCTTCATCAAGTAAGTTGTTTAAGGAATAAAATAATATAACTGAAGTGAGACATAATTTTTTTAATCCAATAGAATAGTAAAAGAAAAGGTAGAGAAACAAAGGTGAGAAAGAAAATATCAAACAACAAGGTCATTCTCAGTAAGACAAGGAGTCTTACCTCATTGTTGAGTTTGGAGTTTGCTTATGTTCCTCATTCCTTAGCCCTTTTCACTTTTGCCATCCCTTTTCTCTCTTATGTTTTCTTAGCTCTTTGTTCTTCCTACTTCTAGCTTTTTCTTTTTGTGCTTTCTCTCATGAAAAGTGAAATTGTTAGGAATGAATGAAAGGAGTTTTAAATGTATGCATAATAAATTTCCCTAAATCTTGTGCCCTATTCTATCAACATGTTCCATCCCTTATTGAGCAAGTCAGTTGACTGACTTGTGACAGATAAAATTTTATTTACATTATTTAGTACTAAGTATAAAAATTGTTTCAAATCATTTGAAAATGTATATTAAAATTTTCAACTTTTATCGCTTATTATACTTGTAGCGTCACTTTATCCATAAGAATTATATTTTGATATAAGCTAAAATGGCATTTTGGTATAGCCAAAATTGTAATTTAGTCTCAACTCAAATTATGACTTTTTATTCTAAACTTTTAATATTATATTTTGATCTCAAATTGTCACGTAAATTTTTTTATTCTTCAAATATTTTTCTTATATTTTTAGGATCTTTTGACCTTAAGAGTTTTTAAATTTTAATTTCTCAAGTATTGGTTTCATAATGTCTTCCCATTTCACAATTTAGAAAAATGCCAAATAATTGTCAACAATCCTTTAAAAATCCTAGTAAATTCCAAAAAATTCTATTGAATTTTCTCTGGTCTATCTAAACTTATATTTCACTAAATCTCCATTTGTTGCCCACTACTTGGCCTTTGATTATTTTTTAACCTTAGTTAATTTGTTTTAAAACTTTTAAATATCATTTAATGAATTCGTATTGGAATAAGGGTGTTACAGTGAGCAAGAGCTCTGATTTGGATTCAATGAATGAGCAAAACACACATCATAAAAAAAGAAAAAAAAAACTATTTAAGCACTCAGAAGGCAACAATGATTACATATTTATAAAGATATATAGGAAAAAGATAGACCTTTAACAAGGAAAGACTATAGATCCAAGAGCATAATTAACAACAAACTTCACACACAGCAAGATCTATCAACAACAGAAATATAATGAGTAATTATTCACAGTACAATAAACTTGTCAAAAAATACCCAAGAATACATACAAAATAGGTTTTCTATGTAAAAACTGAGAAGAAGTAGTATTTTCGTACCAAAAGTTTCTAAGAAAAAAAAGATTAGGAATATGGGAATAATTTAAGTATGAAGTATATGAGAATCCAAGTATTAACACACATAGTTAACAACCTCCATATTATTATCCATCAACAACATACACGTAACCATTAATCAACAATAAACTTTGCGAATAAAATCAAACTCGAAGCATTAGTTGCATCTCAGAGAAGTAATTCAAAATAAAATATGGAAGATTGAAATGAAGAAAGTGAACATAATAAACAAAGAAGTTTAAGAATTTAAAGAGAGAAAACCCAAAAACCAACAAACAATATACAAATCTTCTGTGTAACTTGACAGAACAAGGTAAAAGAAATAGATATATATATATATATATATATATATATGAAAAAAAATCATTTCCTTTTAATATTTTTTTCTCTTTCTTCTTTGTTCATCCTGCTTCCTTTCGTTCTTCATTTTTTTATGACCCAGTTTGACCTTTCTTTCCCCTTTCATGACTGTGCATTCTCTCTCTCTCCGGCGTTGTTGTAATTTTTCCTCCACTTTGGAGCCACCACCGGCATTGTGCAGGTCCTCCTAAGCTTCTCCATTGTTGATTCAAGCATTGTGACCTGTCAAAAGGTGCTAACCGTGTCGTTGGTCTATGGTGAGCCTCTTTCCATCCCATCTCCATTTTTCTTTCATTCTTAATGCCAAATCCACTTATTTTTGTCATTCCTTCCCATTTTTTGGCCTATCCCAGTTTTAGAGGTGACAAAGGTATTGAGATTCTTCCCCTTTGCTTGGTTAGCCGAATAAGGATAAGAAATGTGGGATTCTTTTGATTAAGCTTCCTAACCATGTTAAGTATGCATAAATCTTCAATGTTTGCTTTCTTGAAATAATTTTTCAACTTAAACTATGGATTGGAATTTAAATGGGAAGATTTAAGTTAAGGGTTAATTGTATGCTTGTGGGTAAGGTTATAAAATGGGAAGTTTGTTAAATAGCTATCATTGGACTAAGAGTATTAGGAATTGTTGGTTTGGGCCTATGTAGTAATTTGGTGAATTTGGGTGTTGTCAGAAGACTTTGCAAATGCTCGCAATGAAGGGAATCTGTCCTTCAAAGAATAACAAATGCTACAATAGTTATGGCACCATCTGTGAGTAGATAATGGGTTTTAATGTGCTTCACGATTACCTTTAATTCTAATTTTATCATGTCCCTTTCTGTATTCTGCTGCATAAATTGAAATTTTTGTTGAATGTATTCTCAAGGCACATGAATTGATCTTTGAGGAGATAACTTTTTAATTAAGTAATTAATTAATTAATTATTTATTTATTTGACCTTATTTATTTATTCATTTACTTCACTAGCTATATTTGGTTCGGCATAGTACTAACCTCTTGTCTAAATATTTGGATAAAGGTATATAAATTTAAAATAGCACTAGGATACTATTATAACAACTCTAACTTCTAATTATAGTAATTAAGTTTAATTATGTGATTAATGATAATAAATCAAGGCCTAAAGTTACAAATAGCTAAATTAGGAAAAAGTGAGAAAATTTAAACCTTGATATTATTGGGGGATTATTAATCATAGAACAAAACAATTAAAACCTATAAGTGATTTAAGTTATCAAATAAAACCTTCAATTCGTTCCATCACTAGTTCTTTATCCATAAAACCCTTTTATAATTGTTCTCAAGTCATTGCATAACATTACCATAGGGAAATCCAATGTTTCTAAGTAAAAATAAGAGTTTGAGGGACTTAGGTCGCGACTTGGGCCTTCCCCATCGTAGTTAAGTTGGTTACTAGAACTTAAAACCCAAATTTGTGAGCTTACACTACGACTTAGTATACCTGCGCTGCAACATAAGTGGCTACTAAAACTCAAAACAAAAAATACACATCTTGCACTGTGACTCAGGCCTTCCACACTGTGACAAAGTTACCCAATGGACCCTATCCACATTGTGGTGGGCTTCACTTATGCAATGACAAAACAAGCTATTGGAACTCTACTCAATTCTCATTGTAACGATGTCACTATCTAGAATCCTCCCCAACTATTTTTCTCAAAATGCGCTGCGACTAAGAGTCCTGCGCTGTAGTGAAACTTGATTTTGTTCCACTCTTGGCCAAAATTTTTGCCTTGTGTCGTGGCAAGACATCTCGCGCCGTGATGTTTCTGGCCTTTAAAAGAGCTCTGGCCACGACTTATGTAGTATTGGCTGTGGCTCAACCTTCTCCTAGACCTAAACTTTCTCATTTTCATTCCGAACACTCTAACTTTTCCTCTAGTAGCATTCTAAGGCTATTCTATCTTAATTTGTAAGGTTTTAATGGCATCTAACTACCTAAATTATTCAGCATACCTATCATATTAATTCCAAATCTATCTATCTACTATACATCAGCAAGCTTATAAATTTTTATAGCAAAAAGTGCAACAACCTCTAATAATGTCATTTATATGGATATATACATACGCTAGTTGAACTACCACATGCACTTTTGGGATAAACACTTATAACATGGCATAATCATAATCTCAATTGATTAAGTAATGGTTTTGCATTAACAGCATCTCATATTAGATCATCCTTGGGTACTCGCATCAGATTTCAAACTATTTGAGGTTTAGCTCCTTATTAATTACATCATTAATTACAAAACACAAAAATACCTACACTTAGCAATATGATTACATGATGATATTATATAAAAGAACCATAAAAATTAGCATCTACTTTAAGTCAAGTTAGTCTAAGTGCAGGGTTTTCATACACGATCTCGACTCATAGATGTTCATCTACTTACTTTTCTATATCCTTATCTAATGAGCTTTCACCTAAAATTATTAGCTCATAAAATGGGATGAGATATGAATATCAGTAACCAAGAGGGAAATTCCATTCATATGTACTAAATTAATTAACATATGTGTATTTCAATCAAATAAGCATAAGAAATATCCATCATATCAGCAAATGAAATAGTTGAGCTACCAATGACTAATATTTCATACTAGTAATCACATACAGCACATTAACGACCAATAACATTGGGAGATACCTATCCATGGTGCCAACTTCCTAATGAGCACAACTTGTGCTTAGTGTATTTTGGGATTTGATCATAATCCGATGCCCAATCAAAGTATGATGCATGTGTGGTAGTCACACCATAACTCTATCATGGACTCACACAAGATCCAAATACAATAATTCAAAGAGCTAACCAATCATTTAGCATTCAAAATCACACATGTACAGTAGATATAAGATTAAAGTGGACATATGCAAGGAATTAAAATTTAACTCCGATTACCTTACTTAATTGAGTCTAGTCTTGAAGACAAAGGTGAATTTTCACACTCTACAGATTCCTAAATCAAATCAAGCATGTTCATAGTGCTAACTACAACATAAATTAGATACTATAAGATTTAATCATTACAAATTACTTAGAGAGTACTTACCTAGCCACCAAGAGGCTCTAAGTTTAGATTTGGTTTTCCCAACACTAAAAACTTCAAAATACTACTTCAATTTCTAGTTAAATTCTCACAAAATCAAAGTTCATACCATAAGTCAGCTGTAGGGGTCTCTATCCAGTAGAAAACACATCAAAATAGGAAGAGGATACTTACCTAACAATCCCTTAACCTTAACCTCCGAAAACCTACCATGAAAACACCAAATAACAAATTTCATATTTGAGTTTAAGGTGAAATTACTCCAAATGAAAAACTAATTAAGTTAAAATTGAAGAGAAAGAAGAGATAATTAAGCTCTAGATAGATTACCTTGATTGAATCTTACTCTAAAAGGGAAAAATTAGTGAGATTGTGCTGAAGAAACCCTAGACTACTTAAAACCTTTGAATTTTCTCTTAAGCCTTTTGTGTTTCTATAGAATGGAGAAGAGGTTGATATGAGTTTAGGGTTTTATGTGGGTTTTGGACTGACCTAAAAGCCCACTATTTAGTTGGGTCCATTTTTCTAATGTTGGGCAAGGTTTGATGGGTTGGATTGCAAAACACTTACGGTTAGGATGAAATGTGCTGACCCAAACTCTTAAAATCTACTCGGGTTCAGATGTGAACTTATTGGGCCAATTGATTGATGAGTTTATGGAGGTCTTGGGTTGACTTAAGGGTCCATGCCTCACTTAGGCCTATTTTATGAGTTTTGGTCTTCTAAGAATTAGGTTAGGCTAATATTAAGTAGGTTCCTTTGAGCTAAGCCTTTTAAAATGAAATTAGGTCTCCATAAATCTTTACCCTTGGCATGTTTAAATTAATTATGGGTTTAGATTAAAATTCTAACCCAATTGAATCTTAAATCCACATTAATAATTTATTTCTCCATAAATCTTTATTTCTCATGATTTTCCTAATTATCCATATAATAATCCTTTAATTGCCTATAATTACTCTTAATAAATTTTGGGATGTTACAACTATAGGTCAATTTTCTTGTCATATCACCTTTAACTTTATAACAAGATGAGAATTCATAGTGGAATGATATAGTCATTGGTGGAGCTAATGATTGGGAAGGTTATATTAAGTTAAGGAAGGTCTGGGTGGAGAAGGAGTTGCCTATTAAGTGTAGCCACTTGTGGGAGAAGGGTAAAAAGCTGCCAATGAGGTATAGCTACCCACTAGAAATACAAACCCTAAGATGTAAGAGGAAATGTGAAGAAGAAGCTACTTGTTAGGTGTAACTACCTATAGGAAAAGGGTAAAGATCTGCCAACAAGGTGTAACCATCACCTTATGGGATTGGGTGTTGATTCTCTCTTAAAATGGCTATATTAAAGGACTCGAAGTCTTAATAATTAACTGTTGCATTTGTTGAATGGTAGAAATGTTATTTAATTAAATTATGTTGGTTAATTTATGACCTTTCTATTTTAGTTGTGGTAACTAGTTTTTTGCTCACTGAATTTTCTACTCACTCCTTATATTTCAACATTTTAAATAGTGGTGCTGGATTCAACCTGCCTCCATCATCTTAAACTTAGAGGTTGAAGTAATGAGCCCTGTAAATGAATTACAAGGGCATATTTGTGTTGCAGTAAAGGATTTGATTGTATATTGTAATTTACCCTGGACATGGCTCCACTTAACATAGATTATATTCCCCTCCCTTATTTTTGTTCTTTTGATACGTTAAGAACTAGTTGTGGAGCGCAGAGCTCTCCTTTATTACATTTATTGGTATTTTAGTTGTTTGCAAAAATATGGGATGTCTTATTTACTGGGTACACTCTGCAAAAATTTCTACAAAAAGCCAAAAATATTGATTTAGATATATAATGAGATGGGATTATAATTAATGCACTACTACTTGTGTAAAAATTTTTCTAGGCCTAATGAATTAGTAGGTTGTAGTAACTTAAACTTGTGGATAGGAATTCCCTCATGGTTTCCCTGTGCCGGTCATTCTCCTTCGTTTTGCAGGCATGATAAAGTTAGTATCATAGCTTAGGGTTTCTACAACTGTCCTTTAATGACACCTTAGTTATCTTTATAAACCCAAGCATAATCATAATTGAGGTATCATCAGAAGCCTTATAAGGTGTTAATGATTCCTTCCTTTTATGTAATTCCTTCGGAAGTGTTGGTGTGTGTGAATATATATATATATACACACACAAACACATAAATATTTGGTTTATGTTTTAAACTTGTGCTTTAGTTTATATAGGGCGATGATGCTGGCTAGATCTAGTTTAGCTATGGGAGTAGTTGCATAAGAAAATGTACATGAATCTTTTGTTAGGGCTCCTGCCCTACCAATAGCCTTAACTTTTAAGGGTCGTAGTAAAGGTATCGATAGAGGTCGAGGTAGGCATGGTAGACCTAATGGACAAGGCAGGGCAGCCCCATGCCTAGTAGAGAATGTGATAGTAGAAGGAGTTCTGCCCCTTTAACTGTAATTAAGGTTGTTAGATCTTTAGTGGTTTGGTTACAGGGAACTATAGAGGCATTAGCAAATGTAGTGCAAGCAAAGGGAGTTAGATTGATTAGTTAGTGGGTGTTGATGCCCCACAAGTCCAAGCTCAGGTTTAGCCTACTCCAGTGGTGTAGCCAAGAAAAAATGAGAGGAGGAACACTGATGACTTGATATTCTAATTTTTTAAGTTAAAACTACCAAAGTTTTATAGGTCTGATAGTTGAGAGGACTTCCAGCTTTTCATTGATGGTGTTAAGAAGGCATGTTGAGCTCTTAAATGCTTAAGTGGGGGAAAGATTAAATTAGCCACCTACCAGAAGCAAGATGCGACTTATACATAGTGTGAGAACTTATTTCAGGGAAGACTTGCAAGATTACCCCAGATAACTTAGAAAGAGTTCAAAGAAACTTTAATGGCTAGATTTCTGCCTAGGAGTACTAGAGATGCTAGGCATTAAGAATTTGAGACTTTAAGGCAAGTCCTAGGCATGGGTGTCTCTAAGTATGATAACCATTTTACACAGTTATCATATTATGCACCTCATTTGGTTTCTACAAAGAGTGATTGGATTGAGAGGTTTGTGGACTGATTGTTATGCCCATTGTTTAATGCAATAACAGCTCAAATTGAGTAGTTTTCCTCTTATGCAGCGGTGGTTGATTGTGCAAGGAAGATTGAGTTGCGGGGGATGGAAGAGAATTCTCCCTTTAGAAGGTAAAAGAAAGGAATTGATAAAAAAACAATAGAGTGTAGGGTAATTGATAGGTGAGTTGAAACTTTAGGATCAAGGCCAAACATTGTCTCTAATACCAAAGAAACTAGAGCAATCCTTAGGTAGTGTAGTTGGTTAGAGATCATATCCGAGTGGCATCAAGCATTGTGCCCAGTATGGCTCAGTTCAAATGAAACATGATAGAAATTGCCATCCCATTTGTAGAAAGCTTCATTTAGGGTAATGTTATGAGGCAACAGGTGCATGCTATCGTTGTAGGAAAGTTAGACATTTGAAGAAGAATTGCTCGCTCTAGTAGCATGGGTTTAATCATGGATTAGTTTTATCATCTCTCCATAAAGCTCCTATGGCAGTGACATCAATTTAGTCAATTCCTACACAACCAAGTAAGGGTGGTGCTGGGAGAGGTATAGGAAGTAGGGGGTAAGCCTCTGCAGAAAAAGGACAAGCCCATGTAACAATAGGATGCACAGGCTTCTAAAGCAGTCATGACAGGTACACTTTGAATTTGTTCTTATGATGCTCATGTGTTGTTTTATTTTAGTTTCGCCATTTATACATACCTTCTCATTTTACTAAACGAGCTAGTAGGAATCCAGTCAAATTAGATGATTCCTTTATGGTTATGACTTTGATCGGTGAATCATTATTAGTGAACCACGTATGTCGGTCTTGGAAAGTCTTAGTCAAAAGTAGGGAGATTTTAGTGGATTTGGTAGTGCTTGATATGACTGATTTTGACGTCATCCTTAGTATGGATTAGCTAGCTTCATGTCATGCCACATTAGATTGTTACTTAAAGGTAGTGGTGTTTAACATTCTAGGTGAACCACCTTTCTTGATATAAGGTGACCGTAGTGAAATATCAAGTAATCTGATCTCTTTAATGGTAGCCCGAAGGATGTTAAGCAAAGGGTGCTAGGGATACCTTGCTATCATTAGAGATGTTGATACAAAAGTAGCGAGTGTGCACAGGTTCCAATAGTCAGAGAGTTTACAAATGTGTTTTTGGAAGAGTTACCCAAGTTACCACTGAATAAGGAGATTGAGTTTAGCATTGATGTGATTTCAGGCACATAACTAATTTTCATACCTCTTTATCGCATGGCACTTTTAAAACTGAAAGAGTTAAAAAGTTAGCTGCAAGACTTGCTAGATAAGGGTTTTATTCATTCAAGCATATCCCCTTGGGGTGCTCTAGTGCTTTTGGTGAAGAAGGAGGATAGGTCCTTATGGTTATACATTGATTACAAGCAACATAATAAGGTGACAATCCCTAATAAATACCCATTGCCTTATATTAATGATCTTTATGATCAATTGCAAGGTGCGTAATGCTTTTTTCAAGATAGACTCGTGCTCTGGATACCACCAATTGAAGATAAAGAAGGAAGATGTGCCCAAGATTACCTTTTGAACTTGTTATTGTCACTTTGAGTTCTTAGTGATGTCCTTTAGGTAAACTAATGCACCTACAGCGTTTGTGGATATGATGAATTGGTTGTTTAAACCATTTTTAGATAAATTCGTTATAATATTCATTGATGACATCCTGGTTTATTTAAAAAGCTGAGAAGAACATGGATGGCACTTACTATTAGTGTTGCAAAAGCTAAGGAAAGAGTAATTATATGCAACATTTTCTAAATGTGAATTTTGGATAGATCAAGTGGCATTTGTTAGCCATGTTTCAAGAAAAGGTATTCAGGTGGGCCCAAGCAAGTTAGAAGCAGTCTAAAAGTGGCCTAAACCTACCATGATTACTAAAATTCATAGCTTTTTGGGTTTGGTTGGATATTATTGTTGCTTTTTAAGGGGTTTTTCTAAAATAGCTACTCTGATGACTAGATTGACTTAAAAGAATGTCAAGTTTTAATGTTGGATGCTTGTGAAGAAAGCTTCCAAAAGTTGAATGAGCGTTTGGCCTTCGCCAATCTTGACTTTACCCTTGGGGATAGGAGGTTATGTCGTGTATTATGATACTTCTAAAGTAAGGTTGGTATGTGTTCTTATGCAGTATGGACGTGTGATAGTATATGCTTTTAGGTAACTTAAAAGACATTAGCAAAATTACCCTCCTATAACTTAGAAATGGTAACGGTAGTGTTTGCTCTCAAAATTTTGCGACACTATCTTTATGGTGAGATTTGTGAGATTTATACTGATCATAAAAGTTTTAAATATATCTTTTAGCAAAAAGATCTCAACCTTAGGCAACAAAGATGGATAGAACTACTTAAGGATTATGACTGCACTATTCTTTATCATCCCAATAGGGCCAACGTAGTAATAGATTCCTTAAGTATAAAGTTAATAGATAGTCTAGCTCATATTATAGAGGTTAAGAGGCCATTAGTGGAAGAAATTCATGATTTGGAAGAAGGTGGGACAAAGTTTGAAATTGCTAATTTTGGAGTATTCTTAACTCATGTACAAGTCTATTCATCTCTTGTTGAGAAGGTAAAGGCATTTTAGAAATTAGATCCTAAGTTGAACAAGGTCATAGGGGGAGTAAAAGATGGTAAAAATAGTGAATTTATTGTGGATTCTGAAGGTGTGCTTAAATTTAAGGACCGATTATGTGCACCTAATGCAGAGGACCTAAGGAGAGAAATATTAGAAGAAGCTCATCATTCGGCATATATCATTCATCCAGGATCAATAAAAATGTACTAGAATTTGAAGCAATCTTATTGATGGAATGGTATGAAGGGAGATATAGCCGAATTTGTTTCTTGTTACCTAGTGTGTCAACAAGTGAAAGCTGAATATTAGAAACCAGCAGGTTTGCATCAGTGACTAGACTAAAGTGGAAGTGGGAGAGAATCATAATGGATTTCATAATAGGCCTATCCCGTACCTAAAAAAGGTATGATTCTATTTTAGTGATTGTAGATAGATTAACTAAGTTTACACATTTCCTTCCTATTAAGACTACTTATAATGTGGCTAAATATGCACAACTTTAAGTGAAGTGGTGAAATTGCATGGTGTACCAATGTCTTCAATTTCTGATGGGGGTCCCCAATTTATTTCTCATTTCTGGAAGGTTTTTCAAGAAGCTTTAGGTACACGAGTGAATATTAGTATTGCTTCCCTTCCTTAAACTAATAGGCAGTATCAGAGAACGATTTAGGTACTAGAAGATATGTTAAGGGCATGCGTCCTTGATTTTGGCAATAGTTGGGAGAGTGGCTTGCCTTTGGAGGAATTTACATATAATAATAATTATCAAGCTAGTATCTAAATGGCACATCATTTGAAGCATTATATGGAAGATGGTGTAGGTCACCAATTGGTGCAAGATGCACTAGAGAAAGTGCAAATAATTAGAGAAAGGTTATTGACCAAAGTAGACAAAAATCTTTTGTAGATCATAGACGTTGAGACTTGGAATTTGTAGTAGGGGATCTTGTTTTCTTGAAGGTGTCACCTATGAGAGGCGTGATGAGATTTAGAAAGAGGGTAAAGTTAAGCCCAAGGTATGTAAGACCATATGAGATCTTAGATAAAGTTGGTCACGTTATTTATCATATAGATTTACCACTAAAGCTAGTAGGAGTGCATTCATTATTTCATACATCTATGTTGTGGAAGTATTTGTCTAACCTTTCTCACATAATCAAATCTCAAGAAATTGTGTTGGACAAGGGGTTGACGTATAGGGAAGAGCCTGTTGCCATTGTAGATAAGCAGGTAAAGAATCTTCATTTAAGAGAAGTAGCATTGGTTAAGGTGTTATGGTGTAACCATTCACAAGAAGAAGCTATGTGGGAGGTAGAAAGTGAAATGTGTACCTTCTTACTTGTTTGGATTTTAAAGTTAGAATTCAAGTTTTAAATTCAAGGGCTTAATTTCTTAAGGAATGTAATAACCTGGCAGAACAAAGTAAAAGAAAGATATATATATATATATATATATGAAAAAAAAATCCTTTCCTTTTAATATTTTTTCACCTCCTTCTTTGTTCATTCTTACTTCCTTTCGTTCTTCATTTTTCTGTGTCCCAATTCAGGCTTTCTTTTCCCTCCTGTGCCTGTGTATTCCATCTCCTTTAGGTTGCCTTCGTTTTTCCTCCCCTGTGGAGCCACCACCAACATTATGTAGGTCCTCCCAAGCTTCCCCACTATTGGTTTGAGCATTGTGACCCGTAGAGAGGAGCTAGCCATGCCGTTAGTCTATGGTGAGCCTCCTTCCATCCTATCTCCATTTTTCTTTCATTCTTAATGGCAAATCCACTAATTTATGTCATTCCCTCCCATTTTTCTACTTATCTGAGCTCTAAGGTGATAAAAGCATTGAGATTCTTCTACTTTGCTTGGTTGGCCAAATAAGGATGAGAAATTTGGAGTTCTTTTGATTAGGCTTCTTAACCTTGTTAAGTATGCATAAATCTTCAATTTTTGCTTTCTTGAAATGATTTTTGAACTTAAAGTATGGATTGGAATTTAAATGGAAAGATTTAAGTTAAGTGTTAGTTGTATGCCTATGGGTGGGTTATGAAATGGGAAGTTTGTTAAATAGCTATCATTGGACTAGGAGAATATTAGGAATTGTTGTTTTAGGCCTATGTAATAATTTGCTGAATTTAGGTGTTGTTAAGAGATTTTGCGAACATTGGCAATGAAAAGAATCCATCCTTCAAAGAATAACAAGTGTTGCAATAGTTGTGGGCACCATCTGTGAGTAGATAATGAGTTTTAATGTGCTTCATGGTTACCTTTAATTTTAATATTGTCATGTCCCTCTTTAAGTTTTGCTACATGAATTGAAATTTTTGTTGATTGTATTCTTGAGGCATATGAATTGATTTTTGAGGAGATAACTTTTTAATTAAGTAAGTACTTATTTATTTATGCATTTATTTATTTATTATTTATTTATTTATTCATTTACTTCATTAGCTATATTTGGTTTTGCGTAGTACTAACCTCTTGTCTAAATATTTGGATAAGGATATATAAATTTAAAATAGTACTAGGATAGTATAGGTAAATTTTCTTGTCATATCACCTTTAACTTTATAACAAGATGAGAATTCATAATGGAATGACATAGTCATTGGTGGAGCCAATGACTGGGAAGGTTATATTAGGTTAGGGAAGGTTTGGGTGGAGAAGGAGTTGCCTGTTAAGTGTAGCCACTTGTGAGAAAAGGGTAAGAAGCTGCCAACGAGGTGTAACTGTCACCTTATGGGATTGGGTGTTAATTCTCTCTTAAAATGGCCACATTAAAGGACTTGGAGTCTTGATAATTAACTCTTGCATTTGTTGAATGGTAGAAATGTTATTTAATTAAAAAATGTTGGTTAATGTATGACCTTTCCATTTTAGTTGTGGTAATTAGTTATTTGCTCACTAAGTTTTCTACTCACTCCTTATATTTCAACATTTTAGATAGGGGTGTTGGATTTGACCTGCCTCCATCATCTTAAACTTGGAGGTTGAAGTGGTGAGCCTTGTAAATGAATTGCAAGGGTGTATTTGTGTTGTAGTAAAGGATTTGGTTAGATATTGTAATGTATCCTAGACATGACTTCACTTGACACAGATTATATTACCCTTCTTTATTTTTGTTCTTTTGATATGTTAAGGATTCATTGTGGGAGCAGAGCTATCCCTTTTCCTAGGCCTAATGAATTAGTAGGTTGTAATAGCTCAGGCTTACGGATAAGAATTCCCTCGTGGTTTCCCCGTGTAGTCATTCTCCATTATTTTAGGGGCATGACACTATGCTGGTTGATAACCTAAACATGTTGCTGATGTAGATAACCTTAGGACAAAGTTGGAGCAATAAAGATCTCCAACAAAAGTAAATGAACAAGCCAGCCAATAGGGAAAAATAGACCAATTAAATCTACTTGATGAATCTAAAGAGATAGATGAAAACACAATGCAGACATATTTGCAAGTAATAAGTAATTTGAAGTTGGTAATTGATTTTAGAAAATCACTTGGGCATAATTTGGAGGAGGTGAAACCTAGTTTGTGAGAAATAACACAAAAGTTTGAAAACCATAAAAAATATATATTACTTCAATTAATTGCTACATCTATTTTGTTAGAGAGATCTCAATCAACAATACAATCATCAATGAACAAATTAAGAAATAAGAAAATCAAAGGAAAAGGGGAGGGGCAATTTAAATATAAGTGATCCATATATATGGTTAATAGTTAAATCAGGGACAAATCAATGATAAAACTGAAGAAGGCAATATAATTAAAATAAAAATAAAACAAAACTTCATACAAAGCTTTATTATCTATTTTAATGATGATAAACAAAGATCAACTAATAGTTTAACAATTCAAAAATTTTGGAAACCATGATATCAATAAGAATGACCATGTTTAGTTTGACATACAAGTAGTGTTTCATAAAAGTTTATGAGTTAAAATAGATGTGGTATGAAATTTCTATGATTTTTAATTATAAGAGATATTATTTTATCTGACATTTATATCTTAAATGACATCTATTATGTTTGACATCATTGTAATAAATATGGACATTTTGGATGTTTACTAACATCCAACATGTTAAGATCAAGATCACCATATATTTATATCAAATACCTTCTATAATTATTAAAAACATACGTAAAATATATTTTAAAATTAAAATAATTCATTATTTAAACAATGTTTTAAAAGAAAACCAACAATTCATGGTTTTATGGTTGAATTAAAATTTCAAAATTAACATATAACACAAAATAATTAAATATATAATTTATTAGAAAAGCATAATATATAGTAAGTATGAATTATGGTAGTGTTAAATTAATTAAAAGTAACAAAAGTACAATATATAGTAGAATAAATTATACTAATGGCTTGTTTAGTATGCGTAAATTGAAAGGTAATTGTAAAATTTTGTATAATGTTTATTATATTTTTATAATTATTATTCAAAAATATCTATTACGTTTTATTATTTTTTTAAAATAAAGATATGAAAGTCATTATCTAATCATATCAAGTTTTTTGTTCTTGGGCTAGAATTATAGACCATGCTATTTGGTAACCTAAGTATCCTTATATTCACATTATTTTTTGTTCAATTATATTCAAATATACACAAATAAAAATAGAAAAAGAGTAAATTTTGTGTTTCATTAAATTTAACAAAGCCTTATTTTAATTATCATATATCAATTAACAATCAATGTGTCACAAGCCATCTATGTAAAGAGATAATGGTTTTATAGTTATTTTCTTTTCTCTTTTATACACATTAACTAGTTTATTATAATTATTGCAAATTAAAGCTTTTTTTCTTTGCATAAATTTTTAATATTTTTGTTCAAACTTGATTTATTAGTGAGCCAGTTCTTTAATGTCTTAATATAATTTTGGTTTTGACTAATAGATTTTCTTTTCACCATATTAGCTCTCTTAAATTGCTCCTAAATTGTTAAATTAGATGGAAGGTATTCTGGTTAAAAGATTATATATGTATTTAGGTTAATAGAATGTATTTTAGATAAAAAAAATTAAATAGGATTAAAACATAGCATAACATTTAGTTTGAAAGGAGAAGAGCATATATTTTTAAAATAAAAAAAAATTGTATAATTTCAACAAAGCTTTAAAGAAAATATATACTCTATATAATATGCAATAAATCAGTTGCAAGAACAAGTTGGATCAATAGTTTGGCGTGAGTCTACAATGAAATTATCAAGACTAGAAACTTAAGTCTCAACGTCTAATAATGAGAACTTGTTCAAGACAAGCAACCCTGTCTAGAAAGAACTCCCCATACGTTATCAATGAAGAAATGAAATTATTCTTTATGAATTACATTTTAATAATCACAATAAAAGTAAAAAGCATACAAGCATTAAAATGATTGCTTCGTTCTATAATCACACACATAAGACATCACTATTAGGGCATGTCTGTAAAGTGAAGTTGAATTATAACCTTGTTCTTATTTTAATCGCTGGACTTTATCTCTTTCTTCCTTCTTGTATTTTTCTAAACAGCCTTCTTTCTCTTTTTTTTTTTCGCTTTGATTTTAATAAATGAATATTATTTGTTTAAACTTTTGTTTCAAATAACCAAGTACCCGTGCATTGCACAAGATTTTTTTTCTTTGAAAACCTAAAATTTATTAATTGTTAGCCTGATATTTAATTAGAAAGTCTAAAAAATGTAATCATATGAAAGAATGACAGTTAGATATGGTAATTTTAAAAAGTAATATATAGATAAGGAAAGAAGATGGAATGCTTGACAATCCAAAGTACAAAGTAGAATAAAATATTTAACTGACATCTATTGCACATAATGCAAGTTTAAGTTCGTTTATTCAGCTAAACAGAAAAAGGTACATTGTTCAAATTTTATGCATACATAGAACGTTTAGCATCACCTTTCTTGCTGCACCACAGAAGGTGAATAAAACCATCACCTAATTCGTCGTTGCTGCTACTTGAAAAAGAGGAAATCTTCTTCATGCTCCTAAATCATCAAAACTAAAATGCAGCTTTAATTAGCATCATCCTTACCTCATACGGTATTTATAGGATGTTAGAAAAGATAGTGACAGGTTAAATATAGGAGCAAGGTATGCAAATCTTGCACCAGGTTGAAGGGCAAATCTGTCAATTCCCTCTTGCATGTAAATTCCCTAGGGCAAGTAAATAGGGAGTTGTAGAAAAAACTCCCAAGAAGTTTAGAAAACGTAGTAGCAAAAAGTCATCCATAAAAAGATAGTGTATAAATACTGTGCACTACCCAGAAACTAAGTGAAATTAGAATCCAAAATATAAAAGTAAAGTTATTCTTATTCATCAGTACCTTTTATGTGTAGAGCAATTAGAATCCAAAATATAAAAGTAAAGTTATTCTTATTCATTAGTACCTTTTATGCGTTCAGCAACTTTAGCATTTGCTCTACCTTTATCTTCTTTGCTGCAACGAAGCTCTCCAGGAATGAAAGTAAGGAGTGAAGAGGTCCAGAGAGCAAGAAGAATGCTGAGATACCATGATGCAATATTAGATTGAACATTTTGGATTTACCATGATGCAATATTAAATGACAAAGCTTATTAAATAGAAATCTTTTTTCACCTGATTTTCAATCTCCTCCTCACTTGGTATTTCTTCATATTTTTCCTCTAATAGAGCCTTCTTTTGAAATTTTAAAACATATCAATGGAGAAGGGCATGTCTATAGGGGCTGGCATTTCTTACCACCATTGGATAGACCCAAACCATTTTGTACAATTTTTAACTCAAAACAATAGGTAATAATTATAGTGTCATATTGACAATAATTCCCCCTCTGGTAGACTTTTAAATAAAATTTCATCCCTTATCAAATCAATAATCAGGAAAATCTATTTCTTTTTCTTTTCTTTTTTAAGCTAATGCCACCATATAGGCAGCAAATCAGATTAGATGCATGTATGATTTATGCTTGTAATGTTTTGGTGCTAAATATACAGTTACCTAAAATCCTAAAACATAAATCATGGATGTCCATTATTTTTTTTACCTTCAAGGGGTGGGAATTTGGTAATGTCTCCACTACTTCACCACTAGGAAGCACAAGTACGACTATTTATGAGTTGTACCAGTACCGGATACGACTATTTATGAGCTGTACCTATACCAAATATGTATACAGTACGGATACACGTACCGTATGAGTACAAAAATATCCGAAACATTTTTTTCCTTTCTGCATTTCAAAATGTTTCCGTACGCATCGAAACACTTTGTCTCAAACCTCAGTGCTTCGTCTTAAAAGTTTCGATCCTTAATGCTTCTTCTCTAGTGATTACTAGTGCGTTTCGGTCAGTGGTTCCTCTGTGATAAGTTTCTATTATGGTGGGATGTGAGTATAAATTGCTTGCCTGTTTGATTAGTTCCTCTGTGATAGTAGCTAACACAGCCTCAAGAGGATATAGAGATCAGGTTATGCTATTATTTTGCCCATTTTTGTCTAAAAAGAGTCAAAAGGAAACCAAGGAATTTAAAAATTTTAATTAAAAGAAAACAACAACTGCTGCAGATATTGTAAACGATTGATCAAGCAGATCCAGAGCCATAAATTATAATACTCTATTGATGAAACTTTGAATTGAATTCCTAACCTCCTCTCATTGAAATGCATGCAAAGCATTTAGTTGCATACTTACAAACTATGAGAACGTCACAATGTCTCTAATTGGCCAATAAAACCCTGTTGCTCTCTTTGAAGCGTACACGCAAGTATACGTATCGCAAAGGCAATATAGTGATAAGAAAAAATCGTTCGCTCGAGGATTTGTTATCAAAACAATGTCAAGTACTGAAATTCACACCCTAATTTAAGTTAAGCAAATTAATTTTTAATTGTTGGTGTTAAAAAGAGATTGTTTATAGATCAAAAACTATACAGAGCTTAGGATTAATATTTGAATATTCCGGACGATTAGTGGCATCTAGGATTATTAGTTCCTCTTATATTTCATAATGAATTGCTCAGCACTTAGAATCTTTGCTTTCAATGATAATATATGTTGGCCTAGGGTTCATTCATTCTTATAAGTATTTCTCCAAATCTCATATAGGGTTATCCAATCAATTTCATAATCCCTTATAAAATCAACAAGGATCAAATTGCTAGCATAATACCTAATTGGACCATGTGAAGCTAATGAATATATTCTTATCTCATTAACTAAACCATCCACCTTTCCTAACAAGTTTCAAGTACTCACACCACTCAACTCTTGATCTAACATCTCTTTCCCTTTCCCAAGTTAAGCAAGGTATCAAATCGCCCTAAATGTTGGCCAATCAATCAGGGAGCATGAAGCATGGAGTTGAATAAACAGATATTAACCATTGATTGCAAAATTAAAGTGAAGAACAATCGTTAATCCATACAAGAGTTCTTAATACTCCTATATTAGAGAGTTTAGCTACACATGATCATAAAAACTAGAGGCAAACTTGAAGTGTAAATCAAATACATAAGAAATTATCAAAAGAACAAAAGGAAGGAAGAAGACACTCAGAAATGGAGCTTGTTTTAGCTTCCCTCTTCAATCCTTAGCTTCCTTCTTCTCCAAGATGCTTCCTTAGCTCCCTTAGCCTCCACTCCCTTGGAACAAGGAGAATATAACCTAGAATGATGGCTGCTTCCTCTCTTCCTCGCATATGAAGTCTCAAACCCTCAAAAAGTTTAAAAATAAAATGCTGCGTTCAGTTAATACGCGTTACGCCGCGGCTCAGCATTTTGCGCCACGGCCAGATTGAGTTCTGGGAGAACGAGTGCCGCGGCCTGACTATGAAGTGCCACAGCGAGTTTAGCTTCTGAGTGAATTCTGAGTGGCATGCACGTTCCTTGCCACGACGCATTAGTTTTTGCAGTGGCGAGTTTTGGTTCTATGTGACTTTGTACCGCGGCTCAACATGCACACGCCATGGATTTGGCTTCACTCGACTAGCGCCGCGGCTCATCATGCACTCGCCTCGGCGTGATTTGCTTCTGATTGAATTCTTACCTCGGCGATAACATGATCCGCCACGGCGCAACTTGTACAGCACGCTTACCCTTGAATTCTTCCATTTCAACCGTGGCGAGACTTCAAAAATACCCATTTTAAAGCTTTTTTCACTTGAGATTGCTCAATGTTCTCTGAAACATACATCCTATAAGAACAACAAGTGTGATTAGCTATCAGTATACTCAAAATTAAGGCAAAAATTGTCATTTTCCAAATAAGACTTGAGTATAAAGCTATTTATCCTAAGTATGTTTATTTCCTTAATAGAAGTATTATTTACCCTATAAGTAGAGGCTAACATTGTATTTACTGAGAGAAAATATATACAATAACATGAATAGTTGGGGATTATCACACCCCAAACTTGAACTTTTACTCGTCCTCGAGTAAAACAAACCAAAAACATTATTAGAGTGACCATTGGCCTTGGGAACATTAATAACTTCTATGGTCCTCACTTGCTGCATCAGAGAGCGTATTCAATAGGAAGAACAAACTATATATGCTAGAAACAAAGTTCAAACGATAAAGTTAAGGCTTCCAACCATTTCAAAGTGTGTGTGTGAATTTGGCCAAACACTCATCTCAAACAAGTATCAGAATTAATTTTCTGCACTCCAACAAATATAACCAGCCTCAACAACAGGAACTTCATAAGCTCACCTTTTTCTCTCTCTCCACTAAATTAGGCACCACAAAACCAGTAGATCAAAAGGACTTTTAGGCTTGCAATAGGGGTAGGGCTGTGGCTACAAAGAATAGGCAAAGTCAGTACAAAAGGTCTTGAGAAAATCTATATGATAGTCTACATAAACCAGAGGTCCTCTCAATGCACCTTCAGTAATGATTTTAACGGGATTTTTTTTTTTTTTGAGTTTGAACAGATATTATACTGCTTGTTTCCTTATCCTCATGAACACACTATTATCTTTCTCTCAAGACACGGGCAGGATGATAGACTTTTATAAGGCCTGTTAGATTAGGTACTCCTGTTAGTAACTCTGGGGCAATAGAATAAAATGCAATCTCCTACGGTTTCTCTTTTTTTTTTTTTTTTAAGATTCAAATAAGGTTCAAGCGTTTATGTAATTACAATAGGTCAGGCTAGAAAGGCATAATCTCAACCAAGGAATGCCTGAATCATCTCTAAGGGTTATGCCATACCTATTGATTCACCTCAAGAGGGTAGGAGATAAGTTCTAAAGCCTTGGATTTAAGACTAGCCATACAAATTAGATTACAAAGAATTTTCTCCTAGAACTAATAATTGATTTGTGGATTGGCCAATGATGCATATTAAGGTTTTCAAAATGGAAGAATTCCTAATTTATGCATTTGAACTAAGATCAAAACACAGATAGCATAGAATTCCTACCAAATATCTCTTGACACTAGACACTATCATTGGAAGCAGGCGAAAACAAAACTAACAGGCCAACAGACAAAGTAATTCATGTTCTTAGTTCTATCCAATGGTTTTTATGGTGATTCTGTTTATCCTTTTACTGGTAAGTTAATAGCATTTGTTTGACAAAGTTTCCTTGCCATTTTAAAGAGTTACTAGTGAAACCATCTTTAGCTATCTATAGATGAGTATGAGTATGTAAGGGAAGCTTATACGAAGCAATGTCCAAAATGAAGCAAAAATGGTGCTAACCCTTTTGAATAAACTGAAGAGTGATCAGTGACACCACAAACAATTTTAAGAATAAAGAAATATATGATGTGAGAAGAAAATCTAAATTCTAAAATAATTGCTTGCCAGAAATGTAACTAAATTGAGTTCCTAAACATATTGTACTCCAACTCATCTTTCAACTTAGTTAAAACATTTTAAATTCGTGAATAAAAGGAAAAACAGAAAATGCCATTAGATATAAATCAAGAGAAGTTAAACCCAAACTTAAACATTTCAACAGTTCTCAATACCTAAAGCTGAATCAATTTTGTTCCTACGATGTCAAGTTGAAGCTGTCCAAACTTCTTTTACTTTAGAGGATATATTAGCTACTTTATATTAGATTGAATTGGTCACCATTCAATCAAAAATATCATAAACCTGTGCAATAAAAAATCGAAATGTTGATCTTGCCTCATGCAATAGTGATGTGAGATCTTTGATGATAATATATCACATACCCCAAAAAATGAATCATTAATAATTTGAAAGACTTAAAATAAATGGAAGTCTGTAGCTTATACACTCAATTAGCTGGCATGAAAGAAAAATAACACTCAATAACCAAATTTTAACATACTGTAGAGACATTAAGACCCATATACTGCAGAATATGCACTAATTAGAGAATTGATTTATTGGAATAATAATGAATGCTAGGTGAATACTGAACATCTTTGTAAGTTCTGAGCAGCTTTTCATTGAAAACATCAGAAGCATTAGAAGCAGCACCCCCACCCATCAAAGGCAGCTAGTAAGATAATATAAATGAAAAAAAGATTTGGTCAAGGAAAAAAAATTGAACTTCAAGATTTGAGATAAATTATAGAAAAGGTTGAGGCTTCAACATCAGTTTCCAATTTCAGATAGAATGAAAGACCATAAGAGACAAAATTTCTTGCCCATCTTTAAATGAGAGAATGAAGGAAAATTGGGAACAAACACAACAGTGGAAATTTCCAGGTGATGGAACAAAGAAACATTGGTACAGAAAAACATCATTGTAGCTAATATAACAATCTTTGACAATAAACATGAGATTTCAACATTAGAATATGATAATAATAATATTAATGTTTAGGAAAGAGATGGTGCAAGATAATAATCAATCCAAAGTTAAATAGGAGCAATTCGCGAAATAGGTTCAAAGTTCAAAGTTGTACATAAACATAATGAAAAGAGAGATGAAAGCAAAGCTAAGATAATTATCAAGGCCAAACAAATAGTTTATTGCAGAACTCAAGCTTCCTAAAATTTTACAAAACTAATTTGATGTGTACTGCAACAGAAGTATGTGTGCAATGGCTTCATCCTATCACTAAACAATTCCTAGAGTTTACTAACAGTTATACATATTATTTATTTCATGAAATTCCTATTCCAGTGTTCTCAACTTTTCTCTTTCATTGAGCTAATCTCCTTAGCAGAAAATGATAATTTTTTCCAGTTATCTAGTTGCATTGCACATATATGTTGTATTTACTAAGAAATAGGGTGTTTGGGTTTTTATGCTTGAATAATAATTTCCTTATATAATATTGATTCTACATCTTCTCTAACATAACCTGCCTGAAGTGCATGTGAGCACATATTAGAGTAAGGGGAAGGAAAGAGAGAGAGAAAATTGTATAAATCAGTCAAACTCAGTCCAAGTGCCTAATGCAGAAAAGAAAAAAAAATAGAATAAACTAATCACATTATAAAATATGCACACAACCACACATATAGAACTACAAAAAAAAATCATTAAACTAACTTGCCTGTGTCAATGTTGTAGCATCAGCTATGGCAAATGATACATTTACAATAATGGGCCAGCGTTCTTGCCAGCAATGTCTTCCCTGTCATCATCAAGTCCAAATTTAGTATGAACATCAGCTCTTGAAAGCAAAAGTATCACTTTAATAATATACAAAACACACTGTCCTCATGTGCCCAAAGAGTCTATTGTATTCATACTTGACTCCGTAGGACCTATCAGCAATATGTTGCTTTTTTTCGAGCTGAACACAATCATTTTCATCATCATCTTCATCTATGTAGTCTAAAAAGAATTATTATGAAGCATACACTATTGGTCATATACATGCATTATATTATTATGAAGTGTACACTATTGTTATTTTTTTTTTTTTGGTTCTAGTATCCTCTTGTGCACTTTCTGTGAACCTATTGTTGTTTAGTGGCTATCTAATAAAAATTTCTATTAATCTAGAAGTTTAAGAAACAAAAAATATATGAACCTGAAGGCAGTCCAAATGAATCCAAACTTCATTTAAATAGTAAGATAGAACTTGAATGCTCACCTAACATGCCGACCATCACCATGAGCATATTTCACAGAGACTGATTCTGCATTGAGATAATCCTTGATTTGTTGAATCATGTTGTCAATTGAAACAAACAATTAATAGCAGCATTCTGCTTACCCATATGACAGAAGCTAACAATTCAATTAACTTGAAACAAACAATTAATAGCAGCATTTTGCTGACCCATATGATGGAAGCTAACAATTCAATTAATTTACGGCTCTGTGTCACAAACTAATTCTCAAAAGCATATTTTTCAAAAATAAAATGTGGACAAAGCCTCTCAGATACACAGACTCTCATATTTTCATAAAATTATAAAGGAAATGTAAGGATATCGAATACAAAGATCACCTTTGGACAAACTAATTCTCTGATTTGCAACTCCCTTCCCCTGTCTCTTCTGATTATATAGCAGGCCTTATGGTAGAACATCTTGATGTTTAGCAGCAAGTTCATATCAGAAACAAAACGACCCATGTGGTAGGATAAAACCTCTTTGGTTTAAACTAATATTTGAATCTAAGTAACATACATTTTGATAAGTAATCTTAATAGGAGGACTTTGCAAAGGAAAATCAATCACTAAAGCAAAAAACAATAGCTGTTAGAAAGCCAAGACTTCGAACGCAAAAAACATAAGTCATGAGCTCCTTAAATTTGTCTGCCCACATTTAATCAGGAAATCTTTTACAAAGAAGAGCAAGGTTTTGGTTAGGGAGAAAATGTGGAGCGTGTGTAATGGAATCCTTCTTGAGGGACTGAAATCAAGAAGGAAAATGGACTTGAACAGAAACAACTCTGTAATCTTGCTGGTGTGTAACACATCTCCATTTGAAATCGATCAAAGGTGTCACAACTTGCATACACAAAACAATTCTCACCCAAACTTGGATAAAAATTAGATGATGAGAAATTTTGGGGACCAAAAACAAGACTGGAGGTGGATCAAAATTGAAGTAAGAAAGAATGGCAAATCTGGCAGAAATTTTAAATTTTGAAATGGAGGAAATTTGAAATGGGGGCTGAGAAGAAGATGAACCCCTCATAGTTGCAAAATGAAAGAGGAGAGGAAAAAAAAAAGACAGTGGCAGATTGTACAGAGGCCAATGCAGCCCAATGGAATGAGACATCCTATAGATGGCTTATGGAAAAGAAAAATGTGAGAGGAGTCGCACTATAGATATAGATGTGGATTGTACTAAAACTAACCACTATAATTTTGGTTTTTAAAAGATACTATTGCTATCAATTTAGTTTTTGAAAGTTTATTGGTATCAATTTAGTCTTAATGTTTTAAAATATACATCATTTTAATCTTAACTTAAGATTAAATTGATGTAATTAAAATTTTTCAAAAACCAATATGATAAAAAACTCATATATATATGTCACAAAATAATACCTTGAGCTCATAACAAATCAATAATTTTGAAGAGTCTCCCCACCCTAAAAAAAAAAAAAAAAAAAAACAATTGCAATCATTGATTGTTGACGACATCAAAATTATCAAAGTTAAGCGTAGAACCTGAGATCCACTTCCTTCTATAGATTATATAGAAGTCTTGATAAGTCCTTGGAGATTTAAATTTTGTTGTTGACGTTAAAAATAGTATGGTAAAAGATAGATAAATAGATAAAGGATGAAAATTTTAGTCGTCATATGATAAAATGCATTTAAATTACTAGGTGGTAATTAGTATTACCAACTATAATGTTAGTAATCTATGTACTATTACTATCTGGTTGATCAAAAGAAGTAAAGCATTACTCTGATGTTATGAAGTAGGATTTTTAAGTTTCATATAAAAATTGGTGCTATTTACTAAAAGGCATGACCTAAGTAAAATTTTATGTATTTGCTATTAGGTCCATTATACATGACAGGGACCTCTAGTAAGAGACATATTAGTTCTAGTGCAAAAGTGAAAATTGGAGAGCATATCATATTACAAGTTACACAGTTTAAATATCTTGAGTCCATTATACAATATGACAGGAAAATAGAGGAAGATGTATAGTGTGTTTGGATATGCGTTTGGGGAAGCTAAAATCACGTTTGCCCACTATTGTTACGCAGAAGCAACACATTGTTGCTTTGTACAAAACGTGATTTATGGGATGAAAAAGTTTTTCCAAACATGCACGTAAAACATAGGATTCAAGCGGGGTGGATGAAATAGAGGAATGCTTCGAGCGTTATTTGTGAAATGTACCACTCAAACTTAAGAGTAAATTTTACTGCACAACTATTAGACCTGCAATATTGTATGGAACTGAGTGTTGGGCAATAAAAAGTTAACAAAAAAATAAACTTAATGTTACAGAGATGAGAATGTTATGATAGATGAGTGGACACATCAGACAAGATAGAATTAAAAATGAATGTATTAAAGAGAAAGTGGAGGTCTTATAATCCCCAACTATTCATATTATTGTACATATTTTCTCTCAGTAAATACAATGTTAACCTCCACTTATAGGGTAAATAATACTTCTATTGAGGAAATAAACATACTTAGGATAAATAGCTTTATACTCAAGTCTTATTTGGAAAATGACAATTTTTGCCTTAATTTTGAGTATACTAATAGCTAATCACACTTTGTTCTTCTTATAGGATGTATCTTTTAGAGAACATTGAGCAATCTCAGGTGAAAAAAGTAAGTCTCGCCGCGGCCAAGTAGTCCTCACGCCGCGGCTAAAATGGAAGAATTCAAGGGTAAGCATGCTGTGCAAGTTGCGCTGCAGTGGATCATGTTATCGCCACGGCGAGAATTCAGTCAGAAGCAAATCACGCTGAGGCGAGTGCATGATGAGCCGTGGCGCTAGTCGAGTGAAGCCAAATCCATGATGTGTGTGTGTTAAGCCGCAGCACGAAGTCACACAGAACCAAAACTCTCCGTGGCGAAAACTAATGCGTCGAGGCGAGGAACGTGAATGCCACTCAGAATTTAGTCAAAAGCCAAACTCGCCGCGGCGCTTCATAGTTAGGCCGTGACGCTCATTCTCCTAGAACTCAATCTGGCCACGGCGCAACGCATATTAACTGAACGCAGCATTTTATTTTCAAACTTTTTGAGGGTTTGAGACTTCATATGCGAGGAAGAGAGGAAGCAGCCGTCATTCTGGGTTATATTCTCCTTGTTCCAAGGGAGTGGAGGCTAGAAGGAGCTAAGGAAGCATCTTGGAGAAGAAAGAGGCTAAGGATTGAAGGGGGAAGCTAAAACAAGCTCCATTTCTGAGTTTCTTCTTCCTTCCTTTTGTTCTTTTGATAATTTCTGATATATTTAATTTACACTTCAAGTTTGCCTCCAGTTTTCATGATCATGTGTAGCTAAACTCTCTAATCTAGGATTATTAGAAACTCTTGTATGGATTAACAAATGTTCTGCACCTTAATATTGCAATCAATGGTTAATAACTATTCATTCAACTCCATGCTTCATGCTCTCTAATTGATTGGCCAACAGTTAGGGTGATTTGATACCTTGCTTGAACTTTGAAAAGGGAGAGAGAGGTTAGATCAAGAGTTTAATGGTGTGAGTACCTGAAACTTGATAGGGAAGATGGATGGTATAGTTAATGGATAAGAATATACTCATTAGCTTCATATGGTCCAATTAGGTATTATGCTAGCAATTTGATCCTTGTTGATTTTATAAGGAATTATAAAATTGATTGGATAACCCTATATGAGATTTGGAAAAATACTTATAGGAATAAATGAACCCTAGGCCAACATATATTATCATTGAGAGCAAAGATTCTAAGTGCTGAGCAATTCATTATGAAATACAAGAGGAACTAATAATCCTAGATGCCCTTAATTGCCCGGAACATCCAAATATTAATTTTGAGCTTTATAGCTTTTGATCCACAAACAATTTCTTTTTAACACCAACAATTAAAAATTGATTCGCTTGATTTAAATTAGGGTGTGAATTTCAGTACTTGACATTGTTTTGATAACAAATCCTCGAGGGAACGATATCTTCTTATCACTATATTACCTTCGCGATACGTATACTTGCATGTACACTTCAAAGAAAGCAATAAGTTTTTGCGGTCATTGCTGGGGACTTGTGTGCCAAAATATTTTCCTGTCAATGTTGATACTAGCACATCTAGTTTGAACTTAAGCACTGTGCATATTTTTACTTTATCTATTTTCAATTTCTTTTCTGTTCTATTTTGCAGTGGCTACCTTCTGTGAGTGCACTACCTCATATGCAAGAAATTGTAAGTCTAAAAGTGGTTTTGTTTTAATAAGAATCTGAAGAAGCATCCAATCAAACCCAGAGAGACGATAGTGAAGCATCTGACTCAACCACAAACATGGCGAATGAAGATGAAAATCGTGTCCGCACAGTAAATGATTTTGCTACTTTGAATATGCAAGGATACCACTCTAATATAAGAAGACTAGCCATTTAGGCAAACAATTTTGAAATGAAGCAAGTAGTGTTGCAGATGCTTCAAATGGCTGGGCAATTTAGTGGCTCCCCTCTTGAAGATCCAAACACTCACCTCTCCAACTTTTTAGAGGTGCATAATTCCTTTAAGCAGAATGGAGTATCGGTTGATGCAATTCGGTTGAGGCTATTTCCACTCTCATTAAGGGACAAGGCTAAGGTATGGCTCAACTCATTGCCGAATGGGTCCGTAGCTACTTGGGATGATCTAGTTACAAGATTTAGAGCCAGATTTTTTCCACCAGCTCGATCAGTAGAGTTGAGAAATGACATCACCTCCTTCATGCAATGAGATGATGAGCTATTATATGAAGCTTGGGAAAGATTCAAGGAATTGTTGAAGAAGTGCCCGAATCATGGATTTCTTAAATGGGTGCAGGTGCAAACTTTCTACAATAAATTGTTACTTGAAACAAAAGCCATCCTTGACTCAGCTTCAAATAGGAGTATCACAGGCAACTTGAATGTTGATGCGACATATAATTTGCTGGAGAATATGACAGCTAACTCCCTCCAAGGGTCTACATCCAGACCTCATAAGAAAAAGGTGGTTGGGGTACATGAAATTGATGCTCTAACCACACTCTCGGCTCAGATGGCGGCAATGAACAAAAGATTTGATAGTCTTGAAACACGCTTCTGTGCACCAATGGGCATTAATGCTATTTAAGCTCCGGTCATCACTTGTAAGCACTATGAAGAAGAATACTATAATGATCAATGCTCTTCCTTAGTAGAAGTGGTCAACTACATGGGCAACTATGAGAAGAATCAAAACAATCCCTATTCCAACACCTATAACCCAGGATGGAGGAATAATCCAAATTTCTCATGGTGCCAAGGACAAAATCAGGCCCAGTTATCCTCTTCTAGTATGAGACCTTCTCATCCCCCTGGATTTTCTGCTCAAAGAAGACCACCAATGCTAGAAAAGAAGCTAAACATGGAAGAAATGCTCATACAATATATGGCTAAGCAAGATGCCATCTTAGCCAGACAAGATGCAACAATGACAAAACATGAGACTGTAATTCAGAATATAGCAGTGCAAATCGGTCAATTAGCTTCTTCTATAAATTTAAGACAGCTCGGGGTACTACCAAGTGACACTGTTCCTAACCCCAAAAGAGAAGGCAAAGAGGAATGTAAGGCTATTGTATTGAGAAGTGGCAAAGAGTTACCAGAAGTATTACCATCAAAGTAAGCCAATAAGTCTAACCAAGATCAAGGCAAGGTGGACGAGAAGGTTGAGAAGGAGAAACCTGTGGAAGAGAAGAAATTAGTGGAAGAGAAGAATGAAGTGGTGGAGAAGAGGAAAGACAATGCTGAAAAGAATAGTCAAGAGAAAGGTCAAGAGAGAATCATTCCCCCACTACCATTTTCTCAACGCTTCAAGAAAAAGAATTTGGACAAGCAATATCAGAAATTCTTAGAAATCTTCAGCAGCTCCACATTAATATTCCATTTGCAGACGTTTTGGAGCAAATGCCAAGTTATGCTAAGTTTATGAAAGATGTGCTGTCTAATAAGAGGCGATTTAGAGAATTTGAGACGGTGGCCCTAACTTAAGAATGCAGTGCTATTCTGCAAAAGAAATTACCATCTAAGATGAAAGACCTAGGGAGTTTTGCCATTCCCTGTAACATTGGGAAACATTTCACTGGAAATGCTTTGTGTGACCTAGGAGCAAGTGTGAACCTAATGCCACTGTCAACTTTCAAGAAGCTTGGATTAAGAAAGGCAAGGCCAACAACCGTCACCTTGCAACTGGTAGACTGATCTTTAGCCTATCCAAATAGAGTCATCGAAGATGTTCTAGTGAAGGTGGCTAAGCTAATTTTTCCAACAGATTTCATAGTCTTGGATTATGAAGAAGATAAGGATATCCCTATCATTTTAGGTAGACCCTTTTTGGCCACAGGAAGAACATTGATTGATGTACAAAAAGGAGAGCTTACTATGAGAGTGAATGAGCAGGAGGTGACATTCAACATGTACAAGGCAATGAAGAGCCTGAATGAACCAGAGGAATATTGCTTTGTGCGTCTAATCACCAATGCAGTACATGATGAGTTCATTGAATCAACCCTTAAGGATCCTCTAGAAGTATCATTAGTTGGACTAGCTAGGAAGGAGCATAATGAAGTAAGAGAATGTATTAAGCTATTGGAAGCTACCCAAAAGCATTCCAAGGCTTCTCAATAGTTGGAACCACTCGATGCATCAATTGGAATCAAATCTATGCGGAAACCATCAGTGGAGGAACCTCCATCTCTAGAATTGAAGTCATTACCATCCCATTTAAAATATGCGTACCTAGGAAAAGAAGGCACCTTACCCGTAATCATCTCTACTGCTCTTTCGGAGCAACAAGAAAGGGAGCTTCTCTGGGTCCTTAAAGGTTTCAAGAGAGCCATTGGATGGTCAATAGTAGAAATAAAAGAGATAAGTCCCTTCATTTGCATGCACAAGATACTATTGGAGGATAATCACAAGAAGTCTGTTGAATATCAGAGAAGGCTTAAACCAATAATGAAGAAGGTGGTCAAGAAGGAAATCTTGAAATGGCTTGATGCTGGGATTATCTATCCAATCTCAGACAGCTTATGGGTGAGCTCGGTCCAATGCGTTCCCAAGAAAGGAGGCATGACTGTAGTGGCTAACACCTACAATGAGTTGATCCCCACAAGGACAGTGACAGGGTGGTGGGTATGTATGGACTATCAAAAACTCAATACTGCCACCAGAAAAGATAATTTTCCATTACCCTTTATTGACCAGATGCTGGATAGATTAGTTGGGAAGGCCTACTTTTGCTTCTTGGATGGGTATTCGGGGTATAATCAGATTGCTATTGCCCCTAAAGACCAGGAGAAGACAACCTTCACATGTCCTTATGGCACATTCGCTTTCAGAAGGATGCCATTTGGATTATGCAATGCACTCGCTACATTTCAGATATGTATGATGCCTATTTTCTCTGATATGATTGAGCAGACCATGAAAATTTTTATGGATGATTTCTCAATTCATTTGAAGAATGCCTTGCTAATTTAGAGCAAATTTTGAAGAGATGTGAGGAAACTCATTTAATCCTAAATTAGGAAAAGTGTCATTTTATAGTGCAAGAGGGTGTAGTACTTGGTCATCGAGTCTCAAGTAAAGGCCTTGAGGTGGATAAGGCTAAAATTTCTCTAATTGAGTAACTTCTGCCTCCGACTAGTGTAAAAAGAGTTCGGAGTTTCTTGGGTCATGCGGGCTTTTATAAGAGATATATTAAATTTTTTTCAAAAATTGCCAAACCCATCTGTCAACTACTTGAGAAAGACACTCCATTCAAATTTGACCATCAATGTCATATTGCTATTGAAGAGTTGAAGAAGAAACTAGTATCTGCCCCTATTATCGTGGCACCTGACTGGACCAAACCCTTTGAAGTGATGTGTGATGCTAGCGACCATACTGTAGGGACTGTACTAGGGCAAAGAAAAGGAAGGCTCTTTCATCATATATACTATGCCAGTAAAACTCTATCTGATGCTCAACTGAATTATACCACCATCGAAAAAGAGTTGTTGGCAGTAGTATATGCATTTGAGAAGTTCAGATCTTATTTGGTAGGCACCAAGGTTACGATTTTCACATACCATTCGGCCATTAAGTATTTGATTGAGAAGAAGGACTCCAAACCAAGGCTTATCCAGTGGGTTCTGCTTCTACAAAAATTTGATCTGGAAATAATTGATAAAAAAGGTAGTGAAAACCATGTAGCCAATCATTTGTCTAGACTGAGTATTGAAGCTCAGGATGACCAAGAGAAACATATCAACGAGACCTTTCCAGATGAGAGCTTATTTTATATGGAGCAGAACAAAGTGCCATGATACGTAGATTATGTGAATTATCTGGTGTACCATGTATTGCCTCCAGATTTGAGCTCACACCAAAGGAAGAAATTCTTGCATGATGTAAAGTTGTATGTCTAGGACGAGCCCTTCTTATTTAGAATGTGTGCAGATCAAATATTGTGAAGGTGTGTCCCAGATGAGGAGTAAGAATCTATCCTACTAAGATGTCATGTAGCTAAGTATGGAGGGCATTTTAATGGACAAAGAACCGCAGCCAAAATCCTTTAATTGGGCTTTTATTGGCCTTCACTGTTCAAGGATGCTCAGACTTTTGTAGGGAGACGTGACAAATGCCTAAGAGTTAGTGACATTTCTAAACGACATGAGATGCCTCTGAATAATATTTTGGAAGTGGAAGCATTTGATGTTTGGGGGATAGATTTCATGGGGCCTTTTACCTCTTCTCAAAACAACCAATACATACTTGTTGCTGTGGATTATGTGACAAAGTAGGTTGAGGCAGTGGCCTGTCATGCTAATGATGCGAGCGTGGTAGTGAAATTTCTAAAGAAGAATATCTTTACCAGATTTGGGCCCTTAGAGCAATCATTAGTGATGAAGGGACTCATTTTAACAATCGCCAGCTCAAAACATTCCTAAAGAAATATGGAGTAGAACACAAGATGGCCTTGGCATATCATCCTCAGACTAATGGCCAATGTGAAGTTTCTAATAGAGAGATAAAGAGGATTTTAGAGAAAATGGTAGGCCCCTCAAGAAAGGATTGGGCTGAGAAGTTAAATGATGCTTTATAGGCCTATTGTATAGCATTCAAAACTCCAATTGACATGTCTCCTTACAAGCTTGTCTTTGGTAAAGTTTGTCACCTACCAGTCGAACTTGAGCATAATGCTTTTTGGGCTGTGAAGAAATTGAATTTTGACTTGAGAAAAGCTGGTGGGAAAAGACTGTTGTAACTTAACGAGCTTGATGAATTCAGACTTCATGCTTATGAAAGCTCCAAGCTCTACAAAGAAAGGACAAAGCAATGGTATGACAGGAAAATTTTACCGAGAAAGTTTGAGCCTGGTCAACTGGTATTGCTATATAACTCAAGATTTAAGCTCTTTCCTAGCAAGCTCAAGTCGCGATGGTCAGGACCCTTTGAAGTAGTTGATGTCTCTCCATTCAGTGCTGTGGAGATCATGGAAAAAGAGTCAAACAGAAAATTCAAAGTCAATGGTCAGAGACTCAAACACTATCAAGGAGGAGAGGTGGACCGTCAAAAGTCCACGATCACCCTGGAGGATTGCATATGAAGTTATTGAAAGTTGGGCTAAGGACTATAAACTTAACGCTTCTTGGGAGGCAACCCAAGTCCCTTTCCTTTTTAATTTTATTTTTTTGAGATTAAGGAGTGTGAGAATTTCATGTGGGTAACTTTTAGTTGCATATTTTTGGTTTCAGAAGAATCTAGTGAAAGGTGCTAATCATACAGAGCTATGGGAAGAGTTCCAAATAATTCATGTAGCAATGAGGCAAAGAACATAAAAGCAAAGAAGAAGGAGTATTTTTCACCTTATGAAATTGACTTATTGCCTGTTCTTTGCTTTAAATTTCAAACTTGATGTTTTCAAAGTAAAAAAATGGTGCTACAGTTGTAAGATTAGACAAAATTTTTTAATAGATGCATTAGGGTAGATTTGCGCCACGGCTCAATGATTTTACGTTGCGGCATACTGGAAGTCAGGAGCTAATGTTGTTGCGGCTCAAAAATAATCGCCACGGCATGAATAAGGTTAGTGGCAAAATTCACCGCAACTTGTGAAATCAGGTCGAGGCGTGAATAGTATGAGGAAATTTTCACATGGAGTCAGTGGAAAATGTCGCCGCGGCATGAGTCGTACTGGGTTGCTTCCATTTGGTGGTAGTGTTGAGATTCGCCGCGGCTCAATTGTTCACGCTGCGGTGTGTGTCGAGCTGATTGGGTTCTACTTTGTGGCAGAGGCGAGTTTAGCCACAGCGGGAGCCAGGTCTTTCGTAAAAAAAAAAAAAAAACAAATTGAGTGTTTGTTTTTAACTTCTTCCCTCCTGTTTCGTCCGCCGCACCTCTCCCCCATCTCCTTCCCATGTTTTCCCTTCTCCTCCACCATATCATGCCTCTCCTCCAACTCCTTCCCATGTCTTCCCCTTAACCTCCGTCCATTTACGCCACACTCCACCCCTCATCCATTTCTCATCCTCATTTTGTGCTGTCTCTTCTTCTCCATCGCCAGTTTTTCCTCGTCGAACTTCAAGGTAAGTCTCCATCACCAATCTTTGTAATTGCATTGGTCATTCTTCTAGATATTGTGTGTGGTTATCTTTACTAAACGAATTTGTATGATTGAATGGAAGTTCTGTGATTTGGATTGAGAGTTTTAATGTTGAAGAAATTTCCTGCACACTAACTATTTGATAAAATGTCTGAATGAAAGTGTTAGTTGTGTGGCCACTGTTTGCCAATTTCTATCCATTTGTCTCTTCTAAATTCTTGCATAGTTGATGGATGATGCCTCAGGGATGTCTTGAATTCTTCAAATTTTGAAATTGCCTCCATGCACACTAACTGTTTGTTTAAATGCTTGAAAGAAAGTATCCCCTTGATTTGCTCTTGTTTATGTGCAACAATGGCTTTTCCCTGTATCTCCTCTGATTAGAATTCTCTGGACAAGTGTGATTGTATCTCCCTTGTGGGGTTTGCATGTTAGTTGGATCCCTTTGTGCATTATAGAATTGCATGCCCTTGTGCCAAGTGTAGAGAGGAATCTTAATTGCTTAAAAAAAAACTAGAATTGCATGAGCCTAGGCTTTTGTTTCATCCTTACTGCTCGGTTGCCCTTGTTAATGGTTTATAAATTCTCTTGGCAGGTTTCTTCCTAATGGCTCCTAAAAAGAAAGCACGGGGTGAAACTTCATCGTCATCGGTTATTTCCTTTGATCCTCTCGCTTCGTGTCCCTGGTAGCTCAGGAGCGATACAATGAAGTCACTTTCCACCGAGCTCTGATTCCGGGAAGGAAATTCAGTACTGCACCTACCGAGAGTCAAGAACAAGCGGATCAAATCTCCACTAGGTGATGGGGAACATTCTGTTATGAGCAGTAGCTGCTGTAGTACCCATCATCTGTGAATTCTACGCCAACGCCCCGTTTTGTCATGAGCACTTGTATAGAGTCCAAGGGCACACAGTTGCTATCAACGAACAAGTAATTCGAGACAAATATCACCTTTCTTTAGTGACTGACTGTGAGTTCTGCATGTATCAGATGAGTAGGGAAAGCCCAAACTTGGATGATATTGTTGCAGAACTGACTATTCCCAGGTGGAATATTTGGAAGATGTCGCGAGGGGCACCCAAGAGCATTTTGCGAGGTAATTTGAACAGAGTGGCTCACTTTTTGGCTCACTTCGTTTGCACTAACTTGCTTCCGAGTGGCCATTTGAGTGATGTCACCATTGACCGGGCAATCTTGATTTACCTGATCATGACTGGGAGGCCGATAGATGCTAGTTACATTATTCTTGAGAGTATTAAGAAGATTTCTCAGTCTATAGTTTCCAGTTTGGCACATCTTTATTTGATCACAAAGTTGTGCGCCGATGCAGGGGTTCCGTTTGAGTCACATGAGGAGCTCCTTCTCCTGAGAAAACCATTTTCTATCTTGATGATTGGTGATCTAGAGGCTGAGGGAAATAAGCCAGTAGAGGAGCCCATTGACGAGCCGATGGAGCAACCTGTTGAGGAGTCGATGGAGTTCCCAGTCAAGCCTGCTTAGCCACCCCTTCCCCCAACTCAGGATTTGCTTCCATCTCCGGCGCAGGCACATTTCTTGGAGGCTTTGTTCACGATGATGCAGGATCTTTCCTCCGAGCTCAGGCTATGGACCGCTAGCAGTACCAATGTTGGCGACATTTAGCCAGCCGTCTATAGTGGGACCCATATGAGCTTCCACCTCCTCCTAGCTTTGTACTCAGTCCCGCTGGATCCCCACTTCAAGAGCCACTTCTGGAGCCATCTTAGCAGCCACCACAGGACCCGGATATCTAACACCCTTATCTGCTTCTCTTCTCATTATGTCAATTGCATCATTTTAATTTTTTGCGCTATGAACTTTGACTATTTTATTTTGTTATCAGTTGGATTTTTCTTAATGTTTTCTATTTTCTTGTTTATGTGATTAGCTTTATGTTTCATTTCTCATTTCTTTTTTTTTTAAGTATTTGTTAAAAAAAAATGAAACAAAAATTTTCCTTATACACAGAGCTATCTGCCTTAATTCTCTTACACTTTCTTTGTTCCTTAACATTGGGGACCATGTTGATTTTAAGTTTGGGGGTAGGATAGTTTGGACAAGCATAATTGATAGGAATAACATGAAATTTTGTTCTTGAACTTTTCCTTGTCAAGAAAATTTTTGAAATTAGTTTCAAATTAGTTTTTCTGTTAGCCTGCTGATTTTGTTTTCGCCTACTTCTAATGATAGTGTCTTATGTCAAGAGATATTTGGTAGGAATTCTATGCTATCTGTATTTTGATCTTAGTTTAAATGCATAAATTAGGTATTCCTCCATTTTGAAAACCTTAATATGCACCATTGGCCAATCCACAAATCAATTGCTAGTTCTAGGAGAAAATTCTCTGTAATCTAATTTGTATGGCTAGTCTCAAATCTAGGGCTTTATAACTTATCTCCTACCTTCTTGAGGCGAATCAATAGGTATGGCATAACCTTTAAAAATGATTCAGGCAATCCTTGGTTGAGATTGTGCCTTTTTAGCCTAACCCTATTGTAATTACATCCATGCTTGAACCTTATTTAAGCCTTGAAATCGTAGGATATCGCATTTTATTATGTGCCCAGAGTCACTATCAGGAGTACCTAACCTGGCTGGCCTTATAAAAGTCTATAATCCTACCCTTGTCTTGAGAGAAAGATAATAGTGCATTCATGAGGATGAGGAAACAAGCAGCATCATGTTTGTTCATTCATTCATTCAAAAAAAAAAAAAAATCAGCCAACCAAAATAAAAAGAAAGGAAAAAAAAAAAGGAAATCCCGTTAAAATCATTACTGAAGGTGCATTGAGAGGAACTTTGAGTTATGTAGACTATCATATAGATTTTCTCAAAACCTTTTATACTGACTTTGCTTATCCTTTGTAGCCACAGCCCTAACCCCATTACAAGCCTAAAAGTCCTTTTGATCTAGTGGTTTTGTGGTGCCTAATTTAGTGAAGAAAGGGAAGGTAAGCTTATAAAGTTCCTGTTGTTGAGGCTGGTTATACTTGTTGGAGTGCAGAAAATTAATTCTAATGCTTGCTTGAGATGAGTGTTTGGCCAAATTCACACACACTTCGAAATGGTTGGAACCTTAACTGTATCGTTTGAACTTCGTGTCTAGCATATATGGTTTATTCTTCCTATTGAATACGCTCTCTGATGCAACAAGTGAAGACCATAGCAGTCATTAATGTTCCTAAGGTCAATGGTCACTCTAATAGTATTTTTTGGTTTGTTTTACTCGAAGACAAGTAAAAGTTCAAGTTTGGGGGTGTGATAATTCCTAACTATTTATGTCATTGTACATATTTTCTCTTAGTAAATATGATGTTAGCCTCCACTTATAGAGTAAATAATACTTCTATAGAGAAAATAAACATATTTAGGATGAATAGCTCTATACTCAATTCTTATTTGAAAACTTATCATCTCTGCCTTAATTTTGAGTATAATGATAGCTAATCACACTTTGTTCTTCTTATAGGATGCATGTTTTAGAGAACATTGAGCGAAATGGGTATTTTTGAAGTCTCACCGCGGCCAAGCATTCCTCACGCCGCGGCTGAAATGGAAGAATTCAAAGGTAAGCGTGCTATGTAATTTGTGTCGCGGCTGATCCTGTTATCACCGCGGCGAGAGTTCAGTCAGAAGCAAATCTCGCCACAGTGAGAGCATGAGAAGTCGCGGCGCCAATCGAGTGAAGCCAATCCTGTGGCATGTGTGTGTTGAGCCATGGCACGAAATCACACAAAACCAAAACTCGCCACGACAAAAATGAGATGCGTTGAGGCGAGGAACTGGCATACCTCTCAGAAGCTGTCCAGAAGCCTATCTCGCCATGACGCTTCGTAGTCAGGCCGCGGCGCACATTCTCCCAGAACAAAATCTAGCCGCAACGCAAAATTTTGAGCTGCAGCACAATGCTAATTAACTGAACGCAGCATTTTATAATCAGACTTTTTGAGGGTTGGAGGCTTCTTAGGCCAGGGGGAGACGAGGCAGCCATCATTCTGGGCTATTTTTGTGTTGTTCCAAGTGTGTAAAGGCTGAAGGAAGAGCTAAGAAGGCATTTTGAAACAAAGTAAAGCTGGAGATTGAGGATTGAAGCTAAAACCATCTCATTTCTAAGTTTCTTTTTCCTTTCTTCTGTTTTTATCATTTGTATTGATGTATCTGACTTTTGCTTCAACCTTTTCTTTGGTTTTTATGCTCATGTATAGCTAAACCCTCTCTAATCTAAGATTATTAGAAACTCTTGTATGGATTAATGGTTGTTCTTCATTCTAACTTTGCAATCAATGGTTAATTTCTGTTCATTCAACTTCATGCTTCATGCTTTATGATTGATTGGCCAACAATTAGATTGATTTGATACCTTACTTGAACTTGGAAGAGGGAAATGAAGGTTAGATCAGAAGTTAAGTGGTGTGAGTGCTTGAAACTTGCTAAGGTAAGTGGATGGTTTAATTACTGAGATAGGAGTATACTCAATAACCTCACATGGTCCAATTAGGTATTGTGATAATAGTTTGATCTTAGTTGGTTTTGTAAGGAATTATAAAATTTACTGGGTAACCCTATATAAGATTTGAAAAAATATATATAAGAACAACAAAACCCTAGATCAATAGTTATTACCATTAAGAGCAAAAGTACTAAATGTTGAGCTAATTGCCATGAAATACAAGAAGACTAATAATCCTAGATGTTAATATTCACTCGGAAATCCAAATACTAACCTCGAACTTTATATAGCTTAGAACCCATAATTATTTCTTTAAACTAGGGTGTGAGTTTTAGTACTCGACAATATTTTGACGACAAATCCTCGAGGGAACGATATTTTCTTATTACTATATTGCTTTCGCGATACGTATACTTGCGTGTACACTTCAGAAGAAGCAACAATCATTCCCACTATTAATTCATCAAAATTTACTGTTTATCTTTTATCTCTTAAGCATACTAGAATAGGTTTGTTTAACCCTAATCTGAAACAAGGCTTGATAGCTACTTGGATCATTCCTAAGTGCATCTAAGTCCACTTTTCTGTATATTTTGCTAGAATTTCTACGGTGATCATTGAAATAGACTGTTTACTGTTAATTATTCCTATTTCTCTTTCTATAGTATGGGTTTCATAGGAAAAGTCAAAGCTGATTTTTCTATAGATTTCCTCTTATTTAAAGGTTGGCACTTAGTTTGTTAACTGTTCATGTAAAATTTTTGTGCTTATTTCTCCTTCATTTAATATCTATTTATCATCTATCTCTTTTATTTCTGTTCCTCTTGTAATAGTACTACTTTCTCTTTTGTTACTAGCTAGACTGTAACTTCTTTGGCTTAAACTTTTATAGCTACTACTTCCACTATCTGACCCTATCATTCTTCTAAACCAACTCATTATACTGTTGTTATCCTCTCTATTCTACCTTTTCTTTTCTTATCCTAGTTTTAACAGGAACACCAAGCTATTCCAATGGACTTACAAATTTTGTCGGGTCTGGCCTATCAGGCTTACCTATGTTTCCACCAGAATAGAAAACAAAGTTTAAATTAAAGAAAGATAATAACAATATAACTCTTTATCAATTTAAAGGATTGAAAGGCTCTGATACCAGTTAATAGCATAAATTCAAGTAGATATTCAACTAAAACAATCAATAATTTAAAAATACAGATATTCAACAGATAATTTAAAAATACCTTCGAGCCTCCCTTCACTTTCAAGCCTTCTTCTTTAAATTACAGACTACAATTTGATTGTAAGTCATTTACAGCAATGATACTTTGAATTTTACAGATAATATTAAAGCCCTTTTATCTCTCTCTCTTTTAAGCTCTCTCTCTTCCTCTCTCTTAACCAGTCTTGTGCGGACTACCGCCGCTCTAGTTTTCTCTTAGAATATTGTAAAGAAGAAATACAACAATTATTAAATAAAAGGTTAATAAGGCCGAGTAAATCTCCTTAGAGTTGCCTAGCATTTTATGTACAAAATCATGCAGAAATAGAAAGAGGAACTCCTCGCTTAGTGATAAATTACAAGCCCTTGAATAAAGTTTTAAAACGGATAAGATACCTTATTCCAAATAAGAAAGATCTTATCGGAAGACTTGCTTATGCAATTATATTTTCTAAATTTGATATGAAGTCAGGATATTATCAAGTTCAGATAGCAGAAAAGGATAGATATAAAACAGCTTTTACAATTCCTTTTGGGCATTATGAGTGGAACGTTATGCCCTTTGGTCTTAAGAATGCTCCTTCAGAATATTAATAGATAATGAATGATATATTCAACTCTTATAGTAAATTCACCATAGTCTATATAGATGATGTTTTAGTATTCTCTAACTCAATTGAACAGCATTTTCAGCATCTTCAAGAGTTTTATGATATAGTTAAAAGATATAAACTTGTAGTTTCCGCAGCCAAAATGAAACTTTTTCAAGTTAAAATAAAATTCTTAGAAATGGAAATCTATCAAGGATCTGTGACCCCTACTAGTAGAGTCATCAAATTGAGTGACAAATTTCCTGACAAAATTAAAGACAAAAATCAATTACAGTGATTTTTAGGATGTTTAAATTATGTGTTCGATTTTATGCCTAAGCTTAGGAGAAAATTGAAACCTTTATTTAGACGATTACAGAAAAATCCCCCAAAATGGACAGAAGAAATGACCAGCATAGTTAAAGCAATCAAGTCATAAGTAAAAACTTTTCCTTGTTTAGGAATTTCGGACCCTACAACGTTTAAGATAGTAGAAATTGATGCTTCTGAAGTAGGTTATGGAGGAATTCTAAAATAGAAAATAGGACAACAAGAGCAAATAATAAGGTACCATTCAGGGACATGGATAGAAACCCAACAGAAATATTCCACCATAAAAAAAAGAAACTTTGTCAATCGTTTTATGTATTTCCAAATTTCCAGGCAATTTGATAAATCAAAAATTTATTTTAAAAGTGGATTGCAAAGCAGCAAAAGAAGTTTTACAGAAAGATGTTAAAATTTTAGTTTCAAAACATATTTTTGCAAGATGGCAGGCAATCCTTTCTTGCTTCGATTTTGACATCGAATTTATCAAAGGAAAAAACAATTCTTTGCCAGACTTTCTAACTCACGAATTTTTATAGGGAAAATCTCTACCCATTTCCTTATGAGTTCTGTCCGCGAAGGATCTTCTTCCCATGGTAGAAGAGGAAAGGGTTTATAGTTACAATCCTCATAGTTACAATCATCACAGTCAGCTCATACAGTTAAAACCATGAAACCCTCAGATTATGTCACTTTTTCTTCATAGTCAAACCTAATACAGAAAACTCAGACTTTCAAATAGACAGTAACTCAGAATTTACCCACAGAAGAAAACTCAGTTTATCACCAAAGATTAAATTCTTCATGTTTGTGTTCTTAAATAAGAACAATGTAAAAATACCATACAGAAAACAGTTGCAGCTACATTCCCATCTCATTCTACAGAAGGAATTTGGAATTTTATTTCAATAAATTTCAAAAAAGATAGAAGATTTTATGAGTACATTCTAATAAATTCTCATTCGGTGGAAATCACCCATCAATCTAAAAGGAAAAGAATTTTCTCAAATTAGAATAAAGAAAGTTTTTACATATCAAACCTGGAAACAGTCACCTTACACAACAAAAAGATTTTCTAAAGAATATAATGGCCTAACATCCTATAATTATCATGATTATAGAGATGCGTGGTACTCTTTATTGCAAAAATTATAACCATTTTTTGTTTATCTTTTTTGATAAAGAATGTCCTAATGATTTTTCAAGATGGTTTTTCAATTAGTTCTCACTTTTCGGACCTATACAACAGATTCTTCCACAGACAGTTCTTGAAGGATATCAAGCCTTCAGGGTAGCCACGGATTTTAAAGAAGCAGAGAAACCATTTTTCTTCTTTTTCCATCTTAGGGTCCCGTGGATCCTTAACTAGACTTTTACAGTGACTAATGGTGTTGCTCTTTGCTCTACTCTAAATTATTTAGCCTGAAGATTTATAGTAAAATGGTGGGACAAGTACCTTTAGGAGTATGCAGATATAAATCAGGTCAATATATGGATAAAGAAAAATACTGCCAGAATCAAACTAGTTGATAATGTCCCTTTTCTAGTCCAAAGAAGCAAAATTCTTGCTGACCTAGCAGTCATAGGGGATGTTGAATAGTTTACTAAAAAGCTATAGGATTTTTATTCTCAAATGGCTATCTCTTCAGCTGCCGAATCGTCTACGAAAGACAAAGAAGAAGATCTCCCAAAAAATGAAGATGATTGCTTCGGCTTAGACGTTGAAGCAGAATTTAGCCATTAACCTACAGTCATCTCCACTACAGATTGCAAATCAATGAGTCAGCAAAAGGATAAAAAGCCTGTCTGAAAATAGACAAAGTAGAGACAAAGCATACAGCAAGATGCTTCAGACATCATAATGCTATAAACAAAATGAAATGCAAATTAAAGCAAAATAAAATGCAGATGTAAAGGCCTTCGTATCTATAAAAGGCCTAAGGCTGAAGCAAAAGGGCATTCGAACATTTTGAAAAGAAGCCTCCCTATAAGCTATCCTTTCAAAATACCTTCGAGCCTCCCTTCACCTTCAAACCTTCTTCTTTAAATTCCAGACTACAGTTTGATTGTAAGTCATTTACAACAATAATATTTTGAATTTTACAGATAATATTAAAGCCCTTTTACCTCTCTCTCTTTTAAGCTCTCTCTCTTAACCAATCCTGTGCGAACTAACGCCAGTCTGGTTTTCTCTTTTAAATTATTGATTGTTTTAGTTGAACATCTGCTATTATCTCTTCCTGTATCAAAAGAAAAAAAAAAAAGGGTCTACCGCTTCAAGGATTTACTTATAAAAAAATAAAGTATAGGGATTAAATTAAAAATTTATTAAAATTATATGGACCAAAAATTTTATTTAACATATATATATATATATTTCATATGAGATTGAGAGGAAAGAACGCTTACATCCCTAAATAATGTCGAATTGTATTTGAACATTTGATACTTATATAGTATTGACAGCATTACTTTCATTCATATTTTGTGAGGTAGTCTTATAAAACTATGAATATATCTTTCTTTTTTGAGAAGATATATTTTTCTTTTCGCATATAGTCAATTTAAATATTTTTCTTTATTTTTATTATTATGGAATTTTAATATAACTTTTTAAATTTTGTAATGATAATGCTTGATGTTAGCGGCAAGATGCAATCAAAATTGTATTCAAATCATAAAATATACGTTGACGATTAATTAAAAAGAGTAACTCCCCTTCACAATTAGAGACTTAATTGGACAATGCAACTATGTAACTAGAAGCTTGGTTCAATAATAAATTTGTACAACACTCTTTTTTTTTTTTGTCTTAAATAACTCATCTTAAGGTACTTGCTTTGAAAACTGACTCATTTTGGTGTCTTATGAAAAATTGGACGTTACAATTTGCAGTTTCCTACAATCACAAAAGGAACAATGTTAACACTTTCCCATGTAGTAGTACCTTCAAATCTCATGCAAGAGCAAGTTGATGACAAAAATCAGTAGCCTCTAGTTCCTTCATTGAATCTCACAAGGAAACAAAGAATCGACTAGTTTTAGAAAGTCCTTCACGAGTTTAAGATTCTTAACTCAAACCACCTCACTTGTTAGTTCCATGCAAGAGTTTTAAAGATTTTTGAACAACGAACGTGAAGCTCAGTTTTTCATGACTTGGATATCGCCTACGAGGTTGTTTGGAAACAAGGAAGTGCTATCCTTAGAAACTCTTTTCAAGGCTCATCCTCCAGCATCTTTGATAATAGTATCGAAAACTTTGGATTCCAAGCATGGGAATATAATTCTAAAGCCTTTGATTGATCGTGGGTTCATAGTTAAGGCTGTGACACCAGATTTGCCAAGTTTGTTTCAGAGGACTCCAATTGAATCATGGCTTCGTGATCTGAGAAAAGGGAAGAAGGACCTAGGTCAGATTCCTCTACCTTAAAATCTATCGAATGTCAGAAGACTTGTGATTCTATACAAGTATGGAGGTGTCTATATACACACAGATTTTATAGTGCTTAAATCCTTTGAAGGGTTGAGAAATTACATTGCTGCACAAAGTATGGGCCCTCTTTCCAAGCACTGGACAAGATTGAACAATGAAGTTCTTGCTTTTGATAAGAATCACCCACTTTTCTTTTAATTTATTGAAGAATTTGCAAGAACTTGTAATGGGAACAAATTGGGTTATAATGGTCCTTATATGTTTTTTAGAGTGGTTGAGAGATTGAAAGAACAAGATGGTTTGAATTTCACAATCTTGTCTCCTATGTTTTTTTATCCTGTGAATTGGAAGCTGATTGGTGAACTCTTTAAGAAGCCAAAGAATGAGGATGAATCAAGATGGATAGAAACCAAATTAGTTGAGCTTAGAAGTGGACAGACTTATGGAGTTCACTTACGGAAGAAGGAAGTGTCATGGAAAGACTGATATCAGATGTTTTGACTTGAATTTTGTCTTGACTATTTCTCTTTTTGTATCTTTTTTAATCTATATAAAGAAGACTCTTATTTGATTTTTTTTTTTAAGTACATTATTTGATGGTAAATCATTTTGAGTTAATCAAAATGGTTTAGGGGTATACTAGATTAAAGTTTATGATTTGTGAAATTAATTAGAATAATAAAAATTGAACAAGTTTAAGGTTATTTCAATTTTAAAACTGAAAATTTTGTGATGTTCATAATTGTTAAGACATTTTATAGTTGGTGATGTTTTTATATTATGTTTTGCTTAAGTTCAAATTTCCAATTGTACTAAATTCTTGAAAAACAAGACATCTCTATTGCTAGTAATATGAAAAAAATAAAAAGGACTATTGGGAATTTTTTTTTCATTTTTGAATCTCAATAATCCAAAAAAATTCTTATATTGTAATTAGTGGTGTTTTATTTTAACTAAATTCTTTACCTCTTTATTTTCTTTTTCTCTTTTACAGTCTCACTTTGTTATGACCAATCTCATCATCTAACTTCTTTATTTTTTAAAATTATTTTTATTTCTTAAACACAAGTTTGATGTGTGTCTATTTTCTAATATTATTTCCAAACATGCCAACATCGTGATCAATAAGTTCTAAATCTCAATTTTTTTTCCTATGTAAGACTTGACCATGCAAATTGTTAATTCGTGCATCTATACCAAATAGGGAAAGAAATAACGGGACATAAAGGTTGGTCAAAACAAGCGCAAAATATGTTTTTCAACAAGAACCATTATACTCTTGCCCCCACCCCCCCCCCCCCCCAAAAAAAAGGAACTCCTATCAAATATATTTCAAATTTAAAAACAATAAACCAAATCCAAAAGAGTTCATAAATGTTCAGAGAGAAGCTAATGAGAAATCTCATTTAACTTAATTGGCCACTCTATCCAAATCTTAGTCTGTAGTTTTGTTCCCTAATTTATACCTTTTTTTTTTCAAGAATTTGCTATCTTGTAATTGTCCTTTCTTTTTTAAACCATAACCAATCCATTCCTATATGTTTTATCACCAAGTTGACACTCTGAAAATTCTATCCAAGTCTTAAAATTCTTGCTTATTAATATTTTAGGAATTAAGGATAAACCCTGTATGATTTGCATGATTAATTTTCCAATACTCTTCACATTTCTATTGTAATAGCATAAGGAGGGGAAAAAGCAAGATGGTCCATCCCAACATATGCTTTCTTCTTCCCAAGTATCTACAAAATGGACCAGGATTTTCAAAAGCCTAACAAATACAAATGAGTCAAAGCTGAAAATGGGTTTAGTTCACTGCGTTTAACCATCTTTGCTATGCGACACTGTCCTCAACGTTCTCCATTGGACAACTTCCATGAAACATCTTAAAACTCCACAGCCTCATGAACCTATTTTAACATAGGTCAAGCTAGGCTAATTAGATTTTTTAAGGAAAAGAAATGAAAAAAGTAATGGCAAACAGAACAACTGAGTTAAGTTAGAACTTAGTAGTCAATTAAAAGAAGGAAATGCTAGTTAGCTATTATGCGGTATTAGGATTGTAAGTTTCTTTATAACCTTAAACCACACTGCTCCAACATAATTAAAACATACCTTTTTCATCCTCTTCCAAGTTTAACCCTTCAATTATCAAACGGCCTCATAGAGAAGAAAGATGAGAACAGCCTTATCCAAAAAATCCTACTATCTATATTCATGTCTCCCACACCACTTTAGATTTTGGACATTTAGTCTCCCCAATGATGTCACAGAATATTTTTCTTCACTAACAAAAGATATGCTATTCCCTCTCCTTTCTCATATAATAATAGAAAGGAAAGAAACGGGAAAAGGTAAAAACCTGAGGATTTGCAGGCGGAATGTTCTTTTGCTTGCAACCCAAAGCATAGGAAAGAGCTCATTAGCACATTAGAAAACAATGATTCTCCTTCTATAAACAATTTTCAGCAATTTGTAGAACATTTAAACCATGCCTTTAGTTTTCATATCAAGGAAACAATAAGAAAATAGGAAAATTGGCTGCTAAAGAAGATTTTCAAACCTCTAAAGAGGAATGAGAATTATTTTTGTGAAACTTGCATCCCAAAATATCTTGTGCAAACGATACATGACACTAGCAAACATTACAATGATTAACCAGTAATTTTAGATATACTATTTACCAAAAAGATACATAGAAGCCATATTGGCATTAACACTTCAAGTTGTTCTATTATAAGACATGCTTCTAAAAACATTCACTACTATATTTATGACAACAATCTGGTAAAATATATGCTTGTAAAAATAGTCAACCCATTTTGTAGTTTGACTTCTCTAACATGAAATATACAAACAATTGCTAACCTTTTATGCTAGTTCAACATGAATATGTGTCACTTGAATTTAAGCTAAAGTGTCTCACCTTGTTTTATTTAACAACTTCCTAGAAATCATTTCACAAAGTGAAAAAAAAAAAAAAAAAGAATAAAGAGAAATGAAAGTAGAAGAAAAAACTTTGTTTTAGTGCTTTTTGTTTGTAACAAGCACAGCACATGTATATATAGAGTAAAAAACTGTATCCTAGTTCTAATGGGACCAGGACATAAAAACATATAACAACTAAATAAAACATAAAAACTAATTCTAATAGGAGTCAACTAACTAATGCCTAATAAACCAGAAAAATCTAATCCTAATGAAACAGAGAGCACCAATAAACTAATCCAAAAAATAAGAGATGGATAAACGTGACAACAGAAGCTTCAATTGAAGGTCTATTGTTGAAGGCTGTCGACACTGTTACTGTGGCGCATCCACTGTAGCAGGTGTATCACCAACACAGAGAAGCTTCTATGCCTTATCATTCTCATTTTTATCAAACAGGTCTCAAATAATTGCTTCATTAAACAAGCAGAACCATTGTTATTTAATTTTAACTGTGGTTTATACAATGTTAACTGCATTGTTAACCCCTATTAGATTTTGAAGCAAGAAGATGCATGAAATCTACAAGACTACAATAATTGATCTTATTTTTCTGACATAAAAACATAAAAAATATAAATAAGTCTTGCATTGGACAAAATAAAACGACTTTTCCACAGCTTGCAATTATATAGAAGCAATGTAGAAGAAATCATATTGAGTAAAAAGTGTTGACAATTTTAAAGTAAGGTAGTAGAGAAAAGAGAGAAGTGTTTGTCAGTTAGAGAGTATAAATCAATTAGTTCAAGGACACCAAGATGAACAAAAATATAACCTATGGTAGAAGTAAACAGAGTATACTACTATTATCTGATGATAAGTAAAATCTAGTTTCCATTTTGATGCAAATGTAAGCCATTGCAGAATTGTAGGGTAGTTTCTTTCAACACTTGCTCTCTTAGCATATATCTCTGCAAAATGTGCCATTGACCTCTCTCCCCATTCTTCATAACCATGACAATACTTTCGTATATCCATAAGAGACACCCCCTAAAGGAACCATTCACTGAACCACAAAAGTTATCCTTCCCCAAAGTTAAGGAAAGATACTTGATTAAAAGCTCTTGCATTCCGAACAATTCAACTAAGCTTAACTGCTTTTCCACACCTATGGCCGAACGAAATACAAAATGCGAAACATACAAGACAAAAATAAAAGCTTTTGGTATCAGTCATAGATCTAAAGCCACTGTACATCAGAAACATTCCTCATCAACTAAAGCTATATCCAATCAATCCCAACTTCCTAGTACTAATGATTTCACCAAGATCATTTCACAATTTCAAGAACTTGGAACAAAAGTTCTATTGAGGAAATAGGAAGAGAGAAAAATTTTGGAGGGAAAAACATTCTTTTTCTTGGTTGCAGCTCAATCTATTGAAATTCTAGGCGGTTCATGATATACTTAAAAGGATTATCATTTTAGCTGATGACACCCAAGAAAACTTCATTTTAACTATAATTTAAATTAGAGAAACACTAAACCATGAGGAACAATTAAGATACGCCTAAGAGTTAAGAAAACAAATTAGTAATGTACCACAAAGGAGGAAGAAACTATAACATGTGAAGACAAAAAATTAACCACTAGTAACAACAAAAAGTCAAAAATAAATATATTAAACATATCACTCGAACAAAATGTCTTCAACTGCAATCAGGCCATTGTACAGTCCAACAATTTTTACCTGAAAGAAACAAGCATTTGCTGACTACTTCAAGCAAATGTCAACATTCATACAAGTATGATATAAATCGAGACTAGAGTATCTAACCTTCTTTTATCTTTTAAGGAGACCTCTAGCAAACATTTCATCAAGAAGCTTATTTGCCATATCATTCTCATTGTTTTCCAAAAGAGCTCCAATAATTGTTTCAAAAGTTACAAAATTAGGGAGGCATCCATTCTCTCCCATTTTATAGAGCAAGGCCTTTGCCTCATCAAACAAGCCCTGTTCACAAAGTCCATTGATCATAGCAGTATAAGCCTGGACATCTAAAGGATGGCCCTTGAGCGAAAGATGCTGAAAAATCTGTTGTGCAGTATCTAATCTCCCACCTTTGCACAGACCATCAATAAGTGTGGTGTACGTGTAGGTATTAGGCTAAATTCTGTGGTCAACAATTTGCTTAAATAATGTAATTGCCTTGTCAACATGCTGGCTCTTGCATAGTCCATCTAACAAGATGCTATATGTTATTATATCTGGGGGATGACTGCTATCATGCATCTCATAAATAAGATTTTGCACATATGAGATTCTACCTTATTTGCACAAGCCATCAATAAGGGAATTATTGGTGACAATATTAGGAATCAAATTTTTATGACGCATTCCTTTAAAGAGATCCATGGCTTCACCCACCCTTTTAATCTTACATAATCCATTAATCAAGATATTATAACTGATAACATTTGGTGCCAAACCACTTTTGATCATTCTATTAAATACTTCCTTTGACTCACTAACATTATTGATCAAACAATACCCATCCATTAAAGCACCGTAAGTAACAGCATCAGGGTTTTAACCACACTTCATCATGCTAGCAAACACAGCCAGAGCCTTATTGATCCTTCCCTCCTTACAAAATGCGTCAACTAATATGTTAAAGGTATAAGCATCAGGGTTGATGTCTTTTAGTATCATTTCATTTAACAATCATGCGGCTTCTTGCCACTGATCCAAGCCACAGAAACCATATATTAGAGAGTTGTAGGTAACAATATCAGTAGATATCCCATGTTTAATCATTTCAGAATATAGATCACTTGCTTCATTTACAAATCCTTCTTTATAGAGTCCATCAACGATTGTATTGTACATAACTAAATTAGGCTTGATTGCCCGTCTCTCTATCTTTCCAAGCAATTTAATGGCAGCTCTTGATTTTCCTGTTTTACATAGCCCGTTTATCAAGGTGCCATAACTAACTTCTTCTAATTGAAATCCTTTTGCTATTAGATCATCATGAAAGTCAAGTGCTTCCCCAACCTTATTATTAATGGCGAGTCCTTTCATTAGTGTATTCAAAGTTATCATATCTGGCTGATAGCCCATCTTGAGAATCTTCCCCAACGTAGAGAAAGCAAAAGCCATTTGACTCACATGGCAGTAATAGTTGATGAAGACGTTCAGAGTAACTAAAGATGGCGTGAATCCCTTGGATTCTGCTTGTGCGAAAAGTGAGATAGCAGTAGGATAACGTTTCATCTTCTTAATTGATCCTAAAAACTTATTAATTTGGACTATAGAGGGTGGGAGACGCATATGAAGCAAGCGATTGAATCAAGAGAGAGCATCGTGGATGCCTTGGGGATTTGGCGAATGGGAATGAAAACAGAACTTGAGACCAGGGGCGTAAGGGAAAGAGAGAAGGAATATAGATGGAGAAGATGTAGAAAACAAAGGAAATTTGGGGAAGGCATACCTTGTAGCTCTACACAACAACATCTTCACTTCAGAAATTCAGAGCCCCTTCGAGAAGATGACGGAGTTGTAAACAAAAGCCCTTCGCTTCGGAAATTCATCGCACAGTATCTGGCTTTATTTTATAAAATTCCCATTTCAAATATAGTGGGAAAATTAGTCCGGCCAAAGTTATAGAAATATTTTATTTTATTTTAAATACTAATGTCAGACTTTGACCAAATTCACCACTGACTCAGTAAAAGAAGTAGACAGAAAATGAATGGGAAGAGCATATAATTGAAGTAGGTATATCAAAATTACCCAATTGTTGAGAAATATCCATATTCTCCACGCTTAAATGCTGCATATGCGCATAGACTTCTAAAAAATAATCTCTTGCTAGTTTTTCAATCTTAGCATAATTGGTAATCCACTCACCATTAGAATTTTGTATTCAAATAATTTTTTTTAATAATATATTAGTGAGATCAAATTCTTTATACTACTCATATTCCCATCTCACCCCTATAACTTAAACTAATCTCAAGTAATTCAAGTAGTTTTATTATTTATGCATCTTTTTTTAGTTATCATGTGAGAGGAAGTCAATTTCTTGTCACCTTTTACTAACTACATTTATTTAATTTTTTGACTTTATAAAATTTTTTCATAATTTATCTAGTACATAAAAAGTTAAGAGTAAATAAAAAAGAAAAGAAAAAAATGTGATTTATAGATGAAAAAATAACTCTTGTTTTTCTACTTTAAAAAATTATAAAAAATATTAATAAATAATAATTATAAATACACACTAAATATTTCTCAAAATTTCCATTTTATTTTTCCCTCTCCACCACTAACCAAACAGGCACAGGGACTTCTCTAATTCGTCTCTCATCACTCTTTCCTCTTTCATAGCAATGTATCCATTAAAACTCTATTGGATTGCCTTCAATATTTCATATAGTATTCTGATATTATTTTGCACATTACCAAAATGATTTCTACTCCAAATTTCAGATATGCACGAACATTTTTAAATTTAGAAGGAACTTTATATGCTGAAGAGCCCACTATAGCTTTATCCCAAGCTATATGCACAATATTAGTGCACTAATTATCCAAAGGTCACATGATTTCAAGTTTAAAATGTCTATATCTACATGACACTTTGAGACATTCAACTTATCAATTTTATTTTGAATTATGTGTTGCTCAATTTATTCTTTGTCAAACTACTTTGTATCCCTCTCTCTTATTAGACTAATTAAACCAATTATCACTGAGAATAAAATCAATAAACACAAAGTCTAACATGGGTTGAAAAGCTGCTATTCGAACATTGGAACTCAATTTTTCATTAGAACTTGATTACAATCCCCCACAAAGCAACGATGAGGCAGTTTTTCTTTCATTTTTAAGTAGTATCTAAGATATAAAAGTATTATAAAGTGAGACTTTTTGTGTGACAACTGTGATCTAAAATATAAAGATATTATACGATAACATATGTTTAAATGGTATATCATACGATTTAAAAAAATAATATCATGCAGATTTCAGTTTTATTAACTTTTATGAAACATCATATGTATGATATTTTTTTAATTCTCAAATCAAACATCAATATCTTAAATCCAAAATCTTATGAAATGTAGTTTACGTTTCCTAATATATCAATATGAAAGTATAAGTTGACATTTGTTTGCCGTTTACAGGGAAGACAATAAATTAGTGCCATAATTTTTACGTTGTCCAGGAGAAATGAATTATTGTATTAGTAAGTGATTTTGTAAGGGCAAGGAAGCAATTTTTTAAAGGTTCAAAATTCTACAATAAATAATTATTCTATTATATGGCCGGAAGGGAAACAGAAAATGGTCCCTATGTAAAACATCTTTCACATTAACATATACATATAAAAAATTGATATGCTTTTTTTTATTGAGAATTTTGATAGTAAAAATATAAGGAATGAAATCTAAATTTAAATTTTATAATTCATACATTTATTACGTTATATTATTGAAAATTTAGATAATAAAAATATAAAATTTTCACCTAAAATTTCCCCTTCCTCAATCTTGAATCAATCATTCTGTTTTCAGTAAGATGTATATTTAATCTACCAAACACCTCCCAACAGAAACCCATTATAAACTTGAATCACTCAGTGGAATGGATACTATCACTGGTTCCTGGTCAATTTCTGTTGAAGTTTGAGGTTTGAACAATTAATAAACAACAAGAAAAAGGAATAATTGGCAAGAGAAATATAAGAAGGTTACTCTAGCTCAACTCACAACTAGGTTATATTTGGTATATAAAATGTTAGGTATAAAAAACAAAAAGAGAACCAAAAAGAATTAAAAAAATTGATAAAAAATGACAATCGTACCATTACTTAAAAAAAATAACAAATAGGAACTAATATTATTGAGCAATAATAATAAAAGTATAATAAGCATTTACAAAATTTTCCTTCTCTCTTTCCTTGTAAGTCTTGATACCAAATATCATCGTTTACAAGGCTTTTGCACTCCAAGGGACTTAAAGATTAGGTTGAGCTAGACCAATTTTAATCTCAAAGTTGATCGATGACAATAATAATAATAATAATAATAATAATACAAGAGTTATATGATTTTTATTTTTTGGGAATATAAGTGTTAGCAAAATTTAATATACTTAATGTTGAAATCAATCTTCACAATAAGAGAGTTTAGATGTTGAATTTTTTTTTTTTTAAAAGAAAGAGAGGAAAATGTGCTTTGAAGAGAGTGTGTCTGAAAAATGTATAAAAGTGACAATGCTGGACAAAGTGGCATGTAATTTGTAAATTGTATGTGATTTAAATTTGACACTAAAAAAGAAATAAATTAATTAAAGATATATCAAGAATAATATATATGTGTGTGTATGAGGGGGACATAAATTGAATTTTTATTTCTTATAGTTTTATTAAATTTTTAATTTAATCTTTATATTTTATTATTTTGTAAGTTTGAGGCGAAGGACCATTTTCCACAAGGATTAACTTATAAAAAAAATAAAGTATAGGGATTAAATTAAAAATTTAGTAAAATTATAAGGATTAAAAATTTTATTTAACATATATATATTTATTTCATATGAAATTGAGAGGAAAGAACGCTTACATCCCCAAATCATGTCGAATTGTATTTGAACATTTGATATTTATATAATATTGACAGCGTTACTTTCATTCATATTTTGCGATGTACTCTTATAAAACTATGAATATATCTTTCTTTTTTGGGAAGATATATTTTTCTTTTCGCATATAGTCAACTTAAATATTTTTCGTTAGTTTTATTATTATCGAATTTGAATATCACTTTTTAAATTTTATAATGATAATGCTTGATGTTAGCGGCAAGATGCAATCAAAATTGTATTCAAATCATGAAATATACGTTGACAATTAATTAAAAAGAGTAACTCCCCTTCACAATTAGAGACTTAATTGGACAATGCAAGTATGTAACTAGAAGCTTGGTTCAGTAGTAAATTTGTCTAACACTCGTTGATGTAAGACAGGAAAAAAAAATACACTTTGGTATATTAATGTATTATTAAAAATGAAATACACTTTGATATATTAATGTATTATTAAAAATGAAGAATAATCATATTATATTTGACTATACTTATCAAGTAAAATAAAAAAATTCCAATCCTCCTAAAATACCGTAAAAAAATAATATTTCTTCTCAAACACACTTCTTTTAAACTATGTAAATCTTAAATTACTAAAATTATCCAATTGCAAATGCATGAGTTTCAAATTTCAATGGATAATCAAATCATTATCATTATTAAATAAAAAAACTAAACCTATCTCCTAATATTACTTGGACTCATGCTAGCCAGCTTCACTAGGGGAGATTTCTCGCATATAATATATATATATATATATATATATATATATATATATATATATATAATCTTCGAGACTTGACCTTCACCCACAACGACAAAAATTTCAAGCTGTTACTAGGAAAATTTTCTTTCCAGACATAACTTTTGATACAATGTTTGATCATAAAAGGCTTCAAGGTACCAGAGATTCTCCTTCTTCTCCATAATCACTTTTTGTGCCATTATTTTACTTCTCCATGCATATACAGAAATATACCATGACTTCCTATGCTCTTTTGCAAATTTGTATAACACCATCATTTGATAACTCATTTCATACTATTTTTAGGTTCTATTCCATGAAACATATGAGTTTTCAAGAAAAAGACATTAAAATATTACATTTTCATGTATTACGTGATGGATAAATTTTTCATCCGGCATTCCATGGACCAAGGGAACTCATTAAACTCATTCTCATATTTAATTATACTAATATAATTCAAAACCATCTAAAAAAGTGGCTTGAAACTCATACAAATGGGTGAAAACAAACCAATTTCCACGAATTAGTCACGATCAGACTTTTTAATTTTTCTTTCACAATTTCAAAAATTCATAATTAAATCTAAAAAAATAAAAATCCAACAAATTTTACCATTTTAGAAAGCTCTAGATGTGTACCCCATGATAAAAATAATTTCAGCTCATGAAACATTAAAGGAAAAACGTTTGACATTCAAAAAACTACTAAGGTCTCTGTTGCCTGGGCCACTGTTTTAGATTTCTGATATAAAATTTTAAAATTCATAACTAATTTTATAAAAATCAAAATCATACACATTTGGTCATTCTAAAAAGATATAGATGTTAAATTTATTCTAAAAATAATTTTAGAATGAAACAAATACTTGTACCTATTGGAAATCTATAAAATAGTAATTGGACTCAAGGAGGTGCTACTGTTACTGATAGCAAACTTTAAAAATGTATAACTCTTTACTCAGACCTTCAAATGAAGTGATCTTAGTGGCTACAGAAAGCTTATAACCTTTAATTTATGTCTATAAACTTTTACAAGCATTGGACACTGTTTGCCCATTAGATGACACAGAACACAAAATTGACAGTGTGAACAGTGTATATACCAGAACCAATTGAAAATCTCAATTTTGAAAATTCATAACTAATTCTGTATAGCTCAATTTTTCCTGAACTTTAGCTTTCCAAAAAGCTCTCACTGAGCTCTACATGTTGCCAAATTTCATGGCAAAATTCCTTCATTTGGTCAGAAAATGCCATAGGGTGGCATTTGGGTCAATTTAATACCTTTCAATGGTTCAAGGATGAGCAAAATGGCTCCTAAGGTCCTTGTGACCACTTAGGCATGTGGGAATGGCCCAAAAAGACCCCCTAAACTTGTCTTAAAGGTGTAGAAACTCAAAATATAAAATCTCATCCTTCATCTCTAAGTCATATGCAAGGAAACATATATCTAAAGTAGCCATACAATACCCAAAAATTCCAACACTTCTCAGTTATCATCAATTGTCATACATATATCAACTATAGGAATATTTACACATGGTCTATTCATTGTACATTCATTCTATTAAAAGATTACATCATTTGCCATTTCTTTGGTTGCAACATAAGCAAAATAAGCAATTTAGGGCCCAAGCTTTATCTTCTACCTTGGTGACTTTCATTTTCTTGTTCATTAGCTCTACTAAACATATTAAGATATTGGAGAGAAGAGAGTTAGATTCAAAGAATCCCAATAGTTCATCTCCCATTTAATCATACATAAAGAATGTAATACAAGCATGTATGGCATACTAACATTTGAAATGGTTAAAGATGCATTCTTGGCATTTACACAAAGTACACATAGCATACTTAGGTTTGCCAAATGAACGGATTAGCTTCACCCACTTTTTTCAATGTTCTTGGACTTGCTTCACCCTTTTTTCTCAAAGGTCTTGAACTAAGCCTTGCTCTTAGGAGACTTTCTCTTGGTCTCAACCACTTCTAAGGGTGTTTAGCTCATCCTTTCTAAAGATAGAAGGTTCTTGGCTTCTTCATATTCAAGCGACCTAATGCAAACATTCTAGGCATCATTTGAACACATAATGCAATACTATAGTTCCATGGAACATAGGCATCATACTAAAATGCAATTCATAGCTTAAAATACATATACACATATTCAAAGATAATGTAGACATTCATTCATGCATGGAAGAAAAGAGAGATAGAGCTACCTTTTGTGACGACTCTAACTTCTAATCTCGGTAATTATAGTTAAATACACGATTAATAAATAATTATTAAAGTTTGGAGTCGTTACAATCTATTGCATTAAAAAAATATGAGAAATTCGAACCTTTATGTTATTAGAGTCATCAACTAAACAATCATAAATGGAAGAATGCATAAAAGGGGTTTGTACCATCATTAAGAGTTTGTGATTCATCTAGCCATTGATTTTAACACACAAAAACCTCCCACAAGTGTTCCTATATCATTTCCTAGCATTAGCATTAAAGAAATTAGGGTTTCTAGGTTAAAGGTGGAAGTTTGGAGACCTGAGCCGTGACCTGCAACCTTTTTACCTCGGCTAAGTTAGATCTTGGAGCTCAAAAACTAAATTTTTAACTTTGCACCGTGGCCTAGACCTTTTGCGCTGCAGCTAAGTTGCTCTCCGGACTCATTGGGTAGCTTTCTCCATGGCGAGTTAGATCTGTGCTGCAGCCAACCTACGTGGCGACGCGGTGAGTTTTGCCACTGTACCCTCCTTAATTAATTTCCTCGACTTGCGCTGTGACAGGAATTATCGCGCCACAGCGAGGCTTTATTCTATCACTCTCTTAGGCATTTTTTTTTCACTCTGAACCGTGACGAGATTTATCAAGCCGCGGTATCCCTCGCCACTGTCACTCTTCAGGCTGCGACGAAGCCTTCCTAGCCACGGCGTGACTCTCTCCTGTAGGTATATCTCCTACAATTTCATCTCATGCTTTCCAATCTTCTTCCAATAGGTCATTCTACCTTAATTTATGCAACTCTAGTAGTAATTATGTACCTTAATTACCCAACTAATCTATCATTACCAATTTAGCATTTAGATGTGGATTTCCCTACTCATCCATGGGATTTTACGTCAGCAAATTATAAATCTCCTACAATGATCATTCAATCACACTTTCATTGGGTATTTCTTGCATTAATAGTCAAGTCTATAAAGAACATATCATGGGATTACATTCCATGTTAATAAAATACAACTCCTACACTTGGCAATTCATGATGCAGTGCAGCAATAGTATAAAACTTGTAAACTAGTTATAATACAATCTATCAAGGTTTCAAAACCTACATGCTACCAACCCATTTAATAAGCTCCCGTAAATTTTCTCCTTGCTACTATAAGGTCCGGTCCCTGAAAATATTAGCCCACAACGGGGTGAGATATATAATCTTAGTAATAAAAGGATAGTTTCCATATACATGTATAAGTTAATCAATCCAATGCAATTTCATATCATCAATACCAAAATCATCAATTCAATTTGCAAATGAACTAGTTGAACTACTAATAACTACTGTCCCATATTAGCAGTAATACATAACATGTTAATGGCCAATAACACCGGGAGAGGTTCGTCCATGGCACCTACTCCATTATGAGTACAACCAGGGTTCAGTGCATCTGGGGTTTAATCATAACCTGGTGCTTGATCGAAGCACATGCACAGGTGGCAGCCGCACCACAACTCTACCATGGACTCACAAGGTCCAATTACAATAACAATCAAGTGATCAACTAGTCATTTAGTATTTCAAAATCAAGTATGTGTAACAAATAGCAGATTAACATGAGCATATATATGGAATTAGGAAAATAAGCCCGGTTACCTTAATGAAGCCAATTACTCTTCCCCTAGCTACCATAATAATCCAAATGCACATCAAGCCTATAACAAGCATAATTATCATCATTTTTAATCAATAAATCAGATATCCAAATAGTTGAATTGCTAATGACAACCTAGAGGTTACTCACCTAATTACCAAGAGATTTAATTTCGGGTTCCAACTTTCCCACATCAGAAACTGTCATAGTTCACTCTAATTTCCAGGTAATTTCATATGAAATCAAAGCCCATATCATAGGTCAACTATGGGGGTCTCAAATTAATAGAAAATGCATCAAAATGGGAGGGAGATACTCACTTAACAACACCCATAGCCTCAACCTCTGAAAATCTATTATGGGAGCACCAAAATTCGTATTTCAGTCATCAAGCCCAGAAAATTCAGTTTTCCACCATTAATTCCTTGTAATTTTGTACAATGACAGAACCCATTATGATAATCTATCCTTAGGGGCATTTTCCAGCAAAGTAATACACAAAATGGAAGGGAAATGCTTACCTAATCATCCGTCTAACTTCCAACTTCGAAAATCTTGCAAGAAATCACCCAACACCAAGTTTTAGATTTGAGAAGAAGATGAAAATGCTCAAAACCAGAAATTAATCGAACCAAAATGAAGAGAAGGATGAGAGGGTCAAGTTATATATAACTCACATTGGCTAGATTATCCTCTATGAGTAAAAAATGGAGCTTCCATATTGGTAGAACCCTAGCTTCCCTTAAACCTCTGAATTTCCTCTCTTGAGTTTCAGCAAAATGAGGAAGAGGCTGAAGAGTTATGGTTTTAGTTGGGTTTAAGTTGGGTCTAAGATGGGTCATGGGTTGCTCTAAGGTCTAACTCCAATTGGGCTTCAGATTTTTACTTTGTTGGGCCAACTCTTATGTATTGGGCTGCTGAATTTTAATCAAGTTTAAGCCAAGTTTGAAGAGCACAAGGATTTAGGTTTGTACAAGGGTTATTGGGCCACTTATGAGAGCCTATACAAGATGGATCTTGGACCTCTATCATATTGAATTGGATTGGGTCTACACTTAACTCATTGGGTCTCTATTAGCCTCTTCTCATGATCTCCTACATTAATTTGGGCCTAGATGTAGTTTCTATCCCAATTAATTCTCAACTCATATTATTGATTTATTTTCTCAAAATTACCATTCACTTAACTTATCCACTTATCTTATATTAATTAGTCTTAATTAATCTAAATCTATAATTAACACCTTAATTAATTTTGGGGTGTTACACCTTTGCCACACAAATACACTTTTTCTTTTAAATTTGGATCTCCTCCCACAGCTACACACTCACAACTAAGTGGAGCTTGTTTCCCTTGGCCTAAATACACAAGATAGGAACCCATTAGACTCTTGGAACCATTCTCAAAGCTACCTATTTATTTGGATCTCTAACTTTGTTTTACAGTTCAATTATAGTTCCTAATGGCACCTAATGAAGCAACATCCACTCTTTGAAGTCTAAGCCCCATTCTTTCCTTTTATATATGATTCTTGACTCCCTTTAACCCCTTGTTTGGTTTGAGGGGAGGGGAGGGACAATTTAATGAAATTTTCCCTTCCCTCCCCCTCTCTTTTATCCTTCCAATTTGGGGGGATTGGGAGGGAAAGTTGAAAAAAAGACTAAATTGCCCCCTATTTTAATTATTAATTCTATATTTCATAAAATGTTTATAGGTATAGTTAACGAGAAATTTCAACGTACCAATTAACACGGGTATATTGCCATATTGAGAAAAAAGTAAACATGCCAATGTTTTCAACTCAAATGCATTTTAATTTTATAAAATAAAATTGTTAAATTATACATTTGTTGAAATAATTATTCAGTTAATTTTATTTATTTACAAATTTTTTAAAATAATTATAATTATAAATAATTTTTTATATTTATTTAATTTGGTGGTAACAATATTAAATTTTTAAAAATAAAAAAATAATTAGCAGTATTGTCATTACTTTTAAAATATATAAGGGTAAAATAGTCTACATATTATTATTTTTCCTCCTCTCCCCTCCTGAACCAAACAATATATCTCTCCTTCCCTCCCCCCTCCCCTCCATTAAAATCTCTCTCCTTCCCTCCCCCCCTCCCCTCCATTAAAATCTCTCCCCTCCCCTCCCCTCATTTGAACCAAACAAGGCCTAAATCTCTTGGAGTTATCACACAATTAAAAGCAAAAGCCTAAGTACATGTTACTTCCTTAGGTCACATTATAGAATATAACCACTAACTCATTCTCTAAACCTCCTAAATTTTTTCCCAAGGCTTCCCCTCTTATTCATTCATCATATATGACTAAAAAATGGGCTTGAAAAAATTTAAAACTATCCCTAGGTATATGAAACTCACTTAGCCAAACCTATGGAAGAATTTGGCCTTCATGGACTTTGATTTGTTTTCTTGATGGAGGAAGCACATAGGGAGGTTCTTAGGGATCTTAGGGACTCATTCAAATACTTATTTAAATATAGGAACAATTATATCAAGTTAGATTTTCAAGGGAGCACTTGGATCCCTAATGATTTTATCTTGTTTTCTAATGCCTTTTACTTGCTTCCAATGATAGATTTTTAATCCTTGCACTCCAAAACCTCTAATCCCCCCTTAGTTTGGATAGAAAATTGCCCCTAAGAATTGGGCTCATGGTGGCCAAATCGTGCAAGAGGAAGGGGGAGGAAGAAGCTACCAAAGAATGAAAGTTTTACCTTGTTTTCTTGCTTTCTTTTGGTTGCTTTTCACTTTCCTTGGTTGCCTCCTTTCAAATATGAATTTTTCCTCTTTGTTCTACCCCCAAAATAGTACCAAATATTTCAAGAAAATCGTAGGAGGAAAGGAGAGAAAGAGAAGAATAACTTTACTTAAGGAAGAACTAAGAAAATTCATGAATTCCATACCTTTTTCTTAGCCTTTTCTCCTTCCTTTACCTCCTCCCTTGTGCGCCTAAAATTTTTGGTCTTCCTCTCTATTTTTGGGCAGAAGCAAGTCAGTTTAAACTAAAGGAGAGTGAATGTGAACTTTAAAGAAGGATAAAGAAGCTTCCTTTTTTAAAAATTGTTTCCAATTTTACCCTTTGTAATGGCATTTCTGGTTTGGCTTTGTTTTAGCTCTTTTTTTAGAACCATCTTTTTCATTATAAAATTTAGATTCCTAATTTAGTAAAATGCCTTTGGAATCACTCAAATCAAAGCTAAAATCTTCTCGAATGAACTGGTCAAAATTTAGGTCAACTGATATTGGAAAACCTATACCGGAGGGGTTTTAACTGTCTTGGGGCTTCCCATGGTTCTTAGGTCCTCTGAGAACCCTGAAGAGCTTAAAACTTTCATTTAAAAAGCCCTTCTATGTATTTTTCCAAAATTACACTTATTTACAAAAATACCACTGGCCTTTCAGTAAATTTTTTGAATCACTGTGGCCCCGATTTCTGGGCAACTTAAGGCTCAAATCCTCATTTTCTATTATTTAGAATTTTATTCTAATTTTTGTTTGTCTTAAATAACTCATCTTAGGGTACTTGGTTTAAAAACTAACTCATTTTGGTGTCTTATGAAAAATCTAACGTTACAATTTGCAGTTTCCTACAATCACAAAAGGAACAATGTCAACACTTTCCCATGTAGTAGTACCTTCAAATCCCATGCAAGACCAAGTTGATGACAAAAATCAGTAGCCTCTAGTTCCTCCATTGAATCTCATGAGGAAATAAAGAATCGACTGGTTTTAGAAAATCCTTCACGAGTTTAAGATTCTTAACTTGAACAACCTCACTCATTAGTTCCATGCAAGAGTTTTAAGATTTTTTAACAAGGAGCGTGAAGCTCAATTTTTCATGACTTGGATATTGCCTGCAAGGTTGTTTAGAAACAAGGAAGTGTTATCCTTAGAAACTCTTTTCAAGGCTCATCCTCCAGCATGGGAATATAATTCTAAAGCCTTTGATTGATTGTGGGTTCAAAGTTAAGGCAGTGACACCAAATTTGTCAAGTTTGTTTCAAAGGACTCTAGTGAATCATAGCCTTATGATCTAAAAAGAGGGAAAAAGGACCTAGGACAGATTCCTCTACCTCAAAATCTATCAAATGTTGTAAGACTTGTGATTCTATACAAGTATGGAGGTGTCTATTTACACATAGATTTTGTAGTGCTTAAATCCTTTGAAGGGTTGAGAAATTCCATTGTTGCACAAAGCATGGGCCCTCTTTCCAAGCACTGGACAAGAATGAATAATGAAGTTCTTACTTTTGATAAGAATCACCCACTTTTGTTTTGATTTATTGAAAAATTTGCAAGAACTTGTAATGGGAACATATCGGGTTATAATGGTCCTTATGTTTTCTAGAGTGGTTGAGAGATTGAAAGAACAAGATGGTTTGAATTTCACAATCTTGTCTCCTATGTTATTTTGTCCTGTGAATTGGAAGCTGATTGGTGAACTCTTTAAGAAGCCAAAGAATGAGGATGAATCAAGAGAGATAGAAACCAAATTAGTTGAGCTTAAAAGTGGACAGATTTATGGAGTTCACTTACGGAAGAAGGAAGTGTCATGGAAAGACTGATATCAGATGTTTTGACTTGAATTTTGTCTTGACTGTTTCTCCTCTTTTTTGTATCTTTTTTAATCTATATAAAGAAGACCCTTATTTGATTTTTTTTTAGTACATTATTTGATGGTAAATCATTTTGAGTTAATCAAAATGGTTTAGGGGTATACTAGATTAAAGTTTATGATTTGTGAAATTAATTAGAATAATAAAAATTGAACAAGTTTAAGGTTATTTCAGTTTTAAAACTCTGAAAATTTTGTGATGTTCATAATTGTCAAGACATTTTATAATTTGTGATGTTTTTATATTATGTTTTGCTTAAGTTCAAATTTCCAATTGTCCTGAATTCTTGAAAAGCAAGATAGCTCTATTCCTAGTAATATGAAAAAAATAAAAAGGACTATTGGAAATTTTTTTCATTTTTGAATCTCAATAATCCAAAAAAATTCTTATATTGTAACTAGTGGTGTTTTATTTTAACTAAATTCTTTACCTCTTTATTTTCTTTTTCTCATTTACAATCGCACTTTGCTATGACTAGTTTCATCATCTAGCTTCTTTATTTTTTAAAATTATTTTTATTTCTTATACACAAGTTTTATGTGTGTTTAGTTTCTAATATTATTTCCAAACATGCCAACATCATGATCAATAAGTTCTGAATCTCAATTTTTTTTCCTATATAAGATTTGACCATGCAAATTGTTAATTAGTGCATCTATATTCCATAGTCTAATATTTTTTTTTATGTAGTCTATGAACATCTTTATGAGATATCGGAATAAATTAAACATTTTTAAGAATGAGGATGAATCAAGACGGATTGAAACCAAATTGAGCTCAGCTTAGCAGTGGAGAGACTTATTGAGTTCATTTATGGAACAAATAAAGCAGCAAATTGACAATTGGAGAAGGAAGCGTCAGGAAATTTAAAAATTGTTGTACTTCCCTTGACTGTTTCTCCAATCTTATATATATATATATATATATATATACATATATTAGATCTATATAAAGAAGACGCTTATTTGATATTTTTTAGATAAATCTTGTGAGTTAAATAAGATGGTTCATGGGTATACTAGACTTTAAGTTTATGTATGATATGACTACTTGGAAAAAAAAAATACTTTTACTTATGGGCTAACTAGGATGGTTCATAGGTATACTAGACTTAAGTTTACGTATGATATGACTATTTGGGGGAAAGAAATACTTTTACTGATGAAAGTGATCTTAAAAAAAATTGTGTGTGTTTTTATCAATTCAATCAAAGAAATTTTATTTTTTAAATTTACTAAGTAATATTTGTATTTACATGTAAATAAATTTAATGGTTGTAATAAGAATCCTACTTCAGGATAATGATTTGGTAACGTGATAATTTCAATCATACAACATTCAATATCCAACACCAAGTTAAAAGGTTTTTTTCTGAATCTGAAAAATCTCCTAAAAGTCTTCTTTCTAGTTAACTTACACTTACTACTTTAGGCATTATTTCTGTTGTGAGGGAGCCAAAATCTGCATCCATCCATATTGTAGAGGTAGCAATTACCCTCTGAAACTTACTCACTTTCTCTAATCAGTTTTAGAAATAGTTAACCTTTGAAACTTATTCACTCTCTCTATCAGTTTTGGAAATCTTGATGGATTCCATCCGCTTGATGGTTGTCCATGGATCCTGAAACTCAGGTTCTGAATTACTACCCCACAAAGGGATAGATATAGGTGAGTCACTATAATACTTAAAGGGATTGCTAAATTAATGTATGCTCTAATTATTTTTGACTAGGCAAAAAAATATTTTTATTCCCTTAATTTTATTTTATGTTTTACTTTTACCTCTTCATTTTAATGTATTTTACTTTGCTCACTTAATTTTATATAAGATTTTACTTTTATCACTTAATTTTATTTTGTTCTAATAACCTTTTACTAATTTAAATCTGTATATAATACCTTTTGTAAAAATGAGATAATGTGTTTATATTATCTCTAGCATCGATAAGGACTTCAATCTCTCTAATGAGATTAGAGATTAATGGTATTCTTTCAATAAGAAAGCCATCAAGAATAAAATAATGTTTGGGTGGTGATATGGAAGGATCTATGATGGGTAGAATCAAAGTTGGTAAAAAGTTAGCAAGATTAAATTAGCAAGAAACCACATAAAACAATTTTGTTATGCATATTGGCATTGGTGAAGAATATAAAATATTTTAGTAGTTGTTATAAGTTAAAGACCGAAATAATATAAGTAAAATTAAAGAATAAAAGTAAAACTTAGGAACTAATTTGAAATAAAATAAAATTAAAAAATAAAATTGGGACTGAAGATAAAGTTAAGAGACCAAAATGGTATTTTTTTTCCTTGAATAATATATTTCCATCAGAGTCAGAGATAAACCATACTGTTTGTTGGAGAATATTGTAACTTTATCTTAGATGCTACAAATTCTGCTATCTAAGAAGAACAAAAATAATATTTGATGAAATTTTTTTAAAATTATTATTTTAGTCTTTATAATTAATTTTAGCAAGTTTTCTATTTAGACTTTATAGTTTAAAATTTTTTAATTTTAAAATTTTTTAATTTAATTTTTGTTGCTAAACTTTCATACATGTTTTGTTAAATTATGCCAATTTAAACAATCATATGTCATCTTGGTACTACCATAAGCACAATTTATGCCAACAAAAGGATAAAAGTAGATATTGAAACGAAATTTAGTAATACACATAACTTGTGATATAACAATATATGTTAAGTAATTTGAATGACCTAATATAAATAATGTACATTTAGAATATTAAGATAGTATATGGTTGTACACAAGATTAAATTAAAAGATTTAAAATTATAAGGACTCAATTATAAATTTCTAAACTATAAGAACTAAATTAAAAACTAATAGTAAAATTATAAGGACAAAAACAATAAGTTCACAATTTTTTTTAAGTATCTTCGTAGCAAACTTGATTGATAAGATATTTAGTAATAATTTTCAATAATCAATGTAAATGACATAATAGACCTTATATTTATATGATTGAAAAAATTAGTTAATTAGTCTTCGCAGCTTAACAATTTCAAAGAGGAGCCTATTAGCCATAACCGATAATAATTTCTTTACATAAATAAGTATAATAAAAATTAAATCAGAAGAATATATTTTTATGACAGGATTAGAAGATATAATTAAATTTTCTTACTTGATAGCTAGTGTTTAGCATTGGTACTTATGAAAATATTGTCACTGATTATGTTTTAATTAGAAGAATATTGTAACTAATTGTGTTTAAATTAAAAACCGCAATGACAGAAAAAAAAAATATAAGAGACAATATAAGACTCAATAACAATATAATTCGGATAATTCTTTATATTTAAGTAAAATATAAAAGTAATTTTAGTTATTTTAAATTTATAAAAGCTAAAAATTTTAAATTTTAATTTTTGTGTGGTCATTAGGAAAAAATTGATAATTGAATTAAAATTAAGAGAAAATATTTAGTGAAATTAATTAATATAAAAAAAAATTGAACAAGTTTAAGGTTATCTCAATTTTAAAAGTTTGAATATTTTACTTATGTTTTTATTTTGAGTCTATATATTTTTTTATAAAGATTTTTATTAAGTTTGTGATGTTTTTATATTATATTTTACTTTAAGTTCAAATTCCAAATTGTACTGCACGCATTGTTGAATAACAAGACATTTCTATTGCTAGTAATTAAAAAAAAAAGGACCATTGGAAAATTTTTTTCATTTTCAGTTATCAAGAGTTCGAAAAACATTCTCATTTATTAAAATGTTTGTTAAAAAATTTATAAAGGTTTAATGTTATTATAATTGTAATGAATCGTGTTTTATTCTAACTAAAGTCTTTATCTCTTTATTTCTTTTCCTCATTTATAACGTCACTTTGCTATGGCTAGCCTCATCATCAAACTTTTTATTTTTTTGAAATTATTTTTATTCACTGTACACAAGTTTGATGTGTCTATTTTCTAATATTATTTCCAGACATACTAGCATTGTAACACCATATTCATCTAACCTTTCCCCATCTCATTTCTGGTTACTTTCCTTTAGCATGGCACTTTCCAAGAAAAACTCAAATAAAATAATAGATTATTTTATGTTGCGTAGCACTTAGATTTTTCATTTCGCATTATATGGACTATATTAACTCATTCATATCATTCTCCAATTAAAATACATTCATACAACTCTAAACCATCTCAAAATGTCACAAGAATCCTGAGTCTAGAGCATACATTCACAAAACAATACAATTAGCCTTGGGTTCTACTGCTAGATTTTTTGTACCAATTTTGAAAAATCATAATTAAATCTAAAAAAATAAAATCAAACACACTATACCTTTTTGGAAAGTTAAAGATGTTATATGTAAAAAAAAAAAAAAGTCCAAATCAAAACAGTAATGTTTAGTTACTGAAAATCGATGAAACAGTATCAAAGGTATTGTTGCATTACCAATACTTACTCTAAACTTCAAAAATTCATATCTCTCTCTACTCAGGCATCTAAATGAGGTGGTTTTAGTGGCCATAGAAAGCTTATCATATCTAGTTTGTAATTCTAAAGTTTCATGAGTATTGGACACCATTTGATCCTCAAATGATAGAAGAGAAGAAATTGACCATATAAATAGTAACCATATTAGTAAGTAGAAATTTGGCAACTTTAAAAATTCATAATTAATTTTACAAAGCTCCAAATAACCTAGTCTTTAGCTTTCCAAAAATCTCTGGATGAGATCTATATGCATCTCAAATTTCATGAGAGAAAATTCGTCCATTTAGTCAGTTTGTGCTATAGGGTTGTAATTTGGTCATTCTGAGCTTTTTAAAAGGTCACAAAAAGTCCAATTTAGCTTCCAAGACTTTTAAGGCCACTTAAGCACGTGGAAAAGTGTAAGAATAGCCTATTAAACATGTCTCAAAAGTCCATAAACCTAGATCTTACAAATTCACTCTCTCACTTAATGATATACATAAAGCATACATAAGCAATTCTTGCCATCCATTGTAAAAAACTTACTATATCATTCAAATGTTATCAATTCTCATATATACATCAAGTATCCAAATAATTACACATGTTCAAAAGGGTTTACAACAAATTCATCATAAGATTACATCATATTCCATTAAAGTAGGTACAAAGTGAATACATAACATATTTCCATGTCAATCATATTCCTTTAAGCTTGGTGGCTTCCATTTCTTTATTGACTTGGTCAACCTAGACATGTTAGGTAATGAAGAGGGAAGAGTGAGATTCTAAAAATCCTAATAACTCTTTTCCCTTTCAACCATACATAAAGAATGCAATTTCAAATCTAAAAATGAATACATGGTTATCTTGAAATTCATAAACATACATGGAACATGTTTCACATTCAAAAAGTCACATATGACATACATAGGCTTGCTAAGACAATGGTTTAGCCTCGTCCATTCTCTTTGAGACTTTTAGACTTTCCTCATCCATTTTCTCAGGGGACTTATGACTAAGTCTCACTCTTCTAGAGACTTTTGGCTTTGTCTCACCTATTCTTAGAGACTTTTAGCTTATCCTCACTCTTAACCTATTTAAGGGACTTTTGGTTTCACCACACTCAAGCAAGCCATTCATGTTCATAAAAACATTATTTAAGCATATAAGCATAGCTTCATGGTATCATAGCATATAAATACATGATAGAAACATCTTTCATGGCTTAAACATACACACATACATTCAAAGACAAGAAAACATCCATAGATGTATGAGAGAAAGGAGAGAGAGCTACCTTGTATGCAAGAAAACACTTTCTTTCTCAGAAAATCTTCCTCTTCCTTGGCCAAACACTCACAAAGATGTGGGACTTAATTCCTTTAGCCTAAACACATTAAATGGGATCTAGTTATGCTCTTAGAACTAATTCTAATGTCACGCATACACTAGAAAGCTAGATGGCTCATATAGTTTAATTATAATTCCATAAGGCACCTAATGAAGCAACCTTAGGAAAACATGATCTTGGTTCCATTTTCTCCCTTAATCTATGACTCTTGGCTCCATTTAGACTCCTTAGAGTTATCACACCTTCATTTCAATGAGCCTAACTAGGTATTGCTTCATTATACTACTATATGGAACCTATACCTCCATTACACTTTCTAGAATTTCTAAAATTTTTTTAAGGCTCCCTCTCCTACTCTCCCATCATATATGATACAAAACTAGGCTTGAAAAAAATTAAAATACTCCCTAAGTGCATATACCCCTTTAAGTTGAGGCTATGCTTCCATTTAGTACAAATGGAGTTTGTTTGATTTTTTTTTATGGGAGAAGCATGTGGAAGGCTCCCTTGATGTCTTAGGAGCTCATATAAACTATTAGACATCTTAATTTATGGCTAGAAATCATCCTACAAAACAAGATGCAACTAAAAACCTATGTTAGGCATCTTGAAAAATCATGGTTCTTTGTTTGTTTGTTTATTTATTTATTTATTTATTTTGTATATTCTTGTTTTCCACACTCTAATTCCTAAGATTCATCATTGGTTTGGTTCAAAATTCAATCTCTCTTGGCTATCTATATAGTGGTTGAAATACACAAGAAGAAGGACAAGGAAGAGTAAGCATGGAAATAACAAAACTATCTTGGTTTCCTAGCTTTTCTTAGATACTCTTCCTTTTAATTTGATTCTCCTCTCCAAATTCAAAATTCTATCCTCTAGTTTGACCTCAAAATAACACCAAAAACTTCAATAAAACTTTAGGAAGAAGGAGGAGAAGGAGGAGATTAAGTTTATTAAAGGAAAGACCAAGAAAATCTATGAATTTCATACCTTTCTTGCCTTATTTTTCTTCTTCCTCTTTCCTTCTCTTGTGCACCTCTCTCCCTTGGTCTCACTTCTATTCTTTGGGCAAAAATAAGGTCGGCTAAGTGAGGGAGAGAAAGGGGACATATCATATGTAAGGAGGAGGATTAAAATTGTTCATTAAACATTCCCGTTATATCCTTTCTTTTTGGCATTTTCATTTCCAGTTTGTTTTAGCTCTTTTTTTAGAACTATATTTTCCATCATAAAATTTAAGTTCTCTAACTTATAAAATGCCTTTGGAATTACTCAATTTGGAGCTAAAACCTTTATGAATAAAATAGTTAAAGTTCGGCTCCACTGTTGTTCGAAAATATATACTGGAGGGGTTTTAACTATCTCGAGGCTTCCCATAATTTTCATGATCTCTGAAAACCTTAGAGAACTCAAATTTTCCATTTAAAAATCCCTTTTAAGTATTTTAAAAATTGTCCAAAATTACTAAAATGTCATTCTGTTTCATAACATTTTGTCAAATTCTGTCTAGTTATTTTGGCTCTAGTTTCAAAGTACCTTTAGCCTCCTATTTTCATTACTTAATATTTAGATCATTATTCTAATTTTTCTAGTTTTTAACTAATTTATTTCAGAGGACTTACTCTTAAAACATATTCGCTTTTATTTTTTTTACAAAAATCGAGTCCGGCCATGTCCAAAACTAGGTTTCGTAGCCAAAGTTTTATTCCTCTTGAGCTATCTTTCTGTTGCTCAGGAAAATGCATCGCTAGTGGGGGAGAGTACTACTCCCACTTATATAGCCTTAGCCCAGGATCTTCCTTTTCGATATGGGACTTCACATTCCACCTCTTTTTGAGACCAACCCATCCTTAGGTTGCGTATGTGGCTAGGCCAGCTCTGATAGCACCTCCGTATAGAGCCTCTAACGATATTATCTTGGGTCCAGCCATATCCGAAACTGGGTTCCATAGTTAGGGCATTGTTCCTTTTGAGCCATCTTCCCATCATTTAAGAAAATGCATCACTGGTGGGGAGAGTACTACTCCCACTTATATGGCCTTAACCTAGGACCTTCCTCTCTTATGTAGGACTTTACATTCCTCCATACAGAGCCTCTAGCAATATTGTCCTCAGTGTGGCCATATTCGAAACTAGGTTTCGTAGCCAGGGTTTTGTTCCTCCTGAGCCATCTTCTCATCACTTAGGAAAACATATCACTAGTGGGGAAAGTACTACTCCTACTTATATGGCCTTAGCTCAGGAACTTTCTCTCCGATATAGGACTTTACATTCCATCTCCTTTTGGGACCAACCTGTCTTTGGGTTGCACATGCAGCCAAGCTGGCTCTAATATCACCTCCGCATAGAGCCTTCAGCAATATTGTCCAGGTTCGACCATGTTCGAAACTGGGTTTTGTAGCTGGGTTTTGTTCGTCCTGAGCTATCTTCCCATTGCTTAGGAAAATGCATCACTAGTAAGAAGAGTACTACTCCCACTTATATGGCCTTAGCTCAGGACCTTCATCTCCGATATGGGACCTTATAAGCATCATGATCAATAAGTTTTAAATTTCATTTTTTTTTCTTTATATAAGACTTGACTGTACTAGGAAAATGTTAATTGGGGTATCTATATTCCATAGTTTGACATTTTTTTTATACATGGTTTATGAACATTTTTATGAGATATTGGAGTAAATTAAACTTCTTAGATCATGTTTGGTATGCTAAAATCATGAGTAAGAAATGAGCAAGGGATATGTAAAAAAATTTAAAATAAATTAAACCTCTTAGATCATGTTTGATGAGTTGAATTTAATCACCCATTTGATATTCCCACACTTGTTGGAATTTGGATTGCCTTCTCATGAATGAAAATCATTCTTAGGAAAGAAAAATAAGTTTATCATCTTGCTTCCTTACCTAAATATCTCCCCTACTGTCCAAGCTTCATCCTTTACCATAGTCTTCATTGGTTTGCCCATCATCTAGCCATTACTAGTTATATAAAGAGTCAAACAAACAAACTTTCATGAGTTCTCTTCTTTGATTTCCTTTCTTTTTCTCTCTTCATACTTCAATATCTTTTTCCTATAAATGGTGTCTAAAAGAAATCAAAGTAACAATAAACTAAAGCATAACTTTATATATGAATTTTCATTTACTAGCTAATCAATCATGGTTAGGGTTTTTGTGCATGGTGAAGTTAGGTCTATACTTAGTTAGCCTTGTTAACCCATGTACATTATTGATGATTTTTGCTTGTTCTTTGTTCATTTTGCTCCAAAGTCTAAATTTTATATTTTCTAAATGCTTGTGTTTACTAACCATCATAAATGAGCATTAAGCATTTTAGTCAAATTAAAACTATTGACTTGCCTAAACAAGATATTCATGTTTACTTTATTTTATTGATTTAATTTTTGTTCTTTTTGGACTATTTTTAATGATTAATGATTAAACAGATGTATTTAATTTGAGTGGGGTGTTTGGCTTGTTGATTCAACTAGAGTATGGAAGGTTTAGCTCAAAGCTTAGATTTTTGGGATTATATTTCAAGCTTGAAAGGTCTTGATCAGAGATGGAGTTTATTGATATTATTATGTATATTCTATTTTAGAGGGTAAGAGAATGCAAGTTTTGAAGAATGTTTTTTATATACTTCTTTTGTTTTATAACTATGTAATGAATTGGATTTATTATTGGGAGAATTATATTTAGGGACCCAGAGTTAAAAATATTTACTCTGAAGGATCTATTATCATTGTTTTAGAGTTAATTACTATTGGTTTTAACAAAAAATAGTTGAACCCAATAGTAACAGGTCTTTCAGAATAAATATCTTTACTTCTGGGTACTTCTTTATAATTCTCCCTTTATTATTTGTCTTTGCTTGTGGTCATTGTTTAGGAAATGTTATCACGTGGGAGGTTTTGTCCTTTTTTTTTACCTTACATTTTTATTATTTTGTGAAATATTATAATAACATTGAGGTATGATGAAATCTTACTACAATTTTCATATATCACAAAAATAAAAATGCAAGGTAAGAAAAAAAAAATGAAAACATGAATCATGCAATAAATGTTATCTACTCACAAAACCACAATAAATATTGGCATTATTGCCCACTACTTTTTAACAATTCATTGGTTGAGAGTTGCCTAAAGAATTCTATAAATAATTTTCTAACTTTTTGGGATATCCAACTTTCAGGAGAGATGCTACTAGATTTCTAGTAACCCTCAAGTGAATTATACGTGCTTGTATATTTTTTAAACCTATAAGATGTATGTGTTATTTTGAATTGTGATATTATAGTTGAGTTTAGATTCTTAATGCTAGCTTGCAGCGTTGTCCTCAGCCAACTGCCAGCAAAGTTCCAAATACACAATAAGCTGCAGTCACTGGTTATGTAAAAAGTCAAACAAACAAACTTTTATTAGTTCTCTTCTTTGATTTCCCTTTTTCTTTCTCTCTTCTTACCTCAAGTTCCTATCATCCTTTTCTTATGGATGGTGTTTGAAAGAAATTAAAGTAACAATAAATTAAGGCATAACTTCATATATGAATTTTCATTTACTAGTTAATTGAATATGGTTCGGTTTTTTGTGCATGGTGAATTTAGTTCCAGCCTTGTTAACCTATGTACATTATTAACGATTTTTGTTTGTTCTTTGTTCAATTTGTTCCCAAGTCAGGATTTTATATTTTCCAGATGCTTCTGTTTGGCAACGATGATAGATGGGCATCAAGCGTTACACTCAAATTAAAACTACTGTCTTGCATAAACTAGATATTCATGTTTTCCTCTGTTTTATCAAGTTAATTTTTGTTGTCTCATGGACTATTTTCAATGACTAAACAGACGTATCTAATTTGACTGGGGTGTTCGGCCTACTGATTCAACTGTAAGGGAAGTTTGGCTCAAAGCTTGGATTTTTGAGACTACATTACAAATTTGAATGGCTTTGATCAGAGAGGGACCTTATTAATATTGTTGTGCATATGCTGTTTCAAAGGATAGTAGAATGCAGTTTCGGAAGAATGTTCTTTATATACTTTTGTTGCATTTATAGTCATGTAATGAATCGGATTTTTTATTTGTCTCTGTTTACGGTCACTGTTTGGGAAATGTTATAACGTGGGAGGTTCTATGCATTTTCTTTTTAACCTTGCATTTTATTTTTGTTTAGGAAATAATAAAAATGCAGGCAAGTAAGAAGCTCTTACTACAAATAAATCACCCTATTTATAATAATTTAATATTAATGAATTGTTTCAGTAAAAGCAATGCTTAAACAAATGTACAAGTCAAAAACTATAAGAGCATCCTTACAGCTGTGCATGAAATCATAATGTGAAGGGTATTCATATTATTACCATTAAAGCAAGTACAAATGCTATCAATCGCCATACCTCTGTCTTGAACGACAATCTACAAAGCCTGGAACAATTGGTGCAGGTGAGTTCCTTTGTTACATACTGATTTACTGATTTTTCCGTCATGATCACCTTTGTAATTAGGTTTCAAGCATATTAGCAAGATTAATAAAAAATTTCCATGTTCCTTATTCATATTCCCTCATCTTTGTTGACTAAACCCATTCATTGATGCTAGATATGATACAATAAAAGAAAAATTGGGAGTAAAAAAAGAATGGTTAAGACAAATAAATACGCCAAATAAAAGTAATTAAGAGTTGTTATTTAGAAATAAAAATAAATTAATTTACTATAAATATATAGAATTTTAAGTTATTTGTCTTACATAGATTCTTGATGCCTAGGTCATAAAGTTGTGCAAATTTGAAAAGGTATGTTTTTGTCAATAAAATTTTCAGAAGATAAATTATGTATAGAAGATGTCGTACATGGAAGCTTACTGGTTTCATGTATGCATCGTTTCATCTTCTTTTTATAGTCAAAAGTTCTTGTCCTTCATGAAGCTACTTTCAAGTAAGCTTTCACCATTAGCACCAAACTTAAGAAGATCTAAGTATAAATGACAGCAGAATTTTATAAATCATGTTTTGCTAAATTAATTCTAATTAAAAATTAATGAGCAATAATATACGTATGACCTTTCTCTAATTACACATTTTCTTATTCCGTAGAAACATTTGATGTTGGACCGCATAGACAACACATTTAGAAAAGAAATCATGCTTGTAATTAGATCGAGAAAATGACATTGATGCTTCAAATAAAATAGGTATAAAAAAATGACTAAAAATTTTGAAGGAGATAAAAGAAAAAGGAAATTAGACTTTTTAAGTTTTTTTTATCAATAGGTTAATTTTTTTAAAAATTCTTAGGTCTTTTATTCCCATTTTAATCATGAGAACAGTTTTTAATACCAAATTTATACACTTACATAATAAATAAAAAATCTCTATAAAAAATATATAAACTCAAAATTAAAACATAAGTAAAATTTTCATAAAAGTTGAAATAACCTTAATCTTGTTCAATTTTTTCTTATTTTAATTAATTTTCTCTTAATTTTAATTCAATTTCAAATTCTTTTCTTCTAATGACTAAAAAAAATTAAAAATTAAAATTTTTAGCTTTTATAAATTTAAAATAACTAAAAATACTTTTATATTTTACTTAAATTTAAAGAATTATCCCAATGATATTGTTATTGAGTTTTTATATTGTCCCTTATATTCAATTTTTTGTGTCATTGCAGTTTTTAATTTAAGCACTATAATATCTTATGATTTGAAAATCCAAATCATCCTTAAAAAGTGAAATGAATAACTTACAAGAGATCATAGGCCTAACGAAGGCCAATATAAACTACAATAAATTGAAACTAAAATCTGAATCGATTAATTAATGAATGAGGACCCTAAAGTAGAGTGGATTGAGGTTAACTGAGATTTGAATGTTAATTAGAATATCAAAAAATGTGGATTAGAGTTTTAGGATAGCCCAAAATCGAAGCCAAAATAGCCAAATAGGAAAATACGAGGGGCAATGGCAAAATTGTAATTTTGGGCAAGTTTTGGAAAACTCCAAAAGAGGGATCTTTAAATGAGAAATTGAGTTTTTCAGGGCTTTTAGAGGCCTCCAAAACTATAGGAATCATTATAATGGTTAAAACTCTCCTAATGTGCATTTTTTGGTAAAGAGTTGATCGAAAGTTTGACCAAAGGGTTCAATAAGGTTTTAAATCCAATTTAGATGGAATCAAAGGCATTTTATAAATTTGAGGACTTAAATTTTATTATGGGAAAGATGATTCTTGAAAAAGAGTTAAAATAAGTCTAAAACAGAATTGGCAAATACAAGAGACCTAAATGTCATTTTGTAGAACAAATTCTTCTCCATTCTTCTGTTATAAGAGGCGTCCTTTTCTCTCTCCCATATGACCAACTTTGTGTGCTACTTAAAACGGAGGAGGGAGCTAAATATAAGGACACATATAAGGGGCCCAAGAAGGAGGAGAAAGAAATTACGAAAGATATGGAACTTTAAGGATTTTCATGGCTTTCCTTCTTAAAATCTTATTCTCCTTTCCTTGCTCTATTTTTCTATGATTTTGATGGATTGATTGGTTCTATTTTGGCTTTGGTTCAAAGGAGAAAGATTAGAAATTCAAGAAGGAAGTTAAAGCAAAAAGAAAGACTCTTGGGGAGAGCTTGGAATTAAGGTAAATCTCCTTGCATCTTTACTTCTTCCTTCTTGCTCTTTATGTGTGGTGTCTTAGTCAAAAACATAACAGCCTAAGGGGGAGAAAGTTTTGACCTAGAACTAGTAAAAAAAACCCATGAATTAGACCATGGGAACTTAGGAAATGCAATGGAGAGCTAGTAAAATTCAAGACTAGGAAGTTAAAGATTCTTGAATACTTTATAAAAATTGATTTGATTCATGAATTTCCTAATATATGTGAGTATTTGTTTGAGTTTCTAAGACCCCCTAGAAAGTTTCCCAACTGCCTCTCCCATCAAGGAAAATTTGCAAAATCCATAGGCTCCATTTCCCTTGCATGTCTCGGCCAAGCTTGGATGTTAAAGGTAGAGAGTCTTTTAATTTGTTCTAAGTTTGGTTTGAGACTTTATGTGATGGAAGAAGATGGGGGGAAGCCTTGAAAAGAATTTAGAAGCCATAGATTGGGAGATGAGGCAATAGGTTCCATAATGTAGCCTTAGAAAGCATCTTGTATCTAGACTCTTGGAAATGATTATGTGTTGATTCTAAGGACTTCAAATGAAATCAAGAAGACTAGATATAGGAAGATAAGGGAACCAAGAACTTAAATTATGGTAATTGCTTCATTAGACCATTAATGGAGCTATTATATAACTAATAGGCAAAGTGTGCTTCCTAAATGTTTGTTTAATGCTTTAGCTTATTCCAAGGGAGTAATGAAATGCTATTTGTTGTGTTTAGGCCAAAGAGAACAAGCTCCATCTATTTGTGGGTGTGAAATTGAAAAGGGAAAGAAATAACTAAGCAGGAAGCTTGTGTTGAATTGCCAAAATAGCTCTCCATTCCTTTCTTATGTGTAATATGGTTGTATGAATGTCATTTGATGCATATATGTGTGTTTGAATCTTGAGAAATGCCATATGCTATTATTTGACTTTTATGGTACCATTATGTCTCTTGATTGGCATTTGATTATGAAATTGTACTCTATGGGTGAAGTTATACCAAAAGTCCTTTGTTCTGGGTTAGGTGAAGTCAAAAGGCCCTAGGAGACAAGGCTAAAAGTCTCTTGAATAAGTGAGATTAAGTCAAAAATTCCTAGACCAAGGGTAAGGTTAATCCAAAGTCTTAAAAAAAAATAGAGTGAAGCTAAACCAAAAATCCTTTGAGTATCTCCTTTAGCTTTGATGTGTTGTTATTAAGGGTGTTCATTGACCCGGTTGGCCCTAGGGGCCCACCCTAACCAGACCTAATCGAGTCGGGCCGGGTGGGACCGGGCTAAAAATATAAATGGGTAGAACTTTAAATAAAACTATATCAGGTCAGACCGGGCCAGGCCATGGGCAAAGACATTCTGCCCAACTTGCCCTAATATTTTTTTTTTTAGTTATTAATATCTTGTCATCTTATATATATATATATATATATGTTTATTTTATCTAATTCTCTTTATATACTGTAACTTTTATTATCTATTTAAACTCTCCTTATTTTTTAATTATTTTTATTATTGATGTACATGCTTACTGATATTTCTTTTATTGAATAATAAAAATACACGTATTTACCTAAAACTAATTATATTAGTATAGCTTATATTTTATTTGATAATACTAAGCTATTTTTTTATTATTGATAAAAATATGAAAGTTCCAAATACCTATTATTTTGAAGTATATGCCTATGAGTCTACAAAAAAAATATTTTTATATTAAGTATCAATTCAAAAAAAAAAAAATTTCGGCAGCCCTAAACCACTTTAACCTGCCCTAAAATCAGGCTTGTTTCGGGTTGGGCAGGGCCATGGGTATAAAAATAAGTCTAATGTCTTAATCGAGTCGAGCATTGGGCATACTAGATGTCCGGCCCGACCCTGCTCATGAACACCCCTAGTTGCTATGGCATGGAAATTATGAATGAAATGCCTTTTTGAAAGTGCTTTGACATGCTTGTATCTCATGACATGATTGCATGCCTTGGTTACTTATTTGAAAGGATATATGAGCTATTGAGATTCCATGAATCTCACCTTCTTCCCTTTCCCATTTCAATATGCCTAGGTGGAGTTCAAGAAAGCCAACGTGGAAGCCAAGGAACTTGAGTAGCCACATTTTGCCATTGATGTAGGTTTTGATGTAAAGAATTGTTAAAGTTTGTATGTATATATGATTTTTGAGATGTAAATACTTGAGCAAGTATAAAAGCATGTATATGTAGTGTATGTACCAGATTTGGAACAAAATCAATGAGATAATTAATTTTGGGCACTTGATGGCTTGCTTGTAATTGTATATTCTTACTTATGGCATAGTGAGTTTAAATTGTGTGATGCTTTAGACCACTTGGGGAGCTCATGTATGCTGTGTTTATGCTCCCAAATGTGCTTATGAGGTGGTGGCATAATTAAGAGCCGTATGGACCATTTTTGACCCCTTTATAATCTTAAAATGACCATATTCCAGAGCTATGTCAAGATCTGACCAAATGAGTTCTTCTCAACTTGAAATTTAGCATGCACATAGGCCTTTTCAAGACTTTTTTGGAAAGTTAAAGTGCATATTATTTGGAGTTTTAGAAAATTTTTGGTGAATTTTCAAAGTTGACAATTTTTAATAGTTTTGGTTCTATTACTGTACAAGTGGTTAGAAATTTTGCTTTTATCATTTATAGACTAAATGATGTTCAATGGTTATGAAATTTTACAAGAATAAACTAGACTTTCACAGTGACTATAACACTAGAAGAACCTTAATTAAATGTCTGTAGAGGGAGATATAAATTTTTAAAATTTCAAATCAGTATCAGGGACGCTAGAAGACCTTGGTTATTGTTCTATCCATTTTTGAGGTCTAAAGGCTTCTGAATTGGTCTGGACTTATTTTGCCCCTCTAGCTAACATCTTTAGCTTTCTAAATTGGTATAATTTGCCCAATTTTAATTTTTTTGGAATTAGTTACGAACTTTTAAAGTTTATATTAGTAACTTATATCAGAAACACTGAGCAATCTAACTTATGTCATTTTTTTATTATCAAACGTGGTCCAAATAATGTATTATAGCTTGGAATTATTTTTAGTATAAATTTAACATCTAGAGCTTTTCACAAAGCTATTATGTGATTGATTTTGATTTTTCTAGAATTAGTTATGATTTTTCAAAATTACTATCAGAAAACTACCACTGGAACTTGAGAGTCAAAGTGAGATTTTTTGGTTTTGGTTCCAAATCCATGAGAAATGGTTCTTGATCTATGTTGTAAGCCTCAAATTGAGTTTTTCTAGTATGTTTAAGTATGCTATGGATGGACATAAATTGAGGTAGATTTAAATGGGCCATATGGGTAGGATTTAATGAATTTGCCCCTTGAAAGTGATTAATTCCCTCACTAAAGGCATGAAAGTCCTTGATGGGGAATGTTTTATGCCCCATGTGGTAATGTTTCTAGTTAAGCACACATATTACAATTGATTTGGCATTAAATCAACAGAATTCTAAGTTTGGAACTACATTTTGTAGACAAGATCCAAGGTCCCATCAACAAGATCTTATATTTTACATTAAGAAATTTGAGACCTTGTCGATAAAGTTTTCGATTAGAATGCAAGGTCTTTTCTTTAGTATAAAAAGGCTTATAAATGGTGATGGTTTGACAAACACAATTAGTTACAATATTCTTCTAATTAAAACACAATCAGTGACAATATTTTCATAAGTACCAATGCTAAACACTACCTATCAAGTGAGAACATTTTAATTATATCTTCCAATCCTATCATAAAAATATATTCTTTTAATTTGATTTTTATGTTACTTATTTATATAAAATAATTATTATCGGTTATGGCTAATAGGCTTCTTTTTGAAATATTGAGCAGCGATAACTAATTAAGTAATTCTTTCAATCACATAAATATAAGGTCTATTATGTCACCACGCAAACACTATATTTTGTTCTTGATGGCTTTCTTGTTGAAAGAGTACCATTAATCTCTAATCTCACTAGAAAGATCAAAGTCATCACCAATGTCTATAGATAAAATAAACACATTGTCTCATATTTACAAAAGATATTGTAATAAATAGTTTTAAACTAGTAAAAGGTTATTAGAACAAAATAAAATCAAAAGATAAAAATGAAATCTTATATAAAATTAAGAGAATAAAGTAAAATGAATTAAAATTAAGAGGCAAAAGTAAAATATAAAATAAAATTAAAGAAAGAAAATATATTTTTGCGTTGTCAAAACTAATTGGAGTAGACATTAATTTAGCAATTCTTTTGATTATTACAGTGACTCACTTATAATTATGTCTATTCCTTTGTGGGATAGTAATTCAGAACCTGAGTTTCAGGATCCATGGGCAGCAATCAAGAAGATGGGATCTATCAAGATTTCTAAAACTGATAGAGAGAGTGAATAAGCTTGGAAGGATAACTATTTCTAAAATTGATTAGAGAAAGTAAGTAAGCTTCAAAGGGCAACTGCTACCTCCACAATATGGATGGATGCAGATTTTGGCTGCCTCACAACAGAAATAATGCCTGAAGTAGCAAGCGTAAGTTAACTAGGAAGAAGCCCTTTAGGGGATTTTCAAATTCAGAGAAAAACCTTTCAACTTGGTGTTGGATGTTGAATGTTGAATGTTGTATGATTGAAATTATCTGGTTGCCAAATCATTATCTTGAAGTAGGATTCTTGTTACAATCATTTATAATTAATACAAATTTATTTGCATATAAATACAAATATTACTTAATTAAATTTTAAAAAATAAGATTTCTTTGATTCAATTGATAAGAACACCCAATTTTTTTTAATATGATTTTCATAAGCATTTTTCTCTCCAAATAGTAATATCATATATAAACTAAGTCTAGCATACCCAGGAGCCATCTCACAAGATTTATCATCAAATAATTTGCTTTAAAAAAATCAAATAAGGGTCTTCTTTATATAGATTGAATTGATAAAAAACACCTAAAATTTTTTTACTTAATATCATTTTCATAAGTAGAAGTTTTTTTTTTCCAAATAGTCATATCATACATAAATTTAAGTCTAGTATACCCATGAACTATCTTAATTAACTCATAAGATTTATCATCAAACAATTTGCTAAAAAAATCAAATAAGGGTCTTCTTTATGTAGACTATATATATATATATATATAAGATTGGAGAAAGAGCCAAGGGAAGTAGTACAATTTTCAAATTCCCTAAGGCTTCCTTCTTCAATAGTGAATTTCCCACTTTGTTCCATGAGTGAACTTAACAAGTCTCCCCACTGCTAAGCTAAATCAATTTGATTTCAATCCATCTTGATTCATCTTCATTCTTAAAAATGTAAACATTTGCTCTAATATCTCATAAAGATGTTCATAGACTATGTAAAAAAACAAATCAGACTATGGAGCATAGATGCACTAATTAACAATTTGCATAGTCAAGTCTTATCTAGAAAAAAAAAAAAATTGAGATTCGGAACTAAATAATCATGATGTTGGCATGTTTGGAAATAATATTAGAAAATAAACACACATCAAACTTGATAAAAATAATTTTAAAAAATAAAGAAGTTAGATGATGAGTGAGACTATAAATAAGAAAAAGAAAATAAGAAGGTAAAGACTTTAGTTAAAATAAAATATGATTAATTACAAGTATAATAACATTACATCTTTATAAAATTTTTTAACAAACATTTTAATAAATAAGAATGTTTTTTGAATTATTGAGATTCAAAAATATAAAAAAAATTTAATAGTCCTTCTTTTTAATAGCAATAGAGATGTCTCATTTTTTAAGAATTCAGTACAATTTGCAATTTGGAATTTGAACTTAAGCAAAACATAATATAAAATCATCACAAACTATAAAAAGTCTTAACAATTCTTAAAACAATATGAACACCAAAAAATTTATCAAAATCTTTATAAAAATGTATATATAAACTCAAAATAAAAACATAAATAAAATTTTCAAAGTTTCAAAATTGAAATAACCTTAAACTCGTTCAATTCTTTTGCAATTTAATTAATTTCACAAATCATAAACTTTAGTCTAGTATACCCTAAACAATCCTAATTAACTCAAAAAGATTTACCATCAAGTACGTTACTAAAAAAAAAAAAAATCAAATGAGAGTCTTCTTCAAGAAAAACAATCAAGAAAAATTCAAGTCAGAACGCCTGATATCAGTCTTTCAATAACACTTCCTTCTTCAATTATCAATTTACTGCTCACTTTGTTGTTCCATAAGTGAACTCCATGAGTTTGCCCACTTCTAAGCTCAACTAATTTGGTTTCTATCCATCTTGATTCAACTTCATTCTTTGGCTTCTTAAAGAATTCACCAATTCGCTTCCACTTCACAAGATAAAAAGAAATAAGAGACAAGATTGTGAAATTCAAACCATCTTGTTCTTTCAATCTCTCAACCACGCCAGAAACCATATAAGGAACATTATAGCCCTATTTGTTCCTATTAGAAGTTCTTGCAAATTCTTCAATAAATCAAAATAGAAGTGGGTGATTCTTATCAAAATAAGAACTGCGTTAGTCAATCTTGTCCAGTGCTTCGAAAGAGGGTCCATGCTTTGTGCAGCAATGCAATTTCTCAACCCTTCAAAGGATTTAAGAACTATAAAATCTGTGTCTAAATAGACACATCCATACTTGTATAAAATCACAAGTCTTACAAGATTCAATAGATTCTGAGGTAGGAGGAATCCGACCTGGGTCCTTGTTCCCTTTTCTCAGACCACGAAGCCATGATTCAGCTGGAGTCCTCTGAAACAAACTTGGCAAATCTAGTGTCACAGCCTTAACTTTGAACCCAGGATCAATCAAAGGCTTTAGAATTATATTCCCATGTTTGGAATCCAAAGTTCTTGATACTGTTCTCAAACATGCTCGAGGATGAGCCTTGAAAAGAGTTTCTATAGATAACATTTCCCTGTTTCCAAACAACCTTGCAGGCGATATCCAGGTCACGGAGAACTGAGCTTCAGATTCATTGTTCAAAAAGCTTAAAAATCTTGTGTGGAATTGACGAGTGAGGTGGTTTGAGTTAAGAATCTTGAACTCGTGAAGGTTTTTCCGAAACCAATCGATTGTTTGTTTCCTTGCAAGATTCAATGGAGGAACTAGAAGCTTTTGATTTTCATCGTCAACTTGCTCTTGCGTGGGATTTGAAGGTACTACTATGTGGGAAAGTGTTGACATTGTTCCTTTTGTAGTCGTGGGAAACTGCAAATTTGCAAAAGAACATGGGAAATCATGGTAGATATCTGTATATGCATGGAGAAGTAAAATAATGGCACAAAAGGTGATTATGGAGAAGAAGGAGAATTTGGCACCTTGTGTTGGAGAATTGTATGTGTGTGTCAAAAGGGAAGAGAAAAAGAGAAGTCCCACATTGCTCAAACAAATGAAAGCCAAAGGGTATAAATATTAACATGTTCTTATGGAGGAGCAAAATGGGTCTAGGAGGAGAGTGGGCTCGCGCGCACAAAAAGCTGGGCCAACATAGCTGAGCTCAGTTGAAATTCGGCAATTTGTCCCCCCTGCGCGCAAAATATACGCGGTGTTGGACATTTTTTACCATTGCCGGAATTTAATTTTTGAAAATTAAATATTTTCAAATAGCCTTCCAGTAAATTCACAAATTTAAGGCTTCGGTTATGAGTTCATTATGTGAACGTTTCTGAACGTTACTCATCATTTACCGACAATTATTAATCCGTTTTTTATCTGATATAATGTTTATTAATCCCCATGTCGGAAACCGTCCGACGTTCAGAAACGTCCTCATTAATATAATTCAATATGGTCCAACGTCTCATTATTTTCTGTGCCTATAAATATACTACAGCTCCGGACAATATTCGAGCTGCTCTCTCCTCTCCTCTTCTCTCTGTCCCTGAGTTCTTATCTCCGCTGTTCTGCTTTCCTGCGACATCGCAGAAGAATCCGTTCAATCTTGGGGAGTGCCGTCTTGTGGCGGAATATCTCTCAAGGACAGTGTCCTTGTACACGGCTCGGATTTATTTTATACTCACAACTTCCTTGTGCAGCTACTGAATTGTAACACCTTGAAGCCTTTTATGATCAAACACTGTATCAAAATTGCATTTGGAAAGAAAATTTTCAGTTGAAATAGCTCGAAATTCTTGTCGGCGTGGCCGAAGGTCAAGTCTCGAAGATTATGTATGGGAGAAATCTTCCTTAGTGAAGCTGGCTAGCATGAGTCTAGGTAATATTAGGGGATAGGTTATCCATTGAAATTTGAAACTCATGCATTTCCAATTGGATAATTTTAGTAATTTAAGATTTTCATAATTTAATAGAAGTGTTTGAAGAAATATTATTGTTCTATGGTATTTTAGGAGCATTAGAATTTTTTTTTAAGCTGATAAGTGATAGGAAAATATAATATTATTATTCTGTATTTTTAATAATACATCAATATATCAAAGTATATATTTTTTTTCTCCTGTCTTACATTTATGAGTGTTGAACAAATTTATTATTGAACCAACCTTCTAGTTACATACCTACGTAGTCCAATTAAGTCTCTAATTGTGAAGGAGGTTACCATAACACCATCTAACTTCTAATCTTACTTTAGCCTTCCCCATGCATTTGCAAGGATTCCACATCCTCAACATGACAATTCCCGGAGAAAAAGTATTAAATGATACAATATTCCATGTTATGTGAGATTCAAAGTTTTTCTTTTATACTCCGTGGATCCCGTCAATTCTTAAACATTATACTCTACTCATAATTCATTTGTACAAGTCATAAATATCATAAAACATCTCATGCAATTCATATTTGAAGCCCCACAAATCAGAAAATGCATGCTTGTTTTCGGGCTTAAACTTCAATTTTCTGCCACAGATTTTGAAAATTCAAAATTAAAAAAATCAAAATCCAATAAACCATAGCTTTCTGAAAAAGCTCTAAATATTAAATTTATGCTAAAAATACTTTTAGGCCATGAAAATATCATTTGGATCATGTTTGACAACAGAAAAGCATTGCAAGTCTGGCTGTCCTGGAGTTCTAATGCAGTTTACTGATATGGATTTCAAAAATTCATAACTAATTCTACAAAAATATAAATCAAGTAAACTATGCCAATCTGGAAAGCTACAAATGTCTACTTTATGGGATAAATAACTCTAGATCTATAAAATGACATCAATGGAAGAGTGCTGAGGGTCTTGCTACATTAATGATAGTAAGTTCTAACTTCAAAAATACATATCTCCCTTAATATAAATTCAAATGGGGTGCTATTTGTGGCTATGGAAAGATCATAAGGTCTAGATTATGCCTGTAAAATTTCAAAGCAATTAGACTTCATTTGCCTCACAAATTATGGAAAAGAAGAAACTGATTATATAAACAGTGTATATACCAAAACTAGAAATTTTCTCAACTTTGGAAACTCATAATTTGTTCTCTAGAGCTTCGAATAATATGGCTCTTAGCTGTAAAAAAAATCTCCAAATGAAACTTAAATCCATACCAAATTTCATGGGAAGATTTCCTCCATTTGGTCAGTTTGTCATATAAGGTGCCAAAATGAGCTTTGTAAGCACCAAAATGGGTCAAAATGTGTCCAAATGCTTTCCTGCCCTATCCATGACTTCTTGAGCACATGGAAAAGTATTAAAACAGACCTCTAAACATGTCTAAAAGGTCCAAATATCCAGATTTCACAAATTCACTACCCCACTTGTTACTATACATAAGAGTCTAACATTTCTATTCTTGCATTTCAATGTCAAAACCATGTCATATCATTCCAGTGCCATCCATTCTCACATATACATCACATATCCATATAATTACACATGTTCAAAAGGTTATACATCATGGTATTACATCGTTTGACATCAATGTGTTTACAATAAGAACAATACCGACTCCATTGTCAATCTCCTTGCTTTTATGTGCGGTGGCTCCTATTTCTTTACTCACTCGATCCACTTAGACATGTTAAGTAATGGAGAGGAAAAGTTAGATTTTAAGAATCCCAATAGCTCTACTCCCTTTCAAACATATATAATAGATGCATTAAAAATATATGCATGGCTATCTTGAAACTCATAAACATACATGGAACATTTCTTGTATTCAAGAAGCCATATATATCATATATAGGCTTGCTAAGATAATGGTTTAGCCTCATCCATTCTCTTTGGGACTTTTGGACTTGCTTCACATACTTTTAAGGGACTTTTAATTAAGCCTTACTCTTTCTGAAAACTTTTGGCTTTGTCTTATCCACTCTTAGGGACTTTTGGCTCATCCTCACCCTAGCTAAAGGACATTTGGCTTTACTAAACTTATACAAGCTAAAACATGTTCATAAAACATCATTCAAGTACCTAAATCAAACATCATGGCACCATGGCATATACATTTTTGCTAAAAATGGTTTTCATGGCTTAAACATACACACACATATTCAAAAACAAGAAAACACCTAAGCATGCATGAGAGAAAAGAGAGAGAGCGACTTTATATATAAGAACACACTTTTCTCTTTGTAATTTCTTCCTCTCCTTTGGCCAAACACCTACAAGGAAGTGGAGCTTGATTTCTTTAGCCTAAACACATAAAATGGAATCCAATTATACTCTTGGAATATTTACTAAAGTCACATACTTTAGAATAGCCTTGGCACTCATAATGTGCATTTATGGTTCCATAAGGCACCTAATGAAGCAACCTTAGGAATCCATGATCTTGGCTCTATTCTCCCTTTAATTTATAACTCTTGACTGCATTTTGACTCCTTGGAGCTATCATATATTTATTTTAAGGAGCCTAACTATATATTGGTTTATTATGCTATAATATAAAAGTTATACCTCTATCACACTTTCTAGGCTCTCTAAACTTTTTCCAAGACCTCTTCTCATACTCTCCCATCATATATGATGCAATTCTAAGCTTGGAAAAAGTTAAAATAATCCCTAGGTGCTTCAACCCTCATAGGCCAAGACAATGCTCTTCTTGGCACCAATGGAAGTGATTTTGTTTTCCTTGATAGGAGATACATATGGGAAGCTCCTAGGGGTCTTAAGAGCTCATATAAATACTTACTTTGACTTAGAAACTCTTGGATAAAAATCAGATTTTACCCTAAGTTCTTGAATCCCTAGCCTTACTATCTTGCATTTCATTAACTCTTTCTTTGTTCTCTTTGTATATTCTTGATTCCCACACTCTAATTCCTAAGATTCATTTTTGGTTTAGGTCAAATTTTGCTTCCTCGTGATGGTTCTCTATAAGGTACAAAATCATCTCTCAAGAAGCAAGAAGAAGAAAGCATGGAAAGTTAGAATATTTACCTTGATTCAAGCCTTTTTCAAGAGTCTTCTCTTTTGCCTTGGCTTCTCCCTTGAATTTTGAACTACTTTCCTCTAGATATGTCTCAAAACAAAATCAAACACTTCAATAAATCTATGGAAAGAAAGGTGAGAAGGAGGGGAACCAAGTTACTATGGGAAGAACCATGAAAAATCATTAACTTCCTTACCTTTTCTTAGAGTCTTTCTTCCTTTTTTTCTCCTCCCATGATGCGCCGTCCTCAACAGTGCTTCTTTTTGTTTTCAGCCAACTAAAAGTTGGCCCAGAGGTGGGGGAGAGTTCTAGATGTTTTTAAGAAGTAGCATATCACTTTTTGTAACTTTTCATTTTGCACTTTAGTTCTTATTTCTCGATTTTATCTCATTAGGCTCATTTCATCTCCTTTTCAGAAACCTTCTTTTTCCATGATGAAATTTAGATTCTTTAACCTTTAAAATGGCTTTGAAACCATTCAATTTGGATCTAAAAGCTTCCTGAACTATTTGGTTAAAGTTTGGGTCAATCCTTTTACTGAAATCATTTACCGGAAGAGTTTTAAACATCCCAGGGGGTTTTATGAGTTTTAAGGCCTTTGAGAACCTTAGACAACTCAATTTTTTCATTTAAAATCCCTCTTTGGTGTTTTCTTAATCAGGTTTCGCTATAACGAGGGTCACCTCTCACTATTGCGAGAGCTTTCCATTTGTTCTCGTTATAGCTTGTGCTATTGCTAGAAATTTCTTAGATTTTATATGGTTATGAACTCACTATAGCAAATAGGTATTCTCACTATAGCTAAGGTTTAAAAAAAATTTTGAAATGTTGAGTCCTCGTTTCTATGAAAACTCAGATGTTACAGTTACTCTTTTTAATTAACTATCAACGTATATTTCATGATTTGAATACAATTTTGATTGCATCTTCCCATTAACATCAAGCATTATCATTATACAATTTAAAAAGTTATACTAAAATTCCATAATAATAAAAAATAAAGAAAAATATTTAAATTTTAACCATATATGGAAAGAAAAATATAGCTTCCTAAAAGGGTAAGATAAATTCATAGTTCTGTAAGACTACATCACAAAATATGAATGAAAGTAATGTTGTCAATACTATATGAGTATTGAATGTTCAAATACAATTTGACGTGATTTGAGTATGTAGGTGTTCTTCTTCCTTTGAATCGCAAAATATGAATGAAAGTTATGCTGTCAATTTGACATGATATATACACACACACACACACACACAAAATATATATATGGTAAATTAAATTTTTAATCCTTATAATTTTATTAAATTTTTAATTTAATCCCTTCGCTTTATTCTTTTATAAGTTAATCCTTGAAGCCAAGGACCATTTTCCAAACATTTTGTAATTATAAGGATTAACTTACAGAATAATAGTGTATAAAGATTAAATTAAAAATTGGATAAAATTATAAGAACTAAAAATTTAATTTACCTTCCCCTCAGGACACACATATATATTATTTAAATATATTATTTTTTATATATCTTTAACTACTTTATTTTCTTTTTAACGTAAACTTCAAATCACATACAATTTACAAATTACCTGACACTTTGTTTAGCATTCTCACGTCTACATTTTTTGGACATGAAGCACATTTTTCTACCTTTTTTTAAAAAATTTTTTCAACATTAAAATTTGCTAACATTTATGTTTTAAAAAATTCACAAAACTCTTGTGTTATTGTTATTGTTGTGGATGATGATGAAGTTTGATACTAAAACCAGCTTACCTTGACTTAATCCTTAAGTTCCTTGGAGTCCAAAAGTCTTCTCAATGGCGGTGTTTAGTATCAAGATTGAAAAGGAGAACGAGAGGGAAAATTTTGTGAATGTCTATGATGCCTTTATTATCATTATTCAATAATATTAATTCTTTTTTATTAATTTTTAAAGCAATGGTATGAGTATTATTTTTCATCAACTTTTTTTTTTCATTTTTCTTTTTATATCTAATTTTTTGTGTATCAAATATAACTTGTGAGTTGGGGTAGGGCAGCCTTTTTATATTTCTCTTGTCAATTATTTCCTTTTTATTATTGTTTATTAATTGTCCAAATCTCAAACTTCAGCAAGAGTTGACTTGGAACTCTTGGTAATATCCATTCCAATGAGTGATTAAAATTTCTAATGGGTTTTCTATAGGAAGGCATTTGGTAGATTAAATATACATATTAGTGAAGATAGAATGACTGATTCAAGATTAAGCGAAAAATTTGGAGAGAAATTTTCCATTTTTTATTATGGGGTTCTCTAATACTATAACAATATAAATGTATAAATTATGAAATTTAAATCTTGATATCATTCCTTATATTTTTACTATCACATATCTCAATGAAAAATAAGTATATAATTTTTATTATATATATATATATGTTAAAGTGAAGGATATTTTATATAGTGTTCATTTTCAGTTTCACCTTTAGCCATGTAATAGAATAATTATTTATTGTATAATTTTGAACCTATAAACGAGTGCTTTCTTGCCCTTGTAAAATTATTTACAGCTCATTTGATACATAGAAAATTAGACATAAAAATATAGAAAAAAAGATGATTTTATAGATAAAAAATATCTATAATATATTTTTTTTAATAAATGAATAATAATTAATGAATAATAATTAAATAATAATTATAGAGACAAAATTGACATTTTATCAAACTTTGATTTTCCTTTTCTATTTCCATGGACAAACCAAACAAGCCGTTATGGATACAATAATTCATTTCTCTTGAGCAACCTAAAAATTATGGCACTAATTTATTGTCTACTCTATAAATGGTAAACGAATGTCAGCTTATAATTTCATATTGATATATTAGGAAACGAAAGTACATTTCATAAAATTTTGGATTTAAGATATCAATGTTTGATTTAAAAATTAAAAAAGATACAAATGATGTTTTATAAAAGTTAATAAAACTAAAATATATGTGATATTATTTTTTAATGGTGTAAGATGCCAATCAAACCTATGTCATCTTATGATACTTTTATATCTTAGATGACACATGTCAAAAAAACATGAGTGTTACGTTCTAATACTTTTATATCTTAGATACTACTGAAAAATTAAAGAAAAATTGCTTCATGGTTGATTTGCGGGGGATTTTAATCAAGTATTATGTTCTAATTAAAATTTGAGTTCTCTTGTTGGATTATTTGGAGTAGCAGATTTTCAATCATTTTGGTAATGTACAAAATAATATCATAATGCTAAATGAAATATTGGAGTTTTAATGGATACGCTGCTACAAAAGAGGAAAGAGTGATCAGAGATGAATTAGAGAAGTTACTTTGCCTGTTTGGTTAGCAGTAGAAAGGAAAAGATAAAATAAAAATTTTAAAAAATATTTAATATACACTCATAATAATTATTTAATAATAATTATTTTTTTATAATTTTTTAAAGTAAAATAATAAAAGTTATTTTTTATTCATAAATCACTTTTATTTTATTTTTATTTTTAATTTTTTATGTACTAAACAAATTATGAAAAAATTTTATAAGCTCAAAAATTAAGTAACTGTAATTAGTAAAAAGTGTCAAGAAGTTACCTTACTCTCACATGATGGTTAGGAAAAGATGGATAAATAATTAAATTACTTGAATACAATTGGGTGATCTTGATATACCTTCTTGAATTATATGCTCTTCCCATTGATTTTCTGTCCACATCTTTTACCGAGTTAGTGGTGAAGCAGGATCTTCTAGGAATGAAACCGGATAAAACTTCTGGTCCTGACAGTCGACATATTTTCATGACTTGGTCAAAGTATGATTTGGTCAAAGTCTGATATTAGTACTCTAAAATAAAATAAAATAAAATATTTTCATGACTTCGGCCCGATTAATTTTCCCACTTTATTTTAAATGAGAATTTTGTAAAATAAAACCAGAAACCTTGCGATGAATCTCTGAAGCGAAGGGCTTTTGTGTTCTTCCAGACTCTTGCTCAGAACTCCGTCTATCTTCTCAAAGGAGATCTGAATTTCCGAAGCGAAGATGTTGTTGTGTAGAGCTACAAGGTATGCCTTCCCCAAATTTCCTTTGTTTTCTACATCTTCTCCATCTACCTTCCTTCTTTCTCTCCCTTACGCCTTTAGTCTCAAGTTCTGTTTTCATTCACATTCGCCAAATCCCCAAAGCATCCACGATGCTCTCTCTTCATTCAATCGCTTGCTTCATATGCGTTCCCCACCCTCTATAGTCCAAATCAATAAGATTTTAGGATCTATTGCAAAGACGAAACGTTATCCCACAGCTATCTCACTTTTTGCACAAGCGGAATCCAAGGGATTCACGCCATCTTTAGTTACTCTGAGCATCCTGATCAACTGTTACTGCCATGTGGGTGAAATGGCTTTTGCTTTCTCTACATTGGGGAAGATTCTCAAAATGGGCTATCAGCCGGATAAGATAACTTTGACTACACTAATGAAAGGGCTCTGTATTAATAATGATGTTGGAAAAGCACTAGACTTCCATGATGATCTAATGGCAAAAGGATTTCAGTTAAACGAAGTTAGTTATGGCACCTTGATAAATGGGCTATGTAAAACTGGAAAATCAAGAGCTGCCATTAAATTGCTTCAAAAGATAAAGAGACGGGTAATCAAGCCTGATTTAGTTATGTATAATACAATAGTTGATGGTCTTTGTAAAGAAGGACTTGTGACTGAGGCATGTAATTTATTTTATGAAATGACTGACCAGGGAATATCTCCTAATATTGTCACCTACAACTCTCTAATATATGGTTTCTGTAGCTTGGAACAGTGGCAAGAAGCCGCGCGATTGCTAAATGAGATTATACTCGAAGATATCAACCCTGATGCTTATACCTTTAATATATTAGTTGACGCATTTTGTAAGGAGAGAAGGATCAATAAGGCTCTGGCTGTGTTTGCTAGCATGATGAAGTGTGGTCAAAACCCTAATGCTGTTACTTACAATGCTTTAATGGATGGTTATTGTTTGATCAATAATGTTAACGAGTCAAAGGAATTATTTAATAGAATGATCAAAAGTGGTTTGGCACCAGATGTTTTCAGTTACAATATCTTGATTAATGGATTATGTAAGAATAAAAGGGTGGGTGAAGCCATGGATCTCTTTAAAGAAATGCGTCACAAAAATTTGATTCCCAGTATTGTCACCTATAATTCCCTTATTGATGGCTTGTGCAAATCAGGCAGAATATCATACGTGCAAAATCTTATTTATGAGATGTATGATAGTGGTCATTCCCCGAATATAATAACATATAGCATATTGTTAGATGGACTATGCAAGAGCCAGCATGTTGACAAGGCAATTACATTATTTAAGCAAATTGTTGACCGCGGAATTCAGCCTGATACGTGCACGTACACCATACTTATTGATGGTTTGTGCAAATGTGATAGATTAGATACTGCACAACAGATTTTTCAGGATCTTTTGCTCAAAGGCCATCCTTTAAGTGTCCAAGCATATACTGCTATGATCAATGGACTTTGTGGAGAGGGCTTGTTTGATGAGGCAAAGGCCTTGCTCTTTAAAATGGGAGAGAATGGATGCTTCCCTGATTTTGTAACTTTTGAAACAATTATTGGAGCTCTTTTGGAAAACAGTGAGAATGATAAGGCAAATAAGCTTCTTGATGAAATGTTTGCTAGGGGTCTCCTAAAAAGATAAAAGAAGGTTCGATACTCTAGTCTCAATTTATATTATACTTCTATTAATGTTGAAATTTGCTTGAAGAGGTTAGCAAATGCTTGTTTCTTTCTGGTAAAAATTGTTGGACTGTACAATGGCCTGGCTGCGGTTGAAGACGTTTTGTTCAAGTCATATGTTTAATATATTCATTTTTAACTTTATGTTGTTACCAGTGGTTAATTTTTTGTCTTAACATGTTTTAGTTCCTTCTTCCTTTATGGTACATTACTAATTTGTCTTCTTGACTCTTCGGTGTATCTCAGTTGTTCCTCATGGTTTAGTGTTTCTCTAATTTAAATTATAGTTAAAATGAAGTTTTCTTGGGTGTCATCATCTAAGATGATAATTCTTTTAAGTATATCATGAAATGCATAAAATTTCACTAGATTGAGCTGCAACAAGAAAAAGAATGACTGAATTTATTAGCTACTAGGGAGTAAAGGTTTCGGAGTGAGATTTATTTTCATGGTTTGGGAACATTTCAGGGAACTAAGTACATGTCATCCCCTCTTTTTCCCTCCAAAGTTTTTCTCTATTCCTATTTCCTCAATAGAACTTTTGTCCCAAGTTCTTGAAATTGTGAAATGATCTTGGTGAAATTAGTACTGGGAAGTTGGGATTGATTGGATTAAATTTTAGTTGATGAAGATTGTTTCTGATGTAGAATGGCTTTAGATCTATGACTGATACCAAAAGCTCTCATTTTTGTGTTGTATGTTTCATATTTTGTATTTTGTTCGGCCATAGGTGTGGAAAAGCAGTTAAGCTTCGTTGCATTGTTCAGAATGCAAGAGCTTTTAATCAAGTATCTTTCTTGTCAGAGGAGGGCGGCTGCATGTATCGGTACATAGAGTCATCAAATTCAGGTGCAACAAAGTGACATACAGGGTTGATCACTGAGAGTCAATTTAGCTTCTTTTGTGCGAGTTCCATCCTCCGAAGTCCGAACCTGTGATTAAGTCAGCTTGTATAGAAAAAGAAAAATAAAATTAATACATAGCAGTACCATGTCACAGAAAAGAAGCTATTTAAGTGGTGAGTTGCTAGAACTCTTTTCTTGTCAAGTACATAACATAGACAAGGGGGGGACCATAACAGAATTTCATTTAAATCTAAAGCAGAAGGGAAAAGCTGCCATTCCACCAAATTCTCTTTCTGAAGGCTTACAATCATTCCAATGCCTATGTTGTCCCGTTTCTTCTAGTGGACCCTGTGCCACCGTTTCAGGAGTGCAGTAAAGAAGGCCAGTTCTGACGTCAGTGAAGACTAGGCTATTGAGAAAGGAGGACAGTCAAGTCCTTTAAAAGACCTGCAGCTTTATAGTTTTGATAAATTGAAAGATAAGAATGGGTCGACTTCATGCACGTTTGGAAGAACACCTCCAGTATACAAAGATCCTCTTTATCCGTAAAAGTGGCTTTTTCACCAGTTGGAGTTGACAGCTCCTTCGTATGCATCGGAATGTTCAGATCAGGAATCTTTCAGCCGTCAGGAGAATAAAAATCAAAAGCTAGAGGAATGTCCAATAGGTTTGCTTGATAGACTCCAGGGGAGCAGGGAATTGCAAAGGGCGCAGGGGAAGTCCACCATTACTATATCCTATGTAGGTTTCAAAGAAAATAAGGGCAAGTCATCCACTGCATTATGAATATGACCAGTTACAATCTGCTCAAGCAATCTCGAAGACTTGTCTTATTCAAAAACACAAGTGAGTGAGTGAGAAAATCAACATAAGGGGTTAGTTGGTTCAGATTTCCGTCATCAATCATTGGGGGGGCCATCCAGATGCTACAAGGGAAAGTGTGGGCAGTGAAAGTTTTCTAATTGGTGAGGTATTTCAATATTTGGTCCTTCCAAGGCATTGACTAAAGCTTATACGTTTCTCTAATGATTCAGGGGCTGATAAGTACTATTGGTTGAGTACGGATGGTCAATTTGCATGTATTCCCAAAAAGAGTTGGAAGAAGAGTCAAATGATTTCAAATCACTTAAGACTAACACGATGTTAGGCTGAGGTTGAAGTCCCAATGACACAGAGCTTTTAAGCTCTGGACGCAGCTCAAACACTTTGAAGACATCTCCATCGTCGTTGTAATGCCATCTAATCTTGGTGGATCCCTAGCCCTTTTTTTCTAGAGCCATGCCATCCGGTTATTCTTAGTTATTTTGAAAGCCAATATTTGCTTCAAAATGAAGATTATATTTGTCTTTTATCTTCTTTTTAAGGAGTTCATATCCTTCGTTGGCTTCCTCTAGGCTAAAAGGGCGATCTCTATTAATGTGCCTTATCCGACAACATGAGACTGCATCTTATGAATCACCCACAGACCATTGTATAAAATAAAGTTCATCTCCTCTAAATCTTCGAAATGGATGAGGAAAAAATTTCTTTCCTCACCCAAAATGGAAAAGTTAGAGCAAAGCTTCCAAGCATCGGGGAGGATATGAGAAAGTCTGTGGATGGGAATATCTTTACGATCAACTATTGCCGCTATCAGAGAGTTATGCCATTGGGAACGAAGAGGTTGAAAGGCATAAGAGTTGAGACTGAGAATAAGGCCACTGCGGGGAGGGTGAAAAGAAGAGCTACCAGAAGTAGCGTATGTCATAAAGAGAAGTTAAAAGAGCAGAAGGGAAATCCAGAAGGCATAAGGAAGATTAAGCAAAAAACATAATGGGAAGAGACAGAGATAAATAATAAATAAGGGAAACAAGGCAGAGGAACTCCTTGAGAAGGAGCAGAAAACTTCGGCGCAGGGTAAGGGGAACAAAGTGGCAGAAGCTTAGCGTGGAAAAGATAAGAGGACCCGATATGAGAGAATGAAGGAGGAAAAAAGATTATATTTAGCCGTGTTGAGCGGCTAAAAATACAGCCTCAATGCAATCATTGTAATGAGATCAGAAACTTGAGAGAAAAGGATTAAGATCATTTAAAGATATAGAACCATGCCAACATTTAATGCGTGCCAATGGGAGACAAGTAAATTTTGAGACATAAAGATAGGCTATTATACTCCAACAGAAAACCACGTAGGTTGTGAAAAAAGAAGAACGGGGGGAATGGTTAGATTTGTAAAAAACGGAGAAAGAAATCAGGTTATGATAATTTGCTGGACTGCAGGTGGGTTGAAAAAGGAAAGGGTGTAGATGGTTCGGAGAAGGCTAATAAGCCGAAGAGTTGTCGAGGAATTTTATGATCGTCTCGGCAATTCAACGGAGTTTAAATGGATACGTGTAACATCCTCCTTTTCGTTTTTATAAAATATAATAATATAAAAATACATTAATTAATAATAATCATATAAAATTTGAATTTTCCTTTAATAAATAATAATTACATTAAACTCGAATTTTGGTGAGAAATGCATATTTAAAATAAATTAGAGAATTAAGTATGTTAAATTATGACTGTGCTTGGATAAAATTTTCTCCTCACAATGGATGAAAATTTAAGTTTCGTATGATTTTTTATGTTGATAATAGGAAATTTTCAAGAAAGAAAGAAACCTCACTATTAGAGAGATTAGCATGCAAGGTGACATTTTGCGCTGATAGCTAGGTTAAAATTAAAGGACAAGATTTTTATAAAGTAGAGTAAAATAATAAATAATAATAATAATAATAATTAAAATAAATAAATATGTGTGTGGATGCATGTGCGTGTTTATATATATATATATATATATATATATTGAAATAATTCTTAATGTTTGCATTATATGAGTTTTGTTAATGTTGAATAATTAGATTATCCCTAATTAGGATGATAATAACATTTCTATGAAATTGAAAACTTAGAGGATTTTTCTGGGGGTTAGCTTTTTGCTTAAACAATTAATCAAAGTTTGAATATGAAATTTTTATGAAATTTCCATGAGTTTATATATTCCATGCGAAGAAGACACATTTGCATGCAAGATGAAGAGGGGTCATACGTAAGTACATGCATGAAAAAGAAAATGGAGAGGTTAGCAAACATTAGTGAATAGGTTGAAATTAATTAGGATAGAAGTGCCAAAAAACCAACTTAGAAAATAAGTAAATTAGTGCATGAAAACGCATGGATAAATGTCTAATAAAATCAAACTATGTAGCTAACATACTTAGAGGCTAGGAAAGAATTTACTTCATTAGTTGTACACTAAGTCAATTAAAAACTCACCCAAAACAATATAGGACAAATTCGGATGGAATAGAGTAACTGTAGAAAAAATGCATGGCCGAAGGGTCAAATCATGTTTTTTTCCTTGAAATTTTATGGACAAAACTTGGAATTTTCTGGGTTGTTTTAGTTCGTTAAAAACATTGCAGACCTTGGCTGTACAGCTACAGTGAAATTATGGATAGCTTTGGAAATAAAAATTTTAGAGGGACCAAACTAATTAAGGAGTTAGGAGCCTAAATTCTTGGATTTAGAAAGTTAACATATGAAGGTATAATAATGCCAAGATTGTGAAATTTAGATGGGTGTAGATGATTTTAAAAATTAGCACAAAACTAGAGTCAATTTCAGTCAAAAGTAGATCAGGGAAAAGTGAAATTTTTAAGTACTCCATAACTCACCCTAATTAATTTAGGACTTGTATAGACTTAATCTTGGGTTATATATGACTAAAATAGGATAAGAAAAGAAGCTTTAACCCATGATTAGATCATGCAAAAAGTTAAGTAGACAAAAGCAAGCAATTGTGGTAATTAAGGAGTTAATTTTCAATAATTAAGAGAGGAGAAGAATCTAATGAAACAGTTAGCCTTCTAAAAATATATGAAAGGGCTAACGAAACATTTGGAGCACATGGGGAATGAATCTCATCAAAGTCTTGAAAAAATTAATGAAGCAAACAATCATATGTAGGGAATTTTACTAGAAATAATGCAACCTAGAAATAGGAATAGAAATAGGATCAAATTAATTATGAGTCTAAAGTTTTATGATGTTTGGATGGTGAAGTCAAAAACTTGAAGGATAAGGTTAAGAGAAAATAAGTTAGGAAATAGGGCGTGAAAAAATGAAAATTGACTAGGTACAAATGTGGGTGATAGTTTTTATGAATGGAAGTGACCACCAAAGTTACATATTGGAATAGATGGGATAAAAGGACCGTATGGGCTGCTAGACATGCTAGAACCTTGGAAGCAATTGTCATCCTTCAAATATGGACCAACATTGACTTGTGTTAGTGGAAGGGGTTAGCTGAGTTAAGATATCTATCAACAACTAAACAAAAGACTATAATTAATGATGAGAGGGAGTTAAGGTTTGATAATTTTAGTAGAAATTAGGAATGAAAATACTTAATAGATAATTTATTAAAAGTAGTGAAAATTTAGGAGTAAAAACACTTAGAAAAAAAATTAAGCACTTGATGAGTGGTAATTAATCTTCATAAAAAGATTATAGTCAATTGGACACATGAGGATATTGATTTGGATGAAGGCATTTATGAAGGATATCTAGATTATATAAAATATTGAACAAGAATAGAAACTTATGCAACTACCAAATATAGACTTATTAGTAAAATTAATAGGAAGGCATAGTGAAAATTAAAATTGGAACTATTCATCAAGATAATAATCTAGTCTAGAACCACAGTTAATTAGGTTCAATCTAGGCCATGGAAAATTACAGACAAGGTCCTAGCTTAAGGAAAAAGCGATGAACTTTACAAGGATTGTTGGATCGCAAATTTCCATCATTCACAATTAAGTTTAAGCCTATAAATACCATTACCTTCCATTCATCCTCCACACCACCATAATCACAAAAACAAAGAGAGTGAGATGAAAGCAAATCTCAGCCAACTAGAGAAAGAAAAGGAGGAAGAAGAAAATTAAGAAAAGCTTAGGTAAGGATAATTGCCCTTACTCAAAATGCCATATATCCATAGTTAGAATTTAATTTCATGTTAGGAGTTTTACTGGGTTCTACTTTTATCTTATTAACATGCCATTTGCGTGATGAAAATAAAATCATGTTGCATGTTGTATATTTGTGGAGTAGTCATGCATATAATTATAGGATGAGTATATACATATTTTTGAAATTAAAATGATAACAATTTTTATGTTGCATGTAGCTGATTAACGTTATATATATGTGTGTGTGTGTGTGTTGTGTATACATATATATTCATGCAAGTATTTGTCTAGATTAAAAAATACAATCAGGCATAAAGTTGACTAATTTAAGAAGTATGACATTTGTTTGAAAATGTTTACTCATGCATGGAAGAAAGTTGACTTTAAAAAGATTGGATTTGTCATTTATATTAATGATGTTTTCAAAATACAAGGAATTGACTTGATATGTAGTTGATGAAATAAAAGTTGACACATGGTTGAATTAAGTGAAAGTTATATATAATATGACATAGTTGTACGAGTAGGGAATTTAATGTCTTGCTTGTTATATTACTAACACGTAATTATTTGACTACTATGTGTTATTGTTAAAATAAATTTCATGGGACCACTAATTTTTAAATTTAATTAAGGCAATTTTATTATATTTATTTATACTTATATTTTTTAAAAATTATGAAAAGTATGTAAAATCAAAGTTGACTTTTTATTAAAATGAGGATTTTGACTTTAAGAACATTCTTATATTTATGATTTTATTTGTATTAAATTATGATCATATAATTATGTAATATTATTTATTATGAGCTTGACCAAGGCATGATGATATAGACTTTGGACTAAGGACAAAGGCCTAGAATATGCTAAAAGATGGTAATAAAACAATAATTAAAGTTCCACGTGATTTGTTTTTGGGGACATTATACATGTGTAGTAGATTAATCAATGCATGTTATATTTTTCACATGATTTTCATCATAATTATGGAAGAAAAATAGTTTTATGATCCTTGGGAAAAACATGGGAAATATATGGTGAAAAGGAAAAATGTAGTTTTCTATCACTGTGCACAAAAAGTTATGTAAAAATAAATAAATAAAAGAATTAAGGACTATAGGAATGCTGGTAAGACAGGATAGTGATATGAGTCCCACTTAAATAAGCTAGTTGTTTGCACAGGTTATGTAAATCCACCTTAGGAGATACTTTATTGAGCTAAATGAGTAAGTTCATAAACAAAATTATGATATGCTATGATTTTGGCTAACAAATTGAATTTTGTTTATGAATAGATGGCTTGCATCTGTATTTTGGTTGTGGTCTCCTAAAAACTCTACACCATTCTGTGGTTGGAGTGGGAAATCTTGATTCCCACCATAATTTGGATTGGACATTAAGAGAGTTTAATGGAAATTCTATAATTAGGAATTTTATGTAAATTTTATTTTTTATGAATCATAGTATTTGCATTATGAGTGAGACGATCCTAACTTCTAATATCAGTAATTATGGTTAAATACATGATTAATAGTTAATGATCAAGGTTTTGGGATTGCTACAATTAATTACTTTGTGGAAACATAGGGAAATTTAAACCTTGATACTATTAGGGCCATCAACTAACAACCATAAATGGAAACATGCATAAAAAGGTTTGTACCATCATTAAAGATTGGTGATTCATCCATATATCACTTTCAACACACAAAAACCTCCCGCAAGTGTTCCTACACCATTTCCTAACATTTGCATTAAAGAAATTTAGGTTTCTAGGTCAAATATGGGAGTTTGGAGACCTGCGCTGCGATCTGGTACTTTCTCGCCGCGACTAAGTTAGGTTCTAGAACTCAAAAACTAAGTTTTTAACCTTGCGCCGCGGCCTAGAACTTTTGCGCTGCGGCCAAGTTGTTCTCGGGAATCACTGAAAATTTTTCTGACTTTCGCCGCAGCGATAGCCGCGGCGAGTTGGATCTACGCCGCGGCCAACCTATGTGGCGCCGGGGTGAGTTTTGCTACTGTAACCTCCCTAATTAATTTTCTCGACTCGCGCCGTGACAGGATTTCTTGCGCCGCGGCGAGGTTACATTCTGTCATCCTCCTGGGCGATTATTTTCGCTCTGCACTGCAGTGGGAATTCTCAAGCCGCAGCGTCCCTCGCCATTGTCACTCCCTAGGCCGCGGCGAGGCCTTCCTAGCCGCGGCGTGACTCCCTTTTGTAGCTGTTTTCCCTATATTTTGCCCCCTACACTCCATTTCTCTTCTTAGGGACACTCTAAGGTCACTTCCCCTCATTTTATATGGCTCTAATGGCATTTACCTACCTTATTTACATAGTTATTCTTCCATTAGCAATTCAAAACTTATGTGCCCATTTCTTTCCTCTAATTACCCTCTAACAGCAAGTTTATAAAGTAACAACAGCAGAATATACATTAACTACCAGCATCCATCCTTTAATACTCAATCAATGGGGGTTCCATACATTAAGGGTTCATATCAATATCTCAAGGGATTACGTTTCCATTGATAAGCCATATTATAGGTCAACATAATTTACAGCAGATATCATGAATCCATACATCAATTATCAAGTTAAGATGAGGTCTAACCCTTCAGTACATACATTCTCAATAAATCAAATGTTCAAGCTTACCCTTGGCAATACAGGTACATGATGATACTATACAATAAGGAATACAAAATTAGCATTTATACTAACTAAGTCAGCCTAAGTGTAGCCATCTCCCCATAGGTTGGAGCTCATGGATTTTCATCCACTTGCTTTCCCTTATCCTTACCCGAGGAACCTTTACCTGAAATTGTAATCCCATAAAACGGGGTGAGATATAAATCTCAGTAACCAAGGCAATTCCATCATATAATCCAGTTTAATAAACATATATGTATGAATCAAGATAAATATTCAAAATCATCTCAGCCATATCAATAAATGAAGTAATTAGGCTATCATGATTACTATCCCATTCTAACAATCATATTCTCACATGTTAAAGGCTATTAACACTGGGAGAGGCCCGTCCATGGCACCTACTCCCCATTGAGCACAACCAGAGCTCAGTGCATCTGGGGTTTGATCATAACCCGGTGCCCGATCGAAGCACATGCACGGGTGGCAGCTGCACCACAGCTCCACCATGGACTCACAAGGTCCAATCATCATACAATGGATAGCCAACCAATTCATTTAACATTTCAAATCATTCATATACAGCAAATATGAAATTAAAGCAGATACATGCATGGAATTAATGTAAACCCCGGTTACCTCACTTGTAGACAACTTTGCTACAGCCACCAATGGTATAGAGTCTCCCTATAATCATAGCATCAGATAATTACTATTCTAATTCATCATTAACAGTTACAACAAGTACCCAAAGGATTTAAATGCTAATAACTACCTGAAGAACACTTACCCAGCCACCACAAATCCCAAATTCGATTTTTAGTGTCCTGTACCAGAAATCTCAATATTCCACCTAAAATCCTAAGTAAATTCGTACAAAATTAATGCCCATAATATAAATAAGCTATGGGGGTCTCAAACCAACAAAGAAAGCATCAAAATGGAGGGTTTAAACTCTCCTAATACCAGCCCCAACCTCAACCTACGAATTTCACCAAGAAAATCCCCAAACACCCACATTTCAGATTTTGGGTAGGGTGAAATTACTTCAAATGAAAAACTAATCAGACCAAATTAAAGAGAAAGATGAGGGGGTTAAGTTGTATAACTATTACCTTGGCTAAATCTTGCTCTAAGTGTGTGAAAATGCAGAATTCTTGCCCCTAACCCTAGCCTCCTTCTCAACCTCCGAATTTCACTTCTTGAGTTTCAGCAAATGGGATAAGTGGCTGAAGTATTAGGGTTTTAGATGGGTTTAAATTGGGTCAAGGGATGGGTCATGGGTTGCTCCAAGTCCAAATCCAATTGGGTTTCAGATTTTTGCTTATTGGGCCAGTTTTAGAGTGTTGGGCTGCAGGATTTTATTGGGCCAGTTTTCATATATTGGATTGCTGAAGTTTAATGGGATTTGGACCTAATTTGAAGAGCTCAAGGGTTTGGGTCTGCACAAGGGTAATTGGGCCACTTAAAAGAGTTTATACAAGGTGAATTTTGGGCCTCTATCACATTAAATTGAGTTAGATCTACCCCTAATTCATTGGGCCTCCATTAGCCTCTCATCATAATTCATTAGTTTGGGCTTAGGTGAAGTTTCTATCCCAAATAAATTCTCAAACCCATATTAATAATTTATCTCTCTAAATTCTCTATTCACTATCTTGCCCAATTATCCCCTATTAATTATTCTTAATTACTCTAAATCCATGATTAACACCTTAATTAATTTTGGGGTGTTACAATGAGCCTAGGAAACTGGGGATATGGAAGACCATAAAAAAAAAAGGATATGATATACTCATTTGATTAGTTTAATGTCTAACCATATTTATGTCTTTTATATTGATTCTATTAATTTTAATATAGGTTATGGTAAGATGTGTAAGTATAAAACATTTTCTGCACACAATACAACTAAACCATTATGTGCTTTTCAAAATTGACAATTATCTTTACTAAGAATATTAATTCTCATAATTTTCTTGGCGTAATGTGTTTAGATTGAATATTAGTTGTGTTAGTGTTCTGCATAGTCCTTGAAGTGAAATGGATATAGATTGATGTTCTGTTAATAGGACTTGTTTAAGTAATCTAGAATATTAATATGGCATGCTCAATGAAGGAGCACAAGATTTACATATTTTACAAAAATAAATGTGTTATAATAAGTTTGAGATTTTGATAAAGAATCACAAATTCTGTTATGTATTATTGACATTTTGATATTATTTGAAATACAACCAATATAATTCAATCTCATTATGAAATGACATATGCTATTAAATCATAACAAGACATTGTCTTAGAATTTTTCTATCATATTTGAAACAGTAATCGTAACTCAATAATTTATGCAAATAAAAAATAAATATTTTATATTATGTTTAGAATTATAGCTTGTGTGATATCCTCAAGTAAATAAAAAAATTTGGATAGAAACATAAAGGTGTTACAATATGCTACTATAAAAGAGGAAAGGATATACGTAATGAATTAGAAAATTCACTAGATTGTGAAGAAATCTCACTTATGGAAAGACTATAGTTGATGCCCCTAAGTTGAAAATATTTATATTGAAAGAACTTAAATTTTAAAATTATTTTGAATTTGAAGTTCTAAACTGTAATTTTTTTGTACAATTTAAATTTTTTATCTTTGGATCTTTTAGAATAATTTCAAAATTTTAAGGTCATTCAATATAAAGATTCTTAATTTGAGGTTCTTAATTATAATTTTCTAAATTTTATGGGGCCAAAAAATTAGGTACTTGAAGTTCTGAACTGTAATTGTTTTGTATAATTTAAATTTTTGGTTTTTGAATCTTTCAAAATAATTTCAAAATTTAAGGTTCTTTAACATAAATATTTTTAATTTGAGGTTCATAACTATAATTTCCTAAATTTTATCGGGTCAAAAAATTAGGTAGTTGTGGTTAGTAACATGTTGCAAAAAATCACTTTCTCACACAATGGTTAGGAAAAAAATGGATAAATAATAGCATTACTCCGATACAAAATTCTAATGGTGAATGGATTACCAATTATGATAAGATTGAAAAATTAGCAAGAGATTATTTTTCAGAAGTTTATGCACGTGTGCAACATTTGAGTGTGGAGGATATGGATAATTCTCAACAATTGGGTGATCTTGATATACCTTCTTTAATTATATGCTCTTCCCATTGATATTCTGTCTATTTTTACTGAGTTAGAGCTGGAGTAGGCTCTTTTCCAAAGAAAACTGGATATAGCTTCTAATCCTGATGGTTTACATGCCCTATTTTCCAATGGTACTAGATTTGGTAAAGCCTGATATTAAACAAATGGTTATGTACTTTTTTAGGAGGGGTTTCTTGCTTAAAAAGTTCAATCAAACTCCTATCACACTTATTCCAAAAATCTCAACCCCTTTCCCTTTAAGGATTTTCGTCTATTAGGCTTATGGAATGCGGTGTACAGAATCATTTACTGGTAAACAGACTGCAGAAAATCATGGATGATCGAATCACCCCAAATCAAAATGCATCTCTGCTTCTTTCGGAGTAAAGATCTATTTCTTTCAAAGTTGGGTAAGTAAGCATCATGTTGCCCTTGCTTTTGTTATTCTAAATTCATGCTGGCTTCAAATACAGGTGGTGGTGGGTTTAAATGGTGTTACGAAGAATCAATTGCTTTTCATGGCAATTAGACAAACCTTACTTTAACTTGATGTGGGGTTTGAAGTTGAGCTAGTTCTTAGTATATTCCTTCGAAGTACTGTATATGTGTGTGTGTGTGTGTGTGTGTGTGTGTGTGTGTGTAGACTCATTCTCTCACAAGGCAAAGTCTGAATCTCGACTGGACACTTTAGGATATTCGGATCATCCTTGCATGCTTCCGCTCTTGGAGATCCTTTCTTAGTGATATGCATGCAAAAAGCTTAAAATGTATAATTAAATCTCTTGTTCCTCATTCTGTGTTTATTGATGGGTGTCGAAACCACCAAAAATAAATTTCTACTCTCAAAATAATATTTTTTGCAAGTAGGATGAGTAGGGTCGTACTCCATAAGGACTAGTCAAATTATTCAACCCAAAAATAGTAAAATAAAATAAGGGAGATTTTTCTTGATAAAAAAAATTAAAAATAAATAAATTTAAAAAATATTTTTGATAGAGAAAACTTTAATGCAAATAACTCCTAGCTAAGGTTTATTTTAGATTTGACTCAATTAATTTGATCATTGAGTACCCCAAAAGGTAAAAAAATATAATTTCTCTTCTACAATAAATTGGTTATGAACATCAACAATGTTTTGCTTTTCCTTAAGAATATTTAAAAGGAATAAATTCTCCAATTAAATCTCATTCATAAATCAATCCCAAATACGCTCTTGAAATTTAAACCTTGAATAGCATTAAAAAAAAGAAAAGCAACCAATCACCGTTTAACAATATATAAGCTCATATGTTTAAAACAGAAGAAATATTTTCTTCAACACACAAAGACAATTTTAATTTACCAAAGGTATTGAATTGCTACTTTACAGAATCAAATGAACAATTACGAATTTAAAAAAATTCGGATAACAGTAATTACTTAGCTAAAATAAGTTACCAATTAAATTAACTGAATAATAATATCATAATAATAGAAAATATTTCAATATTCAAGAAAAAAAACAATTAAATCAAACTTCTCACAAATTATTCAGAGTCAGACCTCAATAACCTTGACTAGGAAACAAAGAAATTAGCCACTCATGCATTTAAAACACTCAAGGAATTTTTCTCAAAAATTTTGAGAAGACAAAAAAATAAAAAAATAACGCAGAGAAAATAACAAAAAAGAGAAGTCTGATCTCTATCTGGTTTTCTGGTTCTTCGCCCGTCCTTTTATAAACTTCCTCCATGTAAATTTGAGTAAATCTGTATTCAAAAAAATCTGCGTAAATCTCTCTCGATAGCTTTTTCATAATAAATATCATCTTATCTGATCTTGCAGATAAACATGAGAGAAGATATAAGATCAATTAAATAGATATAGATTATCTATAAATTATATTAGTTAAAATCTCAAAATCACAACCATTTAAGTAATTAAAATATATTTATCATTTATGAAACCCAATTGGTTCATTCTTTTCTTGTAATATTGTTTTACTTTAATAAAAAAGTAATCATGGCAATTATTATTTTCTATTAAGACATGCATTAATTGCACAACTTTTTTATTATGTCATTTCAATACAATACTTTTATATGATGTAAGTGATAATTAAATATCTTTTAGATAATATAATATATAGTGCTAATTTTAATATTATATATATATATATATATATTAATTGACAACCTCAACTAAGAAAAATTTCTATTGCCATCCTTGATGTGTTAACTGAAAACTCACATATATGCCAAATGAGATATTGTGAGGCAGATTCTTTACAACTTAAGAGAGAGATGCCCTGCATCCTGTTCAAATTTTAGACCATTTAAAATAAATTTGAATGACTTAAATTTTATTAATTTTTTATTTTGATATTTTCTTTAAAAGAAAACAAAATACATAATAAAAATAATTTTTTTACTAATAACTTAAAAAAAACAATACTTGATACCAAAAAAAACCTAAAAACCAAACAAAATCTAAACCATCAAATCATATTTGGACTTTAGATCTGAGAAGAGAAGCAGCGCTCCTCCTGGAAATGCAGAGAATCTGCATACGAGTTGTGGGCATGCCGGAAAACTGAGAGACAAGGGTTTTTCACAAATGCAGAGGCCACCGCAATCAAAGCAATGTCCCATTGACCTGAGCACACTGCCGACCCGAAGCATTTTCGGGCTGTCACCTTAGTCTTGTATGAATACAACAGCACTGTTGGTTAGAGATTAGTTCCCACTATCATGGACTATTAAGTTGATGCAATGACCCAAATCCTAAAATCTTTAAGGCAGTTGTCAAGCCTTGGAGAGGACACCTCAAAGCTCCTTGCCATTGTTTTAAGCACACTGCTGGCCAAGAGTGTTTTCGTGTCGTCACCTTCACCAACCATAGATACAATGGCGTTGTCAATGTCTGGCTTTGCTGAAACGTAGTAAAAACGCATCAGGCATATTGGGTATTTCGGGTATGTGGGAACTTTGCACCGGTCTATGATTTCTCCATCTTGCTCACTCTAAATTTCTTCCTTAACCACCTCTATTTTCTTAGCTAACTTGGCCTTCATTACCAATTTTGGGTATAAAATTAGGAAATATTTTCTCAGTTATCAATTTTGGGTATAAAATTTAGAAGATTTGGATGCAAAATTTAGAATTTCGTTAGAATGCAAAATTTGGGATTTCAAACTCCAATTTGGATGCGATGGATTTTGGTTTACCTTGGGTGCAAATTTCGGGTGAGAAATTGCTAGATTTCGATGTGGGTGCGAAAATTAGAGCGAAGTGAGATAGGCATTTTTGGTTTGGTGAAAGTTGATGAATTCAGCGACACATAGATGGCTTTAGGTTTTGCACATCACACTTATTCTCTTAGGCTGCTGCTTTCCATAATAAATGCCATTTTTATATATATTAATGCTCTTAATTTAGACATTTTTAATTATTAAATATGACTTAAAGTATTCAATTAGATAGTATTTGATTTTATTAACCATTTTTGCACTCTATAAATTAATTTACAAAATTATTAGTTTTTAATGCATAAGTTTCTTTTAAATAATTTTGTAAATTTTTCTACTTAATATTGTTTATTATTTTTGTAGATGTTTAATAGGGAATTGGAGCTTGAATGGAGAAATTGATTTGGAAGAGAAATGGAGCTTCAAGTGTGCAATTTCAAGGAGGGAATAATGGTCCACATTTTTAATAGAATTTTTAAAAATGAGAATGGAAGACCTACGCAGCATCTCACATCACACAATCACACATGGGCATTGCACGTGGGATGGGGGGCAGATTCAATCACACACCCATGGGCTTCCAAGGGAATAAAGGCAGGATACACAAGTCACTAATAACACACTCCACGTATTTCTCTTATACACATTCACTCTCGGGTTTACTAGGTCTAGAGGAAGAGAGCCACAGGTTTTTCCACTCGTGAAGCTGTACACACAACAGCTACACAAACTCTCACGTAACACCATCACATACATAGGTTCATGAGGAAAGTACATGGAAAAGGCATGAACTCCAGCTAATCTCACGTGGATACATGAATGATAGGCATAAGGTTTTCCATTTATCTATTGTCATGAAGCACACAATTAATCCACATTCTCACATATTCACAATCACATGCACAGCTTGATGGATGGTACAGATCATACACTTTCATCACTTATGGCCTTATTCAATTGCTTGAGCTTCAAACATAAGTCATACATGGAGTTGGTCCACTAAGACAGATGCGTGAGAATGTGATAAGGAGGAAAGAAAGCAAAACGTGAATTAAGAGGCTCGGGTTTAGAAGCACTAAGGATCATGGTTATAAATTGTGGTCCACATCATGTGATGTGGCCGCAATATTGCTGTTACAATGCCGACTGCATTCGCATCTGCATCAATTGGCCGCAATGCCTACAATCTTTCTTATACTATTCGCAGTGCCCGCAGCCGCAATTGCAACGTAACTGCAATCACAACTGCAATTTAAAACCATGCTAAGGATATTACTCTCGCATGATGGAGAAGAGGCACGGGTTCTTTGGAGGAAGACTCTCGGGTCTATGATAAAAACACATGGATGCACACGTGGAATGTAACGCCCGGTATGTTGTAAAAACACAGAAATGGGCTAGTTTGAAAAGCAAATTCCCTGAGATAAGTGATTCAAGATCAAATAAAATTTGGATAAAATGTTAAATAATATAAAATAAGGATTTGAGCCTTGAGTTGCCCAGAAACAGGGCCTAAGTAATTCAAAAAATTTGCTGAAAGACCAGTGGTATTTTTGTAAATAAGTGTAATTTTGGAAAGACACCTAGGAGGGCTTTTTAAATGGAAATTTTAAGTTGCTCAGGGTTCTCAGAGGCCCCAAAAATCATGGGAAGCCCTGGGACCGATAAAGCCCCTCCGATGTACTCTTTCTGACGTCGGTTGACCCAAACTTTGACTAGTTCGTTTGGGAAGGTTTTAGCTCCAATTTGAGTGATTCCAAAGGTATTTTATTAAATTGGGAATCTAAATGTTATGATGGAAAAGACGGTTCTAAAAAAAGAGCTAAAACGAAACCAAACTGGAAATGCCATTTCGAAGGGCGAAATTGGAAATAATTTTAAAAAGAAAGCTTCTTTCTTCTTCTTTAAAGTTCACAATCTGCCTCTCCCTCTCTAAATTGACTTTCTTCTACCCAGAATAGAGAGGAGAACCAAAAATTTTAGGCGCATAAGGGAGGAGGCAAAAGAAGGAGAAAAGGCCAAGAAAAAGGTATGGAATCCATAGATTTTCTTAGTTCTTCCTTAAGCAAAGTTGTTCTCCTCCTTTCCTCTTTTCCTCCTATAATTTTATTGATATATTTGGTACTGTTTTGGGGGCAGAACAAAGAGAAAAAATTCGTGTTTGGAGTGAGGCAACCAAGGAAAGTGAAAAGCAACCAAGAAAGAGCAAGAAAATAAGGTAAAACTTCCATTCTTTGGTAGCTTCTTCCTCCCCCTTCCTCTTGCACAAATTGGCCACCATGAACCCAATTCTTAGGGGCTATTTTCTATCCAAATCAAGGGGGGATTAGAGGTCTTGGAGTGCAAGGATTAAGAATTTATCATTGGAAGCAAGTAAAAGCCATTAAATCTCAAGTTGAAAAAGTGTAGGGTGCTTGAACATAGTTTAAAATCTGGGTTGATTCAAGACTTCCCCATCATATGTGAGTGTTTGTTTAAGTTTCTAAGACTCCTAAGGAGCATCCCAAGTGCCCCATCCATCAAGGAAAAATCCCAAACTCCATGGGTCTTTAATGGAAGCATAAATCGGTCAAGACCCTTAGAGATAGCTAGGGGATATTTTAAATAGTTTTAAACTTGATTTGGGACTTTATATGATAAGAGAAGATAGGAGAAACCCTTGGAAAAAATTTAGAAGCCTTAGGTTAGGAGATGAGGCAATGGCTTCCATGATGTAACCTTATGAAGCAACATGGAACTAGGTTTATGAAAGTGAGTGTGTGATGGCTTCAAGGATTTTAAATGAGGTCAAGAGGTCTAAATATGGCAAGAGAATGGAACCAAGAATTTTACTTGTGGTAGTTGCTTCATTAGGTCATTAATGGAACCATATTGTGACAAATAGAACAAAGTGTAGTCTTAAGAGTGAGTTAGATGTTTCCAAGAGTATAATTAAGTGTTGTTTATTGTGAATAGGCCAAAGAAATCCAACCCCACCTCCTTGTATTTGTGGAATCGAAAAGGAGAAGTAACAAGCAAAGTAAGGCTTGAATTTGCACCAAGGTAGCTCTCCACCTTTTCTTGTTGCATATATGTCATTATGTGCTTGTGTGTATATTTGTATGTTTGAGACATGCCACTTGATGCTATGTTGCTATTTTGGTACCAATATACTTTATTGAATATCTTTGAATTGTGGAAATGACTCACAAGGGTGAGGTAGTACCAAAAGTCCCTTAATGTGGGTGAAGAGAAGCTAAAAGTCTCATGGCATGGGTGAGACAAGGCTAAAAGTCCCTTGGATGGGTGAGGCTAAGTCAAAAGTCCCAAGAACCAAGAGTGAGGCAATCCAAAAGTCCTAGAAATGGGGTGAGGCCAAACCAAAAGTCCCTAGAACTCATTCTTATGCTTGACATAAGTTTGTGACACAAAAATGTGAAAGTGGAATACTTCATGAATTGGTTGATTGCATACTTGTGCCTTTGACATATTGTATGTCTTGAGAATGTGCTTGGATAGGTGTATAAGCTATTGAGATTCAATAAATCTCACCCCCTTTCTCTTATCTCATATGATCTAGGTGGAGTCTAAGATCCAAAGATGGAGGGCAAGGAGCTTAAATCTCCATCTCTTGGCACATTTTGCTAGTTTTAATATACTAGAATATCAAAGAATATATGTATATGTTATTTTTAAGCCATAACACTTTGAACAAGTGTAAAACTATGTAAAGTTAGTGCATGTATCAAGAATAGAGTTTCATGAATAGAAATGTGTATATTGACTACTTGGGAGCCCACTTATGCATGTATGTATATGGAAGTGGCATGGTGAATTTGAGTTGTATGAGGATTCAGACCTTATGAGGGACTTATTTGTGCTATATTTATGCTTTCTAAGTTGCTCAAATGTGTGTGGAACAATAAATGACTCATTTGAACCAAATTTGCCCCTTTATTGGAACCAAATTGCCATAATCTTGAACTATGGCAAAGTCTGACCAAATGACCTCTTCTTGACTTGAAATTTTGTATGCACTTAGATCTTGTTTAGATATTTTTGGAAAGCTAAATATTAGGTCATTTGGAGGTCTGTGTAATTTTCTATGATTTTTCAAAATTGGAGAATTTAGGATTTGCACTAGTACTGTTCATTTGGTTAGTTATGAAATTGTGTCATCTGAGGGGCAAACGTGGTCCAATAGCTACGAAATTTTATAGGTAGAAACTAGGTATTTACAATGACTTGTAGCAATTAGAATCACCTCATTTGGAGGTCTAAGCTAAGAGATATGAATTTTTGAATTTCTGGAACAGCAATAGTAGCGCAGCACGACCTATGTCACTGGTCCATTAAATTTTAGTAGCTAAACGTGATTTTTCTGATCTGAACCTATTTTTATCATAAATGTAACATTTATAGCTTTCTAAATTGGTATCATTTGTATGGATTGGATGTTTTTGGAATTAATTGGACATTTTCAAAGTTTATAGCAGACACTTGTATTAGTACTAGTAGCTGTCCAAACCTTTGTCCATTTTTGCATGTTAAAAGCTTTCTATGTTATGTTTCATAACTTGGACATATTTTTTTAATAAATTAGATATGTGTAGCTTTCCAAAATGGCTAAGAATGTATGATTTTAATTTTTATAGATTTAGTTATGAATTTTGAAACTTCATATCAGTAATCTGAACTAGTAGCCCAGACAGCAACGACCCCAGTGAATTTTTGGATGTCAAATATTCTTTCCTTAATGATTCATGATCTGAAATTATTTTTACCATGGGGTAGACATCTAGAGCTTTCTGTAATGGTAAATTTTGTTAGGTTTCAAATTTTGTGGATTTAGTTATGAATTTCTGAAGTTGTGATAGAAAAACTGAAATTCTGGCCGAAAATAATAGAGGGAATTTGATGCTCCCTTTTGAATTCCACGAGTTGTGGGCCAACTTTGGTGATGCAAATGAGTTGTATGTATGTAATTAAATATGAGAATATGATGTATGTACTCATATGGTCATCGTGATACCGAATAGAATTTTCATATGCGACGCAACGCGAAATAAGGCATTATTTTAATACCATTTTTCCATTCCCTTTTGTGCAATTCATCATGTGAGACTTAGAAATGATAAGAAGCAAGTTAGAAATATATGATGTTACATGGAAGCTTGATGTAGTACATGTGACACCCATATGAAGAGAAGGGTAAAAGGTACATGGAGGGAGCTCTTTAAACCACTTACACGTAACTCACATTCACTTATGGGTATATTGAGGAGGCACCAGATTAGCTATCATCCATCCACATACTCACTAATACAAACATATGCATAGCTAGAAAGAAGGGGGCCCATTTCTTAACGCATGATCACATGATGGTGGCTTATGTTTTTAGAGTGCAAAACATGTGAAAGGATATCTAGAATGTGCATGAGGGTCGAGTTACAAATAGAGAGGAAGCTCAAGAATCGTGATTCATTCTCCATTCAGCCGTAGGACTCCATTCTGTTTTTCCTTAATCACTTTTCACTCCATGAAACTCTAATCTCATCATTGTGGTTAGCGAGGATGAAAACCTTGGATTGAACCTTGAATCTATGAAAATTAGTGAGGGAGTTTGGCTAAGATTTTCTATTCTATTTTTACTCTCTTTTTACACCACTTCTTGTTCAGATACTTACTTGGTTAAGTTTGTAATTGATTAAGATTAGTATTATTTGTAAAATTGATTAAGATTAGTATTATTTATAATTAGTGGCTGATTAGATATTAATTAAGAGAGCATTTGATGATTAATGAATCAATTTAAGTGCTGAATTTTTCATTGACTTGCAATCTTCCATGTATGCAATCAAGGAATTTGATAAAATACATGTTTGAAATTGTGTGCTTGAATATATAATTTGAAGTCTCCTTAGAGTTTAATTGGTTCATTAAACATCCTAGGATAAAAATTTAAAGCTAAGTTGATGGATTAATCACTCAATTTATGTAACAACTAGAAAAAGAAAAGAAAAAGAAAGAAAAAAGCTGAAAATTTTCGAAATCCTAAAATTTTTCTAAGTCTGCTAGTTATAGCGAAAAATGGCCCAGCTATAATGAATGTACCTATTTGTTATAGTGAGAAATAGTCTAGCTATAGCGAATGTACCTGTTCGCTATAGCAAAAATGCTTCTAACTATAGTGAGTGCGGGCATCCCATACAAAAACTAGGGAGCTGCTCACCGTAGCACGCGCCATAGCAAAAATAGGGATCTGGGACTGATACGTGCTCGTTGTAGCAAAGGTTAATTTTCGCTATAGCGAGGGTTAGTCTGAAAAAGTGTAAAAAAGGAGAATTTGACTTCTTAAAATGTCCCAATTCATCCTTTCTCTTTTAACCGACCTAGGCTTCGACCAAAAGAGAGAAAAGGGACGTGGAAAGAAAGAGAGAGACCAAGAGAAGGAAGGAAGAACAAAGAAAAGGTAAGCAAGCTTAAAATTTCCCTCTCTTTTCTTCTTAGAATCTTGTTCTTCTCTCTTTGCCCTCTTTTTCTATGATTTTGGTTGTTGAATTAGTTGGGTTTTAAGCTTGGGTCAGGAGAGGGAAAGTGGAAAACCACTCTTGAAGAAGGCTCTTCTTTGCTTTCCTTGAGTATGTTGGTTCTACCAACTTGGGAGCTTGAGAGAGGAAGGAAGTTTGACCTAAAATGGACAAGAAACCCTTGAAAGAGAGTGTGTTAAGTTGAGAAATGCAAAGAACTAGGAAAAGGGCTAGTAAAATTTAAGAAGGGAAAAAAAGTAGGGTTTTAATCTCCTAACCTTGTAAAGGTTTATTTGCATTCTAAGAGAGTAATTCCATGCTCTTGATTGTGTCTAGGCTCAAGTGAAGCACCTCCATTAAGGTGTGATTGTGAAACCAAGAAGGGAGAAGAGAAATTGAAAATGAAGGCTTGTATTAGCTAATAAGGTAGCTCTCCACTCTTTCTTGTTGTATTCTTAGATATAATAGTCATTGTATGCTTGTGTATATGCTTATTGTGTGAGACATGCCATATGTTATTGCCTTGATACATTAGTACCAATATGTTTATGTGTTGGATTGTAAAAATTGCTCGGGTGAGGTAGTGCCAAAAGTCCCTTGAGATGGGTGAGGTAGAGCCGAAAGTCCTTGAGGATGGGTGAGATAAGGCCAAAAGTCTCATAACTGAGTGAGGCCAAGTCAAAAGTCCCTAAACCAAGGGTGAGGCCATCCAAAAGTCCCTAAAATCGGGTGAGGTTAGACTAAAAGTCCCTGGAGCTTACTCGTGGCATTGATGTGATTTTCATGGCATATAAATCATGTATTGTATGATTGTGAATGGTTAGATGCCTATTTCCATACTATGACTTGTTTATATGCCTTGATTGCTTCCTTGAATGAGTGCATGAGCTATTGAGATTCCATGAATCTCACCCCCTTCCCTCTCCTATCTTAACATGTTAGGTGGAGGTCAAGGAGATTCAAGTGCACACCAAGGAGCCTAGGAGCATGTTTAGATAGATGTTAGTTTATTTTAGTTCTTTTGATGTAAAGAGGTGCTAAAATGAATATGCACCTACTATTTTTTAGATGTAAATGTTGAAACAAGTGTAAATATATGGAAAAATGATGTATAAACTATGTAGATAGCCAAAGTAATGAAAATGTGGGATTTGCCCTTTTGTGGATTGTATGCAATAATATATTTTTGCTCGTAGCATAGTGAGTTTGAAATGTATGATGATTTGGACCACTTGGACATTTCATATATACTATATTCATGCTTTAAAACTTTTTCATGAGGTGCAAGAATATGTGGGAGGCCATTTGGACCCACTTTGAACCGTTTTGGGTGTTAAAACCGCCAAATTTGTGAGCTTTGTCAAAGTATGACCAAATGAGCTCTTCTTAATATGAAATTTAGCATGTCTCTAGAGTTTGTAGAGAGCTTCTTAGGAAGCTAAAGTGGGTAATATTTGGAGGTTTAGAGAATATTTGGCGAATTGTTGAAATTTGAAAAATTTAATGGTTTGGTCAATGTACTATTACCATAGGTCCGAAAATGAATCTATATCTTTCATAAACCAAATGGTATCCAATTGTCATGAAATTTTATAAACAGAAATTAGACATACATGGTGACCTATACCAACTAGAGTCACCTCAATCTGAGGTCTGTAGAGAGAGAACTAACTTTTTGAAGTTCTGCATCAGCATCAGGGAAGCCATCTGACCTTCATTACTGTTCCATCAGTTTTCGAGGTCTAAGGGCTATAGAATTGATCTAGAATTATTTTTCTCCTATAGCTAACATCTGTAGCTTTCCAAATTGGTATAGTTTGTTGAGATTTTATTTTGTTAGAATTACTTATGAATTTTTGAAATTCTTGACAGCAAGTTGCACCAGTATCAGGGACAGCCAGACCTCTGTCTCTTTTTCGATGTCAAACATGGTCCAAACGCTGAGATTATGGTTGGGAAATTATTTTTAGCATAAAGTTAACACTTAGTTCTTTCCAGAAAGCTATTTTTTCCTAGATTCCCATTTTTCTATAATTAGTTATAATTTTCCAAAATTAGAGCCAAAAATCTAACTTTTGGGCCCATTTAAGAAAATGCACTTTCTTAGTTTTTGGCTTCATATCCGTGGTTTATGGCTTTTTTTATGATATGTATGAGTCATATAAATGGAGTGTGAGTAGAGAATATGATTGATGGGTTCACGGGACCCACAGGGCAAAATATGAGTGATTGAATCCCGTTTTATAGCATGAAAATGCCACAGTTTGTACTTGTTCTTTGAAAATCATATGGAATCGAGCCCAGAGGGAGATTAATTGAGGTTAAGACATTATGGTGTTACAATTTAAGTGTTCAATGATCCTAATGATAATAATTAATAATTCAATGTAGAATTGAGGTCTCAGTTCAACATCAAATTGTTAATGTCTTGAATCTTATGTGGTAACTCAAGATAAATTGCTATGAACATATGTAGAAACTCTTAAACCAAAACTAATAATAATTGAATTAAGATGATGATAGTGGATATCAAAGGATAAATCTAAAACTAGTCACATGTCTATCACTTGCTTGTTAATTCATGAAATTTAGTTAGTAGTTAAGAATTTTAGTTTAATCTAATTCTAGTTAGTTAAATTCAATTAAAATTCCCTTCAATTAGGTAGCTTTTAGACTCTCTTACACTTAGAAGGCTTAATTGAATATTGAAATTCATTTCTAAGAAAAATGATCTAGGTTGCACTCTATATTGCAAATCCTATTCAACCTAGTTTATTTGAGGTTGTTGACACAATCGTCACTCCACCATCAAACGATTGATCTCTATCCATGATTCTGTTTCTCAATCTAAGAAAGTAGGAAAGGAATCATAAGTCTTTGACCTGCAATCTTGAAATATCCATTGTTGAACATTAAAGACCCAAGCTTAACAAGTTTTTAATTTGATTACATGAGATGGCAAGACGCCCTAGGTCCCTTACTTTGTTTTAAAATTAGCAAATCAATAAAAAATGAGTGGCAGAATTGAATTGATGTCACAAGGCTCTCTAATGAGTGGGTTTTGATTTGCTTTTTACTTTTACTAGTGGATGAGTGTATGAGGAATAGATCAATCAAAAGTGCCTAAAGCATGAAATTGAACCAGTTTCTCCTTTGCTTCTAAGACTAACTAATTTATTAAGGCATGATGTCCAGGGGTCTCTCTTGTTAGTGCTCTTATTGACCACAACAATATCCCAGTGCGTCAAATGGAAAGGACTATTTCTGGTTGTTAGAAACTATGGGGATCAATATAAATTTCTATAAAATTCCAAAACTTTTCAAACTTTTAAGTTTTCAAAACCCTTTGATCCAAAGTCCTTAGGATGTTCAAAATCTTCTTATGATAATGCATAGTCAGAATTTGACTATGATTATACAAAATTTGGTAATTGGAAGATTCCCATTTAGGTGCACTTCATTGGACTTCCTTTAGAATATCTTAACTCACAGGCATCATATTTATTGGGTAATATAATGGGGGAGTTAATTAATATTGATTTCCCTGATGGGATGGTACGAAATAGGCATCATTTGCGAATCCAAGTCTATATTGATCCTTCGAAGCCTTTGACAATGGGGTACTATGTCAACTAATGGTCAAAAGGTGTGGGTTCAATGCTGTTTTGAAAGGGCTTCCAAACTCCGTAAATAATATGGATAACTAGGTCAGTATAAAATTTGTGATTAGGATCATGTATTCGGGCAACATGAACTAGTGATTCAAAGGCAAGAATTTACAAATAGCTTAAATGTGTTAGAATTTATGGTCTTCTATTAATTCTTTATCTAATTAATACTAAGTATACATATTTATAGATATATAAGAACATTGTGGCTACTCCATAATTAAATATGCTAAGCACAAGATATATAATTTCTTCATGTACACTTAAACAAATATATATACTTAAATAATTATTACTTTACAAGAATTAAATAATTAACTAATCAATTAGAACACTAAATGTGACTGATTAATTAAAATTTCTCTCTCTTGGAATATTCCTAACGTGCCTAAAATTTTGTCCAAAATAATTTTCCAAAGTAAGACAGAATTAAATGGCATGAAAAATAAATTTTACAAGATTTTTATGCTGAAAATATGGTCTAGACTTCTAGTTTTATGACAAAACTAACAAAAAAAAAGCCTAAAATAATTAAAAATTAATTATGTTTAAAAGCCTAGAACAAATTTTTGCCAATAAAATGGCTAAAAAATCAAAATAGGTCGTAAGTAATCTTTTTGCTTAGTATGTAAGTATGCATACTTAGTATTAATTGCTTAGTATTAATATGCATAAATTTTTTCTCCAAAAAATGGAGGACCATAAATTCTAACATTCTCTTACTTAGTATGTAAATATGCACACTTAATTTTAATAGCTTAAGGAATTAAAGACATAAATTCTAATTAGGGGTGTAAGTATAATATGTCATTACCTATAGAGGGATAATTATATTTACATATCTAATTAGCATGAAATAAAAATGTCTTATATTTTTTAAATAACTCATAGGTATTAGGAAATATAAAAGCCTTCCAATTTCATCATAGAAGACATATAAATTTTATAGTATGCTAAGGTCTTAACTACAGGATTTTAGTGATACATAATTTATGTTATTGTATAGCTTGCATTAGTGGGCATACACCTTATTGTGATGATTTATTACCTCAAATAATGTTATGTAAGCATGCATTAATATAGTATATTTATTTTGTAGCATTTTCTATATATCTTATGTTAATTGATGCTTCTGAAAAAGTCATTCTAAATGGGAATAATTATAAGGCATGGAAGGACTCTATTCTCCTTTGGTTGAGAGTCTTTGACCTAGACCATGCTCTTAGGAAGGATTAGCTTAATATTAATTATGTCTCATATATTGGGTAGTATTCATGGGTTCGTTCTTAGAATGGATCTATGCAACTATAGAAGTGCAATCAGGTCAATTTTGGCCTAATTTTTTTTTTAGACTTTAGGTTATAAAATTTAAGTATGAAAATAAAAAAAATGTAACTAGGAGTAAAAAATTATTATGATGAGGAAAAACTATACTTTAAAATTTTTAACTATGTAAAAAAATTTTAATTATATTTACATAATTAAAATTTTTTAAGTTAATTTTTTCTTACAATTATAATTTTTTACCTCATAGTTACACTTTTTATATTCATATTTAACTATTACAACCCAAAATCCCAAAAACAAAAAACAAAAAAGAAAAGTTAAGCCAAAATTGGCCTAACTACACCTCTAAGTAACTGTAGAAGATCCTCCCTCATCTATTCCTAATTGTGCCAAAGCTACATAAAGGCTGTTGATGAGCAATTTGCCTCATTAGATAAGTCACTAGCTAGCATATTGATGGCCTAACTATTATCAATAAAAATAACTAGTACTAAAGGGGTTCTCAAGCATATTATTTAGATAAAGGACATAGTTGCACAGCTTAAGCCTTTGGAGACAAATGTCTCCAACTCCTTTTTGGTGTAATTGATTGTCAACTCATTTCCTTCTTATCATGGGCCATTTAAGATATTAAATAACATATATAAGGAAAAATAGGCTTATTCTAAAAAGTAGTAAGGTCCCAAATGAGGCACTTGTAGCTACAAGCTCCAAGAAGAAGGGTTGTAAAGGGAAAGGCAAGAATAAGGGACTTGCTCCACTATATAAAATAAATAATGAGGTAGCTTAATGCTTTTTCTATAAAAAGAATGTGTATTTGAGGAAAGATTGTGTTAAAAGAAAGGCCTCGTTGGAGAAGAAAGATACATTTATTTCTTTTTTATGTTTCAAATCTTGTATGGTTAATATTATTCATAACACTTGGTGGATTGATATCAAATCTATGATCCACATTGTGAATAACATGCATGGTTTTCTCAATCAAAGGAAACCAAGCATAAGTAAACAAAAAGTTTTTCCTAGAAATAAGATTAACTCACCTGTGGAGGTAGTAGGGACATGTAGGCTTATTTTAAATTTTGGCTATGCATTGGATCTTGAACAAATATTTTATGTTCCAAGTTTTTCTAAGAATTTAATTTCAATTTCTAGGTTTATTCCTATAGGTTTTTTATTAAATATTTATGGACCAACTTTTAATTTAATGAAAAATTCAGTACCTGTTAAGAAATTTACTTTGGATAATGGTTTGTATAAGCTTTATACTACCATAAATGTTGCTAATACCTTAATATTTATGCATGGTAATATGATTGTTAAGTGTTGTGTCATAGATGAAAGGTTTCTAGTTTGTGGAATAAGAGATTAGGACACATCTCCATGAAGAGAATCAAATGCTTAATAAAGAAGCGAATTTTTGAATCCTTAGACTTTACTGACTTTAATTTATGTGTGGACAAGATAAAAGGGAAATAGACCAATATTCACGTAAAAGGGCTAGAAGGAGTTCTAAACTATTAGAGATGATACACATTAATATCTACAACCTTTGATATGGGTTATAGTGGACAAAAATACTTTATTTCCTTTATTGATGGTTACTCACATTATATGTAGATCTACCTATTTTATAATAAAAGTAAGGAACTTGATGCCTCTAAAACCTATAAAATAAAGGTAAAGAAATAATTTGATAAACAAATTAACATTTAAAGGTTTGATAAAAAAGTGAGTATTTTAGTAGGTAATCTAATAATGGATAGGCACTTGGTCCAATTGCTAAATTCTTAGATAAGCATAACATAATTGCATAATATACCATACCTAGCTTACTTAACATGAGTAGTATAGTAAAAAAGAGGAATGAGACTCTATTGGATATGGTAAAGAGTTGTTAAACAATTCTAAAGTTTCTACCTCTCTATGGAGAAAAGTGCTTAAGACATCAGTGTACATTCTCAATTAAGTTCTAACCAAAGTTCTTTCTAAAATACCTTTTGAAATTTCAAAAGGTTGGAAACCTAGTTTGAATCACTTATGCATATGGGGCTATCTTACTAAGATTAAAGTGTACAATCTATAAGAAAAGAAGTTAAATCCTAGGACTATCACTACATATTTGGTAGAATATGCAAAGAAGTTCAGGGGTTATAAGTTTTACTATCCATCACATACTTTTAGGTTTATAGAGTTTATGAATGCAAAGTTTCTTGATAGTGACATCATTAGGAAGAGCGATCAATCTTATAGATTACTCATTGAAAATGATCCTATTCCTAAAACTATTAGTAATGTGGAATGATAGTTCTTTACGACCTATATCTACTAGAGATGAATATTGAAAATCATGATATTCTATAAGTTCAAATTGATCATATTGTTAGTTAAAAGAATCTACCACAAGAAGTCCCCATCATTCCAGTAAACGCTTCTCATAATGTTGAAAAGGTACCTCAAATCATGGTGGAAAATCCTCCTGTTGTAAAGCCTCAACCTTTACAAAAGGTTAAATTGAGAAGATTAACCAAAACCAATTAACTAGCAATTTCTACTAATTATATAGTGTATTTGCTTAAGTCTGACTATAATGAGAATATTAAAGATAAACTTGTTATGTTTTTACAAGCTATGAGTAATGTAAATTCCAAATTATGGCATATTGCAATGATTGATGAGATGAAATTCATAGTAAGTAATAATGTTTAAGAACTTGCAGAATTGCCTAGTAGGGCTAAGGCCATTAGCTGTAAATAAGTCTTTAAGACCATGAAGAATTTACTAGGAAATATTAAGCACTATAAGGTTAGATTAAACCAAGAGTTTCACATAAAAGGAGGGATTTGATTATAAAGAGATCTTTTCTCCTATGTCAAAGAATGATTCCTTCCCTATTATTATAGTATTAATTACCCATTTTGACTTAAATTTAAACTAAATGGATGCAAAATGAATTTCCTTAATGGTTATCTTAAGGAAAAGGTATACATGAAACAATATGAAAGGTTCATGATAGTGGTACTTAAAATTTTATGATGTAATCACATTCTTCAGTTTCATTGAGAACATTATGGATCAGTGTATATACCAAAAGGTTAGTAGAAGTAAGATCATTTATTTAGTTTTGTATGTGATGATATTTTGCTTACATCTAATGACTTATGGCTATTATATGAGATGAAACAATTTTTAAAAACTTTGAAATAAAGGATATAAATATGGGATCTTACCTTCTAGGCATAAAGATCTATAAAGATAGATTTTAAGGTATCTTGGGATTGTTAAAAGAAACCTACATAAATAAAGTTCTTGAATGTTTTTAGATGAAAAATTATTCACTAAGTATAGTACCGATTGTGAAAAGGGATAACTTTAATTGATTCTAGTGTCTGAAAAATAATTTAAAAAAGAAAAAGACAGAGAAGATTCCATTTACCTCAATTTTTGAAAGCTTGATATATGCCCAAGTCTGCATAAAACCAAACATAACTTTTGCTAAAGGATTTGGGAAGATACTAAAGTAATCCAAGTTTGAATCATTGGAAAGCTACAAAGAAGGTCTTGAGATACATGTAAGATATAAAGAATTACATGTTTACATATAGGAGAACTGATAACGTGAAAGTTATTAGTCTTTGGATTTTGATATAGTAGGATGCATTAGCACCAAGAAGTGAATATTTAGATACATTTACATGCTTGTTGAGCGAGCATTTTTATAAAAAGAGTGCAAAATAATCTTTGATTGGTACATCTATTATGGAGGCTAAATTTATCTTCTATTTTGAGGTGAGTTCACAAGGAATATGATTGAAGAGTTTCATTACTAGTTTTTAGATTGTGGATTCAGTCTTTAGGCCTACTAGAGCATTATATGATAATATACTAGCAATCTTTATGACTAAGGACAATAAGAGCGATAGCTGAAGTAAACACATTGACATAAAATACTTATCCTTGAAAGAGCATATGAAAGTTGGTCTAGTGGTCATATAAAAGACATACATATAAAAGAAATGCTTTTATCCTTTAACTATAAGGATGCTTCTGAAGAATTTTAAAGATCACGTATCTTAGATGGGACTCAGACCTTATTTGGTGCCATTGGTCTAGTTGAGGTATATTTACTTGATGAAATTCAAATTATAACTTTGTTATCTCCATTTTATTTATGTATACCTATTATAAGGTTAACAAACATCTAAGTTTGAACTTGAGTAAACATTTTAGGTTTATTCATAAAGTGTATATATATACTACTATTAAGTTAAAGGAATGTTGCAAATGATGTATAAAAGGTAATACTAATTAGTTAGAGGACTTACTATTATAATCCTCATAATGTATTTTTGGTTTTAGTTTATATATATTTAAGAAATTACTATGAGGAAGAACAATATTTAGACCAAGTAGAAGAATGTTGGAATTTATAATCCTCCCTTATTTTTCTAATATTCCACCATAATAATCCATGGCAATTTCTTATAATTATTGGATGTTGTTCATTTTAGTTTTATGCCATTTTATGAGGAATTAAAACTATTAATGCTGGTTTTTATTCTTCAGTTAGCTTATATAGAGGGGTTCTTGAATGAGGCCAAAACACATCAATTCCTTTTTGTGTGTTCATCACATTAAGTAGTCTGTCAGTTCAAAAACCTTTCTCTAAAAGATATCTTACTATGCCTAGAGGTACACATTTCTTGCTTTCACTTAACTGTATAATTATATCTGATTCTCGTAAGAATCATATCATGTTATCCAATTGATAGCCTTACATAATGGTGATTCATGCTTTACTTTTATTTATCTACTTTTTTTTATTAGAGCTCGATAGGTCAACGTAAGAAAGAAGGAAGAATTATTAAGATTAAGGTGCTTTATGATGATTATGGTCCCAAATATACTATCAAGGATCATTAACCTTTAAAGCTAAGTCTAAATGGTTTTCATTTGAAAATCTCACTGAGTTTTAGCTTGTCAAAATCTAGTTCATCAGTTGTTCTTGTTGACATATGATTGAAAAAATCTTAGTGGCCAAAATAGATGTGGTTAATGTGATAGAAATCAGGATGTTTTAGTTGCTTACTTTATGGTGACTAATGAAATCCAAGTTTCCTTATTTGTTCAACCCATGGTGCAACAATTGCATGTGAATGGTGTAACATCTGATATTTCGTAAAAACATTGAAATAAGTCTATTATAAAAGCATGTCCCCTGAAATGTAGGATTTAAAGCCAAATAAAATTAGGATAAAATTTTAAATGATGAAAAATGAGAATTTGAGTCTTGAGTTTCCTAGAAATCAGAACTAGAGTTGTTTAAAAAATTTGTCAAAAGTATAATGGTATTTTCGTAAATATGGGCACTTTTTGAAAAACTCATAGGAAGACTTTTTAAGTAAAAAATATGAGCTTTTCAGGGTTCTCAAAGGCCCTAAAAACTATGGAAACCCCTGGGACAGTTAAAACCCCTCCAGTATATGGTTTTGAAAATTAGTTAACCCGAACTTTGACTGTTTCATTTAGGAAAGTTTTAAATCTAAATTGAGTACTTCCAAAGCTATTTTATAAAATTGAGAACCTAAATTTTATGATGGAAAATATAGTTCTAAAAAAGGAGCTAAAATAAGTCTAAAATGAGAGTGCTACAAAAATAAGACGTAAACGTCATTTTTTAAGAACAAATTCTTCTTTTTCTTACTTTATAAAAGGTGTCCCATTCTTCTCCCTCTTAGCTAACTTTCTTTTCTACTCAAAAGATAGGAGAAGACTAGGGGAAAGAATGCATAAGAGAGAGAGGAGGAAAGAGGAAGAAAAACTCCGAGGAAAGGTAAGGAAAATGAAAGATTTTCATGGCTCTTCCTTTTTTAATGTTGTTCTCCTTCTCTTAAGCTTTCTTCCTATTGTTTTGGTTATTCATTTGGGTCTGTTTTAAGCTTGGTTCAAAGGAGGACGATTAAAATGTCAAGAAGAGAGGTATAGCAAAGGAATAGACTATTGAAATAAGCTTGGAATCAAGGTAATTTTCCTACCGTTGTAGCTTTCTTCCCTTTTGTTTCTTAAGTGTGTGTCTCGGTCAACTTGAGAGCTTGCAGGGGGAGGAGTTTCTGACAAAAAGCAAGTATGAAACCTAGGTCTTAGGCTACAGGAAGCTAAGAAATGCAAAGAAATCTAAAAGAAAGCTGGTGAGATTTAAGATAGAAAAGCTAGAAACTCTTGTAGGTATTGAAAAAGTCAAGTTGATTTAAGAATTCTCTAGCCTATGTAAGTATTTCCCAAGGCCCTTAGGAAGCCTCCCAAGTGCCTCTCCCATCAAGGAAAAATTGCAAACTTCATGGTGATGAGACACCCCGTAGGAATAAGTCCTAAGAACCTCCTTTTTGACAACATTACCCGGATTATGCAAGATTCAAGAATACAATCACACTAATAGAAGACAAAAGAACTCATAAAGAATAAGAACACATATAAACAAAGATAGTTGGTCAAATGGGTAAGACCCTAAGAAAACTTGTCCCTTAGAACCCTAGCCTTGAGATGCCACAAAGGAAGACCACTCCTTTGATAAGTCTGGCTTGAATTCACTCCATCGCTCAAAAAGCAAGAGGAACCTCACACAAATAGAACATAAGTCCTGAAAAGAAAATTTTATTTATTCATCTTATTCCTCCCTTTCCAAGTACATATGATGCCTTTATATAGGCAATGGAAAACCTAAAAGTTTCTAAAAATAATTCCTTAAAAGATGGCACTATTTATTACAAGAATTTGGAAAGTTAATAATGGTGCCATAAAAAAGGAAAGAAACTATAAAGAAGAAAAAGGAAATAAACTAACTTATTCTTTAAACATAAGTTTTGACCACATGGTCTTATTCAAAAACTAAAATCGAAACTTTTTACATGGTCTAAAAATTGATGCTCACATTCAGCAACTTGTCCAAACCTTCCTTGATGGTTATGCCATGCACGGTCTCCTTGAAGGTGGTCATAAGAGCTCCATGGTACTCTATCATTCCCTTCCTCTTCGAAAAGATTCGTCCTCGAATCTCTCTTAAATGTTAATAGGAAAAAAAATATTGCTTGGGTGCTACTTAATTGAATGACAAACCAAATAGAAACAAATCAGAATATGCAAAACTTTTCAATTTTCTTTTTTGTTTCAGCTCTTTTATTTTTTGTTTCTTTTTTTTTTTTGGAGTTGGATAATTTCTTTCTTTTTTTTTCACTTTTTTTTTGAATTTTTTTTTCGAATTTTTTTTTGGGAGTATCACACACTCTCTATTTTTTTTTTTGAAGAAAAAAAAAATGAAAATATGGCAAGGAGGACAAAACTCACACACAAGTATGACAACTAGAAAGAGACCAAAAGAAACATAAAGGAGACAAGAAAACATAAAACGCACAAATAGAACCTTGAGTTCTAGCACTCAAGAAGACAAACAACTGATGAAAGACCCACTAGACGACATGCTCTAGGAACCCCAACCAACGTAGGTCATGCTTGAGATGTGAGACCCACTAGACGACTTGCTCTAGGAACCCCAACCAACATAGGTCACACACAAGGACCAGCTAGAAAACAAGAAGACAAGTAAGAACTTTTTAGATCTAGACAATAGAAAGGAAAAAAATGAAGAATACAAAAGAAAGACAAGAAAAGATCACACCTCGACTTGCAAACCTAGAGCTCTGATACCAAATGACGAGAGACCCCGTAGGAATAAGTCCTAAGAACTTCCTTTCTGACAACATTACCCGGATTGTGCAAGATTCAAGAATACAATCACACTAATAGAAGACAAAAGAACTCATAAAGATTAAGAACACATATAAACAAAGATAGTTGGTCAAATGGGTAAGACCCTAAGAGAACTTATCCCTTAGAACCCTAGCCTTGAGACGCCACAAAGGAAGACCACTCCTTTGATAAGTCTGGCTTGAATTCACTCCATCGCTCAAAAAGCAAGAGGAACCTCACACAAATAGAACATAAGTCCTGAAAAGAAAATTTTACTTATTCATCTTATTCCTCCCTTTCCAAGTACATATGATGCCTTTATATAGGCAACGGAAAACCTAAAAGTTTCTGAAAATAATTCCTTAAAAGATGGCACTATTTATTACAAGAATTTGGAAAGTTAATAATGGTGCCATAAAAAGGAAAGAAACTATAAAGAAGAAAAAGGAAATAAACTAACTTATTCTTTAAACATAAGTTTTGACCACATGGTCTTATTCAAAAACTAAAATCGAAACTTTTTACATGGTCTAAAAATTGATGCTCACATTCAGCAACTTGTCCAAGCCTTCCTTTATGGTTATGCCATGCACGGTCTCCTTGAAGGTGGTCATAAGAGCTCAATGGTACTCTATCATTCCCTTCCTCTTCGAAAAGATTCGTCCTCGAATCTCTCTTAAATGTTAATAGGAAAAAAAATATTGCTTGGGTGCTACTTAATTGAATGACAAACCAAATAGAAACAAATCAGAATATGCAAAACTTTTCAATTTTTTTTTTGTTTCAGCTCTTTTATTTTTTGTTTCTTTTTTTTTTTTGGAGTTGGATAATTTCTTTCTTTTTTTTTCACTTTTTTTTTGAATTTTTTTTTCGAATTTTTTTTTGGGAGTTGGACACGCTCTCTATTTTTTTTTTTGAAGAAAAAAAAAATGAAAATATGGCAAGGAGGACAAAACTCACACACAAGTATGACAACTAGAAAGAGACCAAAAGAAACATAAAGGAGACAAGAAAACATAAAACGCAGAAATAGAACCTTGAGTTCTAGCACTCAAGAAGACAAACAACTGATGAAAGACCCACTAGACGACATGCTCTAGGAACCCCAACCAACGTAGGTCATGCTTGAGATGTGAGACCCACTAGACGACTTGCTCTAGGAACCCCAACCAACATAGGTCACACACAAGGACCAGCTAGAAAACAAGAAGACAAGTAAGAACTTTTTAGATCTAGACAATAGAAAGGAAAAAAATGAAGAATACAAAAGAAAGACAAGAAAAGATCACACCTTGACTTGCAAACCTAGAGCTCTGATACCAAATGATGAGAGACCCCGTAGGAATAAGTCCTAAGAACCTCCTTTTTGACAACATTACCTGGATTGTGCAAGATTCAAGAATACAATCACACTAATAGAAGACAAAAGAACTCATAAAGAATAAGAACACATATAAACAAAGATAGTTGGTCAAATGAGTAAGACCCTAAGAAAACTTGTCCCTTAGAACCCTAGCCTTGAGACGCCACAAAGGAAGAGCACTCCTTTGATAAGTCTGGCTTGAATTCACTCCATCGCTCAAAAAGCAAGAGGAACCTCACACAAATAGAACATAAGTCCTGAAAAGAAAATTTTATTTATTCATCTTATTCCTCCCTTTCCAAGTACATATGATGCCTTTATATAGGCAATGAAAAACTTAAAAGTTTCTAAAAATAATTCCTTAAAAGATGGCACTATTTGTTACAAGAATTTGGAAAGTTAATAATGGTGCCATAAAAAAGGAAAGAACCTATAAAGAAGAAAAAGGAAATAAACTAACTTATTCTTTAAACATAAGTTTTGACCACATGGTCTTATTCAAAAACTAAAATCGAAACTTTTTACATGGTCTAAAAATTGATGCTCACATTCAGCAACTTGTCCAAGCCTTCCTTGATGGTTATGCCATGCACGGTCTCCTTGAAGGTGGTCATAAGAGCTACATGGTACTCTATCATTCCCTTCCTCTTCGAAAAGATTCGTCCTCAAATCTCTCTTAAATGTTAATAGGAAAAAAAATATTGCTTGGGTGCTACTTAATTGAATGACAATCCAAATAGAAACAAATCAGAATATGCAAAACTTTTCAATTTTTTTTTTGTTTCAGCTCTTTTATTTTTTGTTTCTTTTTTTTTTGGAGTTGGATAATTTCTTTCTTTTTTTTTTCACTTTTTTTTTGAATTTTTTTTTTTGAATTTTTTTTTGGGAGTATCACACACTCTCTATTTTTTTTTTTTGAAGAAAAAAAAAACGAAAATATGGCAAGGAGGACAAAACTCACACACAAGTATGACAACTAGAAAGAGACCAAAAGAAACCTAAAAGAGACGAGAAAACATAAAACGCACAAATAGAACCTTGAATTCTAGCACTCAAGAAGACAAACAACTGATGAAAGACCCACTAGACGACATGCTCTAGGAACCCCAACCAACGTAGGTCATGCTTGAGATGTGAGACCCACTAGACGACTTGCTCTAGGAACCCCAACCAACATAGGTCACACACAAGGACCAGCTAGAAAACAAGAAGACAAGTAAGAACTTTTTAGATCTAGACAATAGAAAGGAAAAAAATGAAGAATACAAAAGAAAGACAAGAAAAGATCACACCTTGACTTGCAAACCTAGAGCTCTGATACCAAATGAGGAGAGACCCCGTAGAAATAAGTCCTAAGAACCTCCTTTTTGACAACATTACCTGGATTGTGCAAGATTCAAGAATACAATCACACTAATAGAAGACAAAAGAACTCATAAAGAATAAGAACACAAATAAACAAAGATAGTTGGTCAAATGGGTAAGACCCTAAGAAAACTTGTCCCTTAGAACCCTAGCCTTGAGACGCCACAAAGGAAGAGCACTCCTTTGATAAGTCTGGCTTGAATTCACTCCATCGTTCAAAAAGCAAGAGGAACCTCACACAAATAGAACATAAGTCCTGAAAAGAAAATTTTATTTATTCATCTTATTCCTCCCTTTCCAAGTACATATGATGCCTTTATATAGGCAATGACAAACTTAAAAGTTTCTAAAAATAATTCCTTAAAAGATGGCACTATTTATTACAAGAATTTGGAAAGTTAATAATGGTGCCATAAAAAAGGAAAGAAACTATAAAGAAGAAAAAGGAAATAAACTAACTTATTCTTTAAACATAAGTTTTGACCACATGGTCTTATTCAAAAACTGAAATCGAAACTTTTTACATGGTCTAAAAATTGATGCTCACATTCAGCAACTTGCCCAAGCCTTCCTTGATGGTTATGCCATGCACGGTCTCCTTGAAGGTGGTCATAAGAGCTCCATGGTACTCTATCATTCCCTTCCTCTTCGAAAAGATTCGTCCTCGAATCTCTCTTAAATGTTAATAGGAAAAAAAATATTGCTTGGGTGCTACTTAATTGAATGACAATCCAAATAGAAACAAATCAGAATATGCAAAACTTTTCAATTTTTTTTTCTTTTTTTTTGTTTCAGCTCTTTTATTTTTTGTTTCTTTTATTTTTGGAGTTGGATAATTTCTTTCTTTTTTTTTCACTTTTTTTTGAATTTTTTTTTTCGAATTTTTTTTTGGGAGTATCACACTCTCTATTTTTTTTTTTGAAGAAAAAAAAAACGAAAATATGGCAAGGAGGACAAAACTCACACACAAGTATGACAACTAGAAAGAGACCAAAAGAAACATAAAAGAGACAAGAAAACATAAAACGCACAAATAGAACCTTGAAGTCTAGCACTCAAGAAGACAAACAACTAATGAAAGACCCACTAGACGACATGCCCTAGGAACCCCAACCAACGTAGGTCATGCTTGAGATGTGAGACCCACTAGACGACTTGCTCTAGGAACCCCAACCAACATAGGTCACACACAAGGACCAACTAGAAAACAAGAAGACAAGTAAGAACTTTCTAGATCTAGACAATAGAAAGGAAAAAAATGAAGAATACAAAAGAAAGACAAGAAAAGATCACACCTTGACTTGCAAACCTAGAGCTCTGATACCAAATGATGAGAGACCCCGTAGAAATAAGTCCTAAGAACCTCCTTTTTGACAACATTACCCGGATTGTGCAAGATTCAAGAATACAATCACACTAATAGAAGACAAAAGAACTCATAAAGAATAATAACACATATAAACAAAGATAGTTGGTCAAATGGGTAAGACCCTAAGAAAACTTGTCCCTTAGAACCCTAGCCATGAGACGCCACAAAGGAAGAGCACTCCTTTAATAAGTCTGGCTTGAATTCACTCCATCGCTCAAAAAGCAAGAGGAACCTCACACAAATAGAACATAAGTCCTGAAAAGAAAATTTTATTTATTCATCTTATTCCTCCCTTCCAAGTACATATGATGCCTTTATATAGGCAATGGAAAACCTAAAAGTTTCTAAAAATAATTCCTTAAAAGATGGCACTATTTATTACAAGAATTTGGAAAGTTAATAATGGTGCCATAAAAAGGGAAAGAAACTATAAAGAAGAAAAAGGAAATAAACTAACTTATTCTTTAAACATAAGTTTTGACCACATGGTCTTATTCAAAAACTAAAATCGAAACTTTTTACATGGTCTAAAAATTGATGCTCACATTCAGCAACTTGTCCAAGCCTTCCTTGATGGTTATGCCATGCACGGTCTCCTTGAAGGTGGTCATAAGAGCTCCATGGTACTCTATCATTCCCTTCCTCTTCGAAAAGATTCGTCCTCGAATCTCTCTTAAATGTTAATAGGAAAAAAAATATTGCTTGGGTGCTACTTAATTGAATGACAGACCAAATAGAAACAAATCAGAATATGCAAAACTTTTCAATTTTTCTTTTGTTTCAGCTCTTTTATTTTTTGTTTCTTTTTTTTTTGGAGTTGGATAATTTCTTTCTTTTTTTTTCAGTTTTTTTTTGAATTTTTTTTTTCGAATTTTTTTTTGGGAGTATCACACACTCTCTATTTTTTTTTTTGAAGAAAAAAAAAATGAAAATATGGCAAGGAGGACAAAACTCACACACAAGTATGACATCTAGAAAGAGACCAAAAGAAACATAAAGGAGACAAGAAAACATAAAACGCACAAATAGAACCTTGAGTTCTAGCACTCAAGAAGACAAACAACTGATGAAAGACCCACTAGACGACATGCTCTAGGAACCCCAACCAACGTAGGTCATGCTTGAGATGTGAGACCCACTAGACGACTTGCTCTAGGAACCCCAACCAACATAGGTCACACACAAGGACCAGCTAGAAAACAAGAAGACAAGTAAGAACTTTTTAGATCTAGACAATAGAAAGGAAAAAAATGAAGAATACAAAAGAAAGACAAGAAAAGATCACACCTTGACTTGCAAACCTAGAGCTCTGATACCAAATGATGAGAGACCCCGTAGAAATAAGTCCTAAGAACCTCCTTTTTGACAACATTAACCGGATTGTGCAAGATTCAAGAATACAATCACACTAATAGAAGACAAAAGAACTCATAAAGAATAAGAACACATATAAACAAAGATAGTTGGTCAAATGGGTAAGACCCTAAGAGAACTTGTCCCTTAGAACCCTAGCCACGAGACGCCACAAAGGAAGAGCACTCCTTTGATAAGTCTGGCTTGAATTCACTCCATCGCTCAAAAAGCAAGAGGAACCTCACACAAATAGAACATAAGTCCTGAAAAGAAAATTTTATTTATTCATCTTATTCCTCCCTTTCCAAGTACATATGATGCCTTTATATAGGCAATGGAAAACCTAAAAGTTTCTAAAAATAATTCCTTAAAAGATGGCACTATTTATTACAAGAATTTGGAAAGTCAATAATGGTGCCATAAAAAAGGAAAGAAACTATAAAGAAGAAAAAGGAAATAAACTAACTTATTCTTTAAGCATAAGTTTTGACCACATGGTCTTATTCAAAAACTAAAATCGAAACTTTTTACATGGTCTAAAAATTGATGCTCACATTCAGCAACTTGTCCAAGCCTTCCTTGATGGTTATGCCATGCACGGTCTCCTTGAAGGTGGTCATAAGAGCTCCATGGTACTCTATCATTCCCTTCCTCTTCGAAAAGATTCGTCCTCGAATCTCTCTTAAATGTTAATAGGAAAAAAAATATTGCTTGGGTGCTACTTAATTGAATGACAAACCAAATAGAAACAAATCAGAATATGCAAAACTTTTCAATTTTTTTTTCTTTTTCTTTGTTTCAGCTCTTTTATTTTTTGTTTCTTTTTTTTTTGGAGTTGGATAATTTCTTTCTTTTTTTTTCACTTTTTTTTGAATTTTCTTTTTCGAATTTTTTTTTGGGAGTATCACACACTCTCTATTTTTTTTTTTGAAGAAAAAAAAAACGAAAATATGGCAAGGAGGACAAAACTCACACACAAGTATGACAACTAGAAAGAGACCAAAAGAAACATAAAGGAGACAAGAAAACATAAAACGCACAAATAGAACCTTGAGTTCTAGCACTCAAGAAGACAAACAACTGATGAAAGACCCACTAGACGACATGCTCTAGGAACCCCAACCAACGTAGGTCATGCTTGAGATGTGAGACCCACTAGACGACTTGCTCTAGGAACCCCAACCAACATAGGTCACACACAAGGACCAGTTAGAAAACAAGAAGACAAGTAAGAACTTTTTAGATCTAGACAATAGAAAGGAAAAAAATGAAGAGTACAAAAGAAAGACAAGAAAAGATCACACCTTGACTTGCAAACCTAGAGCTCTGATACCAAATGATGAGAGACCCCGTAGGAATAAGTCCTAACAACCTCCTTTTTGACAACATTACCTGGATTGTGAAAGATTCAAGAATACAATCACACTAATAGAAGACAAAAGAACTCATAAAGAATAATAACACATATAAACAAAGATAGTTGGTCAAATGGGTAAGACCCTAAGAAAACTTGTCCCTTAGAACCCTAGCCATGAGACGCCACAAAGGAAGAGCACTCCTTTAATAAGTCTGGCTTGAATTCACTCCATCGCTCAAAAAGCAAGAGGAACCTCACACAAATAGAACATAAGTCCTGAAAAGAAAATTTTATTTATTCATCTTATTCCTCCCTTTCCAAGTACATATGATGCCTTTATATAGGCAATGGAAAACCTAAAAGTTTCTAAAAATAATTCCTTAAAAGATGGCACTATTTATTACAAGAATTTGGAAAGTTAATAATGGTGCCATAAAAAGGGAAAGAAACTATAAAGAAGAAAAAGGAAATAAACTAACTTATTCTTTAAACATAAGTTTTGACCACATGGTCTTATTCAAAAACTAAAATCGAAACTTTTTACATGGTCTAAAAATTGATGCTCACATTCAGCAACTTGTCCAAGCCTTCCTTGATGGTTATGCCATGCACGGTCTCCTTGAAGGTGGTCATAAGAGCTCCATGGTACTCTATCATTCCCTTCCTCTTCGAAAAGATTCATCCTCGAATCTCTCTTAAATGTTAATAGGAAAAAAAATATTGCTTGGGTGCTACTTAATTGAATGACAAACCAAATAGAAACAAATCAGAATATGCAAAACTTTTCAATTTTTTTTTCTTTTTTTTTTTTGTTTCAGCTCTTTTATTTTTTGTTTCTTTTTTTTTTTGGAGTTGGATAATTTCTTTCTTTTTTTTCACTTTTTTTTTGAATTTTTTTTTCGAATTTTTTTTTTGGAGTATCACACACTCTCTATTTTTTTTTTTTGAAGAAAAAAAAACGAAAATATGGCAAGGAGGACAAAACTCACACACAAGTATGACAACTAGAAAGAGACCAAAAGAAACATAAAGGAGACAAGAAAACATAAAACGCACAAATAGAACCTTGAGTTATAGCACTCAAGAAGACAAACAACTGATGAAAGACCCACTAGACGACATGCTCTAGGAACCCCAACCAACGTAGGTCGTGCTTGAGATGTGAGACCCACTAGACGACTTGCTCTAGGAACCCCAACCAACATAGGTCACACACAAGGACCAGCTAGAAAACAAGAAGACAAGTAAGAACTTTTTAGATCTAGACAATAGAAAGGAAAAAAATGAAGAATACAAAAGAAAGACAAGAAAAGATCACACCTTGACTTGCAAACCTAGAGCTCTAATACCAAATGATAAGAGACCCCGTAGGAATAAGTCCTAACAACCTCCTTTTTGACAACATTACCTGGATTGTGAAAGATTCAAGAATACAATCACACTAATAGAAGACAAAAGAACTCATAAAGAATAAGAACACATATAAACAAAGATAGTTGGTCAAATGGGTAAGACCCTAAGAAAACTTGTCCCTTAGAACCCTAGCCATGAGACGCCACAAAGGAAGAGCACTCCTTTAATAAGTCTGGCTTGAATTCACTCCATCGCTCAAAAAGCAAGAGGAACCTCACACAAATAGAACATAAGTCCTGAAAAGAAAATTTTATTTATTCATCTTATTCCTCCCTTTCCAAGTACATATGATGCCTTTATATAGGCAATGAAAAACCTAAAAGTTTCTAAAAATAATTCCTTAAAAGATGGCACTATTTATTACAAGAATTTGGAAAGTTAATAATGGTGCCATAAAAAAGGAAAGAAACTATAAAGAAGAAAAAGGAAATGAACAAACTTATTCTTTAAATATAACTTTTGACCAGATGGTCTTATTCAAAAACTAAAATCGAAACTTTTTACATGGTCTAAAAATTGATGCTCACATTCAGCAACTTGTCCAAGCCTTCCTTGATGGTTATGCCATGCACGGTCTCCTTGAAGGTGGTCATAAGAGCTCCATGGTACTCTATCATTCCCTTCCTCTTCGAAAAGATTCGTCCTCGAATCTCTCTTAAATGTTAATAGGAAAAAAAATATTGCTTGGGTGCTACTTAATTGAATGACAAACCAAATAGAAACAAATCAGAATATGCAAAACTTTTCAATTTTTTTTCTTTTTTTTTTTTGTTTCAGCTCTTTTATTTTTTGTTTCTTTTTTTTTTTGGAGTTGGATAATTTCTTTCTTTTTTTTCACTTTTTTTTGAATTTTTTTTTTCGAATTTTTTTTTTGGAGTATCACACACTCTCTATTTTTTTTTTTTTGAAGAAAAAAAAAACGAAAATATGGCAAGGAGGACAAAACTCACACACAAGTATGACAACTAGAAAGAGACCAAAAGAAACATAAAGGAGACAAGAAAACATAAAACGCACAAATAGAACCTTGAGTTCTAGCACTCAAGAAGACAAACAACTGATGAAAGACCCACTAGACGACATGCTCTAGGAACCCCAACCAACGTAGGTCATGCTTGAGATGTGAGACCCACTAGACGACTTGCTCTAGGAACCCCAACCAACATAGGTCACACACAAGGACCAGCTAGAAAACAAGAAGACAAGTAAGAACTTTTTAGATCTAGACAATAGAAAGGAAAAAAAAATGAAGAATACAAAAGAAAGACAAGAAAAGATCACACCTTGACTTGCAAACCTAGAGCTCTGATACCAAATGATGAGAGACCCCGTAGAAATAAGTCCTAAGAACCTCCTTTTTGACAATATTACCTGGATTGTGCAAGATTCAAGAATACAATCACACTAATAGAAGACAAAAGAACTCATAAAGAATAAGAACACATATAAACAAAGATAGTTGGTCAAATGGGTAAGACCCTAAGAGAACTTGTCCCTTAGAACCCTAGCCTTGAGACGCCACAAAGGAAGACCACTCCTTTGATAAGTCTGGCTTGAATTCACTCTATCGCTCAAAATGCAAGAGGAACCTCACACAAATAGAATATAAGTCCTGAAAAGAAAATTTTATTTATTCATCTTATTCCTCCCTTTCCAAGTACATATGATGCCTTTATATAGGCAATGGAAAACCTAAAAGTTTCTAAAAATAATTCCTTAAATGATGGCACTATTTATTACAAGAATTTGGAAAGTTAATAATGGTGCCATAAAAAAGGAAAGAAACTATAAAGAAGAAAAAGGAAATAAACTAACTTATTCTTTAAACATAAGTTTTGACCACATGGTCTTATTCAAAAACTAAAATAGAAACTTTTTACATGGTCTAAAAATTGATGCTCACATTCAGCAACTTGTCCAAGCCTTCCTTGATGGTTATGCCATGCACGGTCTCCTTGATGGTGGTCATAAGAGCTCCATGGTACTCTATCACATGGGCTCTAATTTCCTTCCATGTCTCAGCCTAAAGGAGTTAGGAGACCTAAAAAGTGTTTTAAATTTTTCTAAGCCTGGTTTAAGACTATATGTGATGGAAGAAGATGAAAGGAAGCTGTGGGAAAAATTTATAAGTCATGAATTGATAGTTGAAGGTATAAGTTTCATATTGTAACCTAAAGAAGCAACTTGTATCTTGGCTCTTAGAAATAAGTGTGTGATGGCTCTAAGGAGTCTAAATGAAGTCAAAAGGCCTAGATATAAGAAGCAAATAGAGCTAAGAGCTTGAATTATGGTAGTTAGTTCATTAGGCCTTTTATAGAACTAATATGTAACCATTGAACTAAGTATGCTTCCTTGATGTATATTTAATGTTATGGCTTGCTCCAAGAGCATAATTGAATTTTATTTGTTTTGTCTAGGCCAAAGAAATTAAGCTCCATCTATTTGTGAGTGTGAGACCAAAAGGGGAAAAGAGTAATCAAGAAGGAAGCTTGTGTTTAATTGTTAAGGTAGCTTTTCATTCAATTTTGTTTGTATGTATGATAGTTATTGTATGCTTATATATGTATTTATATTATGACACATGCCATTTGATGTTGTCTTATTGTATTGGTACTAATATATTTCTTGAATATTGTTTTGGGTTATGAAATTTGCTCTTAAAGGTGGATTGGTGACAAAAGTCCCTTGAAATGGGTGAGGTGAAGCCAAACATCCCTAGGCATGGGTGAGACAAGACCAAAAGTCTCATAGATAAGTAAAGCTAAGTCAAAAGTCCCTAGACTAAAGGTGAGGTTAATCTAAAAGTACCAAAAATAGGGTGAGGCAAAGACCAAGAATCCCTAGAGCTTACTCTTAGCTTTGATATGTTTCATGACAGGTAAATTATGGTTTGAATGATTCTTAATGGGGTTGGATGCCTACTTGTGTACTTTGACATGTTTATATGCCTTGATTGCTAACTTGAATCGGTGTTTGTGTTATTGAGGTTCTTTGAATCTCACCCCCTTCCTTTTTTCATCTAACCATGTCTAGGTAGAGTTCAAGGAGACCAAAGTACAAGCCAAGGAGCATGATTAGCTATATCTTGGTACTAGTGTAGTTCTTGATGTAATAGATTGTCAAAGTTTGTATGTACATATTATTTTTGAGATATAGATTGTAATATCTGATTCTTTAAAAACCAGAGAAAACGTGAGAAATGTAACATACGATTTCTCTGTAAACGAATGAAATTCACCGGATTCAAAACGAAGTCCCTTGAAATGACTTGGTTAAGGTTGTGAAAAATTTGGAAAGCATTTTAGACCCCTAAAAATGAGAATCCTAGGCTCAAATGAAAAGAAAAATGAAACTAGAATGAAGAAATAATTTCTTATGAAAAACTTACGAAACATAATGGCATTTTTGTAATTTTGAGAAAATTTTAGAATTCACCCAGGAGGGCTTTTTAAATGAAATTTTTGAGTTCTCTAAAATCCCCAGAGGCCCTGAAAACCATGAAAAGTCTCGGGACAGCTAAAGCCTCTCTGGTCGACATTTTCCAATGTTGATGTACTCGAACTTTAACAGATTTGTTTGGTAGGGTTTTAACTCTGATTTGAGTGATTCTAAAAACATTTTACTAAATTAGGAACCTAAATTTTATAATAGAGATGACAGTTCTAAAAAAGGAGCTGAAACGAAATAAAAACAAAAATACTAAAAATGAAGGGCAAAACATGTATTTTTGAAACTGTGTTATTCCTCCTTTATATATATAAGTGGCACCCTTCTTCCCCCTTCATTTTGGTTGACCAAGCTCTGTCCAAAAACCAAAGAAAACCCTAATGATGAGGCGCACAAGAGGAGGAAGAAAATGAGGAGAAATTCAAGCTAAAAGGTAAGAAAATTTAGTAGTTTTTCATGTTTTCTTCCATCCAAACCTCCTCTCCTTCATTCTCCTTTGTTTTCTTTAATTAAAATGAAGTTTGCAAATCTATTTTAAGGGAGAAACTTAGGAAAAAATTCAGATTTGAAGAGAGAAGCCTAGAGAAACCAAGATTCAAGTGAGAAAAAGCAAGAAAACAATGTAATTTCTTCTTCCATGGTTGATATCCTTTCTTCTCCCTCTCCACCATTTTGCCCCACCTAATAAGACCTAAGAGGATTTGATTTTTAGGCAGAACCAAGGGTGATTCTATGGAAAAAGGGTGTGAAAATTAAGAATATGTAAAGAAAATTAACAAAAAGCCATTAGATTTCAAGATGCAATTTCTAGGGTTTCAATTGTACCTTATAAAATTTGATTTTGTACAATAATTCTTAGGTCTAAATAAAAGTTTAATTGAGCTCCTAAAATCTCTAGAAGTCTCCCTATGTGCTTTCTCTATCAAGAAAACAAAGCAAAGTTCATAAAACTTTAATTCCTCTATAGCCTTGGCCTAAAAGGGTTTGAGTAGCTAGAGAGAGTTTTAAATTTTTCTAATCTCATTTTTTAGTCATATATGATGAATGAATATGAGAGGAAGTCTTGGAAAAAATTTAAAAAGTATAGAATGTGAGATGGTGCCCTATGTTCCATTATATGACCTAAAGAAGCAACATATAGTTAGGCTCTTGGTTTTGATCATGTGAAGACTCTGAGAGGCTTAAAAGGAGTCAAGAATCATATTTGAAAGGAAAGAATGGAGCCTAAAATTTATTTGATGGGTGTTGCTTCATTAGGTGTATTTTTGAACCATAAAAGGGTCATTAGATCAAGTTAGTATTTAAGGAAGATGTGTGGCCTTATAATTAATTCTATGAACCTAATTGGCTTCCATATGATGTGTTTAGGCCAAGAGAGATGATATCCACCTTCTTGTGTGTGTGTGGCCATAAGAGAGGAATTAAGTACAAAGGAAGAAAATATGCAAATGTGACATAGGTAGCTCTCTCCACCTTCTCTCATGCATGATTGCTTGCTTTACTTATCTTTGAATGTGTATATGTGTATTTCAAGCCATGATAAATGTTCTAACATGAGCTCTTACTTCATGATACCATGATGATGCATTATGTTTTCTAAATGATGTTTATGATATTTGCCTTAGTTTGCTTGAGTATGGTGAGGCCAAGAACGCTTAGCCTTAGTGAGGATGAGCCAAGAACCTTTAAAATTGGTTGAGGCAAGCAAAGGGTCTCCCAAAAGTGAGGTTGACTCCCAAGAGTATGGTTGAGTCCAAGAACCTCTTAAAGAATGGGTGAGGCTAATCTACTTGGTTGGTAAGCCTATGTATGCTATGTATGACTGTTTCAAAGGCTAAGAATGATTCTTGAATGATTGCACATGTCCACAAGCTATGCATGTATTTATGAGACTTGTTTTACATCCATTATGTATGATTGAATGGGAGATGAGCGATTGAGATTCTTTGAATCTCATCCCATCCTCTCCAATAATTTAACATGCTAGGTGGACCAAGTGGATAAGGTAATGGAAGCTAACCACCTTGAAGATGAGAGTATGACATCTAAGAACATGAATTTTGCTACATTAAGGCCATACAATTGGCATATGATGTAACCAATGGATTATATGTATTATGATGTTATGAACATATGTAATTATGATAATATATTGTGTATAAATAAGAGGATATATTTATGATCACTAGAATGAAATTTGAGCATGTTATGGCATTGTAGCTTCTTTAATGGTATGATGGAATTGTGTATTAGTATGGGTGAGATGGCCAAAATGAGATGTATAAGGATTGGGACCATTTAGGTAGCTCACACAAGTTCTAATTATTGTTTTAGACTTGTCCAAAAGGTGCCAAGCTCCAAGAAAAGCCATTTGAACATTTTGGTATCTTATATAGAGCCAAAATTAACCATAATGAAAACTTATTTCACTTTTTGCCCAAATGAGTTCTTCTTGCTTTGAGATTTGGCATGCAATTAGAGCTTTTTGGGAAGCTAAAGAATAGAATTTTTGGAGGTTTAGAGAATATTTGATGAATTTTCAAATTTGAAATTTTTTTTTGTTTTGATTATGTCACTATTCATACTGGTCCAAAAATAAAATCTGTTACATAGGGCCCAAATAATGTCTAATTTTCATGAAATTTTTTATAGAGAAATTAGACATTCTCAGGGACTTGTGCCAATTAGAAGCACTTAGTTTGAATGTCTAGAGAAGGAGATATGAATTTTAAAAACTTTTGTCCAGTATAAAAAACTCCAACTGACCTCAGGTACTATTTGATTGATTTTTAATGTCTAGACATGCCTGACCTAGTTTTGAGTTATTTTTTTTCTCTAGCTAACATCCACAGCTTTTCAGATTAGTATCATTTGCATAGATTGGATTTTTGTGAAATTAATTGGACATTTTTTAAATCTGCTGTAAAATTCTATGATAGCACTAGTGGACAGCCTGACCTCTAAACCATTTCGCATGTCAAACGTCTTCTGTCTTAGATGTTATGGTCTGGACATATTTTTAGCATAAATTATACATGTGTAGATTTCTATAATGGCCAAGAATGCATGATTTTGATTTTTTTTAGAATTAGTTATACTTTTCTAAAGTTGTGATAGAAATGAGGACAAATCTGGCCAAAATATATATGTGCATTTTAAGCTTCCCTTTGAGTTTCATGAGATGTAAGCCATTTTTAATGATGCAAATGAGTTTTATTCATGTAATTAAATATGAGAATGTTATGTATGCATATGGTCCATGTAACACCGAATGGAATTTTTATATGTGACGTAACGCTAAGAAATGCATTAAAATAATACCATTTTCTTGCCTCTGGTATGAATTGCTTGATGTGAGGCATAGATATAGTATGAAATGAGTTAGAAATATATGGTGTTACATAGATGCTTGAGCAAATGTAAAAGTCTATGAATATATTGTACATACCAATATTAGAGTCAAATCAATGAGAATGCATAATTTCACCACTTAGTAGACCATTCTTGAATGTGTATTATGGTATATGGCATAGTGAGTTTGAGATGTGTGATGTATTGGACCACTTGGGAAGTACATACATGTTGTGTTTATGCTTTAATACTTACCCAATAGGTAGTAAAGAAATTAAGAAGCCATTTAGACTAGCTTTGACCCTTATGGGGTGCCAAATTTGCCATATTCTTAAGCTATGTTAAGATCTAACCAAATGAGTTTTTCTTGGCCTCAAATTTGGCATGTATATAGGTCTCATCTAGGTCTTTTTGGAAAGCTAAAATTCATATTATTTGAAGCTTTATAGAATTTTTGGTAATTTTTCAAAATTGGCAAATTTTGATAGAATTGGTATTGTTATTGTACAAATAGTCATATTCTTTGCTTGTGTCACTCATGGGTCAATTGTTGTCCAATGGCTATGAACGTTTACAAGCATAAACTACATAAGATAAGCTTTCTATAGCCCTTAAGAGTACTTCATTTGGATTTATATAGGGAGATAAACTAATTTCTGAAGTTTCATATTAGTATTAGAGATGCAGTCAGACCTCTATTACTATTCCATCAGTTTTTGTGGACTAATTACTTCTATTTTGGTCTAGACTTATTTTTTCTCTCTAGTTAACATCAATATATTTCTAGAATGGTATGATTTTTTGGGTTTTGATTTTTTCAAAATTAGTTATGAATTTTTAAAATTCATATTAGTAAGTTATGATAGCAAACTTGGACAGCAGAACCTTTCCTACTTTTCTATTATCAATCATGGTCTAATTAGGTTTTCATGGCCCGGAATGATTTTTAACCTATAGTTGACATCAAGAGATTTCTAGAAAGCTATCATTTACTTAATTTTAATTTTTCTATAATTAATTATAATTTTCCATAGTTTATATCAGAAACTTGCCAGGTGAACCCAAGAGCAAAAATGCAATTTTCTGGTTTTTGGTTCCAAATCCGTGATTCATAAATGCTTTTATGATATATATGAATTGTATAGATGGATTATATGTAGAAAATGCTATTGATGGGTCCATATAATTCACAGGGCAAAGTATGAATTTTTAAACCCCAACATAACGCAATAAATTGCAATATTTTTAATCACCTTTCTTTGAATTCATGTGAAATCAAGCTTGGATATGGGGATGTGGAGATTAACAAATTATGGTATTACAAATGGGGCTTTTATTAAACAAGAAGTCTCATCACCAAAGAAATGCCAAATTCATGCTCCCATTTTATCTTCACAGGAGAAGGCCAAGTTTAGTTCAAATTGTGGAATTAATCTTCTAGATAGTATGGATAGTGTTGCTAAATTTGGGTCTAAGTAGTGCTTATGAAAAAGTAAAGGGAAATTTGCTTATCATACTATATGGTCAATAAAAAATGAAAATTAAGTGATATTACTTAGGTTATTTAATTTTCTCATGCTCCTAAGAAGAGGAAATGGTCAACAAATATGTAGCCTTTCTTTTCTCCATATGTTTCACCTTTAAAGAAGTTTAAATGGGTAGGTTTTGGTGCAAAGAGTGGAGCTAAAGAACTTAAATAGTTTCATAAGGTTTTTGACCCAATGTCAAAATATTTAGATGCTGGTATAGAGGATATGCTTTTCTAGTTATAGGAAAGTCATGGCAATTCAAAGACTTAAATTTTTCATTTGTAAATATAATCTTTCTTTTATGTTTTAATAGAAACTATGCAAAATGGTTCAAATATAGCTACATGGTTCACCTTCTTGGATATCAACATTTTTATGGTATATATGTAACACCATAATGTCTTAACCTTAATTAATCTCCTTCTGGACTCGATTCCATATGATTTCCAAAGAACAAGTACAAACCGTGGCATTTTCATGCTATAAAACGGGGTTCAATCACTCATATTTTGTCCCGTGGGTCCCGTGAACCAATCAATCACATTCTCTACTCACACTCCATTTATACGACTCATACATATCATAAAACAAGCCATAAACCACGGATATGAAGCCAAAAACCAAGAAAGTGCATTTTCTTAAATGGGCCCAAAAGTCATATTTTTGGCTCTAACTTTGGAAAATCATAACTAATTATAAAAAAATGGAATCTAGCAAACCATAGCTTTTTGGAAATCTCTAAGTGTTAAATTTATGCTAAAAATAATTCCCAACCATAATCTCATCATTTGGACTATGTTTGACATTGAAAAGAGACAGAGGTCCGACTGTCCTTGATACTGGTGCAAGTTCCTGTCATGAACTTCAAAAATTCATAACTAATTCCACAAAAATTCAATCTGGACAAAATATACTAATTTGGAAAGTTACAGATGTTAACTAGAGGAAAATAATAAGTACAGATCAGTTTCACAGCCCTTAGACCTTGAAAACTGATGGGACAGTAACGAAGGTCGGATGGCTTCCTTGATGCTGATACAGAACTTTAGAAAGTTAGTTCTCTCTTTACAGACCTCAGATTGAGGTGATTCTAGTTGGTATAGGTCACCATGGATGTCTCATTTATTCCTATAAATGTTCATGACAATTGGACACCATTTGGTCTATGAATGACATAGATTCATTTTCGGACCTATGGTAATAGTGCATTGACCAAACCATTAAAATTTCCAAACTTCAACAATTCACCAAATATTCCTTAGACCTCCAGATATTACCCACTTTAACTTCACAAGAAGCTCTCTACAAGCTCTAGAGACATGATAAATTTCATATTAAGAAGAGCTTATTTGGTCATACTTTGACAGAGCTCACAAATTTGGTAGTTTTGACACCCAAAACGGTTCAAAGTGGGTCTAAATGGCCTCCCACATATTCTCGCACCTCATGGACAAGTTTTAAAGCATAAACATAGTATATATGAAATGTCCAAGTGGTTCAAATTATCATACATTTCAAACTTACTATGCTACGGGCAAAGATGCATTATTGCATACAATCCACAAAAGGGGCAAATCCCATATTTTCATTACTTTGACTCTCTACATAGTTTATACATCATTTTTCTATACATTTACACTTACTTCAATATTTACATCTTAAAAATAGTAGGTGCATATTCATTTTAGCACCTCTTTACATCAAAAGAACCAAAATAAACTAACATCTATCTAAACATGCTCTCAGGCTCCTTGGTGTACACTTGAATCTCCTTAAGCTCCACCTAATATGTTAAGATGGCAGAGGGAAGGGGGTGAGATTTATGGAATTTCAATAGCTTATGCACTCATTCAAGAAAGTAATCAAGGCATATAAATAAGTCATAGCATGCAAATAGGCATCTAACCATTTACAATCATACAATACATGATTTACATGCTATGAAAATCACATCAATGCCACGAGTAAGCTCTAGGGACTTTTGGTCTAACCTCACCTGATTTTAGGGACTTTTGCATAACATCACCCTTGATTTATGGACTTTTAACTTGGCCTCACTCAGTTATAAGACTTTTGGCCTTGTCTCACCCATCCTCAAGGACTTTCGGCTCTACCTTACTCATCTCAAGGGACTTTTGGCACTACCTCACCCGAGCAATTTTCACAATCCAACACATATATATTGGTACCAATGTATCAAGGCAATAACATATGGCATGTCTCACACAACAAGCATATATACAAGCATACAATGACTATTACATCCAAGAATGCAACAAGAAAGAGTGGAGAGCTACCTTATAAGCTAATACGAACCTTCCCTTTCAATTTCTCTTCTCCCTTCTTGGTTTCACAATCACACCTTGATGGAGGTGCTTCACTTGAGCCTAGATACAATTAAGAGCATGGAATTACTCTCTTAGAATGCAAATAAACCTTCACAAGGCTAGGAGATTAAAGTCTTACTTTTTTTCCCTTCTTAAATTTTACTAGCCCTTCTCCCAGTTCTTTGCATTTCTCAACTTAACACACTCTCTTTCAAGGGTTTCTTGCTCATTCTAGGTTAGACTTCCTTCCTCTTTCAAGCTCCCAAGTTGGTAGAACCAACATACTTAAGGAAAGCAAAGAAAAGCTTTCTTCAAGAGTGGTTTTCCACTTTCCCTCTTCTAACCCAAGCCTAAAACCCAACTAATTTAATAACCAAAACCATAGAAAAAGAGGGCAAAGAGAGAAGAACAAGATTCTAAGAAGAAAAGAGAGGGAAATTTCAAGTTTACTTACCTTTTCTTTGTTCTTCCTTCCTTCGCTTGGTCTCTCTCTCTCTCCACACCCCTTTTCTCTCTTTTGGTCGAAGCCTAGGTCAGTTAAAAGAGAAAGGATGAATTAGGACATTTTAAGAAGTCAAATTCTCCTTTTTTACGCTTTTTTGGACTAACCCTCACTATAGTGAAAATTAACCTTCGCTACGGCGAGCACTTATCAGTCCCAGACCGCTGTTTTCGCTATGGCGCGTGTTACGGCGAGCAGCTCCCTGGTTTTTGTATGGGATGCCCACACTCGCTATAGCTAGAAGCATTATCACTATAGCAAACAGGTACATTCGTTATAGTTAGACCATTTCTCACTATAGCAAACAGGTACATTCGCTATAGTTAGGCCATTTCTTGCTATAATTAGCAGACTTAGAAAAATTTCAGGATTTCAAAAATTTTCAGCTTTCTTCTTTCTTTTTCTTTTCTTTTTTTGGTTGTTACATTTCTACCCCTCTTAAATTTCGTCTTTGAAATTTAAAGACATACCTCAAGGGAATAACTCTGGGTATTTTTGTCTTATTTCATCTGCCAATTCCCAGGTTGCTTCCTCAGATGTCAGACCTCTCCAGATCACTTTCACCAAAGGAATGTTCTTGCTTCTTAGCTGTTTCAGCTTAGCATCCACAATTCTCTTTGGTCTTATTACATAGGAAAGATCTTCTTACAATTGCACATGCTCATATTCTATGACATGTGAGGGGTCTGGCAAATACTTTTTCAACTAGGAGATATGAAAAATACCGTGGATTTGGGCTAGGTTAGAAGGTAAGACTATTCGGTAAGCCACGGGTCCAATTTTCTCAAGGATTTCAAATGGACTAATATACCTAGGACTGAGCTTCCTTACCCTCATTGACCGACTTACTCCCGTCACTGGAGATACTCGAATGAACACATGGTCTCCAATCTACTCGAATGAACACATAGTCTCCAATCTCAAACTCTAACGGCCTCCTTCGCTTATCGACATAGCTTTTCTGCCTACTCTGGGCCATGAGGAGTCTCTTTCTAATTATTTCTATCTGTCGGGTGGTCTGGTCTACAATCTCAGGTCCTATCATACTCCTCTCACCTAGCTCAACCCAACACATAGGGGATCTGCACTTCCTCCCATACAAAGCCTCATAAGGGGCCATCTGAATACTAGAATGGTAACTATTATTATATGCAAACTCTACTAACAGTAAATACGTATCCCAATTACCCCTCATTTCTAACACACATGCCCTCAACATGTCTTCCAATGTCTGGATGGTCCTTTCAGTGTGACCATCTGTCTAGAGGTGATATACAATACTAAACCGCAACCTAATCCCTAAGACATGCTGCAATGACCTCTAAAAGTTCGATGTGAACCTGGGGATTCTATCTAAAACTATGCTACTAGGTACTCCATGAAGTCGCACTATCTCTCTGATGTACAATTGGGCTAATCTATCCAATGTATGAGTAGCCCTGATAGCTAAAAAGTGTACAAACTTCGTTAGTCTATCCACAACTACCTAAATAATATTGTGTCTAGAGGATGTCTTGGGTAACCTCATAACAAAGTCCATGACTATACTATTCTACTTTCACTCAGGGATATCTAGAGGTTGCAACAACCCAGTCAACCTTTGATGTTCTATTTTTACCCTCTGACAAACTAGGCATCTAGCCACATAATCCGTCACATCGTTCTTCATCCTTGGCCACCAGAAAATTCTTTTCAAATCCTGATACATCTTGGTGGCACCTGGGTGGATAGTATACTTACTCTTATGTGCCTCTTCTAAAATGCTTTCTCTCAACTCAGTCTGACCAGGCACATAGATTCTATCTCGGTATACTATCATACTATCCTCAGACACCTTGAAATCTGAGGTCTTACCTTGGGAAATCTCATTCCTAATCTGTTTCAGGAACTCATCCTCCTTCTGGGCATCTAAGATCTGGGTTCTCAGATATAATTTACCCGATATCACCTGATAAGAGAGGTTCAAGTTTCTAAACTTCTCTAAGAGCTCTTACTCCCTAATCATCATATGGGCTACATGGATGGATTTTCTACTCAGGGCATCCGCCACTATATTGGCCTTGTCCGAATGATATTTCAACATATAATCATAGTCTTTCAGGAACTCCATTCATCTTCTTTGTCTCATATTGAGTTCTTTCTGGTCAAACAGGTATTTCAGACTCTTGTGGTCACTATAAATCTCTATGGTAGCACCATATAGATAGTGTCTCCAAATTTTAAGAGCAAAAACTACGGTAGCTAACTCTATGTCATCCGTGGGATAATTCTCCTCATAAGGCCTCAACTACCTAAAGGCATATGCCACTACTTAATCCTACTGCATCAACACACATCCTAACCCTTTGCCCAAAGTATCATAATAAACCACAAATGGCTCACTAGGGTCAGGGATAATTAGTACAGGGACAGTGGTCAAACAGAGTTTCAACTCCTGGAAACTCCTCTCATATCTATCATCCCACACAAAAGGTGTCTCTTTCCTAGTTAGTCTCGTCAGTGGTAAGGCCATCTGAGAAAAGTTCTGAATAAACCGTCTATAATACCCTGTCAAACCTAGGAAACTCCTAACCTCGATGATCGTTCTAAGTCTATCCCACTGTAACACAGCCTCAACTTTATGGGGATCAACTGCAACCCTATCTCGTGAGATCACATGACCTAAGAATCTTACCTTGGTCAGCCAAAACTCACATTTACTAAGTTTGGTATACAACTTTTTCTCTCTTAAGGTCTTTAGGACTAATCTCAAATACCTCTCATGCTCCTCAAAGGATCTGAAGTATACTAGAATATCATCAATGAAGACCACCATAAACTGATCTAAATACGGTCTGAATACCCTATTCATGTAATCCATGAACACAGCGGGTACATTCGTTAGCCCGAATGGCATCACAAGGAACTCATAGTGCCCATATCTCATTCTAAAGGCCGTCTTGGAGACGTCTTTAGTTTTCACTCTCAATTGGTGGTACCCAGATCTAAGATCTATCTTGGAAAATATAGATGCCCCAGCCAACCGATCTAACAAATCATCGATTCTAGGGAGAGGATATTTATTCTTGATGGTAACTTTATTCAACTCTCTGTAATCGATACACAAACGCAAGCTACCATTCTTCTTTTTCACAAATAACACTGGAGCTCCCCAAGGTGAAACACTAGGGCGGATAAACACTTTCTCTAATAATTCCTCTATCTACTCTTTCAACTCAGCAAGCTTGACGAGAGCCATCCTGTAAGGAGCCTTGGACACCGGTCCAGCCCCAGGCACTATGTCTATAGGGAACTCTAGTTCTCTCTCAAAGGGTAGGCCACTAAAGTCAAACTCTTTAAGGAAAATCTCTGAAAATTTCTTGACAACTGGGATCTCCTCTATCCCTTCTTCTACCTCAGTCTGAATAAAGAAAAAGACTAGAAACCCTTGACATCCACACTCTAAATATTTCTCAGCCTGGGCAGTATTCATAAAGGATAACTCAGCTCCTACCTTAGGTATGGTCCCACAAAGGAAATGGTTCCGTGTTCACAATCAAGTATTGCATTATTCGAGGCCAACCAGTTCATACTAATAATCAAATCAATATCATGAAAAGGGCATACAGATCAAATCAATAGTGGTATGACAATAGTTAAATTGAACAGTGACATTTAAGCAGGTATGGGAAGTAACCACGTGACCTTCAGTGGGCGTAGTGACAGACAAGTCAAATGGCAAGACACTAATGGCCAGACCTAATTGCCTCACACAATCATAGGATATAAACGAGTGACTAGCACCCGAATCAAACATAGCAACTACAGGAAAACCATTCACTATCAACGTACCTTGGATCAAATTGGGGGACGCACTAGCTTCCTGTTGAGTGAAAGCGAACACTTGGCCCTGGGTCTGCAGCCTAGAAGGAGGCGTCGTATCCATCTGAAGACAATGTCTAGCAATGTGCCCCGGCTTCCCACACTTAAAACATGTCACCGGAGACTGTTGGAAGGATGATTGGCTCCAAGGAGGTGGCATACCCCACTGTGGCTTTCTATTCCACGGCCCCCTGCCTCTCCTCTTGGTGCTAGGTGTCAAACTAGAACCCTCTTCTAGTTTTGGCCTTTTCAAATCTGGAACCCTCTTCTGACTAGCTGTAGTCACAACAGGCATGATAGCTTGCAGGTTAGTCTCAATCACCCTGCTGACCTCCACAAGGGTATTAAACTTCCTGATCCACTGTGAAGTAACTCTATCGCTAATCAGGGGCTTCAACCCAGTCTCAAATTGCTCACATCTCCAGGGTTCATCATCATACCTCTAGAGGTAAGAGGAATACTGAGACAACTCAATGAACTTGGTCACATATTAATCCACAGTCATCTCATCCGTCTATCTCAAGCCCATAAATTCCATCTCTTTCTTCTTCCTTACTGAACTAGGGAAATATTTCTTATAAAATTCGACCAAGAAGCTTTCCTAAATTATTTGTATGTTCTTGGTCTCCATCAAGGGTTTCGTGCTACGCCACCATCTATCGGCTTCCTTTTGTAACATAAAAATGGCTAGCTAAACTTTCTGCTTAGTGGTACAATCTATCACCGAGAATATTTTCTCTAGCTCTATAACCCAACCCTCCGCCTTATCCACATCTAACTCCCCATCAAACGAGGGTGGACTATTCTGCCTAAACTACTTTAACAATTTCTGGATAGGCGTCTGGGTCTAAGGAGCAGCAGGCTCCTAGAGAGGTGTAAGTGGAATGCTGGATGTGGATGGCTGAGGTACATGGGCATCTCTCCTAACTTCTTCTTGCATGGCCAAGGTGTCTTATAAATGCATGATCATATTATACTGTTGCTGGGCAATGTACCTCTACTATTCTAGCATCTCGTGGTGCTAGCCCATCATGGCCTCATACCGGTCAAGCCTCTCTATGATGGTTCGCAGAGGATCCTCAAGCCCGATAGGAACTTCTGACTCAGCTCTCTGAGCCCTTGGCGGTCTGCCTCTACCCTTGCCCCGTCTAGTCTCAACCATGTCTGAAAAGAAGTAGCAACCCTCAGTTCACAATGATATCACAAGCACATATGCATATAGATGCTACCACTTCCATGGCCATTCACACCAAACACAAGTAAATCACATCATTCAAGAGCCTAACATCGAGCAAAAGTGCCTGAACCTTTGCTCTGATGCCAAAAATGTAACACTATAATGTCTTAACCCTAATTAATCTCCCTCTGGGTTCGATTCCATATAATTTCCAAAGAACAAGTACAAACCGTGGCATTTTTATGCTATAAAACAGGGTTCAATTGCTCATATTTTGTCTCGTAGGTCCCGTGAATCCATCAATCACACTCGCTACTCACACTCCATTTATATGACTCATACATATCATAAAACAAGCCATAAACCACGGATATGAAGCCAAAAACCAAGAAAGTGCATTTTCTTAAATGGGCCCAAAAGTCATATTTTTGGCTCTAACTTTGGAAAATCATAACTAATTATAAAAAAATGAAATCTAGAAAACCATAGCTTTTTGGAAATCTCTAAGTATTAACTTTATGCTAAAAATAATTCCCAACCACAATCTCATCATTTGGACTATGTTTGACATCGAAAAGAGACAGAGATCCGACTGTCCTTGATACTGGTGCAACTTCTTGTCATGAACTTCACAAATTCATAACTAATTCCAAAAAAATCCAATTTGGACAAAATATACTAATTTGGAAAGTTACAGATGTTAACTAGAGGAAAAAAATAAGTACAAATCAGTTCTGCAGCCCTTAGACCTCGAAAACTGATGGGACAGTAACGAAGGTCGGATGGCTTCCTTGATGCTGATATAGGACTTCAGAAAGTTAGTTCTCTCTCTATAGACCTCCGATTGAGGTGATTCCAATTGGTATAGGTCACCATAGATGTCTAATTTTTGCTTATAAAATTTCATGATAATTGGGCACCATTTGGTCTATGAATGATATAGATTCATTTTTGGACCTATGGTAATAGTACATTGACCAAACCATTAAAATTCCCAAACTTCAACAATTCACCAAATATTCCCTAGACCTCCAAATATTACCCATTTTAGCTTCTCAAGAAGCTCTCTACAAACTCTAGAGACATGCTAAATTTCATATTAAGAAGAACTCATTTGGTTATACTTTGATGGAGCTCACAGATTTAGCAGTTTTGACACCCAAAATGGTTTAAAGTAGGTCCATATAGCCTCCCACATATTCTCGCACCTCATGGACAAGTTTTAAAGCATAAACATAGTATATATGAAATGTCCAAGTGGTCCAAATCATCATACATTTCAAACTCACTATGCTACGGGCAAAAATGCATTATTGCATACAATCCACAAAAGGGGCAAATCTCATATTTTCATTACTTTGGCTCTCTACAGAGTTTATATATCATTTTTTCATACATTTACACTTGCTTCAACATTTACATCTAAAAAATAATAGGTGCATATTCATTTTAGCACCTCTTTACATCAAAAGAACTAAAATAAACTAACATCTATCTAAACATGCTCCTTAGTGTGCACTTGAATCTCCTTGAGCTCCACCTAACATGTTAAGATGGGAGAGGGAAGGGGGTGAGATTTATGGAATCTCAATAGCTCATACACTCATTCAAGGAAGCAATCAAGGCATATAAATAAGTCATAGCATGCAAATAGGCATCTAACCATTCACAATCATACAATACATGATTTACATGCCATGAAAATCACATCAATGCCACGAGTAAGCTCTAGGGACTTTTGGTCTAACCTCACCCTATTTTAGGGACTTTTGGATGGTCTCACCCTTGGTTTAAGGACTTTTGACTTGGCCTCACTCCGTTATGAGATGTTTGGTCTTGTCTCACCCATTCTTAGGGACTTTCAGCTCTACCTCACCCATCTCAAGGGACTTTTGGGACTACATCACCCGAGTAATTTTCACAATCCAACACATAAATATATTGGTACTAATGTATCAAGGCAATAACATATGGCATGTCTCACACAACAAGTATATACACAAGCATACAATGACTATTACAAACAAGAATGCAACAAGAAAGAGTAAAAAGCTACCTTATAAGCTAACACAAGCCTTCCCTTTCAATTTCTCTTCTTCCTTCTTGGTTTCACAGTCACACTTTAATGGAGGTGCTTCACTTGAGCCTAGACATAATCAAGAGCATGAAATTACTCTCTTAGAATGCAAATAAACCTTTACAAGGCTAGAAGATTAAAGCCCTACTTTTTTTCCCTTCTTAAATTTTACTAGCCCTTCTCCTAGTTCTGTGCATTTCTTAACTTAACACACTCTCTTTCAAGGGTTTCTTGCTTATTCTAGGTCAGACTTCCTTCCTCTCTCAAGCTCCCAAGTTGGTAGAACCAACATACTCAAGGAAAGCAAAGAAGAGCCTTTTTTAAGAGTAGTTTTCCACTTTCCCTCTTCTAGCCTAAGCCTAAAACCCAACTAATTTAACAACTAAAACCATAGAAAAAGAGGGTAAAGAGAGAAGAACAAGATTCTAAGAAGAAAAGAAAGGAAAATTTCAAACTTGCTTATCTTTTCTTTGTTCTTCCTTCCTTCTCTTAGTCTCTCTCTCTCTCCACGCCCCTTTTCTCTCTTTTGGTCAAAGCCTAGGTCAGTTAAAAAAGAAAGGATGAATTGGGATATTTTAAGAAGTCAAATTCTCCTTTTTTACACTTTTCTGGACTAACCCTCGCTATAGTGAAAATTAACCTTCACTACAGCGAGCACGTATCAGTCTCAGACCCCTATTTTCGCTATGGCACGTGTTACGGCGAGCAGCTCCCTGATTTTTGTATGGAATGCCCGCACTCGCTATAGCGAGATTCGCTATAGCTAGAAGCATTCTTGCTATAGCAAACAGGTACATTCGCTATAGCTAAACCATTTCTCGCTATAGCTAGGCTATTTTTCGATATAGCTAGCAAACTTGAAAAAATTTTAGGATTTCGAAAATTTTCAGCTTTCTTCTTTCTTTTTCTTTTCTTTTTCTGGTTGTTACAATAGATGTAGTTGGTAAACCAAGGTTTCCTTTTAACTTGGCATAATGACATGACGTGTGACATACTAGATAACTTTATACACTGGATTTATGCTTTTGGTCAAACTATCCTCATGTCAGAATTTCTATTTTATGATTTTCCAAAATGCATTGAATAATATATATATATATTATGGGATAGGTTTGAAAAAAATGGTTGGCTTTATTCATCAAGCCTAGTTAGGCAATGGGGATTTAAATTAGGTTTTGTCCACTCAGGATAGTGATTTAATGATGGAGTATTATGGTTTTACATATATTAAATAAAATGGCCTTTGGTATACATAGATCAACAATTGTCAAAATGATAATATGCTTTGGACTAGGTTAGACAAGACTACATGTAATGACTGTGGTTTACTACCTTTGCCTAGTCAGGTTTGTGAAACCTCACACTTAGTTCTTTAGACTATTTATCAATTTTTTGTAATATTAATGTATGCTCCTCTTTTGAGAAAAGGTTGTTTAGATTTAAAACTTTTATTTCTTATTTTGTCAATACAAAACCATTGTAAAAAAATGTATGGTATGAATATGAGCGAGGTTCTTTTGCTTATAGTCAAGCTAAGAAGCTTACCAAGGCTCAAATGGCTTTGTGATAATGGAATGTCTTTATTGTGGGTAATACTGCTTGAAGCCCAATTGCAATGACTATAATCCACCTTATTCATTGTGACTTTTAAAAATATTAAACAAGAGGTTAGAAATGAATTGGAGTTTTATTGTTATTGTGAAGAAACTTTATGGGCTCACAAGGCTAGACAATCATGGTTGGTACATAGGTATCAAAATACTAAATATTTTCATAGGCTTGTTAAAAAATGTAAAGTTAATAACATCCTCTTTTCCCTTAAAGCTGAACAAGTTGTTAGTTGAATGATTTTACTAACATTAAAAAGGAAACTTGTAATTATTTTCAACAAATTTTCTCAGGAAAGAATAAAGGTGCTATTGATTATATTAATCAAGATTTAGATCAATATCCATTACCTAGGCTATCCAATCAATAGCTACTCATACTTTAAGTGCCTTTAAGCATTTGAGAGATTAAAAGAGCGATTTTGAACTAAAAGTAAATAGTGCATCAAGGTTGGATGTTTTTAATGTACCATTAGCACCAAAACATTGTGAGAAATGATGTGATTAATATGGTGCTTGCTTTCTTCGTTAATAGTTTTTTTTATTGAAATCCTTAAATTAGACCTATATAAATCTCATTGCAAAAAGTAATTTGTCACAAAGCCTAAAAGATTATTACCCTATTAGTATATGCAATGTGGCTTATAAAATTATATCCAAAAGTTTATGTAATCGATTGAAGCAAGTACTATTGGATTTAGTTGCTCCTAAATAAAATACTTTCCTTTATGTATGATTGATTTCTAACAATATAATCATAGCCTCAAAATTTATGTACAAATTGCACACAACTAGGTGTTTGAGGAAAAGTTCATATGCTTACAAATTTGATATTGTTGTAGCTTATGATAAACTTTCATAAGCCTTTTTGCAAGCAGTTCTTACTAAAATAAGGTATCCTACTCATTGGACCCATATGATTATGCAGTGTGTCTCAACTTTTATCTATTAGGTTTTGTTGAATGGTAGCCTTACTATATCATTTACATGAGTTAAAATAGAGTATGCACAAAAAGAACTAAACTCCTAACATGTAGTCTACATGTTTTATATGCTTGTTTTATCTTCTTTTTTTTTTCTACAATGTAGGCTATACATAACTCATAGATTATTAGATCTTTAAAGCTTGTAATGTAGCCAAGGGGGTAAGATTCATTACAACTAAAAAAAAGGGGAAATAATGAGAAAAATTCTAAGAGAACACAATTAAGTTTGAACAACTCAAAAAACTCTCTCAACAATTCTTTTCATTTCCCACTACTTCACTATTTTCATTTTTCTTTTTTTGCCTTTTTTATTTGAATAGCCTCCCACTTGGATCATTTTGATCTATCGATTTTTCTTTCCTTATTTTGTGGTATCTCACATGCTAATGTTTCTTTTTCTTTCCTTTCTCACTTCCTTTTTCTTTTCATACAATATTGTCCCCTACAAATGCTTTGCGTAAAATTCATTGTGACGACCCTAGTTTCTAATCTCGATAATTAAGGTTGAACATGCTGATAATAATTAGCGATCAAGGTTTGGGGTTGCTACAATCAATTACTTTGCAGAAATATAGGGAAATTTTAAACCTTGATACTACTAGGATCATCAACTATCAACTACAACGGAATCATGCATAAGAAGGGTTTATACCATCATCAAAGGTTTATGATTCATCCATTGATCAATTTCAACCCACAAAAACATCCCACCAATGTACTCATACCATTCCCTAACATTAGCCTTACTGAAATTAGGGTTTCTAGGTCAAATATAGGAGTTTGGGGACCTGCGCCGCGACTTGGAACTTTCCCGCCACGGCTAAGTTAGGTTCTGGAGCTCAAAAACCACCTTTTTAAACTTGCGCCGCGGCCCAGTTACTCTCTGGAATTTTCTTGACTTTCGCCGCGGCGAGTTGGACCTGCGCCGCGGCCAACCTATTTGGCGCCGCGGCGAGGTTAGCTACTGTAACCTCCCTAATTAATTTTCTCGCCTCGCGCCGCGGCGGGACTTCTTGCGCCGCGGCGAGATTACGTACTGTCACCTCCTGGGCGATTATTTTCACTCCGCGCCGCGGCGAGATTTCTCAAGCCGCGGCGTCCCTCGCCACTGTCACTCCCTAGGCCGCGGCGAAGCCTTCTTGGCCGCGGCGTGACTCCCTTCTGTCACTGGTTTCACTATGTTTCGCCTCCTACACTCCATTTCTCTTCTTAGGGACACTCTAAGGTCACTTCCCCTCATTTTATGTGGCTCTAATGACACCTATCTACCTTATTTACCTAGCTATTCTTCCATTACCAATTCGAAACTTATATGCCCATTTCCGTTCTCTAATCACCCTCTAGTAGTAAGTTTATAAAATAGCAACAACATAATATACATAAATTACCAGCAACTATCCTTTAATACTCAATCAATAGGGGTTCCATACAATGGGAGTTCATACCAATATCTCAAGAGTTACATTTCCATTGACCACCATATTATAAGTCAGCAAAGTTTACAGCAGATCATGTGAATCCATACAACAAAACTAAGTCAAGAGGGGGTCTAACCCTTTAGTACATACATTCTCAATAAATCAAATGTTCAAGCCTACACTTGGCAATGCAGATACATGATGATGCTATACATTAAGGAATACAAAATTAGCATCTATACTAGCTAAGTCAGCCCAAGTGTAGCCATCTCCCCATAGGTTGAAGCTTATGGATTTTCATCCACTTGCTTACCCTTATCCTTACCCGAGGAACTTTCACCTGAAATATTAATCCCACAACACGGGGTGAGATATGAATCTCAGTAACCAAAGCAATTCCACCATATAATCCAGTTTAATCAACATATATGCATACATCAAAACCCATATCAGAATCATATCAGTCATTTCAGCAAATGAAACAATTAGGCTATCATGATTACTATCCCATACTAGCAATCATATAATTAACATGTTAAAGGCCATTAACACCGGGAGAGGCCCGTCCACGGCACCTACTCCCCATTGAGCACAACCAGGGCTCAGTGCATCTGGGGTTGATCATACCCGGTGCCCGATCGTGGCACATGCACGGGTGGCAGCCGCACCACAGCTCCACCATGGACTCACAAGGTCCAATCATAATACAACAGATAGCCAACCAATTCATTCAACATTTCAAATTATTCATACATAGCAAATATGAAATTAAAGCAGATACATGCATGGAATTACTGTAAACCCCGGTTACCTCACTTGCAGATAATTGCAACAGCCACCAAAAATTCCAAATTCGGATTCAAGTATCTCCCACCAGAATTCTCAATGTTTCACCCAAAATCCTAAGCAAATTCGTATAAAATTAGTACCCATGATATAAATCAGCTATGGGGGTCTCAAACCAACAAGGAAAGCATCAAAATGGGGGTTTAAACTCATCTAATATCAGCCCTAACCTCAACCTACGAATTTCATCAAGAAAATCCCCAAATAACCACATTTCAGATTTTGGGTAAAGTGAAAATCCTCTAAATGAAAAACTAATCGGACCAAATTAAAGAGAAAGATGAGGGGGTTAAGTTCTATAACTATTACCTTGGCCAAATCTTGCTCCAAATGTGAGAAAAGATGGAATTAAGTCAAGAACCCTAGCCTCCTCTCCTCACCTCCGAATTTCTCTTCTATTTTTGTGTTTCAGCAAGTGGGGGGAAAAGTGGCTGAAGCAATTAGGGTTTTGATGGGTTTAAGTTGGGTCAAAAGGCTGGGTCATGGGTTGCTCCAAGTCCAAACCCAATTGGGTTTCAGATTTTGCTTATTGGGCCAGTTTTTAAGTGTTGGGCTGCATAATTCTATTGGGCCAGTTTTTACTCATTGGGTTGCTGAAGTTTAATAGGTTTTGGGCCTAATTTGAAGGGCTCAAGGGCTTGGGTCTGCACAAGGGTAATTGGGCCACTTAATTGAGCCTATACAAGATAAATCTTGGGCCTCTATCTCATTAAATTAGTTTGGGTTTACTTCCAATTCATTGGGCCTCCATTAGCCTCTCATCATGATTTAATTAATTTGGGCCTAGATGTAAATCTCCATCCTAAATAAATTCTCAACCCATATTAACAATTTATCTCTCTAGAATACCTATACACTAACTTGCCCAATTATGCTCTATTAATTATCCTTAATAAATCTTAATCCATAATTAACACCTTAATTAATTTCGGGGTGTTACATTCATGGGAGACAAAATCATATATAAATACATTAGACCTAAATGTACAATGATTTTCTACTCACACACACTTACTTTACTCACTCAACCACAACATACCTTCTTTCTAAATCAATGAACACTTAAATCTATTCTTATGAAAAAGAGATATAATCATGATTTTTATGCTAAAAGTAAAATATCATAGGTAAAAGAAGAAAAGTTTTGCATCATAAATGCATAATAGAAGCTCAAAGAGGTACTAGTAACACATGTAAAAGGAATTAGCTTATCAGGCTCAACATGTCAAAGAATGCCTAAATCCTTTTGGCAAATCATGCATAACCTAGGATTTTACCTCAAGAAAATATAAGACAAGTTTTAAAGTCCTAGGTTCAAAATTAGTCATATGATCTACATTGCATACAGTAGTTAACACAAGTAGATAAACTTGTATGGTTATGTGCAGAGATGTTATTAAAAAGCACGGACAAATAAGCATTATAATATGGTCTAATTTATTAAGCATCATGCAACCTAGCTTTCTAATCAACATCTACTAATCAATAATATAATCTCATCATGGATAACAAGCACACTAACAAATAATAGAAAAACCTAGACAAGACAATCCACACTTTGAAGTAATATAAACAAGGAGATGAGGGGCGAAAACTACATAAAAATATAGAGCTTTGAAAAATTTAGGCAAAAATAAAAAATTTCCAGAAATTTTAGCACCAGCTCTTTCCCTTACACTTAAATGAGACATTTTCCTTAATGTCCAATAATAAACATACATAAGAGGGTTAAGAAGTAAAGAAAACTCCTTTTGTTATTGCCTCAATTTGTTGCTTAGAAATAATATACATTTCAAATCTAGAGTTTGGATTTCATTAGTCCTAAAACAAAGATAAAACAAGATAAGAACAATGTAAAATGAATTAAATGTAAACAAAATTTATTAAAAGTAATAAATTACTCTCATTCTTCTAAAGAAAGAAGGTATAAATTCCTTATAGGCTGTAGTACAACAATATTGTGGCTCTTTTTAGTTGAGATTACCAACAACAAGATTATTTTTTGACAACCTAAATTGTAGTATGCTTCATGCATTTTTCTTCTTTCTTTCTTTCTTTTTTATTTTTTTTTAAGGTTTTTTAGTTAAAAACTACTAAGTGTTCTAAAAATGTTAAAAACATATAACACTAAAGTAACATCACAATAGACATGATTCTAATCATTGAAAAAGGCAACATTCTTTTTGTAGCCTAAAATCTAGACTCTCTAAAACACGAAGGTCAACAAATGACTAAAATGTTGTGATCCATCTTCTTATATTCACACTTAGATGTGATGTAAACTCAGCAAGTATTACTAATCCTAAATAAATATTCATTTATTTTTTTAAGGTGGAGGTTGTTCACCTCCAAACTTAAAATAAAATATAATTCACATAAAACTAAAGGAACTAATAAACTAAAGAAATGAATAAAGTATGGAACTTCCCTATATTGCCCATAGTGAACCCTTGGTTCTTATTCCTATTTTTTTCTTTCTTTTTTTTTTATGTTGTTTTCCTTCTTATTAGACCTAATACAAATCATCTCCTTATGTATCATTGTACTTAATCATAACCTAGCACATTAAAGTTAAAGCTCTACTAATATAGCACCCTATTTTATAAAACACTACAAATGCAAAATTGTTCTAAAAAAAGCTATATTGACATTCTAGTGGAATCTATCTCATAAACATCCATTCCAATGTGAAAGAATATTTTGGGGACACAAATACATAAAACCAATTAAGATCCGATTGAATTCACTAGCTAACAGTCACACAAGCAAGCCAAGAAAATTCATAAGGTGAGCATATCAATAGTAGAATTTAGCACTTGATAGAACATGACAAACATGCATACAAAAATACATATCTCACTCATCAGAACTTGAAATAACAAGAACCCAATTTTCATAGAAACTAAACAAATAAAGAAATTTTTTGCAATTCATGCAAAAAAATTCATTCAAATGAATTTCCAATAAATTTTTAAAGTTAGGGTACAGATTGTGCATATCAAAAGAGAGTGTTGTCTAAAAACTTCAAAGATTAATATATCAGCTAGCTTAGTTGGTTTTGAAATTGTTGCATCAATAATGAGGCATATCAACTAATAAGCATCCAAAAAAAATGGCAAAATTTAGAGCCAATTATTACTTTTTTTTGGGTAAACTTTTCAAGTTCATGTTTTAGCATAATGTAATAATCATATCAACACAATGGAGGAAAGTAAGAAGGAACGTGCTATTAAGGGGAAAATTTTTCAACAATTAAACACCACAAGAGCACTATTGAAGTAATAAAAGTGAGTTAGGATCACTCCCTCAATCCATGTTTTGCCTCTTCCTCTCATGACAAGCCAAGAGTCAACTTCAATCTAGTGCTTGAACTCTAAATCCTTATTATTGACCTATAGCAACTAAAATAAATAAATATAATTAAACATAACTAAAACACTAAAGAAAACAAACTAAAAATTTTGTGAATAACTAAAAGGAAAACAAAATATAAAAATTACAACATGCTAAAAAGTAAAAATAAACAAAACTATTTAAACAAAAATTGAAAATATGCTGTCTTTTGAGTCTTTAGTTAGATTATATTATTGTGTTTGTTGCTCAACAACCTTTAGAGATTCAATGATTTGTGGGGTCCATTCTTGTTTTCTTTCCTCCACATATGCATCTGTCATGGATTTAGCATATTCAACTTTGCCTCAGTAAGTGTCTTTGTAGAACAATCTTGACAACACATCAATATGTTGTCTAAAATTTTGTTAGTGTCCAAAACAAAACATAGCATCATGCAATTGACATAAAACTAAAAAGTATTTAGCACATTAGTATGCTAACCTACGATTTTATTTTTCTTAAATTTTGAAGACTAAACTAAGATGACTTAAACTTAAAATCAATTCAAGAAATAAGGTAAAAGCCTTGCAACCAAGTAGTTCAAGAGAATATCAAAATTATATCAGGAAAGTTACAAAAAATTAGGCATTTTAAATCTTGACAACTTTAAGTTAAACTCAAACAATTTACAAAAAAGTGAAAACTCAAGCCAATTTTTTTTAACAAACTAGACATATTAAGGTACTTACAAGCCAAAGTTCAAAACTAAACTTCTTACCAATCATTCCCATCACCTTTTTAAGGTTAGTACTTATTTTAGAAAAATTAAAAAACATAACATTTAAATAATCTGTAAAAAGAAGAATGAAAATCATATTAAGACAACCCAAAACATTTTACAAAACTTCTACAAAAATATACATATAAAGAAGCCTTCATGAAAAATTTGTTATGTTTAGAATATCATAAAAAGAAGTATAAATTCCACAAATTGCTTCATATGCACAATTTCACCACTTTAACACATAATAGAGGTCAAACTTTGAAAAATCATAACTTGAACTACATAACTCCTATTGGTGCAAACTCAGTGGCTAGAAAAGGCTTATAATGAGAGCTATTTACTGTAAACATTTCAAATAAAAAATAATCCATTTAGTTCCTCACAAATCACAAAAGCAAAAATCGACTAAGTGAATAGTGCACTGCTATATTTTACAGAAAATAGACAGATTCAAAAATTCATATGATATCCCACACAACTCTAAAAATTATGTTCTTTGACTCTATAAAAAGCTTTAAATGTGTTTTAAATGGTTACCAAATTGCAGCACAAAATTAATCCATTTAGGCTATCAATGGTTCACAAACATATTATGGCTCAAAAAATAAAAAAATTAGTTCCAAATGGTTCTAATTGAGCCATATTATGCCATGTCTTAATTTGGGCATGTTTTAAATGATAAATATAACATGTATGGCTAGCTCAACATATCTCAAATGCCATACAACCTAAAATAACCTCTCCACTTTCCATTATATACACATATTTCCAAGAACTCAATTGGTCAAATTACATAATATTGCATATTACTATCCATAAATGGGTCTTACATCATATTCTCATACTTTTAAATGTGTTGGAATGATCATACATCAAAATATTCAATTACATAGCCATAGGTACAAGAATATGTCTAAATATGAACTTCATTGTTAAAGTCGCTCTTCTTATTTTTTTTAATCATCATTTTTATTTCCTTAAGAGTCATCTAGATATGGTTAGTGGAAATAAAAGGCAAAATGAGATTCTAAAATTCCTAATAGTTAATACAATATTCAAGCATACATATATGGCTCACTCAAGTACAAGAATGCAAGCATGAATGTCATACAATTATAAATCTTTAATATTTATGTATTAGGAATCCCATGGCTCCATCAAAAGTGTAATATCCAGTTCTCTGAAAACAAAAGAAAATATGAGAAACGTAACGTATAGTTTCGCCATTAACAAATGAAACTCACCAAATATAAAAATAAGTCCCCCAAAATGATGTAGTTACGGTCCTAAAAAATTTGAAAAGCATTCTAGACTCCTAAAAATAAGAATCTCGGGCTCATACGGAAAGAAAAATGGTTCTAGAATGAAGAAACAATTTCTTATAAAAAGCTTACGAAACATAATAGCATTTTCGTAATTTTGAGCAAATTTTGGAATTCACACAAGAGGGCTTTTTGAATTAAATTTTTAAGTTCTCTGGGGTTCTCAGAGGCCCTAAAAATAATGAAAACCCCTTGGACAGTTAAAACCCCTCGGTGGATGTTTTCTAAAGTCAGTTGACTCGAACTTTGACTGATTCGTTTGGGAAAGTTTTAGCTCCAATTTGAGTGATTCCAAAGGCATTTTACTAAATTAGGAATCTAAATTTCATAATAGAAAAGATAGTTCTAAAAAAGGAGCTAAAATGATGGAGAAACGAAAATGCTAAGAAGGAAAGGCAAAATTAGAATTTTTGAAAAATGTAACTTCCTCCCACCTATATAAATGATGCACCCTTCTTCTCCCTTCATGTTGCACGACTAATTTCTGCCCAAAACTAGAAGAAAACCCTAGGAAGAGTGGCACACAAGAGGAAGGCAAAGAGGAGGAGAAATCAAAGGCTTAATGTATGGAAATTAGTAGTTTTTCATGCTCTTTCTCTTCCAAACCTTTTCAGATTAAGAATATGCAAAAAGAATTATCAAAAAACTATTAGATTTCAAGATGCAAGTTTTAGGGTTTCAATTGCACTTTGTAAAATCTGATTTTGTATGATGATTCCTAGGCCTAAGTAAGAGCTTAAATGAGCTCCCAAGATCCCTAAGAGGCTCCCCATATGTTTCTTCCCTTGAGAAAACAAAGAAAGCTCCATGGAACCCAATATGCTTTATAGCCTCGGCCTAGATGGGTTTTCCTAGTTAGGGAGAGTTTAAAATTTTTCTAAGGCCATTCTTGAGTCATATTTGATGAATGAAAATGAGGAGAGGCCTTGAAAAAAATTCAGAACTTATAGAAAGTGATTTGGTGCCTTAGGTTCCATGTTATGACCTAAAGAAGCAACATGATATTAGGCTCTTTGTTTTAATTGTGTGATGACTCCAAGAGGCTTAAAAGGAGTCAAGAATCATATTTGAAAAGAAAGAATGAAGCCTAGAATTTATTTAAAGGGTGTTACTTCATTAGGTGCAATTATGGACTATAATAGAACCTATAGAGCAATTTAGCATCTAAGCAAGTTGTATGGCCTTAGAAATTGTTTCATGAACCTAATTGGCTCCCATAAATTGTATCTAGGCTAAGAGAAACCATCTCCATCAATTTGTGGGAGTGTGGCCAAAAGAGGAAGCTTGAATTTTAAGGAAAAAGTGTATGAGTGTACACAAGATAGCTCTCTCCATCTTCTCTCATGCATGGATGTGTCTTTAGCTTGCTTTAAAATATACGTATGTGTATTTTCAAGCTATAAAAAGTATGCTAGCATGCCTTTATATGCTATGATTCTTGATGTCATGTTATAGTTCTAAATGAGTATATGATGTTTGTTTGAGTTTATCTGAGTGTGGAGAGATCAAGAACTCTTCCCTTTGATGAGGATAAGCCAAGAACCCTTAAGTTTGGTTGAGACAAAGTAAAGAGTCTCCCAAAAGCAAAGTGAGCTCCCAAAAGTATGGTTGAGTCTAAAGCTCTTAAAGAATGGATGAGGCAAGTCCAAAATCTATGAGGAGAAGTGTGAAAATGTAACAACCGGGAAAAAGAAAAGGAAAGGAAAAGAAAGAAAGTAGACAGCTGGAAATTTTCAAAATTCAGAATTTTTGCTAAGTCTTCTCGCAATAGCGAGAAATGGTCTCGCTACAGTGAAAGTGCCTTCTCGCAATAGCGAACGTGATTCTAGCTATAGCGAGTGCGGGCAGTAGTCCATACAGAAACCAGGGGGTTGCTCACTATAGCGTATGCCATAACGAAAGTGAAGTCTGGAACTAACGCGAGTTCGCTATAGCGAAGGTCAAAACTCGCCATAGCGAAGGAAACTGATACGAGCTCGCCATAGCGAAGGGAACTGATACGAGCTCGCCATAGCGAAGGTTACACCTCGCCATAGCGAAGCCAGATAACACGAGCTCGCTATAGTGAAGGTTAAGTTTCGCCGTAGCGAGGGTCAGTCTGGAAGATAGTAAAGAGCGAGAAAATGACTTCATTAAACGCTCAAACTCATTCCTTCTCTCATTATTACCCTAGACTTCGACCCAAAGAGAGAAAAGAGGCGTGGAGAGTGAAAGAGACCAAGAGAAGGAGGAAGAGCAAGAGAAAGGTAAGCAAGTTTCTCCTATTTCTCCTTAGAATCTGGATCTCCTCCCTTTGCCCTCTCTTTCTACAATTTTGTTTATGAAAATGGTTGGATTTTGGGTATGGGTCAGAAGAGGGAAAGTGGAAAACACCTTTGAATCTTTGTGTTTTCTTGAAAAATGTTGTTTCCACTACCATGGGAGCTTGAGAGAGAGGAAGAGTTGATGGCATTCTAGAGAGAGAGAGAAAACTCTAGGTTCTGGTATGTTAGAAGGATTGCTCTAAAGATTATATTCTAAGAGAGTAATTCCTTGTTCTTGATTGTGTCTAGGCTCAAGTGAAGCACCTCCATCAAGGTGTGAGTGTGAACCTAAGGAGGGAGATGAGAAATTGAAAGGAAAAGCTAGTGTTGGCTTTGGCTCATAAGGTAGCTCTCTCTTCCCACTCTTTCTTGTTGCATTCTTAGATGTAATAGTCATTGTATGTTTATGTATATGCTTGTTGTGTAGAATATGCCATATGCTATTGCTTTGATGCATTGATGCCAATATGCTTGTGTGATGAATTGTGAGATTTGCTCGGGTGAGGTAGTGCCGAAAGTCCCTTGAGATGGGTGAGGTGAAGCCGAAAGTCCCTTGAGAATGGGTGAGACAAGGCCAAAAGTCTCAACCGAGTGAGGCCAAGTCAAAAGTCCCTAAACTCGGGTGAGGCCATCCAAAAGTCCCTAAGCTCAGGTGAGGCTAGACCAAAAGTCCCTGGAGCCCATTTTTGGCATGATTGTGATTTCCATAGCATGTACAATGTGTGTTGGATGTTTGAGAATTGCTAAATGCTTATTTACATGCTATGACTTGTTATATGCCTTAATTGCTTACTTGATTGAGTGCATGAGCTACTGAGATTCCCTGAATCTCACCCCTTCCCCTCCCAACTTAACATGCTAGGTGGAGCACAAGGAGAAGCAAGTGCACACTAAGGAGCCTAGGAGCATGTATAGGAGAATATTAGTTTTATTTTGATCTTTTTGATGTAAAGTGGTGCCAAATGAATATGCGCCCACTATTTTTGAGATGTAAATGTTGTAACAAGTGTAAATGCATGAAATGATGATGTACAAACTATGTAAAGAGCCAAATGAATGGAAATGAGGGTTTTGCCCCTTTTATTGACTGAATGCAATAGTGTATATTTGGCCATAGCATAGTGAGTTTAGATTGTATGTTGATTTGGACCATATGAACTTGTTATATATCCTAGTTTTATGCTTTTAAACTTGTCCATGAGTGGCTAGAATGTGTGAGAGGCCTTTTAGACCTATTTTGGACCTCTTGGGTGCCAAAATCGGTATTTTTGAGAGCTCCATCAAAATATGACTGGATGAGCTCCTCTTGCCATGAAACTTGGCATGCCTCTAGAGTTTGTAGAGAGCTTCTTGAGAAGCTAAAGTTGGTAATATTGGGAGGTCTAGAAAATATTTGGTGAATTGTTGAAAGTGGGAAAAAACCATAGTTTGGTCATGTACTGTTCATATAGGTCAGAAATGAAATCCATGTCATACATAGACCAAACAGTGGCCAAATATTATGAAATTTTATACACATAAACTAGAAAACCACAGTGACTTATAGAAACTAGAATCACCTAAATCGGAGGTCTGTAGAGAGATAATGAACTTTCTGAAGTTCTGTATCAGCATCAGGGAGCCTACCTGACCTCCGTTACTATTCCATCAATTTTCAAGTCCAGGAGTTACTGAACTAATTTGGACTTATTTTTCTCCTCTAGTAGACATCCGTATCTTTCCGAATTGGTATAATGTGACCAGATTGGATTTTTGTGGATTTAGTTATAAATTTTCGAAAGTCATGACAGCAAGCTGCACCAGAAACAGTGACAGCTGGACCTTCCTCCCATTTTCGATGTCAAACTTGGTCCAAATGCTGAGATTTTAATTGGGAATGATTTTTCGTGTAAAGTTAACACTTAGAGCTTTCCACAAAGCTAAATTTTGCTGCATTCCCATTTTTCTACAATTTCTTATGATTTTCCAAACTTAGAGCCAAAATATGACTTTTGGGCCCAAGTGAAAAAGTGAAATTTTTATGGTTTTCGGCTCTATACCCGTGGCCTATGGTTTGTTTATGCTATGTATGAGTCATCTATATGGAGTTTGAGTTGAGGATGCTTGAGATGGGTTCACAGGACCCACGGGGTAAAAGATGAGTATATGAAACCCCGGTTCATAGCATGTAAATGCCACGGAGAGTAGTGACTCTTTGGAAATCATATGGAACCGAGCCTATGGAGAGGCTAGGTAGTGGTAGGAGATTAGGGTGTCACATTTTTTGTATCAGAGCAATGGTTCAGGCACTTTTGCTCAAGTTTAGGCTCTTGAAGTATGTGAATTGCTTGTATTTGGTGTGAATGGTCATGGAAGTTATAGCATCCTTGCATAAGTGTTGTGATATTATTGTGAACTGAGGATTGCTATTTTCTTTCAGACATGGTTGAGACTAGACGGGGCAGGGGTAGAGGCAGAGGCAGAGGCAAACTACCCAGGGCTCAGAGAGATGAGCCAGAGGTTCCTACTGAGACTAAGGTTCCTCTGCAGGCCATCATGGATAGACTTGACCGGTATGAAGCCATGATGAGCCAGCACCAAGAGATGCTGGAGCAACAGAGATACATTGCCCAGCAGCAGCATGATATGATCATGCATCTGCAAAACACCCTGGCTAGGCAAGAAGAAGCCAGAAGGGATGCCCCTGGATCGCAACCTTCTACCTCCAGCATTCCACCTATACCTCCCCAGGAGCCTGCTGCTCCACAGACCCAGACGCCTATCCAAAAAGTATTGAAGCAGTTCAGGCAGAACAATCCACCCTCGTTTGACAGGGAATTAGATGCGGATAAGGCGGAGGCTTGGGTGATGCAGCTTAAGAAAATCTTCTCAGTGATGGATTGTACCACTGAGCAGAAAGCCCAGTTAGCCACCTTTATGCTAGAAAAGGAGGTTGATAGATGGTGGGAGAGTGCGAAACCACTGATGGAGACCAAGAATATACAGATCACTTGGGAGACATTCTTGGTTGAATTCTATGAGAAGTATGTCCCAAGTTCAGTGAGGAAGAAGAAAGAGATGGAGTTCATGAGTTTGAGACAGACTGATGAGATGACTGTGGACCAGTATGTGGCCAAGTTTATAGAGCTGTCTCGGTATTCCTCTTACCTCCAGAGGTATGATGATGAACCCTGGAGATGTGAGCAGTTTGAGACTGGTTTGAGGCCCCTGATTAGCGACAGAGTCACTCCACAGCAGATCAGAAAGTTTAATACTCTGGTGGAGGTCAGTAGGGTGATTGAGACGAACTTGCAAATTATCATGCCTACTGTGACGACGGCTAGTCAGAAGAGGGTTCCGGATTTGAAGAGGTCGAAACCAGAAGAGGGCTCTAGTTTGACCCCTAGTACCAAGAAAAGAGGCAAGGGGCCATGGAGTAGAAGGCCGCAGCGAGGTGTGCCACCTCCTCGGGGTCAGTCATCCTTCCAGCAGTCTCCGGTGACATGTTATAAGTGTGGGAAGCCAGGACACATTGCTAGACACTGTCCTTAGATGGAGCCAGCGCCTCCTCCTAGACCACAAACCCAGGGCCGAGTGTTCGCTCTTACTCAGCAGGAAGCCAGCGCATCTCCCAGTTTGATCCTAGGTACGCTATTAGTGAATGGCTTTCCTGTAGTTGCTATGTTTGATTCGGGTGCTAGTCACTCGTTTATATCTTATGATTGTGTGAGGAAATTAGGTTTGGTTGTTAGTGTCTTGCCCTTTGACTTATCTGTCATTACACCCACTGGAGGCCACGTGGTCACTTCCCATACTTGCTTAAATGTCACTGTCCAATTTAACCACTGTCATACCACTATTGATTTGGTTTGTATGCCTTTTCATGAAATTGATTTGATTATTGGTATGAACTGGTTAGCTGCAAATAATGCCATACTTGATTGTGAACACCGAACCATCTCCTTACCTGCTTGTGGGACCATACCTAGGGTAGGAGCAGAGTTATCCTTTATGACTACTGCCCAGGCTGAGAGATATTTGGAGTGTGGATGTCAAGGGTTTCTAGTCTTTTTCTCTATTCGGGCTGAGGTAGAAGAAGGGATAGAGGAGATCCCAGTTGTTAGGGAATTCCCGGAGGTTTTCCCTAGAGAGTTTGACTTTAGTGGCCTACCTCCTGAGAGAGAATTAGAGTTCCCTATAGACATAGTGCCTGGTGCTGGACCGGTGTCCAAAGCTCCTTACAGGATGGCTCCCGCCGAGCTTGCTGAGTTGAAAGCGCAGGTAGAGGAATTGTTAGAGAAAGGGTTTATCCGCCCTAGTGTTTCACCTTGGGGTGCTCCGGTGTTGTTTGTGAAAAAGAAAGATGGTAGCTTGCGGTTGTGCATAGATTATAGAGAGTTGAATAAAGTTACCATCAAGAATAAATATCCTCTCCCTAGAATTGATGATTTGTTAGATCAGTTGGCTGGGGCATCTGTGTTTTCTAAGATAGATCTTAGATCTGGTTACCACCAGTTGAGAGTGAGAACTGAAGACGTCTCTAAGACAGCTTTCAGGACGAGATATGGGCACTATGAGTTCCTTGTGATGCCATTCGGGTTGACGAATGCGCCTGCTGTGTTCATGGATTATATGAACAGGGTATTCAGACCGTATCTAGATCAGTTTGTGGTGGTCTTTATTGATGATATTTTAGTGTACTCCCGATCTTTTGAGGAGCACGAGAGGCATTTGAGACTAGTCCTAGACACCTTGAGAGAGAAAAGGTTGTATGCCAAACTGAGTAAATGTGAGTTTTGGCTGACCGATGTGCGATTCTTAGGTCATGTGATCTCACGGGATAGGGTTGCGGTGGATCCCCATAAAGTTGAGGCTGTGTTACAGTGGGATAGACTTAGAACGATCATCGAAGTCAGGAGTTTCCTAGGTTTGGTAGGGTATTACAGACGATTTATTCAGGACTTTTCTCGAATGGCCTTACCACTGACGAGGCTAACCAAGAAAGATACACCGTTTGTGTGGGATGAGAAATGTGAGAAGAGTTTGCAGGAGTTGAAACTCTGTTTGACCACTGCCCCTGTACTGATTATCCCTGACCCTAGTGAACCATTTGTGGTTTATTGTGATGCTTTGGGCAAAGGGTTATGATGTGTGTTGATGCAGCAGGGTAGAGTAGTGGCATATACCTCGAGGCAGTTGAAACCTCATGAGGAGAATTACCCCACACATGACCTGGAGTTAGCTGCCGTAGTGTTTGCTCTTAAAATTTAGAGACACTATCTGTATGGTGCGACCATAGAGATCTATAGTGACCACAAGAGTCTGAAATACCTGTTTGATCAGAGAGAACTCAATATGAGACAGAGGAGATGGATGGAATTTTTGAAAGATTATGATTATGTGTTGAAATACCATCCGGGCAAGGCCAATGTGGTGGCAGACGCCCTGAGTAGAAAATCCATCCATGTAGCCCATATGATGATTAGGGAGCAGGAGCTCCTAGAGAAGTTCAGAGAGTTGAACCTCTCTTGTCAGGTGGTATCGGGTAGATTATATCTGAGTGAAACCCGAATTGAGAATATCTTGAGAACCCAGATCTTAGATGCCCAAAGAGAGGATGAGTTCCTGAAACGGATCAGGAATGAGATCACCCAAGGTAAGACCTCAGAGTACAAGTTGTCTGAGGATGGCATGATAGTATATCGAGATAGAATCTATGTGCCTAGTCAGAATGAGTTGAGAGAAAGTATTCTGGAAGAGGCGCATAAAAGTAAGTATACTATCTACCCAGGTGCCACCAAGATGTATCAGGATGTGAAAAAGATTTTCTGGTGGCCAGGGATGAAAAGTGATGTGACGGATTATGTGGCTAGATGCCTAGTGTGTCATTGGATAAAGATTGAACATCAGAAACCGGCTGGGTTGTTACAACCACTAGATATCCCTGAGTGGAAGTGGGATAGTATAGCCATGGATTTTGTCATGGGGTTACCCAGGACATCCTCTGGACACGATGCTATTTGGGTAGTTGTGGATAGACTGACGAAGTCTGCACACTTTTTAGCTATTAAGGCTACTTATACACTGGATAAATTAGCCCAGTTGTATATCAGAGAGATAGTGCGACTTCATGGAGTACCCAATAGCATAGTTTCGGATAGAGACCCCAGGTTCACATCGAACTTTTGGAGGTCATTGCAGCATGCCTTAGGGACGAGATTGCGGTATAGTACTGCATATCACCCCCAGACAGATGGTCAGACTGAAAGGACCATCCAGACATTAGAAGATATGTTGAGGGCATGTGTGCTAGAAATGAAAGGGAACTGGGATGTGTATTTACCGTTAGCAGAGTTTGCTTATAATAATAGTTACCATTCCAGTATCCAGATGGCCCCTTATGAGGCTTTGTATGGGAGAAAGTGTAGATCCCCTCCGTGTTGGGTTGAGTTAGGTGAGAGGAGTATGATAGGACCTGAGATTGTGAACCAGACCACCCGACAGATAGAATTGATTAGAAAGAGGCTTCTCACGACCCAGAGTAGACAGAAAAGCTATGCTGATAAGCATAGGAGGCCGTTAGAGTTTGAGGTTGGAGACCATGTGTTCATACGAATATCTCCAATGACGGGAGTAGGTCGGTCAATGAGGGTAAGGAAGCTCAGTCCTAGGTACATTGGTCCGTTTGAAATCCTTGAGAAAATTGGACCCATGGCTTACCGAATAGCCTTGCCTCCTAACCTAGCCCAAATACACAGTGTTTTTCATGTCTCCCAGTTGAAAAAGTATTTACCAGATTCCTCACATGTCATAGAATATGAGCATGTGCAATTGTAGGAAGATCTTTCCTATGTAGTGAAACCGGAGAGAATTGTAGATGCTAAGCTGAAACAGCTGAGAAGCAAGAGCATTCCTCTGGTGAAAGTGATCTGGAGAGGTCTGACATCTGAGGAAGCCACTTGGGAATTGGCAGATGAGATGAGGCAGAAATATCCAGAATTATTTCCTTGAGGTAAGTTTTTAAATTTTGAGGACGAAATTTCTTTTAAGAGGGGTAGAAATGTAACGACCGGGAAAAATAAAAGAAAAGGGAAAAGAAAGGAAATGAAATCTGGAAATTTTCGGAATCCAGAATTTCTGCTAAGTCCTCTCGCAATAGCGAGAAACGGTCTCGCTACAGCGAGAGAGCTAGTTCGCAATAGCGAAGGCAATTCTAGCTATAGCGAGTGCTGGCAGCAGCCCATACTAAAACCAGGGAGTTGCCCGCTGTAGCGGCGCTATAGCGAGAGTGAAGTCTGGAACTGACGCGATTTTGCCATAGCGAGTGGTAAATCTCGCCATAGCGAAGGGAACTGGCACGAGCTCGCCGTAGCGAAGGTTACACCTCGCCATAGCGAAGCCAGATTACACGAGCTCGCTATAGCGAAGGTTAGTTTTCGCCGTAGCGAGAGTCGGTCCGGAAGAGAGTAAATAGCGAGAATCAGACTTCATTAAACGCCCAAACTCATTTCTTCTCTCATATCTGCCCTAAGCTTCGACCCAAAGAGAGAAAAGAGGCGAGGAGAGTGTGAGAGATCAAGAGGAGGAGGAAGATTAAGGGAAAGGTAAGGTAACTTCTCCCATTTCTCTTCAGATTTCTGATCCCCTCCCTTTTCCCTCTTTTCCTACGGTTTTATTTGTGTAAATGGACGGATTTTGGGTATGGGTCAGAAGAGGGAAAGTGGAAAACTCTTTTGAATCCTTGAGTTCTCTTTGAAAATGAGGTTTTCCACTACCATGGGAGCTTGAGAGAGAGAAAGGGGTAATAGCATTCTAGAAAGAGAACCCTAGGTTGTATGAGATAGAAGGGTTGCTCTAAATTAAATTATAAGAGAGTAATTGCATGCTTTTGTGTATCTAGACTCAAGAGAAACACCTCCATCAAGGTGTGATTGTAGACCTAAGGAGGGAGAGGAGACATTGAAAGGAAAAGCTAGTGTTAGCTTTGGCTCCAAAGGTAGCTCTCTTTTTCACTCTTTCTTGTTGCATTCTTGGATATGATAGTCATCGTATGATCATGTATATGCTTGTTGTATGGAATATGCTATATGTTATTGCTTTGATGCATTGATGCCAATATACTTGTGTGTTGAAATATGAGAATTGCTCGGGTGCGGTAGTGCCGAAAGTCCCTTGAGATTGGTAAGGTGAAGCCGAAAGTCCCTTGAGATAGGTGAGACAAGGCCAAAAGTCTCAAACGAGTGAGGCCAAGTCAAAAGTCCTTAAACTCGGGTGAGGCCATCCAAAAGTCCCTAAACTCGGGTGAGGCTAGACCAAAAGTCCTTGGAGCCCATTTTTGGCATTGTTGTGAATTCCCTAGCATGTACATTATGTGTTGGATGTTTGAGAATAACTAAATGCTTATTCACATGCTTTGACTTGTTATATGCCTTGATTGCTTGCTGGATTGAGTGCTTGAGCTACTGAGATTCTCCGAATCTCACCCCTTTCCCCTCCCAACTAATATGCTAGGTGGAGTTCAAGGAGAACCGAGCACACACCAAGGAGCCTAGGAGCATGTATAGGAAAATGTTAGTTTTATTGTGATATTTTGATGTAAATATGATGTAAAGTGGTGCCAAATGAAGATGTGCCCACTATTTTTGAGTTGTAAAGGTTGTAACAAATGTAAATGTATGAAAGGATATTGTATGAACTATGTTATAGCCAAATGAATGGAAATGAGGGTTTAGCCCCTTTTGTGGAATGAATGAAATAGTGTATATTTGGCCGTAGCATAGCGAGATTTGAATGTATGATGATTTGGATCATATGGACACGTTAGATATACTAGTTTTATGCTTTTAAACTTGTCCATGTGGAGTGAGAATGTGTGAGAGGCTATCTAGACCCGTTTTGGACATTTGGGGTGCCAAATTCGGTATTTTTGTGAGCTCCGTCAAAGTATGACCGAATGAGCTCCATTTGACATGAAATTTGGCATGCCTCTAGAGTTTGTAGAAAGCTTCTTGAGAAGCTAAAGTGGGTAATATTCGAAAGATTATAGAATATTTGGGGAATTGTTGAATTTGGGAGAATTTAATGGATTGGTCATGTACTGTTCATCTAAACCAGAAAATGAAATCTGTGGCACTTTTAGACCAAATGGATTCCAAATGTGGTGAAATTTTATACACATAAACTAGAAAACCAAAGTGACTTGTAGGAACTGGAATCACCCAAATCGGAGATCTGTAGAGAGAGATTGAACCGACTGAAGTTCTATATCAGCATCAGTGAGCTTATCTGACCCCCATCATTGTTCCATCGGATTTTGGGGTGTAGGAGCTACTGAACTGATCTGGACTTATTTTTTTCCTCTAGTAGACATCTGTATCTTTCCGAATTGGTATAATGTGCCCAGATTGGATTTTTGTGGATTTAGTTATAAATTTTCGAAAGTCATGACAGCAAGCTGCACCAGAAACAGTGACAGCTGGACCTTCCTCCCATTTTCGATGTCAAACTTGCTCCAAATGCTGAGATTTTAATTGGAAATGATTTTTCGTGTAAAGTTAACACTTAGAGATTTCCACAAAGCTAAAGTTTGCTGCATTCCCATTTTTCTACAATTTCTTATGATGTTTCAAACTTAGAGCCAAAATATGACTTTTGGGCCCAAGTGAAAAAGTGAAATTTTTATGGTTTTCGGCTCTATACCCGTGGCCTATGGTTTGTTTTATGCTATGTATGAGTCATCTATATGGAGTTTGAGTTGAGGATGCTTGAGATGGGTTCATAGGACCCACGGGGTAAAAGATGAGTATATGAAACCCCGGTTCATAGCATGTAAATGCCACGGAGAGTAGTGACTCTTTGGAAATCATATGGAACCGAGCCTATGGAGAGACTAGGTAGTGGTAGGAGATTAAGGTGTCATACTACACTACCCTTATTAGCTCTATGATGCCATCCTAGAGGCCACTTACAGTGGAAACCTCAATGATTGTGCTGCTAGAGGTTTAACTACTTTTTTGGCCATTGAAGGAAGCTCAAGTGCAAATGAAGAAGATGCAATGGAAGCTTGGAACTTGCTGATCTTACATTTAAGGGAAATAAAATGGATGGCTAGATGGCGTTCTCAAATAAGTGGCTGAGATCATCTCTTCACTATTCAAAATGGCATTATTTTGTCTCCAAGCACAACGTACTTTACAGCCTACCAGGTAGAGAATCCATTCAAAAGGTTATGCTGCTTAAATTTTAATTTGCATTAATAGATTGTTTTTCATATTGAAATTGCAACAATGTCTCATAAATGAATTTTTAAGATACATCTGGAGGAGTATCTTGCTTATTTGATCATATGCATATGTTCTCAGTTTGGGAATTTTTATTTTGTAAAAATTGTTGTAGATGTTTATCACCAAAGTAATTTATCCATAAAAATTTTAAAAGTTTAGCTAGTTCTCTTGTTAATAGGCAATAAAGCATAACTTTCTTTTCTTTTACTTTGGAAATTTTATTTTGTAAATTATTGTGAATGTTAATAAATTATGGGTGTCGAAACCACCAAAAATAAATTTCTACTCTCAAAATAATATTTCTTGCAAATAGGGTGAGTAGGGTCGTACTCCAAAAGGACTAGCCAAATTATTCAACCCAAAAATAGTAAAATAAAATAAGGGGGATTTTTCTTGATAAAGAAAATTAAAAATAAATAAATTCAGAAAATATTTTTGATAGAGAAAACTTTAATGCAAATAACTCCTAGCCAAGGTTTATTTTAGATCTAGCTCAACCAATTTGATCATTGAGTACCCAAAAAGTAAAAAAAAAAAAAAACTTCTCTTCTAAAATAGACTGGTTATAAACACTAACAAGCTCTGATGTTCTGTTCTTCTTTAAGAATATTTAAAAGGAACAAGCTCTCCAATTAAACCTCATTCTTAAATCAATCCTAAATAAGCTCTTAGAATTTAAATCTTGAATAGCATAAGAATAAGAAAAGCAACCAATCTCCATTCAACAATACATAAGCTCGTATGTTTAAAATGGAAGAAATATTTCCTTCAACACACAAAGATAATTTTGATTTATCAAAGGTATTGAATTGCTACTTTACTGAATCAAATGAATAGTTACGGATTTAAAAATTTGGATAGTAGTAATTACTCAACTAAAATAAGGTACCAATTAAATTAACTGAATAATAATGTCAAAATAATAGAAAATATTTCAATATTCAAAAAGAGAAAAAATTAAATCAAGACTCTCACAAATTATTCATAGAGTCAGACCCTAATAACCTTGACTATAGGAAACAAAGAAATTAGCCACTCGTGGCTTTAAAAGATTCAAAGATTTTTTTCTCAAAAATTTTAAGAAGATGAAAAAAATGAAAAAATAACACAGAAAAAATAACAAAGGAGAGAAGCCTCTGATCTCTATGTATTTCTGGTTCTTCACCCCTCCTTTTATAAACTTCCTCTTTGTGAATCTGAGTAAATCTGTACTTAAATAAATCTGCGTAAATCTCTCTCGTTAGCTTTTCCATGATAAAAATCATCTTATCCAATCCTGCAAATAAACATGAGAAAAGATATAAGATCAATTAAATAGATATAGACTATCTATAAATTATATTAGTTAAAATCTCAAAATCACAACCATTTAAGTAATTAAAATATATTTATCAATAAACAAAATGATTCATTGATCAAAATTTTATGAAATTATTCAATTCCTTTGTTGATAGGAGGTAAGTCAATTCTTTTATTCATTCTAGTCAAGGAATATTGTTTTGAGAATTATTGTGAGTGTTTACCACTAAAGGGGTTTACCTATCAAAATTTACAAAATCAACTCATTCCCTTGTTGATAGTAGTATTTGAATTAATGTATATAATTACTTGCCTAAAAGGTGTTTATTATGTGTATCATTTCTAGCATTAAATGGAGCTTAAAGGTGGAGGTACATAGTCAAAAGGGTCTATCTACCTAAAAGGGATAGATTTCTCAAGATCATATATTTTCCTTTTGGATTAAGGTATATAATTTGAATGATTTGTCTTCCCAAAAGGAATGGATTTTTAAAGATTATGTATGTTCTTTTTATTAGTTAAGATATATGGTTTAGAAGGTTTATCTACCTAAAAATGATAAATTCTCTTAATATTAGATGTCATTTTCTATTTTGGTTAGGTTCATGTAAAAAGAGACAAATAGCATGTTATAATCTCTGCCCAAATGGGAGTTTATAATGATGTAATTGATGCTCCTTAAGATAGCTTATTGAATTTCTAAATATCCTAAAATTGCCTATGTTACTAATCATATTGTTATTTTATGAATCAGTCTCCTTTGTTATGAACAATAATAGAGGTCTTAATGTGTTCCAATTATTAGAAATGAAAGTAAGACATAAAATTTGTTATTTATACACTTATATTTTGTGTATATAAAAGGAAATTGTTTTTATAACTTGTTTCTTAGTGAAAAATGATAAGGGATAAATGGAATTAATTTTGTATAAATATCTTTTTATGAATAATTAGTGTTCTATTTTTAGGGTGAATCAATAGGGCCAAAGCCTAATAAAAGGAAACTACAAGGGAACTAAGCAAAGGGAAGTGGTTCTTACTATATCTTTAAAAAAGTAAAGCAACTAGTCCTTTAAGAGGACATGTAAGAAATGAAAATCATAGCTATCACTTAGAATTAGCTAACCAATTTGTGGATGAGTTGCCTTCCCTATAAGTATAAACAATAAGGGATTACCAGTCCTGATTCAGAGTCCTACTAATGCAATGTAGGATGTATTTATAATTATCTTCTCTTGAATTTAATGCCTTTTAGCGTGGAAATAAGTGTTTGAGAATCACTTTACATCGCTAATATGTTAAGTCCCAACAATTAACCCATTCTAAACCTAGAAACACCCTAAAGATCAACACACACAAAAGTGTAGATGCCTAAATTATTACAAAATCCACTAAGCCATGTCCCATTATATCTTCTAACTAGGCCTCTATAACTTGCATGTCTTGGTTGCCCTTTGGCTTCTCCATTAATATTCAATTTAACCTAACCTATTAAGGGAAAGTACCAACCCACTTCAATTGTTCTCAAGGAAGGGGAAACAAGAAACCCACTTAAAATATCCTTCACAATCTCTTTAGCAAATGACAAAATTATCTTCATAAGACATTCAAACCTTCGAAAATCATTTTTGAAGAGTACCCTGTTATGTCTCTTCCAAAGATACCAACAAGTGATCCCAAAGGTAATGGGCCACTTATCCCAAAAAAGGTTACCACAAGAGCAAATAAGGTTTCTCAAGAACCAATCACATTATTGTAAAGAGAAAAAAAAATATAGGCCCGGCTTAGGTTTAAAAGATTAGACCAACTTAAAGATACTACCTAGCAATCTTGTAGAATATGTATTTTATCTTCTTCCTATTGATAACAAGTACTGCACATGGAGGATTCCCTTAACCACTTGCTATGTTTTGCTGAAGTTAAGAGCCTATCTCTAACAACATGATACATAAAGCCTTAAATCCATTGAAGCCTTCCTTATCCCCAGATTATGCTCCATATCTCATCTTTCTCTTCTTTATATGCACTCTTAACCTTTTGTAAATCAACACCATTCTAAACCTCTTATCATCTTTAAGCTTTAATCTAATGATGTTTTCATCATCTTATGTGACAGGGGTAATTCTTGCCCTCGTCTTCAAAACATTAAATGTAAGAAGTAGCGACTCAAGTTTTTTGACAGGGGTAATACTTAAGTTCTTTTAGTATGGTAATATTTTATATTTAGGTCACCTTAAAAATTCCATAGACCTTTAAGCATTTGATGCCACTAAATTTCCTCTGAGGCCAAGTCTGATCCCAACTTTCTCTTTTAACTTCTCTTCTAAATTTTCAAGGAATGGATTATGCTTTTATAAATTACTTTCTGAATTTCATTAATTCTTTTAAAGAAAGTTTTCTTTCTAAGAAGAAATATCTCTAAAGATGGTCATGTGCCATTCTTTAAAGGCCTCTTGTAACTCATTAAGCATTAAATGGGTTTCTCTTGAGTTCTGCTAAGTGTAATATAGAAAACTAGGAAACATAGTATGGGTAAGCTAAGCAGCTTTAAAACAAAAGGGTTGTTGCTCAAGGTTTCTAATTATACCCAAGTGTTAATTAAGAGGGGATGATGATCTGAATTGATTCATGGGGAAAATTTTATAAAAGCTTCTGTAAAAATTCTTTACTATTGGGCATTGTATAGAGCTTTATTAATACTAGGCCATTTAAGCCCTTTCCAAGTGAATGTTGTAATATCCAATCTCTTTAGAGTTGGATTGAAACCGATGAGATTACAAAAGAGAACCCCAAAATGAAATGATTAGAGGCTAAATAAGATTGAAATAATAATTTAGACATTTGGAAATGAGAATACAAAGCTAATGATGGTTCGAAATCGGAGCGAAAATAACTAAAAGAAAAAGTTGAAAACATAATGGTATTTTCATAATTTTAGGTAAGTTTTTGAAAAATTAAAGGAGGGAGCGTTAAATGATAAAATTGAGTTTTCCAAAGTTCTCAGAGGCCCAAAAATCATATGAACTCTTAGAATAGTTAAAACCCCTCTGGTGTATAATATAGGCTGTTAGTTGACTAAAACGTTGATTGGATAATTTGATAAGGTTTTAAATCCAATTTAGATGAAACCAAAGGCATTTTATGAATTAGAGAACCTAAATTTTCATATAAAGAAGAAATTTCTCAAAAAGGACTTAAACGAGCTTAAATGGCATCATTAAAGTATAGTGGCAAATAGGTAATTATAGGAAGAAGTCAAAATATCTTTTTCTATTGAATTATGAAGCACCAACCATTTCTTCTTCGTCTCTACCGACCTGAACCAGTGCTAAATGGAATGGAAATGATGTGAAAAATGGGAAAAGACAGAGAAGAAAAAGAAAGCTAAATAGGTAAGCATACATGTAAAATCTCATGTTATGGTAGTCAATAACCTTGCTCTACTCTTCATTCTCTTTCTAATAGTGATTTCAACTTCATGAAAGGATGATTTTGGTGGCTGACCTCATGAGAAAAAGTGGATGTTTGAAGCAACCAAATAAAGTAAGAGAATTATCATTTAGTAAGCTTTCAAATGAGGTATGTCATGCAATAGAAAGACTTATTTTTCTTTGAATTCCAATGGCTTCCATATTAGGTCTAGAGAGAAAAACTAGAGAGGGGAAGAGAATTTGGCTAAAATTTAATGGAATTAAGGGTTTTAAGGCATGAGGAATTTGATTATGCAATTTGAATCAACTGAAAAGCTTTAGAATTCAAGATAAGGAAGTAAGGGTTTCCATTACACTTAAGAAGTTTTTCAACTATTATGAGCCATTTTAAGCCATATGAAACTATGATTAGATAGAAGAGAAGTCAAGAACATGGTCATGCATCAAAACCCACGAAAGAATTAATAAAACTCTATATGGCTCCTTTATGGTTAATGGTTTGGCCAAGTAAGAGATAACATACCTAGAGAGTGTTTCTTTGAGTTCTAATGAATTTTAAGACTTAGATATGATGAATAAATAAGTATGAAAGCACTGGTTTGAATTTAAAAGCCCTATAATAAAAGTTAAAATTTTGAGGGTCTAAATAAGGTTAATAAAGCAAGATGGTTCTAAAACCTTTTAACCAAGTATGTAATGATTCAAAAGTCCCTTGAGAGTTCTAAGGCTTAAAGAAAACAAGAGTTTGGGGTTAGGAAAGCAAGAACTAAAGGTTATTTCATAATGGACAAAAACTAGTTTTATATAGCATATTGAATCCTAATGAGATTAAGTGAGCATTTGGAATCCAGAATGAGTTTTATAGGATTAATTTGCCTTATGATTATTCTATGTAGGTTAAGTTAACCCAATCTCTCATTTGCCGATGCCAAGGCAAAGAAAGTAAAGAAAAAGGAAGCTTATAAGTGGGATTGTGGTACCTCCAATTTCCTAGGATCACAAGGCAGCTTTATCTCCCTCTTTTACATACATTTAAATATTTACATGAGTTGTAATGCTTGTATGTGCTGTTACTTAACACATTGATGATATATGTTTTAACATAAGTTCTCTATTGAGCTATATGAATGAGAATGATATATGTTTCGGCTCTTAGCTCCCTTAAGGCTTAGAATTGAGCATAATAGCTCTTTCTTAGCTCCCGGGTTGAGAAAAGTTGAGCCTAGAGAGTTTATGATGAAACCATAAATATGAAAGGAATGAGTTTTTATATTTTATGATGCATTTGATTTATATGAGGCATGAGCATTGCATTTTTACATTACATGTATGTCATACATTCATGACATTCTTGTATGTATTAAGTAAGCTGAGATTAGTTACTAAGATTCACCTGAATCTTACCCTCCATGCTCCCACTAACTATTTCAAGTTCTCCAAGCCAAGGTCAAGATCAAAAGAAGCCATAGAAAATAGGAAATGATGTATTAGAATCCCATTTTGTATTAAATTGTTGTATATGTAAGTACATGACACTTGATACTTGATGGACTTATGATGATAATACTTCATGTTTTATGATGAAACCATGTATAAAGGTAAGAGAATGTGGATGTTGAACAAGTTATGGCAATGTATGAACATTATGATAACATATGACTTTGTAAATATTAAAAGGAATGTACGCATACTTGTATGTCAAAGGGTCAAATTTTGATCCACCTATTTTGGAATGATATGAAATGGTTAGAGAAGCCATTTAGCATGAAAGAGATGTGCTTAAAGTGGAAGAAAACTTATTGGATCGTAAATGGTCCAAGTTGGTACTAATATTGGCCATAAATAACTTCAATGTTAAAAGTAGCCTAAATGATCTAGTTTGAGTCTAAAATTTGGTATGTATTTAGATCCTTCTTAGATATTTTTTCCAAGTTAAGAAATATAATTTTTGGAATTGTATAGAATATTTTACAAATTTCGAAAGTTAGATAGAAATTTCATTTAAGCCTAGTACTATTTACACAAAATAGGTTTAGTGTTTTAGGTTTTTTAGAGGCTAAATAAAGTCTAATGCTTATGAAATTTTACAAGTAGATATTTAACATTATAACCTTTCTAAGGCCTTTGAGTTTACTTAAAAAGGAGCTGTATAGAGGGAGTTATGAATTTCTAAAGTTGAAGGTTTGACTAAGCCCAAACACTATAGTAGTCTCTTATATGCAATAGATTTCATAGGTCGAGTGATCTCTAATACTCTTGAAATTTTTACAACAATTAGGTCTCATCTTAATATTTCTATGACCACTAAGATCACTTAATTTAGAGTTGTGTAGCTCAAGATATACAATTTTAAAGTTCAAATCTGCTACATGCCTCCACTCCTTACTTGTGTTACTATTCAATTATATTTGACTAAGCAAATGAGCTCAATTTTTTCTAATCTTTTTATAACATGTAGTTCACATCCCAAGCTTTTCATAAACACCTAATTTTCATGATTTGGAGTTGTATATCCCAAGTTATGAATTTTCAAAATTAGTATAGATTTTGAAACCTTTGTTGTCACTTTTGGTCTAATGGTGTTTTAAGGGATCCCATAACTTATGCACCATAAATTAAGTATAAACAAATTTTTTTATAATAAAAATTAGTTAAAAAAAGAAAAGAATCAAGTTTGAATCCCTATGGTCCAAAATGACCTATAAATGACCCAATTTTGGTGTTAAAAAGTTTATGTGTAAATATGAACTTTATTTTTATCTTCATATATTGCATGGATGAGCTAGTAAAAGCTAGGTATGACAAATGTAGGGCCTTCTGTAACAACCGGGAAAAAGAAAAGAAAGGGAAAAGAAAGGAAGTGAAATCTGGAAATTTTCGGAATCCAGAATTTCTGCCAAGTCCTCTCGCAATAGCGAGAAACGGTCTCGCTACAGCGAGAGAGCTAGTTCGCAATAACGAAGGCGTTTCTAGCTATAGCGAGTGCTAGCAGCAGCCCATACAAAAACCAAGGAGTTGCCTGCTGTAGCGTGCGCCATAGCGAGAGTGAGGTCTGGAACTAACGCGATTTCGCCATAGCGAGTGGTAAATCTCGCCATAGCGAAGGGAACTGACACGATCTCGCCGTAGCGAAGGCTACACCTCGCCATAGCGAAGCCAGATTACACGAGCTCGCTATAGCGAAGGTTAGTTTTTGCCGTAGCGAGGGTCGGTCCGGAAGAGAGTAAATAGCGAGATTTAGACTTCATTAAATGCCCAAACTCATTTCTTCTCTCATATCTGCCCTAAGCTTCGACCCAAGGAGAGAAAGAGGCGAGGAGAGTGTGAGAGATCAAGAGAAAGAGGAAGATCAAGGGAAAGGTAAGGAAATTTCTCCCATTTCTCTTTAGAACTCTGATCCCCTCCCTTTGCCCTCTCTTTCTGCGGTTTTAATTGTGAAAATGGACGGATTTTGGGCATGGGTCAGAAGAGGGAAAGTGGAAAACTTTTTTGAATCCTTGAGTTTTCTTTGAAAATGAGGTTTTCCACTACCATGGGAGCTTAAGAGAGAGAAAGGGGTAATGGCATTCTAGAGAGAGAACCCTAGGTTGTGTGTGATAGAGGGTTGCTCTAAATTAAATTACAAGAGAGTAATTGCATGCTTTTGGTGTGTCTAGGCTCAAGTGAAACACTTACATCAAGGTGTGATTGTGGACTTAAGGAGGGAAAGGAGAAATTGAAAGGAAAAGCTTGTGTTGGCTTTGGCTCCAAAGGTAGCTCTCTCTTTCACTCTTTCTTGTAGCATTCTTGGTTGTAATAGTCATTGTATGATATGTATATGCTTCTTGTATAGAATATGCCATATGTTATTGCTTTGATGCATTGATGCCAATATGCTTGTGTGTTGAAATGTGAGAATTGCTCGGGTGCGGTAGTGCCAAAAGTCCCTTGAGATTGGTAAGGTGAAGCCGAAAGTCCCTTGAGATAGGTGAGACAAGGCCAAAAATCTCAAACGAGTGAGGCCAAGTCAAAAGTCCTTAAACTCGGGTGAGGCCATCCAAAAGTCCCTAGACTCGGGTGAGGTTAGACCAAAAGTCCCTGGAGCCCATTTTTGGCATTGTTGTGAATTCCATAGCATGTACATTATGTGTTGGATGATTGAGAATAGCTAAATGCTTATTCACATGCTTTGACTTGTTATATGCCTTGATTGCTTGCTGGATTGAGTGCTTGAGCTACTGAGATTCTCTGAATCTCACCCCTTTCCCCTCCCAACTAATATGCTAGGTGGAGCTCAAGGAGAACCGAGCACACACCAAGGAGCCTAGGAGCTTGCGTAGCTATTTATGAGATTATGCTTTGATATTGTGGTGTATATATGATGTAAAGTGGTGCCAAATGAAGATGTGCCCACTATTTTTGAGATGTAAAGTTTGTAACACGTGTAGAAATATGAAAGGATGATGTATGAACTCTGTTATTAGCCAAAGTAATGGAAATGTGGGGTTTTTACCCCTTTGATGCATGGATGTAGTAGTGTATTTTTGGCCGTAGCATAGTGAAAACAGAATGTATGATGATTTGGATCATATGGACATGTTAGATATACTAGTCTTATGCTTTTAAACTTGTCCATGTGGAGTGAGAGTGTGTGAAAGGCTATCTAGACCCGTTTTAGACCATGGGGTGCCAAAACCGGTATTTTTGTGAGCTCTGTCAAAGTATGACCGGATGAGCTCTATTTGCCATGAAATTTGGCATGCCTCTAGAGTTTGTAGAAAGCTTCTTGAGAAGCTAAAGTGGGTAATATTCAGAGGATTATAGAATATTTGGGGAATTGTTGAATTTGGGAGAATTTAATGGATTGGTCATGTACTGTTCATCTAAACTAGAAAATGAAATCTGTGGCACTTTTAGACCAAATGGATTCCAAATGTGGTAAACTTTTATACACATAAACTAGAAAACCAAAGTAACTTGTAGGAATTGGAATCACCCAAATCGGAGGTCTGTAGAGAGAGATTGAACCGACTGACGTTCTGTATCAGCATCAGTGAGCTTATCTGACCCCCATCACTGTTCCATCATTTTTCGGGGTGCAGGAGCTACTGAACTGATCTAAACTTATTTTTTTCCTCTAGTAGACATCCGTATCTTTCTGAATTGGTATAATGTGCACAGATTGGATTTTTGTGAATTTAGTTACGAATTTTCGAATGTCATGACAGAAAGTTGCACCAAAAACAGTGACAGCTGGACCTTCCTCCCATTTTCGATATCAAACTTGGTCCAAATGCTGAGATTTTAATTGGGAATTATTTTTCGTGTAAATATAATACTTAGAGCTTTCTAGAAAGCTAAAGTTTGCTGTATTCCCATTTTTCTACAATTTCTTATGATTTTCCAAACTTAGATCCAAAATATGACTTTTGGGCCCAAGTGAGAAAATGTAATTTTTATGGTTTTCGGCTCTATACCCGTGGCTTATGGTTTGTTTCATGCTATGTATGAGTCGTATATATGGAGTTTGAGTTGAGGATGCTTGAGATGGGTTCACAGGACCCACGGGGTGAAAGATGAGTATGTGAAACCCCGGTTCATAGTATGTAAATGCCACGGGAGAGTAGTGACTCTTTGGAAATCATGTGGAACCGAGCCCAGAGAGAGGCTGGGTAGCGGTAGTAGTTTAAGGTGTCACACCTTCAGCATTAATATCAATAAGATTATATCTATGAATCCATTCCTTAAAATATATGCATCTACTAGTATTGATTCTAATGCCACCATATTGCTTTAAAGGGGAAGAAATCTCATTAAACTATTTTATTAAGAGCCACAGCTCTTTAGCAAGATCAGAGATATTTTAGAGCTCATAAGACAACTCTCTGCATTCCATCTTATATGTGTTAGCATAGATAATAGTGCAAAGCCAAAAATTAGACCTCTTTCTATCTACCTCTAAATGGATAAATTGATTATGCTTCACTAAAACTAAAAACTCCAATATAATGTCATTCTAAAGAAGCCAAATATCTATAGAAAAACCATAAGCATAAACTACTAATGAATACCAAAACCCAATTATCAAATAGTGCTAGTTGTTCTATTTTCATAAACCTAATGCTTTGACAAGGCAACCAATGACAATTTATGAAGCTTTACAAACTCCTTCAAGGAGTTGCTAAATTGCTTATTAACTACTCCTTTGTTATTCCAAACTAAAATCTTCATTGGAAAGTATGAAGAAATTGAAGAGCCATACCAACATGTCAACATATCCTTTATAGGAGGACCTTCTTTACTATTCAAGGTATTGAAACTTTGTCTCTTCACATCCTCTTCCATGAAAGAATGGTCAATAAGAGGGTCCCCTTCATCTAGCAAACATGAAGTCACCTTAACTTTATATAGGATGGCTTCTAAAGGTCGGGTTTGTTATTCCACTAGTTCAACGTCATTTTTATTCAAAATATAAATTAGGTTGTGTAACACTTTACTAGTCACATACTTGTCACATGCCCTTAAAGTTACCAAATAGCATCCTTATATGCTAGCCCACTAGGTTCTCTTATTGCCAAAAGGCTTAGTTCATTCTCCTTAATAGCACCTATGTTAGGCCTTGGCCTTTTTCCTTAAACAAAAACATATAATCTCATCCCCGTGACTTCAAAGATTTCCTGTGCATCAAGTTAGAGACATGTGAAGTTCACATGATTCGTTGACGCGATCTTGTAACTATTTATCTAGAAAAAAATCTCAAAGATTTTGCCAAGCTAGGCTTATTAGATAAATTATGGAAGGCACATTATCTTTAGGATTTCTGGACCACCTTCCAATGGCCATTATTCTCACCCCTTGTAGCTAATGACTCTTCTCCCATTGAGGTAGCACCTTTCACTAAGTGGTCTTCTCAAGCACCGATGGCATGTTAATTTAAAACCCATAATGGAAGCCTTCCTTTAGTGTTGGGCAAGAGTCCCTCAAATGGCCATATCTTTAACACTTGAAAGCAAAGAAGATGAATATTCTCATATTGAGTAGGCTTCAAAACCCTATTAATATTGTACTAAGGGAGAAAAGGCTTCAATAGGTTTAGTGTAGCACCTACTCTAATAATCATTGGGTTAGGGACTCTGTCCCCTAAATATATGCCAAGTACCTATACAGTTATAAATCATTGAGGCTTCGCCTCAAGCTAGTTAATACTCACTTAAAAGAGCTCAACCCTATTAAGCAACAATACCTGCTTAAGTTATTGTATAACAACAAGGGCTCCGCCCATTTTATTCAATTCAAAAATAGGGACTCACAGTCCACATATTGAGCATATATTAGAATATTTTAGGAAATTAAATTCAAAGGTCCATAAGTATCAAACTGCTAGCTAAACAATGTTTTAAGGTCCAAAAATAGTAAAACCAAATAACAATGTCCTATGGTCATGGCAAAAGATAAATATTAACCTAGCATGAGCTCGAGGAGTACAAAAGCCAATAGCTCACTCCTCCGATAACTTTTCTTGCCTCCTATTCAGTCCTTCACCTGAAAATATTAAGAGAATAGGGTGAGCACTAACGTCTCAGTAACCCAGAGTCTTACCATGTGCATACAAACTAACAACCATACCCAATTAACATACAATAGGCCTCCATACAAATCCAACATCACTATTATTAATTATTAACATAAAAGATCATAAGGTATAATTCAAAATAGTTATATGCACAACATGATAAAATGCAATATGTGCAGCCTCCCTTATGGCTCCGTGACGGGCTTGTCGTACAACCCTCAAAATAAAACTAGGTTGACTAAAAATATAGCAAGTGGCACAACCTAGGTCATCTCCCTTGGAAATAGAGTTCAATGCTTAATTTGGTTCTCTAAGTGTTAAAAGTCCTAAAGGCTACTTGATTTTGGGGGGTTTTTGATTGAATTAAACTAACCTACAACTAAATTGAATCAAAATTTCTAAATTCTATCTAATTGGAGAATTATGGGTGATAATGGTCTTGTGACTAGCTTAGGAATCATCTCTTGGTATCCACTATCCTTATCCTAGTCTAATTATAATTAATTCTGGCTTAAGAGTTTCTAATTGTGTTCATTAGCAAATGATCTTGAATAACCATTCAAGATTCAAGAAACTAGCAATTTAATGTTAATTGAAACCTCAACTCTCATTAGATTACTAATTCTTATGATTAAGACCTTTGAACACTTGAATTAATTGATTAACTGATTAATCTAGCCTCTGAATCATTATCCAAAAATATTTAATTAACCAACTAAACATCAAGGAATCCACAAATAGACAATTAGGCACATAATCTCACTCATGCATTTCATCGAACAACTTCGGGGCATACATGGGAGATTAGAAGAAATTGAACAATTCAGAACTAAAATTAATCAATTAAAACAACAATTATCTTCCTAATCAGTACCTAACCAGCTACTAATTAATTACACCAATTTCTAATCAAATACAACTCAAACGAGATTGTACAAGAAAAAGAAAAAAATGTAGGAAATTGAGAAATCTTAGCCAAAATTTTGATTGTATCCATGGATTCAAGCTTCTCCAAGAGCTTTCTCCTAGCTAGCCTCAAGGTGGATGAATTAGAGCTTCATTAATGGATGAAAATGGAGGAAAAGCGGCGTGGTATGTGGTTCTGGACGCTGGATGGAGTGAATGGGCGAAGTGAATGTCTGGATGTGCGTGGTGAAATGGAATGGGCGTGTGTGACCTCGTGGAATGTGGAATGAATGAATTTTAACATGACTCCCCCTCTGCCTCCAGACCTTCTCACGTGCTATTCATGTGCTTCATTAACCATTTCACGTGCCTTCCTTGCTTGACGAATGGATGAGATGGGATGGATGATGGAATGAAGGGATGAATGGCATGAATGACGTGATGATCAATAGCTTCCCCTAAATGTAGCGTCTGGATGTGTATTTCTCCTCTCTTTCACGTGATTCATTTATCAATTCACGTGCTCAGCTTTTGTTCCTCATTTGTACGCTGAAACCATGTTTAAGTTTCTTCTACTATGCATGAGTATAGCCCCATTGTGATTATAATAATCCACATTTGCTTCAGCGTTTCTGTTCACGTGTTTCTTCTTCCCCTTGCCCGTAGCTTTCTTCGAATCATGTAGCTTTTCATTTACGTTAAAACCAAGCTTCAGCTCCATGCATCTTCGTTCTTCAACTCAAAGCTTCTGTTGATGGACTTAAACTCGAGCTTCTCACGTTGGCTCTGCTCACACACGCTTTCACGTCCAAACTTCACGTGTTTTTCTCTATGCTGGCTGCTATGCTTCATCGTTTCTTCTCTTCGGCCAGCTCCAAGTTCTGACTCTGCATGTGTGTTTATTTCTTCTCCAACTCGTGGCTTCTCTCATGCAGCTCATTCCAGCCCAACACATTATGTTTCTCAGCTCTTTCTATCCATCCCACGGTGCCCTTTAGCTAAAACTCATGGTATCTTCTTTCAAATCACGTTGCTCTGTTTCCTTCTTTTCTTTCCTTGCTTCTTCCTCGTTCTGCAGCTGCTTCATCTTTGCGTGGTTCTTCTCTCTGTTTCTGCTGCAGCTTCTTCACGTTGTCTCACACGTCCAGCTCAAAGCTTCTCACTTTCTTTTCTCCAAGCAAGGCTGTCACGTTTTATTTCCTTCCAAAATAGAGGCTACTACTAGCAGACTTGGTGTTCATGTTATCTTGCAGCTCCCTACTCCATCTCAAAGAATTAGAATCCACATTCTTCCATGTAAGAACCCTCTTATGCTTCTGTGCCTTTGCATGTGACTTAACGTTTTTCTTCTGCTCACAAAATAGAGCCATTGAAGTCTCTTTTATTTACTATTCACACGATTTTGCAAATTGCCCAATAAAAATCTGCACAAAAGAATGAAAATTATTGAGTAAAATTATCCACAAACTTGTTTAAGCTAAAATTGAGCATTAAAAACCAAATTTTTGCAAATTAACTCCTTGGGGGAAGAAATGGCTACTAAAATAAAATCTCATCTAATTAAAGTCTTAAAGCCATATTTGGACATTAAAATGCTTAAGTTAAGGGATTAAAATATATAAAATATCATGGTTATCACTCTGTCCAGCCTTATACCGCTGACTGAAGCCACAGGCTTATCCACGATCTGGCCTACACATTGGATCGACCAAAGTTACTCCAGTGTTTGAGATGTACCCGGCCAAAGGTACAGAGCCCAAGCCCAGACTATGGCTCCCCTCCTTAAAAGTACTAAACCAGGAGTGTCACTGTCTCACGTTCCCTTTTTACAAACCTGGCTAGGTAAGTATTGAGGAACGGGGCCCTACAAAAAGCCAACCACTATGTGCGAGGTGGAGGCAAACCACGTGGTTATCATATCATATATATATCTCACCAACATCTCCTTAACCCATCATTTATGCATGTCATATTTATCCAAAATTCATACGAGCATGCTTGAAAAATAAAGAACCCCATATAGTATATCAAATAAGACTGACAAGCATGCTTAAAGGAAATATAATACTCTAAAATTTCACATCAATAATTTAAGCTCACAAGCATGCTTGAAAATTGTGACACCTTAAACTACTACCACTACCTAGCCTCTCCATAGGCTCGGTTCCATATGATTTCCAAAGAGTCACTACTCTCCCGTGGCATTTACATGCTATGAACTGGGGTTTCATATACTCATCTTTTGCCCCGTGGGTCCTGTGAACCCATCTCAAGCATCATCAACTCAAACTACATACATATGACTCATACATAGCATAAAACAAACCATAAGCTACGGGTATAGAGCCAAAAACCAGCAAAATTGCATTTTCTCACTTGGGCCCAATAGTCATATTTTGGCTCCAAGTTTGGAAAATTATAAGAAATTGTAGAAAAATGGGAATGTAGCTAACTTTAGCTTTCTAGAAAGCTCTAAGTGTCCAATTTACACTAAAAATCATTCCCAACCACAAACACATCTTTTGGACCATTTTTGACATCGAAAATGGGAAGAAGGTCCAGCTGTCATTGTTTCTGGTGCAGCTTTCTGTCATGACTTTCGAAAATTCATAACTAAATCCACAAAAATCCAATCTGGGCACATTATACCAATTCGGAAAGATACGGATGTCTACTAGAGAAGAAAAATAAGTCCAGATCCGTTCATTAGCTCCTGCACCCCAAAAACCGATGGAACAGTGATGGGGGTCAGATAAGCTCACTGATGCTGATACAGAACTTTAGTCGGTTCAATCTCTCTCTACAGACCTCCGATTTGGGTGATTCCAGTTCCTACAAGTCACTTTGGTTTTCTAGTTTATGTGTATAAAATTTCACCATATTTGGAATCCATTTGGTCTAAAAGTGCCACATATTTTATTTTCTAGGTTAGATGAACAGTACATGACCAATCTATTAAATTCTCCCAAATTCAACAATTCCCCAAATATTCTATAATCCTCCGAATATTACCCACTTTAGCTTCTCAAGAATCTTTCTACAAACTCTAGAGGCATGCCAAATTTCATGGCAAATGGAGCTCATCCGGTCATACTTTGACGGAGCTCACAAAAAATACCGATTTTGGCACCCCATAGGTCCAAAACGGGTCTAGATAGCCTCTCACACATTCTCACTCCACATGGACAAGTTTAAAAGCATAAAACTAGTGTATCTAACATGTCCATATGATCCAAATCATCATACATTCTATTTTCACTATGCTACGGCCAAAAATACACTACTACATCCATGCATCAAAGGGGTAAAAACCCACATTTCCATTACTTTGGCTAATAACAGAGTTCATACATCATCCTTTCATATTTCTACACGTATTACAAACTTTACATCTCAAAAATAGTAGGCACATCTTCATTTGGCATCACTTTACATCATATATACATCAAAATATCAAAACATAAACTCATAACTAGCTACGCATGCTCCTAGGCTCCTTGGTGTGTGCTCGGTTCTCCTTGAGCTCCACCTAGCATATTAGTTGGGAGGGGAAAGGGGTGAGATTTAGGGAATCTCAGTAGCTCATGCACTCAATCCGGCAAGCAATCAAGGCATATAACAAGTCAAAGCATGTGAATAAGCATCTAGCTATTCTCAATCATCCAACACATCATGTACATGCTATGGAATTCACAACAATGCCAAAATTAAGCTCTAGGGACTTTTGGTCTAGCCTCACTCGAGTTTAGGGACTTTTGGATGGCCTCACCCGAGTTTAAGGACTTTTGACTTGGCCTCACTCATTTGAGACTTTTGGCCTTGTCTCACCTATCTGAAGGGACTTTCGGCTTCACCTTACCCATCTCAAGGGACTTTCGGCACTACCGCACCCGAGCAATTCTCACAACTCATCACACAAGCATATTGACATTCAATGCATCAAAGCAATAGCATATGGCATATTCCACACATTCAGCATATACATATCATACAATGACTATTACAACCAAGAATGCTACAAGAAAGAGTGAAAGAGAGAGCTACCTTCGGAGCCAAAGCCAACACAAGCTTTCCTTTCAATTTCTCCTTTCCCTCCTTAGGTTCACAAACACACCTTGATGGAGGTGTTTCACTTGAGCCTAAACACACCAAAAGCATGCAATTACTCTCTTATAATTTAATTTAGAGCAACCCTTCTATCACACACAACCTAGGGTTCTCTCTCTAGAATGCCATTACCCCTTTCTCTCTCTCAAGCTCCCATGGTAGTGGAAAACCTCATTTTCAAAGAAAACTCAAGGATTCAAAAGAGTTTTCCACTTTCCCTCTTCTGACCCATACCCAAAATCCGTCTATTTACAAAAATAAAACCGCAGAAAGAGAGGGCAAAGGGAGGGGATCAGAAATCTGAAGAGAAATGGGAGAAGTGACCTTACCTTTCCCTTAATCTTCCTCCTTCTCTTGATCTCTCACACTCTCCACGCCTCTTTTCTCTCTTTGAGTCGAAGCTTAGGGCAGATATGAGAGAAAAAATGAGTTTGGGCATTTAATGAAGTCTGATTCTCGCTATTTACTCCCTTCCGGACTGACTCTCGCTACGGCGAAAACTAACCTTCGCTATAGCGAGCTCGTGTAATCTGACTTCGCTATGGCGAGGTGTAACCTTCGCTACGGCGAGATCAGGTCAGTTCCCTTCGCTATAGCGAGATTTACCACTCGCTATAGTGAGATTTACCACTCGCTATGGCGAAATCGCGTCAGTTCCAGACTTCACTCTCGCTATGGCGCACGCTACAGCGGGCAACTCCCTGGTTTTTGTATGGGCTGCTGCCAGCACTCGCTATAGCTAGAAACGCCTTCGCTGTTGCGAACTAGCTCTCTCGCTGTAGCGAGATCGTTTCTCGCTATTGCGAGAGGACTTGGCAGAAATTCTGGATTCCGAAAATTTCCAGTTTTCACTTCCTTTCTTTTCCCTTTTCTTTTCTTTTTCCCGGTTGTTACAAAAATGAAACACTACGTCAGAATTTTATTATATTTGCAAGCATGCTTAACAGGATTCTGGCAATTCCATTAATTTCACAATCATTTACTTTTACCATTTCATAATCCCATACAGCTTAATTACCTGCACGACGCTCAGCAAGATAAACTTATTTATTTAATTAAAATTACAACAATAAACCAGTTTGCATACACATGGAAAAACCCCAAATTACCTGTTCTCCTTAGCTTATAAGACAATCAAACAGCAATCCAAGTAGTAAATGCTTTTAGCGAGAGTTTACAATGGTCACACATATAAAAAAAATTAATATTTAATTCAAAAATACTAAAAAAATTATCCTAAAGCTATTCTACGACTACTTTAAAGCTACTCTAAGACCTTAAAGCTATCCTATAGAATCTAAGACTCTCTTTTAAATCCATTACCCTTTATAACTTAATTAGTTAATTAGGTTAGTCAATTTCATGTCGAGTTTTAATTTACAGAATTTCTCAAATTCCTAAATCTCAATTTCTAATCTAAATTCATATTATATGATATATATTATATATAAATTTTATATATATATATATATATATATATATATATATAAATTCATATGATATTATAAATATATATCATATTCATAATTTCTTATTATATTAGATATGTTTATATAAAGTCATTATATTATATTATATTATATATATATATATATATTGTGAAAAATGCTTCACTCAATAGAAAGAAAGAAAAAGCATGAAAGTTGTCAAGAAGAAAGGAATTGCTTTGTACTATGCAAATATGTTTGTATATATATATATTAATCCATGCTAACAAGAAGGAATGCTAGAACGTGCCATGCGAATATGCATATATATATATATATATATATTAACCAATAGCATATATTACCTGATGGAACAAGGAAAGGCATGCGGCGTTGAAGAAAGAAAAAGACGAGGGCGAGAGAGAGAGGGAGAGAAAAGGAAAAAGATAGGTGTATGCAGCAGAGAACAAATTTAGAAGAATGGTTAGGGTTTTTCTTTTTTTTTTCCCTTAATTAGGTTAATTTAAATTTGTAGAAATTATTTTATTATTTTTTTAAAAAAATATTAAACTAACTTTCCTTTCTTTATCTTATTATATATATATGTATATTTTAAAAACTCTACCAGATATAAAACTGATCTCAAAATAACTAAAAAAAATTCAAATATTTAATAATTTTTTTTCTATCCTACTCTTTTGTGTCAAATCCATAATCCTATATCCCATTTAGGGTCATCACTAATACTCTGTCCTAAATAAAAATTGAGATGTTACATTTAGCTCCACATATATGTGGGCATATTTACCTTTTAACCTTGAAGTAGTATAAGTATCAATCTTAAGGATTTTCCTTATTATGTTCTCAACATTATACAAATTTTTTTTTATTATAATACTTTAGCAATAGCTCTAATAGTCTCACCATGCCATAATATACTCGATCTTTTCTGTATTAGGATTAAAGTCTAGTTCTAACAAGAGACTAAAGGGTAGTGGCCTAAGATGATCCAAGGATCTACTGTTAGTGCATCTTCATAGCCCCCAATCTCTTGAAACTCAACAAGCAAAAACTTGTACTTCTCTGAATCTCTTGTTCTAAAAAAGGGTTACTCATCCTTCCTAACTTTCATCTTGCTTTCCAATGAATAGTTCTACTTCTTTCAAAGGGATTACAAAGGTACAGAGTTCTTTTTAAAAGCCATTCTTGGTTAAGTTTATTAGTGAAGCACTTTTAATTGGTGTTTTAGTTTTACTAAAACAAAAATGTTAAATTACCTATGTGAAAGTCTTATTATATGAGTGTAATGAAATTAAGAATAGAATTGTTTGTAAAATTTTAAATTTTGCAATAAGGCACCTTAATCATATTTCTTATGACTTTTACCATATGTGGAAAAATATTGTGACTTAGTTTAGCATATTGAAGGCAAGAGATGACTAACATTCTTCCACTTGGACCAAATGACTTAATGATTTTCAAATTCATAAATATTTATATTCTAAAGAAGAAACCAAATGCATGAATCATAGTAGTAATTTTTTTATAAATGTTGTAAATGAATATTATCTTCTATATATCATAATATATTTCACTTCCTCAATCTACTATAACTTAATGAATAAGCCTTATACTTATTTTAAGCCCTTTTAATGTTGTTATTTTCAAAATATAAACATTCACATAAAATGAGAAAAAAAACTCAAACTAAATAAAAAATTTATTACAAATGATGAAAACTAAGTTCTATTCCAGCTATATGATTCTTAAACCCATTTGATGGCATGCCTTTTGTTAAAGGATTAGCAATCATTAACTAAATGCTTACATGTTCAATAATAACTCTATTCTTCTTAACACATTCTCACATCACTAAATACTCAATGTTAATATGCTTGATTCAACTTCCACTCTTGTGATTTTTAGCTAGAAAATCATAATTGAATTGTCATAATACATCTTCAATGGCCTAGAGATCGAATCTATAATTCTAAATCTACAGATAAAGCTTTTCAGTCTTACATCATATGAAGTTTATTAAGAATGGCTAATTACCTAAAAAGGAGTGAATTAGGTGTTTTAAAGAATTTAAAACTAAAGGATAAATTTCCAAATGATCTACAATATTAATGTAGTACAAACAGAAAGATAAACTTTGTAAAGTAGGGTCAAGCTTAATGCAAAAGAGAAATCAAGATGAATATAGATAAATAAATCAATAACGACAAGTTGAGTATAGTAAAGTAAATAGGAGAAAGGTAAGAGAAATCAAACACAAGAGATTTGTCTTAATTCAACCTATACTACAAGCCTACATCTAATCCCTAAAAGTAATCTTGAGATTTTCCACTAAGTAAGTAGGATTCTAATAGACACTTGCAAGCCACTTACATTAAATGACTCAAAAAGTCTTATAATCAAGGATCTCTCCCCTTGTTATAAGTTTTCATCTAATACTCACTCAAAGATCCTTATCATTAGGTTTTCAACTTCATTTTAAGAAATTAATGTGAGAATATCATTAAAGACTTTTCTCAAAGAGTGGACTTAAAATTGAAAGAAAGGTAGAAGAAAAAGAAGATGATTTAAAACTCAAGAATGATTTCACAAGATTTAGGTTTTTCTAATGTTTTTTAGTTTATATGAGGTCTTGTTTATAGCAAAGATACCAATAGAGCTAAGAGAAGAAGGAAGACAACTAGTACAAAAATAGTCATTTTAAAGCTGTATGTGTTTTTTTTTTTTCTATATTGTACTAGTAGACAAGTTTAACTTAATAGTTGACTGGTTCTTAAGTGTCCTTTTTAGAAATTTGTAATTTTGAAAAAGGTGGAAAATTGAGGCAAAGTAATCAATTGGTCTAGAAGACCAATCAACTGGGTATTCAAGCCAATTAACTACTATAGAGAAGCAGTTGACTGGTCACTTATACAATTATCTAGTCACTTCTAAGCATTAGCCCTGTTAATTGTTACTTAAGGCTAGTTAACTAGTCTTACCTAAAATGCACTTTGTGCTTCTCTAAGTAAGGCCAGTCAATTGGTGCCAAGGCCTAATTGACTGGGGACCTTCCATAAGTTCTTTAAAAAGCGTTATAGAATTTTTAAAACTCAAATAACTTAATACTTTTAAAATGAAACTTAAAAAAACATAATTTTAGGAGTTTCAAATACCTCAAAACTTTTTACAAAACCTATGTCCTACACAAGGTTAAATTGACATTTTTTTATGCATTACAATAAGTTTGAACTTGGTGAGTTCCTAAAAAATTCATCTAAATTATTTGTTATCATCAAAATTTTCTATTAAAAGCTATAGGGCTAATAAAGTCACCTTAAAACAAGCCACAAAGTCAACCTTTATGGCAAAAGTAGTAGTTAAAGTTTACTTCACACTTCTTCAAGACATGATTCTATTAGCAAATGTGATGTAACCTAATGTTAATGTTTGTAAATTAACACATTTGTTGAAATATGAATACGTAGCTTACTACCTTAAGGTTCATAGTTCATTTGCACATCAACATGTAGTCTTTAGTATCTTTGAGTACCTTATTATCTTCTTTGTAGTTCTCCTATAATCCATACCTAGGAAGCTCTAACATTTGCCTAACATTCCAACTGTGAATATAATGTTAGGTCTTGTATAAATCTAAGCATATATCAGGCTTCTTATAGCAAAAACATATGAAATGTTATGTATATATTCCCTTATTAAATTATTTTTTGGACACTGGTTCAATTCAAACTTATCATCCCTCACAATTAGTCTACACTTGTTGAACAATCTTTCATCTAAAATCCTATTAATATAGGTTTCTTGCTACAAACCTAAAATACATTGAATTCTATCCTTATAGGTCTTAATGCTAATAACATAAAATATCTCACTTATATCTTTTATATTAAAATTTTTAGAAAAAAATTGTTTCCTCCCATATAATAATCCTTTATCACTAGTTGCAAGTAATATATTATCCACATATAGCACAATGAAATAGATTTTACTTTTATTAACCTTCTAGTATATTTACTAATTCATGATATTTTTCACAAGTCCAAATGAAGAGATAATATCATGAAACTTAAAATACACTGATAAAAGGCTAATTTTAATCCATATATGGATTTTTTAAACGTGCACACTAAGTGATTACCAATATTAAAGGAGAATCTTTAAGGTTATTTTATATATATCTCCTCATCTAATTACACATTTAGGAATGTTATTTTTATGTCCATATAATGCAGCTTTAAATTAAAATGACAACCCATGCTATTACCATGCAAAAGGAATCTTTCTTAGATATAAAAGAGAAAATCTCTATGTAATTGGTTCTTTCTTTTTAAGTGAATCTATTGGCTTTACGTCTTTCCTTCTATCTTTTAATGTTGCCTAATAAGTCTTTTTTTTTTTTTTTTGTATTATAGACCCATTTGTATCTAATAGTCCTAAAACTATTAGGTAACTCAATAAGATCCTAAGGTTCATTAGATGTTATGGAATCTATCTTTTCCTTCATAAAATTGTTCCATAGTTTAGATTCTTTGCAACTAATAACTTATAAAGATGTCTCAAGGTCATTTCAACCCCTATAATGTACATATAGGTACAAAATATAGTCGTTAGGAATTGTTGACCTCCCTATCCTAATTAATCTTCTTAATATTAGGTTAACATTCTATTATGGAGTATGTTGCTCAGCTAGCTATGTAATTGTTTCTAGTAGCTATTTAACAACCAAATCCACTTGGTCATAGTCATTTTTTTATGAAGTCTCAATGATTGGTTGTTCAGTATCTATTAAGAGATATGAATCACAACTAGCCTATCACTTGATATGGGAGCTTGAGTATTATAACATTCCAAAAATTAGGCCTTTAATTAAATCAATATAACATTAATTAAATAAGAGGCAATATTTAGTTAGTAATTATGTGGAATAATATAGGATTTTTTTTAGTTTTAGGTACAAGGAAAGTTTATAAATTTATTAAGAATATAATGGAATTTTCTGGGATTAATTGGAAACCTAATAAGAATTTTTGGGAATTATTTATAAATGATCAAATAATAAGTAATTACATAATCAATACTTAAGAAATAATTTTAGTAAATTTTTAGACCTTCAAGGCCCTAAAAATATTTAAAAAATAAAAATATTTTTAGATGAAAATTAACAGTGCAAAATGTAATTATTAAAAATTTAGTATACTAATGCATCATAATAGCTAGTATTAAATTACAACTTGCTCAAGCGTCAAAATACAATTTTCCTTAAATGAAAATGGTGAAATTAAAAAAAAAAAAGATCTTTATATAAAAATGACCATGTCAATGAGTAAAACAATTTTTATAATTATAACCCTTGGTAAATGATAACCTAACTCCCTAAAAATCAAGTCAAACACTGGTGAAACTAAAATATCCTTACACGAATTGAACTTGTAGAAGAAGGACGGAATCACAACCATACACCGACTTCGTTTACCTATATAGGGACCTTTAGTCTGCCTCTTTCACATTGACAGGCTTGTCATGCAACCTTCAAAATAAAACTAGGTTGATCTAAAAATATAGCAAGTGGCACAACCTAGGTCATCTCCCTTGGAATTGGAATTCAATGTTCAATTAGGTTCTCTACGTGTTCTAAGGTCCTAGAACTATTTAATTTGGGGGATTTTTAATTGAATTAAACTATCCTAAATTGAATTGAAACAAATTTCCTAATGTCTACCTAATTGGATGAATTGTGATGAATGATGGGCTTGTGACTAGCTTAGGAATCATCTCTTGGTATCCACTATCCTTATCCTATTCCAATTGTGATTAATTATGGCCTAAGAATTTCTAATTATGTTCATTAGCAAATGATCTTGAATAACCATTCAAGATTCAAGAGATTAATAATTTAATGTTGAATTGAGACCTCAATCCCGCATTAAACCGTTAACTCTTGTCTTTAAGATCAATGAACATCCAATTTGATTGATTAACTAATTAATTAGCCTCTGATTCATCATCCAAAAATGTTTAATTAACCAACTAAACACCAAGGAATTCTCAGATAGACATTTAAGCACATAACCTCACTTATGTATTTCATCGAACACCTTCGTGGCATACATGAGAGATTAAAGAGAATAATGAAAAATCATATTTAAATCCAACCAATTAATCAACAAAAAAGGTTTCCTAATCAGTGTCTAACCAGCCACTAATTAATTACACAAATTCCTAATCAAATACAACTTAACCAAGATTGTACAAAAAAAGAAAAAGTGTAGGAAAATCAAGGAATCTTAGCCAAAATTCTGTTTCTTCTCCAAGGATTCAAGCTTCTCCAAGAGCTTCCTCCCTTGCTAGCCTCAAGATGGAGATTAGATCTTCATTCGGTGGATGGATATGGAGAGAATGGAGAGATGGATGGTTATTGAGTGGAGGCGTGAAGGCGGGGGTCTTTTTGTATGACGGCTAGGGTTGAGTTTATAGAATGAATCACGTTGTGTATCATGTATGTTCAATGGGCTGGGCTGAATGACGAACTGGAATTTTACGGAGTTGAGTCACGTGTTGCCCCTTGTGCTTCATTTTCACGTGGCTTGCTTAAATTCACGTGCTCTCCCTTCCCTTAGCTCCAGCGTTTTTATCTTGTGCTGACCTTGCCAATTACCTGAAGCTTCAATATAACGTGGGCCCCAGTTTAAAGCTAAATATAATATTCAATGTTTTGCTTCAGCGTTTTGCCTAAACTCCCCACGTGATTGCTGCTGTAGCTTCTGCATGTTCTAACTAGACGTGATTTCCAGCTCTCTCTCTTCTTCATGCGTTGCTCTGGTTCTGTCCCGTCATTCTGCTCGTTTTCTTTCTCTGCTTCTGTTCGTTCTGCACACAAAACTGGAGCTTCTCACATGACTGTCCAGACCCAGCGTTTTCATTCAAACCAGCAGCTCGTGCCTCTTCTTCTTCTTGTTTCTGCATCTTCATTTCGTTTTGCTTCTGCTGGAGTTTGTGATATTCATGTTGCTTCTTTTTCTTTCTCATTTATTCTGCTGCTGTCCCTAGCTTTAAACACGTCGTTTTTCCACGTTGAAACTGTTCTCATGCAGCTGCTCCTCTGTTCACCACGTGATTTCCTTCTTCCTTTGTGCCCAGACTTCCACGTCTTCTGCTCCTTCTTCTTTCAACTCATTCCACGCAGCTGCTGTCCATCATGACTTCTTCATGCTCCCTCGAGTTGCTCTTTATTCTCCTCACGCCAAAACAGTAGCCTTGCCTTCTCTGTTCTGCATGTGTGTGTTGCTGCCCATAGCTCTTTCTTCCTCTTAAACTCGTGGCTTTCATCATGCACCTTCGTCTTTGTTCAGTCACATTTAGCTTGCTCATTCTTCACGTGAAACCCTCTCAAAATCTGCACATGCTTCTCCTTCTTGCTTGCTTCTAATATATTTAATTTTTATTCTCTTTTACTCTCTAACTAGTGGCTTTCAAGATTGTGTTCAAAGCCCATTAAAATCTACACAAAAGAATGGAAAGTGTTAAGTAGAAATACCCACAAAATTATTTAAAAGGAATTCAAGCAATAAAATTCAAGAATTTTGCAGTTTAATTCCTAAAGTGCAAAAGTGGCTAATAAAATCAATTTCCATTCAATTGCATGCATTAAGCTACATTTGATTATTAAAATGACTAAGTTAGGAGGATGAAAATAGATAAAATATGTGTTTATCAAATTCCCCCATACTTAAACCTTTGCACTCCTGGGCAAAGCTTAAAATCCAAGATAAAAGACTAAATGGAAACACCCAGCTAGTAGAATGGCAAGTGGAAAAAGAAAATAGAAAAGAAAGTGTAAAAATTACAAGCTATGAAAAAAAATTTGGTCGTGTTTGTCGTGCAACCCTCAAAATAAAACTAGGTTGATCTAAAAATATAGCAAGTGGCACAACCTAGGTCATCTCCCTTGGAATTGGAATTCAATGTTCAATTAGGTTCTCTAAGTGTTCTAAGATCCTAGAACTATCTAGTTTGGGGGGTTTTTTGAATGAATTAAACTATTCTAAAATGAAATTGAAATAAAATTGCTAAATACTACCTAATTGGATGAATTGTGATGAATGATGGGCTTGTGACTAGCTTAGGAATCATCTCTTGGTATCCACTATCCTTATCCTATTCCAATTGTGATTAATTATGGCCTAAGAATTCCTAATTATGTTCATTAGCAAATGATCTTGAATAACCATTCAAGATTCAAGAGATTAATAATCTAATGTTGCATTGAGACCTCAATCCCACATTAAACCATTAACTCTTGTCCTTAAGATCAATGAACATCCAACTTGATTGATTAACTAATTAATTATCTTCTGATTCATCATCCAAAAAATGTTTAATTAACCAACTAAACACCAAGGAATTCTCAAATAGACATTTAAACACATAACCTTACTCATGCATTTCATCGAACACCTTCGTGGCATACATGGGAGATTAGAGAGAATAATGAAAAATCAAATTCAAATCCAACCAATTAATTAACAAAAAAGGTTTCCTAATCAGTGTCTAACCAGCCACTAATTAATTACACAAATTCCAAATCAAATACAACTCAACCGAGATTGTACAGAATAAGAAAAAGTGTAGGAAAAATAAGAAAATCTTAGCCATAATTTGTTGTTCATCCATGGATTCAAGTTTCTACTCAAGAGCTTCCTCCCTTGCTAGCCTCAAGATGGATGAATTAAAGCCTCATTCGATGGATGAAAAGTGGAGAATGGAATGGTAGATGGTTGTGTGAGTGGAGGCGTGGAGTGAATATAGAGGCGAAGGATGAATGACGGCCTGTTTTTGCGAATGGCAACTAGGGCTTTTGTATGAATAAATAGACGATGGAATGGGGAGAAGACGTGAATGGGCTGGAGTGTGTGGACGAATGACGATGGAATGGGGTGTGCGTGAAAGGCGAATGACGGAGTGAATGCGTGAAAGGCGAATGATAGAGTGTATCCAATGGGCCAGCGAATGGGAATTGATTTAAGCGTGAATGACAGAGTGTGCGAATGGAGGTATCTGGTGCCTCATTCTCACGTGGCTTGCTTAAATTTTCACGTGCTCTCTTCATTCCTTCTCAAACCAGACTTGCACCGTGGCTCTACATGTGTTTTAAGTGTATAAACGTGGGACCCACTGTGAATATAATAATCTACATTTTGCTGCAGCGTTTCTGTTCATCTGTATTTTCTTCGTCATGTTTCTACATGCGAGCTTGTCTCTTTTTCACATTCTTTATGTTGGCTCCACATGGCTGCTGCATACTTCTTCGTTCGTTGCTGTCCAGATTTTCTCTTCATGCAGCTACTCTTTGTTGGCTCTGTAGCTGCTGTACAGACTTCAACTCGTTGCCTTTCATTCTTAGCTTCAGCTGCCTTTTCGTTGCCTCTCTTTGTTCTGCTCAGCTCGTGAAACCTGTAGCTTGTGTCTCTCATGGACCTCCCAAGCCCGTGGCTGTTTGTGCGAGTGAGCTGATGCAACGAAGCTAACATGAGTGAATTAATGTGAGTGCTTAATGTGGCTGGAATGTACTATCTCAATAGTGGAGAAATGTGATTATGTGCCACGTGAGGGAGCCCAATTCTTCTCCTTCTCTTCTTCAAATCAATTTATCATTCAAATCTCCAATTACCCAACAAAATCTGCACAAAGAATAAGAACAATTCAATAGGAAAATTTACAAAAATCATTTAAAATAAAATTGTGCATTAAAATTCCTAAATTTTGTAATTAAATTCTTAAAGTATAGAAATGGCTATTAACATGAAATCTTATCTAATTGAAGTTTTAAAGCCATATTTGGAACTAAAATGTCTAAGTTTAGGAGGATAAAAATAGATAAAATATGTGTTTATCAAATTCCCCCACACTTAAACCTTTGCACTCCTGGGCAAAGCTTAAAATCCAAGATGAAAGAATGAATTGAAACACCCAGCTAGTAGAATGGCAAGTGGAGAATGAAAATGGAAAGGAAAGTGTAAAAATCACAAGTTAGAGACCAATCACAATATTTTCATCAGTCCAACAATCAAAGATACTTTCACTTGCATCAAGAATTAAGCTTCATGGCAATTTCATTTGAAAAGAATGAATTAAAATGCATAGCCTCTCATGGATTGGTGTTTACTCTCAACTCTCTAGTATTTAAAGGGATGTGTTTCGCTCAAACTTCACCTATCCAAGCTCACTACCATAAGCTTGTCAAGCTTCTAAATCTCCACCACCCATGCTAAATGCAATACACAAATCAAAGGACTTTATTTAGGGTTGTAATGGGGCTAAGGAAATGAAATAAATGGATATAAAAATAAGGGGAAAAACAAACAACAAATAGACACCTTAAGATCTCAAGAGCAATCAATGAAAATTTAAGATAGGGAAGAGTGTGCATTCAAGGCCTTATTTCCTATCACTATAGGCAATTGCAACTCAATTTGAAAGGCTTCTTTTTTTTTTCAATAACTTTTCTTCTTTTTCTTTTTCTCATTGCTTTTCTTTTGCTTTTTTTTTTTTCTTTTCTTTTCTTTGCATTTTTTTTTCTTTCTAGAACAAATTCTTTGACTAACAATGGCCTTAATGGATACAAATCACACATTCACCTATCCTATTTAGATGTAATGCTCCTTGAAATAACCTAAGGCATCTTTAAAAAAAGGTGGGAATATATTTTTAATGGCTATGGTTTATCAAGAAAAGAAAATCAAGGCCCAAAGTGGCTAAAACAATGGATAAAGATGCATGAATGGTTGGCTTTTTGGCTCTAGCTGTGAAAGAAATAAATGCCTTATCATTTTTATGCATGCAAATGCAAATGTGGCCTTGACAAAGAATCAAGACAAGTTCTAGAGTGAAAGCAGTGATAGTGAATACACACTAGAATCGAACAATTAAGACTCAAATCCTCACCAGCTAATGGCTATCAAATAATTCATTGAAATCAAATTCATTGCCACTTCTTTTGAATCAAAACACAAGATCTATCACTTGTCATGTTTAAGTGAATCCAAGCTAATAATCATCTCAACTTGCAACTTTTACAGAAAAATTGAAAAAAAATCACGCTATTTTTCAAAAAATTTTCTCAAAAAGTTTAAATTGTTTTTTTTTTTTTCAAAGAAAAAGATGGATGAAATGGATGAAATGAAATGACTCTCCCCCCCACACTTAAATATTGCATTGTCCTCAATGTCAGCACCAGTCCAGTAAACAGATAAACAACACAAGATATAGAGTAAAAGGGAAAGTATACAACGGGATGAGCTTGAAAATGGAGATCGCAATGGTAGGCTCAGATTCCCTTTTGTAACTGGTTAGCAATTTATTTCCTACAAAGCAAAAACAAAACAAACTGTAATGCGGAAAAGACAAAGAAAGCTAAATCCTAATCTACAGAGAACTCTAGCAAAAACTAACTAATCATAAGTATCAAAAATTAAAATCAAAATGACTTTATGCCTTCTTAACTGAACAAATTTGAGTCTAACCACTTTAAAACATTTTGATTGATCATGCAATGTTGACTCATGGACTTTCTCAACCATCAGAAGTCTGAAAAAGTCATTTTCAGCAAATTCAGGACCAAGAAAAAAAGAAAAATCAAATTTAAGACAATTAAAACTAATCAAAGAAAATTTAAAATCAAATTGAAAATTTGAGCTTCCTAAAAATCTATCAAAACCAATAAAATCTACTTGACTCCCATCAGTAAGAGTCACTACATCAACAGAAAAGTTAGATTGTAACTTCTCACAGCCCTTTGAGTTCAAGGTGTCTGATAGTTGTTTTTCCTCTACTGGGAGAGTCTGTGATTTGTTGGGAACTATTTTACCAACCTCAGGAATCTGTTCAGGACTCTCAACAATAGAGACAGCATCTTCCCTGACCAAAGAGACATCAGTAGGCTCACAAAATTCTAAACAATTATCAACAGCAAAATCTAGTCTCTCACTAGTATCAACAAGAGCACAAGCATCAATAGAATTTTCAATACCAACACTATCTTTATGCATATTCTCATCAATACTAGTATGATCAGAAGAATCAGGTTCATTAACACTTTCAGTGCAAGCTAAGGATTCCATGGATTCAGTAGACTTATCAGACTTTAGAAACTCATTAATCTCAACACATATAGGACATGTATGCATATCATCACATAAGTATTTAAGAGTTAAGTCTGATTCATTAACAACAATTTGCTCAACAATTTCACTGTCTATATTCTCATCACATGCTACATTCATTATTTCAGCAAGCACACCATCACATGCTAGTGAGGAATCATGATGATCAGAATATGTGAAGGACTCACTAGTTTTAATGGAAGAATTAATTTGGGAGTATTCATCACATATAGCAGATTCAACACACATACAGTCAAGAGATGCATCTAAATCAGCTATGTCACATGATCCAGATGGCATGTTGTCTCTAAACTCAATAAGTGCATCATCAACAGACTTATCAACTAATCCCACACCAAGAATAGCATGATCATCATATTCTAAGTCACCCCCACACTTATCTACTACCCTAGACTCAAGAGATTCATCATTAACAGGCTCAGAAATAGAATTATCACTAAGATCATAGCTAGGTGTAGACATACCAAGTGCATCAGTACACAAGGATTCATGAACATCACAAAATGTGTCAATTTTGTTCAATGAGCTACCACAATCAATCATATCAGGAGATTCAACAATTATTTCCTCATCAACAACATCATCATCATGTAATTCAGAATCAACAACATTATATGCATTAGGAATCACAGTGCTATCAAGCAAACTAGAGTTTGTTCTAACAAATTGTAAAACATTAGAAGATGGAAGGGTATTACCTAATGGATAAGACTCTTCTTCTTCTATACATTCCCTTCTAATTTGCCCTTCAATTGATTCATTAGCACTTGAAGTCGGTTGATTCAATTGAATTCCTGAATCCTTCATCATGTTGTCAAGCCTTTGTTGCATTTCAAGATACCACCGTTCATGTTCTTGTTTGAATTGAAGATGTTCGGCATCCCTTTGTTGGATTCGAAGATCCAAGGCTTCCATTAACTGCATCATCCTTTCTTTCGAACTTGGTTCCCTTTGAGGCTCTTGTTGCATGTACCCCTCATGGTAGTTGTAAGGATGATATTGTGGCTCTTGCCTATGGTAGTCATGGTATGGTTCATGATGATGGTGGTAATTTGGGTGAATCTCATATGGATGGTGGTATGGTTGGTAGTTGGGGTGAACTTCATAGGAATGATGGTGTGGTTGGTAGCATGGTGGTTGGACTTGTTGGTATTGTTGGCTTTGTTGATTTTGCCTTTGTCTTTCAAGAACGCCTTGAAGCATTGTCTTGAGATCATCCAACTGCCTGGAAGTCCCATTATTTGCATAAGGATCATAAACACCTTGATTAGAAAAATATGGATTCATTTAAAGCAAAAATAAAATGAGAAGTACAATTACTTTTAGCACAAAGCAAAATCACAAATAACTATAACTAAAATTAACTCAAAATTAAGAAAATCAAATCAAATGAAGATAAGAAGTTCCTAACAATGAAAAACACTCTAAAACAAAGCCTAATGACACAAAACAAACTCACAAAAATTAAAGAAGATAAATCCAGAAAAATTGAAAAATTCCTAAAAAATTCGAGAAAATACTAAAAAATTAGAAAAAGTGCCTCAAACGTTGGAATTTGGCCAAAAAATGGTGCACCTATTACTTTTGCTCAAAACACCCAAAAACCTTGAAAAACAAAGTATGAGAATTTTCTGGGCACTTTGAACGAAAATTCCAGCAAGCACTCAAATTAATACGCAACACCGAAATTACCCGATTCCAAGTTCAGAACAAAACGAAAATCAAATCAAAACAGACTAAAACAAAGATAAAACAAAACAAAAACACTTAGAAAACTTTCTCAAACAATTGAGACTCCAAATCCCCGGCAACGGCGCCAAATTTTGACAGGCTTGTCGTGCAACCCTCAAAATAAAACTAGGTTGATCTAAAAATATAGCAAGTGGCAAAACCTAGGTCATCTCCCTTGGAATTGGAATTCAATGTTCAATTAGGTTCTCTACGTGTTCTAAGGTCCTAGAACTATTTAATTTGGGGGATTTTTAATTGAATTAAACTATCCTAAACTGAATTGAAACAAATTTCTTAATGTCTACCTAATTGGATGAATTGTGATGAATGATGGGCTTGTGACTAGCTTAGGAATCATCTCTTGGTATCCACTATCCTTATCCTATTCCAATTGTGATTAATTATGGCCTAAGAATTCCTAATTATGTTTATTAGCAAATGATCTTGAATAACCATTCAAGATTCAAGAGATTAATAATCTAATGTTGAATTGAGACCTCAATCCCGCATTAAACCGTTAACTCTTGTCTTTAAGATCAATGAACATCCAATTTGATTGATTAACTAATTAATTATCTTATGATTCATCATCCAAAAATGTTTAATTAACCAACTAAACACTAAGGAATTCTCAAATCAAACAATCAAGCACAAAATCTTACTCATGCAATTCATCGAACACCTTCGTGGCATACATGGAAGATTAAAGAGAATAATGAAAAATCAAATTCAAATCCAACCAATTAATCAACAAAAAAGGTTTCCTAATCAGTGTCTAACCAGCCACTAATTAATTACACAAATTCCAAATCAAATACAACTCAACCAAGATTGTACAGAAAAAGAAAAAGTGTAGGAAAATCAAGGAATCTTAGCCAAAATTCTGCTTCTTCTCCAAGGATTCAAGTTTTAACCAAGAGCTTCCTCCCTTGCTAGCCTCAAGATGGAAATTAGATCTTCATTCGGTGGATGGAGATGGAATATGAATGATGGAGGAGATGGATGATTCTGTGGGGTGAGGCGTGGATGAATGACGGCGTTGGAGGCGAGGGTTTGTATATGATGTATGTTGAATGGGCTAGGGCTTCGTGAAATAGGATGCTGGACCACGTGTATAATGAGTGTGTGCGTGGTGAATGAATGACGTGAATGGTAGCCTCTCCTCGTGCTTCATTTATTCTTCACGTGCTCCACCCTCTAATTTCAATCGGCTGAAGCTCCTTCATGTGTGTATAAGGTGTGGGCCCCATTCGTTTTATTTTATTATTTTACTTCACATATTCTGATTCATGCTTCCCACTTTTCACGTAGCTTCTGTTCTTTCGTGTTTCTTCCAGCTTCTTCTTCTTTGCAAAGCATCAGAACCCGTGGCTTCCTTCTTACTTGAATCGCGTTGCTGTCCAGCTCTTTCTTCATGCTTTTCACGTGCTTTTCTCCACGTTTTGCTCGAGTTGTAATCTGCTGCTCAGACATGATTCCGCATGCGTTTTTATTTCTTCTCTAACTCGTGGCAAGCTCCTTCATCCCAAGCCTCTAGCTCCAGCGTCTTTTCCTCTGTTTCTGCTGTTGAACTTGCATAACAGCTGCTGTTTGCTTGCTCGAAAGCTTATCTTTTCAACTCAAAGCTGTCCAGACTTCAACTCGTGGCTTCTCTCGTTGGCTCTGTAGCTGCTGAGCGTCCTTTCTCTCTGCTTCAAGTTTGCTTCATGCTCATTCTGCAGCTTCTTCACGTGGCTGTTCTCGAGTTCCAGCCAGTTACTTCTTGTTTCAGCTGGCACAACTTCTTCGTTCTGCTCAAGGAAGTTCTCCACATGGTTGCTGCCTTTATGTTCCACTCGAGAAGCTTCATGGTTCTTTATTCTTTTTTTTTCCAAGTTAAACTTCATGCAGCTGCTGTACTCTTTATCTTGCCCGGTGTGTGTGTTTCTACTCGCTGCTTCATCTCGTGGAGCTCCTCTTATTCATGTTGCTGTCCAGCCTTGCAAAGCAGCCCGAGAGTGCTTCCACGTTAACTTCTGCATGAGTGTGTGAGCTGTTCGTCCTCTTAAGCTTCTCCTTCCATGTTTCCTTTCCCCTGCTTTGTGTATTCTGTAGCAGGACCCATGGTTTCTTCTTCTCTGTTTTGGTGTGTGATTGCTATAAATGGAGCCACATGTGGAAGTCCATCCCATGTATGAAACTAAGAAGACCCAATGATCTGCACACCAAGAAAGGAAAGAAAGATTAAGTAGGAAAAGCTTCAAAATTATTTATTGAAATTTATGCATTAAAAATCCAAGATTTTGTGACTTATTTTCTAAAATGCAAAGAATGGCTATTAAAATCAAATTTCAACTAATTAAACCTCTAAAGCCACATTTGATCATTAAAATGCTTAAGTTTAAGAGGATTCATGTATATAAAAATAGCCTTTATCACACATACCTACACACACACCCCTAAGAAAGAGAGTGTGAAAGTTTAAGAAATTGAGAGAGCATGAGCCTGGGAGAAAGTTGTGAAGATGTGAGAGAGAGAGAGAAAGCTTTAGAGGAGAAACCAATCTCTTCCTCCTCCATATATAAGATGTCTAATCATTCTACTCCTTTACCTAAAGAAACACTCATAGAAAAAAAAATGAGAGGAAAAAAACATGAAAGAAAGAAAGAGAATGATTAGATGAAAGAAGAAAAAATTGAAGAAGAAGAAGAAGAAGAAGAAAGGAGAAAGAAGGAGGAGAAGAATTCAAAAAAAAAAATTAGAGATAAAAACACACCCTTGTCTAAGCATGTAAGGCTAGTTCATATTACTTCGTGCATCATCTCCTTCATTTCTTTTTTCTCTTTATACATAGAATGGGTGAAACTTCAGAGAAATCATAGTATGTTTTCATGAGATTTGATCCATTTTAAGCTTGTTTCTAAACTTCTTATATAGTTATAATCATATTAGAATAGTTAAGGATGCATAAAATATCATTTTTAAACTGAGAAAATGTTTTTTTTTTTTTGCATATAGAGGTCTCGAGCACAACCAAGTTGCATGCAACAGTATAGGTTGTGCTTAATTATGTTGAAATAACAACCCACGCAGTCAAGTTGCACGAATCGCAGATTTGTTAGGCTTTGTGGAGCACTATTTCAGTGCAACAATAATGTTTTGCACTTGAACTCAAGAGGAACATGGCCAAGCCATGTACCTACATGCAAGCCATGTATTCTTCCATTGTTTTGAGTATTTTAAATGTTAAAAGTGCATGGTTCAATGTATGAAATGGCATGAGCTATATACATTCTAAGGACATATATTTGTCAAGTTTTGTGTGTTTCTCGATGTTGTGTGCATTTGATATCTACATATTGTATTATCATTGGTATGCCTTGTGTATAAGTTGCCTTATTTAATTCTCCTTGAACATGAAACATTTAATTATAGTAATATCTCACTTAATTACCTATGCTGGGGAGAATACTTAAAGGCCCATGCATGGAAGACTAAACCTTACATTATTTCTATGCATGGATGACTGAACCCATGTATAAGTGACCTCAGCATTTAAAGTACTCATATATGGATCTAATATGGACTTAATCAAAATACTAAAGACACTAAAAAATATGGTAAAATAGAAAAGGGTTCCATGAAAATTAATATAGGCAATTGTTGATAGATGTGTCTTGTGTAGGATATCTAACTAAGTAGATGTATGCCTATATACCATGTTTAATCCATATGTGTATGTGTTTGTATCTATGCTTGATTTATGATATATGTTCATACGTATGATTTATGATGAAGATGATCATGAGTAAGTTGAGTATGTGCAAGCCTGAGAAATATGACTTGGATAACTTGGAATATAAATTTAAATACAGAGATTTTATATAAGACATAGCTATTATGCAACTGTGCTTGACTTGATATATGTTATGTGTAACTATATGATGGCTGTCTAATATATTTGTTGATTATATGTTTAAGATGAGCTTTTTGTAGGCAAAATTCTTGAGGAATGAACTCCAATATAAAAGGGTCTTTGAGGATGAGATTTTATGAATTCTCAATTTTACAATAAGTCCCTAAAAGATAGAATTCTCAAGGGATGAAATTAAGAAGGACTGTCTTCATCACCAAAGACAAACTTTTTGTCCATATGAGAGGAAGTATATGATCATCTAGAATTAACCTGAGGGACTGAAGTCTTATTCTACCAAGGATAAGGTTATGAAAGTGAAGGTCATAAGAAGCCTCATCTAGCTTTTAGGTTTCACGTTAAGATTTATGGATCCATTTTAAGGGATACTTTAGCATATTTACTCCTATTAATGAAAATTTTGGTGATCATAATGGGTAAAGAGAATAATCTTCCTCTTTGATGGTAATGAAAACGTAGGTCTCACACTAAGTAATATGGGATACTTGGCAGATTACTTATGATTGTGGAAACCTAACCTTATACAGGTGGCATGGGACACTTTATACGTGGCTTGTAGAAATATTTTTTTAATAACCAGCACTTTCAAGGTAAGATCATTTACATCTCCTTAGAAGAGCATGAACAAAATATACTTATTAGACTACTATTAAAACTCTATGAATAAAATATCAAGGCATGCTAATATGTATTAAGTGAAGGGGTATATAGATATGAAGAACTGTGCCTATTGTGATTAAATTGGACAAATATTTCTTAATGGATGATTTTGAAAGATCTAGCTAGAAATAAATATTATTATATTACATATTTATATTAGTTGAATATAGCTATATGTAATATATTGACCATACTATGTGAGCTGTGATGCTTAAACATGACAAATTTAGCATGTTACTATTATAATTAATATTGTTCAGGATGAATATGCACATATGGGAATATGTCGTCTATGGCTATATGTTTATATCCTTATATATGATTGTTATCTTATCTATATTTGGTTGTTGTGTTGTGTTTGCTATTTTTATATGCCATAAATAGAGGAATATAAAAGAAAAATAGTTTATACACATATAGTAAATGGACTATTACTAGTTTTCCAAAATTAATAATATCCTTATAGAGAATGTAAATTCTCACCACATATGGTAATATATTCAAATAAGGATTTTGGTTTTGTTGATTCCATGCTAGTAGTAAATTAAAGTGCTTGGAATAGACTAGACTTATGAGATTTAGAAGATAGCATTATGAAGAGTTAGAGACTTTACTTCTTTTATTGGATAGTTATAATAATAATTAGGACACATTGTCCTACATTTAGTAATCTAGGCTAAAAATGGATTGTATACTTTATGCTAGTATTAGAACACTATCAAAGTTACTTAATGACATTATTAATAATATTTATAATTTGATGAATGCTAGATATAAGGATAATTTATCTAACATATGATAGTTAATTGAAATATGAGATCTGTTTTAGAATTTATATAGTTAAATAAAATAAGAAAAAATTTTTTGTTGAAATTCCTCTAATATGTCACTACTCTGATAAAAGTAATCAGATTAGTAGCACTATAAAAGCTAAAGTGTTACATAGTGATATCTGAACAGTTCATCCTAAGGAATTTAAAGGAATCTAAAGTAAAGACTAGAATATGATAGGAAATTGTAGTAGCTTGATTTTGTTCGATATGTAAGTTAAGTGATAGTGCCACTAGCACTTATAAACTTGCATATCAAAATTGATGCTATGATTTTTGCTTTACAGGTAGATTTAATTATTGAGCTTGATAAGCTCAATAAAAAAATTATTCTATTTGTACAACAAAAGTATGGCATCAGCTAGGACTAGAAACTCTAATACTAAAATTTACAATGACATAATAAATGCCATTGAATAGATGTCTATCACAATTAGAAACCAGGTTGCTTCTATGATCAAGATGTTTCAATACATCCAAAAATGAGCTTTTGTAGATTAGGCAAGGATCCATGACCACTAGCCAATACATAGCCAAGTTTGAAGAAGTGATTAAATTTTCATCCTATTTAGAATTAAACTTGATGAGGACCAAAAAATCAAAAAGTTTAAAAGTGGTTAAAGACTAAAATTAAAAGTACTATAATTGCCTTGAATATCAAGAATTTTGCCACACTTATAGATGAGTGTAGGTTGATAGAAAAACACCTAGCAAACATAAAAAGGAAAAAGGAAAACCAAAGAATAGCATATTGGAAAAAAAAGATGGTGAGTGATAATTTTAAAAAAAATCTTAAATGCAACTCCCTAGCTAAGAAAGGAAAACAAACTCTAAGTGAAAGTGATAATCATTTATAATAAATGTAGGAAGTAGTATAGATACAGGCTATGTTATTATAGCAAAATTGTATGTTATAATAAGGAACTAGGACATTACCTTAGAGAACCTCCTAACGTAACACTAAGTATGTAAGTCATTAAGAAATATACTGCTTGACTTTAGAATAACTTACCTATTCATTAATAGAGAAATTAAAGTTTAGTTATGCCTAACATATTTAAATCATCTAATTATTCTTGTTAAATAAAGGACAAAATTTGTAAATGATCTTCCTAAAATGATAATCTTATAAACTCACTTGACCTTAGAATGTCTCCTGTAATCTTGGTAGTTGGCTAAATCCAAAGGTAGATTTAGTCAACTACAACTTAAATTAGTCCATTATATAGTTAAGTTATATCTAGCTACTATTTGAAATAGTTAACTAGAATTTTGAGCAACTATAAAAGAGAAAATAAATAGTCCAAAAAAGTCTTTAACTCCCTTAAGGTTAAAGTGCTTGGAGTAAACCAGACTTTCAAGATTTAGAAAATAGCATAATGAGGACTCAGGGACTTTACTTTTTCTATAAGATGGTTGTAATAATAATTAGGTGATATTATCCTACATTTAGTAATTTAGGCTAGGAATGGGTTGTATATTTCATGTTGGTATTAGAAGATTATCAAGGTTACTTAATGACATTATTAATAAAATTTGTGCTTTGATAAGTGTTAGATATATGAATCATTTATTTGACAAATCATACTTAATCAAACATGATATCTATTTTGGAATTTATACAACTTAATAAAATAAAAGAAATTTTACAATCAAAATTTCACTTATATGTTGCTACTATGATAAAGATAACTAGATTAGTAGCACTTTAAAAGTTAAAGTGTTATAAGTACCAAAATGATTATTCTCAGAGCATAAGTGATCACTCTTATTAAGCAAATCACTGTTACGAGATAGACAATAAAGCCCAAATCCCTTGGACGTTCCAACATACTTAGTGGAGTAACTACTAAGAGTCATTGGATCTAACTTCTTCTCTTGTTGATTCTAGATCCTTTTCTTACATGGACATCCCTAAATGCATACATGTCTTAAACTCGATTTCCAACCTTTGAATGATTCAAAAGGTGTCTTTTTTTAAAAAGGCTTAGTTGGAACTCAATTATGAATGTACACAATCATCCTAAAGGCTTCAATTCATAAAGAGGAAGCTTAAAGCTACTAAGCACGCTCCACACTATGTCTTATCATGTTCAACACCATTCTATTTTGGAGACCTAGGCATAATGTATTGGGCCACAATCCCTTGCCCTTGAATAAAACTAGAAAATAGACTCAATGCCTATCCATCTTTAATACATCTATCATAGTACTCACCACCTCCTTATAATCTCACTATTTTAATTTATTTATCATATTATTTTTCTACTTTTGCTTTAAATACCTTGGAGGTATCTAATACTTCAATATTACTGTTAAGCAAATAGAGATATATGTATTGTGAATAAATAGTAAGAAAGGTACTAAACTATTTTTGACTATTAGAGTTTATATCTAGACTACAAGTATTTGTATATATAATTTCTAAAATGCTTAAACTCCTTTTAGCACTTTTTTTAGTCTTATTTGTTTGCTTTCCTTTAATGTAGTTTATATGAGTGTCAAAGTTAATAAAGCCAAAAGTTTTAAGTACTCCATCATTTATTAATATTTTGACCATCTCTATTGAGATATGACTCAATCTACGGTCTCATAACATAGAAAAATTTTCATTAATAGCACACCTCTTAATACCTATGTTACTAAAAACATTCATTGCATAATAAATGTACTATTTTGTAATTGAATTTGTAAAAAGACCATCACAGATTGTATCATTTCTAGCAATATCATATTTATAAAAATAACAAATATATACTATTTGGAAATTCAAATGAATATTCGAATGATACAAGTTTTGAACAAAAGTCAAATTTTTAGAAAAACTTGGTACATAAAATGTCCTATCCAAAATCAAAACAAGCCCAATATTTGACACTTGTTTAAAAGTTCCTATACCTTTTACATGCAACCCATCTTGTTTAAGGAATAGATGAATTGCTTATAACCTACCATCTTCCTTTGGTTTAGAAAGCATTGCAAGATATTAGAGATAAGGATTGTAGAAACAAAGTCAATCCACTATGTGTTGTTACTAACATATACTATATTAGATTTATGACAAAGAATGAAATAGAGTTATCTTTCTTTTTAACCTAAGCCTTAAATCTGACACAATCTTTTTTTTTTATGTTAGCTAGGATAGGTACCTTACATTTTCCTTCTGCTTTGGCTTGCTTCATACTCTTTTCTTGTGTTACTACATGTGCACTATATCTAATCTCCACTATGAGCTTTCCTTCCTCCTGACAGCACATGGTTAGTAGTTCATTTATTGATCATTTCTTCTCATTTGCGTTATAGGAGATCTTAAAAGGCCAACATCGAGGAACCAAAGAGTTCAAGATGAGATGCATGAGGAAAGACTCAAACATCTTAAACTCGAGCATCTTCAATTGTATCGCTATGTCCTTCATTTACATAATGTACTTTTACACACTCCTCATGCTAGTAAGCCTTATAAATGATAACCTAGTTATTAAAGTGCTAGTGAAAGCCTTGTTTGAGGACTCAAATTGTTTGTTAGTGGCATTTAGCATATCATGGACATTATTACCCTCCCTTGTAGATCCATGCATAGGCAATTTATCTTTCCTAATTGTGTAATCTTTATCCATCTAGCCTAATTTGAGAAGAATTCTCTCCCTCCTTACCTTGTAGTTATCTTCATTAGATTCAGAAACATTAAAATTAGAGATATTAATAGGTTACATGATTATATGCTACGTCAGTAGTTAAGGCAACTAAATTCTATATAATATGTTCTACTAATACAAAACATATGAATCAAACATAAGTTTAGTAATAAATAAAATTATCTATGAACCAAATTTTATTTAACTAGGTTTATGTATAACTTATGATAAAAATAGCAAGTTATATCTCTTAATCCCTTCGGCCAAATTAAGAAAAAGAAAAATTTACTTCCCCATCCTTATTGACCATATCAATATGGTAACATTCCTATGAGATAATGATTATGATATTGAATATGATTAATTACAATTTGATGTCATTTTCCTCTATAAGATTTTAATTCACTAACTAATCTATAATTTTAAGATAATTAAAGATGTTGTAAGTAAACTTTAATTATGATAAAATTATACTAATCATATGACATCTAAGTAATCACTTAGTGCTTCCATATAACTAATTGTTAATTAATGTATAAACTAATTATTAATTAATGTATAAACAAGCATTACATAATGAAAATCAAACAATTAATGAATTAATCAACTTGATAAAATGTGACTAATTGATTAATTAAAATTTTCTTTTAATTTAATCTAAATGTGTCATAATTATTGTAAAAAATTTAATTTTTTAAAATTAGACATAAATTAAATGGAGCCATAAATTATTTTTACAAAAATTTTTGAACAAAAACTAGTCAAGCCTCAAAAGTGTCAAAAACATGCTAAGATAGTCAAATTAGAAAACTTCCACCAATGTTGGCTCATAAAGTATTTAAAATCTGTCCAAAAATCCAAACAAAATTAGCCCAAAAATAAGTTACGAAATTTAAGGCCAAAACTACCCAAAAAAAACAGGTCCAAAATTTTGCCAAAAATGTGGTCGTAATTTCATTACTCTCAATCTGATCATTATAAGGCCCAAATATTGGCTCTGAACAAAATGGCCCATGTGAGAATCAACTTCCAAAATTTTTTTAATAACACTTATATCTAATTTTATAAAATCATATATTTGTTATATTTTAATTAAAGAATTGGATAATAAAATATAAAAAAAATTATATCAAATCTTTCCAATTATTATTTCACTCCCAAAAGTAGGTTACAAGCAGTAGTCTGGAGGTACATGCCGTAGTTTTCATACCCATGACATACTGATGCAAGTACAAGAGTGAAAGATTTGTGTATTGGAAAAAGAGGAGTCATCCATGTTTAACACAATTAGGGGTATTATTCTAAGTATTTCAAAGTCCAGATTAATATGTACTTTATTTGTAACTTCTGCTGTTATTATCAATTAAAATTAAAGTAACTTGAAAAATGGCTAATACGTTAAAACCATAATATATATATATATATATATATACAAATTATAAAATACAAAGTAATGCGCAAAGTTGTGCATGCAGTGCCACATGAATTTTAGCATATTCAAGTTTGTTTATTACTTCATTTACATGATTGCAATAGAGAAGACAACACATAAGGATATCAGCCCCAATCCTCCCTTGTTTGGTCTGGTCCATTTTTCCCTCTACGGTGCAGCTTTCGACAGCATACATATTTTTATTCTCAACTTTTTTCTCTCTGTCCTAACTTGCTATAATTTTGGTGACTCAAAGGTAAGCTTAGAGAAATAGATTTCAAATTCTGAGTTGAGCCACCAACTCATCAGAATCTTCGAAAATCCATTGCTTCCAATAAAAAAGAAACACAAAAAAAAAAAACAGAAAAAGAAAACCGAAGTTTCTACTTCCATTAGATATTCCAAGAACGATGAGAAGTTGAAGTTAGGGGCTCATTTTTGTGACTGGGTTGGTGATTTGAAACCTTTCTTATGGAGTTCAAGTGATCCCTCTTCTTTCAAGAATCTGAGAGAAAGGATTTTGGATTTAAGGTCAAGAGTGGTGTTGATGGATGCCTTACCATGGATAAGAAAAATGATTCTCGAGATGTATAATTAATTTCGTGATTTGGCCAATTCAGCTTATCTCAAATATATTATATCAAGTTAAATCAAATTAATTATGTTAATTAATTTGGCTTAACCCAATTTGACTATTAAATTTAAAAGAATACGCCTGATGTAAAATTGAATCAAATATTAAACTGAGTTAATGTTCAATCCAATCTCTAAGCGAGTGGAGATGTTTACTTCTTGTTTTGCAACACTGCAATCTCCGCTTTACCCAATCACATGTCAACAAGTGGAGGATATGAAAATCTTGTAATTAAATTTTTTTTAAATTATAAATATCTAATATAAATTTTTAAATTATAAAAATTAAATTAAGAAATGATTAAAAGTATATAAATTAAAAGAATAATTTAACTTAAACACATTATGTCAAGAAAGAAATCTGTGTTTATGGTATGTTTGGTTGAGAGTTTTTGGAGGGGAAAGGAGGGAAGGGGAGGGGGATAAAATGTTTGGTTAAATAAAATTAGAGAGGAAAGAAGGGGAGGGGAGGAAAAAGGAGGCAAATTTCCCTCCCCTTCAAATTGGGGGGTTTTGGAGGGGAGGGGTTTTGGAAGGGAGGGTAGGGGAGGGGTATTTTTTAAATTATAATTTACTTATTGTCCCTTAATTTTTAATATTTTAATATTTAATAAAAATTAAAATAATTTTTTCATCAGAAATTAAAAATAAAAAAGATTGAAATTTATAATTTTTTTAAAAAAATATTGATATAAATAACTTTTTTTATAAAAAAAATTAAAATAATATAAAGGATAAATTTATCCAAATATAATTACCTTTCCTTCTCTCTTAGACCAAATAATAATCTTCCTTTCCCTCTTCTCCCATTCCTTCTAACTAAACAGAACTCATTAATCTCCCCTTCCTCCCCTCCGTTGAACCAAATGGAGCTTTAAAATCATTTCAAACTGATTTATTCGCATAACATAATTGGTTCGGCGACACTCTTGTGGGGATTTTGACCACAGTAGCTTACAGGAAGATTTGAATCCTTGGAATGCAACGCCGCCACTTTAAATTCCCCAGATACATCACCATATTTTTTTTTAAAAAAAAACCTTTTAAGGACACGGTTGCTTTTATTTTAAAAAATAAATAAATTTTTTTGAAGGACACGTGTCTATTTTAAAAAAAAAAATAAATTTTTTTAAGGACACGGTTGCAAAAGCAACTGTGTCCTATTTAAATTAAACTCACATGCTATCCTGCATGTCAGGGTCAACCCTAACACGCTGGACAGCGTGAAAAAAAGGGACATGGTTACCTAGCAACCGTGTCCTTTTGTACTGTGTGTCAAGGTCAAATGGCTTGACCCTGACATGCAGATAATATTGCCAAATGGCAATGTGTAATTGGTAAAATCAAGTTACGCTGCCACGTGGCAATTTCCTAAAGGACATAATATTTATCTGTATTTTTTAACTGTTGGCTATTCCTCTCTTTAAATATGGCGCTATTCTTCTTCTCCGGAGCCTTCCTTCTTCCATTTTTTTTCATTTCACGCTACTTCTTTCTTCTTCGTCTCCTTCATGTATTGCCTTTTGGTTGATGCTTGCTTCCTTCATCCAACTTCGAGAGTAAGCAAGATTTTACTACCATAGAGATAATAACCTCCTTCAGCAGTTTTGGATCAGTTCAAAGGAAGAAAGATAAGTAGAGGAAGAAGTAGTCTCAGAGTCGTTACAAGAGGAGGAAGATAACAAGCAGAAGTAGTCCCTGATATTCTGATCTGGTATGAAAGCTCTGAATATAAAATTTTTTTTATTAAAAATATAAATTTGTTGTCAATTTAAAATTAAATATTTGTGATTTATGTATGTGGTTAATTTAAATTGTGGAATGATTATTTATATTTATGTTGTAAAAACTTAGTTGTAGTTGGGAAAGAAATTGTAAGGTTTGGATAAAATAGCCTAAAAAAATAATAATTTATATTTTTTAATGTAAGAAGATGAAGTAAATTTTAAAAATATGTGGTAAAGGTTGAAAAATAATAAATTTAGAAAAAAAAATTACTATAGTGTAAAAGAAGTTTGTAAATATTAAATGCTATAATGGGTAAAAAAAAATTTGGAAAAAATATTATGAAAAAATGTTGTAGAAGAAGATTATAAAAAAAAAAAGAAAAAAGTGATGAGGAATGTTAGGGAAGAATAAAAGTGAGGCATAAAATATTATTAAAGAGTATAGGAAGGAAAAATTTTTGCAAGCATTGTATATTTTAGAAACATATAATAAATACAAAAAAAATATTATGAAAGTGTGAATTTTAGACCAAAAGACAGTATAAGAAGAATATTTTATATATTTAAAATTCACAAGTTAGGTTAGGTGCGTATTTTAGATCAAGCATTATTTTTTGTTTTTTAATAATAAAAATTATTAATAAGAAAAAATATAATTGGTGAAATCGTAATTAATAATTTCAAGTTTAGATAAATTTTGTCTTACAACAAATTGTTTTTGTTTCTACTTATGTTTGAGATAGAAGTTTTATTTTTTTTATTTGTTAATAATAAAATTACCTTTATTACTATTAAAAAAATTCTAAAACTTGGTCAAACATTTTATTTTCTAAAATATGTACCTTTTAAAAGAAATATCTAACTTTTTTTCTTTACTCAAGTAGTTTGTCCAAACAAGCATCTTATTTAATAATTTAAAGGGGATGTACTGTAGTAGTTAAGTCATGCATTAAACGAAGATGAATTGTGCTTGATATAAAAAAAAAAGTTTAAGAGAAAATTATAGATTATAAATCTAAGATTTTAAATTATATAATCATTTTAAAAGATTATAAGATTAAAATTTAAGGTCCTTCAATATCAATATTTTTAATTTGAAGTCTTAATTATAATATTCTCAAGCAATTGAAATTTTGTGTTCGAAAATATTTTAAAAGACTTTTAAAATTTAAAATTCTTCAATCATTAATCTAAAAATTTGAACTATAATCTAAAATAATAAATGTTATTTTGAAAAAGATATGAAGAGATATTGTAAATAAATATTAAGATATGGAAAAAAAATGAGAAAAAAATGTTAAAGAATGTTGGGGAAAAAGAAAAGTGACGCCAAAAAAATATTGTTAGAGTATGAAATAGGAAAAAAAATATTAAAGGATTAATATGGAAAAAAATAACAAGGAAAAAATTTTAAATATCTACTATGAAAAAATTTGTAACAGAAGATTATAATATGGGAACTAGGAATGAAGAAATAGAAAAAGTGATGAAGAATGTTAGGAAAAAATCAAAGTTGTGAGTCATACAAAAATAGTGTAATAATAAGAAAAATGAAAGTGAAAAAGTACAAAATAAAAAAAAAAGTCAACATTTCAGTGTAATATAAAATAGTAATGAAATAATAATTTATAATCTTTCTGCTCTAGTTTGGATGTTAGCAATAACATTGTTTGGGCAAGCAACATGAATAACAAAAAGGAGGTTATATGCATATATGCAAATGAGCAAATATGTAAAACCGAAGAGGGTGCAATATTTATTGCAGATACAGTTGATGTAATGACGGTTGATTATAACATTTCACTAGAGAGGTTAAAACAAGAAGTTGCCAAACAGTTATAGTTGAACTTAGATCAATATGTGTCTGACTTAGTATATAAGCATCCAGTGTCACTGAGGCCCACAAAATATCGAGCATGTACATTAAGGAGGGACGTCAACGTCCAAGTTATGTGGGTGGCAAATGCAAAGTTTCCATCATAGTTGGGTTCAGTAGAATTGTATGCAAAAATATCGTCGAGACACATTAACTTAAATGTGGGAACTCAAGGCATATTTGAAAATCTGTAAGATCCCCTTTCATCATCTAGCCACAATAACGTCACCCACAAGCAGCCTGCCCTGTTTATGACGTACTTTACAGGTAGTGGTGAATATCCACCAATTGGTTCGATTGACTATACCTCTCATCCGAGTTCATCTCATTTGCCAGTTGATGATATCTCACACCCGTATTCTTTGCATGAACCAATTGGGTCCCCCCTTTTCCTCCAGAACAGACAGAGAACATAATGGATGAATTTGAGATAAAGGATGAATATGATGCTACTCCTTACAATTGCCAGGACGATGGTTATACAGATGATGATGAAGACACTGATTATGTAGATGCCGTCCTGAATCCAGCAACTCCCATTAATATTTATGATGACTCAACAGTTGCGTTCCTTGGACAAGTAGCTGCAGATGGTGCGAGAGTTTCTGACTATGCTGAAATGGAGGAAGCAATGATAAACATGAATGATAGCCAAGAGTTACATGTAGTTAGCTATATAATGATTAGCGCGATTTTCGTCAAGCAATAAAGATATATTCAGTTCCCGTACATCACACTTTAAGGTGTACCATTTCTCTAAAAAATATGCAGAATACAGATGTCTTCAATATGAAAAGGGGTTATGCAAATGGAGGATTAGAGCCTATTACCGAAAGAAAGAAAATCATTGGGAGATAACAAAATACAATGAGCCTCATACATGTGTTTCAGCATCTTTGTCGTAGGATCACCCGAAATTAGACTCCGATGTTATTTCAATATACATTGTATCTATGGTGACTAAAAATCTCGGGGTGTCAATCCGAGAGGTCATTGAGCGGGTCCATTCGATATTTGGGTATAATGTCACATACAAGAAGGCCTGGAAGGGCAAACATTGAGCCATCTCACATGCATTTGGAAATTAGGAGAAGTCGTATGCTTTGTTGCCCAGGTGGCTAGCTGCTATTCAACATTTTATGCCAGGCTCCTACCATGACTTTATGCATAAGGAACTTGTACCAACTAGTATTGCTAATGGTGAGTCTGTCATGTTTTATCGAGTATTTTGGACCTTTAGGCCGTGCATTGAGGCATTTAACTACCTGAAACCAATTGTCCAAATAGATAGAACTTTTCTTTACGGCAAATATAAGGGAATCGTATTAATTGCAAGTACACAAGATGGTGAGAGGAATATTGTCCACTTGCTTTTGCAATAGTAGAAGGGGAAACTTACGAAGCATGGGCATGGTTTTTGTTTAATCTCTAAGCACATGTGGTGAAAGAGAAAAATGAGCTTTGCTTGATTTCTGACCATCATGCTAGTATCTTAGCTGCCATGGCCAACTGAAGCATAGGGTGGTAGCCTCCACAAGCTTATCATATGTTTTGTCTTCGACATTTGGCTAGCAACATCAACAAAAAATTTAAACTTCAGTGGCTTAAAAAATAGTTCAAAAAAATTGGTACATCTTATTATCATGTAACCTTATAATTATTCGTTTAGTATGATGATACAGTTTTGTCAAAATTACTATGTTTCGTTCCTTTCTATGTCTAGGTTATCTGTATGAGCAATGCAAAGTTGATGAAGAATTAGCTCACATACGATGACTCAACTCACAAGCTGCTAATTGGATTGAGGAGATACCTAAGGGTCAATGGTGTCGGGCGTACGATGTTGATGGAAAACGATAGGGCCACATGACAACAAATTTAGCGGAGAGTATAAACATAGTTTTTAAAGGGGTTAGATTCTTACCTGTGCTCGGGTTGGTTCGGGCAACATTCTACCGGTTAACCAAGCATTGGGTCCAGCGAGCTAAGAAAGTAACTGCACAACTTCAAGCAGAAGAAGTCATAGCTGAGGATATCAGATTGAAGTTGGCAATCAGAACTCGAAGAGCATCAACGTGTGCAGTTTGTGGATTTGATAGACGTGGGTCGACGTTTGAGGTTGAGGAGCCATATGATCTAACTAATTAACAATTTGGCCGATCCTATAAAGTCAACTTAATCAGCCGTACTTGTGATTATGGTGAATTTCAAGTTTTGAAATATCCTTGTCAGCACGTATTAATAGCATGTTCTCACGTTCGAGTAGACTACATACAGTATATAGATCAAGTGTTTCGATTAGAGACTATTTTAAAGGCTTATAAGAATAAATTCTGCCCCATTGGAAGTGAAGTGTATTGGCCCCAGGTTCAAGGGCCAATACTTATTCCAAATCCTGCAATGACACGCAGCAAAGGTCGACCCAAGGCAAGTCGAATTCGAAATGAAATGGATTAGCAAGAATCCTCAAGAGATCTGCCACGATGTGCTTTGTGCAGGCAGACGGGTCATAATTGTGTGACTTGTCCCTTGCGTTGCCCCCCGAACACATAGCTTTTTACTTTGCTAGTTATTTTTTTTTTTAGCTAGTGGATTGCAGTTGCATTGTATTGTTATGTAATTTTTCATGTGCTGCTTATGTGATTATGAACTATTCAGCAGTGGATGTTATATGTTTTACTGTTGTTGTCAAAGATGCTGCTTTCTATTATTCAATCCACTTTGTTTTATTCCTATCTACTATTTGTGTTATTGTCTTATTATATGCTTTGTTAGGAGTTCGCTTGTTACGAATTAACTTATGTATTTATCAAATATCGTACTATAAGTTTTAGCTCAATATTATCTTATACCCTTTACAGTATAGAATTATGTCAGGCTCAAGGCACATTGTTCATCTAAGCCCAGAGGATGAGTCATTATTGTATTTGCAAACTAGACACGTCTCTCAGGCAGTGTGGCTGAACAGGGTATGTTATTACTGTATTATAAAAAGTGAAATTTTTTCTCTTTTCCTATTCTATCATTACAAATGGTTAAAATTTTTCCTTGTCTAATAGTTAGATCGTATTTTTCGACTACGTCGAGTTGCACATGGCCCACGATTAGAGTCTCCTCTACCAGCTATAGTTCTACATCTTAGAGTTGCTGACTTCTATGGGTTATCTCGTCTCACAGTACTTGATTTTGATGCGGCCCTTGTTTCAGTACTCGTTGAGCTATGGCGGCCTGAGACACATACTTTCCATACAACGCAGGGCGAGTATATCATTACGCTACAGGATGTAGTAGTGCAGTTAGGTCTTCCAGTGGCAGGTCTCCCTATTACTGGTTTACTGAACTTTAATTGGCGAGGTGTTTGTGGGATTCTTCTTGGGATTGAGCCGCTAGAGGAGGAGTTTGATGGCCAGAGACTAGTATTACTTGGCTCGCCAATCATTTTAAAGTACTTCCAGAGAATGCGGAAGAGAATGACATACTATATTTTGCACGTGCCTATATATTACGTCTGATAGGTGGAGTCTTTATGCCAGACAGGTCAGGACATAGAGTTCCCCTTATGTACTTGACATTCCTCTAAGACCTCTAAGTAGCAGGTCAGTTCAGTTGGGGCTCCACAGTGCTGGCATACCTCTATAGAGAATTGTGCAATGCCATTAATTATAAGGAGGTCAATATTAGTGGCTGTCTAATATTACTTCACTTGTGGGCCTGGGATCAGTTTCTTAGGCTAGCCCCTGAAAGGCCCCCACCTCTAGACCTTCAGCTTGATGTGTACGATGTACTCCCTCTGCTTGCTTACAGGTATGAATCTTATTATGAGCTAAATGCCTACTACATGGTTCATGTTGCTTATATAAATCAAGATTAACAACTATTTCCATCAGCCTACTATAGGTGGAGGTGTATGGGTCAACATCCACTTTTGAGAAAATTAGTAATACAACATTATAGAGTATTGTTAGACCAGATGAGAGCTGATAAGGTTTAAAACACTTCCTACTGGCTTGTTGCTTACTTACCTTAGTTATATTATATTCTTACATATTTTATTTCGTTATTTGTAGATCATATGGCGTTCATATGATGCAGATGATGTATGCCAGTTGATACCTGACTATTGCCTAGTCTCCTCAGATATTTAGCTTGCATCTGTGCCACTTATTTGCTTTCACATTATATAGTGGCATCATGCTGATCGTGTTCTCCAATAGTTTGGTCGTTTGTAGCCAATACTGCATGCTCCTTATAATTTAAAAGAGGTCCATACACTTACTCTCAAAGGCAAGATTCATTTGGACTGGCAAAAAGAGTATGAGAACTTCATACATGCTTGGTGGAGCTGGCAAGATACTTTATCACTTACACCAATATCATTAGAGCCTTTAGATTGTTCTTCAGAATATATGAAATGGTATTGGATGGTTACCCGTCGGTAGTTCCATCCCATTAGTGGTGCCTAAGATTTTGTGGTAATTATTAAAGATGTAGTACATTTATTTTATTACAATTTTTTTATACTTATTATATGTAAGACTTTCAATTTTCTTTGACAAGCTGATGTTGCTGATCGTTTATGAGTTCTTGCTATAGATGATCGCTCATCGTTAGGTCTTGTTGTGGTCACCGATTGTACTAGTATACTCGATGCACTTGGTCAGCATCAAGACATGACAATTTTTTAAGCTGCTCCTCTTGTCCCTCAATTGCCAAGGCCACAGCTTCCTCCACCTCGAACAGCAAAGAGAGCTTGCGGTTTTATGTCTACTAGAGAGCCCATGGTAGATGATTAACCTTATCGTGATTCCATCCCTGGTGTTGGCACTGCATCTGCAATGCCTAGTCCTTCTTTTCATACATCCACAGAGATGCAAGTCCACTCTAATGCTGTTGGACCAGCTTCGTCCCCATCGACACAAACACAGATATATCATGACACTGCAGGTCCATCTTCTTCCACGGCGACACAGACCCATCATGACACGGCAGGTCCATCTTCTTCCATGCCACCCATGTATTTTGTTGATTTTGGAGGTGTTAGCTCTTTATTTTACATGCCATGCGGTTCTGTCCCTTTTACACCTATCTTTGCAGACCAAATAATGTCTGCTTTTGAATTTGCTTCTGGGTCCTCTTCATGCATTGGATCATAACAAACGGGATATATCACACCCCATCAGCCAATTCCTTCACTTCAATCCCCCCAGTTGAATGTGAATCCTGTACCCTACCAACAGAGGGAAGAAGAAGGAAACAATGATAATGAAGAATATGAAGATGAGGTCAATAATGATGAAGGCACCGAGCAAGAGGGTGAGGTACAGTAGACAGAAGATGAAAACCATCCTGCCCGACGATGAGGTCAATGATTAAGAACATGAACTCGATGTGGCACAGGCAGCCATTTCTTTTGAACTTTCTATATTTCTCACTTCTATGTTTTCTCCTAAAAAAATTGAATTATGTCAATTTATCTAACGTATTTTATCACATATGAATGAAACAAAAAGTAATGATGCTGTTACATGTATTTACAATATCAAGATAACGTGTAATTAACCACGCTACAAAATATTAATAACATATTATCAAAAAAAATTTAATAACAAAGATTAAATTAAATAAACTTTAACCCACAGGAGCTTACTTCCAAATTAACATCTAAATGGGACTATGGTACCATGACCAAGATAAAGAATGTTAACTAAAATTTGCACAAAGACAAAAGACATGGCACAAAAATAAGTGGTGTCGATTAGCATGGAAGCATAATTGCGGTATCTATTTGCCTCTCAAACATTATTTAGTTCTATTTCTGTTCCTTTTGCCGTTTATTTTTCTTTTTTCTTTCTTTCACTTTGCATGCCATGCAATTCATTGAAAAGAAAAAATTAGTGTTTAGTGTTGGATGTTGCATGTCAACTATTTCTTATCATTTTCCAACACTTTTAGTCTTACTTTCAAACCATAATAAAAATATAATTAAATTATAATTACAATAATACAATAGACATTACATAACAAATTTTTGAAACCTTTTTATTTTTTGTGAACATATATGTACAACCTAATGTATCCTAAGTTTCAATTTTGCTTTCGGCTAAGCTAAAATATCATTCAACTTCACATAAAATTAATTTTTTTGTCCATCAATCTTTAAATTATAAGCTATTACTTTATTAATATCAACTAATTTATTATTCGTGGCGTTACTTGCTTCACTTAAAAAGCACATTTAATATGTTTTAAAATTATTTATTATAAAAATTTTTAAAAACACTCACTCAACCACATAATATTAAACTATAACAATTATATACGTATTATATTATTATTATTAAAATATTATATATTTATCACACTTTAATTTATATAATAATAAAAAATATAATAACTTATACATAAATTTCTTTTATAGAAATCACATCGAAATAATAACAAAAGAATATAAAAATTTTTATATAAACATTATTGAAGTGTTATAGCAAATTTTAAATAAAAAATTAAAATATTGTTACCATTTTCTAAATAAAAATTATAAATATAAAAATAATTCTCTTCTAATGCATTTTCCTAAAAGTCTTTTATTTATTTTTTAAAATAAATTAATTCTTAAATTAATTAAATTATTTAAGAAATGAATATAAAAATTTTTATGTAAAAATTATTTAAGTGCTATAAAAATTTTTAAATTTAAAATTAAAATATTCTTTTCATTTTTTGAATATAAAATATAAAAATTTAAATATAAAAATAATTCTCCCAATATATCAAACTAAAAGTCATGTATTTAATTTATTTTAAATTATTTAAAGGGACACAGTTGCAAATTTACTGTATTTAATAAAAAAATTTATTTATTTTAAAATGGACACAGTTATTTTTCAACCGTGTCCTTACAGAATAAAAAAAAATATTCGTAATATATCCAAAAAAAAATTAGATTGATGGCTGTGCAGATGAATTATAAAATTTAAATAGTACATTTGAGTCATAATCCCCACAACAACAAAAAAACAATTTTTATTTATCATTCTGACAGGTAATGGCATCCGCGTGGCTTGTTGGTATTTGCATTTTTCTTTAATTTCTGATGCGCTATATATGTTTTCAACTCCAGTTCCCGCAGCCATGGTATACCACACTTCGAGGCAAAGCCAAAAGCCCCAACGTGAACACCGTAACTAGGAGCATACTCAGCCCGCAAAACGCAGAGTAGAAGACGACGACGAGGACGACTACTACCACCTCAAATACTGCACTTCTTTCTCTCTATTAGGGTTTCGCAGTTCCACGCTTCTGTTCTCCTTTTCCCTTATTTCGAGGGCTTATCTTATCCCGCAGGGCTTCTATTCTTCTACTCCTTTTTCCATGGCAGATGTCATTAACATTCCTCCCGATTCTCTCGACAAATCCCCTTCCTCTCCTTCAGCTTCCGCTCCTCCGGCTCCGGCTCCGGCTCCGGCGCCCGCTGCCACTGCTGATGACGATCTCCCACCGCCTCCGCCTCCACCGCCCGCGTCAGCGCAGTCGCATCCCCCTCCACAATCTGCGTCCCGGAGAAGGGATAGGGATTCGAGGGATAGGAGGGATGATAGGGATTTTGAGCGCCACCCAAATCGACGTGGGGGTGATTTCTATGACAGGAACATCTCGCCTCCACCGCCTCCGAGAGACAGAGATAGGGACTTCAAGCGCCGTCGCAGCCCCAGCCCTTATCGTGACCGACGTTATTCTCCTTCTCGGCGCTCGCCTCCGCCTTATAAGCGATCCAGAAGAGGGAGTCCTCGCGGCGGCTATGGACCCGATGACAGGTGAGGAGAGCTTTGGTTTGTTTAATTGCCTTTACATTCGATTGAAACTGATATTGTTTTATTGATTAGCAATTAGGCGAACTGGATTCAAATTATTTGCTACTTGCTAAGGTACTTGATGGAGTTGGGTGGTGTCTAATTCGAGGTGTAGACAGCAATTTGCTTATGTTTTTAAATTTAAATTAAATGCGGAAACTGAATTCAAAATCTTTGTTTGGATGTTTCTAGTCTCTCAATATAATAGGCAATCTCTATCACATTTCTGAGGGCTGCAAATGATTGAAAACCAATTATACTTAAAATTTGGGCCAAAAGAGAAAAAGAAATGCTATGATATATCATATATGTTTAGTTCCTGGATGAAATTGTAGTTTCCATTGGTTTCTGTTCACTAGTTTGCATTTGTTGACCCCTTTAATTATTTTATCCATTTATTTGTTGAGTAATTAATCAGTTCCTTTGCTTTGCTCAGTAGGGTAGGAGTAAGACATATTGATGCCTTGGTCATTTTTTGAGGTGCACGTCTGTAAAAGCTGTGTTCTATCTGTTGATTTAGTAAAATAAAAACAAGGATGAAGTTTATAAAATTACATATATATATATATATATATATATATAACAGGATTTACTTTAATTAGAAGTTATTTTCACTAAAAATTATACATGTTTATATATTGTGGATACATAGAGAAAGGGGGGAAAAAGTTTGTTGTCTGTGAAGGTGTTAATTAGGCATTTTTGCTGTTTAAATTTTTAGGGTTCAGACTGAAGAGGTCTATATTGTTCCTGTCTTTCTTATTTGTTATTTTCTTTCCCTTGACCCAATGTCAGGGGTCATACCATTTCAGTTTTCCCTTTCAGATCTTTGTTTTAATTGAGCTTATTTCTTTCCAAAACTATTTCTCTACGGTAGGTTCTATTGTTGTATGATCTGTTGAGTCTCTACTTTGAGCAAGTTGTAAGCCTTTAATATTGGCAGTCTATTTCAAACATCTTGCTTTCTGAGTTTATGTTGTATAATCATTATAGTGATGATGCCATCAGTGTTTTATATGCAAAGAAGGGATGGAAAAGTGAGGGGAAACAGTTATAACAAGTAGAAAATTTTAACCCTTGTTATTAACAATTCAAGGGAAAGTATATTCTGTTAAATTTTATGGTCTTGTAGTCCCGAGACTCCCAAATTCCTACGATTCTTGTTGTATTCTATTGGTGAAACTGAGGGATGCACAAATTTAAATCTATTGAAGTTTTACTCAGAAGTTTCTAGAGAGAACTTCTGCCAGAAGTTCAGAAACATCCTTTGGAAGTTGGAAGTATGAGAAGACACTGGAAAATGAAGTCAAACTTAATTTCTTTTGATGTTAAATTCAACTAATTCTGGTTTTATACAGGAAATAGTATCTGTTTCTACAGATAGTTCTTTTAAGTCTAACATGAATATTGAGAAATGGAAGAGCTATTCGTCCAAGTTTTCTGAAAATTAATGATGCACTTCTCCATATTTTGGATTATTAAGATTGAGTGTTTCCTCCCTGAATGTTGCAGAATAAGTCATAGAAGTTGCTAAGAGAAAATTCCAGATTTATCACAGTCTTTCCACCTTATGTTGTAATGAAGCTTAGTGTATGCCTACATCTCTAATTTCTAATATCTTGCTTCTTGAAAGCATGAATTACAAATTACATGAATGTAACAAAACTATTTAAGGATATATTGTTGCGAGAACACTATACTACTATATTGATTTTATTTTATTTCTGTTAAATTTTTATTCAGGAGATACAATGGAAATGGTAGGGTTTTGTCTGTATTGTTTGTTGCAACACAAAGTTCTCTGCTAGTATGTTTGACATCTTAATGTTTCCTCTCTCCTGTTTGAATTTAATGCCCTTCTGCATCTTCTTCCCCCCTTTCATTTCTGCTACGCTACACATCACACTGAATGTAACCCTTTTTATTTTTTTGGGTGCTTACATTACCTTATTATGGGAGCAAAGCAGATTTGGCTATGATTATTTTGGTGGCTATGAACGTGGAATGGGTGGAAGACCTGGTTATGCAGATGAGAAGCCTTATGGCAGATTTGGCCATCGTTCCATGGCAGGGTATCAAAATGGGATTTCAGGTATGTTAATAGTTTTTTAAATAATTAGGGTTTTCATGTTATATCATCATATAAACCCCCCCTTTTTTTGGGGCTTTGGCTTTAATTCTAATTTTATTCTTTTAAACTGAACTTAGTTTTGTTGATCTCCCTTCCCCTTCTGAATACAAGAATATATCAAGCAGAATAACCTATGGACTTCTTACTCTTAGTTGTTATGGTTTCTCCATTCCATTGGTTGCCTTTGATGAGTGTTAAGTAACTCAAGGGGTTATTAAATTGCTTAGAGGCAATGTGATTGTGGTCTGTTAAAAAACTCATGTAGTGCTTATACTAAATTGATGGCTATGCCTATTGGATAACATTTTCCCGAGCTGTTCGGGAGTTTATTCAGTGTGCTTTGAGCTACTATACTGACAAATGTTTGGTTATGCTTTTATAAAAAATGATCACATTTGTATATCCACTTTGCAGCCGGAGAAAAATGCTGATGACAATGTTTTAAGATATTAAAAAAAAAATCTATAATCCTTAAATATAAAATTTGGAAAGTTTGTGCAAGGAGGTGTATAATCTCGTATATAAGAGTGATGGTTATTGCCTATTATTTTCAATTTGGGACTGTATCAGTAAAATTACTGTTATTTTATCTTGCATTGTTTAATATGTCAAAGTGTTTTAGATTTGAACTTTAAAAGAGGGAAGACCAGAAATGTTGTTGTTGTTGTTATTATTATTATTATTATTATTGAGGGGGAAAAAATTAAGGAGGTTAAAAGAAAGGAAGAGGATAAGGTATCTTTCTAAAGAAAGTGGGGGATAAAAAATAAAAGTACACAAGAACCAAAACCACACAAATAAAAAGTGCGATAAAGCAGCCAACCTTATCAGAAATTCGAAATAGGAACTCTCGTAAGTAACCGATGAACAATATAGGGAAGTCATGGGAACTACCCTTTCTTTCCCATAGCATCTCAAAAGGTACCCTTAACACATGAGCATTCCTCTCTAATGAAATGTGCAGCAATACAACGAAAACATTCACACTGCCACATAAATCTAGCTTCTTTTTCCTTCAGAAACTGACAAACCTCAACAGAAGAAGCCCCTCCAGCCTTTGAGGGCATACACATTGTTCATAAAAAAGTTCAAGCAGTTTGTTCTACGAAGATACAACCACCTGTTAATGTAAGAAGAGGTGAGCAGCTGATTCGTAGCTATCCATACACATAAGACAAAGATTAGGAGAAAGAGCTCTTCTAGGTATCCAAGCCTGCAACATGTCATTAGTATTGCCACAGTCCAAGCAAAAGCTTTAGTATTTCCATATTTGGTTCATCTAATAAAAATTATCCTGATTAGGAGAATGAGTTAGACGTTTGAAAGAATGATTTACGTGAGTAGACACCTAAACAGTTAGGATTCCAAATTCTCATATTCAGATATGGAGAAAGGTGAATGGAGTCTAAAAGAAGCAAGAGGGATTGTAAGTCCTGATTCTTGAAAATTTCTATCCATAAGACTCCTAAGAATATGAATTTTCCAATATATAGATGAACCCTGTAGAATACACACTTTTGAATAGGAATATTATGCAAGGATATGGATTATATAAGGGTGGAAAAGCCTCCACGAACGACATGGCACCTTTTTAACTCTTTAATGTTACTAATAGTACTTTTTGTGGTTCTGCCTATGTCTGGTTATAATAGAATGGTCAAAATTGTTTACTGGTTGGATCTTATTTTTTTGGATTGTATGGCTACCCTGGTCCAGTCTTAGATCATTGTAATGTAACACTCACGTGTTTGTGATTGTATCACTATAAGTTTATATTCATTAGTCACAGTCTGGGTATGATGTGTTGGCCAAAAACACACAAAGTCTGGATATGATGAACAAATTGATTGCTTACACATTGTATCTTTTATTTGTGTGTAAAGATACTTTAATATCTTAGTTTATTATCCTGTATTTGTATAATATAATTTTGACCAACTAGCAAATTATGTCAATGTAACACGTGTGTTTTACACTCGTAGTTGTAATATGTACAACCACCACCCCCCCCCCCCCCCAAAAAAAAAAACTAAAACATGACTATTTAATGATCAATGTTTTGAATTTTTCTAATATATGGTAATGACAATTTGGGAAAAATTTAAGTACAATTTTTATTGTAGAACTTGATAACAATGACATGAGGAACTGTTTCTAAATCTAGTCCTAACAATTTTTTAGGTTTATTTCTATGTCTAATTTCAATTTTGGTTTTGACTTTAGTCAAAGTTCACAACCCTTCAAGTCTTGGAAACTTTAGAAAAATGAGACCACATAACTGTTTAAGTTTGTTGCCAGATTTAAGGACAGAAATATTGGAGTAAATGCTAACTCTCTTTAGCAACTGGAAAGTCAGTTTTTCTTTTTAGCAAATTGTATATGTAGTATTATTGTGAAAATAACTTATTCTGATGATACAAATAGTATCCAAGTAGTCAAGCGAAAATCAATGTCTACATGTATCATGCCATTAAACAAAAATTGAGCTTTTTTTTTTCCAATCACTGAGGATATTTATGTTTCAACTGAAGCTTTTCTCTATCTAACTTTCAATTATTTTAGTAAATTTTAATAATTTAAATGTAGAATTAGTTATGGTCAATTTTAGTTGAATAAGATTTGTTGTTGCCTCACTCTAGTGTGTCCTAAAGTGTTTACTTATTGTTTTTGTGTTCCTATGTCTTGGGTGCTTAATTCCTGCAGACCTGGAATCAAATCGAGGTTTTGCAGATTTGCCTAGTGGTGGTACACAAAGGTCAGTTTTATCTTTTCATCTTTTTATGATTTAGTTTTCCTCAAATGTTATAGTAATAAATATTGCATGCCATGCATCATACTCTTTTCATCATGAATAAATGACAGGGAATATTATCAATGGAAAGGTAGGTTAGGTAGGAAATATATCCAACATGCCAATATGCTCATATATTAATTGTCAAGGGCTTGAATCTTGTACCCTAGAAGTTTGTGGTGTTGAGGAGTTTTCAAATAATCTGGGATAAAAATGCTAACTTTACATTGTGAAATGATGATTTCAACTGTAGATACAGCTTACTGCAATGATTGGACAAGGCAAAGATCAAATCCCTTCTACTATTTTATGAGCTATTTGAGGGATGAGATTGTGGATGATTTAAGATGGATTTGATATATAAATAACGTATAGAATTGGTGTAGTCTGCTGTCAAATCCCAAATTCTCCTGTAGCCATAAGTGTAAGACTGAAATTCTGATCCAAATGCAAATTGCCAAAACATGAGTACTCGCCTGAGCTATTGATAATGTAGTCCTTATGAAGCACTGAGGAGAGGCCAGAGAAAGAGGGAGAAATGTATTCAGTTTATTGAGTGAATACTTCTGAATAATTTACAACTAATGGGCACCACTGTTTATAGGCCTAGAGTTAGCATGACTTTACAATAGTACCCCTAAATGTAAGGTAATTTATGATAGAGCTAGAGTGACTTTATAATAGTACCCCTAAGAGTAAGATTATTAACGATAAACCCAAAAATTAAAGAAAAAAGGAAAAAATAAGGAATTCCACACTTACCCTCAAGCTGGTGAGTATATATCAATCATGTCCAACTTGGATAAGTGAACATCAAGCTGGGTTCTTGGAATAGCTTTGGTTAGAGCATCAGCTATCTGTTGATGTGTAGGTGTATAAATCACCTCAATGAAAATTTTTCTTTGATAAAATGTCGATCAATTTCAACATGCTTGGTTCTGTCATGATGGATTGGGTTTTTCGCAATACTTATTGCTGCTTGATTGTGGCACAATAACATCATGGATGCTGAAGTAGGAAATTGAAGTTCTTCAAGGAGCCTTTTTAACCATATACCTTTATATGGATTTCATGAGCCATAGCTCAAAATTCAGCTTCAATGCTATTTCAGGTTACAATTGATTGTCTCTTGCTCCTCCAAATAACAAGATTACTTCAGACATAAGTATAATACCTTGAGGTTGATCATCTATCAGTAGGAGATCTAGCCTAGTCTGCATAAGAGAACACTTCTATGCTTCTATTGGCTCCTTTCTTGAAAAACAACCTCTTTCTTAGTGTTATTTTTAAGTATAATAGGATTCAATTTATTGCTTCTAGGTGTTCTTTAGGAGGACTATTTATAAATTGGCTTGTCACACTTATTGCAAAGCTAATATCTATTCTAGTATGGGAAAGATATTTCAATTTCCCTGCCAATCTTTGGTACATCCCTTTATCAATCGAGGCAGAATATCTCTTGTCCCAATTTTGTTTGATGGATCCATAGGAGTATCATCTGGCTTACTATCAAGCATACTGGTTTCCCTTAGCAGGTTGAGGGTATGTTTCCTTTGGAATATTGAAATTCCTTTGCTGGATCAAGCCACTTTCATTCCCAGAAAGTACTTTATGGTTCCCAAGTCTTTAATTTCAAATTCCTTGCCTAAGACGCTCTTGAGGTGAGTGACTGATAGGCACCCAAGCAAGGTGGGGAACCCTCCCCCAAAAGCTAGTTATTGAGATGAGAGAACCACCCTCCTTAAGTATTCTACTAGGTATTTCATACTACTCAATGTGAAAATTTAGCATCTTATACTACCTTAGTCTTTATCAATTGGTTGCTTTAAGAAAGTTGATGTCCTAGCGGCTATAGTCTGTGACACTTCACTTGGCTTTCCACAGGTTAGAACTCTCCACAGGTAGTCCTTTCTAGAGCCATCGAGTTTCAACTCTGATACCAATTGATGGGCACTCAAGTGAAGTGGGAACCTTCTTCCAAAAGCTAACTATTGAGATGAGAGAACCACCCTACTTTAGTATTCTATTGAGTATCTCATACTACTCAATGTAAGAACTTGGCATCCTATGCTACTTTGGTCTTTATTAGTGACTTCTTCATTGTTCCTAGTTATGATAATATTGTTCACATAAACAATGAGAACAATGATCTTACCACTTGATGCTTTGATGAAAAGGGTGTGATTTGTTTGCCCCTGTGTGAATCCAAGTTGTTTGATTACCTGAGTAAATCTCTTAAACCAAGCAATTGTAAAATATAGAGATTTTTTATATGTATAGCAGGTTGGCATTGTTGGAAATTTTCAAACCCAAAGGTATTTCCATGTAAACTTCCTCATCCAAATCCCCTTTAAGAAATTCATTCTTGATATCAAGTTGATGAAGCTTCCAATTAAGATTAGTAGCTATAGATAGAAGCACCTAGATTGTATTTAGTTTTGCTACAAGAGCAAAGGTCTCTTGGCAATCTATCCTATATGCTTGGGTGAAGCCTTTTGTAACTAATCTTGTTGTGTACCTTTCAACACTGCCATCAACCTTGTATTTCACATTGAACATCTATTTGCAACTTATAGGCTTCTTCCCTTTAGGTCTTTGAGTGACTTGCCTATCCCATTCTTTTTAAGAGCGTAGAGCTCTTCATTCATAGCCTTTCTCCACTTTGGGTGTTTGAGGGCTTCTTATATATTGTTTGGAAGTTCAATGCTATCTAGGCTAGCTTTAAACAATTTGTAACTAGGAGAAAACTTTTCAAATGATGCAAAGCAAGATGGGATCCTGGGTACATGATCTAGTTCCCTTTCTCCATGCAATAGCGAGATGAAGATCAGTAGAGGTTTCAAAATCATCATTACCTTGATTACCTTGTGTGCTTTTTAGCTCGAGTTAGATTGGCAATGCTCTTGGATAGTGCACTGCTGCTCAACATGCTTATTGTGCCTTGAATATATCTTGAGGTCCTTGCTAGCCCTTTGATTCAAAGTTTTAGGACCCTTAGGTTCAGTCATAGGCATAGGTTCAAGGAAGTGGCTTGGTATGGACTTGGGTGCAAGAGAGATATGGTCCCAAAATTTATGTTTTTCTTATTAGACTGTTGGAACCTCCCCCTGAATATGAATTTTGGGATAGTATGGCACTTGTTCAAGAAAGGGAATATCCATGGAGGTATATCAAGTGTGAGGAGAATAGCCCTTGTAACTTTTTGGTATTTGGAATATCTGAGGAAAACACGCTTTACAAAATTTGGATCAAGTTTGCTTCTGTGTTGTTGAGGGAAATGAACATATGCAACACATCCAAACACTTTTAGAGGAGGTTTGAGGAAAGGCTTTGAGGAGAACTTGCCAAGGAGAGTCAACTTTGAGAGTTCTTAAGGGCATTCGGTTGATAAGATAGGTTCAGTTAGAATGGCTTCTCTTTAATATTGTTTAGGGACATTATTTGTGACTATGAGGGATTGAGCAACTTTAAGAAGATATTTGTTTTTGCTCTCAACTATGTCATTTTGTTGAGGAGTGTAAGCACATGAGTTTTGGTGAACAGTACTATTTTCAAGTAAAAACTTCCCAAGGATAGAGTTAAAATAGTCCCTAGCATTATTAATTCGAAAGATTTGAATTTTTGTCTCAAATTGGCTTTGAATCATGGGAGGAAAATCTTGGACAATGGAGGCAATTTTAGACTTATCTTTCATCAGGAAAAACCCAAGCGATACAAGTGTGATAATCAATATAGGAAAGGAACCATTGGTCATAAGTAAGTTTTGATCATGGGATGGCCCTAGATATCACTATGAATCATAGAAAAAAGATGAGATGGTTTGTAAACATGATTGTTGTAAGAATTGCAGCCGTGTTTGGATAATTGACAAACCTCACATTAAAATTTTTTGGACTTTTATTGATAAATAGTGAGGGAAATATCTCGGCCAAATGCATGAAATTTGGGTGTCCCAGATGTTGGTGCCATAACCTAATAGTGTAGTTTGAATTGTTTGCGAGTGTAGTCACATGACAGGTATGAGTGACTTTATTAACCTTGATCTGATAAAGATGCTTGCTTTCTTTAGCATTGCCACTTGTTCTCCTCGAATCCAAATCTTGAAAGACATTCAGAGGAAGAAAACTTAGCAACACACTTCAAGTCATGAGTGAGCTTGCTAATAGAAAGCAAATTGCAAGATTAATTTGAAATCAAGAGAACAGATTTAGAGTGAAGGTCTAAACAATTTTCACTCTCTCAATACTAGTCACCTTGGATAAAGATCTATCAGTGATCCTCATTTTATAATTTTCTTAACATGGCTTGTATTCAAAGAATAATGAGGCATCTCTAGTCATATGATTTGAAGCACTTGAATCAACAATCCAAGAGGCATTGTCTTCTGCTCGAACATGAAGAGCATTTAAAAAGGTACCTTTTGGTGTTGTAGTTCTAGAGGCAACATTAGAAGTGGATGATGATGAACCTTGATTGATCAGCTTTTGAAGCCACTCACTTGTTCTTTGCATAAAAATGTAGGTTCATTTGTTAGTTTTTCACTTGCTTCTAAAGTGGCAGCATACCGTCTATTCTCTTTTTGTTTGTTGGGTTTCCAATCGTTGGTTTTCCATGTATCTTCCAACATGTTTCACAGGTATGGCCTATGCATCTGCAATGGTCACACCAAGACCTCCCCTTCTTCTGTTTATTGTCATGATTCTAGTTCTCACTTTGAGACACAAAGGCAGAACCATTAGATGGAGTTGTAGCTGCTGCATTGGTTCCCATCATAAGTTTCTTATTGCTATCCTCCCTTTGCACCTCAGAGAAGGCAACTCTGAGTGAAGGTAATGGCTTTGAACCAAGAATTCTTCCCCTGACTTCATCAAGAGAAGTGTTCAAGCTTATAATGAATTTAAACACTCTTTCTGCACAATGTCCCTGAATTTCTTTGCATCTTCAGGACAGGTCCAATCTGGGTTCTCAAGTACATCTGGTTGTTGCTACAAACACGCCAGTCTGGTGAAATATCGGGTGACTGACAACACTCCTTGTCTGAGATCATGAAGAGTACTTTTGATCTAAAACAATTCAGCAGTGTTTTCTTTATCAGAATATGTCTCTTTTGTAGTTGTGCAGATTTCGTGGCCAGTGTAATAGAATATAAAATATTACCTGATATCATTGTCCATTGTATTGACCAACTAGGACATGACCATATTGTTTTCCGCACTTCATAACTTGTATTTTAGGTCCTTCTTTTCTGGTTGGATAGCAGCTTCAGTAAGGTAATCATCCTTACCCTTGCCTGAAGACAAACATCATCAAGGATTTGGCCCATTGCAAGTAGTTGTGGCCATTTAATTTGTGTCCTGTGATGAGTTGGATAGAGCCCTTTGTTCCACAATGGTTGGAGAGGTTTTGTCCAGAGGACTCACTTGGGACTTGGCTTGTTTAGGATATCACAAGGTACACTGGCTAGAGAGCTTTTGCACTGGTCACTGCTATTGGAAAACAAGCCAAAAGGGTGGTGAGTTGAACACACCACCAAGGTCAAAACAGAGAAGGACCAAGGCTGGGCTTTGAGGTATGATGGCTGGAGAGGTTTTGAACCTGTCACAGCTATTGTGAAACAAGTCAAAAAAGAGTGGTGAGTTGAACACCCATGAACAAGGTCTAAATAGAGAAGGAACAAGGATAGGCTTGGAGGTACAATGGCTGATGATTAGTTCTGGGCAAACAGCACCCGGAGAGAAGCCTCCACATGCTATTGTGTGATGTGCCTACGTGTGATAGACCGTGCAGGCAAATACCATTATCGCATGCAGTGGCAGTGGAGGTCCAGCGTCCTGGAATGGGGTGGTCAGCGATATCTGTGGAGATTCCTAAGGTGTGTAGGATCATGGATTAAAGAGAGATATGCCTTAGGAATGAAGGCCACCGAATATGAGATGAAGAGCTTAGGGCTCTAATACCATGAGGAAAGGCCAGAGAGAAAAATATAAAAAGGACGGGGGATGTATTCAGTTTATTGAGTGAATACTTCTAAATACTTTACAACTAATGGGCACCACTTATAGGCCTAGAGTTAGAGTCACTTAACAATAGTGCCCTTTAAGTGTAGGGCAATTTACAATAGAGCTAGAGTGACTTTACAATAGTACCCCTAAGAGTAAGGTTAGTTACAATAAACCCAAAAATAAAGAATTCCACAAGTACAGATAAAAATACTGTGTGTAGACATAACACAGATATATGGATGTGGAGAAGTTTTTGAAGTATAAAATATGATATAATAAGGATACACTTGAAAAATATACTTCAATAAAAAATAATACTAGGGCGAAAACTTGGAGATAATATGTTCTAATCGTATTCCAGTTCACGTTTTCAACTGTGTTAAGAGCATCACAATAATAGCCAAACCATACAAACCCATGAATGAAGCAGTCTAGAGATATACATTCAGGTTTTCAATGTGTCAAAAGACCTCGCTAGTGTAGTTAATCGAGTTTAACTTATAGGGAAGTCAAAGAAGATTGAAGATGACTTAATAGGGTCTTGCTCTATTCCATTGCTTTTGGTTCTAGCCCCTATTTAATTTTGACTGAATTTGTTTGATGTCTTGGCAATTCTGCAGCAGTGAGATGATCATTCTCAGAAGGGTGGGTTGTTGGACTTAAAATTTGATTTTGACGTGAAATATGGGATTCCTATAACAATAATTTACTTGTTTGGTTGAGTTTGTGGCATCTTTTATCATTATTCATGCCCAATCTGTCTGGCTAAACCTTTTCTAAAAAGGCAAAAAGACCTTTCAAATTTGTTAATTTGACCTTTCAATCTGACTGGCTTCAATCTATTAACATGATGATTCTGTGAGTTCTTCCAGAGAGGGTTTGATGTCTTATAAGCAATTCATTCAGGAGCTTGAGGATGATGTATTGCCAGCTGAAGCTGAGCGTAGGTATGTTCTGGAATATCCTTTAATTATTCGTAATCATCTGGCTACCGAAGAATTCATGGGACATTCATTGACAAGTGGTATGTGCATTTTCATTTTTGTAGGTATCAAGAGTACAAATCAGGGTACATTACTACACAGAAAGGGGCTTATTTTAATGCTCATAAGGATGAGGAGTGGTACAATTCCATCGCTCACAAAATTTTGTTAATATTTTTGCAATTTATGTTGTGTAATGTACAAAATATCTTTTTTCAGGAGCAAGTAATCTTTTTTCCGTTCCCTTATTTTATTTATTTATTTATTTTGATGTAGGTTAAAAGATAAATATCATCCAACAAATTTACTAATGGTGATTGACAGGTGAGCCTTTGATGATCTTTTTGTCTAATGAGGAACCGAACTTAGGGCTCGTTTGGTTTGTGGGTCGCAATGTAGTCTGTGATGTAATTTTTTTGTATTATTTATTATACCCTTGTAATTATTAATCAACATTATTTATATTTTTTATTACTTTTTAAAAAGTAGGGGCACAATTGTCATTCCTTATCTTATTTACTTTTTACATTATCTTTTCTTTACATACCTAATATCCATCTAATCAAACGGGCCCTTAGTATTTTCATCGTGTTGATGGATCATATGTTGGCATTTGTTATTGGATAGTTGCAGAAGAGAAGAAAAAAAGGGGGGGGGGGGGGGGGGGGAGGGAGGAGGGGAGTAAAAACTTTGCTGTTATTTCTTTCATGTGTTAAAATCCTATCTGGTGCATCTTTTAGGAGGAATGAAAATGCTCGACGGCTGGCAAAGGAATTTTTGCTTGATTTGCATAGCGGAACACTAGACCTGTATGTTCTTGATCCCACACTTTGCATATGCATGCCCATGTGTCTGCCCTTTCTTCTCCTGTTTTTGTTAATCTTCTAATGCTGCATACATTGTATTACTATCAATTCAGAAATCCTGGTCTAAGTGCCTCTTCAGCCAGCAAATCAGGGCAAGCAAGTGAGCCAAATTCAGAGGAGGAAGCAGACACTGGTGGTAAACGAAGAAGACATGGTAGGGGACCTAATAAAGAAAATGATTTTGCAGCTGCTCCGAAGGCTCATCCAATCAGTTCTGAACCTAGACGAATACAAACAGATATTGAACAGGCTCAGGCCCTTGTACGCAAGCTCGATACAGAGAAGGGAATTGAAGATAATATTTTATGCACCAGTGATCACAATAAAAATGATGATAAGGGCCACAGTGGATCTGTCGGTCCCATAATAATTATACGGGGCCTGACATCCGTCAAGGGCTTAGAAGGCATTGAGCTTCTGGACACACTTCTTACATATCTTTGGCAGATTCATGGCATAGATTATTATGGTATGATTGAGACTAATGAGGCTAAGGGTTTTAGGCACGTGAGGCCAGAAGGAGGCCATGAAGACACAAATAAATCTGGGTCTGAATGGGAAAAGAAACTTGACTCATTTTGGCAGCAAAGGTTGAATGGTCAGGATCCGTTGGAGATAATGACTGCTAAGGAGAAGATAGACGCTGCAGCAGTTGAAGTGTTGGATCCACATGTCAGAAAGATTAGGGATGAAAAGTATGGATGGAAGTATGGTTGTGGGGCCAAAGGCTGCACAAAGCTCTTTCATGCTGCTGAATTTGTGCACAAACATCTGAAGCTTAAACACCCAGACCTTGTGATGGAATTAACTTCAAAAGTTCGTGAGGATCTCTATTTTCAGAACTACATGAAGTAAGCATTGTTTGAATCTTTTTTTTTTTTTGGGGGGGGGGGGGGGGTTGCAATTGTTGCTGGATGTATTACTTATAGTGGCTTTCCTATGCTTGTAGTGATCCAGATGCTCCAGGTGGAACACCTGTCATGCAGCAACCTCAGGTAATGTTTACTATACGCAATTATATGCTCAGAAGGAAAGTATTACTAAAGATTATTAATGAGCTGATATAACCCACCCCCCTTTTCTTTTTTTAAAGGCTAAACATTGAAGGGTAAAACACTTAACGTGAGTATTACTTAAACAGTGCACATCTTACTTAAATACTCATACACACACATTTATCTGACACGGCAAAAAGCTACCACGCATTGGATTTATATGTGCGTTAATGCTCTCATTTTCTTTGGACCAAACATTGAAGGGTGAACAGTTAACGCAAGTGTTACCCAAACAGTGCGCATCCTATTTCAATACTTACACACATTTCTTGATATGGTCATCTATATCATGTGCTGTGAAATATTATGGTGTCTATGTCTTAGTAGATGTGCATCCCAAACTTGGGCATTTTAGCAATAACGTAGTTGGGGTCTAAACAACTTCTGAATTTAGTGAAAATTTTTAATTTTCCTCTAATTATCTGCAGCTCTGTGTCTGTGAGGGAAAGTAGTCTGATATCAACCTTAGGAATTTATAGCTTAAGCTTAGTAATATATTTCTGATCAGCAAGCAATGTCATAATGGATGTATTTTCATTTTCTTATGGTACAATTTTGAACTGCATATTTGTAGAGGGACAAGCCTCTAAAGCGTAGATTAGGCCTTGAAGGTCGATTGAGAGATGATCGTGGCAATCAAAGAGACCATGATCGGAGTGACAGAATAAATGATGGAGATAGGTCTGAGAACTCCCCATCTCGTGATCGGCAGTCTAAAGCTCTTGAGATGGGAAACCACGATGAAACAATGTTTGATGCATATGCAGGATCTGCTGTTCCTCCATTTACCTCTGACATGCCCCCTCCTCCACCAGTGTTGATGCCTGTACCTGGTGCAGGGTTGGTTGCTATTCCTATTATCTTTTCTTTAGTCTGATGCTCTTTGTATTGACTTATGATTTAGAGCAGAGCTTACTTAATTTGTAACTCTGCAGACCTTTAGGACCTTTTGTTCCTGCTCCACCAGAAGTTGCAATGCAGATGTTAAGAGAGCAAGGACCTTCGTCATATGATAACTCTGGAAGGAAGATGCGATCTGGTCCTCACATGGGTGGAGGTGGACCGGCACCAATAATTGCTGTTCCCCCAGCTTTTAGACCAGATCCTCGGCGGATGCGAAGGTATTCTGGATGAACCTTGTTCAGATGTTGACTTATGGCATTTTTAAGACGTTCTTCTGCTTACCTGACCCTTGTTATGAACTTCAATCTATCAGTCCTCCCATTTTTATGCCATTTTTTGGTTTGGTGGCCTGACAATGCTTATTTGGCTTGGAATTCGTCTATCACCTGATATATTGAGATAGTTCATTTTATTCTTTCTTTTTCTGGTGGAAGGGAACTCATTTAAAAGAAAAGGTTTTGATTGACTGGCCAGAAATTCAGAAAAAGGACTTTGTGATTAGCAATGGTCTGAAGGATATCCAAGTAACAAAAAGAATGTGTCTGCCAACTTGATTAATGCAAATAGTCCATAACCTGCTTGCACTTAATATGGTCATATTAGTATATTACTGGTTGTTGTCTGTGATTGACGTTGAACATATATTTACTTCTTTTGCTGATGGTGGTGTAGTTATCAAGATCTGGATGCGCCAGAGGATGAAGTCACCGTGATAGACTATCGGAGTTTATAGATCACGTCTCCTTTTGGATTGGCAATTCAATGTGAGATTAGTGGCATTCTGCACAAAAGTGAAAGTTCCTGTCAAATATATTTTGCTTTTTCAGTGAGAGCAGCAGTCTCCAGTAACAATGGGATTAGGCTCTACTTTCTTTTTCTGCCACTTTTGAGAATCTTATATAGGGAATTTGAGCCCCGACAAGTGACTTATCTACTGTTACCAGAGTTTAGGTTTGTAGATTTCTTGAACAAAATGCCATCATACTGGGCTTATTAGGATAATTATAGTGTAATCTTAGAAGTCTCTTTGCTTGAATTTCATCTAATCAATTATTTTAATTTGAGTGATTGTATTTGTCAGTAGAATTTACAGAGATAAAAACGTATTTTCTTTGCGGTTAACAATGCTTCAAGAAATCATTTCTCGGTGGTAGTGGTGTAAAATCTTTCGACCCTTGGGCCTGTTATGCAAGAGGATTATGAGCTCAAAAAGTTGTTATTTTAATTTTTTTGGGGGTTGAGCAGACATTGTATGTGAGGAACACGATCGCAAAGTGTTGTACGTTATAAAGATCATGTCACTTGAACTTTGGATGAAAACTTCGAGAGCAGTTATTTTTATATTTAACCATCACTGCTACGTAACCTGAGGTTTTTGAGTGAACTAAGGTTTACCTAAATAGGCGGTGGACGTGTCGCGTCTCGTAACTCTATCTGGATTCTCAAATAACGGAGAAAATTAGTCTTTTATTTTCATTAAAAATGTATCAGTAAGAGATAGAGTAAACCAAAGGCAAAAAGCTAATAAAATTAGAAGATTTTTGTTTTTAACGTGCAACGCACGCCTCCGGTAATGGTCACAGCTAGTCCCAAAGAAATAGCAGTAAGCTGTGGGAGAAGCAAACTTGTAATCCTTTATTGCACAAGCTGTGAGGCTTTTGGGTCCCTTCAAGGACGCCCTGAGCTTGAGCAGAGCATGAAAGTCACTGTACGCATAGCGTTGAATCGTACCAAATGAAGGAAACAAAGAAGGGGATATAACGAAGAGTGGCTCTTCTTGTCTCTGTTTCTTCTTATAATGGTGCTCTAGGATTGCATTTTATGTAAAGAGTAAATTGTAATTCTATTTCTTTTTTGCTAAAATTAATCAGTTCTCGTCTCTTCAAAATATACATTTCACAATCTATTAAATTTGCATAACCTCAGATGACGAACTCCTAGCCCATCGAGTATTATTTTAAAGAAAAAAAAGGTAAAAAGTTTCCTACTACGGTTGCTAATGCTATACTTTAATTTTTTTTTTTTAAAATTTTGTTGACTGAACAAGCAGACAAACAAACAAATTTCTTTACATAAGGGTATCTTCGCACAAGGGACAATTAACCTGAAAAGTTGACCATATGAGGACTTTTGGTTAGTTGTTCCTGAACTTAATATAATGACTACATAAGAATTTTCCAAAAAATTAATACAATGTACTACTATAGATACAGTGTACTATTATAATGACTACATAAAAATGTTGATTTTAAGAATGAATAATTGCTTTTCTCCGACTCTTACCATCTAATCTAAGAGCGGACAACTAATGCCTTTCGCTTATTGAACGAGGTTCCATAGTCGGTCTGCACCCCTTAAATGTCAAAGGCATCCTTAGAGTGATCTTGTAGTTTCTATGAGGTGGAGACGATTTACATAAATTTCATTTTTAAATATTAAAAAATTGTAATACACACGCTTTTGCATAAATTACTTTAGCAGCTAAGCCATGAAATAAATAGTTTACTAGTGCGATTAACCTGAAACATATAATTCTCCAAAAAATAAACATAATCACAAACCAAATTTTCATAATAAAACAAAGCTAAGATGCACATGATTTCTTTGAATTTGAATAATGTACATAAATCTTCCATAGCCTTTAAAACTTTGCACTACACCCCCCTGAACTTTTACTTTTATGCAAAAAAATCTTCTTATGTTACTGATTCTATTAAATCACTAATAGTAAGTGACGTATTTTACTTATTGAAATTGTGGGCATTTATATAGTATTTTATTGAGTATCTTGTATTAACAGGTCAAATCAAAAGAGTAAAAAGGAGAATTTTAAATTATAATTTTTTTAATTAAAATACAAAAAATAAATAAATTAAACCATTTAATATTATGCTGTGATTAAGTGTTTTAATTTTGTTTATATTTCATGTTTATTAAAGAATACATACAAAACTTTCTTAAATCTAGCCTATTTGGCTTTTGGAAAGCAGACCCCTTGCAAATCACCCTTGAATGCAGGGGAAGCAAATCATTCAACACATATATATCATACTAAGTGAAATGGTACGTTTTATAGGTGGATTTTTTTTTTTCTTTTCAACCATATGAAATTGTGACCGTTCATTGCCCCCGTTATTCCCAGCCGTCCATTTCCCTAGTTTTGTCAGGAAACATAACGCTACGTTATTTGCTTCCTTCTACAGAATGCCGCCTGCTTCTCCTCCTTCTGGGCTCTCTTGCCCTCTCCATCACATGCAATTAATTTGTTCTACGTCTGATTAGAATTTGCTTTGACCGCATTTAGAGTTGTTCGAATCTTATTTTATCAGCAACACTTTACTCAACCTGGCACCGTTGAAGTCTTCTTACTCGTAATTTCTATCAACCATTCTTTCTCTTGCCTTAAATCTTCTGGGAAAGTTATGAATGTGCGTGTGTGAGCTTGGAAATTTATTCTGGTTGTTAATGTGACTCTATTTTTTGTGAGATTTCAATAATGCCTCTGACTGATTGTCCTGCTTTTGAATATCTTGCTTCGTCCCTCTTATGGCAATAATTTCTTTCTGAATGAATGAATGGAGTGAGTTTTATGTAGCATAATTGAATAAACGAAATAAAACGGAACAGTGAAAAGCTATATACTTGAGAATGAAATAGAGCCCTCCTATCAAGAATGTCTGAAAGCTGAAGCAATGGAACAAAGGTGAATTTCCCCACGTTATTAGCTTTGTCAAAGGAAGGAGGAGATGCAGCGTTCTTATCGCTAAAAAGCCAAAAAAAAAAAAATTCCACCTATGAAACTGCAGTCTCTCTTAGCGTGAAATGGTGTGTTAAATGATGTGCTCCTTCTAGACTCGTTTAGTGTACGCAAATTTTATATAATTTATGTAATATTTTTATAATTATTATTTTATTTATAAAATTATTATTTTAAATATAAATAAAAATTAATTTTTTATTTTATCTATTTACTTTTTATATATATATATATATATATATATATATATATATATATATTTTTTTTTTTTCACATCGTTCAATTAAATATGCACACCCTTTTCATTTAATTTTCCATTCCTTGAAAGGTTCCAAGTTATGTTTGGATTGAGTCGCAGATACAGTGTGCGATCCCAAATAAGCTTGACTTCAATTGCCGTATTCTACTTTTCGATTTGTTCTTTCCTAAAATCCAATAACACTATTTTTGTTCTTTATTGGTTTCGGCCTTTTCAAATTTAATTAATTTATATATTCGGTAAGCTTGCAGATCTGGAAGAACGAAGCCCCAAAACTCGACTTCTAATACCCACAGATCTGTTGGAGGTAGGCAATTGAATATTAATGGCGCGGGAACAAATTACATAGATTCTACAACAAGAAAAAAAATTTAAAATAAAACAAGAGAAGAAGGGAGATTTTTCCAGTTGGAAATCCTATTGAACAGAGAGGCTTCAACTTCAAAACACAGAACTTTCCACATTGAACCTGCAGTTTTCAATTGTTTCCTTGTATAATGATGTGCGAATGCGGTGCCCTAGCCTTGCGTAGAACGTGCAAGCGCGAGTAACCCCTTCAGGTGCGAAAAGGTAAAGAAAGATGAAAAAGGAGAAGACTTTCTAACAAGCTAGAAAAAGAAAGGAGGGTAGAAGAGAGAAATTGGGAGAAGAGAAGAAACGAAGAAAAGATGCATCACATTTTCCACACACATTCTGATCTGAGGAATTGGATGCCTGATCATCGTGTCCCTTTGAAGCGCCTGCTTCTCCGCAAAACGAATTTGTTTCACTTCATCAATCATGATCGTTCGCGAAATCGACGCTCCAACAAACAACACGCGGCCTCACTAATCCAAACAACGTTGTTTCGAAGAGTTGCTACTGAAGCGATCTCAGACGTCCATCACGCATAATCCTGACCGTTGATTTATTATGAATGAAATTGAAATACGTGAAGTCTAAACATACACATAAAATCATTATCTGCTATTCCACACAGGTAGAAAATCATCTCCATCTTCTCCAACGATACTTTGAACATTTTCTTTATTTAAAAGACATCTTTCCCAACCAGTGAAAGCTTCATCTTCTCCCAACAGTGGAAGCTTCATCTTCTCTTGAGCATTTTCTACTCCTCACAGCTATGTTTCATTTGTCTACATGTATATATGTTTAAATCATATATTTCATTTGCATTTTATTTGTATATATTTACATTTAAAATATATGTAGATATATTTTGCAATGTCTAAAGTATTTCACTTTATTTTGTAAAGTTTAATATTATTTAGATCTAAATGATATAAAAAAATTATAGTAAATAAATGCAAAATTTTTATTTTTCAAAGTTTTGGGCTTTTATAATATGCAATGATTAAAAATAATACTTCCTCCATTTTTTATGTAGTAAATAAATGAGGGTAACAAACTAAATATCATTTCAGTATAGTCTCAAAATTGATAAAAGAATAAAAACATGCAAAAAATGAATAAAAGAATAGAAACATATAAAAAAATAAATGTCACGCTTTGCATATCCTATCTTAGTTCTGGTTCTTATTGTAATCCTTAATATAATAATTAATCATTATTATCATTAACTAAATTGTCTTTATTTTTAGATTTTAGTTATCTATTTGCTTCCTCAAATATATATATTTTTTATTATTGTTTTTTTTATAGAAATAATATTTATTTTAGTATATTGGTACTTCATAAATAACTTTATCAATCTTTCTTTTTCAGGGATCATTATATGGAGGGTAATTTAATCCCTAAACTAAGTTTAGAATTTGACAACCTAGAGGAAGTATGGAAGTTTTGGGTTGCTTATGCAGGCAGAACCGGATTTGGAGCAAGGAAACATACTTTTATGGGAAGTAAAAAAGATGGGGAAATAATAACATATAGAGATGTTTGTTCTAAAGGTGTGCAAAAACAAGATAAAATGGAGTTTAAGGCGCATCATCCAGATACTAGAACTAATTGTAGAGCAAGAATGTGTGTCACACAAGTTGATGGGAAATGTAAAATCAATGTATTTGTTGAAGAGTATAATTATCAACTTCATATTCTAGAAACAATCCACATATTGGCTTCCCAATGCAAATTAATCAAAGTTCAAGCCCACGAGATTAATTTAGCTAAGGATTCTGGACTTCAACAGAAATCATCTTTTGAATTTATGGCTATGCACGCTAGAGGTAGAGCTAATTTTGGCTACACCCAATTGGATGCTAAAAATTACTTAAAAACCAAGAGGTAAAGAAGTATGATGTATGGAGAAACTGGATGTTTGTTGTGCTACTTTTAGGACCAGTTAGCAAAAAATTCGTCATTTTATCATACCTATCAGATGGACATAGAAGAGCAGATTATAAATATTTTTTGAGCTGATACTAGAATGTTATTTGATTATGCCTATTTTAGTGAAATAGTGTTAATGGATATTACATATAATACAAATCGTGATTATAGACTACTAGCTATACTTTTAGATTTTAATTATTGTAAAAGAGTAGTCATCTTTAGGGTAGTACTACTATATGACAAAATGATAGAGTCATTCAAGTGGTTGCTGGAGGCTTTCTTGGAGGCTTACAAGTAAAAAAAGTCTCTTACAATTTTTACTGATCAAGATCAAACAATAGCATGAGCATTACTTGAAGTACTTCCAGAGACAAACACATGGCTTATACATGTGGCACTTGATGCAAAATAGCATGAAACATATGGGAAATTTAATAAAGAAGGGATCAAACTTTCTAAGTGATTTTAAGAAGTGCATGTTTCAATATGAAGAAAGAGTCACTTTGAAGAAGCATGGATCTAGTTACTTTCTACTTACGATGTGCATGAAAACACTTGGCTGACTTTGATTTACAAAATAAAAGAGAAATGAGCGTGGAGTTATATGAAGAATGCTTTCACACTTGGTATGCGAAGCACACAGGTAAGTAAAAGTTTGAATGTAGATATTAAGAGCATGATGAGATTGGATTTAGATATCAATCAATTTTTCAAGAACTTCAAACGAGTTGTAGAGGGTAGGAGATATAATGAGTTGAAACGTGAGTTTGAATCACAGGAAAAAAACCCTAATTAATTGTTTAGAGTTTCCATATGCAACAACTTTCTAAAGTTTACATGACCCCTATCTTTGATTTGTTCCAAGAACAATGGGATCTATGCGCAACTGCTTGTATCAAACACAGGAATGAGGGAGATTCGTTGTCTAACTACATCATTGCTATGGTTGACAAAGATGGAGAATGGAGAGTTCAATTTGATGCATATGACAAGTCAATTTCATATAGCTGTTGAAAATTTGAAACTCATGGAATACTATATTGTTATATTTTGAAAGTATATGATATGAGAGATATAAAAAAACTCCCAAAATAATATATCATCAAGAGGTGGACAAAAGATGCAAGAAGTGGTGTCATATATGATATTAAAGAAAATGAAATCCAAGCAGATCTTAAACGAAAAAGTATACAACAGTATAGGCAACTCTGTTCAATGATGATAAGATTAGCAACTGAGGTAGTTGATTGTCCAGAAGCATTCTCATTTGTACATAAAGGGATTTTAGAGCTAAGCAAACAAGCAACAAAGATTCATTTGAGTCAAAAGAGTCCAATCATTGATAGCGATGCAAGCACAAAACCACCAAAAGCAAAAGGCTTCAAAAAGAGGGATGACATAAGGAAGAAGAAACAACCCACAAATTGGGTGGAGCGTTTGATAAAGAGAAGAAGATGAACTACATCATCGAATCGAGATCCACAAAGTAACCAATCTTTAGTATGAAATTATACATATCTTTAATTTACTATTAATGTTCACAAAATCTTCATGAGTATTATCTCTTTTTAGGACAATCAAATGCAGGGTAGTACTTCCAACACTACACCTTAATTACTATCTGCACCTCTATTTGTATCTCAGCCACCATTTACATCTCAATCAGCTAATCATGATCTTACTTTCACTGAGATGTTATTGGTAAGAGAAGTGGATTCTTTAATATTTATAGCTTAATTCTTGTTACTACATGATTACAATGTGATTAATGTTGTTTTGTAATATAAGTACCACTAGGTACTCCCATGCTATCATTTGATTCCTTAGAGTAAGCACAACTAGGTGAGCACAAATAATTTCAGTTAGAATATATCCTATGTACCACAACTGAATAAGTACAACTAATTTTGCCATAAATAATTCAAAAGAATGGCAATGAAATATGATCTTTTTATTGAAATCATGTTTGTATACAATGGATTCTTTGGTATAACTTAAATTGAACAAAGGTGCATAGCCTTTGCATTGAAGCTATAATACAAATATCTAGTTGTTTAGTGTACAAGTCTCCTTTCACCAACACTAAGTTGTATTTTTTGCCTATTTTTCTAGGATACAAGCAATCACATGACAAGTCTTTATGGAAGAGTTGATGTTTTGTTGAAGAATGAGGCAACGACAGGTCATGGCTTTGTTGATGCTTTGTTCATACTTGATACTTGTTTCTTGTTCTTTTGCTTATTCTTGGTTTCTACGAGATGCTCTTCTTATAACCTGCTTCATGATTCATGTAAGTCTAGGCTTCATAAGCAATTGACAATCCAATGAAAATTAAAGAAGTCAAGATGAATGTACTTTTTTGATAAAACCAAAATAATCAGTATTCTGTATTCTACACATCATGGAGTAGTAATATTCAATATTTTTCACATCTTTTTTTTTAACCTAATATCTAGCACAATAGAATAGTTTACATCCTTAAGTGGAAAAACCCAATGAAATGTCCTTGGGAACAATAGCAAAACAAGAAAACAGAATGAAGACAAAAAGATTTTAAAAATCTCCCATCTTCTTCTCCATAGCAACTACTTCTCTTCTCATCTTCTTTACCTCAACTTCTATAGCCTTGGTCAATGTATCTACCTTCTTTACTAACATCTAACAAATAGTGACCATTAACAACAATTAGCTTATATTATAATTCTAAGCTAGATTATTTTTCAAACACAACTAATTACCTCAATAACATCATCTTTGTCTTTTAGGCTTTAATCTTTCTCATGACATGCTTTCCTCATGGCTAAAACCTCTTTTTGCAGTAGATCATATAAAACAATTGGAACACTATCATTTGTATCCACTGTTGGCAACTCATTTGGTTTATCATATGAATTCCCTTTCCATGCTGTGCACTTTATCTATCAATGCAAAAAATGAAAATAAGTTCATGCTGTGTAATGCAGCACTAAGCTTTCTACCAAGCTAGTAATCTTTTGATACCTGTTACATTAACAACACCTAGATATGCCTATATTAGTAAGGCAAGGATACACAAGCCAACAAGATAATGTTTTAATCATGCTATAATGAATTTTTTTTCCTTTTTATTTTATGTAGGAAGTAAAGAACTCTTGCACAATTCTTACTGGTACTCAAAAACCACTTTACTCCTAAAATTTGCTTCAACAAATTTGAATATGCCATTTATTGCTAACAACTTCTTAAACTTCAAATTCGCAAAGACACCTTAAATGTGAGTTGTTTATGCAAGGTCAACAAAACAATTAATCTGTATTTAAGATTAGATTCAATTGAAAATTTAAAGTTTGATGTCCCTTATCACCAAATGTATTAGAATCAGGCCTCGATTACTCTTTGTGTGTGTGTATTATTGAATGAGGTCAATTAATTATCACAAAAATTAGATTCTACATTAGAAAAGTCCAATGTATATTTGAACTCGTCTTAATTCTCAATAGTTAATCAACGTCAATAAATAGAATAAGTGAATAATTAGTTAAAGAAGCACATGAAGCTAATAATAAATATATCTCAAAATAGCAGTAGTATTACAAGTAAAGTTCTACATGTGTGTTAAGCTATCATTAACAAAAAGAAGATTTGAGACAAGTCCAATGTAGTAGCAAATAGACAAGTCAATAACTACTTATTATTGCTAACAAGTCCAATGTATGTTTGAACTCATGGGGATCAAGTTATCATTAACAGAAATTACCCTTATCCAAGTCAAGTTCCATAGAGTCCGACTCGATTTCAAGTTTAGTTACAAGATCTTGAAGTTGATCTACATGTGTGTCAATTATATGAACTACAAGATTTGAGACAAATCTAGGCACAACATTGTTAGCTTTGTCAAAATGATTCATAGTCAATAAGAATTCAAGAACATGTTCCTTACTCACAATCCCATTTCCCTACTTCTATTGATCTCCAAAATAAAAGGGACTTTCCACATTAAAAATCTTAGGAAAAAAAAGACTCTCCCATCCATGAAAAACCTAATATGGGAACAAACCTCAAAGACACAGTGGAGATCGGATTCAGGAGCTGTAAGCATATGAAGATGGGAGACCAAAGATGCGATGCTTCTGGGTAACGAACCAAAGATTACGGAATATGCAAATGGGAGACCGTCGAAGGGGTTTTTGTTAGGTAACAAACCAATAGCCAGGATTGCATGTGATGGATGTCCAAGATCGCTCCAGCAACAACTTCTCAAAATGGCGTTGTTTGAATTAATAAGGTCGCATGTTGCATATTGGAGCGTCGATTCCATGAACGGTTAAGATTGATGAAGTAAAGCAATGTTATTTTATGGAGAAGCAAGTTCTGCGCAGGGACATCATGAGCAGGAGACCCGATTCCTAGTCTGTTACATCACGCTATAAGCAACGCCAAAAACAAATAGGAAAAATTACAATCAAAGACTAAAATTCTATAAAATTTATAATAAAAAATTTTAAAAATTAAAATTATCCTTAAAGAATACAATTATCATTAAGTTTTAGAAGATTTACTATTAGTTTTAGGGGATTTATCTCTGCACTTTTTTACACTCAATAATAAATCCCTTAAAACCTGATGGTAATTGTGCTCATTGAAAATAATTTTAATTTTTAATGTCCTTTATTGTAAATTTTACAAAGTCTTTATCCTTCGATGTAATTTTTCCAAACAAATAATGACTAACAGTTACTATTACATGGATTTGACACATATACCCCTACTAATGGCAGTAAAAAAAACCTTAAATGCCCCTATGGATAAAACAGAACATATCAACTTTCCCTCGATCAACATCATGCTTGACCCCAAGGGTGCATATATGTCAAGCAAACCTGGGGAATTTCCTCTGAATATCAAACCATAGCTCCTACGTAGCTTCTTTCGATAACTCGTCCTTCCATTAAATGAACACCTGTGTAACAAGTTTATGATTCTTTTGGACCATATGGTGATCCAGAATAGCTACAGGAACTTGATGGCTTTTGGGAGTCCCTATGCATTAGGTAAATGCTGCGTAAGTATTTTAGGATCAAGACACCTTTTGAGTAAAGAAATGTGAAATGTATGATGTATTTGAGAAGTAGATGGTAGTCGTAAGGTATAGGCCACTGCTCCTACTTTAGCTGGCCTGATAGAGGTCAAAGTAGCAGGGTGAAAGCTTCTCAAATGCTCTTCTCTCTATTGACAACTAGCAATAAGGTTGGATCTTCAAGAACACCTATACCCCTGCTTTGAATTCTTGTTTAGATCTATGCTTATATGCTTGCTACTTTATTTTATTAGCAACAATAGTTAAATGCTACTTCAATGATCGAATCATAGTCTTCTTAGCAATAAAGGTATGATCAATGGCATCTATAGTGGAATATTGGAGAAGATATGGTAAATGGATAGGGGATAGGGGGTGGTTCTACATATATAATTTAGGTGGTTGTACATATATAATTTCATAGGGTGTATACCTTGTGGCAGTGTGAAAAGTAGTGTTATACTACCACTTGGCCAACAGTAGCCATTTAACCCAATTTTTAGGAGTTTGCCACATATAACTATGCAAGTAGTGCTATAAACATCGATTAAGAATCTCTCTTTAGCCATCAAATTGGGGATGGTATGCTGATGAAAGATTCTATGAAACACCGAGTTTATTAAGAACTCTTGCCAGAAATGGCTAACAAATAATGGATGCTGATCACTAATGATGTTAGAAGGGGCACTGTGAAGACGATGAATGTTATCCAAAAACAATTGAGCCAAATGAGGAGTAGAGTAAGGATGGGACAGAGCAAAAAAGTGAGCATACTTATTAAGTCTATCAATAATAACCGAAATAATATCTTTCCCTTCTGATTTAGGTAGCTTCCCAATGAAGTCCATAGCCAAGCTATGCCAAACTCCATTAGGCACAGATAAAGGTTGCAAAGTCCCTGGTGATGCCACAATTTCATATTTGCAATAAAGATAAGTTTCACACTTTTCAATGAAAGCTAGCACATCTTTAGTTATTTCCTTCCAATAGAAAAGGGACTTAATTCACTTAAGAGTAGCGCGTACACCAAAATGACCTTCTTGAGGTGAGAAGTGTAGTCATTGAAGGATGTGTTGCTTCAATTGATGCTGAGATAGTCCAATAACTAGTCTATTCTTTCTAGTTAATAAACCAGATCACCACTTATATATCAGGTGAAGTGGAACATTAGCTTCTTTGCCTACAGTAATATTTTGCAACACTATATCAGTAGTCCACTACCTCTTAATGTGCTCCCACAACTCAGTGGAGATCGAAGAAATACTCAAATGCAATTCTCCATAACTAGCTATAGACAAAGTATCAGCAATAATTTTTTTTTTTATTTTCTTATAAGAAATGACATATTGAAGTCCCATCAACTTTGTAATCCAATTATATTGTGCAGAAGTTGATAAATGTTGTTCTAAAAGAAATTTAAGGCTCTTTTGATCTATTAAAATTTTAAATGGCTGGATAGAAAGGTATCAATGCCATTTACCCATTGCATACACAATTGCTAGGAGTTTTCTATCATACTCAAACAGCAAACGGTTTCTTTGTAATAGAACTTTGCTAATAGATGTAATAGGGTGGCCATTTTGTATTAGCACAACCCTTATACCCACACTAGAAGCATCTATCTCCATTGTAAATGGTTGTTGAAGGTCATGTAAAGTAAGGATAGACACATTGATCAAAGTAGACCTAAGCTGATGGAATGATGAAGTAGCTGCTGAAGACCAAGAAAAACTATCCTTCTTTAACAAATTTGTAATAGAGCTTGCAACTATACCACATTTTTTGATGAAGCATTTATAATATCCTAACAATCTGAGAAACCCTCTTAACTCCTTTACTGATTTAGCGATAGGCCACTTAGCAACAACATCAATCTTGTCAGGGTCAATAGACACATCTTACAATGTTATTACATCTTAAGTACTCAATTCAACTAGTAGCAAATGCACACTTGCTCTTCTTGACAAAGAACTTATGCATTCTCAAAATAGTAAAAACTTTGCGTAGATGAGTAACATAGCTACACAAATCACTGCTATAGACAAGTATGTCATCAAAGAACACTAAAACATTCTTTTTCAAAACCTTCTCAAATATAGCATTTATAATACTTGCAATGTGGAGGGAGCATTAGTGAGGCCAAATGGCGTAACTAAATGCTCATAATGGCCTGGATGAGTCTAAAAAGCAGTCTTGAACGCATCCTTCTCTTTCATCTATATTTGATGATATCAAACCCAAAAGTCTAGCTGGGTGAAAATATGTGGCTTACCTAATTCATCAAGCAAATCCTTAATAAATGGTATAGGAAACTTATTTTTAACAGTGGCCTTATTGAGCATATCAACTTGTCTTTTTTTTTTAACCAAAACTACTGGAGATGCAAAGGGATAGGAGTTATGTTGTATTATACTCGAATCTAGCATTTCCTTGACTAATTCTCAATTATTGCTTTTTTATGGTAGGATACCTATAGGGTCTAATGCTCACAAGGTTATTACCTTCCTTAAGTGTGATTTAATGGTCATATCCCTCCTTCTTAGGAGGTAGTCCCTTGGGTTCTTCAAACACATCATGGAATTCTTCTAACAACTCTAGAATTATAGCCAGAATCTTTTCACTTTGCATATATTCCAAACTATAGCAATGCTCATTTTGACAACAAGGAATCAATAGCATCATGTATGAGGGAGGGTTAATAAACATCAACTTTAAAGTTTTATCTTCTTCCACTACTCAACTCTTTACTTCACTAACAGTAGTAATTCTAACTAGTTTACCCTTCCAAGTGAAATTCATAACTAGATTCATGCAATCCAACTGGATGATTCCTAAATTTCTCATCCATTGCATTCCCTATACTATGTCACAACCTACGAAGGGTAATAAAATCACATCCGCTTCCAATTTTATGCCTTGGGTTACCCATTTCAGTCCCTCACACCTTTTCATTCCCTGTAACTTACTACCATTAGCAACTGTGACAATGATAGCTTCAATGGGTCGAGTTTCCTAAATGCCCTCCTCATCAAATGCTGCATTCAGAAAATTGTGTGTACTCCTAGTGTTGATGAAGATGTGTAATATTCTCTTACCACATTTCCCAACAATTCTCATGGTAGGATAAAGTGAAGCACTTGTCAAAGCATTAAGTGAGATTATAAGCTCCTCGAGCAAAGCTATTGCACCTTTGCTACACTCTCTTTCTTGCATATCCAATGTTTATATCTTTACACCCTCATCTCCATTATCTTCCACTTCCACCAAATACACCTACATTTTTTTTTTTCCTTTTGGGACATTGATGACTAGGCATAAATTTTTCATGGCAAAAATAGTAAAGGTTTTTACTATGATGCTCATGTATCTCATCTGGGGTTAATTTCTGTCTAAACCTCATAGTTGGCTTCCCTAAAATACCTTTTTGGTTATCAACACTCTTCTTACCAAAATACATCCTCTCTATTGGAACTATATTTTTAGGTTTTATCATAAGCTCTCACATTCCCTTTATTAACTACAGGGGAGCTCCTTTTTTATTTTTCCTCTGAAGTTAAGAGTCCCAACTCCTTCCTTAACATTTGCAAATTAGAGTCTTGTAGCTTGGCTATACAAGATGCCTCCAATTGAGACTATGGTTGTAATAACTTTACTCCTTGTGCTAATTTAGGCTTCAACTCAACTAGGAAACAACTGAGTTTTTGTGCTTTGCTCAAATCTGATTTGCACACCAAACTGTCATACTATGCTTGGAACTCAGCTAATGACCCCCTTTGTTTGAGTTGCACAAGCTCCTTTAAAGGGTCATCATATATAGGGCTGCATCTAATTTTAATAGCTTCCTCCAATATATCCCAGCTAAGTCACCATTGCTTACTCTTCTCAAAATGCCTAAACCATGTATACGAATCTTCATCTATTGATAGACTTCTAACATGATCTTATTCACTTTAGGAGTTCCATCGAGTAGAAAGAACCTCACATTTAGAAACCTATCCTGACACATCATTAGGAGTAAACTTAGGAAATTCCACTTTAATAAATTTGGTAGATACTTGATAATCGTTACCTCCAAATTTACTACATTGTGTCCCTGGTCTTAACTTTTGTTTGTCATATTTGCCATGTGAAGCAATAACCTTTGCATGAGATCTTGCAAACTTGACATCTACTACTCTACTCCCTCGAGTTGATTGTTGAGTTTTGATAGAAGTCAATCCTCCACCTTACGAATGCTTGCTTACGATCTCATAATACCATTTAGATCGTTTGCTCTAATACCATTGATAAGCTAGGAAAAGAAAAGAGGGTAGAAGGAAGAAATTGGGAGAAGAGAAGAAACGAAGAAAAGATGCATCACATTTTCCGCACACATTTTGGTCAGTTATATCACACGATAAGCAATGCAAAAAATAAAAAATGACCAACGGCTAATATTACATAGATTTAACACATATACCCCTACTAATGATAATAAAAAACCTTAAATGCCCCTATAAATAAAACATAGCGTATCAACTTTGTTTTTTTTTATCACAACTGAAGTTTGAAGTTTGAAGTGTAGAATGATGAAGAAGGGAGGGAATAGAGAAAGATTATTCTTTTTTTTTTTTTTGGGCTTGAGAAGAAAGATTATAATTTTTGCATTTTGAGTTTTTGGATAGAAATTCTTCTTTTTACCCTTTTGATTATTGATGACTGTTTAGAATTTTCTCATAAATGGATGTTTTTTAAATGACAAAAAGCTACTCTAAATATTAAACAAACATTTGTTTTTCTAAATTCTCATCTCCTGTTTCTCTGTATTTTTTACAAGTATTTTTAAAGAAACTGTTTTAGATTTCTTTTAGAAGTGATTTACTTGAATTCTATAATAATGATAGCAAATATTACTTTAAAAATATTGCATTTAACACACATTTCAAAGCCTACTATATTATTTTTTTTTAATTTTATTATTTCATTTCTAACAATTTCGTTGTGATTTTATAACTTCATGATAGCCCCATTTCTTAACAAAAACTTGAACATATTACAGTCAACTTAATTACAACTCCAATTTAAGCTAAAGAAAAAAAAAATCAAGATTCGTAATAGTGGAAACGTTTTCAATTCTAACCTACAAGATTCACAACAGTTGAACAAGCTATCATACGTTTGAGCAAATGGTTGAATCCAGCTAGTTCGAGCAAATATTCTAGATGATTATAATCTAGAGACTATGAAGCACAAGTTTAATGTGGAATTGCTATATATGAAAAAAAAAAAAAAGTGCAAAAGTGTTGATATGGCTTGGTATTCCATGATGCTGCATCAACCAAAATAACAAAGTAAAATGGATGAAACCTACAATTTAAATTTGGGATGCAGCATTGCTACCAATATATCTTGAAATCCCACCTTCTCATTGCAAGCTCAAAGCTCAAAGAATACTTAATTGATCCTCACGGGGTAGCTTATCACATTACAAGAAACCACAACTTAGACTCTTCGTAGAGTTTTGGATGAATTATATTTTTGGATAAATTACTATCACTACAAGAAAAAAAATGTCATTTTCAAAAGCTATAATTGTCGAAAACATATCTCTGATGATCAATAAAACAAATATTGGTGGCCATTTAACCGTCATTAAACATTGATAAAAATATTGTCAAGAAAATATTATCAATGATTAATAATCATTGATTAAGATTATAAAATATTTTTTATAGTTATTAACTGCAAAAAATTCACCAATTACTAAAAGTCATGGTCATGAACTATTTTCAATTATAAGTGTCAAAAACATTTTCATAAGAAACACATTTTCATAATTTTAACTGTTGAAAAAGAATGAATAACAATTTTTTCATCCAAATTTCCTCCACATTCTTCCTTTTATTGTGTAAGGTAAGGAAATTTTTAGTTAATAATTAAAATATTTACATTACACCTATGCATGTATATATATACACACACGCACACACATATTCGCGTATATAAAATTCGTACATATATATACAAGCACATTCGCATAAAACCTACACACATGAACTTTACATGTGCATTTTTTAGCCTTTTTATTCTCTAAATATCCATCCACATATATGGTTCAATGGATGGATTATAATACCCATCCACAGAATAAGTCACGAATAGATTTCAATTATCTGAAAAGCTTTCTACTTGGTTTTAAACGGGTCAACAAATTAAGATTGACCTGCTCATTACAATTCGATCCAAAATCCACGCATTTGCCATCCATGCATGAAACCAGAGAACATTATCTGATCTGTCAAATTTTAATCAATAAACTACAAACTTAATCCATAACGAGCTGCATATAACGCTAACATTACAATATATGTTATCCCCCAAAATCAAACAAATATCCTATGACTCTCATGATGTTGGAACAAAGGAAAGATTTATGTAGCCAAAAAAAAAAAAAGGATAAAATACGGTATCTCAGCTCCAAAACAAGAATTTATGAATGCCTATCAACAGAAGATCACTGGTAAGAATTGAGTCAACCTTTACTGGTAACATAGCTCAATCATACCAATTGAGTCAGCCTTTACCAGTGACACTTGTGGGAAGGTCCCAAATCTCAATGGAAAAAACAAAAAATGGAGCATCACCATCTTCCATAGCCAAAACACGAGATATATGCAAAGCTCCGTAGTTAATACTAGATATTCAGAACTTCATGTACAAAATAAGTTCCCATCAAGGAAACGTATTTAATCTGCAAGCAATAGACTAGTGAAAAACAAAAAAACTAATTCTAGTATAAACATAGTTGATGGAATAGATGCAACAAATTACCAACTACACCTACACCATATAATGTTGAAGGGTCACTAAGTAGTATTAATCATCCAGCAATCGTTCAAAATAATACTATATCCTTTGACATATGGATCTAAGAGTATCTTTGATACTTCCACTTGGACACTTCATCACCCATCTAACCCTCTAAATTAGTTATTAACTGCAACAAAAATAGTAAGGTAAGAGATAACTTTCTCACGGAATTTATGTAACTAAGAAACTGCGGTAAGTTAGTGAATTGTGACCAAAGAGAGAAATAAAGTAGAAAATATGGGTGCAGACCACAACCAGCACAAAGTATTCTGCAGGGTGTAAGGAAATGCTCACTTTTACCCCTTCTATCATTCATTATTATTAGACTAAATTACATTCACTTCCCTGAGATTTTCGAAACTCACACTCACACCTTCTATAGTTTCAATTTACACTAGGACTTCCCCCAACCCCAAAGTTTATAAAACTTACAACCCCTCTGGTTATAAAGATATTATACTAACCTCCCTTATTTTACGTTTTCATAAGCATTAACTTAGCCTTGTTGTGATTTGTGCTGCATTCAATTAGGCTATTGGGAACTTCTAAGAAGGAAAAGTGCACAAGATATAGAATCTGTTAACAATTATGTTAACAGAAGGGAAGTTTTTATATAACTTGAAACTAGAGGAAGTGTGAGTTTCAAAAACTCTGCAAAAGGGAATGTGCAGGCAAAAAATGACGAGCTGTAAATATAATGCTTACAGTTCTCATAGCTGGTTGCGGATGTAGGCCATAGATTTAAGCATGGAGCCTAGTGTATCCCTGGAAACTTGGAATTTCACTTCTGTTTCCCCAGTAGTAGTCTTTGTGTCCTGGAGCTGAAAGAAGGACAACAGTAAACATAAGCTAAGACACCAGCGAAGACAATCTTAAACTATACCAAAGACATGCTTGTTCAGATTGCAGAATTAAGTAGCATATTTAAGTATCTAAAAATTAGAAATAAAAAATTAGAGAATTGAAATAAATGAGCTGATTAAGATATGTAATCCAATTTCTTAACTTTCATCATCTTTACGTCAGATCAGAGTCTCAAAGTATCTTATAAACAAGAACAAAATTAATCCTAATTCATATTACCTCAAAAAGGTCCAAGAGATAATGCCACACACAAATGGAACATTTAAAAGTACTTATATTGTGAATTCTGCAGTCAATCATAATCCTGATTTTTGAGTAAGAAACAGTGTTTTATTTAGCATTTCAAGCTGCCCTTTACTCCGTATTAACTGCTGAGTGTTCCCAATTCAAATAGAACTCATCCTAAATCCTATCAACTAGTACGTAACAAAATAAACTAAATAATTTGCTATTGAAGTTGCTGTATATCAAATTCAACATAGCACAGCATAGATAATGAATCTAGACCAAATGTTATAACAAATACGAAATGTCAATCAGACAAATGACTTCAAGAAATAATATTTGTAGAGCATCCATACTTCAAGTTAAAAGAGGATATGCTTCTTTAAAAATGATCTACAAATTCTTATTTACATCGAAAGACAAGTTGTGGGCATTGAAAGAAAGCTTATTTACATCTAAATTGAAAAAAACCCATGTATTTATTGGATTGTTGGACTCAACTAAAATTTCTAGGCCCTTACTATAAACAATTTCTTTTTGGTAGAAATAGAAACTTTATTGCAAAGTAAGAGAATTAGAAGAGAGGAGCATAAGACAGCCTCCTAAAAGGAAAAAAAAAAAAAAACAGAGAAGGAGAAAGGAAAAAAGAAAGAAAATAAAAATGCCGCCCAATCCCTATTCCTATCAGTCAAAGAAACTCCCTTAAACCAACCATGAGCAGAACATCAAAGAGAAGCAAAAGAAACAACCCTTTCCCATAAGTCATTTAGAGTTGCTGAAGCACCATTAAACATTCTAGCATTCTTATTCAAACAAACACACCAAATCACAGCAAAAACTGCACATTGCCACAAAACTTTGCCATCTTTATTCCTTCCCAAACGATTTATACCAAAACAATAAAAATTATTCAAAATTTCTGGGCATACCCGACTCTGGCCAAAGATTCCAATCAACTTTTTCCAAAGCAAAGTAGCCATACTACAATGTAAGAACAAGTGCGTAGTTGTTTCTGAAGTAGCTCCACACATAAAATACATGATACGAGAAACCCACAAAGAGGACATAAAGGTAATCCTCTTCCAAAGATGTGGCAGACGGAATTGCTGATTAAACACTCTAGCAATCTGTTCTAGCCAAAGACAGCAAAACCAGCAAAGACTACACAATGCCAAAGAACTTTTTGCTCCTTTTGCCTCCCAAAACCCCTAGACTTGATAGCTATAAAAGCCCCAAGATCAGCTGGACAAACTCAACTCTCATCAAAGAAACCAAACAGCATATTCCAAATATGCCAAGCCACTTCACAATGTGAAGAGATGGTTATTTGTCTGCAAACTTTTGAAACACATCACACAAATATCAGGTGATAAGGCCTTATTGGGTCTTCAAATCTGAAGCAGATCATTTGTATTCATTCTATTAAGTACTACTGTCCAAACAAAAGCCTTTACCTTAGAAGGGGACTTAACTTTCCATACAAACTTAGGCAAAGGAAGAGAATTAATAAAATCAGCAATGTATGCAATATTAACCTAAACAATACGTTAATGCCTAAAAAAATTTTAATTTTTGAGCCACTGCAGCATAATTTTAAATCAGAATAGCTAATGCAATATTCATCACTAAAGATGTACCAAAAATTTCACTTCTTCTTCTTCTTCTTTTTTCTTTTTTTTCCAAACTTGTCAGTCAAAAGTAAGGCTATAAAAGGTGCGGCATAGCCTTTTGTAACCACTGCTTTCTAGTGCAATCTCTTTCTCACTCAAGGATCAAGATCGAATGAACATTCATTCGCTTTCTGCTAGAGGAAGATATGTTTCTAACCTTGTAGTAAGTAATGATCAAGTTCAGATAAGACAAATTGTTTAGTTCAAATCCTTTTGGAAAAAAAAAGGGGGTTCCTGATTATTCACAGCTTACTTGAATCATATGCATGGTTCATTTTAATTTCATATATCCAGCTATTCTCCATGATAATTCAAATTTATTGGATATATATATACATACATATATATATATATATAAATCGTACAATGTAGCATGGAGGCTCGAACTTTAGAGACATCCAATAAACTACCCATACCCCTGTGGCCTAACCACTGCTTTTATTAATTTCAAGATTTGAAACATAAGTAAATAATGTTCTGCCAACAATAATTCAACATTACGAAACCCTAAAACTTTGAATTCTCATCTATCTCCCATTTTGAGGTTTAATTGATAGGTGAAAGCATTTAAAGGAGCAAATTATTACACCTACAAAACTTATAGATTGTAAAAATGGTTAGAAAAAGCAGGAATAAGTGGTCCATGATCCAAGTTCATATACCTTCAGATTGATGACAGCAACTCTATTGACCGGTGTAGAGAGTTGTTGACTGATATAAGCCATAGATCTCATCATAGGCTCCAAAGTGACCTTTGTTACCCTGAATTGCACTTCATTCTCTGCCAAAGGGTTCTTGCCATAATCTTGCAGCTACAGGGGAAAAGAAATTATAAGCAAGAAAAGAATATTCACAGTACCACTAAACATGTACAGGGGTGCAGAAAATCATATAGTAAGTGAGATGACCTAGAGAGGGTAAAGACATTCTGCAGAGGGTGTGAACATTAAACAGGAATCTAGAAGGTACTAACCTCTTCCAATTACAAAATACATTAATGCCACATTATATATAATCAGAGCATCAAATAAGCTAAGATATCTCATATCTGCTTCTTGATATACAAAAATGAAAAGACTGCAACTGAGGACACAAAGGTTGCAGATGTCAAAGCACCTACTTGCATACCTTCAAGTTAATCACTGCAACTTTACTGGCTGAAGTTGAATTCTTATTTTCAATGACCCAATTCATAGACTTGAAATAAATAAGGACAACCTACATCAGTCAATGATATCCAATTAAAGCAAATATCAGTATATCTTTAAAGTAAGTAAACTGAAGCATCATGGGTCTTAGGTTATTCATACAGGGTTATCAAGAGGACCACCATCACGGTGAATAGAAACAGGAGCCATACTAGGCTGATTCAGATCAGCAACAGGAAGCCCAATGTCATTAAGATTAAAGCAATGTGACAGTGGATCCTGCCACATAGATGACGGGCTCTTCTTGCTATGATCATCCTGACTACCTCCGTTACCCTGAGCACTTGGAGGTGTGACTTTTGCAACATTTTTCTTCACAACAGCAACCTTTTTCCCACCCTCTCTTAAAGAATTCATTACTGCATTATAAGTTTCCACTGCTACTGCTCCTTCTTCAGCAAGTTTAATGGCTTCCCGACATAAACTATTGAAACGCGAGGTGAGAGTTTCAATGCCATGTGGATCTGAAATTTGATCATCTGATTGAATACTGAGTTTTGCATTCCTTGTCCATCGCTTCAATATGTAGTGCGGTGGAAGGGTAAGAACATTTGTGACTGTAAATACAGTCAAAATATGCCTACAAAGAATGCCTGAGTATTCAAACATCTGACAGCTGCAATTTGCTTTCAATTCAGAAACATTTAAAGTGACCATGTATGCCATGTGATCATGTTCATATTTTGCAACCCTGTATTTACTGACAGCACCATCACCCTCAATATTGTTAGCAGTATACACAAAAGTTTCCACCAGTTCCTCTTGAAACTTTGCAAAAATCTTCTTTGTGTATAGATTTGCAGCCTGTTGTTCCATTGGTGATGGAGTCTTCAACACTGGCGTGGTGCAAATTGTATCATAATCAGCTTCTATTTCTTTTTCCAATGACTGTTCCAGAGCTCTTTCATATTGCTTAAAGAATAAAGGCAAGTTTGTCTGTTGATTCACATAGCCATCAAAAAAGGAGCTAACCCCATGGTTTGAAGTAAGTGCAGCAAAGAATGTGCCACGGAAATAAACAGGGGCCCACTGTTTGCGAGCATTATACACTGCCTGAAGCCACTCATTCTTCTGAAGATCATATTTATCTAGCAGATACTTCCATGTTGATTCAAAGTCCTCAACAGTCTCAGAGAAATTGATGCAGCTATAAAGCTCCCCATAAAAGGAAGGATGAGCTAGGTAAACACGAGCCAATCTTTCTTGACCTTCCCTCAATATGTGCCACTTACAAATACAGTGGCGTGTTCTTGGAAAGGCCTGGGCAACAGCAGCTTGAATGGCTCTATCTTGGTCTGTGGTTATTGAAACAGGTGGTCGATCATTCATAGCAGACAGCCATGTCTTGAACAGCCAAGTAAAAGAAGACTCTGATTCATCCAAAAGTAATGCACAACCAAATAAAACCATCTGACCATGATGATTGATTCCCGTAAAGGGAGCAAATGGGACTTGGTATTGATTTGGTCTATACATTGTATCAAAAACTACAGCATCTCCAAAGTAATTATAGGCTGCTCTTGACCTTGCATCAGCCCAAAATACATTGGTCATGCGGTTCTCATCATCAAGCTGTATGGCATAATAGAAGCTAGGGTTTTCTGCTTGCATCTTCTTAAAATAATTCAGAAGATTTTGAGCATCTCTTCCAAGGGTCCTATTTCGAGAGGGTCTTACATATGTTAAAGGACCAATGTTTCTGGATTCGTGATTTAGTTCTACTGGAGAGGAACTCCTGGCTAGATGAGTTGGTTCATGAAATACATGATTCCCATCTGTGGAGACATAGGTATCACTAGTTGCGTTGAATGTCTCAGAAACATTCCTTGCAGCACCTGCAAAATGCCTACGGGGTCGAAGGTAGTGCACTTTACTAGGGGAGGCTAGGGAATGGTTATGGTACTCAACAAATTTTGTCACTGTCCAGCTGTTTGCATCTTTTCTCTCTATTCTAAGCATTGCATTGCAACTTTCTATATTCTTTCTTTTAAATACCTCCCTAGTACAAGAAAATTCCCAAGTTACAATTGGACCATCGGGGTTTGTACGGCTGAACTGACCCACATGGGTGCTAAAGCCCTCACGCCTTGCATATGCATCATAAAATGATCTTGCAGCATCTTCTGTTTCAAACAGCATGCCCACTTGTGGTTTCAAATTTGCATCACCACCATGATTAATTACTTCTCTTTCAGCCAAGTTTCCAGTTACATTCTGTCTCTGGACCTTATTGGGTTCAAGTCTATCACTGTTTTCTCCTTCATCCACTGCTTCAACATCCATGACAAACACAATGAATGATAAGATCACTTTAATGGTTTTCCTTGAGTGGAATACAAATGGGCCTCATGCACATTTTTCAAAAGCAACAATGGAAGTTGCCTGAATTAACTACCTATACAAGACATTGATGAAGTCAAATATCACCTTCTCAAAAACTCATAGGGAATCACTTTTCATTTATATAATCCAAAAAAAAAAAAACAGAGGAAAGATTGATCACAGGAAGAGGCGTATGACGTATTATGGATTGATGAATTGGCAAGCATTAAATGCTAGATTACCAATATGTCTCCCACACTTGCTCTACAGTTAAAATAGAAACAGATTACAGATATTAATATATTCTTTAGCATGAAATTACTAATATTTCAAGCCCAAAAAAGGTGGTCTCATAGGCAGCTTGATAAATAAATTTAAGGCATTCACAACATTTGGTCATAGGCCATTAAAATAAAATTTTCAATAAGAATTTGAAAATATATATACATATATATATTTTACATGGTAAAAAAAAAAAAAACCAGAAATTGAAATTGGATGAGTAGAATAAAGCCAAATTGATTTTCTTTCTCAGACCAAAACAAAAGCTTCAAAGAGGAAGATAACATGTTATGCTATCAGTTTCTATAGAAGTGAATTTGTTCTCTGGAAAGAACACCAAATATCAAGATTGATTTTAAAGAATTTGGTAGTCCAAAACTTCTCACTAGTAACAATTTTTCAATTAAAAATATATATAAAAAAATAAAAAATAACGTTATTGAGCCACAACTTTGCCAAGTTTGACTGCTGATAGGTCACAACAATATTTCCATTAAACTATAAACAACTACCAGCTACACTACTACTAAGTACTGATGCAGGAAAAGTTGAAAGTTGAGACCAGCATTGTTTTGTACTAAGAAAATACTAATCAGTACTCACACATAAGTCTGCAAACTACAGGATAATACATCTATCTTATGTTCAGAGACCTCAGACGAAATTTTTCAAAGCAATACATGCCCATTTCAGCTTCAAAAACAAACACCAACTACTCAATTGAAGGAACAAACTTTTTTCTGCACAAAAGAAACCATTCAGAATACTGCCCACAAATACTACACTTGGCACAACGTAGCTGACCCAAATCATGTACAGTTTCACAATTAACAATTCACAAATAACATTGCCATGACAATTGAAAACCCATTAATTATGATTTCATCAGTAGGCCCTACCTTCCATCCTCCTCCAACAAAAAAGGACAAAGGGTAATGTTCCCCCATTCTCAAAACGCCAAGTTTTTCCTCCTCTTTCGTTATCAGAAAAACCAGAAACGAGACACTGTAAGCAAAATTCAGCAACCTAAGAGCCAGGAGTTGAGTTGGGTCTAGCAGGTAAGAGAGCTTGAGATTTTCCAATGGAACCCAAAACGGTGTTTTTTTCGTTTTTTTGACACAACTTTGCCTTCAACGAGCACGCTTTGTGATTCCACGCACGTTCCTAAGTTTTTCTGATTCAGTGAAGGAAGAGCTAGAATTTCGCGAGGTAGAAGCTGAGTGAGGCCGAGTCACGAGAACGAGTACGAGACCGGAAAGGCAGAGCCAGAAGAAACCAACTCGGTTTGTCTGTTACTGTACTTCCATTTTGGGACACAGTGATTTGTCATCTCATTATTTATTTATTTTTTCAGTTATAATTTCTGTTATGATCTTCAAATTGGGCTTGTGTAAAGTCAATGGGCCTAGATGTGACAGAGATAATGGGCCCATCACGACCCGCTTGGATCAAGCCTTAACTTTGACCAAAAACTTCCAATATAAACCCCAAAAAAAATTGATTTAAGGTTTTTAGCAGCAAATTAACTGAAAACAGCTAATCTTTGAGCTTATTCTAACTTGTTATTATATAAAAATAAAAGAGTTGCACTTGTAATTTCTATAGAATCAAGCAAGTAGTTGCTCTCTCGTGGGAATTGAGGGAACTAATGTCTCGCTCACTTGTCATGGATAATAGATGGCTTTAGATTTGATTGCCAGTTGGATTAAAGCGGAATGGATTTTGAATTATATTAATATTTATTGGAGACATTTTATTATTTACTGTGATTTTATATAAACAAACTATATGTTAATGAGTCTCTACTTTACAAAAATTGTTCATTTTGAACTTTTTTCCAAAATAAATGGGTTTGAGTCCAAAAATTAAAGGATTAGTGAGAACCCAAAAAAAAAAATTTATCCACTGAATAAAGATTCGAGATGAGAATTATAGTACCCTACTTATGATTATCTTAAAATAATATACTAATATATTATGTTTAGAGCTATAAATAATACAAGTTGTTCAAAAATTTTCGCTGGTGTTTGATTGTATTATGTTTGAAAGATATATTATGGATATGATTGTCATGTTATCTGTGTTTTTAAATTTATAATTAATATTTAGATAGTTAGGCATGTGTACGTATTTATTTCTATTAATTATTACTTGATATACATTATTTTTAATGGTATTATTTTTTTCATTTTTATAAAATTTTTTGGTGAGTTAGCCCAGACATCCTGCAAATCTACTTCAACACATTTTGAAAGCCGGGCTCATCTCACTTTTTCCCAAGCAGCGAGCCAATCCACATAAATCAAATTGGTTCATTTTGACACTTGGATTTTGAGTTTTTTTTTTTATATTTAAAATATTGTTGAATTTTAATTCAAACAAGAATTATGCCTATAACCCAATATATGATCTTTCTATTTGGCAAATGTTTGCAAGTTATTTATTATTTGTATTTGAGAAAAAATAATGAAGAAGATAGATGACCAGTGGGGTGCTAATTGCATATTCAATGTCTCTTTTCATCCTCACATCAATATGTTCACTAATAATTTTAACATAAAAATTAGTGTTTAGAGGCAAAAACTGTCGAAGGACGAGCAAAGATACACTCAAAATATTAAGAGCCAAGGAATCTTTTAAAAAAAAAAAAATCTCATCAGATTCATTTTGTGAGGTGAACCAACTTGTACTTACTCTAGCAAGTTTTTTAGCATGTTTCTTAGGAATAATAATCAAAATGAAAATTTTCTCCCCAAACAAAAAAGTGCAAGAAATTCTTATAAATTTCACAAGAAAATATTTTATTCTAAGTGATCTTTAATAAATAGCAATCATAATTTTTCAAGTATTATGTTTAAATTTTAATTATACAAAATTTCTTAAGATCAATTTGCAACAAATTTCTTTCTCAATCTCTTAATCTCAATGTAAATACCTTACTTTTGATTGGATTGAAGAGGTAAATAAATTGAAATACGTGCAAGTTAATTTATACACTACTGATCACGATATTATTAAAAAAGCTTTTAGCTTTTTTTTTGGTTTTTTTTCCCTAGACTGGAGCCCCTTTGCTTATTTAAGAAATTTTTTTTGGGTAAATCTTAAATTATTTCCAAATAACCTTTTAAACTTTCAAAGTCAAAAAATAAGTTTTCAACTTTCATATTATAGAAAATAGGTTCTTTTATTTATTTTACTTGTAATTTTACTTAGGACTCTCCCCATGGATGACATGACAAGTTTCCATTTGTTCACAATATTACTGTGTCCAATTCAAACACTATACAAAAAGTATGAAGTAGAATATGCAATAGCAACGTTGAAAGCAAAATAGGCAAATTACAAAATTTCTTAAAATATGAAAGTCGTGATATTTATTTTTTAATTTTAAAAGTTCAAAAATTATTTTTATATTTTTTTAAAATTATATATATAAGTAAATTTTTAAATATTTAAAAAATTGAAATACGTACCAAACATTGACATGGTACCTGTAATGATTAGAATCAACTTGACATTATTCCCGACTAGACATTCCTCGTATTAGAAAACTTCCCCGTTGACTCCGTATATCTTTCCATTTCTTTAAAATGTGTTGGAGTTGAGTTTTATCAAGCAAGTCTTGCGCAGGATCTATCTACTAAAAGCAAATAAACTAAATCACTACAATAAAGTAATGAATAAATAGCTTCAATTAATATTAATTAAACATATGAATATATGTATATCTTAAATAAATTAATTAAGTTAATAATAAATAAATATTATAAAAATTGATGCTATTGAAAGTATATCCTACATATTGTTTCAGATTAGTATTAAGTTTTTATACATATTTTAATTTGTTTTAAATGCAGGAAACGTACCTAAAGATTTCCATTTGAATGATGGGAATAGTCAATTCTCTTCCGGGAAAAAAAAAAAAAGCATTCTCTGCATGTAATTACTGACTGCATAACATATACTCAGAGAGATTAAAAAAAAAAGAAAAAGGGAGTGAATGGTAAGAGAGGAAGTAGCTTTTATACATATTTCTATTCTTTTATATCACTCTCTCTCTCTCTCTAACTGTATAAATACTCGATTGCAAAAAAATTATTTTTCCTTATAGTACTGCATCTTCAAGCTCTTTCCTTAAGGTTGCAAAAGCTTACAAATACCTATTATATTAATCAAGACATAAACTTGAATTAAAGCTGAACAATGATAAATCTTGAAGTTTACTTATCTCTTCCCTTAAATACATTACATTTTAAGTTATTTGCTTGATGCTCTATTTTTCTTTTGATATTCTGCATAGATTTAGTAACAATATTTATAACTTCTCGTTTGATGCAATTTCTTCCTCTATTTCACTAAAATTAATTGTTGAAGACATTCTAATATTGTTCTATTCACTTGAAATTAAGCTCTTGCATTTAATTTATCTATGTATTAATAAGTGCTATGCTTTTTTAGGTGAATTCATTTAAATTTATGCATTTCAAGCATTTGTATTTTTTTTGGTTATAATTATTGTTTTACTATATTAGCTTTATCTTCTTTGGCCATAGTTTTACTATATTATCTTTCAAAATAACATTAAGCGTATTGTTTTTTAAAAGACCAATTTGCCCTCCTCTAAAGTGTTGATTGTCTTGCCAGACAAATATACCAAGTACAAGAAATGCAAGTATTTTAAATGTTACTTGATGTTCAAACTAGTGAGATAAAAAGATAATGGTATGCAAACGTTACCAAAGTTGTTAAACAAAAGATGAATGCGTTTGCATTCAAGCAGCTTCATGGCTGTTTTAATTTTTTTTTTTTTTGTGGTCTACCTATGGATGAAGGCAAAACCATGAACATTTGCACAAGCATGAACTTTGCATTATAAAAAACTTACTTTGGGCTGACATTTTGGCAGGAGATTGTGGATGGAGGCTGCATGAACTTTGCATTATAAAGAAAATACAAAGTCAAGGATCTGCTGTCCTCCAACTTATGCAAAACTACCGGCTATTCTGGGGTTAGGGTTCATTGTCAAAATGTTGGGTTGGTGTTAGCCAACTATTAGTGCATGAAACATGGCTAGGCCTAATAAATAAATAAATATATATATATATATATATTGTTGAAACCAATTTTGAAAATCAATATGAAAAAAATACCCACAAGAAGTGACTCAAATAGTAAAAAAGTTAGAGTTCAGTGGCTGAGGAATCTTAATTCAAGGTCATAAAAGAATACTTAAAAAAAAAAATAACCTTAATATCTCAAATAAAATTAGTTCTACACCTAAAGGTGTAGGAATACTTGTGGAAAACCAAAAAGATCACTAGCACATATTGAATGCTGTATTATTTTTATGGCTTTCCATGACTGTGATGTTGGTATTTATTCAGTGAGATTTGGGATCAATAGCTTTAAATCCTGATCTCCACACATCACCCCCCCTGGTTCTGGCACTTTGAACAAATTGGACCCATCAATATAAGGGTGAGGAGGGGAGAGGGAAGGCACGTGACTTGCTGTATCCACTAGGCGGCGTTAACTCTCCTATTTTCAATTAATCCCCACAAGGTCAACGTAGAGATTGGTGCATTGCAGCATGTGGACAAAAGTTGTCCAGCAGATTTCAGTCTCCCGCACATGAATCACGATACAACAAAATTTGAATCATTATTTCGTGCTTCTTGTGTGTTTCATGTTTCCGTTCTGTGTTTGAAATGTCAATGCTTCATATGGTGGACATAGTGTTTATTAATAAACTAAAATTTAAAGTGTTTACGTTGTACTTGTTGTGTATTTTGCGTGAGTGTTTAGAGTTTCTATTTTGCGCTTGAAATGTCAACGCTTCAAATGGTGGACCTAATGCTCACTAGTTGACCAAAATTTTGGATTTCAATATCCAAGAAGACATGGTTCAATGTGACATCATGACACAATAAAATTTGAAGTGTTGTGTCGCATGATTTATGTAAGTGTTTGCGGAGACAAAGCTAAATTGGTTTTCTTGGAGGGCCAAAATGAAAAGTTTCAAAGGTGAGGGGGTCCTAATCGCATAGTAGGTAATGAGAATTTCAGAAAGTAAGGGGCTAGGACCCCACGGTCCCACCTCTGCTCCCGAATATAAATGCGTCTAAGGCGTGCAACTCATTTCAAGATATCTTTAATTTGATTTTTTTTTTTTAGTAAACGTAAAAGTTGGAAAAAAGTTTTACAAAACTAGTATTGGAAACTAGGACTAGGTGGTAAAGATGATCCCTAATTTATATGCACTCAATTTTTTTTTTAAATTATTATCAGAGGTGTCATTCAGGCTTTGTTCAAAACTATTTTATTTTTCAAACAATTTTAAAGGTGTACTCTCTCATATTAATCCAACACACTTATAATTTTATTCTCAAAGTACTCTATAGAGAAATCAAATCCAAATTAATATGAAATATTATCCCTTTTTGCTAAACTATCCAAGCCAACAACTTTACCATTTTAGTGAAAAATGAATTTAATGGTCCAATCGAGCACAATGATGTATTGACCATTTGTGCATCTCTTTATGGTGACGACAGAGACAAAAGGAATATTAGTACTTGTTAGTACTTTATCCCACTTATCCACTTGTGCATGCCATAGTAATTAATATGTGAATGTGAGGATCAAGATTCGTTACTTTGAACCCTTCTTGACATTTATCAAATCTACCTTGATATCATCAATATAACAATTTTTCAAGACCAATTATTTAGAAAACAATTTTACTTTTATGAAAGGAAATAGAATGAAACTTACTGTATATGCCCATGTAGCAAAACTTGCTGCCTAATGCTCTTCCAATTTGAGCTTCCCATCGATCATTATGATGATGCCTATTCAACTCCAACAATAACTTTTGCATTAATCGCAGCTCAATGCTCAATACCTTAATTAAGTTTTAACTATAACCTATTAACTTTTAACTAGAATTAATCATGGATTATAAAAAATCGAGTGATAAGTCTAGCTTACATCAATTTTCAAGGGGCTCAAAAAATTCGATTAATAACTATTTTTCATAAAACTAATAAAAATGTAAGAAATATAACAAGAACAAAAGAAAAAATTGAGAGAAGAAAGGAGAATATAATTTTCATTCACTTATATGTTTCATAATTAGTATATAGCCTCCATTTATATGCTTTCAATCATAAAGATAGGCCTATGAGTTGCAATAATAAAAAAATAATAATAATTTACATAATTGTACAACATAAATCCTTTTAGAGTATTAGAAGGATTCTAGAGAATCAATCTTTAAAAGTTGTGGATATCCACATAATTATATTATTTACAACATTCTACTTAAATGTCTTAATAAGAAATAATGTACTTGGTTAAAACCTTATTTAAAAAAAAAAACTCAGCAGAATAGAAACCTAGTGAAGAAAAAAAAAACACAATATTTATGATATTTATTGAGAGAGTGAGACGACAAAGAGGTAAGTCCATGAGAAAGATGAGGGTCAAAGGTCACAAGAGACTAAGAGACCAATAGAGAACGATTAAGAAAAAAAAAGAAGAAAGTAGATAATCAAAGGTCACAATATTTATTGATTTTGGTTTTTCAAAATGGGTTGGGCTTCAGTTTTTGTGATTTTGGGTTAGGTTTTCTAAGACAGGATGGGCTTTTGTCAATCTTTGAAATTGGTTGGGTTTTTGATATGGATGGTTAGTAGTTTACATGACTACAAATCAAATTAAGAAGGCCTCTAAACCAATGTGTTGCTTGCCCTTAATCTGATATTGTTATTGAGACCCACAAGGAGAAGGAGCTCATTGGTTAATCATTTTTATTTAGGATTTTTATGTTTGTATGGATATGGATATGCATATAAGCACAAAAAAATGGATTTGGACATGCTTATTATTTTTATGATCGTGTTTAGTCACTTGCTCATAGAGTCATTAGTTTGTCTATGGATTTTGGTTCAAATTGGATATGAATTATTATAATTATAATAAATCTTCTTTAGTTGAGCTCATTTTTAATAGTATTGACTTAGTTAGAATTTTATCTATTAATTGGTCTGATGAAATTTTGGGTCATTTTGATTTTATATACATAGATATTTATCTACATCAAACACCACAATAGCTTTGTTTTAAATCCTTATCATTTGCTGTATTTGTAGTCTCAACTCTCAAGTCTTCACCATGTGGTTTATTGTAGACAATCTTCTTTGTAAGCCATAGATATTTAGATCAATGTGTCTTTGTGAGAGTTAAACCTATGTAACTCTTGTTTGGTTACCTATTCCAAAGCAAAAGAAGGTTGAGATATGGATTTGGTTTTGAACTTTGCTTCTTTATTTTGTATCATACAAAGTATGTTATTGGTCTTTGCAAAAGGGGAAGTTATTAAATGAAACTTCATGTTATCTTTTCCATGGCATTCATAATCTAAGAAGCATAAACATTGACTCGAATATAGGACACAAATGTGTACAATATGGCATTACAAAATCTAAAGCAACCGATGACATTTTGAATTGTTGTGTTTTGTATGACATTAAGAAGGATATTTTTTCTGAAGTGTCAATGCTCTGGAAAGAAATTTTATTACATATGAGTAAGTGTAATGGCTATTCTCACATGCAATGGCTATTTGCATCATTAAGAACTAGTATAATATCCCTAATTCTAATAATTTGAATTAATGGTACCATCACTGACACTTTGCTTTGTTTTCATTGTCCAAAAAATCCTTGTAGTTCTTTTAGCTATTTTACTTATCTAGTCGAAATTTTGGATAAAATGAAAGATACCCAATAGTTATGCCTTTTTTGGCATCAAAATTTGAATTTAAAAATGTAGATTTCATTGTAATTGAAGTTGAATTTAGATTCCATGTAGACTTTTGTTGTTGTCCCTTAATTTGGTGGGTTTAGCTTGTTTTCATATTTGTTATCAAAGTTTTAAATGTTGTCTCACACATGTCTAGTTTAGCTCTTGTAGTTTAATTAATAGTTGTCTCACACATGACTTTTGGTTTATTTAGTTCTTTGCTTGATCATTTTCTTAATATGTTGATCATACAGAGCCAACAATAAAAAAAAAGGAACCAGCTTAGGCCTATAACATCCTAGTTGTTCCTGAAAAGGAAGAGTTAGATGAAGAAAAATTTGATAGAATAATTGAAAAACATTATGGAGATGTTTCTAGCTTTTTGTGGCTATCAACAATGCACAAGAAAGAACAATAATGAAACTTATTCCACTACTTAAATAGTGAGTGATGGTTGCCAAATTTGTAATGGGATTTTCATATTAGCTTTAGGGTTTAGAACTTATGTTTGCATTTATTTTTAGTTTATGTATTATAAAATAATTTAAAAAAAAAAACTTTGTAATGGCAATTTTTAATTTTAAAATTAATAGTCACCATCAAATTTTCTTTAAAAATACTTTAATAGCTACTATTGTTACTATTAAAAGTTCTTTTTAGTAATGGCATATAATATTGTCATAAATAGGGAACTTTTAATGGCAACACTATCTCACTAATAAAAGTCTCCTTTTAACGGTAACTTTTTAATCAAAGCCAAATTAATGGAGCTTTAGGGGCGACAATTATCACCACTATATATCTTTAGCAGATATCATTTCTTAGTGGCGATTTTGTTATCGTCACTAAAAACCTTTTGCTACAAAGGTTTCGACAATGACTTAGTGATGCCATCACCACTAAAAATATTTAGCAATGACTTTTGGACAAATGTCATCATTAAAAATAATTTAGCCATATAAATAAGCTCTAATAACATCCATTAGTTGCATATTAAAATTTTTATATATTGCCTGACCAATAAGATATCCAAAAGTAATTACATCTATCATAAAAAATATATTTCTTCATAATCAATGTCATGTTTTATATCTAATAAATTTATACTACAAGTCATGCTTTATATCTAATGAATTCATTGTTCTCATTTCATTTTCACACAAACCCTACTCGCTTTATACCATTAAAAGTTTAGACTACAGGCCTAAAAAATTCACATTTTGAAGGTGAATTTAATTATGCTTGAATTATGTCTTTTCATTTTGACCATTCATCTCTATGTCTACATTCTTTGACAAATTTACATTCAAAATCCTCATTTTGTTTTATTATTTTAATAGTAACATTGTATGAAAAAATATTATTAACAACTATATCTTTTTGGTTCCATCATTTTCCTCTAGTGATATAACTTATCGAAATCTTTTCATTATTTTTAGATACTTCAACTTCTTCTAAGGTTTTATGATTAGTTATGTCTAGGGTCTCTTTTTGAATACTCATCTCCTCAAAATGATCATCTTGGTTATTTGCTCCTTTCTTTTTTCAAAAATTTTTATTGTTGGAACCAATTAGCCTACCATGCTTTAAGTTACTTTCATTTGTATTAACCACTTGTCTTATTGGGATATCAATTCAAATCAAAGCATTTTCAATAGGTATGTCAGATTTAGTGAGTCTCTTAAAGTAACTGTATCCATTTGGCAGTTGATTAGCCATATTTTGTAAATACATTATTTTCTAAACTTCCATTTCATATTGCCTTGTATAAGGAACTATATAAGATAATGGTAATGTAATCCATGTAATTTTTTTTCTAGCAACTTATTATCTCTCCTTAGTGTTGAGAAAATCATTTCGATAAAATAACAATTAACAAATTGTGTTGTAAATAAGAAAGGACTTATAACCAATATATATTTTCAATCTTCTTTAAGAACCCATCTTTGTGTGTTGTGGTGGAGTAATGGAACATATATCACCCATTCAAAAATTTTAAAATAAAAAATATTTAGCTCTTGTCCAAAAGCCAATTGTAATAGAGAGAATTTGTAATAACTTATTGGCTTGATGTGTATAAGTGATGTTGCTTGTAAAATTACATCAATTATAACTCAATGTTCAATCCTTTATTAACTTTAAAAAAGAATTGATCATGGATGAAAAAATTGAGCGAGTGTTATAAAACTAATAAAAATAAAAGAAACATAACAAGAGTGAGAGAGAAAGAAAAAGATAATTCTCATTCACTTAGATGTTTCATGTTTAGTACATAGCATAGACTTTTAACCATGAAGACAAACCTGAGTTATAATAACATAAATAAAAAAATTAATCTACATAAATCCTTTAAGAGTTATAGGGTATATATATGCTAACATTGGAAGTATCTTAGTGAGTTATTCATTGAGGGTTATGGACATTTATATAATTATATCATTTACAACAAGTTTATTTATTTATTTTGTAATATGATTAAGAATATTCTTGAGATTTGTTTGATGTCAAAAGTAATTACTTTATAACATTTTAAAGTGCTATTTCAATCATGATACAACAATTTTTGAAGCATTATTTTGTGTTTGTGGTGTGTTTTGTGTGAGCGCTTGATGTTTTTTGTTTAGTGTCTCAAATATCACTGCTTTATATGGTGGACCCTATTATTTGCTAATGAACTGAAATATTTGGATTTCAATCTTTGAGAAAACACGATTCAATGTTAGATATTATGACATACTAAAATTTGAAGTATTGGTGTTATGTACTAACCTCACTGTCCCTTGTTGCTTAGAAACCCCTCTTGAAAATCCATAGCTTTGTCACCACAATAAAGCTAAGTACTATTCTTTTATGACCTTCTCCATTTCTTCAACCTCCTTTGTATATACTTCTATTTGCATAACTCATTAATTAAAAAAGAAATTATTCATGTGATTAAGTCAAATTAAATTAACATCCCATGTCATTATGGATATTCATGTGATTAATCTAAACTAAACATTGGTTTCCATCATATCATTGAAAATATTCTTGTGAACTTAAACATTGGAATCATATAACTAAGAAAAGAAAAAACAATGTCAACATAAGTAGGGAACTTTAAAAAAATATGCGCGCAAACATTGGCATCATATTATTTAAAATTTACATGTGATTAATTTAAATTAAATATGAGTATCATAGTAAACATTAAAATATGTGTTCTAAAATCATCTCATTTTGCCCTCCGCAATATCTTTATTCATATTTAAGCCTAGTAAAATTATGGGTACCAAAAAAAATATAGCGAAAGTTGAGAAATTGGATGATAGAATGTGTGAGATTTGAGTACATGAAGAGTGACTTACCCAAATAAACTAAGGCAGTGACAAAAAGGTGTATGTGAACATTGGCAACGACAAAGAAGACACACAGTCAGGACATATAATAATAAGGGTCTTTAAAAAATTACAAAGTAAACAAATATAAAAACACTACACGAAGGTAATAGATCTCCTTGATTTTCCCTCACAATTTTTTCTTATTTTGATGGTCATAATTTTGGTATGGGTGCTTGGGGTGTTGCCATTGAAGAAAGGAGTGTGAAGACTCTAGAAAAAGAAGACTAAAAGAAAAAAGAGCAAGAGGAGATTAACATTGACAAATATAACTTTTGTAATGGGCTTGCGTTTAGTGAAGTCTTTGGGCCATTCTTAGAGGAAACCAAAGATGGGAAAAGGGTTATGCTGTAATAAGATTTGATTTGAGCAAGATCAAGGCCCAAGATATATTACCCTAAAAGTTGGCATGTTGGGTAAGTTTGATTCTAATTACTCATGCTACTTTGTTGAATTTCCATCTGAGAATGAGGAAAGCATTGAATGTAAAGCCCAGATTGCTAATCCTTAGGTGAACTATGAAGTAATGCTTTCGTAAGAATTAAAGAAAATAAATTTAAATAGAAGTTCAAATGTTGATTGGCCTCTTCCTCCAATGAAGAAGCAGAATTGGACAGTTAAAGGTATTTTTTCAACCTTTTGAGATGTTTGGAAGGAGGCTCTTGGGGTTTCTACTTTGGATGGGCAGTCTCTGCAATTTACTAAAGGAATAGGAACAAAAGCTAATGGTATTGGAAGAAAGAGGAAGAGTTTCAAGGAGCAAAAGGTTTCTATGACATTGAACCTTCTTTTGTTATAGAGTGTGTGGGTTTTGATGGTATTGGAAGAAAGAGGAATAGGAACAGAAGTTGATGTTATAAAGTGTTTGGGTTTTGTGACATTTAATCTTCTTTTGTTAAGATGGAAATTTGTAAGAATCCTTCCAAAGAGAGGGCTAAATTATGGAGAGCCACTCTCATCTTATTTGTTTATAATCATTATTAACGTGTTTTAAAGGATGATCATTTCTAATGTGAGCTACGTGGTATCAAGTTGGCTAAAATATGCCTTCTCTTATCACAATGCCCTACAAGTAAATAGGAAATTAGAGGCAAAAATTTTTCTATTTTTAATCCATCTCAAAATGTTTTTTTTTGGGAAAAAAATAATAAACTTAGAGACAAATTTAAAAATAGAATTTTCCATCTCAAAGCTTTTATCTCTAGTTCCATCTTAAATATGTTGCATAGAATAATTTTTTAAAAAGGAAAATTTGAAATTAGAGACCAAATATTCCATCTCAAATTACATTTTATAATGGCTATTGTTTTTTTGAAAAAGAAAAATACTAAGATTGTAGATGGATTTACCGATAAAATTTTTTGTCTTAAAAGTCTGAAATTAGAAACAAAGTTTTTGTCTGTAATTTTGTCTTGGAATATTTTTTCTTTTTCCTTTTTAAAAAAATGTATATTAAAGAAAAAATTAGAGAGGGATTGTCCATCTCAAAATACTAAAATTAAAAATAGAATTTTTTGTATACAATTTCATCTTAAGATTTTTTTTTGGTTAAAAAACTAAGATTAGGAACAGATTTAAAATAAAAAAATTTCATCTAAAAATTCTAAAATTAAAGATGAAATTTCTCATTTTTAATTCCATCTTGTAATGGTTTTTTCTTTCAGTTAAAAATGATAAGATTAGAGATAGATTTAGAAATGACAAATTTTGTCTTAAATTATGAAATTAAAGAAAAAAGTTTCTATCTCCGATTTTGTGTCAATAATTTTTTTTTTCTTAAAAAAAAAAAAGATTAGAGATAGATTCCAAGATGAATCTTTTTCTCTTAAAATATTTCATCTCTAATTTTACCTTTGATTTTATCTACGAGTATCTTTTGTTTGAAAAAAATAAAAAGAATCACACTAATTTACTTTAAAATATTTTATTTAGTTTTCTCCTAATTAACAAATAAAAAAAATCACACTCTTACATCAAACCCTAAAACACAAATCTACCACATACATTCCTAGTATAATAATGTTATAGGGGCTAACTAGTCATAAGAAACTAGATCAGCCCAATTGGATTGAACCTACTCTTAGAAGTCCCCTAACACTCAACATCTAGCCTTCATCAACCCTCATACAAGGAACTAACAAAGCAAGTTTTGTAAGTAAGAAAACAAAATTTTGTTAATATATAGCCTTATCTTTCACAACCTTCAAATAAAGACCCTTAAAAATAGGACAGTTCCAACAAAGCAAGCCCCCGTCATCAAAAGGCTTTTTTGATTCTAATAGACAATTTGACCTAACTGTTATTAATAACCTATCACATATGAAACTTATAAGTAAAGTCCTTTACAAACCTCACTGGGGGGAGAATTCATTCATACACGAACAACCATCACAAGATCAAGACTTTACATATAACATTCTTTTGGCTCTATCTTACTCAGCTCTAGAGATATAGTCTTTTCCTTTCACGTACTGATGTATTTTCTATAGATCTCTTAAGACAAGTATGAGTATAATAACCAAATATATATAATATTATATTAGTCATACGTTTAAACCCATTTAGGTTGAACATAAATTATATCATTTTAGTTATGATTCTAATAAAATTTTTAAGTTTAAACCAAATTTGAATAAACTAGTTATTTTAATGTCTTGCTCACTACAAATTAAATTTAAATTAAGAGCAATAAAGATAATCATTAATACATATTACATCTAATTTCGATATTAACGTATAACAGCAAACTTCACATAATTAAATAACAAAATATTATTGACAGCCCTAACTTAACAACGTTAAAACACACCAGCTCCGAAGAGCTCGTAACAATGTTTGAAAATGATCATTGTTGTAGAAATCAAAGAGCAGCCGGGGAAGAGAGAAATGTAACCACACCATAGAAAAGCTCGAATTGCAGAGGAAACGATCGTCATTGTAGAATTCGCTTCATTGTTGCTGTCTTTTGTCATTTGCGCCGTTCAAAGACAACCTCTTGGATTGACGGACAGAGGTAAGTTCCCTTTATATATTTCCCCTTGTCGGCGCTTCGCTATCTCTGCTCGCCTGCCATTCAATTGGTAATTTCACTTAGGGTATAGGTATTAATCGTGAAATCTTGCTTCTAATCCCTAGAATTCTTGAAGTCTTGCTCATGGGTCTCTCAATTTATGTAATGCCTGGTGACCTCTAGTTGAAATTGTTCATGGGTCATTCCGCTTGTCCCATTGAGGATGTGGAAATAAGTTCCATATTCATATTTCTCTCAAACTACTCAATCTTCAATTGAAGCTGATACTTGGTTATACTCGCAGGTTCTGGCACTTGATGGGTATGCTTTCTCTTTCCCAATCTATTTGTAAACTGAACCCAGAAATTTATATTCCTTGTTTTTCATTTTCATTTTCAATGTAACTATTACACTTTTGGGTAATGTTAGTGGAAGCAATTTGTTTTGGTTGGTTCATTAGACTTAAAAAGGAAGTTGCATTCTGATTTAATTGATTGCATTCTTATTTGAGAGGTTTATCAGAGAGAGATACAAATCACTTCTTTTCTCGATATTTAAAGATTTAATTTGTTCCTATACACTCTGTGGGAAATCTCTTCAATCATAAAATTCATTGAGAGAAATAAGAGGAAAATTGTTCACACATATAAAACTGCTTTATAAGAAGTTATTGATTACATTCTGATTTGCTGCTTTTGGATTTGCTTGTTCATTCTAGGTAGAAGTGAAATATGGTTTGCCTGCTGTTATTCGTAAAGGAGGAAGTAATTGTAACTGTTAGTAATGGATAGTACTAATGGACTCGATAACTGAGAGCCAACCATTTAACCTGGCGGTAAGCTTACTTGACCAAAATTGCTGATTTTATTGGATTTTATATTTCTGAATATTTGTTTAAAATAGTTTCTTTTTGCTTACTCCACGGGCTGTAGTAGTGCATATTTACTATTTATTTAAATTGGTTCTGTTACTTGCAAAAAAATAACAGCAAAAAAAAAGAGAAAAAAACCATTACACTATAATCTAGTCGTCCAAGGTCAATGTACGTATGATGTTAAACACAAATCATCCGTACGCAAAAACATATTCAAACAAAGAGAAAAAACATTTTGCTTATTAAATTCCAACCAAACTATCGAGGAAGATGTAGCAATTCAAAATATTGAAGCCAAAAGGACTATCATGCATCATTAGGAGCCTCCCCTCTCCATTCAATCCATTCACAGAAATAATGGTAGTCCTAAGTAAACAACCAAGTTTATAATCATCCCTCTAACTGGATTCTTCAACTATAAAGCAAACTCTTCTTACACTAAAAACAATTGTATCTAGATGAATGTCTTCAATAGAGAACATAAAATTCCATTGAAAGAAATTGAGAGGAAAATTGTTGCACACATACAAAACTGCTTTACAAGAATCTTCAAGATAAGTTACGTATCCAAGAACACCCAATTTGCCATTGTAATCAACGACTACATTGTCTATGTTCAACAAACCATCAAGCAGTTTTTTATTGGTCCATGAACCATTGTTTACGTTCAAAGAGACAATATATCTGGAAGAGTAATGACGAGATTCTTCAGACATACAACCCAGAATATTGAAACCTTAAGACAAATATACTTAGCCTCAAAAATGTTTTTTTCTTTTGAAATAGTACCACAAAAGAGTCAGACCAAGATTTATGCCTCATGGGGTGGATGCATACCTTAATGATGTTTTCATCGTTAGAGTCTCTAAATACAACCAATAACAGGTAGTCATCAATGATTAGTCGTGTGTAAAGTAGTATACAACATTATCTAATAAAACATAATATTTGATATTATGAAAAATGACAAGCCAATTCTGTGACAACTGCAATATATTTTTGCGAATCACATAACAAAAATGAAATAGATCATAGTTCATTGTTGATCAAATTGTCTTGGAAATCAAACATTTGATGAGTACAAGGGTTACAAACAGTGAAGTGTGGTGTGCCTCCATCCTAATGTTTGAGGCAAAGAATACCACTGATGGAACCTACCAATGTAAACTTCTGTTTTTCTTCAAAATGGGGTTGAAGTTGAAGAATTTAAAATCAAGATAAGAGAGGTATTTATAAACAGTCATTTGCCGAGAATAGGGACACCTTCAATAATGAAAAGATTTAGGGATAAGTAGAGGAGCAAACACATATAGTGTTTTGCCATTCTAGCCTTTCTTTGTCAATGTCTTCATCACACCAGAATATGATAGTCTTCCATTGGAGCACTGACTTTTGGAGATGCTCCTGAACAAAAAGGGGATTATGCAGACTAACAGCCCAATTGCTACATACAAGATATTTGTCCACAAGTCATCAGCAAGTAATAGAGAGAGGATATTGAATATTCACTACAATTTTGGCCTATGGCAACACTAAAAATCTATTGTCTAAGATGCAAAAAGCATTTCCTAATTGTTTTGGTTAGGCAACGGTTTAGGACCATACTATATTTTACTGTTGCCTATTGTTTAAAGTAATAGTTTTTGAAAATCATTACCTTTAGTTAGACAATAGGCATGGTTTTCAACTAGCAACTAGTGTAATGGTTTTAAATTGTTGCCATTTCAGCAACAATAATAACCTGTTATGTGACCAGTAGGCAACAGTTTTCTACCAACAACTATAGCAACGAGGTTCAACTGTTGCCTCTTTTGGCAACAACAAAAAACCATTGCTCCTAAGGAATAGACAACTGTTTTCTTAGTGTTGCTAATATGCCTTTTTAACTATTAGGAAAAAAATTTGCTAATAAGGAATAGGCAACAATTTTCCTAGTGTTGGCATAATGTCCTACTATCAAACTGTAATATAAAAATAGTTGAATATAAGTAATAGGTAACAATTTTTTTTCCCAATATTCCAACGACAACTTTTTTGAAACATAAATCACATTTTACAAATACAACTTGAAAACTATTGTATGTATCTTTAGTATCTTAAAAAGAAATTTCATCACACATTGTATATTATTTCACATTAATATCCAACAAAAAAATTCGAACTACCAACTATAATATATGACTTAATTGATATAACTAAAAGGAGTGATGTCATACAAACTTCTAACAAAAGTTCACAACAAAAGTATTTGATCCAAAATATATACGGGAGATGTTCATCTTTGTGCTCTTCATGTGCATCCCTTTCGCCAACAAAGTGTTCCTGCGTAAAAGAATGTGACGTAATCATTACATATTTGTAAAAGTATTGGTGCACTTGAAGAGCACTAAAGTTCTATATGCTATATACGAGCATTTAATTTACCAATTAGCTTACAATAAAAATCAAGTTGTCCCAAAAGCAAGCCAAACGTTGCAACAAAATTGAACAAACTTGAATTTAAACATGTATGTTTTTAATGACAAAACCTTTGCTTCCATTGAAAATATTTATACTCTCTAACTGTCTAAAAGGTTGACTGTATGAGAACATATGCTCCATTAACAAGCAAAACAATCTATAATTTTTGAAGTCTCAAACATGAACCACCACATAAATAATCATTTACAATATTTCAAGAACTGTAATAAATCTAGATGACCAATCTACAGGAAAAAAAATGGCATGGCCAGTATAAGTAAATTGAGATGCAAAGAATATTACAAATTAAATAGTTGCACAAAAAAGAAACCTTTTCTTTTGTCTGAATTCTCCCCACGTCAGTGCATAAGTATCAGTACTATATTGCATATAAACAATACAAGTTTGTAGGTCCACTTTACAGTTTCTCCAAAGAATGATATTTAATTATTATAGCATGATACTTAATGAATATAGCATGGATACTTGAGCCATTTTAAGGTATGAGTGCTTCCTAAATAATATAACATTAAGGCAATGAGACACATGAGCCAACACAAGTGCAGAATTGAGAATGCTCGTTAGAATCTTCAAGTACTTATAACCACAATGAGCATGTGCAAAATCACAATTAAAATAAGAATAAGCCAGCATAACCAATAGCAAGCCACAAGTGTAACTAGATGTTGAAGCACATTAAAGTGTGCTCAGGTGTTGACCTAAGCTATACATTTACTAACAGGTTTAAGAAAGAAATAACTTACAAGCAGAGCTTGTGTCTTGCTCTTTCTTTGTCTGCATCAACAACATGAATGCGAAATAAATAATCATATTAAAATATTTTGTTAGCAAATGAAACTACAAAAGATCACTAATAAAGGTCATAGTCATGCCTTCTTCCCAATTGATTCCCACCATATCCATCAAGAAAGGGGGACAACAACAATATAAGCAGCCTAAACCAATACATTGTGCTAAAATGCATATGTTATATATATATATATATATATATATATATATATGCATGTACATATTGGATACAATTGAAGGGTTAATCTCCATGTTAATCCAGAAACCTAGTGTCAAAGATGTATATACTCAGATAGCTATAAAGAAATCCAACTGTTAACTCAAGAAGCATACCAAGAAGCTTAGCTTCTGTAGGTCGCAAAAGCAATTTTGCTGGCATTAGGTACGAAGCTTTTTCATGGATTGAACAATTCTAAACCATATAAAACAAAAAAAAGCTTTGGGACAGAAATCACAGGTATATAGGTAACCAAACATACATAAATAATTTATAGGTGTCCAGTAAAATTAAAAACCAATAAGCTATTGATCTGCAATGAAAGAGACGCAAGTACTTGGTGCATTTACTAACCCAAAAAAGAAAAAAAGTAACCTTTGGCTACAATTATTTTTTTCCTTAATCGTGATCTTTGAAAAGCTTATTTAACAAAAAAAAAAAAAACCTAGCAACAGGTGAAATTTTATAGCTCTAGGCTTTCAACTTTCCATCATGTAAAACCAGAAATAGTCCCCTTAACCCACGTAGCAGCCCACAAGAATCCTAATGTTCTTCTTACCGCAGGTTGTCACTATTATGCTCTCCCACTACAAGCTGCCCCAAGACTGTGAGAATCAATATAAGTTTGCAAGACCAGACGTTAGCTTCTGAAAAACATTAAGAAAAAAAAAATCCTTATTAAGGGTTTTAAAGTGGTGTATGCTACTTAACGTTATAATTAAGGGTTTTAAATTCATATTGCTCTTGGACATTTCAGTGAAGGAAAAGATTGTTAAGATCATTGGAAACAAATTTGCGAGCGAAGATGCTACTAAACAGGCAAGTTATACAAATCCAGCACATGTTTTACCTCTGCTTTGCTGCAATTTCGGAGCTTCATGTTCGACAATGGTGCAGAATTGTGAGATGGCGATGAAAATGGCATCGAACCTCTGCAAAAATGGTGTGAAGATGATATAAGAGGCTCGATTCGTGTCTCCACAGAAAGACAAGGAGCTTGATCGTGCTTAGAAAATTGAAACAATTTGAGCAACAATTGAGGTTCAGTCAAGGGAAGAATGATATACCCTTGGCTCTGAAATGTGGGGCCAAATGAAGTGGAGGCATTGTGATGTGTGTGAGGCTCAAGAAGAGACGCCTGAGGGAGAGAAGTGGAAGGAATCACCAAAATAATTTGAAGGGAAATTGCAAAAATACAAAGGGAGAGAAGGGAAAAATTAGTGAAAAAAAAAATTTATAAGAACTAATAGGTCTTTTTACTTTTTCTCCTTTCCCGCATAAAATTTCGATCAATTTCATATTGCCGTCCAAAAATTTATTTACTTTCTTTCATCTTTTCATCCAAATTCTTCTATACTAATACTTAAATTTTTTATATTTTAATTATTTTTTATTAAAGTAAAATAAGTTGGTAACTTTTAAATTTTAAATTATCATATAAAATATTTGGTATTCTTTAAATTTTAATTAAGTATGAAAATTTGGATTAAATTCCAGTCTTGAGCCAAATTTGATTTTATGCGCAATAAGTTTTTTCTAAATTTAATCAATACTCAAATGATGTAAAGGAGAACAATAAATTAAAATTGATGAAAAATTGAATGGCCTCGTTAATCTTATGTATTCCTTGATTTATTTTTATTTTTATTTTGAAAAATTAATCATAGCCATTTATAAATACGTTCTTCGTCAATTTTGCGACAAATTTTTATGAACAAAGTTTTTGAATTATTTCATTTGATTAATCTAAGGGAAAAAAAAGGTTCTTTACTTCATTAAAAAGTGTTATTATAAAGATTTTTTTATTAAAAAAATCAGAGGCAATAAGGACTTATTAGGAATGGTTTTTGTTTGTTGCAAAATTAAATGTTATAAGTTATAAACTAGTGTCTAAAATAGAAAGAATAGGCAATACTTAAAACTTATTTCCTATTTGAGTTTTGAGAATGACGTTTATTTATTGCAAAATCAAATCTTATGAGCCACACACTTAAATTGTTACTTAAATTAGAAATGATACACAACACTTGAAAAACTGTTTCCTATTTAAGTTTTAGGAATGATTTTTATTTGTTGCAAAATTTGATTTTATAAATCACATACTAAAATTGTTGCATAAAATAGAAAGGATCAGCAACACTTAAAACTTGTTCCATATATTGATTTTTTGGGAATGATTTTAAGGTGTTGCAAAATTAAATTTAATAGACTACACAATTAAACCATTGCTTAAAATGAAAAAAATAGGCAACGCTTAGAAACCATTCCTTATTTAAATTTTGGGAACAATATTAAGGTGTTGCATCTAAACTATTGCATAAGGTACATACTACATGGAACACTGAAAACGTCATTCCCTATTCCCCATTTAGGCTATAATTTTGTGATTGTTGCCATGAAAACTATTGCGAAAGGCCAAAAATGGTGTAGTGATTGTAACACTCCTAGCTTTAGTACCTTATTGATTTCTTAAATGAAGCGTTTGATTAGTATAAAAAAAATTCTTTATATTATTTAATTATAGAGATTTTAAAGTACAATATCTACAAACACACACACACATATTTCAAAAAATATTATGGGGGATAAAGATACAAAAATACCCCTACATCTACTACCTGGCATAATCTACAATTTGTCAAGTTATCAGTTATAGATCCTGAATTTTTCAAATGAGATCCATAGAAGATATGTTTAGCAATATAGCCTCAACCTTAAACATAAACTTGTGGGTCATCCTAATTTGGACACATCATAAAAATAATGAGAATTTATAATTTTTAATAAATAATAACAATAGTTAAAAAGTTCATGATAGTACTAGCATGGTTATATATACTACGTTTATAGTAACTAAATAAAAAAAGATATCATTTTATAACTTATGCTTAAATATCATCTTATCATGACTTAAATATTATAGAATAATATCATTTTATAACTTATGCATAAATATCTTCTTATCATGGTAGAATAATATGATGCATGTAGATTCATGGTAAGAAAAAAAATCTTTATCTTTATCATTTCTTTTTGCACATATCTATTAATTTTACTTATATGTGTGAATTAAAACCAAATTGCTAAATATATTCTCTAAAGTAAGGCATCCTCTAAAATACATTCATATATAGAGAATCAATCAAAGGTTGACTCTTTTTTACTCTTTTTTCTTTGAGAATCATCTGTCATAATTCTCCAAGATCACCCCCTTTTCATAACTCTTTTTTTCTTAGAATCACTTCTTGTTTCACATGAACTTGTATCAACTATTGATTCATAACTTTCTTTATCTTTATCTTTCTCATAAACAGGCTATTTTTTAAGTCATATAAATCCAATCTAGATATTTAAGAATAATTCAAGAAATTCCTTAATGCAAAAGATATGAAAAATTCAACATATAATTAACTTGCAACAAAGATATTATATCCTAATTTGGGTATTTAATAATAAAAGGCATAATTTATTGAACCTAATTATTTCATTTTATTGAAGCAAAATGCTAAATTAATTCTTTTGCATGATCATAAAATTACTATAACCATAAATTAAAATGCTCCAATATCTTAGTAGCAAAATGCTAAAAGAGTTATTATTTCTACATAAACGGCATAATTAATTTGGACATAGCCACTTTAATTTATGCATTCAAAATTATAAACTAATTCATGTAAAAATTACTATCATTTTGATAAAGTATTAATCACAAGATATTAAAGGAAGATAAAAATTTAAATTAATTTAAATATAAAACTAATATAATTACACTATGATCATAAATTTAAATATTAAAAAATATCTTAGTAAAATACTAAAAAAGGAAGTTATTATTTTTTCTTTCTTATCCCTACCCTAAAATTTTCCAAGTAGCGCGTTCTTTTCCTCCATTCTACTCTTTTTTTCCTTTTTTCACCCCCTCACTCGCGACCCTCTCTTTTCTTTCTCTTCTCTCGTCTCTAATGGGAAGTACTAGTATGACGAAAATGTGTAATAAGGATACAATTTCCTTCCTGCATTGCACGTAAATGGGTGCAGGCGACCCACTTCACAAATGGCTTCTGATGCCACGTGTGGGATAAGCATTATGTTACCTCATTTTAATGCAATTAACGGAAGGAAGCTTATGTGGCGTCAATATGGGGATTTGCAATGCATGTGAATGGCTTCCTATGCACGTTGCTTTTATCTTAGTAGTTAAGTTAGGGTTTATATATTATTTTATATAATAATTTTAATTTCCTTAATACTATTCTAATTAAATAATTATACTTAATTTATATAAAATTTTTTATTAATAAGTTTAACTTATATATCTCCAAAATCTCTAAGTAAAATATTTTTCTTCATGTAAATTTTACTATAACATATTTATTACTTAGCAAGATATTAAATTAATTCTAATTTTATTAAATAATTAGTATTACATCATTATTTAGTGCATTCTTTTTTAATACATGTATTTATTTAACTAAGTACAAAAATATCATAAAATCAAATAGCCATATTTACTAAACTTTTAACTTGTTATCATCTATTACAAAATTCACATAATTCACTTTAATAGTGATGATTTAAACATATAAAATATCCTAATTAATAGATACATCAAACCACACCACTTAATTTATGTCACATAAATTATTCACATATTTTAAGTATAGGAGGGTGTTACAAGTATTGCTTCTTGAGGACAAGCCACAACCATTCTAAAAAAGTGAAGACATGTTGGGCTCACAATGTTTGAACTTTTAACAAAGCAGCAAGTTAATTGAGGAAAGAAAATGTGAACGATATGATCACATAGGCAATTTTAAAGAAGCATCATGTTAACGTTCGGCCATGGAAGGAAAGCTGGTTTCCTCAGTCAAAAACGTTTATTGTTTATTGGAAACTGATAAGAACAGTTATAGGGATGAGGGCTAATAGATGGGTGATGGAATCGAAGCGTCTTTACTGATAACATAGATGTTTTGAATGTCATTGCTCCCATTAATTGCTTTATTTAAATAACATTTTATTGTTCCTGCACATCGGAATCCCCCATATGCCTCCCACATTATTTCTTGCTAATTAACATTGGGCCCAGTGTCTGTAAATAAGAAAAGAAGCCCAGCCCATAACTGAACATTTTTTCTGTACCAGTCAAGCCCAGCCCATAAGATGATATCCAATTCTATTTGTTTTTAAATTGCCATTGGTTTTTGCTTTATTGCCTTATTTCCTTTCGGACCATTTTCATATTAAGATTATTTATCTTGCTGATTGTTACTTAGATTCAAATTTCAGTTAACTTTCAAGCACCACTATTTGTCTTTAAAGGTTCTCCATTTTTCGATTCTTTCATTCTGATTCTGGTGCTTTAGAATTTCTGAATTATTACAACATTTCTCCTGCTCATAAGGCTGCTTCTTCTGCACTAGCAATCACAGCCGTTGGTTATGCCCACATATGAGAAGATACTGGCATGGACTTCCCAAATTTGTCCAGCTTGGTGAGACAATTCATGCTGTTTCCGATTTGTATATATATATATATATATATATATTTGATTACAATGAACTCTGCTTTCAGTATTATCTGGTTTTTGCTTCATCTAAACATGCGACATGGAAAACTTGTAGAAAGTTCTGACCTGGAAAATAAACTAACTACAATAATCAGATAACACGAAAGCAATGATCTGAGTCTATAAAAAACTTGATTTTATCTTGTTAAGTTATAGCTAGTTTTAATTTGCACTATTCTTTAGCTTCAACTAACCTTTATGAATTCTGGAATATGCTTCCTTCTGCAGGGTACTTCATATGCTGATACATAGCACTTAATAGGAAGATTTAATTTATATGATGTTTTGTTTGGAATAGAATCAACATGCTATGGTAGCATTTTCACTTTCAGGACATAATTTCCCTTTCTGTACTAGATCAATTACCAATAGAACGGATTGGAGGAGATATAAGACATGACAACACAATATTTTATGCCTGCCATTGTTAGGTAACAGCTACCAATAAACCAGGCAATAATCAAATAACTAATGAAATGTGCCGATAATTTTAAATCTACCAATAACCAGGCAGGGGCTTTTAGGCATGCATCTATTTGATAGGCGAAAAATTTTATTCCAAGACATTGGTTGAGGATGTGGCCTCACATTTTCGTGGTAAATATTATGATAGAGTTAATTGTCCCTTTATAGAGTATGGATTACTCAAGGAATGTTCTATTCATGGCTTAGATCCATATAAAGAGATGGCGCATTCATGACTTTCATTAATTTGCTGCTCCTAATGTTGTCAATTACTATTTTGGCCATTTTGAGGCTAGATTTGTCCTAACATCATTTAGTTACATAGTTGTAGTATGTGATATATATATGTATTCCTTTGTTTCAGATTGATATCCATTTAAGCAGTTGTCTATGTTGTTGACCATGAGATGATATGCACAAGGGTAAGAGCATGGTTTTGGTTTAGATGGCTTTATATTTGTATCATTAGGTTGTACCCTTCCCAGGTTTAACTTGTCCATTCTTCTAGGTTTTTGTTGAGAATATTATATTTTACAAGTAGATGTTCCATGTTTCAAGACTAGATCACTTAACATGATGAAAGAGCTCTCAAGTATCATAAAGACATCAAGTGGAGTAAACTAGACAATCCTAAGGGATTCAAGCTATAGTACACTACATATATTATGCCATGTACAAAGTCTAATGTTTTTAGAAAAATATATAACAAGATCACACTTCTATTACTATGGACAAACAATATTTGTATTCATAAATTTGCATTTTAAGTAATAAAATTCTTATGGTTTTTATTTGTTAGCAATTACTTTATTTGATAGCAATTAATTTCAAGGCAACAAAAAAAAATTTGAAAGAAAAAAGGACTTTGCTGCATATAGTGGTGGTTTAAACAACCATTATAATTCCAAACACGGATTAGAAAATAGAATTTCCATTTAGAATATATGAAGGGATTTAAAGATAAATTGGATACAGAATTTGTGTCCCTAATTTAAGATGAATTTAGAGATAGAATATTTCATCTCTAATTTACAAATGGATTTTGAGAAGGAATTTTTCATTACTAATGTAGAAATGGATTAGATATGAAATTTTTTTCTCTAATCTAGAAATGAACTTAGAGATGGAATATTCCATCTCAAATGTAGATACGACATTAGAGATAGAATTTTTCAATATAATTTAGAAATGAATTAAGGATGAAATATATATTCTATCTCTAAATAGGGATTTTTCCATCCTAGAAATTAGCAATGAATACCTTTCAAGATAGAATTTTCCATCTTTGAATTTTAGACATAACTCTTTTTTATGTCTTAATTTTTTTGCAACACCAAAATTAGAGACACAATATTTTCCATCTCTCATTGTTTATTTTTCCATCTCTAATCTCATTCTTTCTTGTAATATTACCTTTTTGTAGAAGATTCTCTCTTTTTCTTAGAAGCCACAAGAGAGAATGCCATTGTTATAAAGAATATATTAGATGCTTACAATTTAATGCAACCCTTTTATTGATTACGAGTAATTTAGTTATTAATTATTTGGTTTACTTATAGCAGAATTTATTTAATCTCTTACTTACCACATAAATAGTAAGAAAATTACACAACTCATAGATGGGGGATCTAAATTTTTCCACGTCATTAAGATAGTACAGGCATAAAAATCATAGCATTCAGTAGATATCCTTATAGTGAGGATATCATCATACATACATCATCATATCATTTAGCCAATTAGTATTCAAGGTAGACATATGTATATATCATACAAATAAAAGCAATCCCTAAATTAAAAGTCACTAGTTATTTAGGGAGCAAATATGTACAAACAAACAGGCTTAATACTCTCATGTTCCATGACTCTGGAACCTAATTATTCAAATTTAGCATTGCTGGCACATTAGGCACCATAAGACTGGCTTTTTCTGAGTCTCCTCTATAGCTATCATGGTCTTCATGTTTATAATCACTCAAAATTGACCAATGTTCGGAATATGTACGTATAGCCATTCTACCTTTACTATGTATTTAGTTATAGGTATTTTTATTCTTTGAACAGATTATCTCACCAAGTGAGAATCATAATAATTCTCAATAAAAACCATCATAAGTTTAAAAATAAATAATAGTTCAATAGTCTCATGTGTAGAAAATATTTTTATACCTCTTGTTTGTTTGAGATCAAATTGGCATCATATATATAAAAGAATAAATGGCATGGCAAACTCATAGATTATACATAGCTAATAAATTTGGTGGCATTAAGAATGATAATCACATATCATTAGCCATAAATACAAGTCATCATTAAAATTCCTTATAATCATGTATCTTAACATGCTAGGGCATTAATCATAAACTCATCTAGTAGAAACATAGCTCCATCCTCAGTGACATAGTTAGGACAGATTAAAAGATGTATAAACTCTATACCTAGTATCCTATACCACTGAGTATAAACCTAAGATTTTGCAAAGCCACTTAACTAAGGGTGGACGAATATTTTTTTTTTCTAGTCTATCAAAACTAAACATGAAGATAACCATTAGAGTCTCCATAATAAGTATTAATATAAAAACCAATCATAAAAAATGCTATCTAAGGTATCTCTTAGAGTGGATCTATATCACATGTAAAAGAAATAAGGTTTCTTAATCCATTTGCAAAGAGAAGCTTAATCCTCAAAGGGAAGATGATCCATCTCTACAGAGAAGCTCCATTTTGTGAAGAAAAGGTGATATGGAGATCATCTTCGAAGAATCATCTCTCCTAGATACTAATGTCATCTAAAATTTAATTATCACAATTATGCCCAAAATATAATCATGATATTGTGAGATGTTTATACCACTGAGTATAAACCTAAGATTTTGCAAAGCCACTTAACTAAGGGTGGACGAATATTTTTTTTTTCTAGTCTATCAAAACTAAACATGAAGATAACCATTAGAGTCTCCATAATAAGTATTAATATAAAAACCAATCATAAAAAATGCTATCTAAGGTATCTCTTAGAGTGGATCTATATCACATGTAAAAGAAATAAGGTTTCTTAATCCATTTGCAAAGAGAAGCTTAATCCTCAAAGGGAAGATGATCCATCTCTACAGAGAAGCTCCATTTTGTGAAGAAAAGGTGATATGGAGATCATCTTCGAAGAATCATCTCTCCTAGATACTAATGTCATCTAAAATTTAATTATCACAATTATGCCCAAAATATAATCATGATATTGTGAGATGTTTATACCACTGAGTATAAACCTAAGATTTTGCAAAGCCACTTAACTAAGGGTGGACGAATATTTTTTTTTTCTAGTCTATCAAAACTAAACATGAAGATAACCATTAGAGTCTCCATAATAAGTATTAATATAAAAACCAATCATAAAAAATGCTATCTAAGGTATCTCTTAGAGTGGATCTATATCACATGTAAAAGAAATAAGGTTTCTTAATCCATTTGCAAAGAGAAGCTTAATCCTCAAAGGGAAGATGATCCATCTCTACAGAGAAGCTCCATTTTGTGAAGAAAAGGTGATATGGAGATCATCTTCGAAGAATCATCTCTCCTAGATACTAATGTCATCTAAAATTTAATTATCACAATTATGCCCAAAATATAATCATGATATTGTGAGATGTTTATACCACTGAGTATAAACCTAAGATTTTGCAAAGCCACTTAACTAAGGGTGGACGAATATTTTTTTTTTTTCTAGTCTATCAAAACTAAACATGAAGATAACCATTAGAGTCTCCATAATAAGTATTAATATAAAAACCAATCATAAAAAATGCTATCTAAGGTATCTCTTAGAGTGGATCTATATCACATGTAAAAGAAATAAGGTTTCTTAATCCATTTGCAAAGAGAAGCTTAATCCTCAAAGGGAAGATGATCCATCTCTACAGAGAAGCTCCATTTTGTGAAGAAAAGGTGATATGGAGATCATCTTCGAAGAATCATCTCTCCTAGATACTAATGTCATCTAAAATTTAATTATCACAATTATGCCCAAAATATAATCATGATATTGTGAGATGTTTATACCACTGAGTATAAACCTAAGATTTTGCAAAGCCACTTAACTAAGGGTGGACGAATATTTTTTTTTTCTAGTCTATCAAAACTAAACATGAAGATAACCATTAGAGTCTCCATAATAAGTATTAATATAAAAACCAATCATAAAAAATGCTATCTAAGGTATCTCTTAGAGTGGATCTATATCACATGTAAAAGAAATAAGGTTTCTTAATCCATTTGCAAAGAGAAGCTTAATCCTCAAAGGGAAGATGATCCATCTCTACAGAGAAGCTCCATTTTGTGAAGAAAAGGTGATATGGAGATCATCTTCGAAGAATCATCTCTCCTAGATACTAATGTCATCTAAAATTTAATTATCACAATTATGCCCAAAATATAATCATGATATTGTGAGATGTTGAATATTCAATCTTAGAAGAATAACTTATTAATTCATATCAATTCATTAAAGTATTCATATATATATATATATATATAGATATTATTACATAACATACAAGTTACAAAGTCTCCTAATTTCCCCTTCCTCTTAAACATGCCTTTTAGTGTCTTTGCTATTTTAAATGTCCATAGTCCATATCTAGTAGTCCTAAGCACTAGTCATCCATACATGGGTGTTGTTAAGGGTCTGATATTCCATGTATAGGAATACTGGTATATAAGGGAATACATTCATCTATACATATGCATTGTTTAGAGTTGAGTCTTCTATTTATAGGAATTATAGTCTATGAATGAGTAAGGTCATCTATGCATAGGTACCTTTTGAAATAAAATCATTTATGCATAGGGTCCATGTACACATTCAAAAATAAGGATTATTATTATAAGTTTAGTTTATTGGTGTTGAAAGTTTCAAGGAAACAAATGAAGAAACTTAGGTAACAATTAGTCATAGAGGAAGAATTACAAGTTAAAAGATTGAATGAGGATCCCTAATATCTTATACACCTTAATTTACATTTATACTAGGTGTTAAATAAAAATCCCTAAAAAATATCATAAAAATTCACATTTTCTTCTATTATAACAGCTATGGCACTACGACACTAGACAAGAATGGCCATGGTGCTGAGTTATCTCTTACCTTTTAAAATGTATACATTCGGAGAGTTTTCTCATTTTCTAACCTTAGAACAACAAAACAACTCTCAAACCACATTTTAAATGTTCAAGTTGAAATTAGCTATGGTTAAGTTTTAGAGAGAAAAAATAAAGATGGTAAGCCTAATAAAGCTTCTAACTCATTTCAACTATACCATAACTATTTAAACTCATTAGGGACATCATTCAAGGCAAAATCCAAGGTCAAATTTGAAAATATAAAAGGTAACCATAACACCCTAGAGAGAGAAAAAGCATGAAGTATGAAGAAAATGAAGCTTTATCATCAAGTAATCATATAGGAAGCATTTAATCATAACAAAAACATGAACTATAGCTTTTAAAAGCATCACACAAGCCAAACTGAGACTTCACCATTAAAGGCTCTAGCTTTTGAGTTAGAGAGAGAGAAACAGAACACAAAAAAGGAAGAAGGAAGAATTATTGACCAATCTAAAACATAGTGAAACAACAAATGTCTTACCTTGATAAACATTGAATTTGGCTAGTAAATCTGCTCCTCCTTCCTTATTCTTCCTCCTTTATTCTTTTGTGTTTCCTCCTCTTTAACTCTCTCTCTCTCTCTCTCTCTCTCTCTTCTTTGCTTCTAAGTTTCTTACTTTCTTTAATGCTCTAGTGTAGCAAATGAAATGAATGGAGTGTATAATTTTGGGTACAGTTGGTCTCTACCAAGTTCACTGAAATCTAGCTTCTTTCTCTCTTGCATGTTCTTGACTTCCTTGTGAAGTCAAGGAATTGACTTGCTAACAAATAAAAATTTATCTATTTCAGTTAATACTAGTATAAAAATTATTATTAATTATAGAAAGATGTAAATTAAAATTTTCAAGCTTTCGAGTTCATTATTATTAAAGCTTTAGTTTTTTCATAGGATTTACATTTTGGCATAGGCTAAAATTACACTTTAGTCTTGCTAAAATTACATTTTAGTCTTATAAAAAATTATAAGTTTTTACCCTAAACTTTTACTAATATAATTTGACCACTTGAATTTCACCTAAAAACTTTCATTTCTCAAATATTTTTTTTATGATTTTCAAGTATTCGTGGCCTTGAAAGTTTCTAAAATTTAGTTTCCTAATTATTTATTTCATAATTTCTTCTAATTTTTTAATTACTAATAATTCCAATTAATTCTAAAAAATCCTTGAAAATTCATTTTAAATCCCAAAAAATTCTAATTTTTTTAATAGTTTATAAATATAACATTTACTAAATCTTCGCCATTTGACTATGCCTTAGTTCCCAATTGTTTTTCTAATATTAGTTAATTTACTTTAAGTTGCTTAATTATTATTAACTACATTCCAATTGGGAAGAGGACATTGCATTTAGCATCATGGTAGCATATAAATTTCGAGAAGTCATGTGTTTTCTTCCCAAAAAATTCACCTCAGGAACTTAAAGATAAGATTTACCAAACCAAAAGTCTCAAATAATTGGGTGAGGTTAGACCGACAGTCCATAGAGCTAGTTTTTACCTTAATGAATCCATATGATTTCATATATATGATTATGTTTGATATTTGAATGTTTATTATGCATACTTGTTCCTTTTGACATGGAAATATACCTTGTAAGTGTGCTTAAAGGATGAAAGAGCTATTGAAATTCATAGAATCTCACTCCCTTCCATATGATTTCTAATAATGTCTAGGGAACTCACAAAGAAGCAAAGATGGAGACCAAAGAACATAAATGGCTACACTTTGGCAATTGTTTAGAATTTTGTGTATTTTGTTGCACATGAGAAGATGTATACGATTATTTTGTGATGTAACCATTCCTACAAATGTAAAAGTATAGGATTATGATGTAAATGTTATTTGTGAATATAAATGTGCAAGATTATGCAATTTGACCATATGTGAGCCATGAAATATGTATGTGTAATGACAAGTGAATGAGTGAGTTTGAGTTGCATGAAATTTAGGATATGATAAATAGTTATATGTGGTGTATTTTACATTTGAAACATGCTCAGTTGTCACTTGAGTTGAGGGAGTCCATTTTGAACCACTTGAATTCCAATTTGCACCAATTTGAGCTATCTTTTGCACATGAACCAAAACTAGACCAAATGAGTGAATTTTTGATAAAATTTGGCAAGCATTTAAAGATCATTTAGAGCTTTTCACAAGGTTAAAGAATACAATTTTTAGAGTTTTATAAAATTTATTATGATTTTTTAAAATTGGCTAAAAATTGTAAAAATTACTGGGCACTGTTTATATAGTCTAGATATGATGTTTCATGCATTTGAGGGGTCAAATGAACTCTAATACTTATAAAATTTTACAAACTAATTGATGTTATAAACTTTCCATAGCTTGCAAGTTTGCATGAATGAGAGCTGTGTAGCCAAAGATATACATGTCTAAAGTTTAGGTTCTAGTTTGTGTCTAAAAACAATAGCAGTTATTGTTCTATTAGATTTTCGTAACCCAAATGAACTTGTTTTGGCTTAAAATTTTTATAACATATAGTTCACGTTCTAAACTTTCCATAAACAACTAATTTACATGAATCAAAATTTTGTAACTCAAAATATGAATTTTTAAAGTTGGTGTCTAATATGTGGACTTGTGTAAATGTGGTAGTTTGGAGCATAAGACTTAAGATCCGAAAATTATGCTTCATTTACAATGTACCATGCTGAACAAACTTGTTTAGTATAAACCTTGGGATTTATATGATGAAATTTTGTAATTGTGCCTATTTGGGGAAATTGAGCCTTTAATGCCAATATTTTTTGCTGTTAAAAGTATTAAAGATAGGAAACTGATATTATCAGCATGGGATGATATAAAATATGTTCTTATTCTTTGATGGCATGATGGTGATCATAGTTTCTTCTTGGAATTCCTCATTCTTCTTTTTCTTGTTAATCTTGTCGAGGTATATGTAACTATTGAAACCAGTCACTGCATTTGCTTCTCTGTACTGTATGGTTGCCAAGTCATATGCTGTAGCTGATTCCTCTTGAATACCTTCAAGATTAGTAGCCAAAAGTAGTTAATTAAAATTGGATTAAATTAGTCATTTTTTTCCCATAGTTTTGAAATTTTTTTATTTGGTACATGAGCTGGGTTAATCATGTGAACTATTAACACCAAAAATACTTAGTTACATATAATATATAAGTTAAAATATACAAAATTTCTTAAACTTTGAGTTATATGTTAACAATTTCTTAACATTTAATACTTGACGATGAACCCATTATGTGTAAGTGATCTCTTTGTTAGTTAATTCGTTATTTTACTAATAGAAGTGTAATATAAGAGTTATTTGTACATAACTCAAAATTCAACATAATTATTTTTACCAAAAAAAAATTAGGGGTTCATTTAATTTGATGTGTTACTATTTTGTTAGTAAATTAACAAATTTATTAACGGTTGAAATTATTTACATATAATTCGAAATTTAAAAAAATTATATATATATATATATATATTGTGTACAATAAACTAATAAACAATAAAGAGGGTGCTTAATGAGATGTATTTGCTAGTCATCTTGATGAATTTCAATTAGCATGATCCAAGGCAACTTACTCTAATAAGTTACTCCATTAGGTATCAACAACCTTCTCTTTTTGTTAGTACGGATAATATATATTCTATGGTAAAATTCAAAGACATATTAACGAATATTTAATGATTAGAATTGAATTTAAAAAATAATAAAATTATGGAAACTTTATTACGAATTTTAAATTATAAAAACTAAATTAAAATTTGACTAACAAACAATTATGTTACATAAAAAATGAATTTGTGACTATTTAATGAATCAAGCCAACCCTAGACTCGGAGATTTGCAGCATGGAATCTGAAAAAGTTGAACTTTACGTACTATGGCAGAGAGAATGATAAAAATTAACAACAAAAAGTAGTAATTAAAAATGTGTTTCTGACTATTTAATGAATTAAACGAAAAAAAATACCCAAAAAAAGATAGCTTTATGATACAAAATCTAAGAAAGTCGAACATCACGTGCCATGGCTAGGATTAGAATTCACGTGACCACTGGGCGTTTGTTAGAGGCTAGTGTTATTGATCTAGTCTCTTTTTTAAAAAAAATCTATATATCTTTGAGCTAAATACTAAAATATTGATCCAACTGACGAGTTTTGAATTTTTGTTCATCTTTAAAAATTAACCTCAACTTTTTTGAAATAAAAGATTACTTTGGACTGACATTTTGAGAGGATATTGTGGATTAAGGCTGCATGAGCTGTGCGTTATGAAAAGAAAAATATACAAACACTTTTTTTAGTTTTATTAAAATTACACACCTTTTTATTTTTAAAATATATACAAATTTCTCTTAAAATAAAAAATTATCTTACACTTTAGTCTCATTTTAAATTTTTTTAACCAAAATAAACTCTATTTATAATTTTTTTATTTTTAAAAAATATATTTAAGTTAATAAAAAGTATTTTAGTAAAAAAAATTTAAAATTAGACTAAAGTATAAAATAATTTTTTATTTCAAGAATTTTTTTTTTATATTTTAGAAATAAAAAATGGGTATAATTTTAATACAATTAAACAAAAAAATTGTATAATTTACTTCAAAGAAAATACAAAGTCGAAAGACCCGCACTCTCCAACAATATAAGCAAACTACGCGCTATTGTGGGTCAAGGGCTCATTGTCAAAGTGTTGGGTTGGTGTTAGGCAACTAATAGTGCACGAAACTTGGCTAAGCCTAAAAAAGAATTGATATGTGTGTGTGTGTGTATATATATATATATATAACAATTTTGAAAATTAAAATATGAAAAAAAATAGTTTAAACGATTTATCTTTTAAAAGGTACTTTTTTCTTTTTTAAGAGAAAACAACTCAAACCTTTTTTTTTCACTCCCTTGTGGTAATTAATTGAAAAAAAAAGTTACAAAAATAAGACAAAAGTAACCTTAGTTCCATAATTGACAAAAATAAAATAAATAAAATTCTATTTTCGTCCTTCAGAATGACCTATAGAGTATAGGAATATTAGCGGAAAACCAAAAAAGATCACTAGCACATATTGAATGCTGTATTATCTTTATGGCTTTCCATGATTGTGACGTTGGCATTCATTCAGGGAGACTTGGGATCAACAGCTTTAAATCCTGATCTCTACACATCACTCCCTCGTGCTGCCCCTTTGAACACATTGGGCCCATTAGTAAAAGAGCGAGGAGGGGAGAGGGAAGGCACGTGACTTGCTGTATGCACTATGCTGCATTAACTCTCCTATTTTCAATTAATCCCCACAAGGTCAAAGTAGAGATTGGTGCATTGCAGCATGTGGACAAAAGTTGTCCAGCAGATTTCAAACCCTCAGACATGATTCACGATACAACAAAATTTGAAGCATTATTTTGTGCTTGCGGTGTGTTTTGTATTTTTATTCTATGTTTGAAATGTCAATATTTCATATAGTGAACTTAATGTTTATTAATAAACTAAAATTTGAAGCGTCATTTTGTGCTTGTTATGTGTTTTGTGTGCTTTTGGGGTTTCTATTTTATGCTTAAAATGTCCTTACCTCATATGGTGAACCTAATGTTTACTAAACGAAATGATGGATTTCAATATCTGAGAAGACATGATTCACTTTGAGATCATGACAATAAAATTTGAAGTGTTATGTTACGTGATTTATGTGAGTGTTTGCAGAGACAAAGCCAAACTGGTTCTCTTGGAAGGCCAAAATGAAAAGTTTCAAAGGTGAGGGGGTCCTGACCAAATTTTTGCATAGCATGTATTGAGAATTTTAGAAAGGTAGGGGGCCCGGCCCCCAGCTGTCTCCCCTTGCTTTTGCCCATAAAATACGTGTAAGGCATGCAAATAATTTCAAAATACTTCTAACTTGAAATTTTTTTATTAGTAAACATAAAAGTTGGGAGATAATCTATAAAACTAGAAGGATCTTTGGAAACTATATTTCAAACAAATGTTAAGATGTACTCTCTCATATTAATCTAGTGCATTTACGATTTCACTCTCAAAGCATTCCATAGAAAAATCAAACCCAAAATTAATATAAAATATTATTTCATTTTACTGATTGTCTAAACCAACAACTTTACCATTTTAGCAAGAGGAAAAAAAAAAAGAATTTAATGGTCTCATGAAACACAATGTTATATTATCTATTTCCACATCTCTTTGTGCCGGGGACAGAGACAAAGGGGAAATTAGTACTTATTAATACTTTCTCCCACTTATCCATTTGCACATGCCATAGTAATATTTGAACGTGAGGATCAAGATTCACTACTTTGAACCCTTCATGAAATTTACCACTATATCATCACTATTACAATTTTCCAAGACCAAACATCGAGAAAAAGATTTTATTTTTATGAAGGGAAAGAGAATAAAACTTACTATATGCGCCCAAGTAAAAGAAAACTTGTTGCCTAATACTCTTCCAATTTGCTTCCTCTCAACAATTATGATGATGCATATTCAAATCCAACAATAACTTTTGTATTAATCACAGTTTAATATTCAATCTCTTGTCAACTTATAACTAGAATTGATCATGGATCAAAAAGTTTAACTATAAGTTTGGCTTACATCAATTTTTAAAGGGCTCAAAAAATTCAACTAATAATCAAGTTTATTTTTTTTTAGTGAAATGATTAAAAATATTCTTGAGTTTTTTTTTATGTCAAAAGTAATTACTTTGTAACATTTTGAAGTGTTATTTCAATCGTGATACAACAAATTTTAAAGCGTCAATTGTACTTATGGTGTATTTTGTGTGAGTATCTGATGTTTTTTTGTTCAATGTTTGAAGTGTTACTACTTCATATGGTGGACCAATTGTTTACTAATAAACAGAAACGTTAGATTCCAATCTTCAAGACAACCTGATTCAATGTAAGATATTAGATATTGATATCATAGTAAACATTGAAACGTGTTTTATAATGATCTAATTTTGTCCTTTATAACATCTTTATTCACATTTAAGCCTAGGAGAGCTTAGTAGAATGAAGAGTACCAGAAACATATGTAGAGAAATTTAAGAAATTGCATGATAGATTGTGTGAGATCCAGTTACATGAAGAGTGACCCACCTTAAATAAACTAAGGCAGCAACAAAAAGCTGTATGTGAGCATTGGCAATGATAAAGAAGACACACAATCAAAACACATAATAATAAGGGTCTTTAAAAAATTACTAAGTAAAAAATATTAAAAAATAAAAATAAACAAAGGTAATGGATCCCACATTAAAAAAAAAAGGCTTAAATATAAATAACCTTCTTGAACTTTAGGTTATATGTAGAGAACGCCCTTGAGTTGCAAAAGATAACACTTGTCCCCCTTGAATTTTCAATATTATGCCATGTCAAACTAAAAGTTGCCTCATTAGAATCCAACTAATAGTTGAAATTAGTCATTTTGCAAGGCAACAAAATGCACAACATTAACCAACCACTCCCTAAAATGTACAGTAGGATCCTTATCTTCATCTTGTTGATTTGTTCTTAATAAATATGGTAGGGTCTCCTTCATCCTTTGAACATTGGCAAAATCTAGTGACTTCTTCATTGCGGTAGGATTTCCTTCATCGTTAGGGATGGAATCCAATCTTGATTTGAAGAATGGGGAAAAATGATCTCACAGTATGTGGAAAGCCAAGGCACTGCATTACGCCATTTGATTTGCATATCCTCTTCCTTAATGGTGGTGATGTCACTTAAGTGTATACTAAAATTTTACAATGTTGTTTCTTGTTTACACTTGTTTCCATTTTTATCTTATTTTGTGGTTGTTTTGTATTGTGCTTTTATTTGTCTAAGCCATATTATGACAATGACCAAAGAAAGGAGATTAGGCAAGACTATGAGTCGAGAGCTTTGATTGTTGGATTTTAATTTCAATATCTGTAGTTTGTGGAATTTTGAAAAGTATATGTATTGTCACTATAATTTAGTAGCTCTTCTACTATAGAATATAGTAAGCAGTAGTATTCTTTATATTGTTTAATATAGAAATGCAAACTTGGAAGACTTTGATTCTAAACTTTGTAATTCTTTTTTTAGTGGCATAATTGGTAGACAAATAATTTAAGTTCCCATGCTACAAAGGTTTGGAGTGCATACAAAGATAATAAACATGATTGCTTCCTTCCTTCAAATGCTCAATATGCAATAGTTGACATGGATAGTCTAATTGAGAGTTCATCTTCATCAAGACTCACTTATGCACTTACAGCTAAAAGACAAGCGAAGGAGTTATTAAACTAAGTATGGTCATTGAGCTCTTTGTTTAGGAGTTACTTGTCCAAGTTGAATACTATATTTGGATAGAAAATTAAAATTAAGGAATGACAAATGAGGAAGATGGGTGGTGTCCATGCCCTTGTGCAATTGGAGGAAGACATGTAAGGGGGAAAATTATTGAAGATTAAATTTTAGCTTTGCATTTCACTTAGCTCTACATCTAAAGGAAACTAGTTGTAATTAGTGAAACCATATAATTGATTAGCTCTACATGTAAAGGAAGTGTTTCATGCAAATATAGTTACATTACTTTTTTGGCTTTTTGTAATTCTCCTTTTATAGAAAAGAAATATTTTAAAATGTTGATCATATTTTTACCATTTGTCATTGCCCATGTACTTTGAGAATAAATAGTCCCATTTGTATCAAATATCTAACTCAGGATGGAAGGGATATTGAGGGTTGAAAGATTTGTTGTGTCATTAGAAGATTTTTAGCTTTTTTTAATAGTAAAAGAAAAAAGGGATCTATGGTTTATTCCCAAAAGTATTAATAGCTAGTATGCTTAACAAGCTTTTTTCATTTTAATACACTTAATCAATTAACAAGATAAATGGCTAACAAGAACAATATGATTACCAAGCATATCCATTGATTGTTAAATATCTCCAGTGAGTTCGATAATATTCATGATTCCTAGAAAAAAAATTAAATTTAGAAATATGAAATTATGAATTCAATTTAAGAAGAGCATAACAAAAATGAACTTTCCATCACATTTTTCCCTTCCACAAAGTATTCATAATTACAATAGAACCAAATACTCATAAATAGGAACAAGTCAAAATAAGGTTATCCAAAGTTGGAAATTTTATTTGTAATGCCAATATTAAGCAACAAGTTTAATGTTGAACTAGCTTAGTACATATTTACATTGAAAATGAACTAGTTCAATACACATTTACAAAAAGAAGTTCCAAAACTAACTTCCAAGACAACTCATCTATATTCCTCAAATAGTTGCAAAAATGAGTTTAAAACTAACCTCTAAGATGACTCATCTATATTCCTTAAACAACTTCAAAAATGACTTCCAAAACAACTTACAATTTCTTCATTAGTGAATTCTTTGGGGTTTCTTACTCAATAGCTATGAAAACAAAAGCCTATTGATATATTCAATGTTATACAAATCAATCCATTGAATGTATTATTAATAAAACTTACAAATTATTGGCATAAATATATTGCTTTTCTCTGCTTGTTGTAATACCATAGTTCATTAGCCTCCTTAAACCATTATCTATGCTTGATTTCACACCCTCACATGGAAAAACAATAAATTTAATGAATAAATTTGTATTACGTAGAATTGTAAAAATTCATTTTTCACTCTGTAAACCCTATGAACTCCTCAATATCATTCTTTACTTATAATCAATCTATACAAGTCATAAGTATCAAAGGATAAAATAAGCTTCATGGATTACAAGTCATACATCATAAAAATGCAAAGATGCTTTCGGGTCCACAATTTAGATTTTTGATATCAACTTTGAAAAATCAAAATTAATTCTAAAAAAATTGAAATCAAGCAAATGATAGCTTTTTGAAATGCCCTGAATGTCAACTACAATTTGAAAATCATTTCAAGCCATGAGAATATCAATTGGACTATGATTGATAATAGAATAGCACTAAAGATCCTGTTGCCTAGGTTTGCTATCACAAGTTACTGATATAAATTTCAAAAATTTATAACTAATTCTAAAAAAATCAAAATCTAGAAAACCATGCCGTTCTAGAAAGTTATGAATATTAAATAAAGGTTAAAAATAACTTCAGACCAAAATAAAAGTGTTTAGCCCACAAAAACTGATAGAACAATAATAGAGGTTTGACTGCATCTATGATATTGATATGAAATTTTAAAAATTTGATTCTCCTTCTACAGACCTCTAAATAGGGTGATCTCAATGGCTGCAAAAATATTATCATGTTTAATTTATGTCTCTAAAATTTCATAGCCATTGGATACCATTTGTCTCATTGATAACACAGAGAGAGCAACTGACCAAATGAATAGTATATTTGCCAATTTTGTCAAATTTTGTCAATTTTGAAAAATCATAAAAAATTTTCTAGAATCCCAAATTAGGTGTTCTTTTGCTCTATGGAAAGCTCTAGACAAGGCCTATATACATGCCAAATTTCATGCCAAGACTAACTCATTTGTTCAGATTTTGACATAGCTCGAGAATATGGTAATTCTTGGTACCATGCAAGGGTCAAACTTATTCCAAATAGCCTCCTAATCACTCTACCACAACTTGAGCACATTTTGAAGCATAAACATAGGATATATATAAGCTTTCTAAATGGTTCAAACTACCATACATCTCAAACTCACTATGTCACATGCATAATTACACATTCAAGATTGGGCTCTTAAGTAGCCAAATCACATTTTCTCATTCATTTGCCTTCAACTTTAGTTCATATACTATATTTACATACTTTTACACTTGCCCAATGACTTACATCTAAAAAATAATTTATACATACAACCTTTGACATTTAATTACATCAAAAGCTATACTAATGCCAAAGTATGGTTAATCATGTTCCTTGGCTTCCACTTTTGTCTTTTTAAGCTCTACCTAGACATGGTGAGATAGAAGAGGGAAGGGAGTGAGATTTGAAGAATCTCAATAGCTTAAACACCCATTCAAGTAAGCAACTAAGGTATATAATCATGTCAAGGAACACAAGTATGCCTCTAACATAAACAAGAATCATTTAATCCATAATTTCTATGCCATAGCAACATGTCAAAGCTATGAACGAACTTTAAGGACTTTAAGTCTAGTTTCATCCTATTTTTGGGACTTTTGGATTAGTCTCACCCTTGGTCTAAGAACTTTTAACTTAGTCTCACTTATCCTTGAGACTTTCGGGCTTGTCTCACCCATTCTTAGAAACTTTTGGCTTCACCTCACCTATTTGAAGGGACTTTTGGCACCACCTCACCCTTAGAAAATAATTCACATTACAAAAGCAATTCAAGAAAATATAATGCTACCATAGTAGCATCAAATGGCATGTCTCATGATGCAAATACACACACAAGCATTCAATGACATACATATAACTAAGAATGCATATAAAAAGGAGTGAAGAGCTACTTTGGTGTAAAATACAAGTCTTTTTCCTTGACTAATCTCCTCCCCTCAAGGTTACACACTTGCAAATAGATAGAGTTTGATTTTTTTTTTTTGGCCTAGACACAACAAATGGGATCCAATTACATTCTTGAAATAAGGCCTAGTATTACATACACATTAAGGGAGCACACTTTGTTCTATGGTTACATATTAGTTCCATGAAAGGTCTAGTGAAGCAACGACCATATTTCAAGATCTTGGCTCCATTTTCTTCTTATATCTAGGTCTTTTAATTCCATTTAAACTTCTTAAAGCCATCACACAATCATTCTCAAGAGTCTCGATACATGTTGCTTCTTTAAGTCACATTATGGAACCTATAGCTTAAACTCTCAATTTATGGCTCCTAAATTTTTTCCATGGCTTCCTCTCTTCTTCTTCTATCATATATAGTCTCAAACCAAGCTTAGAAAAAATTAAAACTTTCCTTAGGTGCTCCTAGTAGTCTTGGCTAAGACATATGAAGCATTTTGAGTTCATGGAGTTTTTAATTTTTTCTTGATGGAAGAGGCACTTAGAAGGCTTTCTAGGAGTCTTAGGAACTCAATTAAACCCTCACATAAGCTAAGAAACTCTTAGAAAAACCTAGATTTTAGAATATATTTAAGGATCCCTAACTTTGCCATCTTAAACTATAATGATTTTTCTTCAAGTTTCATTGTATTTTATAGGTTCCCATACCTCAAAGCCTCACTGCCTACTAAGTATCAATCAAAATAAGACCTCTAACATATGTCCCTAAATCTGCCAAAGTAGTAAAGGAGGGAAGAAGCCAAGAAGAAGCATGTAAATCAAGAACTCTCACCTTGTTACAAGCTTTTCCAAAGGCTTTTTCTTATGCTTCAAAGCCCCCTTTCAATTTCTCCTTTCTCTCCACCAGACTAGCCACCACACATGACCAATCAAACTGTTAAAAACATAGAAAAAGAGAGGAGAAGAAAGAGGAGATAAGAGAAACTAAGAAAATCTTACACTTTTTGCCTTGAATCTCTTTCCCTTGGTTTCTCCCTTGTGTGCACCACTCTCAACCCTCTTGGATTCTGTTTAGACCAGATGCAAATCAGTGGTAAGGGCTGGAACAGATTAGGGTATAATTTATAAGCCTAAGGGTCCATTTAAATAGCTTTTAATTTTTGTAATCTAGTCCCTCTTCTTGGTTTTGTCCAATTGGGCTCATTTCAATTTTTTTTTTTTTAGAACCATCTTTTCGATCATAAAATTTAGGTTCTCTAACTTATAAAATAGCTTTGGTTTCACCCAAATTAAATTTAAAACCATTTTGAATCATTTAGTCAAAGTTTCAGTCAACCGACGACCGAAATTGCTTATTGGAGGGGTTTTAACTGTTCTCGGGGTTTTCACGATTTTTAGAGCCTCTGAGAACCTCAAAAGGCCTAAATTTTTTATTTAAAAAGTCCTCTTGTAAGTTTTTCTAAATTGTCTAGAAATTAGGAAATTGTCCCATATTCTTTCGGAAAGTTTTCCTAACTCTCCTGGCTCGATTTTTTCGGCAACTCAAGCCTCAAATCCTCTTTTTTTATTATTTAAAATTTTATTCTAACTCAAATCGTTCATCTCAGGGGACTTGCTTTTATAATTGACTCATTTCAGTATTTTTACGAAATACCAAATGTTACACTTGTCTAGAGCAAATATTCCAATATTAACTAAAGAATAAGAATAAAAGGAAATTTAAAGAAAAAGAGAAAAAAGAAAAGAAATGGTGTAAATTTATGTTTACTGTAGACATGAAATAAACTAAGCAGGAAGTTTTGTGTGTTTTGGCCATTAAGTCTGAACTTTATTGTAATTCACTATTTTATATGTAAAGATATTTATAACCTCATATATCTTATAACAAAGATCAAAATAAATAACATATGGATAAAATGGCCAATTGCAACTAACATAACATGTAAGTGTAGTGATTTACAACATATGAATCCAATGTTTTAAGGTAAACAACTTCATCAAAGCATGGATGATTAGGAGCCCTGGGTTGGGAGAGGTTTGCTGTCCTACATGGATGACAATGAAATATCTAAGTTTACAGTGAATGTTAATAAGTATAATGTAAAGTACACTATAAAGCATAAAAACTATCATAGACACAAACTATAAGTATGTTTTTAGTTTGGCTAAACTTATGGTGCATGCTCATTTAGGTTTTCCTTGTACACAGTTTAGGTAGGGTTAATTAGAGCCTTGCAACCACATGCATTATGACTTAATGCTACATAATTATCGCACTTTGTGTTGGTCCCCTTGTTTATGAGCTTAAATGTGTTCTGTAGTTCATCAAAAGTCCTCTTTGTAGTTGTTTTTTTAGCTTACTTGGTGCCTTGCTATACTTCAATGGCTATAAAAAGACTATAGAAGATTGTGGCTTGTGTCGTTCGCTTGAAATTGGACCTATGGTTGATGCATAAGCCCTTATGAACAACTAAGCAATATAATAATGATCAATGTAATCTTCAGGAATCCTTATCATCTTGTAAATCACAACCACGGTGTGTTTACATAGAACGCCAGTTAAGTCCATGCATTACAAGGGTAAGTCAACAAGTTAAGATTTATCACTTCCTTCCTCCATGGGCTTTCTACCTCGAACCACCCATCACTTGTCATGTAGACTACATAATTCCTAAAGTCATTTTTTTGTTATCTCTACAACTTCCCTTAGATTTTGGGACATATTGTGCTTTAGTTCTTCACCATGCCCCCTTTCTTTATAACCATCCTATTTATTAACATCCTCTTTTTTATCTCATAAATTATAATAATTGGCTTATCCCTTATAGCCAATATGACAAAGTTGAACATCTCTACAATGTTATTTTGAACAATGTCACCTTTGGTCCTCTTTTTGAATGCATGCTTACTTTACAATTTGGAGTCGTACTTCTTTAGCCAAGTAGCAACATTGTTGTCAAGCTCATGCATCAATTTCATATCACAATTGAACTTGTGCTTGGTCATTGCTTTGTATGCATTCTAAAGCTCATCCTTTTAAGTTCTTACTCTTGTACTTAAGCTTGAAGTAGTTATACAAATGCCTAATGTAAAACCTATGCCCACACTTCACCCCCTTCAACACTGCTTATAGGCCCTAAAAAACAAAGTGAAAGTCTTGCAAAATGAAACTTAACATTCTTCCAAGGTGAACTTTCCTAAACCTAATGCCACAAAATATTGAACTTGAAGTAATGGTACTTTTGGTCTGTACCAGAATTATTTATGGTGCAAACCAAAACTGTGGATCTAATGTAGACCAAATCCATGGTTTTAGTGTGAACTAAAATACACATGTTAAAATATTAGGTCTTGACAACCAAAATATTGAACCAGTGTAAGAACCTAAATACACATGCACAAATGATAACCAAAATACATATGTACCAATGACAACCAAATTTATCTTTTGCATGTTCATCATGACAACTTATCCCTTGTTTCAACACAACCTTAAATCTTCAAAGAATATCATCAAGAACTAGTCCTAACTATCTTTGCATTTTAATTCAATAATGGTGTATGCAATCAGATACAGGTTCTTATTCATATCTTTCTTAGTACCGTGTTGATGTGATGCATATCTTACATGTTAACTGGCCTTTAATCCAACTCATTAATCAAGTTAATAAGGGTTATTATGCTGATTTTCCACATTTTTAGTAGGAATATGATGAATGCTAATAAAAGAAGGATAATGAAAGGAAGCCCAAGCCCATATGCCTAATTGGAGGCTTAATTCATCTTGTATATGGTGCCTAAACCTAACCTGGAGAGAAATATGTCACAATAGGAAATTATTTGTAAGGAAAGAAAAGAAGCTTTCTAGAGCTACAAGAAAAACGAAATAGGAAAGGTTTTGCATATCAAGAACTATGGTAAAAATAGGAAACTATAACAAGAGAATATAAAAAAGGAAACAAAGAAAACCAAAGGAGGCATGTTACAAACAAAAAGAGAGAGCTTTAGAGAACAACTGTGACACTAAGATCTAGAATTTCTACCTAAGACTACGGCTATCATTAATTTGTTTTCTTTTCATCCACTATTTTCTTCTCTTTTTATTATGGATTCATTCAGTTTTTGCCTTCAAATTTTACTTTTTATTATAAGTAGCTAGACCCTCTAGATTTAGGGTTTGGTTTAAATTCTGATGATACTCGTATAGTAATTTTTTATCTAATTAATTTATCATTCACATTTTAATTTCTTTTGCAATATGTTAGTTACTTATTGCAAAAATTAGATTTGTAGTGAGAAGGACTGAGAGATGACTCACTATAAAGGATTACCTAAATAGCAAACTTAGGCTTAAGTTTTATAGGGATAGTGATCTAGCTTAAAGCAAAAAGTAACTTACACAAATGCCAAGTCACTATATGCAAGGATACACTGAGGTCTATAAAACTTAACATGTTTATGCTAGAGCACACAATCACAAGAGTAGATGTAAGCCTACCATAAGTATGCATGATTTATCTCAAGAGGGAGTTTTGCATAATTAAGGAAATCACCTATCAATTAGGATAAATATGAATTATATAAGTTAGTCAGATTCATTCATAAGGAGAAACATTGAAATCCCAATCCCATAGCCCTTTTCCATTAAAAAGTCAATTTTTCTTATTAACTTAGTTTATTTAATTTAATTCTAACTAATTTGCTAGATAATAGAAATTAATTTTTGAAAATTGGTAATTGATCTACTTTCCTTGTGTGATAATTTAGGACTCATATCTAATACTATTTATACAATCTATACACTTATGGAATTTTCATAACATGAATAGAAGATAACTTCCAAACCTACCATTCAAGAAATAACTATCTACGTAAATAATGGGCCTATAGGCCTTTACAAATCCCTAATTGCATGCATCAAGTCAAACATACAACCTCTTAAATTAGTTTCCTTGTGCCATACTGCTCACCATGTTTCTTGGGTTATATTTCATTATGGTTGCATAATAAGAAAATACCTTAGCAAACTGCTCCCTATGACGACCCTTAAGTACACCAATCGCCTTCCTCTTTTCCTTATATCCTTGAAACCTTAACATTTATACATTACAGTCTTGTTAGACTTGGTTGGAAAAGGCCTCAACATTCTAGTCAGGTTGGTCTCTAACATGCCAACATACTTCTTCCATTAACTAACTTGTAGTCACCCACTTGTTCTCCCTCAACTATTCATAGTTGTGCTCTTCCCCATGGAATGTCTTTATCTAAAATGCATCTCCAATCTACATCATTCATGCATGTATCACTTATCCATAGTCATGCTTGCACTTGTCTTTGATTTGGGAGGCTTTATTCTTGGTGTACTTAATGTCAATGCCATTCTCAATGGCATATTGCTTTAATTCTTACTTATTCACCTTGAAGTTGGAAAACTTTAACCTTATCTACAAATTAATAGATTTCCTTTTTGAAATTAGTTTTCTCATTGAATTGAAGAGGTACTCATCCTCTTTTTGTTTGGTCTTCAGTGGATGATTGTAACATCCGGTCTTTAAATTGAACTAGAACCCTAATATGTTAATGAAAGAAGACCTTAAAACAAAATAAATTAAAGGCAAACAAGGTAGATTATTAATTAGAACATCTAGACACGAAATTATAGAATCACAAACCACTCAAAATCAGAGCAAAAGTGGCTAAATAGAATAAACTAAATTAATAGTGGCAAAATTATAATTTTGGGCAATATTTTAAAAACTCAAAGTAGAGAATTTTAAATGCTAAAATTAAGCTCAATAGAGTTTTTAGAAGTTCTAAAACCTTTAAAAACCACAAAGACCATTAGAATGGCTAAATCCTTGAGGGTGTGTAATTTAGGATGCCAATTGATTATAATTTTAACCAAGTTTTTCAAGATTGTTTTAAAACCCAAGAATTTCAAAGTAAGAGTTTTTAATAAACTAGAAAGTATAGATTTTATTATGAAAAAGAAAATTTTCAAAAAATATCCAAAATGAGTTCAAACGGAGGGATTAAAGTGCTATGACATAAAGGGAATTTTGGAATTATTTTAAAACACCTCCTTCCTTTTTATGCAAGGTCATGCCATCTGGTCTCTTCTTTAAAACTAACTTAGACATTCTGGAAGTAATAGCCAAATGTCATCTATAACATTATAATTTCTAACTCATTTCATGCCTTTAAATAACTCATTTCTAAGAATCATGAAATTCTCAAAGAAAAAAGGCACATAAATAATGACTATTTTAGTATTGTGTGGCGTATAAAAATTTCGTTCGGTGTTACGTGGACCATGTGAGCTCATAAATCATATTCTCATATTTAATTATATGAATACAACTCATTTATAACACTAAAAGTGGCCTACAACTCGTGAAAAGGAAAGAGAAGCATAAAATACATATATACATTTTTTGCCAGAATTTCCTCACTTCTGTCACAAATTTTGGAAAATCATAATTAATTCTAAAAAAATTAAAATCATAGATTCTTGGTTATTATGGAAAGATAAACATATCTAATTTATAATAAAAATACTTTTAAATCATGAAACATAACATAGAAGACGTTTGATATTTAAAAAAGTCCAGAGGTCTGGCTATCCACTGGTTCTATCATAAGTTTCTGTAGCAAATTTTAAAAATGTCCAATTAATTCCAAAAAAATCCAATCTATACAAATAATATCAATATGGAAAGTTGTGGATGTTAGCTATAGAGAAAAAATAAATCTAGGCTAGATAAGGCACGTTCAAGTATTGAAAATCAATCAAATAATACCTGAGGTCAATTGGAGTTCCTGATACTGGATAGAATTTTTAAAAATTTATATCTCCCTCTCCAGACATCCAAATGAGATGCTTCTAGTTGGTACAAGTCATTAGAAATGTATAGTTTCTCTATATAAAATTTTGTGATAATTGGACATCATTTGAGCCCTGTGTAACAGATTTCATTTTCGAACCTGAATGAACAGTAACATGACCAAAGCCATAATTTTTGCCAACTTTGAGAATTCATCAAATATCTTATACACCTCTAAAAATTATGTTCTTTAGCTTTCCAAAAAGTTCTTAATAAGTTCTAATTACATGTCAAATCTTAAATCATGAAGAACTCATTTGGATAAAAAGTGATATAGGGTTCCATTATGGTTAATTTTAGCTCCATATAGGATATCAAAATATCCAAATGGCTTTCCTTGGGGTTTGACGCCTCTTGGCCAAGTCTAAAAACATAATTAGGACTTGTGTGAGCTGCCCAAATGGTCCCAAACCTCATGCCTCTTAATTTGGCCATCTCACTTACATTTATACATACTTGTATCAAACTTTCAAGAAGCACAATTTGCCATTATATACTCAAATTATATTCTAGCATTCACATAACATATCCTCTCATTTGTTCATCACATATTAATATAATTATACATGTTCAAGAGGTCATAGATCATATACAACAATGGGTTATATCATTTGACATCAATATGGCCTTAAGAACAAAATTCCAACACTTTAGTGTCATGCTTTCATTTCTCATGTAATTAGCTTCCATTCCCTTGGTCTCTTGGTCCACCTAGCAAGTTAGAACATTGGAGAGGAGAGAATGAGATTTAAAGAATCCTAATAACTCATCTCTCATTCAATTATACATAAAAGATATAAAACAAGTCTTATAAATGCATGCATGGGCATATTGTTATGTATAAACATTTAAGAAGCATTTTCAACATATGAGCAAGTCATACATGGCATAAAAAGGCTTGCCAAGCAAGTGGATTGGCCTCACCTATTTATTTATGGATTTTAGACTTACCTCACTCATTCCTTAAGAGGTTCTTGGACTTAACCTAGCTCTTGAGAATCAACCTCACTTTTGGGAGACTCTTTACTTTGTTTCAACCAATTTTAAGGGTTCTTGGCTCATCTTCACCATGGCTAAGGGTTATTAGCCTCACCACACTCAGGTAAATTAAAACAAATATCATAAATATCATTTGAAATACATAATGTATCATCATGGTACCATGGAGTAATAGCTCATGCTAGAACATTTTTTATGGCTTAAAATGCACATACACACATTCAAAGACAAGTAAAGCAAATAATCATACATGAGAGAAGATGGAGAGAGCTACCTTGGATACAACCACACATTTTTCTCCTTGAATCAATACTCCTTTTCTCAGCCTCACACACACAATGGTGTGGGAATGATTTCTCTTGGCCTAAACACAATTTATAGAAGCTAATTAAGTTCATAAAATTAATTCTAAGGCCACATAACTTGCTTAAACTCTAACTTAACTCATTAACCCCTTTATATTTCCAAGAAAGCACCTAATGAAGCAACACTCACTAAATAAATTCTAACCTACATTATTTCCTTTCAAATATGATTCTTGACTCCTTTTAAGTCTCTTGGAATCATCATATAATTAAAATAAAGAGTCTAACTATATATTACTTTTTTAGGTCATATTATGGAACATAAAGTACCATATCACTTTCTATGATTTCTAAATTCTTTCCAAGGTTTCCCCTCATATTCATTCACCATATATGACTCAAAAATGGGCTTAGAAAAATTTAAAACTATCCCTAGCTATGTTATCCCCTCTTGGCCGAACCTATGGAAGGTTTTAGGCTTTATGGACTTTGCTTAATTTTTTTTATTGAGGAAGCACATGGGGAGACTTCTAGGATCTTAGGAGCTCATTAAAACACTTATTTAGGCATAAGAATCATCGTATAAAATCAGATTTTGTAAGGAATACTTGAAACCCTAGAATTTGCATATTGAATTTTCATGGTTATTTGTTAATTATCTTTACATATTCTTAATTTTCACACCCTTTTTCCTAAGAATCACCCTTGTTTCTACTAAAAACTAAGCCCTCCTAAGGTTTCTTAAGTGAGGTGAAATGGTGGAGGAAGAGGAGCAAGGGAAAGCAACCATTGAAGAAGAAATTACCTTGTTTTCTTACTTTTTCTCACTTGAATCTTGTCTTCTTTAAGCTCCTCTCTTCAAATCCGAATTTTTCTCTTAATTTCTCCCTTAAAACAGATTTATAAACTTTATTATGATCATAAGAAACAAAGGAGAATGGAGGAGAAGAGGTTTGGAAGAAAGAAAGTATGAAAAACTACTAAATTTTCTTACCTTTTAGCTTGAATTTCTCCTCCTTTTCTTCTTCCTCTTGTGCGCCTCATCCCCTAGAGCTTTCTCTAGTTTATAGGCAGAGCTTTGTCGACCAAAATGAAGGGGGAAGAAGGGCACCACTTATATATAGAAAGGACGAAGAAGAACTTTTCAAAAATTTTCATTTTGCCCTTTCGTTCTTGGCATTTTTGTTTTTGATTTGTTTTAGCTCCTTTTTGAAAATTGTCTTTTTTATTATGAAATTTAGGCTCTCAATTTAGTAAAATACTTTTGGAATCACTCAAATCAGATATAAAACCTTCTCGAACAAATCAGTCAAAATTCAAGTCAACTGATATTGGAAAACGTCCATCGGAGGGGTTTTAGCTGTCCAGGGCTTCCCATGATTTTTAGGGCCTCTAAAAACCCCGAAGAACTTAAAACTTTCATTTAAAAAGCCCTTTCATGTGAATTCCAAAAATTACTCAAAATTATGAAAATGCTATTACGTTTTGTGAGTTTTCTGTAAGAAATTATTTCTTCATTCTAGCTCCGTTTTTCTTTTTATTTGAGCCTGAATTTCTCATTTTTAGGAGTTTAGAATGCTTCATAAATTTTTTGGGACCTTAAGTAAGTCATTTCGGGAGACTTCCTTTTGTATCCAGTGAATTTCATTCATTTACAGAGAAACTGTATGTTACATTTCTCGCGTTTTCTCTCATTTTCATAAAACTAAATGTTGCATCATCCAAAGGAGGGAGGAAAGAAAAGGAAAAAAGAAGCAACATAGGTAAAGAAAAGTGCCTTATTTCATGGTATACTGTTAATTAAACTTCTCCTCTTCAAGGCCTTTCTATTTATGGTCTTGACTTCTTAAAATAAGCATACTTAAGAAAAGGAAGGAGTTTGGAGCAACAAATTATATCACAAGAATCTCCATTCCATAGGCTTTCCAATAAGATATGATATGACTTAGAAGTTTTGCTATTCCTTTGGAATTTTTATCTTCATCATTTTGGCCTAAAGAGAGAAAACTTAGAGAGAGTTTGAGCTTGGCTAAAACTTAATAGGAATAAGGGCTTAGAAGGATAGAGATTAAGATTATGTAGAAAGAATCAATTAAGAAGCCATAGAATTCAAATATGAGCACCTTGGGTTTTAGTTGCACCATGCAAGTTATGGAACCTTAGAAAGATGTTTTAAGCCACCTAAGACCAAACTTGAACTAGAAAGAAGCCAAGAATACTCTATAGGTGTCAAATTTTCCAAGAAATATGACAAAGCTCCCTTAGCCCACACCAAATACATAGTCTAGATCAATCTTTAGTAGAAGTAGCTGAGAGTGTTTTCATGAGTTATAAGTTTTAAAAGGCCTAAATGTGATGAATAAACAATAATAAAACCATTAAAATGAGTTTATAAGCCCTATTTTGAAAAGCACAATTTTAAAGTTTGAAAGGATCTAATGAAGTAATGGTATTTAGCTTGTCTAACTTGTATGTGATGGCTCTAATAAGTTTTATTAGGGTTATATGGCTCATAACAAGTGAGATTTTGAACCTTAGAAAGTGAAATGTAAGACTTACCTCTTAAGGGGTCTAAAATGGTTTAAAGATGCATATTGAACTCTAATAGGGTTAGATGCTAACAATAATGGTTAGAATGGATTCTAATGGTTTATTTTGCATTGTAAAATTGATATACGTAGACCAAGTTAATTCAAGTCCATCAAAGTGCAAGTGTCAAGCCAAGAAAAGCTAAGGAAAAGAGAAAGACAAAGGGGATTAGTGATAGCTTAAAACTTATAAATCCATAAGGTAGCTATCTCTCCCTATCTTGCATGCAGTTGAGTATTTGAATGAGTTGAAATATTTGTATGTTTAGTTGTTTAATGATTTCATGAGCTATGTTTTACATTAACTTCTATCTTGAGTTTTACGCATGTAAAAGGCTATGTTTTTGCTCCTAACTCCTTATGGTAAGGAATTGAGCGCAGTAAATCTTTCTTAACTTAGAGTTGAGTTTAGTTAAGCCTCGATGGTATGTTTTGATGCCATGGTTTAATGAGAATTGAAGTTTTATGCTAAATCTTATGTTTAAGCTATTTGATGTCCATGACTTACATGTTTGCACTTCCTCATTACATTTGTTGTATGCATTGATATGGATTGAAATTTGCTATTGAATTCTTTCAAGAATCTCAGCCCATTCATCTCTCACCAACCATGACAGGTTCTTCAAACAAGGAGAAAGAATCTAATAAGAATTAGGATTTAAGGTTGATATACTAGAAGCTTTTGATGTGAATTATGTATTTGATGATGTTTGAGACATGTTGATAATGAACTCTTATGTATCAGATAAGGATATATATTGGTAACCTTTGTACAATCTTAAGAATAGGTATGTATGACATTTTGATGCATATGATGGTAAATAGTACATGTCTTTAGTTATGAAAGCCTACTTGTTGTATATGCATGGATAGATGTGAGATAATGATTTTTAGTAGCTAACCTTATTTTTTATACTGGTACCTATGGAAATGAAGCATGGATAGATTAAAATTTGCTCAAAGTAAAGTATTAAAATTTAAGGGCCAAATGGACCACTTAGGGAATAAATCTTGATTCAAATGAGTCATAAATTGCACCCTTTTACTCTTAGTAGCCTAAATGACTTAGTTTGGATCTGAAATTTGATGAGCATCTTGATAATTTATAAAGCCTTCCAACAATCTAAGATAATATTTTTCTAAACTCTATTAAATATTTGGTAAATATTTTAATTTAGTCCAAAATTATGGAATTATACAGTTATTGTTCATGTTATCATGGCCTTAGTTTTCATGACTTTGAGAAGCCAAATGGATTTATTTTTATTTAAAATTTTTATAATATAAAGTTTAGGTTATAAACTTTTTACAGACACTTAATTTGTGTAAATCGGAGTTATATAACCCAAGTTATAAATTTTTAAAATTTAAAGCTCTTTTATATCCAAAGTGGCCAAAATTAGCTATGTGACTCCTATATATAAATGAGGCTTATATCCTGGTCTTATAAATCAAAACAAACTTGTGTATGGTGGCCATGAATGAAAATGATAAGAAATTTAAACTTTGACCCCTATAGTTCTAATTGAAGTATCAAAAGAGTTAAAATTACTATAAAAATTTAGTTATGGTTGTAAATTTATTACCGTAGAAATGAATTGACTTTGCTATATGATATATGTTATCACAGTGATTCTTTTAGGCCCACTAGCTCATTAACACTCTTAGGAATTGGCTATGTTTTAACTTTTAATTCAAAAGGTTAGAATGCATTGTCTTAAGGCTCCTCTAACATATAGAACCTAAGATCCTTTTTAACCTCATCAATACTAAGGTAATCATATTCAAGAAACTTAATATCATAGGATTCTATCAAGTTAGTCCTCTATCAAAGTGATCATCATACACCACATAGCCTATAAAGTGTTAGAACACTTGATGAGGATACTTTTATTAGCTTTAGGGCCAGCTTGCCAAATTTATAGAAAGCGTTATGGACATATCTTATGAACCTTTAAGAGATGTAAGCCATTTAGAATAGGCTTAACTCTATTCCAAAACTCATATAGGGTAAAGGGGATTGATTTTAAAAGGAATTGGTCAACGGGCATGCCATTATCAAAAGGTTATCCTCTTAAAAACTAACTGGGAGGTTAGCTTGGGCCAACAACCTAACTATTTCTAATAGAGTATGATTCTTTCTTTCTACAACACCATTTTGACGCAGAGTTTCAGGCATCATTAATTGTCAATGTATCCCATTTATTTTATAGAATTATTTGAATTGATTAAAAAGATATTCTTGAACTTGATTAGTATAAAGAGTCTTGGGGTCAAGTGAAATTAGTGCTTACACATGATTAAGGTATTATGAAGTGTTTGAAGCAATCAAAAGCTTTAAAGTGGTGAGCTAATAGAAAGATAGAACCATAGTATGAGTAGTTATCTATAAATGTATAAAGTACAATGCATTGTGTCACTCTTTTACATTTGCAGGCCCATATATGTTCGAATAGACAAGTTCTAAAGGATGAGAAGCCCTTTTAGCTGTATTCAAAAACTTCCTACTAAACTTTTTAGGAAGATAAGATTTGCATATAGAGAGATTTACTTTAGAGAAAGAGCTCAATAGCCTCTTACAGCTAATTTAAACATTCTTTCTTGCCTAATATGCCCAAATTCAACATGTTGTTTTATGGATTTAGATATGATATTAGAAAAAGTAGGCATAATTAATGCAAAATAATTATTATTAGATATGCAATTTAAATCAAGCATGAATAGTCCATCTTTTAGAAAATCCATGACCATATAAAGTATTATTAAGAATAATAGAAAAAACATTATTCTTAAAATTAGAGGAAAAACTATAAGTCAATTAATGCTAAAATTGAAAGTAGATTACATTGGAAAAAAGGCACATGAAGCAAATAATGTAGGAGCAGTATACACCTATTGCACAAGGTAAGTTGACAGGTTTCCACCCTAAGACCTCTTCATTTGCTCTATTGCCCATCATAAAAAAGGTTTACCCCCTATTATCCAATGGTAACCCATAGAGCCTGCATGATTGCAAGTTACATGTTTTGTTGCTCTTGTATCTAGAATCCAACCATGGAAAGAATGAGCCAGAAATACATGTATACAAACATAAGAGAAATAAAGTTTAACTTCGAATAATTCTGAGCAAAATGACCCTTCTTCTAATAGTGTAACATTTGAGCTTAAATACATTCCATTTACTATCTTACTCACCTCTTTGGTGTAAGGCTATCGTCTTGGCCCTAGGCCTTTACTTTCTTTATTGTCTCTTACCTTAGGAACTATTCTCATTACGTTGCCTAGGTCGTGCAACTAATGTAGCACTACAGTTCATATATTTGTACTTTGCCTCGAGTTCTAGGTGGTGGGAAATGTCCAGAAAGTTTTTTATACATTAATTATGCATAAGCACTAACTTCACTTGACCCCAAGAGGGTTCAAAAAGTGACTGAGGACAACAAGGACCTATTGCTTATTTAAGAGCTCATATCCAACTAATCTCATGTCCCTTATCATAGCAGGCATTACTCTAATGTGTTCAATCATGCTATGATTCAGGTCCATTAAGTACTAATTTAATTTTAATGTAATAGCATGAAGCATGTTAGTAGACATATTGCCAAATTTGAGACACAGTTGTTCCCATATTGCCTTAGCAACTAGGTAGTACTCAAACTCCCCAGCATGGTTATCATGCATGCAACTTAACAAGGTAAAGCACACACTTCGATCTTTCTTATACCAAGCATTATAGGCATCCTATTCATGATGATGTTGGCTCATATTCCCAGCTACATAGGGTTTATGCTTTTGGTTAGATGTTCTACTAAGTCTTAGCCATCAAGAAGGTGCATAACCCTTATATGCCATATGTTATAACTCTTGTTGTTAAGTTTTTCTTTATTTAGGTTAGTTATTATGCTCTTTGATGCCATTTCACTTCATCGTCAAATTAGTTTAATTAGACACATATATAATTTATGCTAATTCAATTAAGCCACTTAATATCCACTTATATTATAAGATAAAAAATTTCACATGTTAGCTGGTAATCATCTCTAATAATATAAGCATTTATATAAATGCTTGATTAACTCTAGCCTAACATTATGCAAACACCTCCCACTATCCATGTTAAAGATATTGCATACATTTATATGTGAGTCCAAACGAGACAACTTTATTGATATTTTGGCACTCATGCTCTAAAGAAAAGCAATATATGTAAATTTGGTGCATAAACACATCTTTTTACAAGGCCTCAATTAATTCAACGCATTTCCATAATGATTACAATGATTGAATTCTACTACATCAATCTACTATAAAAAATAAGGATTTCACACCATTTTCATGTATAATCAAGTATTTTGAAAATCCATACATCATATAACATGGGCACTTAAACAAAATATCAATGTTCTTTGTTAAAATATAGCAATGGAGGTTTATAATGGAAAGAGCCAATCTTAGCACTTAGGAAAGAGGTCATGGCTCTAGAGTGTATTTTGGTGTGCCCATATACTATAGTAAAAAAATATTATTTATCTATCAAATAAATAAAAGGAATTATATGCATAACTAATATGAGTATTTTGGATGTTGTTATATTAATTAAAGTGTTAATTCAACATTGAGAAAATATATTTTTTAAAAAAATTTGCAAAAAATGTTATTCCATAATTATTAGGCCTCTTATTTGTTAGAGATGCATTTGAAATACTATGAAAATTACCTAAACATAGTTATTTTATATATTAATATGTAGAGCACAATTTTAAGAAAATTCTAAGACTAAAACTAGTAAAAAAGAGCTTACACATGCCCCCAAGTGCTTTCTTAAGAGGCTATTAGAAAAAATTTCCAAAAGAAAAAAAAAATGGCTTAAAAAACACCCTACAGATGCCTTTGATGCTGTGTGGACAACACACGCCACCATGGACAATGTTTTTGGCCAAGCTTTAACTACCATTTGCTTTCTCGTACCTTTTAGGTTTTGTTGAAATGTTGACTTGTCTAATAAGAGGTTGGAGTGAGACTCACACAACTCTCTTGAAAGTGGGGATGCCACTTCTTCATCCTCATAACTTTAAAATTTTAAGGATTTTTCAGAATATCCATTATCACGCAACTAGCTTCAAGCAGTTATATTTCCCTCATTTCCTATCCGAATTGCGCATACTATATATCGCTAAAAAGCTAGTAGAATGAACTTTTCAATGATATATTGCCCATGTATAGTGGTGGCTTGAGGAAAGAACGCTTAGCCTCAAAACATAGGTCATTGAACACTTTTTCATAAAATATAAAAATTCAATTTTTGATCTAATGGTCTATCTAATTAATCCGAAATTTTAGATGCAAGTTCTTATGTTATAAAGATCATATTGATGTATTTTATGGACAAAAACATCTTATTTTGAAAAACAGCATTAAAAAGTCTTTTTAGAATATTTAAAGAATAATTCTTTAATTAATATAACAACACTTTATAAGACATATGCAATGGATCAAAGTGAGCAACTAAGGCTTTAATACCACTTTTGGAAAAATTATTAGACATATTTTATGTGGTGCTTTTGGTCCTAAAGAGGTGCTAACTTTACAAATTTGGATGTACCCCACACATGGATCATAGTCTCATAAACTCCCTTATCTCATGGTTATGAAGCAATTACCAAAGTGCTCCACAATATCTATACACATCTTAAATCTCTGAGGCCTTGTGATGGTACCTCAAATGAACTACCAAAGAAAGAATATAGAGATAGGAAAGGCTATTTTTAAGGAAAGGTTCCACTCAACATATAAGCTTGAAACCTATGTTGAAGGAATCTAAATGAGTCAATTACAACCCCTAAAGCCCCTCTATTTTTGTGGGTTTTAAGACATTTGAAATTTAGATGAAACATATCTTTATCAAAAACAAATCCTATTGACTAATTTTCAATAAAAAAATATTATTCAAATTTGATAAGTTGAATCAAATTTCAAATAATTTGTTAATCAAAATAATTATCTGATTTATTCAAATAATTTATTTGAATTTTATCATTTGTTTAATAAGAGCTTATCTAGTACTACTAACAACAACAACAACAATAATAATAATTTATTACTTAAATTCATTATTATGCAAATTTCTATTATCAAAATTTATCTGATGAAAGATAATCATATTTGAATCTAATTGATTCCTTTATATTATAACAAATTAAATAATAATTAATTACTTAAATTAATTGATTTGAACAGCACATCTATCCTAGAAAATATTGTTTCTTTGAGTGATAGTTGTCTTTTTTTTTTTTCAATTAACTGAATGTCTAATTGTGTGAGCAAGGCAACAAATTAGCTAATCAAGTTTTCTATCAAGGGAATGAGCCTTATAGGTTGCGAGTTAGAATCTTCGTTCTCTTTTTCTTTTGGTTATTATCCCTTTTGATTTGGCAGATGTAAGAAAGGGAGAAGGTTGCTAATTTTACTTTGGTGTTGTATAGGACATTTTCTTAGGTGCACCTGAAGAATGGTGCACCTAAGAAAATCAATGAATAAGATTGGATTTATACAGGTGGGGTTTATGTGCAATATAGGTAGGACTTACGTGCAGAGTAAATTTTAATCGTTGAGTGTATGAATGACGTGACGCACCAGGTGTATGTAAGAATTGTTCGTTGTATAGTTATTTTAATGGCTCCCATTCTTTTATAAAGTTTATTTTTGATAGCAAAAATATATATAAAAAAGAACTCTTACATTAAATTTATCTTTATACTAATAAATGATATACTTTCTCATGTGATTTTTTTTTCCTTTGTCACTATTTCTTATGTGAATTTATTTAAATTTATGCACCTCATACTCCAAGTATTCGTATAGAAATTTTTCTTTCACAGGTACATTTACTCTTTTACTATATTATCCTTCAAAATAAACATTAAGCATATTGTTTTTGAAAGGACCCAATTTGCACTCCTCACAACGATTGCCATGTCAGACACAGGTACCAAATACAAGAAATTCAAGTATCTTAATTCTTAGTTGTCCCTTGACATTCAAAATAAGAAGATTAAGATAATGGTATACTAACGGTCTAAAGCAAGTCGTATAGTGCAAACATTCAAATCCAATTTTCTATATAGGTATTAATGTTTATTTAATGGCAAAAACAAAGATTGTTTTTATACTTTTTTGGTCCACCTGTGTGACCTAAATTTAAACTAAAACGGATGGGTGGATGACGTAAAACCCACGAACACCCAAACACATCCCAACAACAAATCAAAGCAGGTCCAACAATCCCCAAACACCAACCACCTCAGATCCATCACGAACTATAATCAGAAGAAGAAATCGAAGAGTTCGGTGAAGAAGGAGAAGTTGCAGAACACATTAACTTCTTTGGCCCACAATCATCATCACCCAACACCATCGTCGTCTAATTCCCCATTACCAAATCTCCATAGCTCGGACTATTCAAAATCTCCCTTTAATTTATTTTCTTTATAATCTCCATTAATTAATTATGAGATGTCACATGGGGCAACCTTCAGCTTGAATGGTACAATTTTCTATTGGTATTGGGCATTTGGTATATAGAATGTAGTCTTAAATCAATCTATAGAGTAATGCCTCCTTACTAAAGTCCTACCTTGAGATCAAATTTTGAAAATACTTATAGATTCTTTAGTTATGTGGAGAGAGAGTTGATTTTGGGAAAGGAAAAGTTACCATCTAAAAGGAAGTGGTTGAGAGGCTTGTAATTATTAGCCAACCTCTTCTTCCTTTTAACTTTTTTAGATCTCTTCTCAACATAAAAGGTTTGTCATGCCCAGTGTAATTTTGTCAGTTAAATGAGCCATTGTTGGAGTAATTGGAGCATATCTATTAGGCAAGCTCTAGGTTCGAATGTGCACTAAGGTGAGTTGCCTTCATAGGATTAATATCTTTATTGAGCTTAAAAGGAAATTGAATGAAGAACGTTTCATTTTTCTACAATGGATGCGGATGCTTGTACTTTAAATGGCTATCATCACAGATTACCAAGTTGCCTTTAGATGACATTGTACACAGGAGAACCCTTTTGTAGTTCATACATCTTTAGAGCAGTGGTATAAGGCTTAAATTGCCCTTTGAACTTTATTTTGCAAGGTAGGATATACAATTTTTTTAAATGCATAGTAGACATCCATGCCAATTAATAGATCTCTTTCAGCTAGGTGGCTGCCAAGAGCCTTTCTCTAGACAATGTAGTTGGAAAATAATTGGATTACAATTTTTCTTCTTAAAGATTAATTTAGTTTTGAAGATTTTGTTGTTGGCTACTTTAAAGACCTTAATGTGGGGAATCCAAGTGTCATTTGGGAGGATGAAGGGATTTGTCATCGTCCTATGCGCGCTTGTGTCTATATAAGCCATGAGTTTGATAGGTTTAGCAAATTTCAGGTCTTTACATTCTTTTGGGTCATGCTTAACATTGTGATGATAGTGGTAGTATTTGGCCTGGTCACAATTCTTCCTTGTGGTTCTCAAGGGCTATGGTCTTTTTCCATAATGTTCCTTTTTGTTTTTTGTTTTTAACTTTCATTAATACCTTAATAGCAGAAATAGTTAGAGGAGTATAGGAGTCATACCAAAATCTATGCAGTTCCTTGCTCCTTGGGTTGATGCTTCCTCCTAGCCTCTCTTAAGTAGCTTGCTAAGGTCACTCGTTGGTTTTCTTTTCATCTTGAGGCTTATTGTCTTCTTTTCTCATTTCTTTTTTCCCTTAAGGTAATTCTTTACTTGAATGCGCTGAGATATTTTTTGCATCAATTGAGCTATACTTTTAGTCATTTTTTGGCTAAGGAGAACTTCAATTTCCCTAGCAAATAATGTCCTTATGCCTTTTTATTGTATATGAAAATAACAAATGTCATAACATATAAGATATCTTTTTCTTTCTCTTAGTAACTTCATAATGTGCATTACTACAGATGATCCTGGAGCTTTAGTTGGGTGCTGACACCTTAATTCTCCTTAATTTCAATTCTAGCTATTGATGCTAACTTTATTGTTTTTCAACAGTTTATGGTAGCTATAATATACTATTTGTTGTTGTATATCATGTCTTTTGTCGTATTGATGTTTTGTATTTGGTTGGTAATGTAATAATAGGTGCCCCCAAAAAAAAAAAAACGACTTCGGTAAATTTTAAGGATGAAAGAGGCCAACTTTATTAAAGTAATTTTTACTAGAGTTATTGAAGCCATTAACAAAAGGAATCATGGTGCGTTAAAGGATGTCAAATGACTAACGAAGATTGAGTTAAAAAAAAAAGAAATTACATAAATTTTCTTCGAGTTTTGCTAAAATTAAAAAAAAAAACTTTCAAAAATTATCCTATATACTTGTATTGTGCCTTTTCAAGTGTGTCAAACAATCATAATGTCCGAAGTTAGGAATTATTTTCGCTTGAATTAGGTGTGAAATGTAGATATATTCTGTAAAAGAACGAGTTCTTTAATTAGTTTTTGTTTGTTGTTGTTTTTTTTTAAGATAATTTTTCCTGACTATTATCTAATTTTACATCTTTTTTTAATGTAAGTAAAATTCGAACTGGATAGTTGGCACAAATGATCATATGTTAAGTGAGATCAGGTTGTAAAATTGATGTTACGAATGCAACTCCACCATGGTGACTAATTTGAATTCCTTACTATGGCGGTGTGATAAATTTTCCTATATATTTATTTACTACTTTAATAATCATGAAAATATTAGAAGGAATAAGAAGATACAATGTTAACAAATAAAATGCTAGAAATTAGTAAAAGAAATTGAAAAGTATTTGTTACATAGCTGTGAAAGAGATATGACGTGGCACCAAAGTGGTGTATATAAACATACATATATAGACGTATAATTTTATTGCCACAAAAACTCAATTTTGATATAAAAAATATTAATTTATTATATTATTTCACATTGGTTTTAATTAAATTTATTTATTGTGAAAATATAATATGTGTGAATAATGTTGAATAACCAAAAAGAAAAATATTTCTGCCGAAAGCAAAAATTCAAACTAAGAAATTGTTTGTGGCTCTAGTTTGCATGAACTTAACTATGTTAGAAATCTTACATGAACTACAATTTACATTAGGATTGGTAGAGTAGAAAGATTTTTAAAGAAAATGAAAATGAGAAGTGAAATGAAATTAGAAAGGAATCGTTGAGTCTTAAATTATGTTTGGTATAATATAAAAAAGAATGAAAATACATTTCTATTTGTATATTTGGTAGAGTGAAAATGATACAGAAATGGAAAGAAAAATTGTACATGTGACCATAATACCCATAGTGTAAAAGATTCTAAATATTCACTTTTTAAAATAATTAATTTTTTATTTTTTATTTTTAATTAAAAAATATTTTCTTCATCTAGCAATAACTGAAAAAATAATAAAATAAATATTTTTAATTTTTCTAATTCAAAAAATATATTTTTTGAATTCTCAATAATAAAAAATTGCACTGTCATGGAATTATTTTGCCGAGGGCACATTGGATACTTCACCTACGGTTCGATTGACAGTATATTTCTTAAGATTAATTCCTGAAAAGAAAAAAAAAAGATCATTAAAATACCCATAAAACAAGAGCAATTTTCTTGATTAAAAATGTAGCTTAGTAGAAAATATAATTCTTAAGATTAAAACCCCATTTTTGTCAGATGAAGTATTTCTATGTTTAGTCCTTTACGGAATTGTCTTCTCCCTTTTGGTCTCTAAAAAATGGAGTATTTCTTACTTTAATCCTTTACAAATTATCTTCTCAATTTGGTTTCTTACATATGGGTATTTCTTAATTTAATTACTCAAACTGTTATTAATACTATCCTTATGTCTTTTTATTGTATACAAAATTAATAAATATAATGACATATAAAATATTTTTGAATAGGTTATCAATAATTCACCATTATATAATATATGAATTGACTGTTGATTTCATTAACAATAGATTAATATAAGAAGGCTATTGATAATGGTTTTATTTGTTAAGGACTAAATTGTGAAATACTTACATGTGGAGGGATCAAATTGAGAAAGCAATTCTATGAGAGGTATCAATTCAAGAAATGCCCATCCATAAGGGATTAAGTTGAGAAGAAAAATATATGAGGGACCAAATTGAAAAACACACTCCATTTGTGAGGGATGAAAATAGAATTTTAGTCCATTTCTTAAACTTTCATATGAATAATCTTATTTATTTTGCATTTAAAACTATACATTTATAATGGGGTTCAGGAGAAATTTGGGATTGTGCAAAATCCATCATGTAGAGTTATGGCAATTGTGACAAGGTTGAGCTTAGCTTGAGAAGAAGGCCTGAGGAAAGTTGAGGTTTTAAAACAAAAACAAAATATAAATTTAATTTTTTAAAAAACTTAATTAAATTTATGACATTACTTATATACCTCATAAATTATTGTTGAAATTAAATATTAGTAAGTATTATTTTTTATTGGTTAATTATAAGAAAATTATTTTGTGAATATGTTATTTGTTTTAAATAATTGTTTATTTTTTCATGAAACAATTTTATTATTAAATTTTAGAAAGTATTACTTTGTATTGATTAAATTCATATTTAATACTTTTATATTATGTAAATAATATATACAATGATATTTTAGTCAGAATATGTAAATAATATATACAATTATAAGTTATTGTTTGTTGCATGGATGAACTACCGGTTGAAGGTTTTATTATGATAAATGCGATCAAAATGGGAGCGACAAGTTGGAGAATATGGTGGGATAAGGAATTTGGATTTCATATTATTATCAAAACAAATATGTTCTATCACTACAAAAAAATACACATTTAATGACAGTTTTTAGTGGCGACCAAAAAAAGTCGTCACTAAAAATACACTATTAGTGGCGACGAAAAAAAAATTGACACTAAACATTGCTACTAAAACGGAATGTAGTATTTTGGTCGAAGTTTTAGTGGCGACAAAAAAAATTGTCACTAAAAACATTTAGTGACAGTTTTTAGTGGCGACGCTCAGTTGTCACTAAAGGAGGCTGAAACATTGAGGGAACTATTAGTGGCGACAACACGTCGCCACTAAAAGATTTTAAGGTTTTTGTGACAACCAAAAATGTTGTCACTAAAAGGTTGTCATATTTAAATTAATAATAATTTTTTATAGGACTTTTAGTGGCGATAATAAGGGTCGCCACTAATACATTAACAAAAATTATGATAAATTGTATTTAATGTTATTAGTGGCAAGGCATAAGTCGCCACTAAAAATTTTTAGTGGTGACCGAATCTTGTTGTCACTAAAAGATTAGGTCCCAAAGGTTTAAATCATTAAATTTTCTAGAAAAACTTTTAGTGGCGACTTATTTTTGTTGCCACTAAAACTAAAACTTTTAGTGGCGACTATTGTCGCCACTAAAAGAGTTGGTTAAAACATTTTGGCACAATTAAAAGTTTGACGCCAAAATTTTTTGAGGCAACATGTGTAACGACCGGGAAAAAGAAAAGAAAAGGGAAAAGAAAGAAAGTGAAAGTTGAAAATTTTCGGAATCCAGAATTTCTGCCAAGTCCTCTCGCAATAGCGAGAAATGGTCTCGCTACAGCGAGATAGCTAGTTCGCAACAGTGAAGGCGATTCTAGCTATAGCGAGTACTGGCAGCAGTCCATACAGAAACCAGGGGACAGCTCGCCGTAGCATGCGCCGTAGCGAAAGTGAGGTCTGGAACTGACGCGAGTTCGCCATAGCGAATGGTAAATCTCGCCATAGCGAAGGAAACTGACCCGATCTCGCCGTAGCGAAGGTTACACCTCGTCATAGCGAAGCCAGATTACACGAGCTCACTATAGCGAAGGTTAGTTTTCGCCGTAGCGAGGGTCAGTCCGGAAGAGAGTAAATAGCAAGATTTAGACTTCATTAAACGCCCAAACTCATTTCTTCTCTCATATCTGCCCTAAACTTCGACCCAAAGAGAGAAAAGAGGCGTGGAGAGTGTGAGAGATCAAGAGAAGGAGGAAGATCAAGGGAAAGGTAAGGAAATTTCCCCCATTTCTCTTTAGAACTCTGATCCCCTCTCTTTGCCCTCTCTTTTTATGGTTTTATTTAGGAAAATGGTTGCATTTTGGGCATGGGTTAGAAGAGAGGAAGTGGAAAACTCTTTTGAATTTTTGTGTTTTCTTTGAAAATGTTGTTTTCCACTACCATAGGAGCTTGAGAGAGAGAAAGGGTTGATGGCATTCTAGAGAGAGAGAGAGGACTCTAGGTTCTGGTATGTTATGAGAGTTTGATCTGATGATTACATTCTAAGAGAGTAATTGCATGCTTTTTGTGTGTCTAGGCTCAAGAGAAACACCTCCATCAAGGTGTGATTGTGAACCTAAGGAGGGAGAGGAGAAATTGAAAGGAAAAGCTAGTGTTGGCTTTGGCTCCAAAGGTAGCTTTCTTTTCTCACTCTTTCTTGTTGCATTCTCGGATATGATAGTCATTGTATGATTATGTATATACTTGTTGTGTGGAATATACCATATGCTATTGCTTTGATGCATTGATGCCAATATGCTTGTGTGATTAATTGTGAGACTTGCTCGGGTGCGGTAGTGCCGAAAGTCCCATGAGATGGGTGAGGTGAAGCCGAAAGTCCCTTGAGATAGGTGAGACAAGGCCAAAAGTCTCAAATGAGTGAGGCTAAGTCAAAAGTCCTTAAACTTGGGTGAGGCCATCCAAAAGTCCCTAAACTCGGGTGAGGCTAGACCAAAAGTCCCTGGAGCCCATTTTTGACATTGTTGTGAATTCCATAGCATGTACATTATGTGTTTGATGATTGAGAATAGCTAAATGCTTATTCACATGCTTTGACTTGTTATATGCCTTGATTGCTTGCTAGATTGAGTGCATGAGCTACTGAGATTCCCAGAATCTCACCCCTTCCCCTCTCAACTTAATATGCTAGGTGGAGCTCAAGGAGAACCGAGCACACACCAAGGAGCCTAGGAGCATGTATAGGAGAATGTAGTGTTATTTTGATCTTTTTGATGTAATTTTGATGTAAAGTGGTGCCAAACGAATATGCGCCCACTATTTTTGAGTTGTAAAGGTTGTAACAAGTGTAAATGTATGAAAGGATATTGTATGAACTATGTTTATAGCCAAATGAATGAAAATGAGGGTTTTGCTCTTTTGTGGAATGAATGCAATAGTGTATATTTGGCCGTAGCATAGCGAGATTTGAATGTATGTTGATTTGGACCACATGGACTTGTTAGATAGACTATTTTTACGCTTTTAAACTTGTCCATGAGTGGCTAGAGTGTGTGAGAGGCTATTTGGACCTGTTTTGGACCTTTGGGGTGCCAAAATCGGTATTTTTTAGAGTTTCGTCAAAGTATGACCGGATGAGCTCCGTTTGCCATGAAATTTGGCATGCCTCTAGAGTTTGTAGAAAGCTTCTTGAGAAGCTAAAGTGGGTAATATTCAGAGGTCTAGAGAATATTTGGTGAATTGTTGAATTTGGGAAAATTTAAGGGATTGGTCATGTACTGTACATATAGTTCAGAAAATGAAATCTGTGGCATTTTTAGACCAAATGGATTTCAAATGTGGTGAAATTTTATATACATAAACTAGACCACCATAGTGACTTATAAGAACTAGAATCACCTAAATTGGAGGTCTGTAGAGAGAGATTGAACCGTCTGAAGTTCTGTATCAGCATCAGAGAGCTCTCCTGACCCCCGTCACTGTTCCATCAGTTTTTTGGGTGTAAGAGCTACTGAACTGATTTGGACTTATTTTTCTCTCTAGTAGACATCCGTAGCTTTCCGAATTGGTATAATGTGCCCAGATTGGATTTTTGTGGATTTAGTTATGAATTTTCGAACTCATGACAGCAAGCTGCACCAGAAACAGTGACAGCTGGACCCTCTTCCCATTTTTGATGTCAAACATGGTCCAAATGCTGAGATTTTGATTGGGAATGATTTTTAGTGTAAATTTAACACTTAGAGCTTTCTAGAAAGCTAAAGTTTGCTACATTCCCATTTTTCTACAATTTATTATGATTTTCCAAAGTTAGAGCCAAAATAAGACTTTTTGGCACAAGTGAGAAAAGTGCATTTTCTGGTTTTTGGCTCCATACCCGTAGCTTATGGTTTGTTTTATGCTATGTATGAGTTGTATAAGTGGAGTTTGAGTTGAGACTATAAATGACGGGTTCACAGGACCCACGGGGCAGATAATGAGTATATAAAACCCCGGTTCATAGCATGCAAATGCCACGGAAGAGTAGTGATTCTTTGGAAATCATGTGGAACCGAGCCCAGTAAGAGGCTAGGTAGCGGTAGTAGTTTAAGGTGTCACAACATGAGCTTGTCACTGCAAAAATCTTAACAATAATTATATGATGCATAATTCATATATATATATATACATACTTTCTAAAAATAATAATGTGACAAAGGATTATATATAACATGCATATAATATAAGAAAGAACAAAAATTTGATATATTATTTATATGAATAAATATATTTTATACTTGGTTAGATTTTTAATTTTTAAATTTTATGCCCTTTTTTTTTAATAATAATGGAAGCTTAATATAATTTAGGAATAGTTGAAGAAGTGGAATGTTAAGTATGTTTAAATTTTCAATGTAGTTAATTTTTTTTAATAAGAAATTTGAATCAATTAATTATCTTATATATTAATAACATATTTAAATCAAGTAATAGTAGAATAAGTCATAATAAAATAATTGTTTATAATGTATAACATAAATACTGACATTGAACATTTAAGAAATATTATATATTTATATAAAAAAATAAAGAAAAATATAACAAAGCAGTAAAATAATAACATAAAACCATGGTCGAATGAGTAAAATAATAAAGTCAAACTAATGAAATAATGAAAGAAGGACCAAAAAAAAAACTTAAAGCTTGTTTGATTCTGTTTTGGTTTTAATATTTTTAAAATGGATATTTTTTTGAACAAATTTTGAAAAAATAAAAAATCTGTTTGAATCTTTACTCTAAAATATTGATGTTGTCTATTTTTCTTCCTATTTTTGTAAAACAAAAGTTATAAAACATTTTAAAAATGTTCTATTTTTTTGGTCTCGAAAACATAATTTAGTTTTTTTATTTGACAAAGCACTTCACTAAAAATATATTAGCAAACAAGTTTTTTTTATTTTTTTGTTCTGGAAATAGGAAATAAAAAAGGCCTTGGGACTCTTTCCTTCAATCACGGCTTCTGGCAATGGTAAAACGAGAAAAGGATAAATGACATTCTGTAGACTTGGAAGAGTTTTCATTAGATGTTAAATTATTATTAGGCTTCGTAGCTAATCAGAAGGAGATTCATTTTGTTTCAATTAATTTTAAACTTTGCATCTTGATGACTTGGTTTTTAATTATTCTTAGAATAAATTAAAAAAGGTTATAAATTAAAATTTTAATTGATCAATGAGACCAACAGATAGAAAGGAAAAAAAAATATTGTATTCACCATATGCACATATCCTTAAGGGTGCAGAATTAGAATTTCATCTGTACAATAGGCTAATATATATAGATCAAATCTTAATTGTTGACCCATAAATTGCTTGATGAAAATGAGCATGAGTACTAATGTCGCAATATAACTATGTACAGATGAAAGATTCTTATACACAATATATGTTATCATTTTATTTGCATAACATCCAATAACTTTTAACCCATTGGAGTAATGCGTCCCACGCAATGCAACAATAGTTGGTATAGAAATTTTCTAATTTAGATCCTTTTTATTTAGGAGGATAAATGCATCAGTTAAATTGAAAGAGAGATAAAGAAGAGGAAGAGAGAGAGTGAGTGATAATGATACACTTTCTCTTCATCTCATTCTTTTTTCTAAAAGTACTTAATGCAACGACGTAGCGATTACTAATTTGTCGTGGCAAAATTTTGGTTAGGATAATTTCTGGTGTTTTGGTAGCAACAAAAAAATCATGTTTTCTTTTGTTGTGAAGCTTATTTTATTTGAATTAAACTTTTTTCAGTAAAAAGAGTATAAATGATGTAATACTCGAAGAATACTATTTTTTTTAAAAAAAACACGTTATAAGATAATTACATCTATTTATTGAATGAGATATTCAGTTAATTTCTTAATATTTGTTTCTTAATTTCTTTTTTTTTCTAGAAACATAAATTCATTGAAATCATCCCTTTTTAAAAAATTAAGAAACCCTTGAAGCCAGATTCGTTCTAATGAAGTAATTTCTATTTTAATAATTTACAATAATAAATTTTACAAAAATATTTTATAATAGTTATAATGCCTGGCATTATATATATAAATATTTAAATATCTATAAGCATATTTATTTTATTTTATTTTATTTTCACTATAATTTTTTAAAAAATTTTAGTTTGGTTTCATGTCACAAACACCACAGTTAAAGTAATTTGGATCTTGTCTTATATGTTCGAAGCACTAATTTGTTAGATGGAGATAGGAAAGAAAAAAGTGATACAAAGAAGTGAAAATATATATGAAGCTTATTTCTTATTTTTTTCGCCTAGTATTTTTTTTCTTTTTATTTCTCTTTAACAAAATGAAGGTTCACTAATGCTAAATAAAAGTAAAAGTAGAAATGCTAATTAAAGATTAAAAAAATTATATATAGTGTTATATTTTTATTATCAAAATTTTGAATAAAAATATAATAAGTAATAATTTTTATAATGTAAATTATATGATTCAAATTTTAAAAAATTTTATTAAACATCTTTGAAGTAAAAGTATAAAAAAGTTATATGAAGATATAATTTGTTGACTAATAAATAATACAATTTCTAACTGAAAATAGTTTAAAATTTTTTCATACTATCTATCAATGGAATACTATGCCACCTACTTTAGTTTCCCTAATGTAAACTTTTTGCGAGATGCAACCATCGACTCATTCTGCCAAACAATAAATGACTATTTGTTTGACATTTACAATGAGTTAGGGGAAGACCAATTTATCATGAATAGCATATTGATAATAGTTAATCTATTTATATTTACTGAATTACATAGATTAAAACTTTCAATTCAATTTGTTGAGTGAGTTAAATGGGTTAGCATGAAGAAGAAAAAGAAGAAGAAGAAGAAGAAGAAGAGACATTTAAGGTTAAAGGTTGTAACATATCCTATAGTTCTTGAAAAAGTCAAAATTATTGTTCTCATCAACTTTTGCAAATCTTGTTGAAGATTATAGATTTACACTTGTAACTAAGCTCAACGGTTAGGATAAATAGGTTGTTAACCGATGAACCATGATAGAAACCTGGATCTCTTATTGTAGGGATTTGTGAATAGTAATTGTGTAATAAGTAATTTCTATTTTTTCTTTTTCTAAGTTGTTAGGTGTAAAGATGAATATAGGAAAAAAATTTCAAAAACAGGTATTTTAATTGTAAAAGAGTTACATTTTTAAAATTTTAGATGTACCACCTTTAAACGCATAATTCAAAGTTGCAATATTGTCTAAATTATATGTACATATATTTATTAATTAGAATTGAAATAAAATTATAGTTTTAAGTTTTAAGTTAAAAAAATATATTAAATGATATTAAACTTGGAAAATATTATAAAAAAATTATGATGAAAAATTTAACTAAGAATATTAAATTATAGTTTTTTATACAAGTCAAATTTTTAGTTGTAATAACTTCAAATTTTAAAAATGTTTAGTATCAATATTTTTAATGGAAAATCTTGAATTATAATTTGTCGAATAAAATAAAAAGAAAAGGAAGTGGTTTTATAATACTATTTTTATCTCTCTTTCTGTTGGTAGATTAGGTTTTCTTGTTTGCTCAAGGGGAAAGGGTGCTGTGGTAAAAAAATTTAGGAAACTCTTTCTAAGCCTACTACAAGATAAAGAAAGACCATTTACCTTAAGATCAAAATAGAAATGATGCATCAAAGAAAGAAAAAAAAGAGCGATTAATATATATAGTCATATTTTTCCTGTTAAAGCGAGATTGTGGTGTGTCATGATTATGAGTTGATGCACAGTTGTATATGCCAGCCTCGATGTTGTGTCTGGTTAGGGAAGCTCTGTTTGTTTTGGTTAGGTAGCCTATTTCGCTATCTCCGTGTAAATTGTTTTGTTAGTTGGTATATTTACCATAATATTAATCTGTCTCACTGAGCCGGCCAGCTCCACCATCAGCCGCTACTGTGCTTGAGTGCATTAGTTTATTGCCATCGATTACTGAATTGACTACTTTACTTAATTATTGGCCCCTCTCATCTAACTCACTGTTTTTGGTTCCTAATTTATTAATTTTAAGCCTTTTGTCCTCTTTTTTTTTTTTAGTTTTTTTGTTTTTAAAGATTACAAGAACTTAATATAATTAAAGAAGTTAAGAAGTTCAATATTAAATTTTAATCATGGGTAATTTTTTTTTTATTAAAAATAACTTCTACAATATTTTAAAAAGCATGTAATTAGTATTTAAAATTTACAATTTATTAATAGTTATTTATTTTATTTTTTTAATATATAAAATTTAAAAAATATATTTAATTATCATTAGTTCAACAACAGTTCAATCACAATAAAATTAATGAACATTGAACTAATGTTTCTACTAGTTTAATAGCTAATCTAGTTTTAAAATCTTTGCCTATTTAATATTTATTCATTAAAATTTAATATTATATGATAAAAGCTAGCCTTTTTTTTGGGGATAAAACAACAGAATCAAAATATTGAAAAGAAATTATGCTTGTACATAAGTATTTTCTTGTTTTTACCCAAATGATATTTCATTCCAACAAGTGCTTAACAAATCATTTCATTCTTGAAATTCCAATAAAACATGAATTTAATTATAATTATAAATACTGACTTTAATTTAATTAAAAATATAAAGCAACGGAAATAATTTTCTTAAACTTTGGTCCAATGTCAAATCATTTCATCTATATCTTAAATCATTGAATGGAGATTCATAATTTTTTTTTACTTATTTTCTTAATAAGAAAAATGAATAGCTCAATTATTTTATCCTTTTAGCATAACCTCAAAAAAAAGTTTAATAAAACAATATTTATCTATCCTTCTCTTTCTGTCCATGCCTTTGATTGACCAATTTCTTAGTTTAAAAATAATTTATTTCATAGGAATTAAACTACAAAATTTATATTAAGAGTTAAATATTTAATTGTTAATTCACAAAATAATTACAAAATTATGAAATATATTTTTCAATACTTATTAGAATTTTAATAATTATCTCTTAAAAATTAATATTACTTTAGTTTAAATAATCTCAGAAAAGAAATTTATCACGTAAAATTTTTTTTATATAATATTTATTGGTAGTTTCTTTTTAATTATTGTTTATCCAATTTTAAGAATTATCTAATCATTATTTTATAATTAAAAAATGAATCAACTATATAATTTTATTATAGTTATATAATTTTTTTGGTGAATGGAGGTATAGTTATTTAATTATTAATTAACAAGATAATTAACAATTTATGAAATAAATATATTCAATATTTATTAAAATTTAAATGATTATCTAAAAAATGACGACGTATTTGAACTTAAAAAATTTTCATCTTGTAGACTCATTTTGATCCTCAAAATTTAAATTGTCTCATAAAGATAACATAGTGAACTTGTTTGATTTGGGATTAAGGTTAAAGGTTTAATATAAATAACAAATCCTAAATAAAAAGATAGAAGCAAAAATATAAAATTGACTAAATTAAATAATTAAGACAAATAAAACATAACTAAAAATAAAAAAAATATATGTAAATAAATTATTTTCTATTATTAATATTAAATAATTATATTGGTTATATGTATACATATTATATAATTATAAATATTATATATAATTAAGATATACTGTTGAGGTATTAGTTAGTCTTTTCTTTATATTAATTAACCTAGATAACATAATCCTAATGACTTTAGATAACTATCTAATAAAGATAATAACACCTAAAATAAAAAAAAGGATAAAAAATATAAGATGGACTAAATAAAATAAATAAAAATTTGTCAATGGATCATTATCTATTATTAATGTTAATTAATTATATTATTTATATTTAAAGAAATAAAATAAATAAAACAGAAGAAGGTATATATCTTGTCAGTTTTTTTTAAATTTCAAATTTTAAAACTTAAAATTTATATATGCTTTCCTACCCAAATGTCGACGTCATCCCTCCTGGTTTCATTCCCATTTTTTTTAATATCAGTACCTGGGTTCAGATCGAAAACGTCGAAGTCCCTTCCTCTTTCATTCCTTCACGCCCTGGTTGTGCTCCCTGCTTCCTTCTCAGCGTTGTGCGTTTCGTCGAGCAATGGGCTTTCCTCCACAGCTTTCCTTCCTTCTTCCCTTCAGTTTGGCTTCGTCAAAATAGGTAAGGTCTCCTATTTTGCAACTTCTGCTACTCCTTCCTCCTTTTAGTATTCTTCGTCCTTCCAATCTCAAGTAAGATCTTTTTCCTATGTTGATGTATCTGTTTCTTTGCCTTGTACTTGATTCGAATTGCTGTAATCTTTTGCTTTCTTTGCTTCTGTTCCTTCGTATGTTAATATTTGAGTAGACAGAGTTATTGACCTAATCTAGATCTTATAGTTACCATTCCATCTTATAGCGTGGTTAGTGCTTTCTTCACCATAATAAGGACAAAAATCACAAATTTTCAACGTTTCTGGTCCTATTCCCTTTTCAAGATTCATTATGTTTTCAATCTACAATCTAATTTCGTTTCGCATTATGTCACATTATGTTGTCTGCTCATTTTAGAGAGTATATGTTTGCTGATGTAGGAAATTTGGAGCACTGCACTGAGTATTTGAACTAGTCTCTTATTCTGTTTGGAATTGTAGCTTCTGTGGATCTTTTTGCAAATGACCCTGTAAGAATCAATTTGTAATACTGTTGATTAAACTCTGGCATAAAGGGGGAAAAAGCATATTTTCAATTGCGTTTTAATATATGTCTTTACATTGGTAGGTTTCCATTGCACAGACTTGGAATTGCATTTACTTATTGATATAGTAGAGACACAGGAATCCTCTTCTTTCCTTTCGTGTTCCTACTGTGAATCAGAGCCCAGGTTCGAATAGTGATTGTATCCCCCACCGAGGACAATAGTTTTCAGAATCCATCCACAACAAGTAAGTTTTCTTATCCTTACTATTTAGAATATCTATCACCAATAGAGGCTAAAGTGGATTCAAACATCATATCCTGTGATTGTGAAGAGTGGATTAGCTTAAAAAATAGCTCTTTCATTAACGATGGTACCCCTTGGAATGATTTAAGAGGAATTCCTATGGAAGTGACACAACTTTGCTATTTTTTATGGCGAGTTCCAGTGTCCTTTAGATCTTGTTTCAATAATTTTATATTATGCTATAAACTATACCTTGTATGGCGCTCACATGGAGGAAAGTATTTTGCAAAAAGAATATCTTTTTGTGTGGTTGATTAAATGGTACATCCTAAGATGGGAACTATTAAATTTAACTCGGATGGAGGGGGTAATCTAGATGTAGCTAGGTGTGGTAGTTTGTTTGTGATCATCTTGGCCAATGGATTAGAGGTTTTACTAGAAACTTAAGCTATTGTTATGCTTTTAAAGTTAAGGTTTGGGGAGTTTTGAAAGGCTTGAGGATGGCTTAGAATATGAGAATTAATTGTGTTTTCAATGAGTGATTATTTTGCTATGATTAATGTATTGTATAATTGTGATGAGCAAGGAGAAAGTACTTGTTGACTCTTCAAGAAAATATATGATCTTGTTCAGCTGAATTGGGAGGTTCATATTGCAATAATGTAAAATAATAACTTATTTCATCAGTAACAAACACATGAACAGTGTTCCCATAAACTTGTAAAAGTATATAGCAAACCTTTCTTACAACTTTGGTGAATTTCAAGCACAAGTCTAACTTCATTGCAGTACTGTAAAATAATAGCTTATTTCACTGGTAACAAACACAAGAACAGTGTTTCCCTAAACTTGTGCCAAGTTTATGCTTCTCTCTTCAATATATATATAGATTTTTCTTTTTATCCTTTTTCTCTCTTGAACGTGTTAATTGATACTTCCTTCTCAATGATGATGTTTTCATCCATTGGTCCTATCAAGAAATATAAGATTATGTTGTCAATTCTGATACTCCAATTTTTTTAATTAAAAAATTTGCATTTCTCTTTTGATATCTCTACATTAGAAGGATCTTTTGGTTTTTGGTTAAAATAAGAATCTGCAAAACTCAGTTGTTCAGGCTTTAGAGGGTTATATGAATATACCTTTGGAAGATTTAGGATTGCAGAGCCACTTAAGAAATAAATTACATGATAAAATATAAATGAAAATAATACTAAATACATGGTTTTGGCTTGTAATTTTTAACAAATTTAATTTATTCATTTCAAAAAATTCAATGAAATTTACTAAGAGAATAATTTTGAGGAACACATTTAAATCAAACATTTCAACCATTAATTAATGAAATGCTCATTGAAATTTTATTTATGAAAGTTATTATTTTTGTTTGCAAAATTTAAAATTTAAAATTTGTTTGATAGAATAAAAATAATACAAGTATTGATAGAATAAAAATAATAATAAAATAGAAAGTAAGTAATAATAAGTGATCAAAATATTCTTAGATTAAAAAATAATATAAGAATAGATTTTTATATATAATCATAATAAATGTATAATTAATTTATTTAATATCTATTTATAATTGGCCTATTTTTTAAAATGATTATTTATATTTATAAATTATTATTTTAAGCTAATAAAAATAACTATTTCTTTTAACATTTTACATATATTATTTTAATGTATATTAATTTAACATTTATTACGTTATTAATAATTTAAATATAATATATATTTATCAAACCTAAATTATTAATATATATTTATCTATTAATTAATGGCTTATTAATATATATATATATATATGAGAGAGAGAGAGAGAGAGAGAGAGAGAGAGAGAGAGAGCAATGCAGCCATATGTTGGCCTACTGATTGTGAATGGGAATTAAATTTATAATTTAATTTTATTAATTATTATGTATATAATTTATGATTTTAAATATCAAATATTATTAAATTTTATTGATTTTTTCTTTTACTTTTTAATGTTGGCCAAAATTTTTTAGTCATAAGTGAAACTTATTTTTTATATTTTAATCAAAATTTAATATTTAAAGTGGCACTATTTTTAAAGTTATGGAAATTTAAAACTTATGAAAAGCAAATTAGTATAATTTTCAACTAATACTTTAGTTGAAATTTCCCTCTTCATTATAGTGGGAGAGAATGATAAAATTGCCTTTTACGAAGAAAAAAGAAATCATTTAAAAAAATTTTGGGCAAAGAAAAAATTGCTCCTAAAAATTGTAATTTCAAATAAATTCTTATTAGATGATAATTAAAGTATGTAGAGTTAAAAATAATGCTTACCAAAATAAAACAAATTACTTTAGAGTAGAAAGCAAAGATCAATAAATTTTAAAATAATTATGAAGCTTAGAAATTTTTTAAATGACTTATTTGAAATACTTTAAGGATTTAATCAAAACATTTTAAAATTTTTAAAGGCCAAAATATAATTTTACCCAAATTACATAATTTTTGATCTCATGATATGCTCCTTCTCTAATAGTGAGATAGAAAAAGAAAGCCCTACTGTATATACTAGGAGGCAAATTGGATATTTGAAACACAATGATACATTTTTTGAACAATTCGCTCCAAAACTTGATTCAATATACAACATAAAAGATGGTACGGTGCATAGTAGCAAGACTTTCCCTTTCCTTCCAATAATTTGCCAACCAATGCTTGAAGCCATGAAATCTGTTTCCCTTTCTGCTTCTGTAACCCTACCAAATAGGGTTAAAAAAAGCCACCACGAGCAGTTAAAAAAAACAAGAAACATATAGACAAGAAACATATATATATATATATATATATTGAATTTGAGTTGATATATAAATAAAAAGTTATTGAAAACTAAAATCTAGATGATATTATTTTGCTATGTTGATATACATTTGACCACATGCTTAATCTTAATAATCTGTACTCGTTTTATAATAATAAATAATTTTTTGTTTGGTTGTAAATTAAAATATTTCGATAATTCTATGAAATCATTTTTATATTTAATTTCATATTTGGAATTTAAATTGATAAGTTTGTTCACCATAATGACTATATAACGTAAAAAAAAAAACTAAATACACATAATAAAATATATATTATCTATAAGATATTAAGTAAATGATTTTTAAAAAAAATTTGTGAAACAAAAGGAAATAACGTTTTAATGAAAATGCCATTTTTAATTTTAAAAAATGCAATAGATTTTAAATTGTTTACTCTCTTTTTACTTTCTCTTCAACTCCTAATTTAAGATCAGCGAAAAATAGACAAATTTTAAATTTTGCCAACAAAAATTATAATTTTCAAGAATAAAATTTCAATGAGCATTTAATTAATTAATGGTTGAAATGTTTGCTTCAAATGTGTTTCTCAAAATTATTCTTTTAGTAAATTTCATTGAATTTTTTGAAATGAATAAATTAAATTTGTTAAAGATTACAAGCCAAAACCATAACTCTTGTTTCTTTACATACGAGTTTATATGCAAACTTCATGCAGTACTTAGTATTTAGTATTACTTTTATTTATATTTAATCATGGAAATGCAACAAATGAAAATTCAAATCCAACTAAAAGCGATATATAAGAATTCACACACACATACACACATGTGAAAATGCAATAAATGGAAATTCAAATCCAACTAAAAGCAACACATAAACATCATTTAGCTGAGTTATTGTCAAATTATTACTTAGACCAAAAGTAAAATTATTGATAGTAAAATTATTGTCATTATCATGAAAATTTTCTTGCTTCTTTCACACTCAAATGTTGCAATTATCATTTGCTGGCCTATGTAAAAATACCTTGTTGTGCTATGACCTTAAGGCTAAATGACTTTGTCTTGTAAACTACTTTATGTGGGTGAACCTTATCATATGTAATTAAATTATTCAAATCTTCTTGGCTGATTGTATACAAAATATGTAAGTCGCAATATACCTACTTGGCTAACTGTGAACAGCTTTAATTCATTTTGAGTAATGAAGTTGTCTCATGTTATGTTGGTATAGGTGTCTGTGAATAGCTTTCAAGTAGAATCAAATATAGTAGCTACATATAGGAAATTTTATCTTAAAAAATAAAAGTGTGTTAACATAGGAGGAAGCTTCTTATGGATGCTTATATTGTACATGTTTATTTTTCTTCATGCCTTATATTTGCATAGATGCACGTTTGCTATAAGGAAGTTATGAAATGTACTAGTTGTTTGTTGAGTTATAACTACAAATGAGTTATAAGTACTCACTCTAAAAACATTCATGTTGGATTTAGGGATGGATAAAAGTTGGATGCACATTAGGAATAGGGCTGATATGGCATATAGGCAAGGTGTTGATGAGTTTCTCCAATGGGCATTCAGCCAAGCTAGGGTGACTAATATGATTCGATGCCCATGTAAGGGGTGCAAGAATACAGCATGGAAGATAAGAAGTGAAGTAAGGGCAGATTTGTTTAAGAAGGGTTTCAATGAAAGTTACAAAGTGTGGGACTCACATGGAGAAGCTCAACCTAGTATCCATAGTCCCCTTCAGCATGTAAATGGTGAATTACCTGTGGATAATGATGATGATGATGACATCATTGAAATGTTACATGATGCATTAGGTGAAACACATTCATCCGAGTCGCTTAATTTGCAGGCTAGCCAATTTTTTAAATTGTTGGAAGATGCTTAAACCGAACTCTATCTAGGTTGTAATAATGTGACAAAGCTATCTTTTATTGTCAAACTCCTTCATCTGAAATGCCTCAACTATTGGAGTAACAAATCTGTGGATACATTGTTGAGTTTATTCAAAGATGTCCTACCTAAAGGGACACTAGTACCTGACAATTACTATGAAGCAAGGAAGGTTGTTCGGGAGCTCAGATTGGGTTATACTAAAATTGATGCCTGTGAAAATGATTGCATCTTATATTGGCGAGAACATGCAAATGCAGAATCATGTCCTAAGTGTAACATGTCTAAATGGAAGTTGGATGGTCACAAGGGCAAGAAAGTGCCACGTAAAGTGTTTCGACATTTTCCATTAACGCCTAGGTTGCAACGACTATACATGGCTCAACAAACAGCGAAAGATATGAGATGGCACATGGAAGAACGAGTTGACGATGGTGTGTTACGACATCCGTCTGACTCAATTACTTGGAAATCATTTGATAACCAGTATCTTGACTTCTCTCGTGATTGCAGAAATGTACGAATGGGTCTAGCTAGTGATGGGTTCCAACCTTATGGAAATATGAGTACTAATCATAACATTTGGCCGGTTGTGCTAGTTCCATATAATTTGCCACCGTGGTTATGGAAGCACCCATACTTTATGATGACACTTCTTATTCCAGGTCCTAAATGTCCTGATAATGACATTGATGTGTATTTGCAACCCATGATTGAAGAGTTATAGGAAATATGGAATGATGGGGTTTACACATATGATGCCTATTCACAGTCTAATTTTAAGATGCGTGCTGCTATCATTTGGACTATCAATGACTTCCCAGCATACGGGAACCTCTCAGGGTGGTCCACTAAAGGAAAGTTTGCATGCCCTTGTTACCATAAAGGCACACATTTTACTTCTTTACGGAATAAGTTATGTTACATGGGGCACCGTCGTTTCCTTCCTCCTAATCATCCATAGCACAATAATAGGAGGGCATTTGACGGGAAAGTTGAACATTCACTTGCACCTTTACCTCTTACTGGTGAGGAAGCACTTATACAGCTTCAAGCATTGGGCAATGTGAATTTTGGAAAAAGCCAAAAGCGAAAGCGTTTCCCTACCAATGATGCTTTCAATTGGAGGAAGAAGAGTATTTTCTTCAAATTACCCTATTGGAAAACTCTTTTGCTCCGACATAACCTTGATGTTATGCATATAGAAAGAAATGTGTTGGATAACATAATGTCGACATTGATGGGTGTTGTTGGGAAGACCAAAGATACACTGAAGAGTCGATATGACTTGGTTGATTTAGGGATTAGGCAACAATTGCATCTCATAGAAGATGGTAACAAAATCCTGCTTCCAGCAACATGCTATACATTGTCAACACAAGAGAAGGCAAAAGTTTGTGACTTCTTGGCTAAATTGAAGGTGCCTGACTCCTTCTCTTCAAACATTCCGAGGTGCGTCAATGTCCATGAGCGAAAAATCTCTGGGTTGAAATGTCACGACCACCATGTATTATTGCAAGATATATTTCCACTTGTAATACGTGGCTTGTTGCCTAATGAAGTGTCAGAACCTATAATAGAGTTGGGGAAATTTTTTAAGAACTTGTGTTCGAAGTGCTTGAGAATTGAAGATCTTGATGTCTTGGAAACCTAAATTGCAATCACATTATGTAAATTAGAAATGGTGTTTCCACCTGTCTTCTTTGATATTATGGTTCATTTGCCTGTTCACTTAGCAAGAGAGGCTAAGCTTGGTGGACCTGTTCAATATCGATGGATGTATCCCATTGAGAGGTAAGGTTGACCTTAAATTACAATGTCTTTTTTATTATTTAAAAGTTGTCTTACCTTATTCATACTAATGCAGGTACTTGCGAACATTAAAAACTTATGTTCACAATAAGGCTCGTCCGGAAGGTTCAATTGCTGAAAGTTACTTGGCTGATGAATGCCTTACCTTTTGTTCGCATTATCTGAAAAATGTTCCAACTAAGTTCAATAGACCTCTTAGGAATGATGGTGGACATATGGAACATGATAAAATGTCTATCTTCACTCCAAGTGGATAGGCGAGAGGATGTTATGAATCAATATTTCTATCAGATATAGAGTTCAATCAAGCTTGTATGCATGTGTTTCAAAATTGTGAAGACATTTGGCCATTTATTGAGTAAGTTTATAGGAATTAGCCATCACTTATCTCAAAAATTTTCTATTATCACCTTTTAATTAAGTAGATTATACATTGCAGGAAGCACAAGATGGAAACTGAAACACAAGCTTCAATGGTTGCAGATTTCCCAGAATGGTTTCGTGCACAGGTATGTTTTGACCTCATATTTCTATTAGTTAGATTAAAAGTTATGATATTCATACATGTTGTCCTTTATAGGTTTTAGAGTTAGGTGTAAGGGGTGACGCAAGTGATGACTTTATGAGTATCGGAGTTGGGCCGCTAAAGATGGTCTATCGTTATTCCACATTTATGGTGAACGGATTTAGATTTCACACTCAAGACTGAGCCTCTGGTAGAAGAACACAGAATAGTGAAGTCCTTGTGAGGGGTGATGATTCAGATGAGACAAAAGAGTATTATGGTATTTTAGAAGATATATATGAATTGTCATACATTGGGAATAAGAAAGTGTATCTCTTCAAGTGTCATTGGTGGGATGTGGGTCATTTAGAAAGGGGATACAAGGTGGATAAATATGGAATTACAAGTGTCAACACCCGATACTCATTGAACTCAAATGAACCATTTGTCTTGGCATCTCAAGCAGAACAAGTGTTTTACCTGGAGGACAATTGTGACCCAAATTGGCTTGTTGTTGTAAAAACAAATCCTCGAGACTTCTTTAATATGCCAAAGATGACTGATGATGGCGTAGATGGGGACAATGAAGAATTATTAAGTGATGAGGCTTATCAGCAAATTGAAATTGAAGTAGATTTGACTACTAGGGGTGATGTAAGTATTGACCTAGTGGTTTGCCTTTATAGGGATGACATTCAACCAGAAACAATAAACTACTCAAGTGAACGCCCTCGACCAGGTAGGCCAAATGTAATTGCTGAGGTGGATGAATTCATTGATGATAATGATGAGGATGTATCCTGTGACACCTTAATCTACTACGGCTACCTAGCCTCTCACTGGGCTCGGTTCCACATGATTTCCAAAGAATCACTACTCTTCCGTGGCATTTGCATGCTATGAACCGGGGTTTCATATACTCATCTTTTGCCCCGTGGGTCCTGTGAACCCATATCAAGCATCCTCAACTCAAACTCCATATAGATGACTTATACATAACATAAAACAAACCATAAGCCACGGGTATGGAGCCAAAAACCAGAAAATGCACTTTTCTCACTTGTGCCCAAAAGTCTTATTTTGGCTCTAACTTTGGAAAATCATAAGAAATTGTAGAAAAATGGAAATGCAGCAAAATTTATCTTTCTAGAAAGATCTAAGTGTTAAATTTACACTAAAAATCATTCCCAATCAAAATCTCAGCATTTAGACCATGTTTGGCATCGAAAATAGGAAAGAGGTCCGACTGTCACTGTTTCTAGTGCAGCTTACTGTCATGAACTTCGGAAATCCATAATTAAATCCACAAAAATCCAATCTGGGCAAAGTATACCAATTCGGAAAGCTACGGATGTCTACTAAAGGAGAAAAATAAGTCCAGATCAGTTCAGTAGCTGCGACACCCCGAAAACCGATGGAACAGTGACAGGGGTCAGAAGAGCTTTCTGATGCTGATACAGAACTTCAGACGATTTAATCTCTCTCTACAGACCTCTGATTTAGGTGATTCTAGTTCCTATAAGTCACTTTGGTTCTCTAGTTTATGTGTATAAAATTTCACCATATTTGGAATCCATTTGGTCTAAGAGTGCCACAGATTTCATTTTCTGGTTTAGATGAACAGTACATGACCAATCCATTAAATTTTCCCAAATTCAACAATTCTCTAAATATTCTCTAGACCTCCAAAAATTACCAACTTTAGCTTCTCAAGAAGGTTTCTACAAACTCTAGAGGCATGCCAAATTTCATGGCAAACGGAGCTCATCCGGTCATACTTTGACGGAGCTCTCAAAACTACTGATTTTGGCACCCCAAAGGTCTAAAACAGGTCCAAATGGCCTCTCACATACTCTAGCCACTCATGGACAAGTTTAAAAGCATAAAAATAGTCTATCTAAAAAGTCCATGTGGTCCAAATCAACATACATTCAATTTTCGCTATGCTACGGCCAAATATACACTAATGCATTCATTCCACAAAAGGGGCAAAACCCTCATTTCCATTCATTTGGCTATAAACATAGTTCATACAATACCCTTTCATACATTTACACTTGTTACAACCTTTACAACTCAAAATAGTGGGCGCATATTCACTTGGCACCACTTTACATCAAACTTACATCAAAATATCAAAATAAAACTAACATTCTCCTATACATGCTCCTAGGCTCCTTGGTGTGTGCTCGGTTCTCCTTGAGCTCCACCTAGCATATTAGTTGGGAGGGGAAAGAGGTGAGATTCAGGGAATCTCAGTAGCTCATGCACTCATTCCATCAAGCAATCAAGGCATATAACAAGTCAAAGCATGTGAATAAGCACTTAGCCATTCTCAACTACCAACACACATTGTACATGCCATGGAATTCACAACAATGCCAAAAATGGGCTCCAGGGACTTTTGGTCTAGCCTCACCCGAGTTTAGGGACTTTTGGATGGCCTCACCCGAGTTTAAGGACTTTTGACTTGGCCTCACTCATTTGAGACTTTTGGCCTTGTCTCACCTATCTCAAGGGACTTTCGGCTTCACCTCACCCGTCTTATGGGACTTTCGGTACTACCGCACTCGAGCAAATCTCACATTTCAACACACAAGCATATTGGCATTCAATGCATCAAAGCAATAGCATATGGCATATTCCACACAACAAGCATATACATTATCATACAATGACTATCATATCCGAGAATGCAACAAGAAAGAGTGGGAAAAGAGAGCTACCTTATGAGCCAAAGCCAACACTAGATTTTCCTTTCAATTTCTCCTCTCCCTCCTTAGGTTCACAATCACACCTTGATGTAAGTGTTTCACTTGAGCCTAGACACACAAAAGCATGCAATTACTCTTTTATAACTTAATTCAGAGCAACCCTTCTATCACATAAAATCCTAGGGTTCTCTCTCTAGAATGCCATTAACCCTTTCTCTCTCTCAAGCTCCCATGGTAGTGGAAAACCACATTTTCAAAGAAAGCACAAAAATTCAAAAGAGTTTTCCACTTTCCCTCTTCTGACCCATGCCCAAAATGCAACCATTTTCCTAAATAAAACCGCAGAAAGAGAGGGCAAAGAGAGGGGATCAGAGTTTTAAAGAGAAATGGGGGAAATTTCCTTACATTTCCCTTGATCTTCCTCCTTCTTTTGATCTCTCTCACTCTCCACGCCTCTTTTCTCTCTTTGGGTCGAAGTTTAGGACAGATATGAGAGAAGAAATGAGTTTGGGCATTTAATGAAGTCTGATTCTCGCTATTTACTCTCTTCCGGACTGACTCTCGCTACGGCGAAAACTAACCTTCGCTATAGCGAGCTCGTGTAATATGGCTTCGCTATGGCGAGGTGTAACCTTCGCTACGGCAAGCTCGTGTCAATTCCATTCGCTACGGCGAGCTCGTGTCAATTCCATTCGCTATGGCGAGATATACCATTCGCTATGGCGAAATTCCGTCAGTTCCAGACCTCACTCTCGCTATGGCGCACGCTACGGCGAGCTGTCCCCTGGTTTTTGTATGGACTGCTGCCAGCACTCGCTATAGCTAGAATCGCCTTCGCTGTTGCAAACTAGCTCTCTCGCTGTAGCGAGACCATTTCTCGCTATTGCGAGAGGACTTGGCAGAAATTCTGGATTCCGAAAATTTCCAGCTTTCACTTTCTTTTTTTTCCCTTTTCTTTTCTTTTTCCCGGTTGTTACATATCCACGGATGAAGAAGATGGAGAAAACATACTTAATCAAGATGTGTCCACTGATGAAGAAGATAGGGAAGACATACTTGATAAGGATGATTCAAACAACATAGATGATACTACTTATAGTTTAGATTAAATGCTTTATGGTAGTATACTTACATATAAATTGTCTTTTGTTTTTTTTTTTTATCAAGTTAGTAATTGAATTCAAACTACTGTATCTCACATCCTTTTTTACAATTTTGCAAGAAATGTCAAGTGGTGGACGTGGTAGGGTTGGAGGAAAGGGGGAAGAGGGAATGGCCGTGGCAGTGGTTGGTTGAGATGCGACGACACAGGTGATATGACATCACCACCAGGACTTGTTGTAGGGAATGTTTCTAAGAGTAGGGAGTCTACTCCACCCACACTACCACCATTTGTGACACAACAAGATCATGAAGATTCTCCACCCATGCAGCCATCATTAAACCAGAGCAGTGCAGGTATAATTACCATTAGATTTTGTTTAATTATGGTTCATTTTTTTTCTCCCCCCTCACATGCACACACACGTATGTCTATCTAGGTGTAATGATTTTTTATGATCTACATGTCTTATTCAGCTTCTTGTAGTACTATTAAGAAAGGTCAAGGAAAATACAAGTGTATGTCTGTTGATTTGAAAATAAAACATGGTAGAAAGATTATTATTGACATCCCTGAAGACTTCGAGCGGGCTGTTGGAGATGGCGCTCGAGAGTTCTCAAGTTATTGTGGCTTGGTGGTTTGAACCACTTGTTTATTTAGAGATGGTGACTGGCCTGCCCAACAAGAAAAATATGGGGACATTATGTGGTTAAAGGTTAAAGTAATATATTTGTGTATAGACAGTTATACAAACTAAATGGTATTTAATTTTAAACCCTTTACATATGTAACTATAACTATTTATGTTTGTGGTTTGTAGGATAAATTTGAACAACGAGAGGGTCAAGCTGAGTCGTTGATGAAGCGCTTCACTCTTAGCACTTTACGGAGATTGTTTAGGAGTTGGAAGATAAAGTTACATGATCTTGTCAAATTTTTGGATACAGATGAAGATAGGCGTGCAGTTCGACCGACTGATGTGCATCCTATAGATTGGGAGTGGTTGCTCTAGTGTTGGGCTACCGAAGATTTTAAGGTAATGTACTATTGTTCTATAATATAGTTTAAACTTATTTCCTTATATACAATTCTCATAATTATCTTTAAATAATAAGAAATATTTTTGTCCATTTTTAGGCGATGAGTAATAGAAATAAGCTAAATAGAGGAAAGCAAGTAACCAAGCATACATGTGGCACACGGTCATTTGCAGAGGTAGAGCATAGTCTAGTAAGGACGGTCTCTTCATCGTCACTAATTATCAATGTACTTCTATATAGCCATGTTGTTTTCTCTATTATTATAAGATGAAATAATGTTATTTACAAAATATTTTAGAGGGATCCCATTACTGGTGAACCAGCAGGACCTGATGTGGTGTGAGAGGCACAGTACACTCATCGTACAAAGGATGGGGAGATAGAGTGGGTTGATCCCAAGTCACAGGAGATTCATGTAACTTTTCAGCATTTTTCAATTTTTTATCTTTGCTTAATTACAATTTATTATATATGTTTTTAATTTGTTAATTAAACTGTAGGGTTGTTTACATGAGCTTGTTGTTCGACAATCATCTGAAGTTGAATCTCGCATGACTGGAGATGAAATTTTATCAACTATATTGGGTGCACGGTCAGGGTTTGTTCGTGGAAAGGGTTATGGAAAGAAACCGTCAAAAAAGAGACCCGTTGACCAAATTGATGTGGACTATAGGGTGTCATCTGCAATAGAACAAGTCCGGGAAGAAATGGAACGAAAACGGGAGGAAGATCGTGCCCAGATGGCACAAGAGCGCAAATAAATGGAGCAAAAAATGCAAGAGTTTGAACGGAAGCTGCAGCAAGAGCGATCTCAAATGACCCAACAAGTGCAGGATGAAGTTCGTGCACAAGTTGCTGCCTTGTTGTTCACATTACAGCAGCAGGTATATAACACATTTTCTTTCCTATTTTTAAGAATAAACAATATTTATCATTTTTTTTTTAAATTCTAACAGGGACATCTACCTTCAAGTAGTAATATTTCAAGTAGATCAGCCCAATGAATCTAGATAAATAATGGTATGTTTATAAATTACTGTTTCTTTCCTACTAGTTTAAATATTTATTTAAGTATAGTTCAATGTTTAAATTTTAACTAAAATGCTATCTAATATTTTAATTACTATTGTTTCTTTTTTAGCCCAAAGTAATTATTAGTATTAAATTCAATAACACTTTTTTCCTCTCTTTTTACAGGTTGAGTGGTTTCAAAGAATAACAGCATATTAAATATATTCCACCTCACTAGTTGTATTTTTTGAGAAGTTCAACAGCTATTAACAGTGAACGAACAATTTGTAACTTTGGTTTCCTTATTGTTAATTATGTATTTGACTATGACATTGTTGAGTTTACTCTTTTTTTTCAATGCGAATTTTCTTTTGATATGACTCCTATTAGTTGTTGTACTTTAATTTTATCATTGCTTTCTCATATCTTTTGAAATTGATTTTACAACCATTTGAATTCTGTCAATTTCTAAGCAAATAATGTGTAATTACAAATAGAATGTATTAAAAAAGGATTCAAAAAATAAATTTAGTGGCGACAAAATCATAATAAAAATGCATAGTTAGGAGAATTAGTGGCGACATATAAAAATTAATGACAAGTACTAAATCAACGGGAGCATTAGTGGCGACCCAAGGTCGCCACTAATCTACGAGTATTAGTGGCGACCTAGGGTCATCACTAAAACCCCGAGAATTAGTGGCGACCCTGGGTCGCCACTAAATGTGCGACCATTAGTGGCGACCAAGCGTCGCCACTAAAACCCCGAGAATTAGTGGCGACCTTGGGTCGCCACTAAATGTTCGACCATTAGTGGTGACATTTTACTTGATTAGTGACAACATTGTCGCCACTAATTATCAAGTTTTTAGTGGTGACAATTCGTCACTATTATTTAGTGGCAACAGGAGTCGCCACTAATGCCTTTTTATTATAGTTGTATTAGTGACACTTTGGCGACGACGTTTTGTCACCACTATAAGCCTTTAGCGGCAACTTTTGCTATTTTTAGTGGCGACTAAAGTCGCCACTAAAAGTTATTTTTTTTTGTAGTGCATATTCAAGTTTCTCTTATTCTGTTGGAAGGCTTGTTCTTTTCTCTTCTATATATGGTTACCTGAACTAGGCTCAGCGTTTGTAACATTAGGGTTTTATGAGAACTCTTACTCCAAGTGAAGATTGTGTGCTTGGTTGTTGTTAAATGATTAGAGTGAATTCAATAGTATTCCTTTGGAAAGAATTAGTAGTAGAAGAAATTTGGTTGCTCAATGGCTTGTTTATTATGTCTTTAAGAGATTGTGCCCCTTTGCTCGGTAGTCTAGATTCTTAACTACACGCTCTGGAGTTACTAAGAGAAAATTTTCTATATAGATTATCTGCAGTACTGCATCATGTAGAGTTGGCAAGAGAAAGAGAAACAAGCAATGAGTTATACCTTGTATAGTTGACACCCTTATATCTTTCTATTTAAATGCACACGGTGTAGTTGCTCTTGAGGATTCAAACTAGAGAAGATAGGATTGCGGGCCTCATACAAGTGGGACTGATTACTTGTTTCTTTCTTTCCATAACCTCATAATATGCGATACTACAAATGATCCTTGAGTTTTGGTAGGGTGATGACCCACCTCAATCCTCCCTAGTTTCAACTCTAGCCATTGATATCAGCTTTATTGTTTTTCTACTGTCTATGATAGCTGCAGTATACTATTTGTTGTTGTTTATCATGTCTTTTCATGCATTGATGTTTGTATTTAGTTGATAATTTAATAATGATTACAAGAAAACAAAAAGGTTTTGGTAGATTTTAATGTCAAAGGATGGCAATTTTATTAAAATAATTTTTACTAGAGTTATTGATGCTATTATCAAACGGACTCATGGTATGGTGCATCAAAGCATGTCAATGAATAATGAGAAGATTGAGTTGAAAAAAGATGAAGGTTACATAAATCTCTTTTGAGTTTAGTGAAATTTATGCAGATTTCTTACTTATTTTTTAATTATAAACTTTATTTTAATTTTAAATTTTTTAATTGAAATACCCTCTATTAACCTAAATTTGAAATATTGCTTCGTGTGAAAAAAAAAAGGTATACTATTCTCTCCTTTCTTAAGACGTGCCCAAATTAAATTTTTTTTTTCTACTATAATAATTTGCACATTCTCTCTAAAATTAAAAGATGAAAAAATACCTTCTAGAATAATATTGATTTCTTTTACTAAAAATATAACTTAATAGAAAATATATTTTTCAGACTTCATTTCAAAATTTTTAATTTTTTTTGCTAAAAAATATATTTAACTTTTTATAAAACTTATGATGATGTTGATGTTTATTAATATATATTTAATATACATTTTATTTTTGAAATTAAATTATTTTTTTAAATTGATTAATCTTACAAAATTATTTTGTGGATATATTCTTTGTTTTTAATTATTTTTTAATCAAATGACTGTACAAGTTGTTAAATTAAAAAATGTGACTTTATTTTTTATATTGGTGAAATATATATTTAATGCATTATATATATATGTGTGTGTGTGTGTGTGTGTGTGTGAGAGAGAGAGAGAGAGAGAGAGAGAGAGATATTTTGGTCAAAATATGTGTAATCTTTTCAAATAAGAAGAAAGGCCATGTAGTTTCAGCATCTTTCAAAAAAAAAAAAAGTAATTCATTCTAATAAAAATCTAAGAGACAAAAGAATAAAAAACAACAAAGTATGTACTTGAATTGGTCAAGATCTTCTCATGTGAGGATATTGTGATACCATCATATATTATATATATTCCATTTTACATACATCATTTTGTGACAAATTATAATATCCAAATCTTTAACAGTGGAAATCATAATTACTAAAAGTACCAAGCAATTCCATAATCCTCATACATGGATTTTTATCATTTTATCTCATAAATTCATACATAACCAATTTGCTACAATCAAGATAACATATAGATAAGAACCCAATCCATAGAATTAGCCATTTGAACGATTTGGCCCTACGACACCTATTTATGTCCAAATTCTAAAAATTCATAATTTGAGTTATACAATTCTAATTAATGCAAAGTGGGTATCCTTTTAGAAATTTTATGACATGAACTTTCTATTATAAAAATTTCAGGTCAAAATGGATCCATTTGACTTTTAAAAGGCATGAAACCCAAGACCAGTGCAAAATGAGCAGTAACTGCATAATTCTAGTTTTTTTGGACCAGATCCAAAAATTGGCCAAATATTCTATAGAGCTTCAAAAAAAGTGAAAATTTTGACTTGTTAGAAAGCTCTATTTGTCCTTTAATTGTTTCCCAAATTTTAACCCTAAACTAAGTCATTTGGGTTATCAAGGGTAAAAGGACATTTTATGGCTCAAATGATCTAAATTTTGGTTTCAAATGATACCAAATGAGCTCTAAAATGCCATTTCTTATTTTGAGCAAATTTTAATCCACAAATGCATCATGTAAGACTAATCCATCATGTCAAATTCACCTTGCAACTAAAATTCACCATCCCACATGCAAGAATACACATATATATCAAAGAACTCAAGATGCCAATTCACTTTATATCAAAGTCTTACAAGCCTTAAATGGTCTCTATAGCATAATCTAATACTTTTGAATATGTTTGCATTTGCATACACAAAAATATATAATTACATGTTCATATATACAATAATATTTCTTAGACTAATTCCATTGTTAAAAGTTATCTCTCTAGACCTTTTTTTCATCATTCTTTCTTCCTTGAGTTTCACCTGTACATGGTTAGTGGAGATAGACAAGAGTGAGATTCAAAGAATTTCAATAGCTAATCTAACATTCCAACACATATACTGTTCACTGAAGCACATGGAAGCAAGCATGCTTGTCGTACAATCATAGTCAAATAATAATTCATGCTTTGGGGATCCTATGGCTCATTTAAGAGCAAATGCATGTTTTAGGGACTTTTGACCTATCCTCACCTAACATATAAAGACTTTTGGTTTAGGCTCACCCATTTTTAGGAACTTTTGAATTATCTTCACCCCCCAATTGGGACTTTTAACCTAATCTTACCCACATTGAAGACTTTTGGCCTAACCTTATCCATTATCAAAGGAATTTTGGCATAGCCTCACCTATCAAGGAGGCAATCCAACCTCAAATGCAAATGAATATCATGCAATTATATATTATATTCAAATCAACAATTCACATAAATTGCAAACAACATAGACAAGCAACTAAGAAACTTAAGCAAACCCTTTTAGATATACAAGAATGAAGAAAAGCTACCTTGACACACAAATTCCAATTGGTTCCACTAGTTTCTTCCCTTGGTTCCATGGCCTTACACACATACTTCGATGTGAATTTACTTGTTTGGTCTAAACATATCAAATGAAGTATAAAATTATTAATGAAGCCATTTTATACTCATGCTAACCTTACATATACAAACTAAGGTTTTAGTTATAATTTATGGTCTTTTTGAATGCCTTAAGAAGCTACTTTTAGAATTCAACTTCTAGACTTCAAAATCTTATCATATATGTCATAATTGCCATGAAACTTATTAGAGTGATTAAAAAACATGATTAAACCCAACTAAAGGCATATGATCTAATTAGGCATCTTTGAACCCTAATTTTTTACTTTCAAAGATAGAGTTCCTAAATTCATTCCAATGGTTCTATTAGTATTTATAATTTATATATAGACCAGTCATAACCTTAGAATCATTGAAGCCCTAGGTATTCAAACCCAAGCTTGGCTGAGACACATACTATGGATGGCTTCCATGGAGTTTTGTTTGCAACTTAGAGAATTTGTTAGTTTTGAAATTTCTATGATTCATTTTTTGTTCAATTATGGTATTAGAGGCATGAATTAACTCTCCTAGGGTTTTGAATCTCTCAAGGGTCAATTCAAACCCTAGGTAAAGTTATATGGCATTTTATAGGTTCTTTATCAATTATATTTGTATATTCTTGTTCTTCACCCCTCAAAACTGTTATTTTCATTAAGTTCTCATCAAACACAAATCTCTTCTTTTTTTTCCTTCTCTTGGTTGAAACCTAAAGTGGTTTGGGTTCCAAGCTTTTGCAATTTTCTTAGCCTAGCTATATTTTATTTTAAAGTACTTTTGATAAAGAATATTTTGGCATAATTAGTTTCCTTAAAAAAGTTTTCTCACCCAAGAGTTTAGTCACAAAACTCACTCTTTTAGGAAGCCAAAACCATCAAGAGAAAGAGTAGAAAAGATTTTATAACAACATCATAACCAAATTCTCCATATTTTCTTACCTATGAATGGCTTCTTTTGCTTACTTACTTCTTTCTTCTCACACCATTTTAGGTCTTAATTTGGAATTGATCAAATCGTCCAAATGAAGGGGAAGAGATGAGGTGTGCTATATATATAAGGATTCTAGGGTTTTATGACTTTTTAAAATTCTAATTTTGCCTTTACATTATAATTTCATTGTTTGAGCTCATTTCTTCATATTTTTAGAAACTGACAGTTTCATAATAAAATTTAGACTTTACTTTTCATTAAAAATATCTATTTTGAGGTTACCAGGGCTTAAAACAATAAAAAAAGTCTGGTCAAAATTATGGTCAATTAAAACCTTGAACAATACACTGTTAAGGATTTAATCAAACTAACATCATATGGTTATTTTACTAACCTTATTTTCTCATATTATGATGAGGAATATTTATTTCTAAATCCAATTCTCATATTTTCTACATCCTTGAATTTTTTGTCAGTTAGAACTGCATCGATTCCTTTTAATTTTTGCTAACCTTTTTCTAGCTATGTGACCCATTTTTAATTAGTCCATTCCATTCTTTAGGGACTATTTTAGTTTACAAAATGTGGAATATTATAGATATCATATAACACTATAATTAAACTTTATGAATTGATTTAGTAAAACAATTAATATTGATAATTTCATTTGTCATATAATGTGGCATCTTTTTAATAATTTATTTTTTATTGAAACTATAAAAAGTATATGGACTTTTTTGTCCTTAAAAAAAAACACCTTATCTTAATTTGATTTTCCAAATATTAAACATTCCATCTAATTAGGCCTCCAAAAATTATTTTTGTTCGAAAATAGTCCTCACATTAAACCCACTTAATAGATAGTTAGTGGGACATGTGATGTAACACATCAATTGCTTATGTGGTTATAAAAGCATTGCTTCAATAGTCCTCACATTATATGTCTCATTAACTATATGTTAATAGGCTTAACCATTTTAAAATGAAAACATTTTTTAGAGAACTAAAATGGGATGATTGAATCTTAATGGGATCAAAATGTCAATTCACCAGAAAAATATAAATGGTGTGTACTAAAATGACAATTTTATTCATTATCATTGCATGATAGGATCTTAATCTGAATTGGAATTCATTCATATGACATGATCATGTTGAGTTTTAGTATATGGATACTCCATCATTGCCACTTGCTCCCTTTTGTAATACCTGATTTTTTTGAAAAGGGCCAGAAAGAGGCGAGTTCCAAAGGAGATCCCCTAAATCAAGGGGATAGTAGTCAAATGAAGTTAGAGTAACAATTTAAAACCCTAACAATAAGGCTTTGAGATTTGAGTTGCCTGGAAACTTGAGCCAAAAGAGTTAAGAAAATTGACGAAATAAGTTAGGGCACTTTTGTAATTTTTAAAAATTTTGAAAAACTCATAGGAAGGCTTTTTAAATGAAAAAATGGAGCTTTCCAAGGTTCCCACATGCCTTGAAAACCATGGGAACCCCTAGAACAGTTGAAACACTTTCGATGAGCGATTTCGACTGTCAGTTGATCGAATGATTCAGAATGATTTTAAATCTAAATTGGGTGAAACCAAAGGCTATTTATAAGTTAGAGGACCCAAATTTCATGATAGAAAAAATATTTCTCAAAAAGGAGTTGAAATGAGGCCAAATGGAGAAACCATTGTTTAGGGACTAAAATGAAAAGTAAAAAAGTTACAAAAAGTGATTTTTAGCTTCTTAAAAGACGTCCCCTTTTGCCCTCTCTCTTAACCCACATTTTGGCTAGTTGAAACAAATCCAATAGCTACTCTCTAAGGCACACAAGAGGGGAGGCCAAGAGAGGAGGAAGAAGCTTTAGAAAGGTGAGGATTTTTGTTCTCTTCCATGCTCCTTCTCATATTCACTCTCTTTTCCACCTTCCCTTCTCTTTTTCCTTGGTTTTAGAAGTTGATATGGTTCTTTTTTAAGGTAAACCCAAATAGAAAAAGTGAGTTTTGGAGGAAGAGGCTTATAGCAAGTGAAAGCTCCTTAGAAGAATAAAAAAACAAGGTATGTTTCATGGATCCTTTTGGCTTCTTCTTAGAGGTTCTTCCTTAGTGTAATTTTGGTCAGACCAAGCACTCTTGAGGGAAGATGAATTCTGACTTTAGGAAGAAAGAAACAAGTGTTTAAAAGTGTGGGAATTAAGATTAGTCTATTGGAATAAAAAAGAGAAGCAAGAAATTCAAGTTGATGCAACTTGGGGTTTTGAAACAAATAATGAAATATGATTTTTTTCTCAAGATATTCTAGCTTATGTAAGACATGTTATGAGTCTCGTAGACCTCTAGGAAGTTGCATATGAGCCATTCCTTTCAAGAAAAATTGCAAAACTCCAAGGGCTCCATACCAATGCATAGTCTTGACCAAGCATGTCCCAAGCACCTAGAGAGTGTTTTAAATTTTTTTAAGGCTACAATGGGACTAGATATGATAAATGAACATCAAAGGAAGCCTTGGAAAAAATTTAAAAGCCTTGGTTTGTGAGATGAATGTGTAGGCTCTATAATAAGACATAAAGAAACAACATATAGTTAGGCTACTTAAAATGAATGTGTAATGACTCCAAGGAGTCTAAATGGAGTCAGAAGACTTAGATTGAGGGAGAAAATGGAGCCAAGATTATGAATTCCTAAATTTGCTTCATTAAGTCTTGTATGGATCCATAATTGAGTCTTAGAACAAAGTAAGCTTCCATAATATGTGTGTAAGGCCAAAACTTGTTTCAATGATTGAATCATGTCTCATTTGATGTGTCTTGGCCAAAAGAACCAAGTGCCACCTTGTTGCAAGTATGTGGCCAAGAAAGGGGAATAATTAAGCAAAGGAAAAGCTTATGATTTTGCTTTAAAGTAGCTCTCTAACATTTCTCACATGCATGGCTTGGATGTTTATTTGTCTTTGAGTACTTGTGTGTATGTTTGAACTATAAAATATATCTCTAGCAATAGGTATGGTGATGCCAAAAGTCCCTTAGCATGAGCGAGAATGAGCTAAAAGTCCTTAGGATTGGGTGAGACAAAGCTAAAAGTCTCAAGAAGAGTGAGGCAAATCCAAAAGTCCCAAGAAAAATGGGTGGGGTTAGATCAATGCCCTTGAAAACCTATATATGATATGTATGAGTTCTTTTGAAATGAAAAATTCTTTATGTATGTTTACTAGTAGCCTAAATGCCATACATGCATTCTTTGATATGTTAATGTATCCATTATGTACACCTTTATTAGAAAAATATGAAACCCAACAAATACCAAATGCCGGAATATGGTTAAATTTAGAATTTGAAAGGGTAAAGAGCTATTGAGATTCTTGGAATCTCACTCTTTCCCCATAAATGTTTAACTATATTTAGGTGAGCTAAGTGGTCTAAGAAATGGAGACTAATAATCTTGAAGACCAAGACTTTGACAAAGGAGTATTTATTTAGCCATTTTGATGATATGTTGATGTCAAGATATGTAAATACATGATGTATATATAATATAGACCTTTGAACATATGTAACAACATGTATTTATGATGAATGAAAGGATTTTGAAGTCATATGTGCTAGTATGTATGTTTTTGACATCTAAAGGCCTAGATGTGTCCATGAGTCCTTGTATGTCTATGCATGTTGGGAAGTGATTTTGAGATACATGGTGATTTGCACCACTTGGAAAGATTATATAGGTTGTATTTATGCTTTTGGATATGCCCAATTGGTTATGGAATGAGTTTCGAACCATTTGGTGCCAAATTGACCCATTTATAGTTCTAAAAATGATCAAAACTTGAGCTAAATTACAAACTAACCAAATGGATGAATTTTCACATGAAATTTGACATAAATATAGGTATCATCTAAATATTTTCACTGAGATAAAGAACACTCAATTTGAAGCTCTAGAAAATTTATTATTATTTTTCAAAGTTGAAAAATTTTTGCAGAAATGATAACAACACTGTTCATATGGTCAGTTTCTTCCTCTCTGTCATCCGAGGGCCAAATGATATCCAATACTCATGAAATTTTATAGGCATAAACTAGATATGATAATATTTCTATAGCACTTAATAGTACCCCAATTAGAGGTCTGAAGAGGGAGAACCAAATTTTAAAAGTTATATGATAGTACCAGTAATGCAACTTGACCTTTAGTACTATTTCATCAATTTTTGTGAGTTAAACATCATTTTCTTGATTTGGATTTGTTTTTGGTCGCCAATATACATTTAGAAATTTCTATAATGGTATGTGTTGCATGATTTTTATTTTTTTTTTAAATTAGTTATGAATTTTCAAATTCATATTAGAAACTTATGACAACAAACCCAATAGCAACTTTACTTGTTCTTCCATTTTGGTTCCAAAACTGTAGCATATGAGATAAATTGTGATGTTTATGATATGATTAGATATGTCATAGATGAAAAATGATATTAATAAGTTTACATGATCCCTAAAGCCATGAATCATATATATGGCTTCCCATTACACAATCATCCATGCATAAAGTATATGTTTTCTCACAAATATGTTCTAATATGCTTATGATGGATTGGGATAGCCAATGTGATCATTGTATAAGGGTTAAAAAGTTAAGGTATTACACCTTTCATCATTTCTTTTGAACTTGTTAAATTGTACAAGATTCAACAATAATCATCCTTACTCTATACCTCATCCAAGTAAACAATTTATTAGCTAACTAGGGAATTATAACAACATCTAACTTAAAATTAATTACTACGACTATAACTTATAGTTAACCTTTTGTTGTTATTTGGAATGGATTTAACTACATCTAGGTTAAAGGTAACTAGAACATACTTATTCAATTGGCTAAGCTTATCTGGGGCTAGCTCTATCCAATTGGAGTTAACTCCAAGTTAATTCCATGCATCCTTTTTATCTTTTAGAGGTAACTTTAAGATGGAAAATTACCCTAGTGGGTTCCTAATTATGGAAAATACTTGTGCTTGCTCATTTTAAACTCTAGCTCATTAACTTAACCCTAAGACAATCTAAAAGGATAAATAAATACTTAGAAACATCATACATCAAACTCCTTTAAGCTACTCCCAAGAAACTGGCCAAGAAAAATGAGGTCTCAATATTTAAGGTTGAAGTTATGACTTAGAGAAGTGAAGTGATGACTTCACAACACATTGGTTTTGAAGTTGCAACTTAGAGAAGTGAAGTCACTACTTCACATGCTACTAGTTTAGCACTCTACCTTTAGACTCAATGGAAGTTGTAACTTGGAAAAGTAAAGCCAAGACTTCATGTGCTACTATCCATATCATAATTTAAAGAAAAAAAGGAAATACTAAGTTATGATAGCAAAAAAAGGATTTGGAGCCCCAAGCAACATTACCAAACTTGCCAATTCTTAAAGAAACTGATAATTCTCAACTATTCATGTTATTGTACATATTTTCTCTCAGTAAATATGATGTTAGCCTCTACTTACAGGGTAAATAATACTTCTATAGAGAAAATAAGCATACTTAGGATGAATAGCTCTATACTCAAATCTTACTTGGAAAATAATAATTTTTGCCTTAATTTTGAGGATACTGATAACTAATCACACTTTGTTCTTCTTATAGGATGCATGTTTCAGAGAACATTGAGCAATTTCAGGTGAAAGAGGCTTAAAAATGAGATTTTTGAAATCTCACCGCGGCCAAGTGTTCTTCACGCCGCGGCTGAAAGGGAAGAATTTAAGAACAAGCGTGTTGTGTAATTTGCGCTGCGGCGGATCATGTTATCGTCGTGGTGAAAATTTAGTTAAAAGCAAATCATGTCGCGATGAGAGCATGATGAGCTGTGGCGCTAATCGAGTGAAACCAAATCCACGGTGTGTGTGTGTGTTGAGCTGCGACACGAAGTCACACAAAACTAAACCTCGCCGCTACGGAAATGATATGCGCCATGGCGAGGAACATGCATGCCACTCAAAAGCTTTCTAAAAGCCAATCTTGTTGTGGAACTTCATATTCAAGCCACGATGCTTGTTCTCCCAGAACTCAATCTGGCCGCAGTGCAAAATGCTGAGCCGTGGTGCAATGCGAATTAACCGAACGCAGCATTTTGTTTTCAGACCTTTTGAGGGTTTAAGGCTTTATATATGAGTAGGAGAGGAATGAGCCGTCATTCTGGATTGTATTCTCTTTGTTCCAAGTGAGTAGAGGTTGGAAAGGGCTAAGGAGGCATCTTGGAGAAAAAGGAGGCTAAGGATTGAAGAAGGAAGCTAAAACAAGCTCCATTTCTGAGTTTCTTCTTCCTTCCTTTTGTTTTATTGATAATTTCTGATGTATTTGATTTACACTTCAAGTTTGCCTCTAATTTTTATGATCATGTGTAGCTAAACTCTCTAATCTAGGATTATTAGGAACTCTTATATGGATTAACGATTGTTCTTCACCTTAATTTTGCAATCAATGGTTAATATCTGTTCATTAGACTCTGTGCTTCATGCTCTCTAATTGATTGGCCAACATTTAGGATGATTTGATACCTTGCTTGAACTTGGGAAAGGGAAAGAGAGGTTAGATCAAGAGTTGAGTGGTATGAGTACTTGAAACTTGCTAGGGAAGGTGGATAGTTTAGTTAATGAGATAGGAATATACTCATTAGCCTCACATGGTCCGATTAGGTATTATGCTAGTAATTTGATCCTTGTTGATTTTATAAGGAATTATGAAATTGATTGGATAACCTTATATGAGATTTGGAAAATACTTATAGGAATAAATGAACCTTAGGCCAACATATATTATCATTGAGAGCAAAGATTCTAAGTGCTGAGTAATTCGTTATGAAATACAAAAGGAATTAATAATCCTAGATGCCACTAATCACCCGAGACATCCAAATATTAATGCTGAGCTTTGTATAGCTTTTGATCCATAAACAATTTCTTTTTAACACCAACTATTAAAAATTGATTCGCTTGATTTAAGCTAAGGTGTGAATTTCAGTACTTGACACTATTTTGACAACAAATCCTCAAGGAAAGGATCTTTTCTTATCACTATATTACTTTTGCGATCCGTATACTTGTGTGTACATTTCAAAGAAAGCAACAGAAACCCTATCCAAACCACTTGTAACAAGTCTAAAAGGCCTAAAGGCATTGTTCTAAGCCTAAAGAACAAAGCTATCACAAGGAATACTGAAAATGGATATCCCAAACCTCATTGCTCACATTTGATAGCAACAACCACTCCAACCATTCTAAACCTTTCCAACACCAACCATACCTCTTGAGACAAGATTTAATTGACCAAGACTTCCTAAATTATATATAGCTACAACTAAAATTCCTCTAGATTAAAATTTGACTCGGTGACTTCCTAAGTCACCCATATTATCCTAGATGCTAAACTTAAAACTCATCTTCCAACCAACGATCAAACTATCATAATTCATTTTTTACTATTCGTATATAATCAGAAGTTACACAATTCCATGATAGCCATATTTGACAATTAAAGAAAGGTAAGCTTTATATTTTATTTTATGCATAATTCCATATGTACAATAAGGGACCATACATAAAAGAATCAAAAGATCATCCTAAGGGGAATATTAACCCTAATTGTACATAATGTATGAAATCCGATGCCTGGCAAGTGATAATGCAATATGAATCTATACAAAAGTAATCACATATACACAATATCCATCATGTACATCTACCTTAGTTCAAAGCCACAATATCAAGCTTATAAAAATTTAAGGCACTATGGTTAGCTTTCTAATGGCTTTTCCTTGTCATACTGAAGGATCTTTCACTTGAAAAGTTAGTCTACAACTGAGTTAAGATATAAAATCTCAGTAATTAGAATAAAATTCCAATCATATAATGTAGAATAAGCCACCATAAAGCTTTGGATAAGAGAATCATAAATAGCAATGCATGAACAAATCAAAATGGGCAAGTTTGTTTATAAGGTAATTACTATTCTATACTAGTAACTGTATTAGTTATTGGCCAATAACTCAGGAAGGGGCACAGTCACGAGAAGTTCACTAATAAAATGAGCATGGTCATGGCTCTTTGCATACTCATGGCAACATATGCATAAATGTGAGTATGGTCATGGTGCATATGTACAAATAAGAGCATGGTCATAATTCTATCTACCAAGGCACGATCACAGTCCATGGTAGCTCACAAATATAACCAATCAAACTTATCATTTATATCATATAAGCATGTACAAGTGATTAATAAGATATTACTACAAATATGAGTGGAATTAAACCCTTATTACTTCTCAAAGATGCCTTCCGCTTCTTATATAACTACTAGCACACTTCTCTTAAATAATTCAAGCCTAGAGCATTCATATAAACTAACCACACTTAATTAACATTAGTGGTTCAGCTTAAATGTTGCATTTTGGACCGGAGGATAATGGGCTTTAGTGTTTTCGTTAGATTTCGGCTATAGGTGTTAGGTTTTAAGTCTCAAATTACTAAAAATAGGGGGACTCATATTTTAAAATTATCTCCTGTCCTCATTATGTATATTCCAAAAAGTAATAAAACAAAGTTGGGCCGATTTTTTTTTCTTTTCTTGGCTATTCAACTTTCTTTTTAATCCATCTTCATATGTAGTGTTGGCACTCTAGTAAGTCCAAAGGTTTGTAAATGCATTATCATGAATTATGTACATCTTTTCTGAATCATTCTTTTTATAGTTGTGTAGAAATAATTGAAGAATTCTAATTTTTGGCTATTTTGAACTTAGTTTATCTTCTTTTTTGTAATTTTTAAAATTTTGAAAGAGGCAAATATGTGATCTCTTGCTTTTTTCTTCCTTACATAAGGACAAGGCTTAATCTTTTAATTGTACCATGTGTGTTTGTTTTTGTATATAGCTTATGTGAGATTATACATCATATGTCTTTACATATTTAACTTAACTAGAATCCTTCAAATCCTTACAGTAATTGGTCCACCTTGATGTAACTTTTGCTAGAATTCAAAGATGAAGGTGATGCTTTATAACTAGCATCTGTAGCAACGTGAAAGTCAAAGCACCGCAAAACAATTTAAATGGAAAGTCAAAGAAATATAACTTAGTTATGTATATGACATGTTATTAATTTTTCTTAAAAGTGCATGTCATGAATTCATTTTAAAAAGTACACAGTTAATAAACAACAATTCTACCAAAAAAATTAGAAAAAATATTGCTATAATTGAAATCAAGAAAGCAAAATCATCCAGATATACTAAAATATGACAAATTTAGTGCTATTGAACAAGGTAATGGATTTTGATTTTGACAAATTGTTGTAAGTTTTGGTACATCTATGTTTAAACTTCTCAGCCATCCATTTTAATTTAAAAGAGTAGAATAACTTTAAAACAATGGCGATCTTTTTAATATGATATTCAAACCTCTCCATGGACTTTTTTCTTTAGTGAAACAATTACAAATACAAAGTAATACCAAATGTAAAAATTTGTCTATCATTTTTGTTCGATCTTGAGTTTTGGGCATCATAATACAAAGGATAATTGAATGAATGGATACTCACATATACAATCCCAATTGATTGTATATAACTTGAACAAGCAAAATATGTTTAAATTTACGAATAGAGACTATGCAAGCTGTAAAGAAAATTAAGTCCTATATAGTTTTAGACTTTCACCACAATGATATTCCAGCTTTTCTTGATTGCTCTCACTTTTTCATTGGCCAAATATGAATCATTACTTCCACTCTTTCTTTGTTTATCAACTTCAAGGAGTAGCCTTGTGATCACAGCTATCAATAATGTCATTAGGAACAAACTTGCTCCAGAATAAGTGTGATTTCCAGACTTTGTTCATTTCTTCAATAGGAACGTTCCTTGTCTCTGGAAGGAGCAGTGCAACGAAAATGGTCATGATAACGACAAAGCCAGCAAAGAATAAGAAGAGGCCAAACTTCAAATGGCATAGCATGGCGAGGAAGACTTGAGCAATGGCAAAGGTGAACAACATGTTCACAGCAACATTGATAGCTTGCCCTGCAGATCGAATTTCAAGAGAACATATTTCACTAGGCACCAACCAACCCAAGGGTCCCCATGACCAAGCGAATGCTGCAACATATGCGCATATCAAGAACAAAAGTATGTTGGCTTCACCTTTGCTGAATGAACCTTCACCATTGACTCCAAACTTCAAAGCTATCATGACTCCCACAGCAACCTTATAGTAACGTCTTAATCGTTAGTAAAGTTAACAAATAACATATTTAAGCCATTTATTGATTATATGAACCTTAGTTGTATGTTACCTGGCAAATAAACATTTGGATGCCACCTTCAAGGAACAAAATCTTTCTTCCAAATTTATCTACAGAGAATATGGAAACTAATGTTGCTACGACATTGACACCTCCAGTAATGACTGCGGACATGAGAGAAGCATTATCACCAAAGCCGAGAGTCTTAAAAAGGACAGGTGCATAAAACATGATGACATTGATGCCCGTGAGTTGCTGGAAGAAGGGAATGAAAGAGCAAAAAGTGAGTTGAGGCCTATATCTAGGTTGTGAAATGTTTTTCCATGGGTGTTCAACCAGCCTAGCTGCTTCACTCACACGAATGAGATCTTGGAACTCCTCATCAACATTTTGGGTGCCACGAATCTTTTGCAACATTGCCTTAGCTTGATCATGTTGCCCTCTTTCAATCATGGAGTTTGGTGTGTCACCCAAGAAAAGAGATCCTAGGCACAACAGAAAAGCAGGCACTGCTCCTACACCTAAAGAAATCCTCCATCCGTCTTGATGCTTAGCAGTCCAATAGTTGATCAGGTTTGCAATCAAAATGCCAATTGTTATCATCATTTGGAATCCCATGTTGAGCGCTCCTCTAATATTTGTTGGAGCCATTTCAGATAAGTACACTGGAACAGACTGTCGGGATAGAAAAGACAACAAATGAGTTAATTCTAAGGCATTTATGCATGCCTGTGACACCAGAATGGATGCACTTGAATAGACATGATGCTACATTTGCATACCTGATTACAATATCCCACGCCAAACCCAAGCAATAGACGACCAATGATGAGCATGTGAATGTTCACTGCAAAACCATTCAGCAGTGCACCCACAAGGAAAAACAACCCACCAAGAAACATGGAGGACTTACGACCTAGTATTCTTGTGGTAGTGGAAGCAAAGAAAGAAGCTACCAATGCTGCAAGGTATAGGGAAGAGGTGAACAACGTAAGGAGTTCATTATCAAATTTGCAATATGTGTTCTCGTGGCCTGATCCATCCTTCATTTGTTTGTACATAGATGGGAAGAATTTGACCAAGAATGGTTCCATGGAAGTCACTCCTCCTGTGATCCCAAGGTCATAGCCAAACAAGAGACCTCCCATGGCAGCCACGAAGCAAGTGACCAACACAAAAGCTGTGACTTTGCCCTCATAATGCCTTACCTTACTTTGATCAACAAAAGCTCCTCCTGCCATCTTTGAAATAGTTCAATTATTTCAGTTATGTAAAACTCAATCTTTCCTTTTTCACCTCTTCAAGCCTTTTGTCTTTGTCTGCATGTACGACTACCAATGCTGTGTATTATATAGGATTTTAACTTGAGAACAAAATATCAAAAGTCAAAGGAGGTTTTAACAAAAATTATCCTATACAGGTGTATTGTGCGTTTTCAAGCGCATCAAACAATCATGACATCCAAAATTAGGAATTATTTTCCCCTGAATTTGGTGTGACATATGGATATATTCTATAAAATATAAAAGAGTTCTTTAATTAGTTTTTCTTTTGTTGTCGTTGTTCTCAAGATAACTTTTCCTAACTATTATCCAATTATATATATATATATATATTTTGTATAAGTGAAATTCCAACTAGATTGTTGGCATAAATGGTCATATGTTAAGTGAGATCAAGTTACGAGTGCAACTATAACTAATTTGAATTCTTTACTATGGCGTTGCAATAAATTTTTCTATACATTTATTTATTATTTTAATAATCATGAAAATATCAAAAGGAATAAGAAGATACGATGTTAACAAACAAAATGCTAGAAATTAGTAAAAGCGATTGAAAAGTATTTGTTACATAGCGGTGGAGGAGATATCACATGGCACCAAAAATAAGTGGTATATATAAATATACATATATAGACATATAATTTTATTGCCACAAAAACTCATTTTAGGTGTAAAAATATCAATTTATTCTATTATTTGACATTAGTTTTAATTAAATTTATTTATTGAGAAAATATAATACAAGTGAATACTGTTGAATAACCAGAAAGAGAAACGTTTATGCCGAAAGCAATGGCTCAAACTAAGAAATTTGTTTGTGGCTCTAATTTGCATGAACTTAACTATGATAGAAATCTTACGTGAACCACAATTTATGTGACGTTTGGTAGAACAGAAGGAATTTTAAAGAAAATGAAAGAGAGGATTGAAATGGGAATAGAAAGGAATCCTTGAGTCTTAAATTATGCTTAATTCTCATTTTCGTTTTTAAAGAAAATGAAAATGAGAATAGAACTGAAAAGAATGAGAATATATTTGTATTTATATCTTTAGTAGAGTGAAAACAATGCAGAAATAGAAAGAAATGCCATGGAAATGACCATAATAGCCCCAGCGTAAAAGATTCAACATATTCATTATTTTAAAATAATTAATTTTTTATTTTTTAATTCAAAAATATTGTTTTCATTTACCACTACAAAAATAAAATATATTTTTTATTTCCTAATTCGAAAAAGAATATTTTCTAAATTATCCATTTTAAGAATAGCAATGTCATGAAATTATTCTGCTGAGGGCATGGAAGCTCCTGCTCATCGGCAGCCAAAGGGCCCATAGGAGCAATGGGTGAGGATTCATCATTCGGCGGAGGGATCTGGGTGGGTTGAATTTGGGGATCTTCAGGTTCAATTTCTTGTTCTTGTTGCTGTTGTGGTTGCTTCTGGTTCTGCAGATTTTCTGATTCGAAGGAGCAGGAGGAGGAGGAATTGGGATGTGCTTCTTCTTGTGATGTTGTTGTGATCACAGTTTCTTCTTGGGATTCCTCATTCTTCTTCTTCTTATCATTAATGTCGGCTAATGTCGAAATTGGTCACTGCATTTGCTCCTCTGTACCGTATGGCTGCCAAGTCATATGCTGTAGCTGCTTCCTCTTGAGTACCTTCAAGATTAGCAACCAAAAGTAGTTAATTAGAACTGGATTAAATTTGGCATTTTTGGTCCCACAGTTTTAAGATTTTTTTTTTAAATTTGGTACATAAACTTCGGTAATCAAGTGACCATTAACACCAAAAATACGAAGTTATATATAATATAATGTAAAGTAAATTACATATATTTTTCTTAAATTTTAGTTAAAATTATTCAAATATCTTCTTTTAAGAAAAATATATAATTTTTTTAAAATAAAAAATATCTTATACTTTAGCTTAATTCAAAATTTTTTATTAAAATACTATTCATTAAATTTAAATATATTTTTTAAAAATATATTTTTAATAAAAAGTATTTTGACTAAAAAATTTTAAATTAAACTAAATTGTGGAATAATGTTTTATTTCAAGCAAAATTTATATAATTTATACTATAATATATACACACACGTGTATATATATATATATATATATATATATGAGTGTGTGTATTGTGTACAATAAACTAATAAACACTAATTTATCCTAATAAGTTACTCAAATTAGATAACATTATATATTATTACACATGTAATTGGATTTTATTTCTTCACATAGTAACAATATTCTCTTTTATTAGTATGAATAATATATATTTCATAATAAAATTTAATGACATATTAAAAAATGCTAATAATTAGGATTGAAATAAAAAATTATAACATTATAGAAACTTTATTATGAATTTATAAATTACAAACAATTATATAACATAAAAAATGAATGTGACTATTTATTGAATCAGGCCAACCCCCAGACGAGGGGATTTGCAGCGTAGAATCCGAAAAAGTTGAACTTTACGTACCATGGCAGAGAGAATGATTAAAATTAACAATAAAAAGTAGTAATTAAAAATGTTTTTATGACTATTTAATGAACCAATCGGATAAAAAAAACCCAAAAAAAGATAACTTTTATGATACAAAATCTAAGAAAGTAGAACATCATGCGCTATGGCTGGGAATAAAATTCACGTGCCCCCTGGTTGTTTGTTAGAGGGAAGTGTCCTTGATTGAGTCTCTTTTTCTTAAAACTCTATGTATCTTTTGAACTAAATACTAAAATATTAATTGATTCAGCTGACCCAGTCTTGTAATTTTGCTCATAATTAACCTCAATTTTTTTAAAATAAAAAATTACTTTGGACTGACATTTTGGCAGGATATTGTGGATGAAGGCAAATGGAGATTCTCTGCTGCTCAGCTTTGTGAGCAGTAATTTAAATCTTTCATAATTTTTTTTTTCTCATTCTCAACCTCTATTTTTTTTTAATTTTAAAATAAATAAAATATATAATAAAAATACTCTTTTAACTGAGTTTTTTTTTATTAAATGTAATCGACAAATTATGTCATAAAATCTTATCATAAATTATATTTTAGACAAATTATATAAGTTTAAATTCTTTTTAATAATTTTGCTTATAATTTTTTTTAGCTTTATTTTACCTCTAACTATTAAAATATTTTTTATAAATCTTCTTTACATATGTTTAAACTATTTATAGTATGATTCTAAATAGACAGTTTTCTAACTGTTTATTTAGTGAAAATTAAAAAATTATTTTTATCTTACACTTTTTTTTAAGTAAAAAAATAAATAATTGGGTATCGATTATTTACAGTCAAATTTACTAAAGATTTATTTTCCTTTTATTAGATTAAATAATAGTTCAATTTTTGAAATTGGGTATCGATTTCTAATCGCTAAATCATTTAATTTTTTATAATTAATAACCATTCTAGATTTATTTCTTTGGATTTAAGCATGACTCATAATAATCATAGCTGGTGAACAATAATTTGATCTACTTTCCCTAATTAAATTATATTGTTTCATTTCATTTATGTGCATAATAAATTCCTGTTTATCATTAGGTGTCCAGGGATATGGTTTACTACATATCTCTTTACTATAGTCAAATAATTCTATTTTAGCATATGGTTTTGATTTTTCCCAGTGAATTAGAGGATTTTCATTATAATTATCAATTAATCTTTGTTCAATTGTTTTTTGTCCTATTATTTGGTTTAATGATCTTTTAGCTTCAATTTCTATTGGTTTATTATTAGGAATAAATTGAATTTCATTGTCTGATTTCTTTTTTCTAAATATTGTATCTGTTCGATTAAATGGATGTTGGACTCTAATTGCCCAAGCTTGATGTTTACAAGGTGTTGTTAATATTAATTTTTTTTCGGTAAAATGTAAAGGCATATATTGTTCTAAAAAGTCCATTCCTAGGATTATAGTCTTGGCTTTAATGAGCGGCCGACCATAGCCGATGCTCATCGTTTGAGAATAGCCATAGAAAAGACCTCTACATGAAAGAGGGCAGAGTTCCTTCCATGACCCGGTTTAGTCTCGGTCACCCCTATTCCTAAGTCTAAATTACTCCTTGAATGGGTAGCTGATCTCGCTCATTCCAGGCTATCCCCCGTGTATGGTATCGAGCTTCTGGCTGGGGCCCTAAGACGGGATTCCCGCTCTCTCTGATTGGGAGTTCTCGCTTTATGATCTAATCTCTTTCAAGCGGGGCGAAATAATGACTCTTACCCCAGCAGAGCCTGACGTCAATGACCTCTCAGATTGCATTGGTAGTGATGCCGTGCGTAAAACTCGATCCCCGGTGCCTTTCGTGGCCCTACCGTCGCACTTCCCGGGCATACCGGCTGAGGCTGCCGGATTGACATAAATATATTTGTATTTATATTACGTATAAAAAGTAAATTAATATAATATAAATATATATAAATGCGGTCAGATGAATTTTGACTTTTTTATAATTATATATATATACGTAGAATATAAATATAAATATTATAATAATTAATTTTTTACCAGCATGTCAAACCCAACGTTGCTACAACTGTGTGAATACATTATTCGATTAATTATAACAACTGTCATTTGATTATATAGTAATTGATTGAATTTCAGTTAATAATTTTTTTAAATAATTATATGTATAGCTTATTAGTTTTAATATTGAAAAATATGTTATTTATTATTAAAATTTTTTTATTATTAATTAGTTTTATAATAAAATTTTAAAAAATATTATTTTTAAAAGTAATGTTATTTATTTTTTAGTCTCTTTAATAAATAATTAAAAATAATAAATTTATATATTATAATATTATTATTTATATTATAATATATTTATATATATATATAAATAAATATAACTATATATATATAATATTAACATACAAATATAAATTTAATTATATTTATATATATATATATAGAGTTGAAAACAATTTGAAAAATTAAAATATGAAAAAAATAGTTTAAAATATTTATCTTTTAAAAAGTACCTTTTGTCTTTTTAAGAGAAAACAAAGCAAACTTTTTTTTTTTCAATTCTACTCCCTCTTGATTAAAAAAAAAGTTACAAAATTAACACAAGAGTTATGTTAGCACCGTAATTGACGAAAATAAAATATTGTTTCTTTGAGTGGTAGTTTTTTTTTTCTTTTTTTTCAATTAACTGAATTTCTAATTGTGTGAGCAAGGCAACAAATTAGCTTATCGAGTTTTCTATCAAGGGAATGAGCGTTATAGGTTGGGAGTTAGAATCTCCGTTCTCTTTTTTTTGGGAGTTAGATCCCCCATTGTTTTTTATTTTTTTATTTTGGTTATTATCTCTTTTGATTTGGCCAGATGTAAGAAAGGGATTAGGTTGCTAGTTTTGCTCTGGTGTTGTACAGTTGTTTTAATGGCTCCCATTCTTTTATAAACTTTATTTCTGATGGCAAAAATATATTAAAAAAAACTCTTACATTAAATTTATCTTTATATTAATAAGTGATGTATTTTCTTATGTGAATTTTTTTCCTTTTGTCACTATTTCTTATCTGAATTTATTTAAATTTATGCATCTCATACTCCAAGTATTCGTATAAAAATTTTTCTTTCACTGGTACATTTACTGTTCTACTATATTATCCTCCAAAATAAACATTATGCATATTGTTTTTGAAAGGACCCAATTTGCACTCCTCACGAGTGTTCGATTGCTTGTCAGACAAATATGCCAAATACAAGAAACTCAAGTGTCTTATTTCTTAGTTGTCCCTTGACATTCAAAACAAGAAGATTAAGATAATGGTATTAACTGTTAATGTTTATTTAATGGCCAAAAAATGATTGTTTTTATACTTTTTTGGTCAACCTGTATGAACTAAAGTTAAACAAAAGGGAAGGGTGGATGAAGGAAAACCCATGAACACTTGCACAGTTCACCAACCAACCACATATCACAAACACATCCCAACAACAAATCAAAGCAGATCCAACAATCCCCAAACATCAACCACCTTAGATCCATCACGAAGTATAATCAGAAGAAGAAATCGAAGAGTTCGGTGAAGAAGAAGGAGAAGTTGCAGAACACAGTAACTTCTCGGGCCCACAATCATCATCACCCACCACCGTCGTCGTCTTCTACCCCATTGTCAAATCTCCAAAGCTCGGACAGTTCAAAATCGCGTCCAGATTGAAATCGCCCTCTTCGGGATCTGGCATGAATAGAAAATCGATGTCATCCTCGAATCTTCGTCCACCATCATCAAACATGTTCAGCAAGTCGCCGTCAGGCAGATCCAACACTTGAAATCGAGAGAATCCATCGTCGTCCAAGAAGAACCATGGAGGCTCCTGCTCATCGGCAGCCAAAGGGTCCATAGGAGCAATCGGTGGGGGGATCTGGGTAGGTTGAATCTGGGGATTTTGAGGTTCAATTTCTTGTTCTTGTTGCTGTTGTGGTTGCTTCTGGTTTTGCAGATTTTCTGATTCGAAGGAGGAGAAGGAGGAGGAATTAGGATGTTCATCTTCTTGTGATGTTATTGTGATCACAGTTTCCTCTTGGGATTCCTCATTCTTCTTCTTCTTATTGTTAATCTTGTCCAAATTGGTCACTGCATTTGCTCCTCTGTAGTGTATGGCTGCCAAGTCATACGCTGCTGCTGCTGCTGCCTCCCCTAGAGTACCTTCAAGATTAGCGGCCAAAAGTAGTCAATTAGAACTGAATTAAATTAGTGATTTTTGGTCCAACAGTTTTAATATTTTTTTAATTTGGTACTTAAACTTCGGTAATCAAGTGACTATTAACACCAAAAATAGGAAGTTATATATAATATAATATAAAATAAATTACATATATATTTTTTAAAAATTTTAGTTATAATTATTTGAATATAATTAAAAAAAAATGTATAATTTTTTAAAATAAAAAAATATCTTATGCTGTAGTCTAATTCAAAATTTTTTATTAAAATGCTATTCATTAAACCTAAATATATTTTTTTAATTAAAATATTTTAAATAAAAATCATTTTGACTAAAAAATTTTAAATTAGACTAAATTATAGAATAATTTTTTATTTTAAGAAAAATTTATATAATTTATACCATAATACACACACACACACACACACACACACACACACACACACACACACACACACACACACACACACACATATATATATATATTGTGTACAATAAACTAATAAACACTAATTTATCCTATTAAGTTACTCAAATTAGATAACATTATATATCACACATGTAATTGGATTTTATTTCATCACATAGTAACAATATTCTCTTTTATTAGTACGAATAATATATATTTTATAATAAAATTTAATGACATATTAAAAATGCTAGTAATTAGGATTGAATTAAAAGATTATAACATTATAGAGACTTTATTATGAATTTATAAATTACAAACAATTATGTAACATAAAAAAATGAATGTGACTATTTATTGAATCAGGCCAACCCCCAGAAGAGGGGATTTGCAGCGTAGAATCCGAAAAAGTTGAACTTTACGTACCATGGCAGAGATTTTTAAAAAATAAAGAATCCAAGCTCAGCGTTGGAGGCTGCAAAAACTGCCCATTATAAATTAAATACAAAGTCAAGACCTATTGTGTCCTCCAGGGCTGTTGGGGGTTGAGGTCTCATTGTCAAAATGTTGGGTTGGTGTTAACCAACTAATTAGTGCATGAAACATGGCTAAGCCTAATAAAGAACACACACACACACACACACACACACACATATATATATATATATATAGAGTTGAAAACAATTTGAAAAATTAAAATATAAAAAAAAAAGTTTAGAATATTTATCTTTTAAAAAGTACCTTTTGTCTTTTTTTAAGAGAAAACAACGCAACTTTTTTTTTTTTTCAATTCTACTCCCTCTTGATTAAAAAAAAGGTTACAAAATTAACACAAGAGTTATGTTAGTACCGTAATTGATGAAAATAAAATAAAATAAATGTCTATTTTAATCCTTCAAAATGACCTATAGAGTATAAGAATACTAGTGGAAAACCAAAAAAGATCACTAGCACGTATTGAATGCTGTATTATCTTCATGGCTTTCCACGATTATGAGCTTTAGTGCATGTTTGGTTCAGCTTTTGCTTTCCTTAAATTGTGATTTTGGCCAAAATAACAAAACATAACTTTTACATTTTGTGGGTTGTAAATCGTAGTTTGAAAGTCTCCAAAAGTGTTTCTAAATACAGCATTAAATCCTGATCTCTACACATCACTCCCTCGTGCTGCCCTTGTGAACACATTGGACCCATTAATAAAAGAGTGAGGAGGGGAGATGGAAGGCACGTGACTTGCTGTATGCGCTATCCTGCATTAACTCTTCTATTTTCAATTACTCCCCACAAGGTCAAACTAGAGACTGGTGCATTGCAGCATGTGGACAAAAGTTGTTCAGCAGATTTTAAACCCCCAAACATGACTCACGATACCACAAAATTTTAAGCATTATTTTGTGCTTGCAGTGTGTTTTGTGTAAGTGTTTGGTGTTTTCAATTTGTGTTTGAAATGTCAGTATTTTATATGGTGGACGTAATGTTTATTAATAAATTAAAATTTGAAGTGTTATTTTGTGCTTTTTTGTTGTGTGTTTTGTGAGTGTTTGGGGTTTATGTTTCGTGTCTCAAATGTAAGTGCTTCAGATAGTGGACTGAATGTTTATTAATAGACGGAACATTGGATTTCAATCTTTGAGAAGACATGATTCAATGTGACATCATGACACAATAAAATTTGAAGCGTTATATCACATGATTTATGCGAGTGTTTGCGGAGACGAAGCCAAATTTGTTCCCTTGGAAGGCCAAAATAAAAAGTTTCAAAGGGAAGGGATTCCTAATCAAATTTTTGCATAGTGAATATTGAGAATTTTGGAAAGGTAGGGGACCAAGTCCCCAGTCCCCTCTTGCCTCTGCCCCTAAGTGTTTGATGTATGTACAACATGCAAATAATTTCAAAACACCTTTAACTTGAAATTATTTGTTAGTAAACATAAAAGTTGGAAGAAAACCTATAAAATTGAAAGGATATATGGAAACCATATTTCAAACAATTTTAAAAGTGTACTCTCCCATATTGTCGAGCGCATTTATGATTTCGCTCGCAAAGTACTCCATAAAGAAATCAAACCCAAATTTATGTGAAATATTATCTCTTTTTACTGGCTGTCCAAAACCAACAACTTTAACATTTTAGCAAAAAAAAAAAAAAAAAAAAAAAGAAATTAATGGTCTAATGGAACACAACGTTGTCTTATCTATTTGCACACCTTTCTACAGTGGGGACAAAGGTAAAAGGGAAAATTAGTACTAATTAGTACTTTCTCCCACTAATCCATTTGCACATGCCATCGTAATATTTGAATGTGAGGATCAAGATTCACTACTTTGAACCCTTCTTGAAATTTACCAAATTTACCTTGATATCATCACTATAACAATTTGTCAAGACCAAACATTGAGAAAACATTTTATTTTTGAGAGGAAATAGAATGAAACTTGCTATATGTGCCCAAGTAGAGTTATTTAGTAGAGATATTTGTTGCCTAATACTCTTCCAATTTAAGCTTTCTATTGACTTTGCTGATGATGCCTATTCAAATCCAACAATAACTTTTGCATTAATCACAGTTCAATATTCAATCCCTTACTAACTTTTAACTAGAACTGATCATGGATCAAAAGGTTAAGCCATAACTCTAGCCTACGTCAATTTTCAAAGGGCTCAAAAAATTTAACTAATGATCATGTTCTTTCTTTTAGTAATACAATTAAGAATATTCTTGAATTCTATTTGATGTCAAAAGTAATTACTTTGCAACATTTTTGAAGTGTTATTTCAATCATGAGACAATAAATTTTGAAGCATTATTTTGTATTTATGATGTGTTTTGTGTGAGTATCTAACGTTTTTGTCCAATGTTTGAAATGCAACTGCTTCATATGGTTGACCACTTATTTACTAATAAATTGAAATGTTAGATTTCAATCTTCAAGAAAACATGATCGAATGTAAGATATTAGACATTGGTATCATAGTAAACATTAAAACATATGTTTTAAAATGATATAATTTTGTTCTCTATATGTCATATCATTATAGATTATACAAAAGTCTCATACCATGTTACTCATTTAACGACAATTATCATACTTATATTTTCGATAGCATAATTTATTATTAGTAAAAGTCTTAAATAATCCATTTTTGTACAAATAAATATTTTTATCATTTTGTTCTTCAAATTCATGCTAAACAAGTTTGTTATGTTTAGGATATCACAAAAATAAGCATAAGATTCATGGGTTGGTTCATGTGCACAATTTGACCACTTTAACACATATTAGAGATCAAATTTTGAAAAATCATAACTTGAGCTACATAACTCCGATTTACGCATACTTAATGACCACGGAAAAGCTTATAATAAAAGCTATCTATTATAAAACTTTCAGGTCAAAATGAATTCATTTGGCCTCTCAAAAACCCTAAAAACAGAACCTAACCATATGAACTGTAAACCAATATTTGCTGCATAATTCAGTCAATTTCAAAAATTCATAAAATATTCTATAGAGCTCAAAAAATTATATTGGCTCTATGAAAAGCTCTCAATGTACTATAAATGCCTACCAAATTTCAATCCAAGATTCGTCCATTTGGTCTATTAATGGTTCATGGATATATTTATGGCTCAAAGAATCGGAATTTTGGTTCAAAATGATTCTAAATGAGCATATTATGCCATGCCTCTATTTGGGCACATTTTAAATGATAATGTATCATATATGGCTGGTTTAATATGTCTCAAATGCTATACAACTCAAAATCACCTCCCCACTTGCCATTGTACATATACATATTCAAGAATTTAAGGGGTCAATATATATAATATTACATACTACCATCTATAAGTGGTTTTTATATCATATTCTCATACTTTTAAACATGTTGGAATAGTCATACATCCAAATATACAAATATATAGTTGTAAGTACAAGAATATGTCTTGAAATGAGCTTCATTGTCAAAGTAGCTCTTTTCAAGCTTTTTTATCATCATTCTTGCTTTCTTGAAAGCCACCTAGCAATAATTAGTGGAAATAGGGAAAAAAATGAAATTTAGAGAATTACAATAGTTAATCTAACATTCAAGCATACATATATGGTTCACTTAAGTTCAAAGAATGTAAGCATGCATGTCATACAACTATATATCATTCAAATTCATGCATTAGGGAACCTATGGCTATATCAAGAGCAAGTTCATGTTCTAAGGATTTTTGGTCTAGTTTCACCCAACAAGTTAGGACTTCTAGTTTAGCTTCATCCTCTTATAGAGACTTTTGACTTAGCATCACTCATAATTAAGATTTTTAACTTAGTCTCACCTATATTTAAGGACTTTTGGTATAATCTCACCTATTCAAGATCCAAACCAATTCCAAATGCAATTAAATGTCATATAATTGCATATCATCATCAAACAATTAACAATATACATAATTTGTAAATAATGAATACAAGCAATCCAAGACACTCAAGCAACCTAACATACATACACAAGAATGTAAGAAAAGCTACCTTGATCCAAGAATTCCAATTAGTTCTATTTTGTTTCTTTCCCCTCTTCTAAAGCTTTACACCCACACTTAAATGAAGTCTCACTTACTTGGCTCAGACACATCAAATAAAGCATAAAGTTAACAATAGAACCATGCTTGTAATCATTTAAACTTTACATGTACAAGTTAAGGTTTTAGACGTATATATGGTCTATTTAAATATTTATTAAAGCAACTTCCACAATTCAACTTCTTAGCTCTAAAACCTCACTCAACATGAGTTATATGATTATATTATAACTCATTAGAGCTATCATAAACTTAATTTAAAGAGTCTAACACCAAGTTGCTTCTTTAGGTATAATTGAACTCTAGATTTTCACCTTTCAAAACAAGGCTTCTAAATTCAAACCAATGGTTCCATTTGTATTATAATTTATATTTAGACCATTTATAACTTTGAAATAATTGAAAACTCTACCTAAGTACCAATTTCCCCTCATGGTTGAACCTATGCATATGTATAGGTTCCTTGGAGTTTTGCCATTTCTCTTAGATAATTTGATGCATACAGATTGTCATTGGCTCTTTTCTAGTTTAGATATGACCTTATACGGCTTAAATTGTCTCCCTAAAGTTCTAGAACTTTCCAGTGCAAACAAAACCCTAGATAGCCTTACTTGATTTCAATTGCAAGATCTTAATCTTCGCCCTTCAAAACTCCTAATTCAACTAAGGTGCCGAAAATGAGGGAGGCTAGGGTTCCATGCATATAATGTTTTCCTAGCCTGAACTATATGCCATATGAAAGTTTGTTCAATGGAGATTAATTTAGTGAAATTGGTTTCCTTAAACGAGCTTCTTCCTCCAAGGTTTTAGTCACAAAGTTCATTCCTTTAGGAAACCAAAACCATAAAAAGAAAGAGGAGGAAAGAGTTTACAATAGCATCATAGGCAAATTCTCCATATTTGCTTACTTTAGATAGCCTTTGTTCTCCCTTCTTCCTTTCTCCCTTCTCCACGTCCTTGCTTATGATTTCAGGTTGTCTATGGAGGCAAAATGAAGAAAAGGTGAGGGTGGCTATTTATAAAGAGGAGCTAGGGTTTTATAATTTTTCAAATTCTAATTTTACCTTCAATTTTTAATTCCACAATTTAAGTTCATTTCAAATCTTTTTTTAGAACTGCCTTTTTCATTATAAAGTTTAGGTCCTCTAATTTATTAAAAATATTTTGCTCCAAATTTATAGGATTTAGAATACTATAAAATGATCTGGTTAAGGTTTAGATCAACCGATAACTTAAATTGCACATCGGAAGAGTTTTAACCACTATGATGGTTCTTATGATTTTCTAATCTTCTAAAAACCCTACTGAGCTCAATTTTTCTATTTAAAACTTACTCCTTTAAATTTCTAAAAACTTACTTAAAATTATGATTTTGCCACTGGATTTTCGATTAATTCTATTTAGCACTTTTAGCTTTGTTTTTAAGTCATTCTTAGTTTCTTAACCATATTTTTAGATGCTCTAATTAGCATTGCACCCTTAATTGGCCTTAGTTTATTTTGCTTTAGGGTTTTCTCTTATCAAGATATAGGTTTCGATTTAACCTTTGAAAAACTAGATATTGCACTATAATATCTTTGTTCATATTTAAGCCTAGTAAAAGTATGAATACCAAAAAAATATATAGAGAAATTTGAGAAATTGCATGATAGAATGTGTGAGAACCAAGTACATGAAGAGTGACTTACCCAAATAAACTAAGGCAGTGACAAAAATGTGTATGTGAACATTGGCAATGACAGAGAACATATACAGTCAAAAACACATAATAATAAGGGTCTTTAAAAAATTACTAAGTAAAAAATATAAAAAGAAATTAAACAAAGGTAATGGAGCTGTAATTAATAAACCTAAAATACACATAACCTTTTTAAACTTTGAGTCATATGCATAGAACCCCTCTAAGTTGCAAAAAGTAACACTGGACCCCTTTTAAATTTTTAATATTATGTAAAGAACCTCCCTTCATTAGTGATTTCATTAAATCACTAACATAAATTCTCATGTCAAGCTCAAGTTGCCTTATCAAACTCCAATGATAGATGGCATGGGTTTAAGGGGAAATTAGTCATTTTACATTTTACAAGATAACAAAAAGCATAACATCAATTAGCCACTCCCTAAAACATATAGCATAAGCCCTATCTTCATCTTGTTCATTTGTTCACAATAACCAGGGTAAGGTCTCCTTCATCCTCTAAGCACTGGCAAACTTTATTGACTTCTTCATTGGGGTTAGGTTTCTTTCATCATTAGGGATGGAATTTGATCTTGCTTTGAAGAATGGGAGAAAATGATCTCACAGTCCGTGGAAAGCTAAGGTACAACATTATGCCATTTAATCTGCATACTCCCTCCCTTGGTAGTGGTGATGTCACTTAGGTGTTTGCTAAGATTTTGCAATTTTGTTTCCTGCTAACACTTGTTTCCTTTTTTTCTCTTCTTTTTATGGTTGTTTGTATTGTGCTTTTCATTCTCTAAGCCATGTTACAATAATAGCCAAAGAAATGAGAATAGGAAGGACTATAAGTTTTGGGTTTTAATGGTCAAATTTCAATTTTAGTGTTGGTAGTTTGCAAATTTTAAAAAGTATATATGCTACCACTATAATTTAGTAGCTTTTCTATAATACAATAGAGATAAAGTTGCTTATGGTCATAATGTAACAACCCTAACTACTAATCACATTAAGTAGTCATAATTAAGCTCTTAACTATTGATGCTTTAAGCCACACAAGGTTAATAATTCATTAGAGGATGGATATGTGAGGGTAATTAAATTCTCATATTAGACTTTCATTACCTTCCTAAATGGCTTAAAGAAGTACAAAACTCATTTATATTGGATTAAAGTTAATACACATCATTACCATAAGAAAATTGAGATTTCTAGGCAAAATTGGGAGTTTGGAAACATAGGTTGCGTCTTTGAGTGACTTTGCCACAACTAAGTTAGTCTTTAGAATCCTTAAAAGCTTCTCAACACATCTTCATTGCAACTTAGACACCTTACATCACAACTCAATGCAATACTAAAGCTATTTTTCCAAAATTTCACAATTCTCACTATGGCTCAGACTCCTTGCACCGCAATGAGACATTTCTTTGAAACTACTATTCTAGGTTTCTTAATTCTCACGATGGTGAGACCTTCTTGCGCTGAGGTGAGAATACTCTTGGGAGCACACTTTACCCATTCTTCTTGTGTTGCATTGTGGCCAAAGAACTTGCATTGCAGCCCACATAGTCTTTATTACCCCTTGAATGAGTTTTAGCTGTGACTTGAATGGTTTTTAGCCATAACTCAACTCCCCTCTAGTCCTAAACTCATGGTTATTCATCCCAATCATTTGGTACACCTATGAATGAAGTTTTAAGGTCCTTCTATAACTGAATTGCATGGTTTTAATGACCTACTAACTCTTATATACTTCACCTTACTAGTTACTGTTGCCTAGGGATTTAAAGATGGTTTATGTTAGCCTAAATTTTAGGATAATTAAATTCTCATATCAAACTTCCATTAACTTCCTAAATGGCTCAAAGAAGCATAAAACTCATTTCCATTGGATTACAAGTTAATACACATCATTACCATAAGAAAATTAAAATTTCTAGGCAAAATTCAGAGTTTGGAAACATAGGCCGTGACTTCGAGTGACTTTGCCACGGCAAAGTGGGTCTCTAGAATCCTTAAAAGCTTCTAAACACATCCTTGCTATAACTCATACACCTCACGCCATGATTCAATGATATACTGGAGCTATTTTTCCAAAATTTCATGATTCTCGCTGTGGCTCAGACTCCCTGTGTCATGGCGAGGCACATCTCTAGAACTATTAATCCAGGTTCTTCGATTCTCATCACAGTGAGGCCTTCTCATGCCATAGTGAGAATGCTCTTGGGAGCACTCTCTACCCATTCTTCCTGTGTTGTGTTGTGGCTAAAGAACTTATGTCGTATCGCACTTAGCCTCTATTACCCTCTGAGTGAGTTTTGGTCATGACTTGAATAGTTTTTTTTTTCCATAACTCAACTTCTCTCAGGTCCTAAACTTATGGCTATTCATCCCAATCATTTTGTACACCTACTAATGAAGTTCTAAGGTCCTCTTGTGGTTGAATTGTATGGTTTTAATGACCTACTAACTCTTATATAATTCACTTTACTAGTTCTTATTGCCTAGGGATTTAAAGATGGTTTATGTCAATTAATCATCATTACATATCAGCAAGTTTATTTATTATGACAGCAAAAGGGTGCCTAAGCCACTAGTGATAATATCAAAATGTATATTTCCCTACCATCTAACCCTAAACCATTCTAGACAAGTCTTAGTGAATCAGATGAAATTACTTCTAACCTTAAATTACTAAGGTACCCTCAGATACAACTATGGCTATAACACACCATAAATCTATACATAACGCATTCATATTAGCATGAATCTTCATATATCATAATTTTGGGCTAACATTCATATAATAACAAAATTCTACTTCATAAATTACCAATTTAGCTTCAAACATACATATCAATTCATAATTGTTCACTAATGCCATTATATCAAAATCCTTATAAATTAAAGCCTAATTTTAGGGATTGCATCACAAATTACAAAATATCATAATACATATACTTGGCAAAAATGGATGCATTATGATGCTATATAATATAAGTTAAACAAAATTAGCATCTATATAAAATCAGAAGATCCCCAAATGTAGAAGTCTCGTAAAAGGCTTAAACCTAGGAATATTCATTCACGTACTTTCTTTTTTCCTTAACCAAGGAACCTTCATTTGAAATTGTTAGCCTATAAAATGGGGTAAGATGTGAATCTCAATAACCAAAGAGAAAATTTCATACATATGAACAAATTAATCAGCATAAGTTCATTTTATTAGCAACACCAAAATTATCAATTTAATCAGCAAATAAACTAGTAGAGCTACTGATTACTACTATTCTATAATAACAATCACATATAACATGTTAATGACCAATAACAAGAGAAAAAGTCTATCTACAGCATCAACTTTTTATCGAGCACACTCACAACTTGGTGCATTCATGAGTGTAATCACAACTCAATGTCCAATTATAGCATAATGCACGGGTGGCAGCCACATCACAACTCTACTAAGGACATGCTCACGATCCAAATAATAATCAAGTATTCAACCAATCATTTAGCATTTCAAAATCATACATATGTAGCAAATATAGGATTAAAATGAATATATGCAAGGAGTTAAAATTTAACCTCGGTTACCTCACTTAATTGTGTCAAATTCTGAAGTCAAGATGAGTTTCCATACTCTAGAGATCCTAAATTACCAAAACAAATTTTTAAATTATTATCCATTATAGAATCAAATACCCATTCATTTCTATCATCACGAACTATCTAAGAGTCACTTACCTAGACTCTAATGAACTTCAATTTCATATTTAAGCCTTTCCTTACTAAAAAATTCAAGATCCCACTCCAATTTCTTAATAATTTTGCTCAAAAGCAAAGCCCATTACATAAGTCAATTATTAAGGCCAATATTTAGTAGAAAATACATTAAAATGAAAAGAAAAAGCTCACTTAATAGTCCATCTAACCTTAAGCTTTGAAAATCAACAAGGAACTACCTAAACAGCAAGTTTCAAATTTGGTGATGAGATAAAAATCTACTAAACCAGAAATTATTCACACCAAATTGTAGAGGAAAATAAGAGAAACATGATTTGTATAGCTCACCTTGGCTGAATCTTCCTCTAAGAAGGCAAAATAGAGCCAAACTATGATAATAGTCTATCTAGCCTTAAGCTCCGAAAATCAACAAGGAACTACCTAAACAACAAGTTTCAAATTTGGTGATAAGATAAAAATCTACTGAACCAGAAATTATTCAGACCAAATTGTAGAGGAAAATGAGAGAAACATGTTTTGTATAGCTCACCTTGGCAGAATCTTTCTCTAAGAGTGCAAAATGAAGCCAAACTATAATGAAACCCTAGCCTCCGTTTCAAGACGCGAAAATGGAGTTCTCCCTTAGTAGAAGAATGGTTTAGTATGCATAATAGGGTAGAAGGGGCTAAGTATTTTAGGGTTTTAGATGAGTTTGGGCTAACCCAAGAGCCTATGACCCACTTAGATCCACGTTCTAAGTTTTGGGCTTCCAAGGAATGAAGTTGGGCCTTTTTACAACTCTATATTTAGTCCTAGACATAACAAATTGATCATAAGGCCCAAATTAAATGTCCACCTTCTCTTAACTAATTTTCTTAATCAACCAAAATTCATAATTAATTTATTTTCACCTAATTATGGCCAATAATTATTATGTCTCAAAATACCTAAAATAAAATATATTTTCTTAAAATTCCTATTTTCCATGACCTTCTTAAATTCTTCTTAATAATTCCATAATTCCCTATAATTACTTTTAATTAATTTTGGGGTGTCAGACATAAACATTAGTATTCTTCATATTGTTTATTATAGATATTCCTACTTAGAAGACTTTAATTCTAGACTTCGTAATTCTTTCTTCTTTGTGGCATAATTGGTAGATAAATAATTTTAGTTCCCATGCTATGAAGGTTTATAGTGCATACAAAGATCAAAAGCATGATTTCTTTGTTACTTTAAATGCTCAATATGCAACAATTGGCATTGCTGGTTTGATTAAGAGTTCATCATCATCAAAACTCACTTATGCACTTACAGCTAAAAGACAAGCTAAGGAGTTATTAAGCTAAGTATGGTTGTTGGGCTCTTTGTTAAGGAGTTATTATCTAACTTCTACCAGGCTGAATGCTATATTTGGATAGAAAATTAAAATTAAGAAATGAGAAATAAAGAATGTAACACCCTAAAATTAATTAAGGTGTTAATAATGTATTTGGACTAATTAAGAATAATTATCATGAAATAATTGGGCAAGCTTTATGAATGAAAATTTATAGAGAAATAAGTTCGTAATATAGGTTTAAGATTTCATTTGGGTCAAAGCCTAATTGGGGCCCAAAATTTAATTTGAATAAGTCATGGATAAGGATTTATAGAGGCCCAATAATTTTTAGGTGTAAGCCTAACTCCTTATCATGAGGCTTGGGCCAAGAGAAATTGCCTAGCAATGATCTAATTTGATTTAGTAGAATAGAGGCTCAAGACCCAATTTATGTGAGTTGGCCCAACACTCATTATGCAGACCTAAATTAGATTGGCTTTTGAAATTTGGCCTAACCCAACTACAACTTTGAAGCCCAACTCATGAGATTCAGCCCAACTTATGAGATAAGGCCCAACAAGCATAAAAATCTAAACCTACAAGGAATTGGGCCATTGGGTCAGCATACTTCACTTAAACTCAAAATGTTCTGCAGCCCACCTCACCAAACAAAGGCCCAATAAGCACACATTTGAACCTAAATGAATTTTGGGCTTTAGGGTTAACCCAAACCCATCTAAAACCCTAACTTACTCAGCCCCTTACCCCTTATTCTGCAGACCAACTTAACCTTAGGCAAAGGAGAACTCCATTTTCGCATAGGAAGAGAGGAGGCTATGGTTTTCTGCATTCCTCCACTATTTCTCACTTCTAGAGGATAATTTAGTCAAGGTGAGGCATATATAACTTAACCCTCTAATCCTCCTCTCCATTTTGGTCTAATTAATTTTTGGTTTTGAGCATTTTCATCTTATTCTCAAATCTGAAACTCGGTGTTGGGTGATTGCTTGCAAGATTTTCGAAGTTGGAGGTTAGAGGGATGATTAGGTAAGCATTTCCCTTCCATTTTATGTATTACTTTGTTGGAAAATGCCCCTAAGGATGGATTATCATAATGGGTTCTGTTATTATGCAAAATTACGAGGAGATAATGGTGGAAAACTGAATTTTCTGAGCTTGATGATTGAAATCCGAATTTTAGTGCTTCCATGGTGGATTTTCGGAAGTGAGACTATGGGTGTTGTTAAGTGAGTATTTTCTTCCCATTTTAATGCATTTTTTGTTTTGAGACCCCTATAGTTGACCTATGATATGAGCTTTGATTTCATGTAAAATTACCCAGAAATTGGATTGAACTATGACAATTTTTGGTGTTGGAAAGTTAGAATCCGAAATTAAATCCCTTAGTAATTATGTGAGTAACCTCTAGTTTGTCATTAGTAGTTCAACTCTTTAGATATTTGATTGTGATTAGAAATAATGATAATTATGCTTGTTATAGGCTTGGGGTGCATTTGGATTATTATGGTAGTCAGGGGAAGAGTAATTGGCTTCATTGAGGTAATTGGGGTTATTTTTCTAATTCCATATATATGCTCATGTTAATCTGCTATTTGTTATACATGCTTGATTTTGAAATGCTAAATATCTGGTTGACTACTTGATTGTTATTGTAATTGAACCTTTTGAGTCCATGGTGGAGCTGTGGTGTGGCTGCCACCCGTGCATATGCTTCGATCGAGCACTGGGTTATGATCAGACCCCGATGCACTAAGCCCTGGTTGTACTCATTATGAAGTAGGTGCCATGGACGAATCTCTCCTGGTGTTATTGGTCATTAACATGTTGTGTATGATTGCTGGTACGGGACAGTAGTCATTGGTAGTTTAACTAGTTCATTTGCGAATTGAATTTATGATTCTGGTATTGATGACATGAAATTGCATTAGATTGATTGACTTGTACATATATATGGAAATTTTCCTTTTGTTACTGGGATTGTATATCTCACCCTATTATGGGCTAACATTTTCAAGGATCGAACCTCTTAGTGGCAAGGAGAAAATTAATGAGAGCTTGTTAAATGGTTTGGTAGCACATAGGTTTGAGAGCCTTGTCAAATTGTAATGTAACTAGTTTACAAGTTTTGTACCATTGTTGCATTGCATCATGAATTGCCTAGTGTAGAAGTTGTATTTTGTTAACATAGAATGTAATCCCATTATATGTTCCTTATAGACTTGACTATTAATGCAAGAAATACCCAATGAAAGTATGATTGAATGACCATTGTGGGAGATTTATAATTTGCTGACGTAAAATCCCATGGATGAGTAGGAAAATCCATATCTAAATGCTAAATGGGTAATGATAGATTAGTTGGGTAATTAAGGTACATAATTACCACTAGAGTTGCATAAATTAAGGTAGAATGGCCCTAGAGTGATATTGGAGGGAAATTGGAGAGCATGAGATGAAATCTTGGGAGTTATAGGAACAGAAGGGGATTGGCCACGGCCAACATTTAATTGGCCTCGGCCAAATGGTAACAGAGAGGAATTGGCCGCGGCCAACATTTAATTGGCCTCGACTAAATGTGGCGAACCTGCCAAAGAAGAAAACAGAGAGAAATTAGCCACGCGAATAGTGATGTTAGCCACGGCTAAGTCTGGGAAGCAAGTTAAAGATTAAATTTTAGCGAAGGTGCTCAATTTCTCATATTCATCTAGAAACTTTAATTTCTTTTATGGTAATACTAAGGAATGATTTAAAAATACTTGTAAGAGGTTTTTATGAGTTGGAATTAATGGATGGGAGAATCAAAGGCTCCTTATTAATAATTAAATTCACTTGCACATTTGAATAATTGTGGTTCTTTAATTAATGACTCTAATAACATTAAAGTTCAAATTTCCCACATCTTTCGAATAAAATTAGTTGTGATGACTTTCAACATTTTAATTTAAATTTTATGGCTATTAATCACATACTTAACCTTAATTATGATGATTAGAAGTTAGGGTCGTCACAAGGAAGATAAGTAGTCTACACGTCCCTGTGCAATTAGAGGAAGAGATGTAAGAAGGACCAATTACTAAAGATTAAATTTTAGCTCTGCACTTAGTTTAGCTTTACATTTGAAGGAGACTAGTTGTAATTAGTGAAAACATGTAATTGATTAGCTCTACATGTAAAGAAAATGTCCTTTTGTAGCCCAAAAAAAATTATTTAAATGAGAAATTAATATGTTGATCATATTTGCAACCATTTGTCACTGTCCATTTACTTTGAGAACAAATAGCTTCATTTGTATTAAATATCCTACTAGAAAGACAAAGGATATCTAAAGTTAGAAGATTTGTTATGTCTATGGAATAAAGATTTATGGTTTAATCCCAAAAGCATTAACAACTAGTATGCTTAACAAGATTTCATTCTAATACACTCAAATAGTTAACAAGAAATATGGTTACCGAGAACAATATGATTAACAAGCACATCCTTTGATCATTAAATATCTTTAATGTCTCCTATAATATTCGTTATTCCTAGAAACAAATTAAATTTGGAAATATGAAATTATGAATTCAATTAGAAAGATCATAACAAAACTAAATTTTCCATCACATTATGCCTTACCATGAAGTATTCATAGTTACACAGGAACCAAATACTTAAAAATAGGAACAAGTTAAAATAAAGTGATCCAAAGTTGGAAGTATTCATAATGCATAAGCCTTCATGAATGACTAAGCAGTGTAATAACAATTGATATAATCTCTAGGAATCCCCATCGTCCAATAAATGGTAGCCATGACATATCTCCATGGAATGCTAGTCAAGTTCCATGCATTACAAGTATAAGTTAACAAATTAATATTTACAACCTCTATCTTCCATGGGCTTTCAACCTCAAACCACTTATCACATGTCATGTAAACTATGTGATTTCAGTCATTTTTTAATCTCTTCAACATCTCTTAGATTCAAGGACATATTATGCTTTGGTTTTTCATCATGCCCTCTTTCTTTGCAACCATCTTATTTATTAGCATTCTTTAGATTATCTCATACATTATGATAATTAGCTTGTCTTTCACAACCAATATGACAGAGTTAAATGTCTTTATGATGTTACTCTAAACAATGTCGCACTTGGTCCTCCTCGTGAATGCATGCTTACTCCATAGCTTAGGGTTGTACTTCATCAACCAAGTAGTAGCATTGGGGCCAAGCTCATGCATCAATTTTATATGAAGATTGAAGTCATGCTTGGTCTTTGCCTTACATGCATTCTAAAGCTCATCCTTTAGGTCTTTACCTTTATACTTGAAGTTAAGTGCCTAATGCAACTCTACCTCTTTTAACACCTTTTGTAGCCTTTGAAATACAAAGTGAGAGTCTTGTAAAATAAAATTTGAGATTCTTCCCATGTAACTTTTTATAAACTTGTGCCATAAAATATTGAACCTAAAGCGATGGTGCTTCTATTATGTATAAGAACTAGTTATAGTGTAGACCAAAACTATGGATCTAGTGCAGACCAAAATTGGGTTTTGATGCAGATTATAACCATGGTTTCAATGTGACCCATAATACATAAGCTTGGGTCTTGACAACCAAAATATTAAATTAGTTTAAGAACCAAAATACACGTGCACCAATGATAACTAAAACACATATGTACTAATAACAACCAAATTTACCTTTTGCATGTCTGACATGAAAACCCATCCTTTGTCTTGGCACAACCCCAAATCTTCAAAAAGTAGCATCAAGAAACAATCCTAATTCTTTTTGCACTTCATTTAAAAAATGGCATATGTAATCAGATACATGTTCTTATTCTCATCTTTCCTAATATCAAATTAATGTGATGCTTTTCTTACATGTTAATTGAACTTTAATATTAGTCACTAATCAAGTTTATAAAGGTTATTATGCTAATTTTATACATTTTTTTAATAAGAATACAATGAATGCAAATAAGAAAAGGACAATGCAAGGAAGCACAAGCCCATATGCCTAACTAAAAGCTTAATTCATCTTGTATACGGTGCCTAAACCTAACTTGGAGATGAAGAAATCAAAATAGGAAATTATTTGTAAGGAAAAAAAAAAAAGGCTTCCAAAACCTATACTAAAATAGAAAAGTTCTTGTATATCAAGGACCATAGCAAAAATAGGAAACCTTAACAAGAGAGTATAAAAAAGGAAACAATGGGAACCAAAGAAGGCACATTATAATCAAGAGGAAAAAGCTTTAAAGAATGGTCGTGACACTGAAATCTGGAATTCCTACTAAAGACTGTAGCTATTATTAATTTGTTTTCTTTTCATCTATTCTTTTTGTCTATGTTTGTTACAAATTTATTCAATTTTTATCTTAGGATTTTATTTTTTATTATGAATAGCTAAACCTTTTAAATCTGGGATTTATATGATATGTCTTTTGATTATATTTGAATTTTAATGATAGTCATTTAGTGAATTTTTCTCTAATTAATTTATTATTCATAAGTATAAATGGGTTTTGGTACCAGTTTTATATGGTGATTATGGTGTTATCAGGCACAAACCCGAGCATTGTAAGGCTGCAAAGAAGAAAGCCAAGTAGGTTTAGGTCCAAAAGAGTTTTAATTTCTTTTGCAATTTGCAAACTACCTATTATAGAAATTAAATCTGCAATAAGAAAAACTAAGAGGTAAATCATTATAGGTGATCACCTAAATAGTAAATCTAGGCTTAGGTTTTCTAGAGATAGTAATCTAGCATAGGCAGATAGTAACTTGCACACATGCCAAGCCATCACATGCATAGGTACACTAAGGTCTATAGAACATAATGAGTTTATGTTAAAGCACACAGTTACAAGAGTAGATGTGGGCTTAGTATAAATGTGTGAGATTTATCTCGAGAGAGAATTTCACATAATTTAATAAATCCACCATTAATTAGGACAACAAAGAATTACATAAGTTAGTTAGATTCATACATAGGAAAAAGACATTAAAATCCAAATCCTAAAGCCTTTTTTCATAAGACAATTAGTTTTTCTTATTTATGTAATTTACGTGCCCTTTAGATTTTAGTTTATTTAATTTAGTTTTACCTAATTTCTAGACAATAGGAATTAATTTTTAAAAATTGGTAATTGATCTACCTTCCTTATGGGATGACTTAGGACTCATTTTTATTACTACTTATATGATATGCACACTTGTAGAATTCTCACAACAAGTTTTTAGTACCATTAGCAAGGAAGACATAATCAATATCAATTCAAAAAGTATTCCTATTACTATAGAATTTTTTATTATTAATTTTTACCTTACTTTAATTTAATTTAATTTTTTATTTTTGGTTAATTTTCTAGTTTTTCTTTTTTAGGTGGTTGTAACCTATGAGTCACTCATATGATGCTCCTTTTCTGGAGCATGACCCAAAGCCAGAGCACACACTTCAATCTAAATGGAGGTAAGAAGACGCTACAAGAGACTCGCACAACAACCTAGCAAAAGACTCGAGCAGATAATCTACATCAAGTGAGAATGGTTGCCCTTAACTGACAATGACCTATGTATGATTTTGCCATGCCTGATGCTTATGGGTAGACTTACAGTATAGTTAGCCTAATAGTTGCAGCTAATAATTTTGAGATTAAGTCTGGGATGGTTAAAATAGCACAGCAGAATAATTTTGAAGGAGAAGTACAAAAAGATCCTAATGTACATCTAACCTAATTTTTAAGAATTTATGATGCAATTAAAATGAATGATGTTTCAACTGATGTAATCAAGCTCTACTTATTCTTGTTTTCATTAAAAGATAAAGTTGCAACATGGTTAGATTCCATGCCATCTCATTCCTTCACCACATGGGATGAGTTTTCATAAGCCTTTTCTAACCAACTACTTCCCACTAAGAAAAACTACTAAGTTGAGATGTGAAATCCAAAATTTCATGTAACAAGATGGTGCATCATTATATAAGCCATGGGAGAGATTCAAAGACCTTCAAAGGCATTTCCTATACCATGGTATTCAAGATTGGATCCTAGTTCAGATCATTTATGATGGATTAGAACCATCACTCAAGGTTAACTTAAATGCTATTGTTGGTAGATCTTTACTAGCAAAATTAACTAAAGAAATGGTTGACATAATTGAAGAAATGGTTGCTAATCACAACAATTGGCCCAGTGAAGGATGTTTACCTAGAAGAGTTGTTAGTGTTCTAGAAATGGATCAAATGCACATAGTGAATGGTAAACAAGACATCTTAATAAAATGTTTTAACTAACTTGGGTTGAATGCAGTCTCTAACTCCATATCCTTCCCTAATTATGAGCTTTACAGTAGTAGTCATGTATACAGTGAATGTCAGAATAGTTCTATGTGACCCTACCCTTCTAAGCTCATCTAGTATATCCTAAACAACCATAGATAACAAAACAATCCTGACTATGCAACATATAACCTTAAATGGTAAAATCACCCCAATTTAGCTTTGAGCAACCAAGGTTACATCCAAGCAATCAGGGTGAGGTACCCAAACAGAACTTTGAACCTTAGAAATTAAGGTATTCATTATTAAAATGAAAGCAAGCCATCTTAGGAAGTTACGTTTGAGAAATTCTACAATGTTGCTGCTAACAAGTTTGAGAAGCTAGAGTCTAAATTGGACTAGGTAGCTAGCCATAATCAATGCTTAAAAGTGGAGTTAGGATAGTTGTTTAGTGTGTCTAACTCATGGCCTTAAAGGGAACCTACCTAGTCAAACTAAGATCAACCTAAAAGAACATTGCAAGTAATTACTATAAGATGTAGCAAGCAGTTGTAAGGTGTTAATGAAATGATTACACCATTTGATAATCGAGATCATGTTAATGATCTATAACCCATAAACTCTCCAATCCATAGTGAGAAGGATAAGCTAGAGATAGTTTGGCCACCATCACTAGTAAAGCCATATGTCCCATTAATACCCTTCCTTTAGTGATTGAAATAGCAAAAATCAAATAAGCAATTCAACAAGTTTCTTAATATTTTTAAACAACTTCATATAAAAATTCCTTTTGCAGATGCATGGCACATATGTCATCTTATGTGAAGTTTTTGAAAGATATCCTATCTAATAAGCAAAAGATCAAGGAGCACCCCCCATCATACTTTCTAAAGAGTGCAGTGCAATTATTCAAAACAAATTTCTACTAAAGCTTAAAGATTCAAAGAGTTTTTCTATTCCTTATAATGTAACATTTGATCAAGCTTTGTGTTATTTGCGAGATAGTGTTAGTCAGATACCTTTATCTATTTGCAAAAAGTTCAGATTAGGATAGCTAAAGCCAACCACCATCACATTGAAAATAGTTGACTAATCAATGAAATACCTGCTCCAAATCTTAGAGAATGTGCTAATAAGGTTAGGAGATTTTTCTTTCTATTAGACTTCCTTATGCTTGAAATGGAAGAGGACATAACAATACCTTTGATACTAGGAAGACTAATTATAGCCACATTTGGTGCAATTATTGATGTGAAGAATGGCAAATTGACCTTGAAGCTAGGGAAGGAAGAAATCAAATTTAAGATGTTCAAAGCATTAACCCAACCTTTTAAGGAACATTGTTGTAGACTAGATATAAGTGATGAGTTAACATAGGAGACATATAGCAAAGAGTCCCTTTAGGAACCCTTTAAAGTGTTCTTAATATGAGCTATAACCTTCAAAGACAAAAATAAAGGAATTGCAGTCATTACCTCTCTAGTAAAAGCTACATCCTATGTACCTTCCCTACAAGGATATAAGTCTAAAGGGCTTTATCCACATAGTACTAGTATAATAAAGATACTAGTATATTTAAGGATAGTGGATAGCACTTCAAGCCCTTCTTGGTTAAAAAGATGGTAGAGAAAGTGGCCACCTGTGCCCCCTCTAACACACAGAACTTGGACACTTGAAAGTTAAGCTAACAACTATTCTTAAAACTACTTTTCTATCCCTTTACTCTAGTTTTCAGTTTGTTTTATTTTCCTTTACTGGTTTAATTCTTGTTCTAAGTTTTCTTTTTCTCTTATTTAAGTTCTGATGTTAAATGGCAGTCTAGCAAGTGGAGCTTTGGGATATGCAGTTTGCTTGTTCTGCCCTTTATTCCTATTTAATTGTTGGAATTGTAGTACTTGGAGGGAACTATTCTAACCCCATCCATATATATTATTTTCAATTTTTCTTATTTTACTTTCTTTTGCATTAGGGACATTAAGTTTGGGGGGTTTTCCAAGAAGTCCTAAGTTAAAGAGTATGGTAGATTAGTTAGGCTTAAAGAGCTTAATATGTATCTAGAATTAATTACATAGGGTTGACTAAATTTTAAGATTTGTTTGATTTTAACCTTTTGACTCTAGATATAAAAGTATGATTTAAGCTATATAATTTGCATACAAGTTGTGCATGACTTGCATTTAAAGAATTGAATAATGAGAAAAATTAAATGAGTAAATAAATGTGAGAAAAGTAAAATTTGACTAACTAATTGACCTCTCATACATAGTCTAAAATTAAATTTTAAGTAGTTAGAGCATCATTAAATGTTCTACTCCACTACTTTGGGCTATTTGATTTCCACAAAACTAAAAATAAATTAAAAAGAAAAAGGAAAAATAACCTAAATTATGAGTATGCATAGCACCTTGATTTTGTCACTTTGGTTGAGAAAAGAAAAGGCAAAGAATGACAGCACTGAGTGACAAGACTCAAGGAAAGACCTCTATATTACTAGTTTGCTTGTCATATTAGGAGATAAGGAAATTGAAAAGTAATTAAAAAAAATTGCATAACCTAAATGTTTTAATCTGTTGCAACCTAAGATCATATCTATTTTACCCTACAATTTGGATAGTTAAATTGAGAATCCCTAAGTTAGTGATGTCAAGTTGAAAAATCCTATTGGTCCTTTGTTGTTGGGTTACAATTCTTAATATAGTATGAAAGACCCTAACTACTCTTTACTATCTTTTCTTTACTCAAGGACAAGTAAATCTTCAAGTTTGAGGGGATTTAATGTGATGCATTTCTTACATATTAATTGAACTTTAATCCTAGTCGCTAATAAGTTAATTAGGGTTATTATATTAATTTTATGTATTTTTTAGTAGGAATACGATGAATGCTAATAGAAGGATAATGTAAGGAAGTCCATGCCTTTGCGCCTAATTGGAGTCTTAATTTCTCTTGTATATGGTGCCTAAACTTAACTTGGAGAGGAAAAAATCAAAATAGGAAATTATTTATAAGGAAAGAAAATAAGATTCCAAAAGCTTAAAAAATAGGAAAGATTTTGCATATCAAGGATTATGGCAAAAATAAGAAACCTTAACAAGAGAGTATAAAAAAAAAAAAAAAGGAACCAAAAAAGGCACACTAAGAGCTTTAAAGAATGATCATGACACCGCGATCAAGAATTCCCACTGAAGATTGTAACTATCATTGATTTGTTTATTTTTTTAATCTAATTCTTTTCTTCTCTTTTTGTTATGGATTGATAAAGTTTTCATTTTAGGATTTTATTTTTCAATATAAATAGTTAAACCTCATAGATTTAGGGTTTTGATAGATATGTCTTCTAATTATATTTAAATTGTGATGATACTAATTTAGTAAATTTTAATCTAATTAATTTATTATCCAACTTATAATTTATTTTGCAATTTGCTAATCACCTATTATAAAAATTATATTTGTATTGAGAAAGACTGAGAGGTGAATCATTGTAAGGAATCACCTAAATAGTAAAATTAGGCTTAAGTTTTCTAGAGACAGTAATTTAGCTGAGGCAAAAAGTAACCTACATGCATACCATGCCACTACATACAAGGGTACACTAAGGTTTATAGAGCTTAATGGGGTTCTGTTAAAGCACATAATCGCGAGAGTAAACATAAACTTAGCATAAATACATGTGATTTATCTTAAGGGGAATTTAGCATAATTTAGGGAATATGTCATTAATAGGATCAAAATGAATTATATGACTTAGTCAAATTCATTCATAAGAAGAGATATTGAAATCCAAATCCTAAAGCCTTTTTTCCATTAGACAATCAATTTTTCTTGTCTACACAATTTATGTGTCCTTTAGATTTTAGTTTATTTAATTTAATTCTAGCTAATTTTCTAGATAATAAAAATTAACTTCTGAAAATTGGTAATTGATCTACCTTCCTTATGGAACAATTCTCTTGAAATCAATTTTCTCATTGAACTCAAGATGTGCCCATCCTATTTTTTTCTTGGTCTTCATCAAATGATTTGTCTAGGCTTACTAGCTCATCATTTTCATTGTAGTCTGGTTACACCTCCATGTCCCAATTTGAACCATAATCAATGGGTGACATAGGCTCTTTTGCATCATCTTCTACATATGGTTGATTGTGCCTATCACCTACATGTGGTTCACCTTAACCTTCACCTCATGCACTTCTATCGCCTAATGACCCTACTTGGTCATGATATATCTATAATACCTAGCCCTAATGAATGTTTAACTTTTCAATTTAGCAAAGACATTTGGCTAATTAATTGTGAAGATAACCTTAAACACTCCAAAAATATGAACCAATTAAAACTTTTATTATAACTAAGTTACTAAGCTTGAAAACATACAAGATTGGTTTAACTTTACAAACCATTGAGGGTATAATTAACTCCTAGGACATTTCATTTAAAACCTTAATACACTTACATAAGAGTTTAGATTAACAGTCAAATCAAAACCCATTTAGAACCCCTTAAATCACTCTTAAAACCTCTTAACACAATTAGTAATGTGGCCTTAAAAGGCTATGTCACGGTGTACCTTATACTAAAGCGTCAAAAAGCAAATTGCCACACGATGCCACTACCTCACAAAGCCATGCCATTGGGCATTTGCCTCTGTAAAACCTTAATAGGGTGTCTTCGCCTCTATTTAAGCAGTGCTATGGCACCATAGTGCTATCCTACCACATTGCGACCCAAACTCTAATTCCTTGGGCAAGAAACTTGTATGGTGTTATGGCACTAAAGAGCCATGTCACAACATCCTAAGGATAGAATGCACCAAAACAACAAAATTTAATGCTAAAATAAATGCTCACCAATTATAAGCTTCTAACTTAATCAAATGGACATAGGACACCTCTAATGACTCTAAATGTACCTCCTAATGATGTAAAAATTTAGGGACAAAAGGTTAAACACCATACACTACTCCAAGTGATAGATTTAAAAGGAAAAGCAAAAGAATAAATTCATGGCAACAACAAGCAATTATTCTCATTGGGAACATGTGCGAATGTATGATGTTGACTTTTTGTAATATGATTGGTTTGGTAGAATTGTCTTAGATTTAGTTTTGTTGATGACTTTAGAAGTTGTGGTATAGTAGTTACTAGTTGTGAGTTGTCCAAAATATGACTTTTTGTAATCTAATTAAGCCTCTGGTTACTAGTCTTTGCTAGAGCTTGAACCTTCACTTGTAAAATGTTAACCCATAACCAGGGTGAAATACAAAATCTCAATAACTAAAGACAATTTTTATACACATTCATATAGGTAGCAAGTAAAAAGTTGTAATGGTAAAATCATCATTCATTATGTCATATTTAACAAATCAAGATGAGCAAGTTTGATAATAACATTCTCAATCATTGGCCAATAAGTCAAATGGTAGGCAAGACACACCTACAAGGTCCACAACATCCCACAAATAACCAAAACACACTTGAAAGGTCCATGACTTTCCATTCTACTAGAACACACCCATAAGATCTATGGTAATCATCAAGACACAACCATGAAATCCACAATGAAATAATCATAAGGAGTCAAACTAAGTTATGGCATAATTCATGTAGATACAAGCAATAAACATAGCTCTACAACAAATATGAATGGAATTAAACCTTGGTTGCCTCAAGTGATAACTTTCACTACCAATTTAGCCACTAGCAAGTACCGAGTAGGGGCACAAGCCAACTATAAACAACCAACATATATGAATTAACCTACAAGGACCCTTACTTTAATTCAATCAAATACTCAATAATCACTTAATTTCAACTTACTCAAACTTTTAAAAGTCACAAAACACCAATTTGATCTCAAGAATTCAAGCCAACACAATGGGTTACCACTTCCTTTTGAATTTTAGCACAAGTAAGCTCACCTATATAAAAATTAGCCATCAAGATGAAATTTGAGCAAAAAAACACCATAAATAGATGCAGTTTACTTATCCAATACTTGTTTAAGCCTCTTCCTCTACCAATCCACCAAGAACACACCAAAATCTTCAATTCAAACAACATAGAGTTTCACTAACTACCAGTTCAGTTCCAACGAAAAAGGAAAAGGAGAGGAATATTTTTCTCTTCACTTACCTGAGTCAAATCTTATGTTTTCCCTTCATATTATATCTTAAAAGCTTGCAAATCCTAAGTCCTTGTCTTCTTGCATTTTCTCCCTTCCTTCGATTGTTTGGGATGTGTGGCTATTGAAATGAAGGGCATTAAGGTTTAAAATCAAAACTTAAGTGAGTTGGGTCATAAGTCAAGGCTAGGTCATAGGTTTTAGGTCATAAGCTTGTAATTATTTTTAATTAAGCATCCTCTAAATTTCATTTTTAAGTCTATCTAATTGGGTTTAACTAAATATTAAATATTAATAAACTTTAATTAATTGTTCTCAAGGTCACATATTTAATTTCTACTTAAGTAAAATAAAGCCCTATGAATAAAGATTTATTTTTCCTAAAATTTCCAATTTATTTATTTTTCTTTAAAAATCCTTAATTTAATTATTTCTCTCAAAAATCTATATTAAATAATTTAGGGTTGTTACAATATCCATTACCTAACCTTCTCCTCCACTACCCTAACTATATTTTCAAAGAACAAATATGGTTGTTAAGTGTCACTATAAGGAAAACCACACCTAGTCATGTCAACCTTAGCACCTAACTCTTCTTTCTCAGGACCCATACTTTTTTCTCATTTAGTCCTTTTCTTTCATCATCTATTTTAGCCCTCTCCTCATCATTTCTTTTAGCCCCCATTGTAACACCATACTTCTAGGACTCAATTCATGCAATTCACATGTCTCATCTTATGTTTGTTCTATGGAAACAATATAGTGGCATAGGGAGTTATGAATTAAAATGCATTCCTCTACAGGTAAAATTTTTCTTACAGAATCCCGTGGGCCATATAAATGTATCTATCACATTATCATACTTAAACACATGAATATATCTCATTTCCATCATCAAATTTAGCCTACAACTTATGGAAAGCAAAAGAACACATAAAATCCATGTTTGCATTTTCGGCCAGAATTTCCTCTTTGCTGTCACAAATTTTGGAAAATCATAACTAATTCTAGAAAAATTCAAAGCATGTGTTCTTTGCTATTATGGGAAACTACACATGTCTACTTTATGCTAAAAATATGATCATACCATAAAACACCACACAGAAGATGTTTGACGTTAAAAAAGGGACAGAGGTCTGGCTGGCTACTGGTACTGTCACAAGCTTCTATAGCAAATTTAAAAAATGTCCAATTAATTCTAAACAAATCCAATGCACATGAATGATACCAATATGGAAAGATAAAGATGTTAAATAGAGGGTAAAAATAATTTCATGCCATTCCATACATGTCTAGGTATCAAAAACTAATCAAACAATACCCTGGGTCAATTTGGATGCCTGATGCTGGACAAAAACTTCAAAAATGCATATCTCCCTCTCTAGACATCCAAATGGGGTGCTTCTAATTGTTACAAGTCATTGGGAGTGTCTAGTTTCTTTTTATAAAATTTTGTGGCAATTGGACATCATTTGCCCTTTAAGTGATAGATTTCATTTTCAGACTTGAGTGAACAGTACACCAGACCAAAACCAGAAAATTTCTCAATTTGGAAAATTCATCAAATATTCTATAGACCTCCAAAAATTCTAAACTTTAGCTTCCCAAAAATCTCTCAATAAGCTCTAGATGTATGCCAAAATCTTATATCAAGAAGAGCTCATTTGGACAAAAGTGGTATAGGTTTCCAATATAGTCAATTTTGATCCATATTAGAGACCAAGTGTGCCCAAATAGTCTTGCTTGGTGTTTGGCACCTCTTGGACAAGGTTAAAAGCATAAATAGGACTTGTATGAACTTCCCAAGTGGTCCCAAATCTCATGCATCTAAATTTGGCCATTCCACTTCCATTATTACAATAATCTATTTAGCCATTCAATAGCTAAACTTGCCATTCAATACCCAAAACATGCTATCTCATACATTTGGCATCAAATTTCATTCATGCATCACACATTTGGGCATTTACATATGTTTATATGGTTACATAACAATTTCATCATAAGATTATATCATATGCCCTGTATATGGCCAAAAGAAAGATAAAATTAGGCATATTCATATACTTTGATACCCATCTTCTTCTTCTAAGCTTGGTGGCGTCCAATACCTTGCTCAATTGTTTCACCTAGCATGTTAAGACATTGGAGAGGAGGGGATGAGATTCAAAGAATCTCAATAGCTCATCTCCCATTCAATCGTACATAATATGTGCAAAGCAAGCTTCACAAATGCATGCATGGAGAAAATGGAAATCATAGACATTCTTAAAACAAGCTTGGCATGTGAACACATCATACAGGACATTTAAGAGTTCACCAAGTGTTTGGATTGGCCTCACACTTCTCCTCATAGATTTTAGACTTGCCTCACCCATTCTTTAAGAGCTTTGGACTCAACTATACTCTTGAGAGCCCACTTTAATTTTAGGAGACTCTTTACTTTGTTTCAACCAAATTCAAGAATTCTTGGCTCATCCTCACTAAAGGGAAGAGTTCTTGGCCTCTCCACACTCAAGTAAACTCACACAAACATCATATAGTCATTTGAAAACATAATATGGTATCAAGAATCATGGCATATAAAGGTATGCTAGTATACTTTTCATAGCCTGAAAATACACATACACACATTTTAAGACAAGTTAAACACACATCCATGCATGAGAGAAGGTGGAGAGAGCTACCTTGCTTGCATTTGCATACTTTTTCCTTAAGTTTTGAATCCTCTCCCTTGATCTCACACACCTAAGAAGGTGGAGATCATTCTTCTTGGCCTAGACACATCATATGGAACCTAATTACACTCTTGAAACAAAGTCTAAGGCCACACATTCACTAGAAAAGCTAGGTGACTCATAAAACTCTTTCATGGTTCCATAATGCACTTAATGAAGCAACCTTAAGAAAACATTATTTTGGCTCCATTCTATCTATTCATTCATGATTCTTGACTCCATTTAAACCTCTTAGAGTCATCATATAATCAATTCTAGGAGCCTAACTTGGTATTACTTCTTTAAGTCATATTATGGAACATATAAGGCCATCTTGCTATTTATGACTTTTAAACTTCTTCCAAGGCTTCCTCTCACACTCTCTCATCATACGTGATACAAAACTAAGCTTGGAAGGAATTAAAACACTCCCTAGGTGCATGGACTCTCCTTGACCGAAGCTATACTTCCATAAGGCACCAATAGAGTTTTCTTGCTTCCTTTGATGGGAGAATCATGTAGAAATCTCTCTTGATGTCTCAGGAACTCATATGAACACTTAAATATCGTAAAATATGGCTAAGGTTTATGCTAGAGCTTAAGGTGCAATCAAAACTTTAACTTTTCTATCTTGCAAAATCATGATTTTTACTTGGATTTCTTTGCATATTCTTACTTTCCTCCCTCAAATTGATAGAATTCACTCTTGGTTCTCCTCAAAATTCTAGCCCTCTTATATCTACATATATGGGCCGAAATAAGGAGAAGAAGGGGGAGGAAGTATCTACCATGGAATAAGAGTTTTACCTTATTTTTCCTTGTTTTCTCACTTGCTTCTTACTTCCTTTGGCTTCCTCTCTTCAAATGTAAATTTTTCCATCTTGTTCTGACCCTAAAATAGTACCAAAAACTCTAAGAAAGCCATAGGAAGAAAGGGGAGAAGGAGGAGAAGAGATTTCCTAAGGAGAAGACTAGGAAATTATAACAATTCTTACTTTTTTCTTGAAAATTTCCCTTCTCCCTTGTCTTAGTCTTATACATCTCCTTCCCTTGAGCTTTCTCTGGTTTTTAAATGAGGGGTGCAGAAAAACACTTCATATATATATAGGTTCAAGAAGGACTTTTTCAAAAATTCCTATCTTGTCCTTTGTTCTTGATAGTTTCGTTTCTAACTCGTTTTAGCTCTTTTTTTAGAACCGTCTTTTTCATTATAAATTTTAGGTTCCCAAGTTAGTAAAATGCCTTTGGAATCACTCAAATCGAAGCTAAAACCTTCCTAAATAAATTCATCAATGTTTAGGTATACTAACGTTAGAAAACGTCCACTGGAGGGACTTTAGTTGTCCTAGGGCTTCCCATAGTTTTTAGAGCCTTTGAGAACCCCGGAGAACTCAATACTTTCATTTAATAGGCCCTTCATACTCAATTCCAGACCACGCAAGTTTTAACACATTATACAAGAAGACCTTGTACTTGCTGGTGAAAACCTTATCGACAAGGTCTCAGAAATTGCATTACAGATTACAAGATCTTATCGATAAGATCTTTGACCCAGGTGATGAGATGCCATTTCAGCCCTTAAATTAACTTGGTCCATTGCCATATTCCATGCTCAATATGCATTCTAATGGTCACATAACATCATCTCTCATTTCAAAGAATCGAATATTACACCCATCCTAGCCCTCGACTCATTGTGCTCCACACATATATTTTTAACATGATGCTTTTCTTTGTTTTTAGTTTCTTAAATATCTTCATCACATTGTAGTCTAACTCAAGTAGGGTTAGCTCTAAAATGTCTTCATCCCTGAACTTACACCAAATGTCTATGAAGTTCCCAAAACTAACACTTTTAAAAAATATTGTGATTTCAAATATTAAGAGGTAGTCTATGTCATAGTACTTATACATTGTTTTCCCCCTCCCATGTATGCGATGCATGGCATGTACAAAAGCCTACTTTTATCCTAAACCTCTAGGGTTATTGTTGTCCTTGCTAACTAGTTAAAAAAACCAGAAAAATTACATTTCATATGAGTTTTAGATGCCACTTAATGGCATTTTTAGTAAAAGTTAATAGAATAAAAATTGAAAATGACTAACTACTTAGTTTTGGTAGTTAGTACTAACTATCGATAAGAATTCTTTCATATCTTTAACATTAAATAAGATTTAAAAGAGAAAATAATTAATATGGGTTGGATATTTTAGTTAATCAAAATTAAATACCATAATAATTAGAAAAGACAAATCAAGTGGTACAAGAAAATACAAGCAATTTGTTAAGCTATACATATATGTTTTACGAAATTCAATGGTTCTATGTAATGCTCAACAGATTCTATCAATTACTATAGATGCTCTATATTGATGTTTGTTTCTTATCTTAATATTAGATTTGGACTGACAATACAAAAAAGGTGAAATATATGGTGTTTACACAAGCACATCAAAATAAAATGAAAAAGGCATATTCATTACACCAAAGTGGGACCACAATTCTTCAAATGTATATATATGTATGAAAAGCCAAGACAAAATTTTTCACATGAGACCTCTATTCTATAAATAAATAAATTAGAGAAAGAATAGAAGGATAATTTCCTAACAAATGGGACCACTAGTTGCTAACCATTAAAAATAAAAAAGGAACCTATGCAAATTGGCCTAATAGAATTAATAAAAGAAGACTTTAACTATAAAGAGAAGGTGGTTGGAAAATGTATAGAGCTTTATGTGAATGAAGCTTTAGTCAAATAGAGAAGCACATTTGAATGAAGAAGATGAAGTAGATATGCTAGTAAGATCATTTTCCTCCTTTCTACGAAACGAAATCGGTGATGAAGCTGAAGGAATAAGATGAAAGAGTTTACCAGTATTTTGGAAATGAAAAAGTTGCTAAAGAGAATAAATGAGATAGACTGGGCTCGTGTTATACGTTTTGTGGAGCGGCTAATTAATGCTAGGCATTATGCTACCTTACAAAAAATGACAACTTTGCCGCCAAATCGATGTCATCTACCACTTAGAGTCTGCTAAGAAAAATTTGAATATGATATGGCAACTTTTGTTGGTGATTTAACAAAATCACTAATGGAGGTAGATCTTTACATAATATTGAAAATTCAAGGGGTTTAGTATCACTTTTGAAACTCAGGAGGGTTCTTTTCATGAGATTTGAAAGTTCAGGAGGTTATATGCATTTTACCCAAAAAAGGATGATATTCATTTGATTGAGGCTACTTCTTATGATGTTGTTATTAAAATAGTTGGAGGAGTGAAGAGAGACCTCACTCTAAGATTAACTTCCTTATAAAGAACCTTCATTAATAACTACTATATCTCAACAAATGGTGAAAGTTTCATTAGAATATACCTCTCTACAAATCACTCATCAAGCCTTTGTCACTACTTCTTTCATGCTAAATTCAAATGTTTTAGTTACAATAAAATCAACAAATTCAAGTTCTTATATTATCACCATAGATTCCTTGTAAATAGCTACAATAATAGATATATTATTTAAAAATTTTGACTTATCTTTCCCTTCTTTATAAGTCCAAATTTTATACTTGTTTTTTCATCATTTTACATAACTTATTCATACAAAAATCTAGCTTTAAATTAGGTTTTTGCAAATAAAAGTTATTAATTTTAAATTAAGTTTGTGTTTAGTTTTTTATTTTAGTTTTCAAGTAATTTTTAAGGATAAATTGATATCTTTTAGCTTATTTGATATTTTTAATACTTGTTTTAATTTTCTGAGCTTTCTTTATAGGTGTTCGGCAACAAAAATCTAATCCACATGCAAGAAAGTGTAATATTTAATTGAAAATCCAACAAGTAAGGTGCCTAGGCAATGAAATTTTAGAGTCATAACCACAAAGACAACTTGAAGATGGTGCAACATAGTAGTAGGTATTGTACCACAACGCTAATGCAAATAAATTAAAGTAACATGAATTTTCAATCTTAGCTTTTAGTAGCCTATAAATAAGTGGTTCTTCTGCTAGCCAAAAGTATCAAGAGTCCATACTATTCTTAAAGTCCTTAGAGACATTTAAAACCTTCAAGAGCCTCAAGGATGGTGAAGATGGAGTACTAGAGGGAGAAGTTCATTTATGTGAAGCTTATGACAACAATCTCACATCCATGGTTCAGTCTCTTGGTAAATTGCTCAAGACCAATTGTCTAGAGCTATATTTTTCATTACTTTTCCCCCATTATTTTATCTATTATTTTTGTATTGATTTTTTGTTCTTTATCCTTTAGTTTGTGTATTGACTTCGGCATATATTGAAATCAATATTCTATCAATGGATCTATGTTTAACTTTTCATTCATGAACATGTGTTGTGAATCTTTATACAATTAGTATTGATAAAGAGTATATCACTTGGATTATGGATCAAAAGATGGCATTTCAATAGAATTTACTTGGTTTCATGCTAATTGAATATTAAGTTTAGTGATAACCGAAAGATGAAATTAGGTAAGAAATGCTTTATACATAAAATATATTGCTTCTTGATGGATTAAAAGATGAAGAATTATGTAGATAACTTAGGGAATATGGTCATAGGTTGAAAGATGAAATTAAGGGGCACTTGATATGATAGGAGAAATAATCTTTGATTAACTTTATGTCTCTAATGACTAATCAACTTAAGTCATTGTGTTATTAGGTCTTTCATGTTTTGAGTATTTATTATTCTTATATTTTATTCTTTTAAAGTGTTCAACCTATTGTAAATATGAGTAATTAGGGTGACCTAGGATACTAGCTTGCAAATATATTCATCATTGTAGATAAGTCATAAACTAACCCTAGCTATAAGTAAAACCTTGAATTATAAATAATACCAATCTTGGTGGATTAACCTCATATTTTGAGACATTTTATTATTTAAACAACTAGTATATTTGCTAGCTTATCTTTAAAATATTCCATGTCAATTGTAATATATATATATATATATATAAACACAAACACACTCACACACACACACATACCAACCTTGTAAATCAATTATGTAAGCAATTAATATATAGGTCATCAATTTTGTTATGGTATTAGACCTCTTTCCTCTAACGAGCTAAATCTTTTTTTCCCCCTCTCTTCCTATCTTCTATAAAAATGACCTCCAACTTAACTACAAGCAATCCCTCAACAATTGTTATTTCTTTAAATCATACTTAGAATCTAATAACTATCAACGTTATTGCTATGTTGTCTCTAAAACTTACTTCTTTAAACTATTTCTCTTATATCTTTTTAATGCTCTCTTCTTTGGTTTGGATCTTTTAAGATACCTTGATGGCATTATTTCATGCCTTTCTCTAACCATAATTCAAAATGGTCAACCATTCCCAACCCAAATTATCTCCCCTGGCACAAACAAGACCAACTAATTTTTCATGCAATTCTTATAACTTTGAGTACGATTGTTATATCATTAGTGTCCTTTGCAACATCTAATTAGAAAGCTTGGATTCACCTTTCTCATTTTTATACCAAGAGATCTACCATGTATATACTTCATTTCAAGGATAAAATAACTTACTATGGTTACTTATAGTTATCTATTAGTTTCTAACTTTCTTGTTTCTATCAAATAAATTGAAAATGAACATATGCCTTTTGGCAATCCCCTAAGTGATGCAAATCTCTTTACCTATGCAACCTCAAGTCTTGGCCCTACTTACAAGGAACTTTCTAAAAAGTAAGCTACCAATCAACTAGTGACACATAACTAATGTCATTAGAATTTTTTTTATAAAAAAGTGTATAATATCTCTTTTATGTGTCTAATAGATAAATTTCATATAACCTTATATATATATATATATATATATATATATATATATATATATGACATCCTAAATGTCATACTATTATGGAATATACATATATCTCATTCCATATTTATTATATAACAACAATTTCTCAAAGTAATACTTTTGGCAGCGGAATTTGTTGTTATTAAAGTATCAATTTCTCTAATTGTGCATAAATAATTGTTCTCATCATAGAAATCCCCAAGTTCAAGCCATACAAATTTAATAAGCTTAAAAAATCACAAAAATGATCACAAATTTTGGAGCTTATGGCATATGCTTCAAAATACTATACTTGCACATTTGCATATACTAAATGACAACTTTAAAAATTCATATCTTAGGCCAACAAATTTTGATTTGTGCAAATTAGATGTCTATAAAAAGCTTAGGACATGAACTACATGTTATAAAAATTTCAAGTAAATTTGAATTCATTTGTTTTACAAAATTCAATAGAACAATACCAGCTATCGAAATAGAATTTATATATCAGACCATAAACTTCAAAAATACATATCTTGGGCCACACAACTTCAATTTATGCAAACTTAGTGGCTACGAAAATTTTATATTGCCAAATATGATCTTGTAAAATTTCATGAGTATTAGAGTCCATTTGGCCCCTCAAAGCCACAAAAAATCCATATCTGAACTAAATGAACAGTGCACATGATTTTTTTCATTTTTTAGCCAAGTTTGAAAATTTATAATAAATTCTACAAAGCTCAAAAAATTGTGTTATTTGGTCTATGAAAATTTCTAAATGAACTCTAAATGCTTGTCAAATTTCATTTAAAAATTCATCCATTTGCTCAACTTTTGGTTTAAAGGTAAAATATGGTTCAATGCGATGCAATTTTGGGTCTAAATGATTCAAAATGTACCACTTTAGTTCATATGACCACTTAGGTACATCTTAAATGTAAAACACAACATATATGACTGGTTTATCATGTCCCAAATATTATGCAATTCAATTTCACACTTCCACTTGCCATTATACACATGTAATCCATGGTATATACATGGTCAAAATACATTATATACCATATTATGTCTCATAAATAGTTTCTACATAATTCATTCATACTTTCAAGAGTGTTGAAATGATCATACATGCAATTATACAAATACATAATCATATGTACAAGAATATGCCTAAAATGAAACAGCATTATCAAAGTAGCTTTCTTTACACTCTTTGGTCATGATTCTTGCTTCCTTAAGAGTCGTCTAGCTATAGTTACTAGAAATAGGGGAAAAGTGAAATTCAAAAAATCTCAATAACTAATCCAATACTCAAGCATACATGTATGATTCATTTAAGTGCAAGAAAGCAAGTACACATGTCATTTGATCATTTATTATTCAAATTCATACATTAGGAATCTCACGGCTTTAACAAGAGCAACTCATGCTCCTGGGTCTTTTTGTTTAACCTCACCCATCAATTAGAGACTTTCGATTTAGCCTTATCCCTTTTTTTTAGGGACTTTTAACTTAGCCTCACTCACAATTAAGACTGTTAAACTACTCTTATCCACATTTATGGACTTTTGGCTTCACCTCACATATTTCAAGGAACTTTTGTCATCAGCTCATCCATTCAAGAGTCAAACCAATTCCAAATGCAACCAAATATCATGCAATTACATATAATCATTAAGCCATCAACAATAAACAAAATTTGCACATAAAACATACAAGCAATCAAGCAACCACTATATATACACAAGAATGAAGGAAAAGCTACCTTGTTACATGATTTCCAACACTTTCTCCCTTATCTCTTCTCTTGATTTTATGGCTCTATGATCATCCTCAAACATGTACTCATTTGTTTGGCCTAGACACATCAAATAGAGTACAAAACAATTAATGGAACCATACTTATACTTATTCTAGCCTTATGTATGCAAGCTATGGCTTTAGATACATATATGGCCCTTAATGAAGTAACTCCCACAATTTAACTTCTATACTCCAAAATCTCACTTAGTATAGACCATATGACCCTAATAAAACCCATTAAAGCCATCATATGCATAATTCAAGGAGCTTAGTACCAAGTTATTAACCTTTCTTTTAATGTCTAAGAAAATACTAAGTATGACAAATTCCAAATCTCCCATTGTCACGGTTATTCTCCAGAGCTTTTCCTTAACTAAAACATGCCTCCATTGATTCCTTTTGTTTCCTTTTTATACTCTATTAATAAGGTTTCCAATTTTTGCTATAGTCCTTGATGTGCCAGGAATTTCCTATTTTGCCTTCCTTATAACTTTAGGAGCTTCTTTTTATTTCTTGCAAAATAATTTCCTATTTTGATTTCTTCCTTTCCAAGTTAGGTTTAACAACCCTACAAAAGACAAATTAAGCCTCCAAGTAGGTGCATGGGCTTAGTCTTCATTGCAATTTCCTTTTCTCATTAGCATTCATCAAATTCTTGCAAAAAAATTTACTATTTAGGGTTAAGGCAATGTATAAATTTTAAGAAGTCATGTATTTTCTACTTAAGCAATTTACATGGGAAACTAAAAGATAAGATTTGCCAAATTTATGGTATTTTAGTGGAGGACTCCCTTAGGAAATACTTAGAACTACTTGTGCTAAAGGTTAGATCAAATATTAAGGCTCTAACTTTTGTACAAAATTAAAGTACCAAAACTGTTCAAGGTTGGAAGCATAGATTATTGTCACAAACGGGTAGGGAGGTTTTAATAAAGTCAGTTGCTAATGAAATCCTTACTCATACTTTCTCTTTTAGGAAAAGGCATGTATAAAGTTGGATAATATCATTGCAAGCTTTTGGTGGGGTCAAAAAAATAAAGATGGGAGAATCCATTAGCATGGAGGAAATTAGCTACTGCCAAGTTTAAAGGCAGACTCTATTTTAAAGATTTTCAAGCCTTCAACCTAGCCTTTTTGGCTAAGCAAGGATGGAGAATTTTGATGTCTGTAAAGGACTTATGGGTAAGAATTTTGAAGGCATTTACTTTCCAAACTTGGACTTTTTAAAAGGCAAGAAAAAGAGCTAGAGTCTCTTGGGCATGGTTTAGTGTTTTAGAATAGAGGAAATTGATTAAGAAGGATTTATGTTGGAGGCTATCAATAGTAAAAAGATTTGTTTATGGACTAACCCCTGGGTTCCTAACTTGCATATTTTCAAATTTGAGTCAAGTGTCACTATTTCGGCTTTTAAAAATTATAGTGGTTGAATTCATCAATCATGGCAAGTTAGACTTGACCATATTGGAAGTTGATTTACAAGATCTAAAATTATGAAAATTCAAAAATTTCCAATATCTAGAAGTAATAAAGAGGACACGTGGGTGTGGGCAAAAAATAACGACGGCATATATTCAGTGAAAGTAAGATATCTTGTAGCTGAGGAATTTTTGCATCAAAATGGGAATTATTTGCCAAGCTTATCTACATGTTCCTAAGGCCTTATAGAAAAATTTATGGAAATTGAAAGTCCTTCCTAAGGTGAAACACTTTTTATGGAAATTGTGCAAGGAGATTATTCTTACTAAGGAGAATTTGTGGGAAAAAAGGTGTTGTCCCTCTTTTTTATGCCAATGTTGTGTTGATAAGATAGAAAAAATAAAGCACTTGATCCTTCTTTGTGCATGGGCCAAAAAGGTATGGTTTTGTTACTTGGCCTTAAACTTAGATGATTATTATTATGTGATAAGAATGGGCATGTGGTCGTGTTAGATCTTTTTAAAGTTAGGCCTAAATGATTGCCAAAAAAGTTGTAATGGCTATTTTATACTAGTTAATATAGAAAGCCAAGTGTACCTTTCTATTTGAAAAAGTCCTTTTTGACCCTTTACTTACTATTTCTAAGGCTTGTGATTCACTTAATAAACTTTGGTCTTTAAATGATTGTAGTTTAGTTAAGAACAATGATGAGAATATTACTATAAATGATTACTTGAACTAGGATCCCCCTAAGAATGATTGTATAAAGATTAATACAGATGATGCTTTTGATGAGAATGATGGAAAAGCAACCATCCATGGGAGTTAATTTAAGAAATCACAAAGGCTCTATCATTGAAACTTGCAGTGCTCTGTTTACTACTTCACAAGCATTTGTATGTGAAAAAGAAGCTACCAATGGCTAAGGATCTTAACCTTAGGAAGGTGATTTGTGAAATGGATAATCATCTATTGGAAAAATTAGTAGACATACCTTATATGATAATCTTGGTCCCAATGAAGTGCTTATGTTACGAATTCAGATGTACCCAAGCAAAGATCATAATCTGATGAACTCCCTCTATCTAGTGGTTATGGAGAAACTACTAAAGTCCTTAACGATATTTATACATGTCCCAAATATTTGATGCCCAATGATGGCGCCTTAGGAGAACAATCAAAGGGATAATAAATAGATAGGAGAGACTCTTTTTAAGATGAGGTTTTCCTTAACACATAAGCCTAATACCTCTATCGAAAGGATCTGAATGAGTCAGTCATAACTCCTAAAAGGCCATCTATTTCTACTGGGTCAAGGAATTTAAAATTTAGATGAAACATATCCTTATCCAAAATAAATCCAACTAGTTAAATTTGAATAAAACACATCTTATTCAAATTTAGTCGGTTAAACCAAATTTCAAAATAACTTGTTAATTTAAATAATTATCAAATTTATTTAGATAACTTATTTGAATTTATTTAATCTATTTAATCAAAACCTATCTAATAATAATAATTAATTATTATGCAAATAACTATTTAGTTAAAACCTATCTACTCACTATTATCTACTTATAGACAATCTTATTTGAATTCAAATGATCCCTTTATACTAGAACATATCCAATAATAATTAATTACTTAAATTAATTAAGTCTCCCTTATCAAAACTTATTTGATTAATTTAATTAATTACATAAATTAATGAATAAACAAATGTTGCATGCCATGTGGATGCATCCAATCATTTTTGCAACATCTCCCACTTGTATAGATAGGCATTAACATGTTATCTCTTTTTCTTATAGTCTTTTTCTTACAGTTGTACAGGAGAAATGGAATGTGCAACTATACAAGAAAGTGTACCAATAAGTAGTGATATACTAAGCCAACATCTAACTAACATAATACCCACTCAATGGCTTAATATATCTTAAATCATCTTAATCACACTTAATTTTGTACCTGTAATCCCTTTTATTAAAAAGCCATGCAAAATCTTCCTATGCATTTGTACTCATGATTACATTTGTAACAACTTTAACTACTAACTATGTAATTATGCATAATTCTGTTCTTAATCAATCGCAACCAAGATTTCAAATTAGATAGTAGTTAACAACAGTTGAAACTACAAGAAAATTTGAAACTTCATATCATCCACATTCACCATCAAGGCATACAAGAGGATTCATGTTTGTAGGTAATCAAGATTCTTATTAGCACTTTTTATCTCATTTAAAATACCTCCAAAATGCATAGAAACTCTTATATATCGAAGTACTGGTCACCACTCATCATTAATATGTTGGAAACCACGTTTTTATAACTAGATTGGGAGGTTTCAGGACTTAGGTCGCAGCTTAGAATAGTTAAGTCACGACTAATTTGGCCTTCAAAACTTTTAAAAACTAAATTTTACACTTGCAATGTGACTTGAAGAACTCACACAGTGGCTAAACTCGAGATTAAATCAAAATTCTACTAAAAACATAATTTTTGCCATAGCTCAAGATGCTCATGCCTTAGCATGGCCATTCTCGTTCTAAAAAATAACACACCTACATGATTCTCATTGCAACTAGACTTACTAACACCACATGGAACCACAGCTTACATGATTTGCACTACTCTACACCACATCAAAGAGACATTGCACCATGGCATAACTTGTCTCTATCGCCCCCTAGAAGGACTTTGGCCTCAACTTAAAGGATTTTGGCCATGACTCAAATACCCACTATCACCCAACACTAAGATATCTAAACTTACAAGCTAGTAACCCCTCAAATTCAAACCGCAGGCCTTTCTATAGCTAAAATGCAAGGCTTTTGAAGAATTTATCCTTACAAAGTAATCCTTCAATGATTCCTACATAATACAATGGGTAAAAGCCAATCCAATCAATCTAACCTCAAAGATGATAGCTCAAGGACTTTCTAATGACAGGAAATGGTATGATATAGCTTCTAGTGACAACCTAAAATCCTCATTACACTATGTAAAATCATCAAACCATTTTAAGCAAGTTTCAATTGATAAATTAAGCTTGTCTGCGTCCCTCATGCTTGGTACACTCCTAAATTCAAAATATGACTATGCCACACTACATAATCACCTAATAAGGACTCACAATAGCAAATTTTGCTATGGCAACATAAAAGGGATAAACCATTTCACCTTCCACCTTATCAAGGTAACAAAAGCACAATCCCAAGGCTCTTAAACCACAACCAAACCCATAAATACAATTGGTCAAGAATTGACATCCACTTTACACCTTATATAACAACAAAATTCTTCAATTGACAGCGGCCGATCTAACACTGAATGTAAGTACCATACCCAAAATTCATCTTTTGATAGGATAATCCATCATGCAACCATAACAAATTATAATTAAGCTATTACAAGTAAAATCATCCTGTGACAGCAAGATTTCCATAATGACAAAAATAATCAAAAAGCGACTTCTAAAACCTCCAAGTGACAAATCAAAATTCAAAATATGCCTTTTTAAATTCTTCTAAACACCTGGGGCAATTGTAAAGTACACTTTTAAACACACCCAGACATCCAAACCTTTTATACTAGTAGTTCAAACATTAATTTTACAATGCTAAATGTTTAGAGGTCATATAATTCTAGGTTGCTCATTAAGAATCATCCAAATACAATCACAAGTACTAATTCTATAATTACTCAAATTATATAATTAGCCTTTATACTTTGCAATACATGATATAATATGGAAATTATATAACATAATAAGCAATACTAGAATGCCTACAATACAAACCCAATTAAACAAGACATTTAAGCCTATACACTACTAAACCATCACAATAGGCTTCCATTAGCTTATCCTTGCTAGTAATAGGTCTAATCCTTGAAAATGTTAGTATACAACTGAGGTGAGATATAAAATCTAAGCAACAAAAGACAAATTCCATATATATGTATAGATTAATCAAAATAATTCTTTACACGAACAATTATAACAAGATGAAAGGATGCATTATTTCATATGAACAAGCTTAACTACAAGTAATTACCATTTTATACTAACAGTCACATCCAACAGATTATTAGCTAATAATTAAGGGAGGGCACAATCACGGCACAAGCTTCCTATTGAGCATAATCACAGCTCAGTGCATTCATAAAAGTACAATCATGACTCGATGCACAATCATGGTGTAATACACAAACAGAAGCATAATCACAGCTCCACATACAAGGATACAATCATGGTCCAGGTTATACAATCAGTAATCAAACTAATCATTAATCATCAAAGTAGCATGTACAAGTAAACACATGATCAAAACTACACATATCCATGAAATTAACCCCCAGTTACCTCAATGAAGCCCAATTACTCCTCTGGCTACCAACATGATCTAAAAGGCCCATCAAGTCTAAAACAAGCATAGTTATCATTATTTAACTATTAGTAGCAAGAGAACTTCATATTTATTGATCAATTTCATCAAAAATCTACTAGAAATCATTTACTCACGTTCTTAAGGAGTCAATTGTACCAATTTAAGATCAAAACACTAAAAACCAAAAATGGGTCACTCCCAACATCTCTATTTTCATACATGTAATAGCCATGCACCAAAAATTAATACCAATTATGAAAATTTACCATATATACCTCACAAAATGGTATGAGGCACTTTTCTAATCTTTCATATAACTAATGGTACTAATTTAAGGTAAAACAACTTGAGTTCACAATGGGTCACTTTCAACATCTTCATTTTTGCACAAACATCAAGTTATATATCAAAATTAGCTTATAACATAAAATTTAAGCAAGAAGTTACACTACTAAATGAAGGCAAACACTTAGCCAATGGTTTTATTAACTCCAAGCTCCGAAAATCTTGTAATAACACACCAAGAACACATATTTCAAACCTAGGGTTTAGGTGAATCCTAACCAAATGGAAAGTTAATTAGACCAAATTGAAGAGCAAGATGAGCGAATCAACTTTTATATAACTTACCTTAGCTAAATCTTTATTTGAAGGTACAAATCAAAGCCAAAAGTGTTGAAAAACCCTAGTCTCTTCTCCCTATGCAAATTTCTCTTTTCTCCCTTAGCCGCCCAATATGTTTCAATTGGTGTTATAAGGTGGTCAGCTTATATTTTAAGGTTTTATGTAAGGGCGGTTGACCTAGGGGCATTTTGTCCATGTGGGCTTTGTATCTGATTGCTGCACCATGGTCAGATAGGCTCAATTAAGCTGGATCTCTTTTAAAATTTAAATTGGGCTCTTAAAATTGTTTTTAGTGTGATTAAATTAATTATGAAACTCAAATTAAATTTTCACCTCTATTAGTAAATTTTTCCCCAATAAATTTCAAATATACAATTAAATTTATTTTTCTCCAAAAATTTGCCAACTAATTATTATCTGCCTCAAAATGTCTAAAATAATCATTTTCCTTGAAAATGTATATTTTTATAATTTTCCTCAATTCTTATAATAATTCCTTATTTTTCTCTAAATTTCTCCATAATTCCAGTTAATTAATGTCAATATGTTACAATGTTCCCAACTAATGTTTATGTAACCATTCGAGCTACGAGCTACAAATGACATGTGCAATATTGAATGAGTTTTCCTCAAATGCTCATGTCATTACATAAAAATTAAGCTACTTTCCTAATCATGTTCCACTAGACCACATTACTTCTAATCCTTGGAGATCATGCAAAAATAAGGCCTCCTAAGCTCAACTTCTTGATATAGATTCAAATTGCAAAAGATATAAATATGGACCAAGAGTCCATAGAACTCACATAAATATAAAGTAGGGATCCATTCAACCACCCTTTTTTCACAATTGCATTCTAGCACATGCAATATGAATTGCATGCTATGGTGAAACTTCTACTTAGGGTTTGTCACACTTTATATTACAAAATACAAAATATAATCAATCACAAAGATTAACTTGAATCACTCATATTCAAATATGGCTTTATACAGGTTTCATGGAGTATGGATATTTCCTTGTTTGACTTGTAAAGTTTCATCTTAGCACTTAACTAAGGCAACAAAATATTGATACAAGGATCCTTGACCATCATTTAAACAAAAAGAAGATCTCCACACTCAGTACCTAATGATCATTAAGTCTCATCTCATTTACTCTTTCAGCACTAGGCTAATTTCCTATGTGAGAAAGACAATTTAAACACTATATAAGGCCTGGTGACAATCTCATATATGTGCCTTCATAATTAAACATTATACAAGTCAAGAAAGATTAGAAAAAAAAATTTCTTTTACTATATAATCAATGTTTTAATACATAATCAAATTTTCATCAAACCTAAATTCTAAACATACTTTTTAAAAAGATCTTTAGCTATAGGTTTGGTAAATAAGTTAGTAATCATATTGATTATGGAGACATTCCTCAGCACAATCTAACAATACACGATGATGTCAAGGATAAAGTGGTAGCGAGTATCTATTTGCTTTGTCTTTCCAATGTACTTAGGATCCTTTGTATAAGCTATATTAACTATGTTATCACAATAGATGACAACAACTTCACAAAAGTCTAGTAATGTTTTAAGTTTTGTGAAAATCTCCTTAACCAAATTGCTTCTTACACCATAACAGTACATGCAACAAACTCTAACTCCATCATTACAAAAAGACACATTATTGCTTTTTGCTACACCATGAAACGGCTCCTCTTCCAAGTATAAATACGTAGCCTGAAGCAGATTTATGCTTGTCCCAACCTATAGGTCCATCAACATCACTATAGCCAATTAACTTAAGGCTCTCTCCTTGGGAGGACTAGGCTATGTTAGTGGTTCTTTTCAAAGATCAAAGTATCTTTTTAACTGTAGCCCAATGCATTAGTCTATAATTACTTTCATATTTATTGATCATTCCTATGACAAAGCAAATGTTAGGTTGAGTATACCACATAGTGTACATCATACTATTGATAAAACTAGCATATGGCACCTTAGCCATCTATCTTTTCTCTTCTTTTGTCCTAAGGCATTGCTCCATGCTAAGGTAATGACCTTTTTCCATAAAAGTGTCGATAGGTGTACAATCATGCATACAAAAACATTCCAAGATTCTCTTAAAGAATGTTTCTGGAGACAAACTTAAAAACCTCTTAGCATAATATCTTGAGATCTTTACCCCGAGCACATAATCTACTTGGCCCATGTCCTTCATCTCAAATGTCAAGGATAGTAGCTCTTTATCATTCCCAACTAGGACATTATCTACATATAATGACAGAATGAGAAACTTATTTTTAATTATTTTAATATACATACAATGTAACATTATTAATTCCTAGCTCAATCCATGCTACTTCCATGTCTCATGTCATAAATTGTGCAAGAGGGCAGGAAAAATGACATTAAAATAATACATTATTTAGCGTTGTGTCGCGTATAAAAATTTCATTGATGTCACATAAGCTATATGAGCTCATGTATCACTTTTTCATATTTAATTACATAGATATAACTCATTTTTATCACCAAAAATGGCCTACAACTCGTGGAAACCAAAGGGGAGCATAAAACACCTATATGTATTTTTAGCCAGAATTTTCTCACTTCTATCACAAATTTTGAAAAATTATAACTAATTCTATGAAAATCAAAATCATACATTATTGGCCATTTTGGAAAGCTACACATGTCTAATTTATGGTAAAAATATGTCCAAACCATGAAACACAACATAGAAGGCATTTGACTTTCAAAAATGTCCAGAGGTCTAACTGTCCACTGGTGCTATCACAGGTTTTTGTAGCAATTTCAAAAATGTCTAATTAATTCCACAAAAATCCAATCTATGGAAATGATACCAATTTAAAAATTTGTGGATGTTATATAGAGGAAAAAAATAACTCTAAACCAGCTTAGGTACACCAGACCTCGAAAACCAATCAAACAATACCTAGGGTCAGTTTGATCACCTAGTACTGAATAAGATCTTTAAAAAGTCATATCTCCCTCTTTAGACATCCAAATGGGGTGTTTTTAATTGTCACAAGTCATTGAGAATGTCTAGTTTCTTTATATAAAATTTAGTGGCAATTAGGCATCATTTGGGCCCTGTGTGATAGAAATCATTTTCGGACCCATGCTATAGTACCAGTAACCAAAACCAGAAAATTTTCCAACTTCAACAATTCGCCAAATATTCCACAGACCTCCAAAAACTACCTACTTTAGCTTCCTAAAAATCTCTCAATGATCTCTAGATGCATGCAAAATTTCAGACTAAGAAGGGCTCATTTGGGGGAAAAGTGATATAACCTCATGAAATGGTCATTTTTGCTTCCTATCAAGAGTCACTTTAATCCAAATGGCCGTTTGGCACCTCTTGGGTAAGTTTAAAAGAATAATTATGACTTGGGTAAACTATCCAAGTGGTCCCAAATCCCATATATTCTACTTTGCCTATTCAACATCTATTAATATACTATACATACATGTCATTCAAGGGTCCAAAAATACAATCTCATTGATTTAATGTCACATAAGGTTTACATAGAGTCCATACATCATGTTACAAGTGTTCAAGGTCTTACATTACCAAAAATAATATATACAAAGCTTCTTTGACATTCCATTACAAGTTAGACTATAAAATGAATAAAATGTAGCCATTCAATGCTCTTGGCTTGCATTTCCTTGGTTTTAAGCACCACCTAGACATTTCAAGAGTAAGAGGGAAAAGAGAGTGAGATTTCAAGAATCTCAATAGCTCACACACCCATTCACTCACACATTCAAAGCATACATGCATCAAGAATACAATTATGCAAGCATAAAGGGTGCAAAGCCATATTTCCATGCCACATTAATACATTAAACTATTTTCATGGCCTATGGACTTTTGATTTTGTCTCACCCCATTTCTAGGACTTTTGGAAGTATCTCACTCTTAGCTTAAGGACTTTTGACTTAGCCTCACCTATTTAAGGGACTTTTGGTCTAATCTCACCCATGTCTTAAGACTTTTGGCACATCCTCACCCACTTTAAAGCACTTTTAGCATCACCTCACCCTTAAGAGTCAATCTCACATTCAAAAGCATTCAAGATCACACATTGGTACCAATGAAATTTCAAGAGATCATGTGGCATATTACCCAATCATAAGAACACATACAAGCACACCGTGACATACATATACACACAAGAAAGTGTGAAGAATAAGGTGGAGAGCTACCGTTCAATTTATGCAAGCTTACTTTGCTAATTCCTTCTCCTCCTTGATTTCACAAGAGCATTTAGGTGGTTAGTTGTTCTCTTGGCCTAGGCATCACAAGGAACACACAATTACATACTTGAAGCAAACCAAGACACTAAACTAAAGCTTAAACACACACTTGGTTTCATACTTGGCATTATGGTTCCATAATTAGCCTAATGAAGAAACTCTTGGAATTCAATTTCTAAGTTATATTCTCTTATTTTTTTTAGACTTCTTGAACTCATTTAAGATCCTTGGAGCTATCACACATTCATTTGCAAAATTGAAAATCCAAGTTGCTTCATAAAGTACTATTATGGACACCATTGGTCCATCTCTCATTCCATGGCTCCTAAATTTTTTCCAATGGTTGCTCTCATCTTCTAATATCATATGAAGTCTCAAACCAAGGTTAGAACAAATTAAAACACTCCCTAGCCCTATGAACTATGCTTAGCCAAGGCATACCCATCAAAGGAGGTTCTTAGAGTTCAAAATTTTTCCTTGATAGAAGAACCATTTGGGGAGGTTTTTAAGGGTCTTAGGAGCTCAAAGGAACATTCAAATAACCAAGAAAACATTCATACAAAATCAATTTTTACAAAATCCTAGAAAATTTCACACTTTCCTAACTTGATTTCTATTAGTTTTTCTTGGAATTTCTTGCCATATTCTTAATCCTTGCATTCTTTTTCCTAAGTTCCTCCCTTAGTTCTGCCCAAAATTCATCTCCTCTTACCCCCTTATGTTGGCCAAAAATAGCACAAGGAAGAGCAACAAAGATGAAGCATCAAGAATGGAAAATTACCTTGGTTCTAAGCTTATTTCCAAAGCCTTTCTTCCTTGGCTCTCTTCTCCTTAGCAAATTCAAAATTTTCCCCTTGGTTCTGGACCTGAAACAGAACCAAAAAGCTCAACTAAATGATAGAAATAGAGGAGGAAGAGAGGAGAACAAGATTGGAAGAGGAAGTGGCATCAAAATTCTATGAGATTACCTGGCTTTTCCTTAGTTTTCTTCCTCTTTTTCCTCCCCTTTTGGTGCGCCTAAGGGAGTAGATCAATTTTTGTATTTTGGGCAGAAAATTTCATGCTTAAGAAGGTGGGAGAAGAAAAAAGAAGTGTATGGGAATTTCTAAAAGTATACTTTTAAAAAAATTTCAATTTTGTCCTTCCGTAATAGCAATTTCGTTTCGACTTCGTTTTAGCCCCTTTTTTATGACTATTTTTTTCATCATAAAATTTAGATTCCCAATTTAATAAAATACTTTGGAATCACTCAAATTGAAACTAAAATCTTACCAAACGACTCTATCAAAGTTCAGGCTCATCGAGGTTGAAAAACATACACCAGAGGGGCTTTACCAATCCTGGGGCTTCCCATGATTTTTGGGGCCTTTGAGAACCTTGGAAAACTTAAAAATTTCATTTAAAAAGTACTCCTATGTGTTTTTCCGAAAGTTACACTTATTTATGAAAATACCATTACATTTCGTCAGTTTTCATTACAAATTGTTTCTCCATCCTACTCTATTTTTCTTTCCGTCTGAGCCTAAAATTATTATTTTTAAGAGTCTAGAATTCTACTCAAATTTTTTGGGACATTATCTAGCCCATTTTAAAAAACTTGCTTTTTTTATACGACTCATTTTGTCATTTTATAAAAATTACGTTTGTTACACACAATTGTCTTCTTAAGTTATCATGAAGCCTATTAAGACAATAGCTCAATGGAATCAAAGATACAATTGTCTAAACAATTGTTTCAAGCCATATATGGAACTTATCGAGCGACATACTTTGTACTCTTAGCCTTCAACATGAAACCTAATGGGTTGATCCATACAAATCTTCTCATATATTTCTTTATTGAAAAATGTTGTCTTCACATCAATTTGGAATAATTCTAAATCTAAATGTGTGACAATAGCTAGAATAAGCAAAAATCAATGTACATCTCACTATAAGAGACAATGTCTCTTTGTAGTCAACACTTTCCATTTAGGTGTAACTTTTTGCTACTAGTTAGGCCTTATACTTGTCAATTGACCTATTAGCATTGTGCTTGATTTTTAAGACCTATTTGTTTCTAATGGTTTTCACCCAGCTAGTAAGTCAACTAATTTTCACACATGGTTCTTAGCTATAAAGTCTAACTCATCTTCTATTGTAGCTAACCATTTATTTGATAATGGTGAGCTCATTGCTTCTACATAAGAAAAAGGCTCATCGGTATCTACAAATATGCTCAAGCATTTTTGTGGAACATTTCCATGCTTGCTGTGGATCTGTGGTGTGCTCCCACTATTGTCAATAGTCTCAGGAATTGGTTGTGTTTCAACTTCCAATTCAAAAGGCTGGGGTGCATTGTCTTTATGCTCCTCTAACACATAAAACCCAAGATCCTTTTTAACCTCACCAATATTAGGGTAATCATCTTCTAGAAACTCAATGTTAAGGGATTCTATCTTAGTTGGTCCTTCATCAAGGTGATCACCATATATCACATAACCCATAAAGTGTTCAGAATACTTGACAAAGATATTCTTATTAGCTCTAGGGCCCAGTTTTCCAAACTTATAGGAAGGGTTATGGACATATGCTATAGATCCTCAAGGCTGTAAGCCATCCAAAATAGGCTTAACTCTATTCCACAACTCATATAAAGTAAAGGGAACTGATTTTAAAGGGACTTGGTTAAGGATGTATGCCATTGTTAGAAAGTGATCCCCTCAAATCCTTTAAAAACTAATTGGGAGGTTAGTTTAAGTCATCATCAACCTCACCATTTCCAATAAAGTATGATTCCTTCTATTTACAACACCATCTTGTTATAGAGTTTCAGGTATCATTAATTGTCAATGTATTCCCTTTGTCTCAGAATTATTTGAACTGATCAAAGAGATAGTCTTGACCTCAATCAATATGAAAAGTCTTGACACTTTTCTCTTTATGATTCTTAACCTCTATTATGAAACGTTTGAAATAGTCTTAAGCTTCAGAGTGGTGAGCTAACAAAAAGATAGAACCATAACATAAGTAGTTATCTATGAATGTGATTAAGTATAATGCATTATGTCATACTTTTACATTCATAAGCCCATATATGTTTGAATAGACAAGTTCTAAAGGGTGAGAAGCCCTTTTAGCTTTACTGAAGATTTCCTACTTGACTTTTTATCAAGACAAGGTTTACATATAAGGAGATTTACTTTAGAGAAAGAGCTCAATAGCCCTTTTGTAGTTAATTTAGACGTTCTTTCTTATCCAATATACCCTAATCTAGCATATTGTTTTATCGATTTAGACATAATATCAAAAGAAATGACATAATTAATGTAGAATAATTACTATTTGATACATAATCTAAATCAAGCATGAATGGTCCATCCTTTAAAAAATACATGACCATATAAAGTATTATTAAAAAAAATGGACAAACAATTATGATTAAAATTAAAGGAAAAATTTAAGTCCATCAATGCTAAAACTAAAAGTAGATTACATTAGACAGAAGGTGCATAAAGCAAATCATGTAAGAGCAATGTGCACCCATTGTACAAGGTAAGTGATAAGTTCCTACACCTAAGATCTTTTCCTCTATTCCATTGTCCATCATAACAAAACATTCACCTGCTATTATCCAATGGTCATCCACAAAGCTTGCATAATTGCAAGTTACATATTTTATTGCTCTTATATCTATAATTCAACCATGGAAAGAGTAAGCCATAAAGACGTGTAAAAATATAAGAGAAAGAAGGGTTAAGATTAATACAAACCTTTTTTGACGTAAACAATTCTGAGCAAAATGACCCTTCTTCTAACAATTGTAATATTTAAGCTTAGATACTTTTTTTTTTTAACCATCACGCTTGCCTCTTTAGCACCTGGTTACCTTCCTAGCCCTAAGCCTTTATTTTCCTTCTTGTTTCTTTTGGTAATTATTCCCATTACATTGTCCAACTTGTGCAACTAATGCAATACTATAGTTCTCATCTCTATGCTTTGCATTAAGTTCTAAGTGGCGAGAAATGTTCTCAAATGTCCACTAGAAAGCTAGTAGAATGAACTTTCCAATGATTTATGGCCCACACACTGTGATGGACTAAGGAGAGAATGTTAGCCTCAAAACATAGGTCATTGAACACTTTTTCATAAAATATATAAATTCAATTGTTGATTAAATGGTCTATCTAATTAATCCCAAATTTTATATGCAAGTTCCTTGTGTTATAAGGATCATATTGATGTAATTTTTATAGATGAAAACATCTTATTTTGAAAAACTCCATTAAAGGGTCTTTTTAGAATATTTAAGAGATAATTCTTTAATTAACATAATAGTACTTTATGGAGCACACATAATGCATAAAAATGAACAACTAAGGCTTTGATATCACTTTTGGAAAAATTAGTAGATATACTTTATGTGATGCTCTTAGTCCCAAGGAGGTGCTCACTTTATAAATCCAAATGTACCCTACATGTGGCTCACAATCTGAGGAACTCTCCTATCTCGTGGTTGTTGAGCAACTACCAAAGTCCTCCATAATATTTTTAAACTCTCCAAATCTCTAAGGTCTTGTGATGGTGCCTCAAGAGAACTACCAATAAGACATTATAGAAATGGGAAAGGCTATTTTTAAGAAGAGATTCTGCTCAACACATAAGCCTGGTACCTCTATTGAAGGGATTTGAATGAGTTAGTCACAACTCCTAAAAGCCCCTTTATTTTTAGTGGGTTGTAGGGTATTTGAAATTTAGATAAAACATATTCTTATCAAGAACAATCCCTATAAGTTAAGTTTAAATAGAACAAATCTTATTCAAATTTGATCAATTAAACTTAATTTCAAATAATTTGCTTTAACTTTACCTTTAGATTAAGAAGTGATGTGCTTTTTTATGTGAATTCTCTTTTTTTTTTTTTTTTGCAACTATTTCTTATGTAAATTCATTTAAATTTATACACCTCATAGTTCAAGCATTTTTGTAAAATTTTTCTTTCGCGGGTACAATTATTGTTTAACTATGTTATCCTTCAAAGTAATATTAAGCATATTGTTTTTGAAAGACTCAATTTGCCCTCCTCACACGTATTGATTGCCTTGTCAGGGCAAATATACCAAATAGAAGAAATTCAAGTATCCTAGCTCTTAATCGTCCGTTAAAATTCAAAACAACAAGATTAGATAATAGTATAATAACGATCTAAAGTAAGTCGTCTAGTGCAAACTTTTAAATTCAATTTTTCCTATAGGTATTAAAAAATGAAGGAAAATAAAAAGAGAAAGCCAAAGTTGTTAAACAAAAGATTGCATTCAGGTAACTTTCATGATTGTTTTTATATTCAATACCCAAGAAAAAAGTGATTGTTTTTATATTTTTTTTGGTCAACCTGTATGAACTAAATTTAAACTAAAAAAGGGTAAGGTGGATGAAGGCAAAACCACGAACACTTGCACAATTCACCAACCACCTATCACAAACCCATCAAAACAACAAACCAAAGCAGATCCAACAATCCCTAGATCGATCATGAAGTATAATCAGAAGAAGAAATCGAAGAGTTCGGTGAAGAAGATGTTGCAGAACACAGTAACTTCTCTGGGCCACAATCATCATCAACCCCCAGCATCGTCGTTGAATCCCGCATTGCCAGATCTCCATAGCTCGGACTGTTCAAAATCGCATCCAGATTGAAATCACCCTCTTCGGGCTCTGGCCTGAACAGAAAATCAATGTGGTCCTCGAATCTTCGTCCCCCATCATCAAACGTGTTCAGCAAGTCGCCATCAGGCAGATCCGGCACTTGAAATTGAGAGAATTCATCGTCGTCCAAGAAGATCCATGGAAGCTCCAGTTCATCGGCAGCCAAAGGGTCCACAGGAGCAATAGGTGAGGATTCATCATTCGGCGGAGGGATCTGGGTGGGTTGAATTTGGGGATCTTCAGGTTCAATTTCTTGTTCTTGTCGCTGTTGTGGTTGCTTCTGGTTCTGCAGATTTTCTGATTCGAAGGAGGCGGAGGAGGAGGAATTGGGATGTGCTTCTTCTTGTGACGTTGTTGTGATCACAGTTTCTTCTTGGGATTCCTCATTCTTCTTCTTCTTATCATTAATGTCGTCGATGTATCTGCTAATGTCGAAATTGGTCACTGCATTTGCTCCTCTGTACCGTATGGCTGCCAAGTCATATGCTGTAGCTGCTTCCTCTTGAGTACCTTCAAGATTAGCAACCAAAAGTAGTTAATTAGAACTGGATTAAATATGTGAATTTTGTTTCCCTGTTTTAAAATTTTTCAATTTGGGACATGAACCACAAAAAATATTTAAGAATATATAATGTGTATGTTGTGTATCCGTACGATAAATCAATAAACACTAATAAAGTGGATGTTACAAATGGTGAGAGATATACTTATTCCTCCACTTTGATGAACTCTTATTACTATGATTTATGGCAACTTACTCTATTTAGCCACTCAAATTAGTTAATATTATATATCACACACGTGACAACCTTCTGGCATGTATAATGTATATTCCATATTTGCGAAAAATGGTACACGATTGGTTAAAATTAGTAAAATTTAATAACATAGTAATAAATATTTTATACTTAAGATTGAATAAAAAATTGTAAAATTATAGGAACTGTATTGTAAATTTTAAATTATAAGTATTGAATTTAAAATTAAGTGATAGTTTAAAGATTAATAATAATGTAACATAAAAAAATGAATTTGTGACTATTTAATGAATTAAGCCAAACCCCCCCTCCCCCAAAAAGAAAAAATTACAGCATAGAATTTGAGAAAGTTTAACTTTACGCAATATGAGAGAGGGAATGATAAAGATTAGCAACAGAAAGTAGTAATTTAAAATGTTTTTGTGACTTTTTAATGAATTAAACACAGAAAAAGATAACTTTATGATACAAAATCTAAGAAAGTTGAACATTATATGCTATGGCTAGGATTAGAATTCACGTGACCACTGGGTGTTTGTTAAGGGCAAGTGCTGTTGATCTAGTCTCTTTTTCTTAAAATCTAGACATCTTTGAGCTAAATACTAAAATATTAATTCATCCAACTGATTCCAGTTTTGTATTTTTGTTCATCTTTCAAGACTACCCTCAATTTTTTTAAAATAAAAAAATTACTTTGGAGTGACATTTTGGCAGGGTATTATAGATAAAGGCAAATGCAGACTCTCTATTGCTCAATTATTCTGTTCAAAGGGCCGTCTAGTAGCACACAACGTACAATGTCTATTATATTTTTATAATTGTTATTTTTTTTATTAAATTATTATTTTAATTATCAAATTAATTTTCAAAAAATAGAAATACAAAAGTAATTTTCTTTTTCATCTACCTATTTTTTACATTTTCTCCCTCCTTGTATATCATACCAAACGGGCTACAAATGAGCAATAATATAAACCCTTTATATATATATATATATAATCTTAACTGTCTATCTTTTTATTTTGATATTTTTTTATTTAAAAAAAATACATATAATGAAGGCAATCGTTTAATTGTCTATCTAGTAAAAGTTGAAAGATTATAAGTTTTATTTCTTTTGAAATAAAAAAATCAAAATAAAAAATAGAAATAACTGATGATGATGATGATGATGATAAATCCAGTCTCAACGATGGAGGCTGCATAACTGAGCATTATAAACTAAATACAAAGTCAAGGACTGTTGTATCCTCCAAGCATCCAACATATGCAAACTACCGGCTACTGTGAGTTTAGGGCTCATTGTCAAAATGTTGGGTTGGTGTTAGCCAACAAATAGTGCATGAAAGTCGGCTAATATATATATATTGTTGAAAACAAATTTGAAAATTAAAATATGAAACAAAGTAGTTTAAAATTTTTATCTTTAAAAAGTACCTTTTTTGGCTATTTTAGAGAAAAGAAAGAACAAAAAAAAAAACAACTCGATCTTTTTTTTTTAATTTTACTCCCTTGTGACAATTTATTGAAAAAAATTACAAAATTAACACAAAAGTAGTGTCAGATCCATAATTGCCAAAAATAAAATAAAATTCTATTTTGATCCCTCAAAATGACCTATAGCATCAATTAATCTGTCAAAGATTTTTTTTTTTGGGGCGTCACTTTAATACTTAAAGATTCTTCCAATTTCATCCTTTCAAAAGGAATTCAAATGAAAATATACAATATTTCAAGGAGCAAATATTTTATGAAATTAAATTAAAATCAAAATTTTAAGTAACAAAATAATGAAAAAATCTTCAAAAAAAGTCCATTAATAATGGAATCATAGGAAAGCAAAATTATTTTTTATTAAAAAAAAAAATTTATATCTATGCCACTGATCCATAATCAAAATCACTAGGACAAATACCCACAAGAACTAATTTAGATAGTAAATAAGTTTGAGCTCAACGGTTAACGGACTTATACATTATCAAAAGTTTCAACTCGCAAAAAAAAAAAAATTACGTAAAAAATAATCTTAATATGTCAAACAAGATTAATCTCACATAAATAAAAACTAGAGATACTCATAAAAAACCAAAAATATCACTAACACAGAATAAATGGTGTTTTATTTTTATGGCTTTCCATGATTGTGATGTTAGTATTTATTCAGTCAGATTTGGATCAATAGCTTTAAATCCTGATCTCTACACGCCACCCCCTCATGCTAGCCACTTTAAACACAATGGACCCATTAATTAAAAGAGCGAGGAAGGGAGAGTGAAGGCACATGACTTGCTATATGCAGCATTAACTCTCCTAATTTTCAATTAATTAGCATAAGGTCAAAGTAGAGATTATAGTTGGATATTGCAACGTGTAGACAAAAGTGGTCCAGCATATTTCAATCCCCCCAAACATGACTTTGTGTGCAACACATTGCAGTACAACAATATTTGAAACGTTATTTCGTGCTTGTGGTGTGTTTCACGTGAACGTTTGTTGTCTCAATTTTATGTCCCAATGTCACTGTTTCATATAATGGACCTAATGTTTACTAATAAATTAAAATTTGAAGCGTTATTTTGTGCTTCTGGTGTATTTTGTGTGGGTTTTTGTATTTTTGCTTGAAATGTCAATGTTTCAAATGGTGGAGTTAATGTTTACTAATAAACTGAAATGTTGGATTTCAATCTCTGAAAAGACATAATTCAATGTCATATCATGGCACGATAAAATTCAAAGTGTTGTGTCGCGTGATCTATGTGAGTGTTTATGCACTTTATTTATTTATTTTTAATACAACTAAAGGTGACTTATCTGAAACTATTTATTCTAAACAATTTTAAAAAGTGTACTCTCACATATAGATTTAGTGTATTTAAGATTTTACTCTCAAAGTACTCTAGAGAAATTGAATCCAAATTAATTAAAAAAATATTATCTTTTTTTTAATCAATTAAGCTAATTTACAATTTTACTATTTTATTAAAAAAATGAACTTGAAGATCTAATAGAACCCAATAATGTGTTAACTATTTGCACTTCTGTCAATGGTTGGAGCACAAGAAAAATTAGTACTTAGAGTACTTTCTTCCACTTGTTCACGTGCACATGTCATAGTAATATGTGAATGTGACGTGAGGATCAAGATTTACTATTTTGAACCCTTCTTGAAATTTATCAAATATACCTTAATATCATCACTAAAACAATTTTTTAAAGACCAAACATCGAGAAAACATTTTAATTCTATAAGAGGAAATAGAATGAAACTTACTATAAGTGCCCAAGTAGAGATACTTGTTGCCTAACACTCTTCCAATCCGAGCTTCCCATCGACCATTATGATGATGCCTATTCAAATCAAACAATTTTTGCATTAATCACTCCTAAATGTTCAATCCTTATTAACTTTTAACTATAACTGATTATGAATCGAAAAATCAAACCACAAGTCTGGCTTACATTAATTTTCAAAGGCTAAAAAAAATTCAACTAACAATCTTTTTTTTTTTCTAATAATACGATTAAGGATATTCTCGACTCTTGTTTAATGTCAAAAGTAATCACTTGTAACACTTTGAAGTGTTATTTCAATCACAATATAACAAATTTTGAAGCATTATTTTGTGTTTGTGGTTTATTTTATGTGTGTCGAATATTTCTATTCAGCGTCTAAAATGTCAGTGCTTCATATGATTGACCTATTATTCATTAATAAACTGAAATGTTAGATTTTAATCTTTTCGAAATCATGATTCAATCAAAGATATTATAAATAATAAAGTGTTGTGTCACATACTAACCTAGCTACCCCTCGATATTTAGAAACTCCTCTCGAAAATCCACTGCTTTGTCGTCGCAATGAAGCTAGGTACTCTTCTTTTGTGACTTTCTCCATTTCCTCAAGCTCCTTGGTGTATGTTTCTATCTGCACGACTCAATAATGGAAAGAAATTATTCATGTGATTAGGTTAAATTATATTAACATCTCATGTGATTACTGATATTCATGCGATTGATCTAAATTAAACATTGGTTTCGATTGTATCACTAAAAATACTCATGTGAACTTAAACATCTAGAATCATATCACTGAAATAAATAATTAAATAATGTCAACAAAAGTACGGGATTTTTAAAAATATGGGCACAAACATTGGTGTCATATTATTTAAAATAAAATGTACATGTGTGATTAATTTAAATTAAAAATTGGTATCATAGTGAACATTGTAACATGTGTTTTAAAAGAGAAATAAATTAATGTACCGGGAAATTCAATGTTGAATCTCTTCCCCAATATTTAAGGGCAGCAAGATCATAGGTTCGAGCAGCAGCTTCTTCATTATCATAAGCCCCTGTATAATTTAAAAAATAACAACAATAAACAAAATTAAGAATTTTAATAAGAGAATTGGATCTAAGTGACAAACTTAATTTTGATACGAATCTTTCTTAGCCTCAAAATGATAATATAATTAATCAATTATTCAGAAGTTTTTGGTGATTTTTTGGTGCCCAAATTTAGTAGAGTAAGAAGTTATAATGTACAAAAGACGAAAAAAGTTATTTTGATCCTTCAAATGCGCTTCGTCGCTCTTCATTATTTTTTTGTATTATTTTAATATCTTATAGTATGATTTGATTCTAATTTTAATATTGCAAAGTACTAAAATAATGAAAATAACCTGCAAAGTTGAAAAGAAATCTTATTCTCAAGTATCAACGTGATATAACAAATTTGTCAGGTATCAACTTAACAGTGACAATATTTCTAGACTAGAAATAGAATTTTAATTTGAATAAAATTGCCAATAGAGTAGGATACTAGCATAAGGGTTTAAATAAATTTTTGGTTCTTCGATTTATATAAAAATCTTAATTGTTTTCTTCATTCAAATGCAAGTAATATGGTCCTCTTTTAATTTTTAAGTTAAAATGCATATAATTCCTTTAAATTTTAAAATATATAAAAATAATTCTCTAACTTTTAAAATTTTAAAATAGACTCTCAAAATTTTATTTTTTATACAAATAATTCTACTATTATTAGAAGGATGATATGTCAGGATAAATAAACTTCTCAAACTCCATTTTATATATATATATATATATATATATATATATAATTTTTTAAATTGCTAATAGATCCTCTCTTGCTTAGGAGAAGATCTATTGAAGAGAGAAAAAGACATGGGGTAGGGCTCTTCCATGTGTCTTTCTCATTTTCATAGCAACTTTTCTTGAATAGAAGAGCAATCCTAATTCTTCTAAATATTTTATTATAATCTCTTAAATTATCATACTTAATTATAAGAGATTACTTAACATAATTTCAAATTTTAAAAGTTTATTTTAAAATTTTAAAAGTCAAGAAAATTATATACACATATAACCTAAAGTTCAAGAATTTTGTACATTTTGAGCTAATTCTATTTTTGGCATTTGTAGCACCTTTATTCATATTTAAGTCTAGTATAATAATGGGCAACAATAAAAATATAGAGAATTTGAAGGGTAGGAAATGTAAGATCCAAGTACATGGAGAGAATATGGCCAAAAAAACAAAAAACAAAAAAAGTACGTTAAGAGAGACTTACCCAAATAAACTAAGGCCGCGACATAAAGGCGTATGTGAACGTTGGCAATGACAGGGAAGACACACGGTCAGAGCACATAATAATAAGGGTCTTTCAAAAATTACAAAGTAAAAATTATAAAAAACACTAAACACAGGTAATAGATCTCCTTGATTTTCCCTCACAATTTTTTCTTATTTTAATCAAAACTTCCCAATTTTTTTTGTCAATAAATAAATAAAACAGAACCCAAAAAAAAAAAAGGTACCTTGTCGTCCCTTCTTGTTCTGGAGGCTGTTCCAAGAACTCTTATCCCAGAGATGAGCTTCGAACCTCCCAGTCCATCGATGCCTATGGATCAAAACATCAAAGACTTCAAATTTATTCACACATGCAAATGCAAATTCAAAACCCACTTGGAGAAATACAAAATTCAGAAAAGCTAGTTCAGTTCAAGACGAGAGGATAATATCTTTCTTTCAAAACCTCGATTCAGTTAAAATATTCAGGAGCAGAGGGAGTAGCGGGACAAAGTCCAAGAATTTTTCTAACTGTTAGGATTCAAAAATAAAATGAGAAATTTGAAAAAAAAAAAAACAGAGAGACGCCATGATTGATTACCTGGTGACTCCTCTGTAAACGGAGCTTCTTCTTCCGCCATTAATGGCGGAAGAGCTGGAGCTTCTGGCTTTCAACTTCTGCGACTTCTTGAGATTATTATTATTATTATTATTATTACTCCTTCTGGGCCGCTTATTATTTGCCCTTCCTCCCTCCTCTGCTTGATCAGGATTCTGAAACTCAACAGAAGAAGAAGACGAAGAACAAGAGGAAGAAGAAGTACTCGAAGACCTCTTCATAACTTTGTGTGTCAAAAGAACAATGCGATGGGCTTTGAATGCAGAAGAAGAAGAATCTCTCTTTTTCTCTGTTTGGCTCGGTGGATTATGTGTTAGGCTGTCTATACTTGTAGAAGCAGAATGGCACTGTTATTTTGGTAACCTAAAGTTGTTTACCAAATCAGAAAGAGAGGTGGAAGAGAAATAAAAATAAAATAAAAATAAAAAGAAGGAGAAATTATGATTTAAGTAAGGGAGATCAAGTTCTTGGGGTAGTGAAGGAAAGGGGGTGAGCTAACCATGGGTTAAAATTGGAGGTGGGTTAACTAACCATGGTTAGTCAAAGGTTACACTTGGCATGGTGCTGCAGCCATGCCACCAATGGCGCTTGGTTTTCTAAACTGTCTTCCCTCGCTTAGGAATCTTCCCCTTTCTATTTGTCACTATTTTAAAATTATTATTATTATTATTTCTATTATACTAGATTGCATAAATTTTTTTATTAAAATAATTTTTATTTAAATTTTTTAATTTAAAAATATATGTATTTAGATTAATAGAAAATATTTTAGTTAAAAATTTTGAATTTAGACTAAACAAGATAATTTTTTATTTCAAGTAATATGTATATAATTTTAATAAAATTTAAAAAAAATTATATAATTTACTATTATTATTATTTGAATAGAAGAAAATTGGAAAGTTGTCGCGCGGATTTTTTTTTAAAATTTGCTGGCCGGTTACTTTGGGTTTGTGTCTGGATTATGGCTAGAAAACAGAGGATGTGTGAGAGGGAGAGGTATCTTATTTTGTAAAACAAAATAACACTTGAAACATGATCATCATGTGATTTTTTTTTTTAAAGTTCTTCGATTTTATTTTTTTTATTTATTCAAAAACAAAGCTTAACAGCACTTAAATATTTCACATTTAGCCATAATAGATTAATATTTATATTTTTTTTTAACGTAAAGAAAAATAAACAATTTGTATTGATTTTTTAAACTGTATTTTCATTCCAAACAAAGTATATCGTTTTTTTAAAAGAAAAAATGCTAGTTACAACATGCTAACTTAGTTAACTCCTTGAGTATGGATCTTTTGTTATTGAAGGTCCTCTGTTGTTGTGAAGTTCGGAGAGAGATGAGTGTGTTTTGATTTTTTTTTTTTATTTTAAATTAAATCCATTCACCTCATTTTCTTTTCTTGGATTTCTTCTAATTACAAGAACTGCCAACAGTAAAAGATCCATGCTCTCTTACTCCTTATTTACAACCAACCAAATCCCCTAGGGAGAACTGATAAAAGAGGAAATGGTAAAAAGATTCTCATCCTAATGAACATATCCTACTTAGCAAACCAATCAATAATTTAACTATTAGATCTTGTAATCTAAGAAAAAGAACAAAAAGAAAATTGCTTGCTAAGATAAATAACATTTTTCACAATTTACAAACTTCTACAACTTGGTAAGAAGAGAAAGAATTAACAACTACAACTAGCTATTTACAGTTAGATTCAATTTCCACCTATTTGAAGTCCAAATCTAATGTCACTAGTACTCCTTGCTCTCTGCTTCAACCATGAATGAGGAAACAACAGCACAAAGGGTACAAATACAACAATCTTTAATGATGAACCCAATGCCAACACTTCCAAAATTAACATAAAAAAGTTATTATCAATATTAATATTGAAACTACCCTTTGTAGAGGGCTTCAACGTAAGTTAGTAGCATCAATAGAATTAGCAGACCAATTATCCTTGGACACCAACAGTTTATTTGCTAACCAATATTCATGAACTGCCATAATAGCTCTTGAATTATTTTTTGGAATAAAAATATCCACGCATCCCCTTGGATTGTATCTTTATATATGGTAGTAATTTAGAAATTATTGTGAAACATTTAAATTAATGACGTATCCAAAAAAATTTTTACAGAAAAAGATGTATTATATGGGAAAGGAAATTGATTAAAAGAATTAGATTTAAATATAGTTCTTTATATCATTATTATCAAAATTTTTAATAAAATTATAATATATGTAAAAAATTATTTTAAAAAATATAATCATTTGATGTTAAGTTGTAAAAATATATACTTATTATATTATTATTGAAAGATTATGCATTTGTCATATTTTAATTAAAAATTTTAATATAAGAAACTATATGTTAACTTTTCCTTATAAAAACTGCTGATTTGGGCTAACTTACTATGACCCGTTTGCTTATTGCTTAGTTTGGGCCTAGCCCATTCGTTCACCAAAAAGATAAAAGTTAATATAGGCAAATTTTGAATATTCTTTTTAATTAGGGACTTTCTTTTTTGGGCCAGAATCGTTACTCATGGACTTACTTGAAATGGCTCACAAACGATTTAGTTTCTTACTATTTTATTAAAAAAAATTTGTGTGTAAACCCAAATCTGGTCTGATTTTGTTAATGGACTTAATCAAATCCGAGCTCAAAATGTTCAAGACCAACCTAGTAATTCAATGGACCGGGTGCAACTGCAATATGCCCATTCATTTTAGTCTGTTGAAAAATAAAAGTATACAAGACTTATTATTTAAATGACTACGATCCATTTAAATAGAATTTATTATTTAAATAAATTATATATTTTTTGTTTGACATAATCAGTTTTGAAGAGAAATACTATTCATACATGTTGTTGTGAGAGAAAAGAATATATATATATATATATATATACACACATGTATATCTCTTTGAAGAGAAATTTATTATTTATCACTATTTGCAAGCCGTTTAAGCTTTGATTTTATCTTGGAAATTGTGTCAATCCTTTTATTTCTCTTTTTTTTTGGGTATTTTTTTTTATCTTAAAGTTTCGTGCAAAGCATGAGCCTCCCTAGTTAAATTACCTCTCAAGAAGGAAAATATAGATGATAAAATAAAGAATAAATCACGCGTTTTTTTTTTTGAAGTTTGGTCAAAGTGTAATTGATATTCTATTGCCTTAAGAACATCATTCACCTTCTTCATATTTGACATATATTATAATTTTGAACAAATTAAATTGATTTTTCTTAAATTTTATCACAATTACCTAAATTTTCCTTCTATTTTCTAAATATATGCAACATTTTAGTCTAATTTCAAAATTTTTTCACTTAAATACATTCTATTAATCTAAATATATATATTTTTTAACTAAAATATCTTCTTATATATTTTTTAATTGAAGGTATTTCATTCAAAATTTTAAAATTAGACTAAAATATATATTTTGAAAATAGAGAAAAAATTTATTTAATTTTAATAAAATTTTTTTAAAAAAATTGTGTAATTTACTCCATAATTTTTTAAGTTTATTTTCTGTAATTAAAGTTAATTGTCTACGCTTTTTAGAATATTAAAAATAAAATCATAGTCTCATATTCATTGATAGAAAATCATTTAAATAGAATATTTGTATAATATACAACAAATGTGAAAGGAACCCATGGTATTTTTGAAATAAGAAAGGTATTAGGTGTTATTTAACTAAATTTTAAGGAACATTATGTAATTTGTTTTTTTTTAAAAAATTGGCTTAACTATCATTTTAATCAATTAAATTTACTTATTTATTTTAATTTAATCTTTTGACTTTTAATTTGTGTTATATTCATATTTAACTTTATTTAGCAGTTTGAATTGGTTTTTTAAGTTTCTTTTGGTGTTCTAAAATGATTTTTAACCTTGTTTATAACATGATTTTCCATGGATCTAATGGAAAAAGATGAAAATGGTACAATTGAAGGTTGAGAAACTAAATAAAAATTAAAAAACTAAATTAAAAAAAATAAATATATTTAGAGATCAAAATGATAATCAAGCCTAAATTTTTTCTTGGTAGGACGAAACTAAACATCATCATTATAAACAGAGAACAGTAAAATTACAAAAAATTCTCAGCGACAAAATTAGCCATTTTCAATTGTGTCAATATTATTAGTCACAAGTTACTGATGTAGCAAGCATATTCACCTTCACATGACAGGGAAATGTGGGATCTAGATTGATCTGTAATTTTTCACAAACACTCTTGTGCCCATTCCCCATCTAGTCTCTCTACCTTTCAAAAAATATTTAAGTATATATAATTTATTCTGCAATTATACAATAAGACAACAAAATTTTGGTAAAGCCCATATGTAACTATTGAACGTAATACATTACATATATTTAAGTATTTTTTAACACTCTTGATTCATACTTTTACTTTCTTTTTAAGGGGCAATATAACTGCCTCTAATCCCTTTTTCAAATTAAGAATAATAATGAATCGTGGTAGGCTAGGTTTACTTATCCCCGTCCCATTTTTCATTACTTTGTCCCATACTTGTCTCAAAATCCCAAAAAAAGTTTAAATCTTACTCTTACCTTTACATCTGAACTTTATCTCTCCAGATGACCAACCCAGTAATTCAATGATGGACCGGATCTCCTGCGAAATGCCCATTCATAAATACCACTGCTCCCCAAAGAAGTGGAAGGAATTAAATTGCATCTCCAGAGGGAAACCAAAGGTGATAACATAAAAAATAAATTATCTTAAATTATAGTTGATATCCTTTTTATTTTAAAATATTATTTGACATTTTGATATTTGAAATGTATTCTAATTTTTAATTTGATTTATGTTTAAAATAAATTACACAAACATTCCTTAAGTTTTGTTAAAATTACATAAATTTTTTTTTTCAAAAAATACATAGATTTTCTTTAAAAATAAAAAAAAAATTATATTATATTTTAGTTCAATTTTAAATTATTTTAACTAAAATATCCTCCATTAACATAAATATATTTTTTAAAAAAATTTAGTGGAAAAAATCTATTATTTTTATTTTTATTTGTGCATATTTAAAAAATATATATTTTTTATTTTTATTTATGTATTTTTTGATATAATAGATATTTATTTATTAAGGTTAATGAAGGATATTTTAGTCAAAAAGTTTAAAATTGGACTAACATAAATAATTTGAAAAATATAAGAAATGTCTATATAATTTTAATAAAACTCAAGAAAAATTCGTGCAATTTATTTTATTTTTTATCAATAATATTAACTTTTTATATAATATAAATTTCTTTAAAATTAAAATCATTTAGTTGTCTCTATTGTTATATTAAGAATAAAATCACTATTTCATGTCAGAACTTAATATCAATTTAGTTGTTTTTATTGTCACATTAAGAATAAAATCATAGTCTTATGTTATATAGAATATTAACTTCATTAATAGAAAGTTAATTAGATGGGAGGTTATTGTAATAAATATAAAATGTGAGGAGAGCTGATAATGTTTTTAAAATAAGAAGAGCATCCAATGTTAATTAACCAAACTTCAAAAAAGATTAGTGGAACTTACTCCAAAAATAAAATTTCACTTGATGGCCAAAAAAATTATTTTTTGACTTCATTATCATTTTGATATTTTAATTTATCCCCTTAAATTTTAAATTTTAATTTATGCCGTGTTCATCCTTTAACTTTATTTAATGTTTCATTTTGATTCTTTAACATTTTTAAGTATTTCAAAATAATCTCTAAACTTGGTTTAGTGTTGCAAAATGGTCTTTAAAGGGTACAATGGAAAAGAATTAAAATGGTGCAAATTGAAAGTTAAAGAACTAAATTAAAAGGAAAATAATAAGTTTCAAACCAAAATAATAATTAAGCCAAATTTTTTTTTTAGTCGGGGCAAACTAAACCTCATTGTTTATGAATAGAGAACAATAGAATTAGAAAAGTTCGTAGCAACAAAAAATCTTTCTATTTTACTTGGTTTTCCATGGTTAAGGATTACTTCAGACAATGAAGCTCACTAGCAATAGCTATTAGTGGCTTCTTCCTTATGAAGTTAAATGCACTTCCTTTCCCTTCATTGGCTTTCTTTGCCACAATCAATTCTATAAATCCTTCCTTCATCTTAAATCATGCCTCCTCATCCTTACCATGTTAGACTAGTTTTTAATTAGTGTATGTAAATTAGCATTAATCAATTGCTAAACTAATAGATTCTTGATGATGATATTGATCAATGAGTTCATGTCTGGCACTTTCAAAAAATGGATTGGGTCATACAATTGGATAGCATTTAATAGGTTTGGCTATCTATAAGCTTATTTGGAAAGAGATTCTAACTTGCAGGTCATTTAGAAGTTTATGATTCCATTTTATACTAAATATGTCAATTTTGTCCATTCACATATGTACCCTATATGTGTGTTAGTGTGTGGCTTTTGCAAGTTGGCATCCTCTTTCCTCTTTCATTTCCTCTTCATTTTGTCTACCTTTTCTTTTCACTTTTTCTCATGATTTCTCCATGGTAAGGGGATCAAGAAACTAGAAGGATCTAAAGTTTAGGATCTGTAATACCTTAAAAATAATTAATAGCAATTGTTTAGGAATTATGAAATTATTAAGAGAAATTTAAGGAAAAATTATAGGGAGATAGGAATCATAATAAAGATGGCAAATTTGAATATTTTAACATAATAATTATTAATTGGATAATTTTGAGTGAAGTAAAATAATGATTATGGATTTAAATATGACTTGGGCCTATGATTAATCTATGTATGCCAAAAACATTATTAGAAACCTAATCTTACTCTTATAAAGGCCCAACTTCATCTTAATACGACCTAATCTTATCTTAAAAGGTTTATCTCTAAAGGAACCCACTTAACATTGCCCTAACCTAATTGTTTAGAGCCTAAAACTCAAAAAATAGGCCTAAGTGAAACATAGACCCTTAAGTCAGCCCAAGGCCTCCATAAACTCATCAATTAATTGGCCCAATAAGTTCACATATAAATCCAAGTAGATTTTGGGCCTTGGGTTAGCACATTCCATCCCAACCTTAAGTGTTTTATAGCCCATCCTACCAAACCTTGGCCTAACATCTAGGAATAAGCCTAATTAGATCTTGGGCTAATGGGCCAACCCATTGCTAACCTAAAAACCTTAGGGGTCCAATAGCCACACTAGATTATTGAGAGCAAAACATTTGGTTCTGTTGGGTAAGAGTTCATTTTCGCATATAGAGAAGGGAGGCTAGGGTTCTTGGCATAAATTCATCTTTTCCCACTCTTAGAGTAAGATCAGCTAAGGTAACTTACATATAATTTAACCTTATCTTCTTGCTCTTCAATTTGGCCTGATTGGTTTTTCATTTGGAACATTTTCATCCACATCCAAATTTGAAATGTGTTATTTGGTGTTCTCATGGTAGAATTTTTAAGGCTAAGGCTAGGAGTGTTATTAGGTAAGTGTTTTCTTCCCATCTTGATGCATGTTTTGCTAGTTTGAGACCCTTATAGTTGATTTATAATATGGGCATTAATTTTGTGCAAATTTGCCCAAAAAATTAAGAGGTATCTTAAGGTTTCTTGTGTGGGAACACTAAATTCAAATTTAGAACATCTTGGTGGCTAGGTAAATGTCCTCTAATAGTTATTAGTAGTTTAACTCTTTGGGTATCTAATTTGTTGCTAGAAATGATTATAACTATGTTTATCTTAGGATTGGTGTGCATTTGGATTATGATAGTAGCTAGAGGAAAAGTAATTAGCTTTATTAAGGTAATTGAGATTAATTTTCTAATTCTATTTATATGCTCATTTTAATTTGATATTTGCTGGACATATTTGATTTTGAAATACTAAATGATGGGTTGGCTACTTGATTGTTGTTGTTATGGATCCTTAGTGAGTCCTTGGTGGAGCTGTGATGTAGCTACTATCAGTGCATCATACTTCGATCAGGCACTGGGTTATGATTAGACCCTTGAATACACTGAGCCCACGTTGTACTCATTAGAAAGTTGGTGCCCTGGACAGGCCTTTCCTGGTGTTATTGGGCTTTAACATGTTGGGTATAATTACTAATATGGGACAGTAATCACTTGTAACTCAACTAGTTCATTTGCTAATTGAATTGATAATTCTTGTATGTGATGATTTGAAAATACATCATGTTGATTAATCTGTATATATATATATATATATATATATATGGAATTTGTCTCTTATTACTAAGATTGTATATCTCACCTCGGTTGTAGGCTAATATTTTCAAGGACTAAACCTCTTAGTGGTAAAGAGAAATTAATGGAAGTATAATGTATGGTTTGGTAGCACATAGATTTGAAAACCTTATCAAATTGGATTTGTGTAATAACAATATTAGTTTTTATGTATTTGCGATATTGTATCATGAATTGCCAAGTATAAAGACTGGTTATGTAATATAATTATCATGGAATCTAATGTATCTATTTGCTTACAATCTGATATAGAACCTTACTAACCTTGAGATATGACTTATTATCTAAGAATGTAATCTTGTGTTGCCTTAAAAGTTGATTTAGACTAGCAATGTATGGAACCTCTGTAGGAATTTACATTTGAATGATAATAGTAATGGCTTTTGCATCCCTTGATGTCAAGATTCATGATTTGCTGATATATGATATATGGATGGGTAGAGAAAACCTCTAAGTTTTTGAATTTCATTAGAATTGGTATGCTGAGTAATTTGGATAGTAGGATGCTATTAGAACCTTACAAAATAAGATAAAATGACCCTAAGATGTTGCTAGAAGAAGGTTTGGTATGTGAGAGATGAAATTTAAGGAGTTTAGGTGTAAGAGAGGGTTAAGCCATGACTAAAGGAGTTTTAGAAGCTAGGTGCATCACAGTGTGAGATACCTCATCGAGTTGCAGTGTAAGAAATTTGCCTAAGGAGACTAGTAGAAAGCAAAATCGCTATGACGAGCATTAGGGGATGAGCTTGGAAAGTTCCAGGAGGCGATCTCGTCATAGCACCACATAGACCTGCTGTAACACCATACTTCTAGGACTCAATTCATGAAATGCCACTAGCCTTTCGGTAAATTTTTCAAATTGCTCCGACCCCAGTTTTTGGGCAACTCAAGGCTCAAATCCTCATTTTCTATTATTTAAAATTTTATCCAAATTTTATTTGGCCTTGAATCACTCATCTCAGGGGACTTGCTTTGAAAACGTGCCCATTTCCATCGTTTAATAAAAACGGGACATTACACCTGCCACAACAAGAATCGCAAAGATGTGAATAGTAGGTTCCCAAAGCATCTTTGCCATAGCGAGGAAGGCCTGAGTCGTGGGCAAGGTTCATATTTTTGATTTTGAGCTCCAGTATCCACTTATGTCGTGGCACAGATATACCAAATCACGGTAGGAGTCTCTAAACTTGGATTTTAGGTTCCAATAACCAATTTAGCCATGACAGGAAAGGTCTAAGTCACAACTAAAATTCCCAAAGTCTTGTTTTAACTTTGAAACCTTGGATTCTCTTATGATAGTACTACGTGATAATTTGGAAACATTTATAAGAGAATTTTGCAAGGTGGAATCAGTGGTTAAATGAATCAAAGACTTCCCATTGATAATTGGAATCACTTGTAGACTCAAATAGTTTTGATTGTTTAGCTAATAACCCTAATAATATTAAGGTTCAAATTTTTCCATCCTTTTTCCTATTTTAATTAATTATAATGACTTTAAACCTTGATTTACGATCATTAATCATACATTTAATTCTAATCACTGTAATTAAGAATTAGGGTTGTTATAGGATCAAGGTATTTCTTTAATCTCCACATGTATGTTAACAATTGGTATCAAAGCAATATTTGATTGATCTAAAAAAATAAGGTAAAACCCTTGGCTTTGTTTTTGAACCCTAAGATGGAAAATTCCTTGATTCTTGCCCAATCTTGGTGTTTTTGGTTTGCTATTATCATGGGTATGATGTTTATTGGTGTATAACATCATTAATCTTATTTATATGCATGGAAATTTGGTTTTGGCATGAAAATTAGACTAGAAATTGTGAAAATTACAAGAAAATGCATTGTTACTAGTCATAGTGGCAAAGTAACATCGACCATGGTTGCTAAAGGCAAAAGGAATTGATGCTACAACACCACCAAGGCCATTGTCATGGCATTCCTTGGTGCTGTTTTGGCTTCCTTTTTTTTTTTGGTATTTTCTTACATATTTTGGCCCTGATTTCAAATGTTTGACACTTGGAACATGATATGTTGATAAATTATAACATATTTGTGGAAATTTCGTAATGACATGAGCATTTTGTTAAGTTATGAATCGTATTCCCGATTTTACACTATGGTTGCACATAATTATGGTTGTACTAATGGAACTTAATTATGTCCTTTTCATATAATTGTTATGAGGCCTTTAACACTTTATGATTGGGTGCTCACCCATCATAAGGTTAGTTATAAGTGTGTCTTGGTAAATCTAATTGAAATAAACTTTTTTTGAACGCTTGTTGATAAAAAATATGATTTATGATTGAAACATAGTTTGCTTTCACAATCTTGACCATTAATTATGCAACTTTAAATATCATGTCATCTGATTTGCTTGCTCACACTATCATACACCATTGTTATGAGAAAAATTGTTAGTGTTGTCTATTTTTTAACACAATTGAATGATTTTGCTTTATATAATGACCACTTTAGCTATTGTCATCTTATGATTATGTGCTCACCTATTAGGGGACTAATCACAATGGTGTTTTGGTTAAATTTGACTAAGACATTTATTTTTAGTTTACATGTATGTGTATATGTGTATAACAATGTCTCTCTTGCTTTATTTTGCATGATTATTGTTGGGTAAATTGTGTTAGAAGTAGATATGTCCTCTTGGTGTAGCACTATCAATGTAATCTATTATTATTTTAAAGACATGTTTAAGTTAATATCTTAATGTTTCATATACCTTATTTGTAACATCTGATTCTTTAAAAATAAGAGAAAATGCGAAAAATGTAACCTACGGTTTCTCTGTAAACAAACAAAATTCACCAGATACAAAAGCAAGTCCCCTGAAATGACTTAGTTAAGGTTCCAAAAAATTTAGGAAGCATTCTAGACTCCTAAAAATGAGAATCTCAAACTCAGACAGAAAGTAAAACGAAGCTAGGATAGTGAAACAATTTGTGATGAAAACTGATTAAATGTAATGGCATTTCCATATATAAGTGCAACTTTTAGAAAAACACATAGGAGGGATTTTTAAATGAAAAATTTAAATTTTCCAAGGTTTTTAGTGGCCTCAAAAACCATGAGAAGCCCTGGGACTGGTAAAACTCCTCCGGTGTATGTTTTCCAACATTAGTGAGCTTAAACTTTGATGGATTCGTTCGGTAAGATTTTAGCTCCAAATTGAGTGATTCCAAAGGCATTTTATTAAATTAGGAATTTAAATTTTATAATGGAAAAGACGATTCTAAAAAAAGAGTTAAAACGAAGCCGAAACAAAATTGCTATTACGGAAGGATGAAATTAGAATTTTTGAACAAGTTTGTTTCTAGAAGCTCCTACACACTTCTCCCTTTTTCTTCCACCTTCTTAAGCATGACTTCCTCTACCTAAATTACAAAATAACAGCAGCTCCTTAAGGCTCACCAAGAGAGGAAGAAAAAGGCAAGAAAGGTATGAAATTTCTTAGTTTTTTCATGCTTTCTTTTAGCAAACCTCTTCTCTTTATTTCCCTTTCATTCCTATAGTTTTATTGAAGTATATGGATTTGTTTTAAGGGAATAATAGAGAGGAAATTCGGATTTGAAGAGAGGAGGCCAAGAAAGGTGAGAAACAAGTAAGAAAAGCCATGGAAACAAAGTAAAATCTTCATCCTATGGTAGCTACTCCTTCCTTCTTCTTCTCTCTATTTTGCCCCATATATGTAGCTGCAAGAGGGCTTGAATTTTGGGTAGAACTAAGGGTGAATTCTATAAATTTAAGGGAGGAGAATAAGAATATGCAAAGAAATCCAAGTAAAAGCCACTGATTTTCAAGATAGAAAATCTAGGGTTTCATGAGCTCCCTTGAAAATCTGATTTAATACAATTGTTTTTAAACATAAATGAATGTTTGGATGAGCTCTTGAGATCCCTAGAAGGCTTCTCATATGCATCTTCCATCAAAAGAATGAAGCAAATTCACTTGGTGTTCATATAATGCATAGTTTTGGCCTAGGCTAGATGAAGCACCAAGGGGTAATTTTAATTTTTTCCAAGCTTAGTTTTGAGTTATGTATGATGGGAGAGTATGAGAGGAAGCCTTGGAAAAATTTTAAAAACCATATAAAGTGAGATAGCCTTATATGCTCCATATTATGGCTTAAAGAAACAACACCTAACTAGACTTGTTGAATTAATTATGTGATGACTCCAAGAGATTTAAATAGAGTTAAGAATCATGAATGAATAGAGATAAGAATCATGAATGGATGGAGAGAATGGAGCCAAGATGATGTTTTCTTAAGGTTGCTTCATTAAGTGCATTATAAAATTATAAAAGAGCCTTATGAGTCACCTAGCTTTTCTAGTGAATGTGTGGCCTTAGAATGTGATTCAAGAGTGTAATTAGCTTCTATATGATGTGTCTAGGCCAAGAGAAATGATCTCTACCTTTTTAGGTATGTGAGGTCAAGGGAGAGGACTCAAGGTTCAAGGAAAAAGTATGTGAATGTAAGCAAAGTAGCTCTCTCCACCTTCTTTCATACATGAATGTGTACTTATACTGTCTTTGAATATTTGTATATATGTTTTGAGCTATGAAAAATATTTTCGCATGAGCTTTTATGCTATGGTACCATGATGATGTTTTATGCATTCAAATATTATTTTATATGCTTGCCTTAGTTTGCTTAAGTGTTGAGAAGCCAAGAACCCTCTAGCCATGGTGATGATGAGCCAAGAACCATTAAAATTGGTTGAGACAAAGTAAAGAGTCTCCAAAAAGTGAGGTTGACTCTCAAGAGTAAGGTTGAGTCAAAACCTCTTAGAAAAAATGGGTGAGGCAAATCCAAAATTCAGAAGTGAATGGGTGAGGTTAATCCACTCACTTGGCAAGCCTATGTATGCTATGTATGACTTGTTCAAATGCTAAGAATGTTTCTTGAATACTCACACATTTCAATATGTCTATGCATGCATTTTCAAGACTTGTATTGTATACTTTATGTGTGATTGAAAGGAAAATGAACTATTGGAATTCTTTGAATCTCATCCCCTCTTCTCCAATGTCTTAACATGCTAGATGAATCAATTGAGCAAGGTAATGGAAGCCACCAAGCCAAGGAAAAGGAGATTGACATCAAAATGTATGAAATGGCCTAGTTATGTCTCTCTTATAGCCATACACATGGCATATGATGTAATCCCATGATGAAATTGTTATGTAATCATATGAATATATATAATTACCTAAATATATAATGTATGAATGAAATTTGATACCAAATGTATGAGATAGCATGTTTTGGGTATTGAATGACAAGACTAGCATAATGAAAATTTATGTATGGCATGGGGTGAGAATGTGAGTTTCCAAATTCTGGCTTTGTGCACCTTTGAGCCAAGTTTAGAGTTTCATTTTGGTGCAATCCCACTTGCTCAAGTGGCCACACGAGCTTAGGAAGCAAAATTGAATACTTTGATGCAAGTTGAGACCATAAAAATGACCAAACTGGAATCCTATGGCACAAACTGACCAAATGGATGAATCTTTCCATGAAATTTAGCAGACATGTAAAGATCATTAAGATATTTTTTGGAAGCTAAAGTGCAGAAAAATTGGAGCTCTACAGAATTAATTATAAATTTTTAAAGTTGGGATTTTTCTGCTGTTCTGGTGCATATATTGTTCATATGGTCAGTTTTATTTTCTGTATCATCTGATGATCAAATGATTTCCAATACTTATAAAATTTTACAAGAATAAACTAGAGGTTATAAGCTTTTTGTGGCCACTAACGTCACTTCATTTGGAGGCCTGAGAAGAGAGTTATGAATTTTTGAAGTTTAATGTCAGTACCAGTAGCACCACTTGACCTCCAATACTGTTCCATCATAATTCAATTCCCAAATGGACTTGGTGTGGCCTAGAAATATTTTTTTCCTTAAATCTAACATCTGTAGCTTCTTAGGTTGACTGAATTTGTATGATTTCAATTCTTTTGAAATTAGTTATGAATTTTCAAAGTTTATGACAGTAAGCTGTGATAGTAGCCCAGGTAGCTAAGACATTGAGTGCTTTTCGAATGTCAAACGTCTTCTACTTGATGTCTCATGACCAAAAAATATTTTTAGGATAAATTAGACTTCTGTAGATTTTTAGAATGGTAAAAAATGCATAATTTTGATTTTTTTTAGAATTAGTTATGATTTTTCAAAGTTTGTGATAGAAAGTATGCAATTCTGGCCAAAGCTACACTATGGAATTTTATGTGTTTCTCTCACTTGCACGAGTTCTAAGACACTTTTGGCAATGAATTTGAGTAGTATCTATGTAATTAAATATGAGAATGTGGCATATGAGTTCACGTGATCCACAGGACATAAAAAAAAAAATTCATCCCCTACGTGGCCCAAATTTATTCATTATTTTTATTGCTCTTTCTTTGGAAACTTGTGAAATTCTTGGAAATAAGCTCAAATAAAGAATAAGATGAGCTATATATAATTATGATGTTACATTATTGATGCAAAGATATTAGAGACATTTGATTTTGCAAGCCTTTTGATGTGCAATTGAGTTTTCTTGATTTGTTATGATTTAGGACCCTTAAACATGATTATGATAAATGATAGATTTGTGTGTGTCATCAAAATCACTCCTACCTACCCATTTGCCAATCAAACAAAAAATAGGCCTCGTAAGCAACCAAGTGTAGTCACAACACTTATTACTGAATTGTTCTAAAAAAATACAATTTAGACAAAACTTTATATAAACTGTTAAGATATCTACCATTAGATTCTTTCATAAAAAACATAGTACGTGAATTATTTTTTACAATTCATTTCTACATAATAAACTTTTTAAAAAATTTCTTTTAAATGTTATTTATTAGAAAATCTAATAATAAATATTAAAAAAAATTATTTGGATGAAAGTGCAAATTTTGAAAACAATGGTAGACCTTGTTTTCGAAGGAAGGTTTTCATATATAGGGAGTGGTTAATCATTAGACACAAATGTCATAGTTATCCTCTTTATTGTAGGAATTGACCAAACCTAACCTCAATGTTCTGCACTTTGTATTTTCCTTCTTTGACCACCATATGTCTCTTCGTGCTCCTCTCTTTTGATTTGTTATTTTCTCTCTACTAGCTAAGTTCCATTTATTTATGGTTGCTTAATTAGCAATTGTGTTCAATTACCATAAACTTCTTTATCTAATAATTACACATTCATGGGTTGAATTTTCTTATTTATATACTTCTTTCTCTTGCTAGGAAAGGGAAGTTTGAAAAAACTTATATGCTATTTTATAAAGTCAATTATTAAATTTTTATAAAAATACAATTCATGAAAATTTTTAAATAATTTAGTATTATATTATTAATTATTTAAAAAAGAATATGCCAAATCTTATGTTTCAATTATCATAAACTTTATTTCAATCCATTGTTATTAAATATTGCTTCAATTACATGTTTCAAGTTTGATCAGCATGCATTTGTATAGATTTTAGCAATGTTTTTAAAACTGGACCGGTCATTGAACCGGTGATAATACTGGTTCACGGTTCATTGGTTTAACCGTGGTCGAACCGGTAATAATTAAAAATATATGTATATTAATATTAAAAATTTAGTATAATAAATGACTATAAACAAATATTAATAAATTTTAAAATATTTTAATATTAATTATATACAAAAATAAATTAAGTATAATATAATATTTAAATTTAATCAATTCTTTAATTTTAAAATTTGAGTATAAAATGCTTATTTATTAATAAATATAATCATCAAATATTAATATATTAAAATAAGTATTAAAATCAAGATATTATAGAAACTAACTATGATTAAAATATTAAGATACTTCTTTGGATTATTAGTTCAATACTTATATGGTTATTTTTATTTAAAAATGTAAGCAACCCACTTATAATCTATATATATATAAAGTTACCTATGTAAGATGGATGATGCTTTCCAGGTCAACTGGCATAAGCTTGTTTTGGAAGCTTGGAGGACGACAGTTCGAATCCAAGCAGCCATGCATATTTTGGAAGCAATCCATAGGTATTCTATTTATATAAAAATTTGAACATATAAGTTGAATAGGCTTTGCAGGTTAGATGGCGTGATTACATTTTGTAAGTATCAAGGACATGGGTTCGAATCCAAGAAGCAGCGGAAGTCCAAAAAAATCAAAAGAAAACCATTTCAATCTGGTTTACAATAGCGGTTCGAGCTCAAAATCGGCCAGTCAAACCCGATTTTTGACCAAAATTGACCGATTCTTGGAAGGGCCAATTAGAAAATTCTTCTGGACTGGACCAGGGTTCGGTTCCCGATCCAACTGGTTAAACCGACCGATCAGATCTGATTATAATAACACTGGATTTTAGGCATTCTTCATTCATCATTTTGGTTCCATGATGGAATTTGGCTACATTTGTAGTTTTGTAAAAGAATTTAAGTGTGTTTTGACATGCTTCTTGCTACATATGATACTGATCTAAATATGAGGTTGTGTGCTTAATATTTGAGTTGGAATTTTAAATTATATGCTAAAATCATTTAGTAGAAATTTTTTAGTTGACCTCCAAATATTTTGATGTAAAATTCTCGATTGCATGCTGAAATTTCTTGATAACAAGTTTTAAATTGATGTTGAAATTTATAATACAAAATCTTATTTTCCTTCATTTATGATGAGAATGGATACATGGTGTGCTTTTGTTGGCCTAAGGTTTGCAAGACCTAAAAGTTCCACTTGGCCTATAACTCTGATATTAACAAAACCAAAATTTCTAATATATGAAATAGTCTAATTAAAACTTGGTCTATTAAATTTTGTCTCTTAATTAATCAAAATTTCATGAATAAGCTAATCGACAAATTTTAGCTATCTTTACTTTTTGGACAATATAAATGGAACAAGGTATTTTTAATGCTAAGTTTATTATCTTTTAACCATTTTGATGTAAGAAAAGAGAATGCTGTTTGTCTAACCTAAGAAGCAAGCACTAAAAAGTATTAATAGAGATCAGACAAACATCTTACATGACATGGTTAATGTTGAATACATACATCTTTTGTTCTAGTCAAAAGGTTTTTGCACTTAACACTCCATTCTCGAAAAAAAGAAATAACATTAGTAATGGCTACAAATTAGTGAAAAAGTATGAATATGTTAAGAGTTTTAAAGAGCGAAGGTGTAAGAAAAATTATTAGAAATCATTTAAACATTTAATAGTATTTACTTCTCTAAAAATATTCTGAGTATCTAGTTTATTAGCTTTTAAAGAAGCATTTAATGAGCGATCTTGTAATCCAATGTTAGATTTTAAAAATCTCTCCTTAACTTTTGTTGTAACTCTTTAGGTGTAAGAGTAAGTTGATGATAAGTTTGTGGAACACTCTAAGTTAAAGGTAAGCTTGTGAAAACTCTCAGGTGAGTTGAGCTCATGGTCAACCTATATTGTAACTTATTGATTTGAGTGAAAAAAATCCCCAATGATAAGTTGACATTTGTCATCTCTCTCCTTAACCTTTTATTTATGTTTTTCTTTTAAACTAACTCAACTTGCAATGTGTGTTTAACTTTTATTTTTTGCACCATCCTTCACGTGACCTTTTCACACTCACATTAAGTAAGGATCATATTATGAAAGTTTTTCTCAACTTAGTTTATAGTCTCCTTAACTTTACCTTAAGTTTGCAATTATTTTTCACTTTTTACAATACATACACTTATTCTCCTTCCTCTATTATGTTTATCAATTAGTATCAGAGTAGGACTCACTAATTTGGCACTTAATAGTCTAAAGAAAAGGTCTTATTTTGTAAAAAGATAACTTCACATCTACTTAAGGGAGTTTACATTCAAGAATGATTCTCCACAACTAGGGCACCCGTAATGTCCAGTTTTCGTTAAACGACGAAAATAGACGCGTTTTCAAAGCAAGTCCCCTGAAACGAATTAGTTAAGGTTCTGAAAATTTTGAGTAACATTCTAACCTCCTAAAAATGAGAATTTTAGCCTCAGATGGAAGGGAAAATGGAGTTAGAATAGAGAAATAAATTTTGACGAAAATCTTACGGAACGTAATGGCATTTTCGTAATTTCGGACAATTTTTGGAATTCACATAAGAGGGCTTTTTAAACCAAATTTTTGAGTTCTCCAGGGTTTCCAGAGATCCTAAAAACCAAGGGAAGCTCCAGGACAATTAAATCCCCTCCGGTGGACGTTTTCCAACGTCGGTATGCCCGAACTTTGATGGGTTTGTTCAGAAAGATTTTAACTCCAATTTGAGTGATTCCAAAGGTATTTTTCTTAATTGGGAACCTAAATTTTATAATGGAAAATACAGTTCTCAAAAAGGAGCTAAAACGAAGGAGAAATAAAAATGTAAAGTATGAAGGGAAAAATTGAAATTTTTGAAAAAGTCACTTTTTCCTATCTATATATAGGTGGCGCCCCACTTTCCTCCCCATTTGGAATCATAAAATTTTGCATAATTTTAGAAGGGAGAGTTAGGGCTTTAGGCGCACCAAGAGAGAAGGAGAAGAAGAAGAAATTCTAAGCTTAAGGTATGTTTTTATAGTTATTTTTCATGCTTTTCTCCATCTCTACCACCACTCCTCATTCTTCTTTCTTTCCTTGGATTAAAATTAGGTTTATAAATCTGATTCAAGGGAAAGTTCGGATTTAAAGAGAGGAGTTTAGAGAAATCAAGATTCAAGCCAAACTAAGCAAGGAAATAAGGTAAAAATACATCCTATGGTTGATACCTTCCATCACACTCCTTCTCTATTTTGCCTAACCCCAGGAGCCATAGGAAGATATGATTTTCAAGCCCAATCAAGCATGAATTTTAGGTATTTGATGGAGAAGAACTAGAATATGCAAAGAAAACAATCAAATAACCATTAGATTTCAAAATGCAAAACTTAAGGTTTTTAGTGTACCTTCCAATTTATGAATTTATATGATGATTTCTAGGGCTAAGTAAGAGTTTAAATGAGTTCTTGAGACACCTAAGATGCTCCCCATAAGCTTCTTCCTTCAAGAAAATAAAGACAACTCCAAGAAACCCTAAACCTAGGCATGTCTCGGCTAAGGAGGGTTCTAAGTGTGGGGGAGAGTTTTAAATTTTTCTAAAGCCATTCTTGATTCATATTTGATGAATGAGAATGAAGGGAGGCCTTGGAAAAAATTTAGAACTCATAGAAAGTGATTTGGTATCATAGATTCCATATTATGACTTAAAGGAGTAACATGATGTTAGGCCTTTTTGTTTTGATGATGTGATGACTCCAAGAGGGTTAAAAGGAGTCAAGAATCATATTTGAAAAGAAAGAATGAGGCTTAGAAATTATTTGAGAGGTGTTGCTTCATTAGATGCAAATATGGACCATAATAAGGGTTATAGAGTAATCTAGTAGTTAACCTAGTTGTGTGACCTTAGAATGTACTTCATGAACCTAATTGACTCCTATAAATTGCATCTAGGCCAAGAGAAACCATCTCCACCAATTTGTGGATGTGTAGCCAAAAGAGGAGACTTGAATTTCAAGGAAAAAGTGTGTGAGTGTACACAAGGTAGCTCTCTCCACCTTCTCTCATGCATGGATGTGTGTTTAGCTTGTTTTAAAATGTGTGTATGTGTAATTTCAAGCTATGAAAAGTATGCTAGCATGCCTTCATATGCCATGATTCTTGATGCCATGTTATGTTTCTACATAAGTACATGATGTTTGTTTGAGTTTACTTGAGTGTGAAAAGGCCAAGAACTCTTCACTTTGGTGAGGATGAGCCAAGAACCTTTAAACTTGGTTGAGACATAGCAAAAAGTCTCCCAAAAGTGAAATGGGCTCCCAAGAGTATGGTTGAGTCCAAAGCTCTCAAAAAATGGGTGAGGCAAGTCCAAAATCCATGAGGAGAAGTGTGAGGCCAATCCAAAGACTTGGTGAGCTCTTGAATGTCTTGTATGATGTGTTCAAATGCCAAGCTTGTTTTAAAAATATCCATGATTTTCATTTTCTCCATGTATGCATTTATCAGACTTGCTTTGCACATATTATGTATGATTGAATAGGAGATGAGCTATTTGGATTCTTTGAATCTCATCCCCTCCTCTCCAATAATCTAACATGCTAGGTGGATTAAGTAACTATAGTGAAGGGAACCAACAACAATGAAGAGGAAAGATTGACAAGCTTATGCCTTGTTTTGTCTATGTTGGAACCATAATGATGGTTAATAATGTATATGATGTTGTAAATGTATTATGAATCTTAAGACATGTATAAATATGCTATTATGTGATGTTTATAGCTATGGATATGATGTATGAGCTTTAGAATACAATTTAAGTTTGTAATGTCCAAATATGCAATGTGAAAGTATGATGTAAATGTGCATAAATGTAGGTTGAATAGCCAAAATGAGATGTATGAGGTTTGGGACCATTTGGGCAGCTCACATAAGTCTCAAATATGCTTTTAGACTTGTCTAAAAGGTGCCACAACCAAGAGAAATCCATTTGGCAATCTTGGTACCCTATATGGAGTCAAAATTAACCATAATGGAACCCTATATCACTTTTTAGCCAAATGAGTTAGTCTTTTTCTGAACTTTTGCATGCAATTAGTTCTTATTTAGAGATTTTTGGGAAGCTAAAGATCATAATTTTTGGAGGCCTACAGAAAATTTGATAATTTTTCAAAGTTGGCAATTTTCATGGTTTCTGGTTTGTTACACTATTTATTTGGTCCAAAATCGTTTTCCATCACACGAGGCCCAAAATGATGTCCAATTGTCATGAAATTTCATATAAAGAAACTAGGCAATCACAGTGACTCATGCCAACTAGAAGCACCTCATTTGGAGGTCTAGAGAAAGAGATATGAATTTTTGAAGTTTCTATCCAGTATCAATAATTTTGCTTGACTAGAAGTACTATTCCATTGAATTCTGAAGTCTGGGTTTGATGAACTGATCTAGAGATATTTTTTCCTCTATTTAACATCCACAGATTTCTAGATTGGTATCATTTGTATGGATTATATTTTTTGGAATTAATTGGACATTTTCAAAGTTTTCTACAGAATTCTGTGACAGCTCCAGAATTCTGTCGGAACTTTAGAACATTTTGGATGTCAAACGTCCCCTATGATGAATGTTATGGTCTACGTATATTTTTAGTATGAAGTAAACATCCTAAGCTTTCTATAATGACTAAGATTTCATGATTTTAATTTTTTTAGATTTAGTTATGAATTTCCAAAGTTCGGTCAGAAAATGGAGCAATTCTAGCCGAGAATGAACTTCAATATTTCATGCTCCATTTCAGTTTCCATGAGTTGTAGGCATGTTTTTGGAATACAAATGAGTTGTAATGATGCATTTAAATAGGAGGATGCTTAGCATGAGTTCAAATGGTCCACGTGTGTAACACCATAATATATGAACTCCATCTAGCCTCCCTCTGGGCTCAGTTCCATATGATTTTCAAAGAACCAGTACCAACTGTAGTATTTTCATGCTATAAAATAGGGTTTCAAACACTCATCTTCTGCCCCGTGGGTCCTGTGAACCAATCATTCACATTCTCTACTCACACTCTATTTATACAACTCACATAGCATATAACAAGCCATAAGCCACAGGTATGGAGTCAAAAACCAGAAAAATGCAATTTCTCACATTCACCCAAAAGTCTAATTTTTGGCTCTAACTTTGAAAAATCATAACTAATTAGAAAAAAATGGGAATTTAGCCAACCATAGCTCTCTGAAAATCTCTAAGTGTTATCTTTACACTAAATAAATTTCCAACCATAATCTCAGCGTTTGGACCATGTTTGACATAAAAAATGAGACAGAGGTCCGGCTATCCCTGTTTCTGGCGCAACTTACTGTTATGAATTTAAAAAATTCATAACTAAATCCACAAAAATCCAATCTAGGTAAACTATACCAATTTGGAAAGATACAGATGTCTACTAGAGGAAACAAATAAGTTTAGATCAGTTCAGCAGCCCTTAGAGCTTGAAAACTGATGGAATAGTAACGAAGGTCAGGTGGCTCCCCTAATGCTGTATAGAACTTCAGATGATTCATTCTTTCTCTACAGACCTCCGATTGAGGTAATTCCAATTCTTATAAGTCACTATAGGTGTCTAGTTTATGTGTATAAAATTTCACGACATTTGGACTCCATTTGGTCCATGAATCCCATGGATCTTATTTCAGACCTATGGTAACAGTACATGACCAAACCATCAAATTTTTCCAATTTCAACAATTCACCAAATATTCTCTAGACCTCCAAATATTACCCACTTTAGCTTTCTAAGAAACTCTCTACAAACTCTAGAGGCATGCCAAATTTCATAGCAAGAAGAGCTCGTTTGGTCATACTTTGACGCAGCTCACAAAGTTGGCGGTTTTGGCACCCAAAATGGTTCAAATGGGTCTAAATGGCCTCTCACACGTTCTCACTCCTCATGGACAAGTTTAAAAGCATGAAAATAGTCTATATAATATGTCCAAGTAGTCCAAATTATCATACATCTCAAACTCACTATGCCACAGGCCAAAATACACTATCGCATACATTCAACAAAAGGGGCAAAACCCACATTTTTATTACTTTGGCTCTTTACATAGTTTATACATCATGTATCCTTACATTTACACTTGTTATAACATGTACATCTCCAAAAATAGAAGGTGCATATTAATTTTGACACCACTTTATATTAAAAGACTAAAATAAAGCTAACATTCATCTAACATTCTCTTAGGCTCCTTGGTGTGCACTTGTTTCTCCTTGAGCTCCACCTAGCATGTTAATATGGGAGGGGAAGGGGTGAGATTCATGGAATCTCAGTAGCTCATGTACTCATTCAAATAAGCAATCAAGGCATATAACAAGTCAAAGCATGTAAATAAGCTTCTAACCATTCACAATCATACAATACATATTGTACATGCCATGAAAATCACAACAATGTCACAAGTAAGCTCTAGAGACTTTTGGTCTAGCCTCACCTAAGTTTACGGACTTTTGGATGGCCTCACCCGAGTTTAGGGACTTTTAACTTGGCCTCACTCGGTTATGAGACTTTTGGCCTTGTCTCACCTATCTCAAAGGACTTTCTACTCTACCTCACCCATCTCAAGGGACTTTCGGCACTACCTCACCCAAGCAATTCTCACAATCCAACACACAAGCACATTGGTAACAATGCATCATGGCAATAACATATGGCATATCTCATACAACAAGCATATACATAAACATACAATAACTATTACATCCAAGAATACAATAAGAAAGAGTGGAAAGAGAGCTACCTTATGAGTCAACACAAGCTTTTCCTTTCAATCCCTCTTCTCCCTTCTTGGTTTCACACTCACACCTTGATGGAGGTGCTTCACTTGAGCCTAGACACAATCAAGAGTAAGGAATTACTCTCTTAAAATGTAACTCAACAGCTATTAAAGGTTCTTTAAAGCAAACCCTTCTTTCTCTCTCTCTCTAGAATTTCATCAACTCTTCTTCTCTTTCAAGCTCTCATGGTAGTAAAATCATCATTCTCAAGGAAAACAAAGAAGTTCAAGAATGTTTTCCACTTTCCCTCTTCTGACCCATGCCTAAAATCCAACTAATTTCACAAGCAAAACCATAGAAAGAGAGGGCAAAGAGAGGAGATCAGGATTCTAGGAAGAAAAGAGAGAAACTTACTTACCTTTCCTTTGTTCTTCTCCCTTTTCTTGGTCTCTCTCACTCTCCACGCCTCTTTTCTCTCCTTGGGTCGAAGTCTAGGGCAAATAAGAGAGAAAGAATGAGTTGGGTTGTTTAAGAAGTCAATTTTCTCGCTTTTTACTCTTTTTCGGACTGACCCTCGCTATGGCGAAAATTAACCTTCGCTACGGCGAGCTCGTATCAGTCACCTTCGCTATGGCGAGGTTTAACTTTCGCAACGGCGAGCACGTATCAGTTCCCTTCGCTATGGCGAGGTTTAACCTTCACTACGGCGAGCTCGTATCAGTTCCAGACCCCCACTTTCGCTATGGCATACGCTACAGTGAGCAATTCCCTGGTTTTTGTATGGAATGCCCACACTCGCTATAGCTAGAAGTATTTTCACTATTGCAAACAGCTACTCTCGCTATAGCGAGACCATTTTTTGCTATTGCGAGCAAACTTAGAAAAATTTCACGATTTCGAAAATTTTTAGCCTTCTTCTTCCTTTTCCTTTTCTCTTTTTCCCGGTTGTTACATTTTTACCCCTCTTAAAAGAAATTTCATCCTCGAAATTTAAAGACTTACCTCAAGGGAATAATTCTGGATATTTTTGCCTCATTTCATCCGCCAATTCCCAGGTTGCTTCCTCAGATGTCAGACCTCTCCAGATCACTTTCACCAGAGGAATGTTCTTGCTTCTCAACTGTTTCAGCTTAGCATCCACAATTCTCTCCGGTCTCACTACATAGGAAAGATCTTCCTGTAATTGTACACACTCATATTCTATGACATTTGAGGGGTCTGGTAAATACTTTTTCAACTGGGAGACATGAAAAACACTGTGGATTTGGGCTAGGTTAGGAGGTAAGGCCATTCGGTAAGCCACGGGTCCAATTTTCTTAAGGATTTCAAATGGATCAATACACCTAGGACTGAGCTTCCTTACCCTCATTGACTGACCTACTCCCGTCACTGGAGATACTCGAATGAACACATGATCTCCAATCTCAAACTCTAACGGCCTCCTTCGCTTATCAGCATAGCTTTTCTGCCTACTCTGGGCCGTGAGGAGTCTCTTTCTAATCAATTCTATTTGTTGGGTGGTCTGGTCCACAATCTCAGGTCCTATCATACTTCTCTCACCTAGCTCAACCCAACACAGAGGGGATCTACACTTTTTCCCATACAAAACCTCATAAGGGGCTATCTAAATACTAGAATTGTAGCTGTTATTATACGCAAACTCTGCTAACGGTAAATATGCATCCCAGTTACCCTTCATTTCTAACACACAAGCCCTCAACATGTCTTCCAATGTTTAGATGGTCCTTTCAGTCTGACCATCTGTTTGGGGGTGATATGCAGTACTAAACCGCAACTTGGTTCCTAAGGCATGCTGCAATGACCTCCAAAAGTTCGATGTGAACCTGGGGTCTCTATCCGAAACTATGCTATTGGGTACTCCATGAAGTCGTACTATCTCTATGATGTACAACTGGGCTAATCTATCCAGTGTATGAGTAGCCCTGATAGCTAAAAAGTGTGCAGACTTCGTCAGTTTATCCACAACTACCCAGATAGCATCGTGTCCAGAGGATATCCTGGGTAACCCCATAACAAAGTCCATGGCTATACTATCCCACTTCCACTCAGGGATATCTAGAGGTTGCAACAACCCAGCCGACTTTTGATGTTCTATCTTTACCCTCTGACACACTAAGCATCTAGCCACATAATCCGTCACATCATTCTTCATCCCTAGCCACTAAAAGATTCTTCTCAAATCCTGATACATCTTGGTGGCACTTGGGTGGATAGTATACTTACTCTTATGTGCCTCTTCTAAAATGCTTTCTCTCAACTCATTCTAACTAGGCACACAGATTCTATCTCGGTATACTATCATACCATCCTCAGACACCTTGAAATCTGAGGTCTTACCTTGGGAAATCTCATTCCTGATTCATTTCAGGAACTCATCCTCCCTCTGGGCATCTAAGATCTAGGTTCTCAATACATTCTCAACTCGGGTTTCACTCAAATATAATTTACTCGATACCACCTGACAAGAGAGGTTCAAGTTTCTAAACTTCTCTAGGAGCTCCTGCTCCCTAATCATCATATGGGCTACATGGATGGTTTTTCTACTCAGGGCATCTGCCACCACATTGACCTTACCCGGATGATATTTCAACACATAATCATAGTCTTTCAAGAATTCTATCCATTTCCTCTGTCTCATATTGAGTTCTTTCTGGTCAAACAGGTATTTCAGACTCTTGTGGTCACTATAGATCTTTATGGTAGCATCATACAGATAATGTCTCCAAATTTTAAGAGCAAACACTACGGTGGCTAACTCCAGGTCATGCGTGGGATAATTCTCCTCATGAGGCCTCAACTGCCTCGAGGCATATGCCACTACTCGACCCTGCTGTATCAACACACATCCTAACCCTTTGCCCGAAGTATCACAATAAACCACAAATGGCTCACTAGGGTCAAGGTTAATCAGTACAGGGGCAGTGGTCAGACAGAGTTTCAACTCCTAGAAACTCTTTTCACATCTATCATCCCACATAAAAAGTGTCTCTTTCCTAGTTAGCCTCGTCAGTGGTAAGGCCATCTGAGAAAAGTCCTGAATAAACTGTCTATAATACCCTGCCAAACCTAGGAAACTCCTAACCTCGGTGATCGTTTTAGGTCTATCCCACTATAACACAGCCTTAACTTTATGGGGATCAATCGCGACCTCGTCCTGTGAGATCACATGACCTAAGAATCTCACCTTGGTCAGCCAAAACTCACATTTACTAAGTTTGGCATTCAACCTTTTCTCTCTCAAGGTGTCTAGGACTAATCTCAAATGTCTCTCATGCTCCTCAAAGGATCTGGAGTACACTAAAATATCATCAATGAGGACCACCACAAACTAATCTAGGTACGGTCTGAATACCCTGTTCATGTAATCCATGAATACAGCGGGCGCATTCGTCAACCCGAATGGCATCACAAGGAACTCATAGTGCCCATACCTCGTTCTGAAGGCCGTCTTGGAGACGTCTTCAGTTCTCACTCTCAACTGGTGATACCCAGATCTAAGATCTATCTTAGAAAACACAGATGCCCCAGCCAACTGATCTAACAAATCATCAATTCTAGGGAGAGGATATTTATTCTTGATGGTAACTTTATTCAACTCTCTGTAATCTATACACAAACGTAAGTTACCATCCTTCTTTTTCACAAATAACACCGGAGCTCCCCAAGGTGAAACACTAGGGCGGATAAACCCTTTCTCTAACAATTTCTCTATCTACTCTTTCAACTCAGCAAGTTCGGCGGGAGCCATCTTGTAAAGAGCTTTGGACACCGGTCCAGCCCCAGGCACTATGTCTATAGGGAACTCTAATTCTCTCTCAGAGGGTAGGCCACTAAAGTCAAACTCTTTAAGGAAAACCTCCAAGAATTTCCTGACAACTGGGATCTCCTCTATCCCTTCTTCTACCTCAGCCTGAATAAAGAAAAAGACTAGAAACTCTTGACATCCACACTCTAAATATCTCTCAGCCTGGGCAATGGTCATAAAGGATAACTCAACTCCTACCCTAGGTATGGTCCCACAAGCAGGTAGGAAAATGGTTTGGTGTTCACAGTCAAGTGTTGCATTATTTGCGGCCAACCAGTTCATACCAATAATCAAATCAATATCATGGAAGGGCATACAAACCAAATCAATAATGGTATGACAATGGTTAAATTGAACAGTGACATTTAAGCAAGTATGGGAAGTAACCACGTGGCCTCCAGTGGGTGTAGTGACAGACAAGTCAAATGGCAAGACACTAATGACCAGACCCAATTGCCTCACACAATCATAGGATATAAACGAGTGATTAGTACCTGAATCAAACATAGCAACTACAGGAAAGCCATTCACTATCAGCGTACCTCGGATCAAATTGGGAGATGCACTGGCTTCCTGCTGAGTGAGGGCGAACACTCGGCCCTAGGTCTGTGGCCTAAGAAGAGGCGCTGTATCCATCTGAGGGCAGTGTCTAGCAATGTGCCCCAACTTCCCACACTTGAAGCATGTCACCGGAGACTACTAGAAGGATGACTGGCCCCGAGGAGGTGGCATACCTCGCTGTGGCCTTCTATTCCACAGCCCCTTGTCTCTCCTCTTAGTACTAGGTATCAAGCTAAAACCTTCTTCTGGTTTCGGCCTTTTCAAATCTGGTACCCTCTTCTAATTAGCTGTAGTCACAGCAGGCATGATAGCTTGCAGGTTAGTCTCAATCACCCTGCTGACCTCCACAAGGGTATTGAACTTCCTGATCCGCTGTGGAGTGACTCTATCGCTAATTAGGGGCTTCAACCCAGTCTCAAACTGCTCACATCTCCAGGGTTCATCATCATACCTCTGGAGGTAAGAGGAATATCGAGACAACTCAATAAACTTGGCCACATATTGGTCCACAGTCATCTCATCTGTCTGTCTCAAGCCCATAAATTCCATCTCTTTCTTCTTCCTCACCGAACTAGGGACATATTTCTCATAAAACTCGACCAAGAAGCTTTCCCAAGTTATTAGTATATTCTTGGTCTCCATCAGGGGTTTCGTACTACACCACCATCTATCAGCTTCCTTTTCTAACATGAAAGTGGCTAGCTGGGCTTTCTGCTCGGTGGTACAATCCATCACTGAGAATATTTTCTTTAGCTGCATGACCTAAGCCTCCGCCTTATCCACATCCAATTTCCCGTCAAACGAGGGTGGATTATTCTGCCTAAACTGTTTTAATACTTTCTGGATAGGCGTCTGGGTCTGTGGAGCAATAGGCTCCTGGGGAGGTGCAGGTAGAATGCTGGATGTGGATGGTTGAGGTACAGGGACATCTCTCCTAGCTTCTTCTTGCCTGGCCAGGGTATCTTGTAAATGCATAATCATATCATGCTATTGCTCGGCAATGTACCTCTGTTGTTCCAGTATCTCTTGGTGCTGGCCCATCATGGCCTCATACCGGTCAAGTCTCTCCATGATGGCCCGCAGAGGATCCTCAGGCCCAATAGGAACCTCTGGCTCAACTCTCTGAGCCCTAGGTGGTCTGCCTCTACCCCTGCCCTGTCTAGTCTCAACCATGTCTGAAAAAAGTAGCAACCCTCAGTTCACAATAATATCACAAGCACATATGCATATGGATGCTACCACTTCCATGGCCATTCACACCAATCACAAGCAAATCTCATCATTCAAGAGCCTAACATTAAGCAAAAGTGCCTGAACTATTGCTCTGATACCAAAAATATAACACCATAATATATGAACTCCATCTAGCCTCCCTCTGCGCTCAGTTCCATATGATTTCCAAAGAACCAGTACCAATCGTGGCATTTTCATGCTATAAAACGAGGTTTCAAATACTCATCTTCTGCCCTGTGGGTCCTGTGAACCCATCATTCACATTCTCTACTCTCACTCTATTTATACAACTCACATAGTATAAAACAAGCCATAAGCCACGGGTGTGGAGTCAAAAACCAGAAAAATGCAATTTCTCACATTTGCCCAAAAGTCTGATTTTTGGCTCTAACTTTGAAAAATCATAACTAATTAGAGAAAAATGGGAATCTAGCCAACCATAGCTCTCTGGAAATCTCTAAGTGTTATCTTTACACTAAAAATAATTTCCAACCATAATCTTAGCGTTTGGACCATGTTTGACATCAAAAATGAGACAGAGGTCCGGCTGTCCCTATTTCTGGCGTAGCTTACTATCATGAACTTCAAAAATTCATAACTAAATCCAAACAAATCCAATCTGGGAAAACTACACCAATTTGGAAAGCCACAGATGTCTAATAGAGGAAAAAAATAAGTTCAGATCAGTTTAGTAGCCCTTAGACCTTGAAAATGGATGGAACAGTAACGAAGGTCAGGTGGCTCCCCTGATGCTGTACAGAACTTCAGACAATTTATTCTCTCTCTACAGACCTCCGATTGAGGTTATTCCAATTCTTATAGGTCACTATGGGTGTCTAATTTATGTGTATAAAATTTCACGACATTTGGACTCCATTTGGTCCATAAATGCCACGGATTTCATTTTGGACCTATGATAATAGTACATGACCAAACCATCAAATTTTTCCAATTTCAACAATTCGCCAAATATTCTATAGACCTCCAAATATTACCCACTTTAGATTTCCAAGAAGCTCTCTACAAACTCTAGAGGCATGCCAAATTTCATAGCAAGAAGAGCTTGTTTGGTCATACTTTGACGCAGCTCACAAAGTTAGCGGTTTTGGCACCCAAAATGGTTCAAATGGGTCCAAATGGCCTCTCACACGTTCTCACTCCTCATAGACAAGTTTAAAAGCATGAAAATAGTCTATATAACATGTCCAAGTGGTCCAAATCATCATACATCTCAAACTCACTATGCTACAGGCCAAAATACACTATCACATACATTCAACAAAATGGGCAAAACCCACATTTTCATTACTTTGGCTCTTTACATAATTTATACATCATGTATCCTTACATTTACACTTGTTATAATATGTACATCTCCAAAAATAGAAGGTGCATATTCATTTTGGCACCACTTTACATTAAAAGACCAAAATAAAGCTAACATTCATCTAACATTCTCCTAGGCTCCTTGGTGTGCACTTGTTTCTCCTGGAGCTCCACCTAGCATGTTAATATGGGAGGGGAAGGGGTGAGATTCATGGAATCTCAGTAGCTTATGCACTCATTCAAGTAAGCAATCAAGGCATATAACAAGTCAAAGCATGTAAATAAGCTTCTAACCATTTATAATCATACAATACATGTTGTACATGCCATGAAAATCACAACAATGTCACAAGTAAGCTCTAGGGACTTTTGGTCTAGCCTCACCCGAGTTTAGGGACTTTTGGATGGCCTCACCCGAGTTTAGGGACTTTTGACTTAACCTCACTCGGTTATGAGACTTTTGGCCTTATCTCACCCATCTCAAGAGACTTTTGGCTCTACCTCACCCATCTCAAGGGACTTTCAGCACTACCTCACCTATCTTAAGGGACTTTCAGCACTACCTCACCCGAGTAATTCTCACAATCTAACACACAAGCACATTGGTAACAATGCATCATAGCAATAACATATGGCATATCTCACACAACAAGCATATACATAAACATACAATGACTATTACATCCAAGAATGCAACAAGAAAGAGTGGAAAGAGAGCTACCTTATGAGTCAACACAAGCTTTTCCTTTCAATCCCTCTTCTCCCTTCTTGGTTTCACACTCACACCTTGATGGAGGTGCTTCACTTGAGCCTAGACACAATCAAGAGTAAAGAATTACTCTCTTAAAATGTAACTCAACAGCTATTAAAGGTTCTTCAAAGCAAACCCTCCTTTCTCTCTCTCTCTCTAGAGTTTCATCAACTCTTCTTCTCTCTCAAGCTTTCATAGTAGTAGAATCATCATTCTCAAGGAAAACAAAGAAGTTCAAGAGTGTTTTCCACTTTTCCTCTTCTGACCTATGCCTAAAATCCAACTAATTTCACAAGCAAAACCATAGAAAGAGAGGGCAAAGAGAAGAGATCAGGATTCTAGGAAGAAAAGAGAGAAACTTGCTTACCTTTCCTTTGTTCTTTCCCCTTCTCTTGGTCTCTCTCACTCTCCACGCCTCTTTTCTCTCATTGGGTCGAAGTCTACGGCAAATAAGAGATAAAGAATGAGTTGGGTCGTTTAAGAAGTCAATTTTCTCGCTTTTTACTCTTTTCCGGACTGACCCTCACTATGGCGAAAATTAACCTTCGCTACGGCGAGCTCGTATCAGTCACCTTCGCTATGGCGAGGTTTAACTTTCGCTACGGCGAGCACGTATCAGTTCCCTTCGCTACGGCAAAGTTTAACCTTCGCTACGGCGAGTTCGTATCAGTTCCAGACTCCCACTTTCGCTATGGCGTACACTACGGCGAGTAGCTCCCTAGTTTTTGTATGGAATGCCCGCACTCGCTATAGCTAGAAGCATTTTCGCTATTGCGAATAGCTACTCTCGCTATAGCGAGACCATTTCTCACTATTGCGAGCAGACTTAGAAAAATTTCACGATTTCGAAAATTTTCAGCCTTCTTCTTCCTTTTCCTTTTCCCTTGTTCCCGGTTGTTACAACGTGACACCAAAATAAATTTTTTGATATGAAACAAAGCAAAATTTATCCCATTTTCCTTGCTTTTTCTATGGGAAGCTTATATGGATCATGATAGAATGCTTAAGAATGACATGAATATGGTGTTACACCACCATACTTCAATGGAAAATATTACTTTTATTGGAAAACAAGGATGAGAATATATATTCACTCAATTGACTAACTGGTCTAAGAAGTAATAGAGAATAACCCTAATATACCTAAAACTATAAATGTTATAATAAGAGAGATCATGGACAAACCTAGAGAATAATAGATAGAAAAAGATGTCAAGTTAGTTCAATGCAACGATTATGCCATCAATATTCTCTTTTATACTATCAGTGATGAAGAATATGATAAGATATCTAGCTGTGAGATGGCCTAACACATGTGGAAGGTGTAAAACTACTATTTTTCTAAAATACATTTATAACTTAATTTAGGATATTCAATAAATATCTAGGAGGATAATCAGATCTAGTTATATATATAAACAAATTAAGTCCATTAGGGAAAAACATTAAATGAAATAAAAATTCTTGTGTGACAGCATATAGTTGACTATAGAAAATAAATTCTATAGAACATGTTATAAATTTACAGAGGTTATCACATAAAAGTAAACAATGTCCAAAAATTATGAAATAATTTTCTCCAATAACTCAACTCACCAGCTGATCACATAATTAATTTGGGCCCAAAGGAATTATGTTTTGACCTTTAAACAGGTTTTGCTTTCAAAATAATCCCTAGAGTTCTCTATTTTTGCTTATCTAATTTTGGGGCACACTATATGAGGCATCAAACCAATTTAGAAAAATCCCAAACACTTTAGATCTATCCCTTTATATATTGGCAACCTTAAAAATAAATTTAGGCCATAAAGTTTGAGGTTTAGACCCTTTGCTCAATAAGATTTCACAAAGAGGTTTGTTGGGTGTTTAAAATAAAGGACAGATTTTGAGATTTTATTTGGGCCATCAAATGGGCTCCAATTGAGCTAAAAATTTGTCCTTTCTAATATCTCCATAGGGTTTCAGGGCAAAACAATATTGTTTACTATTTTAATAAATTTGGACAACATAGTTACCTTGCTTCTAGTCAAAATAGAAATTTGTGGTTTCCTCAAGTATACCTTCCTAAAATGTTATTTTGACAATTTACAACCATTTCCCTATCTCATTCAACATTTCAAACATCTAATACTTCATATCATGTATCAAGAATCCCTTTCCACAATTTAACACAAATTTTCTTCTTTCTCAACTTAAGTTTAAATCACGGCATCATATGGTTTCCATATCACATTTCCCATCCAAAAATCTCTAGATATTTAAAGTAAGGTATATCAACTTCATAGGCATTTACATACATAAAAATTCACTATAAGGTCACTATACATGCTTGCAATCATAAAATTGGCATTTGTTACTAACACCTATGCACACCAAAAGGTAACATATTTACAACTAGAGTCTTATATTCATAATTTTACATGCCAACATCATATCAACATCTACAAATTACATTCCCAACTATACCAATCATCCTTAGGTGGCTCCTTGCACTTAGATGTACCTGAAAACTTGTTAGTTATAAAGATGAGATTTTCATCCCAATAGTTGTTATATCATTCAGAATCATACCAAACAATTTCACATAGTTAATCATACCATGTAACATAATTAGAAAGGATCAACTTTTGGACCCCAATTTGGCTCTCCTCATGTTATTATCCCATACCAATAACATGCCACATAGAAGCTATATAACTGGCCAATTACACATAAACAAGCAACCTTTGGCTTATTCATGCATAGCTTATGGAAGATAGTCCTTTATCTCAACCAACTATGAGAGACAACCAAACCACGTACCAGCATACATTATCATTCAAACATGATCAACATAAAGATATAAAAGAAATAAAATAACAACTACCTTATCTCCAAGAACATAAAGAGTCTTCAAGGTTCTTTTCCTCAATAGCACAAGTTGTTAACCACCCAATTACACAATAACATAAAATTATCTATCTTTACATTAAGCAAATGCCTTAAAGAAACATTTTAGCCAAAATCTATCAAGACTACCAAGATTTAAGTCTCTTCCAACTTGATGTTTACATACCAAATTCATGCCAATTTATTTTTATTAAGCTCCTATGGTCCTAGTTTCATTCCCAATCCTTCTAAGTCTTAAATTAAGATCAAAACCATAACTAAACTAGTCTTATTCATAAACCCTTCATTATTTAAGACACTTCAAATTTCCAATTTTCATACTAATGGTTCTCAATTCCATTTCTTATTACGTTCCAGCTAATTTTGAGTCAAGAAACACACTAGGACCAATAATTTACCAAGTGAAAGCATGGATTCTCCTACCCACTACACTAAAATTTTCAAACTCTAGGCCTCCTTCTACACTAATTTTTAGCAATCAAACCACATCAAATTTATGCTCAAATTGTAAAGAATTACCTCCTCTTTTTTCTCCCACCTTTAGCTCTTTCAAAACCCTTGGTCAACCCTTGAATTTTTGGTTAAACCTAAGCATTTGAGAAAATTAATTAGTTCATATAGAAGCCATTGATAACTTCTACAATCTTTCCAAATAGGTTTAGATGAGAAAGGGAGAAGAAGGATAACATCCAGTTTCTCCGTAAATGTACGAAACTCACCAGATATAAAAGAAAGCCCTCCAAATAAAATGATTTGAAGCTAAATAAAATTATAAAAAAATTATAAATAATGAAAAATGAGGATCTAAGGTTCAAGGTACCTAGAAACCTGAGCCAAAGAAGTTAAGAAAATTGCAAAAATAAGTTAGGGCATTTTCGTAATTTTTGAAAAATTTTGGAAAACTCATAAGAGGGTTTTTTAAATAAAAAATTTGAGCTTTCTGGGGTTCTCAGAGGCCTTGAAAATCATGAAAGTTCCTAGAATAGTTAAAACTCTAGTGAGCAATTTAGGCAAAGGGTTTACTAAAATTTTGACCGAATTATTTAGAATAGATTTAAATCCAATTTAAGTGAAACCAAAAGCATTTTATAAGTTAGAAGACCTAAATTTTATACTAAAAAAGATACTTCTCAAAAAGAAGTTGAAATGAGGCCAAACAAAGAAATCATGATTTAGAGACTAAAATGAAAAGTGAAAAAGTGTGTTAACTTTACTTTTATGCATCTTAAATCACATTCCCCACTTCCTCTAGCCCTTAACTAACATATGTCTGCCGAAAAACCAGAGAAGAGACTAGCTTCAAGAGGAACCTAAAAAGGGAGCAAAGGAGGAAGGAAAAACTTGCAAAAAGGTAAAAGAAAAAAAAAGTCTAGTTTTTCATGCTCCTTCCTTCTTTAATGTTATTCCTCTCCTCTTCCTCTTCCTTCCTATAATTTTTATGACTCATATGTGTCACACCCGAAAATGCGACCGCGTAGCGCCTTTAAAAAGAAATCAAAATTGAATTTGTTTTTATTGGAAATGAAGAAATAGGTAAGAATAGATAGGGTTCAGGAGTCGCCACTGAAATTTTAATTTTTGAAAAGGCAAAACTTTGGAAAAGCCTTTTTGTGAGAAAAATGGTCTGCGAATCAGAAAATGGATTCGGGGGTCGATTGTGAGTGGGGAAGGTGTTAGGCACCCCACTACACCCGTTCTTAAGAACGGTTACCCTAAGTTAGTTGTGCAAAATTAATATAGCCTCTATTCTATTTTAATTCTCCCTAACTAACCACATGCAAAGACCAGAAGGAAAAATTTAAGGGAATAAAATTTAAGAGAAGAAAGAAATCTAAAAGCAAAACAAAAAGGAATTCAAAGAATAGAATAAAGAAAAGGGAATAAAATAAAAGAAATTAAGAAAATAATATTAAGAAAATAAAATTAAGAGAAAATAATTATTTACAAAAGCGGACTTGACCTAAGATGAGAGCTTAGGGCGTACGTACCCTTTGAAAGGGATCAAAGTCTACGTAGTTCGGCTGAAAATTGTATTTGTTAGTTGGTGTTTGTCCGTTTGTTTTATGTTTTTGTTTTTACCTTTTTTCTTGGTTGTTTTTTTTTGTTGTCTTGTTTTTATTTGTGTTTTTGTTTTTGTTTTTGTTCTTTATTCTTTAATTTTTGCAAAAGGACAAAGGAAATAAAAATTACTTTTTCCTTTAACAAATAAAACGAATTTTGAAATTAATTGATGTGTTTTGATTTGTTAAAGGTAAATTTAATTTTGCTTTCCTTGCACTTTCAATTTTTTTCTCTCTTTTTTTTTTTCATCATTTTATGTTTTTTCCATTTTTCTCTCTCTATCTCTTTTTATCATTGTTTTGTTTAATTTTTGTTTTGTTTTGTCATTATTTATTTTATTTTTTGTTTTTTTTACCTCTGTTTTATTTTATTTTTTTGGACTCTATTTTGTTCTTTTTCTTTTTGTTTTGTTTTTGTTTTTATTCTTTGCCTTTGTTTTTGTTTTAATTTTGCATTGTGTTTTTGTTTTTGTTTTGTTTTTATTTCTTTTTGTTATTATTCTTTGTTTTTTATTTCTATTTCTTTTTGGTTTTTCTTTTGGTTTTGTTATTATTGTTTTTTTTTCTATTTGTTTCTTTTTTTGGTTAACTTTTATTTTTGTGTTCTATTTTTCCTTCTTTCTTTTTTGTTTTTAGTTCTATTTATTTTTGTTTGTTTGTTGTTTGTTTGTTTTTTTTTTTTTTTTTTTGATGAAAAGATAGAGAAAACAAAAATCATTTTTCTCTTTTTCCAAATAAAACGAATTTAAAATTAGTTGATGTATTTTAATTTACTAAAAGTGAGATTAATTTTATTTCTTTACCTTTATTGTATTTTTAATTTTTCTCTTTTTTATCATTTTTTCTTGTTTTCAATTTTTTCTCTTTTTCTCTTTTTTCTTCTTTTTTGTTTGGTTTTCTTTTGAAAAACAAAATTATATGCGGGCCATTGAAACCCAAGACTTATTAAAATACAAATTTAATACCTAAAAGATAACAAGGAGGCTTATTGCCATCACATGGCCTTTTGGTCTATTCCTATGTGCCCGAGGGGACAAGAAATCCCACACAGCAATTCTAAAAGAGAAAATAAAAATTAAATTAAAACAAAAATATTCATAAGCTTGTAACATTTGTTTTGATTGTGTGTGCTTGTGTCTAGCCAGCTAAATAACATGCCTTAATACATTTCAAGTACAAGAAAACAAAGTCAAACCAATTGACTTTACTATGTTATCCAATCCGGTTTCATCTGCTACAGTGCAACCATCCCTTTGATCTTTGTTCAATTCTTGGTAAGTCTCCTCAATCGTTTAACATCCTCAAGCAAGACTCATGCAAAAGAGATAAAAAGGATGGGGGTTTAAATTCTAGGCCATTATTTATTTTTCTAAAAAAAAAATCAATGGATCAATGTTTGAACATACTCCACATGTGACAAAACTTTTTTTTAATTTCAATCAGACCAACAGCCATGTTACTGTGAACATAATGAAAACTTTAGAACAACAACTAATGAACCTACGTAAAATTCATAGTAACATGGACACACTTGTTCTATTAATTTCTTAGCAGGGTCAGATTACAGATCAAGGAAGATTTCTAATCAAATGTGCTTAGCCATTAACCACAATCCATTCCCAAACATATGACGAAATACTTGAAAATTAATCTGAAACATTTAGTACAAACCAGCCACAAATTTCTCAAACTTAGCCAGATACAATCCTAAATTATTTGACTCTAACGTCATAACCCATTCAAAACCATCAGAACCACAAGGCGAAATTCCCTCTCACTCAAGACACATAGCGAGACAAGCTAGTTGATACCTTCTTGTGCACAACAGGGCGCCACATTTTATCAAAGATTGGGTGCAAACGTTATTAACAAAAAGGAATATATCACACAGACACCTGGGCCGTCATCTCATCCGAAAGAAAATACATCAAGACTCAATACTACATCTACAAATCCAATAACAGAACTTTCTAATTCCATGCCTTGAATTTCAAAACCACATGAATTGCACCATTTAGGCAGAAAGCAAAACTGAGGCATATATCAGAGCAACCTAATCATGAGCTACCACAATCAAATACATCAAACACTTTAACCCAACACCCGAGATTCAAGGAACATGATTTCTCAAATTAACGAGACCTAAAGAAACTCAGATCTCAGCACCAAAATAATTGTGTTAGGCCATACACGAAGCACAGGAGATGGGAACCCTAACACTCAAAAACAGAAAATGTGTGTGGCTCCATTCTTTCAAAATCGAAAATGGAAAACCTATGAAATATATCCCTAGATCCCTTGAAGTGAATTTGATAGCTCATTTGAAACAGACAACCAAACTCGGGAAGTATGGTCTTTCAGACTAATTAGACAAACAAACGACAATCCAAACCGCATGAATTGGGAACTCAAATAATCAGCACTCAACATTAATCGAATCAAGACAAAAAAAACTTCGGATTTCAGCACCCAGTTCCATGATTTCAGAATCGAAAATGAAGAGCATGAGAACATACCTTTCGAACTCCCGCTTCAACGTTCAAAAAGTCCAGTGGTTTCTTTCATTGATCAAATCCCACTAACACTGAGTCACCCAATCTGTACTCGAACCTGGTTCGTGTCCTTCACTCGGAGTCCTCCCTTGCTCTCACTCGGTCTCCATCTCGATTTTCCCTTACTCCGAAGACTTCACAAACTTCCTCTCCAGGAAAGACAAGAAAACCCAGAAAAAAAAAAAAAGAAACCCCTCAATCTCTCCGTTCTCCTTCTCCTATTTTCGGCCTCTTCACAATCTCTCCTCTCGAAGCCAACCAGAGCCTCCTCCTCTCCTTTGGTTCTCTCTACTTGAAATCGGATTCCAAAAAATGAAAAACCCCCCGCTTCTCTTCTCCTCTATTCTCCGTCTCTCTGCTTCCTTTCATTCGTTCTCCATGCCCCGTCTCTCTGTTTCTGTCTGCCTCTCTCCCCTGTCCCCTCTTTCTGCCTGTGTGTGTCTACCCAAGCATCGAATCCCTTACTCCTCACTCAGTCTCGCCTCTCGTGTCTCCCCTTTCTGTCTGTGTGTGTCTGCTCGAGCATCGAATCCCCTGCTCCTCACTCAGTCTCGCCTCTCGTGTCTCTTCAATCCCATTTCAGGTCCCTCTCTCGCTTTCGGCCTCTCTTCTCCTTCCTCAACCTAGAATCCCCCTGCCTCTCTTTATGCTTTTTTCTCCCCCCTTTTCTCTCACCCAATTCCTTCCTTTTATAGCCGACTCGAAAGAGGGTTTCACCCTCTTTCGTGCGTGTCTTCGTACCTCTGTCTCTGAGTGTGCCTGGTCCCCCTCTACCAGCCTCTGCTCCATTAGCTCCCCTTTTTCCGTACTCAAGTGGTGCTCCTTCCCCGTCCTCTCTCTTTTGGGCGCGTACGAGTGTCTCGCATCCACATTTGGGAGCGCTGTGAGCTCCGTTCGTGAGTGAGAGAGTAGTCTTTTGGATACCAAAACTAGGGACCAGCAGCGGGTAGGGTTTTTCTTTCGTTAGGTTTCGTTTTGGGTTTTCATTCGGGTTAGCGAAGTGGGGGGATCCGGAATCGTGGGCTGGGCGAAAATGGGCCTCTATTTCCTTAACCGGTTCCTCCAACATAGGCTTCCATTCTTTGGGCTTCTTCTTTCTCTCTTTTTTTTTTTTTAGTTCCAGCCCAATTCTGAATTAGCTTTGGGTTTTTTTCTTTTTAACTTTTTCTTCCCTTCATTTTTTCTTTTCTTTTCCTAGTCTTTTTTTTTTATTTTTTTTTTTCAGATTTCTATTATTTCCTCCTTGATTTATCTTTTTGTTCCAATTTTGGGGTTGATGGACCTTTACCTTGTTTTATTTTATTTTTTTACTTTTATTGTTTTTTTTTTTTTAGTTTGGGTTCTTTTCCTTTAATTTTTTTTTTTGGATTTGTTGGGTTAAAAGGATCTATTTGATTTTTGTCTTTCTTTTTTTTTGTTTTCTATTTGTTTTTTTTATTTTCATATATATATTTTTTTAATTTAATTTTATCATTATTTTTGGAGCTTGCCCAGACAAAATACGGTGTTCACAATATGGGGCTATTTTGGGACTGGTTCAGAGGAGAGAGTTTAGAATCTCAAGGAGAAGCTTGAAGCAATAGAAAGAGCTTTTGAAAAAGTCTTGAAATAAGGTAACTATCATAGCTTGTCTTGCTTCTTCTTAGTTGTTCCTCCCATGACCATTTTGTCCCATCTAGAGCCCATCTAAGAGGAGATGAATTCTGACCCAACCAAGGAAAAGACATAGGTTTTAGAGTGTGAGGAACAAGAATATGTAAAGAAATCTAATTAAGATGCATTAGAAAACAAGTTATCAAAGCTAAGGATTCACTTGCACCTTGACATATAAGAAGCTTTCTAGTGCTATTTTAAATTATCTAAGAGTATATATGAGTTCCCAAGATATCTAAAAAGCCTTCCAAATGCCATTCCCTTTGAGAAAAGTTGCAAAAGTCTATGGGCTCAACACCAATGCTCATGTCTCAAGCAAATCATGATGAGGCACTTAGAGAGTATTTTAAATTGTTCTAAGCCTAGATGGGACTAGATATGATAGAAGAACATCAAAGGAAGCCTTGAAAAAAATTTAAAAGCCTTAGTTTGTGAGATAGAGGTGTAGGCTCCATAATAAGACATAAAGAAGTAACTTATAGATAGACTCCTTAAAATGGATTTGTGATGACTCCAAGGAGTGTAAATAGAGTCAAGAGACCTAGATTGAAGGAAAAAATGGAGCTAAGATCTTGAATTCCACTAGTTGCTTCATTGTGTCTTATATGGAAGCATAATAGAGTCATATGATAAAGTAGCTTTACATAGAGCTTGCATAAGGCTAAAGCTTGTTCCCATGAGTAATTCATGTCTCATTTGATGTGTCTAGGCCAATAGGATCAAGTGCTATCCAATTTCATAAGTTTGGCCAAAAAAGGGAAGATAAGTTTAAGGAAAAAGTATGATGTTCTTACTTCAAGGTTTCTTTCTAACATTTCTCACATGCGTACCTTGGATGTTTATTTGTCTTTAAGTGCTTGTGTATATGTTTGAACTATGAAATATATTTCTACCAATTGCTTACTTGCTATGGTAACATTATGCATCTTAAAATTAGTTTATAAATGTATTTTGGCTTGAATGGGTATGGTTAAGCCAAAAGTCCTTTAGCATGAGTAAGGATGAGCCAAAAGTCCTGAGAAGAGTGAGACTAAGTCAAAAGTTCCTTGAAAGTGGGTGAGGCTAGACCAATACCCTTGAAAGCCTATATTTGATATGTATGAACTCACATGACCAAGAAAATGTTTTATGTATGTTCATAAGAAGCTTGTATGATATGCATGCATTCTTTGATATATTTTAGCATCTATTATGTATGTTTGAAAGGGTAAACAATTATTGAGATTCTTTGAATCTCACTCTTCCCCTTCATATGTCTAGGTGAGCCAAGTGGATCAAAGAATGGATGCCAAAGGTCTTGAAGCATGGCACTTTGACAAAGGAGTAGAGAAATAAACATTTTAACAGCATATTGATGTCAAGAATTGTATCCAAATGATGTATATAATATGTAACCTCTTGGGCAAGTTTAAATGCATGTATTTATGATGTGTATATCAATCTTGAAGCTAGATAATTGCATATGTTGGAGATTGACATCCTAGCATCATGGTATACATGTGTATAGATATGAGTAGCACAGTGAAATTTAACTCTATAGTGATTTGGATCATTTTTCATGCTTTTATATGTTATAATTATACTTTTGGATGTGCCCAAGTGACTATGAAATGAGAGTAAAGCTTTTTGGTGCCTTGAGATACCAATTTGGACTTCAAAAGTGACCATTATGTGTGCTGAACCAAAGTCTGACCAAATAAGTGAGTTTTTCTATACAATTTGGCCAACAAATAGGTCTCATCTAGAGCTTTTCACAAGTTAAAGATCACTTAATTTTGAGCTCTAGAGAATTTATTATAATTTTTCAAACTTGGCCAAATTATGTAGAAATGATATGTGCACTGTTCATATAATTAGTTTGCTTCTTTGTGTTACATATAGGTCAAAATGAAGTCCAATACTTATAAAATTTTACAGGCATAAACTAGATATCATAAGATTTCCATAGCCACTAAGATTATCTCATTTGAATTTCTTTAGAGTGAGAACCAAATTTTTGAAGTGGCATGATAGTACCAGTAATGTAGCTTGACCTCTAGTATTGTTCCATCAATTTTTGTAGGCTAAATGCTAGTGCATTAGTCTAGAATTATTTTTAGTCATTATTTAACATTTAGATCTTTCCATAATGGTATTGGTTTCTTGATTTTAATTTTTGTAGAATTAGTTACAAAGTTTTAAAGTTTGCACCAGAAAGCTAGACATGCCAACCCGAGAGCAAAACTTGATTTTTCTGATATATTGCTTCATACCTAAAATAAATGATATGAATTATGATGTTCATGACTTGAATGGATATGTTATGAATAGAAAATGATATTGATGAGTTTATATGTTCTCTAAAGCTATAAATCATGTAAGTGGCCTCTAAATTACATAATTTTCCATGTGTGAAAGTGTATGTTTTCTTACAAATCTCTTTCAATATGCATGGGATATGTTGAGATAGCTTATGGGGCAATTGTTTGAGAGCTAAGAGGTTAAAGTATTACAAGAAGTACCTTAAAATTACCTTGGAAAATTTCTCTCTTCTTATAGTTTAAGAAGCCACGGAAGCACCTCCATTTTCTCTTTCTTGCTTCAAAGTTTCAGCCAAATGGTGTACAGGAGATGACAACTCTTTTTGTTGCTTTTATGTGACTAGAATGTGTTTATAAAAATGACAAGAGATTGGCTATTTAAAAGTCAGATATAAGACTAACTTCTAATTGGTGGATACTTTCACCTTTAAGACATAATTTCTCTAAATCCCATTTCTACCCTTGCCTTTTTACTTTTAATCCCACATATATCCCATCATTTATAATAATTAATTTACTAATTATATATTTTGAAATTCTTAAATTAAAATTCTCAATTGATTTTTGAAATATATATTCATATAATATCCCAATTTATTTAACTAAAACAAACTTAAATTAATTACACTAAAATATTACCTAATCTTAAAATTTCAAAATTTTACATTTAACTAACATTGTAATTCATCTAATTAAATTAATTTAAAACTATTTGCCTTAAAATATTATCTTACTATAATATTTCAAATTTCATCCATAAAATCCTAAAATATTATTTCTAAGAATTTGGGTACAACTAAATTAGGAAAAATTCCTAGATGTTACAGAAGAAATTTGAGGTCACTCATGAAAAAACCTCAAATATAAAAGAGAGCAATCTCAAAACCCTCACATATGAGTATGAGATGTTTGATATGAAAAATAATGAGGGTATAGAAGATATATATACAAGATTTGCCAAGTTAGTAAGAGATCAAAATTTCTTTGTAATGTCTATACCAATGGTAAACTAAATTGCAAAATCCGTAATATTCTTTCTCAAAGGTGGTAATCCAAAGTAAACTCTATTAAAAGTAGTAAATGTCTCAACACTATGGCCTATGATGAGGCATGAGGCATCCTTATCGCTTATCAAAAGAACCATATCAAGAGGTACAAGAAAAGAAAGCAGACAAAGGTTACATTAAAAGCTTTGGCTACTGAGCAACAATTAACTAACAAAGATAGTGGTGATATAAAGAATGAAGACTTAGCATTTTTTACAAAGAAGTTAAAGAAGTATGCTGAGAAAAGAAAGCTACACTAAAAGAATAAAAGGAACATATCAAAAATCACCTTTAAGAAATAGAGCCAAGTAAAAGGATAGTAACATGCTATGAATGTTGGAAGAAGGGGCACATCAGATCTGAATGCCCCTAACTAAAGAAGAAGCTAGTAAAATCCTACGAGAAGAGGAAAGCAATGGTAGCATAGAGTGATAATGATAATGAAGATGAAAAGCTAAAACAAAATATAGCAAATATATGTTTCATAGCTTTTGAAAATAATGAGGTACAAGTTAAACCCTCTTCATCTTACGATAAATTCAATGAAACCTTTAATGACCTCTTTGTTGATTTTAAAATTTTGTTCTACAAGTACAAGAATCAACTTAAAATTAACTCCAAACTTGAAGAGAATATTCAAATTCTTGAAAGCAAGCTAGAGTTAGCTCTCACAAAAAATAAAACTTTAAAATAGCAAGTTAAAATCTTAACTAAAAATTTTAGTTAACTTTGTGAAAGGTAAAGGGAATATAAATATGTTGTTTGGAGAACAAAAAACATATGTTTGATGTAACAACCGGGAAAAAGGGAAAGAAAGAAAATGAAAGTTAGAAAAATTCGAAATCTGGAAATTTTGCCAAGTCCTCTCGCAATAGCGAGAAATTGTCTCGCTACAGCGAGAGAGCTAGTTCGCAACAGCGAAGGCGATTCTAGCTATAGCGAGTGCTGGCAGCAGCCCATACAAAAACCAGGGAGTTGCCCGCTGTAGCGTGCGCCATAGCGAAAGTGAAGTCTGGAACTAACGCGATTTCGCCATAGCGAGTGGTAAATCTCGCCATAGCGAAGGGAACTGACGCGATCTCGCCGTAGCGAAGGCTACACCTCGCCATAGCGAAGCCAGATTACACGAGCTCGCTAAAGCGAAGGTTAATTTTCACCGTAGCGAGGGTCAGTCCGAAAGAGAGTAAATAGCGAGAATCAGACTTCATTAAACGCCCAAACTCATTTCTTCTCTCATATCTGCCCTAAACTTCGACCCAAAGAGAGAAAAGAGGCATGGAGAGTGTGAGAGATCAAGAGAAGGAGGAAGATCAAGGGAAAGGTAAGGTAACTTCTCCCATTTCTTCTTAGAACTCTGATCCCCTCCCTTTGCCCTCTCTTTCTGCGATTTTATTTGTGAAAATGGACAGATTTTGGGCATGGGTCAGAAGAGGGAAAGTGAAAAACTCTTTTAAATCCTTGAGTTTTCTTTGAAAATGAGGTTTTCCACTACCATGGGAGCTTGAGAGAGAGAAAGGGTTAATGGCATTCTAGAGAGAGAACCCTAGGTTGTATGTGATAGAAGGGTTGCTCTAAATTAAATTATAAGAGAGTAATTCCATGCTTTTTAATTGTGTCTAGGCTCAAGAGAAACACCTCCATCAAGGTGTGATTATGAACCTAAGGAGGGAGAGGAGAAATTGAAAGGAAAAGCTAGTGTTGGCTTTGGCTCCAAAGGTAGCTCTCTCTTTCACTCTTTCTTGTTGCATTCTTGGATATGATAGTCATTGTATGATTATGTATATGCTTGTTGTATGGAATATGCCATATGTTATTGCTTTGATGCATTGATGTCAATATGCTTGTGTGTTGAAATGTGAGAATTACTCGGATGCGGTAGCGCCGAAAGTCCCTTGAGATGGGTGAGGTGAAGCCGAAAGTCCCTTGAGATAGGTGAGACAAGGCCAAAAGTCTCAAACGAGTGAGGCCAAGTCAAAAGTCCTTAAACTCGGGTGAGGCTATCCAAAAGTCCCTAGACTCGGGTGAGGCAAGACCAAAAGTCCCTGGAGCCCATTTTTGGCATTGTTGTGATTCCATAGCATGTACAATGTGTGTTGGATGATTGAGAATGGCTAAGTGCTTATTCACATGCTTTGACTTGTTATATGCCTTGATTGTTTACTTGATTGAGTGCATGAGCTACTGAGATTCCCTGAATCTCACCCCTTTCCCCTCCCAACTAATATGCTAGGTGAAGCTCAAGGAGAACCGAGCACACACCAAGGAGCCTAGGAGCATGTATAGGAAAATATTAGTTTTATTTTGATCATTTTGATGTAAAGTGGTGCCAAATGAAGATGTGCCCACTATTTTTGAGATGTAAAGGTTGTAACACATGTATAAATATGAAAGGATATTGTATGAACTATGTTTATAGCCAAATGAATGGAAATGTAGGTTTTACCCCTTTTGATACATGAAGGTAGTAGTGTATTTTTAGCCGTAGCATAGTGAAAACGGAATGTATGTTGATTTGGACCATATGGACTTATTATATATCCTAGTTTTATGCTTTTAAACTTGTCCATGAGTGGCTAGAGTGTGTGAGAGGCTATCTAGACCCGTTTTGGACCTATGGGGTGCCAAAACCGGTATTTTTGTGAGCTCTGTCAAAGTATGACCGGATGAGCTCCGTTTGCCATGAAATTTGGCATGCCTCTAGAGTTTGTAGAAAGATTCTTGAGAAGCTAAAGTTGGTAATATTCGGAGGATTATAGAATATTTGGAGAATTGTTGAATTTGGAAAAATTCAAGGGATTGGTCATGTACTGTTCATACAACCAGAAAATGAAATCTGTGGCATTCTTAGACCAAATGGATTCCAAATGTGGTGAAATTTTATACACATAAACTAGACCACCACAGTAAATTATAGGAATTAGAATCACCCAAATTGGAGGTCTGTAGAGAGAGATTGAACCGTCTGAAGTTTTGTATCAGCATCAGGGAGCTCTCCTGACCCCCGTCACTGTTCCATCGGTTTTCCGGGTGCAGGAGCTACTGAACTGATCTAGAATTATTTTTATCCTCTATTAGACATCCGTATCTTTCTAAATTGGTATAATGTGCCCAGATTGGATTTTTGTGGATTTAGTTATGAATTTTCCAAAGTCATGACAGCAAGCTACACCAGAAACAGTGACAGCTGGACCTCCCTCTTGAGAAGCTAAAGTTGGTAATATTCGGAGGATTATAGAATATTTGGAGAATTGTTGAATTTGGGAAAATTCAAGGGATTGGTCATGTACTGTTCATACAACCAGAAAATGAAATCTGTGGCATTCTTAGACCAAATGGATTCCAAATGTGGTGAAATTTTATACACATAAACTAGACCACCACAGTAAATTATAGGAATTGGAATCACCCAAATTGGAGGTCTGTAGAGAGAGATTGAACCGTCTGAAGTTTTGTATCAGCATCAGGGAGCTCTCCTGACCCCCGTCACTGTTCCATCGGTTTTCTGGGTGCAGGAGCTACTGAACTGATCTAGAATTATTTTTATCCTCTATTAGACATCCGTATCTTTCTAAATTGGTATAATGTGCCCAGATTGGATTTTTGTGGATTTAGTTATGAATTTTCCAAAGTCATGACAGCAAGCTGCACCAGAAACAGTGACAGCTGGACCTCCCTCCCATTTTCGATGTCAAACATGGTCCAAATGCTGAGATTTTGATTGGGAATGATTTTTAGTGTAAAGACAACACTTAGAGCTTTCTAGAAAGCTAAATTTTTCTGCATTCCCATTTTTCTACAATTTCTTATGATTTTCCAAAGTTAGAGCCAAAATAAGACTTTTGGGCACAAGTGAGAAAAGTGCATTTTCTGGTTTTTGGCTCCATACCTGTGGCTTATAGTTTGTTTTATGCTATGTCTGAGTTGGATAAGTGGAGTTTGAGTTGAAAATGCGAATGATGGGTTCACAGGACCCACGGGGCAAAAGATGAGTATATGAAACCCCGGTTCATAGCATGTAAATGCCACGGAAGAGTAGTGATTCTTTGGAAATCTTATGGAACCGAGCCCTGTGAGAGGCTAGGTAGTGGTAGTAGATTAAGGTGTCACATTTGATAAATTAGGAATCGATCATAAAAAAGATGTTAGGTTGTATCAAAATTTCTTTGTTAAATCTTCATCCTTTATTTCTTGTCTCTTCTACAATCAATTTGGTCATGCTTGTTTTAAGTGCAAATTTAAGAAGAAAAAATGGTTTAGGTTCCAAAAGGTATTGTTGGGCCTAAAACTAATCTTAAATGACCCAAAAAGATTTAGGTACCTAAAAAAGACTGAACTACCTAGAGGTATGCTTAAACGAAAGGATATCAAAACATGAGTGGTTTTTAGACAATAATTGTTCTTGGCACATAATTAGAGATCCATCTAAGTTTCTATCCTTCATCCACAAAGATAGAGGATCAGTCACATTTAGTGATGGAGGTTAAAGTAAAATCATTAGGAGTGGTAAAGTTGAGTTAAGTGATAATTAATGTATTGATGATGTTTGCTTAGCTAATGGTCTGAAACATAAGTTACTTAGCATAAGTCAATTATATGATAAAGGCTATTAAGTAGTGTTTGAGTCCATGCAATGCACAATCTATCATAATGACACCACCATGTTTGTGAGATAAAGAGTTAAGAACATTTCTATTCTTAGACTAAGTATCTTGAGCTCAAAGAACATGATAGGTCTCTCCTCCATTTGCAATGATCAATGGTTATGGCATAAAAAGCTTAGTCATGCAAATATGCATACTATATCTAAATTATTTAAGTCTAACCTTGTCAGAGGATTTCCCAAGCTAGATTTTGAAAAACAACATTTATATGATATATGTCAAATGGGAAAGCAAACAAGATCTTTCTTTAAATCAAAGGAAGTTATGTTCTCAACTTATCCCCTTCAATTGTTGGACATAGATCTCTTTAGCCCTATATAAACTTGAAGCCTTAGTGGCAAAAGCTGTACATTTGTTATTATTAATAACTATTATAGGTTCACTTAAGTTCTTTTTTATTTTTGGGCCTGTAAGGATGACATATTTAAGAATTTGAGGTCTTTTGTAGAAAGATTCAAAGAGAGCAAGGTGTTTAATCTTAAGTATGCAAAGTGATCATAGTAAGAAATTTGAGAATAAATTGTTTGAAAATTTCTATAACAAGCAAGGTTTTACCTATAACTTTTCAATGCTTAGGACTCCTCAGCAAAATAGAGTCGTTGAAAGGAAGAATCGCACCTTTTAAGATATGGCAAAGACTATACTCATCAATAATGATCTTCAAAATACTTTTAAACTGAAACCATAAAAATTGCTTGCTATCTCCTAAATCGATGTCTTATTAGGCACATTTTTAAAAAAACTGTATATGAATTATAGAAAGGAAGGAAGTCTAACATTAGTTATTTTCATATTCTTGGTTGTAAGCATTTTATTCATAATAATGGTAGATATAACATGGGTAAATTTGATGCACGTAATGATGAAGGCATTTTCTTGCATTACTCTACCACTAATAAAGCATATAGATTCTATAATAAACAAATTATAGTAGTAAAAAAATCTAAGCATATTGTTATTTATCAATATAATCCCTCCTTTGATAAGATGTGTAAGGTTAGATAAGAATGAAGAATTAGCAAGAATAAATAATTAGAGGCAGACTATTACTGGAGTTTAGGAAAGAAGGAATAACCCCTTATGCAAGTCTACTCAGAATTGCAAACAAAAGCTAAAGTGAACTCAACTTAACTAGGAATGAACTCAACCCTCAAGCAAATGAACTTCAAATTATTAACAAAGATTAGAGCATACAGCCAATAAAGGAATTAGCCAACTACAAATTTATGAAGAAAGCAGCAGTAAAGTGCAAAATCTTCTAATTGATCAAGGTGCTAAGTCCTTATCCTTAACGTAAGATACAAGTCAAGATACTGCAAGACGAGATATCAACAAAAGTGGAAGCGCTTTATATCCTACCCAATGTAATATATCCTTAGAGACCCAAGTGACGGATGATGTACAAGATCATCATTTAAGCATTATTGCAACAACCTTGTTCTACTTTCACAAATAGAGCCCAAAACAATTGAAGAAGCTCTTAGCAATGAAGGTTAGATTGTGGCAATACAAGAACAATTAAACCAATTTGAAAGAAATCAAGTGTAAGAGCTAGTAAAGCTACCTGAAGGAGCTTCAATCATCAGCGCAAAATAGGTCTTCTATAATAAGCTAGATGAGCAAGATATAATATTAAAAAAAAAGGCCATGCTTATGGCCAAAGGTTTCACTCAATAAGAGAAATAGACTATAATGAAACCTACATCCTTGCTGTTAGACTTGAATCTATTAGAATGCTACTTGCCTATACTTTATATATGAAATTTAAATTGTTTTAAATGGATGTAAAAAGTGTTTTTCTTAATGGTTTTATAAATAAAGAAGTGTATGTCAAGCAACCTCTCAAATTAAAAAATAATAAGTTGCCAAATCATGTTATAAACTCACTAAGGCTTTTTATACCTTGAAATAAGCTCCTAAAGCTTGGCATTAAAGGTTGAACACTTTTCTCCTAAGAAATGAGTTTTCAAGAAAAAAAGTTAATACCACTCTCTTCATAAAAAGAACTAAAATGGATTTTTTTACTTGTAAAAATATATGTAAATGATATTATATTTGATAGTACTAATGAGTTTTTGTGCAAAGATTTTTTTAAACTAATAAATGGATATTTGAAATGAGCATGATAGGTGAGATGAACTTCTTCCTTGACTTTAAATCAAATAAATCTAAGAAGAAAATTTGATCAATTAAGCTAAATACACAAATTAGTTTATTAAAAAGTATGAATTTGAAAATTGTAAACCAATTGGTACTACGATGTGTCCCTTCTCAAATTTAGACAAGGATGAATAAGGTAAGGATTTTGATAAGAAAAAGTATAAAGGTATGATTGGTTCATTGCTTAACTACAAGTAGACTTGATATAATGTTTATTGTCTGTAAATGTGCCAAATTTCAAGCTAATCCAAAAGAGTTGAATTTTATGACATTTAAATGAATCTTTAGGTATCTTGTAGGTACTTAGAATCATGGTTTGTGGTATCTTCCAACTAATTTTTTTGATTTAGTAGGATATGTAAATGCAAATTTTGTAAGTGACAAATTAAATAGGAAAAGCACTAATAGATATTGCTAGTTACTTAGAAATGCACTAGTGTCCTAGTTTAATAAGAAGCAATGTTCAGTAGCCTTCTCGATTGTTGAAGTAAAGTATTTGGTTATAAGAAACTATTGTACTCAACTCTTATAGATGAAGTAGCAACTTAAGGATTACTCATTGCATTACAATCACATTTCCATATTCTACGACAATTCAAGTGCAATTTGTTTTTTGAAAAATCTTGTTCATTACTCGCAAATAAATCACATAGAAATAAAGCATCATTTCATAAGATATCATTTTCAAATAGGTAATGTGGAGTTATCATATGTCCAAACTAAACAACAAATTGCCAATATTTTCATGAAATCATTCTTTGAAAGTTGATTTGTGTTCCTTAGAAAGGAACTAGAAATAATTGATAACATCTAGTGATTTCCTTATGTTTTCTCACATTAAAATTGCTTATCGTCACTTAACTCCCTCTATGCATAACTTGTTATGTGTACTTAACCTCTCCCCTACACTTAACTTTTCTGTATTTGTATTCACTTTACTTTTGCATATGCTTCACCTATTATTTATGTTTGCGTAACTTTTTTATTTTTATATTCACTTAACATTCCTATTGCATGCACTTGGTCTTTTATTTAAGTTTGCTTAATCGTGCTCATATGTGTGTAGTTACGTTAACTATGTGTATCATGTGCATAAATGTTATTTATTATATGTGAATTAATTCACAAAATTCCCAAGGCTTAAAGTTTAGAATTCTAATAAACCATTTGAGTGACATGTGTTATCAATTTGAATCAAGGCCATTAAAACCTTGTAAGATATGCCATTTAGTTATGTAGAAACAAAGTGTCGCCTACATACTCCATAGCCATTCAATTTCTATATCTCTCAAAGCACTAAGAAGGACTCAAAACCCTAATAGTGTATGGAAAAAGCACTCAATCAATTCAAATTCCATAAAAAAATCATATAGACAAAAGAAGTTTATTCTAGTACTTGGCATTATTGATGTCAATGAATAAGCTTACAAGAAAAAAGAAGCTCTTAAGAAAGATCAACTGAAGAAAATGGCAAAAGATCAAAGACCTACCTCGAAGAAAGCATCTAAGGCTCAAAACCCTAAAAGAAAGAGAAAATCAAAGAAAGTTAAGAAGAGCCTCCCAAGAAGAAGCCTTAATTATTGTCTGGGGTTAAGATTTCTAAAGCAACAATAATCTTCCTTTTTGGCCACAAAGGCAGTATCACTTGGAAAAGAGAAACGAAAATTTAAAGGTATTGAACCTCTACCTCACTTTCAACCAAGAGAAGAACTATTGCCATTGTTTTGTTCGACTGAGGCTCTTGACAGGTACCTATCAAGATTTGCCTTTTGACTGATAGCCTCAGGTAGGTGCATAGATTTTAAAATGCTATCCTAACTCAACTGCAACATCGACTTAGCATTCAAGGCTTAAAACTAGCTCCCTGTTGCCTTTTTTATCAAGCTAGTTTATGATGACTTAATACAAATATTCTATGTTAATCTCATGGTGGTTGAATCTAGTAAAGCCATCAGATCTATAGTAAATGATATAGTGGTTGCCATTAGGATTACTACTTTAGAAAAACTTTTTGAAGTGTCTTTTTCTAAGATTAAAAATTTTCATTTTGGTGTATGCTTATGGTCTAAAGAACTAAAGATAAAATATAATGAAATGCCAGACTCTTTAGTTGAGCAAAGAGACTTGTTAAAAGGAATAAAGGCAAACACTCAAGCTCTATTCTTTAAGCATAAAGCAGTTGCTCACATCATTGGCACCACTTTGTTTCTAAGGAACAATACATTCGATATTTTGGCTAAAAAGATGTATTATGCACATACTACTTCAAGAAAAGGCTAAATACAGTAATGAACAACAACAACAACAACAATAACAACAAAACATTTTCTCACTAGGTAGGCTCAGCTACATGGATCAAATGATACCATAAAGTTTTATTGTGAATTATGTTTTCAAATAAACCATTTAAGTTTAAAACCTTTTTAATGGTTTCGCCTATAGTTTTGCTTGATCTCTCTTTACCTCTAACTATTAGAGTACTCTCCATCTAATCTACTCTTCTTAATAGGGCTTCTATAGGTCTTCTCTATACATGCTCAAACTATCTAAGATCCAATTTTACAATCTTTTTCATAATAGGTATGACCTCAACTTTCTCTCTAATATATTCGTTTCTAATTCTATCTTGTCTTGTGTATCAACTCATTTAGCACAACATTCTCATATCTAAAATATTAAGTTTATTTTCTTGTTAGCTTTTTATTATCTAACACTCAATCTCATACAACATTGCAAATCTTATAATTGTTTAGTACAATTTATTTTTAAGTTTAAGTAGTACTCTTCTATCATAAATAACAATCGAAACACTCCTCTATTTCATCCATCTTGCTTGAATATTATGATTTACATCTTTTTTTTATTTTTCTACCATATTATATGATGGATTTAAGATATTTAAATTGTATAACTTATGGTATGGTATATTCTCCAACCTCTTGCTAAACTTACATTATATATACTTTGTTTTACTTCTACTTAAACAGAATCCATGTACTTTCAAACTTAGTCTCGTAATATTTAACTTTTTATTTATTTTCTCTCTCGACTCTCTAACTAAGATTATATCATTTGTGAAAAGAATACATTATAGCACAGGCTCTAGGATATGTTCAGTGAACACATTCAAGACTAAAGTAGGTCAATAATTATCAAAAAATCTTCTATAGGCCCACCTTTTATTCTTACATTAGTTGTAACCCTATCAGACATATCTTGGATTACTCAGATGTAAACAATACAAACTCTTTTTTTCTCTAGAACCTTCCACAAAACCTTTCTTAGCACCCTATCATATACTTACTCCATAATGATAAATACCATATGTAAATCTTTTTGAATCATTTGATATCTCTCCATCAATTTTTGCATAAGTATATCATTTCCATAGTCAACCTTCTTAGTATAACATCAAATTAATTCTCCGTAACGTGAATCTCTTACATTAATTTCCACTTAATTATCCTCTCCTATAACTTTATAATGTGACTCATGAGCTTAATTCTTCTATAATTTACATAATTTTGTATATCTCCCTTATTCTTATAAATAGGGATTAAAGTATTTCTCCTCTATTCATCCGAAAAGCTCATAATCTCGTTAAACAATTTTGTGAGCTAACTTATGCCTTTCACTCCTAAACTCTTTCATACCTTAATAAGTATATTATTTATTCTAACTGCTCTACCATTTTTCATCCCTTTTAATACTTTTTTTTAAATCTCTAACTCTTGAATCCTATGATAAAATGTATGATTTTGGTTCTCTTCTTTCCTATCAAGTGCAATAAGAACTCATGTCCTTCATTAAATAACCTATGAAAATAACCCTTCATCTTTTTCTTGATATCTTGTTACATGACTAAGACTTCCCATTCTTCATCATTAATGCATTTCACTTTGTTCATGTCTCTTATCTTTCTTTTTTTTTTATTTTTTTTTTTTGCTTTTAACTAGCTTGTAAATATTTCTTTCCTTAAATTTAGTGCTTAAAAATTGATATAACCCATTAAGTACCCTCACTCTCACTTTGCTCATCGCCTTTTTAGTGTTTGTCTCAACTACCTTATATTTTTCTAAATTTTTAGTACTTTTACATAAAGATCATGCTTTACAACACTTTCTTTTAAACTTAATCTTATCTTGCAACTTGTATTCCACCACCTAGATTCTTTATCATTAGGTCTAAAGCCTATTAATTCACCAAGTATCTATTTTGCTACCTTCTTAATCTCTTTAGCCATCTCGTCCCATATATCATTAGCACTTCTTATGCCTCTTTGGACCATTCCTCTAAAATCCTTTTCTATAAGCTCTTTTCTTTATCCCCCTTCAATTTTCACCACTTGATTCTTGACATCTTATCTTGGTCTTTGTTCTTTACTTTTCTCTTAACTTGAACATTCATAACCAAGACCTTATGCTAGGTAGTCAAACTCTCTCTAGGTATAATTTTACAATTCATGCAAAACTTTCTATCCACTTTCCTTATTAGAAAGAAATTAATTTGAGAGCATGCACTTCCTAACTTTTATATATGATAAGATACTTCTCATACTTCTTAAAATAAGTGTTAGTTATTATAAAGTCAAATGCTAATGAAAAGTTCAAAATATTTTTACCCTCTGCAGTTGTTTCTCTAAACCATATCCCCCATGCGAACTCTCGTAACATCTAAATGCACTCCTCACATGACCATTAAAATCCTCTCTTAAGAGAATCTTTTTTTCCAATGGTATTTCTTAAACCAAACCTTCTAAGTTCTCTCAAAATTTTATCTTGTGGAATTCTTTCAACCCTACTTATAGTGCGTAAATACTAATAATATTAAAATTTTTCCTTTTCACAACGAACTTTAACGTTATGATTCTATCTCCTAACCTTTTTACATTTATCATAACATTTTTTCAATACTTATTCATAATTATACATATCCCATTTCTAGATTTAGTATTGTCGATGTATCAAAGTTCAAAAACCTGAGGTGTATAATTCCTTTATTTTTTCTTCTACCTATTTAGTTTATTATAAGCACATAAAATTAATTCTTTTCCTAATCATGGTATTTATTATTTCCATTGATTTACTTGTAAGTGTACCTATATTCTAAGTTTTAAAATGAATCTTAATCTTGCAAACTAGCTTCTTTACCCATATTTGTTCACAAAAATGTAGAAACCTTTACTTATTTTTTACTACACCCAGACATCATGTAGTGGCTCTTGTTCATTTAACATTATACTCAAGTTATACAGTGTGTTGCTTTCAAACAATGAGCTAGCATTAATCCTAACACATCGATGATCCATGATATAAAGATTTGATAAAGTTTTATATTAACTATTGACTGCCTAACATAACCCTCCTCTTTTTTTAGGCTTAGGACTGATTTTGAAATGACAAGAAAAGGCTAAATGTTGTTTTATATTTCTAGATGATAAAACTTCTTAAACAAGTTATAAAGATCAAATTCAAGATAGCCAGTCTGCCTTCTGTTGTTAACAAGGATCTTTAAGCAAGGAGTAAATTTTGAAGGTTTTATTCAAAGACTATCAAGTCCACCTACAATGTTACTTCCATCAAGTGCATAAATTATATGTATATTGATAGAGATTAGGTTTATCAATGTGATATCGCAGAATATATAATGGATCCTAAAGCATTTAAGGTTAAGGCAATTTGGAAGAGCTAGCTTTTCCTCGAGGTTTAGGTGAAAAGGAGACTTGAAGATTTAATGCCTTTACCTGGAGTTGAGTCTTCTTCATAGCATATCACTGAGAACACGTATTTTCCTAAAAAAGAATTATTTTCCTAAAGAAGAATCATCACTGAAGTAGGAGAATTTGAAATAGAGGCAATTGAGCAAATCATTGAGCCTATCTTTCACTCATCTTCAATAAAAGTTCAAGGAATAATACAACCAAAACCAACTTCCATTAGAGCTTTAATAAGGCAAAAGTTCATAGTGAGGCAACTTTAACTATTCTCTCAATTGAGATTGATGAATCTCACTTAGGACATGCTAAGGTCATGAATGCACAAGTTTCGGAGGAACCCTTAGTTCAAGCCACTAACGTTATTCTTCCACCTAAGCCAGTTGAAGTAATTAAAGCTGAAGGAAACCCCACTCAACTTCTTATCCCACAAGCAAATCTTAAAGTTAAGGAAGAGAATGTTAATGTTAATAGAATTGAAAAAGTTGAGTTTCAAGTGCTTAACATTGAAGTTCAGGAGATGGAAGACAGAATTGAGCAGCTTGAACAAAAGGTAACTTCACTGGTAAAAGCAACTGCAAAGCAAAATATCTTGGAGGATTAAGTGCTAACCATATGTGAAATTAGATCCTTTTCATCTCATGAACCTTTCCTTTGCTTGGCTCCACCTCTACTTCCATTGAATAACTTGCCTCAACTTCCTTTTTTAAGTCAATACATTCCATCCTTCAATTATTCACCACCCATTAACTTTGCTTCTTCCTCTGCTGAACCATCTATCATTCAAGTGATCTAACAACAACTTGGCTCCTTAAAACATTCACTCTAGAGGCTTGAGTTTAAGTATAATTGCCTCTCTACTAAATTAAGGGAAACTAAGAAAGAGTTTCAGGCCAAAAAGGAAAATCTACAATAAAGTCTACAAGCTTTTAATGCTTTACTAAATGAACAAACTAAAGTAGTGACTTAAGCCTTCAGGGTATTGGCCAATCAACTTCATGAAATCCAAACACAAATTGATAACCTATAGTCTTATGCTCTTTAGGATTTTTAAATTTCCTATGATAGCCAAATTTCTAAACATTTTCTTTATGTAATACTTTGAATTTTTATCTATTGATAATATAATACTTGCTTATCTAAATATTCTTGTTGATTTTTTATACAATACTTGCTGATTGCTCTTTACTGATAATTCTTACCTACATTTTCACTGTACTTGCCCTATTTGGTGCTAACAAAATGAGGAAGAATATCTGTGCAAAATTACCTATGTCTGCACTTAACTTTGAATTCTACCTATTGGTTGCACTTAACTCTATCACAAAAAAGGAGAATATCTACTTGTTGGAGGTTACGCTTAACTTAACTTTATTTATGCTGGTTGCTCTTAAAGTTGAACTTAACCTTGTATCCTACCTACATTTAACTTTTTAAATCTACTTGCACTTAGCTATATATATATATATATATATATATTTGCACATATTAGTTATTATACCTGAATGTTGTATTCTCCTATACTTTTGCTTACGGAAGCTAACATTCAAGGGAAGATTATTATAATCTTTTAATATCTTTATCATATCTAATTTTGCATATGGGTTTTGTTATCATAAAAAAGGAGAGATTAATAGCCTAAGATTTGTAAGGCCCAATAGTTTCACTTTACCTATAACTTTGATGATAATAAAACTAAAATTTCTAATATATATAATAGTTCAATTAAAACTTGGCTTATTAAATTTTGTCTCTTAATTTACCTAAATTTCATTGATGAGCTAATTAACAAATTTCAACTACCTCAACCCTCCAAATAATAGAAATGGAATAAGACATATTTGCACCAACTTTATTATCTCTCTTTTACAACTAACTATTTTGCTGTACAAAAAAAAAAGAGTATACTATTTGTCTAACCTATAAAGCAAGCATTAATAAAGATGAGATAGACACTCTACACAACATGGTGAACATTGAAGACATATATCTTCTATTCTAGCCTAAAAGTTCTTACACTTAATCCTCTATTCTATAGAAAAGAAAACAACATTAATAACAACTATAGGTTAGTAAATCAGTTTAAATGCATTAAAGGTTAGGGAGCAAAGGTACAAGAAAATTTATTAAAAAATATTTGAGCCTTCAATAGCATTTATTTCTCTAAGAATATTCTAAGTCCCTAATCTATTAACTTTCAAAGAAGCATTTATTGAGTAATCTTGTAATCTCGTGTTGGGTTGTAAAAATATCTCTTCTTAACCTTTGTTATAACTTTCTGGGTGTAAGAGTAAGTTGAAAGTAAACTTATGTAAAACCTTAAGTGAATAAGTTGAGGGTAACTTTGTGAAAACCCCTAAGCAAGTTGAGTTCAAAGTCAATCCTGTATTGTAACTTGTTGATTTAAGTAAAGAAAATCTCTTAAAATTTTAGGAGACAAGATGCAGGGTGAAGGAGCTGAATTAGGATAAGTTAACATCTGTTATCTCTCTCCTTAACCTTTTATTTGTGTTTTTCTTTCAAACTAATTCAATTTGTAGTGTCTACTCAACTTATATTTTCTGCACTATTCTTTACATGATGTTCATGTTCTCACTCTCACATCTAAATGAGGATCATATTACGAAAGCTATGGTCAACTTGGTTTATTGTCTCCTCAACTTTACCTTAACTTTGTGATTATTTTTCATCTTCTACACTATATACCTATTCATCCCTTCTAAGTGTGTTTGTCAATTTTTCCTTTTAAGCATGGTGTTGCCTTAGTAAATTGTGAGGAATCTATGCCCTCCACCATCTTGAGATATAAACCTTGGAACTCTTATCTAACAATTTATTGTTTTGAATATGTATGAATAAATTTCAAAGAGACTTAGTTAGAAAACTCTGTTTTCACAGCCAAACACTAGGCTAGTTTCATTAAATGATGCACTTGGGCAAGTGTTAAGGAAAGAGCATTTCGACAAGTTCATGGTTTGGGACTGGGTCTATGCCTTTTTAAGATATTTGGAATACCTACTAATTGACTTAACTATATAACTTTGAGTAGTAATAGTAACACAAGTGACAAGGTGGTAACTTTGCAAAGCGAAGATGATGGTAAAGATACAATTAGAAACCATGCAACAAGAATGTGCTATAGAACAGCAAGAGCATGTTTATGAGCAGGCTTGAATGAATAACATTTTTCAATATTTGATAAAAAAATTTCAAATTAGGATATCACAAGGTGTAGAAGCATCTCCTTCTCAAGTCATACAAAGATATCATGTTGATACCTATATGTATATGTAAGATTGGGAGATGTTGCAAAATAACAATGGAATGTATTCACATGGTATGTGGCATTTGTTTATTAATTAATTTAATAAGATAAGTATTGATAAGGGAAACTTAATTAATCTAAATAATTAATTATTATTAGATATGTTCTAATATAAAGGGATCAACTGAATTCAAATATGATTATTTATAATTAGATGAGTTCTAATAATAAAGATTTGTATAATAATTAATTTAAGTAATTATTATTATTAAAAATAAATTATATTAAATAAATTCAAATAAGTTATCTAAGTAAATAAGATAATTATTTGAATTAATAAATTATTTAAAGTTTGGTTTAATTGACTAAATTTAAATATAATTTGTTCTATTCAAATTTAACTAATATAATTTGTTCCTTCATCCAAATTTCAAATAGCCTAGAGCTTTATATAAATAGAAAGTTTCTTAGGAATTGTAACGACACTCATTCAGATCCCTTCTTCAAAGATATTAGACTCATATGCAAAGTAAAACCTCCCTTTACAAATAACTTATCTCTATATTCTCTTTGGCCTTGGAGATTTTATTATAAAAATATTTCGACACCAACCCTCAAAACATATTGCTTGATCAAAACAATGTAGATGCTAGCCTGGCCAAGTTGTGTTCCAAGGATCAAACAACAACTGAGGGCAATATAGGTTACACAGCACTAGTGGTTTTCTCAAGAAATTTGGGCAAGGTATGTTTCAAGTAAGATGTTTATAGTTTTGGTATTGTTGTTTGAAACGACTAGAGGAAGAAATAATCAGGATGGCACAACACAACATAGCAGCCATTGCCAAGTTTACTACCCACAATGGATTTACAATCTTTCAGAGGAAGAGGAAGAAGACCTAAGAATTCACTTTGAGAAGAACAAAGAGTGAGATTGCTAACAAACTTTCCGTTTTGGGACTCTAATGCATCCAGTAGATCTTGTGGTTCAAATTGTAAAAGGTGGCAGTGTATTATCGGTGCCTCCTTATCCTTTCAACTCTTATTACCCGAAAGAGAATGAATGCCATCAGTCAAGGAAGAACTAGAAATCATTCCTGAATTAAAGTTATTAATTACGGGTTATTTTATCAAGTGTTAATTAATCGAGAAGTTAAGTTTTTTCACATTAAATATTTTTCAAAAGCATCTGTTGACTTAGGAGCTCATTTTTAGTACACTACTAATACTGGATAATATTATTGTCATGTAATTTCGTTACAAAAAATTAGATTTTAAATTTTAATAAATAGTTTTATTTGTCAATCGATAATACTCAATTTTTCAATGCTATGGCAAAAAAACTGTATATATTTTTCCAAATTAGAGTTAATAATCTTAGTAATTTGTGTAGAGATCTCTCAAGTGAAGAGTTTTTTTTTTTAATTATTCGATGTACTTTTAAATTCTTGCTTTAATAATTCATCGATTAAATCATAAATTAAAATTTTAAATAAATATCTTATAATGCAATTGATTTCGAAGAATTAAATATTAAATTAGAAGTATTCTTTTTGACGGGTTAAATTAAATAAGTTAGTGTTTATTTATTTATTTTGTTTACCTGTTGTGCTTTCTTTTTCCAGTGAAAGTATAGCTGCTTATAACCAAGTTTGTTCAGCCCACCATTTTGATGGACTGGGCTTAAGTCTAATTTAGCCTTTCGTTTATTTTCAGGCAAGACTATTTTGAAGTCTCTATTGTATCAAGTGTCTTGTTAAATGGAACAAAAATTATAAAAATCAACAGACACAAAAATAATACTCAAGGGTTTAGTTTTTTAAGAAGTATCACACTATATTCCCTTATATATTATTTTATTTGTGTACAAAAGGTCCTCCTAATATAAAAATTAAGAAAATAAAAAGAACAAGTAATACATCTTTAAACATATTAATGGAGAATCGCTCCCTATTCGAAGAACATGGCACCATGTTATGCCTTAAAAACCATAGAGATCAGGCCTCATTAACAGAAAGAAGATTAAGCCTAGCAATTAAGGATATCATCATCTGTGGTCATTCACCTACATATACAAATTTGCATATTTATAACAATGCGCATAATTTAATTATATTTCTTTTAGGTTAAAGTAAAACTCAAATTAACGATGATCTGTGGAAGACAACATGATCATTTTCAAGAGATGTTCAGTACTTTAGAAATTTTAATTTCCTCAACATCTAAAAACTTATAAGATATTTGAGTAGCAAAAAATAACAAATTTAAAAATTTATATATTACGTGTCTTAAAAGAAATATTATATATATATATATATCATAACCAATTTTTTTATATCTAAATTTTTAACTACTTAAAAAATCAAATTATTCACGTATTAAAACACCACGCTTTTGAAAATCCTCCAGGCCAGATTCTTCCCTGAGGTAACCTCCTCCCTCCAATCAATTCTCCCCTCCAGCCTAAAGGAAAATGAGAAAAAAATAATTTGACTAAATTATTCTACATTTTATTCTAATAATATAAGGCTCAGTTCTAAGTTTTTAAATTGAAAAATTTTAACATATATCCACAATTTAACTTGTCTTGTAGGCCTGACAAAACTATTCGCAAATAAATCACCAAAAATACATGTTAACTCAATTACTAATACCACAAATGAAAAGTATATGAACAAATTTTCCAATAACTTCATAAATAAAAGTCTTGTGCTTAATAACTTTCTAAGTTGGCAAACATATCTGGATCCGTCGTATTTAATAAATAAATATGCAGTGTGTAATTGAAAAAAAGATAGAAAAAAATACAGAAGTGGATAAAAAGAGAAAAATGGATCCTATACATATTCTTATTATTTTATATCACTCCTTTTCTTATTGCACACGATATAATACAACAGAAGATCTTGAAACTTAGCAAGTGTGACTTTCATTCATATATTTTGGATGTAAAAAAGATTAAGATGTTTATGTTTAGTATATCAATATTCAAGATAGCATAAAAGATACTTGAAGGTATCATTTAAATGATATGTCATACCATTTCAAATTAATGAAATTTTACATAGTTGAATTTTTAACTTTATTTATTTTATAAAAAAACTTTATTAAGTATTATGAAATTTTAATTTATTTTTTACAAATTTTAATTATAATATATGCTAAATATCATTAATAGTAAAAATATATTTACCAAATTGCTTAGGTGCCATTTATGGAATTTGACCTTATCCTACCATACCATATTTAAGTCTCTTAAGAGGAAAAAATAAAACCCTAAGAGACAATTAAAAAGAGAGACATGAAAATTTAAAAAGAGAAATAAGTGATCATAAAAGTGAGAAAAAAAATATAGAGAAAATAAAAGAAGAGAAATTTAAAAAAATTACAGTAGAGAACTTTAAATTAAAAATATTTATATTAAAAAATCATAAATTTTAAAATTATTTTAAATAACTTAAGGACCAAAAATTTAATTTAAAATGTTAGACTGTAATTTTTTTATACAGTTGAAATTTTTGGTCCTTAAATTATTTAAAATAATTTTAAAATTTAAAATAATTTTCTTAAAAAAACTAATAAAAGACATGGATAACACATTTCATGAATTGGATCAGTCTAGACTCTAGGGAGGAGGTGATCCTTCCTGTGGCTTGAAATCTACGCACACAAAGTAAATTAGTCTTTTCCACCTTCTGGAAAGAAAGAAAAATTAAAAATAATAAAAATTGCTCGCTACAAAATTTTATTAGAAAAATCGAATGATTGAGTGCCGTTTTTATTACGGTATTGCATTTGACCCTTATGGATGGTGACTATCATATCTATTACTCCAATTAAACCTCAATAAGAAATTGAGATGTCAAAATCAAATAAATTAAAAACTAAGATAGAGATGTTAGATCCAAAAAATAAAAACAAAAACAAAACAAAAAAGTAAAGAGAGAGATTTAAACAAGAACAAGGGTTATTATCCTTGTGCCAGAAATCTTTTTAAATATTATTTTCTATGACCACAAATTCAGCCTATCCCTCTTATTGGCTTTTAAAAATAATAAAGAACTAACAATCTCTATGCATACCAATATCTCAAGTTATATTGAAAAAGATACAAGTTTTCTCTTTTTTATAAGAAGATATTGAATCTAAGAATCTCTTTATAAATTATTTAAATTTTTAATCACTAATTGAGCCTTTATGAATTATATCAATAAGTTTCTAGATGAGTGTGGCATTGTAACCCTTTAGTGTTCTACATCAGTATGAAAATAGGCGGTAAAATGTCAAAGGAGAAGAAATAGTAGATGCACCCTTCTAGATAAGTTTTTACTTCTTTTTTTCGGTTTTGTCTATATAAAAACTTTATTGCATTATTAATTATTACGTATGCTCCAATTAATCTGGAGTTTTTTCTTCTCTTTATCATGAACAGTGTGTAGGGTTTCAATCCGAAGGGTAATGAAGCAAGGAACAGAAAAATAAAAGATACTTTAATTATACTATCTCCTCTTTTATTAAAGAGACATTGTTTTCTCTTTTATTAAAGAGAAAGCAATTTATTTTATTTTTCTGGTCCTCGTTTCATTATCCTTTTTCAAGGGAAGGATTGTATAATTAAAGTATCTTTTATTTTTTTGGGTCCTCGCTTCATTACCTTTCTAGAAGATTGAAACCTTACACACGCACGCACGAATATTTCTAAAGATATTTTGGTTTTATTTTAGCTTTTAAATATATATATATATATATATATATATTATAATGAAAGAGAAGATAATATAATTAAAGTATCTTTTAAGAGAAAAAAAAAAGTAATTTATTTTATTTTTTTGGTCCTTACTTCATAACCTTTCTAGTAGATTGAAACCCTACACACACAAAAACACATATACACATATTTATAAAGGTATTTTAGTCATATTTTAACTTTACAAATATATATATATATATATAATTTTTTATAATAGGAGAGAAGACAGTATAATTAAAGTATCTTATAAAAAAAGAGGAAGCAATTTATTTTATTTATTATTATTTGTTAGTCCTTGCTTCATTACCATTCTAGAAGATTGAAACCCTACATATATATATATATATATATATCCTAAAATTAAAATAAGACCAAAATATTGTAAAAAATAATATTTATTTTTTATTAAAATATAACTTATTAAATATATATATATATATAGTTTTTCATAATAGAAAAGAAGATAGTATAATTTAAGTATTTTTTAAGAAAAAGAGGAAGTAATTTAGTTTATTTATTTTCTTTGAAATTATGTACTTAATTTATTTTTAAATTTAGAAATTTTATTTTTATATATTAATCAAATAAATATTTAATATTTGTCATATCATATATATAATTGATATAAGAATATTTTTGTTTAAATAACTATTACTGTAGCTCGTTTTCTATATAAAAGTCAATATAATACATCTTTTAATTAAAAAAATATAGATTAAGATGTATTATAGAATGTTTATTTTTAAATTTATACTTCAAATTATGAATTATTATCTAATAATAAATTTATTTTTTTTTTGGCATGTTAAACTCCTTGAAAAGTAACCCCTTTCCGTGACGATTGATGATGTTTCTGTCTAATTTTGCCTGCTTTGTCAACAACTTTACAAGAAAAAGTTGATCATATTCAATTACATTAAAGTGTGTGTGAATTTAAACGTATGAACGTGGCACCTCTCTTCTTTTAAATTCCTATATTATATTTTGACTTTTGCTTTCTATATATTTTTAAAGTCTATAAGATAACTACAACCACAATTATAAATTTTGCACTTGTATCTTTTATACTCACCAACTCACTTGTTCTCATATGAATTTAATTAGTTAATTTTATGTGAAATTTCACTTTCATTTTTGGATTAATGTACTTTGAAATTCCTCAAGTTTAGGACAGGATGTGTCATTATATTGTATAAGGGTTCAAAGTTTAGAATCATTGATTTTCTCTACGCCTTGACGAGGTGGATTGAACCGTTTGAGAGCTTATTAAACTTATATACCTATAAGGTTCTCATAACATTATTTAAATAATTAATTTGGACTTTATTTTAAAAAAGTTTGTTCAATTTAGCTTGATTTAATTAATTTGGTTCATTTTTTAACACCCCTAATAACAACTTCAATTTTTACCATGAAAAAAATAGCAAAGAAGCTACATCCCTGCCCCATTCAAATTCTTTATTCTCCATGGTTGTCATATCCTAATCTTATTTTCTTTAACCAATCAATCAAATTATATAGTAAATATATAAATAAATAATAGCCCATTCATAATTTAGACAATGAATACTGTAACAAAAATAAAAGTACTAAATGTGTATAATATTTATTTTTAGCCTAAAAAAATACTATGTTAATACTTTAGGCATATTGATTATTGAGATTATTCTCTAGAAAAGGAATAATATTTAATTATAGTAAAATTTGCAATGAATATTAAGGAATAGTTTCAAAACCATTTTCATTTCCATTCCCTTCTCTTAATTCTCTCTTACCAAACCCCACTTAAGTTTATCAGTATAATTGATAATGTCTTTTCATTATATTAGTAATAGTAATTGCTCTATAATGTGCTAGTACAATTATAGTAATAATTAGCTAATTAAAAAATGTCTTCTCATTATATTAATAATAACTCTAAAATAAGTTATTAACATTTCACTAATATATTGGTAATCAACTAATAATAATAATAATGTATAATTATCAACATTTTAATCACACGTTGCTAAAAAAAAAAAGAGTTATTAATTGCATTATTAAACCAGGGGATCTATAAAATTAAAAACGGCATCCACCATACACGGTGCATTATTGGCTTGCGTCATTCATGATCGAAGAAGATAGCATTTCACGTTTGACACCTGAGTTTTTTAAGAGTGTTTGACACTGACTTTTAACCAATTCTAGACAAATCAGGCTATGCTTTTCTGTCGTTCGTCAAAACTTGTAATAAAGACCAAAAGATTTGGCTGTATCAACAATTTGAGTTTCTTTCTTTTATATATAATCACAAATTAACGATAAAAAAATGCAAAAATCGTCATAAATTAATATAAATTCTTTTTAATTTTATTTCGTTTTAATATTTTCATATTAATTTGTGATCTAAAATTAATGAATTACGCTTCTCATCTAATATTACTGATCTTGGGAAAAGTGATTTTAGTTGAGAGGCAAGGAAAAAATAATTATTTTTTAATTATAATTAATTATCAAAATTAATACAAAATTATCATAACTATGTAATAAATAATTTTATTAATTTTTACATTAATATTTTTATATTATTATTAACCATTAATTTATAATTTAACTTAATTTAACTATGTAATCAATGCATTGTTTGATTGAAGGATTTATAAATTAAATAAGGTTGAGTGCTTTGTTTTTTTTTTTTTAAGATGAATAATGAATAACATATTTTTTTAAAAAATGAGATGTGGACCCATTTCATTCCACATCTCACAAAAGCCGCCCCACAAGAAAAATATAAAATTTGACACAAATTTTTAATGCCTTAAAATTTCAAATCTCAAAGTTTGTCTTTTACACACGTATGAAATAATACAGAAATCTTGAATCGTAATTGATGGAGGCCATGTCTAAAGGAATAAATAAGTTTTATTTCCCTAGCTAGTTCAATTAATTAAACCATTATCGACGTTGGATTCAACACACGCCCTTCTATCTATTATTAGACATTTCTAATTTATTATTTTAATTTTTTCTCCCAAATTTTACAACTATTTAACTCATATGGAATATTTTTTCTCCATTTTTTTAACTAATAATTAAGAAAAATTTTAAATAATAGAAGAAGCTTTGTTCAAGATTTATATTGGTTATTTAACATCCCTATCATCTTATGGACAAGCAAACATCTTTGCTGAGCGATTCAACTTTTTGATGTAGAGGTGGAGGATGAGAAGACCGTACACTTCTTTTTAAAAAATAAAAATAAAAAATAAAAAATAAAAACGTATTTGACCATTGATACGCAGGCAAGAATTCAAAGTTTAAGACATTTTTTAATTAAAGAATACGCTTTTAATTAACCATTTTTTTAATAAGAGGAGTCTACTACTTCATTTAACTTTCCACTATTTTATTCGTTTTTTAAATATAAAAATTCCATTTTTATTTAAAAAATTAAGAAAAAAAAAGTGCATGCTAAGCTAATAATATAACTAATGAGTCTTAGCTTACGTTGCATGTGGTACATGAGAAAAAAAAATTAAAGAAATAAAAAAAAGAAAAAAGTGAGTATATAAAATAAAACATAACATTTATGTTTATATTTAAAAATAATAACAAATATAAATTATTAATCAATAATAACAAAAATATAATAGACATATTTTTTTATATTGTCATTCTCTTCAGTCAATATTAAGGGGTACCAAACGCAACATTAATAATATTAAAATCGTCTCCAAAAGTAAAGAATTTACAATCATATTTTAGTGGAAGCCAAATTAACTATTGTTTGTTGTGAAATTCTAGCTAGTGTTGTTAATTTCTTGGAAACTTGCACTCCTAATTGGTCGCATGAATAACTTGTTTTTAAAAAATATGAATTAACTGAGATATGTGTAATTAATTCAAAAATTAATTATTACAATAAAAAATTGTTTTATCAATAATTTAATCACAATATATAAACATCATAAATCATATTTGCGATAGTGCACTATTCGAGAAACGCATTCAATGTTGACTGCCCCCTCTCCCGGGGGAGGGGGACTTTGATTATGAAGGATGCAGTACAAAGACTTTAAGAGTTAGAAAAGAAGAAACATAGGGTTAGAAATTGAACCCAATACTTTTAACACTTATATCCAATAAAAATACCATTTGAACAAAAATTCTTAAGCTAAATGTTGGCTTTTTTGTTTGTAGATCAATGAAATGTTAATTTAAATACAAGTGCATTTTATTTCCGTGATTGGTAATAAATTACAATCTAATGCTTAAAAAAAATTATTATAATTCTATATTTATCAAATTCATATTCAGATTTTAATACTAAATTAAGGAAGATTAATGTAATTTATTCTAAATGCTTTTATCCATATATTGTACAAAATTAGTATACTAACTGACAAAAAATCATTATGTGTACATATTTTAAGTGAAATTCATTTAAAAAATTATTTTATATGCACATGTAATTGCTTCTTATTTATTTTATAAATAATTAATAGATTAAATTTATATAAGTATTGTAAACCTAATAAAAATATAAGAAATATAACAAGAGTAAAAGAAAAAATTCAGAAGAAAAAGGAAAAGATAATTTTTATTTACTTGAATGTGAAGTCCCACATCGGATGGTGCGATCTTGGGAAGAGCCCATATAAGTGGGGGCAAAGCTTCCCCCACCAAGGCGCGCTTTTCCCGTGGGTTGGTAAGCTCAGGGAAAGGACAAACCCCAACGAACCGGGAAGGCTGGGTCCGTGACCCTTTGAACCGGGAAGGATGGGACAATACCTTGGTGGCTCTGTATGGTGTTTGGTATCAGAGCAACTACTCGAGTGTGCAACCCGAGGACGGGTTGGCCCCAAGGGGGGTGGATTGTGAAGTCCCACATCGAGTAGGAGATCTGGGGCAAAGGTGCATATAAGTGGGGGAGAATCCCTCCCCACCAACGGCGCGCTTTTCCCGAAGGATCAGAAGGGAAAGGACAAACCCAGTGCTGTGTGGTGCTAGCCACAGGTGCTGGACAATACCGCTGGTGGCTCTGTATGTCACAATTGGTATCAGAGCAACATTGTGACATACAGAGCCACCAGCGGTATTGTCCAGCACCTGTGGCTAGCACCACACAGCACTGGGTTTGTCCTTTCCCTTCTGATCCTTCATCTCCTTCGGGAAAAGCGCGTTTGGTGGGGGGATCTCCCCACTTATATGCACCTTTGCCCCAGATCTCCTACTCGATATGGGACTTCACAATCCACCCCCCTTGGGGCCAACCCGTCCTCAGGTTGCACACTCGAGTAGTTGCTCTGATACCAATTGTGACATACAGAGCCACCAGCGGTATTGTCCAGCACCTGTGGCTAGCACCACACAGCACTGGGTTTGTCCTTTCCCTTCTGATCCTTCATCTCCTTTGGGAAAAGCGCACCGTTGGTGGGGAGGGATTCTCCCCCACTTATATGCACCTTTGCCCCAGATCTCCTACTCGATGTGGGACTTCACAATCCTGTGGCTAGCACCACACAGCACTGGGTTTGTCCTTTCCCTTCTGATCCTTCATCTCCTTCGAGAAAAGCGCGCCGTTGGTGGGGAGGGATTCTCCCCCACTTATATGCACCTTTGCCCCAGATCTCCTACTCGATGTGGGACTTCACAATAATTGTGAAGTCCCACATCGAGTAGGAGATCTGGGGCAAAGGTGCATATAAGTGGGGGAGAATCCCTTCCCACCAACGGCGCGCTTTTCCCGAAGGAGATGAAGGATCAGAAGGGAAAGGACAAATCCAGTGCTGTGTGGTGCTAGCCACAGGTGCTGGACAATACCTTGGTGGCTCTGTATGGTGTTTGGTATCAGAGCCGGCCATTCGAGTGTGCAACCCGAGGACGGGTTGGCCCCAAAAGGGGGGTGGATTGTGAAGTCCCATATCGGATGGTGCGGTCCTAGGAAGAGCCCATATAAGTGGGGGCAAAGCTTCCCCCACCAAGGCGCGCTTTTCCCGTGGGTTGGTAAGCTCAGGGAAAGGACAAACCCCAACGAACCGGGAAGGCTGGGTCCGTGACCCTTTGAACCGGGAAGGATGGGACAATACCTTGGTGGCTCTGTATGGTGTTTGGTATCAGAGCAACTACTCGAGTGTGCAACCCGAGGACAGGTTGGCCCCAAGGGGGGTGGATTGTGAAGTCCCACATCGAGTAGGAGATCTGGGGCAAAGGTGCATATAAGTGGGGGAGAATCCCTCCCCACCAACGGCGCGCTTTTCCCGAAGGATCAGAAGGGAAAGGACAAACCCAGTGCTGTGTGGTGCTAGCCACAGGTGCTGGACAATACCGCTGGTGGCTCTGTATGTCACATTGAATCCCTTATATTTAGTACATATAATACCAGAAAAAAGTCCAGGGGGTAAGAGTTTATTGTTCTAAAATATGAAATGTCAACGAACTCAAAACAAACAAAACTCATAATAGAAAACTTAGGTTTTAGAGTGATTCTAAAATAAAAAGAAAACTTAAGGTTTTGAAATGCAAGATCCATACCAAAATTACCAAAATCTAATACTAGAAGATCAAGAAATGAAGCAAAGTAAATTAACAATGAAATGAACAAAAGTTTACCACTCGAAGGGTACAAGTCAAGTTACCACCTTAAAAATATAGAACTAACTTATAAAGGTTACATTCACCACTCATTGTGTGTTTGGATTAATGATAAGTAAAATTGGTTTTGGTAAATTTGATTTTGTAGAATTGATTTTGTGTAAAAGTAAGTTTATATGAATGTGATTTATATTTAGAAAGTTTAGTTGAAAAGTTATTCTGGTAGAATTAATTCTGCTTGGATATTATATACCAGAATCACTTTTAAGTGCAAAATTACTAAAAAGGATAATCATATTACTTTGTTTGATTTATTCCTATAACATTACTTTTTTTTAAATAGCATTTAACAAATGATATAGCATAATATATCTTTTATTTCAGTTGATATTAGAATTAAAATATAAATTAAAAATAAATATTTTAGTTAAGTTTATAAATGTGCATAACATAAAAATAGAGTATTACAATTGATTGAAACTACTAGTTATTTCGCACATATAGTGTAATTTGATCCTGAATGGTGTCTCAAAGTTGATTTATTTCAGATGAAAAGACAACGTTTAGACTTGGCAATAGATCTAGGCTAATGTGCTCATCAGTTTTTCTTTCAAATTGGCTTTCATCTTCGAGATGGCTAAACTCAATATCTATTTTAGAATTCTATCTAATAAAATTATGTATAGCCATTGCTGCACTAACTATTTGCACTTGTGTTTCAAATTTAAACTTTGTCATACACCGCAAAATTTTAAACCCATTCTTCCATACCCCAAAAGTTCTTTCTATAGTACACCTCAAACTTAAATGGTAATAGTTGAATACCTCATTATCATTTTTAAATCTAGAAGAACGTCTAAAGTCAGGGAGATGATAACGCTCACATTTATACAGACCAATGTATCCAACTGGGGTTGGATAGCCAGCATCCATGAGATAAAATTTACCTAATAAATAATTAAAGTATTACACATTAATTGTTGTAAAAAAAAAAATTGTAACTATAACAGTGAGGGCATGAATATACCTGGAGGAAGATGGGAAAAGTTTATGCTCAGAGTTGTGAGAGCATGAGAAAATACACGAACATCATGGGCAGTGTATTCCCAACCAGGCAAGACAAATGTGAAACACATATCCTAATCATATACAGCCATAACATTTTATGTTGGATGCCTTTTTTTACTAATAAATCTTAGTTGTTCACTAAGGCTAATCACACATGGTACATGAGTTCCATCAATTGCTCTAATGACATTATTAAAAAAAGGCCAGTATCGTGAGTCATTTTGAATCTTTGAATAGGCTAAACGAAATGTTTGATCTCATGACTTAATATATTTGAAGGCCAATCTCATGCAAGCAAGTAATACTGCATGCAAATACCTACTTACAGTCTCCCCTAAGCGCTAAAACCTTTCTCGTAGCATTCCATGGCCAACCATGTTTAAAAATATCACAACCATCTCTTCAATTCCCATGCGTGTAGTGTGGTTTAACCCACATTCAACTAATTCAAGCAAAAATTATATGAAACATCTTATAACAGCGAGTGGGATGCCTTTGCAATATTTCTTGAACCCAAGAATAACTAATTTGTTCACTAATTATATATGGTTGTTTATATAAATATGTCACTGTGTAGCTACCAATTAGTGCAGCCACATGAGCTTGTTACTCATGAAAAAGAACTTGTGTCATTTCAATTTCCCTTTCTCTATCTTGTATTTCCTTAAATTCCATTTATACCTAAAAAAGCATTATGGTATGAATATAAACCAATAAAGCATAGTCTAAATATAACGACAAATTACAATCACAAATCCATAAAAGAACAAACTGAATACAAAAGCATAATACCATCAGAAACCCATAAACTATAGTCCAAAGACAAAAGTGTAGTTCGAATACCATCACAAAACATAAAAAGGATAACTTGAATACAAAAGCACAATCCGAATATAAAAGCATAGTATCATCACAAACCCATAAAACATAACCTGAATACAAATTCTAAGTTAACTCATAGTGGAGATTTCATGAATGAAAGTGGATTATCTACTACATGCCGAAGCCAAATCAACCTCCGATCCTCATAACCATGAAAAGTGGCAAACATCTCTCAATTTTGTTTATATATCATCATCTGACAACAGTTTACATACCACACTGGATTACTGACAATCTCATTGATTAATTTCAACTCAGCCATCACTTCCTTCATTGATATTCCAGGTGGTTCTATAGGACTAGAGCGACATGTATTTACAATGACACTTATAGCATCAGCTATTTTTGATACTGCAAGGACTTTGGCCTTACTTGTCCATCCACTAGGGTCAGCTCTCTTTCTCTTTCCACCACTTATCTGGCCACCAGTTCCCTAGGATGGGCATAGATTGATATTTACAACTCCTTCAGTTGCCCAAGCACTGTCATCTTCACTATCTCCAGATCCTTCCTCTATATCTAGCCCAATATTGTCTAGCTTTGAGTGATACCTATTCTCACTTTCAAGCGAGCCATTAGGGAATGTCATTGATGATGGTACCCATGTAAATTGTCCAGTTGCAACTATATCTTTAAAAAGTATAGTTAACTTTTAGACAAATAGAAGTTCCTTATACCTAAATTTCTTATATTATGGATTTCCCTGCATGTATAGGATAACTCATCACTTTTACAAATAATCAAGAAAAAATATTGCAATTAACTCACAAATACATGTTGATGCATAACCTACCAATTCCTTCTTCTCCCACCACTCATCAGGTACATCAACAGTTATCTTCACATTGTCCCACCCTAGGCCTGTTTCTTTGGCAAACAATTTATGTCATACTAATCATCTTTTTTTAAGCTATCCCATTTGTTTTTCAACTGAGCTCTATCATAATTTCGTCCAGTCAATCTATTGAATTGCTTAATGGCAGGTTTCCACCCTTTCTTCGTTAGAATTGTTCCATTGTGTTCTCCCTTTTAGACTTGGTCCAAGCATGCTTTAACAAAATCCTCAGTTGTTCTTGGATCCCACATAGCCTTTTTCTAAGAACTCATTTTTCTATGTAGCCAAAAAAATTATAAAGGACTAAGGCCAGCATGCACAAATTTTTAACAACCCACATATAGCAATAAGTAGCAAAATCATTAATATTGTTAACAAAACTATTAAGTCTCAACAATTTAAGAGAACAAATTGAAAAAATAAGAACCTAGAAAATGCATGGTTCTTAATTATATAAAAAAAAAGAAACAAAATCCTAAAGGAACACATCTACAAAGGTATTAACAACAATGGAAACTTAGAAAAGAGCACTATATATTATATAAAGAACATTAATGAAAAGAAAATTAAAAAGAATACTATATACACATATGAGTACACACATACCTATTTAATTTTAAATTTAATAGACACATCCGTTTATTTAATTTTAAATTTAGAATAATTGAATTAAGATTTTCAAACTTCATTTTTTTTAAAGTTTATTTATTTCATTAATAGACATGTCTATTATGTATTAACAAGTTTAGTTTAATAGACGTATCTATTTATTTAATTTTAAATTTAAATAATTAAATTAAACTTATTAGGCTTTAATTCCTTTAGAATCTCAAGTCCAAGTTTAAATCTAAGTCCAAATCCATAGCTTTTAATAAATATATATATATATATATATTAATTATTTTAGACATACTAAATAGGTTTACCCTTATATACCTTTAAATAATATCTTTCCTATCCAATATGAGATTTGAAATCCCACTTTATATTACAAACTATATAACAAAATGAAATTACATAGTTATGCTTCCATTGTATTCCCTCTTTTCCTCATCTAATGTCACCAAAAAAAAAATTTAAAAAATTTTCAATAATTCAAAATTTTCTTCACTTTTTTTTTTTAAATTTCTTTTAGAAAAAAAAGTACAAAAACCATTTTTATTTTTATCTTCAACTAACCAATATCAACTTACTATTATTACACCTTACAAATGCAAGTACACACATACATGTGAACATGCACATATGTTGTCTTTGCTCATATTGCATCACCAAACGTTTAACCATTATCATTATTTATCGTTTTTTGCTCTTCTTTTTTTTTTTTTTTGGTCTCATGTAACGAAAACAAAAAAATTGAAAAAAAAATTATAATGAAATAAATTACGAAAAAGCTTATTATAGAATTAGTTGTAAGAAAATCCAAAAAAAAAATTCTAATTTTCTATGAAACAAACCAAATCTCAAAAAAAGATGTCAACTTGAATTGATTATTTCGTAGTTAATACTAATTCCAACTTTATTCATGTGTCGTTTGATATCTAGAAAGAAATGGAATCTTATTTTGTGCAATACATATTATATTTTTTAATTTTTATTTCATTTTATTATTTTTTTAAAATATAAACATGATAATTATTTTTTTATCTATTTTTATTTTATACTTAAAATTTTGTATGCCTAGCAGTCCCTAGCCAATTTGGTAAGCAAGAATAATAATAAAAAAGACATATTATTAAATTATTATTATTATTACATAAATTGAATATATTCACTTTTTATGCTTTTATTTTTCCTTTTTCATTCTTTTGGCCAACCAGACGTAGCCATATAAATTTGTTCCATTTCTAATTTTCTACAACAGACAGGGAAGATATATCTGTTTTACAATTTATTAGATCTTAGTTATTGTATTAATCATCTCATAACTGCATATGAAAACACAGCAACAATAGTCATACATGAAAAGAGGATTATGAATATGATTTGGCATCAGAAGTCATCTTATAACTGCGTATGAATATGCTTCAAGTGTAACTAGTATGAAGGAGAAAGAAGACATATCAGAGGAAGAAGACGCTACCTACAACAGATTAGAGGAAGAAGATGAAGGAGCAACCCGGTCACTAACTGAAAGCGACTCCACGTTAGCAACAAATCAGAGGAAGAAGATGAAGAAGATTCTCACCTATCTAAATAGGAATGTTTAGAAATGGATTGGAGTTGAGCACTTGACTAGCTTCTAGCGAGACTCTTCACTTCCTCGAGACAGGTCCTCTTTAGGGTGATACCTTCTCTTCCTTGATGCTGCCACAGTGGGATAGAATATCAATAGGGTGGACTATCCATATAAGCTTCTTATCACTTTGTCACTAGTTGCCTGAAACTTCAACCTGGGCTCTACAATGTATCCATAAAAATAGAGTGAAACAGAGAAGCAGATTCTTATGCAACAAGGTTGGTAGAGATGAGTTCCGACACACAGACAATGTATCCTCTGCGTTTGTTATATTCTCGGATTGGTTTGGGTATAAAGGAAATTGGCCGTTGAAGATATTAATGTTGCTTTAATGCAATGCGTTTGCATTGGTAGAAAGTAGGTATAAAATGCTTTAACCCAACATGATTTTCGCACTCCTTAAAATAATGGTGCAGTAGGTCGAATGTGGATCCAAACATGATATAAATGGGCTTTTCCTGTGCAAACCTTGGTTTGGGCTGAAATACGAGTAGATCAATACTATTCCAAATGCATACTTAATGGAATCCACCATAGAGATACAAAAATACTAAGGTTTGGTTTGCCACTTAATAGAGTCCACCAAAGAGATGCAAAACAATAAAAAGAAGCATAAAGGCTCTTCAAATTATTTTATCAATTAAAATTCAAATCTTCTAAACAATACATCTAAAAAGCTATTAATAGATACTTGAAACAATCATTCAAGCATAGGAAATAACAAAATTAAAAGCCAATTTTTATGTATAACAAGATGTTGAAACTTCCAGGGCCTATTCCATTAAAAATTAAATGAAAATAGTGACTATTGACTATTCATACACCCTACCAACAAAATGTCTAATTAATTTTATAAAATTTAAAGTAATATAAAATAGAATTCATATGACAATAGAAATCTAAGCCTTTCAAATGACTACTCACTCACCAATTTTTGGCTTAGGTCGAATGTCTAATCATTGAGGTAAAAAAAGATTTATTTCTTATCTTCAAATAACAAAATAGCCATGTTCTAAACTTGGCCAAATCGTCTTATCTTGGTTCTGATATATTTTAAGAGATTCCATCGCATCATACTCCCCTTATTGAAAAGGACTCATTTTTAAGTCTTCATTATTTATATAATCATAATAAAGTACAATTTTTTAGGCAACAAGCAATGGCCCTAATGATCAAGAATTTGAACAATGTTTTAGAACATTTTGTCACAAATAGATTATCTTATATTGACATCATTCATCCTCCTACTAAAGATTACAGTTGGCCTCTTTTCTTGTGTAATAACATAATTAATACTAACATTTGAAGTGTCACATTCAAAATCAAACATCTTCACAAAATTTGAAAGTACAAAATCTAAATCAACATTTGCAAATTCTTTTAAAAGAGAATGAAATAGGGAAATTAACTCAATTACTTCATCATTCAATTTACCCACAAGAATTAATGCATATGCTTTCTTATTCATCATTATTTCTTTTGCAATTAAGCTCCTATATGATAAGATGATGATCTCCCAGTTAATAGGCTTAGAAGCACCTTTTGGTCTCATAGGAGTTAGAATAATTCTAGCAACATCTTTTATGAAAAAGTAAACATTTTTAAAGTAATCATTAATTACTCTTTTATCTAACTATAGGTTGCCTAATAATAAATGAATAACATCTATAAGAGTTATATCATACTAGACTTTATTATTATTATTATTATTATTATTATTATTATTATTATTATTATTATTATTATTATTATTTTCTAGTAGAAAATTCAACTAATACTTTATTCACTCTTAACTCATTTCCTCTATGAAACCACTGGATTTTGAATGGTTGACAATGCTTTATAGGTTTGACCATTAAATTCTTTGCCATCTTTTTGTCATAATATTAGAACAATTATACTCATCAATGATTAGATAATAAACTTTGCCATTGGAAGTGTGTTTATTATGAAAAATACTTTCTTGCCACAACTCATCATCATCATCCTTATAAATATAATTCAAAGTCATTTGAATCAAAAGTAACTCTTCCTCTTCTACACATACTTTTTCCTTATCCTATATAAATCACCAAAATCATTATATATCTCATCACTTCTTTCCTCCACTAAAATGAAGACATTGTCTTTTGGACAATCCAAAGTGATATCTTGAAGCACTTGGAATTAGTAATAGATGGATTAGCTTATTTATCTTCCTTAGAATAACTTTTATAATCTATTACAATTATGGATATAGGTTTTGCATTAGAGGCACTCCTTAGATTATAAATATGTAACTTACTAGTTGGCTTGGAACACTCATTTTTTGTTTCTTTTTCATAGATGATTAAACTAATGTTAGAGTTTTTGAATTTTTCTCCTTATCTCTTTAATCTTTAAATTGTGAATATCCTTCTTAGTATCAACCAAACAAAGGCCTCAAATAGCCATCACAACCAAAAGCTGTGATACAAAGTTGACATTGGAAAAAATTTGACAAGGAATAAGAAATGGTAGTTCTAGAATATTAAATGGCACCAAACTCAAAACAAATAAAACTCATTGTGGAAAACTTGGATTGCAATGATTCTAAAATGAAAAGCCAACATGAGATTCTAAAATGAAAGATCCATATTGAAATCACCAAAATTCAATACTAGAAGATTGAGAAATGAAGCAAAGTAAATTGGCAAGAAAATGAACAAAAGCTTACAACTCTAAGGGTATAAGCCAAGCCACCACTTTAAAGTTATAAAATTAACTAATAAAGGTTGCACTCACCACTACATGAAATCCACCAAAGAAATACAAAAATGCTAAGATTTGGTTTACCACTCATTGGAATCCACCAAAGAGATGCAAAACAATAAAAAGATGCACAAAAACTTTTCAAATTCTTTTATCAATCAAAATTCAAATCTTCTAAATAATACATTTGAAAAGCTATTCACAGATAATTCGGGAGAATCCTCCAGGCATAAGAAATAACAAAATTAGAAACCAATTTTCATGCATAACAAGCTAGTGAAACTTCTAAGACCTATTCCATTGAGAACTAAATGAAAATAATGACTATTGACTATCTTGGTAGTTTATCAACAAAATGTCATAATTAATTTCAAAAAATTTGAAATAATATAAAATATAACTTATATGAAAATAGAACTCTAGGCCTTTCAAATGACTATTCACTCACCAACTTTGTGCTTAGGTTGAATGTCCAATTATCAAACTTAAAACAACTTTGATTTTGATCTTTAGATAGCCAAATAGTCATGTTCTAAAATTGGGCCAAATCAACATCTTGGTTTTAATCTATTTCAAGATATACTTCTACATCAACATAGCATCAAATTATAAGCCTTAGTTCAACCACAAAGATAAGTCTATAAGTTACAATAATATAAATAAGAAAATTAATCTATATGATTGTATAATATAAATCCTTTGGGAGTCATTAGGTATCTACCATTAAATATCAGAGGATCCTAAAGAGTCATGCTTTGGGTGTTATGAATATCTACATATCTATAATATTTACAACACTCTTATTTGGATATCCATTAACAAACAATATGTCTCATTAAAACCTTACTAAAAAAAATCCAATGGGATAAAAGCCTAGTAAAGGCAAAAGAGTATATACTATTGATAATACCCATTTTAAACTACCTAATTAAAAACTTTACTAAGAAAACTCAAAGGGACAAGACATTGGTTAAGGAAAAAGAAAAAGGTACAATGTGTCTTTTACTCCCCTTAATGATGATGTCACTTTATGTTTTTGAGTCAGCCCATCATAATACTAAATACCAACTTTTTAAATATGGTTGTTGGAAATGCTTTGGTGAATAAATCTACCAAAATATTACATGAACAAATAAGTTGAATATCTATATCATCATTCTTTTAAAAATCATAAGTAAAAAAAAAAAAAATTGGTAAAATATGTCTCATTTTATCTCCTTTAATATTCTATCACTTTAGTTGAATTGTGTATGATCCATTATCTTTGTATAATATTGTTAAAATATTTTTGTCTAAAAATAAATTATACATCTCCTAGATATGTTTAGGTTATTAACCTTAAGTAAACACACTCTCAACTTGCCTTATGCATTGCAATTATTTCTATATGATTTGATAAAGTTATAGCTAAAGTTTGTTTTATAGAGTGCCATGATATAGTTGTAACCTTACATGTAAATAAATAACTTATTTAAAATTAAGTTTTATATAGATCAAATAAGTATCTTACATCTACATAGCTAATTAATTAAGATCTAGCTTCAGTTGAATAAAGTAACCCCATATCAATAGTCTGTTATAGATGTTTAACTCTATTCCAATGTCTTTTGTTAAAAACAAAAAAATAAATTTTGCAAACAAAGTTATAACAAATGCAATATCAAGTTGTATACTAGTAGTAAAATACACTAATACTGCTATAGTACTAATATATAGTACTTCAAAGCCGAAAAGTTTTTTTATCATTCTCTTAAGGACGAAAAGAGTCTTTATTTATATTTAGTAAACTTATAACTATTGAGATACTTAGTAAATATGCTTTATCAATATAAAACTACTTTAAAATCTTTTTATTATAAGTTGATTAATGAAAAAGAACTTCATTTGTTAAGTGTTTGGTCTATAAGATGAGGTAAATCTTTATTTTTTCAAGATCTTTTATGTCAACTTCTTCCTTTAAATAATTAATTGCTTTTTGAAACTTTTCAAGAGTTTAAATAATATTTAAATCATCAATATATATGAAAATTATGATAAACTTTGATTTAGATCTTTTTGTAAAAATGCATATGCAAATTAGGTCATTTTTATAACCTTCCTTTAACAAATATTAGTTGAAACAATTATACCATATATGTCTAAATTGTTTTCATCCATAAAAGGATTTGTGTAAACATATTTAAAAATTTTCTTGGGTATCTTTATATGTTTTTAACATTTTAAATCTTTCAATAATTTTCATATAAATTTCACCATCTAATAAGTTACAACAATATTCATTATATGAATATTAAGTTTTTCATATACTACTAAATTAATAAAATATTTAAAAGTAATTGCATCTACTATAAAAAGAATATGTCTCTTCATAATTAATGTTAAACTTTTTGTGAAAAACCTTGTGTTACAAACCATGCTTTATATTTGATGACTTCATTTTTTTTCATTTCATTTTCACGTAAACTTTACTAGTTTTGCGCCTTCAAGTGTTTAAAGTACAAGTTCAAAAACTTCACGTTTTAAAAGTGAATTTAACTATGCTTGAATTGCATCTTTTTATGTCAATCAATCATCTCTATATCTACATTGTTTAAGATATGTAAATTCAAAATCCTTATTTTATTGGATTATTTTGATAACATCATTATATGAAATTTGTTATTAACAGTTGCATCTTTTTTAATTTCATCTTTTTCTTATAATGATATAATTTATTAAAATCCCTTTATTATTTTTAGGTATTTGAATCTTTTTTGGAGTTTTATGATTAGTTATATCTTGGATTTTTTTTAAATACTTGCATCCTTAATATGATCATCTTTTTTATTTGTTTGTTTCTTTTTTTAAGAATTTTTATTTTTGAAATTGATTTGTTTACCATACTTCAAGTATGACTTACTTTCATATGTACTAATAAATTGTCCTACTAGGATATCAATACAAAATGAAACATTTTCAGTTGGTATTTGAGATTTAGTAACACTCTTTATATCAGCAAATATTTTTGCACTTAATCTACAGTATTTTGCAAATGAATTATTTTCTAACCTTTTAGTTCATGATGCTTTGTCCAATGATTTAAATGAAAATAATAACAATAATGCATTCCATGTAATTTTTTTGTCAATTGCTTATTATCTCCCTTAATGTTTGGAAAATTGTTTCATTAAAATGAAAATTGACAAATTGTGCTATAAATAAATCTTCAATTAATAGTTCAAAATATTTAATTGTAAAGGAGGACTCATAGCCTATATATATTTTTAACTTTTATTGAAAGTTTATCTTTGTGCATTATGGTGGAGCAACTAAAACATTTACCATACATCTAAAAATTTTAAGGTGAAAAATATTTAACTCTTAACTAGAAGTCAATTATAATTAGAAAAATTTATGATAATTTGTTAGCTTGATGTGTATAATTGTTGTATGATGTAAAATCACATATCCCATATCAAAACAAAAAGCTTATTCTCATGAGCATTAGTTTAGCTATTAACTAAAAGCATATAATTTATAATTCTACTAATCATTTTGTATGTAAATATAAATAATAAGTTTTTCAACTGTTATTCCAATTGATATATATCATAGTCATTAAAAGCTTGAGAGGTAAGCTCATTAACATTATCAAAATGAATTGTCTTATTGTATAGTCTGAAAATTATACTCTTAATTGAATTATTTGAGCAAGCAATTTTGGAAATGTCATATTATGAATTGATAATAAACACACATATGATCATCTTATAAATGCATATATCAAAAATGTCTAATATCTAAATGATCCACGTGGTAGATAAATAGGCCCATGTATATCTCCTTATATACGTTCTAGAAATATAAAGGATTTAATCCTAACTTTAGCTTATAATGTTCTAATAATTAATTTACTTTGAAAATATGCAGTATATGATAATTCTTTGAATTGAAGAATTTTTTAGTTCTTTGATAGATATTTAGTGAATTTTTAATAATTTTTTGTATCATAATTGATTTATGATGGTCTAATTGGTCATGCCAAATAACAAATGTATTTAGATCAGTATAACATATATTTTTATTGTATTAATATTTGTATAGTACAAACCAAAAAAACAAGACAATAATTTTTTAAAAATATATTTCTTTCTTGATACAATATTGTAATATGTAAATATTCAATATTTTTCTTATTTATAAATCTTAATATGATATCCATTGCTATGGATATCATTGAAACTTAATAAATATATTTAAAACTTAGTAATAATAATGTGTTATCAATAATACATTTTATCCTTCTAAGTAATAATATAATAATTCTTCTAGAGCCTTCAATTAGTTTTTTACCATTAAATACTTATTATCATATAAGAAAAATATGTTTTTTAATTTTTAAGTATAGTATATATTGTAATATTATTTGTGAGACATATGTCTTTACTATAGATCTTATATCCAATCATAGAATAAAAAATATCTATATTAGTTCTTGAAGAACTAAACCTTATTTTATTATGTTTAGTTCTTTAAGAACTATCTTCAAGAACTAACACACACTATATTTTCATGTAGGGATAGATTTAGGTTTAGATTTTAGGGGCAACCGTTGTATGTGTATTATATGTTTATATAATATTACTTTTTTCTTTAAAATTTTTAAATTTGCCCCTCTAAAACTTTGTATCTACTCTCTTTAATGTTATAAAGTATTAAATACATGTTTTTAAATATATAATTACTTCTTACACTGATCATGAAAGTAAATTTTATAAAATACATAAAATTTAATAAAGTATATATATTAAAGCTTTTCCAAGAAGTTTCTTATCTCCATTCTTCAAGAATAACTAATAATATACTCTTCATTCTTTGATTTTCACTAATTTATAATTTTTTTTATTTCTTTAACCATACTCTTGACTCATTCCATAAAAACAATGTTTTGTTATAAAACAAAAGATGAATTTTTTTATCGATAATTTAGTTATTTATATTGAGAAAGAGATTATAAAAAATTTCACTATAAAGAATATTATAAATGAATTCTATTCAGTTAAAAAAATCAAAGAGTATGAATCTAATGGCTAATACATATTGTATCACTTTTAATATATACTTTTTTTATATTAAGGTAGTTATATTTATTGTGATGTTATTATATTTTATTTTTTTAATTATTAGGTGTCTCTATTTTTAAATTTTAATAAATTTTATTATATTAATTTAATAAATAGTTAAAGTTATATTTTTAATAATTATTAGTACTTGTATTAAATATAAAAGTATACATTTTTGCCCCCTTACAATTTTTCCTAATTCCATCCTTCTTTTCATATAGATTATCATTATACTTTTATTTTACTCTTTAATAGTATAATACAACTAATTTAATATTACTATTACAAAAGTACATTCAAATTATAAAATGTGAAGTAATAAAAATTTCTTCATGCATACTTTCAATTGAAAGTTAATTTCAAATAAGGAGGAGTTACATTCACCTATAATTTTGAAAATGTGCAAAACAATCACATTCATAATAGCTCTCTTTTGGAAAAGTCATCATTTCAAGTGCATGTAATCTCCTTTATCCAAGTTTTCATAAAGCTGGCTAAAAATAAAAATTTTACACATTTCATAAGAATGATTGATTTTTCTTCATGTAAAGTATTTTACCTATTGATAACAATAAAATGAACTAATTATCAAATAATTATAGTAAGTATCTTTCTCATAAGAGTTAAGCACAATAAATTTATGAAAATGCATCAATTTCTTAATTCAAATGTCACCTGTATATAAGATACTTTTTTTTTTTCAAGTGTTACATACAAAGAGTTTATTGGTAGATAGAAAATAAAAATTAAAGTATAAAATGAATACATTTTGTTTTCACTTTTCATCGTAATGAAGGATACCAACCATATATATTTGAAGGAATTCCAATTGGCATTCTCTTATAGGATCTTAAAAATTTGCTCATAAATTATCATAATAAAATATATTACTATTACAATATGACCATTTAACGTCTTATGGCCTTTTAAGCTTTATAGTCACTTTTGGTATTTTTAAGCTTAAAGAATTTATAGTCATTTGTCTTAATGATTTTTATACATATTGTAGTCGTTGGTCACAATCTCATATCATTTTGAATAACTATGGTGAATTATTATTGGCATTTAATAGTTAATTTGTGCATAGGTCATAAATGACTATCAACTTGTTTATAAACATGTTAAAAGTGGGGAGTTTTCAAAGCCTTTTAATGACATGTAATACATAAATTATTAGCTTTCATGACTATAGTAAAAAAATGCTTTACAACCACTCATTTCATTTAAATATGTCATGATTTTTTTAACATATATGCACTATTCATTTAGACGGCAAAGTCATTGATTATAAAATAATTAAAATAAAAAAAATGATGTGACTCTTGGCCATTCAAATATATTTAGTCTTTTGATTTTCAAGATATTTGCTAATATCAAATTGATAAACATATTATGAATATAAATGAGTTTTGAATTTATAGATAATATAAAGTATTGAATCTATAGATAATATTAAATAACGGCAAAAAGTTTCTTATACTTTTATGTCATAAAAAGCAAGATTTAAGGATTAACATTTTACATCAATTTTTTAGAGACTTGTACTGATAACATGTTGTAAAACTAATGAATATAATATATATATATATATATATATATATATATATATATATATATATATATATATATATAAAAGAGCAAAAAGGAAAATTGAAAGGAGAAAGGAGAAGATAATTCTCATTTACTTGAATCCTTTGTATTTAGTATATAATTTCTATTATAGGCCTTCAATCAAAAAGATAAATTTATGTGTTACAATAATATAAATAGAAAAATTAATCTACATAATTATACAATACAAATTTTTTAGAAGTTATAAAATATATGTTATAAGATATGAGAATGAATCTTTAAAAATCATTATATTATGGACATCCACATCACTATAATATTTACAATAATAAGATAGTTTTACTCATCAAAATTTGCACCAATTTTTTTATATGAGAAATGTTAAGAGCATGTTTAACAAGAAATAACATTTTCATCCAAGAAAGAAATTAAATAACCTTATAAATATGTTGAATAATTTTTCAATAGCTAAAATGCAAAGAAATTTCTTAAATTAGGGGATTATACATTTTACTTCTTTCAAGTTTGAAATTTGACCTAAAGACCCTTAAATTTTTAGTTATGTGCAATATAACTTCTTTATTAATTTTTTCAACCAAAAATCTAACATCACTTATTTATGTAAGGCAAATAAGCAAAAAATATATTTACCTTGTCATCTTTGGTGACCAAATAAAGACTTTTGTAATAAGAAAGCAAATAAAGCCATATTAATCAAAACCAAAGCTAGAGATTACTTTACTTAATTTGGAATCCTGAAATGTTCCATGTGAATGAGGTCAGTTCATTTCCCCATACAAAAAGGAAAGAGAATTGGCCCACACATACCTTAACAACTTGCTTTCTTCAAATAGATGTGTGTAAATATTTTAAAAATTGAACTAATGATTAAATCGAGATAAGGAACGCTTTATAGTTCAATAATTTAACTAGATTCGAATCATATTTTAAAATATATAAAAAGTATAAATATATGTAATATTTTACAATTAAATAGATATATATATTGTAAAATAATATTTAAAATAAATATAAATATTTAAAAATATAAAAATTAAATAAAGCATTTACATATAACAATAAATTTGTATAAAAAAATTGAGTAGAATCCAATAAATATTATAAATCTCTATTGTAAAATATTAAACTTTTGATTTAGACAAAAAAATTAATTTTTAAGCAGTTTAATGTCAAATTGCCTAATTTTTATCAATTTTTATAATTTTTGACTAATTTAACTAGTTTTTAATTTTTGTCCTAACCACTATTGAGTTTTCTAGAACTCAATGGCAGTGTCACCGAATTTTCAAAAAATATAATATGTAGGTGTAATACTTTTGACAAGTATGAATTTAATAACAAAATATTTTGTACAATAGCATTTGGCTCAAAATCTCTAACATGAAAGTTATGTTGCACAAAATTCAAAATTAAAATGTCTTTAATCAACTTTTAGAAATTTAAAAAATAAATTCCATAATCCCCTAAATTAAACAAAAATTGTTTGCATTTTGGTCTTTTACAATTAATATTATTTCTAACATATCTATAATACTAAATCTCATCAAGAATTTTTTTTTGGGCCATTTAGTATATAAAAAAGTTATGAATAAAAATAAAAATAAAAATGAAAATAATATAATTTTGTCAATTAGAAATATTCAAAATTTTACTTAAAAATAATTAAAAATAAATATTATTATATAATAATTATAAAAATATAGTAGATATTATACAAAATTTTTTGCTTTTGATTTCATTTTCTATTTTGACACCAATCATGTTACTTTTAACTGTTTAAAACCAAATATAGCTTCCGTTTGCCCTTTGCAACTAATCCAGCAGGCACAGATGGTGACAAATTATGACTAAAAGAAGGGGCGGAAATGACGATGAGATTTAGATAAGGCCACATATAGAAACAAAGGGGCAGTTGTGTCATCAGAAGCACCAACCCTGAATGAGACATCACATATGTCACAATGCCAATTTTGTTTGCTTTCGCATCATATGACTGTCTACCGATTGAATCAGTTTAAACTGAAGCAAATTGTTTGCCTTTTTAATCCCTGTTAAATACCCTTTTTATACATTGGCCCCCAATTAGGTTATAGAAAGGTTTTTTTTATACCACTATCTTCAAACTAATTTGTGCGTTAATTGAAATTAAGTCTCACTTTGAACAATCTTAAAGATGTATCCTTTCCGCAATGAACTGATACATTTTGAAGAATAATTTGCCTTTTAAATATTGACCCCAAAATTTAAATTCAAGTGTTCAAAATAAGAATCACATCTCTTTAACTAATAGGCTTTTAAGGGATCATTTAAAAGTGCATGATGTACTCTTTCAAAAGTGTAGATAGTTGACAAAAAATTATCAAAGGAATTTTCTACATATTTATAAGTTAATTGTCATTCAATTTCTTATTGTTTATAAATCTATATCCTTTTAACCAAACTTATTTTCTTTGCACTAAAATAGATTACAAGAGAGAGGAGGGAGAGATAAAAATTTCTAAGCAACTTTTTAAACTTCCATTTTATCAATGATTTACATGAAAGATCATTCTCTTTATTTGATTCTTAAATGATAAAGCTTTAATTAAGTTTTGGAAAGATTATTTTCCTCTTAATTTAGTCATTTAAAGATATTTTTTTTAATTTTATTCTTCAGACATTTTTTTAATCAAAATGGTCCCTTGGAGAAATATTTGTGACTCTTCTATGTATTAAAATCTAGTTTTGATATGAAAATGATATCATTTTAGCAGTTGAAGACACCAAGGCATATCTGTTTTAATTTCATTTTTGCCAAATAAAAGGAATGTTTTAATTAGGATAAAATGTCTGTGGGACTAAATTAAAAAATTTTATCTTTGAAAACCAAATTAAAAAAGAGTAATTTTTCAGAGATTAAATTCAAAAACTTTGTCTTTAGAAAATTAAATTAAAAGAAAAAATAGTTTTTCAAGAGATAAATTAAGAATGTACTCCAAAACTTAAATGGTTATCCAAGCAATTGAACTCTAAAACCAAACCTTAATTTTGGAATGTACTTTCTTCTTAGTTCAAGTTATATTCATTATGACTTGTATAGAGATTATTTTTATATAATTTTTGTACAATAATTATTATATCTTTATAATTATTATTTAATAGTATTTCATTGTTTATTATTATTATTTTTAAAATAGAAACACAAAAAATATTTTTATCCTTAAAATCATTTTTTATTTCCTCTATAAGTATATATATTTTTTACATTCTGCATACTAATCGAGCTGTAGTATTTGGTTGAGAATTGGTACTCATTTAGACTTAGGGTGATATTCAAACCTTAAAACTCTAGTCTTTTGTAATGAACTGTTCTTAAAACAAGATATATACAAACACATCAACCATTTATTAACACCATCTAGTAGACAGAATTTCCTTTCTGGTACTTTTTTTAATAATAAAGAATTAAACCAAAGATTTTTGATAAATTACTGAAGTTTTTCATCACCAAATTACTTTTAATGATTAATAATTAAATTAATGAACAAGAGGAGTCAACAAAATTTTAGTTTTCCCTCAAAAGAATTTTATTAGTTTTTAATTAATATAAACAACTTTTATAAAGAAACAATATGCGTAAAACTAATTAATTAATTATGTCTTATACTCGAGGATATGATCATAGTTGCCAATTTAATATTGCAGCTCACTACAATTGAACTAAGGAAAATCTGCCAAGAATATTTCAACAAACAATAAGTTCGAATTTTGAATTATTAAGTAAAAACGCGTAAACTTTTTTTTTTATAATATCTAACTGAATATCTTGTACAAAAACTTATCAGTGACAATATTATATAAAATTTAATTTTTTAAATAAAAGCTTATGCAAATTTTTATTATAATATCTAACACATCATTTCATACAAAAATTTTTTACTACTAATATTATGTTAAGAATTATTTTAATTATTAAATTTATAACTATTTTCATTATAATATCTAACTCAAAACCCTATACAAAAATTTATTATAATATCCTACTTGTCATTTCACACAAAAATTTATTAGTACTAATATTATGTCAAAAAATATTTTAATTCAAAATTTTAATTATCATATAAAGATTCATAAACAATTTTATTATATTTTTTCAACAAAAATAAAATAGACTTGAGTTAGGACAACAACTTTTGTTCCTTGCCCCTGTCTTGTTTCTTCCATCGTTATTATCATTATGCGATGTTTGTATAGATTATGATAAACCAAGTGTATTTTATTTTGTAATGACAACTCTTTCACATTTGTCAATCATAGGAAAATCATCCAAATCTAATAATAAATAATAAAAATATAAAAAATTATATATACTTCTTTTTTAAGGAAATGCAATGTCGCATCCCGCAACTAAAGGTGTGACCAGCACCAAAAATAACTTCTATAAGCTAAGTTCAAACTAAAACATTAGTGAATAACTCTAAGATTAATACCAAATATCAAAACTAAAAGGAACAATTGCAAATAATATGTGCATTACATAATTTAGTTTCACGTGGCTTTTGTAAAAATTTCAATAGAATTTTCCTTATAAATTGCACCTCTTAATATTTCTACAAAGCAACTAGCCAGTACAAATACATCAAACAGAAGTTCTATTCTCAATCCAGACCAATGTAAGTCAGTTTTAAGGGTGGGAGACCTTATCTATAGTTCAATGGAACTACATACAACATTCTATAGTACAAAATAAATTCTAAATACATTAACAAAATGTGCCCACGAGACATATGTGGGGCTCACCAAGATTGAAAGGAGATGATCAATTCTAAGTTGTCGAAGGGAGATTGAGCTCAAGTTTACTGTCTGAAACAAATTGAAAATAAAAGGAGTGAGACACATGCTTAGTACGCTCAATGAGTAAATAAAACTAACTATATGGTATAAGAACATTTTCGCATTAAAGTCTTATTCAGAGTAGCAATTCAACCATTGAAACCTTAAAAATGGTGATAAGAAGGAAATTCCAATAAAATCATTCAACAAATGCAATAGAGGCATCTAATCAATACTAATTGGGCCAGACACAGAGCACACAGCTCACGAGGATAAGTAATATAGACACTGAGCAACCCGCTAATGAAAATTAGAATAAATCCTCATATGGTTGCCAACCACATGGGGCTAACAATACCCCTACTAATTGAGGTACATATTACAGTGCACTGTGGCTAACTAGTACTATGGTTAACTGTAGGGTCCCAATATATATAGCTCTTAAAAGAAAATCATCTCATACATATTTGCTCAAAGTGAATCAAATTCTTAATAATGTGTATTTGCAATTCGAACATGTAAACAATGTGTGATAGCAAATATCGCTATTTGCAAAAAAATCCAAAAGGTGAAAATTTAAATTTCCATAGTCAATAGAGGCAATTTCCATCATCAATATCCATAGTCTCAAATTCTAGAGATGACTTAAATAGACATTCAAATAGTTAAATAATGAAAAACATATTTAATGAAGTAAATACATTTAATTAAGGAATGTTTAATTACAAACCTTGAAATGAAATTGCATAATATACATAACATATAGTCAACATTATTTACTTACCTCTTAAAATGATATAGAGAGGTTTCCTATAATAGGATTTGCTAATTCATTAGCCATGACTAAGTCGCCAAATACCCTATGATATAGGTTCATACTATCTTAGCATTTGGATAGCTTTAAATTGCCTCATTATAACAATTTTTTAATACTTAAATCTTCTTCCAATTCTTTTAACCATTATCATCCCACACATTGTCCATTGTGAATCTTTCTTCTTTAATTCCTATAGTTGGTCAACCATCATTATAAATTGGGTTCTTTTGACCACCACCCAACCCAAGCCTCACACTTAGTTACTCCCACCAACACTCTTTTTTTCTTTTTCTTTACACACACACACATATTTGGGTTTTACATGCAAACTCCCAATAAATTTCTTTTAAAAAAGTATTGTTCAAAGTCTTTTAATTCGTAAAGTTAAAATACACTTTTGGTCCTTCAATTTTACTTAGTATTAATTTGGTCCGTTAATTTTATTTTGATTTGATCCCTTAACTTCTTTCCTAAATGAATTATTATTGTGATATTTAGAATTTGTCAGAAAAATAAATTTTTGGTCTCTTAATTTTATTTGAGATTTTACTTTTATCTCTTAATTTTATTTAGTTCTAATTTAGTTTTTTAATATTTCTTTAAATTTTATTTTTGTTCATTAATTTCATTTGATTTTAATTTACTTCCTTAACTTTATTTTATATATCACTTTCATCCCTTAAATTTATTTGATTTTAATTTGATCCTTTAACTTTACCTTAGATTTCATTTTTGTCTAATTTAGTCCAATTTAGCTAATGCTTTCATTTTTTTTTTTTTACTGATGAGTCACACAAAACTTTTTTATTAAGTATTTTATTTTAATTGTATTAGAGGGAAAAATAATTTGAGTTGCTTTTAGAGATTATGGAACAAAAATAAAAGGGAGAATTATAATAAAGGACCTAAAAGTTAAAAAAATTATTTTTAAGGACCTATTACTACTTGTTTTAAGATGATTACTACTGAGTTTAGCAACAAACAACTGAACCTAGTAGTAAAGGTCTTTAAAAATAAATATTTTCACTTCTTAATCCTTAAACATAATTTTTCCAAAATAAAACATAAGGTAAATTTTAGGTATAGAAGAGATACAAGAGAAAGTGGTTGAAAAGATAAGAAATAAACTTTATATACACTTCTACTCTTCTATGTCATTCTTTCTCTAAAATTTACAAAAGAATTTATTAAAAACATTAAAGGATTTTCACTTATTGTAATTAACTAGACAAAATTCCCCCCCTTTGTATAGCCATTTACAAATCCTACTATTTTCCTCATACTAAAAGTAGTTATTAAATAATATTATTATTTAAGATTTTAAGTTAAAGATATTTATATTGAAGTATTTTAAATTTTAAACTTATTTTAAAAATCCTTAGAATAAAAGTTTAAAGTATATAAAAAATTATAATTTGAGACTCAAAGTTAAAATTTTTGTCATATAATTTTTAAAATAATTTTGAAATTTTAAAAATTCTAATATAAATATTTTTAATTTAGAATTCTAAACTATAATTTTTCCTAATCATTACGGAAAAAGAATTCACCAAGGAAAAAATTTGTTAACTAATTAATAAGGCTTTGATAGTTTCATCGGAAGTCTCCATAGGCGATGTTTTGAAGACTTCTGAGGTTTCAACACCCTTTAATTAAAAAAAATAGATAAAATCTAATATAAAATATGACACTTGAACTAGATGAGCTTTTTTTAAGATACATGAGTTAGTTTAAATTATAAATTATATTTTTTCATTAAAAGTAAGATAATCATAAATAAAAATTATACCTAATTTTTTTAATTAATTCAGATCGCAAAAATATTTTGAAAAATAATTAAGTATCATATCTTTGAAGAGGAATGATAATAATTTTTTATTAATATAATAGTCATTTTTAAAGAGTAAATAAAATACTAAATAATACAAGAATTACAGTTAAGTATAGTTATATATATATATATATATATTTGTTATCAAGTTTTTTAATAAAATTATCACATATACAAAAATGTTTTTATAACACCCAATAATATATTACTAAATTATAAAAATTATTCACTTATTGTGCTTATATTGAAAAACTAAGCACTTATTATGTTTTAATTAAAATAAATTGAAAGTGAATATATAACAAATTATACATAAAATTTTTTTATAGTATAATTGTGTTAAATTTTTGACAAGTGTCAATTAATGCTCGATAAAATATAATTGACTAAAATTTCACTATCGCCAAAAATCGGTGGAGATAAGGTGATGTTGGAAATGAATCGATGTCTCCGTCACAATGTCATTGATCTAGAAATTATCCATTTGCGCTCTCGAGGGCTGTCATTATTTTAATCCATGAAGTGTATGATTTATTATTGAAGTAAAAATTCGTGAAATACCTTTAAAATTTTATAAGAACATTTTTTTAATCATAATTATTTTTATAATGATAAACAAATATTTTTAAAAAATTTTAAAAACACTTTACAAATGATCACTTTAAACAATCGATGTTGGTATGATTTATCCTACCGACTAAGAGACAAATGGATAATCTTTAGCTCAAAATCCAAAAGCACAAAACCATGCTCCTCTTGGCTTTTATGCTCAAATCATTCATCTCCATCTCCAGTAACTTCTAAATACTAGAGTCCAAAATGGGAAATTATTTTTTTATGCACTCTAGTTCAAAAAGTTTTTTTTTTGTTCAACATAAATTTCACAGTAATAGGCAATAAAAAAAAATATTGCTTCTTGAGGTAAATACTATCTATTATGTCATTTACGAATTATATTAGCAAGCCAATAAAACTCAACAGTAAGATATATATATTTAATGTGCTACAATTGTTTATTTTTTGTGTGACAAATTTATTTGTGAATATAATTTAAAATTAAATTTAGCTAATTTTTTAAAATATTTATTATTAAATTTTCTAATAAATATATAACATATAAATTTTTTTAAAATTTCAATAATATAATATTAAATCATAAAAAATACATTTATTATGTTTTAATATTGTATTAAAACATCTGATAAAGAAACTTAAAAGTTACATATAAAATTTGTCTTATAGTTAATGCATAACGTACACACTTTGTATGTGAAAATTTTTCATTAAAAAAAGGAAATCAACATCTCAACTCTGTCAAGGTTATTAAAAGCTAAGAGTATGAAATTTCCAAATATTTTAGTAATATAAAATAATATAACAAATAATAGCATTCTAAATTTCCAAGCATCTCAAATGCAATAAAAAATTCACAATATCAATATAATAAACAAAAGCACTTTAAGATATCTTGAAACATTTTATATATTTTATTGAATATTAGGCCAGTGTTTCTTAAGATTCTTAGCCTTAACATCCTGGCTGTTTGTAATATTTATAATGAGTGTTATCCTTCATACCAAATGTAATTTTAAAAAAACATAAAAAAATAAAGTTACACCTTCACAAATAATTTGATCATTTTGGATAATAATAAGTGCTTATTCTCAACAAGTATTAATAAAACAATATTGCGGGTTCGAATCCCCAGGTGACCGAATGGCGTATGCGTGGTTCATATTTGATCAAATATATGATAGAAGACCGAAATGAAGATTTCCAAATTAGCAAAGGAAATGGGATTCATTTGAAAAAAAAAAAAAAAGAATGTGGATGGTTTATAAATTATAAATTGTGAGGTGAACAGACATGTTCAATTATGGCCGACAGAATCAGAAAGTGAAGCCACATGCAACGGAGAGACAATGGGTTAGGTAGAACTAAAAGATAGTAATATAATGTCAATTGAATAAAATACCTTTTGCAGGGTCTTTCACTCCTTTAATTTAAAATATTTAATTATAAATTTTTTTAAAATAATTTTAAAATTTAAAATTATAAATATTTTTAATTTAAAAGTTTTAAACTATAATTTTTCCTAGTCATTATAGAAAAAGAGTTCACCACAAAAAACATTTATTAACTAATTAATAAGGCTTCAATAGTTTCATTAGAAGTCTTGGCAAGCAATATTTTTAAGATTTCTAAAGTTTAGACCTTGGTTATAAAAATTAGATCAAATAGGTTAGTAAAATTAAAAAATGGATGAACTAATCATAGAATTGATTCATTTGACATTTAAAATTAGCCAAAAAAAAAAGGGCCAAAATGATAAAAAACTCTAAACTAGTTTTTTATTTTCATTTTTTGTTTAAAAATAGAGTTTTGACATTTGTAATAGATATTTATAATATTTTATGAACTCTACTCAACTTATTTTATATAAATTTATTGTTATATATATATATATATATATAAATCTATTTTTATATTTTTAAATATTTACACCTATTTTAAATATTATTTTGTAATATATATATATTAATTTATTTGTAAAATATTATATGTACTTATATAGATATTTTTCATGTATCTAGATAAATTATTTAAACTCTGGTTCAAGATCAAATCATTAGATTGTTCCTTATCTCCATTCAATGTTAAGTCCAATTTTTCAAATATTAGTTTCAATGCAAAAATAGATAAGTTTTAATATAAATTATAACACATGAATTAGAAGAACTTTTTAAGATGCAATCAGTTAGTATTAAATTATAAAATTTTCTTACTTATAATGTTCTCATTAAAATTAGATAATAATAAATAAATAAAAGTTATACCTAATTTTTTTAATTAATTCCCATAATAAAAATATTTGGGAAAGTAAGTAACTATCACCTTACAATATTTGAAGAGGAATGATTATATCTTTTTTATTAATATAATAGTTATTTTCAAAGAGTAAATGAAATATTAAATAATACTATTAGAGTTAGGTACAGTGCATTATATATTTGTTATAAGGTTTTTAATAAAATTATAACATATGCTAAAATTTTTCTTTTGCAAAATTCAATAATATAATTCTAAATTGTAAAAATATATACTTGTTATATTTATATTGAAAAATTACATATTTATTATGGTTTAATAAAAAATTTAAAAATAAATACGTAAAAAATTGTATATAATTTTTTTTCATAATATAATTACATATATATAAAAGGAGAATCCAGTATTATTGTAGAATACTGTAACTAAATTATTCATGGGTCTTACTTTAAAAAAAAATTCTCTTTTTATTTATTTTTATTTTTTTTTTAATTTAAACTAAATGTGAGGTCATATAATTAATATAAATTTCATGTAATATCTAGTTGTGTTAAATATTTGACAACTGTCAATTAATGGTCGATATTTAACAAATATAATTAACCAAAATTTCACTATCACCAAAATGGGTAGAAATATAATTTAACGAAGGCGATCTTGGGAGCGATTCGATGTCTCGTCACGATGGGACTGATTCATTTGCGTTCTCGAAAGCCGTCATTGTTTTTATCGATAAAGTCAAGGCCTTGTTAATCCATTCCAATTACGTAAAAAAGGGCATCAATACATGTGTCTTATGCTAAATGATATGACAACAATTTTCAAAAAAAAAAAATATAACAAATATACTAAATAAAAAATGGCTTATATATAATATAATTTTGATATACAAAATTACATTTTATATATATATATATATATATATATATTTTAAGGATTTGAATATGGTTGGATGGTATACCTACTCTGCCCTAGATTTGTCCTTTCCAACATGTAAAACAGATATTCAAAATTAATATTAAATCTTTTGGTGCTTGTTTCAATGATTAAGAAATATTATGTTATGTTTGAATTTTGTATTAACTAGGATTGGTGGATGGGACCGAGATTATAAATATATAAAAAATTATAAAATTAAAAAAATTATGAGTTAACTTTAAATCAATAAATAGCTATAAAACAGTAAAACAAACAATAAATCTAGAGTGCAAATAAAAGCTTCCTTTAATATATAAAAAAATTTAATAAAATAAAACTATGAAATAATCTTTTTATGTGCACTAGACAAGCATAGATACTAGTTTATTTTGAAAGTATCAAACTTTTTAAAATTTATATATTTTAGCTTATTTTATATGAGTCTTAATTCTTTTTCCGGTGTTTAGATATTATTGAAATTTATTATTTAGAATTTTCACACGTTTTATCATATTAAAAAAATTGTGTTTCATGCATTTGGCGTCACTAGTGCTGATCATTTTGATTAAAAAACTGAGAAATATGTATATCATAAATACATACTTGCCAAGTGAATCTAATTTAAAATGCACAATTGTATATTACTATCAAAGAGGTTAATTTTATATTTAGAAAAAATTAATATTTTTATGTCACGCATGGATGATGAGACACTATATTAGTGTGTGTTTGGATTGATAGTAAGTAAAATTGATTTCAATAAATTTGATTTTACAGAATTGATTTTATATAAAAGTGAGTTTATATAAATATGATTTATGTTTAAAAACTTTTAATAAAAAGTAATTTTATTGATGTGCCTTTAATATAACTATGTTTGCGTTAGTCAAAAGTAAGTGTAATTTGTTTCAACCCAACGTAATTTTCAAATGTCCTAAAATCATAGTGCGGTATGATAAACGCAAATTTAAACATGATGCAAATAGATTTTTTTCCTACAAAACCAGGGTTTAAGCTGAAACATGGGTGGATGACCGCATCCAAACACAAAGTGATAAATAGCATCGGGCCTGGACGGTTATTTTCTTAATTTTTATTCATTTTTAGGAGTTCGTTAATTGCATATGAAAGAGCCCGTTAATTTTTTCTTTTACCATATCAATCACGGTATTAATGACTGACTAAAACCATCATATCCTTTTGGCCTTGGAAAGACTTGCGTAATTTAAACTTTTAATCTTATATCTTTATCCAATATTAGATAAATTAATTTTTATACTTTAAGATTTTAAGGATAAAACATAACATCACTTTATTGAAAAACTCTATACATACAATATAAGAAAAAGAAGAATAATTTACTCATCATGATCCATTAATGTAAAAATTATCCTTTTAAATTGCAAAAAGAATTTTTTTTCTCTTTAAAATGTTAACACTTTTTTGATAGATATATATATATATATATTTTTTTTTTCTTTTAACATAAATTTATATAGATAGAGAGGGAGAGCCTTTTTTTTTAATTTTTAATGTTACTTTTAATTATTCACTTTCCATCAAGTCACAACTACTTTTATCCACTCCCTATTGTGTGGTAATTGTTTTTTCATTAATTAATTAAAACTAACAATAATGACTTATTTATTAATTTACAATATCACTTGTGCCACATAATTATGAGTATTTATTAGTAAACTCTTACATTATTCCACTTGACACACGTGATTTTGTTATACTTGATAATAAATAAATTAGTTAATCATTTGATTTAATGTACATACATAATGCTAATTTCACCATACATTGATGACAACATTCATCATCAATAAGAATAAAAACTAACAAGAGTCATGGCAATTGTACATTATTTATTTAACATATTTCCTTTCATGTTCTACATAATAGCTCTTTATTCTTATTATAATATGTAATTAAGAAGCACTTAATTGATTCACATAATGTCTTTTTACAAGATTAAATTTGTTATTATCATTTTGAAACAATCATGTATATAATTCTTTAAACAATAAGAAAACCAAAAACATTTCATTAAAGAGTTCAAATGTCAAATGCAAAATCAATAATAGCATTCATAATGTCATTCAATAATCCTTACAATGATGCCCATATTTATAGCATGATCACTAAATGTTTTGAGTAGAAGTACTCTCAACAATAATAAGATTAGTACTAATATATTCTATTGACATTACTTGTTTCTAAACTTCTTCTTTAACGGCATAGTATTTTCAATTTCATATGTTTATCGTCTTTGGAATAATTGTTGTTTTTAGAGAAGAAGATAGTTGTGGAATTATCACAATAATATCTTTAGTGGTTTGGTGATGCTGTCAACAATCGCAAGTCTAAAATAAAAGTTTCATAGCCATTTACCATGAATCATGGCCTCAAAGCATGCCACAAATTTAACTTTCCATAGCGGATGTAGCTATTTTTGACTACTTTGTACTTTTCTTTGAAATAGTTCCTTCAACTAAAAGATACAAATAGCTAAAAGTAGATTTTCTTATATTTATACATTTTGCAAAATCCAAATATGAATATCTAACAACCTCAAGGTGATCAAATCTCCTATATGTAAGCATATGTTTTTTAGTTCCTTGCAAGTATCTTAGAAATTTCCTTGTAGCCTTCCAGTGACTCATCCTAGGGTTACTTTGATATTTACCTAACATTTCAACTATAAAGCTAATGTCTAGCCTAGTGCATGTCTAGGCATACATCAAACTCCTAACAATAGATGCATAAGGAATTGTTTCTATTTATCTCCATTCCAAGTCATTATTTGGACATTGCATGAGACTAAACTTATCTCCTTTCTAAATTGGAATAAAGGATGCTGAACAATTCTCCATTTTGTATCTCTTTAATACTTATTAATATATCTTTTTTGAGAAAACCTAACAATCCTTGTGATTTATCTTGAAATATTTCTATTCCAATCACATAGTTTGCCTCACCCATATATTTCATTTCAAAGTTATTAAAGAAAAAAAATCTTAGTCTCATAAAATAGACTAAGATCATTATTTGCTAGCAAGATGTCATTAACAAATAGAATTGGAAATATAAACTTGCTCCCATTAACCTTCAGATATATACACCTATCAATAGTGTTTTTCTTAAATCCTTAAATCTAAAGGAAACAATTGTATAATTAAACTTAAGATACCATTATTTGAAAGCTTGTTTAAGTTCATATATTGATTTCTTTAACTTACCCACTATATGTTCTTTTCCTTCAATTGTAAAACCCATTGTGTCACATCCCCAAACCAGAGGGGATGACTGGCACAGAAAGCAAGAAGTGCTCAAATCTGCAAGCCTAACCAATAACACCTCAAATGAAGAGACCCTTTTCATAATGCAACATATGTACATTTCATCATCGAATCATCATACTGCCTCATTTTATTAACATAGATATTCATAGTTATTGCAAAAATTTCGGCAGAGTTTTCCATAAAATTTAAACATCCCCAATTTTTTTACAACAACTATAAATCTAGCAAAATAGCAAGGGTGAGCTCCACGATCCCCACCAACATTCAATATACCAAAGAGCAAAAGAAGTATAAAGGGAGGGGGTCCTATATGTGTCAAATGGAGCTGCAACTAGGATACATACAATCAATAACCAAAAAAATTTATTACAACAAAATTTCATGCCCTCTCAATCTGAAGACGGGGTTCACAAATGCAACGCCTTTAACTATAAGGTTGATAGAGGCGGATCAGTTCTAACAACACTATCTGAAAAGTTAAAAATTTAAAAAAGTGATTTAAAACTCAGTGAATGGATAAATAATTACAATAATTAAAAATAGATAAATTAATGAGGCAATGTAATTAATAATGAAGCTTATGCAAGGAATCATTTTCAAGAGTTAAATCTCAACATAAGGCCATATAAATCTTCAAGATTAACCATTGTTAGTGGCAATTACACCTCATTGGCAGCTTTTTACTCTTCACGGGTGGCTATACCTAATGGGCAGTTCCTTTTCCACCTACCAGTACACATTATACATAATTCTCTAGGGTGGCTTCACCTTGTTGGTAGCTTCTTACACTTTCATGGGTGGCTATACCTAATAAGTAGCTCATTCTCCACCTAAATCTTATAATAAACACTAGATAGTACATAGAGATTGGTAATTCACACACAGTAAGCTAGAAACAATATATGCAACACCCATTTGTCATCACAATTGAACAAGGAACTTACTAATGCATAGAAACATAAAGCAGATGGAAAGGTAAATGAGTATCCAATCAATAAATAAATAGAATATTATAAAATAAGAAAAAGACCTAATTAGATATTTAATTATCTTAATAGATGACTATATGTATAAATAATTAAATGCTTAATATTTAATCCAATAAGCTAGGATAACACATTTAGTGAATGAATAAAAGAATTACATGTGTATATATATATAAGCTAGTATTAAAGAATATGGTTACACAAATATATATATATATATATACCTAGGGGAATATATAATTCAAGTTATAAAATTAATGATGCAATCCAAATTTTGTCAATAATCCATCAAATAAACATACTTAATAAATTCCCATATCACATCTCATTTCCTAATTTATTGAGCAAAGAATAATTAGGTTCGCATATAGGATTTCCTCCATATATGAAAGGAGTATATGTCATAATCGGGCTAGAGCATACAAATTCACCTTACGTTAACCCTTAATCATTTGTTTGATCAAACCAAGCTATAGTACATCTCAAACCTACCTCACAAGGCCCCTCAACAACTTAGCTTGAACAACTTCAAACCATCATTCATATACATCTACATATAGATATATTAGTAGGAAAAACTCATAAACATATTATAATTATTGTCTACTTATAGTGATATCAAAAGCTAACGGGTACTTGCTCCTTTTCGAAAGCTCAACTCCTTCTACTGTTGATGTTCGTAGAGCTTCCTAATAACACCAAACTTGCCAAATCATTACGTAGACCCAAAACAACAATTCTTAACATCTATCTAATTTAATGATAGCTTCCTAACCAATTTTTCCATTCTATACTTCACCCACCACTTATACAACTTCCTCTTAACTTAGTTCTTCCCATTTGAATTCTAATTTATGATTTGAGTTCAAAAATCACTTCAAGGAAGTAGAAATTGAAGATTTATGCATGATTAATATGATTAGGAAGCTTCATTCTAAGATCCCCAATTTTGCCCCTTCCATATTCAGCTAGCCAAGCAAAGCCAAGAACTTCAACACTTTTTGTCACCCTATTGAGCTAGAATAGGTCGAAAAATAGGAGGGAATGGCAAAAATCAATGGATTTAGAAATTAAAAAAAATGAAAGAGAAGCATAGATGAGATGGAAGGAAGCTCACGCAGATCGATGACACCACTAGCTCTTCTCCTCAGTTCTCTATGCTCGAACTAGTAGTGGGGAGACTTGAGAGGAGTTGCGTGACGTTAATGATGGCCCTACAGTGGGGGAAAAAGCGACAGCAACTCAGGGAAGAGAGGCTTTGCACGCACAGGGGAGGGAGAGCTGAACAGTATGCAAATGAAGGAAATAAACAGAAAGAATGAAGAAGGGACCAAGAAAGGAAAGATAAAATAAATATATAAAGGATAGCTTTTATATATATGTATATATATATATATATATTTTCGGTTATTACACGTTGGTTGGTCCATATAGACCTCCTTCTTTAAATTCCCATTGAAAAATATAGTTTTCACATTTATTTGATGTAACTTTAAATTATAATGAGCTATCAATGCCATGATAATTTTGAATATATCCTTTTTAGAAACTGGTAAAAAAGTTTCCTTGTAGTCAATACTATCTTTCTATGTAAAACTTTTAGCCAACTAATCTGGCCTTGTGGCATTTTAGATTATCATAAGAGTCTTATTTTGTTACTCCGGAGGCATAATCAGCATGGTTTACGAGTCAAAACTCATATCTATAAGCCTCTTAACAATCAAAATCATAAACATAAAAAGTGCAATGATAAAGTAAAAAAATCTTTGAAAATTTAAGAATGTTTTCCTTTACCAAAAGATTTATTCAATATTACAAAAAGATTGATTACATGATAGTTAATTTAGCATTTTATAAAAATTTCAACAGTCTTTCCCTATATATAAGACCATCCAAAATTTCTACAAACAATCAAATTCTAACAAAAATAATCAAGCGAGCTTCGCTCTTAACCTAGAGCCCTATATAGTAATCAATAAGGTAGGGAAACCCTGCCTGTGCATTAGTGGAGCTAATACTAAGAGAAAACAATATACCTAATACAATTCCAATAGTACTTCACAAAAGAAGACCTTAGCAAAAATCACGCAAAGCATCAACAATAAAAGCAATCATTCATGTGTCACTGAGGTTAGTTCTAGACCTACGCCACTATCTATAATAAAAAGAAATTCAAAGGAATGAATTCAAAACTCAATGAGTAGATAATACTAATTATGACTGAAATGTAAATCATAAAGAATAGCCTGCCTTCAGACTTGAATTTATATTGAAAATGTAAGCAATATCGTGGTATCCAATAAAATTCATTTTTCTCATTTATAATAGATAAATTCAATAATAAGCATAGACCAAACATTATAAAATCATGTATAGCAACACAATTGACGTGTCTAAATAGAACTAAATCAAATGAATGTCAAGCACATCACTCACAAGGAAATAATAATATAGAGGTAGCTTATGCTTAACAATTCAAATAGATCCATATGTGGTGGTCAACACACGAGCTAATAACACCCCCATCAAGTGGGGTTCAGATCAAAGTGTACCAAGACTAACAACTACTACTGTTACTTGTAGGGCTTTGTATTAGACCACATTTTATCTTTAACATTGTTGTACATGAATCAAAGATGGCTAAAGTAATTAATTAAGTAATTATCCAAGTATATTTAACTAATTATTCAACAACTAAGATATTCCAATAACATAAATTCATAATTTCTTTTTAGACACAATGTAACGAAATCATGTTTACCTTTCCATTATCTTACAATGAATAAATAGTATAAATTCTCATAACAAATATTATCTACTCACTGCATATGATGATACCATAAATTTCTTTAAGCCTTAATCTGACAAAGCACATGATATGGGGTTATCTTTGGAACCTCCTAAATTACCCATAAACAATCTACATCACTAAATAACACATTAATTTACATAGGGTCAAGCTACTCTTATTTGTTGTTATCTCTTTTTAAAATATAACTTCCATATTTTGCTATAGGATATTTCCATGTAGACCTAATATTTAGGTTCTAATTAGCATAAGGTTTCCTACTCATTAGCTATATCATTTAATCTTCTAAGTTACAACATCAAATAAATTCCTTTTCTTAGTTCTGAAATTTTTTTACCATTCAAGAAGTTAAACAATTAAAACTCCACTTTCAAATTTTAATTCAAGTAATTTGTCATCCCTTAACCTAGATCTTAAGCAAACATGTGAGCCATGGAAATTTCTAATTTCATTTAGCACTCTAATTCACCATCATAAAAGAAGATCTTAAACCTTTCCCTATATAGCCACAAGAAGAAAATAGAACACTTTCCTACAACTTAAATGAGTTAAAAAACAAGAAAACAGAGCTAATACTAATATAGTAAGGCCTTAAATTTCTAAAATTTTCATATCAAACTTTGGCTGGGCTTTTCCCCTAATTAGGCACAAAATGAAGTAAGTTTCAAAATTTAATTCCCTTAAAGTAAAATTTAAACTTCAGTAGCCAGAAAAAAAATGAGGAAAGGAGATGGTTTTCACTAAAAATCAAAGGAGGAATGAAGTGGAATAAAAAGAAATTTCTTGAAGCTCAAAACCTCGCCCGAAACTCCAAATAATGTTGTTGCCATGGCGGTGAACAGTGCAAATGTAGCAATTGGTTTAAGGGCTAGTTTCACAACACATATGGTAGTTAGAAAGAAGATGAATGAAAGGGAAGGGAGGATAGAAGGAACGAAAGAGGATGGAGAGGTATGAGAGGAGAAAAAAATGAAAGAAAATGGAAAAAGAAGAGAACCAATAGATGCGGGCACTTATGCAGTAGAGAAAAGGGAAAAAGTGAAGAGAAGGTGAGGGTGTTGGAATTTTTTAATGTATCTTGGATAAAATTGGAATGTGGCCCTTAAAAATTTTAAAATGATTTAAAGTAGTCCCTATGTCACTTCCATCCATTTCTTAATAAAATTTAAAACTCTTAAGCTTGCCACAACTTAATGTATTATTCCTTCCCTCCTTAAAGTAGTTTATGTTATTTTATTTTATAATTTACCTTAATTATATTCTAAATTCTTAAACTAATAAGGGCTTAAATGAAAGAAAATTTTTTAAGATGTTGCATATTTGGTCTTAAAGATCCATTTATATCTAACTTTTTTGCAACCTCTAAGTAATTCCACAAGATTTTAGACCTCATTTTGTTCCATGGATTTTAACTCTTCCTTTATGATGTCTAACCATTTATTAGCACTATCACTTTTAATGGCCTATGAAAATGAAACTTGATTATAGTACATTTCTAAGTCAATTTCTGACTCTTGTCGATAAACTACATAATTATTTGAGATAGCATATCTTTTTTCTCTTTGAGATCTCCCTAATGCTATCTCTTGTGGTTTCTCTATTATAGGTTCACTTTGAATTGTGGGATTATCAATTCGATGCTCTTCTTCTTTATTTTGTTATTTAATAATATGAGGAGTAACTTCTTTAAAAGAATTACAAGTTACAAGAACTTGCACTTTTATTTCTTTAATTTTCACATTGCCTAGAACTTCACTTCTATTGGTTTCACCATTGTTAATGAACCTTGCATTTTCAATTTCAACTATTCTTATACTATGATCATGACAATAAAATATGTATCCTTTTGATTTTTTTGAATAACCAGTGAAATATCTACTGATTATTTTTTTCATTCAATTTCTTTTTTTGTGGATTATAACTCTCATTTTTGCTTGACAATCTCAAGCATGTAGGTGCTCTAAACTGGGCTTCCTACCAGTTCACAATTCAAAAGATGTCTTTACTTTATTAGGAACCCTATTTAACAAATACATGATAGTTTTAAGTGCAAATGTCTATAATGAAATAGATATACTATATTTACTTATCATAATCCTAATATATTAATGTACAGTTGTGTTTTTCTTGTACTCCATTTTGTTGTGGTGTATTTGGCATTGTGTATTGAGCATATATGCCTCGTTTCACTAGGAACTTGACAAATGGACATTGGTGTTACCTAGTTTCATCCTATCTTCCATGGTATTCACCACTTCTATTTGATACCATTATTTTTACTTTTCTATCCAATTGTTTTTCAGCCTCAGTTATGAATATTTCCAATACATTTATTGTGTGAGATTTTTTATACAACAAATATACATATCCATAACATGAATAGTTATAAATAAAGGTGATAAAATGCTTTTCTTTATTGAAAGAATTAACATCAAATATTCCACATACATTGATGTGTATTATATCAAGAAGTTGGCTATTTCATATGGCTCCTTTCTTTATGTGTTTTGTTTATTTTCCTTCAACACAAATTAACACAAATATTTAGGTAAGTGAAATTCAACTCTGGAAGGATTCATTCTTTATCAAATCTTTCCAGTCTTTCCTTAGAAATATGACCTAAATGTTTATGACACAAATTAGCAAATTTTTCATTCACCAAACTACATTTATGTAATGGTAAAAAAAAGGCAGGGGGTTTCTTTTCTTTTATTTATTATTTCTTCCTTTTCTTCTTTTTCTTTCTTTTCTTTCATTATTCTTCCTCCCTCAGCTTTCTTTTTCTTATCCGTTGCTTCTTCTTCGTTGTGTTCAGCCTCCCTCTCCTATTCAAAGCTCGCATTCTTCCTCTCCAGTGGAGCTGCCATATCTTTCCTCTTTGGCGTTGTGCTAGTCTCCTTGAGCTCCCTTGCTACTGGTTTATAGGTTCGGGTCTGCGAGCAAATTAAGAACACAGCAACCCGAGATGAGCATCCCATTTTCATTCTTTCTTCATTCTGAATGCTAGGTCCAATTTATGTTCTTCCCTTCCATTTTTCGACATATTCTAGCTTGGTAGGATGATAAAGGGAGTTGAAGTTCTTGCCTTGCTTGGTTAGCCAAAAATGGAAGGGGAAAATTGGGGATTTTGGAATAAGACTTCCTAACTATGTTAATCACACATAAATCTTTGATTTCTATTCTCTAGGAATGATTTTGAGACACAAATCATGAATTTGAAATGTTATAGAAGGGTTAAGTTAAAAGGCAATTTTGTGATAAGTGGATGAATCATAGAATGGAAGAAATTAGTTAGGAAGTTATCATTGAATTAGATAGATGCTAAGAATTGTTGTTTTAGGTCTACATAATGATTTGGCAAGTTTGATGCTAGTAGGAAGCTCTGTGGACATTGACTACAAAGGAGTTGAACTTTTGAGGAGGAGTAAGTACCCGTTAGCTCTTGATATTACTGTGAGTAGATAATGATTGCAATAAATTTATATGTCTTTTCTATTACTATATATACATACACATATGCAATGGATGGTTCAAAGCTTATCAAACCTCAGTGAGGTGAAATGGAGGTGTAATTTAGGATTTGTAGGAGGTGAATGCTATGTTCTTGTCTAACTTTGTCATATACCCTTCCTTATATGGAGGAAATTATGTGTGGTAATCTAATTATTCTTGATTAACAAATTAGGAAGTGAGATGCGTTATGGGAATTTATCAAGCATGCTTATTGATCAATTATTGACAAAATCTGGATTGTGTCATGAATTTGATGACTTGAATTCTATATTCTTCTAAGAAAAGTATAGATATATATATACATATTTTCATAGCAATACTCCTTAATACTAGTATATATATATATATATATGAGTGACTCTTTTGATCATTCACTAAAGGCATTTTTTTTATATATATAGCGTTATCCTAGCTTATTTGGATCAAATATTAAGCACTTAATTAATTATGCATATAATCATCTATATAGATATTTAATTATCCAATTAGTTCTTTTTTTTTTTCTTTCCTTTTTCTTAAATCATAATACTCTATTTATTTATTGATTGGGTACTCCTTTACTTGCCCATAGGTTTTATGTTCTATACATTAATAATCTCCTGTTCGATTGCGATGACAAATGAGTATTACTTATGTTGTTCTAGCCTACTGTGTGTGGGTTACTAGCCCTCGATACACTACCTGGTATTTATTATAAGATCTGGGTAGAGAAGGAGCTACCCATTAGGTGTAGCTACCCGTGAAAGGGTAAAGAGCTACCAATGAGGTGAAGCCACCCCAAAGGTTTAATTATAATGTGTACTGGTAAGTGGAAAAGGAGTTGCCTGTTAGGTGTAGCCACCCATAAGGGATAAGGAGTTGCCAACGAGGTGTAGCCGCCACCAACAATAGTTAATCTTAAAATTTAAATGACCTATCTCTTGCATGAGCTTTAGTATTCATTAACTTTGCCTAGTTAACTTAGTTGTTTTTAATTATTGTAATTATTTATTTACTCATTAAGTGCAACTCATTCTTTTAAATTTTATTTTATTTTTCAGATAGTGCTATTAGATCTAACCTGCTTCCTTCTTCCAAGTAGATAGAGGCGTCATATTGGTGAGCCCTGTCTTCGAATCTCAAGGGCGTGGAATTTTGTTGTGATAAATTTTTGTTTGGTTGGTTGTAATACACATTGGATTTAGCTTTACTTAACACGAGTGGGATCCCCTCCCCTGATAATTCTTTTGTTCTATAGTATATTGATTCTGGGGGAGAGCTTAGAGCTCCTCTTACTATTTTTGCTGGATTTATAGCTGTTTTAAAAATTTGGGAATGTCCAAATTTAAAGGGAAACTTTACCGAAATTTTTACGACAACTATGAATATATCTTTATTTGAAGTATTTTGGTTAGGCTTACGGACTTGAGCATTTCTTGCTTTCTGTGCCGGTCACCCCATTCCGTTTTGAGTTATGACAAAGTTGGTATCAGAGCCTAAGTTTTTTTTTAATATTCTGTGAAGCAAGTGTTCTCTAATGACATCTCAATTATCTTTATAAACTTGGGCATAATTATAATCGAGATATCATAAGAGGCCTTATAGGGTGTTGATAATTCTTTTCTTAGCGGTTCCTTAGGATCCAATGGTGTGTAAATATATATATATGTGAATAATTAGCTTTTGTTCTAAACTTGTGTTTTGGTATTTATAAAGTAATGATGCTAGTTGGGTCAAGTGTAACTGTGGGATTAGTTTTAGAAGAAAATGTAGACGAACCTTCTGTTAAGGCTTTAGCCTCGCCGATAACCCTAGCCTCTAGGGGTCGTGGTAGAGGAGCCAGTAAAGGTCGAGGTAGGCGTGGTGGGTGTAGCTGGCAAGGCAGAGCTGCCCCGCCCCCAACAGAGAATGTAACAGTAGAAGGAATTATGCCTCCTCAACCGTAATTGGGATTATTGGAAGCAATAGAAAAGAAAAAGGAAGGTTTGTGATGATTTTGAAACTTTCCATATATATAGAAATAGAAACAGATAGACTAGAAACGACATCTCTTATCTCAATGACACCAAAGAAAGGGATATTAAATGAATGGAATTAGTATATGGATGGAATATAATGAAATAGAGCCACTTTGAGGTTCCCTATGAAATGAGGCATGGAACGGAGCCACTACGAAGAAGTTCCGCGAGTTACGAAGGAAACTTCGAGCTCATATTGGTCATGGGTTGAGAACGGGGAGCTAGAATTGATTAGTTAGTGGATGTTGTTGCCTCGCAAGCTTAAGTACAGGTTTAGCCTACTTCAGTGGCACAACCAATACTAATTGAAAGAAGGAATATCGATGATTTGATATCAAGGTTCTTGAAGTTGAAGCCACCGATATTTTTTGGGTCTAATGGTCGAGAGGAACCTTAGCTCTTCATTGATGGTGTTGAGAAAGCATACCAGGCTTTTAAATGATCGGGTGAAGAAAGGATTGAGTTGGCCACCTACCAGATACAAGATGTGGCTTATACATGTTGTGAAACCTTATTTCAAGAAAGACCTGTAAGATTGCCCTTGATGAGTTAGAAAGAGTTTAGAGAAGCTTTTGTGGCCAGATTCCTGCCAAAGAGTACTAGAGATGCGAGGCGCCGAGAGTTTGAGACCTTAAGGCAAGTTCCAAGCATGAGTGTCTCTGAGTATAATATTCGATATACACAAGTCTCAAGTTATGCACCACATTTGGTCTCTACAGAGAAAGACCAGATAGAGAGATTTATGGATGGATTATTGCGCCCATTATTTAATGCAGTAGCAGCATAGGCCAAGCATTTTTCCTCTTATATTGTGGCGGTTGATTGTGTGAGGAAGATTGAGTAGCCTTAATGGAAGAATCATCAATCATACAATTACATACACTTATGTTCATAAGGGAATTAAACATCCATTTATAAGCCTTAGAACTCATCCTAATGATCTCTTACGGTTAACATATGGAAAACCAGGATTAGGTAAAGAAGAGGAAAAGAATTGAGGGGAAACACCAGGGTGTAGGGTACTTGGCTGGTGAGTCAAGATTTTACGATCACAGCCAGGCATTATCTCTAGTGTCAAAGAAACCAGTGCAATCTTCAAGTAGTGCAATTAGTCAGAGATCATATCAGAGTGGTGTTGGACATCATGCCCGGTACAGTTCAATTCAAATAGAGTGTGACAAGAATCATTGTCCTACTTATGGGAAGCTTCACTCTAGGCAATGTTATAAGGCAACAAGTGTTTGTTATCTTTATGGGTAAGTTGGGCATTTGAAGAAGAATTGCCCACTCTAGCAGCATAAGTCTAATTATGAATCAGTTTCATCATCTCGCCAAATAGCGCCTATAGTAGTTACATCGATTCAGTCGATTCTTACACAACTAAGTAAGGGTGGTGCTGGGAGAGGTGTAAGAAATAGAGGGCCAACCTTTACCGGGAAAGGGCAAGCTCGGGTGTTTGCCTTGACCAGACAAGATGCGCAGGCCTCCAATATAGTAGTGAAAGGTACTCTCTGTGTTTGTTCTTACGATACTCTAATGTTGTTTAATCCTAGTTCCACTCACTCATATATATCTCCTTATTTTGCTAAATGAGCTGGTAGACATCTAATTAATTTAGATGATCCCTTCATGGTTATGACTCTGATTGGCGAATCATTGTTAGTAGATTATGTATATCAGTCTTATGAGGTCCTTATCGAGGGTAAGGAAACCTTAGTAGATTTGGCGATACTTGATATGACTAATTTTGATGTGATCTTGGGTATAGACTGGTTGACTTCTTGTCATACCATGCTAGATTGTTATTCAAAGGTGGTAAGATATAATATTCCAGGTGAGTCAACCTTTTTGATACAGGATGATTATAGTGAAGTACCAACTAATCTTATCTCTTTATAGAGAGCTTAGAGGTTGCTAAGGAAAGGGTGCCAAGGATATTTGGCTATCATTAAGATGTTGATACACAAATGGTAAATGTGTAACAGGTTCCTATGGTCAGGGAGTTTGCTGATGTATTTCCAAAAGAGTTACCTAGATTACCACCAGATAGGGAGATTGAATTTCATATTGATGTAGTTTTAGGCGCTCAACCAATTTCCATGCCTTATGGCATGGTACTATAAAAGTTAAAAGAGTTAAAGGCTCAGTTGCAAGATTTGTAGGATAAGGGTTTTATCCGTCCAAGTATCTCTCCTTAGGGTGCTCCAATACTTTTTGTGAAGAAAAAGGATGGGTCTTTACAGTTGTGTATTAATTACAAACAACTTAATAAAAGTGATGATTCGTAATAAGTACCCATTACCTCATATTGACCATCTTTTTGATTAATTGCAAGATGTACAGTGTTTTTCTAAGATAGATTTGTGTTCTGTGTACCACCAATTGAAGATAAAGAAGGAAGATATACCTAAGATAGCTTTTAGAACCCGTTATGGTCATTATAAGTTCTTAGTGATGTCTTTTGGGTTAACTAACGCACCTGCAGCATTCATAGATTTGATGAATTAGGTATTTAGACCATTTTGGATAAATTCATCATAATGTTCATTGATGACATCCTGGTATATTCAAAAAGCCAGGAAGAGCATGAACAGCATTTACGCTTAGTATTGCAGCGATTGAGAAAGGAGCAATTATACACGATGTTTTCCAAGTGTGAATTTTGGCTAGACCAAGTAGCAATCCTTAGCCATGTTGTTTCAAAGGGTGGTATCCAAGTGGACTCGAGTGAGGTAAAAGCTATCCAAAAATGGCCTAGACCCACCATAGTTATTGAGATTCATAACTTCTTAGGTTTAGCTGGATATTATCACTGCTTTGTAAAAGATTTTTCAAAAATAGCTGCCCCTTTGACTAGATTGACACAAAAAAGGTCACATTTCAGTGGTCAAATGTTTGTAAAAAAAGCTTCTAGAAGTTGAAAGAGTGTTTGACTTCTGCCTCAATTTTGACTTTACCATTAGGGACGGGAGGCTATGTTGTGTATTGTGATGCCTTAAGAGTAGGGTTGGGGTGTGTACTTATATAGCATGGACATGTGATAGGTTATACTTTTAGGTAACTTAAAAGACACGAATAGAGAATTATCCTACTCACGATTTGGAAATGACGCCAGTGGTGTTTGCCCTTAAACTTTGGCGACATTATCTTTATGGCGAAACCTATGAGATTTATACTGATCATAAAAGCCTCAAGTATATTTTTCAGCAAAGAGATTTTAATCTTAGGCAACGAAGGTGGATGGAGTTACTTAAAGACTATGATTGCACTATTCTTTATCATCCTAACAAAGCCAACGTGGTAACCGATGCCTTAAGTAGGAAGTCAATGGGCAGCCTAGCCCATATTACAGAAGTTATGAGGCCATTAGTAGGAGAAATTCATGGTTTGGATGAAGGTGGAATGAGGCTTGATATTATGAAATCTGGGTCATTTTTAGCCTACGTGCAAACTTATTCATCCCTTATTGAGAAGGTAAAAGTAGCTCAGAAATTAAATCCCAAGCAGGGAAGATCATGAAAGGAGTGAGGAATGACAAAAATAGTGACTTCATTATGGACTCTGAAGGAGTGCTTAAATTTGAGGACCGATTATGTGTGCTTAATATGGAGGATATAAAGAGAGAAATTTTAGAAAAAGCTCACCATTCGACATATATTATTCATCTGGGATTGACAAAAATGTACCAGGATTTGAAGCAATCTTATTGGTGGGATAGTATGAAAAGGGATATAGCCGACTTTATTTCTCGTTGCCTAGTGTGTCAACAAGTAAAAGCTGAACATAAAAAACCAGTAGGGTTGTATCAACGACTAGAAATACAAGAATAGAAGTGGGAGAGAATCACGATGGATTTCATAACAGGTTTATCCCATACCCAAAAAGGATATGATTTTATTTGGGTGATTATGGATAGATTAAGTAAGGTAGCACATTTCCTCCCTATCAAGACTACTTATGGTGTGGCTAAATATGCACAACTCTACCTAAGTAAAATAATGATATTGCATGGAGTACCTGTATTTATAATTTCTGATAGAAGCCCTCAATTTACTTCTCATTTTTGGAAGGCTTTTTAAGAGGCCTTAGGTATACGAGTAGACCTCAGTACTGCTTTTCATCCTCAAACTGATGGGCAGTCTGAAAGGATGATACAGATTTTGGAGGATATGTTGAGAGCATGTGTCCTTGACTTGGATGGTAGTCGGGAGAGCCATCTGCCTCTAGCAAAATTCGCTTATAACAACAGTTATTAAGCTAGCATCCAAATGGCACCATTTGAAGCACTTTATAGAAGGCAGTGTAAGTCTCTAATTGGATGGTTTGAAATTGGTGAAGCTAAACTGTTAGGCCATAACTTGGTACAAGATGCACTAGAAAAGGTACAAGTGATAAAAGGAAGATTATTAACAGCTCTGAGTCGACAAAAGTCCTATGTGGATCATAGACGATGAGACTTGGAATTTGCAATGGGTGATATGGTATTCTTGAATATGTCACCTATGAAAGGTGTAATAAGGTTTGGAAAGAGGGGGAGGTTAAGCTCGAGATATGTGGGACTATATGAGATACTAGATAGGGTTGGTTAGGTGGCTTATCATTAAGATCTACCACCGGAGTTAGCAGAGGTCCATCTAGTGTTTCATGTGTCTATGCTAAGGAAGTACTTGTCTGACCTTTCTCACATAATCAAGTATCAGGAAATTACACTAGACAAGGGGTTGACATATAAGGAAGAGCCTATTGCAATTGTAGATAAGCAAGTAAGAAGGCTTTGCTCAAGGGAAGTGGCAATGGTTAAGGTGCTATGGCGTAACCGTTCACAAGAAAAAGCTACATGGGAGGTAGAAAGCAATATGTATGCTAGATATCCTCACTTGTTCGAACCTTAAGGTAAGAACTCGAGCTTAAATTCAGGGACTGAATTTCTTAAGGGGGAGAAAATGTAACAGTAAAAAAAAAAGGGAGGGGGTTTCTTGTCTTTTATTTATTATTTCTTCCTTTTCTTCTTTTTCTTTCTTTTCTTTTATTATTCTTCCTCCCTCAGCTTTCTTTTTCTTATCCGCTGCTTCTCCTCCATCGCATTCACCCTCCCTTTCCCGTTCGAAGCTCGCATTCTTCCTCTTCGGTGGAGCTGCCATATCTTTCCTCGACGCTGTATTGGTCTCCTCGAGCTCCCTCGTCGCTGGTTCGTGGGTTCGGGTCTGTGAGAAAATCAAGAACACAGCACCCCACAGTGAGCATCCCATTTCTGTTTTTTCTTTGTTCTGAATGCTAGGTCTATTGATTTATGTTCTTCCCTTCCATTTTTCAGCATATTCTAGCTTGGTGGGGTGATAAAAGGAGTTGAAGTTCTTGCCTTACTTGGTTAGCTGAAAATGGAAGGGGAAAATTAGGGATTTTGGAATGAGGCTTCCTAACTATGTTAATCACACACAAATCTTCGATTTTTATTCCTTGGGAATGATTTGGAAACAAATCATGAATTTGAAATGTTATAGAAGGGTTAAGTTAAGAGGCAATTTTGTGAGCAGTGAGTGAATCATAGAATAGAAGAAATTGGTTAGGAAGTTATCATTGAATTAGATAGATGCTAAGAATTGTTGTTTTGGGTCTACATAATGATTTGGCAAATTTAGTGCTAGTAGAAAGCTCTGTGGACATTAACTGCAAAGGAGTTGAACTTTTGAAGAGGAGCAAGTACCCGTTAGCTCTTGATATCACTATGAGTAAATAATGATTGCAAAAAATTTATGTGTCTTTCCTATTACTATTTATACATACACATATGCAATAGATGGTTCAAAGTTTATCAGACCTCGGTAAGGTGGAATGAAGGTGTAATTTAGGATTTGTGGGAGGTAAATGCTATGTTCTTATCTGACTTTGTCATATACCCTTCCTTATATGGAGGAAATTCCGTGTGGGAATCTAATTATTCTTGATTAATAAATTAGGAAGTGAGATGTGTTATGGGAATTTATCAAGCATGCTTATTGACCAATTATTGACAAAATCTGGATTGTCATGAATTTGATGGCTTGAATTCTATATTCTTTTAAGAAAAGTATATATATACATATTTTCATAGCTATACTCCTTAATACTAGTTTATATATATATATATATGCATGACTCTTTTGATAATTCACTAAAGGCATTTTTTTTATATATAGCATTATCCTAGCTTATTCAGATCAAATATTAAGCACTTAATTAATTATGCATATAATCATCTATATAGATATTTAATTATCCAATTAGTTCTTTTTCTTCTTTCCTTTTTCTTAAATTATAATACTCTATTTATTTATTGATTGGGTACTCCTTTACTTGCCTATAGGTTTTATGTTCTATACATTAATAATCTCTTGTTTGATTGTGATGACAAATGAGTATTGCTTATGTTTTTCTAGCTTATTGTGTGTGGGTTACTAGCCCTCGATACACTACCTAGTGTTTATTGTAAGATCTGGGTGGAGAAGAAGCTACCCGTTAGGTGTAGCCACCCGTAAAAGGGTAAGGAGCTGCCAACATGGTGAAGCTACCTCAGAGGCTTAATTGTAACATGTATTGGTAAGAGGAAAAGGAGCTACCTGGTAGGTGTAGCCACCCATGAGGGGTAAGGAGCTATTAACGAGGCATAGCTGCCACCAACAGTAGTTAATTTTGAAATTTGAGTGACATTTATGCTGAGATTTAACTTGTGTAGATGATCCCTTGCATGAGCTTTAGTATTAATTAATTTTGCCTAGTTAACCTAGTTGTTTTTAATTATTGTAATTATTTATCTGCTCATTAAGTGCAACTCACTCTTTTAAATTAAAATTTTTTTTTCAAACAGTGTTATTAGATTTAACCTGCCTCCTTCATCCGAGTAGATAGAGGTGTTGTATTGGTGAGCCCTATCTTCGGATCTCGAGGGCGTGGAATTTTGTTATGATAAATTTGTGTTTGGTTGGTTGTAACACACATTGGATTTAGCTTTGCTTAACACGAATGGGATCCCCCTCCTCTGATAATTCTTTTGTTCTATAGTATATTTATTCTTAGAGCTCCCCTTACTATTTTTGCCGGATTTATAGCTGTTGTAAAAATTTAGGAATGTCCAAATTTAAGGGGAAACTCTGTTAAAATTTGTGCGACAACTATGAATATATCTTTATTTGAAGTGTTATTGGTTAGGCTTATGGACTTGAGCATTTCTTGCTTTTCGTGCCGGTCACCCCTTTTCGCTTTGGGTTATGACAATTTAGTACCAACATTATAATGTAGAGTGAAAAGTGTTTCAACACAAACATTGTCTAAATTCAATTTGTATAATCCATCAAAGAGTATAGTAGTACTAATTAAATAATTATGTTTAAACAAACTTAAACATATGTTACCAAAATTAGATGAATATCCAATAACATTAAGTTTAGATAATGAAACTAAATTCCTAGATGTACTAGGTACATAAAAAGTTTTTAGTAAATCTAAATGATGTCCACTGTTTAGGATCAAATGATAAGTCTCAACACCTTCCACTAGAGCTTTCATCCTATTCTCCATGAAGATAAACTTTTCATTTAGATTTGTGGTTTAGATTAGAAAGAATCCTTGCATCATATTAGAAATATTAGTAGTATATCCAAAGTCAATCCACCATGTATTATGAGGAATTTCAGTTAAATTTGATTCGAAACATACATAAACATTAAGCTTACTTTCTTTTTCGAACCAAGCCTTTTGTTTTAGACAATCTTTTTGGAAATGTCCTAACTTCTTACAAAAATGACATTTGTCATTCTTTTATTCCTTCTTGTGGATCTGATAAAAGGACTCATTTTGCTTTAACGGTTTCTTGCCCTTACCATGTTTCTTTGTTGCTTTCTTTCTAGCTTCTTGTTAGGTAACATAATGGATTAAATGATTTCCTAAATTCTTTTGGCTCGTTTCCTCTTGAACTAACATTGTGCGCAATTCATACACATTCTATTTATCTTTCATGGTATTATAATTCATTTGGGAAAGGCTATATTCAAGAGATAATGAGTTTAAAATAAATTGAACTAAAAAATTTTCATCCACAGTCATACCTAAAGACTTAAGTGTTATTGCAATATTTGCAATTTTATGACATGTTTGTGCATAGTATGTGAACCATCAAATTTCATAGTAGTTAATATGTCTATTAATGTCCCTGCAAGAGACTTATCATTTTTTTGGGAGCAATCTTTCACAAATTTCATAAATTCTTTTGCATTTTCAGTTTTGGGAAGAATAGTCTTTATGTTATTAGCCATGCTTATTCGTATAAACATCATACTTAATCTATTTGACATTTTCTAATTCTTGAAATAAGCTTTCTCTTCATTACTTTTAGATGCAATAATAGTAGTAGACTTTTCAATTAGGAGTGTCAAATCAAGATCTAACACATTGAGGTAAAATTGAACTTGTTTGCTCTAATTTAAAAAGTTTAGCCCATTAAAAATTAAAATAGATGAAGCATGTGAATGTAGTAAGTTCGAAATAGACTCTTGCAAGAAAATAATTATACTTAACATTATTGCCAAACCAAAATACTACATATTTAGACAATCATTTCTTTAACTATCATATGCGTATTGATGTCCTCCTTTAGGTGATACATTAATATTCAATTAAAAATAATGATGCTATTAAGTCTCAATTTTATTTGACACATGCATGTATTTATTAGAAAGATATACTATCTTTAGATATATAGATAAAACTAATAATACATATATATTATCAACATTCATGTTCCATAATTATAACAATAATTAATCTATCTTTGGTAATTCATAAATATAATATAATTTTGAACTTATCAATGTATTCATAAATAGCAAATTATTCATAGCATCAAAATTTATGAATAATTGAAATAAAATTCATTATGTAATTTGGACTAAAAAATAACTTAAATATCTGACCACTTTGGTAATTAATAAATATATTTTAATATATTTCAAATTATTAAAAATTAAAATTTTAAATAAATAAAATCTTTATGTAATTTGGAATTAAAAAATGACTTAAATATCTAATTATTTTGATGATTAACAGATACGTTAATATATTCTAAATTATTAAACATTAAAACTTTAAATAAATAGAACTCATTATATAATTTGCAATAAAAAATAATTTAAATGTCTGATCACTTTGGTTATTAACAGATATACTTTCATATATTTCAAATCACTAAACATTAAAACTTTAAATATATATATATATATATATATATATATATTTGTTAGTTTAGACTTTCTCATGAATTTTAACCATTTTAATCCAATTCTAAGCCCCTATAATCAATTATTAATTCACATTAGTCAATTATGATGTTAAATAACATAAATCTACCAATTAAAATTACTTGATTTGTCCATAATAGAAAATCCTAAAATTTTCCCTCTTCAATGAAACCTAGGGTTCTTCATTTTTTTTTTTTGAAATTTATCCAATTAATGATTTTTTTTCTAATCCATTTATCAATCTTAGAACAATTTTAGTTTTAAGTTTTCAATTAACTCAAATCCCTAATTTCATAAATAGGATTCTATCATAATTTCTAAATTAAAGTTTTTTATTAGAATTTTTCATTCATGGATGTTATATATTTCTCTAACCCTACTTTGACACTTCATGTTAGTTTAGTTTAAATTATATAATTTAAATTCTTAATTTCATATGTCGAACTAATTATAGATGAATTAATCCTTATGCTCTAGGATTTTGAGAAAAGACATAACATCACTTTGTTGAAGAACTCTATACATAAAACATAAGAAGGAGAAGAATAATTTATTGATCTTGATCTATTAATACGGAAATTATCTTCTTAAATTTCTATTTTTTGAATTGCTAAAAAGAATATTCCCTCTCTTTCTTTTTCTTTTCAGAATGTTAAAACTTTTTTAATAGGTTTTGTTTCTTTTAACGTAAATTTATATAGGTAAAGAAAGGAAGTCTTTTTAATTTTTAATTTTTAATATTACTTTTAATTATTCACTCCCATCAAGTGGTAATTGCTATTATTTATTTTTTATCATGTGGTAATTTCTTCTTCATTTATTAATAATTAATAAATTAAAATTAGTAATAACAACTTATTTATTTATTTAATTTATAATATTACTTGTGCCACATAATTAGGAGTATTTACTAATAAAATCGTACATACCAACCAAGTGACAAATGGATGATCAAGCCCTATCATGGCCTTTTAGCCATTGGGAAAATATTATTAGAATGGAAAGAGGTAGAGCAAGGAAAAAAAAAATTAGGATGGATCCTCTATAATTGTTCAAGAAAATCAGGATGGATTCCTTGTAGGGGATCCATTTAATGATTTTTAATTTTTTTTTTGGTTTTTAGGGGATGAAAAATTAATTAAAAAAATAAAAATTATAGCTGTAGAAAACAATATTTTAAAAATTTTAACTGTACTATGAAGTTAAAATTTTTAAAAAATATTTTTTTAGTCCTTAAAAGCAAAAAATAAAGGGGATCCATCCTAAAAGAACAATAGAGGAGGACTATGACGTGTTATATCAAAGATATGCGTAAATTACATATACATTTCTTGAAATAAAAAAGAAAGTTTATATAATTTTAACAAAATTTAAGAAAAATCCTTATAATTTATACTAAACATGTATGTATATGTAGATGTTGCATATGTTGGAAGGGGCAACATGGGGTACCCTCGGCGCGTGGAGATGGACGACACAACCTTATAAGTAAATAGGCACATGAACGGTGGAGTTTTTCAAACAATAATCAAAACATCATACGAACAGATAAATACGGTCTTGGATAAAATTACCTAGTTAAGCTCACAAACCTAGCTGAGCTCCCCCTACACCTTAAAACATTTCCTTATATAATGCATGTGAATGATATTTTGTTGTCATTTTTATAAACGAGAAACCAACTCTGTAAAACATGCTTTGGGTCATTTTGCAATTTGTGGAAAAAAAATGTTGCCACATTCATCAATTCAGGAAAACCGGCCATCTCCTTTGCCACAGTACCGTCTGACCCGTTTTCTATGTACACGTGTCGACTCATCTTTGATAAGTTTTCGTTGTTTCTCAACTTTAACGGTTATCGTTACTGTAGCTGGACGCACATGAAAATGTATTTTCTTTGAAAATTATATTCTTTTAATTAAATAGATAATAAATTTTTTAAAATAAAAAGTATATAAAAATTGAAAATGTTATTTATTTATTTATTTTATGTAAATAATTCTTTGATTTTCAAAAATTAATGATAAACTTTTTAAATTTGAGATTATGAAAGTATGACATATTATAAGAGTTATTTGTATACAATTTAAAATTTTAAAAAATTATTTGTATAAAAAATAAAGTTTTAGGTTATTTAATTAGATATATTATATTTCTATTAATTAATTAACAAATTTTTTAACAGTAGAGGTTATTTATATAAAATTAGAAGTTTAAAAGATGTATTATTAAGTTTTAAAGGTTATAAAAATTATTTGTAGATTATTTAAAATTTAAAAAATTTGATATTATTTTGGCCATTAAATGATAAAATAAAAATTAAAAATTAAGAAAAAATAATTTTTTTGTGAAGTTAAAAAATGTATATATAATATTAAAAAATTTATGTTGAATTTTATAAAAAAAAAGTAAATTACATTGATTCTCTCTAAATTTCATTAAAATTATACAAAATTTTCTTTTATTTTCCAAACATATAAATTTCTCCAAAATAAAAATTATTTTACACTTTAATATAATTTTAAACTTTATTATCAAAATACCTTCTATTTAAAATTAAAACAAAAAATTAGATTAATACATAAAATAATTTATATTTTAAAAAATTTATTTATGTTTTAAAAATAAAAAAATTTGTATAATTTACCCTAAAAAATAATATTGAAAATGGCTGCTATTCAGCAAGAAACAGTAGGCGAAGCTGCTCTGCAGTTTATTGACTAACTGTTTCTGGGTTTGAACTTTAAAGAGATCAATCAAACTCGGAAAGATGGAAAACGGAGAGAGAAGAACGATCCTTCAAGTCAAATCCATATTCCCGTTTGGAATATGGCAATTAAACAATTCAAATCCTCACTTTGCGCAGTCCCTCCTTCTAGAAACATCCCAACAAGATTCATTCATTCATTCATTCATTCATCATGCATTGTGATACACACCTCTATCTCCCTCTCTCTCTCTTTCCTAGCAAAGCCGCTGCGACTTTTCTTGCGCCGAAATTTTTATATATAAAAAAGAAAAACGATTCTTTAACTCCACTATTACCTATTTGCTGTCGCCACCCATTACGACTTCTTCCTTATTTCTTGTATTTGCCGTCGTCCTCCTGGTCTTCTTCCTCTTCTTCTTCTTCTCCTTCTCCTTCTCCTTCTTCTTTATTTCCTCTACAATGACTTTGACCTTCCGTGGTTCTTTTACTTTTCCCTTAGCAATACCCATTCTTCAACAGCCTCCACCATTGCTGCCCAGTTCTTATACCACCTGTCTCTCTCGCGCGCAATAGAGAGCATCTTTCACATACAATTTTTCTCTGCGTATTCTGTAGTTTTGGTGATTTCTGGTTCTGGGTTTGTTTGTTTTTCAAGTTCTGTGAACTGCTGCTGCTGTTATTAAGAAAACAAAAATTGTGCTGATTATGAAATCGTCAGGAGTTCAATCTCTGCTTCTTAGTGGCCTGTGGTTTTCGGATAATGGGTTCTAATTGACCACTTGTGATTTCATCTCCGAAAAATTCCCAAAACTCAAGAGCTTCACATTGTACCAGTTTTTTTCCGATCTAGCTGAATCAAAGTCAAATTCTGGCATGGACTCGAACAATCAAACTGAAAACTCCCCACATTTTGACTCTGCTCTAAAATCATCGTCACGTAGAAGCACCACGTCGAGTCAGTCTCGGGAATCCGATAGGATTTCGGTCCGGGAAGTGACTTTCAGTCATTCAGGATCGAAGCCTGTTCGGTATGGGTCAAGAGGTGCTGATTCTGAAGCATTCAGCGTGTCGCAGAAGGAAATCAGCGACGAGGATGCGAGATTGGTTTATATAAACGATCCTGTGAAGACAAACGAGAGGTTTGAATTCGCAGGAAATTCGATTCGCACGGGGAAATACTCCATCCTCACCTTTTTGCCCAGGAATTTATTCGAACAATTCCATAGAGTTGCTTATATTTATTTCCTTGTAATAGCCGTTCTTAATCAGCTTCCTCAGCTTGCTGTTTTTGGTAGGGGAGTTTCCGTTTTACCTTTAGCCTTTGTTCTGCTCGTTACAGCTGTGAAGGATGCATTTGAGGATTGGAGGAGGCATCGATCAGATAAAGTTGAGAACAGCAGATTAGCGTCAGTTTTAGTTGATGATCAGTTTCAACAGAAGAGATGGAAGGATATTAGAGTTGGTGAAATTGTTAAAATCCACGCAAATGAAACCATCCCTTGTGATATTGTGTTGCTGTCAACCAGTGATCCAACTGGAGTTGCATATGTGCAGACTATAAATTTAGATGGAGAATCAAATTTGAAGACTCGGTATGCAAAACAAGAGACCCTTTCAAAGCTGCCTGAAACGGAAAGAATCAATGGGTTGATTAAGTGTGAGAAACCCAATAGGAATATATATGGGTTTCAGGCTAACTTGGAAATTGATCAAAAGCGTTTGTCACTTGGATCCTCCAATATTGTTCTTCGAGGCTGTGAGCTCAAGAATACTAAATGGGCCCTTGGTGTTGCTGTATATTGCGGCCGTGAGACCAAAGCTATGCTCAACAGCTCAGGAGCTCCGTCTAAGAGGAGCCAGCTGGAGACTCGCATGAACTACGAGATAATCATTCTCTCTTTCTTTCTTGTAGCTTTGTGTACAGTTGTTTCTGTTTGTGCTGCTGTTTGGTTAAAGCGCCACAAGGATGAGTTAGATCTCTTGCCTTATTATAGGAAGCTGGACATTTCGGATGGAGAAGTGAAGAGCTATAAGTATTATGGATGGGGAGTGGAAATTTTTTTCACATTCCTCATGTCAGTTATAGTGTTTCAGGTCATGATCCCCATATCATTGTACATTTCCATGGAGCTTGTGCGGCTTGGCCAGGCCTACTTCATGATCCGAGACAACAAAATGTACGATGAGGCATCAAATTCCAGATTTCAGTGCAGGGCTTTAAATATTAATGAAGATTTAGGGCAAATCAAATATGTTTTCTCAGACAAAACTGGTACACTTACTGGGAACAAAATGGAGTTTCAATGTGCAAGCATCTGGGGTGTTGATTACAGTAAAGCAAAAGCCAGTCAGGGGAATGAGCAAGTTGGATACTCTGTCGAAGGTGCAATTTCTTCTTCGGAGAAGATAGTTTATTCTAATAAAATTTTTAGCAATACCTTTAATGTATCTGATCTTGTTTGTAATTTAACATAACATGCTTTTTTTGGTTTGCTCTCAGTGGATGGAGCAGTATTGAGGCCCAAGATGGAGGTGAAAGTTGATCCAGAACTTTTGCAATTATCAAAAAGTGGACTTGAAAATAAGGAGGGAAAACAGATCCGTGATTTCTTCCTAGTATTGGCAGCCTGCAATACCATTGTTCCTCTTCACGTTGACACATCTGATCCTAAAGTCAAGTTGATAGATTACCAAGGGGAGTCACCAGATGAACAAGCACTGGCATATGCTGCCGCCGCCTATGGTTATATGCTTATAGAACGGACCTCAGGCCACATAGTTATTGATATCCAGGGAGAGAGACAAAGGTAAATTCAATTGTTATTTTTGTATTTCTTTCTTCTTCTTCACTAGGCTTCTCTCACTGACGGAATTTGTATTTTTGAAATGATAACCATAATCAATTACTTGTTAATGGTGAATTATTCATGTTTCATAAGCAGATAGGAAAATGTTCCTGCAATCTTTCTTACACGTTTACTTGATAGTTGATACTATGTATGCTTCAGTTGTCTTTGGTAGATTTTCTTGTGTTTTTATCTACATAATTACTGGTGGTAGTTGTTGATATCATTAGCACAAGTTTCTTGAATTAATTCTCTCTTGCTGCTTTTGCTCTCTTGTGATGTAATGCTCATAAAGTTTACTCATCATGGCGGTTGTCTAATAACTTGAAACCCCCTATAATGAGGTCCCATGGTTGTTCACTTTTTTAATGAAGTTTCCCATTATGGGCAGTGCAGGTTCAACGTCTTGGGCTTGCATGAGTTTGATAGTGATCGGAAGAGAATGTCAGTTATATTGGGGTGCCCTGACAATTCCATGAAACTTTTTGTCAAGGGTGCTGATACATCCATGTTAAATGTAATAGATAAGTCATCGAACATGGACATAATACGTGCAACTGAACGCCATCTTCACTCTTATTCTTCCCTGGGGTTGAGGACTCTTGTCATTGGAATGAGGGAACTGAATGCTTCAGAATTTGAGCAATGGCACCATGCCTTTGAGACTGCAAGCACTGCTTTGATGGGTCGGGCTGCTTTACTTCGTAAGGTTGCTGGCAATATAGAAAACAACCTCTGCATATTGGGTTCATCTGCTATTGAAGATAAACTGCAGCAAGGGGTGCCAGAGTCCATTGAGTCTTTGAGGACAGCAGGTATTCAGGTATGGGTGTTGACCGGGGACAAACAGGAAACTGCCATATCAATTGGCTACTCCTCAAAACTCCTAACAAGCAACATGACTCAGATTATAATTAATAACAACAATAGGGAGTCCTGTAGAAGGAGTTTAGAAGATGCCCTTGTCATGACTAACAAACTCATGACTGTGTCTGGTGTTACCAATAGAACCGGACAAAGTTCTTATGCTGTTCCAATTCCAATAGCCTTGATTATTGATGGTACCAGCCTTGTACATGTTCTTGATAGTGAACTTGAAGAACAGGTTAGTGGTGTTGGATCTCAGATTATGTATACAATGTAGTTGGTGATGTCTTATGTCCTAATTCCACCTACTGTTATTGATTTCAGCTCTTTCAACTAGCAAGTAAATGTTCTGTGGTTCTCTGTTGTCGAGTGGCTCCATTGCAAAAGGCTGGGATTGTTGCCCTTGTGAAGAACAGGACATCTGACATGACACTGGCCATTGGAGACGGTATGAATTCTTATATTGACTTGTTTCAGAGTGTCAATCCCTTCCAACAGAAAAGAGCCTGAGATTCTGAAATTGTAAATTTATTGTGTGCGTGTGTGCGTGTGTGTGTGTGTGTGTTACAGGTGCTAATGATGTCTCAATGATCCAAATGGCTGATGTTGGAGTTGGCATCAGTGGACAGGAGGGTCGGCAAGCTGTAATGGCATCAGATTTTGCGATGGGGCAGTTTAGGTTTTTAGTTCCCCTCTTACTGGTGCATGGACACTGGAATTACCAACGGCTGGGTTACATGATACTATACAATTTTTACAGAAATGCTGTCCTCGTTCTTGTCCTATTTTGGTGAGGAAATAATCTGGTAGACATATATATAGATACAATCATTGCATAAATTCGAATAGAATACATCACAAACATCTTAATATGGGTTTTTTTTTTTTGTTGGGGGGGGGGGGGGTGGGGGATGAGTTTGAAAAGATTCTTTTGTTTTAAAAACTGTGATAATTGTACTTTTCTCTTTCTGGTTGTTGAGGTGGATGACCACAGATTCTAACATAATACTATTTTGATGGTGTTTTCCAGGTATGTGCTCTACACCGCCTTCACTTTGACAACAGCTATAAATGAATGGAGCAGCATGTTGTATTCAATAATCTACACTTCATTGCCGACGATTATTGTTGGTATACTTGACAAGGACCTCAGCAGAAGGACTCTTCTAAACTATCCTCAGCTTTATGGGGCTGGGCAGAGACAAGAGGCGTACAACAAGAAACTATTTTGGTTGACGATGGCTGATACATTGTGGCAAAGCATTATTGTCTTCTTTGGTCCTTTCTTTGCATATTGGGGAAGCACTATTGATGTATCAAGCATTGGAGATCTTTGGACTCTTGCAGTGGTTATTTTGGTTAATTTGCACTTGGCCATGGATGTCATTAGGTGGAATTGGATTACTCATGCTTCCTTTTGGGGGTCTATAGTTGCAACTTTCATTTGTGTCATGATCATTGATGCTATACCTACATTTCCTGGTTACTGGTATGCATTCTCTCTTTTTTCTCATTATTCTCGTGCAAATATGTAGGTGCATAAATATTTGGACTCAAATCCATTTTTGTTCCTCCACAAATGGACCAATTCTCAAGTTGGTCCCGAACAATTTTTCATTTTCATTTTGGTTCTTTACATTTGAAAATTCAGTCAATTTAGTGAACCGCTATCTTTGCTAATGGATCAAGTGACATTTAATGATGTCACATCACAAGAAACATGCCATGTCTAGATTCTCTAGCATAGTGGTTCACTTACGAAAGGACTAGATTAGATGTATTTTGAACATGAGGAACCAAAATGAGAATGACATTATGATAGGGACCAACTTGAGAGTTGGCCCATCTATAGAAGACCAAAATAAGGTTTTAGTTATTTTGGCTAAATTTAATGTTGTATCATGCATGGCAACAAGGTTAGAGATAGTTGCATATGTTATTTTTCAACTATTTTGCTTGTTGGTGTGTCTTGTTTTCCTATGGAGTTCAATTACCTTTGCCCCAGTATTCATGTTATGCCAGGAGTCTAGGATTGAATCTGGTCTGGTAAACATTTGATGCTGGCTACAAGGCCTATAATTTCCAGATATCCTTTTATTTTTCTGCTTTTGATAAGACTTCGGGCGTATGCTGTTATATCATCACTCTTTACGCAAGAGGCCTCAACTGCTCCATGTTAAATATGCCTGCGTCGGTTCAGAAAAGAATATACATATATTTACTATCAGAATCTAATATGGAACCGAGTAACATGTTATTGGCAGTCCTAAGCGTGCAAATAATAATTCATTCCTTTTACACCCAACAGACGTCTTTAATCTTGCCTTGCCCATTGAATTTGTATTCTTAATATCGACTGCTTTGGAGATCCGTTGAGTAAATAATTGCATCTCCAATGTGTGAGCTTTTATTTAAACCTCAGAGAAATAAGTAATTTAGCACAGATCGTGGAAAAAATAACTTCTTTTTAGGTTGAAATGTCTTTACAATCCTACATAACCCCTCTTTGTGAAGACGTAGTTTTCATCTCTAAATACTCTTGCAGGGCCATCTTTCATGCCGCAGGCGCTGGATTGTTTTGGTTATGTTTGCTTGGAATTGTCATCACCGCATTGCTTCCTCGTTTCATCGTGAAGTTTATTCATCAACATTACTTTCCTGATGATATCCAAATTTCAAGAGAAGCTGAGAAGGTTAGAAATTCAAGGGTGGTTGGAGGTGGAGAGATAGAAATGCATCCTATTCCAGCTGGTCCACCAAGTTGACGATAGATAGATCGAAGTGATTTTGTTTTGTGCCCTTTCATTCTTCTTTTTCTTTTGTAAAGTTACACATTCTTTAGGCTACTTCAGAGTTTTTCTGTCAGTTGCCAGATTTCTTCACCTGCTGTCCGAAGGATAGTGTTTTTGTTTTCACTTTAGAAGTTGTTTTGTACCTTTATTCTTTCTGTATACGTAAATGTAGCCTGTTGTAAATTATCATTGATTGTAACAGAAAAAGGGAAAATGTTAATTACTCGTTACAGATATAAAATGTTAACAGAAAGAGTTGAATTCATCTTCTCTTACTTCTTGATCATGCTGAATTTTTCACCAAGCCTGCTGGATTCACTGCCAGCTGCGGGATCGAAGAAGCATGGATCTAGATACTTACACAAGAACTGACATAGCAGAATATATTTAGATGCAATTTGAAGTGTTATATTATCTTTGATGATGGCCATGTATACTAGAAACGATACAATTTTATTTTTTAAATGTTAATACTCTATGATATGATGAGATTAACAAGTTAACCCATCAGAAATTCTCACATGTATATGATGAATTAGCTGATCATGCAAAAATTTAGTGAAAACTCACCAGAGTAGACATTCTAGAAGAGCCCATAAGTGCATTGACACGTACTCTAATGAAATTTTTATTGATTTTTTGCTAAGTTAGTGCAAAATCAAATAAGATTTGTCTACTTTCAAGCGTCTGCCATACTACTCCCAAACTAATTCCCAACTCTTACGTGGACTATAAAGACAAACACTTTATTCATTTGTCTAAAAAGGTTGACCAAATAAATTATAAATAAAAAATAAGTATATTAATATATAAATATTTTTCATTAATAATTAGTTCAGTCTAATTTTGTTTTCCGTAAACATTATATACCTAGAAGAATTCTCCATTTGTTTCCTGAACGAAGGATAGAAATTTATTTTATTTTATTTATTTTTGGGTAAACATGCAAAGAAAATTTGGTTAGATAGACTCCGAAGCTTGGGTAATTCACATGACAAGATTATACTTTATGCAATAAATTTTGTCTGATCCCACTTGGCCAATCCTCTGACACTTGACAAGGGACACACTGACATTGCGTTACCTCCCCAAGAAAAATTAAAAAATAGAAAACAAGGACATCCATACTGTCACATGTCGGCCTTTGTAAAGGGACAGAAAGTGACTTTGCCTTTTTGATTTTCTTTTCGGTCTAATTACATACTTTACAAGATATGCCAAAAAAGGATTGCAAAGTGGAAATTCCAATATTAAGTGTTTCACTAAATAAGAGACGGTGACATGTGACAGCGGTCGAATCAATTTCAGAATCAATCTGAATATTAGCATTTGTATCCTGTGTTGGGGGGAAGAGAGAAGAGAAGAGTAGAGAAGAGAAGGAAGAGATAGAGAAAAAGAAAAAGAAGAAGAAGGGGCCACCGGGTGGGGGTGGGATTGGTTAAAGTTGTGCTTTCAAAGAAGGATGCCATGGCTCTTTATATATATATATATATATATATATATATATATATATATATATATATATATATATATATATAATAAAATCTTATCTATCCATAAATGAATTGATACGTCGTTGTGTCAATACTGGAATGAGGATTAGAGATCCTTTTAATAGTAAATTAGAAATGGGAATAATACGCCTCCGGTAGAAAATGAAGGAAGGCTGTGCTGAACTAAGCTGAAGGAGGAAGGTCTTGGCTTTAATGAGCGCCTTAAGTGGCTTGGCTCATCGTTTTAGAATAGCCATAGAAAAGACCTCTGCATGAAAAAGGGTAGAGTTTCTTCCATGACCCGGTTTAGTCTCGGTCACCCCTATTCCCAAGTCTAATTTACTATTAAAAGGATCTCTAATCCTCATTCCAGTATTGACACAGTGACGGATCAATTCGTTTAACTATTACAGGAACAATTAAAACTTTTAAAACCAAAAAAGAAACAAAAGCTTACAAAATAAAACGACAATGTTATTAAATATGTAAAAATCCATTTAAATTTAGAAAAAAGAAATCAGATAATGAGATTCAATTTATTCCTAATAATAAACCTATAGAAATTGAAGCAAAAAGATCTTTAAATCAAATAATAGGACAAATAATAGGACAAAAAACTATTGAACAAAGATTAATTGATAATTACAGTGATAATCCCCTAATTCACTGAGAAAAATCAAAACCTTATGCAAAAATAGAATTACTTGATTATAGCAAAGAAATATATAGTAAACCATATCCATGGACACCGAAAGATAAACAAGAATTTATTATGCACATAAATGAAATGAAACAATATAATTTAATTAGGGAAAGTAGATCAAATTATTGTTCACCAGCTATAATTGTTATGAGTCATGCTGAAATCCGAAGAAATAAATCTCGAATGGTTATAAATTATAAAAAATTAAATGACTTAGCCATAAGAAACCGATACCCAATTCCAAAAATTGAACTATTATTTAATTTACTAAAAGGAAAACAAATCTTTAGTAAATTTGACTGTAAATCAGGATTTTTTCAAATTAAGTTAGAAGAATCAAATAAAAAATATACTGCCTTCTTAACCTCCGAAGGATTATACAAATGGAATGTATTACCTATGGGATTTCATAATAGTCCAAGTATATTCCAAGAATATGTACAGCAACTTTTATCTCCAATTAAACATTTGGCAATAATTTATATAGATGATATTTTAATATTTTCAGACAATAAAGAACAACATGAAAATCATCTAAATCAATTTTTGACATTAGTTGAAGAAAAAGGAATTAATATTTCACCCAAAAAAGCCGAACTTAGAAAAGAAAGAATAGCCTTCTTAGGACATTATATTTCCTCAAATGGAATAGAATTACAAGAACATATTAGTCAAAAAGTAAAATATTTCAAAACAATTACAACAAAGAAAGAATTACAATCATTTTTAGGACTAGTAAATCAAGCCCAAAATTTTATTCCTAATTTATCAAAATATACTGCACAAATTTCTAAACTAGCTGGAGAAAAATCGCTATGGCAATGGAATGAACAAACTGAACAAATTATTCTAAAAATTAAAAATTTATGCAGCAATTTACCAAAATTAACTATTCCAACTCAAGAAAATTTAACATGGATAGTTTATACGGATGCTTCAGAAAATTATTGGGGCGCTGCCCTTTATCATAAAAATCAAGAAGAAAAAGAAATAATTACTCGATATGCTAGTGGAAAGTTTAATGAAAACCAAACTAAATATCATTCAACTTGGAAAGAATTTTTAGCAATTGTAAAAGCCGTAGAAAAATTTGAATTATTTATAGTAAATACACAATTTATTATCCGAACAGATAACACTCAAGTAAAATATTGGTTATCTCGTGGACTTCGAACTACTAAATTAGCAAATAAAATGTTATATAAATGGCAAGCTGATTTATCTTATTATGATTATTCTGTTGAATATGTTGAAGGAAAAAATAACTTGATTGCTGATTTTCTTAGCAGAGATGGAGCAATTATCTCAGACAAATAAAGCTACCTCGAATCAGCAAGAAGAGGAAAATCCTCATACTCCTTTAATACCACGAATAAATTATCTCGAAGCCAATCAAAATATATTGGCATCACAGATAACAAATCGTTTAAGTAATATGAGTAATTCCATTAATTACCTAACTCAGACACTTGGGAATCTCACTTCCTATGTCAACGAGTTAGAATCACGATTAATTCATATAGAAAAACAAGTAATGGGTATGAGTATATCTCCTATCCAAACACCTACTCAATCTCCCCCTCAGACACCACAAAGCCAGTCCACTCATATTCCACAAACTCCCTCATTCGCAGCCATCCTAGAACAAGAAGTCAAAAAAGCCCAAGAACAAGCCCAAAAGGCCCAACAACAAAGTCCAAATACTCAAATAGCCTCATCCTCTACATCAAATCCACAGACATCAGCCCAAAACCGCCTCCAGGAACAGTTTGAATATTTTCAATTAATTATTGATAAACTGAATCACCTTCAAATAACTGCTAAAACCATCAAATATATCTCTCATTACTCAATTAACAAAGCTGTCATCTATGCCGGTACAAATCCTCAATTAGTTCACACTCTATTCAGTTATGGACTAATTCATTGTATTTATCCCTCTAACGATCTTATAGAAATAAGTTTACTCCCAACTGCCATCAAAGCTGCTGCCAATCACTACCATGAAATTATTACCCAGTATACCATGTATATGCGCTGTTATTCAACAGTTGCAGAAATTACCCCCGAAAAATTTTATTCTCCCATTAATCTTATTAAATTTGGAACTACTAGGCAACCTTTCGCCTTTGAGCAATCCGAAAAATCCTCTATTGACCAAGAAGAATTCAGTCCTCTTATATCCAAAATAAGAGCCCAAGAATATGAAATTATTTTCTCAGAAATAAATAGAACTTTAACTAGTGACGAAGCCCAATGGACTTACTTCACTGGACCAACCTCATGTATTTACTCCATAGGAAGAACAAATAGCAAGCCCAAACTATTTAGTCAATTTTATGATAAAATAAAAACAAATAAATTGGATAATACTGAAGATACAAAAAGAAGAATCTGCCAGCAATTATCTGATTATTCAGTCCATATATGTATTTATTGCAAAGATAAAGAAAGATCAGAAGAAGATCAGAATAATCCACTGACCTCCATCAACATACTTGAAAGCTGAACTGACCAGCAAACATCGAAAAGACTAAAGGAGACAAAGAATGACCACAAGTGACACAAAGATGACAAAAAGTATTGAAGCGACAAAAAGATGACATCGACTTGACAAAAAGAAAAAAAAAAGAAGAAGATAATATTCCTTGAAAAGTCAAAAAGAAGAACGGATATGACAAGAAGAAGACCGACAACGACAAAAGGAAGACTCGAAGTGACTTAAAGCTGACGACGACTATTAGAGCATCAGAAAACTTTAGCACCACAACAATCTCCTAATTCTCTTGTTTGATCTAATTCTAATTGTAATTGTCGAGGTATAGTAATTCTATTTTGGTCTAAAGGTAATTCTTCTAAGACGGGCATAAAGTGTTTGTCAATAGTAATATTTCCTATATTTCGTTTATAAATTTTATGTTCGTTTGAAAATACTAATCCTACCATTCCAGTTATACTTATGATTCGACTTCCTGGTGGCATTTTAATTCCTCGTAATTTGTGATAATATATATCTATTCCCAATAAAAAATTCAAATTTTTAAATATTAGATTACGTTTGATTATCAAATGAAAAAGAAAAAATAGTGATGATATTTGTTATAATATTTATTATGCTATTGTTATTATTATTTAACATTGTTTATCTTTTTATTATCTATTTAAATAAAAATATGAGAGTTGTTTCCCATCCATTCCATTTATATCTTTATTTTTTTTTATTTTCATATTTAACAATTTTGTGTACCAAATATAATCTTACTACATATATTTATTATCTACTAGTCTTTGTTTTCTGAAACCTGAGTGATACAAATTTGCATATTTACTCAAATATTTTTGAGAACCAATACAAGGAAAAAAAGAGATAATACTAAATTATATTTTTTTTGTTCATAAAAATTATAAAATTTGTTGATTTTCCCTTTAAAATATAAGTTTTTCAATTTTGTTCTTTAATCAATTTACTCCCATTATTTGTTAAACTATTGTGAATTTAACTATTGACCTATCTTATCACAATGCTTATATAGCCATTAAACTGATAAAATGGTCATGTTTAATGTTTTAAAAAAATAGAATACTATTGTTATAGGTGTTGTCCAGTTATAAAAATTCAAATCGATCCAACTCGGTCCAACTTAATTCTAGAAGGCTTAAAATACTTATTTGCTACCATTTATCGATCCTTATTCAAGGTGCTGATATAATAAGTTGCTCAAGTTACTCTAAACAGAATAATTTCAACATGACAATCTACCTAATTAGACGATTTTTATGACTTTATTGAGCAATTTCGCTTGATTGTCATCATCAACTCACCACTCTTGAATCTTATTAATAGAGACCCTCGCAATTACACTAGGGAAGGATGATCTCTACTAGTGAGAAACACCTTCACCATCATCTTTTTTAAGCTTACACACCACTAAGATCATGAATTATAGTCTTACCTTTGTCTAGTCATTGTAATACTGTCTTTTTAGATAGAAGTGATAATCTCTTTATCACATGCTCTCTCTCCCTTCTTGATCATCCTACTTTGTCCACCACCATGTACACTTTCGAGATGCTTAACCTAAAAATATTTGGCATGCCAACTAAGGGGCATCTCAGCTATCTTTCATCAATCAATCTTGAAAAATGACAATTGATAAATAGGATGATTTCTTCAATTCAACTAAATTGGAAAATCTAAATAAGTTTTTACATTTCCAACTTTGATATCGTAATTTTGTGATTTTTGATTATGAAACTAGTTTATGTTACTTTTAGTTGCAAATTTGTGTAGATGCTTATTTTACTTTTAGTACATGTGATTAATAGAATACTACATGTCGAATATATTGTTACATACCATGTCATTGCATATTATAGCATAAAATTTACCATAGGTAAGATGAATAACCCTGCTTGTAATAAGTAAGTTGTATTTATACCTTAAGCAAGAAGGATAACTTTGTCTGGAAAATTATATCATAAAATTACCAAGTGCAAGATGGATAACCCCACCCTTGATAGAAAAATTATAAAATCATAAGTATCATGGCAAAGATGGACAATCTTGCTTGGAGAATTTGACTTAAGGTGAATAAGATGGACAACCTCACATTTTATTAGGAAAATCTTATTCATAGTGAACAAGATAATAGCCTCACCCTTTACAGGGGAAACCTCGCTTAAAGGGAACAAGAAGGATGATCTTGCTTAGAGTAGGGAAATTATAACCACGAGCAAGAAGGACAACCATGCTCTTATGAGGAAAAAAAAAAAATCAAAGTCGTTATCTTTGCTCACAAGCTTAATAATTCTTTACAAAGGAAAATCTATGCTTTTTGAAAATTATGTTTTCTTTCAACTTTTAAACTATTTGTCGAAATTGTGATTCCAAAAGAAATTTATAGAAAAAAATTTTCCAATTGAGTTTCATCCAAGCCATATTTCAAAATGATTATGAAAATATTTCTCAACTATGGCCAAATAGACCAATTTGAAAATAATATTTTCTACCAAGAAAAAATGGATTTCATCCAACAGAATTTTTACTACATGAATTCTTTACATTACATATCAAGAAAAAGCCTACACTTAAGGGCTAAGAATCCAAGTCCATACTATAAGAAAAAGATCCACATGACATGGAAAAGGTCAAGATCTTAGGTATGCATCTTATCAACTAACGCATTATGACCTAGGCAAATGCTATGGCCCTAAGTATGCGCCACTGCATTGTGACCCTAGCAAGGTCACAACCTTTGGTATGCATCATTACTTACGCTATGACCCTAGCAAGAGTGGAAGCCTTAAGCAAGTGTTTTGAAAAATATTCAAGGTACCTTGGTTGAAGGACCAAAAGTCTAGGGAAAAAGGAGTACATAGTAGCCCATTGAGCTTTCAAAGAAGATTTTGACTAAATAAAAGGGTATAAACTTTTGCAAAGATTACTTTTTACGAAACACATCTTTTCTAAAAGGCATGACCTATCAAAATGAATATTTTCAAGTTGTGAAATGCATATTTTCAAAGGTACAATTTAGCACAACTACTCTTGCAAAAATATATCTTTTAAATGAGCATCTTATTATAAATCTTTACAAACCATGTTTTGTATTATTTACATCCTTAGTTAATTTACAAAGGCTTGAACTTTTGAAATATAATTTACAAGTACTTGTTTTGCATCATCGCAAAGATTTATATAAGATTAATAGCATAAGAAAAGTTATTGCCTAAGAAAGTTGATAGAAAATGATCCAAAGAGTTTGAATGGTTTGAACCCACAAGTTCAAATAATCTAATTGCTAAGCATAGTGGCCTTTGCTCGATGGCTCCATTACAACTAACAAGTAGTAGGTAAAAAGCCACCACCTTTGGTTACTTCTTGTTGTCTAAGAGCAATTTCCATAGGGATGAACAGACTGACAACTACTGTTAGCAATACCAGTAATCAATACTTAGTTGCTTCTAAAAAGAAAAAAATTTGGGCAAACACATTCATCGTGTTAGAAGGAATTAAAGCCCCTACAATTGATAGCATCAGCTTCACTCATTGTTAACTTTTCTCATATGTAGAAACCCTTCTTTTAGTTATAAAAGGATTATGAACTCAATAAAATAATAAATGTAACACCATATATTTCTAACTCATTTCATACTATATCTATGCCTCACATCAAGCAATTCATATAAGAGGCAAGAAAATGACATTGTTTTAATGCATTTCTTAGCGTTACGTCAAGTATAAAAATTCTATTAAGTGTCATGTGAACCATATGAGCTCATTCATCACATTCTCATATTTAATTACATGAATACAACTCATTTGCATTATTAAAAGTGGCCTACAACTCATGGAACTTGAAGGGAAGCTCAAAGTACACATATATATTTTCGGCCAGATTTTTGCTCATTTCTGTCACAATTTTGAAAAATCATAACTAATTCTAGGAAATTGAAATCATGCATTCTTGGCCATTCTGGAAAGCTACACATGTCTAATTCATGCTAAAAAAAATGTCCAGACTATAACATCTAACATAAAGGATGTTTGACATTTGAAATGGTCCAGAGGTCAAGCTGTCCATTGGTGCTATCACAGAATTCTGTAGCAAATTAAAAAAATGTCTAATTAATTCTACAAAAATTCCAATCTATACAAATGATATCTAGAAAGATATGGATGTTACCCAGAGAGAAAAAATAACTTCAGACCAGGTCAGGCACGCCTAGACCTCGAAACTCAATCAAACAGTAACTAAGGTAAGATGGTGTACCTAGTACTGGATAGAATCTTTAAAAATTCATATCTCCCTCTCTAAACCTTCAAATGATGTGCTTCTAGTTGGCACAAGTCACTGGAAATGTATAGTTTCTCTGTATAAAATTTTATAGCAATTGGACATCATTTGATCTCTGTGTGATAGATTTCATTTTCGGACCAGTATGAACAGTGACCTAACCAAAACCAAAAAATTTTTCAACTTTGAAAATTCATCAAATATTCTATAGACCTCCAAAAATTCTATCCTTTAGCTTTCCAAAAAGCTCTCAACAAGCTCTAATTGCATGCCAAATATTAGATCAAGAAGAGCTCATTTGGATAAAAAGTGATATAGGGTTCCATTATGGTGGCTCCATATAGGATACCAAAATGTCCAAATGGCTTTCCTTAGGGTTTAGCACCTCTTGGGTAAGTCTAAAAGTATGAATATGACTTGTGTGAGCTGCCCAAGGAGTCCCAAATCTCATGCATCTCATTTTGGCCATTTCATCCACACATATGCATAATTTCACAATACCATTAATGAAGCTAGTTTGCTATCATATACTCAAATCACATTCTAATGACTACATAACATATTCTCTCATTCATACATGACATAATATCATAATTACATGTGTTCATAATATCATAATACATATACATCCATTTGTTACATCTTTTGCCATTTGTATGGCATTAAAGTAGCAAAAATCACATTATTGAATGTCATATTCTCATCTTTAAGGTGATTAGCTTCCATTACCTTGTCCACTTGGTCCACCTAGCATGTTAGAACATTGGAGAGGAGGAGATGAGATTCAAAGAATCCCAATAGCTCATCTCCTATTCAATTATGCATAATGGATACAAACAAGTCTCATAAATGCATGTATGGTCATATTGACATGTGCAAACATTCAAGAGACATTTTCATAACTTGAGAAAGTCATACATAGTATACAAAGGCTTACCAAGCAAGTGGATTAGCCTCACCCCATTTCTTGTAGATATTGGACTTGCCTCACTCATTCTTTAAGAGATTCTTGGACTCAATCATACTCTTGGGCGTCCATCTCACTTTTAGAAGACTTTTTACTTTATCTTAACTAATCTTAAGGGTTCTTGGCTCTTCCTCACCATGGCTAAGGGTTCTTGGCCTCACTACACTCAAGCAAACTAAAGTAAACATCATAAACATCATTTGGAAAACATAATGCATCATCATGGTACCATAGAGTAAGAGCTTATATTAAAACATTTTTCATGGCTTTGAATACATATACACACACTCAAAGACAAGTAAAGTAAGCAATCATGCATAAGAGAAGGTAAAGAGAGCTACCTTAGATACAATTACATACTTTTTCTCTTGAATTCAAGCTCCCTCTTTTGGCCACACACACCAAAAAGTGTGAGGATGATTTCTCTTGGCCTAAACACAATTTATGGAAGCCAATTAGGTTCATGAAATTAATTCTAAGATCACACAACTTGCTTGAACTCTAGCTTGATCTATAAACCTCATTATGGTTCCATAATTGCACCTAATGATGCAACACCTCTCAAATAAATTACAAGCTCCATTGTTTCCTTTCAAATATGATTCTTGACTCCTTTTAAGTCTCTTGGAGTCATCATACAATCAAAACTAAGTGCCTAGCTACATGTTACTTCTTTAGGTCATGATATGGAACATAAGGCACCAACTCACTTTCTATGGTTTCTAAATTTTTCTCAAGGCTTCCTGTCACGTCTCATTCTCCAAGAGAAGGGGGTGACCAATACGGGGAGTCTATATAAAATTCTTACCTACAGCTTAGTTTACTACACTATCTTAGCAGATAACCTTTAGGGGGTCCTACACCGAATAGCAGTACACTAAGTGTAACCCTGCCTTGTTGGATATATAAAATTTCCTTTCTTTTGTGCACTAGCTTTTTATAGAAATTTCGGCAGAGTGTCCCCTATAAATAGGACATCCCAAATTTCTACAAACAGCTAGAATTCAGCATAAACAACAATGGAGAGCTCCGCTTTCTTCAACCAATCATCCAAAACATCAAGAACCAAAATAGGGAAGGGGGAAACCAAACCTATAACCATTGGTCCTACTTCTAAAATATTTTACAAAGTGAATCCCAATTCATTACAATAGATACCAAACCAAAAGAAAATTTAACCGAGCCCCCAGTTCCAAAAAGGGAGGCTCACCGCCACAATGCCTCAACACCTAAGATGAGGGAGGCGGATCGGGTCCAGAGGCGCTATCTGAAAAAATTTAAAATTTAAAAGGGTGAGTCAAAACTCAGTGAGCAAATAATAGATTCCCACAATTATATCAAGAATCATAACAATAAATTAAGGGAGTATAAATTAACCATCACACATTACAATTTAGCAAATCCCCACCTGTTGTACGCACGAATACCCATTTAGACCTGGGTCTCTCAATGTGATTACTTAGTGGAGGTTTATCATTAGGTTAGATAAGGTAACGGCTACGCCTCGTTGGCAGCTCCTTACCCCATTTCACTTGGGTGGCTGCGCCTATTTCTACCCATTTTACTTACATGTCTTAATTCACACCTTCCGGGGGTGGCTACATCTCGTTGGCAGCTTCTTACCCGTTTCATTCGGGTGGCTACGCCTAATGGATAGCTCATTCTCCACCCAAATCCCTTTACCACCTGACTTGGTCCCATTAAGGACGATAGCATGCACTGGTAGTTAAGACACACACACCAATCCATAATCCTTAAATTCATATATAAATATATACCCTTAGCCAATCTTTATTATTACTATTATTTATATGTGTATACATATATTTATCTTGTACAAGAAGTTTGGAATTTACAGGGGATAAGAATTAACCCAATATTAAGTAATTAAATCAATCAATATAAATGCATAACCTTGTACATATATATATATATAAGCAACTAATTAGGACTAGTAAATAAATAAATGCAAAAATGAAAATAACTATAGTTACTTCTCCAACTAGCTCCTCTCTCGGGTTCAACTTATTTCCATAGGCAGGTATACATATATATATATATATATATACATATACCAATTCATCTCACTTAAAATGATTTTATCCAGAAAGTAACGAATTCAAGATTAATAAAACGGAAAATGCTTCGAAATATATTATTTACTCACAGACGGTGCCCTATACTAGCCCGGTTCTTGTTCCTCCTTGAAAGGCCAGGTTCCTTTTCTGCCAAAGCTCCGAAAATTCCCTGATAACACCCAACTTACCAGATCATTATACAGACCCAAAAACAACGATTCTTAAATAGGTACCGCATTCAATTATAATGATCTAAATAACTTTTTTGATCATATATACAACTGCCCCTCATCTTAACCATTTTCTTTGAATTCTAATTCATCATTTGGGTTCGCAGATCACTTTAAGGAAATAAGAATTGAAGATTTATGCAAGATTTGCATAACTAGGAAGCCTAATTAAAAGATTCCCCCTTTTTATTCCTTCATTTCGGCCAAGCAACTAATCTGAGTATATCAACCCTATTAACAACCCATTGAGCTGGGATAGGCCGAAAAATGGAAAGAAAAGGAGGGGATTTAATAGGTTCAGCATTAAAGATGAATGAAAGCATAAATGACCCAGAACCAAAATGCTCACTGGAAACCTCGAAATGCTACGGGCTCGTTCACAGACCAGCAGGCTCGAGTCAGCAATGGAAAAAGGTTAAGGGAGTTTGCACCACGTTGGAGTAAGCTTCATGGAGGAATTGAAGGAGGCAGCAGCTCCAACGAAGAGGAACCCAGCTAGCTCGAAGGGAATGAAGGCTGGCAAAATGAAAGGAGGAACCAGACGGCACCAGCGACGGAATAGCAGGGGAAGTTACTGGAGAACTTCCAACGACGCCGGGGAGGTGATTAATTAACGAAAAAAGGGAGCTGGGGGAGGCAGTTCGCAGGCGCTGGACGAGAGGGAGATGGGAAAGAGCGAAATGAGGAAGAAAGCAACAGGACTCGGTGAAAACGACGGAAAGAAGAAAATGGGAAGGAGAAAAGAAAATGTAATATAAGTAAAGGAAATAATAAAAGAAAAAGAATAATACACACACACACATATATATATATATATTTATCAAATTTCCCCCTTCTCTCTCTTCTTTTTTTTTTCTTCGGTTCTTACACTTCCCCTCATATTCATTCATTATATATGGCTCAAAAATGGGCTTAGAAAAATTTAAAACTTTCCCTAGCTATGCTATCTCCCTTAGGCCGAGACAATGGAGGTTTTTGCTCTCCATGGATCTTGCTTTGTTTTGTCAAGGGAAGATACATGTGGGGAGCCTCTTAGAGATATTAGGTGCTCATTTAAACTCTTATTCAGGCCTAGAAATTATCATACAAAATTAGATTTTACAAGGTACACTTGAAACCCTAGAAATTGCATCTTGAAATCTAATGGTTTTTTGTTAATTCCCTTTTCATATTCTTAATCTCCACACCCTTTTTTCATAGATTCACCCTTGGTTCTGCCTAAAAATCAAACCCTCCTAGGTTTTCTTGAGTGAGGTGAAATGGTAGAGGAAGAGGAGCAAGGGTAGCAACCATGGAAGAAGAAATTATCTTATTTTCTTGCTTTTTCTTACTTGAATCTTGTGTTCTTTGAGCTCCTCTCTTTAAATCTGAAATTTTCCCTCAATTTCTCCCTTAAAATAGGTTTATAAACTTCATTATAATCATAGGAAGAAAGCTCAAGAGGAGAGGAACAAGTTTGGAAGAAGAAGGAGCATGAAAATCTATGAAATTCCTTACCTTTTCCTTGCTTTTTCTCCTTTTTTCTTTTGCTCCATGATGTACCTAAGAGAGCTGGTGTTTTCTCTAGTTTTTGGGTAGAATGGGTCATGCAAATGAAGGAGAGAAGAAATAAGAAACTTAAAGTATGTTCAAGAAGCTTCCACTTTCTCAAAAATTCTAATTTAGTCCTTCATTTTTTATATTTTTGTTCATGACTCATTTTAGCTTCTTTTTTAGAATCGTATTTTTCATTATAAAATTTAGGTTCCTAATTTAGTAAAATGCCTTTGGAATCACTCAAATCGAAGTTAAAACCTTTTTGAATGGATCTGTCAAAGTTCATGTATACCAACGTTGGAAAACATCCACCGGAAGGATTTTAGTTATCCCGGGCCTTCCCATGGTTTTTAGGGCCTCTAAAAACCCCAGAGAACTTAAAAATTTCATTTAAAAAGTGATCCTGTGTGAATTCCAAAATTTACTCAAAATTATGAAAATGCCATTACGTTTCGTATGTTTTTCATCAAATTTCGTTTCTTCATTCTAGCTCTATTTTTCTTTCCATCTGAGCCTGAGATTCTCATTTTTAGAAGTTTAAAATGCTTTCCAAATTTTTTGGGACCTTAACTACATCATTTCGGGAGACTTCCTTTTGTATCCGGTGAGTTTCATTCGTTTACAGAAAAACCATAGGTTACGTTTCTCACGTTTTCTCTCATTTTTAGAGAATCAGATATTACAATAAACCTAAAAGCATGTGTGTGTCATAGGAGACATGAAGTGTCCACTAAGGAAGGCCACAATCATTATAATCTTAAGATAACGAAAAACTTCTTGAAAAAGTTATAGTCAATTTTAAGAGGTTGCCTTGAAAGGAAAAAAGAAAATAGAAACTCTAGACATTTCTTAATATTTAAAAGTGATTACAAGATTACCTCGAAAAGAAAGAGGATATTATATCAATTTATGTTTACAAGTGACCATTTCAAAAAGAAAAAGGACATTGGACAAATAAGAAAAAGCACAAATTACATAGACAATAGTACAAGTTTAAAATTCCATTAAGAAATAGATAGCCTTGAGCTATAAGAACCTCACAAGAAATTGAAGGGACAAAATCACTATACAAAAAAAAAAAAGGAAAGCATGATGTTTAGCCTACTTTCAAAATGCCTAAAGTAATGAGAGAAAAACACTGTGTAGATGAGGAGATCAATCCTCACTATAAGGATTAATTGATGATGCTTTCTTTCTTCCAAACACATCATAAAGTGTGCCTTCCATGAACCTAACTTCCTTTCTAGATTTAAAGAAAGTAAGGTATTGATGATCAAACACTTTAGCTTTATTGAACATATTCTTTTTAAACTCCACGAGGATCTCTATGGTAAAAAGAAATTCTTGAACCCTCGTTGTATAATGGAGAAATAGGGTGGAAATGATAAGGCATAATGTGTGAAATGACATTTCAGGAGGTAAAATGTTTAATTGGAATATGTAAAGAATCCTAGCAAAATCATGATATCTTAAAAATCAGCAAGTGCAATTCTTAAGCTATTTAGATGTTACTTCAATATGTTAAAAGTTAACATTGGATCAAGTTAATATTAGTGGGCCTTATGTTAGACCAGGCTAGTTCAGACTACTTGCAACAAGCCCACAAAATAGAAAGAAATATTAAATCCAAAAATAGAACTTTAGTTTTATTATTCTTGTTTTCTTTATAAACTTCTAGAAGTACAAAAATAGAAGGGTAAAGTATTACAAAGAAATGTGACATCCTTCATAGATGGACACAAAGCTCGAACTAGAGAACTTCCTCCTTAAGGCTTTAACAAAATTAAAAAAAACAGGGGAAAAAGTCCAAATGGCTGGTTGATGTTAGTAAAGATATCTTTCTTTGATGGAGAAAGCTAGCCAAATAGCCTTAGCAGCAAGCGCGTGATGATCCTAAATTCTATTACTATTATTATGGTTATTATTATTATTATTATTATTGTTGTTGTTGTTGTTGTTGTTGTTGTTGTTGTTATTATTATTATTATTAGAAATAAAGCAAGGATTTATTTGAAAAATAAAAAAGGATTTAATTGAAACAATTAAGGGCAAAAGGGGTAATTTTTTCCAAAAATAAAACAAAAAATAAATATAAATATAAAATAATAAAAAAATATATATCATTATAAGCAAAGTCTTCTAAAGCTTCTCCTTTATCATTGTTCTCTATATCTTGTTATATCAATTCCAAATGCTTCAATATTAGAAACCCATTTCCAAAGCTCAACTACCCTATTCTCTGTGTTTGAAAAAGAGTTTCATCCTTAAGCTTTAGCTTGTAGCAAGCTTTCTTTGTGCAAAACTATAAGCTCTTCTTCCTTCCTTCCTCGTTTACTATGTCCTGCTCGAGTAGTAGATGGGAAGGAGCTTTGTGCTTCTCCCTCTGTGTAACTTAAGCACAACTAGTGAAAATATATGTTTTTAAGCCTTCTTAGCATTTCCCTCACCTCTCAACATGTGTTCCACCTCTTACCTTAACTCATATGTATTTTTAAAGCTCACTTTCACTTTCACCGCCAAGAGCCATCGCAAGACTATGATCTTCATTCTTTGAGCTATAATCATCTTGGTTTTAAAGAATTTTTTAGGGCATCCCTACATCTAGAGACTTGTTAGAAGATGTGGTAGGAAGTACCCCCTACTATGATGTTGTCATATAGTGAGTAGATAATACTATCTATACACATTTTGATATAATTATCTTGTTTCTTCCATTTTAAATGTGTTACTTATTGTACTTAAGCCTTAGGACAAGCTTTTTATGGTATTGTTTTTTGTAGATGAAGTTTAAGTTTGATATGCTCAAATCTTCTAAATTATTTGAAGTTTTCATGGTTTATTTACACACTTTGAAGAAATTGGCAATCTTTTTAAGAATTTAGAATTTTGAAATAAACTTTATTATTATTATTATTATTATTATTATTATTATTATTATTCAAAATTTCTTACAAATAATAGTAATTATTAACCATGGTGCACCATGATATGATATGATAGATATGACATGATATGGTATGATACAATGTGATATGATAGATGTGACATCATACGATATGACATATATGATATAATAAATATGACATGATATGATATGATATGTTGTTACCATTATGCCTCCATTCGATAGGATATGTTATAGGCCTTGTGCTCCCATTTGACTTTGATCTATTCAGACGCTTCCTACCATATCATTGAATGATGTTATATTGATCATTTATTTATATTACATGCTTACTTTAGTTATGAACATTGATTTGATCTCAAGTGATGATTTTGCCTTCTTCTTGAATGAAATCTTTATTTTAACCACATAATAAAGACATGATTTCTTTTTTTTACCATTTATTCACATATTATTGTAACTTTTGTTTTTTAAAAACTCTAGTGCCCTTGGCTTGTCCTTTCTTTGTGTAGTTAATATTATTTGCTTACTGAATGTCATAAATCATACCTTAGTAATACTAGCTATGATTTAGTCTTGGAGCATTGATAGGGTAGTACCTAATTTGTATGCCTCGAATTGGTATGCAAGCAAGGTTTTCTTACAAACTTAAATGAATTGTAATCTAGTTAGCTCCATAATATCACAAGTAGGATCTCCTAACCCATTGTAGGTCAGATTTGTTATTAGAACCTGAGAGTGGAGTTCTCTTTAGAGTGTTGTTAATTGTTGGACTATTTGAATGTCTTATTTTAGAGGACATGTTGCTAAATTTCTATAGAAATAAGAATGAGTTAATCTTATGATTGAAGTTTTTAAATTTGATAGAAAGAAGGTTTAAATGGAATAATTTCTCTTATTGGATCTCCTTCTTGCTAGTCTTTGGGTACGGTTAGAAATATAATTCTTGAGTGTTTTGTTAGGCTTATAGATATGAGATTTATCTCCGTGCCCATGTTGGTCACATATTTTGTTTGGGTGTGACAAGACATAATGTGTGAACTTACTCCTTACAAAAAGGAAAGGGCCATAGAATTGCATTTGATGCTATTGGACCCTTATGAGCAACTAGCTAGTGGGAGCTCACCATGTAAAGCTAGCTATTGCAAAGGTAGTTTAAGTACAAAGAAGACTATTGATCTTTCCTTGATTCCTCTATCTTGCCTTTAGCAACATGAAAGATCATTAGGCAAAACCTCTTTTTTGACACTAGATGTGCCAACTAGTGCCACAAAGGACAAGATATCCAAAGATAAGCCAAAATGATACCTTCCAAGTTTTACCTATTCTAGTGCAATAAGAAAAGCACCTTTAAATTTTTCAAGCACTTATGGCCTACATTTTTTAGCATATTTGCTAAAAGTATATAGGGTTAAGTTAGCTTTAGGCATTTAGAACTTACTACTATATATAGTGTTGCTTCCTGAAGGGTAAAATAGTACAAAACCCTCTTAAGTGACACATATCCAAGATAAGAGATAGTTGCTTTTAATCAAAGTAGAAACAATAAAAGATGATAAAAGAAGGTTATAAGTTCCTATACAAAGTGACCTATTAGAAGGAAAAAAAGATAATGGCATTAAAAAAAATATAGTGATGGATAAGGAATACATATAGCATCAAACATTGAAGGAAGAAGAGATATTAGAGCTAAATAGGTTATAAGGTTAGATATCGAATGAATATAGCCTAGAATAATTGAGTTAGTCATTTAGTGATCAAACATTATTGAATTGAAGATTTAGTTGATAGTAATGAACAATGTTGAATTGAGGATTTAGTTGATGGATGGATAGTGATAAATAGTGTTGAATTAAGGACTTACTATGCATTTGGAATAGTGTTGATCTACCCCTGTTTCGACCCAAACCTTGGTTTGCACAAGAAAAGCCCATTTACACCATGTTTGGATCCGCGTTCATTATGTCGCACCATGGTTCTGGGATGTCCGAAAATCACGTTAAGTTGAAGTAACTCATACTTACTTTCTGCCGATGCAAATGTATTACATTGAAGGTGTATTAACACATCCAATGGCCAATGTCCTTTATACCCAAGGTTTAAACTAGTATAAGGATATAGCAAATGCAGAGTTCATTTATCTTGTGGTCCTTTGTCTATGTTCGGATCTTACCTCTACCAACCTCGTTGCATAGGAATCTGCTCAGCTGTTTAACTTTATTTTGTGAATACATTACAAAGGTGAACATTTTGGACGTCCCAAGTCAAAGTTTCAGGCTTCTGTGTCTCATATGTGGTGCTCCTTCATCTTCTTCCTCTAATTTATTTTAGGTAACATCTTCTTCCTTTGATCTATTTCAAGTAACATCCATTCTTCTCAAGCTCTACCAGCTCTTCTAATGTGCAGCACTCCCAAGCTTTACCTAAAGCTACTATTTCTCTTATGCCTTTCACTAATTCATCTGCTGTATGCTCTTTTCTTTACCTCTCCTTATAAACATCATTGAAGCATATTTATACTGCCCCTCTTTTCATGCATGACTACTAATGCTGTGGAGCTAATTCAAGATACTAGTTACATTTGAAGACAAAGAAAGGAATCCTATACAAAATCTTTTTAACCATGGAGGAAAAAATTTAGAAAAAAAAAAGACAAAGAAAAGTTGGGCCCAATTATTTTGAAAATTGAAAACAAAGAGAATTATTTGGAGATTTTTTTTTATGGGAGCAGAAAGCCACTTTATAATAATTTTGTGTTTGACAATGCAATGTTAATGGTTTATATATGTTATAAATGAAGCAAATTACACAATTTATATATTATATGAAGCAAATAATGTTATAAATCTTTCAAAAAATAACATAATTCCTTTTCATTTATATAATTTATATGATTATCTTTTTAATTTTTTTTGGTATATTGAGTAGTCTTTTAATTTTCTTTTCATTAGTCTTTTTCATATAATATATAGTATAATATTAAAAAAACTCAATGTAGACATCAATTTCCAATTGCTTATTTAATCTTATTTTTATTAATCATTTATAAATCTTTTAAAAAAAACATAATTCCTTTTTTATTTATATAATTTACATGATTATCTCTTTGGTTTTTTTATATATAGTATTTTTTTTAATTTTCTTTTCATTAGTGTTCTTTATATAATATATAGTATAATATTTTTTTTTAAAAAAATCAATGTAGACATCAATTTTCAAAATAAGGGACATAAATAAATCAAATATAACAAAAAATGCAACTAATTGGATAAAAATCCCTTACTTAAAAATGATATATAATTGATTGAAATTAAATTATTAGCATTTTGCAAAATTAAAAAAAATAAAATTTATTTATAAAATGTAATGTTTTAAAACTTAATTTAGACCTAAATAACTCCACAAAAAGCAATATTAATAATTAATTTTAATATTAATATGCGTATATATATATATATATATTAGAACATATTATATATTAAAAAAATGTTTAAGCTTATGGCTTTCAACTAAACAAATCAATAGAGATTCACAATACAAGCCAATTAAATGTAAGTATGACATGGTCATAAATATAATAACATATATGTAAACATTAAGTTTCAAATTCTAATCCATGTCATAATTCATAGTAAAATCCCAACACAATACAATTACTAAATAAAACACAATATTAATGATTTTGCTACTTATTAAGAACCATGCATTGTTTAGGTTCCTATTCTTTCGATTTGTTCTCTTAAATTGTTGAGACTTAATAGTTTTGTTAACAATATTAATGATTTTGCTACTTATTAATGTATGTGGGCCTGTTGAAAATTCGTGCATATTAGCCTTAGTTGTTTATAATTTTTTTGGCTATATAGAAAATGAGTTCTCAGAAAAAAACTATGTGGGATCTAAGAATAACTAAACATTTTATTAAAGCATGCTTGGACCAAGTCCAAAAGGGAGAACGCAATGGAACAACCCTAACGAAGAAAGGGTGGAAGGTTATCATTGAGTAATTCAACGAATTGACTAGACGAAATTATAATAGAGCTCAGCTGAAAAACAAATAGGATAGCTTAAAAATGGTTAGTATGGCATAAATTGTTTTCCAAAGAAATAGGCCTAGGGTGGGATAGTGTGAAGATGACCATTGATGCACCTGATGAGTGGTGGAAGAAGAAGGAATTAGTACGTTATGCATCAACATGTATTTGTGAGTTAATTACAATATTTTTGCTTAATTATTTGTGAAAGTGATGAGTTGTCCTATATATGCAAGAAAATCTACAATATGAGAAATTTATGTATAAAGGACGTCTATTTGCCAAAGAGTTAACAATATTTTTTAAAGATGTAGTTGCAACTGGACAATTTACATGGGTACCATCATCAATGACATTCCTTAATAGCCTGCTTGAAAGTGAGGATGGGTATTGCCCGAACCTAGACAATATTGGGCTAAATATAGGGGAAGGATATGATGATAGTGAAGATGATAGTGTTGGGGCAATTGAAGTAGTTGCAAATATCAATCTATGCCCATCCCAAGGAGCTAGTGGCCAGATAAGTGGTGGAAAGAAAAAGAGAGCTGGCCCTGGTGAATGGACAAGTAAGGCCAAAGTCCCTGCAGTATCAAAGATAGTTGATGCTATAAGTGTCATTGCAAATACATGTCGCTCCAGTCCTATAGAACCACTTGGAACATCAATGAAGAAAGTGATGGCTGAGCTGAACTTAATCAATGAGATTGCTAGTGATCCAGTGTGGTATATAAATTGATATCAGATGATGATATATAAACAAAATCAGGAAATGTTTGCCATCTTTCATGGTTATAAGGATCAGAGGTTGATTTGGCTTCGACATGCAGTAGATAATCTACTTCTATTTAGGAAATCTCTACTATGAGTTGACTTAAAATTTGTATTTGGGTTATGTTTTATGGGTTTGTGATGGTACTATGTTTTTATATTCGGATTGTTCTTTTGTATTTATATTATGCTTTTATGTTTTATGTGGTATTTGGACTATGCTTTTGTCTTTGGACTATGATTTATGGGTTTGTAATGGTATTGTGCTTTTATGAATTTGTGATTGTAATGTGCTGTTATATTCAAACTAAGTTTTATTGGTTTATATTCATCCCATAATGCTTTTTTTTTAGGTATAAATGGAATTTAAGGAAATATAAGATGGAGAAATGGAAACTGAAATGACACAAGTTCTTTCTCAATAGCAATAAGCTCATGTGGCTACATTAATTGGTAACTATATAGTGACATACTTATGTTAACAACCATGTAGAACGAATGAACAAACTGGTCATTCTTGGGTTCAAGAAATATTGCAAGGGCATCTCACTCGCTGTTATGAGATGTTTTGCATGGAAAACACGTATTTCATAAATTTTGCATTGAATTAGTTGAATGTGGGTTGAACCACACTACACACATGGGAATTGAAGAGATGGTTGCGATGTTTTTAAACATAGTTAGCCATAAAGTATGAAATAGAATGCTACAAGAAAGGTTTCAATGCTCAGAAGAGACTATAAGTAGGCATTTGCATGTAGTATTACTTACTTGCATGAGATTGGCCTTCAAATATATTAAACCACGAGATCAAGCATTTCGTTCAACCCATCCAAAGATTCAAAATGACCCGCAATACTGGCCATTTTTCAAGAATGCCATTGGAGCAATTGATGGAACTCATATACCATGAGTGATTAGCCCTAGTGAACAACCAAGATTTATTGGTAGAAAAGGGCATCTAACATAAAATGTTATGGCTGTATGTGGTTGGGACATGTGTTTCACGTTTGCCTTGCCTGGATAGGAAGGCACTACCTATGATGCTCATGTATTTTCTCATGCTCTTATGACTCCGAACATGAACTTCCCCCATCCTCCTTTACGTATATTCATGCCCTCACTGTTATGGTTACAATTTTTTTTACAACAATTAATGTGTAATACTTTAATTATTTATTAGGTAAATTTTATCTGGTAGATGTTGGCTATCCAACCCCAGTTGGATACATTAGTCTGTATAAATGTGAGCATTATTATCTCCTTGACTTTAGATATTCTTCTAGATTCAAAAATAATAATGAGGCATTCAACTATTACCATTCAAGTTTGAGGTACACTGTCGAAAGAACTTTTGGGGTATAGAAGAATAGGTTTACAATTTTGCAGTGTATAACAAAGTTCAAAATTGAAACACAAGTACAAATAGTTAGTGCAACAATGGCTATACATAATTTTATTAGAAGGAATTCTAAAATAGATATTAGTTCAACCATCTTGAAGATGAAAGCCAATTTAAAGGAGCAATTGATGAGCACATTGGCCTAAATCTATTGCCAAGTCTAAACATTGTCTCTTTATCTTAAATAGATCAATTTCGAGATACCATTTGGGATCAAATTGGACTACATGCATGAAATAACTAGTAGTTTCAATCAATTGTATTTCTATGTTATGCATATTTGTAGACTTAACTAAAACATTTATTTTTAATTTATATTTTAATTCTAGTATCAATAGGAATAAAAAGATATATTATACTATATCATTTATTAAATGCTATTAAAAAAGAAAGAAAGTAATATTATAGAACTAAATCAAACAAAGTAATATGACTACCCTTTCTGGTAATTTCACACCTAAAAGTGACTCTGGTATATAATATTCAAACAAAATCAATTTTATTAGAATCACTTTTCAACTAAAATTTTTAAACATAAATCATGTTCATGTAAACCTACTTTTACACAAAATCAATTCTACAAAATTAAATTTATCAAAATCAATTTTACTCACCGTTAATCCAAACACACACTTAGTTAGTGATGTGATCTTAGATGATTAGCATTGAACAATGATTGATCAAGAAATTTTAGTTGATTGAGGAAACTTTAGCAGGAATATAAAGGAACTAGTGGATAGTAGAGCTAGCTAGCATTAAACTAATTGAGGACTAGTTGACTTTAAAAAAAAAAATTTGCACTGGAATGAAGACAAAATGTAACAACCGAGAAAAGGGGAAAAGGAAAAGAAAGTAAAAGTTGGAAAAATTTGAATTTCAGAAATTTTGCTAAGTCTCCTCTCAATAGTGAGAAATGGTCTTGCTATAGCGAGAGTGCCTGTTCGCAATAGCGAAGGTGATTTTAGCTGTAGCGAGTGCGGGCACAGTCCATACAGAAACCAGGGAGTTGCTGGCCGTAGCGTGCGCCATAGCGAGAGTGGGAGTCTGGAACTAATACGAGTTCGTCATAGCGAAGGTTAAATCTCACCATAGCGAAGGGAACTGATATGTGCTCGCCATAGCGAAAGCTAAACCTCGCCATAGCGAAGGCAGCTGATACGAGCTCGCCATAGCGAAGGTTAATTTTCGCCGTAGCGAGGGTCAGTCCGAAAAAGAGTAAAAGGCGAGAATTTGACTCCTTTAAACCCCCCAACTCATTCTTTCTCTCATATTTGCCCTAGACTTCGACCCAAGGAGAGAAAAAAGGCGTGGAGAGTGAGAGAGACCAAGAGAAGGAGGAAGAACAAAGGAAAGGTAAGCAAGTTTCTCTCATTCCTTCTTAGCATTTTGATCTCCTTCCTTTGCCCTCTCTTTCTACAGTTTTGTTTATGAGATTAGTGAGGTTTTGGGCATGGGTCAGAAGAGGAAAAGTGGAAAACACCTTTGAATCTCTTTGTTTTCTTTGAAAATATTGTTTCCACTACCATGAGAGCTTGAGAGAGAGAAAGAATGGGTGACATTCTAGAGAGAGAGAGAGAACCTCTAAGTTCTTGTATGTTAGGAGGGTTGCTCTGAAGATTACATTCTAAGAGAGTAATTCTATGTTCTTGATTATGCCTAAGCTCAAGTGAAGCACCTCCATCAAGGTGTGAGTGTGAACCTAAGAAGGGAGAAGAGAAATTAAAAGGGAAGGCTTGTGTTGGCTCATAAGGTAGCTCTCTTTCCACTCTTTCTTGTTGCATTCTTAGATATAATAGTCATTGTATGTTTATATATATACTTGATGTGTGAGATATGCCATATGTTATTGCCATAATGCATTGTTGACAATATGCTTGTGTGATGGATTGTGAGAATTGCTTGGGTGAGGTAGTGCCGAAAGTCCCTTGAGATGGGTGAGACAAGGCCAAAAGTCTCATCATTGAGTGAGGCCAAGTCAAAAGTCCCTAAACTCGGGTGAGGCCATCCAAATGTCCCTAGACTCGGGTAAGGCTAGACCAAAAGTCCCTGGAGCCCATTTTTGGCATTGTTGTGAGTTCCATAGCATGTACAACATGTAATATGTGATTGAGAATGGTTGGATGCCAAATTACATGCTTTGACTTGTTATATGCCTTGATTGTTTACTTGAATGAGTGCATGAGCTACTGAGATTTCATGAATCTCACCCCTTCCCCTCCCAACTTAACATGCTAGGTGGAGCTCAAGGAGAACCAAGTGCACACCAAGGAGCCTAGAAGCATGTGTAGCTAGATGTTAGCTTGGTTTTGACTATTTTGGTCTTTTTGATGTAAAGTGGTGCCAACATGTATATGCACCCACTATTTTTGAGATGTAAATGTTGTAACAAGTGTAAAAGTATGGATATATGATGTATAAACTATGCATAGAGCCAAATTAATAAAAATGTGGGTTTTGCCCCTTTTGTTGAATGTATGTGGTAGTGTACTTTTGGCCGTAGCATAGTGAATTTGGAATATATGAGGATTTGGACCACTTAGATACTTCATATATGCTATTTTTATGCTTTCAAACTTGTCCATGGGGAGTGAGAACGTGTGAGAGGCCATTTGGACCCATTTTGGACCTCTTGGGTGCCAAAACCGTTAATTTTGAGAGCTCCGTCAAAGTATGACCAGATGAGCTCCTCTTGCCATGAAATTTGGCATGCCTCTAGAGTTTGTAGAAAGCTTCCCAAGAAGCTAAAGTGGGTAATATTCGGAGGTCTAGAGAATATTTAGCGAATTGTTGAAATTTGAAAAAAATCCATGGTTTGGTCATGTACTGTTACCATAGGTCAGAAAAGAAATCCATGTTATACATAGACCAAACAGTGGCCAAATGTCATGAAATTTTATACATATAAACTAGAAAACCACAGTGACCTATACCAACTAGAATCACCCAAATCAGAGGTCTGTAGAGAGAGAACAAACCTTCTGAAGTTCTGTATCAGCATCAGGGAGCCACCGGACCTCCGTTACTGTTCTATCAGTTTTTAGAGTCTAAGGGCTGCTGAACTGATCTGAACTTATTTTTCTCCTCTCGTAGACATCTGTAGCTTTCCAAATTGGTATAGTGTACCCAGATTGGATTTTTGTGGATTTAGTTACGAATTTTCGAAGTTCATAACGATAAGCTGCGCCAGAAACAGAGACAACCGGACCTTTGTCTGATTTTCGATATCAAACATAGTTCAAATGCTGAGATTATAATTGAAAATATTTTTAATGTAAAGTTAACACTTAGAGATTTCTAGGGAGCTATGGTTTACTAGATTCCCATTTTTCTATAATTAGTTATGATTTTCCAACGTTAGAGCCAAAATATGACTTTTGGGCCCAAGTGAGAAAAATGCATTTTTCTGGTTTTTGGCTCCATACCCGTGGCTTATGGCTTGTTTTATGCTATGTATGAGTTGTATAAATGGAGTGTGAGTAGAGAATATGAATGATGGGTTCACAGGACCCACGGGGCAGAGGATGAGTGTTTGAAACCCCGTTTCATAGCATGAAAATGCCATGGATTGGTATTGGTTCTTTGGAAATCATATGGAACCGAGCCCAGTGAGAGGCTAGATAGAGTTAGTAGATTATGGTATTACAGAAAAAAAAGTTAGGAAAAGCTTTATTAATAGGATATTTTGTTGCATGAATGTAATTTTACTTGCAAGAATAAACCCGAGATGTATAACCTTGTGTTACAACTTAAGACTTGGTAATTAAGTTTAATATGTGCACTAAACTCTATATATATATATATATATAGTCTACACGACCCAATATCATGACCTATGTAACTTTTTTACTAAATTTCCATATCTTAATTAAATGTATATTTTTTTATGCATAGTGGAAACCAAAAATGTTACGACATGCAAGTTAAGAGATTGCACATCCATTCATTCATAACATGCAACTACTTTATATGACTGCATTAGGTTAAACTAGCTATATTGTATTGTTAGAGTATTTAGACAAGGGGGACTTATTAGCCTACTTAATTATAGCATGTTGTTTATAATGAAAACATTATTTACTAGCTCTTAGAATTATACATATATATACAACGAAAAGAACTCTAAGAGGTCTATACTATCACACAAGGTAGTTACATCAAATTTAGAAGCTTCAAGTAGAGGGTGATGGTTATAGAGTTGAGGGCAGTGGGGTCACTGGGGACATGGGAAGACTATCATTAGTGTCTATGATTGAGTGTACATCGAGTAGGACGTGGATCGTACCTACCCCCAAGTACATTGACATACACCTACTTAATCTCAATCATATACATTGTGACTAACATCTTCTTTATCTGAACACTTTCCCTAAACAAAAGGTAAGAATTTGTAAATCTAAGTAAGACGTTATAACTTTTAAAAAACAAGTAATGGTCTAGCTACTTCATGTGCAGAAAACATTTTTTGACTTACATCCCTTATTTATTTGAGAATTAATCAAGCATACTTTTTTTAGAAAAGCAGGCACCAATTAATTAATACTTTAATATAACTAAGGTAACTTGTTTTGTAGCATAGTAATAGAATAATATCCTATACAAATCGTACAACTTAACATACCATATTAACTTGTATAAATTATATAGTCTAGTATAACACAAGAATCTGCAATTCTTATGTAATGTTAAAGTCATTAGACAATTTCTTTTAAGGAACCATGGTTAATCACATTTAAAAAAGCTAGTTAATATAGAAAAGTTACATAAGTACCATATCAAGTATCTTATGTTATTGATACAGACCTAGGTTTTCAAATATAAAGGTGTCATATTATGATACCTAAGTTCTCAGCATTTTTAAGATTGAACAACCACATTCCTTATCTTTGCATATCATAGAATTTGCTAGTACGATTAGCCATGTACATATATTTATAGACTACGGTGTCCTCTAACAATGGATCCACTTAATATAAGCAACTAAAATCCATCAGGGACTTTTTTACCCTTAGGACCATCTTTAAAAACATGATAAATCTTTTAAGAATTGTACATATTAGCAATCAATCATAGTTAGAGTCATTCATAATAATATATATAAAGTAAATCATTATTTAAACATTAACAATCCTTAGACAATTACATAAGGATTTTACAAAAAATCACTAATTTCATGTTTATAAAAGTTTCATAGTCAATAGGTATACATATGGGTGAAAATAGCAATGCAAAACATGCAAACTAGTGGATCTGCTAAAATTGCATGGCCCTACAACCATTAACACAGAAGGGCATGTGTACTTTCTGGAATGACGCTATGTTACTCCACATGGCCTCCTCATACATTTTCTAGGTTTTGGGCATGACCCACACTTTATAGCATGGGGTAGTAATGCTCTTGTACCCTGGTTTATATAAATAGCCTTACTTATCATCCAAGCCACCTTAGACCTTCATACAACCATCAATGCAACTTAAATGCAACATTTTTTAGCATACCCAATGGTTTTACTTGTGCCAAAATGATTAAAGATTTCATTATATTAGTTTTCATCCATCCATGCATGAGGATGCAAGATGTTACAATCACAAAGATCCCAATAAGACAAGGAGATGTTTATCATACCTAAATGTTGGTTTTGAAGCTCTTAGATGCCCTATTTCTTTTGCTCTCTCTTTTAGTTTGCTCACTCTCATGCTTCCTTTCTCTTTCCCTTCATAAAGAAGCAAAGTTTAGGAAGGGTGTTTGTGTTTTGCATTTCTAAAAAGAGAAAGTGTGTTTTTACAAAGGAAGTAGGGCATTGGAAGGCTTGGGTCATTTTCAACTCCTAGAACATGTCACCTATTGTGTTGTCCAAGATGTGTAGAAACTTTTCATTTGCACATATTTCAACATGCCATATTTATATATAGAAGGAGATTTAAACAAGGTGATAGTCATGTAAGTTGTCTGTATAACTATAAGGATCATTTTAAGCTGATCTAATCATCCATAGCCTTTTAAATTTAGTTAAAATTACAACTTCAGCATGGAAAAATTGTAATTTGGACTTGGTTAAAATTCGGTTTTGAACCTTAAAATTTTTTAATTGTATTTTGATCTCCAAATTTTACCTAAATAATTTAATTCCATAAATATTTTTTTTATATTTTTAGGGTTCTGATGGCTTAAGAATTCTTTAAAATTTCATATCTTAAGTACTTATTTCTTAATTGCTTGCTATTTACCAAATTACTTTTGATTCCAAATAAATCCTAAAAATTCATGAAAATTCCAATTAAATACCTAATGACATCAGAAAATTCCAATTTCTATTCTTAAAATTCCTAAGTTTCCTAATTCACAGCATAAGGCCTCATTTTAATAGTCTTTAATTAATTTAATTTAATTTAATTAGTCTAATGAAAATTTAATTTATCCTATAAAATTTCATTTTGAAAAGGATGTTACCAGCTGAGCTTAAGAAACTTACTTGGTATACGCAGTTAAAATTACATTGAAAACCTTATATGTAATATAATTAATAACAATAAGAAAATAGTGTTACAACAAACAAGTACTTACTAAAAACTATCATTGATTCTTGATATGATTTATTACATTTTTTTAATATTCTTTATATTATCGTGCAGGTCCAAACTTGAGCATACTTCAATAGCTCTTTAAATTCCTTCCATGAACCTATTAATGTATGTAACACATGTTGGCATAACCTTGTCTATTTTTTCCTTTAAGGAATTTTTAAGCTTATCCAGATCTTCCTTAGACAAAGGCATAGAAGCCTCTCTTTCCATGTCATCCTTAGAATCCCAAGACAGTTTGCTCACCTCTCTACAATGTTTTATGATGTAAATTCCTCAAAAGAGTGAGCAAAAGCCATGAATATAGAAATGGCTAAAGAAGTAATAATTGAAGAAGCATCCGAAGTAGCTATAGGAAGAGCATCAAGATTGCCTTAATTGGTTAAGCTCTATAGTTGTATCCATACATTATGATGCTAGGTTAATGTCAATTCATCATGAGTGAACTAACAATTCACCTCGACATCTTTCAATACTAACTTTGAGGTCATTGCACTCAATGGAATCTATTGGTTAAATCCAACAAGAAAGTTGCATTACCTTCAACAATACCATCACTTTACCTCTTCACCTTGCCAAGATTGTACTAATTTTATTAATGTAGTGATAAGTCATAGGGAATAGACCAATAGTACTTTGCACATTCAAAAAATGGAAAACCCACAATGAATTGGAACTTATATAAATTTTAATAAAGAGATGATGATTGGGTTTACTAATAATAGTGAACATACTACAAATACTAACATATGCATTAATGTTAAAAAATGGTAAAACAAAGGAAAAGATGGCTTTATCCTCATGTAACAGCATAAAGCCAAGAAGCCTAATACATATTGCATAGCTTATGGTGTTAGTTGACAAAAAGCCATCCCAATCAAAACTATTATGGAACAAGAACACCTATCCAATGGAAATCGCACTTCTCTTTGAAGAGCATCCTCATACAATACTAAAAAAAGCTTTATCATTTACATCATACACCCCTTGTTGACCAAAAGGCAATGATCAAACAATATCCAATAGAAAGCTATAACCCTTTTGAAACTAGTGAAGATCATCCTTAAACAAATTACTTCTAAAATCACTAAAGGAAGGCATAGCCATTGCATGTGACAAGACTAACTTATGCAAATGCAGACAAAGTATATGTAATAGTACATAGATGGAAGATGAAGTAGAGGAGTAGGACACAAATGAATAGAATTGCAATAAAGAAGACTTAAAAAGACCAGTAAATGACACTTTATGCCTTACAAATTCTTGTATTCCATGGAGCACTCTATAACATGAAAAATCATGGTAATGTGAAATGACAATGTCACTAGCATTAACCACATGACAGCATATGCATTAGTTTAAACCTACCTAGCTTGATACTTTGCTAGCACACTTAAAGGCAAATGCTATAGATGTTTCTCGACTATAAGAGTTTAGATCAACTTGACTTGGTCTAGCGTAATTCCAAAAGGCCTAAAACACTCAAGTGTTATAGGTGTTTCTTGGCTATAAGTGTTATGGGTGTTTCTCTTTTTTGTTTCTTTATTAGTTTACAAATTTAAAAAGATTTGGTTGCTGTGGTTATAATCTTGACATATAAGAAACTTTAACAAACCATTCATTTGAACATTTTTCTACTTTATTGTTATCCATATAGATTATATGAGCCATTTTGCCATTTTGCATGTTAACGTAGTCAATTTATTTTTACTACTAAACTTAAATCTTCTCCATATAGATTATGTGGGCCAATTTATTGCTTCAATTGGTCAATTTATAGGTTAAAAAAAAAGCCATAGATAGTATTTGCATTAAACTATATACTTATAATATTATCTTTCAGGGATGTCTTCCTATATAATGTTGTTACAATTAAATAATATATTTATTTAGATTATTGTAATATATTAATATGTTATAATACAATGTTAGTTTAAAATTTACTAATAATATGTATATTTACTTTTTTTAGATGAAAATGTAAATGAAGTGTATGAAATATTCAAACCTTGAACATAAAAGAGAATTTATATTTTTTTTTCATGTTTCTATACCCAGATTTTATTATAAGATTTATAATATGTAGAAAAAAGGAGATTATATGCATATATGCAAATGGAAGTATTTATGATAGCAATGAGAGCACGACATTTGCATGCACTAGACCAAAATTATTAAGATTAGACTTTGCATCACTTTGGAAATGTTAAAAGAGGCAATCAAGGAAAAGTTATGGCTTGGTGTGTCTAAGTTAGTATATAGATACGCCTATTCACATAACCTAACATGATACTTACGTGCCTTATGGAGGATGGTTATAATGTACAATCAGTGTGGCAAGCGAACTAGTAATTCTTGAACCAATTTTGTGAACCAAATCTGTATGCCCATATCTCAACCACGGAGGAAGGCTTTAACATAGCACAAAACTAGGTTTTTGAACAGTTGATACTCCCATCAACCTACTAGTTTCATGGATTTGATGAATTGGCCTTACTATTTAGATTATACCTAGGAGATAGATACCCATTTAATTCACAACCTATCTACATCCAGCAATATCTCATATTTGCCATTAACAACATGTCCCAACTGAGTTCGCCCTAATCACCAATTAACAACCCTTGTCCTCCTTTGCTTCCAAACGAGCCAAAGGATATAATGGATGACTCTAAGGAAGAGAATGAATATGATGCCTCATTTAATGCCCATGACTATAGAGCATATAATGATGAGAAGGACGATCTTGATGAAGATATAATAACTTAAATGAACCATTATGTGGATCGGGCATTTACATTCCTTTCACAAATTAACATGAATAGTGAGAGCAATATTGAGATTTTTGAGATGGGAGACACTATTGACTTGAATGAGACATGAGTTATATATTGGCATGTGATTTGTTGATAAGTAGTTAATGCATCATGCAATGAAGATATACTCAGTGTGCAAACATCATAATTTGAACTTACATTACTCATAGGCAAAGACAAAAAATATCAATGTACTAAGTATGGGGGCTAGTGTAATTGGAGGGTCAAGTTAAGCCAAGATGATAAGGAAAATAATTGACAGATCTTAAGATAGGGGGCCTATATATGTGTGTGTGTGTGTCTTTTTTTTTTTTTTACAATATTATCATAAGATCACTCAAAACTTGACTTTGACATGATATCGGCACACATCATGTCAATGGAGACTAAAAATCCATTATTTCTATTTGTAGAGTTATTGAATGGTACACATCATATTTGAATATATAGTGTTGTTAAAAAAAGTATGATTTATAAAGCACCGAGTGATCAGCATTGCATTTGGTAATTGGGAGTTTTCATACACGTGTTTGCTAAAATGGTTGGCCATCATTTAGCACTTTATACTTTGATCACATTATGAGTTTATTCATAAAGAGTACCTAACAAATTCAAATGTAGAGCTAATTGTGATGTTTCATTAAGTGTTTTGGATATTCAAGTTTTGTATTGATGCTTTCGAATATCTAAAACCAATTATTTTAAATAGATGACATTTTTTTATATAGGAAGTACAAAGGAACCTTGATGATTATAAGCTCAGAGGATGGGGCTAAGAAGGTGGGCATGATTCTATCGTGAAGAAGGAAATGCATAAGTCATGGGCGTGATTCCTTCATAACCTTTAATGATAAGTGGTGTCAAACAAACAAGGGATCTATTTGATTTTTAATAGGCATCCATGCATTTTAGCCATTATTGCCAACCCAACAAATGGGTGACAACCATTTCACACATATCATATGTTTTTCCTTTGTCACATTGCAAGCAACCTAAACACATGCTTTAAAAGTAAGTGGCTAAAGAAAATGTCTATCAACATTAGTAAGTTTTGGTTCCTTTGATGTAAGAGATGGGTTACCTATATAAATGGCTCTTTATGCTGCAAGATATTGGTTTAATGGTTGGTTATGGATTTCATGCATAGGCTCTTTGAACAAGTGTCATATGGTGGATAAATAATTAGCCCAATTATGTCAACTACATGCAAAGGCTAAGAGTAAATGGTCTTGTGCATATGATATTGAGGGTAAGCGTTAGGGACACATGATGATAAACTTGGTTGAGTGTATAAACAACATGTTCAAAGGGGTATGGTTCTATCAATAACAAGGTTGGTCAAAGCAACTATGTATAGATTGAATCAATATTGGGTGGATTGTGCACAAGCCGTAAGTAGTCAAATTGAGGCCGATGAAGTGTATTTTAAGGATATACAAAAAAAGTTGTCTACAAGGATTTAGAGAGCATATGCCTTGGCAGTATAGAGACTTGATTATTAGGCACCAAAATTCGAGATTAAAGAGCCATGTGATCCTACAAAAAAGCAGTATGGCTAAAGTTGCAAAGTAAGCCTAACTAGTAGGACATGTGAATGTGATGAGTTTCAATTGCAAAAACATCCATGTTAACATGTGATGACTGCATGAGCCATGGTCTTACTTGTCCCCATCAATTCATGGATCACATTTTTCATTTAAAGACAATATTAAATGTGTACAAGAGTGAATTTTGACTTATGGGAAGTGAAATGCATTGGGCTCCCACAACAAGTACAAGGCTAGTGCCTGACCCATATAAAATTCACATAAAAAGTTAACTCGAGTCATCCAAGATATAGAATGAAATGGATAGAAGGGAAGGTCGAAATGAGCAGCAAAGATGTGGGTTGTGTAAACAAACTAGTCGTAACTATGCTACTTGTCCATCTTGTCAACCTATGCAACAATAAATGTCAATTTGACTCTATGATGTACTTCACATATTGATGTATTTGATTTCATAATGTCCCTCATTTGATTATGATGTATTTGACTTTATATTGCAAGATATTGACTTGTTGATGTATTTCATTTAATTATGTACTTAATTCAAGGTTATGTATATGTATGTTTAAATTGGTTACCTATAAAGGAGATAGATGGCTGGCTCTCAAGGTGCTGTAAATCCAAGTCCAATTGATAATTCCCTTTTATACCTACAAACTCATTATGTGTCATAGGTTATATGGCAAAATTAGGTTAGTTGAATTCATAAAAATATCTAATGTGATTGTTGAATTCTTCAATGTCTTTAAGTTTGGATTATAATTGTTATCACTCTCTATCATAGGATGATTGAATCCTTCACATACATTGGATCACACAAGATGACCAATTTTTCAATCCCCTAGTTGCTATTGTTCTTTTCTTGAAATTGGCTAGTTTTTATGGAATGTTCTAAATTGGTCACTTTAACTTCAATGCTGAACTTCTTTTAAGAGGTGGCATCTTAGGACACATACATTCCGCCTACTGATGGTTGTGTCGAGCAACCTCAAATAACTAGATTGAATTAAATTTTGTAGTTAATGATGCAACCTAGATCATTTCTCTTAAAATTAGATTTCAATTATTTACATGAGAATTCTTAAGTACGAAAGCCAAGTAAAAATACAAGATAAAAATATGATTGAAGGGGTTCAATTTTTAGAATTTAATTAAATCAAAATAACAAGAAATTAAAATTATAGTAAGTGATGAAATCAACTAACTATATAAGGTAGCTAACCTTGGACTCACTTCCTTGACTTCAATTAATATTGCTCTCCTTAGATTAAGACTAGAGCTAATCCCCTTGTTTGGTGCATTCATTAAAAGAATTCCTAATTTACTAATTAAGAGACAAGTATTTAATTAATCGAAAGCTTGTGACCACAACACTATCAATTGATTAATACTTGCATATAGAACACACCTAATTATGATTTTAATTATTCTTTTAGTTTACTAGATAGTTCATTAAGATTCTAAATTACCATTTAAACTCCTAATAGTCTCAAATATACCAATCAAGAATAAATTCAAACATCAATCACACAACAACTATTCAAGAACAATTCATTAAACACCTTAAGTGCAATATACATTTGCAATTGTTTAAACAAAATTCAGAGGCTTAACCAAACCAAATTAGTCACTACAATCAAGTTTTCATCAATTAAAACCAATCAATAAAACATTAACTGAAGTAACAATGAAAATAGAAAAAGAGATGAAGGAGTAACCTATTCTTGATTAGAATTTGGAGCTCTAAGTTCTGCCAAGGAGTTGCATCCAAGATTAAAAAGGGATTAAGCTTCCATTGAATTTAAGGAATAGAGGAAGAAATTGGGGCAAGCCACCACCATGGAGCTTGACTCAGATGACGGAGAGAATGGATGATAATAATGAATGAATTGTGCTCCCCTCCCTTTTCCTTTATTTTGCCCCCTTTTTTCACTTGTTTCTACTTGTTTCCCTTTAAACCTAAGCTGTCTCATAATCACATGTTCTACTTCCTTCTTTTATTCATTCCCACGTGAGCTTCATTTGTTACTTCCTCTCTAATCCCGTGGCTCCACCTCAGCCTTATCACGTGCTTCTTTTGTATCTTTCAGCTTCAATCACATCCTTTTTTCCATTCTCCACATCAAACTTAGTGAACTTGAGACCTTCCTCATGTACTAGTGGATTGCACATAAACTTGCTTATATGTAAGTTGCGTGTGTATAGACGTGTGAGTGAGTGCATTAAAGAGTGGCCCCCTGTGTAATTGCTGTGCGTGTGAGGTGTTACTGATGCAGCTCTTTATGTGGATGAATATGAGAATGATTCAAGTGAGTTGCTATGTGTATATTTGTGTTGGTGCTTCCACGTGCTTCTGTGTTTCTCCCTAGACCTTAAACCCGTGGCTTACATGTGTGTGATTTAGAGAGCTCCTTCCACGTGACAAGATTATGCAATAAGAACTTAAAATTATGCAAATGAATTCCTAGAGTGCAAAAATGACTACTAAAATAAAATCTCATCTAATTAAAACTCATTAGGCTATAATTATTCACCAAAATGTCCAAACTAGGATGATTAAAATATATAAAAATAGTATTTAGCACCTGCAAGTGATGAATATATAATCATACTACAAGATGTTCAAATCTAGTTAGCCTTACTTCGTGTAGGAATGCCAATCTTAAGGCATATAGGATATAATTGGTGGGTGTGTGCTAAGAATTGTTAGGCATAAGACAATAGATAGATAGAGGCTTAGTGTTCCTTAGCTCTCACAAACATTTATGAACCTTTCAAATAATGCAAATGATGAAAAAGTCCAATGATTCATGTGAACTTACCTTCTGAGGTTAATCTATAATACCATATTTTTCTATTATTATACTTTTCCATTTGGGCAATTGGTGCACATTCACAAGACAAAAAGTGAGAAAAAGTATGAAATTACCATACTTTTATCGCATTACGTAAGAGTAAAATTTTTCAATTCACATTATATAGACCTTGTGAGTTTCCCAACATCATTCTCTAATTATTTTCCATCTATATAAGTCATAAATATCTCAAAATTTCATATAAACCATGGATCAAGGGTCAAAAATCCCAAAATTTTCTTCATTCATCGTGGCTATACAATGATAGATTTTAAGGGCAACTTTGAAAAATTATAACTAAATATAGAAAAATCAAAATCACACAAACTATTTTGCAAAGCTTTAGATGTTAAATTTACACTAAAAATAATTCCTAGCCACGAAAATCCCATTTGGACCATGTTTGACAATGACATAGTCATAAAGGTCTAATTGCTACCTAATACTAATACAGTTTACTGTCATAAAATTAAAAAATATCCAATTAATTCCAAAAAAATCCAATCCATGAAAATGATGCCAATATGGAAAGATATGTATATTATCTAGAGGAAAAAAATAACTCTAAACCAATCCAAGAACATTTAGGTCTAGAAAATTAATCAAACAGTAACATGGGTCTGACTAGTTGCCTGGTACTAGATAGCAACTTCAAAAATTATTATCTCCCTCTTTAGACATCCAAATGAGATTCTTCTAATTGGCACAAGTCATTAGGAAGGCCTAGTTTCTTTTTGTAAAATTTTATAGCAATTGGATATCATTTTCCTTATGAATGATAGAGAACAAATTTCAGACTATATGAACAGTACCAGTGGCCAAACCGAAAAATTTTTCCAACTTCAAAAATTTTCCAAGTAGTCCACAAACCTCCAAATATTACCCACTTTAGCTTCCCAAAAATCTCTTAACAAGCTCTAGATGCATGCCAAATTTTAGCCCAATAAGAGCTCATTTGGATAAAAAGTGATATAACTCACTAAAATGGCCAATTTTGCCTCTCATAAGGTATCACTTTAGTCTAAATGATCTTCCTTTGACTTTGGCACCTCTTGGGTAAGTTTAAAAGCATGAATATAACTTGTATAAACTTTTCAAGTGGTCCCAAATCTCATGCATTTTAATTTAGCAATTCCACTTCCATTAATGCACTAATATATTAAGACATCAAGAAGCCAAAATTTTCATTTCCATTGATTTCATGCCACATATGGTCTATACATGAGTCATACATCATATTACATTCATCTATGAGCTTATATCTCAAAAATAATATGTACAAAGTAACTTTTGTAACGCCTCTTCTAATGCCCTTCTTTAGCTATATATTTTTTAGGAATTCCTTATTTGAGTTTAATTACTTTTTCTATTTTAATTATTCCTTCACAAAAAAAAAAATCTAATTAATGGCATAGCGGAATGTGATAATAACGAGAAGACACTGTAATTCATACAAATTAGTTTAAGACTTCTATCATAGGGGAGTGGGGTCAATACAAATCACATCACATCAAAGGGGATCTATCCTATAACTATCCAAAAAAAAATTCCTAGATAACAAAAAAGACCAAAAAGGTCAGTCCCCTATGTTCACAAAAGGGTCAATGTCAGCGATTCGGCCTCTGTTCATGCAAACGAAGGAGCAGGAGGGTCAACTCCACCCATTGGGAATGTGTAGGACTCCAGCTCCCTTGGGAACACAAAATATAATGGTATAACACGAACGACATTATCACATGATATGATGCGTATATTATGGATAATGAAGACCCATCCTCGGAGTGGGAACTAGATCTACTCCACCTAGAGTTCTAGGGTCACTTGATAAATCAGCATCTAAGAAAAATATAAATCACAATAGAGTGAAATAATTTTCTCAGTAACATAGACAGGATTAATACCACATAATATCCATGAAGAAGAGTTAAGTACTTTTAATAGACAACAAGTAATATAATGGTAAGACAGTTAATTTATCGAACAATATAAACAAAAAGATATACCTGTTAGCAATATCTAAAAAGAATATGAAAAAGTGAATAGGCATATTACATCTAAAGATAAGACATGAATGAACATAAGAATTGTCTCAACATAATTGATATTTAGCAGTTGCAAGGCATTCATGAGATTTCTGTATATATAAAATATAGCAAATATCACAAACAATATTTATTCTCTCTTGACCATTAGGCCTTGGAGACCGCTAAGCTCAATATCGAGATCATGTTGCATTGGCTTCGGCAGACTCAATACCCAGATCATGTTACACTGCCATGACATAACAGGCTCACCCCTGCTTCCTTTACTGAGGCGTTCCCCAATCAGTACTCAAGGAAAGTCATATAAAATACTACAATAATATGTTATCCAAGCCATCATTTGATTAAGGCATGATAGGTATATTTGGGAAAGAACTGCCTTGCACAACTCTGTGCATAAATAATCTCGGTACTGGAGTCTAGAAATAAGTGGTTTAGATATTTTTAAGTATCTTTGAGATTAAACATCCAATACAACTGCAGCTACCCAATAGTTAACTCTGACACATACATAGGGCTCACCCCCTGTCCACCCTATATATTGCCAATCCTTTGGGCTCACCCCCTGTCCGCCCTATATATTAGCCAGTCCTTTACTAAATAACCCATACTCATATAATCAAGTAGTACACATCATATTATCCATGTCAAGTAATCAGGCAGTATATCAGCATAGCAAATATGTAATTTCAAAACACATGTTATCACATATTCCATTCTTCACATAACCCATATGTTCACAAAAGGGTCAATGTCAGCGACTAGACCTCTATTCATGCAAACGGAGAAGCAGGAAGGTCAACTCCACCCACTGGGAATGTGTAGGACTCCAGTTCCCCTGGGGACATAAAATATAATGGTACAACACGAACAACATCATCACATGATATGATGTGTATATTATGGATGATGAAGACCTATCCCTGGAGTAGGAACTGGATCCACTTCGCCTAGAGTTCTAGGGTCACTTGATAAAGCGGCATCTAAGAAAAGTATAAACCACAATAGAGTAAGAAATAATTTTCTCAGTAACATAGATAGGATCAATATCACATAATATCCATGAAGAAGAGTTAAGTAGAAATTTTAACAGACAGCAAGTAAGAATTGTCTCAACGTAATTAATATTCAACAGTTGCAAGAAATTCACAAGATTTCCATAAGCATAGAATACAAAACATATAACAAACAATATTTATTCCCTCTTGACCATTAGGTCTTGGAGACTGCTAAGCTCAATACCCAGATCATGTTGCACTGGTTTCGATAAGCTCAATACCCAGATCATGTTGTACTACCATGACATAACAGGCTTATATTCTATTACGCCAGTAATTAGATTTTATTATGAAAGAATAATTAAAATAGAAAAAGTAATTAAACTCAATTCAGGAATCCTTTAAAATATATATAGCTAAAGATGGGTATTTAGAAGAGGCTCAATACCCAGATCATGTTGCACTGCCATGACATAACAGGCTCACCCCTGCTTCCTTTACTGAGGCGTCCCCCAATGGGTACCCAAAGAAAGTCATATAAAATTCCACAATAACATGTCATCCAAGCCATCATTTGATCAAAGCATGATAGGTATATTTGGGAAAGAACTGCCTTACACAACTCTGTGTATAAATAATCTCGGTAGCATGACAGCGTACTGGAGTTTGGAAATTAGTGGTTTAGATATTTTTAAATATCTTTGAGATTAAACATCCAATACAATCGCAGCTACCCAATGGTCAACTCTGGTACATATATAAGGCTCACCCCTTGTCCACCCTATATATATTGGCCAGTCCTTTTGGCTCACCCCCTGTCCGCCCTATATATTAGGCAGTCCTTTTCCAAATAACCTATATTCATATAATCAGGAAGTACACACCATATTATCCATGTCAAGAAATCAGGCAGTATATTAGCATAGAAAATAGTGTAATTCCAAAACACATGTTATCACATATTCCATTCTTCACATAACATTACGTAAATTTCCAACTATCCCAAATGGGCTCTAAAATTCATAAAATAAATATCAGCATAATCTATATAGCACATAGAATATATTAGGCCACAACAATTATCCAAAACATATCAAATAACATCAGGAAAAATTAAAGAACATCTTGGTCAACACTTTTTCTTAAGAATTTTACTTTTTATATAATGATCCATAAATTACCAAAGTTTCGCCATAGGCCTTATTTTTTATGTAGATTAACCTTATTTAGTTGGATCTAAGAAAACTCTTCCCTCAGTATATGTATATGTGTTGGCTGAACCTATACATTAAGGAAGACATATGATTTTGCTTCATTTTTATGTCACCAAATAGCCACACATATATACTCAAGGAAGCCAAACAAAAGCTCTCAATCAATTTTTAGAGATTTCATATGTATTTTACAATTATCTCAAGGTAAAATTTTAGAGTTTCTTGCCACTTTCTTCATGAAAATCAAAGTTGTATTAATCTTCTTCTTTCTTAGGCTTTCTCCCATCACTTCCCCCTTTATTTTCTCTTCAATTTCTCCCATGGCATCTTGAAATACAAAGCTTCTTAATTTGTAGAAATATTGCCAAGAATAGGAATTTTCTTGAATCACATGAATCCATAAGCCATATATATGATTTCTCCATCTTTTCTCTATCTTTTCTTGGCTAGAATTCATGGAAACAACAAAATTTCCCATCCCCTCTTGCCATGGACGAAATTTAGAGAGAAAGAGAAGAGAAAATTCTTGGAGAAAAATAGAAGAAAAACTAAGAAGAAGAAAGTCTATCTATGTTATCTTAGTTCCGCGGTGTTTGATTTTTCCTGGTGGCTTTTCTTTCTCTCTTCCTCCTCCTTTTTCTTCTTCCTTAGGCCGAGCTCTCTCCTCTTCCTTTTTCTCCTTGTCTTGGCCGAATTGGTGTGTGTATTTTGTGTGTGAGAGTGGCATAAAAGTGTTTGTGTGGTTCATATATATATTAGTTATGAATGGTTAAGATTTAATTAACTTTAAGGTGGAAAATCTTAGCCTTTAGATTACATGAATGGTCAAGATTTAACCTTGAAATAAGAGGTAAAATGTAGGCTTTAAGATTAGATCAAAGGTTGTAGTTTGATCTTGAAAAGGTGAAGAAATCTAAGCCATTGGATTGCTCAACAATTTAGATCGTATCACGTTTTACGGGCAAATATTAGCCGTTGGATTACCATGGTTACTTTTTAGTAAAATGTAAAGATAAGATTGCATTTAATGTCGCTTAAGTCAGCGTCTATGTCATGCTAAAGTTAGCGGTAACTTTTTCGTAATGTGTGAGATTTCTAAGATTTACTGACATAAGCCTGTGCAATTGCTTCGTAACTCGTGCAGCTTCTAGAATTCTCTTCCAACTTCTAGTCTCTTCTTCAAACATGGCGCTACATCATGACTTTCTTTTTCCTCTATGGCGCCACATCAGTATCTTCTCAGCTCCCTGGTGCCACATCAGTTCTTCCCCGGTTAGACTTACAAAATTGCCACAGTTTCCTAGGTTTTTCATAATATCTTATTTAATCTGCATTTTATAAGTTCCCTGTTACATTTTAATATTATTTGGCCCTATGTGAGTCTCGTTTAATGTCTCCAATCATATATTTAAATATTATTTATTTTCTTAATATTTTATTATTTTAAGGTCCAAATGACCGTTTTGCCCCCAGTAGTGATGTGATAGATAAGCACCTCTAGTCGTTTTTCGCTTATATCTTCTCCTTAACTCCATATTTCTGGATTCTATCACCACTACCTAGTAGATTTTTCTACATAGAATTTTATGAGACAACTAACACGGGTTTAGGGTTTTAGTTCGTCTCTATAAAAGCTTGTAATCGTTTTAGGCCATTTTTCTGGCCCTAACGAATTCAGAATTTCATGCAATAAATTTTTTAATTTTCTACGTATTATTTTCTAACTATTGATATATATATTCAACTAGTTCTGAATTCCCCTTCCTTCTAAAAAATTTAGCAAAGTCCGTCCAAGTGACAAATGACAATTTTGCCCTTGGGCCTCCTAAACCCTTTAAAATCTAAAAAATTTCTATGGGTCCTATTCAACTTATACTTTTCATATATGAAGCTATTTCATTCAAATTCTTTTTATTAAAGCTTAATAAATTCATTACATAAAATATTAAATACTTAAAAAATCCTAATTTTAGGGATGTTACAACTTTGCTATTTAAATACATAACAAGCTACATAATAGACAAAGTATGACTTTTCAATGCTCTTGGCTTGCCTCCCTTACTTCTTGGACATCACCTAGGCATTTCAAGATAATAGAGGGAAGGGGAGTGAGATTCCTTAAATCTCAATAGCTCACATACCCATTCACACATACATTCAAGGCATATACACATCAAAGCATATGTATAGGAAGTTTGGTAACTATAAGCATGCAAAGTCACAATTTCCATGCCACTTATTCACATTCAAGCCAAGACTATGCTCTAAAGACTTTTGATTTTGCCTCATCCCATTTCTAGGACTTTTGGATTTACCTCACTCTTAGCCTAAGGATTTTTTACTTGACCTCATCCTTCCAAGAGACTTTTGGCCTTGTCTCACTCATACCATGAGATTTTTGGCATTTCTTCACCTTCATTAAGGGACTTTTGACATCACCTCACCCTTATGAGTTATTTCCACAACTAAGGCCATTCAAGGAAACACATTGGGACCAATGTAATGTCAAGGCATTAAGTGGCATATTCTCAAGTCACAAGAGCATACACAAGTACACAATTATATATATATGCACATAAGAATGCAAAGAGAATGAGATGGAGAGCTACCTTAGATTTATGTAAGATTTCTTAATTCTTTTCCTTCTTTTTTTCGGTCCCACAAGCACACCTAGGTGGGTGTATGTTTTCTTGGCCGAAACACTATGAACAACACACAATTACACACTTGAAGCAAGCCAAGACACTAAACTTACTCTTGAACATACACTTAATTCTATAAGTGGCATAATGGTTCCATAAATGGCCTATTGACGTAACTCTCATATTTCAAGTTCTAGGCTCCCTTCTCTTGTTATTTTTAAACTCCTTGGACTCATTTAAGGTCCTTGGAGCCCTCACACATTCACTTGCACAATTGAAAAATTAAGTTGCTTCATAAGGCACTATTAGGATACCATTGTCCCATCTCTCATTCCATGGCTCCTAAATTTTTTTCAATTGTTTCTCCCATCTTCTAACATCATATAAAGTCTCAAACCAAGGCTAGAACAAATTAAAACACTCCCTAGCTTAATTATCCTAGCTTAGTTGAAATATGCACACCAAGGAAGGTTCATGGAGTTTTTGATTTTTTCTTTATGGAAGAGCCACTTGGGGAGGTTTCTAAGGGTCTTAAGAGCTCAAGGAAATATTCAAATAGCTAAGAAATTACTCACACAAAATCAAATTTCATAAAACCCTAAAAAACACCACACTTTCCAAACTTGATTTCTATTAGTTTTTCTTGAAATTTCTTGCCATATTCCTCTTCCTCATGGTCTGAAACCCTAGTTCCTCTCTTGTTTTTGGACAGAAAATCATCCCTCTTTATGGTTCTATTCTTGGCCGAATTACACGCATCCATGGAGCAAGGAGAAGAAGCAACTATAACAAGCTTTTATCTTGATTTCAAGTGTGCTTTCAAGGCTTCTTCTTCTTAGTTTATCTCTCTCAAAATTTTTGAACTACCCCTCTAAGTTTTGGACCAAAAATAGAACCAAACATCTCAAGAAAACCATAGAAAGAAATCAAAGAAGGAGGGGAGTAAGATTGGAAGAGAAAAAAGCATAAAATTTCATGAATTTACCTATCTTTCTTGCCTTTTTCTTCCCCCTTTTCTTCCTCTTCTTATGCGCCTAAGAGAGCAAGTGATTTTCTGAATTTTGGGTAGAGGAATTCGTGGTTAAGAATGTGGGAGAAAAAGGGAGAAGTGTGTGAAAGCTTCAAGAAATATACTTTTTCAAAATTTTCAATTTTATCCTTTCGTAATAGCAATTCCATTTCGGCTTCATTTTATCTCCTTTTTTAGAACTGTCTTTTCCATTATAAAATTTAGATTCCCACTTTAATAAAATGCCTTTGGAATCACTCAAATTAGAGTTAAAACCCTTTCGAACAAATCCATCAAAATTCAGACTCACCATTGTTGGAAAATGTACACCGGAGGAGCTTTACTAGTCTCGGAGCTTCCTATGATTTTTGGGGCCTCTGAGAACCTTGGGCAACTTAAATTTTCCATTTAGAAAGCCCTCCTATGTGTTTTTTCAAAAGTTGTACTTATTTAAGAAAATGTCATTATGTTGCATCAGTTTTTGTCACAAATTGTTTCTCCATCTTAGCTCCATTTTTCTTTCCATCAGAGTCTAGAATTATCATTTTTAAGAGTCTAGGACTCTACCCAAATTTTTTGAGATACTATCTAACTCATTTCAGAAGACTTGCTTTTATACAGCTTATTTTGTTGTTTTATAGAAATTACGTTTGTTACATAATCAATAGATACCTTATGCTAGATAAGATTGGCAACAAGGTAATGCTAATGTATCTACCTTTATTAGCGAACTTTGAAGAACTTGGGTCGTATAGTTAGGGATTGACGATATTGGCACACCTTTACAAAGATATGCAATGCTAATAACTACAATAAGATAAACATTGGTAGATGCTTCGTATTGCTACACTTACAGTATGGGATCAATTCCTAAAGGCTTGTGCCACAAAGACTGCCACACCTAGACTTATATATGGATATATCACCTTTGATGCCACTGCTTGGTTTTAGATGGAGGCGTATCCCATAATGTCCTTGTTCAGGCACACAAATGCTATGAGAATATATAATTCTCATGGATCAAATGAAGGGTGGCGAGGCTTGTATTTGAAGATTAACATTTATGTTATCAAGCATTACTCCTACCTATTTGATTATTTGATTTTTACTTCACGTTTACAAGTTATTTGGCAGCTATATGACTTGCCTAGTGCACACTAGTTAATTATAGCCTATTGCTCAAATGTGTTTGATATCTAGCATGCATTTGTTCCCCTCCTTTGCTTTTGGATAGTCAAATGGCATCATGCTGATTGTGATCTTCGCCAATTTAGTAGGCGACAACAATCCTCAAGAAGCCATTCAATATAGGCTCCTTCTATAGACTTTGTTTCAAAGGCAAGGTTCAAAAAGATTGATAACATAAGCATATAGTGTTCATTGCAACATGGAATGCACGGCCACAAGTTATGGCATAGGCCAATTTGTTAGAGTCACCTATGGATTGCAACTTTAACTACATGCATTGGCATTGGTAACATATACGATGGTGGATCCATTTTGAGAATGGTTTTAGGGTCTTATGGTAAAGTTTTTGTATACTTGTCATTATTATATTTCCTTCTATACAAATATATATATATATATATATGCTAAACGCTTAATTACTAATTTTTCTTTTTCATAAGCCAATGTGTTGGAAGATTTATATTAATTTTGTTACTGACCCTTCAGCACTTAGGTATGGTGAGTTGAGACAGAGGGCAAGTGGTGAGATTCGGACCATGTTGCATGCCTTTGGTGAATGTTGCTAGATGATAGTTTTCTAGTTAGCTTCACTTACACCTTATCTATCGAGGCCACAAGAGTTAGAGGCTAAGCTGAGAAAAATGGGTAATAGATCTATTTCAGCAAAGGACCTTATGATGGGTGATGTGATGCACAAAGTGATGATGAAGCAGGTTTCTCATTGTCTTCCTACACCTCAACGCCAATGCATGCAAATGTCAGTGGTGTTGGTTTTTCTTCCATTTCGCCATATATAGCTTTCAAAGAAACTAATTCTTCTTTTGTAGTGACCACACAGTACACTGATGTAAGGGGAGTTACTGATCCTTCATTGATGATATCAACCATGTAGTTCACAAACTACAGAGAAGCTAGTGGCTTTTATTGTACATCATTAATTCCTTAATCTTTGCATATGGCATCACTTTTCACCCTGTTAACACAACCCATGTCATTTAGTGGTGTCCTACTAACAACATTATTAATAAATCTATTTGCATTCAGTACAAAGTATGTCGGTGCATCTTTTGGAGAGTGGGGATCATCCTACCAACTAAAAAAGAGTTCTTCACCTTAAATCAATTGATCCCATCTGTTTAATCCCCTCAATGAGACTAGAATTCTCAAACGACTCACAATGACAATCATAGTAAGTCATCATAAGAAGAAGATGATGATGATGACGAAAATTAAGAAAAGCTAGCATAGCGCCAACCACAACAACTTAGGAGAAGGCTTCATTGTGGCATAGAGAACCATTGTGATTGATTTACAATTATTTTGATTTTTTTTATAGATATGTACCATTTTAACTTTATTTTTTTTATCAATTATATGATATATATATATATATATTCATTTCGTTTATGTTATTATTCATTTGAGAAAAAAAATTACATAAAGGAGTAACTCTGCATTCCCTTTATTTTAAAAAGAAATTAAAGCTGAATACAATATTACTAATATTGCATTTAGCTTTTAATTTTTTTTAAAAAAATAATGGAATACTGCTTGTATTGCATTCCTTATAATAATTACAAAAAAACATGTGAAAAAAATGTTTTGGGGGCTCGGTAATTTTATCATCTATTTTTTACATCTTTAGTGTTATGGTCAAAAATCCAATGCACATGCTAGGTAAGTGGATAATTTAAGTGTGCTCACTAAGTGCCAATACAACAATTATATGCCTGAACGGAGTTATAATATAAATTTGGCTATAGCAACTTAATTAAAAACTTTTGAAATTATAGGGATTTAATAATAAATTTTATATTATAAGTATCAAATTAATTAAAAAATTAATTTAATCTTAAAAGAAAGTGAGATCTTTATGATTATCCAAAATGATATTAGACTTTTAACACTTATCATATTAAATATCAATATATCAAAAATAAATATTTTATATATCTTTAATATATAATGAATCTAAGTTACCGAATTAAGATGTGATTGTGCCAAATCTTATATCTTATTTAGTATACAAAATTGTTTTTAATGGAATTGAAAAGAAAATGAAGATATAAATAAAATAGAATAATTGCATTTGATATAATATAAAAAGGAATGTGAATACTATTTTATTTGTAAATTTAGATAGATAAATATAGTATTAGAATATAAAAAAAAAATAAAAATATCTCTACTAAAAATGTTATAAAAAGAAATAAATATTATTAGATAATAATAATATTGTATAAATTAAATAATTATTTGATGCATTCCGTCGTTTTTTATGCACTTCGTTATCTCCAACATAATTTGGTTACCGAACAAGATTTTTAAATAATGTCATCTCTTTTTCTGCTTTCTCCCACCACCAAACGGGGCACTAGTCCCTTAAAAGGCTATACCAATGAATGCCATAACATCATAAGGAAACACAATGGTGGTAAGTGAGTGACATGTTCTAGTTTTTGAACACTTCAGCTCAACTTGGCAACAGGGGTTTTATTTAGTACTTTTATTTAGGTCTTCAAATCTAAAATACCCAAGTGGATTAACTTTGGGAATTAATTCCTAATCTCACTCTACTATTTTGTGGAAAGAATCTTCTGATTTGAAGGCGTCTTTTCTCTTTTTCTCCTTTTGGCAACTAGCAGTTATTTTCCTTTAGTTTCTGGGTTTTTCTTCTTCCCTTCCCTTTTTGGGTCGTTTTGACTTATCCTCCCTGGTTCCACTACCAGAGGCATGTCAAAAGTGAGAGATCCTGCTATAAAGCTATTTGGAAGAGATATTCCGGTAGACTCTACACACAACATCGATTCGCCTGAAGTCATGGTAGTCTTACATTTTCTTCTGTTCTATTCTTTTATTGTTTTTCTTTCCTGGTAGTTTTTTTTTAATTCTTTTTTCTGGGAAAAATTAATGCAAAATTACCGGTAAATTTTTACGAACTTGTAATTTTATTGTTCGAACTGTATGCAATCATACTTTATGTAACTGGTAACTTCTGAGCGAGTGTGTTGTATGTGATTTGTGATTTTCGCAGAAAGCACAGGTTCTAGATGTATATATTGACTTTTTCTGTGGAAATTTTTTAGGTCAATGATTGATATTTCGATATAGCTTTGAAAACTTATCAACTTAAAGAGAATCCTTTTCGTTTGACACCTGCTAGAACTCGTCGCTGTGCTGGCAATTTAATAATCTGTAGTTAAATCAAAGTGGGAGGAGCACTAAAGCAGTATCTGAAGGTGTTTGATAACTTATCTCAAAGGTAATGGAGTTATATGCTTGTGTTCCAAAAGGGAACTGAAAAGGAAAAGGAAGAGAAATGATGGAGGATTTTTGTTTACCATAAAAGAAAAGACAAAACGTAGTTTTAATTTTTAGGTATATGCTAGCATCGCTTGATTGGGTCTTTCAAAAGAATTTCTTCACGTCATGTTTATTGGATAACATAATAGCAAACAACTGTGAAACTTTGCCAAGTCCGGTCCTAAAAAGAAAATGTGGTATGACTTAATATGAAATTTTTTAGTTGGGACTGAATTGTTCAAAAATTAATGGACACATTAAATTTTATTACTTATAGAACTTTTGAGACCAACTTAATTGGGTGTGTTCTCTCAGACATATAGGTGGAATATAAATTGAGGTTTGGGCAAAGAAGATTCTTGTGCTTTTGTTTTGTTAGAACTTGAACTGTAGGGCATTTTCAACTTGATTCTTATGTCATATTTTCCATCTACTATTGATTGCTGGATTATTAAGCTTGAAATGGGCTTATATATCTGTGGTTATTTCATGCTAATTTTATGTTTAAACATTAATATTTTATGGTAGCTTTTGTATTCTGACACAGAGCCTTTTGGGTCTAATTTAAGTCTTCTACCATATTCAATGGTAAGCCCTCTGATACAGTTTGGTCCTCAATTGCAGAACAGGTATGATAAATCAACAAGAATTGAAGGCGATATTCCTTTCAGATCTGGCAAGCAGAATAATTCTCCGGAAGAAGCAATAGGTATTGGATATAAAAGTCCTACTTTGGATGTGGAGGCTAAAGTAACTCAAAGAACTAAGGACTACAAGGTTGCTAGTAGAGGTATAGATCATCAAGAAAAAGTTTTCAAGAAACCAGATAAGGTCCTGCCTTGTCCTCGCTGCAACAGCTTGGAGACTAAGTTTTGCTATTTCAATAACTACAATGTTAACCAACCTAGGCATTTCTGCAAAAATTGCCAAAGATATTGGACAGCTGGGGGGACAATTAGAAATGTTCCTGTGGGGGCTGGAAAGCGCAAAAATAAGCACTCACCATTGCCTGTCACTCCCGATGTGGTATCTGTTGCCCACACAGACTCCAACTCTCTTCCTACAGTTTCAAGACCTATTGGAGGAATGGGGAATATCCCTAGTTTTGGGGAGGAAGCTCCTCTTTGTGAATCCTTGGAAACTGTGTTAAATCTAAAAGGCAAGAGAAAAACTGAAACTGACTCCTCTATTGTTGATGATAGTGAGGAGCCTTCCAGAGATTCTGAATCCAGGGAAAAGGAATGCGCGGAAAATGGAACAGGGCAGGTAGGTTTGCTACAACACTGTAATGGTTTTAATCCTCTACACCCACTTCATTATTATCCTGTACCTCCTTGGGCTTACCAATGGAGCCCATGTTGGAATTCAGTGGTATTTAGACCCAGTCCTGTTTATATGGGTTCTGCAACCATGATGGCAGTCCCAGGTTTGGCTGGACCTTTATATTTGGGTTGCCTGCCAAGCTGGACTGGCCAGAAGGAAGAGTGTCCAGAGGTTGGGTCTACATTTAGTGCCATCGCATCACCTTCCTCTTCCACTAGCAACAGTGTTTGTTCTGGGACAAAGTCTCCAACCTTAGGAAAACATTCCAGAGATATAAGTACTCAGGCAGGTGATGCAATGAAACAGAATCTTTGGGTACCAAAGACTTTGAGAATTAATGATCCAGAAGAAGCTGCAAGGAGTTCTATATGGTCTGCTTTCGGCGCAAAGAATGAACAGAACAAACCCATCATGAAAGGCAGTGTTTTTAAATCTTTCGAACCTAAGTCAGAAGATGCAAGTTCTCATATTTCAAATACTGATCAAATTCTAAGTGCAAACCCTGCTGCTTTGTCTCGCTCAGAATCGTTTCAGGAAAGAATGTAAAAACTTGCATTTCATTCTGCTTTTATATTGTGGTGAGCTAAACCGTGTCATACTGGCATTTGTTGTTGGATGAAGCATTGAGGATTTCTGCATGCTCCTTTCTGTCATGGCTGACTACAGGTTACTATGTTTCAGAAGATAGGTATGCTAAGAACTTTCAGGGAATTTCAACCTATATGTTCTTTGGTCAGTAAGGATTTTCAATTTTGTGACAGCCATTACTTCCCAATAAATAGATAGCTTTCTTGTTTAGATCTCAAGTGGCACCTCATAAAAAGGGTCATGAGAGTTCAAAATGTCCTTATTGCATGCGAGTACAGCAATTTTGTATTGGAGGTATGACCTTAGGACTTCATAGCAGTTGCAATCAAGATAAATTTTTATTCTTTCATTTAATCTTCACCTGCTTCCATCGTCTGCTAGTGAGTTTTAGGAGTTTGCATGTGTCACTGACTTCTTTGTGCACTATTTTTGAGAATTTTCTAGATGTCTTTTACTGGTTCCTTCGCTTTTTTCCAAATGTTCAGTCTTCTATTGTATCTTGATAATGAGAAAAAGAAAGATGCTCAGAAAAGCTTCTTTCTCTACACTGTTTTTGCAATTTTTTTTTTATCTTTCTTATATCCTGAGGAAACCAAAAATATGCTATTTAAGACAGTCTCTATCCCAATCAGGTGCAATATGGAGCCTTGCTTGCTTCAAGACGTCAGTACATGCTTTAGAGCACCATATACCTTGTAAATTGCTAGGACGATAGTTGCTCTTTTCTTATTTGATTTTTCTGTCTTTTTTCTGTTTATCTTTTCTTGCCCTTTTATTGTACACTATCTGATAATTTTTTCTGTTCATCTTCATTTTATGTCTTCCATGATGATTTGCTGTTGGCTTATCAATGTTGATCATAACATTTTTATGTGGTGACTGTCATAGATATCGAAATCGTTCGATTTGCGATTCAAGACGCCCGGATCAATACAGTTCGACAGGCCAACGATATAAATCAACATTTAAATCAGTATATGGCTTAAATCGGGCGTCTGAATCGCCTATTGTTGAATCGTAATCGCAGTTTAAATGTGAATGAGAAGGATGATTTTTGAATCGTAAATCATATTGAATTGTAAGATTCAGATATATAATTAAAAGTATATTATATAAAAATATATGCTACTAAAATTTACTCACAATTCAATCAAATTGCAATTCACGTCTGAATTATGCGTCAAAAATCATCCTTCCAATTCACACTGAGCAATATTCACCTTCTGGGAGAACTTTATAGTTTTTTAAATTTTTGGCTTTGCGGGGAAGGGGAGAATTTTTCCACACTCCTTTACATATAAAAGCTTGTTGAACACCAAATTTTTGTCGTTAAGATAAGAGTGATTGCTTATATTCTCACTTCATCAGCAACGAGACTACAAAACGAACATTTGTACCATGATATAGTAACATTCTTGTAAAATTCAAAAAGTGATGCCAATGGGATTCGTGCAACGGCGTCTTGTAACAAGTTTTCCCTTTTTTTTTTTTGTAACTTTCTGGGTTTAGAGATAAATATAAAAGGTAAAAAAGTATAACTTTGAAAACAAAAATTTTAATTGTAAAAAAAATTACACTTCAAAATTTTAATTGTAAAAAAAAAAATTTATTGTATAGTACAATTAAAATTTTTATAGTATAATTTTTTTTAGTTAAAATCTTGGTCCTTAAAATTACAATTTTTACCTTCCATATTTATTCCTAAACTCAACAAATAAAAAAAAAAAGGAAAAAAGTTTTTACTGTCTTCTAGGATGTTACTGCACAGAACCCCTACTCCAGGAGATTTGTGCTCTCATGGTCGTGACTTATAGACCAAATTTCCTAGTCATAATTCTGGTAAGATTGAGTTCTGAGGCATGTCTTTGCTGTTTAATTAGGATATATTTGGATTAAGGAGAATTGAAGAGAAAGAAAGGTTTGATAACTTGGACTTTCCTTTGATTTAGATTTTAATAAAACGTTTTCTTTTCTTTCCTTCTCTTTCATTCTTTTCAACCCAAACATACTGAGACTGGAAGATTGGAGAATCGCAGAACTATCATATATGGAAGCTTATATTTATGTTTTGCATGTCTGGCTGACCCAGATGTTGGACTGACAACGTTTGATTGCATATGTTCTTAGCTAATGCTGGAGAGATCTATGAACTCTGAAAGCCTCTGAGAGCGGGACATGCATTTGTCACAGTCGAAACAGCTGCAAAATCATAATGATTTAGGAGTAAGCAAATTGCTAAAATACAAAACTTAAGCGAAGATCCTTGGGCGTGATATGAGATTTTTCAATAAAAACGTAACTTGGACTCTTTTTTTATTCCCCTAATTAACCATATTATGGATTGCTTAAAAATATTCTCCACGTATCATAATTTTATTGAAAAGCCTCGTGACAAGCATCTAAAAATTTCACTTATATTCTTTCCATTGATCATTTCATTTTTTTTTTTACCCCCAATTCTAAAAGCTTGATGCCTCATTATAATTTTTTTTAAAAATAAAGACCATGACATTATTTTAAGAAAGTACTGCTTCAGAAATTTTCTCATATACATCCAGTTTAATATGGTATGACCGTAAGACTATTTTATAAACAAAACAAATGTTGCATCCCTATATAATTATGTCAGTGCAAAGTAAATAAACACTGTGCCTCAAGAACACCAACAAGTACTCCCCTTTTTCCCATCCCTTTTTCCCACTTGGTGTCAGATGCTACTGCATTTCTCACTTGACAATGAGCAGGCCAATTTTTTGACACATTCACAGCCATCCAACCAGAGTGATCGTGCCAGATCAACTGCTGTGCTGTCCTAATTCCTCAACTTGAAAAAATGCGTCTCATGAAGAAAATAATTCGATAAGAGCTTCGTAATAACCATGTTACACATGTTTAAATTTCCTAATACAATAGTTTGTATTGGTAGTGAACTCCCATCACTTTCCAAGAAAATCTCTTAACACTCAAAATTATAGATGGGCCTTTGCTCATTCTTGAAAAAGTTTTGCCCTTGTGCGTGATTAAATGATATAAAAAAATATAAAATATAAATAAGTAAGATAAGAAATAATTTTTTTTATTTTTTATTTCTTATAAAGTGATTTAATAATTAAAATAATAATTTAATAGATAAAATAAAAAAATAAATTATACATGTGCAATCAAGGCTTTGATCCGTAAATCAAAGAGAATAGTTTTACCTTATGACGAAGCAAAGAGTATTGAGTGTTGTGAGGTTGGTTGATGTAAATGTAATACTTAACAAATATCTAAACCACTAATGCCCTAATTAATAATGTTAAAATAACTGATTCTCATTGTCATTTTTCTCAACAAAAAAGAAAATGTCATGTGCAATCAAGGCTTTGATCCGTGAATTGACCCCGCTGAGGAGAACTAATGGAACGCAGTATCTGATGCTCAACAGCAGCAAGTTTCCTCTTAGTATTTATGAAGCGGCGTCACTTGCATCTACCATTCTGAAATAGTTCAATTCGTGCAACATAATATTGAGTAACCAAATCCTTGTCTTGTGATCTTATCAGAAGGAATGCCGTTAATATCCGCAAAAGGAGGAGTAAGAAACCAGATAATTGCAAAGCTTCCATCCATTGTCATTGCAGACTTGTCTCCACCGTATAAATTTTTATGAAGTTATGAATCAATGGTATGAAGAAGTTCTGTCTGTTTCCAGAAACTCCAAAGATAACACCCTCATGAAAGACTCATCTCTCAGTCAATAATGTTTCGAATGTGTTCCGAAAGAAGCTCTTGCATGAATTTTCAACTGCTTTGCAAAATTGATCTTCTGGGATTTCAAGATTGAATTTATATACATTTACAAGTAGGAGTTGCATCTATATGCAATACAACTGCGTGACATTTATGTTGTTTTCATCTATATGGGAACCCAGTGTTGCAAGTATGAAAAAACTAGGTTTCAGTTTTTTCTTCTTTATTCTGTACATTCCACTTAATGGTTTTTCCTTTTTCCATAAGAAATTGAAGGGAAAATGACTCTGAAGAACGTTCATTTAAAATGTTGACCATGGATATCCTAATCGGTACTTTAAATGTTTCATGATGAATTTTGAAATATATTGTTCACAGAAAACTCTATATTGGAACTTTAAAAAAATATATATTATTTTGGTCTTCGGCTTTTTTCCCGAAAAATTCAATATTCTGTTTGAGGCATGTTTATGAATTTTGGGTTTGTGGATCAAAGTTTTAGTGTTGTGGGCTCAATGATTGGATAAACAATAACGACTTGTTCATTTTGATTTCTGTTTTTCAAAATATAATTTTTCATATAAATGTTTACTTCAAGTTCAATATAAGTACATAATAGACACATATATTCATCAAAATTTGTTTTGAATTTTGATATGTTTAATTTTTTGTCCAGATTCAAGAAAAAGCAAATTAAGAACCTTTTTTATTAACCAAAGATGATTTAAGGACTACTGGTGGACTCTCATCATCTTACTTCAAGAACTCTAATAATATATTGTTTCTTTTGTTTAAATATTTGTAATAATACAAAAATAATAATAATAATTTTATATCAACTCACATTATATTTTAATGGTTAAATTAATTTCTCTTTCTTTAAAAGATACTTAAATTATATAATCCTCCTTTTTGTTTTTAAAAATACATACAACTTTTCTAAAATTAAAAGATGACTAAAATATTTTTAAAAATAATATTATCTTTTATTAAAAATATGATTTATTAGAATATATGTTTCTTAAACTTTTATTTTAATGTTATGTGTTTTAAAATATATATATATAAAATTTATTTTATTTTAAAATTGTGTTGAATCTACAGCAATCATTATTTTATTAATATATATTCAATATAAATATTATTTTTAAAATTATTTTCTTTAAATTGGTTACTTAAAAAAGTTATTTTGTGAACATATTCTGTATTTAATAAATATGGTAATTATCAACGAATTTTATAAATTGTTAAATTTAAAAAAATTGACTATTTTACATTTATCAAATACATATTTAACATTTATTATATTATATAAGTAATAGATATAAGAATATTTTAGTCAAAATAAATAAATTAATTAATCATTCAGTCCTTATAGTTTATCCATTTTTTTTAATGTGGTTTTTATAATTTGTATTTTTTTCAAAACAATCCTTATAGTTTCCAAATGTTTGAGGTTTAGCTGTCAACGTTATAATTCTGTTTATTTTTTGTTGACTTGCCACAAGGGCAAGGTGAGGTGGATAAAATCTTGCCTATATAGAGCTCTTAATGCTTGTAATCATGCTGGAATTTTAGAAAAAATTAATTATTTGATCTCCATAGTTTATCTAAATTTGTAATGTAATCCTTATGGTTTTTCTTATTTTAAAAGCAATCCCTATAGTTTCTAAACGTTTAAAATTTAGCACCACTGATATAATTCTATTTGTTTTGTGTTGACTTTAGTCAAAATAAAGAGAAAAAATTAATCATTTAATCTTTATAATTTACCTAAATTTTTAATATGGTTTTTATAATTTTTTTTTCAATGCAATCTCTATAGTTTCTAAACATTTAAGATTTAGCCCCCATTATCATAACTACGTTTATTTTGTGTTGACTTGTCACAAGGGCAAGATGAGATACTTAAAATTGCCATGTTGGAGTTCTTTATACTTATAGTCATACTGGATTAGTCATTAAAGAGGTAAAAATACTAGAGTAGGGTAATAATAAATTTGCATTGTAATAAGTGGAAGCAAGTGAACTAAGAATGCAAGGGCAAGGTAGTAATAAATGCAAAATCATGCAAAAAATAATAATAAAAGTTACCTGTAAGTTTGAAAAGTTTAAATAGTAACAAACTTGCATAACTAAATAAAAATATTTTTGTCATTTTGCTAAAAAAATAAAATTTTTGGATCTTTTAAAATAATTTTAAGATTTAAAATTCTATATTATAAATATTTTTCAACTTATAATCTTGAAATGTAATATTTCCCAGTTTCTTTCCACGACTTTTTGACTCTAATATGGCAACAAAAAAAAAAGAAAAAGATAATCTCAAAACTCAATTACAAAAACGCTTCTTCCAAATGCTTAATATATATATATATATATATTTTAATGGGTCGCGGCATCCCCAATTAAATTTTGTTTTTTTATTATTTGTTCTTAAATGGGTTGTAGCATTCCATATGCTGCGACTCATTTTTTTTTTTACCTTTTTTATATTTAATTTGTTTTATATTTAATTTTTTAATTTATTTAGAAAGACAATAAATTTAAATTTTGTAAAAAAATATATTTTTGTAATATAATTAAAGATATTAATAAAAGTATTGTAATATAAAATTGAAAAATATAATATTTTTTTTTGTAATATCTATATTTTTATTAAAGAAAAATTAATCATCCCCTCACCTACCCATTTTTCTCTTTTTTCCTTTTTTTAGTTAACAAAAAAAGCTAGAAAGTCCAAAGCAAATACATCTTTTATTATTATTATTATTATTATTATTATTATAAAAGTGCATGTTTTTAAAATTTTATTTTTATTTTTTAAAAGTAATAAATAAATTTTTTAACATTTCAATATTGTATAATCAAGTCTATAATTTTTTTCTTCAAAAACAAAATATATCTATAAGAGAAAATATTAAGATAGCCTTATGTTTGGAGATTATCAAAATAAAAGAATTTTATATACAAGTACTTATATATATGTTATCAATTTTTTTTTATTAAAATATGATAAGTGTATCATTTTTCAATAATATTATGATAAATATATACATTTTATAAATAATTATATTTAAGTACTTGTGTATATATAATTATAAATTTTATAAACAATTTTATATATTTATCATAATATTATTGAAAAACTATACATTTGTCATATTTTAATTAAAAAAAATTGATAACATATATGTAAGTACTTGTATATAACTTTCTTTTACTTTGATAATCTCCAAAAATAAGGCTATCTTAGTATTTTTTTCTTATAGATATATTTTATTTTTGGAGAAAAAGTTTATAGACTTGATTATACAATATTGAAATGTTAAAAATTTTATTTATTACTTTTAAAAAATAAAAATAAAATTATAAAAACATGCACTTTTATTTTAATAATAATAATAATAGATGTGTTTCCTTTGGACTTTCCAACTCTTTTTGTTGGCTAAGAAAAAAACAAAGAGAAAAATAGGTAGACGAGGGGGATGATTAATTTTTTTAATAAAAATATAAATATTACAAAAAATATTATATTTGTTAATTTTATATTACACATACTTTTATTAAAATCTTAATTATATTACAAAAAAATATTTTATACAAAATTTAAATTTATTATCTTTTAAAAAAATTAAAATATAAAATAAATTAAATATTAAAATAAAATAATATATATATATATATATGGGTCACGGCATATGAAATGTCACAACCTATTTAAGGACAAATAAAAAAATAAAATTAATTGGGTTGCGGCATCAAAATAAAAAAAATATTTTAAGTATTTGGGAGAAACATTTTTTCGGCTGAATTTTTAGATTATTTATTTATTTATTATCATATTAGAGTCAAAAAGCCTTCTTTCCACTTTGGTCCTGTAGCAGCACCAAAAACCTCGACCAGCGTGCTCCCTGCAGGGCGTCCCAGGCCGATGTTGTTGGTATAAGGAGAACTATGAAGGAAGAGGTTTGTTCAGTACATGGCAAGATTTTATCCCTTGCCTTGCCAACGTACAAGTCAGCACAAAATAAACAAAATTATGACTGTGAAGACTAGGTCATAAATGTTCACAAATTATAGAGACTACTTTTTTTTAAAAAAAAAAAAAAAAAAATCATAAAGACTAAATTAAAATTTAGATAAACTATAAGAATCAAATAATTAATTTTTTTTAGGAAATAATTATAACTTATCTTTTGTTGCACTAAAAAATAAACATGACACATTTTTAACCTCAAAGAAGAAGAGCATAATTTTTTTAATAGAGAGAAAAACATATAATTTAAACATCTCCAAGAAAACCAAAAATAAGTGATTTACCCTATTAAAAATTAGAATAATTCCCCTAACCATTCTAGACAGGTCATGTCATAAGAAATGAGCCAATAATCAATTACTGGACGCCAGCAAAATTCAAAGTTAACCTTCGTGCATGAGACATTGCGACTTCAAAATTAAATCAGTAAAAGCAACATGTAAAAACTGTAAAAAAGTATAAAAGTAACAGGTAACATTGTCCCAAAAAAAAAGGGAAATTATAATAAATTATTATTATTGGACAAAGCTAATGTACAGGATAAAAAAACGTTCCTTCCTTTGTACAATTTAAGCTTACAGTTGTCCAATCCTAAAACTCCCCTCTTCTTATGAGTCAACTATTGAAGTATGCTCCACCCTGAGCTATAACTGCAAAACATTGTATAGGGTTACTAATTCAATAAAGAAAACAAGGATGGAACAAACTCATTTTAAAAGCCATCTATGATGCACTGATACGTAAAACAAGAAGCCAAATCATGTCTAGTAGGTGTCCGACAATCAAATCAAACCCGACACTATATTTCAAATTGGGCACTGCATATTTTGCCATGTCCGTATCATCTCTCATAACCATCTCAATATCTGTGCTTTTCTTAGAAAGGCATCAAGAGATGAAAACCTGTCAACCTGAGCGACCCTTGGATTTTCTGCGTTTCCCTAGCAGTTTTAGCATGTTGTCAGTGACATCAGGCGGGGAGCTATCGTCTTCATCTTGATTATTGTCAGAGGTGTGAGTCAACCAAGCCAATGCCTCTATAGCAGCTTCCCTCTCTGCAAGCTGCTTGTTTCTCTTGGGCTTGCCAACAAACTGCATTCCTTTGAACTCCACCAGAGCCCTAAACTCATTTGTTTTAAGGTGCTTTGTTTTGTATTTTGGCGGGGAGTGCCCTGCTCGCATCAACAGTGTTTGCAGCAAGCTCTTGGGGTTTGTCCCATCTTTTGTGAATTTACTCTCATCATTAGCTGCCTTTGGCTTCCTTGTTTCCCGGCCAAATACGAATCTTCCTTCACATTGGTCCCCCGAGACGAGTTCTTGAATAGCAAGCATCAAGTACTTCCCTTCCTTGTGGATGTCAATCTTGGGATCTTTAAGCTGCCCAGTTACAAACTCATTATCACTCTAAACTATCTCCCAGTTGCAAAACACAAGCATGTTTTTCCAGTTCAATAATGTTAAAGACAAAAGAAAAAGGAAAAGGACCTTCATTTAATAGTTTAAGTTTTTGAGATAAAGTGGCCTTTCACTTGATATCAAAACCTCTGACCAAATGGTCTAGAATTCGATCATTGCCGCCTTCCATTTTCTTAATTAAATTATTATGTTTCAACAAAAGATACAGTGGACTTGTGCTTTGTCCACACAGCCCAAAGAGCTTTTACTGAGCGTGCATGTTAGAGATAATAAAACTATTTGTAGGCCTCCACTTAACATCTTAAACTTTTGAATTGAAATGGTCATTTAACAAATAAATTGACAATTTTGATTTGGCAAGGCTGAAACTCCCTTACATCTCACTTAAATATGCAAGGGAGAAAACATAAAACATGTTATGCAGCAATATCACAGTTGAAACAAGGAACAATATTGCAAGGAAACCGAAATCTGCTGACCTTCTTTTGGATAAGCTTATCAAGCTCTTCCTTTAGCTTCAAATAGCAGTCTGCTAAACTGGGATCCATGAAGAAGTCAACATACCCATCCAACATTTTCAGATGTCCAGCCTACACCAGAAAAAGAAATGGCATATTACTGTCTTGAAATCCATCATGCGAAATTTTCTGCTGGTAACTATAGATGTATCAACCAGCAAATCACCTGTGTCCCATTAATTAGGGCACCCCCAAAAAGGATGAGTATTGAATCAGATACACCAGTGGAATCACGTATGAAAACAGCATTGACCTTCACTTTTTCACCAAAAACCAGCCATGGATAAGAAATGGTCTGATATCGCTCATTCACTGAATTCTGGCCAAAACCATCGATACCAGTAAAAACCTAGAAAATGAATATGATAGGGGCAGGGGAAATTTATCTCATACATATCCGTATCATCCAGTGGCCAAGATGAAAACAAAAGTCAAGTGGATTAGTAACTTTGGTACAATAAAATGTGCATACACAACTACAATTATGACATCTGTTGAAGAGGCTAAGGATATCAAACGAACAGAAAAATTCTCAACTGAATTCACAGATTACCCAGCTAGGCATATATTACAAACAGAAGAGCTATTCATGAATCTGTGAGAGCATGCATGCAACTCCGCTCATATAATTGCAACTGTATGAGAGAACTAGTGATTAAAGACAACAGAGGAGGAGTCTTAGGGACACTGAATCAAGGAAGTGCTTATGAGAATTGGGGAAAATTGAAAATTTAGTGTTTAAAACAGAACTCAGATCTATTCTGACAATAAATTTCAGGAATGAACAGAAACTCAAAATAGCATATTGCTAGAGGAGCTTCAGCTTTTCGGTAGGCTACTAGGCTTCTATGGCTTTATTATTTAAAAAATGAAAATAGGATGAGGAAGGGGAGAGAGAGCGAGAGAGAAGCAAATATGTGTGGTTGTTACTGTTTTCCATAATTTTTTGAATACTTCTGAGGTAAGTACCACATCTGCCTATTTTCCAGCATTCCAGTCCAGCCAAGAATTTCTTCTATACCTGATTTTTTCTGTCCATTTCACACAACTCAGAATTCCATCAGACACCTTTAAACAAAATGATATTTTTAATTGAAGCTTAATTGCAATTCCAATCCCTCTAATTTCATTAATAAAGCAAGATATTCCCATTAATTTCAATTAGAGAAATCTTGTCCCTCCGTTTTGCTTATTAGAGCAATGTAGTCCCCCTAGTTTTTTTTTTTTTTAACTAATTATAGACAATTCATCTGTTGTCTCAATTATTGTTTTATTTCTTCATTCTTAGCAACAAATCATTGTTCTAATTGAAACTACGAGTACCAAATTGCACTCGCTAGTAAATTATAGAAGAACATTGCTCAAATTAAAATTGAAGGCAATAAATTGTTTTGATAAGTAAATTGGAGGGACCAAAAGTTCAATCAATTCTTACACTTCTACGTCTAAATGTTTTCTTTTGAGTTTTCCAAAACTTCAAAGGATGCATGAAGCCACCACTTTTTTTTCTTTTGGGACAAAAGAATAATTAACTGACCAAAAAGATAACTATTAAACCAGAGGACAATAAGTCCTCTCAGAAAGATAAAGTTAGCCGTTTCTGAATTCCTTATAATATCAGTTTACCATTTAATTCAGCCTCCTAGAATCTGTCCCTGATTCTAGCCCAAAAATTATCAAGGTTATTGTACTTTCTTTTATCTATCACCTTTATCTTGGAATTTGTTGGAGATCCAATGTATTTTATACTATAGATATGCCCTCGTTACTTCCACATTTGGAAACCCAGAATATTAGTCTTGAATTGCAAATTCTATCAGGAATTAGATATTCAACTTTTGCTAGGATGTTTAATTGAGCACTTGGGAAGCAAGTGGGCCGCTTAGTAATATCATTCAGAAGTTTGGTGCCAACAAACTAACAGGTGAAATGCAAAATCCCAGGCAAGGTGTGAATCATTTAAGTTAATAGTAGTGTGAAGCTTTACCAATGTAGATGGCCAAAGATACCAACAATGCAAAATTATTATAATACCATTAACAAAATATAGTTAGCTGGTTCCAAAAAATATCAGCATCATCTGATGCACCAAATAATTCTTCAGAGATTTCTTTTTTGGTCTTTCGATGCCTGATGCAAGATTCACCCAATATTAAGCACGTGATATTCACTATGGTGATCACTTTCAGCCTTGATAAAAAGTAGTACAATAACATTAATAAAAATCCATAAAGATCAAGAATGGATATTAAAAAAAAAAAAAAATCATATCTTACCTCCCCTTATCATGAGACAGGCAAGAAGGATAAGTATCTTTAAATGTTAAGTCTAAAGAATCGATCCGTGATCACATAATGATATTTTGGTTTCTTACAAATTAATTTAAGCATAACTCACATGAAAGTTTACGTGCTCAACTAGAGTCTACATCGCAAGAAGGCTATTACCATCAGATTTGAGCCAGATTTAAACAAAAGACATCATATAAATTTAACATTCATTCAAAGTAAACTCCAAGGCCATAATTTCTAAGAAAAATAAGCATTGGTTTGCCACTTACTGCGTACAGTAAAACCTGCCCATCATCCCTTGTTTTAAATGACATGGACGTATCCCTGTGCTGTACATGAAGGAATAATAAAATTTAATCAAGGAAAACTAAACTGATAATACCAGCATGACATTTGCTGAAATACATTTCTAAGGAACAGATAGCTCACCACTACTGATGCTATGCCAGGAAAAAGGCCAGAACAAATGACTGCACGAACCAGAGACTGATTGTGACTCAATTTGTTGTTAATGCCTGCTTCTGAATCTACCAAGCCAGCTTCTTTTAAGATGAAGCTAAACTGCTTTCGAAGAGAATGGATAGCCTGAAGAGTCTGGGCCGAGAGGAAATTTCTCCAGCAGTATTCATAAGCAGATCCTTCTCTGTCTGCATCTTTCCATCCCTCGTATGCACGTACAAGAGCCATATGATCACTGTAATCTTTAGCAGAAAATCTAGACTTTGCTGTCCCTGCTAACTGAACCAAACAGGCAAAAGCTATTAGTTTACTCTAATAGTGTAATCCTAATTTATGCCAGTGCTTGATCCAAGAAATACAAAAGGCGAACAAGGAACTAAAGGATTCATTGGTTTGGTGAACTTCAATGACCCACCACCATGTGAAACTACTAGGATATTAGGCTCACGGGAATTTTAAAAATAATAATTATGAAGGACTGAATTTATGCAGGGGGGAGTTAAAACCTGACCTAAATTGGTATATGCACACCCAACAACACACTTAGATAGAAACCAAAGTACAAGTTCAAAAATGAAAATCCATATTTAGCTCACTGTCTGTAAGATGCACATTTTTCAACACATCTCAATTTTCTTTTCTTTTCTTTTTTTTCTTTGTTTTTCTTAGGAGGGGGGGTTTGGATAGAAAGAAAGATAATTACATGAAAGGATGATAGGACATCCTAAAAGAGGAGATTCAGAAGAATGCAAAGAGAGAAAATAGAGAAAAAGGGAGAAAAAAGAAAAGCTAAATTGTAGGCAAATAACAATGCTACCTAACCTTATTCATGTATGTTGTCACAAAGTTCACATCACATCAATACTGTTTTCACAGGTATAATGATGCAACTACTGTGATAACTAGCATATTGAAGATTAGACTTGCCATTCTCCACTGAGTTTAATCAACCACATTCAGAATATCTCTCCTTATGAATATCATATACAATAATTGAAGCACAAGTTTATATTCACACCATGGTAAATAGCCAAATTCATACATTCAGAGATTACATCCAACTGACTTACATCCTTCTTGTCTTGGGGCAAAAGGAAAGGATCCCTGACACTTAAGCCAGCAACTATTGTAAGAATAGGATCAAAGCAATGGAATATAGCCCCCATAATTAACATTTTTCCCAGCTTGGGATCCACTGGAAGCATTGAGAGAAACTTCCCAAGATTAGAAAGATTTTCCTTCTCATCTAATGCTCCAATCATCTTGAGAAAATCAATAGCATTTTGGACAGCCCGTGGCTCTGGTGCCTGCAGAGCTGCTGATAAGAATTCTCCTATGCTCTCAACCTGCAAACTTTTTATTTGCAAGCAAAGAGAGTTCAAGGGCGTTCTCAGTAGCTCTGGAAGTTGATATTCAGAAAAGGCTTCATAAACACATTTGGCGTAAAGGTGGTAGCATTCTCCTGGTTGTACACGACCTGCCCTGCCCCTTCTCTGACGAGCAGATGCTTGTGATATCCAAGAAGGTAGTAGACATGGTGTGTTATTCAAAGCATCATAAGTGGTCTCTTTTGCTTTTCCACAATCAATTACAAAAACTACGTCATTGATAGTAATACTTGCCTCTGCCATATTTGTTGCAAGCACTAGTTTTCTTACATTTGGTGGTGGTTTCTCAAATATGAGTCTCTGTTCAGAAGTTGCCATTGAACCATGACAAGTTAGAAGCAGAAACCTATTAGGATCTCCTAAGAGGGGATGAGCTTTAAGCTGATCCCTTAAACAGCTTATGTCCTCCCACCCAGTCATAAATACTAAAACAGCACCTGGTCTTTCCTTCCGACATATATGGCACAGAACAGCTTCAATGAGATTAAATCCTATGCAATCAGGGGCCCAAGACGCAAGTGAATCACGTGTCCTGGAGCTATAACTCTCAAAGCTTGATTTAGAAAGAGCATCCTGTGCAACAATTTGAAGGTAATAAAGTCATATTTCCAGCATAAGAAACATTATCTCAATTCAGTTTTTGTTTCTAGGGCAAACATAGCAAAGGCAATTCATCAAATTTCGGAGAAAACAAGGACTTGCAGACAAGGTATACCATGTAGTAGCAAGTCTAATAGAAGTTTGGATCCATACTTTCAAAAAGCTCAGAATAAGGACTAATATTACATGCTACAAGGCACAACATCAGGATGCATGCACTTGAAAATGACATCTGGCCAAACAGGAATCTGAATTATTTTGGGTCATATCAGAGTTTAAAACTTACAAGTAAAAAAACCATAGTAATCAAAATTATACAATTCATGACTTGAATCTTACGATACATAACAAGTTATAAAGCCAATGATATGAATTGATGGTTGAATCGTAAGTAACCTCAAATTGTACAATTAACAATTTGAATCTTACAATTCATAATGAGTCACAGAACCAACAATATAAATCAATCACTGTATCAGCCATGAATAATGTGATTCAAGTCAATATGACAGAATAGCAAGACTTTGCAATTCAAAAATGTGTGAATATAATAAGTTGGCATAACAATATTGTATTATTGTTAAGCGCAGCCTATGCATCTCATGGAGAATGCAAAGAAGGATATTACCTAAGATTATTTCAAAAATTAATTACTTACAAATTATATGACTAATAATCTTATTTATAACTTATGTTTAAGCACTTTTCTTAAATTTTGGGTTAAATTTACTATCTTGAATATTTTATACATATTATAAAAATATACATGTTATATTTTATGTTTCAAGCTATTTTTCACTTGTTACTAAATCTTACGATTCAATATATTTCATGATTTATGATTCAAAAATATACTTTCCAATTCACGATACATATCATGATTTGACAATTATGAATAAAACCAATAAGAACACCTCCTCGCTGTTACTATTTCAAGTGAAATAAATTTGAGGCAGAGAACAGTGTATTGACACCAAAGTATACCACAGCTGACACATGGTAATGAACCAATAAATCAAACATAATTTATGAGAAAAATAAAAAAACAGAAATTAAAGGAGAGGATTTCTTCCTTTCTTCTTCATTCCATGTTATTCATCTCCTTCCTTCCCCCTGGCCCAACACATGAAACTGTGAATGCAGAAACCCAATTACAATAAAAAACACTAATGTAAATTGAGGTTACTCTCACAGGTGAACAGTTAAAGCACATAATGCATTAACCTTTCTTCTGTAGGTGAATTAAGTTTCAACATTAATTTTTATTAATGGAAGAAAAAATTTATAATTAAGAGAGAGTACAATATATACTGTTGGAGATCTCAGCCTCTTTGCTGATTCCATAGATCCCAGAATTTAATTTCTTTGCATTTAATTTATTATTTGACTTTGTTTCCTTTTATAAGCCACAAAAGCTAGTTTGCAATTAGGAGTAATAGCTTTCTGATTTCAAGGGATTGATTGGGCTTATGACTTCCATTTCTCTCCTATATGTTCTGTAGCAACTGTTCGAATAATATCATCAGAGAATGTTCAGAATCTCTGCATCTCCCTCTTCTCTTCTTAAGTTTTTGACATAGACAAAAGAATTTTTCCTCAAAAGAAAAAATAAATAAATAAGTGCATAACACAGACACAAGCAAGTATTCCAATCAACTCCATATTCTGCATGTCTAACAAGGAAATCCCCTATAACTATCCATGGGCTGAAAATCAAAGTGAAACAAAGTAAGCAGATCTGTATTCTACAGCAATAACTTGAATGTCTAACAGCACATCTATAACAAGGGCTGAAAATCAAGATTTGAACATGAACTCTAACCCAAGCCACCCAAGTTCCAAACAACTGCAATAACAGCACATCTCCACAAGACCTGACCTTCCTTACTCCCACACAAAACATAAAACTACAATGAACAAAATATCTTCTGAGTTCCGAGGAATGAACCAAGTTTCCTCTAATCACTTCACACACTTACTCCAAAGATAACAAGCTGCAGAAAATTGTAAGAAATTCAAAGAAACTTTAGAGATTCAGCAGCAGTTACAATATTAAATATTTCTTTCCATAAACTCAGGCAAAACAGATACAGTATAAACAGAGAAACACATACAGACAAACACAGAGATGGAGAGAGAAAGAGAAACGCTTAAATATTATTTAAAATTACACATTATAATAGAACCAAGTATTTAAAGTAATTTCACACCTCAACAAGAGCAGTGATCTGATTCTTCTTTTTCCTTGGTGCTAGCTGCCTTTGTGTTTTCCACATTTTCTCTTGACCATAATCATCAATTTGGTTGAAAGGGTTCAACTTATATCCAGTCATTTCCAAAACGTCTTCTAAAAAGTGAGCTCTCACAGGATAGGTGAAACCCTGGGCAATAAACAAATGCACTCAAAACACTTCTCATTCAGGAGTAAACACTGGAAACATAGGAAAAGTAGATATCAGGAATAGACTCAGTCACATGGTGGTATTAGAAAGAAAGAAAGATAGAGAATTCATTTTAACAATCAAATAAATAATACCACCAATAAATTTCATACACTGATTCTTATGAAATGCATTATTGCTTAACCAAAAGGCATAGTACAAAAAATTCAACTAGGTGGCCACAATTTAGTTTTCAGGTAGAAAACTCCTTCTGAATGCAGTGTGTTGGGATTGCAGTGACATTTCTGCTATTAGGAAAAACCACTTTTGAGAGTATCCATTTGCAACAACCAATTTATGTATGGAAGCATTAACCAAAACTGATTCTTTTTTTCTTTAGTACTGTTAGGGAAAATGATTTTTGTGTCAAATTACTAAAAAAGAGTACAAAAATATTTGAGTTTGAATGGAACATCTGGTAATAAACACTAATAGGACAATTTTGACAGCATGCAAGAGTAATGAAACTAACAGACACTTGGGTCATTTAATTGTCAAACTTGGATTTTAAATGAAGCTCTTGCAAAAATTTGGGATCTCTTGACTACTTTTCCATGGAAGGAGAAAAATGATTTAGGGCCTTTGGATTGTGGAAATACAATTTGTTATGGTATTTGGAAGCTAAGCTAATTTAAATACACACAAGCCCCATATCCATTAAGAATGGACCATTAAAGCAAACAATATAATGGCTTAGAAAATGGTGAGGATGCAAAAAAATGATCAAGCTCACTTTCTGACATATAAATGCAAGTACACATCCAATCACCCAATTACTCATCTGCTCACCTGTTCACTGACGGAGCAAGTTCAGTTGGCACACACTATATAATTTTAAGTTCAATTAAACAAACATACAATTGCATATATACACCCAACAAGCCAATCACCCAGCCAACAGAGTTGATACATCCTGTATAACTGGAAGTTCAAATATTTCCACATAAAAATGCTCAACTAAAGCTCAAGGATGAGCTTACTGGAATATGAAACGTTGGTGCACCCCCAAAATAATTAGAAAATAGCTCAGCATTCAAGGTGGCACTCATTAAAACCAATCTTAAATCCCGACGACGTGGAAGAAGGTCCTTTAACACAATCAGTAAGAAGTCTGGGAAGAACAAAAACCAAACAGAGGAATGCATAAGTCTATTTAGTTACTTCTTCAGCAATATATCAGTCATTAAAATGATATTATTGGGAGAATTACCTTCATTCATGCCTCGCTCATGAATTTCATCAACAAAAACATGGGTTACACCATCCAGGTTTCGATCACTCAGCAACCGTCGAAGTAATATACCACTAGTACAAAATAGCAGATGGGTGTTTTTTCCCTTCATTCCTTCTAATCGAACTTTGAAACCAACCTATCAAAAAACCTCTGTTGTGGTATAACAGCAAGAACAAAGAAGTTCCCAATTTTAAAATATATTTTTCAAAAGCAAAAACAGTTTGTCTTTTTTTTTCTTCATGAATCTTAATGCTTATATTTGTCCTTTTTGTACAATAATGTGCCTCCCTTTTCATTGGTATTTTTTTCTAAGAAAACAGGGCTTACTGTTTCACCAAGAGGCTCTCCTCTCTCTGCTGATACTCTCTCAGCCACAGCCATTGCAGATATCCTCCGAGGTTGTGTGCAAATAATGTTGCAAAATGCTCCACGACCAGACTCTATCTCTGACTCTAATACATATTGAGGAAGTTGTGTGGTTTTACCACAGCCAGTCTCTCCAGATATTACTATCACCTATGATGATAATAATTAAGGTAAGGCATCAATTGTTAACATACATAACTCCAACTGAGTCCATAACATTCAGCTCATTCTCATAGGCAAGCCACGCACAAAGATAGCATATTAGACCAAAGATCACAAAGCAAGATCTAATTTAGGGGAGTTAGGATTTCATTAAGTGAAGGTATGTCTTACAAACTTATAAGAAGGATATGTAACCATTAAATAGCAACTCTGTTACTAATCACAAGGCATCTTATTATGGCAAAAATTTAAAGCTAAGTACATTGTGTCTATTAATTTAGAAACAAATAAAACATTCAAGAAGATTAAAAGAATAGGAAAATTAAAAATCAATTCTCAAGAACCATTCAGCATGACATTAAAGAGCCAAGAAAACATAAGCTCAGATATCCTAAAAATTTTTAATATATGGTCTAATCTTGATATGGTGTTTCAATGTGATTTTCTAAAGACCTTATTAGTATGATATTAATATTATATCAGTGCAACTCAGTTTAATTTTCGTTTTGTGTGTGTGTGTGTTTTGTGTGTGTGTGTGCAGCAGTTCCTTGCTTTATTGATAGATACTAATCTGATCGGGGGTTGGAATTGGTCAAAGGTTTTACATTTAACTTATTGAGTCTAGAAGAAACTAAAGAGAGATAATACCTTGGAAAGCTTGACAAAGGGAGGCTTGTGTTACATCTATGTATAATAGAGTTAAGGTTCTTTAGCATGATATACAACCTATGTGAGCCTTCTATAGTTCAACATATAAAGAAAGGAGACAAACTAATACTATTCTAACAAGTCTCACTTTGGTATTCCATTCTTACTCGTTTAGTATATATAACAAAGTTCTAATGCTCCGTTTGATTTGCTGCATTGCAAACGTAATCTCTTTACATAACTTATGTAATGCCTATTATGCCCTTATACTTATTATTTTATCTATCAAATCATATTTTAAAAAATAGGGGTAAAACAGTCATTTCTTATTTCACCGACTCCCATTTACCCATATTTTACATTCCTTTTACCATCACATCCTCCAACCAAACATACCCTAAATCCTTATGATATTAGAAAAGGAGTCCAAATCCTAATATGTCAAGTAGTAAGAGTGAAATGCTTATTTACAGTTACAACCAGTTCACAAGTTTAATTCAGCAGAATTGCTACCTTTTTGGAATGTCCTAGCTTTCCACTGTAGCCATACAACATACAATATGAACTAAACTCATAAAAATAAATAAATCCAAACAAACACTATGGCCAAATTACTGAAAACAAACTGACTGCTGACCCGGCAGATATTTCAATGAAACCAAAAAATAACAAGAGAAATAGGCTTCACATTCCATATGCCTACCTGATTTCGTGCTATAGCTTGAAGTAAGCCTTGCTTCTCCTTGAATGCTGGCAGAGACTTCCGGAATTCCAGCATCATCTTGCCTTCAGGTGATTCCTATAAAAAGTGCAAAAAATATGTAAAATGTTAGGCAAGAACATGCACAAATTGTTTGAAGTACTTTCTACTTCATGACAAATACTTAAGGGCAGCTTCTCCTGTCATCAAAATAATTAGCTGGAATATTTTAAATAACATCCCTGAATATCAATTCACTCATGTCATATGGTTAAAAAAAAACCCACAAAATGCAGATAAAGCAGACAGAAACCACGTCAACACCACTAAATCTAGAATGAGAGTTGCCTGGCATACAAAGTTTTGCTGTATACCTAAAGTCTCTATTTAGCACGCATGTGTACACCAGCAATTTCGTTCCCTTATCTGCTTTTAGGATGTCTGATGTCATGCATGCATCTTGTGTTCAAAGATTTTGGCCTTTTTTCAAAACAATCCATTGGCCATTTTTAAACATGATTATTACTTACCAATAAGAAAACCTGCACATCATCTACCTAATCCACCTAATGTTTGCAAACTGTAAGCTTGCACATGCAACAAAATAATTAGTAAGGCTTCTAGCACCCAATTTACACATGACTCAATAAGTTTTAGAATACAATGTGGGGTCCACAAACTAATTAGCAATCATCAGTGTTTCAACAGTTGCATTCTCAAAAGTTAGTAATAAGTACTAAAGATATGAATTTCAACCATACCATTTATGAGTAAGTAACCAGAGTTCTTATGGCATAAGAAAAAGAGCATATTTATTTCCTAATACGCAATTAAAAAGAAAATCAACAAATATTAGCATGCAGTAAAAGAAGCAATGGTGAATTGGCAGGGCCAACCATAAAAACTTGGAATCAAGGCTGCTTTTTGTTGAAGCTTCAAATGAGATACAATATCTAATGATCAGAATAAAGTATAAATTCACTTAAACTTCAAGTAATTGACCAGTTTCAATAATAACTCAGAAATGAAGTCAGCAAGGAAAAGAAAATCATCAAACGTACAGGAACAAGTGCAGCAGTTATAATCTCTTGACTGCTACTTACTAATTCAAACATGTGTTACCAAAGGTGATTTTCAACCAAGATTTTCAACAAAGAAGTGAGGAAATCAAACAAACAAAACCTGCCAAGATCTTTGCATATTACGCATCCTCAAACTCCTCTTCTGGAGAACCTTTTCCATAACAGATCCATCCACAAAAGAATCAACAATATTATCCATATCTACATCTTTAGTCTGACTTGCATCATCCACATGGTCAGTGATCTTTTCAGAATTTAACTGAAGTCTATCAAGGTATTCCTGCAACAAACCTTCAACTCTCCGTTGCAAGCTTAGTGGAATAACCACCTGTTCCAAGGCAAGGCAAGTTTAGTTTTCTAGAATCTAGATTGACATCAGTCACAGGTTAAGTTAAATTGCCTCACTGATGCCAGCTCAAATTATTACCTCTCTTTGAGGACGTTTATCATCCAAATCTGGCCTGTAGTGAGGAAGAGGCACTTTGCTTGCTACAACAACTTTTCCATACAGTTCACTATGTACAGTGTGATAAAAGACTTACCAATCAATGACCAAAAGCAATGGAAGAAGCTTCTCTTGCATATTCAAAGTAATTAAAAGTCAAGCAAAGTGCAGTTATCTTCTATCAATGAGTCTATTTGATTCCTCATTGCACAATGCGGATGTAAATATGCTTATTTACCTGTAAAGTCCGATTCTTTTGGCAAGATTAGATATCTGCTCATAGTCTCTCCTATCTTTTCTGTCCCTAGATACAATCTCCTGGTCCTTTTCACTGCGTAACAGCATGCTGAGCTTCCATTTCCACTCGTCAACATTGGCCACCGTAGATGATGCCTATAACCATTACATTTTCTTAAAACTCGGAAATCTCAAGCAGAAGCTATTGACAACATGATAGCATATAGGATAAACGCATAATTGGGAAATAGGAAGAAAAGTTTTTAACCATTCCAGAATTAAAAAAAAAAAGTAGTCTTAACCATCTACAAGCGTTAGAGTTTATACTACAGATAATACATCCATAACTTGTCAAACTACCAAGAAGATTTCAGAAATAAATTTTCTTTTTGTTTAACTCAGAGAATACAAAATCAAAAACAATAAAGAAAAAAAACAAAATATAAAGCATCAATCCATTGCCAGCAAAACCCAATAAATTCTTCCTACCAAAAAAAAAAAAGGGGCCAAAACCAAACCTGCTGGTTCTCGAAATCACACTCATACTCATCATCGGAGAACTGCTCCAGGGCGTACCCAGAAAACCGACGTTTGGCGATGACGAATCCGCCATTACAAATAGAAGAAAGCCAAGGTGGACATTCACTGAGTGCCCTAGAAGGCAAACTATGATGGTTGGGGAGAGAGTGGGTGTGGGCCTGGACAGATTTTTTCACACATCCAATGAGAAAAGCTATGGATTGCTTTGAATTGTGCATTCTAAACGATGAAGTTGATGACGCATTGGCCTCATGGCCGTCTTTCGAAGTTAGTGAGCAGCTCAACCACTCAGGTATTAAGCAGTCATCTGTGTGCGGTTGGCGACTGAAAATTGAGAAGGAATCGAACTGAGTTCGAGTTTAGTTATCGGTTTTGCTACGGAGCGCTCAGAGATTATTTTAGAGGGCACGGACCGACTGACATTCGGATCACGACCGTATTCTGACCCGGAAGGTTGAATCGACGTGAGTTGATATATGTACACAAACAAAATAATTCCGTTGTTACATCCCTCGTCAAGTTTTTTTTTTTTTTTTTTTTTATGAGAGGACATTTGATTGACTAAAAGAAATAGAATTAGTGAAAGGAAGTATACGAAAATAAAATTATTTAATTTATGTAATATTTATTATATTATTATTATTATTTAATTTTTTATTATATTTAATAAAAATATAAAGATTATTTTTATTTATATTCTCTTTCTTTTGGTTTTTTCATATTTAATAATTTGATAAACCAAATGAATTCTAAATTTAGTCTATAAAATGGTTTATAAAAGTAAACTTTATCATTTTATAAAGAGTATATAAAACTTTAAAATTTTTATATTTAAATAAAAATAAAATTAAACAAATTTAAGATAATCTCTTACCCTAATTTGTCCAAGAGAAACTCATTTCTTTGAAAAAATGGCACAACTAACAAAATTTGGATAACAGCTCCAAGGCATCTGACCATTTTAATAATTTGTAATGAGTTAGATGTTTTCAAAGACTAACTTATATATTACTAAAATTTAGAAAATAAAGTTAAGTGGGTCGATAAATTTAAAAAATAAATGGTTAATTTACCCCAAATATAATAAAATTGTTATATGAGGAGCGATTAATATAGAATACAAGATGAACCTTGATGATTTTTTGAGCCTAATCCTATTATTTATAAAAAAAAAAAAACATTCGCAAAATTCTTATCTATACAAAATATTACACCGAGATCAGACAAAAATAATAAAGGTTGGAGTCATTCATTCGACTTTGGAAAAAAGAAAGCAATTTTTTTTAAAAAAAAATATGGATGTCAAAATCCTTCATTCCAACTTTTGAAAAAGAAAGTAAATTTCTTTTTAAAAAAATAGATGTCTATTAATTAAATTTTTTAAAAAATAGGTTCCAACATCTAAATATTAAAGTGCAGTTAAGCTTTTTAGCCCAGCTGCACTTTGACCAATGCATGCTTTATTAAAGCCAGGTACATATAAGCTAGCCTGCATGAATAGGCCGAGCTAGCTAGACCTGTAATATTATCAAGTCAAGTTTTAAATGGTTCCAACATTTAAATATTAAAGTGTAGTTGAGCTTTTTAGCTCAACTACAATTTGACCAATGCATGCTTTATTAGAGCATGTTACATATAAGCTAGTCTGCATGAACAGGCCGAGCTAGCTAGGCCTGCAATGTTGTCAAGTCAAGTCTCTTTTGAGACTTGATTTGATAATATTAATTTTAATTAAAAATTTATTTTATTTATTTTATATTCATTATTTCTTTTTATATATGAACTTTTCTTTAAATGTTGCTATACACAGATCTCTGCATTTAGCTTTCTTCTCTAACATTTCTCTTCTTCAGCATACACATCTCCCTTTCTATCTTTTTTTTGTTCTTCACTTCATTATTTATAACTAGAGATATCTAAAGTCTTTCAACTTCTTTGATCTGATCTTAAAATGTTAGTAAATTTGTTTAAATTGAGTATAAATATTTATTAGTTAACTTATATATTTATATTTCATTTTTTTATATTTGTTTTAGTTGTATTTATTTGTTAACTATATTTATTTTATTATTATATTTATTTAATTTACAGTTTTGTTTATATATTTATCTTGGTTATATATATTTTGTTGTTATATTTATTTAGTGACATTTAATTTTTTCTTTTATATATTTTGTTTACATTTAAGTTTTTATTATATTTAATATGTTTGTATTAATTATTTTTTTGGTTCAATTTATTACCTTTGCATTTTTTATTTAATTAGTTCAAATTTAGTTTATATTTAGTTTCTATGTTATATTTATTTTCTTTGCTATGAATTTTTTTTCTATATTTAATATCTTTACATTTTTTGTTGTGTGTCTTATATTTATAGTATTTGTACTTATTTTGTTGTTGCATCTAACTACTTTTTTAATATTTATTTTTGAATATTAAATTTTGTTATTATACTAATTTAGTTTGCTTTCATTAATTATTTTAATATTTATTTTGGTGACATTTAATATTTTTGCCATATTGGTTATGTTATTATTTAATTTTTTATACTTCTTTTGGTTAGATTTTAATTTTTTCTATCTTTATTATGTTTGCATTTGTTTTTTGTGTTATATTTAGTTTCTTTATATTAATTTTTTCTGTTGTTATATTTATTTTGTTTACATTGTGTTGGTATTTATTTTAGTTATATATTTTCTGGTTATATATATTTTGTTTATATTTAATGATTTGTTATATTTAATATGTTTGTGTTAATTATATTTTTATTCAATTAGATACATTGCATTTATTAGGTTGTTGTATATAATTTTTTTTGTGATCATATCTATGTTGTTTACATTGTGTTTATATTTATTTCGGTAACATTTATTTCTTTGCTACATAATTATCATGTTTATTTCTTTTTTATGCTATATATATTTTCTTTGTAGTTATTTTTGTTATCTTTATGTCATTTGCTTTTAGTGTCTATAATAAATTTATTTTGTTTACACGTTTTATATGGTAACATTTATTATGTTAGAATTTATTTGTTTCTTATATCTGTTTTGTTTGCAAATGTTACTATAAAAAATAATGACAATAGAAGTGAGATTGTATGTATATTTGTAAATGGATGAATCTTTTATGGTCCAGATGGTATGATATTTGAATGCCTGATAGTGAAGATAATAAGAGTTAATTCAAACATTACTCTAGAAATATTAAAACAGATAATTAGGCAAAAGTTACAACTTTTCCTAAACCAATTTGTATCAGAATTAGTACATAAGTATTCGGCCTCACTAAATCTAACACGGTACTAAGCATGTAATTTAGAAGATGATTATGATGTGCAAGGAATGTGGGAAGTGAACTTGCTGTTTCTATCCCAATTGACTAGGGTAGAATTGTATGCGTGTATTTCAACTAATCAAGTTAATTTGAACGTTGAATCACAATCAAAGGAGGATCATGTTACATATACACTTTCATCTACCTGTAATATATATGACCTAGTAGAACAAATATCTTTATTCAGTGAATATCTTGAAGATGTGCATCCATTTAAGCCACAGGCCAGTTATAGGCGACAATATAACATCCCTCCAATGGATCACAAATTTCAACCAAGTTCCCATCAAGCAATTGGTAATGCTTTTTCTCAATCTCCCATGGTTCCGATAGAAGACTTAATGGATGAATTTGAAAATGAAGATGAGTATAACTCTATTATCCCTAATGAGTATGGTGAGGATGATGATGAAGATGATAACGAGTCCAATGAAGAAACCAATGATGATGGAGATGGTCCAGCGAAGCCTGTAGGAAATGAAACTGTAAGCAAATATAATGAGCTAGCAATTATGTTCTTTTCACAGTTTAATAGAGAGGCAGCAAGTGGTCCTGAATTCTCTGAAATGGGAGTTTTTATAAATCTTAGCGATAACCAAAAGCTGTATGTTGGTATGCAGTATGTAGATATAAAGGCACTACGTCATGCTGTTAAACTATACTCTGTTTGAGTGCACCACACATTTCATATTCACCATTCTTCTACACAAAATGAAGAATATTGATGCATTAACTATAGGCGTAGTTGCAATTGGAGGGTTACAGCATGCAAAAAAACAAAAAAAAAACACATTAAGAGATTACAAAGCATAATGGACCACACACATATCTTTCTGCGACATTATCCCAAAATCACCCTAAGTTAGATTCTAATGTTATATCATCGTGTATTGTGGCAATGGTGACTGACTAGCCAGAGGTGAAAGTTTCCCAGATCATTTAGAGGATGCAAAGTTTGTTTGACTACATTGTTTTTTATATAGAGGCATGGAAGGCAAAACATCGAGCCCTTGCCCTTGCGTTTGATAATTGGGAGAGCTCTTATGCTTTATTGCCTAAATGGTTAGCTATTGTTTAACATTTTATACTTGGCTCAGTGGTATATTTTTCAAATAATCGATGTCAACAAAATAGTTCTGATGGGCAGCCTATAGAGATGTTTTGTCAAGTATTCTAGGCATTCAAGCCATATATTGATGCATTTGAACATCTTAAATTGATTGTCTAGGTCAATAGGACATTCTTGTATGGAAAATATAAAGGCACATTACTAAGGCTATATCACAAGATGGTGATAGGAACGTCGTACCCCCTGCATATACTATAGTGAAGGGAGAGATACAAGAAGCTTGACATTTGTTTCTTTTCAATCTTCGAATGAGTGTTGTCAAGAAAAAAAAGGGGGTTTGCTTGATTTTCGATAGACATCCTTCCATTTTATTTGCCGTCTCTGATTCAAGGGTTAGATAACAGCCACTATATGGGCACTATGTTTTCTGTCTTCCGCATGTGGCTTATAACTTATATAAAGCACATGGGACGAATTAGCTGAAGGAGAAATTCATCAACATTAAATACACATATGAGTGTCATGTTATTGATGAGAAATTGGTCGAGCTAGTAATATTACATGGTTTGGCAGTCGCTTGGATAGCCAATATTTTTAAGGAGTAATGGTCGAAGGCCTACGACACAGAGCGGCGACACTATGGTCACATAACAATAAACCTAGCTGAAACAATGAATGGTGTCCTTAAAGGTGTTAGGAGTTTGCCTATAACTAGCCTCGCAAAGGCAACTATATATAGGTTAAATAGATATTTCGTCGAATGGGCTCAATAAATGCATGTACAATTAGTTGTTGGCCAGGTATTTTATGAAACTTTAACTAAGAAGTTGAATCCAATTACGTAAGCTTCTTTTGCATGTGTTGTTCGCGTGTTTGATAGAAGAGCAACATCTTTTGAAGTTAATGAATCATATGATGTCCAAAATCATCAATTTGATCGATGTTGCAAGATAAATTTAGTTGAGCGTAAATGTGATTGTGACAAGTTTCAGGTTAAAAAATACCCATGTCAATATGTTGTTACAGCCTATACTAAAGTTGGCCTTGACCATTTTCAGTTTGTTGACAATGTTTTTCGATTAAAAATAATATGTAGTGAATAGAACAATGAGTTTCAACCTATTGGTGGCAAGATTTATTGGCCACAAATAGATTCTTCAAAGTTGGCTCCTGATCCATCTATGATTCGAGTTAAAGGACGCTCATGTTTGACGTGTATACGTAATGAGATGGATGGGATACAATCTGGTCAACCCAACAAGTGCGAGTCATGTAGAGAAGTTGGTTATAATCATTCCATTTATCCACATTGTCATCTCACTAGACAATAATTGCACTAAACTTTTTCATATATATGTATAAAATATCGACTTTAATGTATATGAGTTAGGACCTTGCTTTTAAATATATCTTACCTTTGTGTATACACATCAAGTGTTATTATTATTCATAAACATGTATCTTTGTGTATGCAAATCAAGTTTAGACTTTACTTCTAAATGTACTTTATCGTTATGCATAATAATCAATTATTGTTATCCTTGATGATGAAGACTTATCTTATTTTATATTAATTATAACATAATGAGATATGTGGGAATGTTACAATAATGTCACGTCCATAGCAGGTCATCTAACCAGGGTCAGAGGATGACTCCCTTCTATACCTCCAGACATAACACGTGTCCCAGGCTGTGTGGTTTGGCCACATAAGATAATCTCACACTTATATTGATTTAGTTGGTCATTATATTTCACCTTTACTGTATCTAATTTAATTGTAATAATGTGTATATAATGTTTTATATGTTTTTTTAAGATGACCAAGTGCTCCGGCCATAACGTGTCATACACACTGATCGTCTTCCTTCGCCTCCTCCTGTTATTTTTTACTATCTTTGATAGGCTGGGTTCTATGATACTGCCTGATTAGGTTAATTTGAATATGATACATCACTTGTATCAGCATTTGTGGAGAGATGGCGGCTTGAGACCCATACCTTTCACACTACTTGCGGAAAATGTACGATCATTTTAGAGGATGTTACTATGTAATTAGGCCTCCCATGCACAGAAAGGCCAGTTATTAGTCGCATAAATTTTATATGGCTACAAATATATGAGTAACTACTTGAAATTATACCACTAGATGATAAAATAATTGGACAAGGGGTTGTCATTAGTTAGTTAGCTGAGCACTTCAATGAATTATCCGATGTTGCAAATGACGAATATGTGCAACGATTTGCAAGTGCATATATATTAAGGTTGATTGGTGATTTTCTTGTGCCAAATAGATCTAGTCACAATGTGTACTTAATGTACCTTCCATCATTGTGGGATTTCGAACAAACTAGCAAATATAATTGGGGATCTATACTATTAGTCTACTTGTACAAAAAGCTTTGCAATGCAACTAGCCCTGAGGAATAAAGTATAGATGGTTGTTTGACTTTACTTCATCTTTGGGTATAGAATAGATTCTCAATGTTAGTGCCATAGAGACCTCCATAACTAGATCTCCAGATAGATATCTATCCATTACTACCTCCTTTAAGGTTCAAGTAAGACATGACAAGTAATATATACATATTACATGGTTTCAAAATATTATTTATTTCTCTATCAACATGTTGTAATATGTTTTCTTGGAACTACAAATAAAACATGGGATGACCTCCCAGTCTTGGGGTCATGAACTTACGGCAATATCGGATTTTATTAGATGCAATATGAGAAAATGAGGTTTATTCACTTTACATGAATTGATGTTTGTTAAATTAACTATTATATATGATATATTTATTATAACTTTCTCATGTTTTGTACATAGATCATTTGGCAGCCATATGAATTAGATAGTGTGCAAGGCCTTATCCCACAATATTGCTTGGCATCTTGAGACATTTGACTAGTTTTAGTGCCTCTTATTTATTTTCATATTATCAAGTGGCATCACGCAAATCGTGTGCTTCACCAATTTAGGAGGTAGCAGCCAATCCCCACTTCTTCAATTAATTTAGAGGATTGCCATATATTACAACTGCAAAGAAAAAATATCAACGAATTGGCAAGAAGAATATATAGGCTTTATTGAGGCATAGAATGCATGGCAAAATACTTTATCTCACGTGCCTATAGCTGTAGCACCTATGAATCACACTTCCAAATATATGCGATGGTATTGAACTCATACTCGTTGGTGGATCCACCTAGCTAGTAGTGCTACTGGTTTTGCAGTATATTTTTTACTTATAGCTATTATTATTTTTTTCTTAATATATCTTATATCTTTATTTCATTAGTGTAACTTTTCTTTTCAGGCTGATATTGCTGATGACCTATACAGGTTAAGCATTTAAGACCATCCACAATTGGATTATCGTGACTATTGAGAGAGAGTGAGTCATGACCAAATGAATATCTTATTAGCTCTTGGGGAATAGCGTTTTATGATGGTTTCCCAGCCTACTCCACTTGCTCTTGATTTACCACGACTAGAAATTCTAGAAAGCAGGCCAAGCAAAAGATGTGAAGGTTACATGTCAATCCGATTGCCCCTTGTTGACCCCAATGAACAAAATCATCATGGCATTGGTGCTTCAGTATTATCTGTGCTAGATGAAGGTGTTGTAACACAATAACCCCCTAGTACAATTGATCTATTTTCTTCTCTCTCGATTAGCCAATATGCAAATTTTGGAGATGTTTGTCTCTCCTATTATGTGCCTCATTCATCATTGTCACAATTTGAATCTCCTAATCTCTCTCAATTTGGATCATTTATGTCATTATTTGATGACTCAATAATTTTCAATACTGAATATGGTGGTTAATTGTTTGAAATTGGAAGGTCATTGCATTATGGGTTCATGACCTCTCAGCATCCAATTCCTCCCGTACATTTTCTCATGTTTGATCTAAATTTTTTACCATCTACTCCTACTAATAATCCACTAGATCAATAACATTAAGAATCTAAAGAAACCACAACGTGAAAGATGAAAAGCTTGTTATGGCATTGACAGCCACTATTTTTGATATGTATAATCAAATAAATTTATTTTTTGCATATTATTACAATTAACCTCGATGATATTAATTCAATTTATCCCATATTTAAAAACATTTTCAATTTATCCCATACTTAAAAATACATTATATTGTTATTAATTTTTTTACCACAATAACTTTTATTTTTAACTATATTTCTATACAATTTTCTTCATTTTTCCTATATTAATTTTTCTTTATTGGATACCTTAATAGTTAATTTTTTATTACTACTTTATTAATAATTATTAGTATTTACTATCTACCTAAATTTATTAATTAATTATTACATAACTAATATTTATATATAACACATTAATGAATGATAATTGTAAAATAAATTAATCACTAACTTTAATTAATTAATTATATAATTATTATTAATTTTAATTATCCACTCACTCATTAAAATAAATTAATTTTAACTAATTTTAACTACTTAATCATATAATAATTATTACCTAATCATATCTCAATTATAGACTAATCATTTACTAATAATTATCTCTTTATTATTAACTGATCATACACTAATCATTATCTCTTTAAATCACATTTTTTCCTTAAAAGTTGTGCCTCACTAAAGTTGGAGTAAGTGGATCCGATTTTGGGAAAAATTGTGAGATCTAGATAAGTATTTTGGTCCAACATGGATTTAACTAAAAAATTCTAAAATAGAAAGGATTCTAATAAAAAATTCAAACCTTGATCCTATAAATCTAGAAAGTGAGACATACATTAACATACACATGTGAAATATACAAAACACTTTAATTTTCTATTCAAACATTTTAGTTAAAAAAAATTAATAGAGTTTCCCTCAAAATTTCAAGTAGTTAGTTAAAGCCAAGTTTAATATACAATTCCATGATTTCTAATGGAGAGCACTACTCAGAACATGTCTTACGGAAATAATTAGTTTGGAATTGGATAGTTTGACATAGATGAAGAAAGCAAAAGGAAAGAAGAAAGAAAAGAAAAGGAAATAGAAAGGAAAATAGGAGGGAGTGTAAAATAGGTTATTTTTCCTTTGGGTTAAGAAAAGAATGAAAGGACAAGTTTTTGGATGCAAATAGAGTGAAGAATTCAACCAGGTAAAATGTTAATATTAAAATAGTTCCCTAAATTAACTTTTAAAGTTAAAAATATTCCTAAAAATTTAATTAGACATTATTCTCTACTCCTTTTATATATATATATATATATATTAATTGAGTATTATTTTTTATTTTCTTACAAAACCTCCCAATTGGTAATTGAAGACAAAAATTTAGATTCTTACAAGAATGTTACTATATTATTGTTATCATTTTTTGTGTTTCTTGCATATAATAATAATAATAATAATATATAATAATTATATAACATAATATTTCCATATATCATCAATTAATAATTTTGATAGCACTTGATAGAATAATAAATTAAAAATATGTTGAACAATAAACATATGAGATTCTATATTTTTCATATGAAGGGACTTAATGGATGTATAGTAATTAATATGAATAACATAAATATCCAATATATATTATTTATAATCATGATTATTCAAATTAATTTTAGATAAATTTAATTTACTTTCTTGTGATTTTTTATGAAATCAATTTGATGTCATATGACTTATTATGTCATTTTTTTGTAGTGTGTCATTTAAATCATTTGTGTTTTGTTTCCTTATCGTTGAATTACTATGCAATTTATAATTGAAAAAAAAAGCTAAATTACCATTTTGTTTTTGTAGTTTTATTTGAAATATTGATTTGGTCGTTTAACTTTTTGTTGTCAAAAAAAATTTTACTTTAACATTATCAAAATGGTCCTCTCGTCCACCTTTATTAATTCTTCTCCATTAAATGATGACTTGGGCTCTAACTGATAAGTTTTTTATTCTATTATTAGTCACATTTCAATCTTTTTATGTAGCCCTTTTTTTCTCTATGTGAAGAAGGACATTGAATTTTGCAAACCTAATATTTAAATTCATACACACAAGAGCCACCAAATCCTATTTTCATGCGTGTGCATGTATTTATATAGATACATTGAGTAACATTAATGATTTATTGTGACATATGGAAGGAATTAATAACTAGTATTTGCTAAGAATTTCTTTCTATGGTGACTATTACTATAAATATATAGATGCAAAAATAAAATACTCTTAACTTTTAAAAAAAAATTCAAAAAGCTCTCTTAAACTTTAAGTCACTTGTAGCCTTTTGAATTTTTAAAATTAGAAATTAGGTTCTTTTTATATTTTAGAATGGATCAATACCTTTAAAGTCTTGTTGCATCTGTATTAGGGTGTAGGAAGAGGATGTAACATCTCCAAATAACATGGATGAAATACCTACACCATTGCCATCATGATTTTCACCATGATCCTCTACAATGAGTGCCTTGGTTAACATGTAAACATGAGCTCTTTTTCCTGGCCTACATTTCGTAATTGTTGACCTTGGTAAATGAGATGTAGTTAAGCAAGCTAAGAGACTATCATGTCTTTATGTTTGTCAAGGACATAAAGTATAGTCTTATAATCCTAACTTATAATGTACCTAAAATCAAGTGGTAGTAGGTAAGGGTGTTTGAAAGTTCAACTTGGTTCAATTTTAGACCAAAATCAAATCAAAATAAATAAGTTGGTTTTGCAAAATGGAGGATTTATTCAATTTTGGGTAATCATAAATTTAGTTTGGTTTGATTTATGTTCATTTTTTGATGAATCAGAAATTATTTTTTGTATCAAACATAAATGCTAGAACTTAAATAACACCATTAGTTTGGTTCAATTAGAACCAAACCGATTAAATTGGTTTCAACATGTAAAAAACTGATTTAGACCTATTTTTTAAGTTTTGCTCAGATTGATTTGGTTCAATTGCTTTAGTTTAGTTTTGAACATCCCTAGTAGTAGGTCATGAACATTGAACCTGTATAAGCCTTTTGCTAGATCAGTCTCTAAAAGATATAGAAGGTTAAATGTCTAAATAATACATATTTAGGAAAAGGAAAAAAGTAATGGTGATAATTTCTTAAAAGTTTACCATAAAAATCAATGACACCACTTGTAGGATAGATCCATTGTTTGGTATATCCCTAATAGCATCTCATATATTCGAAAGTACAATCCATAAGCTCTATAGACAAATCTATTTTAGTTAAAGTGTCATGCCATTGGTTCCACATATCAATGATCAATGAATGCTTCATGCTCTTATCACTAATCTTTTAATGTTTTTCTTTTAAGTTGTGTAGGATGGTAGGTGAATAAATTTATTGGTTTGTTCAGAATTGGTTGTTGTTTACCAAACTAACAGAGCACTTAGTGAGAATGGTGACACTAGATAATGTGGAAACAAATAAAAGGAATCAATACAAGCTAGATATCTGACGATATTAAACAATATTTTAAAATCATCTGGCATACACTTTTTACAACATATGTATCCCAAATGATCTATGAACAATAATTTAAACATAAATAAACACAATAGCTTGCATAATGGTGAATACAAATACATTGATTTCAAGCAATAAACCTTGTTATCTCTCATCTAATCTAACAATATCTTATATTGGCAAAAAGCTCTGTTAGTCAAATGAGGAAGTTGTTTAATATTTTTTCACCCATCATGATCATAAGTAAGCATATTAGTTAGACAATTAGTATAAATTGGAACCATATTAAGGTTGCGATTAATAAGATTGAAACTATATTTCATACCTATAGCCCAATAGTGGTCACATAGGGTAAAGATTTGTTCAAAAACCTGGTGTCAAAAGTCCTACTAGCATTAACATTAGGAATTGATTGGTGTAACAATGTTAAGTAGTTGTTGATGTTTTGCTTATTGCAGTTCATAGCATGGCAAAGCTCCTTATAAAGGTAAGCCACCATTGTTAATCCCTAACTAAATTAGCTAACTTCTACCAAATCCAAAAGTAATGGAAGGTACATGAGATAAACTTTATGGCCTAACCTATTTGATATTAGATAACCCCCTTGAGAACATGCACATACATAAAACACTGTACATCTTCATTATTTGCATCCTCTAGTAGAAGAGTAAAGTTTTGGGCAAGCCATTTAATGCTTAGCCTTTGACCATTAAAGTTGTCTTTTAGCAATGCAATCTTAAAAAGAAGTTTGCAAACATATGCCTAGTTATATCTAAATGAGCTTAAGACAAGCATATCTTCACACTGCAGACCCAACTGCATTGCCATATCTTATAAGGTGATAGTTCACTCACCTTTAGTCATATGAAAGGTATGAGTCTCAAAATCCCTCTTCTCTATGAGTGCCAAAACAAGTGTAGGATTAAAATAAAAGTACCCTAAGTTAGGCCACTTCATAAAAGCTAACTTGCCTTAGGTAGTTAACAATGGTAAGGGGTAAATTAGATAGACAACCTTCATGTGAGCATCAACACAGGAGAAGAATACGATCTTTTTGTGATAGGCAATTTAATAGTTTCCACATGTTAGTTCATACATGACATAAAAGTAATTTTAAACAAAATACTTAAAGGACTAATGTTATTATCTTACACCTTTTAGCCACTAGGCCTACAAAACATGTTAAGATTGCAAATATAAGAGTGAATGTTCTCTTACCTAAGGTTGACAACCTATTAAGCACTAGCCATAGTAATTTCTAACATATAACACATTATTTATTCAGATAAAACTTATTAGTAACAAGTTATAAACCATTTTTAGCAATCACATCAATTACTGCAAAACAATTTACAAACATAGATCCATATACTACATCAATGACTACAAGAAAAAAAATTTACAAACATCAATTTGAATAACAATATATACATACACAATCCCTAGTGATCGGTTTATCTACTTGTTCATGCGACAACGTGAAAGACAAGTGACATAATTATGACTAATATGTCTACATAACCCATACTTGGGAGGTTTCCCTCGCCCTTAATAAGTCTAATATATGTCTATATTTTTACATCTTTTTATAGGGACTTGATGTTGCCTTAGTCGCTTAGGCACTCAATTAAACTAAGATTGATTTAATGCAGTATAGATCAACCCTAAGTCATTTTTCCCAAGGAGCAATTTAGGGGTTAATTGGATTGAATTTAGGTGATTATTTGATATTTAAAAGTTTATGCAAATGGGGGGGTTTTGAATAAGAAATTAAATTTCAACTAAAAGAGAGAAAAAAAAACTAAACAAGTAACTAAACTAGAATGCTCTAAATTGAAATAAAATTGATTGTGCAAATGCAAAAAACTAATAAGGAGGCAACCAAGGTTTTACAAGGGGATTTCGGCTCTCATTACTCACCAAAGATTGATTGAGACTAAGAGAAGTGATTAAACAATAGACTAATAAATTTAATTAACTTAATCCAAGGATAGGAAACCCTAAAATCAAATACACACCACTTGACTTAATTAGGAAACTCATAGCTAATTCAAGCAATTTGCAAGTGATTAAGCCAATTAAACTTCATCAAATCTTTCAACAATTAGATTCAATTAATTCTGGAATTTTTTGTTTCAATTATCTAATTGAACAATTAAGCAATTATACTACCCAATTTAACAATCAAGTAGCACAAGAGACCAAGATATGCAATTAAAATCATAATATTAATCAAATTAATGCAAGAGAACTCAAAGATCAATCCAATCAACATTATAAGGTCTAAAAACTAAAATTCCAGCAACCACATAATAAAATTTTAATCCCAAATAACACCAATTTCAATTAAAATTCAAGATAGAATAATTAACCTAAAACTAAGTTTCAACATTAAATTCACATAGAAATTCCTAAAACTAAAAAATCTCTAAGTTCTTGAAATTGAAAGAAGAAAAAGTAAGAAAAATAAACTCCCAATGGTCTTCAATCCATTTAAAATTCAGAGCTCAAACCATCTTCCTCCTTGCTCCACCTTGGTGCCACCCCCTTAATCAAGCTTCCATGAATTTAATTTCTCTAAACTCCTTCAACAATTCTGCCATGAAGATATGATCAAGGAGAATAGAGATTGCTGGTGATGATTCAGCTGGCAGGGTAATGTGTTGGTGAGTGAATGAAGAAGCAACAAAGCTTTGGTCCAGGCGTCTTCCAAGTCAAGTCCGAAGAAGGCAGGTTGGATAATCAATAAAACAGTAGCCTCCTTCCTTCAGGCATCCTCTGCGTCAGTCCAGAGCTGAAGAATAATGAATAAATGAAACTGCTCCAGCGTCCAGCGTCCAGCGTCCAGCGAGAGAGAAGAATAATGAAACAGTTTTCTCTCCTCGCGCGCCTCCACTGTGAGGTCCGAAGAAGCTCCAGGCGTCTATATTTTCACGTCCAGCAGCCCGAAGAATCAATGAATAAGAATCAAGCAGCAGCTCTAGGTCTTTCGGTGCTGAGTAGTCCGAAGGAGAAATGAAGAAGAATGAGCTCCAGCTGCCTCTGCACGTCCAGCGTCTCTGAATCAGGTCCAGCTGACTGTCACTCTTAACGTTTCACTCGAACCAGAAGCTAGCTCCCTCCTCATCTTTTCGGCGCCGTGTCTCTCAACCAGAGGCAACCCCAAAAATGAATGAAAACAGTAGCTGATGATTTTTGGCGCCTCCTCACTTCCTTGCAAGAAAAACAAAACAAAATTAAACCTAAATTCATAATTACAAGAATGCCATCAAGCAACATAATAAAAATAACAATAATTCCATTCCATTTTTTTCCTTTGATCTATTTTTAATTTCAATTCATTTGCTCAAAAATTCTGCACAAAATTAATAAATATTTTAAAGATTGAAAAAATTTAATCCCTCAAAAAAATATGAAAAATAAAATATTCGCAATTTAAATCTAAAAATTCTCTTAATTAATTTAAAATTATTGTATTTTTTAAAATTGACCAAAAATTCAAATATTGCATAATAAATCCATTTAAGCTCAAATTAATCATTAAAAATAATAATAAATGTGAGTAAAAATATATAAAAATTAACGTTTATCATGACTTACTGTATGTTTTGAGTGAATATTCTTCAATTCTAATCCATTTTGAAATTTTTTTTGTTATTGGAGTGAAGTAATTGTTTGTTGGTGTGTTTATGAGAAAAACTCTTAATTTGGATTGTATTGTGATTATTTCAAGTTAAAAAAGTCCAGTGCCATGTTGGATTAGTTTTATTTGTGTTAAACTTGCATTTAATTTCCTATTTTAGTTATGCATTGTTTATATTTTATTTTATAATTACCTTCTAGTTAAAAAGCCCTAATTGTATTGAATTTTAATATGTAGGAAGAATTATGCTTAAGTGAAAATAGTTAGGTTAAAATCAAACTACAAACAAGTTTCAAGAACAAATCATAGTAAACTAGGCATAACTTACCTTATAAACTTTTAAATGGGTTGGTTCTTAAATCTTTGAAAAGTTAAAAGAGAGCCCTACAACTTTCTAATTCAACTTAAAGCCCAGTTCACAAAGGAAATAGGTCAAAATAGCAGCATAACAAACCTAACCCAATTAGAATTAGTTTGACTTACATGTCTCAGTAATTTTAGAATAACTTGCGATCCAAACGTCTAAATTGGATGAAATTCATTGCTATAGAAAGTTAAGAGAAAATCCTATAACTTTTATAATGATTATCAAAGCCAAATCATGCTTTTTAAAGGTGTTAGATAGCTAGCAAAGTATGTTATATAATTTTATAATACCCTACCCCCACTTGTAAAACCCTAGTTTTGAAAGCTTATAAATAATAGGTTGAACATAAATGAAAGGGAAGGGAAGAGCTTTTACCATCTAAGGTGAAGGCTGGAGAGCCCTAAGAGTCCTTTAATGGGGTGAGATGATGAAGGGGCTTAGGGATAACCTTTGAATGGCTTCTTTTAGGCAATTATATGGTTAGTGCCCTTTCTCAAATCACCTTCATTCTTATAATTCTTCTTCTTTTTTTTCTTTAGTTCATATTTTTATTAATGTCAATTATGTATTAGGATAGATGAATTGATTGGTTTGGTATATGAATTCTTTTAGAAACTTGTGACTTTACGTTGAATTTTTCTTTTTCCTTGGAGTTTATGCCACAAACTTAAAGCCTTTTTTTAATTGTCTTAATTTTTGTAGTTGATTGATCAAATCTTATATGCATTCTATTGAAGTTGTTAGGAATAGATGATATAAAGTATAAATCATTAGTTGAATGACCATTAGGTCTTTGACAAAATATAGGTTTAGATTAATTAATGTTAAACACATTTGATAGGAGTTTTTAATGTTAATTAACTTGAATTAACTTAAAATTAATGTATTTTAGATTTAATTAACCTAAGATAAACTAGAGATTAACTACTTAAGAGAGGTTAGAATTAGTGTAGTTTAATATATTGGATTCAAATGTTAATACCTTAAGAATTTAGCTAACCAAGCTAACTGGGGGAATTAGCATTGAACTCGGTAACTTAACAAGTGTTTAAGCCAATTAACATCTAACCTAATTTGAGTCTTTAATATCTTTTCTATTAGCCTTTTGGTTAAGTCTCTTGGTCTATGTTATCAGTTTCTAATAACTAGAGTAACCTAGAATACTAATGTTAATTAGTGTGCATAGGATATTTACTAACAATTAAATTGAAAATTTCTTAGAATATAAGTAATTTCATTCCTTGTATGGTCGATAACCCATACTCTTTAAACATTATCTTACTTGTCAATTAGTGTGCTTACTAGTTTTTGTAAGAGTCGCATAAGCTCTTTTCAATTTGTCTCATTGTGTATTCATGTTGAAAGGGGTTGACCTCTTTATTATATCATAAATGGATTTGGCACCAATTCTAGTCCTTCTATTTATGGCTAATGTATCTCACTTTTGATTGTTCAAAACTCACTAGTATAAGGGGTCAAAAGAATGTTTACTGCAAGCAAAAACGTATTAACAGAGATACTTAAAAGGCTTCAAATTGGTTACAGTCACATGTGTGATCAGTAAGACTAACCTTGCAACACTTACCAAATTGACTTTTCATCCATTATAAAGCTCTTTGATCCTAAATGCCAAAGCCCTTCAATCAAATGTACATACAACACATGCGAAGGCTAACTGTGCATTTACCATTAGTTTTTTGTTCACAATCTCATAAAAGACTTGTCCAACCTCTGATTATGTGTTCGTTTACTTGGTATTTTCTGTAAAATATTTAGTAAATTGATACATATTTCACCAGATTAGTTATGTTAAAAAACATGACACCTTTAAGGACACCATTCACTTTATTGACCAAATTTATTGTCATATGACCATAACAACAACCCTAGACATTGTATGCTTGAGACTATTGATGCTTGGAAATTACAATTATCTAGTTAGTAACCTTTAGGTGTATATTGTGCAATTTAGCTTATTCATCATCTAACACATGACATGCATATGGGTAACCTATGCAATGTAATCAACGGGGAAAAATTAGCCACATAAAAAGACATTGAGAGTAAATATGGTGATTATTAGCCTTAGAAATTTAAAAATGCATCAATGTTGATGAACTTCTCCTTTAGCCATGCCATCTTATATTTTTTACTGAAGTTGTTAGCTATACAATAAAGGCAAAACACATGTCATGCATAAGATAGTTGCCACTTAAATCGTGGATTTGAAATGGTGGCTAAAATGGTTAAATGTCTATTTGAGATCAAACATGTTCCTTACTTGCCTTTAATTATATGCTTGCAAAGGTTTTACAATAACCATGTCCATAGCTCATGTGTCTCCACATCTATTTTAGCAAACGCAAGGGGCATAACATGTTTATCACCATCATGTGAACTAGCTATTAGCATGGTCTCTTTATACTTCGCATAAAAGAGCATCCCATCAACTTGGACAAGTGGTTAAAAGTGTCGAGGCAAGACTTGAATGTTTAAAAAACCAAAAGGAAGACTGATATGGATTCACCTTCAAAGCTACTTTAGGGACATTTTTTGTCTACAAACTCCATATGTGATCAAGGCATAGAATATTGAATAACAATAATCTATTTGTGCAATAAAGCATATGAGATCTCCTAATTCCCAAAAGTGATAGCTACAGACTGACGTTTACTTTTCACCTTTTCTTAAATGACACCATATATTCGAATGTACTCCATGTCCTTTATATTACTTGGGTAATAAAGACACTTAACTTTTTTAATTATCACTACCCAATGCATGATGATATCATATCGAAATTTAATTTTGGATGATCTTAGGATAACGATGTAAACACACATACATGTAGTCTCCTATATCTTTTGATGTGCTAGTGGACTTCGTTTGCCTTTTGGCATGCCTTAACCCTCTAATTACAGTTGATGCCGATATGAGAGTATTAGTATTTTAGATATTTTTCAGAGGAATAAGACACCCTAAATGTGTCGTATGTCTACATGGAACATATTTTGATTGCACAATGTAAAAATAACTTATCCATATATTGCAAGCCAGTGCCCAACTTTTGCATTGTTGATTAAATTCATAGGATTGGCCATTTTGAAAAATCAAGACCACTTGTAGCTTGCATATTAATATGTAAGTAGTAGGTAGTTGTAGGTTCCTCATACTGGTCCATAAGTGTAATCAGAATGACCTCAATAGGAACCTCCCTATCATGGCCCTCATTGTCAGTGTCTTCATCATCATCAATAATGAGAGCAACACTATATTAATGTTTGTGTTAAATTTGTCTATAATATTATTACTTATGTATTGAGGAGAAAGAAGATGAGTAATGTCAATTGGTGGATGTGATCAACTCAGCTAGGATGTGTGATCCATTGGAAGGGTGAGATAATGTTGGTCATATGTGGGTAGCTGATGTAATGGATCCACCCCTACAAGGTATAAAGTGAACAGGGAGATGTAACACCCCGAAATTAATTAAGGTACTAATCATGGATTAAGATTAATTGAGAATAATTAATAGAGGATAATTGGGCAAGTTAGTGAATAGAAGTTTTGGAGGGATAAATTATTAATATGGGTTAAGAATTTATTTAGGATAGAGATTTACCTCTAGGCCCAAATTAATTAAATCATAATAAGAGGCTAATGGAGGCCCAATGAATTAGAGGCAGACCCAAACTAATTTAATGAGATAGAGGCCCAAGATTTATCTTGTATAGGCTCAATTAAGTGGCCCAATTACTTTTGTGCAGACCCAAGCCTTGAGCTCATTAAATTAGGCCCAAATCCCATTAGACCTTAGCAACCCAATGTGTGAAAACTGGCCCAACAGAATTAAAAACTAGCCCAACAAGCAAAATCTGAAACCTAATTGGATTTGGACTTGGAGCAACCCATGACCTAACCCCTTGACCTAACTTAAACCCATCTAAACCCTAATTGCTTCAGCCACTTTTCCCCCCATTTGCTGAAACACAAAAATAGAAGAGAATTTCGGAGGTGAGGAGAGGAGGCTAGGGTTCTTGACTTAATTCCATCTTTTCTCACATTTGGAGCAAGATTTGGCCAAGGTAATAGTTATACAACTTAATCCCCTCATCTTCCTCTTTAATTTGGTCTGATTAGTTTTTCATTTGGAGAGTTTTCATCATACCCAAGATCTGAAAAGAGAGTGTTTAGGGGTTTTCTTGATGAAATTCGTAGGGTGAGGTTGGGGCTGGTATTTGGTGACTTTAAACCCCCCATTTTGATGCTTTCCTTGTTGGTTTGAGACCCCCATAGCTGATTTATATTATGGGTACTAATTTTATATGAATTTGCTTAGGATTTTGGGTGAAACATTGAGAATTCTGGTGGGAGATACTTGAATCCGAATTTGGGATTTGTGGTGGCTGTTGCAATTGTCTGCAAGTGAGGTAACCGGGGTTTACATTAATTCCATGCATGTATCTGCTTTAATTTTATATTTACTATATATGAATGATTTGAAATGTTGAATGAATTGGTTGGCTATCTGTTGTATCATGATTGGACCTTGTGAGTCCATGGTGGAGCTGTGGTGCGGCTGCCACCCCGTGCATGTGCCGTGATCGGGCACCGGGTTATGATCAAACCCTAGATGCACTGAGCCCTGGTGTGCTCAATGGGGAGTAGGTGCCATGGACGGGCCTCTTCCGGTGTTAATGGCCTTTAACATGTTAAATATATGATTGCTAGTATGGGATAGTAATCATGATAGCCTAATTGTTTCATTTGCTGAAATGACTGATATGATTCTGATATGGATTTTGATTCATGCATATATGTTGATTAAACTGGATTATATGATGGAATTATTTTGGTTACTGAGATTTATATCTCACCCCGTGTTATGGGATCAATATTTCAGGTGAAGGTTCCTCGGGTAAGGATAAGGGTAAGCAAGTGGATGAAAATCCATAAGCTTCAAACTATGGGGAGATGGCTACACTTGGGCTAACTTAGCTAGGATAGATGCTAATTTTGTATTCCTTAATGTATAGCATCATCATGTATCTGCATTGCCAAGTGTAGGCTTGAACATTTGATTTATTGAGAATGTATGTACTAAAGGGTTAGACCCCCTCTTGACTTAGTATTTGATGTATGGATTCATATGATCTGCTGTAAACTTCGTTGACCTATAATATGGTTGTCAATGGAAATGTAACTCTTGAGATATTGGTATGAACCCCTATTGTATGGAACCCCTATTGATTGAGTATTAAAGGATAGTTGCCGGTAATTCATGTATATTCTGTTGCTGCTATTTTATAAACTTGCTAATAGAGGGTAATTAGAGAACGGAAATGGGCATATAAGTTTTGAATTGGTAATGGAAGAATAGCTAAGTAAATAAGGTAGATAAATGCCATTAGAGCCATATAAAATGAGGGGAAGTGACCTTAGAGTGTCCCTAAGAAGAGAAATGGAGTGTAGGAGGCGAAATATAGTGAAACTAGTGACAGAAGGGAATCACGTCGCGGTCAGGAAGGCTTCGCCGCGGCCTAAGAAGTGACAGTGGCGAGGGACGCCGCGGCTTGAGAAATCTCGCCGCGGCGCGGAGTGAAAATAATCGCCCAGGGGGTGACAGAACGTAACCTCGTCGCAGCGCGAGTCGAGAAAATTAATTAGGGAGGTTACAGTAGCAAAACTCGCCACGGCGCCACATAGGTTGGCCGCGGCGCAGGTCCAACTCGCCGCGGCGATAGAAAGTCAGGAAAATTCCCGAGAGCAACTTGGCCGCGGCGCAAGAGTTCTAGGCCGCGGTGCAAATCTAAAAACTCAGTTTTCAAGCTCCAGAACCTAACTTAGCCGCAGCGGGAAAGTTCCAAGTCGCGGAGCAGGTCCCCAAACTCCTATATTTGACCTAGAAACCTTAATTTTAGTAAGGCTAATGTTAGGGAATAGTACGAGTACATTAATGGGATGTTTTGTGGGTTGAAATTGATCAATGGATGAATCATAAACCTTTAATGATGGTATAAACCCTTCTTATGCATGATCCCGTTATGGTTGTTAGTTGATGATCCTAGTAGTATCAAGGTTTAAATTTTCCCTATATTTTCTCAATGTGATTAGTTGCAATGACTCCAAACCTTGATCATTATCTATTAATTGTGTATTTAGCTATAATCACTGATATTAGAAACTAGGGTCGTCACAGGAGACATGTTCATCAGTATCATAACTTAATTGATATGATGTGAGTGTGTACGAATTGCGATCTATTATTGGCTAAGTTTCTACGTTTACATATTATAAGTAATTCAGATGTCCACATACAACTTTGTAAAACCAAGCTATGATGGCTTTTACGAGTGCATACCAAGTAGTGCTAGGACATCATACTCATTCTCTAAGTATAACCCTCAGTACCGCAATAGAGATAGATTACTGGTGCCCTATATATTAATTTAGACATCACACTAGTTTGGGGAAAGTTGTAACTTATTCGAACTAATTCTTTCAACCTTTTTAAAGTAATGTCTTCATCAATTCTCATTATTTTCACTCTTTCACACCCAAATGTCACACTTTAATCACCATTATAAACTTGTTCATTTACATATATGCATGCATATACCTTCTTGCTCATTTTGATTTGCAGAGTAGCATTTAGGCATATAACTATGCATGAATACACAACACAACCCCAAAATGCAATCATTTGTGTATATAAATATGTTATAAAATATTACTATTTTTTTATTATTAATATCATTTATTATTACTATTACTATCACTTAACGTTATTACTTATTACCATTTCCTAATTTTTTTATTATATCATTAATTTTTATCACTAATATTAATTTAAATTGATAATTTTTATTTTGAAAAAGTATTACTTATTTATTTGCTTATTTATTATTTTTCAATTCTATTAGTTATTGTTATTTTCCATTTATTTCATTCGCATCATTTATAGTAAATTTATTTAATAATATTATTAAAATATTTCCATATTTAATTTTTATATTTATTTATTTTATTTATTATTTTTTAACCCCATATGTTATCAATCTTCTCTATTTATTTTTAGTATATAACTTATTATAAAATTAATTTAATAATATTATTAAAATATTACCATTTTTAGTTGTTATTTAATTTTTTAATCTTATTTGTTATTATTCTTTCCTATTTATTTTGATTATATTATTTGTGATTAAATTTTTTTAGTAACAATAAAATATAATTAATAATAATAATAATAATACTACTTTTTATTTTTATTTCCACTGGTTGTTATCATTATTTATTTATTTTTATTACCAGTATTAAAATGTTACCATTTTGAATAATGGTTATTGATATTTATTTATTTACATACTTTTTAATTTTTAAAAAAATATTTATTTATTATTTTCTAATTCTGTTATTTTTTTGTAATCATTTTTGAAAACATAAATTATTTTTATTAATTTTTAAAAAATAATTCTTTATTTTCAAAATAAATATTAAGAATTTATGTATTATTTTAATATTTAAAAATTATTAGTTATTGCTTTTTTTTTTCCTACACAATATTTAAGGCGACATATTTTTAATTTATGATTTTTGACACTAAGGCAAATTTTTTTTACTAATTTTCTAGTGCAAAAATTTCAAACTAAACAAAATTATTTTGTATCACATTATTTACTAAAAATATTAAATATCACATATATCTATACATGATATTGCAAGATTATAACATCAACAAAATAAACATACGGGCCATTAATCACTTTTTCATTCCTTTTTAACATGTTAAGTGTTTTTTTTTAAAGTAATGAGATTACATACTTGACTAACCTTGGATAAACAAAAATAAATCTTTTAAAACATGCCACAATAAACACAATTTCAGAATAATCTAGTAATCGAATGAGATAAACTATAAATTATAAAAACAAGTAAAAGATTATATACAAGATACTTCATTTGAATATTTCACACCACAATATGTTGTAAACAACATTTTAAACATGTTATTCATATAAATATTTAGGACGACATTATTTTGAACTTCTTAACTTTAAACCAGAAAATCAAAGCTGATAACAAAAGTTTTTGGACCTCAGTAACTTTCAACTCCCACAATGCTTCAACTCAAGAGGTAGAATTCTATAATGCTTCAATTCAAGAGGTAAAATATAGTAGTGGGGTAACGAGAAAGAGAGAGGGTGACAAATTTTTCTAGAGTGAAAGTGTGTGTGAGAGTGAGTGGGGATTTATGGGATTTAAGGTGGAGGCAAATTGGTAATTTGGTAACATTTTTTGTAAAAAAATGGATGAATGAGGATGATTTGGATCCATAAAAAATACCATGTAAATCTCACTGGCTAATCACAAGGCACAACATGAACATCTTATCTCCTCCCTTTTTACCTTGATGACTATGTTAGGATCAAAATTGAGGCATCTAAACACTAAAAGCATATTTAGTATATAGAATAGAAAAGGAATGTTTTAGAAAATAAAATTAAAAAAGTAATTTTAATGATAAAAATAACTTTGGTGCTTTTATTTTAAATAAAATAATATTATTAAATAATAGTTATAAGAATATAATAACTATTATACATAGATGATGAATGCAAAGCTGTTAAAACAAAAAAAGCATAAAAATAGTATTGGATTTCTTTCCTTAATATTTCTGGGCACTACTACCGTTAACAAGCCCAAATTTTATCCCCCACGTGCCCTAACTCTGTCATTTGAGAAAGCCCAAAAGCCCAATCATAAGAAATATGCACCAGTTCAATCAATTTCTCTCCCAAATCTATATTGTTCCCTAACATGAAATCCAAGCCGTCCATGACGCTGACCTCTGTGATCCCAGACCAGTGAAACTTTGCGCACACAATTTCCCGTCCGAAATATTGAGAATAGGGACTTGAGCTCATTTTCTTTTCTCTGCTTCAAGCACTCTCGTGCAAATCCTCTTCTTTTCTTTCGGGCTCAATCGCGAAACTGATTGTGGGTTTGGCTTGGATCATCAGGCAACAGGATAGAACGGTGACCCAATCTTTGTTTCGCTCGCCGTTTGTGTGGGGTCGCTTTGCTTAATCTTCGTATCCCAAAGCCCTATTCAAGAGGTGTGATCTTGTTCTTCCTTTTAACTTTTGGAAGTTATTGCTTAGGTTGATGATCAGAAAGGGTTAATCTCAGGTTTATACTTTTGGAGTAGTCGCGGTCTGTTGGTGATATGTATTGAGTGTGGAGTTGAAATTTGAGTGTTTTTTCGAAGTATGAGCATGTGTTACTTACAAATATTGTCGTTGTTCCTCTGTTTTTATAATCTGATTTAGTACCGATTTGATGGCAAGTCCCATTTCTGTTTCTGGAGTGATGAATGGGAGGAAAATTTTTAATGTTTGCTAATATACATACATACATATATATATATATATATATATATATATATTCTCTAGCATCTATTATTGGATTGGATTAGTGATATATTTTGAGCTTGTTTTGCTTCGAGTTCAATGGCTGATTCCCATATGTGAATATCGTCTTGGCAATAGCTGGTTTCATGTGTGCATTTATCTGCCTCTTTGGTTTTGTTCTTCTCCCTTTCCTTATGAGCAAATGTGTTGGCGTGTTGACATTGTACTCTATGGTGGCAGTTGGATAATTTTTTTCCTTTTTCTTTTCTTTACTATGATATTGTATGCTGTTCTGTCATCCACTAGGTCAAAATATAGGTGGAACATCATCAGTTTCTAGATGCTTCAGTCGGTTCTTCTTGGTTAACTGTTTATTCTGTGATTGAACAACAACTCTTGGTTAGTCACATGATTTCTAGTGCATTATGTTGATACTTGATTATTGATTTTCATTAGTGACTGGCTGGTGGTTTGATTTTGGTATGTAAAGTTTGAGATTCAAAGTTTCTGATTTAGATAATGGCTTCATGATGTAGGACCAATAAAGGAAAAAGGAAGAGGAGGAAGAGATAGGGAGATAGAGAAATAGAGGAGGAGAGGTAAAAGGGAAGAAGAGGAAGAAATGAAGAGAGAAAAAAAAAAAAAACTACTCATATTTTATTAAATCACCAAGTTGAAAGAACAGTCCACAATTAAGGGTTTATAAAGGAAACTTAAAGCACCTGCTTAAAACATTAAAGAAATAGTACTAAAGAGTATCCCTATGTTAAACCTTAAATAATGGCTTAATTCCAGATTTGCAAATGGTCACCCATATCACTTCTAAATTTTGTTGAGGTTGTGATTTAGATTGAAAGATCATTTGATCATACAATCCCACCTAGAAAAACAATCTCAATCAGGATAGGATCAAGATCCAAAACTCAGATCATCGGATTGTTTAATCTTATGTGATTGTGATCCTGAAAATTTGCTTTTATATACATGTATATAAATTTCAAAGCGGGAAGGTGGAATGCATCATTCTGGCTTTAAATCAGCTATCCACACCAGAACTTAGGGTATTAACCTGTAATATCCTCCCCAAAAATGCAATTACAAAATCTCAGGAGAGAACTTGGGGGAAGTTAGAACCAATTCCTTCTCCTGAGATTTGAGAGGCCCAAGCCAAATGCAGATTTTCTTCCTTACATGCATTTTTGTCCCCTTGGTTTTTTAATTCTGCTGCGGTAGTTTCTGGTTTTTGGACAAAGAAATTTTAGAGAAGACGAGACTTGGTTTTGCTTCCTTCTGCGCATCTCTGACTCCATGGCAAGAAAGCTTGTGTTTTGAAGACAAGTGCGTGTCCAAGCAGGGTGTTTTTATATTGAGTGGGGGACAACAACTATTCTTATTTATAATTTAGTGGAATGTGGACGAACATTATACTATGTCTGATTTCTGGCTTGTATGAGTTAAGATAATTTTTTTTTTCCTTCTAGGTCAATTAGAGATATAGTAGATGATTTTTATTGTGCAGGGAATTTATGTTGACTGTAATAATGTGTTTTTGGGGTCAAATTTTGATATTATTATGCTTACTCATGAATTTTTTTTTTTGGTAACTATATATATATATATTCTATTAAGTGTTAGGATCTTATGATCCTAAGATTTGATCTTTTTGACCCCCTAGCTGATTCTTCGTAATCTCATCTTGACAACCTTACTCCTAATATTCTTTTCTCATTCCTCATCACTTTACATAATCATTTAAGAATTTGTTTTGGTTGTCTGTAAGGTGGTTTAACATTGTGTGGATATGCTTTGGTGGTTATTGATGAATGTCTATGATAAGGGATCTCTTAAATGGAGCTTGACTTTGAACTGCTATCTTCTAGAAATAATCTGACTGGTGTGCTTCTCAGGTTGGGTGATTGAGTTGTTTGGATATTACTTTTTGTCCAATCAAAGTCTGATTCTGTTTGATTGCTAGTCATTAGTTTTATTGATTTGCGTGATTTTGATTTAAGCCAAAATAAAGTTCTGCTTTTAAAATTTTTCATGAAGAGATTGTACTGTTGAATTGGGAAAATTTAAGTTGCTGGTTGTTTGTTAACTAGAAGCATATTTTGTTACATCAACTGGGATCCTCATTTGGTGGCAGGTGTTATTCATCATGGCCTAGAGTAATGAGCTGATGGACGTCAGACTTAGTGTGCATCTTTGATAGTGATCAGAATTTGAGCATTATCTGTGACTTCTTTTTGTTATGGTTGGAGCGATTAATAATTGAGTTCTGTGAAAACTCTATATTGTCTTTTGGAGCTTCTATTCTTAATGAATAATTGATTAACATTTGGAATGCAAGTGCTCAATCTATACACTTAGAAATAGACAATTTAAGTTGTGGCGTATACATGATTGAATATTAGGAAATGGTAATTAAGAGAACTCTCTGACTCATTCTTATCATATAGAATTTGTAAGTATTGTGTGTGATAACTTTGCAATCTTTTTGGATTTGATTTCTTTATTCTTTGAGGGATTTTTTTTTATTTTTTATGTAGATGTTATTATGTCGTACTCTAAATGTTCTATTATAATGGATTGCACTGCAAGAAGTGGATAACTGCCATATACTGCATTAGAATTAAAGAGAAAAGAAAGCTGAAATCTATCAAATATTTTTCTAGTATACTTGAGTTTCATTTTGTTACATATCTTTTTCTTTCCCCTAATGAAATTTTCTTGTCTCCATTTGAATAGAACCATGGCCAGTACTGCTACTGTTGAACGTGATCGCAAGGAACCAATTAATGAGCAAGTGGTTGCAAATATGTATGCTGCTATGAGAACTGAACTCAATCAAATTTACTCAAAAATCACTGAACTCGAAATGGAAGTCAGTGAGCACTCATTGGTTATTAATGCCATTCAGCCGCTTGATCCATCTAGACGATGCTATCGCATGATTGGAGGGGTGCTGGTGGAGAGAACCATCAAAGAGGTCCTGCCTGCAGTGCAGCGCAATAAAGAGGGCCTTGAAGAGGTTATTGCTAGGCTTAATGAGACATTGGAAAAGAAGAAAAAGGAAATTGCTGAATTTGAGGCTAAATATAAAATCAGGATAAGAAAGGCAGACCCAGATGACAAGGACGATAGTGGCCGGAAGGAAGGTTCTGCTCAAGGAGTTCTTGTAGGCCCTGCTAGTGGAAGTGATTAATAGTTTTTACCCCTGGAGTTAACTGGGTGCAAGCAATCTGAATGTTTGTCTTTTTAGGGATCATTTTACAACAAGTATTATTTGATAGTTTGGTTGCTTTAATCTTAAGTAGACTGTTTGTGATTTTATATTGAGCAAATCTTGAGTGGGAAACTGATCTTCACAGGGACAAGTGTTCGCTGTAGATTTTTGTATGCAAGACGAGAGCATAATATCATGACCTAGTGATTTTCTTTCTCATATCTGCCATGTGTTTTCTTTGTCATTTATAGTGTCACTATTATTATGAGGGCTTATTCTTTTGGCTTTCAAATCTTAAACCAAACCAATCAGATTTCTAATATGTTGAATCTATTCGGTTTCCTTTTTTAATGACAGTACCATGCTTAATTAAACCATTAGTTTGGTTCCATTGGTTGAGTTGGTACCTCTCCTTGTTAGTCGAGCAATTTCATACCCTATCTTTTGAAGCAAGCAATTGAAGACATTTCTCCAGCTGATAGCATATTCGTAGAAAAGACCAATCTATCTTATATCCTTCCTGCATTAAGTTACCAGTTACCTAATATGCCCAGCTGGCTCAATCCTCTCCCTATTGGTCTTAGTCAACTGCTGGGTCAGGAAGCCTTTCTACCAGACACGAGATAGATGTTTCAAAGAACAAGACTCTTTTCGAATAAGCCAAATCATCCTTGTACAAGTTAGAATTTTAGTTCTTTTAGAATGGTATCTCATTAATGTCCAGGAGGGCCTTCTTAGCCCTCCACTTAAGCTGGAGGGCAGAAAAGGCTCAAAGCCAATCCAAGGAACTGTGAAGCTTCATAGGATCTTTCTGCCTAAGTGTTTGGTTTTGTCTTGTTTTATTTTTTTTATTTAGGTTTAATTAATTTAAATCATAATTGATTTAAGATTTATTTTTAAAAAATTATGTAATAAAGAGTTTTTCCCCTCATTTTTATAACTCAAAACACTGAACAAATTTTATGAAAATAGATATAAAATGGTTAATTAATTCAAATTAATTCATTTTCTGGCTGAAAGTCAAATCAAACTGATCATTCTACTTCGTTTTTAATAAATTTGGATCCATTTTTCGATTTTAATCAATTTTATTCACTTGTATTTATTGTTTATATTTTTCCTATTTGTTTACTATCACCTCAGGTATAATGTTTTCGTTTAAAGTTTGCCTTGGTAAACACTGTGCAAAAGCAGTGTTGGATGAAAATTCAAAGACTGCGGCTCTGAATCATGATCCGTTCTGCGTCGAAATGTTAAAACACACACAATGATATGCCGATTAATGAAATTAGCAGTAACTCATGCAAAGCATGAGGTGTTTAAATCTTTATTCTTGAAATGATCAATTCTTGTAATCTTTAATAACAGTATTTGATTGATGTTTAAATCACTCAATAGTTGTTTTTGTACAAAATTACTTATATATGACGACCATATATTTTAAGTATTAATATAAGATGTTTTAAGTATAACTTAAATTTATAAAGCACTCTAAATATATATAATTATTTTTAAATTTAGTAAATTTATCAAAGCTAGATATAATCATAAAGCAACCCAATACCTATATCCAGTACTTAAAAAAAAATTAACTTTTTATTAAAGAATATTTACGAAAAAATTGTTTTACATGATTAGTTTTTCATATAACAAATCCAAACATCATCTTTTGAATAAAAAATATTTGTTAACATATTATTTTACATTATCAATTTTCCATCAAGTATAGATCATAGATTATAGATAATAGATATGTACATGTTTCTATCTTATCTAAGGATGAATGATTTCATTTGTTAAGCATTGTGTCCAGGGATAGGCTCTTTATACCTTGCCACATTGTAACTTGGGAGAGATAAGAAGATAGAAGCTAAACTGAGCAATACCAATTGGTATATTAGTAAACCTATGCAATAAAAGATTAAAATAACTAATAACCTATCATGAAAAGATAAGAAAAACATATCGTTGGTGGCATATGTAAAAGAGAAACATAAACGTCAAACATCAAGAATTATTTGGTATTGAAAAGTGAAAAGTAGATTTAAGACCAAATACATCTAACAAATTACAGATATCAAATTAAATTTGAAGTAAGAGGCAATCGCTTGGTGAGTATCATATATACATGTTTTTTCTGAAATAAAATTGAGTAATTATATTCAAATTATTTGATTTTTATGTATTTTTTATATGATTAAATTAGGCATAGGAAAAGTGGAAAAGCACAAGAGAATTAATAAGAAATCAGACATTTTAAGTAAGGAATAAAAGCAAACTATGATCGTGAGGATGAGCATGTGAAAGAGGGAGGTTCTGGGTAATTTATGGGCTTACATGGGTTGGACATGTAAACTTGCACAACTACATGCGAAAGCCTTGCATTAATGAATTACTAGAAGGCAATAGGAGCAAGTCATGTAAATGGGTAATTTTGCCATAGGGTGCTCGTCCTTGACTAAAATTAAGACCTTTTGTGAGGTAGTTTTGAATTTCTAAAGGAGGAGGCATAGAAGAGACCAAGAGACACAGAGTGCATGCAAAGAACACTTGAAGGAAAGCTTTGGAGATGTATTAGATATAACATGGGATTTAAAGCTCATTTTGAGGAATTGTTGACTTTAACCAATTTATTTTCTCTTTATTCTTTTCTAACTTCAATCTATGAATATGTTTTCATCCTTTATTCCTTTGTTGTTGATTAACATCACAAGTAACCAAACTTTTAGATCTGGACTTCATAGGAACATATTTACTAATTAAATTGATTTTATAATACTCTTGTGACAATTTCTACTGAACTAATATATTACTCTTTTATAATATTTATAAATGGTTGACTACTATTCATCTGATCATTGTAAGAGGATTGAGAAGTCTATTACAGTGTAGATCATTAGAGTAATAGACTTAGATAGTAATTTTATAGAGAGATGAGTTATATTTGAGGGCTTGGAGATAGCATTGAATCCTTTATATTTATACTCATACTAAGTATGTGATCATGAAAGTAAATATAAGCTTAGTATGAGTAAGTGACTTATCTCGAGAGGAAATTTCACTCCCATTAGTAGGATTATTGTTAATTCAATTGGAATTTATTGCAAGAATTTATTATAAATGAAGTTTAAAAAAGTAAACAGAGGATTATAAATTTTAGAACTTTATTATTCATACATGGTGAATATTTGGCAAGTGAATTTGTTGTCTTTAATTTTATTTTTCACTCAATTTTAATTTCAATTAGATAATTTAGATAATAAGATAAATTTTGATAATTGATAGTTAATTTCTTTCCACATGAAAACAATATTATACTTGTCAACTTATTATTTGTACAACCTATACACTTGTGGAATCATTTATAACAAGTTTTTGACACTATTGTCGAGGAAAGTAATTCAATATCAATTGAAAGTTTTTCTTATTAATTTAGATATTTTGTTTTTTCCTTAATTTCTTTTGTTTTTGTAATTTGTGACTTGGTCAATATGTAGGTTTCTCTTTTCAAGTATTCTAGCATAATGAGTCACTTATCTGGTGTTGTTTTTTTAGAGTTTGAACCTAAACCAGAATGCATTCTTCATTCTAGATGTAAGCAGGTAGAGGTGGCACACGAACCTTAACCAATAAATCAACAAGAGGATTTAGTAGAAAATGTACCTCAACCAATCAAATCTGCTCTTAATCATCTTCATTGACTAGTGCGAGACTATGCCATGCTAGATGCACATGAATTGAATAATAGTATCTTAGCTTGACAATTTTGGCTATTAACTTTGAGATTAAATTAAGGATGATTCCAATGATATAATAAAATGAATTTGGAGGAAGAGTCCTTAAAAATCCCAATACACACTTGATAGATTTATAAGGATTTGTGATACCATTAAGATGAATGGGATCTCCACTAATGCAATTTGACCCAAATTGTTTCCATTCTCTTTTAGAGATAAGGCATCCTTATGGCTTGACTCTATGCTAGTTCATTCTTTTTCAACATGGGACAAACTTTCACAAGAATTTTTACTAAAATATTTCCTACTAGACAAAACAATAAGATTGAGGAGTGACATTCATAACTTCTTTTAGTGTGATGGGGAATCTCTATAAAATGGTTGGGAGAGATTCAAGGATTTGCAAAGATATTATCCACATCATAATATTTAAGATTAAGTGCTTATGCAGATTTTCTGTATTAGGCTTGAGCATCCTTTCAAGGTTAACTTAGATGTTGTAGTTGGCCAGTCCTTACATGCCTTAGATACTAAGGAAGTAGTAGATATTATTGAAGAAATGACTCAAACCACTATAATTGGTTGAGTGATAGACACAGAAGAGTAGCCAATTTGATGGGAATGGAAACCATTCATGTATTGAACAATAAAATTGATTATAAGTTTAATTTGCTTATGGAGAGGTTAGATTAGATAAGTGTCAATGTAGTTTTAAACTTTCCACCCTACTCTAGCTGTGAACTTTGTGGTAGTAACTATCCATATAATCAATGCTAGCACAACACTTCAAGATCTTGTGCCATTGATCAAGTGCAACATATATCCAACAATTCAAGACTTCAAAATAATTCTTATTTATCAACATATAATCTTAGATGGTGCAATCATCCCAACCTTTCTTGAGGAAATTAAAAGCAAAATCATCTAGGAAATTTAGGACATCAGGGTGGATCATAGAGACTGACCTTCTAGCTTAGAACTAAAAAGATTCAATTTTGGAATGAAGGCCAATAGTCTTAGGAAGACAAATTTGAAAAAATTTGTAATGTGACTTCTAAAAGATTTGAAAAGTTGGAATCAATGTTGGATCAATTGGCCACTTGTAACAAAAATTAAGACATGTAACTGGGACAATTAGTTCACTAAATACTAAAGCTTAAAGGCATTTGCCTAATAAAACTAAAATTAATCTTAAGGAACAATGTAAGTTAGTTACATTGAAAAGTGGGAGACAATTGGGCAAGACTTTTGTTTAAATTGAGCATTCCATTAAGCAAAATGATGTGGTTAAGGAGACACTAGATAGTAATCCCATTTAGATTAGAGATGAAAAGGAAACTACTAACCCACCAATACTGGGACTGGTCAAGACATACATGCCTTCGATCCCATTTCCTCAAAGGCTAAAATAGCAAAAGCTAAATAAGTAGTTTAACAAATTTTTAAATATTTTGAAATAGCTTTACTTAAATATCACTTTTGCTTATGCTTTAGCTCAAATGCCAACTTACGTAAAGTTTTTCAAGGAGATCTTGTTAAGCAAAAGGAAGTTGGAAGACTATTTTACTATTGAACTCATTAAGGAGTGTAGTGCCATCATCTAAAAGAAGCTACCTTTTAAGCTTGCAGACCCATAGAGTTTTTCAATTCCTTATGTCATTGGTGATGTCTTTTTCAATCATACATATGTAATTTAAGAGCCTACATGAGTCTAATGCCTTTATCTATTTGCAGGAGGCTTGGCCTGGGTAAATTAAAGCCTACAAATATGACACTACAGCTAGTAGATAGATTAGTCAACAACTAGTAGGAATGTCAGAAAATGCCTTGGTAAAGGTCAAGAAATTTCATCTCTTAGTAGATTTTATAGTTTTGAATATAGAGGAAGACATAGTAATGCCATTGACTTTGGATTTACCATCCTTAACAATAGTTGGTGCTAATATTGATGTGAGGAATGGAACATTACATACAACAAAAAAACCTTAAAAGAATTCCTTAAAGTGTGTTCATCTTGTGTTGCAACCTTTAAGGAGGAAAATAAAGTAATGACAGCCTCTATATTTCTAGTAAAAGTGACAATCCTTAGTCATTCACTACAAGGTTACAATATTAAGAAAATAGCTTTTTATGGCGCCAATACAAAAAGGAATAAACCTCCAAGTGTATTTAAGGATACTGAGTAACAGTTAAAACTTTATTTGTTTTGGAAGGTAATGAAGAAAGTGGCTACTTGCAACTTAGACATTCTCTAACCTTGGAGAACTTTAAAAGTCAAGCTAAAGGCTCTAAAGTAGGATTATTTATTTTCCCTTATCCTTTAGTTTAGTTAATAGTGTGCATTATTTTGCTCTTGATTTTTTCCTTTTGGTTTGTTAGGTACCATGTTCACGGCATGCACATCGATAAGCCATGTCAAGTTACATGCTTGTGTGCTACACCATCTTTAAAGTTGTGGCTCACATGAGCAAGCCATGTCCACTCACACGTGTGTGGCCATTAGCTGCAAACACTCTATATAAACTTAAGGCTCACACGAGTTGATTGTGTCCATTTACATGGCTATGTACTACATCTTCATTCTTCCATCCTTTTTCACTTGTGGGGGACATGGGCTGGTTGTGTCCATAAACACAACTATGTTTGCCACAATAAGAATTCCAAAAAAAAAAAAAAAGCAAGCAAATAGCACAAACCCTACCTAAAATAACCACATATTTTAGTAGCCCATTCTAATTAATCCCATTCCATCAAATCCACATCTATTTTCAAGTCTATATCCACTTTCACCACCACCACCTGAGTGTTGTCTCCCTTTCCTTTTATTTTATGTCCCTTATATTTTAACTTGTATTTCTAACTATCTTTTGTATTTTTGTATTGATTTTTAAAATCAACTGATATTTTCTTTTGATGTACTGCGAATTATCTTGTGGATTTCTTTACTTTATTGATCTATTTTAAATCTTCTACCAATCAATTAGCCTTTCTATCTTTATGCTTCTAGTGAAATTGTAGTGATATTTAAGGAGTCTTCTAACCCCTTAATCATTAATTGCATTACTTTTTTGCATTGAGGACAATGCAGTTTGGGAGAGGATTGATTTGAAAGGATTCTATTGTCTCTAAATTGAGTAAACTATTTTTTTTCATATTAAGACTAATTTTACTAAATTTTTTGCAAATAATGCTTAATGAATATCTAGGTTGTAAAAAGTAATTTGTTGTTATTTAAACTGCTAGAATTAAGGTGTAGTATGCTATAAAATAAAGTTAAGCAATTTTCTTATTTAATAGTATATTGAAATAATGCTTTTTACACAAAAATTAAGTAGTAGAAGTATAGATGAGTATATGATAGATTTTCAAATTTCTCCTCTTGAATTATGTTCAATTCATGTAAAATTTTTTTTTAATTTATATCTAATTACATGTGACTAATAAAAGGGAGTATCACTTATTTGCAAGAACTTGTAGTGAGTTGAGTTAGACCACCCACAATGAAAAAAAAAATGAAAATGAAATATAAAACACACTCATTGAAAAAAAAAAAAAGAATTGATATTTTTATAGAATTCTTGTTTTTTTTTAATTAAACCTAAAATGAGATGATCTTTTTTCTTTTAAATTTATGCACTATTCAATTATATTGGCTACTAAATTTGGATGATTATGCAAGGTATTTGTGGATAGAAATGAAAAGAAAAGAATGTGTTTACTTTTTATGTTTACTTGATATTGTACCAATTTTTGAATTTGGTCAATGTGATTGATTGAGATTTACATTTGATAACTTAACATTTATTTAAGTATCATAAGCAAAATATGCACATACTTAACAGATTATATACTTTGCTTAAGGACAAGCAGAGAATCAAGTTTGAGGAAGTTTGATGAGGGTTAGATAAAAATGTTTTTCCTAAAATTAAATTAAGTAATTAAATCCATATTATATGATTTTTATGTATTTTTTATGTGATTTAATCAGGTACAGGGAAAGTGGAAAAGCATGGGAGAATCAATAAGAAATTAGGCATTTTTAGTAAGGAACAACAACTAACCTTTCTTGGTGAGTACGGGTACGTGGCTCTGAGCAATCCATAGGCTTACACAGGTTTACATAGCCATGTGCCAAGTGAATTACTAGAAGGCAATATAGGCAAACCATATAAATGGGTGATTTTGACACGGGTTGCTCATGTTCGACTAAAATTGGGGCTCTTTTAAGGTAGCTTCGAATTTTTTAAAGGAGGAGGTAGAAAAGAGACTAAGAGATGTAGAGTGGATGCAAAGAACACCTTGAAGGAGAGCTTTAGAGATTTATTGGAGACATGATGGGGGTTTGAAGCTCTTATTCACATATTGTTCACTTTAGCCAATTTGTTTTCTCTTTACTCTTTTCTAGCTTTCAATATATGGATTTGTTTTCATTTGTTATTCTTTTGTTGTTGATTAAAACCATGAGTAGCAAGACCTTTGAATTTAGAGTTTAAATGAACTTATTTACTAATGACATTGATTTTAGAATACTCTTGTGACAATTTCTATTGAAGTAATCTATTACTTCTTGATAATGTTTACGAATGGCTAGCCAATGTTATGAGAGAATCAAAGGTCGACTATAGTGTAGACCATTAGAGTAATAAACTCAAATAGTAATATTATAAAGATATGAGTTACATTTGAGTAGCTCACGAATATTTGCATTGAATTTTTTATTTATAATAAGTTTATACGAAGTATATGATCATTAGAGTAGACATAGGCTTAGTATAAGCATGGTGACTTATTTTAAGAGGGGAATTTCACTTATATTAGTATGATTGTTATTAATTAAAGTGGAATCAATTATAAGAATTCATTTTGAATGACACTTAAAGTAAATAGAGGATTTTAAATCCTAGAGCCTTATTATTCATACATAGTCAGTATTTGTTAAGTAAATATGTTGTCTTCAATTTTATTTTTACTTAATTTTAATTTTAATTGGATAATTTAGATACAACAACAATAGTAACAACAATAAGAAGTTTTTTTTTCTACTAAGTAGGGTCAGTTACATGGATCAAATAATATTATAAAACTATATTATGAATCATATTTTTAAATAAACTATTTAAGTTTAAATCCTTCTTAATAGTTTCACTTATAGTTTTTCTGAGTCTTTTTCTACCTTTAACTATTTGATTACTTGACGATTGTGTCGTACAATCTCAAATAAAACTAGGTAGCAAAATAAATTCTATAGATAATGGTGCAACCTAGGTCATTTTCCCAAGGAGTCTTTGTGCCTTAATTTGTTGTGAAAGAGTATTCTAAGTATTACAAATTGGAACTTGTTTTAGGGGTTTTGAAATGCTAGAATTTAATTAAACTAAATTTAATTGACAAGAATAAAAAACTTAAGACTAAAATGAAGTGAACAATTAAGAAAGTATGATAGCTAACCTTGTATCGGACTCCCTAGAATTCAATTATCCTTGCTCTCTTTTTAGTATACTAAATTTGGATTTAATTTCTTGCTTATTAGTGTATTTCCCATAAAAGCTCTTGAATGACTATCCAAGATTCAATTCATCAATTATTCAAGGAATTTCTAACCACAAGAAACCTTGAAAAATTAATTAATTAAATTGAGTACAAGAACACACTATAATCAATCCCAATTGATCAATAAAATTCACTGCACAATTTACTTAGGATGCTAATTAACTAATTAGATTAATTAATTCCTTAAACAATTAATTGCACAAAAATTTTAGTTACTTAATCCAACAACCATTGCATCAATTAGCCTAAAATCAAGAGGAATTTAAAAGTAATTTGCTCAACATAAATTCTGGAATTTTCACAAACATGTAATGATCACAATTAACATTCCAAAGATCAAATTATACTCAATCTATAAAACAAACCAATCCAATAATTTTCAACAATTAAATTCTTAAATTAATAAACTAGACCTAATCAAATTAATAAAAGAATTAATGCTAGAATTAAAAGAGTAAGCAAAGAATTTTTATCCGATTTGGTGAGAAAGTGTGAAGCTCAAATCTATATCTGGGAGTTTCTAAGCTTTAGCTAGCCACTATGGATGATTCAAGCTATCATGGAGAATTTAATTAGAAAAGAATCAATGGATTGAGCAACAACTATAGATAATCCGATGAAAAATCCTTCCCTCGTTCCTGGAGCTCCCTCGTATTTTACGTTGTGTTCCCTCTATTATTTTTCCAGCTCGCGTTAATCCCCCCTGATGAATGCTTCAGCGTTTTTCCTAAATCCTCACATGCCCCTCAGCTCGCATTTTCTTGTTGAATGCCTCACACTGTATGCATTTTTTTTCTTCTCCCAGCTCACGTTTTCATTAATACATGTCAGCCTTTTTTATTTGCAATGATTCCCACGTCAGCCCATAGCTTCATTTACATCATTTCCACATGATCTGTAACTTCTAATCCAGCTCGTGCAAGCTTCTTCATCTAGCCCAGCACGAAGAACTTGAGCTTTCTTCTTGTCAGCTTTGCATGTGTTCCATTTATTTATTTAGCTACGTTGACTTTCCACTCGAGCTGTATGCATCTCTCTTCATTCAACTCATTTCTTTTCACACCACCACATCTTGCTTCTTAGCTAGAACCCGTGGCTAGCTGCATGAATTCGTAGCTTTTTCTTCTCACACACACATGCCTTCTCACATTTTAGAGCTTTTCCAGAAACTTCAACTCCTTTTCACATCATTTCTGATGTCTTTTTTTCTCTTTTCATTCAGCTTCAAAAGCTAGTAACTTCCTATGTGTTCAGCTCCTTCAACTCTTCCTTCATTCACTTGCATGCTCTATTTTGCTCACATAACTTCTCCTCCTATATTTACTGCTGCCCCATGTCAACTCCTTCATCTTTTCTCACATGGAATCTCTCACATGCACATTTTGCGCAGCTCAAGACTGCCTCATGCTCGTGTGCATCTTCATAGAGCTTCTTTATTATCTTTCCCAGCTAGAAGTAATGAATGCAGCTCTCTCATACTCTGTAAAAAATGTGGCTTGTTCTGCACTTGTCTCCATGTATGCTGCTTCTTCTTTTGTTTACTTTCACGTCACTATTCCATGCACTTTGGACATCATTCTTCCACGTTCATGAGCTTGCATTGCTTCTTCAATGAGTGGATAGCTTGGTTAAATGACATAGGATTCGTGGCAGCTTGAGTGTGTGGATGTAGAATCTATACCCAAGCTCTTTTCCACGTGGAATCCAAGTCTCCTTCTCCTTTCAGGTAGTGGCACATTCTGCTTCTTGAACCCTTCACATTGCTTCTCTCGAGCCTGTAGCTTACCCATGCAGCTTAAACTCTTTATGTAGCTCCTCACGTGTTCCTTCATGCATCTTCTTCTCACATGCAGCTCTGTTCTAGCTTCTTCATGCATTCTATCTTCATCTAAACTTCAGCCCATCTAACTCGTGGCTAGTATATGATTGTGTTCTGTTAGTGAAATAGAGTGAAGTGATGGAATGGACTCGTGCCTCCCTTCTCAAAATAACCTTCCATATTTTCTCTAACATTAAGATTTAATTTGCTCAAAGTTTGCACAAAAACAATGGAGACAATTAAGTAGGAATAATCTTACAAAATTATTTAAACAAATTTATGCATTAAAACTAATAATTTTGCAATTTAATTCCTAAAATACTAAAATGATCAATAAACTCAATTATCCTCCAATTGAAGTCCCTTAAGCCAAAATTTATAATCAAAAAGCCTAATTAGAAGAGGAAAAATATATGAAAATTAGCAATTATCACTACTCTTTATCTGATTTACTCTCTTTGTTAAGGCTTCTACAGGTCTTCTCTATATATGTCCAAACTATCTATGGTGTGATTGTACAATCTTTTGCACAATATATGTGGCCTTAACTTTCTTTTTAATGCATTCATTTATAATTCTATCTTGTCTAGTGTATCTACTCATCTAACATAACATTCTTATCTCTACAACATTGAGCTTATTCTTTTATTGACTTTTTATTATCTAACACTTAGTCCTATATAACATAGCAAGTCTTATAGCTGTGTGAAAAAATTTAACTTTAAGTTTGAGTGGTAATATCTCTTATCATAAATAACACTTAAAACACTCCTCCATTTTATCCACTCTACGTGTGATTTACATCTTCTTCTATTTTCTTATCATGTTGTATTATAGACCCAAGATACTTAAACCATGTGACTTGTGATATGGTATGTTATCTAATTTTCATTTCTATACTAGAATTAGTGTACTTTTTGCTAAACTTACATTTCATATACTTCATTTTACTTTTTCTTAAATAGAATCCATGTGTTTCCAAAGCTAGTCTTTAATCTCTAACTTCTTATTTATTTTCTTTCTTGACTTTTCAATTAGGGCTATATCATCTGCAAAAAGTATACACTGTGGCATCAGGTTTTAGATATATTCAGCTAGTACATTTAAGATTAAAATAAAAAATAGGGGCTCAAAATTAACACCTAATGCAGACCTATGGTTATTAAAAAATCTCCTGTAGGCCTATCTTTTGTTCTCACACTAGTTGTAATTCCATCATACATATCTTAGATTGTTCGAATATAAGTAATATGAACTCTTTTTTTTTTTTTTTTTTCAGAGCCTTCTACAAAACTTTTTTTGGCACCCTATTATATGCTTTCTCTAAACTGATGAACACCATATGTAAGTCTTTTTTATTCCTTTAATATCTCTCTATCAATTATTATAGCAAATAGATCACTTCTATAATCGACTTTCCAGTTGGATAATTTAGATAATATGATAAATTTTGATAATTGGTAGTTGATTTCCTTCTTCATGTGAATGATATTATACTTATAAATTTATTACTTGTATAACTTGTACAACTATGGATTCATTCACAAAACTGCTTTTTAAACTTCATTCTAGTACTTAAACAGTACACTGAAAGCCTCAATCTAGAGTGGTAAATAAATTAGTTCAAACTTTGAATACACATGAAAAATTAATTATATATATATGTATATATATATACATATATATATAATAGTATTAGCCTAAGTCTTTACAATTGTCACATTATTTGCATTTTGGTAGATCTTATAAAATTACACCACGACACACACTCACATAGAAAGATAGTATTTCACAATAACATAACATTTTTCTTTATATGCCAAATAATGAATGTTCACAAAACTAGAAAAATGAATGTTTAACTATGACATATATGGAAAACAGTCAATGATGGGCACCTAGGTGAGATGGATAACCCTTCTCTAAAAGTTAGTTAATGAGTTAGGAGAACCATCTTATTTAAGTAGCCATTTGAACATCTCATATTACTCAATGTGAGATTTTGTTATCCTATACTACCATGGCCTATACTAGTCAACCAGTTAGTCTAATCCTACCAAATAGGTAATTTACATTACGAAAATTTTTCTTTCTCAATCACTTTCTATTTGGTTAAGATACTATTCTTTTCTATCATAGTTGCTCTTTATGAAGTAACTTAATTCAAAGGATGTACTAGGCCATTTGAATCATGTTCACTTGCTAAAAAGAAATTAAATGCAAAGAAAAAAGAAATATCACTTTAAAAGAGCAAAAATGTTTCTTTTAATCTTTTTGTAGGAAGGAGGAAGGTTTTTGTCCTCTTAATATTCCTCCCTTGAACTTTTTCCTTTAGTAGCCTATCACTAAAAAATAAAAGAAAGAAAAGTTAGTCATATACAGATCTAAAAATGAAGAAAAATCCTTGAGAATTAAATAGTAATACTTAAAACCCTTAAACACAAATTTAAAGCATTGCTAAGAAAATAAGTTTTTTAGTATATATATCATGATTAAATTTAAAGTACTACAAGAATCCAAAGGATATAAAATGTAAAAATATTCTTTATAATAGCATACAAATACTCTTAGCTTTATTGTATATAAAATTTTAGCCACGAAATAAAACGACTAAAAATGAGATCACTTAAAGGAATTCAAACTATATCATTCCTCCACTAACCAACCATGTCAATTTTGTTGAATTTGAAGGTACATGTATATTAATACAACCAAGGAGATTGTTATAAGCAAAAATGTTGCTATCTAGAAGAATTAGAAAGCAATGAGATCAATGAAATAAAATCCAAAACTAAGTTTCTCGAGACATGCACTTATGACAATCTGAACACACAAATGATCAATAGATATTTAATTACAAAGCAATATTCTATAAAAATTATAGGTAGATCACAAAGTAATATATTAGATTTAATCATTAATCCTTCCTATAAGGAAAATGCAAAACTACTTGAAGTTACAAATGTAAGCATAATAATTCTTAAAGCCATCCATATAAGACTTATTTATAATACATCTTGTTATATATATTAACTAGTGAAAACTCAATGGTTAACTAAATTTATATGCTTCTCCAATGAATTTCTCTTCAATGAATAGAGATCATGAAGTATGCACATTTTATTTAAAATGGACCATTTCACACCACAACTAAAATAAAAATGCAAGCTAATTATTCTTTTAAAATCTAGAAAGTAATTGCCATTTGAACCAACCCACTAAAGTGATGTTATCCTTATGCTTCCTTTGAGATTATATTTTTATTTACTATTTTCAAGTTTAGAAATGATTTTAGTTGCGTAATAAATAAAATTTTGATGTTAGATTGTCTAAGTAGGCTCAAAAGTGAAATAAACTCATATGATAAAGCCAAAGCTTGGAATTATTGTGTTGAACAACTAAGCAAATAGGAAAACAATAATATACTACAACTGGCCATTCTTTTATAAAATTCAATGCACCAAAAATCACAAATATCGATAATAAAGAAATGAAATTTCTCTGAAGAGACCAACAAAAGGAAAGGTAGCAAGATTTGCAAAGCTAATATTAATGTGGTTCAATCCTCTACTTCAGTTAAAGTATATAAATATTTACATATGATCTGCTATCTAATTCTCAAATGTTACCTTGATTAGATAATAATGGAAACTAAAATATTATGAGGAAAAAAGGGAGCCAAAAAAGTCTTAGGAGAAAAAGGGATCTTATACCATTACATTTAATATATTATAAGTTTCTGATTAGAAGGAAAAATAACAAAATGTCATTATAGAAAGTAATAACACCAAATATAATGAGTTAGCTAGTATGAAAACAAAATAACACAGTTGATAAGCAAAAGATGTGACCAAATTTTAACGTACTATAAAGACATTAAGATCCATGATTTAAAAATATATATCTATCATTTGTGAAAGAAACCAGAGTTTCATTCTCTATGCTTTTCTCATATTATTCATCTAAAAAAAAGACTAATATAGATAGTGGGAGAAGTTGTCTACAATCTAGCAAGTCAAATACTAAAATAATCGAAATCAAAATAGATCAAATTCTAATCCTATCTTTACAAAAAATAAGGAAAGAGATAACAAACTAAATTGAAATAGAAGTTCCTGATAACAAATAAACTTTTAACACTCTCTTTCAAGTTAGAGAGTAGATGTTGATTTTTCCCAACTTAGAGTTCAACTCTTCAAATTTAACTCTAGCAATGACCTTTGTCATCACATTTGCAACTTGAGAATTAGTAGGAACACAATCCAATTCAAGTAGGCATGAGTCAATCTTCTCTTTAATGAAATGGCAATCAATCTCAACATATATTGTCCTATCATGATGAATAGGATTTTTTGCTATTCCAATAGTCACCATACTACCACAAAACACTTTCATAATTTAAGCTTCTTAAGAAGTCTCATTAATTGAATTCCTTCATAAATCCCAAGAGCTAGTGCATGAAGCACTATTTCAACACTGCTTTGTGCAACCATAAGTTGCTTTTTATTCTTCCATGTAACTAAGATGCTCTAAATAAATATAGAGAAGCGGGTGGTAGACCTTTTATTAGTCACAGACCCTCTTCAATTAGTATTTGAATATACTTTAATAAAGAATAGGCCTTTTTATGAGTCATTTTGATGTACCAAGGGATTATGTACACCATTTCCAAGTGTTCTTCATTTAGTTTGTTCATAAATTGATTGTCTACATTTATAGGCTACTATCTGGTTAAGTAAGAGATAAGTAAGTTAGCCTTCCCATAAATTTATTATATCCCCTATGTCAACTAAAGGACTTTCCTATTTAAGTTTCAATTTATAATTAGCCTTCATTAGAGTATTTGTAGGCTTGCGCCCTAACATGTTAGTTTCTTTAGGGAGATTCAAAGTGTATTTTTTTGGAACACAAAAATGTCATTCTTAGTTTTACAATCTCCATTCCTAGAAAGTACCTTAGGTTGCCATAGTTTTTTACCACAAACTCATCTTTAAGTGACTTTATCAATCAAGCAATTTCATTATTGTAGTCTTTTGTAACTACAATGTGATCAACATAAACAATTAAAAATGCCAATCTTCCATTAGGGCAATATTTGACAAATAAGGTGTGATTTGTTTGACATTAAGTGTAATCCTAGTTTTTGACAACAGTGATGAATGTCTCAAACTAGGCTCTTAGAGGTTGCTTAATTCTGTACAAGGATTTATAAAGTTTACACACTTTATTACCATTGCTTATGTTCCTTAGGCTAGGTGAATTTTCATATACACTTTTTCCTTGAGGTCTCCATTTAAAAAGGCATTCTTCACACCCAGTTGATATTGATGTAGAGACCAATCAAGATTCATAATGAGGGAAAGTAAGACTTTAATAGTGTTAAATTTTGTGACTAAAGCAAATGTTTCTTGATATAATCAATGCCTTTAGCTTGAGTAAACTTTTTGGCAACAAGTCTTACTTCGTGGCAGTTAATAGTACCATTAGGATTATATTTAACTGTAAAGATCCATTTGTACCTCATTGGAGTTTTTCTTATAGAAAGATTCAACAAATTCCCAAAGTTCTATTCTTCTTAAAGGCATTTAATTCTTCTTACATTGTAGATTATCACTCTTACTTCTTGGTTACCTCATAGACATTTGTGGGAATTGTTTCAAGGGAAACATTATACATAAATGCTTACAACTTAAGAGATAATCTATCATAGGTAACACATGGAGCATTTTTTGTAACTTCTTACCCTTTTTCATAGAGCAATAGGAACTTCTAACTCTTCTTGAAGTTTCGAACTTAAAGCAAGGGAAATGAATGGGTTGAGCTTGCTTGGAGTGTATGCATTCATTCATAGTTTGTTGCTCCATTTGTTGTTTTGTCATCTTATTTTGCTCTTCTTGCTATTCTACTATTACATCTAACTATTTTTTTTCCTTTTTCTATTATAAACTAGTATTTTTTTTCTATATGGCACCAAGGTAGATCTTGAATTTAGTGGGATAGGTTATATTTAGGTTATGCTTAGGTGCAAGTTTGGCTTTAGTAATTATGATGCTGGTTTAGTAAAATTAGGGCTAGTTTTGGTGAAATCAGGGCTAGTAAAGTTAGGTTTATGATGAGTAGGCATAACCATTTCTTTTGAATATCAAAACTCTCCTTTTGAATGGGTGATTGGAAGTAAAATGGAGTGGTTTCAAATAAGCTAACATTTAAGGTGGTGAGCATTTTCTTTGTAAAAGGTGAATAGCACATATAGTCCTTCTTAGTAGATGAATACCCAATAGGAAGCAAACTTACCAAAAGCAATAGGAAGATGCAGGTTAGTAGATAAATTAAATTCATTTGAGGATTCAGAATAATAAATACCTTGTGTTTTTTGTAAACTTTTAGCAGGAGATGATTCGAGTTTGTTAGGCAATGCGACACTTGTTTAGGCCACTTAAATAGACCTTAAGCTTCTTATTTTCTTATTCATTTTGAATGGAAGCTTCCTGTTCAACAGTAATGGGTTTAGAGGACAAGGGCTCACTCTTGATTCTCATAAGGATAGAAGAGGTGTTTTAAGTTCAAGGGAAAAATAAGCCTAAAATTAATATTCCTTTTCTTGGTTTGCTGGATTTTATATGAGTTTTAGGGTAATATGGCATTGTTCAAGGAAGATGACATCCATTAAGATATAAAATTTTCTAGTAATAGGAGAATAACATTTGTAACCCCTTTGATGTGGAGAATACCCCAAAAATAAACATTTGATAGATTTAAGATTAGTCTTACTTCTTTGTTATAAGGGAATATGAATATAAGTATAATAGTTGAAAACCTTTAGAGGAAGATCACTGATATTCTGGTTTATGGGAAGGTTTTAAAAAGGCCTTGGCAAGGAGTTTCAAATTTAAAGTTACTGAAGGCAACCTATTAATGAGATAAGTGGTAATTAGCATGGCTTTCACATGACAATTTTTAGAAGCATTAGCTACTATCATAAAGTAATCTTACTATGTTAAGGAAATGCCAATTGTTTCTCTCGGCTATCCCATTTTGTTGAGAGGCATAACAATAAGACTTTTGATGAAGAATTCCTTTTTCAAGAAAGAAATTCCCAAGGGCAAAATTAAATAATCTTGGGAATTATCATTTTGAAAACATTTGTATGTAAGTCACAAATCCGTTTTGAATCATTACATAAACTTTAAAGTGATTGAGAGATATTATTGAGGAAGAGATATTTTGAATCATTTAATGAAGTTCATTTTTCAAAAAATATCATTAAAAAATGAAATGGAGTTTTTGAAACATGGGAAAAAGTTTTCTATTTTGTCATTTAACGAACAAAAAATATTATGATTATTAAAAACTCAAGAAAACTCCCTCTTATTCTTGTTGAGTTCTTTTACTTTCATTTTGAAAACTCAATTTAGTACTATAGGGATGAACCCAATTCAAAATATGAACCATAAAAAATATCAATTAAATTGATCACAGGAATACTAGTTACAATATCTATCATCTAAAGAGGAATTCTTCTAGTATCAGCCATTTATCCCACTTTCCTCCATATTTCATCAAGTAGTCACACTAGAGACATAAATAGTCATAGATATTTATAAAATGATATCCTTTTAAATGAGATAAGAAAATTTCTAATATATATTTACTATTCTTTTAATTTAAAAATAAAATAGTGAGTATAAAAATGAGTGATAACCCCCAATAGAAATTGGCATGATTCAATTCAACATTTTTTTCATTTGGGTTTGATTGTTTCATAGTTCTGTAATTTAGATTAGGTCTATCATTGGATGAATTGCATTGTTGATATTGACCTAAAAAAAAAGAAATAATAGGTATTGCTAATATGTGAATAGCTAATTATCACATTGTAAAAATAGGATAGGCTCTATTTACAGTCATTAGGCCTCTTAAAAAGATCTATTAATTTCATTGAGTTATTCTAAAGTATCCAAATGATGAGCTGTTAAGCATGGACACTTAAAAAAAAAAAGTCATATCAATATCTGATACATATTGGACACTTTTATTGGACATGACATGATATTACATAACATTCTAAATTATATATGAACACTTTAAGTTTTATCATATCATCATATTTGTGCTAATGTCATATCTTATGTTCATGTCAATTGTAACAACCGGGAAAAAGAAAAGAAAAGGGAAAAGAAAGGAAGTGAAATCTAGAAATTTTCGGAATCCAGAATTTCTGCCAAGTCCTCTCGCAATAGCGAGAAACGGTCTCGCCACAGCGAGAGAGCTAGTTCGCAATAGCGAAGGCGATTCTAGCTATAACGAGTGCTGGCAGCAGCCCATACAAAAACCAGGGAGTTGCTCGCTGTAGCGTGCGCCATAGCGAGAGTGAAGTCTGGAACTGACGCGATTTCGCCATAGCGAGTGGTAAATCTCGCCATAGCGAAGGGAACTGGCACGAGCTCGCCGTAGCGAAGGTTACACCTCGCCATAGCGAAGCCAAATTACACGAGCTCGCTATAGCGAAGGTTAGTTTTCGCCGTAGCGAGAGTCGGTCCGGAAGAGAGTAAATAGCGAGATTTATACTTTATTAAACGCCCAAACTCATTTCTTCTCTCATATCTGCCCTAAGCTTCGACCCAAAGAGAGAAAAGAGGCGTGGAGAGTATGAGAGATCAAGAGAAGGAGGAAGATCAAGGGAAAGGTAAGGTAACTTCTCCCATTTCTTCTTAGAACTCTGATCCCCTCCCTTTGCCCTCTCTTTCTGCGGTTTTAATTGTGAAAATGGTTGCATTTTGGGCATGGGTCAGAAGAGGGAAAGTGGAAAACTCTTTTGAATCCTTGTGTTTTCTTTGAAAATGAGGTTTTCCACTACCATGAGAGCTTAGTGGGAGCTTGAGAGAGAGAAAGGGGTAATGATATTCTAGAGAGAGAACCCTAGGTTGTGTGTGATAGAGGGTTGCTCTAAATTAAATTACAAGAGAGTAATTGCATGCTTTTGGTGTGTCTAGGCTCAAGTGAAACACTTACATCAAGGTGTGTTTGTGGACGTAAGGAGGGAAAGGAGAAACTGAAAGGAAAAGCCTGTATTGGCTTTGGCTCCAAAGGTAGCTCTCTCTTCCACTCTTTCTTGTTGCATTCTTAGATATGATAGTCATTGTATGAATATATATATGCTTGTTGTATAGAATATGCCATATGCTATTGCTTTGATGCATTGATGCCAATATGCTTGTGTGATGATTTGTGAGAATTGCTCGGGTGAGGTAGTGCCGAAAGTCCCTTGAGATGGGTGAGGTGAAGCCGAAAGTCCCTTGAGATAGGTGAGACAAGGCCAAAAGTCTCAAACAAGTGAGGCCAAGTCAAAAGTCCTTAAACTCGGGTGAGGCCATCCAAAAGTCTTTAAACTCGGATGAGGCTAGACCAAAAGTCCCTGGAGCTCATTTTTGGCATTGTTGTGATTCCATAGCATGTACATTGTGTGTTGGTTGATTGAGAATAGCTAAATGCTTATTCACATGCTTTGACTTATTATATGCCTTGATTGCTTGCTGGATTGAGTGCATGAGCTACTGAGATTCCCTGAATCTCACCTCTTTCCCCTCCAAACTAATATGCTAGGTGGAGCTCAAGGAGAACCGAGCACCCACCAAGGAGCCTAGGAGCATGCATAGTTAGAGATATTACTTTCTTTTGACATTTTGATGTAAATATAATGTAAAGTGGTGCCAAATGAAGATGTGCCCACTATTTTTGAGATGTAAAGTTTGTAACACATGTAGAAATATGAAAGGATGATGTATGAACTCTGTTATTAGCTAAAGTAATGGAAATGTGGGTTTTTACCCCTTTGATGCATGAATGTTGTTGTGTAAATTTGGCCATAGCATAGTGAGATTTGAATGTATGATGATTTGGATCATATGGACATGTTAGATATACTAGTTTTATACTTTTGAACTTGTCCATGTGGAGTGAGAATGTGTAAGAGGCTATCTAGAACTGTTTTGGACCTAGGGGGTGTCAAAACCGGTAAATTTGAGAGCTCCATCAAAGTATGACTGGATGAGCTCCGTTTGCCATGAAATTTGGCATGCCTCTAGAGTTTGTAGAAATCTTCTTGAGAAGCTAAAGTGGGTAATATTCGGAGGATTATAGAATATTTGGGGAATTGTTGAATTTGGGAGAATTTAATGGATTGGTCATGTACTGTTCATCTAAACCAGAAAATGAAATCTGTGGCACTTTTAGACCAAATGGATTCCAAATATGGTGAAATTTTATACACATAAACTAGAAAACCAAAGTGACTTGTAGGAACTGGAATCACCCAAATCGGAGGTCTGTAGAGAGAGATTGGACCGTCTGAAGTTCTGTATCAGCATCAGGGAGCTTTCCTGACCCCCGTCACTGTTCCATCGATTTTCGGGGTGTAGGAGCTACTGAACTGATCTGGACTTATTTTTCTCCTCTAGTAGACATCCGTATCTTTCCAAATTGGTATAATGTGCCCAGATTGGATTTTTGTGGATTTAGTTATGAATTTTCGAAAGTCATGACAGAAAGCTGCACCAGAAACAGTGACAGCTGGACCTTCCTCCCATTTTCGATGTCAAACATGGTCCAAACGATGTGTCTGTGGTTGGGAATGATTTTAGTGTAAAGTTGACACTTAGAGCTTTCTAGAAAGCTAAAGTTTGCTGCATTCCCATTTTTCTACAATTTCTTATGATTTTCCAAACTTAGAGCCAAAATATGACTTTTGGGCCCAAGTGAGAAAATGTAATTTTTATGGTTTTTGGCTCTATACCCGTGGCTTATGGGTTGTTTTATGCTATGTATGAGTCGTATATATGGAGTTTGAGTTGAGGATGCTTGAGATGGGTTCACAGGACCCACGGGGTGAAAGATGAGTATATGAAACCCCAGTTCATAGCATGCAAATGCCACGGGAGAGTAGTGACTCTTTGGAAATCATATGGAACCGAGCCTATAGAGAGGCTAGGTAGCGGTAGTAGATTGAGGTGTCACATCAATATTCATGCCTCTTAGTTTTTGACTTTATATTTACATATACACCATCAAAGAAATATCTAACTCTTAAATGCCATTGTTACCAAATTAAATGCAATTTGTTGCTCATCAGGCATTTTAAATTTACTATTGCCATTTACTAATAGAGTTTAGAATTATAGAATTTCAATTAATGAATATCATTAAATTTTACATATTCAAAAAGAAATTATTCAAATAAAAACTATTTGTAAGATGACTGTAGTACAACAATTCCAAAATATAAGATTGTGTTCAAGACAGATAAACATATGATCTTTTAATTACATTAGCAAAAAGATTTTTTGTATCTAAAATTGACTACACTTTAGAAAGAAACTAGAATTCTACCTTAGCGACAAAGCATCAGGAACTAAAATTATTAAGCAAATTGGTATAGAGAAAAACCCAAAATACAATCCAATTCAGTTCATTCACATACTTTACTTGTATCAATCCCTTATTTATATTAATAAGAAAACCATTAAGATCCCCTAACGTAACTAATATCCTAATTAACTAACTAATTTCACTAACTACCATGTAACAATGTTGACCCCATTAGAAAATGATCATTGTCCTCAAGAATCTTCTAAATAAAAAATTTAGAAATTTATTATACGATTCAAAATTTTGAAAATGTCCTAGTCTGCTAAACCATTAGGCATGTTGCAAGACTCTGAGGCTTATTGCCAAATTACAGTAGCTAATAAGAGAGCCAAGTTGTGCAAAACTCTTATGCTTGCTTAGTTTAACACTAATCCTTTGAATTGGGCCTTCTAATGCATTTAATCCCTTGAAAAGGAATGTACTTAAGATTAACACCATAAGGCTAATTTTCATGTTGCACTAGGCCTATATGCTATAGGATTAAAGCTAAAACATTGGAGTACAGATGGCTACCTAACTGCAAGAATGTTATAGGGTCTACCTTCTTGCTATAAAGACATGTCAATGTTATAGGGTCTACCTTCTTGCAATGAAGACATGTTTGGAACATTTTCAATTGAGATACAACCCCTTAAAAAAAGTGAAAGACAACAACAACAATAATTAATAGAATTAAAAGATGGCAATAACAAAGAACTCCATAATATTACCTGTTACAAAAAACATAGACCTTTGTAATGCAACCTTTGTTACCCTTCTTTGATGGTCTGCATGGTGAAGCATGCTGAGCCCACATCCTAAATGAAGATCCTTTCACTTAAGGTAGGATCAGGCTTTGTGATAAAAAAGTAACAAGGCAAAAAGATTTTGAGCAAAAAATATTAAGGCAAAAACTATTGCTTCAAAAGGCACTACTTTTGCCAATATGAATTTTGCAAGATTTTAGCACAATTCGGATTGAATCAATTTGAATTCCATGTATTATTATTCTTATTATTTTAAATTTTGTTTAGTTAATTTGGTTGGTTTAAACGAGTTGACTTGCTAAATTGCTAATTTAGTAATTTTCTTTAATATGAAAGTATTTTAAACAATTAATTACATATAAATTTAATTTAATATAAGATAAAAAATAAAATGATATGCAATAATAAATTAAAAATTTTTAAATATTTGACAGTAAATTACATCAATATTAAGAATAAAAAATAACTATAATAATGACTCCTGGTGTCACAACAAGGCATCCTTTTTTCACGTTATGATTATTGTTGTGTTTATTTTTTTGGTTATTGTTGCTCTTATATTATAGGTAGAGAACTTAAATTTAAGCATGGGGATTCAATTAGAGGAATCAGTTCATGTGGCATCATAAACCTTGGTTGCAACAACCCTCCAGGCTCAAAGAAGCAACCGACATAAGTGGCACTAATTATGGACATATCGAAAAGAAGCTTTGCAAATGATCTTAAAGTGCCAAACATCTACTAAGGTGTTCTAAAATTATACATGGGCAATGATGACATGTAATAGATTAGCACTTCTAAAGTCACCAAATTAGTTGGTTGGGATAGAAGAAGATGCATAAGCTATGTCAATGTCTTATTACATTGGTGTTAGAATATACGAAGATGGACTGGCCATGCTAATGCCAAGTCATGCTGCACCAGCTTCTGATGTGGCTACCTCTTTCCTTCAATAATAGGCAGCTGAGTTGATAGGTAGCCCTAACATTTCTTATCAAATTGACCCATTGAAATTTGAGGCCTAGGTAGATCAAATGCTAGTTCAGCAGGCTAGGAAAACAACAAGAACCGTTGTTAAGCAAAAGTAAGTAAAATATTTCTAAAGTCTTGGCCTATAGTCTTATAGAAATCTATAGGTAAAAGGCCTTGCAAGTATATTCTATAAAGCCCTTTTGCTAGATTGACTTACACAAAACATTAAATGTCAATATAATATAATGTGTGTGTGTGTGTGTGTGTGTGAAGAAAAGGAATAAAACAAATGTGACAATTATTTAAAAATTTCTCATATAGCTAGTGGCAACATTAGGTGGCTGGATCCACCATCAACTACAATGCCAATACCATTACATGTATTTGGATACGTGATCAAAGGGCACCTTAATAATGAGGGATGGTACTTTAACATCTTACCATCTATATATTGTTGAATGAAAGTTTTATGTTATGCTACCCAGTTGGTTTGGATTCTTCCTTGAAGCTATAGAGTATGGACGGCATCCAATTTAATTGGTGCTTGAAGGATTGGTTAGCAATGATCAAATTGGTGTAAGATGAAATCTAGATGGTGCCACTCTATGATATGGAAGCATATGAGTGGGATTGAAGTAATTTAAATATCTAGAGAAGTTAAATGGTATTTTGGAATTAGCTCACATATGTTTTGTGGTTGACATGGGCACCAAACAATCAGTAGGAAATATAGATGAATTAACAAGATATTAAGATAAATTAAAGTTATGATATCTATAGAGAATTAAAAAAAAAAGAAATAATAACCTCTTTATCGTCCCTTATCACATCTAGTAAAATTTGGTATTAACTCGAGGCTAAAAAATGCAAATAAGGAGGTTGTCTAATATTCTTCTATTTGTCATGATTTTCAGTCATACTAGGCAAACAATGATAAATATATAGAGCCATTGTGGATACAATCGCATACACATTTTAACTGTAATTCATGCCCGAAGCCTAAAGGTAAAAGTAAAAGATACTCTTCTATGCAAGGATCGAGAGTTAGTGGTTTCTCCAATATGAGCATAAGAAATTTATCTTATACCTACATATATAACAGTGTTAACTAACCACTTATCCCCTTCTTATCCTTGTATGTTACATTACAAAGCTTTTGATATAAGTAAGTCAATACTACTGAACCCCCAGCTAAACCTATTAGCTTACATGAAGTTTTTGAGTAAAAGGAGGTACATTAAATATACCTTATAGCTAGACTTATCTAGTAACAAAAAAACCCCAATCAACTTGAGAATATAAACTCGTATGAATTTCACACAATTTCATCATTGGCATTATCTAACAAGTTAATAAAATTCTTAACCAATTATATAATGGTTAGTCACTGCCCATCAAGCTTCTTAACCAATAGTTGAATCCTAAGAAGCCATTCACACATATTTGCCCAAGCCTAATTTGTCCCTCTAATAACAGGATTTCCCTCACATGGCAGGCCTAATTGCATAGTTACGTCCTCGATAGTGATCATGTACTGACCCCGAGTGGTGTGCAAGGTGTGCATCTCTAGGCACCATTGTTTCACAAGTGTACTAACAAGTGATGAATCATACTTAAAGTAGTTAAGTTGAGCTACTTTGTAAGAACTAACCTATCTACGATGTGACACCTTAATCTACTACCGTTATCTAGCCTCTCTCTGGGCTCGGTTCTATATGATTTCCAAAGAACCAACATTAATCCGTGGTATTTTCATGCTATAGAACGGGGTTTCATACACTCATCTTCTGCCCCGTGGGTCCTGTGAACCCATCATTCACAATCTCAACTCACACTCCACTTATACAACTCATATATAGCATAAAACAAGCCATAAGCCACGGGTATAGAGCCAAGAACTAGAAAAATGCATTTTCTCACTTGGGCCCAAAAGTCATATTTTGGCTCTAACTTTGGAAAATCATATCTAATTCTTGAAAAATGGGAATCTAGTAAAATTTAGCTTCCTAGAAAGCTCTAAGTGTTACCTTTACACTAAAAATAATTCCCAATCGAAATCTCTAAGTTTGGACCATGTTTGATATCGAAAATGGGAAGGAGGTCCGGCTGTCACTGGTTCTGGTGCAGCTTACTGTCATGACTTTCAAAAATTCATAACTAAATCCACAAAAATCCAATCTGGGCACACTATACCAATTTGAAAATTTACAGATGTCTACTAGAGGAAAAAAATAAGTCCAAATCAGTTCAGTAGCTTCTACTCCCTAAAAACTGATGGAACAGTAACGGGGGTCAGATGAGCTCCCTGATGCTGATACAGAACTTTAGACGGTTCTTTCTCTCTCTACAGACCTCCAATTTAGGTGATTCTAGTTCCTATAAGTCACTATAGTTGTCTAGTTCATGTGTATAAAATTTCACCACATTTGGAATCCATTTGGTCTATGAATGCCACAGATTTCATTTCTGGTTTAGGGTTTAGGCAAGACACTAATGACCAGACCCAATTTCCTCACACAATCATAAGATATAAACGAGTGACTAGCACCCGAATCAAACATAGCAACTACAGGAAAGCCATTCACTATCAGCGTACCTCAGATCAAACTGGGAGATGCGCTGGCTTCCTGCTGAGTAAGGGCGAACACTCGGCCTTGGGTCTGTGGTCTAGGAGGAGGCGCTGTCTCCATCTGAGGACAGTGTCTAGCAATGTGCCCCAGCTTCCCACACTTGAAACATGTCACCGGAGATTGCTGGAAGGATGACTGGCCCCGAGGAGGTCAAAAATAGTAGGTGCATATTCATTTGGTACCACTTTATATCAAAAGATCAAAATAAAACTAACATTCTCCTATACCTGCTTCTAGGCTCCTTGGTGTGCACTTGCTTCTCCTTGTGCTCCACCTAGCATGTTAAGTTGGGAGGGGAAGGGGTGAGATTCAGGGAATCTCAGTAGCTCATGCACTCAATCAAGTAAGCAATCAAGGCATATAACAAGTCAAAGCATGTAAATAAGCATTTAGCCATTCTCAAACATCCAACACACATTGTACATGCTATGGAAATCACAACAATGCCAAAAATAGGCTCCAGGGACTTTTGGTCTAGCCTCACCCGAGTTTAGGGACTTTTGGATGGCCTCACCCGAGTTTAGGGACTTTTGACTTGGCCTCACTCGGTTGAGACTTTTGGCCTTGTCTCACCCATTCTCAAGGGACTTTCGGCTTTACCTCACCCATCTCAAGGGACTTTCGGCACTACCTCATCCGAGCAATTCTCACAATTCATCACACAAGCATATTGTCAACAATGCATCAAAGCAATAGCATATGGCACATTCCACACAATAAGTATATACATAAACATACAATGACTATTATATCCAAGAATGCAACAAGAAAGAGTGGAAAGAGAGCTACCTTATCAACCAAGGTCAACGCTAGCTTTTCCTTTCAATTCCTCTTCTCCCTTCTTAAGTTCACAATTACACCTTGATGGAGGTGTTTCTCTTGAGCCTAGACATACAAAAGCATGCAATTACTCTCTTAGAATGTAATCTTTCAGATCAAACTCTCCTAACATACCAAAACCTAAAGTTCTCTCTCTCTCTCTCTAGAATGCCATCAACTTTTTCTCTCTCTCAAGCTCCCATGGTAGTGGAAACAACATTTTTAAAGAAAACACAAAGATTCAAAGGTGTTTTCCACTTTTCCTCTTCTAACCCATGCCTAAAATCCAACCATAAAATCTAACCATTTTCACAACCAAAACCATAGGAAGAGAGGGCAAAGAGAGGGGATCAGAGTTCTAAAAAGAAATGGGAGAAGTTTCCTTACCTTTCCCTTGCTCTTCCTCCTTCTCTTGATCTCTCTCACTCTCCACGCCTCTTTTCTCTCCTTGGGTCGAAGTCTAAGGCAGAAATGAGAGAAGAAATGAGTTTGAGTGTTTAATGAAATCATTTTCTCGCTCTTTACTCTCTTCCGGACTGACCCTCACTACAACGAAAATTAACCTTTGCTATAGCGAGCTCGTGTTATCTGGCTTCGCTATGGCGAGGTGTAACCTTCCCTACGGCGAGCTCGTATCAGTTTCCTTCGCTATGGCGAGATATACCATTCGCTATGGCGAACTCGCGTCAGTTCCTGACCTCACTCTCACTACGGCGCAAGCTACGGCGAGTAACTCCCTAGTTTCTGTATGAACTGCTGCCCGCACTCGCTATACCTAGAATCACCTTCGCTATTGCGAGCAGGCACTCTCACTGTAGCGAGACCATTTCTCGCTATTGCGAGGAGACTTAGCAAAATTTTCAGATTTTGAATTTTTCCAACTTCCTACTTTCTTTCTTTTCCCTTTTCCCGGTTGTTACATACGATAATCGACAATGGCTTAATGTGGATCACTTAAACAATTCTCATGTTGTACACATCGTGGCCAGAGAATCTGGTCATTTTGTGAACATGGTTAAATTACAAAGTGCTTATTAGTTTATTTAGACCATCGTCAATATAACATAATGAAATAGCTAGTAGCACTAAGCAAATTATCTTACTTAGCCCTACCAAATTACCTTGGATATATGCAATCTTTATATATATAATAGTGAGTCATCCTTGTGAATACACAACAAGCTATGGAATGGCCATAGTGTCAATGCACCTATCAAGATTAATACACATATATAAGTTTAATAGAGCTTATGGAATAATACACATATGCAACAGACTTTGCTATTTAATACACTTATACAAGTTGAATAATATATTATATTTTTATATAGGTACAACTAATCTACTACAACAAAATTTAATAACATATACAAGTTTAATAACATATTGTATTTTAATTACATATTATACTGTTATACATTGGTTTGTGGAATCAACAAATATAATTCTCCTACTCCTTATCACATTGATGATAGTATGAAGTAGTGCAGTTATATCCAATTGTCGGCATAACCTGTATGAGATATATTGTCTCAAAGCTCTAAAATCCATCTCATTTTGAAATTATGTGGATCAAGGTTGACCTTTCTCACAGAGCATTAATGGATCAAGAATTAACTTTGAAGCTAAGTTGTAACCGATATTCTTACCCTTTAATTAGCTAAAACACATTTGCTACATGCACTGCACATGGTGTTTAGGTGAAAAATGGGATCACAAGTTTGATATAAGTCCAATAATTCAGATGTGTAAATTGTAAGTACATACTGGCAAGGGCATTTCTTCACCTAGAATTCAATGCAATCACAGATGCACTCAATCAAGCTAACTTTGCAATACCAACTGTATTGATGATTCATCTTATTATATGGCTCTTTACCCTTAAATGATACAGCGAGTCTATCAAACGCCCATATAGTACATGAAGAAGCGTGCTGCATATTTACCACCATCTTCTTTATAAGGGTATAAGAATAGATTAGGCCTATAGCCATTTGAGCATTGACCTGCTTGGCATGTTGCACGAAGTATTGATTTACCCTCTGATAAGTTGCTTTAGCTATGTCTGATATTGGCAAAGACCTTATGCCTTTGAAGATGTCATTTATGGACTCTGCCAAGTTTGTTATCATATGGCCATAATAGTGAATCTCTACATCATATGCCCAAGTTCATTGTTCCTTTAAGGTGTTTGCAAGTCACCTAACTATTGCCTCACGTATAGAGGCTAGTTCAGCTAATTTCTCATCAATGTACCAATGCTCATATGCATAACCTATTAAACATAATTAATGGCTTTACAATTAGCACCTAATCAACTCTAGGGTATATGATAAATTAGATATAAGAAACACACCAATATTTCTAACTTCTACTTTAGATTTGATGGTCCAAAGTAAGTGCATAGGTTGCTACCCACATGATGAAGACAAATAATATGATGACCATATAGTGGTTGCCAACTAGTCTATAGATTAATGACAATTGCTAGAATTGATAGATGTCTATCAAATATCAAACAAATCCCATGTCTTCTTGGTACTACTTGCTTACATAGATTGAAAAGGAATCATGTATATACTGATTATATCTCCCCTTTTATAACTATAAATGTAAAAGGCACAATCTGTTGATCACCATCTTGTATCGTTGCCATTGATAGGTTCCTTTGTATTTACCGTAAAAGAATGTTCCATCGATCTAGATTATTAACTTTAGGTGATCAAATGCATTTATATAAGGCTTAAATGCACAAAATACATGCTTGAACACCATCATTGGCTTACTAGTGGAAATTGCGTGGTCACAAAATTATTTTTAAAAAATCCTAATTTCTATAATAGTATTATTCCTTTTTTTACTATTTTTATATAACTTTTTATGTTATTTTTTAATCTAATTTTTTATTTATATTTTTTATAAAATAATTTAAAGATGTCCTATTTCATAATTTGGAATTTTTTATTTTATGTTATATTCTTAAACATAACATAAATTTTTAAATCAATTCTTTTATAATTTTCTTCTTTTTATAATATTTTCATTGCATTAAATACTTATAAAGATTTTTTCTTACTTCAATTTTTAAAAATTATTGATATTATTGTAACAAAATTATTTCTAATATCCTAATTGCTAAAGTTGAGTTTTTTTATAATTATATTTACATAATTCTTTGAGAATTTAAAAAATTATTTTTTGTTATTTAAAAAATTTATTTCTTATATGCCTTAATTTTTTAAGTATAATTTTTTTATGTTATTCTTTTTTACATTTTAGGCTATTTTTGAAAATTTTTCAAAATATAATATACATTTTTAACTAAAAGATTTTTTATTACTTATTTATTTTGTTTACTTTTCATTTATTTATATCTACAAAATACGTATTCCTTCTTTCATACTATAACCAAAATAAGAACTAAAAAACAAAAAACAAAATTTACTGTAACAATAACATGTAATAGAACTAAAAAAATTAATATATAGTAAAATAATTATAAAATAAACTAATGCTTGCATAGATACAACATTTTCCACTTCATTATAACAATTTTCTTCTCTTAACTAAACTTTTGTGATCATGAAATAATTTATAAGCACAAAAATGTTCAAAAATTTGTATATATCATGTAAAATAAAAAATGATAGGTTAAAAAAAAAGATTATATATAGAATGATACTTACCTTTAGTGATTAGATTTACTAAAAATTTGAGATATTATATGTTGCATTTATCTTAAAAATAGCTAAGCAATGTAACTTTAAAGATAAGTTCACACAACTCGCGGCTCTCAGCCCACTACAAGGGACTAAGAATAATAGAAGAAGTAAGGAGCAAGTTGTGTTTGACGAGGAAGGAGGGATAGTTATAAACAAAGTATCAAGGGCACAATATAATTCATTATAATCTATCTTTTTTACCAATTATATTTTATCAAAATCTCTTTCAACCAATCACTTAGTGCCATAGGGTTAGATCATCTTCAGAACAATTGATCACTTCTAACGTGACTAGCCACTAGTTGATTGGTTATGTCAATTAGTTTTTCACAAGATAGCAAGGAGGCAAGCTTGTAATTTGGAACTATTAGTTTCAAATTTCAATTATAGAGGATTCGAAATCATTGATTTTGAATTCTTTCCATATGGCATAGAACTTGGAACTATGCATAGTAGAGAATTTGAAACTGTTAGTTATAAGTTCTTCCCACAATTCATATAGACTTGGATTAAATTAATTCAAGTTCAAACAAAATATTATTTTTCTATGCAATACTTTTTCATATATTTCTTCTTTATCTTTATTTTATTTTAATTTTTTCGTTACTTCAGTATCAAGTTTCACTCCTCATTGCTTCTCTCCATCCTACTCAACGTTTTGAGACTTAGGAGAACCTAAGACCACTGCTAAATCAAACACATCGGGTCCATTTTTTCAAAGCCAACTTAATCACATCTTTAGTCGATAGGCTCTAGATTTCTAGTTTCAAAGGTGGTCGAAGAACGTTTTGACCTCTAAAGCTGCGATGATGTTCTGTCGAAGGTCATGGGATGAAGTTGTGAGCATTGGGGATGTCTTTTTTAGAGTTGATGATGGCTGTCATAAAAGAAAACCAAGATGAAGCATCAAAGTATTTGATATTATGGCATGGGTCTATGGAGGCCATCGTGTCCCCGTGATTTGAAAGAACCCAAAACCAAGAGAGAGAGAGAGAGAGAAAACAACTCTTGTAGTTTTGGTGCGAGTTTACTCTTAGGTTTGCGATCATTAGAAACGTCATTTTTGAAGAATTGGGTAGGAGAGTCATAGGTGTCTGATTCCTTGAAACTATGATCTTGAAGTTCCTCTTCTAATTGTTTTTCTTCATTCTTCATCATTGAAGAGTGATAGGCAATAGAAAATAGAGAAGGAGAAATTGAGGAGGGAAGAGTGAAAACAGAGAAGAATCAAAGGAGAAGAGATATTAAAGGAAGAGAGACGCAAAGAAGGAAAATTCTTTAATTGCTAATTGATGATTGCTCTAGCCATACACTGCGTTTTTAACATTTAGCTTCTACAGGTTATTACAATAATGCCCCTTGTACTTGTGTTATTACAAAACTACCTATCATAATAGATTTATTCCCTATTAGAACTCCTTCCCTAAAAGACCTTTGTCCTCAAGGGTCAGAGTGAAATTACATATTGATTTTAATCAACCAACATCCAACAATAAGTGGAACCATTTTGCTACAATCCAATCTCTACTCCCTTAAAAGTTTGCTCTCCATTGCCATTAGTTTTCTTTGCTTCAAACATGCAAATCTGATTAAGATCCACATTTCCATCTAACCTAACTTAGAATGTAAGCGTAGTCATAATTGTCCACCATGTTCTTCGCAACCGCAGATTGCATTGTTGTGAAAGGAACAACTGTAGAACCTAGAATTGGGAGCGGGGTAGACGCAGGAGTAGTGACGGCAGCAACTTTTGGTGGAGTTGCGGCCATTGGATTCAACTCAGTAGCCTTAGCCACATTACACTTGGAAGGTGTGATTCCAGCAGCCACCTCCACATCAACATACATAATATGCCCATGAGGATTACTCCTAACCATCGATCCAATATCTACTTTGTGCTACTTCACAAGCTTCTTTGTATAAGGAGTCACCATGGTCTTTCCTGGTCTAGTAGAAACCTCCTTAACAGGTGGAAGAGACGGCTGAGCAATTGCCAGAGTAGGATTCAAAGGGCTAGGTGGAGGAGTGGGAGCAACAGGAGCTGTAGCAGAGGTGGCAGAAGAGCCTGATTTGGCTTTAATAACTTCCTCTTTAGTTTCCGTTAACAACCCAATTGGAGCACCAACAAGTGCGATCTCGCCATTGCCAACTACAATGGTGGTGAGAATCCTGTCATAGAAAGTCTCAATGTCCATGTCTGCCTTATCGAACTCAACCATGATGACACTCTCACCCTTAAAGTGAACATCTCCTTCAAATTTAGATGCATTGAGGAGATCTACATTGTACATCGGTACATCGGTGATAGTCAGCAATGGAGCTTTAATATCTGCTGGTGCGACATGTTCTACCATAACCACAGAGGTTTCCATTGCAGCCTATGTTTCCATTTCTGCACTAATTATCTCTCTCATACCATCATGCATAAACTCCCTTAAGGCTGCAATCTCCTTCTGAACTTCTCTCATACGCACCACTACTTCTATATCCATCGCTAATGTAAAAAGCTTTTTGGAGTCCATTTTCTCCCTTGGATCAGAGCTGCTTTGATACCAATGATAGGCAATAGAAAATAGAAAAGGAGAAATTGGGGAGGGAAAAGTGAAAACAGAGAAGAATTAAAGGAGAAGAGAGATCAGAGGAAGAGAGACACAGAAAGGGAAAATTCTTTAATCGATGATTGCTCCAGCCACACACTGTGTTTTTAACATTTAGCTTCTACATGCTATTACAATAATACCCCTCGTGCTTGTGTTATTACAAAACTACCTATCATAACAGATTTATTCCCTATCAAAGAGATTTTTGTGATCGTTGAAGTCCCTGTTTGTGAAATTTCTTCTGACTTCAAGGTTGAATCACAATCCATATTTTCTTCTTCTTGAGCCTCTGCGAAGAGAGGATCTTGAATAATGGTGGCTTGACTCATATTTGTCATCTCTATTCTGGAGATGCTTGTTGCAATCTTCTTCAGTTCCTCCCTTATTCCCATTATGCAGCTTAGCATTCTGGCATCAACCAGTTCCACCCCCTCCAACTTGTACTTGCATATGCAAACCCATAACTCTTCCTCCATTCAGTAGGAACAAAACTGCTCTGAAACCAATTGATACAAAGAAAACCCAAAACATTCACACACACTCTTTATATGTATCTATCTCTTATTTATATTGATGAGAATATCATTAAGATTCTTTAATAAAATTAATAACCTAACTAATTAACAAATTTCCCTTGCTAACATGTAACACAAATGCTACTATTTTGCTGAAGTTTTGAAACCCATACTTCCTCTATAGCAAAAGGAGCAAATAGATGACATTGCATTTTGTTTCACATCTACTAAACATTCCATATCTTGCCCTCTTCCACCCATCATAAAAACATAACACAAGTGTCTTGTTCTATCTTCTTATCCCTACTTCTACAACTAGTCATGAGTTCCATGCAGTTGCACGAAATCCTAAGTAAGCTTTTTTAAATAAAAAAGAGATTAAAAAAAATAACATGTAGTTTAGACTATCAGTTACATTGTTTATAAAGAGTGCAGTAGATATTAGAAATATATAATATATTAATTTCATTAAATACCAATTCAAAATTAATAATTCTCTCTTCCCCCATCTTCACACCTTTTCTCTTTCTAAAATTTCCATCATTTCCCTCTTACCACTGCTATAGAACAGTTTGTAGACATAGGCCAAAACATAAAAGTCTATACATTTTCCTTAGCTTTACTTTCCTTCATCTTGTCTGAAGGATAAATATTTCACATTGAAAGCTAAATATGAGCTAATGGTAAAAAGCTTCATATCTTCACTATACAATATGTCAAATATATACAAGAGAAAGAGAGAGAGAGGGATTTGACTATCATAATTACAATTCAAGAAATAAAATCAAATCCCTAAAGAATAAGAAATAAATCGAATAATCCTTAAATAAAAGGAAACTAAAATGAGGCAAATAGGAAACTCATCAATCAAAATAATTACAATTAAACAATTAACATCCCCCCTCAAACTCAAGATGGGGGAATGAAAGTCATCTTGAGTTTGTTTATTAATATCTGAAAACGTCCCGGTTGATGTGACTTGATGAAAAGGTCAGCTAGCTATTCAGATGTCCGAATGGGAAGTAATCGAAGTGTGCCTCGAGTGACATGCTACCGAGTAAAATGACAGTCAATTTCAATGTGCTTGGTCCGTTCATGAAACACATCATTGTGAGCAATTTGTCTGGCATTCTGACTATCACAATAGAGATCAGTAGAGGAGGTTCGTGAAGCTCCCATATCAGCAAGTAACCACCAGAGCTATAAAATCTCAGAAGTAGTATCCGCTAGCACTAGATACTTAGATTTAGCACTAGAGCGATAAGCCAAAGTCTGTTTCTTACTTTTCCATGAGATTAGAGAATCCTTAAGGAATATGCGAAAGCCAGTGGTAGAGTGATTATCACTATGGTCACCTCCCTAATCAGCATCAGAATAGGCCCATAAGGTAAGAGAAGAGTTGGCAGAGAAATATAGGTCATAAGGCAAGGTACCATTAACATACCTAAGAATACGAAGGACTGCTGCATAGTGGTTAGTCCAAGGAGTAAACATGAACTGGCTAACAATGTGAATAGCATATGTAATATCTGGATGAGTCACCATAAGGTAGATGAGACTTCCAACTAGCTCGCGATAAAGAGTGGGGTTTTTCAGCAAAGTGCCATTAGTAAGTGTGAACTTCGCATTCGATTCTATAGGAGTATTTGCAGTTTCATCATCAGGAATTTAAGCTCAGGAAATCAGATCGGATGCATATTTAACTTGAGAAAGAGAAATACCATTAACCATAGGAAGTACTTCTAAGCCAAGGAAATAGCTCAAGTTTCCAAGATCCTTCATTTCAAATTGTCGCTTGAGAAAGTCCTGGAGTTCCTAAATTCTTGTGATCTCATCACCAGTAATAATCATATCATCAACATAGAAAAGTAGTAGAACAATCACATGATCAGTTTTGCAAAGGAAAAGTGCAGTATCATGAGGACTACATGAAAATCCAAGTTGACTGATAGTGGAGCTAAATTTGGCGAACCAAGCTCGAAGAGTTTGTTTGAGGCCATATAGAACATGACGAAGGCAGCAGACTTTGTTTCTGAAGTGAATGTAGCCAGGGGGAGGCCTCATATAAACCTCTTCTTCTAGATCACCATTCAAAAAGGCATTCTTGACATCCATTTGACAAAGAACCCACTGTTTAGTAGTAGCAACGGCAAGTAAACTTTGGACTGAAGTGATATGAGCAACTGAAGCAAACATCTCCTCATAATTGATGTCGTATTCTTGAGTAAACCCTTGTATCGTTCCAAAAATCCATTAGAATTAGTTTTTATTTTGTGGATCCATTTGCTTCTTACTAAATTTTATCAGGTGGAAGCTTAACCAAGTCCCAAGTATGTATTTTCTCCAAAGCTTGTAATTCATTTTTCATTGCTTGCTGCCAACGAGGATCATTAAAGGCTTCTTTATAGGACCGAGATTCATTCAGAGAAAGAATAGTAGAAAAGCAATGATAATCACAAAGATAAGAAGGTAGATGTCTTACTCGTGTTGGACGGGTGGTGGAAGATGAAGACACATCATGTGTAGGATCTTCAAGAGGGGAAGAGTCATTGGTGGAGAGCAAGTCATCAGATGTATGCATGACCTGGTTAGAGGATTCAATACCTGTATCACTTTAAAAAAGATCAACAGAGGGATCTATGAAAAAAGGAGATAAGGTGGGTGGAATAGAGAAAAATTGAGATAGATTGGAAAACATGACATGCTCCTAAAATATAACATGTTGAGAGATACGAATGCGATGAGACAAAGGATCCTAACAACGATATCCTTTATACTCAAGATCATAACCTAAGAAACAACAAATTCGAGCACGAGCTCGAAGTTTGGTAGACTCATGAGAAGGAAGAAGAACAAAAAAAGTACAACTAAAAACTTTGAACTCAGTGTAATTAGGAGAAGTACCATAGAGACATGTAAAAGGAGAGATATTACCAATAACTAAGGATGGAATGCGATTTATAACATGAATAGCTGTGAGAGCTGCCTCTCCCCAGAAGCACTCAGGACAAGATGAGGAGATAAGAAGTGCTCACACAGTATCAAGAATGTGGCAGTGTTTTTACTCTGCCCGACCATTCTACTAGGAGGTATAAGGGCAAGAGTATTGAGATAGAGTGCCCTGTGTATCAAGAAAACTAAGAAGTTAGGAGTCACGATATTCCATAGCATTATCTCGCTGGAAAATTTTAGTAGTTTTAAAAAACTGAGTGCGAATCATATTTGCAAATTTAATATAAATTGTAGACAATTCAAAATGACTTTTCATCATGTAAATCTAAGTAAAATGAGAATAATTATCAACAAAGATAACAAAATAACGGGATCCTCCTATAGAGGAAGTAGGAGCAAGACCCCAAATATCAGAGTGAATCAAATCAAAAGGTGACTCAAAAGTAGAAGTACATTTATTAAATGACAACGTAGGTTGTTTTGCAATCTAACAAGAAACACACTCTAAAGATTTTTCAATGACATTCCTAAGAGACCATTCAAAATTAAAGATGACAATTTGTAGACAGAACAATGACCAAGACGATGATGCCATAACTCAAAAGAAACAGCAGGGGAAGCATCACATAAGCGAGGTGATGTGGATGGAGGAATATGCAAGGACAACTTTATGCCTCGTTCCAATGATCTGTCCTGTCCAAGGATCCTACACACGACAACCATTAGAAGAAAAGATTACATCATAACTAAGATCAACTAATTGACCAATAGAGATAAGATTAAAGGATATGGCAAGAACAAAATAAATATCATCAAGGGATAGTGTGGATAAAGAAACAAAACCATTATGACTAACAGACATCAGGGAACCATCAGCAGTATTAATTGGAGGGGTAATAGTGTTAAGTGACCAAGAAGAAAAGATTTTTAACTGACCAGTCATGTGATTATAACAAGCAGAGTCAAAGTACCAAGGAAGGTTACCTAAGGGAGTAGCTAAAGTAGTAGGTGGAGGGGAGGTACCAGAAAGTAATTGCTTAAAGAGGGCCTCAAGGTCACTAGAAACTAGTAAAGTGCTTATAGAAGTAGATGTATCATCAGCAGCAGTAGGTGTAGAGAGAGCAGGCTTGGACGGTTGATTGGGTCGTGTGAAATTTTTATTCTGATCAGATCTGGGAAGACGAATAGGGCAATGTTCAATGACATGTCCAGGCTTCTTGCAGTAACGACAAAATAAAGAAGAGCAATTTGTAGCAATATGTCCCTTCCTCTTACAGGTGCGACATTCAATCAGAGGATACTCATAGAATAGATGATTGGCCTGGGGATAGCAACAACACAATTTAGAGTTTTTCTTAGTTGCCACAAAATCCATATCGGTGCTGTGCCTTAAAAGTCCCAATCGAGTTTCCTCTAACTTCAAACGAAGGAGTGCATCCTCAAGAGTAGGAAGTGGACTTTGGTGTAATAAAGAGGCCCAAATAGGCTCAAACTCATCATTAAGTGCCATTAGGAATTGATAAGTCTCAGATGATCACAATAAGATGTAAAAGCATTAGCATCTTCAGCACACTTGAATTTTGGCTCAGAATATGCCAATTGATCCCAAACAAATTCCATCTTGGCAAGAAACTCATACACAGGCTGACCAAGCTCTTGCTTTAAAGTACTGAGATCTTTCTAGAGCTGAAATTGATTAGAGAGATCAGAAGAAGTATAACGACTGGCAAGATGATCCCATACCTCTTTAGTAGTCTCATATCGTCCAAATTGTTGATTAATACTGGTAGTAGAGGTATTTCGAAACCATGTGATAATTTGGTGATTTTTGCTATCCCAATCTTCTAAACACTCAACAAACTTAGGATTAATTTCTGATTCATTACGAAGAGGATATTTTATATCACCTATAACATATCGCCATAGTTTGCGACCTTTAAGGAACCCTCGCATGCTCTCCAACCAGTGACGATAATTGGATCCATTCAGAAGTACGAAAATAGGTTGTGTAACATCATTCTTGTCCATAGCAGTGATATAACTCAAAATACAATTGGATTTTGCAGAAACAGAGGCCAGAAATGGAAAGAACACACCAAAAAACTTAGGAACCGATTCAACTAGTTCAGAACTTGGCCTGGAAATCAACGACTCGAAGAGACAAAGAGAACTAGAATTTCAGCGATCCAGCGGTGGTTTGGCGGCACGTGGTGGCGCGTGGTAGCTCCGTTGGCCATGAAATTTTGATGGAGGCATCTCAGGAAGATAGCGAACATGGTGGTCCAGTGCGTGGGGTGGACGGAGCACGACAGAAGCACAAAGCAAAGACAAACAGAGATTAAAATGGAAAGAAAAAGACTGTAGCAGAGAGAAAATTGCAAATTTGGATTGTTCTTGAAGAATGAACAATCAGGCGCGGGAGATACGCAAGAAAAGCTTTGATACCATGAAAGCTAAATATGAGCCAATGGTAAAAAGCTTCATATTTTCACTATACAATAGGTCAAATATATACAAAAGAAAGGGAAAGAGAGGGATTTGACTATTATAATTACAATTCAAGAAATAAAATCAAATCCCTAAAGAATAAGAAATAAATCGAATAATCCCTAAATAAAAGGAAACTGAAATGGGGCAAATAGGAAATTTATCAGTCAAAATAATTACAATTAAACAATTAACACACATTGTGAAAACGAGGTAGGATTTACAGGTCTTCCCATCCTTCTTGTTGTCACTAAAGAGAATATGATCAAGTATTCCCACAAGAACTGGCTTAAAGATGGAAAAGGTTAATAATGCTTTTATCCAACTTATTTTGTGACTCCCTCGCTTCTGAATCTTACTCATTAGAGTCGGTACATAGGCACTCATAGCCCCAGTTCAAAATCTCATTAAACTAGTTTATTGCACAAGAATTAATGATTTGTTGGTAAGTAGATTTCAATTTCTGTGCATGAATCAACATTTCTTGAATTCGTTTTACGAAGAGTAGAAAAAGTAAACCAAAAAAAAAAAAATCAGTATACTATGAGCAGATCGTATCTATGTTCATTATTTATGTGCAGAGAAGTGATTGTTTTTGGAAACACAATGTAGTGTTACGTGGAAGAAGTAGAAAAAAAGGAGAAAGAGGACTGGTGCTTTATTTTTATGCTAGGTGAAAGAGGCAAAAAAGACATGGGCTTAAAAAAAATTGTCCAGCAGATGTAAAAAATAGACTATCATGTAATCTACTAAGAGAAATTTTTAGAAACCATATGGTGCAAAACTAGCTTGTGCGAGAAGTCGAAGATTAATTTCACAGAAGTGGGAACGTCAATGGACTTGACCATCTGCAACACCTAATTTGATGAGTTTCTAATTCTTTCCTTTTCCTTTCATTTGTTTGTTTTGTTTTGTTTTTCTTTTTTTAATCTTTTGTTGGGTCCTAATCTATACACTTTCTACCATAGTAATTGTAAGTAGAAGGCCAAATTTGTGATTTAAAGATTCAAGTAATGTCTATGTAGTAAGGTCTATAGTCATATATTGATCAAATATAATCAATTGCATAAATGTGCATTTCAAAAGATGAACCACATTTATTCCTACTTCTGTTTCCAAAAGGTATCATTGCCCATCCTTGACAATAGTATGGTCCCCAGAAATCATTGCTTATGTTGCCTAAGCTTTGTTTGGTTCAACGGAAAGGAGGGGAGAAAAGAAGAGGAGTCTTAATGAGTTTTTGTTTGGTTGGAAGGAAGGTGAGGGGAGAGAAAGGGAGATTACTATTTGGTTGACGAGGGGAGGGTAGGGGAGGTAATTATATTTAGACAAATTTATCTTTATATTATTTTAATTTTTTTATAAAAAAAGATATTTATATCAATATTTTTTTAGAAAAAATTATCAATCCCAATCTTTTTTTATTTTTAATTTCTGATGAAAAAAAAAATCTATCTTAATATCTATTAAATGTTAACATATTAAAACATTAAAATATTAAAAATATTAAGAGGCAATAAAGTAAATAAATAATTAAAAATTTTCTCTTCTCCCCTCCAAAATACCCTAATTTGGAAGGGAGGGAGATTTTCTTTCTCTCCCCTCTAATTTTTTCAACCAAACATCCTATCCCTCTCTCTTCTAACAACTTCCATCCACACACACCCTAAGTGGTGTTAATGGCCTAGAAGTACGCTGGTAGAGAGAAAATCAACAACCAAAAGGGAAATGAACAAATATAAGTACAATTCATGCAAGTTTGATGCAAAGAGGAAAAAGCATTTAATATACAAATAACCTCCCTCCCCTCCAATTTTTTCAACCAAACCTCCCCTCCTTTCCCCTCCCCTCCCCTCCCCTCCAAAAACTCCTATCCAAACACACCCTAAGTGGTGTTAATGGCCTAGAAGAACGCTTGTAGAGAGAAAATCAACAACCAAAAGGGAAATGAACAAATATGAGTGCAATTCATGCAAGTTAGATGCGAAGAGGAAAAAGCATTTAATATACAAAGAGGGAGAAATATACAAACTTACATTTGTATAATTATGCTCAACTGCATATCTGCAAAGAAATATCCCATCCCATTATAAGCAGAAAATAGTGTCAGTTCTGATTCAAATGAAAGTCAGTCCAGAGTTCAAGTGTAGTTTCTTTCAACCTCTGCGGTTCCCCTAACGCACATATTTTTCCCAGAAGTTCCATTGAACTTGGCTTCACCTTCTTCACAGCCTTCAAGTAAATACGTTTCCTAAAGAAAAGGACAACAATATTAATCTATATCCATTCCACAGTGATATACAAAAAATACAAGCAACTGCCACTACCAGCCCTGTTTCATCATGATAAGCCTCGGCAACCCTTGAAGAAATTTCATCCATTTGTGTTATAAATTTCATCCAGAAATTTAGATGTATTGTGAAATTGAACATCATCAATAGATCTGGTTGATTCAAGGACTTCTCAAATTCCTCAACCTTGCTGGCTGCTTCCCAGTACTCTTGTTCTGTGTGCATGCTCTATTGGTTGCCTCGAATCTCTCCAATTATCTAGTCTCAGTACAAGTTATAGAATCATACCTGCTGACATTATCAAGTAATAATAGAATGCACAAAACTTGGCCATGGTGGCATTTCAATGAGCAGAATCATTACTCATCTCCATAACCCACTTCCTCTGACAATTTAGCAGAATGCCTACTTCATTTGGAATAAGGTCACGGCCTGCTATATGGTCAAGTAAACAAATGTTATTTCACATATTCAAGAAGAAATTATTTAAATAAAATATATCAGCCATATGACTTCAATATAACAATCCCAAAATATTAGATGGTGCTGATGACAATTATACAAATGTTCTTTAAACAACGATAAATAAAAGGATTTTTCATTTCTAAAATTGACTAGGCTTTCCTTCAGAAGGAACAAAAAATATATATTTCAAACAATCATTAATATAATTCATAACAAATATGATGCATTTTTTGTTTTTTGTTTTTATTTTTTAAATATATTGAATTGATTGGCATAGATACATATACTTGGACACCAAATCTTAGAAATATTTAGAAAAAATTTTTAAATCCAAATCTATTGCCATTTTTCATCTACATACTAAGATCAATGCGAGCAAATTTTGCAGTATTCCCATTGAGTTTGAATATTTTGACCATCCTTTTTTAAATTTGTTTGTTTGTTTTAAAACAAACTTGTGGGGTTTTATACGATAACAAACATCTCAATTTACAACCCTATTACCCACATTAGAAGCCTAATATCATTATTGTAGCTTGTTTTCTAGTTGTTTCATGCTAATCATCTTTTTTAACTTCTTTTCAAGTGCCCTCTAAAAATTATTCAGAAAGAAAGTAGTCTCAATAAAGTTTGAGATTACTCTGATCGTAACAACAAAATTTTTTTTAATAAATTAAATTATACAAGATTCATCTCATTTTACTACTAGAATGACAAATTTTGGCCAAAATAGTCTAAGCTGGTTGAGATTGAGATAACATGCTTGAAAGTGAATCGCCTGTTACGCAGCGAATGAATAATTTTTTATTTAGGGAGAAGGGTGAAGAGTAAGATTGACAAAAGAACACTAGACTCCACGGAAAAAGTTTATAAATCAAAATTTTTAATTGTCACAAAGGATATCATGACCGGAACCTATGCATGATATGCTTTGTAGCTTGCTGAGGAGTATACGTAAACTAACATTTACTTAACGCAACGCGAAGTTCTAGCTCTTCCATTTTGTCCAAGGTATAGCTCCATTGAGTCCGCCAAATTGCTTGTTTGAAAAGGTCACCAAGTGTATGGCATTACATGTGATTACATTTGTGTGCTTGTGTAAGAGTTTCAGAATTGTTAGTATGCTAATAAACTCAGGAATAGATTCATGGTAATAGTTATTTATTTAGAACTTCAAATTTTAAACAGTGACAAAACAATATTTATTCAGTTTGCCAGAAGAAACAAGCATTTATGATTTTTTTCTTTTTTTAGGTTGTAGAACGACCTAGTGAATTTTTATGTATCCTGTAATATTCTTTAAGGGATTATAATTTTAGACTGACATCCTAGAAACTTCATTTTACCTACAATTTAAATTTAAAGAAAAAAATTGCTAATTCATGGGCAATGACTGAGATGTGCCTTTGAGTTAATATGTCAAATTAGTAACGAATCATAAAAACCTTTTTGACACATCATATAAGATTAGATTTGATAAAATAAACCTTATTAAGATTTGAATATTATACACTATTTAATATGACATTGTATAAGATATTATATTGTATAAAATAATATTATCATATGTTTATTGATATGTTGTATAATATTAAATAAAATAAAAATTAACATTTTAACAAAAATACTCTTTATTTAAAAATATACTATATTTATTTAAATTTGTTATGCTATATTAATTTTTGAAATAATAAAATTCCCCAAAGCTAGGAAAATTAATATTTTTATTTTTAATTTGTAAGTAAATGTTCTTTTAAATACTCTTAATTAAATATTTAATAAATTCAAATTTATCTTTTTTTTAATTTGTAAAAAAAAATTGTTTTTAAATATTGGCAAAAAAATAAGACATGACGATGAACTTTTCAGATTAGTCACAACAAAAACAATAAATTTATACCTTTAAAATTTATCCCAAGATCCCTATTAACATGTGCAAATATAAAATGAAAATTTGAATTAATTTATAACATTTACTCAATAAGTTAATTTATAAATAGATATTCAAGTAACTTCAATCCAGGTTTTACATGGCATAAGCTAATAGTTGACTGGAAACTCAAAATAATTTTACAAAAGTGTTCTAAATATATGAACACTTAAGCAGGAAAAATAATTAAGAGACAACAAGGTCTTCAATCAGTGTCTTCAAAATCTTCTTCGGGCTAGTCTACAATTAGAGGAAAAGGAATATGATCAACCAAAAGGATATCATCAGACAAAGCAATGCAAAGATGAACATTGATGAACATAAAAAAAACACAACTACTCTATCCAAATACAGGACATGACACTGGTTTAGCTTTACGGAGCAAGCAACTTACGTAACAACATAATCAATAAAGGTTTTCACCAGAAGATAATTTTTTACAGAGTATTTCCAAATTTCAGAATACATAATCTTCAAGCTCAACATTCCTGGCCTGAAGAAGTCTCAAAAATCAGCAGCAAAGAGATAAATTTTTACAGTGTATTTCCAAATTTCAGAATACATAATCTTCAAGTTCAACATCCCTCCCACAACAAAAAACAAAGTAATTAACTTATAAGATATCGCAGCGCCAATGCTTAAGCTAGTATAGTTAGATTTCAACATTGGTGCCCTACAAAATAAAATGGGAGGGAGGGGTCAGAGATTACGGTCATCCATTGGGCATCATTGTCTAACAGACTAAATCAGTCTAAGGGATACTCACTGAAACTTACTCTGCTGCATTGATAGTGAATTATGAGACTTGTTATTATTTTCACAGATTTGTGTAAGAATTTGCAATTAGTAGAAAATTATCGACCATCTTTAAGAAAATATTCTCAAATGAGGAGAAAACGAATAAAATTGGGGTCCAAACACAGAATAAAACCAGGGGGCAAAATCAGCAAATTCTGTAGGTGCCCCATTTTCTCAATCGAAACAATGTTGGAATAATCTAATCCAAAAAAGAAATAGGGGGAGAAAGGCTACGATTTTCTTCACTGTGTTACTCAGTTCTCCAACCTTAGTACTCTAGTATCATTTAGTCCACCCAAGACCAAAATTTTTTCATATATAACGAAGTAAGCAAGCGTTTGTCCCACAGAGCATTATATTAGTTCACAAGAAGCATCAAATTACCAACCAATTTTCAGCAGAACCAAAATTTAATTTCAAAAAAAAAGGAGAGAGAGAGTGTAATGACCCAAGTCAAAGACAATAATGGTAATCTATCGTCTAGGAATATCTTAGGGTGCTGTACACATGTCCCATCAACTTCTTTTATATGCTTCCTACACTGCCTGTTTTTTTTACCAACCAAGGTCTCTCTTCTGCGTCCAGGTCCTCTGCGCAGCGAAGAGATGCGTACACCGTGCGAAGCGTCAAAAAGATGTTGTTTTGTTATCTTCTTTAATCACAGCCATTCGCTTAATCTACAGCTCCGTAGTGCGACATGGCAAAATTGAAACGCTGCTTTTAGTGTCGTTTCCTGCCAACCATCAGCAAATCTTTGCCATTCCTTCCATGCGATCTGAGCATTCCATATTAAGCCCCAAGACTCACCGTTTTAATCTCATGCAACCCATAGACTTCAGCCTCAAAACGTAGCATACGTGCATTGCTTCTTCAACCTCAAAAGCCGTATCAGAAAGCACGGGAAAGAAATGAGAAGAAGTGTGCTAATACCTTGGCTGTATAGAGAGAGAGAGCTATTGATACAATATCAGTAGGCATGCCTATTGGAATACAACAGGTTCAAGAAACCCTTATCCATCAAGAATTTCAAAGAGTTCAAGTGGTCCAAATTGTGCACTATGTCCAAAAATTTCAAAGAATTCAAGATTGAGAGACCCTCTAGGAACCTTGTCCTAGGAATCTTCAACAAGATGACACTTTGCTCGAGACCGGCTAGAAAACAAGAATATTGGTCAAAGAAAAGACTCTAAGAGAACTTGTCTCTTAGAACCCTAATCTCAAGACGCCACAAAGGAAGACAAATCTTTTAATAAGTCACGTGAACTCCCAGAGAACACAAAAAAGCAAAAACCTCACAGATAATTGAATAATACTCAAATTCATTCATGTTCCAAAATAGAGTACAATAGGAAGCCTTTTATAGGCAAAATTTCTAGAGTAAAAATCTAATTAGAAATATTTTAAATGATGCCTAATATTAAGGAATTAGATCAGGATACTAATTTTAACTTGATCTCTAAGATAAGCTCTTTGACCAAGTTCAAAAAATAATAAAATAATAAAAAACGAAATTTTACAAAGAATTCTAGTCAAAACTAATCAGCTTCTTTAAGTTGTCACATGGGATACTCATGCTTCATTAAAAATTACATGGTTGTCACATGATTCTTAATCTCTTGCAATTGGACTCTAATTGGGCCTTAGCACTCCTCTTGTATGTGTATAACTACATTGGGCCTTCAACATATTGGATATTGACTTTAGTTGCTCCATGTCTTCTTAGAATATTGGGCTTCCACTTGGACTTCCACTTTTGCATCTTTAAGGAAATCTCATGTCCAAAGTCCAATTCAACATGTTTTGAATTGATCAAATATAGATCTTGGGCTCTAAACTTAGGCTGACGTCCAATATAGATATTATCTTGAGCTCTTTGAAATTTTTGGACATAGTGCACAATTTAGGCCACTTGAGCTCTTTGAAATTCTTGATGGATAAGGGTTTCTTGAACTTGTTGTATTCCAATGGGCATGCCTACTGATATTGTATTAGCTATTTATACAACTACATTTTAGTTAAATGAAAAAAAAATTAATTTGGTCTACTTTAGTTTTCGTTTTTAAATTTTGTAAGTGAACTTGCACAAATTCATTGAGGCACATTTTTAAAATGGATCAAAATTTATGAATCTAGACACATCTAAATGACAAGCTTAAATATAAGCTTTAGCCCATTTTAATTGTTGAGGATGAAGAGTGACAACAGCAAAAAAGACCGTTTAGAGAGAGAGAGTTATACTACTTGAATATAAAGGTATTATAGTAAAAGTGTCGAAATAAGCGTTACGAGTATTGTGTAAGCTAGGAAAAACCATCCTTTACAATGTGATGAGCCCCAATTTATATTAAGGGGAAGCTAAGTTAATCATAACTTTAATTAAGTTTGCATGTCTCTTTCAATCAAGTCGTACTACTCAAAGCAACTCACTATTGGTGGAGCTACACTGGTTTTGAGTAACTTATTGTTCCAATACATTGTATAAGGCTTGATGCAACTTAGACTTCATAATTGTAGGTTTTTAAGTCTTAGTAATGTGAATTGGGTTGTTTTGGGCGTATGTAGATTTAAGATTTGCAAGACACTCCTAACATTTATCCCAAGTCCATAGCAAATTATAAGCGATGTGGACTTAAAAATAAATATCTGAAAGATTTTTAGGATCTCTCTCCTCTTTTTTTTTTTTTAGGGCCCTCTAAGTTATCTAGGTTGTTTTAGTTTTGACACTATCCAAAGTGATAGATAACATTATAGTTATTCCGTGTTTTCTACAATTGCCACATTCACACATTATGATTTCTAAATGGCTATTGTGGGATATGGACAAGCTTTTTTTAGGTTTTTAAACTTTACTTTTCCTTTGATTCTGCATTTTCTATTGTGTTTTTTGGAGTGCCTTGTTGCTTCTTTTGTGTTGCTTGGTTTTATTTATTTATATTTCAAGTACTTTCCTTCTTGCTTAACATGGACAAATTAAGGGGTCTGTCACTTGTTAATGGGCAAATATCATTTATTATTAGTTTCAAGAGTAATATAACGGAGAAGTATTATAATGCATTTCACCAAGATTATTATATCCCTCCAAATATTATGTTCATCATCTCTTTTAATCAACATATAATTTGTGATATGGGTGATAATATGAAAACTTTAAAGGTTGTATTAGGAAGCCCTTCATGGTAGAGTATGCCTTTTGTTGGAATAGTCAGTCAACAATATTGTCGCCATAATAGGAGTTTCTTTTGGCCAACTCACCCCAACTTCCTTCCTATGTATCTTGGGCTTTATTGCCCTCTATCAATTCATGGGAGTAGTATTGTCTTTTGCTCTATTTTGTCACCTTTTTGATGTAGTAGAGTATGCAATTATTAGGAGTGTAATCTTGATAGAAGGCAAGTCAAGTCATGCCCTTCTTAGGGTTATGATTATAATAATCTAAATATAATAATCCTAATTCTTTTTCTTAGAAATTAACATAGAAATTGGAGTGGTTTTTAGTTTACTGTAGGAAGTTAAGGGCTTGAAATTTATTAGTGAGCTAATGTTGATATTATATTGGAATAGATTGATAGGAAATATCATTTGCTTCTAAAAAAATATATGAATAGAAAAGAAGGAAGGACATGTGGTGAGGGATTTATCATAAGCCACCCCAATAAGTAGATAAACAAAAAGATGAAAGATGCATCTTGGTTGAATTGATAAGTACTTCAACCCTTGTCATTTTGGAGAAAAGTCTTAAAGTATCATCCCTTTTCTTGTCGCTTGATAAGTCTCTATCTTGGAATGGAATTTCATGCCTTTTTCTAGGTACTTATCAAGTATCTTTAGTAAATTTTACTTATTTTACACTTGTTTTGTTATTTTTTTAGGTTTCATATAGTTCAAGTGTAAAAAGATGAAGTTATGTGCAAACCCCTTAAATTTAGTCTTTATGTGCTTTATTTGTGCTAAGATTGTAATTGCCAAGTTTTCCTACTAATTTGGATGGTTTTGAGTTTATAACTCAAGCTTTACTTCATTCTTATAGTAAAGTTTAGTTAAGATTAGTTAATTAGTAGTTAGGTTTGATTTTTTTTTTGGGTCAATTTGTATTCTTAATTAGCTTTTAATTGTCTTTTGTGTGCAAATATGAAGAGTCTAGGATTCATATTTGCAACTTAATGGAAATAGGGAGCTAAAAAATACATTGCGCCACGGCCAAAACTTCTTGTTGACTGCAGCCAATGTGAATCAAAACTTTACAAAAATTTCAAGCGCTACACTGAGAAAGAATGTTGGCTATAATGCCTAATTTTAATTTTTTATAAATCACAATTTTGCTTCATTTTTTAGGGGATTCTTTGGAAGCCTTTGGGGAATGGTTCAAAGGCAGACTAGAAAAGGAAGATCTCTAGTTACTTGGAGCTTAACAAGGTCCTTTGAAGGTTCTTCAATGACTAGAGAGATAAGAATGGGAAGAGCTTCATGGATTTATTACTTTTGGTTTTATTCATCATCTTCTTCCTCAATTGGTTGATTAGCTTTTTTTTATTTGTTCTTTGTTATCTTAATTTTAGATTGTTGCTAGGTTTCATTAATCGAAATTTTAAATATTAGTAATGAAATGTTGATGATTCAATTGGATTTTGGAAGTAATTGTATATGCTTAATGCTTTAGTTCAACCTAATCCTTGAAACTTAATTAATTGCCTAAGCTTACTACATACCACAATGAGTCAACAGGTGAAGTGATTGGTTAATTTGATCGATTAGGTTGTTCAATTGAATTTTAATAGTGTAATACAATCGTAAGGAGTCAATACATATTAGAATGGAATTACGATCCATAATTGTCATTTATAACATATTCCATTCAAATCCCCTAATTTATATTGGATCTAGTTTAGTACCAACTAACTCTAAGCTTCTCTGAAACACAACCTACTTGTAGTAGAGTCAAAGAAAATTGAAAGTTTCATTTTTTTTTTTTCTGTTCTCCATGGCACTATTAATAATGTCATTGATCCTTATGCTTCTCAGAAATCAAGTGATGGATTACTTCACAACCTATTCTTTGAACTTGAACATTCAGTGAAATATCATGTGCTTTTCAACCAAAAGGAAAACAAAAATATTTTAGTGTCTCTTCATGAATTACTACTATTGAATTCCTCTAACAAAGAAATTTGTAACTAAATAGCTTTGTTAAGATTTCCCCAATCATGTAATATCCTTCATTCATTCCAAAGCAATTAGTGAAGGATATCATTACTTTTAACTATAAGTGATTATCAATTTTATTAATTTTTTAAGAAAAGGGCAACAATATCCATGTAAACCAAAAAAAGAAAAAACCTAGATACATAATTAGTTTAATATTCAAGAACAATACAACTTATGTTAAACAAATGTATATTCAGATTGCATAAAGCAACAATGGAAACATAAATCTATTACCTCTAGTCATAGCAATTCTAACAAGTTGGAAGTTTGAAATAGTACAAGCCTACACAAATTAAGAAGGCTTTCTAACCAATGAGAAGCTATGTGTGATAGGCATATATATGAAAAATGTGTAGCTACTCTTGAGCTGGAACCCCTCAAAACTTGATAGACAAAGAGTTTAATACATCATCAATGGAATTGAATTTTCCACCTCTCACAAAATTGGCAAATTATAACCACCTAATAAATATGAAAACATTCAAAAGGAATAATAAGGACTGATGGAGGACCATAAATCTAACAATCCACTCTATCATTTATTTTGACTATATCTACATACAATTTAGCTTTCCAAGTGATTGTGATATCATCTTTGACTTTAATCATTCTTAATTTTGATTAATCAAAATTAATGGCATTTAGGAATATTAACCACTAATTGACTAACTTAATTACTAATGAATTTATTAACCAATTATCAATTGAATTACTAACCCATCCCTGTATAAGAATCAGGCTCCCATTTTAATGCAATTATAAGCCATTCCAGAGCTTATTGAATTAATCTCCTAATATATTTGCTTGTGTAAGGTAGTTTCAGATATCCCAATGAACTCTAGAATATATCTATACTAAAAGTTATCAGGTAGTGCATGTGTAAAAGGTGTCCAGTTCCTTATGCCCTTATACAATAGGGGATATTGTGTCTTCCAAACTTTTTTTTTCTTTTTTTTTTTTTTTGGTTTTGGAGGGGGGAGGGGGGAGAGAGATTTTTTTATTAAGACTTTAAAATTTTTTTAAAACACTTTGGATCTCTTGAACAGCACAACTACCACATAGTAGGAATCTAAACTAGTGTAAAAGACAAATAAATAATAGAGGAAGAGCAACTCATCAAATGATATCTATCAATGATTTGGTGAAAATTTTAATATAGCCCTAACTCACATTGCATCAATTGCATTAAAGAATTCAATCTGGTATAGATCTCTCATCCCAATTCCCAAAGCTACCAAACCTCATGTGATAGATTATAAAAACATCATAATCAAAGAAAATCCAATCAACAATTTTCAATTCTAAGTTAAACAGGAAAAAATTTAGACCCATGAAATTCTTTTAATGGAATACTTATGAGAGGTTTGACTTATGGTGTCGTAACCTGTAAGCAACACCATTGCATTATTGCTTCACAATAAGCTTGTGCAGAACAACCATATCAATTGTTATTTTGTTCATTGTATTATTCAAGGGTTATAGCTTTAGATGGTAACATCTAAGAGAACTCTATTTCAACTATGGTGAAAATCACTAGTGAATAGGCAGTAACTGAAAACCATGTAGGAGTCAATAAACCAAATTTGTAAAGAACTAGAAAGGAAGAAGGAATAAAGTCATGTTAAGACTCAATAAAATCAACCACTAGCAATAGCATAAACTATAAACAACTTTTTCAATATGACTTCATGAAGACTTCTTCAGAAAGGCCACTGTGTAGTCCAACTTACTGTCCCATCACCTAAACTAGAAGTCTAGAATGGTTATTCTAGCTTGTTTTCTAGTTGCTTCATACCAACCATCTTTTCCTAGGTGTATGCCTTTGTGATTGTCTAAGATGGAAATAGCCTGAACAAAGTCAGAATATTGTGACCGTAATTAAAGCAAAAAAAAAAAAAATGAAAAGATCTATCCTTCATAATGGAGACTTAATTTAAAAGTTAGTATAAATGAATTATATTATATTAATCTAGTTTTACTTCAAAAAGTACAGATGGAGACTATAAAGAACTTTTCACCACTAAAATATCATTTTAAATGTAATTTTCATATCTCTAATGGGGGCATTTGGTTTCTTCAAATTTTTTGGTTTCTTTGGAATGTTTAATGAGAATGAAACATTCTCATGTTTGATATAAGTTTTAGAAAAATATTTTTGAGAATGCAACTCAAGAATGTAAAATTCTTAGTCCCACAAGGGTAAAAGTTTTTGAAAAATTAAAAGATTATTTTACCTGTGCTTACTCCTAATACTCTCCTACAAGAAGATGAAGAGGAAGAAGAAGTAATAATAATAATAATAATAATATGTAAAAGTATATCTTTGATACAAAGTATGCATGTATCTTTATCTTATGGAGGGAAATGCAAATTTAATTTTGATTTGACCGTTGCCTTTGATAAGCATATAGTTTATTATTTTTTAAAAACATTTATTTTAAGCATCCCATGAGAGAAACACAAACTAATTTCTAGTAAATATTAAAAGGCAACTAAACATATATCATGTTAACTCCGCTTTACAGTCATACGAGAAATGCAAGGAACCGCCACTACAAGTCTTGTTGCACGTCAGGCCTATGTAACCCTTGCAAGAATTTTACCCACATGTATGGTGAAATTGAACATCACCAATGAATCTGGTCTAGTGAAGGAGTCATCAAATTCCTCTACCCGTTTTGCAGTACTCTTTATCAGTGAGCATGCTCTGTCAGTTGCCTCCCATCTCTCTATCGACCCATTTGATATGCAGAATATAAAAAATAAATAAATAAAGAGAATTTTATAAATAGAAAAAAAATTATGTGTCTATTTTAATTTGAATGCAAAAAGCGATAAATATTGTTAACTAATAATAAATAATTATTAAAATAACATAATAAATATTGTGCCAAACTTTATAAAGAAAATCCCTTTACAAAATAAGCAACCAAAAGCACCCTAGTCTTAGTACAAACTATAGAATTATACATGCCAACACATTCAAGTTAAATTTGAATGTACAAAACACGGCTCTAGGGGCATCTCAATGAGCAAAATCGTTCCTGGTCTCCATAACCTCTTCATTGCAGGTACCTTCCCCTGTAGAGTCATTTGTGGTGCTAAAATATCAATTTAGAGCTGCAAATTAGAGGCATAATTCAAACCCACTAATACTGGATCTACTAGAGTGTCTATTGCTATGAGATTTCTCTGAAACACAACATGCTTGCAGCTAAATCATAGAAAACTGAAAATTTGCATTTTTTTGGTTCTTCCCATCGCTGCTGATTCCATGCTTCTGAGAAACTCTATGAAGGATAACTACACGATTAATCTTTGAACCTGAACAAGATGCAATCACCCTGGGCATTATTATAAGACTGAATAGTAGAATATGAGGTTAGACAGAGAGCAGGCAGTGAAAATATCATGGAGCTCTTCAAACAGGAGAAAAATGAAGAAACGTCCTATTTTAGTGTCTCTTCATGAATTCCTGCCGGGAAATTACCTGAACAAAGAAATTTGCAGCTAAATAAAATCAACGAATACATCAATGATGAAATTCACACAATCATGCAATATCTTTCATTTATACCAGAAGTAGTTAGTCATAAATATCATTACACCTAACTAGAAGTGATTATCAATTTAATTTAATTCCTAGAAAAAAGGCAATCAATATCCACTGTCGTTTATTTTGGTTGTTATCTAAAACAAATTTTCCCCAGGACTTGTCCACGCTACATCAATCATGCTTTTCATCAAGATTGAAATAACTAGTTCAGACTACCTAATGCCAACTACAATAAAAGTAAGCAATATAATAATCAAGGCATGTTTGCTCTCCCGTATACCCCATTCAAAAACAGGTATGTTTAAATGGCAAGTTTCAGGGTTGAAATACAAGTCATGCAACTATCAAGAAGAACTGGTGATATGATATGACCAGCAAACAGAATCCTTCTTTTCATGCATTCTTTTCAAATTTGGCATGTACTGTCTTCGTAAAGTAATACAATGCAGTGATGGCATCTATATGCCAGAATTTTACCTCAGCCTACTTATAGCTAACAAGTTTGCATTTCGAATTGTTAGAATGATAGCATCCATGCAGTTCTACAATAAATAAAGTAGATTAAAGACCATATACACAAATTATATTCATTAAAAACTCATAAGCTGATCAAGAAGATGCCTATATAGACAAATGCCTACGTACCAAAAGGGATGGAGGATTTTGACTCGTAAGGTTGTTTTTGTGGAGGAAGATATATTATAGATTAGTAAGATTTCCATGGGATTTAGGAATTTTTGCTGTTACATTGTTGTAAACAAGATTGAGATTGTTCAAATAGACTAATTCTCCAATGCCCTTTGGAATCTCACCGGAGAGGTTGTTGTACCCAAAGTAAATCCACTTCAAGCTCTTCATTGACCTATCTCTTGTGGGATTTCACCCGTTAAATGGTTTGAAGCCAATGTCAAGTGTAGTAAAATTGTCATGTTGGTGATGCATTTGGAATTTCTCCCACTAAATCGTTTCCTCCAACATGAGATAGGTTCCACAAGAGTGTAATCCAACTTGATCTAAAATTTTCCCAAGAAACATGATGCCTGGGAGATCTAGGGTTTCAAGTTTTTATTATAATCTCTAACATGTTGGATTCTGGGAGAAGGCCAATTGGTGGGTTCTGAGCCTCCTAGGGTTGGCGGTGGCATCTAATAAGCAGCCTCTATAGGGGACCAAGGCACACCAATCCTTCTAATTGTGCTAATCCAATCTCTATGATTATGTACACTAATTACAAGAATATGTAAAAATAGTTCCTATTTTGTAACAATAACTAAATTGAGTTAAAGCACCAACCATCACACGCCACTTTCTAGTCTTAACGTCTTCTCACACATTAGTGCGAGGGCACCTAAGCCAGATTCTCCCACTCCAATCTCCTTCGTTGGCATCGACTCCTCTGTTTCGATCTCTTCCAATTAGTTCTCAAGTGTGGGTGTTCTATTCAAGTATTCTTCTAATTTTTTTTTTTTTGGCTCCATCTCTCTGTTCTAGTGGTAGAGGCTGTTTGGTTCCTTATTTTGGTGCTCTCATTGGTTGTTGTGCACTGTTTGTAATTCTATTTTAGTACTATTTTTGGTTGTATTTGGCCCTGTGATTCTTTGATGACAGAAAGCAAATCCATGATCATTGCCGATATAATTCCTATAGTGACGAAGATTACTGGACACAAGCTTAATAGCTCCAACTATTTAGATTGGAGCAAGACAGTTTGGGTGTACTTATGAAGCATTGAAAACGATGATCATCTCACCGATGCCCCTCCTACAGATAATACAAATCAAGCTTAGTTGAGGAATAATGCAAGACTATTTTTACAGATTTGAAACTCTATTGATAATAAGATAATTGGTTTGATCAATTATTGTGAATTTGTTAAGGACTTGATGGACTATTTGGACTTCCTATAATCTGGTAAAGGAAATATCTTTCATATCTATGAGGTGTGTAAACCTTTTTACCATGCAGAGAAGTAGGATAGGTCACTCATAGCCTATTTTATGAACTTCAAAAGGATTTATGAGGAACTTAATATGTTGTTACCTTTTAGTCTTGATGTGAAGGTTCAATAGGCTTAACGAGAGAAAATAGTTGGTATAAGTTTTCTTACTAGTCTCCCTCCAGAATTTAACATAGTTAAATCTCAGATTCTTTCTCGCTCTAAGATTTCTTCTCATACCTTTGCTAGAGTGCTTCACACAAAAAGCTTACAAACACATTAACCTCCTAATGACAATAGTGTCTTTGTAAGTCGTGGTAGTTATGAGCCTAGACGTCAGAATAATTAAGGTGGTAACAAAGCAGGTGGACCATACAAGGGTGCCGATAGTTGTAGTCAGGAGTCGAGGAATAGTGTGTTACTACTATTGTAAGCCAGGCCATACAAAGCACAATTGTAAAAAAACTTCAAAACAAATATCGAAAAGCTCAATCAACAAATATTGCATCATCTTCTAAGAATACTATTCTACTCTCTGCTAATGAGTTTACTCAATTCTTGGTATCAGGAATCATTGAAATCCACCACTCTTTCTATTACTGTTTGTGCTGAGTCACATAAATCCACTACATGTTTTATCTCTTCTTCGCCCACCTAGGTTATTGATTTTGGTGCCACAGATCACATGACAGGTATTTCAAGTCTCTTTTCCACTTTCCAATCACATGCCACCTCCTTTTATGTTACTTTAACAGATGGGTCCACTTCCCATGTTCTAAGTTCTGGAACTGTGAATCCAACCTCTTCTCTTTCTTTGTCCTTAGCATTGAGCTTACCTATTTTTTCTTTTAATTTAATTTCTGTTAGTAAACTTATTCGTACCTTGAATTGTTGTATCTCATTTTTTCTTGATTATTGTTTATTTCACGATCTTGTGACGAAGCGGATTAGTAGTAAAAGTCATGAGTCTAGAGGTTTTTACATTCTTGATACATAGGTACCAAGATTCATTGCTTGTTCCAGTGCTTTGACTCCCTTTGAGGTGCATTATCAATTGTGCCACCCTTTTTGTCCTCTTTCAAAAAACTTTGTCATCAGTATAAACACTTATCTTTTTTGAATTGTGAATCATGTCAATTTGCTAAACATCGTCTTCCCTTAATGTCTAAAGTCAATAAACAGGTTGTGTTCCCATTTGAATTAATTCATTCTGATGTTTGAAATCTCTGTCAAGTTACGTCTAAGTACAATTTTAAATATTTTGTTACTTTTGTCAATGATTACTCTCGTATTACTTGGTTATACTTAATGAAAAATTGTTCTGAGTTGTTCTCTCATTTTTGTACCTTTTGTGCTGAAATAAAAACTCAATTCAATGTTTCTGTGTATACTTTACTAAGTGATAATGTTAAAGAATACTTTTCAGATCCTTTTCAGTCTTACATGGCTCAAAATGGCATTCTTCATCAGTCTTCTTGTGTTGATACACCATCGCAAAATGGGGTTGTTGAACAAAAAATTAGACATTTGCTTAAAATTGCAAATGCCTTACTATTTCAAATGAATGTTACCAAACCATTTTAGGCTGATGCTATCTCTATAGCTTATTTCTTAATTAATCATATGTCTTCTTCTATTCTTGATGATAATATTCTATATACTACTCTCTTTCCTTCAAAATCTCTATTTCCTATTAAACCTAAGATATTTGGCGATACTTGTTTTGTTTGTGATGTTCGTCCCTAAGTTACCAAACTAGATTCAAAGTCACTTAAATGTGTTTTTCTTGGTTACTCTCATTTTCAGAAAAGATACGAATATTTTTCTTCTACACTTAATTGTTGTTTTATCTCTGCAAATGTCACTTTTCATGAAAACATTCTTTTCTTTTTCCCTCATCTTCCATTCATAACAATCAGGGGGAAAAAGATAATTTGTTGGTCTATACCATAACTTGTTCTGATAGTTCTCCCGGTATTCCTACACCTGGTCCAGAGTCTCCTTGGCTACCTATAATTCATGTCTGCTCCAGGAGACAATAGAAAATTCCTACCTCCAATCTAGACTCATGCCCTTCACCATCCTCTTCATCGTCGAATCCAGTCTCAGATGATTTTGACCACACTCTTAATATTCCAATTGCTCTTCGAAAAGGTAAACACCATTGTACCTATCATATTTCCTCATTTGTTTCCCATGATTATTTGTCCTTTTCTTCTAGCTCTTTTATTACATCCCTTGATATTGTCTCGTTTCTTAAAACTGTTCATGAAGTTTTATCCCATCCTGTCAAGCATGTTGCTATGATGGAAGAGATGACTACTCTTGATGATAATGGTACTTGGAGTCGGCAATTAATGAGTATTTGCAATCAAAGTAAATCCTGATGGTGACTTATCTTAAAGCCTTAATGGATTTGCCTGCTACCAAGAAGGCTATTGGATGCAAATGAGTATTTGCAATCAAAGTAAATCCTGATGGCTAGGTGACTTATCTTAAAGCCTGTCTTGTTGCTAAAGGATATGCTCAAACTTATGGTATTGATAATTTAAATACTTTCTCTCCCGTAGCCAAACTTGCCTCCATTCGATTATTCATTTCTATGACAGCTACCTATAACTAGCCTTTACACCAGTTAGATATCAAGAATGCTTGTCTACATAGTGACCTTTAGGAGGAAGTATATATGGAGCAACTACCTGAGTTTGTCACTCTGTTGAAGGGTGGGAAAGTATGTCATCTTCAAAAATCCTTGTATGGTTTGAAACAAAGTCGAGTGACCTTTAGGAGGAAGTATATATGGAGCAATTACCTGGGTTTTTCACTCCGGAAGTGTGGGAAAGTATGTCATCTTCAAAATGTCATCTTCAAAAATCCTTGTATGGTTTGAAACAGAGTCCTCGTGCTTGGTTTGGCAGATTTAATGAAGTAGTACTGAAATACGAGATGAACAAGAGCAAATGTGATCACTCAATATTTTATAAACAGTCTGAGACTAACCTAATTTTACTTCTTGTGTACATTGATGATATTGTGATTACTGAGAGTGACACATCAGGCATTTTGTCTCTTAAAACCTTCCTTCATTCTCAGTTCCAGACAAAGGATTTGGGGTTGTTAAAATATTTCTTGGTAGTTGAGATTATGAGGAATAAGAAAGATATCTTCCTATCTTAAAGAAAATATGTTCTTGACTTGTTAACAGAAATAGGAAAATTGGGAGTCAAGCTGTATAGTGCTCCAATGACTTCTAACTTACAACTTGTAAGAGACGATGATAAGTTATTTGAAGATCTTGATAAGTACAGAGGACTTGTTGGAAAATTGAATTATTTTATGTTAACTCATCTAAATATTGCATATCTTTTTAGTGTTCTTAGTCAATTTATGTCTTTCCCAACAGTTAATCATTGAATACTTTTAGAATAAATTCTATGCAAATTGAAAGGAGCTCTAGGACGTGGCCTCTTGTATAGGAATCATGGGCACACTAATATTGAATGTTTTTCTAATGCGAATTGGACAAAATCCAAGGTTAATAGGAGATCCACTACAAGATGCTATATTTTTATGGAAGGAAACCTAGTTTCATGAAAAAGTATAAAGCAAAATGTAGTATGCCACTCTAGTACAGAATCAAAATATAGAGCTATGGCACAATCAGTGTGTGAGATTGTATAATATATCAACTATTAAGTGAAGTTGGCCTCGAGCCCTCATTGCCAGCAAAACTACAGTGTGACAACCAAGCTGCTCTTCATATTGCCTCTAATCGAATGTTTTATGAACAAACCAAGCATATTGAGATTGATTATCATTTCGTTTGTGAAAAAATCCAAGAAAAATTCATCTCTATAGAATATGTCAAAACAAGAGATCAATTGAGAGATATTTTCACTTAAACTTTAAATGGAGCCCGAATTGATTACATTTCTAACAAGTTGGGCATGATTGACATCTATACTCCATCTTAAGGAAGAGTGTTAAAAAATAGAAAATATTATTGTAAATAGAATAGGAAATATTTTTGCATATTCTTGTAATTAGTGTACATAATCATAGAGATTGGATTAGCATAATTATAGGGATCAGCATTTATAGAGTTTCCTATTTTATGGAGACCTATTGTATATAAATAGGTTGGTAGTTTATGAATAAAATTAAGCTTTCAACCTTCAAGTTTCAGCTTTAGTTATGAAGAATGAGGAGGTAAAAATTGAATTCCCAACCACTTGGTAGAGACTTTGCTACCATGTCAAGACTCAAGAGTCACTACAAAAAACTGTAGAAGAAAACTCATCAATAATTTCATTATAGACTGAACTAGATAAAACTCTTTAGGTGTTTGCTATCAAGTTCTTCAATAAAAACTTAGCAAATGAAATAACTTTTTTAAAAGACCCAACAAGCTGTGCAGAGCTGTAAAAAGTCTTCACTTGTTATGTTTTCATTAAAAAACTTGATAGTAAACAGCTAAAATTGTAACTAAGTAAATACAACAAGCAAACACCAAATAAAACATAAGAAAAAAATCAACTCACAGAGAATAGTCATAACATCCAAGAACTCCGCACTACAATAAACACTCCATGGATTCCTGAATCCTAAACTTATCTTCATGCCTAAAAGCCTATGGCCACAAACTTTTGGGGCCTAACATGCACTACAACAAAGCCAAGCTCATTTGACGGTTTCTTAAGCCTACTTTACATTATACCACGTTTGGATATAATAAATATGAAAAATTTTGAAATTGAGGTTGTGTATGTCCTAAATAATATAGGGACATTGACTATATATGTATATATTTCAAGCTCAAATTTTTTATAAATAGGTTTCCAAGTACTTGTTAAATTAGGATAACCAAATACCAAATGAATGCCACCTAAGAGTAAAATACTCCTCCTTTTCAAGAGAGATGACTTAATTATGTAGCCCTTGCCTCTATTATAAGAACTTACACAAACCTCCCTGAAAGCATAAATTACCTGTCAATCACCAAGCATGAGTGTCACGGCCCCAGGAAGATCCTTCCCAACAGTGGCAAACCACCTTCTTTGGTCACTAGTTTGTCTGGAAATTTAAAATATATATATATATATATAGATATACTACATCAATATATTAACAGAAAGCAAAGAAGAGACAGTGTAAAAGAAGGGAAGCTACTCAAAACTCAAACCAAGCGAGTAGTGATTCTATATTATTTTGAAGTTTGAAGATATCTTCGAACACTGCTCAATCCGGTACAACCATTTCTAACTTTACTAGCTTAACCACAACCTTGTACAAGTGTTAAATATATGTATGTATATATATATATATATAAAATGACCAAGTTGGATAAAATTCCAACTCCAAAAACTATCTGATATTTGGGGCTTACCAAAATCACTACTGCACACTCAAAAATGAACTTTCTTGTTTTGCAGTAGAATCTGATTCTAGCAAAGATAGAAGAATTAAGATTTGCCAAAACTAGGCAAGGCCTTGCTTTTGATCCTGCCTAAAGTGATCTTATCCAACAACATTCAAACAAAAATAATATTATCTGGCATAAGTCAGATAACATTCCCAAACAAAATGCTAAATTTTGCAAAACAGATCCTTTCCAAAATCAGTTCTCATGAAGTGATTCTTCCCAAAAAAGAAATTGTATTTCTATCATAAAGACACTTGCAAGTGAATCTGCAAGCTCTAGGAAGAGGAATAAAGAAACTTTGATTTAGCATATCATGAAACGAAAGTCCACTACTTTTTCTTTCCCTCTTAAGTAAATTTTTATTTATTTGCTTATAGCAAGAGCAGCTATTAACCCACGAGGCTTAAAGCATACCACAGTTTAACATGAACACTGATAACAAGACAGGGTGTCTTCAAACAAGCTTGAGACTCCCTCATTTTCTCCACAAATAGGACAGGTGAACTCTTCATCTGCGTCATCTTCAATTCTTCTTCACATTGCTTCATATGCTTTTCTTGCTTCATTTTGCAAGAACCTTTTACCATAGAACTTATGAGAAAGCATTCAAAAGGCTTCAATAAAAGTCAACCAGCAGTAATAAAGTAATAAATCAATCAGAGATAGGCAAAGATACAGTACTATTTTCAAGCCTAAAATTTTGAATTCAAAAGTACTAAACTTTGATTGAAAATGCATTCAAGATCAGTGCCAATTTCAGGGTCCAGCGCAATTCCAATATTACAAATCAGGTAGCCCGAACAGTTATATATGGCTATTATACAGAACTAAATTTTTCAATAATGCCAATGATTTAACATGCATGCTTGATACGACCAAAATATATGTACTGACATACTGGTGTATGCATACTCTCATTTTTATTTAAAAAAAGTAAATTAGGCCACTCTATATAAATTATTATTATTATTATTTTTTGTCTCCTTGGAGAAAACCCACCATACTCTATATATATCTATAGAGTATATACAAGGACAAAACATAGACACAATTTCTAAGCATTTGCTATCAAGTTCTCTGATTATTGGATCTTCCAATAAAGTTCCTCCATATGTTATGTTTTTATTGGAGAACCTGATAGCAAAAACTTAAGGAATTTTACCCAAGTTTTATCCATACAACAAGCCGTGTCATATTGGATAAGTGCCTCTTGGAAATATATTTATTAAACTCTCCAGAATTCATGATTGCATTTCCAAAAGTTTCTTTAAATACCGTGAAACAGTTCATGCATGCAGCGAACCATCCACCCTTAACATTTGTATTTGTCAGTTGCAAATTATACAAAGAGCTTAAGCATAATATATTCAAATCAAAAGTAAATTGGAAAAATAATATTAACCTAGAAGATAAGATGACAAAATACAATTAACTCTTATATTTAACTTTTCATATTATACATATATCTTCTAGCATCCAATAGTCAAAACTCATATTTCACAGTTGTTTATTATGAGTTAAAGTACTTACCAGCAATTGCAGGCATTCTTGCCAAAGAGCCAGAGACTTACAAAACTCTAAATCCTATTCTTCAAAAAGTCACTCCAACCAAAGCGCCTTTTCAATCAGGATGCGTTTCCAAAGAACTCGGTAGACCCTCCAGCAATAAGTCCTTAACAACGCTCTTCCTCCTTAATTTGTTGCCACTAGAAAAGCCACAAGTTGGCATTCCCATCTTTCACCCAAGTACCGAGTCCCAAGTGACTAACTACTTAAGAAATTGCAATTTTTTAGCCTTTAGAATACCACGTTTTAAAGCTGAGATAATATGTGGGTCTGGTGCAATTCCCTTAGAAAATATGTCATTAAGCAGCATAACACACTTATCCATGTCCCCTCTATTATAGAAGCCAGAAATAAGAGCGCTGTATGTCACAGTATCTGGTTCTAGCCCATTACCAATCATTTCATCCAAGAACGTCATGGCTTCCTGAAGGTTATCTGCCTTCAAGTGTCCATCAATCAAAACAGTGTAAGTAATAACATCTGGTCTTATTTCCATGTTTTTCATCTCCCTCAAAATGGTGGAAATATCCAATATCTCTGTCTTCTTGCTATTATTACAAAGAGGGGAGGAATTCCTTCTTAAATTTGATTTCAAGTGCCCATCAAGTAAAACTGTGTAGGTGATGACGTTAGGTTTGATCCCTCTACCCTTCAGATCCTGGAAGAGATAATGGGCTTCTTGCAAGCAATTTATCCTACAATAACTATTTATCATCAGTGTGTAGGTTTTAACATCAGGTGTAAATCCTCTCTCAACAAAAATATCAAACAAAGAATGGGCCATTTTCATATTTCCGGCCTGACACAAAGCAGCAATGACTTTGCAATACATTATTTTGCTAGGTTCCACATTCAATGACAACAGCGTCTTCAGCAACACAATAGCTCCATCTGTGTCACCTTCATCACATAGTTTACTTAGTAGCTTAAAATAGGAACCTCCTTTTACAATATTTCCTTGGTTTGACAGCCTAAGACAGAGTTCATAGGCTTTTTTGATGAAGTTTGCTTCACAATATCCATTTATCATGGCAGAATAGATTTCAACATTTTTATCTTCTAGACTGTTCAAAAATGCCTCAGCTTCTTCAACCTTGCCTCCTGAACATAAACCTTCAATGATCATCTTGTGTGTAACAGAATTTGGCTTCACCCCTTGAGTCTTCATACAAACCAAAAATTGCATTGTACCATAAACATGGCCATTTCTAGACAATCCAGAAGCTAGTACATTATAAGTTACAATATCAGGTTCAAAACCCTTTTCCTTCATTTCTTCAAACATGTCAAAGGCAATAGTGAGTTTACCCTGTAGACAGTACCCTCTAATAAGGGTCGTGTAGTGTTTAATATCTAAAACCATTTGCTTACCTTCCATTTCTTCTAGCAGTTCTCTTGCATCATCCACTTTCCCCAGTGTACATAAAGCATCTAACACAACATTGTAGGCCACCTCATCTAAAAATATACCAGATTTTTTAAATTCTTCAAACTGGTCCAGCACTTCCAAAGTCCTGCCCATCTCAGACAAACAGTGGAGGAGGCAGCAAATGATCACACAATTTGTTTTTATGCCCTTTGAAATCATGTCATTGTGCAGGGTTAAAGCTTTATGCAGATTCCCACTTTTGCAATACCCATGGATCAATTCACTATAAACAAATACATCAGGAACCAGCCCCTCATTTTCCATGTCAAGAATAACACTCTCAGCTTCGTCTAGTTTCATTTCATTACAAAACCCACGGATAACAGCAGTGTAAGCAAACATATCTATTGGGCCATTTGCCTTTCTCCATGCTTGGAGCACTTGATATCCCACATCAGGTCTATGATGGTTGCACAGGCCCTCTATAAAAGTTGAATAACAAAAGGAACTGACAGGCATCCCAGCTTCCTCCATTTCTTGCATCACATCAACTACTTCTTCCAATTTACCTCTCTTACATAGTGCCTTGATTACAATCGCATATGTATAATCATTCGGGCTTAAACCTAACCTCTTGAGTTGCTTGTATATGGCAAAGGCCATATCCACTTTATTATGGTCAACCAAGCGATTTATAAGATAGTTACAAGTAAAAATGTGTGGAAAAATCCCACGTCTTCTAGTTTTGAAAAAAAAATCAATGGCTTCATCAAACATGTTAACACTGACATAAGTTTTGACCAATGCATCAAAGGCTCTAAGCAAGTGCTGATTTCCTTTAGCCCCAACACCATCCAACACTACTCCAAACAAATCCTCAATTTCAAAAGCCGGGCACTCTTTAGAAAGAGCAATGAGATCAACAAACAAAGAATCCAATTTCCTATCCAAGCCCCAATAACATAATATTCCAATCAGTGCTGCATAACTTGAGATATTATGCTGGAAACCTTGTTCCTGGACCTGACGAAAGAAGGACAATGCAAGGGCGGGTTCTCTTTGCAAACAGTTCAATGTTTCAACCACCTTGAACGTATCTAACTCAAGGGAATTGTTTACTGAAGAAGGAGTATCAGTGGAGCAACTACAAGAGGATGATACAGTTTCGTCAAAAGAACGGAGTTCCGTGTCGTCTGAGAAAGTGGTTGAATTCAAGTGGGCAAGTGCCGTCGATGCTAACTTGAAGGTTGTAGAGGATATTCCAGGAAATTTTAATCTGAGAAAGAAACCACATATGAAACAAGAGCCATGTAGATAATAATGAATAAGCACTTAAACCAAAACTGCCGCCAATGAAACAATATTAAATCACGAAATCATAGAATCAATTTTTCATCTTCCCACTCTGTTTTCGTTCCCCCTGGGTGCAGGGGTTTCTTAAGAAGTCTTGCATAAAAAAGAAAAGAGAAGACAAGAAGGAGCGCAGAAACAGAGGACAAAGCATTGGCAAAGACGGCGATGTTAAGTTCACAAAGGAAAGCCATAACATCGAATCTAAGAAACATAAGCAAAAATCAAGAAGGGAAAACACAGAACGGAGAATTTTCAACAAAATTGATTTGAGCATAGACAACGAGTAAGAGAGAGAGAGAGAGTAACGAAGGTGCATGAAGGTAGGAGGCGCTCTGGTAAATGGACGTACTTGCGTATGGAGAAGGCAGACGGCGATAATGGGCTATGCAGATACGGCATGGACGGCGAGAGATGCGGGTGACAGGGAAGGAGCAGCTAGGGCGTGAGTGAGAGTAACGGGATTTTGGGACGGCGGATTTCATTTTGAACTGTTCTTAATTTTTACCGTAAAATAAAAACATAAAAGTAGTGTTACTTCTCTCAATCTGGTCGGCCATACCTTCTTTTTCTTATTTTTTTGGGTACAAAAGGACGATACAATCTGTGACCATAAAGCCAATGTCTTACTCACCCAACTAGTTAATCTCCACTTTAATTTTTTATTTAAAAATATATTTTTCATGTTTTTATTTTTAAAATAGTAAATATTACCATCAAGAGTATGACTGTTGAAAAACTTAGGATTCAGAAGGATTTATTGTTTTTCTGAAATGAGTTTGCCATTCCTTCTTTTTTTTTGCAAGAAGACTTTGACTTTCCTTCGAATATAGTTCACATGTAGGATGATGCAAATACAAGGATCATTTGCTGTATGAGCTCCGGTTCTTTTCTCATTCTTTCAATAGGATGATTCTAACTGAGTTCAATCTTCGTTGACCAGTTTATTCCGTCTTCCTTTGTGGTGACTATGAATTTTGATCTACTATGCAAGCAAGCTTCGTTGCCTCTATGGTTTACAGTTTTCGCTACTTCCTATGGCTTGAGATTATGTCGTGGTCAAAATGAAGGCTGGTTGGAGCTCATGTGTAAAGTGAAAAACTTCTTTAGAACTCTACCTTTGTGATGGGAAATGTTGCTTCCTTCTAGTAGAACTCTAGTTAGGTTACATTTTTCTCGTAGTTTGTCTGAATCAAGATTGACGAGATCATCTTGCATCTTAAAAGTGTTTTCCTAATATGTGCTTTATAAGCAAAATTAAGGGTTTGCAAGCATTCATGAGGTTATTTCTTGATGGCTTGGTTAAGATTTGCATTCATATGAGGTTGATGCTCACAAGTTCTATTAGTTCTCCTCCAAGCTTAAGTCTGGCTATGTGCTTTTTCCTTTTCTTATGTTCTTTTGATTTCAATTTTTTATCGTGTGACTTTAATTTAATACTTGTCCAATTGTCTTGTCGTATGTTTTGTTTGGGGTATGCTTATGAGTGTTTGACATCTTTTTGTGTCCTAGTGGTTTTGTTTCTAGGCGATTGCACTTACACTCATTTAAAATGGGTGGCGCTCCAATCATTATTTAACTATTGGTCTCATTTTCGTTCTTTGTTCATCTCACACTTCTCCTATTTATCGTCCACCCTTTGCTCCTTGTCATTTGTTCATTCATGCCTCCATGGTGAAATCCAAAAGGAAGAGCATAAAGGAGGGACCTTATGAGGCTCCTCATTTGAGGGAATTTGAGAGTGAACTCACAGAGTTGTTGCAATTGAGGGTAGAATATAAGGTTCCATCAAGTTTTCTTTTCCATGTTCCTCCCGGGGGTCACAATATCTTCGAAATTGGAAGCGATGCTACGATTGTTGGGGTTTTTGAGGAGTTCTTTTGCAGCGGGTTGCAGTTTACCCTAAACCCTGATTTTGTTCATATCGTTGCTACTTTGGGTGTATCAGTAGGTGAGCTCCTTCTTATGATGGTAATGATGATTACCTTGTTTCTTCTACTAACATCCATCTTTTTATTCTAAGGATTCCTATGATATGTGTTTGTGTTTGCAGCTTTATGGAGAAGCTGAGACTCCTTAGTGAGGAGTCTTAGGTCTATTCTCCCTTCACGAACTGAGAGCAAGGAGCACAAGCTTTGAGCATTGCAGCTAGAGGTCGCAAACAATGGACTAAGAAAAGGATAGACAATAGTGTCCCTGCGTCTTCAGGTCAAAAGAGAAAAAGTGCGGAGAGGGCATTGGGAGCCTTGTCAATTTGTGCAAAGGAAGATAACCCGATGAAGATTACTCAATTTAGACCAATCAATTTGTGCAACGTTGCTTATAAAGTCATTATTAAAGTCCTTGTTAATTAGATTCACTCACTTCTAAATGACATTATAAATTCTTTATAGAAGCAGCTTCATTCTTAGAAGAGGCACTTCTGACAATGTGCTAGTTGTGCAAGGTACAATCCGTCATATCCATCAAATTTGTAGGAAATCAAGTGCTATGGCTTATTAAATTGCATTTATTACTTTTACACAAACGTGATTTTGAAACGAGATTCCAAACACGCACTAAATTGATGGTGAAAATGCTTGTGGTAGAGTTAATTGACCTTTTTTACGCTATACCCTGTTTTTGGTTTCCATGTTCTTGTCATTAGGCTTATTATGCACTGCATCACTGCTTTTTCTTACTCTCTTATGTGGAATGGCAATAAAATGCCGAGTTTTAGGCCATCCAGAGGACTAAGACGAAGAGATCCCCTCTCTCTTTATGCTGTGCATGAAGAAGCTCTCTCTCCTCTTTAACAAGAAAGCGGAGATGAAAGCCCCTGAAAGTTAGCAAATAGCAAAGATGACCTGGTTGTTTCTTTTGTTGACGATTTCCGTCTTTTTGCCAAAGCCATGATTAGCCAAGCTAGGGTCATCAAAAGCACCTTTGTTGAGTTCTGTCATGCCTCAGGTTTGAAAGTAAATGAGGTGAAATCTAAAGCCTGTCCTTATTTACAACATGTAGACCTTGTGGATCCACTAGCAAATTTGTGATTAACATTGCTAAACATGTGAAACATTTTATTTAGGATGGTAAACGGTCTGGCCATGGCATACATGTGGTGAATTGGGATAAATGAGTTACTCCTAAAAGATTTGGTGATCTGAGGATCAAATCTGCCAAGTTGCTCAATATTTCCCTATTAGGGAAAGTGGTTTGGAGCATTGTCCATGATGAGGACAATATGTTTTCCATTGCTCTGCTTCTAATGCTGACTCTTATGTGTGGAGAGGTATTCTTAAAGCTATCGATTCTAAAATTCACTGATTTCATTTCGAATAGCTCCTGGAACATTTGTCATCTTTCCCCCTTCATTCCTAATGACATTGCATTGCTCATTGTAGTATACTACATGCTTGTTATGGCACTGTTGAAGATACTGTCACAAGGTAAGTATACTACTCGCTAAGGTTACTTTAACATCTTGAGTAATTCCATTTCTTTTGTGCAGGATTACTCTCCATGACGTTATCCTGTTAAGGAGTAGCAGAGGCCTTAGTAAATCTGGAAGCACAAGATTTTACTACTAAGCCTGACTTTTACTCTCGATGATCTTTTACTTTGGCTTGGAGTGATGGTATCAATGATGATATTCTTTTCCTTTGTATCCTCTTGTGGGAAATGGGAACATGAACATTGTGGACCCTGCAGGAATGTTCTGAGTTTGTCTGACGTGTGTAAGAAACTATCTTCTTGTGCGAATACTCCGACCTCGATGCCTCCTTGTCAAGTGCAGTGGGAGAAACCTAAGCCTTTGTCCCATGTTTGTTTGTCTTTTCTGTTTCCTCTTGTTCATCAAAAAAGATATGCTTTCTTTTTAGTAAAAGTAGTTTTAAAATAGCAAATGATTACCTGCTAACTGTAAATATAATTAATTACCCACTAATTATAATTACATTTTAATTTTAAAGATAAATAAATAAGAGCTGATTCAAAACTTCAAGAGATCGTTTTTATCTTCACTCGTTCTTTTATTTATTTTTGTTCAAGATATACAAATGAATACTAAAGTAAATAAATAAAAATAAAAACCCTCAAATGGAAGAAAATGGTTTTGCTGGAAGCTGAATCCTCTGCGGCGCTTGTCTCGTGCTGCGCCTTCCCCATTCTTTTTTTTTTCCTCAAACTATATATATATATATATATATGCTGCGCTGCACAGCACGGTGTAGCGTATCAAAGGATCCCAAATTGATTTTGCTGTGCGAAATTGTGTTTCAAGATACGAGGGGAACTAGCTTTCCCTCTTTGGTCTCTGCCCTTTTCATTTTTCTAATTCAGTTATGATATTTAAAAAAGAAAAAAGAATTCTGCCATCTTTAATGACTAACACATAACTTCAACAAAGTAACTGCGAACAGTAATTGAAAATTGAGTTTTTGCCCTACTGACATGAAAGAGGGAAGTGTTACCTCAATAGTTGTGCATAGAATGAGCAAGAGATGGAGTAATAACGAATTTGATCTTTCTGGGTATAAGTCTATTTAGCCTTAATTTTAAAAGAATCAGTGAGTATACATGATAATTGGAAAAAATAACAAGTCTATTACACATTAGTTATTTTCGTCAAATGATTTGATAAGATTAAAAGAATTAATATGTATTGAGTTTTTTTTCTTTGAATTGCACCTCAAATTGTATTTGGAGTTCCAGTGTTTTTGGACAATTTTACGCGAAATGTATGTATACCCTTAGGGTCCGTTTGGTTCAGGGTTTTTGGGGAGGAGGGGAGGGGAGGCCCTCCCCTTGTTTGGTATGAAAAACTTGGAGGGGAGGGGAGGCCTCCCCTCCCCTCCCCTCCCCTCCAAAAGTGGGGGTTTTTGGAGGGGAGAGAAAATTTTATCCCTACTTAACAAAATTGCCCCTATTTTTTATTTTCATTTAAAATATAATATAAATCTTATTTTTTAAATTAAGTTTAAGATAATTTTTTTATAAAAATAAAAAATATTTTTGAATAAAAATAAAAAATTATTTTTAATAATAAAAAGCAAGAAAAAAAATTTTTTATAAAAATAAAAAAATTAAAAATTCTAATATCATAAGGGTATAATTGTCCATTTAATTTTATCTCCCCTCCCCTCCCCTCCTCAACCAAACAACATATCATTAAAACCCCCTCCCCTCCCCTTCATTAAAATCCCTCCCCTCCCCTCCCCTCCCCTCCATTGAACCAAACACTACCTTACTCGAGGACAAGTTGAATGATTGGAATCAATTCAATATATCTAGTTTATTTCAGCCATGAAAAATGCCGTGAGATAATTTTTCTTTATTCAAGAATATACAAATATTATTTATGTCTGCGACAATTGCTTAAGCTGCAACATATTAGACTCCAGTTTACATCAGCATACCTTGCCCGATCAAATCAAATGGCCAGAAGTTTCAAACAGAAGTAGGAATATTACCTCATCCTACCTCAATCATTAGGATGATACTTTCAATTTAAAAGCGTTGTCTAGAAATCATGTACAGACCTTATTAGATAATGTTCATCGGAAATTTCTTTTTGAAGAATATTCTATAGCATAATGAAAATAAATAGGTTTTATTCAGATACACAATGAAACAATCATGACAAGTTACACTGAGATTTGTGGAAAATTTTAACAAACAGAAAGTTTTTTTGAAAGAAGAAAAAACTGGCGTATTATTATTCAGAAGAATCAGAAATAACGGCTGAAACCACACCCAGAGTAAAAGCAGAAAGCATTTCATTTTGGTTGAATTTTCCTTTGAATAATGATATACATACTGATTGGAAGAAGGACTAATGCAAATATTACAAATAGCTTGGGCAATATATTCAAGACTTCAAGTCAAGAGAAAAGGAGAAAAAATTGCGATTAATCTAAAGCATAAAATGAGAAAATACAATTAACTCATATTTTAAGCTTTCATATTATTATACATATAACTCCTAGCATCCAATGGAGAAAACTCAGGATCTCAACTACTTCCTATAGCATGACCAAACCAATAGTTAAGAAGCCAGTATGTGTGCAAGGAGGTACAATAACCAGGAGGTGCAAAGTAAAAATGTCAGGATGAAAATGCTCTTAATATTTTCTTCAAGGATTTTCAAAGTCTCATGCCAATGTGGCCCTCCCACTGCTTTCATGGGTATTAGCTTAAAGACCCATCAGACAAAGAAATAAAGGACTCAAGATTTTGGCTTCTTTGGTGCATTCGAACTTGGTGGCTCAGCTTTCCTCTTAATTCCCAGAAAGTGCTCCACCTGAGAGGATGAGAACATGTTTTCAACAATAAAAAAATGCAAAGCTCATAATTAAATGCCACAAATCGCAGATTGCATCCAGCACTATCACGCACTAGGTGACATATATAGTACTATCAAAAATGACAAGAAAAAAGACGGGCTGGGAAAACAGGATTCAACCCTAGCCCTGCTGCTGCACTGTCCCAAAAAAAAAAAAAAAGAATAACCTACTTAAATTTTCAAGCAATTATACATCCTAAAACCCAAAGTTAGAATTGAGTCCCCAAAACAATGCTGAAAAGATTCTAAGCCCTGCCTGTTTTCAGATTTTCTACATTTTGATCACAAAGGGTTCCACAGTCAAAGAAGCATAATCAATGATAAGCATAAATTACCTTTCGATCACCGAGCATGGGGGTCAAGCCCCCAGGAAGATCCTTCTCAACGGTAGCAAACCCACTTTTCGGGTCACTAGTTTGTCTGGAAAGGAAAAAATAAAAAGGCGTAGTATATCAGCATGTTAAAAGAGAAAAGATAGTAGGAGCGGAAAACTCCTAAAACCAAGCTAGCTATGTTTCTTTATTATTTTAATATTCGAAGATATCTTTAAAACTTGCACAATCCTCTACAACCATTTTTAACCCTACTGGCATAACCACATCCTTGGGCCAGTGTAAAGATATAAGACCAAGTTGTGTATTACTCTAACTCCAAATAACATCTGATATTCAGGGCGTATCCCAATCACTATTACACAATCAAAATGAAATATTTTGTTTTGCAATCGAATCTGAATACGGCAAAGAAAGAAGAATTGAAGTTTGGAAAAAGTAGGTAGGTTCTTGCTTCTGGTCCAGCCAAAAATGATTTCACCATATTTAATGGAATTCAAACACAACAAATCACTTGTATAGCCTTTTTGGTAATTTGACACCATAAGTGATTTAAGCCAACAATACAAAAAGGAAAATTTCCTGGGATATAATGTGTCACAATATGAACCCTGACATCAACTAGTGTGCAAGGTATCAAACATTTAAAATAAGTGTCTATACTCCAAAATGTAGACATGCCACTGCATGAAGGTATAATTCTTTAAGAGGAAGGAAAAGAAAATAGTTTGATTTAAGTAGTCTGTCTTTCCTTGAAGATCTTCTATTATTAATCATATCCTGATAAGAAATTTGCTTCCTGATCGTTTTCTTTTTGTTTTTCCCTCTTAAGGAATTCTTTATTTTAGTGTTATTTGAATAAAAACTGGCCAGTGCCAGTCACCATTCCAGTCCGGTTCTATCTTTGGACCAGCCTGGACATCTAAATGCTGAAGTTTTAACTATTTCTTCACTGTAAATGGGGCTACTTAAAATATAAGTCCACATCACTCGCACCCCATTAACTTTTCTGCACCTTATAACACGCCTCACCTTTTTACAATTCAAGTGATGTGAGACTTTTGAGACTTCAAAAGATTAGCTATCCCTTCTTTTGTACTCTCCGTTTCAATATAAATTTTTATTCAAGGTTTTTTATTGATAAATATTGAGTTTAATTAAAATTGAAATATTATAAAAATTTTATTTTAAAATCTACACTATTATATATGCATTCCAGGGGGGTTAAAATGCATGTGGGGAGACTAGTTCTGCTGTTATTTTAAACAGTATTAATTTAATTTTTATTTTAAAAAATATTTTAAAATTATTAATAATAATATTGACATGCACTTTATTGCATGTCCAGCAACTAGTATTCATAATTTATTTTTACTAAATAATAAAATTTATTATGTATATTTTTTAATGAACTAAAACTAAATTTAAGTTCATTAAATTTTTTTATATTTTATGAGATTTTTAAGTGCAAAAAATATTTTTATATTATTTAAAAGAAAAAAGTTCAACCGCTTTAATTACTGATCCAATGGTTAGACCAATGACCCAACACTTTCACCAAATTAATAACTGGTCTGGTTCTGTTAACTATGCTTTATTTCTCTGCTTATAGCTAGCGCTTAACAACTATTAACCTATTAAGTGAAAAACATACCCTGGTTTAACATGACCACTGAGAACAAGATAGGGTGTCTTCAAACGAGCTTGAGATTCCCTCATTCTCTCCACAGACAATGATGGTGTATCTGAGCTCTTCATCTGCTTCATCTTCAATTCTTCATAGTACTGCTTCATACGCTTTTCTTGCTTCATTTTGCCAGGTCCTTTACCATGGAATTTATGAGAAATAATCCGAAAGGCTTCTTTAGGGGTCAACTGGCAGCAATAAAGAAATATATGAATCAAGGATAAGTGATGCCCTGTACTATTTGCAGAACTAAAACTTTGAATTAAATGGTTAAAAAAACATTTGAGGCTAGTGCAACTTTCAAGGTTCAACACAAATCCAATATTATGAATCATGTCGCAGGAGCACCCAATAGATGTATATGGCTACTATATAAAGCTACTTGTTTAAAAAATGCATATATATGCACAGGAAAATATGTACTGATATAGTGATGTACTATTCCCATGTTTTATACACCCAAAAAAGATGCCATTTGTCTAGATTGCAGGACTGAATTTAATGCTAATAATTTGTTAAAGGTTCATACCCCTAAAAAAGTAATTTCTCATAACATATACGTCAGGTGTATTGATAGTTCAGAATCAGTCGCACTTCTTTCTTTACCCAATGGAGCAGCAGCATTTTATGGAGTAAACTGCTTCGAGGTTTTGGAGAACATTAGGTGCGTCCTAAATCACTGGAGGGTTTTCTTATGCTAGGTAAGGGGTTAAAGGGTTTGGAAGTTAAATAGAGACTAAAGCTCAGTGGCAATCTGCAGCATTTGCAGTGATTTGGTGTCTTTAGCTGGAATAGGGTATATCTCTATACTTGGTGATGTTATGAGAAAGGTTAGCGTTCATGTCCTCATTTTCATGGTTTTTTAAGGGGGTTTCATATGTACTGGATTGCTTTGCCGCAATTTTTACTTGAAACTTTTTCTTTGGTTTTTGTGCTCATTATATTTGAGGTAAATTAGGAGAATGTTTAATTCTCCTATTTTTTAATTTTCTTCATAATAAAATTCTCTCTGTCTACTGGGAAAAAAAATCATGTATGAACCAACTACCACTGAACATTTTGGATTAGTAAGTGAGGGTTATTTAAAACATGTTAGTTGGAACCAGTGATCCTAACAAAAGGTCAAAATCACATAACATGTCAGATCGATATCAGTTCACAAATTCAGCTTTACAATTGTGCCACTAATTACATTTAAAAAAAAAAACCAAAAACAAAACAAAACAAAACTTATATTAGGATAAAGGAAAAATTAAAGGAACAAGGATAAGAATAAGATATCATCAGACAAAACAAAGTGAACAACACAATCAAGAAAACAGCAGAGCCCCTCAATCTCCGCATCTCTGTCAAGAACACCCCTAGAGAGCAACAGTTTGGAAGAACACCAGAGGGAAGCCTAAACAATTTGCCACTAAATCAACCAGAACAGGAAGAAGACCACCCCAAAAATAAAAAAGGAGGAGAGAAACTGAAGAAAGGAAAAAATGATGCGAGACACAAAAAAGGATTAGCCACACTTTCAAACTATGCAATCTAGCACCTGAATTGAAGTTTTTTATATACGGAATCTTCTCCCAGTGCTCTCACCACATAACAGGCATCTTTTTTATTTAACAAAAAAAAAAAAGAATTTATTGATGAGAAGAGATATTACAAAGAGAACAAGAGATCCTCCTCAAAGTACAAACAAAAGAAAAAAACCAGGCAAACTCAAAAGCACTTCCAATCCCCTTGAATATCCACAAGGGATACCCCTCTAAGGAAACCATTTGCAGAAACCCACAAAGAAGCCATAAATCATCCTCTCCCAACGAAGAGGTGGCGGAAGGAACTGCCAATTGGACACTTTAGCATTCTGAAACAAATACACCACAAACCTGAAAAGATTGCACAATGCCATAGAACTTTATGCTCCTTTTGCCTCCCAAAATCCCTAAACTTGAAAGCTAGAAAGGCCCCAGGATCAGCTAGACAAACCCAGCTCTCATCAAAGAAACCAAATAGCCTATTCCAAATATGCCAAGCCACTTCACAATGCAAAAATAGATGATTATTCGTTTCTAAACTTCTGAAACACATCATTACACAAACATCAGGTGATAAAAACTTATTGGGTCTTCGAGTCTAAAGCAAATCATTTGTATGAACTCTATTAAGTACCATTGTCCAAACAAAAGCCTTTACCTTCGACGGGGCTTCTAGAAAGACTTCATAACAGCAAGAGAGGTATTCGGACTTTGAATAAAAAATAGAAAGAAAGATGAACAAGTCCAGGAATCCAAAAAATTCAAATTCCAAATCCTTCTATCGAGCATAAAAGTAACACAGAACGGGACAAGAATGTCTAACAATAAATCAAGATCATCAAGTCTAGCATTAAGATTTCTGGAAAAGTGACAATTCCACAGAAAATGATTACCTTGCCTAATTAGAAACTCAAAAATTGAGGCATTATGCAAAGAAGATCATCGGTAAGACAAGGAAAAAGTTCAAGAAAATAAGAGTCACCAATCCAATGATACTCCCAAAACCAAAACAACTACCATCTCTTACACAAAAAGGAAGGATATACCTGAGAGAAACTTCCAAGGGTTAGCATGAGGAGCACCAATCCCAAAATTAGCATCCCATCCATTCTGCTGAACACCACATTTGCTTCTAATCACCCTATGCCACAAACAAGTAGTCTCTAGAGGAAACCTCCAAAGCCACTTAGTGACTAGTGAAATACTTTTAGGTTCCAAATTTCCCAGACCCACTCTCCATCCTGCTTTGACCTACAGCACACTGCCCAACTAACCAAGTGATCTCTTTGGCTCTCGCTGCTCCAAGACCACAAGAAGTCCTGCATTAACTTCTCAATCTTGTCAGCTACCACCATGCCTATCTTAAATAAAGAAAGTCCAAAGGATACTAGACAAGGAAACCTGGGAAACCTGAATTAAGGTTATCCTCCCACCAAGTGGAAAATAGGCCCCTTTCTAACCCTAATCTTTTTTAAATCCTCTACAACACAGGTTCCCAAAAAGACTCAACACGTGATTGCCTCCTAAAGAACATCCAAATAGGTTAGGGACCATTGTAACACCCCACAACCTACAAACTCAGCTAGCTCCCCCACAACCTGATCCTGAACATTAATCCCCACCCACTCACACTTAGAAAGATTGATGCTAAGGCCTGAGAACCTCAAAAACTTGTAACAAAGAAAGCAGATGTTGAAAGTTTTCCCTATTGTTAGGAAGAGAATAGTATCACCTGCAAATTGTAAATGAGAGACTTCTACACCCTTGGATCCAACCATCAAACCTCCCACCAACCCGCTCTGAGATCCCTTGGTTAACATGCGACTCCAAACATCAACAACAAGAGTAAACAGAAAAGGAGATAGAGGATCTCCCTGCCTCAGACCTTGCTGCCCTCTAAACCACTCTTTAGGCTCACCATTAGCAATGATAGCAAAAGCAACAGAAGAGAGACAACGCTAAATCCAATTTCTTCATCTAACCCAAAACCCCTTATGACAAAGAACATTATCAAGAAACACCCAGTTGACACTATCATAACCTTTCTCAAAATCCACCTTAAAAACCAAACCCTTCTGCTTTCTAGTTTCTACATCTAACATGCTCCACTACTTCATTGGCTACCAACCCAGCATTTAAGACTTGCTTTCCTGCCACAAAAGAACTTTGGTTCTCAAAACCAAGAACCTTCCCTAACCTCACATAAAGGACCTTAGTGATGATTTTGTAAACACCAGACACCAGGCCAATAAATCTAAAGTCACACACCTTAATAGACCAATCCTTCCTAGGGACAAGAGTAATGAAAGTGAAGTTTATACTACTAGTTAACCTTCTATTAAAGAAAAACTCATTAAAAACCTTCATCAGGTCACCCTTCACAATAAACCAACAAGCATGGATAAAGGCCATATTGACACTGTCTAGACCAGGGGACTTCTCATTATCCATCTTCCAAACCACTCTCCTATCCTCCTCCTCAAAGGGTCTCTCTGGCCAAGGTGCCTTAGAGCCCACAATAGGAGACCAATCTAACCTCTCAAGAAAAGGCCACTCCTTAGCCTCGTCAGTATAAAGTTCTTTATAAAACCAAGGGACTTCCTCTGTTATTGAAGCATTATCTGTAACAAATTCTCCCTCTATCTACCTCTAACTCCTTAAACTTCTACTCCTCCCATTTGCCACCTCAAGGAAAAATTTTGAGTTCACATCCCCATCCCTAAGCCGCTTAATTCTACTATTATCCAGAAACCACAATTCACACCATCATATAAACATGAGCACCTGTCAGTCCATCATACATGACGGATGAACATTTCCACTCTACACCAGGTGATCCCACCAATAATTTGCAATGAAGAAAGAATAAGTGATCTAGCAACCTATAATTTCTTCTATCTATAGGCCAAAATTGTGATCCTTCTACAGTTGATCTTGATCCCTCCCTACAATGCAATCCAACCCCTATCTATTGTGCATGCTGATAAGTAAATTGAAAAGAGAAAGGGTATAAGGTGCTCCAAGACCACCCCGCAAAAGTGATTACCCTAATTCAAAGCTCATTTAGATTCCTTGCAAACAAGACATTTTCCAATCCTTGGCAATGATGGAAGTGCACAAGCTTTCTTTTTCCCTACTTAATTGATAATTTATAGCTAGGAAGCATGAACATAGGACCGAACATTGACAAGGACGTGACACACCAAATTTGAAGTGTTTAAATGTAATTTAAAGTATCATGTAGCGTTGTGCCACGTCTAGTAAAGTGTCTGATGTGTCAGGACATAGATGCAGTTACATTTCTGAAGGGTCTGTATTTCATAGATCTATTGATACAAACGAATGAAGGAGATTCAAAGCCACATTAACAACATGTCCTTCTTCCTTTTTGCATTTTACACCTAGTTTGTGTTCCGAGGGTTCTTTCTTTAGGTAACATGTTTGTGCAATGATCATAAACCACATAATAAGAATACAACGCTATACTAGTAACTATATATGATGTAAAATGTGTTTAGAGCATGGAACACTTACAATTCTCCCAAATTCATCTGTCCTCTCAATGCGAATCTCTTTCTTATTATGTGCATCCTTTGATTCATCATCATCTATAATCCCAACCAGTTTGCTTTTCTTTTTGTCCATGTTTCTGCCACCCCATTCAACAGTTTCTTTAAGTGTTCCTCGATCTTTAAGCAGTTGTAATGCACCCGACAATCCCTTCCCCACTGCAACTTCATGGATGGTTTCATCAGGAACTACCTCCTCCTTGTCTTCTGAATCTGGTTCTTCATCTTCACTAGTTTCTTTAACTTCAGTCCATCCACCAGTCTCATCATTCTTTCCTTCATCAGGAGCATTTGTTTCTTCATCTTCATGCATGAAAACATCTTCACTTTCTGGCTTTCGTGCTTCTGAAAATTAAAAAAAAAAAATTATAGTTCAAATGGACTGTCAGAATTGTTTAAATGGCTGAACACCTAAAATATTCAGATGGCACAACAAAGAGAGCTCATATAACATTAATTCAAACATTGACTCAAAATTGAACAAAAAGAAAATGAGGGAGGAAATAGATTTAAAAAATGGAAAATGAAATGGAAGAAAGCTAAAAGAAATAGCAAAAGCATTTGAACAATTCAAAAGACTATTATTATTAGCCAATACACATTTTATACCATATGGGACTTTTAGCTGCTAATAGCAGATAAATGTGAAATGAGTAAAACACAATTCCACTTTACATCCAATCAGGATGGCAACAGTTCAGAAATCTTACATAATATGAATTCCATCGTAATTGAAACACATAATTAAACGGAAAATTACCTTCATCAATCTGGAGACCCCAGACAAATTCTTCCATCTCAGTGAAGACCACTTTGTTTTCTGACTCTCCAGCTGTAGGATTTTGATCATCTACCACCTCGTTTTTAGGATTTGAGGAGGCAAGCAATGCAATAGCTTGGGGGCCAGATGCGACTTCTTCCTCCTTCTTTTTAATAGCTAGTCTCCTAGCTCTTTCTAATGATTTATGAAGATCCTCATCGTCATCTGCAAAAACTGGAGTTTCGTCTTCTTCTGTTTTAAGATTTAGTGTTTGTTCTAGACGCAGCAATCTGGAAGCTTCATCTGCCTTAGCATACGCAGACTGGTAAGCATTATTTCTCTTTTCAGCCTCCAGTCTTTCTTGCTCCTCCTTGATGGCCTGCCTCCTTGCATCATTCCGAGAACCAAGATCACCAACACCCAATCCTGCAGAGACAGCTTCAGCTTCAAGGGCATTGACGTCAAGCTTCTCTTTTTTCCGAAGGGATTTTTTCTTCTTGGGCTTCTTAAATTGAAGCATTTCTTCATGAGTATAGTAATCTGAAGATGCCTTCCCAGATGAATTTAGATCTTCAAAGGTGTTTGTGGAGAAACCTGTTAACCTTCTTCGGAGCTGGCAATAGGAAAAACAACTCCCCTTAGAAAATAATCAAGCAAAAATCATAAACATATGAAAGAATCAAGTGCCTGACTCAAAGCGGAGCAACAAAATTTCAAGAGAAATAACAGTAAGAAAAGAAGAGACAAGAAGTCACAAACAAAGATGTGACACAATTTCTGATCTGGTAACAAAATATTACATAAAAGAAAAGGCTAACCTCTTCAAGTTTTTTCTCTGCTTCACTCGAGAATCTTCCCCTTTCATCCAAAGTTAAACCCTAAATAGAAGAATAAGATTAGTGATTAGTATGATCTGCACAAACACCCTTACTCAGACATCTATTGCTTCAAAGCTTAAGAAAAACGAAAAAGCATCAAACCTCTTCAGCAGCTGGATCGTCATATTGTGGAAGTATTTTTTTCTCTGCAGTGGGGTCATCATTGAACCTGAAATTTACCAAACAGGTTTCATAAAATTTCATTCTTCTTTTTAGTTGTTATTGTACTGTTAACATAGCAGGCAATAGAAATGATCATCTTACTTATCATCATATATGCCAGTTTTCTTTTTCGCAGCCTTGTAAGCCTCATTCCGCCGTTTTTGTTCTCCGATTTCCACATTCTCAAGCATATCAATATCTGCCACATCAGAACAAAAAGCTCTGTTACAAAAATGTGTGTCATTCAGAGATTTCAACCTGGAGTAACAAAAGTGCATGATGCAAGTTGTACCTTGATTAATGTCACCATCAGCAAGTATGGGCTGATCTTTGATAGTCAGAACTACAGTCCCGCCTTCCATTACTTTGTCAAGGCCATGAAGAACTTTAACCCCAGATAAATTATCTGGAAAAAAGAAGATACTCAATCTACGTATGTTGACCTACCAGATTATCATAAATCACTCAATAGCTTTAAGTTTTTCAGATATATAAGTAAAGGGCCAGCAATGCTGGATGGCTTTTAGGATAGTGGTGTCTGTCTTTTGTACTTGGCAATCACTATCATCAAGATCTTTCTTTCTTTCTTTTTTAATGCACTAATGCTGAAATTGGGGGGTAATGGAGGGGAAACTTTTATTTTGTTATACCATAAATTTACTTATTATTTTCCCTATTTCCATATTTTGCTCATTAGTCATCCAAACAACAGGACACTAGCCTAAAGAATGAATCTTTGTCTTTCCCTATATACATCCTCTTCTAATAACATTTCTTCTTCTGTTTTTCCCCCTTGGTAGCATAACCTTTTTTTCTTTTATTAAAACAAAATTGGCATAAGAAAGTAATGTTGCAAGTATCTCATTAAGCTATTGCAAAAGGACTGGCTTTGAAACATCAATTCATTAGATATCCTATTGTTCCTCAACTCTAACAAGCTTATATAGACCAAAGGTCAATTTTTTGTCATAGGACGTGTTGAGGGTAACTCAGAAGCTTGGAAGAGCAAGAAGGAAAATCTGGCTTCATAAAGCCATGGATCATATGGCATATCAACTAACAAAGGTCAAGTCCCTTTCGGGAAAGTATTCAAACAGATATATATCGTCATGCTTTATCAGGACAGTTCTGACTCCAGACAAAGATAGCTTACCACCTTTGTAGAGGTTATGAAGCACAGATAAGTCATGAGAGGAGTTTAGTCCATGTTGGATACAACACTCTACTTTAGAATTACAATACATGACCTGGTTTTCATTCTAGACAAACATGTTTCATGAACATCTCAATACATCCTCCCCAGCAGAGGCAAGACATACAAAATATACTAAAAGCAAACAAGCTTGTCAATACAACATAGTTGCACAGTGGCACATATGATATACATCTTGTAATGTGTAAAAAAAAAGAATAGATCACTTTATCAGAATTAACTCCATATTTATTGTATATATCAATTTGATGAAAATCACTAAATATGGTGTTAATTCTCATAAGATAATCTGTCATTTTCTTTTACACATTACAAGACGTATATCATATGTGCAAGTATAATGTATTAATGAGCTTGTTTTCTTTCAGTATGATATTCTGTGCTGCCTTCAACCCCCCACCCATGCCATGCTTTTAGGGGGTAGAAAATATAATGGAAAATAAATTGTACCAGTACATGCATGGTGAGGAAATCAATCAGGAATTAGGATTTAGAAGGTTGCTTTAAAAAGGGAAAAATGCAAATACCCCCTACAACTTTGAGTGATTTGCAAACACTTCCCTCAACTTTAAAAACTAAAAAATACCGCTAAACTATCACCCTTCAGGATTGAAAACCTTTTGTCCATTTTTCCATTAATATGTTAACCAAGATGCCACCTCAAACTTTTTCATTTATTACATGGCACACTCCCATTCCTCTTGAAAAACAACGGCAACAGTAGTGAGTGTGAAATCATCAAAGACAATGATTACAAGATGTCCAAGAAAGATTTAAATCCAAACGAGTGACAGATGACAAAGGCATTTTCAAATAATCAAAGTCAAGGAGGGTGTTATCAAAAAACTAAAAGTGAATGGGATGTATTTGCAGCTTTCCCCCATAAAAAGTTCCAAGCCAAAAGTTTTGAGACCTTTGTTGATCGCCAGGCATGACAACTAATGGTGCTTTACTTAAATTAAAGGAATTAGATACCTAAACTTCCAACATCTACAAAAATGAATAATATCATTTCGTCTAACTCACCACTTATGTAAATTTAATTTTTAAAAGGAAAACAAATAAGACTGTGGTCCATGCAAAAAGAACGGGGAGAAAAAGCAAGCAATTTATTCATGTATAAGAATAATCCTAATCCACATGAGTCAAATATTCTTTATTCATCTATCAATCCTTCTCAACACCCAAAAGAAAAAACTATGAAAGTGATTCAAAGAAAGTTGCCTTTCACAATTAAGGATAAGGATAATCTGGAGATTGTCCTGAAGATATTTCAAAGAACATCAAGCTACTTTCGTCAGATTCTAAATTTTAAGCTAACTTCCAAAGTGATCATAAAAAACCAATAAAGCAGGCTGTTACTACAGAAGTTTCCAGAAGTTCCAAATTTTTTTCCATGAAACTTCTACCAATAAATTGGGTATTCACAAAGCATGTTGCAAGTTGCAACAAAATGAGTTTTTTTTTTTTTTTTGGTGGATCAGAGGAGGCACAAAAAAGGAGGGAGGGGAGAATTTTACCGGCAGTGTGTTGGATTGTATCCTCATCTTCACTTTCTTCTTGTGCAATGTTGTCCTGTGAAAATTTTGATCAAATATCAAACATGGAATCAACAGTTTCTTGTATAACCATTTGAAGCTGAGATGAAAAAATATTAAAAAGAAAAAGCAATAACCTGCTCCTCAAAAATCTTTGAGAGCTGCAATGCTTTCTCCTTTGCAGCATTCTTTTTCTCCTCAAGCTTACGGCTTTTATTGACCCATGCTAAGATCTCAGAAGCACCTTCAGATTGCTTGCTTAACCTTGCTTCTTTCATCCTGTCCAATATCCCCCCCCCCCCCAAAAAAAAAAAAGAAAAAAAAACCAAAAAAAAAAAAATTGTCACAATACAATGTTTTCCATACTTTTAAACATACACTTGTTTTGTTTATGCAATCATATAATATTAGTAATAAGTTCTACATGTTCTGATGAAAAGACTAAATATTATTGAACTTGGACCCAAAAGAAAAAAGATGCAGTAACTGAGAAAATCCATAAAAGCTTGTGACCAAGAGCACTTAGATTCTGTTTTCTGATAAGATGAACCTAAAATCTGGTGGCCTTGATTGGAACATGTTAATAAAATGTGTGAGTCTGCAAACACACAGAAAAATCGAGGTATTATACAACTTAAGATTCTAGCATCCATTTTGCTACCAAGCACTGTGGCAAATACCAATACAGATCTTTTTTTTTTTTTTTGGGGAGAAGGGGGGGCTCTGAATCACAGTCATTACTCCCTATTTTCTCTCCAATATCTAAATATATCTTTAAGTTAATAATCATGTCTTCTTTCCATGTCTTAATAATAGTTACCATGAAACTACTAATGCAGAAGAACTACCATCATATTTCTGCATATAATATTTCATATGGATGCTTATGTGGAACAGACTTTGACAAATTTTTCCACTGGTGGGAAGTCACTTTGGAGCATTTTCTAATCATACATTTCACAGGGTTCAGCAAGAATAAGGAGGCTAAAACCCTGTGGCTAAGTGTGCTTTATGCTCTACTCCTGTGTATTCGGCAACATGTCCACATATTAGAGGACATATTTTTGCCTTTACATATGTTGATAGCTGTCAAAATGGGACCAGCCTGACCCACACTAGCTGGCTTCTAAGTGGGGCAGGGTAGGTTTAACTGTTATAAACAGCTACATGTATATAAGCAGTCTGGCTCACTTAAGCTGGGCTGGCCTGTTCAACCCAACAGATTCCCCACCCCCAACTCCCAAGGCCTTGGCCCTCCTTTGTAACCCCCAAAAAAAAAAAAATTATTTAAAAACACTATAAAGATAAAAATTAAAACAGATATTTAAAAAAATTAACATTTCAACAGAAAATATACATTATTCATAATCCATATGATATCCAACATATAATAATCCCAGTCTTTTCGTTTTCTTCTATTTTCTTTTGACTTCTACATCAATAGTTTTGATAAATAAATAATTTATGTTTCACATTTGTTTTATAACTGGCTTTCTTTTGAATGACATAAATAAATGCATTCAAAGGAAAAAAAAAACTTAGTTTTATCCTCTGATTTTATGATTTGCAGCTTTGTTGTATTTAAAAAAAAAAAAAGGAGTAAGAAAAGCATGAGTGAGAAAGGTTTTTCACTATTTGAAAGAACAGTAGTTTTAGCTAAAAAATACATGTAAAGCTTGATGGTTGTATCAATTATTATAGTATTTGTAAATCTATGATTCAAAGATACGGGTAAGTGTATTGTAATTAAAACCATACAATATGAAAATACAGCAATTTTTTAATGAATTAGGATATGGGTGCAGCACGGTATCATTTTAGATATCAGTAATAGGTATGTATTTATTATTGTATGGTAAAATTAATAGTATAAATTTTATAAAGTCAAATGTTTCAGTATGTTTTAAAGTTTTATGTGTTTTGGTGCATTTTTTAAAGCTTCAGTTTACTTTAAAGGACATCCCCTAACATTATAATGCATTTTGCTAACATAACACTTTGAAGCAGGTTAGATTGTTAGAAACATTTTGACCAAAACTTTTTCAGAAAGAATAAAGGTATGGGGGAAAGCTTAGATGTGACAAAACCAAGTATCATTCTATGGCTGTCTTAAATCATTCCTCTATGTTCAATTGCATTTTCGTAGATTCTTTTGGTTTAACGGGTATGGTACAGTTATTTTTGGAGGGACTATTGACTTTTGGCTATAATTTTTATTACTATCTAACATGTTCTGAAAGATATAAAAAATTATTACTGTATTTGTATTAGGACATGTAGACATAGGATCTCTCAATCAGATCCCACAAACTGTCTCCCCCAAAAAAAAAAAAATTCTAGATAGGATTCCAATATTAATGACCTTTCTTGCAGCAAGAAGTAGCAGACTATAGCTTAATATTGCAGGGCCTAGCAGTTAAAATAGGTTAAATGGTAAAAGAGGATATAAAGCAAGCATACAAAGATAAACAAAAAATTAAATTGACTTACTTCAAAATACGTCCCTCAAGTTCCATTGCTGATGAATTTGCCGAGGCTTCACCATTTTGCTCACCCTCATCAAGATTTGCAACCTTGCCTTGCTTGCCAACCTCCCCATCTCTATTGTCATGGTAGTCTACTTTGTAATCATCATCTTTGCTCCAACCATAATCCTCCTCATGAGTCTTTCTGGTTACCCTATCTCTATCTCTTGACCTTTCTTTATCTTGATCTGCTTCCCTGTCCTTGTCTCTAATCTTGTCCTTCCCCTTATCTTTGTCTCCATCTCTATAGCTTTCCCTCTCCTTTTCTCGATCTCTATGCTTCTCTCGCTCCCTTTCCTTTGCCTTGTCCCTTTCCTTTTCCTTTTCTCTATCCCTATCCCTAGTCTTCTCTTTTCCCCTCTCCTTCTCTCTCACTCTATCAGTAACTTTCTCCATCTCCCTATCCTTCTCACGGTCTTTATCCTTACCCCGGTCCTTCTTATCTTTATCCCTCTCACGGTCTTTGTCCCTATACTTCTCTCTATCATACTCCTTCTCCCTCACCTTACTATCTTTAATCCTATCCTTTTCACGTTCATCCCTATCCTCTCTTTTCCTTTCCCGGCTGGCCGTTCTATCCTTCTCTGGATCTCTTGCCTCTTTTTCTCTTTCTTTTGAAACATCCTCGACAGTTCTCTTTAGCTTCTCTCGGTCTTTACTTCTATGCTCCTTGTCTTCTCCTCGACTGCTATTCTTCCTATCCTTGCTTCTATGCTTGCTAGACTTCTCTGTCCCAGCTTGTTCCAAATCATCATATTGCTCCCTCATAGGAGAATCCTCTTGATCATCCCTACCCTCCCGTGGTTCATACCTCGATTCAGACCATTCCATGTCCATTGAAACAACTACAAATAATTCAGTTTAAAACCAAATGCCACAAATTTAATCTCAAACCTTTCGTGGAAATAACCATTCAAGAAAACTATGGGAACCCTATTTCTCAAAATGAACTAATTACATGAAACCAAATTAGCAGTAGCTACATTAGCCTAAATTCGTAAATTATCGAAACCAGATTCAGATAGAAACGAACCCAGTGAAAACATTTATCAAGTATCTAAAGTGCAAAATCCAAACCCATAAAAATTTACTGATAGAACGCAAATTTCAAGCGCCAAATACATGTATAACCCCAAAAAAAAAAAAATGAATTGCTAATTTTTCCCCATCATAAACAAAGAACTATGGTCAGAACACCGCAAAAATTAAAGTGACAGAAGAAGAGAAACAATTAGATAGAACTCATGAATTCTTCATTAGAGAGAAATATTCGTACCTGAAGCGAATCTCGTCAAGGGATTCACCAATCCTTTCAGAGTTTCTAGCAGCGAAGCGAGAGTGAATAAACAGCGTTCGTTAAGTTTCCGCAACGTAAAGCTTGACTGGGGAGATTCGGGCCGGAGTGATGGGTTTGAATACCGCGAAGACTAGCGGGATCCGTTTTCATCAAAACGGGGCATTTTATGGAATGGAGGAACAGAAAAGACAAAGAAGACCATGCGACTGGAGCAGTGAAGCTTTGAACGCCTTCCCTGCTACCGAAGAAGGCCGTGTGAGTGCTGAGACAGGTGCTTTTCGAAGCAGGCGAGAGAGTTCCTTATGGCTATGGCGAAGGAGTTCAAACGGGGCTTTTCTTTTTTTTTTTTGCCTTTTGGCCCTGAAAAGCTAAGCAAGTAAATCCTTATATAGTCTATTCTTAATTTAATCCTTTACAGCTATATTAATTTGTGAAATTGTAATATAAGTGAATGCGGAGTAGACGTGAATAGAAATAGAAATGATTTTTGTATTCTTATTAAAAATAATAAAATAATTTTAAGTAATAATAATCAAAATATAATAAATATTACATAAATTAGATAATTTTATTTTGTGTTTTTATTTTTTATTTTTCTTTTTTTTAACAACTAAACAATCTATTATATATTATTCTCAAAATAGTTATTTCTTCTTAGCATTAAGTTTGCTATCAGAGCAAGGTTTAAAAAGATAATTGAATGTTGAAAACCATTTTAAAAAATAAGTGTTAATATGTGAGAGAGTAATGTCCCTCAAATCTTGCATAGGCTCATAAGCATCTTTTTTGGTAAACCAAAAAAATCTAAATTAATATGACATAAAGTACATGATATTGGCACTCTCTACTAAAGAGTTAAAAAAACACAAAAAGCACAAAATAACAATTAGAAATAACCAAAGTATTGAACGTTAAAATCAAAGGAATAACAAAGAGCATCATGAGATATGAGGTCAACGAGACCTAACAAGTGACAGAGCTAAGTTAAAGTCATCATTGTAAGAGAATCGAGCCAATCTTCAAGCAATAAAAAGGCTTTAACATGTAATGGGCTTCTTGAAATAGAGGTAAGGACTTTTTTGTTAAAAAATAATTTTTTCACTCTTATGAAATGACAAAGTTAAAACTTTATCATCCATAACTTCTTTATTTGAGCTCATAAAACAAAGAATAAGGGTGTGAGCTTATAATAAAGATGAAACTAAATCTTGCTTCCATGAGTGGACAAATTTGACCGAGAAGATGGTAGGAAGATTCTGGTGGGTGGAAGGTGTGGTATAGAGGTTTAGGAGAAAAAGACAATAATGAAAGATTTAGGTGCTAATAGAACAGTGCAGTGATGGCAGAGTTTTAAAGGTTTAGGTGCTAATGGAACAATGTAGTGGTGGCAAAGAGAAGGGTGATTTCCTCTCCCACCTACATTAGTGTTAGCAATAAGAGTAGAGGAAAAAGGGACACTGATGGGAATAGAGGAGGTAAGTAATGAGGAGTGTAACATTCGGTCCCGCTGTAAACGTGAGAAACATAATATTCAATTTCTCCGTAAATAGCAAAAATGGGCCAGATACAAAAGGAAGTCCTTGAAATAGAAGAAATTTGGGCCAACTAAAATTATATTAAAATTTTAAATATTAGAAAATGAGGATTTGAGCTTTGAGTTGCCTAGAAATCAAGGCCAGAGTGATTCAAAAAATTTTCCAAAAGATCCGTGGCATTTTTGTAAATATGGGTACTTTTTGAAAAACATACAAGAGGGCTTTTTAAATGAAAGTTTTGAGTTCTCCGGAGTTCTTAGAGGCCCTAAAAATCATGGAAAGCCTCGGGATAGTTAAAGCCCCTCCGGTGGATGTTTTCCAATATCAGTGTACCCGAACTTTGACGGATTCGTTCGAAAAGATTTTAACTCCAATTTGAGTGATTCCAAAGCTATTTTTCTTGATTGGGAACTTAAATTTTATAATGGAAAAGACGGTTCTCAAAAAAGAGCTAAAACGAAGGAGAAACGAAAATGCAAAGTATGAAGGACAAAATGAGAATTTTTGAAAAGTGTAACTTATTCCCACCTATATATATGATGCACCCTTCTCCTCCCTTCATTATGCACGACCATCTTCTGCCCAAAACCAGAAGAAAACCCTAGGGGATGAGGCTCACAAGAAAGGGAAGAAAAGGAGGAGAAATCAAAGGCTTAAGGTATGGAAATTAGTAATTTTTCATGCTCTTTCTCTTCCAAACCTCTTCTCCTCCATTCTCCTTTATTTCCTATGATTATAATGAAGTGTATAAATATATTTTAAGGGAGAAATTGAGGAAAAAGTTTGGATTTGAAGAGAGGAGCTCAAAGAATACAAGATTCAAGTGAGAAAAAGCAAGAAAACGAGGTAATTTCTCTTCCTATGGCTGTCATTTTTTGTCCCCTTCTCCACCATTTCACCCCACTTGAAAAAACCCTAGGAGGAGATGATTTTTAGGCAGAACCAAGCATGAATCTAAGGAGAAAGGGTGTGGAGATTAAGAATATGCAAAGGGAATTAACAAAAAATCATTAGATTTCAAGATGCAAGTTCTAGGGTTTCAATTGCATTTTGTAAAATCTGACTTTGTATGATGATTCCTAGGCCTAAGTAAGAGTTTAAATGAGCTCCTAAGATCCCTAAGATGCTCCCTACATGCTTCCTCCTTCAAGAAAACAAAGAGAATTCCAAGGAGGCCAAAAAGGGACATAGTCTCAGCCAAGCAAGGTTGGGGTAGCTAAGGAGAGTTTTAAATTTTGCTAAGGCCATTCTTGAGTCATATGTAATGAATAAAAGTGAGGGGAGGCCTTGGAAAAAATTTAGAACTCGTAAAAAGTGAATTGGTGTTTTAAGTTCCATCTTATGACCTAAAGAAGCAACATGGTGCTAGGCCATTTGTTTTAATGAGGTGATGACTCCAAGAGGCTTAAAAGGAGTCAAGAATCATATTTGAAAAGAAAAAATGAGGCCTAGAAGTCATTTGAGAGGTGTTGCTTCATTAGGTGCCAATATGGACCATAATGGGGGTTATAGAGCAATCTAGTATTTAAGCAAGTTGTATGGTCTTAGAGATTGTTTCATGAACTTAATTGGCTCCCATAATTTGTATCTAGGCCAAGAGAAACTATCTCCACCAAGTTGTGGGTGTGTGGCCGAAAGAGAAAGCTTAAAAGCTAAGGAAAAAGTGTGTCCTTGTATACAAGGTAGCTCTCTCCACCTTCTTTTATGCATGGATGTGTGTTTAGCTTGTTTTAGAATGTGTGTATGTGTATTTTCAAACTATGAAAAGTATACTAGAATGCCTTTATATGTCATGATCCTTGATGCCATGTTATGTTCTTAAATGATTTAATGATGTTTGTATGAGTTTGCTTGAGTGTGGAAAGGCCAAGAACTCTTTCCTTTGGTGAGAATGAGCCAAGAACCCTTGAGCGTGGTTGAGACAAAGTAAAGAGTCTCCCAAAAGTAAAGTGGGCTCCCAAGAATATGGTTGAGTCCAAAGTGCTCAAAGAATGGGTGAGGCAAGTCCAAAATCTATAAAGAGAAGTGTGAGGCCAATCCAAACACTTAGTGAGTTTTTGAATGTCTTGTATGATTGATTCACATGCCAAGGTTGCTTTTAAAATGCCTATGATTTCTATCTCCTCCATGCATGCATTTATGAAACTTGCCTTGTACATATTATATATAATTGAATGAGAGATGAGGTATTGGGATTCTTTGAATCTCATTCCCTCCTCTCCAATGATCTAACATGCTAGGTGAACTAAGTGGATATGCTAATGGGAGCCAACAACCCTAAAGGAAGGAGATTGACAAACTTATGCCTTGGTTTTAGCCATTTTAGTACCATAATGATGGTTTATCATGTATATGATGTTGCATATGTACTATGAATGTTGAGACATATGTAAAGATACTATTATGTGATGTTTAGATGTATGGAAATGATATATGACCATTAGCACATGTTTTGAGTATGTGATGCCATGGTAAGAGAATTTAAAGTTTGACGAATATGTGTATAAATGTGGGTTGAATGGCCAAAATGAGATGCATGAGGTTTAGGACCATTTGGGCAGCTCACACAAGTTTTAAATAAGCTTTTAGACTTGCCCAAAAGGTGCCACAACCAAGGGAAGGCTATTTGGCAAATTTGGTACCTCATATGGAGCCAAATTTGACCATAATGGAACCCTATGTCACTTTTTTAGCTAAATGAGCTAGTCTTGCCCTGAAATTTGGCATGCAATTAGGTCTCATTGAGAGCTTTTTGTGAAGCTAAAGATCATAATTTTCTGAGACCTAGAGAATATTTGATGAATTTTCAAAGTTGAGATTTTTCATAGATTCTAGTATGGATACTGTTCATACTAGAGTTTTAAATTCTGTGTCGTCCGATGGCCAAATGGTATCCAATGCTTATGAAATTTTATATGCATAAACTAGAGGTTATAAGATTTCTGTGGCCACCGAGATCACCTCATTTGGAGGTCTGAGAAGAGAGTTATGCATTTTTGAAATTTGCTGTCAGTAACAGTGGCGTCTCCAGAGTTTGGTTACTGCTCCATAAGTTCCTAATGGCTAAATGTAGCTGTTTCATTCTGGAATTATTTTTACTATCAAGTTAACATTTTTAGCTTTTCAGAATGATAGAATTTGTGTAATTTAAATTTTTATAGAATTAGTTATGAATTTCAGAATTTTGTATCAAAAAACTGAATAGCAGCCCAAGCAACTAGCGACCTCTGTAGCTTCTTGGATGTCAAATGTCTTGTGTGATAAATTTTGTGACTTGGAAGTATTTTTAGTGTAAAGTAGACATCCTAAGATTTCCATAATGACCAAGATTGCATGATTTTGAAATTTTTAGATTTAGTTATGATTTTCCAAAGTTGGGCTAGAAAATGGAGCAAATCTGGGCGAAAATATGCTTGCTTATTTTGAGCTCCAATTCGGTTTCCATGAGTTATAGGCATGATTTTGTAATGTAAATGAGTTGTAATGATGTATTTAAATATAAGAATGCATAGCATGAACTCATACGGTCCACGTGACATCGATTGCAAATTTTTAGGTATGATGCAATGCAAATAAATTTATTATTTTCATGCCCTTTTTCATGCGTCCTCATGGAAATGATGATGTGAAACTTATAAATGGCATGTAATAGAGCTAGAAGTTATGGTGTTACAAGGAGGATAAGCATAAATAGAGAAAGCATTGTAAAGAAGGGATAAATCTCTTAGATGTGTGAGAAAAAAGTAGATATATTGCTTTTCTTCCCTAAAGTGCCTCACCATGAAGGGTTTTAGAGAAAGGGAGGCATAGTTGAGAGGAAACCCATTAAAAACCAAAGGAAACTAGTGATATTGATGAGGCCACACTACTGCCTTCTTATGGACTTGGTGGCAAGGATGAGAACAGAGGTGTCAAAGGAGGCTTTACTAAAAACAAAGAGGGTCATGACTAGAGGGAGATATCATTGGAGAGAAACCCCTATTTTTATGCTTCCAAAAGCATTTGAAACCTTTAAACTCAACGCAAGCATGTAAGGGTTATTCAAATATACATGAATTCTGCACAATCTTGTCATATAATAATCTCTTCAATTTTTAACATTCAAATATGAAGAACATAATTGTGAAATTCTCATCAACATAGAATTTCTATTCATTATTGATTTTGAAAGAAAATATTTTACCTTCATCCATGATTTTGAAATGGCAAATTGAAAGCCCAAAATCAACCATAAATTACTAACATCTAAAAATTAATAAGAAAAATGGAAAAGAATAGTTTTTTCAAATGTAGTTTTCTAATAAGATTAGTAATCTCAACAATAGTATTTAATCAAAAGAAATCACTCTCTACTAAGAACCCTCTCACTCTAATAGCTAGTTAGAACAAGCAAACTCTTCGCATCAAAGAGGCTATTTGTTCTAACATGCATTGACTAACCTCACTCACTCACCCATCAGTATTTGCCTATAATGGCAAAAAAGTAAATTCAGATGATATGATAACCATTACATCTTTTTCCTTAATGCTTGAATTTGATGAATTATGTTTCTTAGTGGCAAAAAGTAAATTTAGAAGGGCGAGAGCCTGTGATTTATGTCTATCAAATGTCTTATACTTATAATATAAGATGCCTCACTCATATCGAAGTTCTTGAACAAGAACTATTTCACCTCATGTAATGGCCCCAAGTCACCCTATATAAGTAATATATCATCTGCATATAGAATCAGAAAGATGACCTTGCATCCACTGACCTTGTGGTATATACATTAATCTATAATGTTTTTAACTAAATCAAAAGATGTGATCATATCATGAAATTTTATGTCTCACTGTTGTGCAACCTACTTGAGTTCGTAAATGAACTTCTTCTACTTGCATACCAAATTCTCACTGATACTTAAGATAAACCTCTTATGTTGTTTCATATATACCCTTTTCTCAAGATCACCATTAAAGAAAGTCATCTTCACATCCATCTAATATAACTCTAGGTTAAAATAAGCAAGTAGAGCCATTATGATATGAAAGGAATCTTTCTTTAATAAAAGAAAGAATGTCTCTTTGTAGTCAATTCTCTTCTTCTAGGTAAAATCCTTGGAAACCAATCTTGCTTTGTAACACTTGATGTTATCTAGTGAGTCCTTCTTAGTCTTATAGACCCATTTACAAACAATTGCCTTAGAACTATTAGGTAACTCTACGAGGTTCCGTATATTATTGTTTACTATAGATTCCATCTCGCCTACCATAATGTCATACACAATTTAGAATTTTCACCACCCATTACATGTGAAAACATTATAAAGTAATTCTCAATATTTATATCATAGTTAAATTCCATAAAATACTCTATATAGTCATTGAAAATTACTAGTTTTCTAACCTTTGTTGATTTCCTTAATTCAACATATTGTGAAGGTTGAGGCTACATAACAATAGTATCTTTTACCACCACTTAACATACCTCTATTGCATTATGAAATGTCTCATTAGGAATGATAGGATTTACTAGATATAGATGCTCCTAATTTCCATTATAATCAATATTGATTTTTGAAACTTCATGTTCTATATTCACCCTAACTAGATAAATGTCATGTAAGACCAATGTTTCAACATAACTAGTAAAAGTTACTTGGGAAATGATTATCTTCAATGATATCATAAGACTAATTACACCTACCAATTATATCATTTTTAAAGAACTTAGCATTCACAAATTCCATTAAACCTTAATGGAATGTATAGGACAATTAAACTTTTTACCCTTGGATTTTTTTTCATGACCAATAAAATACATAATAATAGTCGTAAGATCTAACTTCTTTTCTTATAGATTATACACTATTACTTTCATAGAACAACTCTATACATATATATGATTCAAAGTAGATTTGCAACATTTTAGATTACAAATGATATTTTGGGAACAGCCTTCAATGGAACCATATTCAAAAAATATATAATTATTTTAAGTGCATCTCTCTATAATGAGACATAAAGTTTAGAGTTATTTAGCATACTCTTCATTGTGTCCAATAGCATATAGTTCCTTCTTTTAGTTATATCGTTCATATCAAGTAAGTCAAACATGGTATATTATACAACTATATCATACTCTTCAAAAAACTTAGGAAATGGACTAGTAGCTTGTCTATTATTAATGTACGTACTATAATATTCACCTCATCTATCTGACTCATTATCTTTATCTGTTTACAAAATTATTTCTCTACTTCTACTTTATACACCTTATAGGCATCAAGTACCTCACTTTTATTATAAAGCAAGTAGATATATATGTAATGTTAGAAGTCATTAATAAAGGAAATGAAATGCTTCTAATAATTCCAAACCTCTTCTAGCCCTTTCATGTGACGCGTTAGTCTGTTTGCCTTTAATGCAATACATATATGAATCAAAGTTAGTAAAGTCTATAGATTTAAGAATTCCTTCCTTTGCTAACCTCTTGATTTTTTTTATAGAAATATGTCCTAATCTTTTATATCATAGGCTAGCAAAATTCTCATTTATGACATATCTTTTCATACCAAAATTACCATGCAAAGTTATCAAAGAACTAAGAACATCAATGCTAGTATAAAGCCTAAACAAACTATCATTTAAAGAAAATTTTCCAATAAGAATGAAATTCATCATTAAATTAAAAACATATATAGAAATCTTCAACAAAAATCCTAATGGAATAACTTCAGAAATAGAAATAAGATTCTTAAAAATACTAGGAATATAAAAGGTTTGTTCAAGGTCCAATACAAAACCTATAGACAAAACTATCCTATAAGTTCCTATTGATTCCACTAAGCCAATAACATTTTCTAAAAAGACCTTATGCTCACTAGGACTTGATTTCCTTATGTTGAGAAAACTCTACATGGTATTACAAATGTGGATCATAGATTTAGTATAAATTCATCATGTTTCATGACAAGTTTAAACTAAATGAGATTTTAAACACACAAAAGATAAAAGTGACTTTGCTTTTTTAAGCAAGCATTTCTATTTAAGTAATCATTTCTTATGCACCTTTTTTTTTGTAGAATAAGCAATAAGTTATCTCATTGTTTAATATGTGAACAAAATCAATGTCCTTCTTCTTACCCTTTTCGTTATGGCCTTTTTTCCTATAGCCAATAGGCAAATAAGCCTCTTATAAAGCCCCATTACCTTCGACAATAAGCATGTTTTTCTCCTATACATACATGGCCAATAATTTATTCATTGTGTATTTTTCTTTATTTATGTTGCAGGATATTTTGAATGGCCCATACTATGGTAACAATGAGTTAAGAATTAATCATACCAAGAAGTGGGAGATCTTTATCTCAAGAGACTTCAACTAAGCCACAATGTTTATCATCTGTATAATGCACTCACATAGCCCTCTAGTGTTAATCAGTTTCATAGAGCATAGTTGTGTCAAAAAGTGTTAGATAGTGACTTATCTGAGGTAGCAAACTATTCACCTATAGCTCTCATATATGTAAGTGTTCTAAAAACAATAATTGATAATGATTATTTTACTATTAATAAAGTTTTGGCATTATATTAACATTACTAACGTGATATTATCTTTAAATTGAAAAATAGGGAACATAAGTGATGACTTGATCATCTCATAAGAACTTATGTTCTTGATAAAATTTAAATCTTAAAAAGTTTATAATTAAGGATTATATTTTCAACAGTTATAATCTAGTAAAATTAACATATGACTAGATCTACTCATTCAGTTGAAGATGACTTATCCCTAGGTCATTTATGCATTTATGTTGGTGACATTAAGTTAACATGTGGATACTCATAACAAGTATGAGTACACTAAATTGACCTACCAAGAATAGCTAATAAGGACTTTTCATTAACAAATTAATAACTATTCTTAGTGTAGTATAATTTTCCCTCAACTTAAGTAACCATTGATATCTTATGTGTAAAGTATATTATATTTTAACGTTAATGGATTTTATAGTAATAAGTCAAATTGAAAATAGTTATTAGATATAATGTCACCTGTATGAAGATATGTGAGTGCATTAATTAGCGAGCTATTACTCTTAGTGAAAGAAAGAGATGATTTATTTGATAAAGATAAGACTAGACATATGGCCATAACATGGGGAAAAAAATTAGGAAAAGTGATTTTCTAGTTTTCTTATCTTAGTTATTATCCAAAATCATGTATGTCATGAATTTAAGGTTTAACATATTATTTATACCTAAATAAGTTTATGGAAAAGCATCATATAATATAGGGATATGATTATACATTAAACATTAACCAAAAAAAATGTTTATTAATTTACAAATAAATTCATGTTATATTAAGAATCATGATATACTATTAGATGTTACTTATAATATGTAAAAATTAAAGAGTTACTTAATTGTAATTCATGAATTAAAAAGAGTTCTAATTAAATAGTTAGATTAATTGACTGGTTTAATTATAAATATAAAATGTTACATTCTCACTATCAATAGAATATGAACCTATGAGGGTCACATATAATACAAGGTAAAGTAAGAGAAAGACTTAAATGCAAAAAGGATAATTGGTTAATTATCTAAATTTTAATAAGATTAGGGTTTGCACTCTATTTACATGGAAGGGATGCATAGAAAGCCAATACTCTCTGGCCACTATTCTTCTTCTTAGAAACCATAAGAGTAGTTTTCTCAAGTAAGACATTAAATCTTTAGCATCTCTCTTAGTTTTGCCTTAGTGTAGATACACTTAAAGGTAAGACATTCGTGTTGCTTTTGTGAATCATTAAAAGCTTTGTTCTTGGGTTCAAAAGAAAGTTTGGAAAACCTTTTGAGGTTGGAGAAAATGTGATCTACTAGTATTTTGGTGGAGTTTTGAGCATTATCACTACATTCTAAGCTAAGAAGGTTAAGATTGAGGCTTGGAGTTCATGTTACTTGGGTTGTGTGACCTTAGTGCAAATGAAGATTAGATCTTTTGAACTTGATTAGACATCAAGTAAGTATCTTTAATGCTCTTTCATAATTTTAATATGATTTATAAGGAAGTCTTAGATTAAAGAAAGCAAAGAAATTTAAAAATCCTAGTTTATGTTCCTTTTCTTAGAATTATTTTAGTTATGCTTTTTATTCCCTTTTCAACATAATCCTTGACCTTTGCAATATTTGGAATGGACTTATAAATGTTATTCTTTACACGTTGTTTGATTAGTATCATGCTAAGGTGATTTGATTGCTCCCAACTACTAACTTTATGTTTTTCTTTTCCTTTCAATATAATCGTTGACCTTGCAATTTTTGGAATGGACTTATAAATGTTATTATTTACGCATTTTTTATTAGCATCATACTAAGGTGATTTAATTATGCCCAAATATTAGCTCAATTAGGGTACTAGCAAGTGTAGCCACCAAAAGCTCTTCTTTGGGATGAATATAATCCAACTCAAGGCATCCTGTTGAAAGACAAACCCCTTCCATGCCTTGTAGTTGCTCTTATCAAGATTGATCATATCACCAGAATTATCTAGAATAAGAGATATAGATGCTATAAATTTTGTAACTCAAATATTTACTTAACACTATATGAGACAATCAATTATTACATTTCAAATATATGCTCACTAATGTGAGGCATATTTAAATATAAATTTCCTATTATTAAAATCTACTTATGGACAAAAACTTTAAAATAATGTAAACTCATATATTATTTATGATGAAATTAGAAGACATTCATGATTCGTAATAAGTGTGGGCTAATTAGAAAAATAAAGTAATTTCAATTTCATACTAATTAAGTATGCAATTACAACTTTCTACTTATGTGCACAAACATGTTATAGACACAGATTTAATCAGTATTAATGTCTTTATGTCCTTATGTGAGCTTTTATGTTTGTAAAAATAAAAAAAGAATGCATATACTCAGTTATGTAAGGATGATGTGGCTACTCTTTAACTGTATATGCCAATCACAAGACATTAGGTTCATTATGTGTATCAAAAGATTTATATGCACCAACTAATGGTAATGTAAACTCATGAACATAACATGCATTGATTAATTTAATCATTTCCTATACTTCCATGATTTACTAGTTAAAAAGTTTCTTCTCCTCTTCAAGCTCTTCCTAATAGTAATTTTAGTTCATTAAAAAAGTGATTTTAATGGCTAACCTCTTGAGAAAAAGAGGACATTTGAAGCAACCAATTATAACATGAAAATCACCATCTAAAGAGCTTTCCATTAAGGTATGTAGCGAGTTAGAGACTAGCTATTTTCTTAAAGTTCTTCTTCTCCTACATTTTGGCCTAGAGAGAAAGGGAGAGGAACAAGCTTATGTTTGATGGGTTTAGAAGGGAGGAAAGTAAGTTTATGCAAAGAGAATTACAAAGAAAGTCATATAAAGCAATTTAGGGCCACCTAGGGTTCTAAATAAATTATGGAATATGTAAAACCCTACAAAGGTAATTTGAATCCTCTAAGCCAAACTTGAATTAGAAAAAGGTCAAAAACATGTTATGTCCTCCAAATTTCTAATGAAAATGAAAAAATCCCATATAGGGCAATGGTGTGCCTATCTCGACCATAAAGGAGAAGAAGCACCTAGAAAGTGGTTTCATGGATTCTAATGATATAGATGGTCTAGATATGAGCTATGAATACCAATGGAACTATTAAAATTAATGTAGAAACCTTATTTTCATAAGTGAAAAATTAGGGTTCAAAAAGAATTTAATGAAGCAACTTGGTGCTAAACATGTTTGAACTTGTATATGATAGTTTTAACGAGTTCCATTAGAGTTATATGACTCATACAAGATGAGATCTTGAAGCTTAAAAGATGAACTATAAAAGTTCCCTCTGAAGGCACTTAAAGTAACTTAAATTCACACTTTGAGATCTAATAGGCCTATATAGTAATGAGATGAGTTAGAATGAGTTCTAATAAGTTGCTTTGCATTTAAATTGATATATGTAGGCCAAACTAGTGTAAGCCCATCTTTTTGTGTATGCCAACCCAAGAAAGAACAAAGAAAAGAAAAGGAACAAGTAAGTTAGTGGTGCATCAATGTTCCTAGTTTTTAAAGGTAGCAAACTCTTCCTTTTTTACATGTAGTTAGGTGTATTGAGTTTAGATGCTTGTATATATTGGTTCCTTGATGATTACGTGAGTTATGTTTTGAATTGGCTCTTTAGCATGAATTTGCATGCATATATGAGTAAAGTTTAGCTCCTATAATGAGATGGCAGGGAATTAAGTGTAGTACTTCTTCCCTAACTTAGAGATGAGTCTAGCTACTATGTTTATATGCTATGGCTAGATAAGTACTAGAGTTTCATGCTAATTTCATGTTTAAGTTATTCTTATGCATAAAACTTACATGCTTGCTGATAACCATGATATTTTATATGTTTTAATCCCCTAACTTAGACATTTTAGTTTCGAATATGGCTTTAAAGGTTTAATTAATTGGAATTTGATTTTAATAGCCATTCTTTGCATTTTAGAAAATAAGTCACAAAATCTTGGATTTGTAATGCATAAATTTCTATAGATAATTTTGAAGCTTTTCCTACTTAATTTTTCTTTCCTTTCTTGGTGTGCAGATCATTGGGTTTTCGTAGTTTCATACATGGGATGGACTTCCACATGTGGCTCCATTTGTAGCAATCACACACTTAAAACAGAGGAGTTGGAAGAAGTGCCACGGGTGGAGAGTTTTGAGCTGAATGAGAAGAAAACCAACTGAACAAAGCTAACGTGGAAGCTTGCATGAGCTAAAAAAAGTGAAGCAGCTGCAGAACAAAGAAGAAGAAGAGATGAAGGCATATATGTGTGGGAGGAAGAAGCAAGGGATATGCGTGGAAGGAATCAAAGCCAGGTTGGAAGGAGATCATGTGGAAAAGAGGCAAGGTTGAAGTTCCACAATGCAAAACACCCTCATGAGATGCTGCTACTTCACTCACACACACATGTAAAAACAGAGGTCTCGAGTTTGACATGGATGAGAAGTTCAGGCTATATAGAATGAAGAAATAGTTTAGGTGCAGTCAATAAGAAGCCAAGGGTTGGAACTACATGTTCTTGTGTGAAGGAAAGAAGCCACAGGTTTAGGAAAAAAAAACAGCATCAGAAGAAACAGGCCATGGGTTAGTGAGGAGAAGAAAGGCTCTTACATGAGACTTGATTAGTGGTAGCACGTGATTCATTTTAATAGAAGAGGCCACGGGCAGAAGAAAAGCAAGCACATGGGAACTGGATTCATAAAAAAAAGGGAGAACTCATCTATTCAGCCACTCATCATTCTTTCAATTCTATCAACAATCCAGAGCCATGCATGAAGCAAGCTCCAGTTTCTTTGTGGAAGACACACACTCATGCAGTAATGTCCAGTTGTACGTAGGAGCAGCAAAAGGAGCCAACGTAGAAATCACGTAGAGGCAACACGAATAAAAGAAGCTACGAGGCGAGTAAAAAAATGACATGAAGGCGAGCTGAATGAAGGAAGTAGCAGTACATTCTTTCGGGTTGTAGAGGGTAACTCGTGAACAGTAGAACATAAGCTAAAACAAAGGAGGGAAACAGAATGTGCTCTCATGTTTTGCAGCTCTAGAATAGCAGAATGCTCAAGTCTAGGGATAAACGCATGAAGCGCTGGATCATCAAGCTGAACGTGGGAAGCAGAGGGTAATTAAAAAGCACCTGAAGAGCAGTTCACGTTAAGGAATTACATGCAGACCACGAGATGAAGCAACTAGCAGAACGCTGGGCAAAACAGAGAAAGAAAACTCGTGGAAAAGGAGCAACGTGAAGAATGTGAGAAAGGGGGAGGCTGAAGGAAGCACGTGAAATATTATAAAAAGGAAAGCGGGGCCCACACTCATGCATAATAGAAGAAGATATTGACGTGGATAGCTTCAGACAATTGAAAATAAGGTAGCACGTGGAATTAATTAAAGGAATCATGTGAGAAGGGCATTAAGAATACATTTGGGCAGAACACGTGAGAGCTTCGATCATTCCAGCATTCATCTCAACCTTTCATTCCACGAAATCAACATGTCCATTCATTCATCAAGGGATCCATCCATCGTCACATTCCACGCTACATCCATTACAATCCAAATGCTACATTCCATATTTTTTTTTTATGCATTCACTATATCCACATCATCCACTGATCCCACGCTTTGATCATGCCATCAACATTCCATTCGAATAAATCATGTCATTCATCATTCACGACGCCTTACACCCTCTTCGTCTTTTCCATTCACAGAACACACTACATTCCATCTTCCATTCTTCCACTGCCATGAAGCTTTAATCCATCTTGAGGCTAGCTAAAAGGAAGAACCTTGGCTGAAGCTTGAATCCCTTGGAGAAGAAGCAGAATTTTGGCTAAGAATTTCTATTTTCCTACATTTTTTCTTTTTCATCTATTGTCTTGGTTAAGCTGTATTTGATAGAGAATTTATGTAATTGTAATTAGTGGTTAGTTAGATACTAATTAGGATGTTGATTGACTGATTACTTGATTAATTTAGTGCTGAATTTTTCAATTTTTTACAATTTTCTAAGTGTGCAATCAAGGTGTTTGATAAAATGTTTGTGAGAATTGGTGTGCCTAATTGTCTATTTGTGAATTCCTTGGTATATAGTTGGTTAATTAAACATTTTAGATGATGATTTAGAGGCTAATTAATCAATTAATTATTCAATTCAAGTGTTCAAAGATCTTAATCATAAGAATTAGTAATTTTATGGGAGTTAAGGTCTCAATTAACATTAAATTGCTAGTCTCTTGAATCTTGAATGGTAATTCAAGATCATTTGCCAATGAACACAATTAGGAACTCTTAGATCAGAATTAAATCACAATTGGATTAGGATAAGGATAGTGGATACCAAGGAACGATTTCAAAGCTAGTCACAAGACCATCATTCACCATAATTCATCCAAATAGGTAGTGTTTAGGAATTTTAATTCAATTAGATTTTACTTAGTTTAATTAGATCAAAACCCCCTCTTAGTTTAGAAATTTTTAGAGTCTTTTAACACTTAGAAACTTAATTAAACATTGAACTTTATTTCCAAGGGAGATAACCTAGATTGTGCCACTAGTTATATTTTTAGTCAGCCTAGTTTTATTTTGAGGATTGCGCGACGAGCTCGTCACTTGCATTCCCTTATGATTACTTCTTATGTGCATTGATTAAAATGCGTTTAGCTACTAAAATTCTTCTAAGAATTTCACTCCCTTTATCTCCTACTAACTATGACAGGTACCACTAGCAAGGAAAAGGAGTCAGAGAAAAATTCAAGCTTAGGAAAGATGCAATGGAAATCTTTTGATGTATATATGTACTTGATGTATGTTGTAGGATCAATTATTAGTAACCATGATGTATATGATGATGGATTGTAATAAAAAGTCATGTACAAGACCATGAAATGACATCATCTTAATGTATGTATGCATATTTAGAATATGATTTACTTTGTGATGTATTATAGGTAATATGTGTATAGTTACATATGAAATAGTTATTTTTAAAAGCTAGCCATATTTCTTGTATTGATTCTTATGGAAATGAAGTATGAAATGATTGAATTTTACTCAAAGGAAGGGATTGCTTTTTAAAGCTCAATTGGACTATTTTAGAACTAAAATTTGGTATAATGAGTCATAAATTGTAACCTTATCCTTGATAGTCCAAGTGATTTAGTTTAAGGCTAAAATTTAGTAGGCAATTAGGGGACATATAGAGCTTTCTAACAAGCTAAATCTTACATTTTTCTAAACTTTATAGAATATTTGGTGAATTTCTAAAATTAGCCCCAAAAAATTGTCAAATATTAGTTACTATTCATACTATCCAACTCTTAAATTTTGTAACTTTTGAGGGGTTAAATTGATTCATTTCAAATTAAAATTTTTACAACATAAAATTTATATTATAACCTTTTTTTAGATACATAATTTGCATAAATTGAAGTTGTGAAGCCAAAATTATGAATTTTTAAAATTAGGATCTTAATATGTCAAAATGCTCAAAATAGGTTATATGGCGCTATTATACAAATGGGACTGGCATTATGATCATGTGAATCAAAACAAATATGTGTATGGAAGTTATGAATAGAAATGGAAAGAAACACTATTTTTGGTCCTTACAGACTCATTTGAGGTGTTGAATAGTTAAAAATCGTTGCTAAAAGTCATGTTACGGTTATTTTTATTGCATTTGATGATAGATGATAAAGATATAATTAAGTAAAGCTAGTTATCATAGAGATGGATAGAATAATTACATTCAGTGTTATGGTCTTAATACACAACATCTCATAAATCAACTGGTGAAACACCATTCATCGTTACTGATAAATATGGTAGATATTACACATAGAGATCAACAATCAATTAGATCAATTAATCAACTACTTGGAAGAAAGGAATCTTGACCTATTGACAAAAGAGCTAACTCAACTTGAAGAGGAAAAGGAAAATGCGCATACTTGCAAGCAAAGAATAATCAAGTATTTTAACTTTAAAATAAAAAAAATAATATGTCAAAGAAGGAGACTGAACTTAAGGATCACTTTCGGTAATCGATCAAATTCCAAAGAAGAAAAGTTAGCCTTTAATTAGGACGGACCATGCAAAGTTAAGGAAGTTATAGAGCAAAGCTTACAAATTATAGACCAATTCAAAGAAAGAAGTGCCTTACAAATGGAATGTTTATAGTCCAAAGATATACTTCACGTAAAAAGTCAAATCGAAGTAATATCACATAAAAGATGGAATATAATCAATTGACAACATTCCTATTAAATATTTTGTGTTTCTTTGATAAAGTCCCATAAAGGGTAATCCTTATATAAAATATGACAAAAATACAACAATAAAGGAAAAACTAACATCACCCACAAGGATAATTAGTAACTTTTCCTTCTTTATCCTTCTAAGGATACCCAAAGCTAGGCCTTGCAACATTTTGTCACATCCCAAATACAAAGATGTGATCAAAATGACATATAAGTAGAGACTCACATCTATAAGCCTCTTTAAATGATTAAATCTATACTTCTACATTATTAGACTTAACAAAAAATAGATCTAATTAAAGTGCACAATTTAACTCTGATGCCAATCTTACATTCAAAACCCTTGATTAAATAATCAATTTGCTTTTAACTTATGAAAAATTTAGCAAAATATCCTATAAATTTGGGCATCCTAACATTCCTACAATAATCTAGATATCAACAACATAGTTAAAAGAGCTCTATTCTTAGATGCCATTAATCACACAATATAAAAAGGGGTGGAGATCTTGCCTATAGGTTTGTAGAGCTACATTAGATGATGATGATGATTATTATTATTATTATATTAAAAAAATACTTTTCCTAAAAACAAGTGAGGCAAGGCAATTATGTTAAAAGGGGTGAGTTGCAACATTTAGTGAACAAATAATACTAATTATGCTAAGAAGAGACAAGCTATGACACCAAAGTTTTTTCAAAATAAGAAGGTATAATAACATTCAAATGAGTAATAAAAATTTCATGTCACGTTTACGTGATTTGAAATAAGAAGTTTAAGTGAAGAAAAGAGTAGTATCATCTCACAATGATCAAATAAATGTTCAAAAATTGAGTAGGCATGTAATGTGAATAAATAATCTATATATATCATCACTCAACAATAAGGTCGGAAGCATCCAAACAAAACCAAATTAGATGTGAACATAAGGCCCATAATATTTAGACTTGATGCACTAAGGCTAACAACTATTGTTGTTAGTCGTAGGTTTTATGCTATATATTCTTCCCAAAAAAATCACTTTCATGTATACACAATTAAAACATTAGCAAAAATTCAAAATCTAAGAGTTATCATAGTTTATAATCATCAATCATAATATAAACTTTCATCAGAACTAAACATTAGAGCAACTTATGAACTATTCAAATGGTTTCAAGATTAGAGTAAATAAGGAACAATTTGAATGGTTTAAAGATTTAGAATGTTTGAAACCAAAATTTCAATATGTCAAAAACAATCTAAGCAATAAGCTTGTTTCTAAGGCATAAGAGTAATAGTTATAACAATTGTTTAAAATTTAAATAGGCAAAACTAAAGTATAAAACATGCATAATTAGTATTATCTACCCACTGTGCATAGATGCTATATTGGTGCTTCCTACCATTTTCCTAAAAAATCCTTAAACATGGGAATGCCTTTGAAATTCCTTATAATTGAACCTATAAGCCTTGTTACTTATGTTCCTATCTTCAATTTAATTCTCAAGTATGACCAGGTTAAATAACAATTTCTAAAATCTTAACACATCTAAATATATTATTCATATGAGTTTCTACAATTTAAGAGCAACTTCAGTCCCTTTAATATTTAAAGGCCATGTAATAGTAAGAGATGAATTAAGTAGAGACATACAAAATTTCAAGATCAACCTTTTTCTATTTATTCATTTTTGTTTGGCACCTTAGAATCATCCTTCTCTCATAATACTTAAGTTCATTTTGTTTGTTTTAAAATGTGCAAATGGTGGTGCTCAAATTTTATTTCATATTATTAAGAACATAGAGTTCCTAAGATGTCAACAACACTTCATGACATCAAGAGTTATGAGAAAGGTCTCACTTATTCTTATATGATTAAATTGATTCCAGTGTTCCAACACTTAGGATCTTCGTGGCATATAAGGTTCAATTAGATTGAGGGACTCTTTGTATTGTCGGACTCATAAGCAAGCAAGCATAAGATACATGTAGTCTTTGCAACTTAGTTTAATAGCATTAACTAAATGGAAACACCATTTTAATATTTACAATCATATTGCTTTCATTTTCTCTTGTAAGCATTTCATCAAATACCAAGGTTGCGAGCAAAATAAGGGATTTAACTTGTAACACACAAATATATAATTCATTGATTGCCTAATAAAGTATTTAATTAAGGCATAGCATCATATCCTAGGTAATCATAATAGCAACATGTATCATTAATGGCCTCATTGTTAACACTATTGTAAATATCGCACTTCAACTCTTTACTATAAATAAATAGACACGTATGATTTATTGATACTAGTTAATAAATGCTAATAGAGAAATGCATTACTAAGAACAAAAGGAGCTAATAATGCAACTTCATAATTCCTAAATTTCTAACTCATAATAAAGTGTTATACCAAGTGATCTAAATATTCAAAGTTTTCAACCATTTTGATTAAGAAATGTAATGCAATCATGATTTGCTCAACCCTTTCCCTTAAATAGTAATTTCCTTTTTAAGCAAACTCCATCCATAAAAAATCAAGTCAACCCTAACAATTTACATTCTATAAGAATTGTTACTAGTAACTCTATCTAGGAAGTCATATAAATTCAAAAGGAATGATAACCATAAACCATAAAAGAAAGAATGAAAGCAACATTAATACACTTGAATAATTGCATCTTCCTTTAGTGTTGAACACATGGTAATTACTGAAAAGAAGGAGCTTGTTTTCTTTTTCCCATTAGTACAAAACAATGGCAAAAAAGAAGAATAGAAGTTATACTTAAAGGCATAACTACAAAGGGCAAAGTGAAATGTCATGGGTTAAAGCTTGAAAGAACAAATTGCAAAATGGGGTGAGGGAGTTAGGGAAGATGAAAATGAAAGAAAAAGACAAAAGGATTGAGGCTTTTTCTCTAGGAGCATTGGACGTTAAGGTTACCAACCTAACACAATAACCAATTGAGCCACCATATCCACTTGCATCTAGTTTAACTTATCTCTACTTTAAATCTTTTCTATGTAAAACTATCTTGATTCAAGGTAATTTAAATTAATTAATTTAGTTACTTTGGTAAAGCTCTTCCCAGATTTAAGTGTATTCTTTCAAACTAAATTTTTAAAACAATTTCTCCATAAATCATATTTTCCTATTTCTTGGATTATTATATATCTGAACTAAAATCACTACTTGTCTCTTTCCAAAAAAAAAAAAAGATTGGCATGAATTGATCAATTCCTTGATGCTTCATAGATATCAATAATATTATTCCACAAAATCTAATAACCAAAAAAAAAAGTTGCTTTATAGATTGTCATAATCTAAAATTAAAAAAATAAAACAATGATTAAATTATTGTAAACATTAGAAGTCTTATCTCTACCTAAGTACGTGTGTTAATTGGTGTTTGTGAATCAAATAATCAAACTATGAATTGAAAGATAGATTGATCACCCCTTGCACACTCCACATCAAAATCTTGATCTCCATCCTTAAAAGGTTGTTAATTTTGTAAAGACCAGGACCATTAAAGGTCTGGAGGAAGAGTCAAATCCAACTTGTAATCAAAATTGTTGCCATTAAGATTATGACTGAGAAGAGATATATAATCACCATAGTAAAAACCACTAATAAAAAAAGCAATATTTTAACCTTTTGAAAATCTTTCAACAATAGTTTCTCTCTTCAAAATAGGTTCCTTTAAAGATACATCCATGGAAAATTGAGAAAGAAAACCTTGAAGATACTATATAGAAACACCTCAAAAAGCAAGAATCAAATAGCTAACTACAAAAACACACCCAACTCATAAGAAATAAGATAACCCTAACCACCCCATTTACTATCACAATAAATAACTTTGAGAATATAAAATAGCTAGCCATTAAAAGAACACAAGAAACGTGGCAATCCAAATAATTAATAAAGTAACTCAAAAATTTAATTTATTAAATTATGAAATACTTGAAAATTAGAACAACAACAATTATAGTAACAACGCTTTAACTTCATCAATATCTTCTAATGGAATAACCTAAATGATGAACCAATCAACACATCCATCGTAAAATATTTACATCCCACTTAAAAGATTGCCATATGAACCATGCTTCCTCATGAAATCATAATTGACTACAAGAATCAACATGAAAAAACTAATAAAATTGTAACAAGTTAATGAGATTCTTCAGCCTTGCCTTGTCTAACCTTGTCTCAATAAGAATTACCATATTCAAATGATATAAACCTATCAAATAAGGGGAAAAAACTTGGAAAGAACAATTAGCTGCTTCTTGAACATTCCAAACTAAAAGCTTGAAGACTCGATTGATCAATGCCGTAATATAAAGCCAAAAAGTAGAAGTGTCCTTACATTTATCATAAAGATGATGAGAAACTCAAGACAACTCCAAATCCTTTAGAGGAAAAGGAAGAGAAAGATTAATATTATATATGAACTCATCCATAAGATTATCAAGATCTAGTGGAAAAGTCTCACCTAAAAACAAACTCATCATTGACAAATAAAAATCTTGATGTCAGAGAAAACTCTCAAAAAGGGGAAATCCCCTCAAAATGAATAAATTCCACAAGAGATAAATTTGGAAAAATTATATCAAAATGCAAAAAAAATCCAAGAAAATAATAAGCAAAAAATACAAAATGATACTATAAAAAAAAACTAAACCTTATAGGCTAAGCCTGAGCTATTACATTTAATAATAAAATTAAACCACCTAATAAATGTCTACCACTTAACAATGAAAGTAATAAATAAGTGTCATAGAAATGAAACACAAAAACACTCCTTGATTACTAGGATACTTGCCAAGTTAATGGCTTTTAACGAATTGGTGTCTCTAAGGGCCCTTCTAGGTTAAACTTACTTAAGTGATTAATGCTAATTAAGACTAGAAAAAGTCATGAACACGAGTAAGATTATTCAACCCTTAAACAATTAAAGCCTTTTTAGGCCGTCAATATTCCTAAAAGAAAAAAAAAAGCCTCTTAGAATTAAAAGAATAAGGGGAATATATTGAAAAGAGAGATAAATGGTTAAGCAGATCACCTAAAAAATTAGGAAGATCTACTAGAGAAAAAGCAACCAATTAAGTAGATTGTCCAAAGAAAAAAGAGGCATACAATCAATTAAAGATTTGCTAAAGAATGGAAAAATAAAGCTTGTTAGGCCTCAAAGGAAACCTTTAAGAAGGGAAGTAGATTAAATAATTTGGCAAGTGGATAATTCCAACATACCACCAATACCCAAATCATTTAAGTAATTTTCAATTTACTTGTGGTTAATAAGAGTGAGAAGGCACTTGTCTAATTAAGTAAATAGCTTATACTGATAACTAAAGACACTTAGAACCTTGCCATCAAAGTCAATCAAGCCAAAATTAATAGAATCCAAGGTGGACTTAAACTTATAATTTTTTTCTTCATAGAATTTTTAGTGATCTTTCACCTTGACTGCTAGTAAGATGCTTTAAGACAAATAAAGGTGCAACATGTAAGGCAACAATTGAAGGTATCTTAAAAGAAGCAACAACCATAATCTCCTTTTGAATAAAGGAACTATAACTTTCCTTTTGATCTCAAGTCTTTCCAAACAAACATTAATTCCACCTTTACTTTAGATTAGCACAGATGTCAAAGTAGAGATTGATTTGCCTTTATCAAGCTTCACTCTAACCAACCTCTCCACTTTGGACAAATCACCATTTGACTTGGAATATTAAAACACCAATTATTTTGAATCATAAAGTAACCATGCAACTGAAAAAAAAATTCTATAAAAAAGAGTCGAGTAACCATCTTTTTATACTTTTTATTCGACTTTAATCTTAGGTTTTGCTTATCAAAATGTCAATAATCTTTTTTCATTGACTTGGAAGCCATATTTTGATCAATCTGTGAATAACATGTCTTAAGCTTAAAGGAGTATTATTATCTCCTAACTAAAAAGAATGAAGCCCCTCTCTTAGGAACAATTCGAAAAAAGTTCTCCCTCTATTTTTACATTGAACTAAGGAAACCAATCACCATATCAGGAAGATCTTATCTTTTTTGAAAAGAAACCCATTGACTTTTATCCTTTCCCCAATAACTAAATAAAAATAATGGAGCTTTGTGCTTACAACATAATAGTTGAAATCCAACAATGATCACTTAGGCATTTGTAGTCAACTTAATTGGACAAACGTTCATGTCATTTAACAATTGCACTTTAAACTCTAAAAATAGGAGAACAATGCAACATCCATTGATAGTTGTACAAATAGATTAGAAAACCCTTCCTATCGATTGAAAGAAGACTTGCTAGTTCCTTCCACCTTGCAATTCCATATTGACATTTCTTTGCATATTGACAAATAATAGTATACCAAATCTCCTATAATTGCTCCTTAGTAAAAATTTATGATCTAACATTAATCATGTCAATTGAAACCTAATCCAAAATCTCTTGACTCATGCTTGCTCTCATCAGATTCCCTTCCTTAATTTTAGGCATTATTATATTATCCTTTTCACCACCACCATTTCTCACTTGCCTTATCCTAGATAAGCTAACTTATTTTTGATTCACTAAAAACACCTTGTCTCCCCTTTTAATTGAATGTTTGGTGTCCTTTAAAAATTCAAAGATAATTAGATGGTCCCCAACCTTTTCCACCTCATCTTTAACAATCAAAAGGTTAAACAACCCTTTAAACCCAACTAGTTTGAAGCCACTTCTTCTTTAAGACCCTTATAAAGATTACTTCTAAAAGATTAATAGGTTTCAGTATTGAAGGATCTACAAGACCATAGACAAAATTTGGCCTAATGGAATAAGGACTCAACTCTTTTCTCATAAAAAATAAATAGAGTTAGTTGCAAAAATTAATTGATATTTGAGTTAACACAAACAATCTTAAAAGGGTAAAAAGCAAAGATAAAAATGGGTTGACTAAGACCTAAAACTAATCTTGTTCACCCCACATTCCATCCAAAATCATTATCACAAACACAAAATTTGAAATTTATCTACTAAAGACTCGCACACATCTTACCATGAGACTTGGGATCCCTCAAGATTTAAAATAAAGGTAAATGCCACCAAAATTTCTCTACATCTTCATCTATAACTTAAAAAGAACAATGATGGCTCATGGAATACTTATTGAACAAACGAAAATCTAAATCCTTGATAATGAAGACTTACATGTTGAAGAATGAACATGGAAAAACATAAACGAAGCTAAATCTAATAAATAAATTGACACTAGATGAAGGTAATGAAGGAAGGACACTCAAATTTCAAAGAAGATAATTATGCTAATAATAGGAAGAAATGGATGACCTAATTTATATATTAAAAATAAAAACTAAAGTATTGAAGATATATGATCTTTTAAAAATTCAAAATAAATTAGTGAGGTTACTTTTTTACCCTTATAAATTAATGCAAAATGACCTACCATTATCGCCTTTAACATTGGTCACTACATTCGTCAATTAGCTAACAATATGTAGCACTTATATAAAAGAAACAAAGCTGCTAAAATTAAATGATGCACCCCATTCCCAAAAATTTCTATCTCTAGAGATAACTATCTTAATAGACTTATTACCCACAAACCTAGAATTTTAAAAATCCTTGACTACTAGTACTTGAGAACTTTAGGATTAATGATGGATTGAAATCTGGAATAAGCCTATAGAAAATTAGCCCACTGAGGACTTGAGTGACCCATAACCTAGAAAATGCCTTATCATCTACCCATGTTCAATTAAGAAGCATCTTGCCATCTAATAAGACCTCTTCAACTCCATTTATCATAAGAAATCATTATAACACTTGAGAGTGGACCACATGCTCACTTACTTTCTTGCCTAATTTGTCTACTTAGAGACAACTGCTAAGACTCCTAATTATGAGATTGCCATTGAGCTCATATATAAATACCAAGGCACTCTAACCCTTCAGGTACACTTCTTTTATTGATTTCTCTTTTCACTTTGTTAAGTGTTAGAGTTTGTGTCAAGGCACCACACCTTCCCTTGTTTTTGTAGGTCTAGATTACTATCCATTGTCATTATTAAGAAAACCAATACCTCTATAGTTTATTAACAATGAGAATGAGAGGAACTCTCTTGTTCCATGTTTTGCAACCATAAAGAAGAGGGGGTCTTTATTTTCCTCCTCTAATCAATCCTTTCCCATTTTTCACTTGCAATGTTGAACACTTGACAATAACAAAAGACTTTAACTAGGTTTGATCACGATTTGGGCCTAATTATATGCAAACTAAGCTTTTTAAAGTGTAAAAGAAAGGCTCAACTCAAATTATTATTATTATTATTATTATTATTATTATTATTATTATTATTATTATTATTATTATTATTATTTCTAATGTGAAATGTGGACCTTTTAAATCTTGAACTTTATTAGAGCATAGGTATTGAAAAGTTATTGTGGAAATAGATGGTAAAGCTCTTATTTCTCTCTTTAATGGTGATAAGTATTGTAAGGGACAATCATATTATTGCTCTCATCAAACATTGGACTAAAATAGACTAGAAATTGATTTTTTGTTGTATTAGAAGAGCTAATTAGTGTACTACAAAAGCCTTAATTTGGAGCTTAGTTTGAATATTTCAATGCGTCTTATACCCATATTAGTTATTAGTTTTTGTTATTGTTGAGGACCTATTGTGCTCCGTTTAGTTTGTTTGTATCTTGCTTTTCTGCTTAGGGCTTGTTCATTGGTTCACTTAAAAAATATATTCCAAACTCAAAACTTGATGAAAATGTTTATCATTATTCAAATCAATTCTAAAAATTTTAAAAAGAGAGAAACAATTGAGATTCGTTTAAAATAACACTTTTATTAAATAATAAAAATGTTTAAATATCAACATTTTCTTAAAAACTATTAAATTATATAAATTTTATTTTAGAAAATGAATTAAACTTTTTTAATTAAAATATTTTTTATTTAGACCTATTTAGGCTAAAGCTTTTTTACAAGAAGAAAACTCAAGCTTAGTTTGAATTTAATTCAAATTTCAAAGTTGAAATTCAAATATATTCATTTTATATTGCATGAGATTACTTGAGTCATGATCAAGTCTGACTCTAATCCTTTCTTTTATTTTGCTTGCAATGTTGAGAGACTCTAAACCTAAAAGTTTTGCTTTTCTCTTTTAATATTTAAACTTGATATTTAATTTTTCCTCCTATTTCTTGGTTAAAGTATTTCTTTTTTAATTTAATAGTAGATAATTCTATTAAAAAACTAATTACAACGTTGCAAAATAAATAATTGCTACAAATACAAATTCAGTTTGGGTCACGATCTTTTTTTTTTTAAAAAAACAATCTAATCTAAATATTTCATTTGAGTTGGCCCAGCACTAGAGCCCATACGATGTGGCTCACGTCCATTCTGAACTTCTTCTTATAATCAAAGAGCCTCTTCTATATGACCCAAAAAGAAGCGACAGTCCAGATACAATATATCGATCAAAGAAATTTGACCAAAAAAGAAAGGAAAAGAGAGCCGAGTTCGTTTCTGTTTCTCTCTCCTTAATTCGAAAGTGGCTGGGACATGTTCGTTCGAAGCCGGAAAGCTTCAGCTGGTTTCTCTCTCTGTTTCTCTCTGTGCAGTATGCTTGCTTCTTGCTGAGTCTCTCGCATTTTGAGCTTCTAAGAATCATGAACGCCCCCATTATTGGTTGGTTTCTTTCTTCTCCTCTCTCTCTCTCTCTCACACACACACACACACGCATACACACACTCTCACTCATGAAGCTCAATGAAGCCCTATTTTCTAAATTTTTTTCTGAACTCATTGTATTTTATTAACATCTTTTTCCTGCCTTTGTTTGTGATAAATTCTATTGTTTTTTGAAGATCCACTGCAGGGAGATTTCCCAGAAGTGATTGAGGAATACCTGGAACATGGATGTATGAAATGTATTGCCTTCAATCGCCGTGGTACCCTTCTTGCTGGTAATTTTCACTTGCTTCATTCACCTACCTAGTTTACAGGTGTTTTTTCTCCCCCTTCTTTTCTGAGTTTTTAACTTTGATGTTTCTCCTGGTATTTTCTTGCAAAGGTTTGATCTTGTGGACAATTTAATGTGTGTTTATGCATATAATCTGATTTTAGAACATGGGATGCCGTTAGGAGTAGTTCTCTTCTTTTTCAAGGGGGGCATTTTAAGGTTGAAAGAACGGATTTCTGTGAGCAAATCTCTTTCCCCTTGTTAACCCAAAAGAAAAAAGAACGCGAGTCAATTTTACCCAAATGTTGCACCAATTTTTTTTTTTAAACACAAATCATCTATAGAGGAAGGCATTATTCCATGTTTCAATCATGTATGACTTACGGAATCTCTCTTTCTTTTCTTAAGGAAAAAATTATGTACGACTTAAACTTGTCATTTTGGGCTAGAGCTAGCAGAAAAGCTGTCATTTTGGGTATATGGCTTCTGTGGACGGACAATTGTCTACTTTTCATAGTTACAGTTAAACTTTACACTAGTAAATTTGTGTTATGTGACTAATACAGTGATACGTACTGTGGTGGTATGGTGCAATGAGTATGATTTACTTAATAGGTTGTTTGTTTCCCTTGATTATAGCATACTAGATCAAGTTGTTCTCTGCTTTCCGATTCTCTAGTCTACCTCTAAGTATGCTGTGCTAAGGTTGATGCTGGACTTTACAAGGATGTGATTCTCAGGTGGAAACAGAGCAATAAACATAAACAGCGGAATTTTTCAGATGACTGACTTAACTTGCTCTCTCAAAGTATTATGAATGGTAATTCCCTGGTTGGGGAATGCAGAACATGGATAATGGCAAATTCTCTAGTGCAACAGCTGGTCTACTGGCAATAAGGTGGAGAGAGGTTCAGATGGGATTTGTTGTAGATATGTCTGGCTGGGGGGTGATGATATTGGCCTACTTATGAAGGTAGGTGTTGTCCTATGTTGCTGGGCATGGTGGTTGGGAAAGGAAAATGATAAGGGTTCTGATGATGCTAATCAATAGCAAAATTTTGGCAGACAAGTAGGAAGAATCTTGTTGGGACTATTTTTGGTACATATGGTGGTGGTGAGTGGGGGTTAAAGTATAACAGCAATGACACCAGTTGATAAAACACCCCTGAGGGTCAATAAGAAGAAGGAGAATAAAGGATAGAAACTGGAAACTCTTGATTCTATCTTTTTTGAACCAACTCTTTTGTGGACTGATGAAAAGATGGGCAATGAGATAATTTCATTTGCGCTGATTTGTCTTTCTATCCTTGTGGCCAGGCTAGGTACTTGATGTGTTGTTGATGACATATTCCTTGTATTTAAGTTTAACTCCAGCTCTTGTACTTTCTAAAGTGGTTACAATGTGTCAAGCTGTTTTGGAAAATCATGCAAGGGGTTTCATGATCACAATCTCTTGTCTTGTCTCAACCTAGCTGTTTATGAAGGAATAGTTCGCCCCTACTTGAGGGTGTCAGTTTTCTTATCTTATAGTGAGTGTAGAGTGCATAGTTTACAATTATGTGCTGGTTCATAACTTCTAATTTAAAAGAAAAAATTAATGCTTTTTCTTTTGTCATTGCTATTTAATCTTTGCAACTGTGAGTTTCATCTAGATGTATATGTGCTGCAGATACTTCGAAAAGCAAATTCTATTAATTTCAAGTATTGTGTGAGAAAACATTCTGAGCAGATTATATTCACATAGCTTTTTGTTTTCTTATATTTTAATTCGGTTTGATAATTTAAGGAACATTGTCAATACGGAATTTCTTTCTGATTTGTGTCATTACTCATTTTCTGAAGCACCAACTTAATGCATGCTATGTACCTTGTTATTATTATTACTATTTTGAATAAGTTTGTGTGGGGTTTGATAAATACTATGGCAGGTGTTGAATTTTCATGAAATATTTATTTTAGGCAATGTAAACTATGAGATTTCTAACTTTGATTCTTGATTTATTCTTTTGAATCAGCTGGGTGCAATGATGGAAGTTGCATTATTTGGGATTTTGAAACCAGGGGCATTGCCAAGGAGCTTCGGGATTATGAATGTTCTTCTCCCATCACTAGTATATGTTGGTCAAAGTATGGTCATCAAATTCTTGTATCGGCTGCTGATAAGTCATTAACATTGTGGGATGTTATGAGTGGTGAGAAGATGACACGAATAGTTTTGCAACAAACTCCTCTACAAGCTCGTCTTCATCCTGGTTCCTCTACCCCATCTTTCTGCTTGGCATGCCCTGTCTCATGTGCTCCCCTGATTGTTGATTTGAATACGGGAAACACAACTTCACTTAAAGTTTCTGTCCCAGATATATGCAGTGGACTGACCGCTCCACCACGCAACAAGAGCTCTGATGGATCTACCCCCTACACACCAACTGCTGCATGTTTCAATAAGTATGGGAGTTTAGTTTATGTGGGGAATTCAAAGGGGGAAATTCTTATAATTGACTATAAAGACACTGAAGTGCGTGCCATAGTTCCTATCTCTGGTGGTTCTGTGGTGAAGAACATAGTGTTCAGCAGGAATGGACAGTATCTACTCACAAATTCGAATGATCGAATAATCAGGGTTTATGAAAACCTTCTGCCTCTGAAAGAAGAAATTAGAGCCCTTGATGACCTAAATGAGAACTTCAATGATCTTAGTGATGTTGAGAAGTTGAAGGCTGTTGGATCTAAATGTTTAACTTTATTCTGTGAGTTTCAAGATTCCATCACAAAGGTGCACTGGAAAGCACCCTGCTTTAGTGGCGATGGTGAATGGGTTGTTGGTGGTTCTGCTAGCAAAGGAGAGCACAAGATTTACATATGGGATAGAGCTGGGCATCTTGTGAAAATCCTTGAAGGACCTAAAGAAGCCCTTATTGATTTAGCATGGCATCCTGTTCGTCCTGTTATTGTATCTGTTTCTCTGGCTGGCTTAGTTTATATCTGGGCTAAAGATTACACTGAGAACTGGAGTGCATTTGCTCCTGATTTCAAAGAGCTTGAGGAAAATGAGGAGTATGTAGAGCGAGAAGATGAATTTGATTTAATTCCTGAGACTGAGAAGGTATGAGGGAATTATATTGGCATCATGCAGGTCATCTTTAGCTTCCCTTTCTCTGATCTTTTTAAATTCCTTGGTGCATATTATACTTGCAGGTGAAAGGATCTGATGTCAATGAAGATGAGGAAGTTGACATTGTGACAGTGGAAAAAGATGCAGCTTTCAGTGATTCTGATAAGTCTCAGGAAGAGTTATATTTCTTGCCAGCAACTCCTAGTCGTGATGTTTCTGAGCTGCAGGACAAGTGCATAGAAAGTTTTTCAAAGCTGATGGACAGTAATAACTCTGGATCCCCTCTTTCAGAAGAGCCTGGACCAAATGGACATATGATGAACCGTACATCAAGTCCACTTGAAGGTAACACCATGCCTTGCCATATATGCGTGTGGCTTAGTATTTGGATTCAAAAGAACTTGAAATTCCAAAAGAATCAATCAGCCACATCTGTAATTTTGTCAGCAATTTTTTTCTTGGGGCCTTATGAGATTTTTGGTTCCTTCCCCTTGCTTATTTCATGCTGGCAGGAGGTTACCCCCCTAGCATAGGTCTAGGTCATTAGCAGTTAGCACCCTTCAGCTTGAATTATGAATGTATTCTGTTTGCATATTTCTTGTGAATCTGTGACTTCTATGTAGCCTTAAATTTTTTGCAGATGATGCAGGAGGAACACATATGAAAAGAAAGCGGAAACCTTCAGAGAAGGGGTTGGAGTTGCAGGCAGAAAGAGTCAAGAAACCCTCAAAATCTAGTAAATCATCAAAATCCAAGAGTAAACCTTTTGTTGATCATGATAATGGTGACAGTTTATATGGCGATGAGCTTTCTGATGAATGACAGCAGATTCCTTTTCTTTTCTTTTCTTTTTTTGTAATATAAGAAGACGGTTCATAATAATTTCTTCTCTTGATTATTAATTTTTTTCCCACTTTTGATATTTCTAGCATCTGGATAGCGTTGGTTGACCATCCCTTACCTACCATTCCCCTTACTTTAGTTGGGGCTGGCCTAGTTGAAGCTGGTGTGTCCACTCCTTCATGTGGTTGCTGGCTATTAGAGGGAATTGTAACCAGATAGGTTTGACTCCATCAAAACACAAGTTGGGCACATAAAATGCCACATAGGCACAGGGAAATGCCAGGCATGCAATTTCTGTCACTTGAGTTGACCGAGTTATGGCCTTATAGATTAGGAAAAAATTGAAACTTTCTAGAACAATGTAGGACAAATTTGAACCAAATAAAACTTTCAAGATGAGGTTGAAACTCAACTCAAATTTTATTTTTGAAAACAGTGCTTTAGCCTTTTCTTGCATAGTGATTTTTGTTGGGACTTCCATGTGATCTTTCTTTTTCCTTTTTTCTTTTTGGGGTTTGGGGTTACATTTATGAATACCTTGTGCTGGGCTACAAAGACCTGCAGTTCAACTTGATTATGAAGTCACTAGAAGTTGGCCTGCTTATTATACAATATGTTTAGATGTAATTATTGGATGAAACTTTTGTACATAATCATGTCAAAGGAAATGGGTATGCCTTTGTCTATTGTCTTGCCACGGAACGAAGCTTGAAGGAAGCATAAACGCCTACTGCCACCGCTAGAATTGCTGCACCCACATATATCAGCTTCTGTTTATCTTCTTCACTGAACCTGTTTGCCAGTCTTGTCACAGCTTGAGAAGCAGAGTTAGCCATGTCCTTGATCCCTTTCCCTATTGGCGATTCACTTATCCTCTTTCCATAGTTCCATTCATCGTCTTTTCTGGTTTTAATATCCATTTTCTTTTCCCCCTTCTCCGCGGTTTTTAAGCCAGAACTTTCAGCAACCACGGCAGATTCTTTGCTTTCTTCCTTAGTTTCCTCTGCAGCCATAGACTGATCCTTCTGAGGTGCTTTTCCTGTCTCAGAAGTCTTACCATCTAATGTACCTTCTTGGGGAATTCCCTCTTGATCCTTTTGAGGCATTCCAGATTCACCTGTGGCTTTTCGTGGGGTTGAAGAATCTTCAGCCTCTTTCGTCTCATCCCTATGCTTTTCATCATCTTTTGTATCTTTTTGGGGAATCTCTTCTTGATCCTTTTGAGGCATTTTAGATTCTCTGATAGCTTCTGGTGGGGTTGGTGTTTCATCTGTTTCCTCTTCAGATTCTCTCTGACTCTCCATTTCTGATTTGAGTTGTTCTTGAGAGATATCCTTTTCACTCTTTGTAATGGCTCCTTCTGCTTCGACTTCAGGAGTAGATTCTGGAGGAGTGACCTGTTTGGCTGCTTCTTGAGCTGGTTTTGGTTCTTCTTTAGGGGTAACACTTGGAATAGGCTTCTTAGGCATTGTAATGGTAATAATTGCTCCGTCTTCAAACTTCCCCTTGACCGTATCTCCATCATAAGTTTCTGGAACTATATACTCTACGTTGAAACGTTTCCAGTTAATATCGTCAAGTGGTCTTTCACCAAAAACCCTAACTCTCCTGTGGGCGGCCTCATAGTTTGCACCAACATGTTGTCTAGCAAAACCTGAAAACAAACAAACAAATAAATAAATAAATAAAAATTAGTAGTTCATCTAAAAGCAATATGTGAATGTAAAAGTACATCTATCGAATAAAATTATATTTCTTTTTCAATAGTTCTTTGATTTAGTCCTTTTTATTTTAAATCATGAGTTGTGGTGTAAAAATATAGGAACTGAAAAGCTTTTCTTTTGTATTGATTTGTAAACCAAAAATGTATCCAGGTTTTTCAACTTTTCAAATGAAACCAGGCACGCGTCTAGTTCAACTTTGTGAAATGATTTGAGAGGTGTAGGATGAATGAAAGAGAGAGTTGATGAAAGCGAAATGCCACTATTTTTAATGTTATTTTACTTATTCTGATTTGCTGGTGAGACATACCTCCTCTTGTATAACCCAAGACACCCCCCCCCCCCCCCCCCGTCTATCTCTCTCTCGACCATGAAAGTGGGAGTGAGCAAGGGAGAAGGGGAAACATTAATTTGGCATGTTTGGAAGACATGAGTGAGTTTTCTTAGAGAAAGAATTTCCATTTTGGAGGTTCCTTCGTAGATTTGATGGAAAGGATAATCTTTCAGTAGAATGGTGGATGAAATGTCTAATGTATTCTCAGCAGAATAATTTTATGATAGCGTAACTTTTCATTATTGATAATTCAAAAGATAATTTTTTTGAATTAGAAAATCAAAAATATATTTTATTATTTTTTCTATTGTTGGTAAGTGAAATGTATATTTTTTGAATAAAAATGAATTTTTTTATTATTTGATACAAAAAAATAACATTATAATTTTTTATACAGAAGGTATTGTGATCATTTGTACAATTTTTTTTTCAATTTCTACATTATTTTCACTCTTCTACTAAATATACAAATAAAAAAATATTTTTATTTATTTTTATATCATACTAAACATAGCTTGGACTTGAGGATTCTATTATATTTTTATTTCAATTCCCATTTTCATTTTCTTAAAAATTTTTCATTTTTTACCAAATGTGACCTAAGTTGCTTCTTATTCCCAGCTTGAAGCCTTTCTTGCAATTGAAAAACATAATGATACCGATTTCAAATAAAAATAGAAAAGCAAAACTTAAACGCAAAAAAATAAAAATAAAAAAGTAGTGAGACCTATCGATTGATTAGTGAACCCCGTTTGGTTCCCATATATTTGGGCTTCACATGTTTCTCTTTATTTTTTTCAAAATCAATTATCTCAATTTCCTTAAGAAATACGAATAATATAAACTCAATTAAGTTAGCCAATGATACACACCAGGAAGATGAACAAGCAGAAGACGAGAATCTGGAGTTTCCTTTGTTTCCACAAGGGGCTGGAAATCTTCAAATGTTTTTGGGAGGTTGGAATTTTGCGTTGAAGACATATCTAACACTTTCTTTTCTTGTTTCTCTTAGTCTTTGTTTTCTGTATCAGAAAACTATGGCAATTTTTTTTTTTCAATTGCATTTAAGGGTTTCAACTTTCAATATTTATAGTGGATGCCCTTTGGGTTTTCTTATCAATAAGACTATTCCTTTTTGGCTGCTTCAGAAATGTGATGTGATTGAACTTGATGAATTTATTTTCCTGAGCCATATGTGAGGCATAACTTCTTCCATAAATAAAGTAAAAGTTCTTTGTTTGGCTCATACACTTGGACTTCCAGCTATCTTCATATTGATTTGCCTAGGGTGGAAGGGAAGATTGTGTTGGAATTTTCAATTTATATATGCAACCATAAGTCAATATCAATTAAAAATGACTAAATTACATAGATTTTTTTTTTAATTTTGTTGAAATTATATAAATTTCTTTTTTATTTTTAAAATATACTCTTTTTCTTTGAAACTAAAAATTACACTATACTTTATTCTAATTTTAAAATTTTTAACTAAAATACTTTTTATTAACTTTAGTAGATGTATTTTTTTTTTAACTAAAATACCATGTTTCAGATTTAACAACTTAGGAGAGTAGATCTAGTGATAAAGAAATTTAATTTTTTTACCCAAAAATATCCAATATATATTAAGTTAATAGATGATATTTTTGTTAAAAAATTAAAATTAAATTAAGATAAATATTTTGAAAGTAAATAAAAAATCTATGTAATTTTAGCAAAACTTAATAGAAATTTATATAATTTACTCATTAAAATTACATATGAAATAAAATAAAATAAAATATACTATTATATTGATATATATTTCATATGTATTATTTTATTTTTATTTAAAAAATAATTACATAATTAATAGAGATTTAAGAATTTCAAACAATGTCTTATTATATATATATATATATATATATATATATATATATATATATATTATATTGAGATAGTATTATTATTTTTATTTTAAAATACCGCAATAAGTTAATGAAAAAGTTGTAAATTATTACATAGTTATCCATTACTTATTATTTTATTTATCATCTTTAATATTATGTGTTACAAAAAATTCTTAAACATGTCATTTGTGTATTATTCAATAAAATGAAGTTAAATCATATATTGGATCTTACACAATAATTTATTTATGTGATAGTGTTATAATAGGTCATACATTTCATTACCCATTACAGTAATATTACATAAATGGAATGCTATGTGGTGTCTGCCTTTCATTATTTATTATAGCAATATCACATAAATAGAGTATTGTATATGGCTTAATTATGGATTTGGATTATCTCAATTTATAAAGAAAAAATGAATTATTTTAAACAAATTTTAGGCATCCAAATCATCTTTAAAAAACAAATTACATTCGACGAAATAAATAAATTTTTTTAGATGATCTAAACAGTTGGGATTTGCTCAAAATAGTTTTTTATTTTTTTTCTCAATCCAAACTTATGAATTATATGATTTGGTGATATTTTATTAGATAATATATTAACAACATAATACACTAAATATAGATAAGAATTTTTCAATATATTACGTCATAAACAAAACTTTTCAGTTTTGGGTAACGCATTTATTTTTTAAACGGTTAATATCTGTTTGTTATTTTAAAAATTGATAAAAAAGAAAATTATAAACACGACAATCTACCATGTTTTACAGTACAATATTCTATAAGTATCCGTAGATATATTTCATACCACATCAACAGTTACTTTCATTAACAATGAATATACGATATTGCCCTTAAAAAGTTAAATACCAATAAAAATGAAAAAGGTTATCTATTTATAGAACTGTATAAAGTTATAAACTAATAGACAATGGAGTTTTCAAGGAGAATTCAAACATAAATAAAAACCAAATTTTTTTTAATTAAAAATACCAATCTATTCTACTATATCAAAGGGTGAGCAAGATGATAACCACTTAATTAAAGATGAAAAGTAAAAAAAAATGATAAAGTATATATACTTAAGTTTTATTGAAATTATATGATTTTTTTTATTTGTAGAATATACAATAATTTGAAACAAACATTTATGTTATACTTTAGTTTAATTTTAATTTTTTAATTAAAATATCCTCTAATAACCTAAATATATATTTTTTAACTAAAATAAATATACTTTTTATTTTATTTGTGTATATTTAAATATAACTCGACAAAAAATAATGATAAATGTGAAAGTATTTAGCTTATCAAATACTATGACCTCTAATTCTAAAAAAAAAAACATAATATGTATTTAGGTTAATGAATAACATATTAGTAAAAAAAATTTATAATTGACTAAAGTGTATATTATAAAAATAGAAGAAACATTTGTATAATTTTAGATGATATCTATGTAATTTACTCAAAAATTTGTTACCAACATTTCTAAATAATATGACTAGATAAATTTACTTAAATAAATTTAATATAAATAATTAAGGAATAATTTTGTTTTCAGTAGTCTTCCTCGATCAAGATGTCCCAAAAAATGGTTGAGGTGCCTAATACGCAAGAAAATTTGGAGAGAAAGGAAAAATAGAAGAAAAAGAGTGATTAAAAAAAAGATAACCTGTATTAAAAGGTCTACACAGATATTGATATAATAATTAAATAAATATAAGATTATGATTCATAGTTTTAGTAAAGCCTAAGCTTAATAAAGAAGACTATGATTGTCCAAGTCTTGTTGAGCTTTGCTCTCTTTGGGCTATTGATCATGTTGCTAGTCTAGTTACAAGGGTCTACATTTATAAATTTTGGAGATAGTGAGCCAATGATGGTAGTCAAACTAAATTGTCTAATAAAGCTATAAAAGTTGTCTCATTAAGTGGCTTGCCATATTAGAGTTGCTTTGTTTAGAACAACTTAAACAATTTGTTACATTATATTGAGTAAGGTTTGATGAATAGTAGTCATTACGTATTTCAAGTTTTTTAAAATTGGACTGGACGTAATTAGGCCACTTTGAACTCTAATGACTAGATGTCAACCATAACAAAATTTATATAAAACTTTATTAATTACACAATCCTCTCCTATATTATGAAAATGTACATTGACTTCTTATAAAGCTAAAAATAAGTTATAACTACATTCATGTTGACTAAACATATCTTTAGATTTATTATTTATATAATAAACTAAATTAAATATAATCTTTTTAAATTTTGGATCATATGTAAATAACTTTCATAATCTTTAAAACTTGACAATAAACCTTTTAAAATTTTAAATTTGTGTTGATAATCCCTTGCAAGTATTTAGTTTGTTATTTTATTAATGGAGCATGATATGTTAGAGGAATTATTTGCATATAACTTAAAGTTTAAGAGATTATCTACATATAAATGAAAGTTTAAAGGAATTATATGCACAAAAATGAAATATAAAGAGATTTATTGTCACTAATGTGTGATCATTTGTTAGTGAAATAACAAACAAACTAATGATACTGCAATTATTTGCACTAATTTAAAAATTTGTTAGAATTTACTATCAAATTTATTTGTATATGATCTAAAGTTTAAGTGAGAGATTTGTATAATTTAGCCTATATAGTATCAATAAATATTAAATATGTATTTGACTAATATAAAATAATAATTTTTTAAAAAATTGAACAAAATTTTAAATCATTTGATAAATAAATAAAAGTTATTAAAAATAAAGAACATGGTCATAAAATAATTTTTTAAAACATTTTAACTAATTAAAAAATAGTAATGAATAATATTTGTTGTCTACAATAACATGAGTATAAAATATGTATTAATCAACAAAGGCATTAATATAAATGTAGAAGGATTTTAAAATAAGTTATGTTTATGATCTTAATACAAAATATCTAATATTGCAATAAAAGTTTAAGAAATATATTTCTCGTAATAAGATGTATTTTTAATAAAATAAATCTATCTTATCTTTAATAATATTTTAGTCAACTTTTAATTTAAAAGAAGTTGTTTTTGTATATTTTTATAATAAGAGGACCTCTAATTAAATCATCTCTTATAAGAAAAGTGGGTGATTTAGTTTTCTTTTCCCCATTTTACACTAGAAAGAAACTTATATATAATTTTTATATATTTATTACAGTTTTTTTAATTAGATCATAACAAATATATTATTTTTTTAATAACATGTTACAGACAAAACCAACAACCGAGACCAACGCATTCAATTTTCCTAGCCTGATCTACCTTATCCTTTTCTAGGCCCAACTTAATCTAACTCAAAATGAACTGACTGGACCGCGGACTATTGGAGGGTTCAAGTCAAAGCATTTAGCTCCTCAAATCCCAGGTCCAAATTCTCAGCGAGATTATCTATTTGGAACCATCCATCAAACAAAAGCGAATTCGTAGGATCAAAATTCATTCAGCATTCCGGCGTTCAGCTTGAGCAGAGCCAGTAAAACCCACATTGCCATAGTTGCTCTCTTTAGTGGGTGGCTTCATTTTCGCCTCTGAATATCTGAGACCATTTTTTCCTGTAATAATCGAAGGGAAAAATCAAATATGCGAGCCTGTGGCTCTTCTGGGGCAGTGGTGGGTTGGCGTAGAATGCTGAGAAAAGCATTATTGCATTCTTTGTCTCTTCCATCTTCTTGTGCTCTTCTTGGCCCCAACCTTCCTGATATTTGGGTACCCAAAAAGAACACTGCCTCTGATACCGATTTCTCAGAGAGATACAAATGTGAGTTTAAAGGTTTCAATTTACTGCTCTAGTGTTATCTAATCCTCTGTTTTGGTCACTTAATGGGTTTTCTTCTTCTTCTTCTTTTCCTTTGTTTTTTTTTTTTTTTGGGAGGGGGGCGTTATTTTTAATGCAAAAGGATGAGATAATGCTGCAATTCTAGTGTTCTCTAGAGCTCTGTTTTGGTCACTTAAGTTAATGGGTTTTCTTCTTCTTCCTTTTTTCTTTTTATTTTTGGGGGGGGGGGGGGGGGGGTTATTTGTAATGCAAAAGGATGAGATAATGCTGCAATGCTAGTGTTCTCTAGAGCTCTGTTTTGGTCACCTTAGTTAATGGGTTTTGTTTCTTTTTTGTTATTTGTAATGCAAAAGGGGCTAAATCTAATGCTGCAACTCTTGGTGGTAAATCGGTTGCCCAAGACATAAAACTAAAGGTAGCTGAAGAAATAGGCAGAATTAAAAGTACACTTGGGAGGTTTCCCAAGTTGGCTGTGGTTCTGGTTGGTTATAGAAGAGATTCTCAGACCTTCATCCACATTAAGTTAAAAGCCTGTGAACAAGTTGGCATTGAGACATCGGTGGCTCAGCTGCCTGAAAATTGTGAAGAAAAAGAACTGCTGGACGTTGTTGCCAGTTTTAACAAAGACCCAGCTATACATGGCATCATTGTGCAACTTCCTCTGCCTCAGGTAATTTCTACTCCATTTTTACTGTTTACAAATTAACGGTGCTTATTAATCTAAAGCTCTGAATTCAGAGCAAGTGGAGGCGTCAATTGATCTAAAATCAGTTAAAATACTATGTGTATATTGTATTGGTGTCTCATAGATCAATCTCAGTGAAGCTACAGGAATTTTAATATGAAAATTTAATGACATAGATGGCATTATTTGGTTCTGTGTGGATATCATTATTAATGACTTTGTTATTTTAAAATTATATGCAGCATTTGGACGAGGAAAATATTATCAACTTTGTGAGTCCAGAAAAGGATGTGGATGGCTTTCATCCCTTAAATATAGGAAACCTTGCCATGAGGGGAAGAAAACCATTCTTTATTCCTTGTGCCTCTAAGGCCTGCATTGCGTTGTTACTTAGGCATGGGGTGGAAATTGGTGGAAAAAGAGCCGTTGTAATTGGAAGAAGTAAAATTGGGGCGTTACCCACTTCCTTGCTATTGCAGGTAAGTAACATATATGTTGTTGTTGAGCAGAATGTTTCAGTTGCCAAACGGCTAATTTATTGCCTTTCAAGTAGAGGCACCAAGCAACAGTCAGCATGGTACATGCATTCACAAAGAGCCCAGAACAGATAACTTCTGAAGCTGAAATTGTGGTAGCAGATGTTGGAATCCCCAGCATAGTTCGTGGCAATTGGCTAAAGCAAGGAGCAGTTGTGATTGACATGGGAACAAATCAAGTTAAGGTACAAACTTTCTCTGTCTTTTGGAGTTAAACTAAATGAATAATAGGCATTAGCAATTTTGGTTTTGTAACTGTCAGAATGTGAGGCTCTTTCAAATCAATTGTCAAATTTATATTAAAAAAAAAAAAGAAAATTGAAATAAGAAATAGACAAGTCAGCAAATGCAGAGAGAAGGATAGTTTGATCAAAACAGTAGGACATTAAATATGTTCTGATAATTTGAAGTTTCTTTGAAACCTCTCCACATGCTAGACAGAAAGCCCATTATAGAGCATCCAAAATATGGTTTCACGTTGGATTTCCATAGCTGCAATGAGTGACTATCTTTTTTCTAGATCAAGATATTCGTCTTGTACTTAATTTGCCAAAAAGCTGAACCTTTGGACATTCAACTAAATAGTGCAACTTATCTAAAATCTTTAATGCATGCACAATCACTTGGAAATGGAAGTAATAAGAGCCAGAAGAAAGCCTTATTAATTTCTCTCTCTCACTATAATTTTTACTTTCTATAGAGATTTATTTTGATAGGAATGTTTGCCCAGGTTTTAATTTCATGGGAGTAGGATGTTCCTATGTTTGTGGTTTTCTTACAATTGGACTGTTTGATGCGAGGTTTGACAATTGTTCATTTTCCTTTTTACTTGTATTATTATTATTTTTCAGCTTGAGTTATATACTATATAGTAGAATGAGGATAAGTCTATATTCTATAAGACTATAACTGTCTGCAAATTGCCATATTCCTTGTGCTTATGTATAACTTAACTATTTGACTAAGCATGGTTAACTAGTGATTCTTTGTTATGCCAAGGGTTTGTTTATCAAATAAAGATGACCATGTGCTCGCTTAATAGAACATTGGTGCAGTCTGTATTCTGTATCAACTGTACAGTTTTGGTGAAGTGGAATGTGAAGGCATATCTGTGATGTCAGAGAACTTAATTTTGTTTACTGAACTGCTCTTACAGAGAAAAGACTGGCTTGAGGACTTGGGATTATAGAACAAAAAATATAAGGTTTCTAGACAAAGATCTAAGAGCAGAATTAAATTAAAGTCAAATCTCTCAATTATGTTAGTATTCTTTCAAGTTTATTTTGCTAATGCCTGCGAAGAGAATTTTGTGGCCATTGTAAGAAATCATATTAAATTAAGAGAAATCCTAGGTAACATAAGTAAACCATACTGCCTTATTAGAAGGAGTTAGCTAGAGAGAATTTCTTCAAGTACTAATCAAGTGTTAAATTAGGTACAAAATGTGTACACTGTTGCCTGATTGAATCAATGAATATTTAAGTATAGCCTCTTAACCAAGATTTTCGTTCAATATCATGATTCATGAACAAATGAACATGGATAATTGCAGAGCAGGCTACATTATGTCAAAACCAGTATTTCATTTGAAACAACTGCCTTTTCAATCCTATTAGTAGCTTGTTATATTTGAACCTATAAAGAAAAAAGAAATTCATCTCAAGTGACTACATGAATAGTTGACTATGCACTAGCTTCTACAAAAGGTACCATAGTAGAAAAAAAAAACGAACTAAGGAATAATAGAAAAGCAAAAAGAAAAGGACCTGAGAATATTAGTTGATAGAACATGCGAATTAAAAGAGATCTGGAAGGGACCTCAAGTTATGTGCACACTGGTACACTCGGCAAACATGACCTAAATTCCTTTCTACTGGTTGGCTTCTAAAAGAGAAAAGAAATATGAAAAATAATTATAAGAGGGAAATGGAGGCGATTAAGATATAAGATAAATTTCCCTGGCTTGTTATTAATTTAATTACTTAATATAACTTGCAGAATCCCAACAACCAAGGCTTCCGTATCACAGGTGATGTCTGCTATGAAGAGGCAATCAAGGTGGCATCAGCCCTTACCCCTGTGCCCGGTGGTTTGGGACCAGTAACAATATCAATGCTCCTTTCCAATACTCTTGATGCTGCGAAACATACATTTGGATTGGTTTGAATCAATTGTTTGTTCCTCAATGTAAGTTCTATGTTGTATCTGGCTCTATACTGGGATATTCCAAGCTACACAAGTGAGTCTAATCAACATGAAGTTTCTCTTGAAAAGCCAAAGCTTCTTGGATGGCTCAGTATGGAATCTGCGTGTTGCTGGTGCAGTAAATTTGAGATTGCAGTGGGTGTAGAACTATAAGATTATAAACATTGCAAGAATTTGGGTCCATTACATAGGTTTTGCACATCAATGAGCCATATTCTTTGTGTAGCATTTGAAAGCTGACTAAACTGTTTTACACACTTTCCATTTCGAGACGGAAGAGTTTTTGACTCTGATAGCTACTCTTAGCTTCATTTATTTTTGCAAGTTTGAAACCACCTTGCAGAACTGGAAAACAAATGGCACTTCTGATTGTTTTTTTAATTTATATCTGTTGAAGCTGATATAGGAATCATAATGTAATATTTGTTGCATGTAGTTTGTACAGCTTTTTAAAAAGCATCACTTGGCGGCATTACTTTTGTGGACAGCTAATTAGCTATGTGTGTATATATCTAGGGAAAGAAGGAAAAACACAACCACAGACTTGATCCGTCAATCTTTATAGGTTCTATTACCAAGTGTTGTCTCCTATATTTTTTTACTGAGTTGTGCATGCATATGCTTAAGAGTTTAGCATATTTTTCTTCTCTTTGAACTAATTGATTATTTATTGTAATGAATATTCTGAATTGTCAAATCTGTATTTATTCTCAATCAAATAATTGACTAAATTTGCATTATCAATCGCATATCCTTTTCATGCATTCTCACCTTAGAGCTAATATCATTCGTTGCCGCTTCAAATTCATGATTGATGATGCCTACTGGAAAATCAGGAAATAGTTATATTGTTCACCATCATTGGAATGGTAAGAGGACCTTTTTTTTTTTTTGGGTGCTGGTTAACTATAACCCCAAAACTAATGGGTTCATTCTTGGGGGCACTTAAGTTGCTGATTTGTGCAGAAATAGAAGATGGATTCTGCATGGTGCTTTTAAGGGTAAATCATATTACGGCCTGTTAACAGGCCACTTTGCAAAGTTTTATTTTTTGGAAATCATTATTTAATTTTTTTAAAAATGTCTTAATAGACAACTAGTTTACTGTTTGACTAGAGTTTTCAACAAATGCTTTTAGCAATATTATTAATGTTATTGATTATATTTTTAACTATTATTTGAGTAAGGGTATTTTTGTCCCAAAAAATATCAATTCTGCTTTTAATTATGTTTTTTGCGGGAGCTGAAATTCCTTGCTGCTCTCGCACAACGGAAATATTTCCTGTACTCCTGTAATACTGATTTTGCTATCTTTCAAAAGTGTTGTTTTTGTGTGTTGGTCAAGCAAGATGACCAACACAAAAGTAAAAAAATAAAATAAAAAGGAAGCTATTTCTTCTTCCATGGTACCGCCAAATAAGCACTATGTCTCCAATTTTGGCAAGAAACAAGACAATTATAATTTATAATTATGTCTGGATAATCAACAGAGTGCTTACTTTTGCCTGTAGAGGCCCCGTTTCTTGAACTCCCTTCTGTGGATGTGAGCATTATTCCTTGACAGGAATTTATGCTATGGATTTGTACATAGGAGGCTGTTTTTCAGGCTAAAGACTTAGAACACGATTGACAACTGCTTTTCTGTAGATGGTGCTATAGTAAGTTAAAGAGTTGCTTTAGCTTTAACATTGTCTTATGAATAAGGATTTGAGTATAGAACTAGATCTAGGTTCTTTCAGAAGAGGAAAACCTATAGAATGCGTAGATTCCCATTGCCGCAAGTACTAGAATTGAGGCACCCACGTTTAAAAGTAATGGCTTGTCTTCATCATCCCATTTCCCTTCTGCAATTCTTGTGAAAGCCTGGGAAGCAGAAGCGGTCACTTCTTTGATTCCCTTCCCTATTGTATCAATCATACCACCATTGAGATTCCATTCACTGACGGCAGCAGCAGTTGCAGCTTTGCTGGTGGTTTCCTTTTCCTTCTCGGGAGTTTTTGGAACAGAAAGTTCATCTGCCTTGGCTAACTCTCTTCTTGCTCTGATTTCTTTTTCTGTAACCGTACTCTTCTCTACCACACCATTCTCAGGCTTTCTTGACTCAGAAGGCTTCCCTTCTATAATTTCTTTGTTTGAGACCCTTTCTTTCTCAGCATCTTTATCCCTCCTTGCCGCAGTCTTTTCATCTGCTTGCTTTCCTGGAACTGATGTTAACGCTGCATTTTGCTTTGTTCCCTCTTGACCCTTTTGAGGCTCTCCATCTGCTGGCTTTCCGGGATCCATTTTTAATGTGGGTTTTGGCTCAGTTTCCTCTTGAACCTTTTGAGTCTTATCATCTCTTTCGTTTTCTTGAGTTGCTGCCGTTGTTATTTTAGGCTTCAGCTCAATTTCCTCTTGATCCTTTTGAGGCTCTTCATCTGTTGGCTTTATAGGAACCATTTTTAACGTCGGTTTTGGCTCAGTTTCCTCTTGAACCTTTTGAGGCTTACCATCTGCTTGCTTATCTGGTGCCTCTGTCATTGTTAATCTAGGCTTCTGCAGAATCTCCACTTGACCCTTTTCACCCTTGATAACTTCTGAAGGGATCATAGCTCTTAATTCCTTCTCTGGCTTTTGGCTATCAACTGGTCTCTGAGATGGAGTCTCTTCCTGACTCTTCTGTGCGTTCATGTCATCAGGGCGTTTACCAGAGCTTGAGGGTGAAGAAGCACGTTTCTTATCTCTTGGTTCTTCTTCTCTTGCAGATTTTGGAGGAACGACTTCTTCAGATTTCTTTGGACGGCTTCGTGCTTTTTCTTGGGTTGTTTTCACTTCTGCTTGTGAAATGAGCTTCTTTGGCATTGTGATGGTAAGGGTTCCCTCATAAAAGTTGCTCTGAATTTTATCTACATCGCAATTTTGAGGAACTGAGTATGCTTCTTTGAAACGGCTCCTTCTGTTGCCACCAACAATAGGTCGTTCTCCAGAAACCTTCAGCATTCGGGATGAATCCTCAAATTGAACCCTTATGCGCTCCTTTGTGAAGCCTGCAGAAGCATAAAATAAACATTTGGAGAGTATGAATACTATGCATTCTTTGACTTTGCTTACTGCTTTTTTTTTTTTTTTAAACTCTATTTATATCCTTTCTCCATCTCCATTTTCAAATTTCATCTTCGCCATGAGACTTTATGATACGGTTGTGTTGTTCGAACTACTTAGCACTACTGGATGAGAGAGCTCGTTTTCTTTCATGGTGTTTGCTAATTAATTGAATCACAAAGTTGGTTTGGTTGGGATTTTGTTTTCTTTTTTCCTTTTTTTGGGGTATGAGTGAATAAGAAGGCGAAGGTGGGTCATTTCCTGTTTGTGGGTGTTTGGAAAAACAAGGCCTAGCTCAGCTAGCATCTTAAAAGAAACCATCATAAAAATTTTAATTTGGTCCTTTTAATTTAAAAGAAGGCAATTTTGTCCTCTTGTATAAAACAATTCAATTTTGCCCTTTGTCATATATTAATTTTAAATTTAATGTCAAATTTAATAATCTATTGACATTGAATTTTTTACAGACTATTTGATAAGAAACAAAATTGAATCATTAAAGAAAAAAAAAAAATTAAGAGGGCACTATTGTCATAACCAAATTGAAGCTTTAATAACACTAAAGGGATGATAAGTGTATTTAAGTCATAATTTTATTTGTCTTCATCCAAGAAAGGGTTTTTTTTATTTTTTATTTTAATAAGATGCATGATCAAAGTGGAAGAAACACATACTGACGTACCAGGAAGCTGAATATGCAGAACGCGAGCTTCCTGGTTTTCCGTCATCTCTGACCAAGGCTGGAAGTCTTCATACACAGGACGAAAGGAAGGCTGAGTCCTAAAGTTTGATCTTCTTGGTCTCAAAGCCATATCTGCTTATTGCTTTTCCTTTCTTTTCTCTCAGTTTTCTTCCTCACCGAACAGTATTGTAACTTGTAAGACTTTGAATTGAAATCTCTGGGTATATATAGGTGATCCTCTGGACAGTGTTTGGGTTAAAGAAAACATTTTTTTTTTTCCTTGTTGAAGAGACAATTCCTTTTTGTTTGCTTTGGTTTGTTAATGTGATTGGGTTGAAAATTTCCCCTTTTGTGAGGTTTGAAGTATAACTTGTTTGGCAAATAAAGTAATGGTTCTTTGTTTTGCATATAAATTTGCAGAGCAAGCCTGCATTAGACAGACGCAGTTGCCTATCGTTATAGGTTTCTTTTCCTCCATTCTGTAGTTGTCCCCAAATAGAAGGCATTATATATATATAATTGCTAACATATTTCTTAAATTCTTTTGCCTCATGACACCATATTCCTTGTTGGTGATGTTAAGGCACTATTCTAAAATATCATTATAGAATCCGATATCTTATTAAGCAGATAGGAGTATAAATAAATTGAGCTGAGCATAAATTATTTGAATTCAGCTCGCTAAAAGTTTGAATTTGATCCTGCTTCTTTATGAAATGAACTGTCTTAATCAACATTTTAAATTCATTTAGTTAAATGAGTCGAACTTAAAATTTCGATCTTCAGCTCACTAAGTTCGCAAACAACTGATCATACATGATTTTATTGAAAATTATTGATAAATATAAAAGTTTACTTGCAATATATGCTTTTTTGATAAAATTTTCTCAAACGCATACTACATAGTATAAAAGTTCATAATTTTTTACCTAGTTTAATTTTACATGTGCAAATAAATATTATATTATATTTATACTACTAACTATTTGAGTTTAACTCATTTAATAAACAAGTTGAGTCTATCACAATTTCTTGTTTGTTTAAAATTTAAGCCCTCTATTTTAAATAAATAATATTGGTTATGTTAAGGTTTTTGGTCCCATTCTATAATATGGTGTTTCATATTTGATATTTAAAAATAAATATGGCCTTTCTGATAGGGAGTGTTAAACTCATAAGACAAATTAACTACAAATTAATGTTAATTTTGTTTTAGGCAAAGTGCACAGCTATCCTTCCCATCCATTTCTCATCACATCCATTTTCTTTCCCTTTGCTATTCTCAACATATTACTCAGTTCTTGGTCGGCCATGTCTTTTTCAAGTCTACTCTTGGTTTGTTTGGATCAAGTGAAAAATAGAGAAGACAGAAAAGTTGAGAAGAAAAGAGGAGAGAAAATAAATTTTATTCTATTTGGATGCAAGAAAAAAATCAAGAAAAGAGAAAAGTTGAGACAAAAATTGAGTTGGGTTCCACTAAAAATTTTTTTTCCCAAAAATGAAGAAATTTTAAGAAGAAAACTCTACATGTAACATGGTTCGGAATTTTGAGTGTAATACAGTCAGAAATCAAAAGAGCTCGCTTAATTAATTAATTAATTATTTAAAATTTTATTATAAAATTAATTAATAATAAATATATTTTATAAAATAATAACATTTTTTAATATTAAAATCAATAAATTTTTAAAAAAACTACAACCAAATAATAGTCGGTATAATATACTAACTGTTATTTGATTGGTATATATATATATATATATATATATATATATATATATATATATATATATTATATATATATATATTTTGATATATAATATTTATACATTTATATATATAATATTATAATATATAATAATATGTTATTTATACTATATAAATATAATTAAAAATTATTTATTATATTTATATATATTTATATTTAAATCAATTAATATATATTAAAATAATATTTATAAAATTTCAAAAAATAAAATATAATTAATTTAAAAATTTATTTTTTTAATTTTAAGTGTGTGTTCTTTTAATAAGAAATATTTTTCAATCTTATTCAAAAATAATTTTTTTCCTATTATTTGAACATCTTTTTTAAATTGGTATTCATTTTTTTTTATTTTATTATTTGGCTAAATTTTTTTTTTAAAAATTGAAATGTAGTTTTCATAAATGTGTATTTTTTAAAAATTCATTATTCTTATTTCTTTTTAAAAAATATGTATAAATTTAAAATAGTTCATTTATATTTAAAACATAATTTTGTTTAAAATGTAAAAGTTATTAATATTAGACAATAATGACATTATTGTCATTATAAATTAACAAGTTTTCTTTTCTTTACATTTTCTCTTTATCCATCCAAATGCATGGAAAGAAAACATTTTCTTCTCACTTTTTTCTTATCTTCCTTTTTTCTCCACTTTTCTCTCCCTTCATTTTTTTCTTCTCCCATCCAAACACAGGGTAAGAATGTGACTCACTAGAGCGGAGGATGTTTTGCTTTTTCTAAAGTAGGAAGAAGACATTGGGAGTTAAGAGCACGGGGAAAAAGAACGAGGTAAGAATTCAATTCAAATATATTGGCATATTATTAGAAAAAAAGACAGAAAAATATACTTTTAGTTCCTTTATTTTATATAAAGTTTTACATGTATTTTTTAATTTTATGTGGTTTTAATTTATTTTTTAAAATTTACTTTAGGCTTTACTTTTATCTTTTGATTTCAATTTGGTCTTTTAATTTTTCTCCATATTTTCCTTTTTGCTTAATTTTATTTTATTCCAAGTTAATCCATTAATTTTAAAAAACTACTAAGTAGAAATTAAAAAGTTTAATAAAAAAAATCTTGTGTGGCTTCTTTGTGATTTAACTTTAATAACCTCTCTATTAAACAACTTGGTAGTATTAGTGAGAAAAAAAAAGATTTGAGTGATTTTTGTAAGTTAAACGATTAAATTAAAACAAAATAAGATAAAAGAACAAAAGTGAAACCCAAGATAAAATTAATGAATCATATTAGAACAAAATAAAATAAAATGATGAAAGTAAAATTTGGGATAAAGTTAAAGAATAAAATTAGAATAAAATAAAGTTAAAGGAAAAAAATAAAATATTAAAACAAATTAAGGGATCAAAAGTATATTTTAACCTTAAAAAGGTTATTACTTGAGCCAAGAGTTTTAAACATTTTTTAACAATCAATTTATTGTACGATAGTGGAGCATTTTGACTTTTTGACCAATAACTTAGACAAAAAATAAAAAGTAAAAACCATAAATGCTTTGCCACAAATTTTATTAGTGTGTCACAATATTTGGCTTATTATGACAATTTTTTTTTGGTCATGTGTTGACATGCTAGCTTGTTAACTAATAAGGCCTATTTTGATCTAACACATACTGAGACAAGCTTGACATATATCAGGGTCTTTTAACTTGACACACTTCACAGGAATGATAAGAAGATAACACCTATTTAGGTGGTACATACTAGTTGGAGGATTAGGTTTCATTGTGACATAAAGCACCTAACAGAGGACTTCATATATAGGGTTGATTGACAGAAGCTTAAGTGAAAGCCCAAGGAGAAGCCTAAATGAATAGTTTGAATTTAAAATTTTCTTAACTTTCAAGAATTTCTTATCTTAGATGGTTTCTTATTTTTAAAGATTTTCCTATTATTACACATTTGATTGTTTTTAAAGATTTTTTTTTTTAGTTTAGACATTTTTGTATTTTATTTTTATTTTATTTATTGAGATTAATTAGGGTTTCCTATAAGTTTTACATTTACGAGGTAGACTTTGATTAATAGAATTTTTTGATTTTATTAACTTTTTCATGTGTTACACTGTGTTATGTGGTATCAAACCTTAACTTCCATTTATTCTGATGGTCAGAGATTTAGTGGTAGCAAGTAGTGGTCTTCATAACAGTGATTGGGGGATTGAAACCTTGTGATTTAGGATAGATTTTAAGGTAACACTTAAAATGGTGGAGTAACAATTGGAGTAGTGAATAAATCATTGATTTTAATGTCTAGAGAGGTGCTTCAAAGAGATAGTAAATCAATCAAATGCTTTGAGCATTGGCACCAATAGGAATAAGGACTATGAGAGGCCATGTATTGGAGAAGATGTTGCTTGTAGTAAGCCATTCCACAAAGCCATTCTTGCAAACAAGTATAGGTAATCTATCTACATGAAAGATTTAAAATAGGAGGAAGAAGAGTAAGATCACGATAAGAATGATGGTTATCTTAGTCATATAATGAGAAGGATGATATTGTCATCTAAACATGAAGATATTACTTAGGGATATCAACTATTCCAAATTAGGTGCACTATCACTAATTAGTTATTCAATATTATCATCAATAGTGGTAATTGCAAAAACATTATTGGTAGATAGGTTATGGAGAAGTTGAGGTTGAAACCCAAAAAACTTCCAAATCCTAACATGATCAGTTGGATCAAGATGGCATAAAAGATTCTAGTGATAGAAAGATGCAGAATGTCCTTTTCCATCATGAAATATAGAGATAAGGTGTACTTTGATGTTATAGATAAGGATGCTTGTCATCTACTACATGGTAGGCCTTGGTAATATGATGTTGTGGCACAGTATGATAAGAGGGAGAATACTTACAAGCTAGAGAAGGATGACAAAAGGTATACTTTACTGCCATTAAAAGGAAGCTCAAGAACCAAAGCTTTTAAAGTATATGGGAAAACTTTCCTTACACTTACATAGTTAAAATAAGAAATAGAGGCCATATTTAGAGAGTTAAAAGAGATGCACTACCTAAAAAGGAGCATGTAGTAGTTGAATATCCATATGCAGTTAAACTAATGTTGGAGAAATTTAGTAAAGTGATGCCTTATGAACTCTTAGATGGTTTACCTCCCATGAGAGAGATCCAAGGTCACATTGATTTGTTTCTTGAGGCTATTTTAGATTTGATCAAATTGCCTAAGATAGTCAAAGTTAGTGCACCAAAATAAAATTTGGGGCCTTAATAGCAAGATGATGAGGCAGAGGTGAAGTAAAAGTTAAAGTAGGCCAATGCAAGATATAAGAAAGCTACAATGCTAAGTTAGAGTTAGCCAATGTGAGGTACATGAAAGCTATAGATTAGCATTGTAGGATGTAGGTTTTTAAGGAAGGAGATTAGGTAATGGTATTCTTGCAACGCCAGCATTTCCCAGTGGGTTCTTTTAGTAAGTTATAGCTCAAAAAGTATGGTCCATGTCAGATAATGAAGAAACTCAATGACAATGCCTATATTATGAGCTTGCCTGATATAATGGGGATTTCTAAGACATTCAATGTGGAAGATGTTTTCCCAATCCATTTATTAGATGAATCATTATACTGGGATATCTTGACTAACTTAAGGATGGTTTTTTTCCAAGCAGAGGGGATTGAAGAGGATTGCTTACTAGAAGATTTCATGGATTGCCTGATTAATAAAAGCCCAAGCGAAAGCCTAAATGAGCAGTTTAATTTAAGAGTTTTCTTAACTTTAAAGAATTTCCTACCTTATAGCAATTTCTTATTTTTAAAGATTTTCCTATTATTATATGCTCTCTTATTTTTAAAGACTTTCCTATTTTAAAAAATTTTCCTATTTTATTTTTATTTTATTTATAAAGATTAATTAGGGTTTCCTATAGGTTTCATATAAATGTCTCTTAGTATTTGTGAGGTAGACTTTAATTAATAGAATGTTTGAATTTCCTTTCAAACTTTGGGCTTGTGATTTTCCTATCTTTTTTTGCATGTTACACTGTTTCACATTGTCATATGAAAAATGTTGATTGGTCCTAATTTTTTGTGTTTAATTTGAAAATAAAAAATTACCCATGCTAAAATTACAAATTTGTCCTTCCTCACCCCAATTTAACAAGAAATTATGCTTTATGTTTAAATGAATTTTGAATAAAAATAAATTATATATAAAATTTGAAAGTAATTTCAAATTTAAGACAATTTCTAATTTAAGTAAATATTGACCTTAATAAAAGGTGCTATGTTATGAATATGGACGTTAAAAGATTGAACACATGTTCATGGACTTAAGAAATATTTTAAAAGATAATTAAAGTTTAATTTGAAATAACGAAAGTGTAAAATATAAAAGAAAAGAACATTAATATGACCATTATAAATACATGCACAAATGGAGTTAGAAAAAAACATGGTTTTGAATATTTTCCTAAAAGAGATATTTACATATTTTTGTACATTCTTACATACAAATCATATTATAGGAATCATAATGAGCAAAGGATTGGAGGTTATATGCACATACATAAGTGAGAGGAGTTATGAGGGCAACGGAGGTATGATCTTTGAGTGTGCCAAAGTCAAAATATTAAGAGTTGACCTAAACTTTACTTTGGAAAGGTTGATAGAGGTGGTTGGAGAAAAACTATAACTTTCCTTAAATTAGTTCATGTCTAAGTCGATATATAAGTACCTAGCATTGCTCAATTCAATGTTGTAATGGGTGTATACCTTCTCATATCTCAACTATCGATATGGATTTAACATAGCATTAATAAAGGACTATGTACTGTTGACACTCTTGTCCACCAACTAGATTCACAACATTGACAAATATACCTCAATGTTGAATTCCTACCTTGTAGACGTACACCTATGTTATCCCCAATCCACTTATGCTTAATAGCATCTCACCCCTTTTATTGAATTAGGTAATGCAGGCATATAATACCCTAAAATTAATTAAGGCGTTAATCATGGGTTAGACATAATTAAAAATAATTATTACAGAATAATTGAGAATTTAGAGAAGAATAAATTATTAATGTGGGTTTGAGATTTAATTAGGTTAAAAATCTCATCTAGACCCAAATTAAATTAATTAGGCCATTGTTAGAGACTAATAGAGGTCCAATGATTATAGATGTAGACCTAATTTCTTATTGTGAGACTTGGCCTCAGAGAAAGACTATTTAGCATTGGCCCAATTGCGTTTAGTGAGGTAGAAGCCCAATTATGCCATGAGCTTAGTAGGAAAGCCCAATCCTAGTCTCCTTATGGGCTTAACTTAAATCTTTTAGAAAGGCCAAAACTTATTAGTGAATTTAAGTGAGATAAGAGCCCATTTAACCTTAGTCTAAACTTGAGGAAGTGAGGCCAATTAGGTCTTGGCCTATTGGATCAATACATTCCATCCCTAGTACAAAAAAAAAAAAAAAATTTGTAGCCCAAACCAATGAACCTTGACCAATTTTAAAAATAAATTAGACCGTGGGTAATATTTGGGCCTTTAAAGTAGCCCAAATCTACCATAAACCCTCTAACTTATGGCCTAATAAATTTTCACCATAATCTAAATGGATTTTTAGGCCTTTAAATCACATACTCTCCCCAACCCCAAGAGTTTCTACAGCCCACCTTACCTAGCACCAACCTACTTGAAATAATGGGCCCATTGGACTAGCCTATCTTCACTAAAACCCTAAGAGGCCTTCTCCCCACCTATTTGATTGCTAAGACACTTATGTTCTGCAGAATAAGAAAGCCGTTTTTGCACTTGAGAAGAAGGGCTAGGGTTTTTTTGCATTTTTTCACCATTTCTCACTTTTAGGGGAAAATTTTGCCAATGTAATCTATATAAAACATGTCCCCCTTATTCTCCTCTTTATTTTAGTAGTTTTTGGTTTTGGACATTTTCATCTCCTTCTCAAATATGAAATTTGGTGTTTGGGTGATTCCTTGCAAGATTTTCAGAGTTTAGAGTTAATGGAATCATAGGGTAAGTGTTTGCTTTCATTTTATGGTGTAACCTTGCTCAGATTTCATGTTATAAGCTGACTTTGGTATATAGCTGATCCATGTGCGAAAATCCAAGTTTTAAGGATGGCCTATGGTGTGTTCTTGGTAGTTAAAGCTCAACTCAGTCCATTTGACCTCTTGGGTGTATGGGTAAGTGTTCTCTCTTTCCTTGTGTGGTATATATACTAAATTTCCATTATTTAGACTGACTTTTGATGCATGACTTTTACATGTGCGAAAATGGAGATGTTAGGAGTGACCCATTGTGAGTTCTTATTGTTGTGACCTTGAATTAGTGCAGTAGACTCTTAGGAAGTTTGGATAAGAAGTTCTTAATATGCTCTTATTAAGATTAATTTGTGGATAGGAAAATTTCTTACTAATGGTAGTTGAATAATAATGATTATGCTTATGTTAGGCTTGGTGTGCTTTGAATCATGATAGTAGCTAGAGGAAGAGTAATTAGCTTCATTGAGGTAACCGAGGTTAATTTCTTAATTCCATATATATGTTCATGTTAATATGATATTGTTTGTATATATATGATTTTGAAATACTAAATGATTAGTTGACTACTTGAATTGTTATTATGATTGGACCTTGTGAGTCTATGGTAGAGCTGTGATGCGGCTACCACTTGTGCATATGCTTTAATCGAGTATCGAGTTGTGATCAAACCCTGTAATATCTTATTCTTTGAAAACGAGAGAAAATGTAAAAAAACATAATGTATGGTTTTTCCTTAAACGTATGAAATTTATCAGATACAAAAGCAAGTCCCCCGAAATAAATTAGTTAAGGTCTCAAAAAATTTAAGTAACATTCTAGACTCCTAAAAATGAGAATCCCAAGTTCAGATAAAAAGAAAAACAGAGATAGAATGAAGAAATGAATTTGAACAGAAGGTTGACAAAATGTAAGGGTATTTTCATAATTTTGAGCAAATTTTAGAATTATCATAAGAGGGCTTTTTAAATGAAAGTTTTGAGTTTTTTGGGATTCTTAGAAGCTCTAAAAACCTTCGGAAGCCCCGAGACAGTTAAAACTCCTCTGGTAGATATTTTCCACCATCGGTTGACCTGAGCTATAACCATTTCATTTGGGAGGGTTTTAAATCAAATTTGAGTGATTCCAAAGACATTTTATTAAATTGGGAACCTAAATTTCATGATGAAAAAGACAGTTCTAAAAAAAGAATTAAAATGAGCCTAAACAGAGTAAACAGGCACGTAGGGGCAAAATGGTCATTTTGAAAAATTGTAAAAGAGGCTTTTTAAGTAAGATTACACCTCATCACCTTCTCTAAGCTTCTATTTGTAGAAAAATGAGTAGCCATAGCGTGACATTAAGGGGGGAGAGAGAAGAAGTTTAAGCTTCTGTTTAGGTAAGAAAATGACCCCGTTATATCCCTGACCAGTTAGGAAAGTTGTTCCTCTATCTAAGAGCTCTCTAATGGCAGTTTTCTTTTCTTGAAAACTTGAAGATTCAGGTTTGACTGAAGCTAAAAAGAAACTCTTTTTAAAAAAACCAATCGGTGAAAAATAATCTACGCGAAGAGAGTTCCGTTTTAAGGTAAGACTTTATTTGAAATACTTATAAAATCTTATATTTTCAAGTCATTTAAGCTTTTGGTTTAGAGAGAAAAAGTGAGGATAAGAGTTTTTCTTTATGTGTTCTTGATGGAACCAAGGGTTATGGAGTGTGAGGATTAAGAATATATAACTAGAATTGAAAAGGAAGCTTTAGAATGCAAGTTATGGAATTTAGGAATTTGGTTGCACCTAGGCTAAGAGGAAGCTTTCTAGTAGTAATTTAAGTTGTTTAAGAGTATATGAGTTCCTAAGATACCAAGAAAGCCTCCCACATGCTTCTCCCATCAAAGAAATTAAAATAACTCCATTGGTGCCATATGGAAGTATAACCTCAGCCAAGGAAGGTTTATACACCTAAGGAGTGTTTTAATTCTTTCAAAACTTAGTTTTGCATCATGTATGATGGGAGAGCATAAGAGGAAGCCTTGGAAAAATTTTAGAAGTCTTGGATAGTGAGATGTAGTTATAAGTTTTATATTATGGCTTAACGAAGTAACAGCTAGCTACGTTCCTTAGAATAATTGTGTGATAACTTCAAGATGCTTAAAAGGAGTCAAGAATCATAAATGGATGGAAAGAGTGGAGCTAAGATTATGTTTTCCTAAAGTTGCTTCATTAAGTGTATTATGGAGCCATAAATAAGACATAAGCACAACCTAGCTCTTGAGCTGAATATGTAGCTTTAGAATTTATTCCAAGAGTGTAATTGGCTTCCATATTATGTATCTAGGTCAAAAGAAATAAGTCCCACCTTCTTGTGAGTGTGTGGCCGTGGGAGAGGAACTAAATTCAAGGAAGAAAGTGTGTAATTGTGACAAAGGTAGCTCTCTCCACTTTCTCTTATGTATGAATGTGTGCTTACCTTGTCTTTAGATGTGTGTATATGTGTTTTAAGCCATGAAAAGTGTGCTAGCATGATTTCATATGCCATGGTACCAAAATGATGTTTTATGCACTCACACGATATTTTATATGTTTGCCTTGGTTTGCTTAAGTGTGGAGAAGCTAAGAACCCTCTATCCATAGTGAGGATAAGCTAAGAACCTTTGAAATTGGGTGAGATAAAATAAAGAGTCTCCTAAGAGTGATGTTGACTTTCAAGAGTGAGGTTGAGTCAAAACCTCTTACACAAAATAGGTAAGACCAATCCAAAATCTATAAGAGAATAGGTGAAGCTAATCCACTCACTTGGCAAGCCTATGTATGCTATATATGACTTGTTTAAATGCTAAAGGTGTTCCTTGAATGCTCATATATTTCAATATGCCAATGCATGCATTTTCAAGACTTGTATTGCATACTTTATATGTGATTAAAAGGGAAATGAGCTATTGGGATTCTTTGAATCTCATTCCCTCCTCTCCAATGTCTTAACATACTAGGTAAATTAATTGAGCAAGGTAATGAAAACTACCAAGTTTAAAAGAAGGAGATTGACATCAAATGTATGAAATGACCTAGTTTTACCTCTTTTGTAGCCATATACAAGGCATATGATGTAATCTCATGATGAAATTGTTATGTAATCATTTGAACATGTGTAAATGCCCATATATTTGATGTATGAATGAGAATTAATGACATATGCATGATATAGCATGATTTAGGTATGGAATGGCAAGACTAGACATACGTATTCTTATGTATGACTTGGGGTGAGAAAGTGAGTTTTTAATTTATGATTTATGCACCTTTAAGACAAGTTTAGAAAGCCATTTTGGTGTATCCCCACATGCTTAAGTGGTCATAGTTGCCTTAGAATTTGAAATAGACCATTTGGACCCCTTTGATGACATAAAATGACCTATTTTGCAACCTAATATCAATATATAACCAAATGAACGAATTTGATTATAAAATTTGGCACATATATAGATCTTATCTAGATATTTTTGGAAAGATAAAGACCAAATTATTTGAAATTCTATGAAATTAATTATGAATTTCTAAAGTTGCTAATTTTCTGCTGAACTAATGCAAGTACTATTTATATGGTCATAAATTTGGGCTATGTCATTTGTGGGGCCAATGATATCCAATGATCATGAAATTTGACAATCTAAACTAGACATGATAAGCTTTCCATACCATTAAGATCACCCCAATTGGACCTCTAAGTAGGGAGATATGAATTTTTGAAGTTGGAGGTCAGTACTAGTAATGATAGTCGACCTCTAGTAATGTTCCATCGATTTCTGGTAGCTAGCAGCCTCTTTTATGATCTAGATTTATTTTTAGTATAACTTAGACATTTGTAGCTTTCCAGAATGTTATAGTGTGGCTAATTTTGATTTTTCTAGAATTAGTTATAATTTTTCAAAGTTCAGGCACATAATCTAGAATTCTACCAGAGGCTGCACCTTTGTGTTTTGTGTATCTACTCTCTTTGCTTGAGGTATAGGCCATTTTTTAAGCTTGTTATTAGTTACATTTGTGTATTTAAATATGAGGATGAGATGAATGAGTCCATATGGTCCACAAAACTCTGAAAGAAAAATTTATCCGTGACTTGATGCAAGATGTTCATTGTTCTGATGCCATCCTTCTTGCTTCCTTATGAAATACATGGCATAAGACTTAGTAATAGCATGAGGCAAGCTAGATAAATATAGTGTTACAGGCCTCAGATACACTAAGCCCTTGTTGTGTTCATTATAGAGTAGGTGCCAGGGATAGATCTTTCCTGGTGTTATTGGCCATTAACATGTTGTGTGTGATTGTTAGTATGAGACAGTAGTCATTGGTAGCTCAACTAGTTCATTTGCAAATTGAGTTGACGATTCTGGTATCAATGATATGAAATCAAATTATATTGATTAATTTGTACATATATATAGAATTTGCCTCTTGTTATTGAGATTGTATATGGGTTAACATTTTTAGGGACTAGACCTCTTAGTGGAAAGGAGAAAATTAATGGAAGCTTACTATGTGGTTTAGTAGTAGATAGGTTGGGAAACCTTGTCAGATTATATGTATATCATTAGTCTACTAGTTTTATGTAATTGACACGTTACATTATGAACTGCCAAGCAGAAGGACTGTAATAATTTGATACATCAGATGTTAACTTAAATTAGTGATGTATGGAATTTCTATTGGGATTTATGATTGAATGGAAATGTGAGTAATGTATGAACTCTTTGCTATTATTGATCTATGAATTCATTGGTTTATGATGACTTGAGGGTTAAGGTTTCACATTTGAGTTTTGAATGGGTAATGATAGATGTGTTAAGTAGATTAGGTAAAAGAAAGATACTAAATTTTTAAAAACTAATTTAAAGTGGCCTAGAGTGTTACTAGAGGGAGAATTGGAGAGCATGGGATAAAATCTTGGGAGTTATAGAAATAGAAGGGAATTGGCCACTACTAAAATTGAATTAGCCGTAGCCAAAAGCGATGAAGTTGCCTATGGAAGGAAACAGAGCGGCCAATTGTGTGAGGCAAATCTAGTGGTGTTCCAAAGGGCAGTTCACTGTGATGAAAGGGGTATTTGGCTACTGCAAAATGTGCAAAATTTGTGAAGGTGCTTAACTTCTCATATTAACCTAGAAAACCTTGGTTCTTTCTTTGGCAAAGCTAAAAGATAGTTCAGAAACATTCGTATGGAGTTTTTGAGACTTGAAATTGATAAGTAATAGATTTAACGGCTTTACTTGGGAAATTTGATTAACTTATGTGCTTCAATGGTTATGATTAATTGGTAATATCTCTAGTAGCATCAAAGTTAAAATTCTTTCCTCTTTTTCTTAAAGTAGTTGATGATTGTATCGCGCAATCTCAAATAAAACTAGGTGGCAAAATAAATTTGTAGATAATGGTGCAACCTAGGTCATTTTCCCAAGGAGTTTGTGCCTCAATTTGTTTATGAAAGAGTATTCTAAGTATTACTAATTAAGACTTGTTTTGGAGGGTTTTGAAATGCAAGAATTTAATTGAACTAAAGTTAATTGACAAGAATTAAAAACTTAAAAACTAAGTTGAAGTGAATAGTCAAGCAAATGTGGTAGCTAGCTTTCAATTGGATTCCCTAGAGTTCAATTATCCTTGCTCTTTTTAGTTTACTAATTTTGGATTTAAGTTCTTACTTTTTAGTGCATTCTTTATAAGGCTCTTGAATAACCATCCAAGATTCAATTCATCAATCATTCAAGGAATTTTGTAATCACAAGAAACCTTGAACAACTAATTAATTGAATTAAGAATAAGAACACACTACAACCAATTTTGATTGATTAATAAAATCTACTGCACAATCCACTCAAGATGCTAATTCACCAATTAGATTAATTAATCCCTCAAGTAATTAATTGCACAAAAATTCCAGCTAACTAATCCAATAACTATTGCATCAATTAGCCTAAAATTAAGAGGAATTTAGAGGTCAATTGTACAGCACTAATTTTGGAATTTTTACAAACATATAATGATCACAATTAAAATTCCAAAATTCAAATTAAGCTCAATCCAAAAATTAATTCAATCCAGTAATTTCCAGCAATTAAATTCGTAAACCAATAAGCTAAACCTAGTCAAATTAATAAAGGAAATAATGCAGAAATTAAAAGATTGAGCAAGAGAGTTTTATCCAAATTGATGAGGAGATGTGGAGCTCAAATCTTCATCTAGGAGAATCCTATCTTTAGCTAGCCACCAAATAGAATTCAAGCTGCCATGGAGGAATCAATCGGAGGAGAATCGATCAAGGAAGCTGCAGCCATCAAGAATTCAATGAAAATTTCTTCCTCTTTCAGCGTTGGAGCTTGTCGCTATTTTCATGTCGTCTTTCTTCTCCCCTCTCGAACTCACGCTTTCTCCTCTAGCCCCATGATTACTTCCCGCCTTATTCTCACTCTCTTTTTCATTAATTAATCATGTGCCCCTCAGCTGAAGTCACGCCTCCTTCACGCTGTATGCATTTTTTCCTTCAGCTCCTTATTCATGCTCCAGTCACGTTCCAGCTTATGATTCATTAATCCACGTGTTCTTCAGCTCCACATTTCAGCTTTCTTAATTCGACGTGCTCAGCTCCATGTTTAAGTGCTGCCTCCACATGGTTCTTCAACTTTCCCATAGCTAAATCCAGCTCGTGGCACTCTCGCTGACGTTCTTCTTTTGGTTTTCCACGTGTTCACTTCCCAGCTCTTACTTCATCACTCGTGGCTTGCTTCCTTCGTTCTGTCTTGCTCTCTTTCCATGTAGAATTCCTTCTCCATGCATGTGAGCTTCTTTATGTTTCCTTGAGTTCCAGCCACGTTGCTTTCTCCTATATTTTTGCAGCTTCATTTCATGTTTCTTCCTCACACGTTTGCTCTGCATGTTCTCCAAGCTTCTTCATGTGCTTCTTACTTCTGCTTCTTCGAGTTCGAATGAGTGTTTACATGTGGCAGCCTTCATTCACTTTCATATTTAGCTCGTTGCTTTCTCTCAAAGAACCAGAACCCATTACTTCTTTATTTAACACAGCTCCCAGCTTCATTTATTTACTTCGTCCAGCTGCAGCTTCCTTTCCTCTGTTCAACCACATGCAGCTCATTCCAGCCCAACATGTTATTCTTTGTTTCTCTGCTACATGTGTGTTTTTATTTCTGCTCAAAAGCTCCAGCCCTCGCATTGTTTTGTGCTTTGTGGCTTCATTTCTGCTTCTCTTTTTCTTTTCGTACTTCACGAGTTGCTTCCTTTCTTTTACTTAAATATTCACGTGTTTCTGCTAGTGCATGCATGGCTTTGTTTCCTTTCTTTTCTTTCCTTGCTTCTTCCTTGTTTTGTAGCTGCTGCATTCTCTAACTCATGCTTTTCCTTCCACGTAGAACTCTAGCTCCATGCAAGCTCCTTTCATTCTTCCTTCTCTAACTCGTAGCATCATTCGTGTTTCCTCCCATCCAGCTGCCTTGTGTTTCCACCATCCATGCTCTGTTTTGCTCGAGTGTCGCTTCTTCATTTCCATGTTATTTCTCAAGTTGCTGTCTCATCACGACTTCTTCATGCTCCCTCGAGCTCTAGCCACATTTAACACTTGCTAACCGTGGCTTCTTCCAGCTTCTTCGCTTTCTTCTTGATGCTTTCTATGTCTCGAGGTTCAGGTAGCTGCTCTTGCATTTAACTTGGCTCCTTTCCACGTTGCTTCCTCTGTTTCTCATGTACTTCAGCCTCAACACCCAAGCCATGCCTTGTGGCTGCCACGTTAGCTTGCATGCTTTTTCTCCTCTTAATCTTGTGTCAAATCTGCACATGAGAATGGGAAAGATGAAATAGAAAATTCACAAAATTCATTTAAAATGACTTATGCATTAAAACCCATTATTTTGCCAATTATTTTCTAAAATGCAAACAATGGCTAGCAAAATCAAATTCCAATTAAGTAAATCCATTAAGCCTCATTTATCTATTAAAAAGGTTAAGTTAAGGAGAATTAAGTGTATGAAAGATCATGTTTATCAGTAGTCAATCGTGATCACCTTAAACCTTGAATTATGGTTGATATTCATGTATTTAAATTTAATTACTGTGATTAGACATTATAGTCATTACAAGGCAGACCAGTCATAATCGTACCATTTGTTGACCTTGTTGTGGCATGCACTTATAATTAATCTTGTTGTAAACATTAATTGCAATCATTCAATTATAGACTAGAGATTGTATATATACCTTTTAATGTATATAAACCATTTAATTTTATATTAACCATTTACATGGGACAGTGTATATGTATGTGACTTGAGCTTGTTGTAAACATTAACCATTGTTTAGCTATAAATATTAATTGTGGACATTTAATTGTATATTTCGCTAATTTCATTTTTTTTGGGCAAAAATATGTTACCTATATTCAAGTTTAATGGCTGGTTGTCAACGTGTAGTTAATTTAAGTTTAGATGACAAGTCATTATTATACTTGTAATCTCACCATGTTTCATAAGCCATATGGCTAGGCCGTGTAAGTTAATATCACCATGCTAAGTATACTTTGTTAAAGTAAAGTTACTTTTATGTTGTGCTTGGGCTAACTTATGGAAACCTTTAACCCCTCACTAGTAACCATTCTCTATCTTAGGCAAGTTATATTTTATAGAGTAGCTCAACCTAGGCACTTGGATTTCAATCCTGCACTTGTATTAATACTTGTAGAGAGGTGGCATCCTAAGATGCATACATTTTACATGACTTAAGGCAAGTGTGCAAAAGCATTACACCATCCCCTAAAGCCTAATGCGCACTTTGATGTCTATCTTATAGCCTCATCATTGGGCTTTAAGCATGGAATATAGTTTATGATAAATTGATTCTTATGGGTTTAATGTACTATTTATCATTTAACTAATATGTGTACTCATAGTCCTTGTAGGTAGAAGAACATCAACTAGCATCCCCATCTAGTTGCTAATGGATTATAACATTAAAGGGTTTTGCTAGATTAGATACAAAACAATGAGATTTGTTACCTTACACTTACATTTGTGCACTTATTATTATGATGTTATGTTTATTTGTTTTTAAATTATTGTCCATATGAATTATTTGGTTCCTATATGATGCATTAGTTGATTCCAAATTACTTTTTGGCATCTTTTGATGTTTGGCTCACATTGATGCCCATCATTTGATTTTTCATCATTAAGTGACACCATGTTGATCGTGTTCTCCATCAGTTTGGTATGCAGTGTAATACCATATCAAGGCACAATGGCTTAGAGAGTTATTTTCATAAATTTCAAGCTTTAGTTTATACTCAGTGGCAGGAATGATCGAAATGTAATGCCAAAATAACTCATTAATGGCCAAATAAATCATATGAGCTTGCCAAATGTAATAACCATCCTCAACACATTTGTTCAACTATAAATGACACAATTGAAAGCTCAGAAATTAGTTACAAGCTATATTCCACAAAATCACATCATAACACAATCAAATCATAGGTTGCATATTTTCTCCTAAACCAAGTGAGCTCAAACTTAGTCAAATGGGCCATATGAGTTTACCAAGTTTCTTCTATTATAATATACTTAATCACATCAAGAACACCATAATTCATCATGCAAATCTTGGGTTTAAAGCCATTTTCCTTAAAATAGATTTGCTTGTTTCGGGTTCCAGGGATAGGTTACTAACATAAATTTTGGAAAATCATAATTAATTCTAAAAATATTGAAATTAAGCAAATAATAGCTTTTTGGAAAGCCTTGAATGTCAACCATAGGTTAAAAATTATTCTAAGCCATAAAAATAGCAAATGGACCATGCATGATAATAGAATAGTACCAAAGGTTTAGCTCCCTAGGTTTGCCGTCATAGGTTTCTGATATAAATTTCAAAAATTCATATATAATTTTAAAAAAATCAAAATCCAACAAAGCATACCATTATTGAAAGTTGTGGATGTCTACTTTCGATAAAAATAGTTCTAGATCAAGGACATGGCATCTAAACCATGAAAGTTGATAGAATAGTATCAGAGGTCTGTCTATATTACTGGTATTGACCACCAATTTTAAAAATTCATATCTCCCTCAATATAAATCCAAATGAGGTGCTCTCAAGTGCTACAAAAAGCTTATCATTTCTAGTTTGTTCTTGTAAAATTTTATGAGTATTGGATATCATTTGTTCCTCAGATGACACAAGAGAAGAAACTGATCATATGAGTAGTCCACATACCAAATCTGAAAATTTTTCCAATTTTAGAAATTCATGATTTATTCTCTAAACCTCCAAATAATGTGGTTGTTCACTAAAAAAAAAAAAGCTTTATATAAGACCTATTTTTATGCCTAATTTCATGGGAAATTTGTCCATTTGGTGAATTTTTAGTTCAGTATACACTTTGGTTACTTTTAGAGGTCAAATTAGGTTTATGAGGCACCAAATGGTCTTCATCTTATTCCATAGCCACTTGAGCACATCCCATAGTATAAACACAGCCTATGGAAGTCTCTTAAATGGTCCAAAATATCATGGAGCTCAATCTCACCATGCCACACACACTTATACATATAAACATCTTAGAACCTAGGTGGCAAAAATCCATACATTCATTTATTTGGTTCCATAATTGATACATACATGATGTCTATATACTTTTAAACATGTTCAAGAGTCTACCTTACATGTACATCCCATGGATACATAATTTGACATTCAAATACTATTTAAAAGCCTATTTTTCTCTTCCATTGTCAAGGTATTATGCTTCAAGGTATTTAGCTTCCATCTTTAGTCTCCTTGGCTCACTTAGACATGAGTAAGCATATGGAGGGGGAAGAGTGAGATTCAAAGAATCTTAATAGCTTTTAACCTCTTCAAACATACATAATAGGTGTATTTATAAGTCAAAGAATGTATACATAGCTTTCAAGCTACTATTGAACATATACATAACATTTTCCATGTCCAAGGAACTCTTACATAATATACATAGGCTCTCAAGGGCATTGATTAACCCTTATCCCATTTTTCTTGGGACTTTCAGATTTGCCTTACCCATTATCAAGAAACGTTTGACTAAATCTCACTCTTATTAATACTTTTGGCTTTGTCTCACTCAATCCTAGGGACTTTTAGCTTATCCTTACCCTTGCTAAGGGACTTTTGGCATCACCATACCCATTTTAGCCAAAACACATTCATAAAACATATTTCAAGAATATCATGATATCATGTCATATGGGAAAATAGCTAGAAACATTTCTCATGGCATAAACATATATACAAATATCTAAAGATAAGAAAACATCCAAGAATGCATGAAAAGAAATGTTAGAGAGCTACCTTGGAGCCAATGCACATAATTTTTCTCTTAGATTTCTTCTCTTTCTTCTTGACCAAGCCTTACAACTAGGTAGCCTTTAGTTCTCTTGGCCTAGGCACAATAAAAGAGACATAGATCACTTATGGGAATAAGCTTTGGCATCATACATACTCTATGTGAAGCTACTTTGTTCTATGGCTCCATTATACTTCCATACAAGACTTTATGAAGAAACTATGAGAATTCATAATCTTAGCTCTCATTTCTCATTCATTCTAAGTCTCTTGACTCCCTTTAGACTCCTTGGAGTCATCACACATTCATTCTAAGGAGCTCAACTATAAGTTGCTTCCTAATGTCACATTATAGAGCCTACACCTCTATCTCATATTTTATGGCTTTTAAATTTTTTTTAAGGCTTCCGTTGGTGTTTTTCCATAATATCTAGTCCCATTCTAGCCTTAGAACCAATTAAAACATTCCCTTGGTACTTCAAGTTGTCTAGGCTGAGACTATGCAAGCATATGGCACTCATGGAGTTTGTTTCATTTCTTTTAGGGAATAGCCACTTGTGAGACTTCCTAGGTATCTTGAGGACTCATTCATACTCTTAGATGGTCTAAATTACCACTAGAAAGTTTCATATTGGCCAAGGTACAAGTGAATCCCTAGCTTCCATATCTTGAATCCTAAGGCCTTTGAATTGATTCTACTTGCATATTCTTATTCCTCTCCCTTCTAAACCTCTAATTCAACCATGCTTTAGTCATAATTATGTCTCCTTTAGCATCTCCTTAGAATGGTTGAACCAATGAGAAAGAAAAGCACAAGGAAAGAGCAAGCATTTTAATTGATATCTTACCTTATTTGATTCCTTATTCCATAGAGAAAATTATGCTATCAATAGCTTTCTCAAATGCTCTCCTTCCTCGAAGAGACCAGCCATGAAAAGGCTTCTTTCAAGAAGCTAGAACCATCATTGGAAAGGGCTTAGAGAGAGGAAGAAAGTTTGTGAAGACAAAACCATGAAATTGGATAAGTTTCCATACCTAATTTGCCTTCTTCCTCTTTCTCTCTCCTCCCTCCCTTCATCACGCCATAGCTACTAATCTTGGGTAGAAAGCAAGTTAGAAAAACCAAAGGATAAGGCATGAATGACATAAAAAAGGTGTGGGACATATTTTTAACTTTTTTCATAATTACCATTTAACTATGCCATTTGAGCTTGTTTTAAATCCTTTTTGAGAATCATCTTTTTAATCATAAAATTTAGGTCTTCTAATTTATAAAATATCTTTGGTTTCACCCAAATTGGATTTGAAACCAATCCGAATCGTTCGGTCAAAGTTTTAGTCAACTAACAACTGAAATCACTTACCAGAGGAATTTTAATTGTTCTGAGGGTTTCTATGATTTTTAGGGCCTCTGAGGACTTTGGAAAATTCATTTTTATAATTTAAAAATCCCTTGTATGAGTTTTTAAAAAAGTTTCTTAAATTATAAAAATGCCATTATACTTTCGGCAATTTTATTGAACCACTATGACTTTGGTTTCTAAACACCTTGAGCCTTGGATCCTCATTTTTTATTATTTAAAATTTTATCTTAATTTTATTTGGCCTTAAATTATTCATTTTTAGGAGACTTACTTTTATATCCGGTATGTTTCGTAGGTTTATGGAGAAACTGGACATTGCGTTTTTCATGTTTATGAAAGAGTCGGATATTACATGCAGCAACCTATCCCAATTGAGTTATTAAATTTGGGCTACTGTCATATCTTACAACTTAGAAGAAAAATAATAAAAGACTAGTGGGAAGAGCATGAAATATTCATTATAGTGCATAATGTATGACGTAATGGTTTGACTTGAACTAATATGTCTCTAAAGCCCATGGATTGCACCTTAGAGTACATGCAATGGTACTGGAGATGTACATGCCAATGGATCCATCCTATGAGTAGAACTGTGGTTTTAAAAGTAAAGTTGTAGAGACTTGTTACTTTTACATTTTTTCCTTTTCTCTATACATGTGTATTAATTAAACATTTAATAGACTTTTTTCTCCTTCATAGGTTGACTTTGTAAAGGGCTTAAATAGGCTTAATGTGAATGATCCTTTGCCAGTTGATTATAGCTAGTTTTGAGAGAGAATAAGTTGGATTGTAAGGCCATCCTACGTGCCCTAGATGAGCATTGAGGCATAATTGTCTTCCAGCTTGCTCTACCAGAGCCTTATCTATTAAGGCTAGCAATTCCTAAAGGTAGGCCAAGTTGGAAAGTTCATGGTTTTGTGTCCATTATAAAGCTTATTATGGATTACGAGGATTAACATGATGATAACACTATTGCTTGTACTACATGCATGATAGCTAGTGGTGTTGTGTCCTCTTTTTACACTTTGGCATTAATGCAAGCAAACTTTAAAGGTGTTAGTTCTTTTCTATTTTTGTTGGCAAACTAATGTATAGACTTTAAAGTTGACAATCCTTTATATTATGCATTGTCATTGCCACACTTTCCCATTATAGCTTTCAAGTTATCATTCTTCACCTTAAAGCTATAGCATTTGCCATATGGCTCTAAGATGTTCATAGTACTATTTTTTGATTTGTTTGCATTTAGTGCTAAGTATGACAATACGTCTTTTGAACATGGAGGAATCTCGCACCAATAACAATAGGGCATTATCATACCACATTAGCCGATTTCACCTATTTAGTCCCCTTAGTGGGAATTGAATTCTACTTTAATTGGTCATAAAAACCACCTAGAGCAAGGGAAAGAAAAGGATTAGCTCATGCAGTGGTGATTGGAGTATATTAGAAGAAGGCTTTATTGTGGCATTGGAGTAATTATTTTGACCTATAAGTATTTTTTTTCGTCATGCTTGTAAAATTTTTCATTTACTTGCATGTAAAAATCTTTTAAATCTTAGATGAAATTATTAAACAAACCAAAAAAAAAAAAATTCTTAAAAAGAAGACTTTTTTTTTTTAAAACCTTGGTCCATTCCTAATTTTGGAGGCTTTAGGAATGTTTAAGCCTATCTTGGTAGTATAGCACATACTATGATAAATCTAAATTTTTACAAAAACAATTCTAGGCTGTCATGATAAATCAAATACCATGTCAACCTAAAGAAAATTAAAAAAAAAATTCTAACCTATCGTGGTAAACCAAATACCATCATAGCCAAAATTTTTTTTAAAAAAAAATGTTAAGCATCTAAGCTTATAAAATTTACAATGAATTATTTATGATTTTTGCTTTTTTTTTGGGTTTAATATGTTGGTTACAAAGTCAAAGTAGTCCACCTCCTCATTTGCAAGAGGGGAGGTAGAATGTTCTATTTTATTAAAATTAATTTTATTTTACTAGTTGATACTATACTAAGATATGTATTTTTGGAGTAAGACACCTAATAATTTTAAAGTCATATTAATATAGTTGAAATAATTATTATCATTTGAGTACAATTTTTTTAAAAAAACAATTTTATCAATATAATTTTGCCATAAGCTTTGTCAACCATTAATTCACTCCTTGACATGATTATATTGATGTGTTCTTTTTTTAAAAAAATTGAGTCAAATGATATTAATTATCCTCTAAACCAAATTGATGAAATATGCATATTTTATTATAAATAATATAGTTATATCGATGTCAATAACATCTAAAAAATGACTTTCTAAGGTCTCCTTTCATTTTTAATAGTATATACCTTATAACTTTCAAATGATTTATATTATACAATTATATAGATTAATTTTCATATTTATGTTATTAGAACTTATAAATCTATTTTTATGATTGAAGGCCTATAAATAGAGGCTATGTACTAATATGAAATATTCAAGTGCATGAGAATTATCTTCTCCTTTCTTATCTCAGTTTTCTTTCTTTCTCTTATTATATTTCTTATCCTACCATTAATCTTATGACATGTTATTAGCACAAATTTCTTGTAAATTGGTGTAAAGTATCAATCTTTGGAGCTTGCTATTCATCATGTAAAGTTATAAGAAACTTTATGTTCTTACTTTATATTATTCATAGATTCAATACTTTATATTATTTATAAATTTGAGGTTTATTTATATTCATAATATGATTATCAATTTCATATTGGCAAATATCTTGAAAACAAAAAGGCTAAACATCATTAGATGGCCAACAACTACATCACTTTTTACTTTGTTTATTTTATAACCAATGACTTCATTGTTGAAATGAATAGTGTATATACATAACAAAATTCATCGCATATTTTGATGAATTGATGATCATAAAAGATTTTTTACTGTTGCCTTTAAGGTTAAAATTTTATGTATTTCATGTTACCAAAAAGATTTATGACTTATGCACAAATTGACCCTTAAATGTCAATAATAACTTGCAATGGTTATCGGAATGATATAAAATTATAACTAATGGTTGGAACTGAGAAAGACAAGTGGTTATAAATTTTTTAAACTTGAAAATGCTAGAAGTGACCATAAAGCCTAGAAGGCTATAAAATATTGAATGGTCATATTATAATAGTAATGTGCTTTATTGTGGCAATTTATATGCAAATTTTAATATCCTAAGAGAGAAGACCAATTATAATTTCTGTCTATATATATGATTGGTAACCTTCATTATGATAAAAAACAAAAACAAAATGTATTCATTTTACACTTTAATTTTTATTCTCTACTTATGATTAAATTTTTTTATATGTATTACTTAAAAAAAAAAACTTATATACATGTGATACTTGAATTAAGAAAATAATACATTATTATGAATTTATTGTGTTTAATTTTTTTCTATGAGAAAAATATTTATTGGAAGTATTAATGTTGAATTCATTTTATTGTTACTAATCTAGAAAGTACTTTAAAGTAAGAGAATCAAGCATTGTTGAGATATATAAAGTGTTAATTTCTATTTCTAGCCAATTTTATACAAAATGATAAAAATATTTTATAAATGGACCCGTAGTCCTTATAATAATTTGAAGGGAGAATGCATGTATTAAAAGTGATGATTTTTCAGATATTATGAAAGTATGCACAAAGAAACTTAATTACTTTATATTTCATATTTTGAATGTACTCTTACAAGAATTATGCAGAAGTAGTTAATATTATACTACAAATGAGTAATAAAAATGTACAGTGATATAATATATAAAACTATAATATGCCTTAGTTCTTAAAGAGCTACACCAAATAGAATATGGTTTAATTCTTGAAGAACTTCCCATTCTATGGTTAGACACAAGATCCATAATAAAGACACATATCTTGTAGATAGTACTTGACGATAAAGTAAAAAATAATTTTCTCATATGATAATAAGTGATGCTAATATTGTATTGAGTAGGATAAAACTAATTGAAAATTTTGGAAGAGATACTATATTATTATCTGGAGAGATGAAATTTATTATTGATAACACTTTATTTTTATTGAATCCTAAAGAAATTTATTAAGTGTTAAAAATATCAATCACAATGGATATTGTATTAAGATTGTAAATGAGAAAAATATTGAATATCTGTATATTACATCTATAGTATTAAAAAAGAAATGTGTTTTTGAAAAATTACCTATTGTGTTTTTTGATTTGTATCATACAAATATTAGTACAATTGGAACATATGTTTCAATAAGCCAGATTTCATTAATCAAAATACATTTATTATTTGGCATGACTGATTAGACCATCTTAGATCAATTATGATGCAGAGAATTATTGAGAATTTACATTCATATCCATTGAAAAACCTAAATATTTTTCAATTCAAAGAATTCTCATATGCTGCTTATTCTTAAAGTAAATTAATTACTAGATTATCACTGGCTAAAGTTGAAATTGAATCCCTACATTTTTGGAATATATTCGAGGAAATATATGTGGACCAATTCATCCATCATGTAGATTATTCGAATATTATATGGCTTTAATAAATGCATCAATAAGATAGTCATAAGTGAGTTTATTATCAATTAGTAATTTGATATTTGTGAGATTGCTTGCTCAAGTAATTTTATTAAGAGTGCAATTTCCAAATTATACAGTCAAGACAATTCGTCTTGATAATTCTATTGAAAAGATAGTTAAAAAGCCTATTTCTCATATTTACATAAAATGATTTAGCAAAATCATTCATTAAATGCCTCCAATTAGTAGCTAACCCAATTCTTGAAAAAACAAAACTTTCCATTTTCACTTAGGGATAATTTGATTTTACATGTAATAACATTTATACGTATCAAGCTAACAAGTTGTTACAAATTCTCTCTATCACAAATGACTTTTGGTAAGAAGCTAAATATTTTCCATCTTAAAATTTTTGGGTGTATGGTATATGTTCCAATTGCTTAACTATAATGAACAAGTCCTTAAAGAAGGTTGGGAATATTGTAATGACCGGATAAAAAAAAAAAAAAAAGGGGGGTTTTTATATCTTCTATGTATGTATATTATTTCTCCTTAGCCCTCATTCTTCCTGTTTACCTTTCCCTTCTACCTACTGTTCATTCTTCTTGCTTTGCGTGTTCGAAGCCCTTCCCCTGTGTTGCCTTAGTCTCTTCCCCATTGGAGGGCCATCACTAGTGTTGCGTAGCTTCTCCCAAGCTTCCCCACTGCTCGTTTGAGCACAGTGACGCGAGGAGGAGAGCCCGTGGTGTCATCAGTCCAGGTGAGTTGCCTCCCATTTCTCGCACGCCTCTCCCTCATTTTTGTTGCTGTGTTCTTCTTTAAACCCATTACTTTCGGCTATTCCTTCCATTTTCAGTCCATCCCAGCTCTTAGGAATGAGAAGGATAGTGAGATCCTTCCTTTTAGCTTGGTTGGTCGATAGAGGGCAAAGAAAGAGGATTTTATTTTGGGGCTTTCTAACTATATGGGATATGCATAAATCCTTAATTTTTTTGCTCCCTTAGAATGATATATGAACTTAAAGGATGAAATAGGATTTATATGGAAGGATTTAAGTTAAGGGTTGTTGTAGCGTGTGAGTGTGGTTTAGAGAATAAAAGAGTTGTTTTGATAGCTATTATGGAATTATATGAATGTAAGAGTGATCATTGTGAATCTATGTGGTGATTTAGTAAGTTTGTGTGTTATCAGAAAGTTCTATGAGCATTAGCAGTGGAGGATGTGACACCTTAATCTACTACCGCTACCTAGCCTCTCACTGGGCTCGGTTCCATATGATTCCCAAAGAAACAACACTAGTCTGTGGCATTTTCATGCTATGAACCGGGGTTTCATACACTCAACTTCTGCCCCGTGGGTCCTGTGAACCCATCATTCATCTTCTCTACTCAAACTCTACTCATACAACTCATACATAGCATAAAACAAACCATAAGCTACGGGTATGGAGCCAAAAACCAGAAAATGCACTTTTCTCACTTGTGCCCAAAAGTCTTATTTTGGCTTTAACTTTGGAAAATCATAAGTAATTGTAGAAAAATGGGAATGCAGCAAACTTTAGCTTCCTAGAAAGCTCTAAGTTAGAAAGCTCTAAGTGTTAACTTTACACTAAAAATCATTCCCAATCAAAATCTCAGCATTTGGACCATGTTTGACATCGAAAATGGGAGGAAGGTCCAGCTGTCACTGTTTCTGGTGCAGCTTTCTGTCATGACTTTCAAAAATCCATAACTAAATCCAAAAAAATCCAATCTGGGCACATTATACCAATTTGGAAAGCTAAGGATGTCTACTAGAAGAGAAAAATAAGTCTAGATCAGTTCAGTAGCTCCTACACCCCGAAAACTAATGGAACAGTGACGGGGGTCAGATGAGCTCCCTGATGCTGATACAAAACTTCAAACAGTCCAATCTCTCTCTACAGACCTACGATTTAGGTGATTCTAGTTCCTATAAGTCTCTGTGGTTGTCTAGTTTATGTGTATAAAAGTTTACCACATTTAGAATCCATTTGGTCTAAGAATGCCACAGATTTCATTTCTGGTTTATATGAACAGTACATGACCAATTCATTGAATTTTCCCAAATTCAACAATTCACCAAATATTCTCTAGACCTCCAAAAATTACCCACTTTAGCTTTTCAAGAATTTTTCTACAAACTCTAGAGGCATGCCAAATTTCATGGCAAGAGGAGCTCATCTGGTCATACTTTGACGGAGCTCACAAATTTACCGATTTTGGCACCCAAGAGGTCCAAAATGAGTCCAAACGGCCTCCCACACACTCTAGCCACTCATGGACAAGTTTAAAAGCATAAAACTAGGATATATAACAAGTCCATGTGGTCCAAATCAACATACATTCAAATCTCGCTATGCTACGGCCAAATATACACTACTTCATTCATTCAACAAAAGGGGCAAAACCCTCATTTCCATTAATTTGGCTATAAACATAGTTCATACAATATCCTTTCATACATTTACACTTGTTACAACCTTTACATCTCAAAAATAGTGGGCGCATATTCATTTGGCACCACTTTACATCAAAATACATCAAAATATCTAAAATAAGCTACTAACTAGCTAAACATGCTCCTAGGCTCCTTGGTGAGTGCTCGGTTCTCCTTGAGCTCCACCTAGCATATTAAGTTGGGAGGGGAAGGGGTGAGATTCAGGGAATCTCAGTAGCTCATGCACTCAATCAAGTAAGCAATCAAGGCATATAACAAATCAAGGCATGCGAATAAGCACTTAGCTACTCTCAAACAACCTACACACGATGTACATGCTATGGAAATCACAACAATGCCAAAATTGAGCTCTAGGGACTTTTGGTCTAGCCTCACCCGAGTCTAGGGACTTTTGGATGGCTTCACCCAAGTTTAAGGACTTTTGACTTGGCCTCACTCGTTTGAGACTTTTGGCCTTGTCTCACCTATCTCAAGGGACTTTCGGCTTCATCTCACCCATCTCATGGGACTTTCGACACTACCTCACCCGAGCAATTCTCACATTTCAACATACAAGCATATTGGCATCAATGCATCAAAGTAATAGCATATGGCATATTCCACACATTAAGCATATACATAACATACAATGACTATTACAACCAAGAATGCAACAAGAAAGAGTGGAAAGAGAGCTACCTTTGGAGCCAAAGCTAACACAAGCCTTCCCTTTCAAATTCTCTTCTCCCTTCTTAATTTCACACTCACACCTTGATGGAGGTGCTTCACTTGAACCTAAACACAATTAAAGAGCATGGAATTACTCTCTTAATATGGAATCATCAGATCAACTCTCCTACATACCAGAACCTAGAGTTCTCTCTCTCTCTCTAGAATGCCATCAACCCTTTTTTTCTCTCTCTTAAGCTCCCATGGTAGTGGAAACCACATTTTCAAAGAAACACAAAGATTCGAAGGTGTTTTCCACTTTCCCTCTTCTGACCCATGCCCAAAAACCATCCATTTTCACAAACAAAACCGTAGGAAAAGAGGGCAAAGGGAGGGGATCAAAAATCTAAAGAGAAATGGGGGAAATTTCCTTACCTTTCCCTTGCTCTTCCTCCTTCTCTTGATCTCTCTCACTCTCCACGCCTCTTTTCTCTCATTGGGTCGAAGTCTAGGGCAGATATGAGAGAAGAAATGAGTTTGGGCGTTTAATGAAATCTTTTCTCGCTATTTACTCTATTCCGGACTGACCCTCGCTACGGCGAAAATTAACCTTCGCTATAGCGAGCTCGTGTTATCTGGCATCGCTATGGCGAGGTGTAACCTTTGCTATGGCGAGGTGTAACCTTCGCTACGGTGAGCTCGTATTAGTTCCCTTCGCTATGGCGAACTCGTGTCAGTTTCAGACCTCACTCTCGCTATGGCGCGCGCTACGGCGAGCAACTCCCTGATTTTTGTATGGACTACTGCCAGCACTCGCTATAGCTAAAATCTCTTTTTCTATTGTGAACAAGCACTCTCGCTGTAGTGAGACCATTTCTCGCTATTACGAGAGGACTTGGCAGAAATTCTGGATTCCGAAAATTTCCAGCTTTCACTTCCTTTCTTTTCCCTTTTCTTTTCTTTTTCCCTGTTGTTACAGAGGAAACTAACCTTTCAAGGAGACACAAGTAGCGTGCTAGTATTGGGCACCGTCTGTGAGTAAATAACGGATTTCGAAGTGCTTACCGTTAACCCTTACATATTTATGAAATTATGCATTTATATTTAATGATTTAATTAGTTGTCATTTAAACTAATTTTGTCCCCTATAATTTAAATTCCTTGAATAAAAAAAAAATAATAATTGACTAATGATGATGATATATATATATGAATTTAAAATTATATATTAGTGTGTATCATATCTATAGGTGCATGCTATAGTCCTTAAGGGAACCAGGTCATATGTTGTGAAGGGATCTGGGTGGAGAAGGAGCTACCCGTTAGGAGTAGTCACCCAAGAGAAACGGGTAAAGAGTTGCCAACGAGGTGTAGCCGCCCCTAGAAAGTATAAATTATGACGTGTAAGTAAGAAGGGTAGAGAAGGAGCTACCCGTTAGGCGTAGCCACTCGAGTGAAACAGGGAAAGGAGCTGCCAACGAGGTGTAGCCACTACCTTACTTGACCTAGCGATAAACCTTCCTTAAATAATCATATCGAGAGACTTAGGGTCTTAATAGGTATCCTTGCATACAATAAGTCAAGGATTTGCTAATTAGTAAAGTATGATGGTCAATGTATACACTCTTAACTATTTAATTATGACTTTTGATTTGAATTGTGAAATTCTGTTATTTGCTCACTGAGTTTGGCTCATTTTTTTACCTTTAAAATTTTTTTTTTTCAGATAGCGCCTCCGGATCCGATCTGCCTCCCTCATTTTAGGTTCTGAGGCGTTGTGGCGGTAAGCCTATTTTTTGGGAACTGAGGGCTTGGTTATCTTCTTTTTTTATTGTTGTTTATTGTAATGGGTTGATATTCATATTGTAAGTATTTTAGATGTAGGACCAATGGATATAGATTTTGTTTTCCCCTTCCCTATTTTGGTCTTTTTTTGATATCCCGATGATTGGTTAAAGAGAGCGGAGCTCTCCGTTATTGTTTATGTTGGATTCTGGCTATTTGTAAAAATTTGAGATGTCCTATTTTCAGAGGGTACTATGCCGAAATTTCTATAAAAAGGTAAGTGTACAAAGAAAAGAATTATATATATCCAACGAGGTAGGTTTACATTTAATTTATCGCTATTTGGTGTTGAACCTCCCAAAGACCATAATGCAGTATAGCAATTCAAGCCGTAGATAGGAGTTTCGTATGGATTTCCTACGTTGGTCACCCCTTCGTTTTGGACGGGGTGTGACAAGTGGTATCAGAGCCAAAGTTCCTGTGTCCTGTGAAATAAGTGCTCCCTAATGATGCCTTAGTTATTTTATGAACCTGAGCATAGTTATAACTAAGATATCATTAGAAGCCTTATAAGGTGTTAATGATTCCTTTTTTATGTGTAATACCTTAGGAAGCATGGATGTTTGTGAATGTGCATGTCTATGAATGATTAGTTTTTCTTTGTTTTGTTCTAAACTTGTGCCTTGGTTTTTATAGAGCAATGATGCCAGTTGGATCTAGTGCAACTGTAGGAGCAGTTGCAGAAGAGAATGCAGATGAGCCTTCTGTTGAGGCTCCTACCCCACCCCCTAGGGGTTGTGGTAGAGGAGCTAGTGGAGGTCGAGGTAGACATGGAGGGCATAGTGGGCAAGGCAGGGCTGCCCCGGCCCCAGCCCCGGTAGAGAATGTAATAGTAGAAAGACTTATGTCTCCTCAATCGCAATTAGGATCATTAGATACCTTGGTGGCTAGGTTACAAGGGACTGTGGAGGCATTAGCAAATGTAATGCAAGCACAGGGAGCTAGAATTGATCAATTAGTAAGTGTTGTAGCTTCGCAAGCTTAAGCATATGTTTAGCCTACTCTAGTGACACAACCAATACAGAATGAGAGGAGAAATACTGATGACTTGATATCAAGATTCTTGAAGTTGAAACCGCCAATATTTTTTCGGTCTGATAGTCGAAAGGATCCCCAGCTCTTCATGGTGGTGTTGAAGAGGCGTGCCGAGCTCTTAAATGCTTGGGTGAAAAAAAGATAAAATTAGCCACATACCAAATGCAAGATGTGGCTTATACCTGATGTGAGACCTTATTCTGAGGAAGACCTGCAGGATTACCTCCGATGACTTAGGAAGAATTTAGAGAAGCTTTTATGGTTAGATTTTTACCTAAGAGCACCAGAGATGCAATACACCAAGAGTTTGAGACCTTGAGGTAAGTTTTAGGCATGAGTGTCTCTGAATATGATATCCAATACACATAGCTCTCACGTTATGCACCTTATTTGGTCTTTACAAAAAGAGATTGGATTGAGAGATCTGTGGACGGATTGTTACACCCGCTATTTAATGTAGTAGCGGCTCAGGTTGAGCAGTTTTCCTCTTATGCTATGGCAGTTGATTGTGGGGGATAGAAGATAATGCTCTCTTTACAAAAAAAAGGAAAAGGATTGAGGGAAAGCACCAGGCTGTAGGGTACTTGACGGGTGAATCAAGACTTCAAGATCATGGCTAGACATTGACTTTAGTCTCAAAGAAACTTGTGTAGTTTTTAGGTAGTACAGTTAGTCAGCGATCAGATCAGAGTGTCGTTGGACATCATATCCAGCATGGTCCAGTCCAAATGGAGCATGATATCAATCGTTGTCCTACTTGTGGGAAGCTTCACTCTGAGCAATGTTATAAGGCAACAGGTGCCTATTATCTTTGTGGGCAAGTGGGATATTTGAAGAAGAATTGTCCACTCTAGCAGCATGGGTTTAGTCATGGATCGATCTCATCATCTTGCTAGACAGCTTCTATAGCAGTTACACCGATTCAGTCGATTCCCACCCAACCAAGTAAGGGTGGTGTTGGGAGAGGTGCAGGAAACAGGGGGCCAGCCTCTGCGGGAAAAGGATAAGCTCGGGTGTTTGCCTTAACAAGATAGGATGCACATGCCTCCTATGCAGTAGTGACAAGTACCCTCTGAGTCTATTCTTACGATTCTCGTGTATTATTTGACCCTAGTTCTACTTATTCATATACATCTTCTCATTTTGCTAAGCGGGTTGGTAGGGATCTAATTAAATTAGATGATCCTTTTATGGTTGTGACTCTGATTGGTGAATCGTTGTCAGTGGACTATATGTGCTGGTCTTGTGAGGTTCTTACTGAGGGTAAGGAAACCTTAGCAGACTTGGCGATACTAGATATGACTGATTTTGATGTGATTTTGGGTATGGACTAGTTGGCTTCTTGTCACGCCACGTTAGATTATTATTCAAAGGTGATAAGATTTCATACTCCGGGTGAGTCACCCTTTTTGATATAGGGTGATCGTAGTGAAGTACCAACTAATCTTATCTCTTCACTGAGAGCATAGAGGTTGCTAAGAAGAGGGTGCCAAGGATATTTGGCTGTCATTAAGGATGCTGATACACGAACGATAGACCCGCAACAAGTTCCTGTGGTTAGGGAGTTTGCGGATGTGTTCCTAGAAGAGTTACCTGTATTACCACTGGATAGAGAGATTGAAATTCATATTGATGTTGTTGCGGGCACACAACCAATTTCTATACCCCCTTATCGCATGGCACGTTGGAGTTAAAGGAGTTGAAGGCTCAGTTACAGGACTTGTTGGATAAGGGTTTTATCCATCCGAGCGTCTCTCCTTGGGGTGCTCCAGTATTTTTTGTGAAGAAAAAGGATGGGTCTTTTCAATTATGTATTGATTACAGGCAACTTAATAAAGTAACAATTTGCAATAAGTATCTATTACCTCGTATTGATGATCTTTTTGATCAATTGCAAGGTGCGCAGTGTTTTTCCAAGATAAATTTGCGTTCTGGGTACCACCAATTGAAGATAAAGAAGGAAGATATACCGAAGACAGCTTTTAGAACCCGTTATGGTCATTATGAGTTCTTAGTAATGTCCTTCGGGTTAACTAATGTGTCGGCAGCATTCATGGATTTGATGAATCAGATATTTAGACTATTTTTGGATAGATTCGTCATAATATTCATTAATGACATCCTAGTTTATTCAAAAAGTCAAGAAGAGCATGAACAACATTTACGCTTGGTGCTGCAGCGGTTAAAAGAGGAGCAATTATATGCAAAGTTTTCTAAGTGTGAATTCTGGCTAGATCAAGTGGCATTCTTGGGCCATATTGTTTCGAGGGCTGGTATCCAAGTGGATCCAAGTAAGATAGAAGCCGTCCAAAAGTGGCCTAAACCTACCACAGTTACAAAGATTCGCAGCTTTTTAGGTTTGGCTAGGTACTATCGCCATTTTGTAAGAGATTTCTCGAAACTAGCTGCCCCTTTAACTAGATTGATGCAAAAGAAAGTTAAATTTCAGTAGTCAGACGCTTGTGAAGAAAGCTTCCAAAAGTTAAAGAAGTGTTTAACTTCCACCCCAGTCTTAACATTACCATCGGGGATAGGAGGCTATGCTGTGTATTGTGATGCCTCAAGAGTAGGGTTGGGAGGCATTCTTATGCAACATGGACATGTGATAGCCTATGCTTCTAGGCAACTCAAAAGGCATGAGCAGAATTACCCTACTCAGTGGTGGTATTCGCCCTTAAACTTTGACTACATTACCTTTATGATAAGACCTACGAGATCTATACCGATCATAAAAGTCTTAAGTATATCTTTCAGCAAAAAGATCTTAACCTTAGAAAACACAGGTGGATGGAGTTACTCAAGGACTATGATTGCACTATTCTTTATTATCCTGGGAAGGCCAATGTAGTAGCAAACGCCTTAAGTAGAAAGTCAATGGGCAGTTTGGCTCACATTGCAGAAGATAGAAGGCCATTAGTAGAAGAAGTTTACAACTTGGAAAGAGGAGGAACGAAGTTTGAAATTGCAGAATCTGGAGCATTCTTAGCTCATGTGCAAGCTTGTTCATCCCTTATTGAAAGGGTAAAGGTGGCTCAAAGGTTAGATCCCAAGCTGAACAGGATGATGGAAGGAGTAAGAAGTGGCAAAAATAGTGAATTCATGGTAGACTCAGAAGGGGTGCTTAGAGTTAAAGACCAGTTTTGTGTGCCTAACATGGGGGATATAAAGAGAGAAATTTTAGAGGAGGCTCATCATTCAACATATACCATTCATCTGGGATCAACAAAAATGTACCAGGATTTGAAGCAATCTTATTGGTGGGATGGTATGAAGGGAGATATAGCCGACTTTGTTTCTTGTTGCCTAGTGTGTCAACAAGTGAATGCTGAGCATAAAAAACTAGCAGGGTTGTATCAGTGACTAGAAATACTTGAGTGAAAATGGGAGAGAATCACGATGGATTTCATAACAGGTTTACCTCGCACCCTGAAGGGGTATGATTCTATTTGGGTGATTGTGGATAGATTAACTGAGGCAGCACATTTCCTTCCTATTAAGACTACTTTGGCATGGCTAAATATATATAACTCTACTTCAGTGAAATAGTGAGATTGCATGGAGTACCCGTATCTATAATTTCTGATAGAGGCCCTTAATTTACCTCTCATTTTTGGAAGGCTTTTCAAGGGGCTTTGGGTACAAGAGTAAATCTCAGTACTACTTTTCATCTTCAAACCGATGGGCAGTCGGAGAGAACGATACAAATTTTGGAGGATATGTTGAGAGCATGTGTCTTAGACTTTGGTGGTAGTTAGGAGAGTCATCTGCCTTTGGCAGAATTTATATATAATAATAGTTATCAAGCTAGCATTCAAATGACACCATTCGAAGCACTATATGGAAGGCGGTGCAGGTTTCCGATAGGATGGTTTGAAGTTGGTGAAGCCAAATTGTAAGGTCCTGACTTGGTACAAGATGCACTGGATAAAGTACGAGTGATAAGAGAGAGATTGTTGACAGCCCAAAGTCGACAAAAGTCTTACGTGGACTACCGGCGGTGAGACTTAGAATTTACCGTGAGTGATATAGTGTTCTTGAAGGTGTCTCCAATGAAAGGGGTAATGAGGTTTAAAAGGAAGGGAAAGTTGAGTCTGAGATATGTGGGACTATATAAAGTACTAGATAGGGTTGGTAATGTGGCTTATCGTTTAGACCTACCATAGGAGTTAGCAGGAGTACATCCAGTGTTCTACGTATCTATGCTGAGGAACTACTTGTCTGACCCCTCTCACATAATTAAATCTCAAGAAATTGTGTTGGACAGAGGGTTGATGTATAGGGAAGAACCTATTAAAATTGTAGATAAGCAGGTAAGGAAGCTTTGCTCTAGGGATGTAGCAATGGTTAAGGTAGTCTGGAGCAACCATGCGCAGGAAGAGGCCACCTGGGAACTAAAAAGTGAGATGTGGACCAAATACCCTCACTTGTTCGAGTTTTAAGGTTAGAACTTGATATTTAAATTCAGGGACTGAATTTTTTTAAGGGGAAGGAATGTAATGACCAGATAAAAAAAAAACAAGGGGGGTTTTTATATTTTCTATGTATGTATATTATTTCTCTTGAGCCCTCATTCTTCCCATTTACCTTTCCCTTCTGCCTACTATTCATTCTTCTTTCTCTGTGTGTTCGAAGCCCTTCCCCTGAGTTGTCGTCGTCTCTTCCCCACCGGAGGGCCATCACCAGCGTCGTGTAGCTTCTCCTAAGCTTCCCTACTGCTGGTTCGAGCACAGTGACGTGAGGAGGGGAGCTCGCAGTGTCGTCAGTTCAGGTGAGCTACCTCCCATTTCTCGCACACCTTTCCCTCATTTTTGTTGCTATGTTCTTCTTTAAACCCATTACTTTTGGCTATTCCTTCCATTTTCGGTCCATCCTAGCTCTTAAGAATGAGAAGGATAATGAGATCCTTCCTTTTAGCTTGGCTGGCCGATGGAGGGTAAAGAAAGAGGATTTTATTTTGGGGCTTTCTAACTATATGGGATATGCATAAATCCTTAATTTTTTTACTCTCTTAGAATGATATATGAACTTAAAGGATGAAATAGGATTTATATGGAAGGATTTAAGTCAAGAGTTGTTGTAGCGTGTGAGTATGGTTTAGAGAATAAAAGAGTTATTTTGATAGCTATTATGGAATTATATGAATGTAAGAGTGATCATTGTGAACCTATGTGGTGATTTGGTGAGTTTATGTATTATTAGGAAGTTCTATGAACATTGGCAGTGGAAGAAACTAACCTTTTAAGGAGAAACAAGTAGCGTGCTAGTATTGGGTACCGTCTGTGAGTAAATAACGGATTTTGAAGCGCTTACCATTAACCTTTACATATTTATGAAATTATGCATTTATATTTAATGATTTAATTAGTTATCATTTAAACTAATTTTATCCCCTATAATTTAAATTCCTTGAATAAATAATAATAATAATAATAATTGACTAATGATGATATATATATATATATGAATTTAAAATTATGGATTAGTGTGTATCATATCTATAGGTGCATGCTATAGTCCTTAAGGGAACCAGGTCATATGTTGTGAAGGGATCTAGGTGGAGAAGGAGCTACCCGTTAAGAGTAGCCACCCAAGAGAAATAGGTAAGGAGTTGCCAACGAGGTGTAGCTGCCCTTAGAAAGTATAAATTATGACGTGTAAGTAAGAAGGGTAGAGAAGGAGCTACCTGTTAGGTATAGCCACTCGAGTGAAACGGGGAAATGAGCTGCCAACGAGGTGTAGCCGCTACCTTACTTGACCTAGCGATAAACCTTCCTTAAATAATCATATCGAGAGACTTAGGGTCTTAATGGGTATCCTTGCATACAATAAGTCGAGGATTTGCTAATTAGTAAAGTATGATGGTCAATGTATACACTCTTAACTCTTTAGTTATGACCTTTGATTTGAATTGTGAAATTCTGTTATTTGCTCATTGAGTTTGGCTCACTCCTTTAACTTCTAAATATTTTTTTTTCAGATAGCGCCACTGGATCCGATCCGCCTCCCTCATCTTAGGTTCCAAGGCGTTGTGGTGGTGAGCCTCCTTTTTGGGAACTGGGGGCTTGGTTATCTTCTTTTTGTTGTTGTTGTTTGTTATAATGGGTTGATATTCATATTGCAAGTATTTTAGATGTAAGACCAATAGATATAGATTTTGTTTTCCCCTTCCTTATTTTGGTCTTTGTTTGATGTCCCGATGATTGGTTAAAGAGAGTGGAGCTCTCTATTGTTATTTATGTTGGATTTTGGCTATTTGTAGAAATTTGAGATGTCCTATTTTCAGGAGGCACTCTGCCGAATTTTTACAAAAAGCTAAGTGTACAAAGAAAATAATTATATATATCCAACGCGGTGGGTTTACATTTAATTTATCGCTATTTGGTGTAGAACCTCCCAAAAACCATCGAATTAGTGCAGAAGAGCAATTCAAGCTGTCGATAGGAGTTTCATATGGATTTCTTGCATTGGTCACCCTTTCTTTTTGGACGGGGCATGACAAATATATATTAGTTATGTGTCCTTTTTATTTATGACACAATTTGCTGATTGTCATTTTGACGAAACAATTTTTTCAACATTAGAGAAAGATAATAAGTAGTTACGAAAAGAAATTGCATAAAATGTGTAACATTTGATTTTTGTAAAAATGACAAAAACAAGCTAGTTATAAGAGAGACTCCTTTAAAACGAATGAGTTGTGGCCAAATAAAATTGAGAAAAAAATCTAAATAATAGAAAATGAGGATCCAAGGCTTAGATCGCCCAAAAACTAGGGCCGGAGTAGCTAAATAAAATCATGTGAAAGGTAGTGGCATTTTCATAATTTTGGGCATTTTTTAGAAAACTCAAAGAAAGAATTTTTAAATGGAAAAATTAAGTTTCTCGGGGTTGTCAGATGCCCTAAAAACTATAAGAACTCTTAGAATAGTTCAAACCTTTTTAGTTTATGTTTTAGAATGTTAGTTGATCTAAACTTTGATCAGTTTGTTTGGGAAAGTTTTAAATCTAATTGGTGAAACCAAAGGTATTTTAAAAGTTAGTGGACCTAAATTTTATGATAGAAAAGACAGTTTTAAAAAAGAAGTTGAAATATGCCTTAAAGGAAAGAACCAAGAAAGGAGAACAAAATTGAAATTTTAAAAAAGCTTTGAATGAATCCCTTGCTATAAATACCCTATGTCCTCCCTTCTCCTTCATTCTAACTGACCTAATTTCTACCTAAAACTAGGGGAGAGACCAACAAAGAAGGGTGTATAAAAGGAAGAGAAAAAGGGGAGGAAAAGTCGAGGAAAAAGGTAAGAAATCTTTGGTTTTTCATGCTCATTCCTTTAACAAACTTGTTCTCCTTTTTCTCCTCTCTTTTCCTATAGTTTTAATGCATGATTTGGGACTGTTTTGAGACTTATTCAGAATGAGGAAGTTAGAAATTGAAGGAGAAGCTTATAGCAAAAGGAAGAGCTCTTGAAAAGGCTAAGAAATAAAGTAAACTTCATGGCTTTTCTTACTTCCTTTTCCTTGTTTCCTTCATGGGTGTTTTTTGGCCAAGCATAGAACACATAAGAAGGAGTGAGTTTTGACCTAAACCAAGCAAGAAACTTGGGTTTTTGAGTGTGAGAAATAAGTATACGCAAAGAAATTCTAAAAAGAAGCATTAGAAAATGAGCTGCCAAAACCTAGGGATTTTGTTGCACTTTGATATATATGAAACTTCTTAGTGGTAATTGTAGTTGTTTAAGAATATGTATGGGTTCTTGAGACAACTAGAAAGCCTCATATATGCCAGCTCCCTAGGAAAAATTTACAAAATCCATAGGTCCTCTTCCTTGTGCATAGTCTCGGCCAAGACCACCAAGAGCACCTAGAGAGAGTTTTAAATTTTTCTAAAGCTAGAAAGGGACTAAGTATGATAGAAGAATATCAAAAGAAGCCTTGGAATAAATTTAGAAACCTTGGGTTGTAAGATGAAGGTATAGGTTCCATTTTAAGACTTAAAGAAGTAACTTGTATCTAGGCTCTTGGGAATGAAATTATGATGACTCCAAGGAGTCTAAATGGAGTCAAGAGACTTAGATAGAGGGAGAAAATGGAGCCAAGAGTATGAATTTTAATAGTTGCTTCAGTAGGTCTTGTATGGAACCATAATGGAGTTATATAAGAAAGTGAGCTTACATAGAGTGTATGATGTTAGAACTTGCTTCAATGATATAATTGTGTCCCATTTGACGTATTTAAGCCAAAGGAATCAAGCTCTACCTAATTGCAAGTGTTTGGCTGAGAAAGGGGAAGAATAACCAAATAGAAAAGTGTGTGAAGTTTGTTTCAAGATAGCTCTTTTAACCTTTCTCACATGCATAGCTTGGATATTTACTTATTTTTGAGTGCTTGTGTGAATGTTTGAACTATGAAATGTATTTCTAGCCATTGCTTACATGTATGGTACCATTATGTTTCTTGAAAAATATTTATGCATGCAATATGGCTTGAATAGGTTTGGTGATGCTAAAAGTCCCTAGAAATGAGTGAAATAAAGCCAAAAGTTTCAAGAAAAGTGAGGATAAGTTAAAAGTCCCTTGAAAATGGGTGAGGCAAATCTAAAAGTTTCAAAGAAGTGGGTGAGGCTAAACTAATGCCTTTGAGAGCTTATATTTGCTATGTATGAATTTATGTACCAAAGAAAATGCTTTATGTATGCTCACTAATAGCTTGAGTTTCATATATGCATTTTTTGACATGTATATGCATCCATTATGTATGTTTGAAATGGTTAAGAGTTATTAAAATTCTTTGAATCTTACTCTTCCCTTGCATATGCCTAATCATATTTAGGTGAGCTAAGTAGACCAAGAAATGAAGGCCAATAACTTTGAAGACTAAGACTTTGATAATGGATTAGTTAAATAGGCATTTTAATGACATATTGATGTCAAAATATGTAACTATGTGTTGTATATATGATGTAGACCTTTGAGCAAGTCCAAATATATGTAAATATGATGTATGTATCAATGTGGAAACCAAATGAATGAATGCATGAGTTTTTGCCACGTATATGCTATGATGGGCATGTGTATAAATGTAAGTGGCAAGGTGAGAATGATATCTATGATGTTTTGAACCAGTTGACATGCTTCCTTAGGCTATGCTTATGCTTTTGGACATGCTCAAGTGGTTGTGGAAAGGTAAGAAAAACATTTGGTACTTTAAAAACTCACTTTGAACTTCAAATGTGACTAATTTGTGTACTGAACCAAATTCTGACCAAATGTATGAGTTTTTACATGAAATGTGGCCAGTAAGTAGGCCTCATCTAGATATTTTCATAAAGTTAAAGAGTACTTAATTTGGAGTTCTAGAGAATTTATTATGATTTTTCAAAATTGACTAAATTATATAAAAATGGTATGTGCACTGTTTATACGGTCAGTTTGTTTCTTTATGTCACGCATGGGACAAATAAAGTCCAATGCTCATGATATTTTAGAGGAAAAAACTAGATATCATAAGCTTTTCATAACCACTAAGATCACCTCATTTGAATTTTTGTAGAGGGAGAACCAAAATTTTAAATTTACAGGTCCGGGAGTTATTTGAGAAATGACCTAAATTACTTTTCTATTGTTTTCCACAGGCTAAATGCTATAGTCTTGGCCTAGAATTATTTTTAGTCATTAGTTAAAATCTAAAGCTTTCCAGAAAGCTACTTATATACATGATTTTTTTAGAATTAGTTATGAATTTTCAAAATTCACACCAGAAAGCTATGATAACAAACTCGAAAGCAACTTCCTATTTTTCTGGTGCATGGGTCCAAACCCAAAATGTATGAGATGAATTGAGATGTTTATGATATGTATAGATATGTTATGGATAGAAAATGATGTGGATGAGTTCACATAGTCCCTAAAGCTATAAAGGATGTATATGACTTTCCAACTATGCAAATTCTTATGGATGAAAATGCATGTTCCCTTGCAAATATGCACCAATATACCAAATATATGTTGGAATAGCCTATGTGACCATTGTTTAAGGGCTAAAAGGTTAAGGTATTACAAAATATGTTATCAATATCTTGTCTAAATTCTTGTATAAAGCAATGTAAGCTAGAAGCTCAAAAAATAATGCATTTACAAAATATTTCAAACGAACTACCAGATACATTTACTAACTTAAAGAAAGTTAACAAATCTTATATACTATTTGAAATGCTCTAATTCGAATTGATGTCCTAATAGGACAATCTATTAGTGCAAATGGAAGTAAATCATACTTGAAGTATAATAGACCAATTAATTCCAAAAATAAAATCTTCGAAAAAAAAATAAACAAATGATCAAGATTGTTATATTAAGAAGGCAGGTATTCAATAAGAGATCCATGATATAACTAATCATATAACTTTAAAAGAGGTTTAGGTACTTGAGAATAATAAAGAGATCTCGATAAGTTATATTACCATAGGAAAAAGATGGGACTAAAAAATATAGTTGTCAATGTTTTTTTCATATAATATTTTTGTTTAAATGATACAACAAAATAAGGATCTTGAGTCTAAATCTATTAATAATACAACAAAAATGAGGATCTTGAATCTAAATTGGTTAAAGAATGTAGACCTAAAGATGATTGGCCAAAATTGAAAGACATAATTTAGGCAAAATTAAATTTGCTTTCAAAATGTGCAGTTGTTGGACTAGCAGTCTAAGCATATGAAGATGTAAAGTTGATAAGGTACAAATAGGTATTTGTATGAAAATGAAAAGAGAAAAAGGAAGCCATTAGATAAGCACAATTGAAAGCACAAAAGTTTTTGCAAAGGCCTATTATTAATTATGATGAAACATATTCTCTGATGCAATCACTTTTAGATATCCTATTAGTTTAGTAGTATTTGAAAAATGTGATATTCTTCTAATGGATGTTGTTATGCTCTATTTATATTGTTCACTAGATAGTGAAATTTACATAAAAATCCTTAAAGGATTTAAAATGCCAGAAATATGTAAAGAATCTTGGAAAAATTGTTCAATATATTTACATAAATATTTATATGAATTAAAACAATATAGGCATATATGATATAATTATCCAAGTGAATATTTATTGAAAGAAGGTTATAAAAATGATCTAACTTGCTTATATATTTTTTTAAATATTAGTGAAGCTTTTGAGAAGTTTCAAAAAGTAGTTGATTATTTGAAGAAAGAATTTGAGATGAAAGATGTTAGAAAAAAAAGCTCTGTCTCGGCTTGTTGACCAAGTGTTTAACAAATAAAATTCTTTTTTTATTAATTAGCTTATATTGAAAAGATCTTAAAGTAGTTATATATGGATAAAGTACATCCACTAAGTATCTTAATGGTTGTAAGATTGCTAAATGTGAATAAAAACTTTTTTTGTCCTTGAGAGAATGATGAAGAACTTTTTAGTTTAAAAGTATCATATGTTAGTGCTATAGGATGATTAATGTATCTTGCTAATAGTGTGGGACTTGATACTGCATTTTGTTGCAAGATTATTAATAAGATGCTTTTTTTTCCAACAAAAAGATATTGAAATGGAGTTAAGCATTTATTATGATATCTTTGAAGAACCATTGATATGGGGTTATTTCGTTCAAATGAATTTAGATCAAAACTAATTGGCTATATAGATATAGGATACTTATATGATCCATACAATGCTTGATCTTAAACAAATTGTTTATTCACATGTGAGGATACTATTATATCGTGGCGCTTTGTAAAACAAATTTTAACTGTTACTTTTTCAAATCATATAGAAATAATTACCATATATGAGGCAATTTGAGGATGTATTTGGCTAAGATTAATGACTCAATATATTTAATAGATGTGTGGTTTTCCTTTATAAAAAAAAAATTCCATAGACACTATATAAAAATAATGAATCATGCATAACTTACTTAAAAGGAAGGTACATTAAAGAAGATATAATGAAACATATTTTACTGAATTTTTTTTTTTACTCATGATCTTTAAAAGAATAATAATATAGATGTTCAATAGATTCATTCATGCAATAATCTGGCAAACTATTACATTTTATAACTTGGTGTATGGTATTAGGATGTGATGATTCAAAGACAAAGTGACATTGTCATTAGGGGAAGTAAAAGACATGCTATACTTTTTTTTTCCTTAATTAAAGTATTGTGCTACTGGGTTTTGTTGGTAAGATTTTTAGTGAGACATTTGACAATAGATATTATAAATATTATGTGCTCTTTCTATCATAGCATATTCTATTTAGTCATTCTCATATCATTTATTTTCAAATGAAATACAAATATAATTGTAGCACAACTTTAGCAGTAATTTATAGACTTTTTATATGTCAAATGAACCTCTAAGGATCAAAATTAAATTTTTTTTTCCATTTTAAACCATAATCTCCATACACACATTTGTTTTGACCCATATGATCATCATTCCAATCCTATTTGCATAAAGGAGTTATATAGCCAAATTTGACCTAAAAGGGTCCTAAATATTTATGTAAATTTGATGACTACAAAAAACTCATAATTTGAACTTATTGCTGTAAAAATTTCATGCTAAAATAAATTTATTTGACTCCTTAAAAATTTACAAAATTTGAAAGTTATGTAGAGTGAACAATAACTACATAATTTAACTTTTTAAGACGAAATTAAAAAATTTGTCAAATGTTCTATAAAGCTTGAAAAAAAAATATCAACTTTTGCTTGTTGGAAAGTTCTATATGTCCTTTTAAGTGTTTGCCAAGTTTCAATCTCAAACTAAGTTATTAAGGCTGTCAAGGGTAAGGTTGCATTTTATGGCACATTTGGATCAATTTTTAGTTTTAAAGTAGCCCATTTGGACCTTAATGTAACACCTTAATCTACTACCGCTATCTAGCCTCTCACTAGGCTCGGTTCCATATGATTTCCAAACACTTAATATGTAATATTTTTGTTTGAGCAAATTTTAATCTATTCGTACTTCATTTTCATAAGAACTAATATATGAAATATGACTAGCTACTAAAAATCACTATCTTACATCTGATAAGGTAGTGGAACCCCTAGTATATAATGTAGCAAATCATGTTCTATTTACAAATTTTTGCATCAAGGTAATATATATACATAATCCTAAGCTTGTGCATGAAAAGCTATTACCACTCACCATCATATACATCAGTCTCAGCTCATACATGAAGGTTGTACATCTCATCATATAATATCTCAAAGTTGGTTACTAATTTGTCTTATGACATACATCACTATTACATACATATCAAAAGCTCCTATTAAATGTCCTAATGCTCTTAAGTCTTGTCCCATTCTTTTTCTTTGCTTATATTACTTGTCATGGTCAGCGAAAGGTAAAAAAGGTGAGATTTTTGGAAGAATCTTAGTAGTTAGACTCATTCCAAATCAATGCACACAATGAATGCATATGAGAAAATGCAAGCATGTCGGTCATATATATCAAGTAATTCAAACATGAAAATTGGCATAAAAATTTATTAATTATCTATCCATGGCATGAAAACATGCACGCTAGCCCCAACTATAGGCTAGAGAAGAATTACTGCACTCAATTTTCTGCCATCTTATACTAAGAGTCAAACTTAACTCATATATGTATAAAAAGTAATGTTAAACGCCAATTCAAAACATAACTTTTGCAATTATTAAAAAATCAAACATATAAGCATCTCAACTCATATATATACCCAAATGTACACAAGATAGGAAGAGATAGCTATCTTGTGAAGCTAGGACCCTTGATGTACCATTAACCTACTTGATCCTTCTCTTTTCTTTAGTCTTTTTCTGGTTGGCATCCACATAATGAGGAAGTTCTCTAGCTTGGCCTAAATACATTAATTCACAATGCAAAGAAACTTGTTAGGATTTATTCTAACTCATAGTGCTATCATATAAGTCTATTAGAACTTAAAATGCAAAATTGAACTACTTTATGTCCCTTGAATAGTAACTCTTATAATTCAATTTCTAAGCTTCAATATCTCACTTGCTAGAATAACTTTTATGGAACTCATTAGAGTCGTTATATGCAAGTTAAAATAAGCCTAATATCAAAGTGTTTCATTAGACCCTTTTAAACCCTAAATTTTTACATGTCAAACCAGGGCTTCTAAATTCATCCCATTGGTCCTATTAGTGTTCATTACTCATATTTGGACCACCTATAACCTTATAATCCATGAAATACTCCCCTAGGTGCTTCTTCCACCTCTTGACTGAGACATGCACACTTTGTCCCTAAACAGAGTTTTTGTCATTTCCATGGAGAATTTGATATATATGGAATATCCTTGACCCTTTTCTAGTTAAATTTTGCTTTTAGATGATTCAAAACATCTTCCTAAGGTTTTACACTTTTCACAATTCATTTAGAACTTTAAGTGACCCTAAATTGCTTTCTATAGCTTTTTAGGTTGCTTTTTTTTTTTTTTGCATAATCTTAATCTTCTCACATCTAAACCCTTGTTCTTATCAAGTTTTTCATTAAACATAAGCTCTCTCCTTTGCCTCTCTCTTTAACTGAATTGAAGAAGAAGAAGATGTTCAAGAGAATAACAAATTTTTAACTTATCATACCTTATTTGAAAGCTTATTGAATGGTGATTTTTATGCTACAATTAGTTACTCCAAATTTTCTCTTTCTCTTAAGTGGTCAGCCACAAATATTCTCCATTCAAAAAACCAAAACTATCATTAGAAAGTACTTGAAGAGGAGAAGAAGGTTTCTAACTAGTATGAGATGAAATTGTGCATGATTCCTTACCCTATCTTGCTTCTTTTTTCTTCTCTTTCCTCCTTCCTTTTCACGTCTTCTACTTGCTAGTTTAGTCTAGATTAAGTCTCTAACATCTAGCCTAAACTGAACTAGAATTCCACAAGATGACAAAAGAAGGCCTCAGAATAAAATAGATTAAGGCCAAGTAAGGATAGAATAATAAGGATAGAATAATATTTAGAGCACCTAAAAATCAGGGCAAGAGATCTTGGATGGCCCAAAATTGGAGCCAAAATAGCTAACGGAATAAACTAAAAAGGTAGCTACAAAATTGTAATTTTAGGTAACTTCTTAAAAACTTAAAGAAGAAAGTTTTAAATAGTAAAATTAATCTCACTAGAGTTTTTAGAGGCCCTAAAAATAATAGAAACTATCGAAAATACCAAAACCTTTCTGACATACATTTTAGGATGTTAGTTGACCTAAACGTTGACTAAATAATTCATGATGGCTCAAAACCTCATAAATTTGGAAGTAAATATTTTTAATAAATTAAAGGACCTAAATTTTCATTTGAAAAATATAATTCTAAAAATGATCTAAAATGAGTTCGAATGGAGCAGTTGAAATTGTAGGATGTAATTGATATTTTTGCAATTGTTATAAAAACATCCCTTTCAACTTATATAGTAGCCACGTCCCATCACCCTCATAATCGACCTAAACTAGCTCTAAAATAGACTAAAAAGCACACACAAAAGGAGGGAAAAGGAGGAGGAGGAGGAGGAGGAAGAGAAGAAAGCCAAGATTAAGTAAGGAATCATGTACTTTTTCATGGTATATCTTTGAAAAATCTTCTTCCCCTCTCTAAACCCTCTCTCTTGGTGGTTTTAGCTTCTTGAAAGGAGTGTTGTTATGGCTGAACTTTGGAGGAGGGAGAGAGTTTGAAGAAACCAATACCACCACAAGAATTTCCATAGAACAAATATTTAAAAAGGTACGTGTCTTGATGGATTACTTGATTCTCCTTGCCTTTCCTTACCTTCTTATGTTTGGCCAGCCCTAGAAAGAATTAAGGGAAGATAGATTTCAACCAAAGCAGAATGGGAACAAGGGTTTTGAGGCATGGGGAATTAGATTATACAATTGTAATTAATTAAAAAGCTTTAGGAAGCAAGATAGTGTAATTAGGATTTCAACTACACCTTAAGAGCTTTGGAACCCTAGGAGGGTATTTCAAGCTATATTTTACCATAATTAAGTTAGAGAGAAGCAAGGAAATTTCCATATGGGCTAAAATTTCAAGAGAAAACTCTCATGGGCCTTTAAGCATGTGTAGGTTTCACCAAGAGAGATTTTTGGTACCTAGCGAGTGTTTTCTTAAGTTTTAATTAAGAGACTTAGATATGATGAATAAATAATTATAAAACCATTAAATTGAATTTAGAGGCTTTAAATTGGAAATTGAATTTTTAAGGCCTAAATAAGGTTAAAAAACAAGTTGTTCTTAAATCCCTCTAACTAAACATATGATGATTCAAATGAGTTTTCTTAGCACTATATGACTCGTAGCAAGCAAATGGGCCTTTAAGCATGTGTAGGTTTCACCAAGAGAGATTTTTGGTACCTAGCGAGTGTTTTCTTAAGTTTTAATTAAGAGACTTAGATATGATGAATAAATAATTATAAAACCATTAAATTGAATTTAGAGGCTTTAAATTGGAAATTGAATTTTTAAGGCCTAAATAAGGTTAAAAAACAAGTTGTTCTTAAATCCCTCTAACTAAACATATGATGATTCAAATGAGTTTTCTTAGCACTATATGACTCGTAGCAAGCAAGAGTTTGGAGTTTAGAAAGTAAAAACCAATGGTTGCTTCTTATTGGACCCAAAGTAACCTTAAATTCCATATTAGGCTTTAATAGCATGAAGTGTTAGTAATGAGACTTAATATAGATTCAAATGGATTACTTTGCCTTATGGGTTGATATTTGTAGGCCAATCTAGTCCAAAGTTACCCAATTGCGAGTGTCGAGCTAAGAAGAACCAAGATAAGTAAACTAAGAAATGGGTTAGTGGCATCTTAAGCTTTTACAAGCTTTATTTCCATTTCTTGCATATATGCTTCATTGAGTTGACATACTTGTATGTGTTGTTGTTTGATGCCTTCATAAAATATGTTTTGTTATGTTTTCCAAAATGAGCTTTATGTGTATGAGATGGCTATGTGACGACTCCTAGCTCCCTAAGACTCAGAATTGAGCACAATAATTCTTCCTTGACCCCGGGTTAAATTTAGTTGAGCCTAACTAGTTTATGTTGATTCTATGGCTTGACAATGAATGAGTTTTTATGCTAAAAGTTGCATTTGAAATATATGAGGCATATAAGCAACATTCTTACACCACATGCATTGCATTTTCTCATAGTATTCATCTATGTATTGATTGGTTGAGATTGACTACTGAGATTTTTCCTGAAATCTCACTCATATATTCCCACTAACTATTTTAGGATCACCAAGCAAAGGAAAGGAAGTTGAAAGAAGTTAGACACTAAAAATGATATATTAGAAGTATGAAATGTACTAAATTTTGATAAATGTATTAGTATGGTATGAATGGCACATCCTTTGTATCATTGATGAATTATAATGTAAAATGATGTATATTATCATATCTAGTGATGGAACCAAGTGTATGAACATGAGAGTATGCCTACTAGTTGTTTTGATGTATGAAATGGCTATTAGATCCTAAATTAACCTATGTAATGTAATGGTATCTATATGTAATCTGGGGTGTAAGGCGGTCATACTTTTATGCAAGCCCTATTTTATGTATTTGACCTTATAGATTACATTCCTAGGGCGATTAAAATTTGCTCAAAGTAGAAGAGTGCAATTTAGTAACGATCTAGGTCACTTTTAGACCCAAAATTAGTTTTAAAAGTCTTAAATTGTATCTCCATCACAGATAGCCCAAATTGGGGATGCAATTAGATCTTGTATAGAGCTTTCTAATAAGCTAAGAATAAGAATTTTCAAAGCTTTACAAGATATTTTATGAATTTTTAAAGTTTAGAAAACTATGCAAAAGTCTCGGGCACTGTTCACACTGTCTAGTTCTAGCTTTTTTTATGTATTTGAGGGGTCAAATGAACTCAATTGCTCATGAAATTTTATGGACATAAAGTTCATATGCCAAGCTTTCTATAGACACTTAATTTGCGTGAATCAGAGTTATGTAACCCGAATTATGAATTTTCAAAGTTTGATGTACAATATGGAATTTAGTGCCAATTCAGGCTAGAGTGACTCCATGGGTTTCCAATGAGTGTTTTATGATCAATGGACCGAAACAAATTTATTTAGGACAAATATGAATAAAGGAAAAGAAAGAATCGAAATTGGACTCCTATAACTTATTTTCATATGTAAACAGGCCAATTTTTGTTGATAAAGGTATATTTTCAGTTATGGATTTTTTGTTTAAGTCTAGGAATAGGGTAAAAGGTTGAAATGAAGCTAGGTATGACAAAGTTAGTTCTAAGGAAGAGAAAAGGGCTGGCATGTTATAACATAAAGGAAGATGTTTTAGAACCTTTTCAAAATTTTATTTACGTCCCTACATTTTAAACTTTTCGTTTAAGTTTATTTTAAATCTTTTTTGAAAATGTCTTTTTCGTACTAAAATTTAGGCTCTCTATCTTATTAAAAATATTTGCTTTGAAATTTCTGATATAAAACATACACCATTAGGGATTTAACTATTTTAACCTCATTTAGTTAATTTACTAATCTTATTATATCATCTTGTGACAAGGGATATAAATATCTTATATTAAATCTTATTATATTTAAATCCCTTATTTTTCTTTATTTTTTGGTTTGATTGGTTCCCTTTTCTTACTATTTTTATAGTTTTCCCTTTTTTTTAGCTTTTTCTTTTCATTTTACTTAGACCTATGGTCTTTCATTATCATGTCAATTAAATTTTCTTTTAATATCTAGAAATTATTAAAAATACTAGTCAAGACACTTTCCTTCACTAGGGTTTTATACCACTAGATTTTTTTTAATAAAATTTTAACAAAATACATTATTTGTAAATGGACGAGGAGTGTTTTAAATGATGCTCATAACACCTAAAGGATGACTCTCTAATATTCCTTCTCATGTTTAATGACATATACCTTGTAACTCTTAGAAGATTTCTATTGTATAATTATGTAGATTAATTTTCTTATTAATGTTATTGTAACTCATAAATCTCTTTTTATGGTTGAAGGTCTAGGCTATATACAAGCTTTGAAGGATTTAACTGAATAAGAATGACCTTCTCTTTTCCCCTCTTAATTTTTTCTCTTGCTTTTGTTGTATTTCTTATATTTTCATGAGTTTTACAACACTTTTCAAGTACTCAATAATAATTTACTTATATAGATAGATGAAATTTGTCAATTAAATAATTAATTAAAACAATATGCCCATACAAATTGATTGAAGATATGTGAACGGTTGAACAAAACAGGCACAATTTAAAAGGCATCATCTTTATCTAATCAAAACTAAACATGCACATCAAGACAAATGAAAGTTGTGAAAAGAAATAATACATTTAAAACAGTTAATAAGGTTAAAAATTTAAGAGTTTCAAATCCTCATAATTTTTTTCATTCATAATGAAATCATTTTGTACTACATAATGAATATTAATGTACCAAACAGAGTGTCTCCTAACATTCTAGATAGCAAAATGGGAATTTACCAAACAGCTCTTAAATGTTTAGTGTGATGTCCATCTAATGTGGGTAAATGGGAGTTGACTGCCAGAATATCATGCGCCTGAGAATTCCATATCTGTATATTTTTAGCATCCTATCCCTTAAAAAAGAAAACACAAACACACGCACACGAAAAATCCATGATACTAAAATTTACTCTTTCAAAAACTTGGCTATCTGCTTTAAAGATACGTATACACAAGTTTCCAATCTCATTTACATGAGCTGCGCACCTATTGTAAACAAAGGAAAGTAGAGATAACAAAATGACAAAAAGAGAAATTACCATCCCACACTCTATTGTCTTGTCATTTCTTTAAGCACATCATAAAAGAGGGAATGAACACACATTTAAAGATAATCAATACCTTATAATAAAGAGTATCATCATTGTGATAAGTTACACATTTGACTAATCCAAGGATCACCTACTTAATTCTTCGATAATGAATATAGTCATCCTCTCATGCACGTGTGAATGCTAGCATGATCAATTGTCTTGTATTTTAATGTCTCATACCGTGAGACAGAGAATTGATGATGTCAAAATACAGTAGAGAGGAAGGAAATACTTCTAAAAACGAAAATTACATTTTTTTCAAATTACTTTTCCCACTTGTCTGAGCAAAACAAATGGAGAATCTTGTTTCTAGATGCCAAGCTAATTAAATATAAAACCCTCTGGAGAATGATGCATGCTTGTACAACAATTATTCAATATTCTTTTCTTTTTTTAACAAGCAACAAAAAAAATGAAATATAGGGCTTTTTTAAAGATTTTGTTTAAGAAATGATTATCTATTGATGCCCCTTTGCGCTTGTGACCTCATGCTTCAGTGAGGTAAATGCAAAATTCCCTGAAAATATTGCCTCTTTATCTGCCATCCAAATTCCATGACTCAGTAAACTAAAACTAGGCAAAACAGATACATCAAAAAAAAATTCATGAAAGAACCAGAAAAAGATATTACAATAATATCATCATATCCGAAAAGACCTTTGCTGTTTTTTCATAAACATAACTTTCTTGTATTTTAACAGCAGACCGAGTGACATGTAGGAAGCACAATGTGATGAGTTCAAAAATAATTTTGTTTTTAGGGTAAGTCACAAGTGACATGCAGGGTGCATAATGTCATGACAAGAGTTTACTATAGTTTTACATATTTCCCAACCAAAGGATATTTGGTATTTGGTAGCCAGGAAAGAACACTGCATGTGGGGAACAGTTAATCTCTGTTTAGATTGAGGAGAATGAAGAAGGAAAGGCAAGTAAAGGTTTGATTTATATCTAAAGCAGGGGAAATGTCTAAATCAAACTTCCCATTCCCTTCTCTTCCACTCTTCCATTAGCAAAAAGTTTAAACAATACTCCTCGCTATCTGTATCTTGCCAGCCCATTTTTGGGCACATTTTCAAGTGAGAACTCTGCAGAGGGATAGGGAGCCATTGAACTCCCTAGTACATCACTTTTCGACATATCTAATACAACAAATAGAAACAGTTATTGCATACAAGGACATGGGATAACAGATAGCATTTACCTGTCAAAGAGAGACAGCTTACTTCTCGACGAACATACCTGGCTAGTGCCTATAGAAAAACTCGAGATTCAGTTGCAATCTATTACCCATATAAATGGAAAATATAAAAAAGACAAGAAACTAGAAGTATCAGGTAAATGATTGAAAATGGATGCAAAGGAAACAAGAAGAAACCAAATGTCGCCATGGACTTCAATATGCTGAAAAATGGAATTTGTGAAACAATGCTAGAGAAAGTGGTCAATTGGCAATCTATGCAAAAGACAGGCAGCTCTAAATAAAACAAGCCCCTCCCTCATTGTGTCTTATTCATTTTCTGAAAAGTGATCACTACATGCTCCCCACTCTGGTAAAGAAACTTTAAAGGTAATATTTCTAAAATTGGCAGCCATTTTAAAATCCTGCCATTCTCACAGGTTATCTGTTACACATATACAAAGAAAAATTTTACATCATGTTGAAGAAATACCTGCACTGACCGCAATGCGGCAGCATCTAGTGTTGAAGAACCATCATCAGAAAATATATTCCTGAAGCCAAAAACACAAAGACAGATTGTGTTATATGGAACTGCATTCTCAGTGATTAACATCCAAAACATAGAAGTGGAGAATAGGGTTGGGATCAAAAGCTACCTCCATATCACATCAGAGAAATCATTTGGTTTAGCTTCGGGAAGCAAGGCTGCATCATAAGCAACAATATTCCCATAGAAAATTTTCTCCAGATCCTTCATCCACCTAGTCAACAATAGGTTAACCTGCCATTTAAAAATAAATGATCAGATATGGAGCTCAATAAACTATAAAGTCTATTTGCATGGTAATACATGCAATACCAATCCCTCCAAGCCCCCATTCTCATTTATGCATTATAAGAAACAAGTTTGAAAATGGAAAATGCATGTATATATCATTCCACTGTCTCATCATCTGAAAAATTGAATACCAAAATTTGTACACCAACATGAAACCCAACAAAAAGGTTATTTTAAGTTTTTTTTTTTTTTAACTACACAAAAATGGAAAATTCTTGTTGAACATATATTGAAACAGAACCTAAGCAAGCAACAAAAATGCAGGTCCTTCCCAGAGATTAAATTTATGTTATATTTTTTGTAATAAAAATGTTAACTATAGAGTACAAAAGGAAAAATGATTTTCTATAGATTCATGCTGTTAAAAATAATAAGGAAAATGAAATATACATTCTTTTTAGTGAGAAAAATTGCAGCTAATATGTTGTTAGGGTGGGATGAGAATAAATAAAGAAACTAAAGAAATTACGTACCTAAAAGTATTGATAGTAACGATAAGTTTCCAAAGCACAAAAAAAATGAAAAATACTACTCACTCCAGCTTTAGACACTTTTAGCTCCACATCATGATTGTAAATCTCATACAGGTATTGCCCAAATTCAACACCCTCTTTTCCTTCTTGCTTCAAGCGACGCAAACATAGCCACATGTGAAGTACAAGTAAAGAGAATGTTGTTTTAAATGTTGTCTCCAAGTTAAAAACTGCATGCAGAAGAAAATAGTTAGAATATGATACAAGAACTTCTTTTCTTTACAAGAATTAATTTAAATTATAATCCCCTCAGCCCATAATTACTCAACTCTAATTCCCAAAATAAGGTCAATTATGAAGCCTATGAGCATTGTTAAATTTACTTGTGAAAGGTTCCCCCCTGCTCTTTTAGTCCTTTCATTTTGTATTAGGTTTCAGTTTCATCCCTTAAGTTTGTTTAGTTTCACTTTAATCTCTTAACTTTCAAAAACTAATAAAAAATTTCCTCACTTCTACCATCGTTAATTTATTTAATGGAATATGCTGAGTAAGATTTAATACACTTAACACACAAAAAAGTTCTTGCTAACTCACTACCACCATTAATCAAATTATTAAGGAGGAGGAGAGGAGGAGGGGGGGCCTGAAACAAGGAACTGCCATCTCCTCATTATCAGTGTCCTTGAAAACTCCATGTGTGGATCAATAAAGTGCTTGACCTTGGCTCCCATCTCCTCATTATCCATTCATCAACGATATTGACCAAGCCAAAATGGCTGTCTCACATTGCCAATCAAGTGCTTGACATCCATGCGAGCAATAGTTCACCTTGCAGCAAATAGAGTATCGGCAAACCCTCTGCTAACACTCCAAGATTTGACTCGAACCACTCCATAAACCAATTTGCCTGGTGGTCCTCCAATACCGATACATTATACAAATCAAATCTGTCTAGCAAGCACAGTTTTGATTCCGAGAGTGTAACAAACATCGATAGCAAGTTAACACAAAGTTTGAGAAATCACTAGTTTGATTCTGAGAGTGTAGCAAGAAATGTGCTTCTTATGCAGTCTAATGTTACATTTCAATCTTAAGATACACACTGCTTTCATCACTTTTTTTTTGTCCACACATTTGTTGTCATACACGTCAAAAATGCATTGTTAAGTACTTTTCAAAAATATGGTCAAATTTATATTACATAAATTCTATTTGATTGGGATTGGCTGTAGCAACTAGAGGTTTTAATGTTAAAGGGCACTGAGGCTGCAAGAGGGCTTCATTATCTTCACACTGGTGCTTCTCATGGCATAATAATCCAGATGTGAAGACAGCAAACATTCTGTTAGATGAAAACTTTAATATATTAATTTTACTTGAAATTTCTTTATAGAAATTTACACACTGTTAATGGTTTGATACATTTTCATTTTTTATTTTGGTATTCAAGATGCATTGGTTAGTTTATCAATGCACTTTGTTCCACTTGTAGTTTTCTTTCATAAGAGTAGGTCTTGGGATCAGAGGTGTATCAAAGAACACTTTAGGCATTCAATCTATAATTATGACATGTATGTGCTTCATTTGGTTAAACTGGTTGCATACTTTAGGGTTCATGAATGCTTATCGATTGGATCAACAAACTGCTTTTGGTGCACTTTCATGAACACTGATTTCAACTTATAAAAATAAGCTGAAAACAAATTATTACTTAAGAATTATTAAGTTAACTAGGAATTATTTGAGGACAGGTAATCACTTGATTCAATAGCTCATCCAAATGACTTATTTATATCAGTACAAGTCACTCATGGAAATATAAATTTACGTAATGTAAATTTGAACATATTCTTTTGCAAGCACTTAACAATACATTTCTGATGTGCATGATAGCAAATGTGTGAACCAAAAAAAGGCAAAAGTGATGAAAGTAGTGTCTATTTTATGATTGTAATGTAGTGTTGGACTGCGTAGGAAGCACATTGCTTGCTACACTCTCGGAATTAGAACAGTGATTTCTCAAACTTTGTGTTGCCATCAATGTTTGCTGCACTCCCATAATAAGAACTGTGTATGCTAGATGGGCTTGATTTGTATAACATATTGGTATCAAAGGTCCACTAGGCGAATAGGTTTCCGAGGGAGTGGTTTGAGTCAAGTCTTGGAGTGCTAGCGGAGGGTTTGAGACTATGTGTGCACACTGGAGGTGGTTATGTTGAGACGCAACCGCATGATTTTCACCTATGCTTTGTTTACAGCAAGGTGAACTATTGCTCGCATGGATGTCAAGTGCTTGATTGGCCGTGCGAGACAACCTTCTGGCTTGGCTAGCAATGTTCATGAATGGATAATGAGAAGATGGGGACCAAGGTCAAGCACTTCCCACACACGTAGTTCTCAAGGATACTGATAATGAGGAGATGGGTGTTTCCTTGTTTTAGTTTTATTTTATTTTCATAACAGATTGATTAATGGTGGTTGGTAACTTGGCAAGAATTTTATTAGTTTTCCTATGTGTTGAGTGTATTAAATCTTACTTGGCATTTTTTGTTAAGTAAATTAATGGTGTTAGAAGTAAGGAAATTTTTCATTGGTTTTTGAAAGTTAAGGGATTAAAATGAAACTAAACAAATTTAAGGGACACAACTAAAACCTAATGCAAAGTTAAAGGACCAAAAGTGCACTTTTATTTTTTGTGTTCTGTTTTTTCTTTTTATCTATAAAGCAAAGAAACATTAAAACAAAAGCAAAAAGAAAAGTTAAAGCTCTCAAAAGTGATACACACATGCAAAAACACACACAATAACACAAATGGCTTTAAAATCTCAGAGCATCCATAAGAGGAATACCCAACATAAACATGAGCCAAACACCAAAGGGAAGCCAAGTGAACAATTCTGCCCCACATACATTGGTGAAATCCATCTTTAAGATTTTGGCTTCAATCCAGATACCCACATAGCAATTATCCTTGTAACTTTACCTTCCTTCATACAACCAGAACCTCAAAACCTAGTCACTAAGAAATCCACGAGGAGGCAATGAAGCTGGATAATCCAGATAAAATGGATTGACTGCATACTACACCACCTATTCCAAGCTGGATAATCCAGATAAAATGGATTGACTCCATACTACTGAATAACATGATGCATAGTATGAAAAACCTGTGATTAGAAAACTATACAACCTCAAAGTCTCAAGGCAACTTAGAAGAGCATATGGATTGAATAGAAAACTTACATGTGCATGCAAGTGCTTGTGTGTGTGTGTATTTATGTCTGCATGGTAGAACTTGAGCACAGTTTTGTGTCTATAGTAATATGCAAACTTACTTAATGCTTGTGTATTTGCAACGCAGACTAGGTTCATATATTTGGCTAAGATTGTTTAGTATTGGACTAAAGTTCAGGAGATTTTGGTCTAAAACATACTAACACTGCAGCTAAGAGAGGTCAATAGGTTTTTGGGAAAAATGGCAACTTAGGATGAGTTACTAGGATGCAAGTGACACAGATCAGAAACATATGCAAGGACAAATTAATTCAGTTTCAGTAACTTTGAGATTCTTTATGTCCCTCAATTTTAGGAAGACATAAGTATACCACTCACCACTAGCCCTCTCAAAAAAAATGGAGCCTTCCAATATAATATCTATCATGCAGACCCTCAAATCTTACTAGTGGAAACTTTTTCTCCAAGATGCAGGTCACATAGATAGGATATAGAGTGGACAATCAACTCCCCACCCAGAAGAGAACTAGATAGAAGAGAATATTAACAATGATAGAAGAAAATATCAGTTCTTTTATTTATTAAATAATTAAATCAATATAATAGTCACAAAGCATGGGAGTCACCTTCATAAATAGGAGGTTTATCAACCTGTGAAAGGATTCTCTGGTATACCACATTAGCTCCTCGAATTGACTTGCTCTGTTTACTATAAAACAGCAACAGCTTTAGAAAGAATTGTTTGACGCCCTCAAAATTTGGTTCTTGAACTCTTAGTGGTGAATTTTCAGCCAAGGCTAGTGAACAGGGCTTAGACCAAAACATTTTATCTAAGTTAACCTGCAAAATGCAGGGCAATGATTATCAGCATCAAATCAAGCAGACAGTATTGTCTACACCATATATAAACTGAGAAAACAAGATTTACAAAAAGAAGCAACAAGCAGTGGCATTCAAGAGCGCAGGCTGCAGACACCAAGTTAAACCAACTGGAAAAATGTAGGGAAATGAGAAAAAGGGAAAAAGTCTGCATATAGTCACCATTGCTTGGAATAAGCTGCAAAAGCATCTTGTATAACTTCTTATCTGTTCCCCCACACACACTCACAAGCAAAGCCTCAGAAATAGAATTTCAATTATATACAGTGATCACTAGCAAGTAGGCCGAGTTCCAAAGTTGGAATTTTCAAATAAAGAGGAATGGCTTTTCTACATCCATACCTTGGGTTCATTTGTAAAATCTTTCTCCTTAAAATCAGTTGAAGTTGGTGCAGAAGCTGCTGCAACCTTTGCATAACTTTGGCGTCTCATGGCACAAATGTCTTTGCCAGTTTTCAAATTACTTTGAGATCCAATTTTGGGAATATGGGTAATAGCTTTACTCCACCTTTGCAACATTCTGAATCAATTCTTCACCAAATCATACGAGAAAAATAAATTTAAAATTTCATATTACTACATTCCATGTAAACCCCATTACGGCTATCTAAAAAAGTGTAAAAGTACCTATACAACTAAAACAAACAGTGATTCAATCCTCTCTAAATTACACGGTTTACACCCAGCTATGAGCGAGTGGAATGTATAAACTTCAAATTACTGAATAAGGGCATCAGAATTTATAAAATTTCAGAATACATTATCATATTACGATACTATACAAATTTGAAAAGGAAAAAAAAAAAAAAACTAAAACAGCATATCTCAGCATATGAAACTTCTGTTGCTCAATAAGTTTCCTCAGACTACAAGATAATCAAGACCTAGATAAACCCACACTTAATAATTTATCCTCTGGTGAAAATTAATAAAGCCACTTCTACAGCATAATGAATCCGAGTGGAACTCAGCATTTGCGTTACTGGCCGAAAATGAAAAATGAAAACTCAAATCCTTCTTCAACAGAATATGAGATAAAAAGAAGAAGAAGAAGAAGAAAACTTCGAATAAAAGAATCAATACTTGACATATATATATATATATATATATATATATATATTCCAAGTATTATCCAATTGGGTCAGTGATTAGAACGTATTTAGGCACAAAAATGGGTTTTGCAGTAACATACCTTCACCAACAGAGTGAGTTCAATGGTGCTATGCAAACGCTTCGAGGAGATTGATGATTTGAGGAGTGATCACGAGTTTCAGAGAGCCAATTGGTCTGTAGCTCTTCTTGCTGGGGCTGACAGTTGCCGCAGAATAGCACGGGCACGTAGGGTGCGAGAGCTTGGTGTGACGACGCCGTTTTCCCGGTTATTTTTCATCCACTTCTAAAAAAATTATATATACATATAGATATATATAATGAACATACATCTTCAATATAAGGTAAACGGCTCTTTTACTGCAATAATTAAAAAAATATAAAGTGACTCTAAATCATATTTTAATAAAAAAATATTTATATACAAATACTTATATCTTAATAATAAATGATTAAGAAATCATGTTGGATTTGCCGCACCCCATGACAAATTAAAAATAATCATTAATACATTTTTTAAAGTCTCAGTGAATTCATTATAACGTGTGATGAATCCACATTAACTATTTTTTAAAAAAGAGAAGTTTTCTACATAATTATTAAAGTGATGTGATATATTTAAGTATATTATCATAAAATTTAAAAATAATGTGTAATAACACCTATAAATATGAATACAAACAAAAAAAGTATCTAGATATAAAGGCTACTAATTGCACAAAAAGGCTTTCTAATTTCTCTTTCAGAACCTTTATGTACCAAAAATTGTTCTTATTCTTGTTTGTCCCACAACACACTTTCATTAGAAACTTACAAATCATCTAGTTGCACGTTAGATGAATGAAATAACGAGATCGGTTGATTTGAGTCACGTACTGCTGCTATTGTTTATGTAGCAATCCCTTGTGTTGAGAAATTGACCATATTTTGCAATAAAGGTTGATGGATTAGAAAATAAATTCATGAAGGACTTGAAACCATGCTACATTTGTGATGGCATGAGTGGATTAAAAAAAGGTCATTGCACCTCTAAAACCCCTCAAGGTTGCACCAGTGTATAATAGGATGGCTCGGCAACTTCAAAGTATTCTTGTAATGGTGTTAGTGTACGATAGAATGGTCTAACACCTTTAAAGTCTCCTTGTGACGGTGTCAGCATATAAGAAGGACAAAACCATAGCTCCAAAAGGCACGGATCAACTGGCTAGATTAGTGGCTGAATTATCCCTTTCCAAAATTGATGGCCTAGGACACTCCTGTGCTTGTAGAACAAGCTCCTGTGAACAGTAGACTGGACTCTCTTTGTTTCCCTAGGGAAGCAACATGTCTTTACAAGTTCGATTTATAGTCTCTTCGAGGTTAGACTATGGGTGATGATCATCCAACATGCAAAGGCTTGCCACCCTATCAACTTGTAAAGGATTTGTCAGGGTAAATGTTTGAAAAAAAATGAATTAAGAAAAATAGAATAATCATTACAATTTTTTTTAAAAAAAAAATTAACCATGTAACCAGCAACTTGTATATTGAATCCACCACCTAATATGCATCCAAGACCACCTCAAATATTCTGAGGTATAGTGTAATGCCTAAGTGGAATCATCACTAAAGACACAGAGAAATTCCAATTGTTCCAAAAATCAATGAAATTTTTGTGCTCTAAGATCTAGTTCTTCTTGATCTTTCCTATAAGTTGTATGGTGTGTTGGTGGCCAAGATCCACTAATGCATTGGAAATTGATTGTTTTAGAGTGAATTGATGAAGCACTCAATCAGGATAGTGCTACTTGATGATCTAGAAACAAATAAAAGGGATCTGAGTGAGCCACAAATCCTACAAGTTTATGTAATAACTTAGTATGACCTGAAGCACATCATAATCAACATGCAAACACCAATCAATCTACCTTTAATTAAATTACATCAAGGATGTTAGCAACATAATCCATACTTGTTTCCTAAGGTAGGAGTAAAAGGTAAATATCAATACAGAAATTGGCTAGCTTCGGTCTTTCGAGTGCTAACTTGGGAAACTTACACCTTGCTTATAAGTGCAACAATATCAAGCACCTAAATATATCATTTTGGTGATAGTTGGTTCTCGTGCAAAGCTTTATTTATAAGTGGATTAATACTATTGAACCTTAACTTTATGTACCAATTTATTGGAGGTTGGGTTACAAAGGGATTTATATAAGGTAAACATTTTGTGACGACTTATCCACCATCAAGAAGCCCTTAATTAATCTCAATATATAAGCATGTGCATAAAATTTTATGATAGCATCTGTGTTTCTTTCAACACCTCCACAAAGGTTTTCGACTAAGCATTTAAGGCTTAATCTCAAGCCCTTTATCTTGTCCTTAAAAGGTCTAGTAGCTAATAAGTCCCACAGAAAGCTACCCATGCTCGATAATGGACTTATCACAGGCATATTGGTGCATGGTAGGCCTAATTCATCACTATGCCCCATAATATAATAGGGTACTTGTTATGAATCAGTAGCTGCACAAGGAAGTTGTTAGTATAAAATAAATCCGAGCTGTGCACAAAGACACTGTCCTTGAGAGATATTCCGCCACAAGACGGCGCTCCCCAGGATTGAACGGATTCTTCTGCGATTTTACAGGGAAGCAGAACAGCTGAAATAAGAACTCAGGGACGAAGAGAGGAGGAGAGAATAGCTCGAGTATTGTTCGGAGCTGTGATGCATCAAACCCAATAAGCAATGCGATATTTATAGGCACAGGAGTAGAGAGACGTTGGACCATATTGATTTATATTAATGAGGACGTTTCTAAACATTGGGTGGTTTTTGACATGAGAATTAATAAACATTATATCAGATAATAAAAATAAAAAAAATGGATTAGTAATTACCAGTAAATACTGATTAACATTCAGAAACGTTCACATAATGAACTCATAACCGAAACCTTAAAATTGTGGATTTTCAGGAAGGCTATTTGAAAATATTTAATTTTCAAAAATAAATTCTGGCAATGGTAAAAATTGTCCAACACTGCGTATATTTTGCACGCAAGGGGCGGCAAATCGCCGATTTTCAACTGTGCTCAACTGTGTTGGCCCAGTTTTTTGTGCGCGCGAGCCCACTCTCCTCCTAGGCCCATTTTGCTCTTCCATAATCACATGTTAATATTTATACCCTTTGGCTTTCATTTGTTTGAGCAATATGTGACTTCTCTTTTTTTCTTCCCTTTTGACACACACACATACCATTCTCCAACAATCCCCCACATGTGTGTCAAAAGATCATTATCATCTGAGTTATACATATGGGTATAAACATTTCGAATATGGTGTCTTACGGACTATGAACCATTCCTAGACTAATAAAGCTTAGTATACACAATCTTACTAACATGTCCTAATCGAGCATGCCATATATCAAAAGTATCAACTATAAAGACAGACAAGTAAGCAGAAGATGATGCATTTTCATTCATATCAGCAATGTTGAGTATAAACAGCCCCTGAGTACAATAGCCCTTTCCTACAAATACATTATTCTTAGTCATTACAATCTTATCAGATTCAAATGACACCTTAACCCCAGCTTTGCTTAATAGAGCTACAGAAATTAAATTGGCTCTAACATCAGGCACATGAAGAACATCACTGAGTGACAAAGTTTTTCCAGATGTGAGTTTCAGTTCAACCTTTCCTTTTCCTAGAACTTTTGCAGTTCGGGAATTAGCAAGGTAAACACGGTCTTCTCCTTCCTTGGTAGGATTATAGGAGGCAAACATTTCACGATTTGCACAAATGTGCCTGGTAGCCCCAGAGTCTACCACCTATTTTTTCACATCGGATACTAAGAGAGCTTGAGAAATGACCGCTACAATGATTTCATTCTCTTCATCTCCTTGAACCAGATTGGCCCTAGGAGGATTGTCATTTCTAACCTTCTTCCTACATTGAGCAGCATGGTGGCCTGGTTTTCCACAAACAAAGTAACTCCCTTTCTTTTTGAATTTGGGGTTAGAGCTCTTGGGCTTGTAGTCAGGTGTTGTTTTAGAGTCATGCCTCTTGGCATACTGCTTTGTCTCCACCAAATTTGCTTTTGAGGTCATCTCTTTGCCTTTTGTAGCTTGCATCTCTTTTCGATTTGTGTCCTCGATTATGATGTGAGTGATTAGGTCCGATAATAGCAATTGCTTTTGTTTGTGTTTTAGTTGTTGTTTGTAGTCCTTCCATGATTCAGGCAGCTTCTCAATCAGAATTCCAGCAACAAACTCGTCAGGTAAGTTAATTTTTTCTGCCCTCAACTCTTCTAGCAGCTTATAGTACTCGTTAATTTGCAGCTTAATATCCTTGTCCTCAGTCATCTCCCATCTATAGTAATTTCCAACAATAAACTTTTGCTTCCCAACGTCTTCAGCAGTATATTTGGCAATTAACGATTCCCAAATTTTGCTTGCTTCCTTGTACACATAGTAAACATCGAACAGATCATTAGACAAAGTGTTAATGATGGTATTTCGGCATACCTTATTGGCATATTCCCAAGCAATCCTTTGATTTTGGTCAATATCTAACGAAGGTTCAGATTGTGTGAGCGCAGCAGCAACTCTATATAAGTCCAGGATTGAGTAAACACGTTCTTGCCACCTTCAAAAGTTTTTGCCATCGAACATTTCAATTTTTGAAATATCCGGTGGTGGCCTAGACAGTGGCATCGGAGGTAGTGTGAACGGAGCAAAGGATGTAGGACCAAGACTGGCACCGGTAGGGCCATCGGAAGCAGGAGCATTGTTTTGTGACTCCATATCTCTCAAGATTGTTATGAATCAGTAGCTGCACAAGGAAGTTGTTAGTATAAAATAAATCTGAGCAGTGCACAAGGACACTGTCCTTGAGAGATATTCTGCCACAAGACGGCACTCCCCAGGATTGAACGGATTCTTCTGCGATGTCGCAGGGAAGCAGAACAGCTGAAATAAGAACTCAGGGACGAAGAGAGGAGGAGAGAATAGCTCGAGTGTTGTTCGGAGCTGTGATGCATCAAACCCAATGAGCAACGCGGTATTTATAGGCATAAGAATAGAGAGATGTTGGACCATATTGATTTATATTAATGAGGACGTTCTGAACGTTGGGCGGTTTTCAACATGAGAATTAATAAACATTATATCAGATAATAAAAATAAAAAAATAGATTAGTAATTACCAGTAAATACTGATTAACGTTCAGAAATGTTCACATAATGAACTCATAACCGAAGCCTTAAAATTGTGGATTTTCAGGAAGGCTATTTGAAAATATTTAATTTTCAAAAATAAATTCTGGCAACGGTAAAAATTATCCAACACCGCATATATTTTGCGCGCAGGGGGGCAAATCGCCGATTTTTAACTGTGCTCAACTGTGTTGGCCCAGCTTTTTGTGCTCGCGAGCCCACTCTCCTCCTAGGCCCATTTTGCTCTTCTATAATCACATGTTAATATTTATACCTTTTGGCTTTCATTTGTTTGAGCAATGTGGGACTTCTCTTTTTCTCTTGCCTTTTGACACACACACATACAATTCTCCAACAGTACTTGCCCTGCATCATATGAAAAGTGTGAATCTTAGGACACAATCTTAAAAGTTTAAACTTTAGTGGGAGAACAAATGTAATAAGGAATATACTTGCAAATTGACTAAGTTCCATTGTTGCTCTTAAATACACAAAGGTTTTGCATAAAAAGAAAGGGAGAAAACACATAAAAAAAGAGAGAGAAAAGAATGACAATTATTAATGCCCACTTAGTTAGAATGTGTAAAAGTATTAAGTTATTGTGAAAATAAAAATAACTCCATAGTCAATCAAATGAGACCATTAACCTCATATTGAGTTGTAATTGTACCTTTTTCTTAATGAGATTAACTTAATCGAACTTGTAATAGACTAACCAAAACATGGCCCAATCCATTCAAGTAGTGCCATACATAATTAGTTAATTAATATCATAAACAAATAAAATTATATGTATATTTTAGCCTACCTATTAGATTATTAAAAACAATTCAACAACTTCCCACTTAAATAACATTACTCAATTGTTAAACTAACTATAAGAATAGAATAAAAACAAAATATTAAACCAATAAGCACATTAAGCCTTAAAAATTAGAAGTGAAATAATAACATAAAACATCAAATCTAATAAGAAAGACAATGTCATACACATCAATAATATTTCAACATTTAGACAAAATGGAATACAAAATTAGAATATATCTCGATCAAAACAAAAAAATACATTAAAATGCCTTTTAAAGACACAATGCAGACTCCTACTAAATCGAGATATCATTAAAGACTTTTCAAGGCCAATACAAGTTATATGATTGTGAAAAAACTTCTATAGGTAAACCTTTGGGCATTATATTTGCAAGCATATGATCACTAGGAATATGCATAATATGAATTTGAGATTCAACAATCTTCTCTCTAATAAATAGGAGCTTCACATCAAAATGCTTGATATGACTAGAGTTTTTGTGATTTTAAAAGGCATACAATAGAATAATTATCACAATAACTGGTAAGGGTCATGATATATTATCAATAATGTACATCGTTGATAGTAGCTTTTTCAACCATATGGCTTGACAAGTGGCCTTATAACATGTGATGTATTTTACTTCCATAGTTGAGATAGTTTTAAGTGTCTATTTAACACTTTTTAAGCAATAGTTCATCTACACATCATAAAGATGCAACTAAAAGTTCACATGGAACCATATACACAAGTAGCATAGTCTGCATTTCAGCACCTAACAATTTCCAAAGAATCAAACCTTTTAAAAGTTAACATTTAGTTCGTAGTGCCTTAAAGATACCTCGTAATCTTCTTAGTAGCTATCCAATAATCCTTGCCAAGATCACTCAATTATCTCCCAAGTACACTAATGACAAAAGTTATATCTGGGCGAGTATATATTTGAGCATACAAAGCTACATATAGTGGAAGCATATGAAGTTCTAGCCATCTCAATCTTTTCATTATCATTTTAAGGACATTCTGATTTAGATAGCTTCTCACTTTGTTGGATAGGTGTTACATAAAATGCGTATGCATGCATATTGAATTTTCTGTGCACTCGATCAATATAGGTTTTCTGAGACAAGACAAGAACATAAGATGCCTTACCACTGCCTTTCATATAAAAGTGGCTAGAAAGCAATTGCTTTATCTCATTAAGGAGATTCATATAGTTGCTGGTTAAAAGTATATCATCAGCATAGAGCATGAGAATGATATAATTGCTCCTAACTCATAATGGAAGATGCATTGATCTCAATGAAGAGAGGTGATTATCTCATCAAATTTCAAGTGCCATTAACTTGAAACTTCTTTAAACCCATAAATAGATCTGTTCCATTTGCACCCTAAATGTTATTTGCCTAATTGAACAAAGCCATTTTGGTTGAACAATTTAGGCATCTTCTACCAAGTCCCTATTAAAAAAGAAGCAGTCTTGACATCCATCTAGTAAAGTTCAAAATCAAAATAAGCAACTAATGCTATATATGACTATTTTGAATACATCCTTGGTGGATACTAGTGAGAAGATTTCTATGTAGTTAATACCTACCCTCTAATTGTAGCCTTTAGTACAAGTCTGGTCTTGTATTGTTCAACTTCACATGTGGCGTTATGCTTAGTCTTAAAGATCGACTTACAACTAACAACTTTACATATTCTAGGCAATTCTATAAAATCCCAAATATGATTACATTCCATGGAGGCCAACTCATCCTTCATGGCTTCCAACCATTTAGATGAGTAGAAACTTGACAAAGCTTCCTTAAAGAAAATAGGATCTGCACCTTTAGAAATATCATATTTATACTTTTGTAAATACATTACATAATCATTTGGAATTACAAGCCTACAAATCATTTGGAATCACCTCAAATGAATAATATCACACCTCGTATCAAGATCCTTGCATCAATAATAGGTAGTTCTTTATCACTAATTACATCTTGAATAATAGCATCCATATCAGAATTACCAATCATTAAAGGGGAAGGAAAAATGACTAAGCATGCTTTTCACCGCATCCATCAATATACAGTTTCACCTTTTTGCAACCCCATTTTGTTGAAGGTTGACAAGCATGATGTGTTATGCTTCAATTTCATTTTGCTACAAAAATAAGGCAAAAGGTCTAGCATTTTTGCTAGCTTTAGTAAATATGCTATAATACTCTCCATCTTGTCAAACCTTACACATATAATGTGCTTGCCTATTTTCACTGGAACTGCCACCTTGGAAAATTTTAAAGGAATATAAAGATTTAAATTTCCTATACAGGAGTTCAACCCACCCACATCTAGAGTAATCATTAATAAATGTAATATTTGAATCCTTTCGTGGTAGTTGGGGTAATAGGTCTATAGATATTTGCATAAATAAATTTTAGAATTTTTTGATTGCTATTTGCCCTTTTAACCTTAGCTTTAGTAGGATGTTTCCCCTCAATACAATGAATACAAGAATCATAGTATGAGAAATCAAGATCATACAACATTTCCTATTTTGTCATCCTCTTTAATCTCTTTCTAAAGATATGACCCAAATGTTAATGCCATAACATAGGTGAGTTTTCATCAATCTACAATGTTTGTGTCCAATAACAACATTAATAGGAATATGAGAAGATTGATTTGGACTAGAATTCAAGCTTATTAAATATAAACCATTGTGCAATAAAGCGGAACCAACAATAGAAGAATCATAATAAACATTAGTCTTTCCACAACCTTACCAAAAGGAATATCCACAATGGTCCAATGAAAAACTTGAAATTAAATTCATCTTAGAGGAGCGTGTATAAACAACATTATTTAATTCCAAAACATGTCAAGATGATAAATTCAGATATGCAATTTTTCTGAATTCTACAATTGCTGCACTTCCAAAAATTCCAAAGATGTTCTTTTCATTCTCACTAGACATCCTCATGCTTTTAAACCCTTGTAAAAAACTTGCAACATAAGCAATGGCATTAGAGTCCAACCACTAAGAATCAGTAAGGATTTCAAAATCATTGGACTTAAAACACACTAAAGCTAAAGGGACAAATTCTAAAGAAATACATTCTTTCTCACACTTATTCTTTAACTTGAAGTGTTCAAACTTTTTGTACCAAGGTTTTTTATAGTAATTGCATTTGCTATTAAAGGGATTCTTCTTTGGTTTTAAAGCATTATCTTGCTTTCCACCCTTATTGGGTTCATCTTTCTTGCTATTAGGATTCAATTCTTGCTTTTTTCCTTTTTAAAAATTAGCCTTCATCTTACTGTTTGACTCATGAGAAAGGTAGTTTGTTGGAAGTGAGTATGTACTATTTTTCTTCAATGACTCTTCTTCTTATGTCATAATTGAGATCAACTAGTTTATTGATTACTTGTCCCTTTGAGTGTTTTAAGTTATTCTTAAGACTTTGAATTGAGGAAGAGATTCAAGAATAACCCAAACTAGATAGTCCTCTCTTATATCAACCCTAAAGGTTTTTAGCTTGTTGTATTAATTCAACAACTCATAATATGCTCATGAGCATTTGACACCTCATTATAAGGGGTGCGATTAAGAAGAGAGAGATAATGGGCTTTTTAACTCTTATCAAATCTTTTAAACTTCCCCTTAACTTCTATCAAGAACTCCACAACATCTGCTTTGTCAGGAACGCCCTACCTAATAGTCTTATTAATAGTGAATTTCATCACCATTAAGCATATTCTATTAGATTCGTGCTAGTCTTTATAGTGGACATTGTCAATGGCATTGGAAATGGCTATAGGATCTGCTAGTTTTAGTTTTCTAAAGGCTAGATCTATATATGCAATACCTAAATACATGTCAACGGACTCCTTCTAGTCATTATAGTTAGTCCTATTCATACTTTCATAGTTGACAGTTGCATAAAAGAAAGAGAAAAAAACGCATATGAAAGAAAGAGTGAAAAGAGTGACAACTCACAGTGGAACACCCTAACAATATCTAATATAGATTATAGAGGAAAATAGTTAAATTAGGAATTAATAAGAAAAATAAATTCATTTATGGGTTTTAATTAATTTGGTGAAGATTTAATAGGTTGCCTTAAAAAAAATTAACGGGAGCCCATTAATCCTTAAGGCTTAATCTAAAACATAATGGAAAGGGCCCTTAAAAGATAGAAATGAGAGAAGTCCATTAAGAATAATGAGAGCCCATGACCTAATACCCAATTTGTGACCAATAGATTAGGCCTAAAGTTTTCAACCAATGAAATAACATCACTTAGAAAGCACAACTTGAGTAGGTAAATGGCAAACAACCACTTGGTATAATTTATCCCATCTTTAATTGCTACGTGTTGGGAAATGCTTGAATCATCACAACCTATAATGAATCAAGACTGCAATGTGTCATAATTCATCATGACAAGAGATGAATCACTAATAAATAAATAAAAATAGAAGGGCGTTTGGAAAAATAATTTTGTCAATAGGATTTTTAGAGAAATTTTTTGGTCTAAATTTTTGGGATAAAAAAGCCTAAGGTCTTATGCAATGCAATTACATCTTCCTCTGTATAAAACTAAAAATTTAAGTGCTTTTTTTATTCTGTAGGACAATTTTCTAAAAGAATATTTTAAAAATAATTTTTCAAAACAAAAATATAAATAAAATGTGTTTAAATAGCTTTGAAATAGCATTAAAAATAATATATATATATATATATTATATAGCATTATTGTTTTCCTTACTTCCTTTTGACCATTTAGATTATACTAATTAGCTTGACTATGTCAATTAAATGTCTTGTAAAAAATGAGTTGCATGTAGGGATATCTATATATATAATAGGCTAAAGCAATTCCAATTGAAGCAATAAATGTAGCTGATGTGTTGCTAATATAGGCCACCATCTCAGAATGCACATATAGAAGCCATTTGTATGATGTGGATCTTGAATATTGGCTTAAGCCATGTTTGGTACAAAGGCTATAGTAGCAAAAGAAATGGAAAGTTGTACAGCATACAAATTTTTGGCATTTGGTACTAGGTAAATGGCTCTCCATGGCATCAATGTTTTACGCATATGAAGGAGAATGCACATCTTAGTTGAATCAATGGAAAGCGGATGCAATGGAAGGTGAGGCATGAGAGACTACCATTTTACACTTCATTTCTCTGGAAATCATACCTTTGGTATCATGCCATAGACAAGCCAACACTTAGCAAAAGACACCATAGAAACACATGCGTCCTTGGACCTTTCACATTAAGTCTTGGATTTGATGACTAAGATGCAAAAATGGGTGCTTCTTTTAAAGAGATAGGAAGATCGAAACAATATCACTTGAGATAGAAGTTATGTTGGAGAAGGGAAGTCGATGATAGATAAGGAAGATGGGTGCTTCGATGAGAGAAGGAAGAGCTGATGACCACTACCTGAAATCTAGAACTAGCAGATATCATGACATTGAAAGCTTTGATAGAAAGAGCTTTCATCATTCATTTTGCACTGACGTTCAAACTAAGGCTCAAGAGAGGAGCTGGGCATCGTGTTTTGTTATTTGATTCTTTTTTATTTCATTTGAAAAATAAAAAGCCAAGTTAAAAAATGTTATTTTCTTAGTTTTTGTAATTTAAGGGTATTTTGGTCTTTTATTCTCTTTCCTTTTCATTTCTTAATTTTTTTTATCTAACCAAACAAAAAAAAGACATGTCACTTATATTCCTTCTTAAATTATACTAAACAAGATTTGAGTCTTGAGATTCCTTTCCATTCTCATTCTTTTTTCTATTTCTATTTCTGTCAAGTGATATCATTTATGTACCAAACGAAACTTTAGTGTTCCAAGTTAGCTTAGGTTTTGATTAGTCATTAGAAGCAATTACTCTTTTATAATTTTCATAATATTGAAATGGTTATAATATTCAAATGGTTAGTCTTAGATGGTGCTACATCGATTTCACTTAATGACTCCCAATATCAATCTTAAATAACTTTCTTGTTGGCTTTAGGGATGATTCAAATTAACAGTTACTATTGGCTCAATAATTCTAGGACGATTGTTTCTTAGATGATGAGTATTTAAACATTCAACCATTCGATTTTCTCTTTAGTATTCCCAATATTTGTTTTAAATGCATTTTCAAGCAATTAATTCCTCTTCAGTATTCCTATTCAGTAATTGGCACTGTTTTACTTGCATGATTTCTTTTATTTATGTTCCATTTAATTATTTATGGGGAAGTGGTCATCTTTTAATAATCCTCTAATTTCTTGGCATGATTTCTTATTTAAAATGCTATTTGAATCATTGATTTTGCACAACATATATCCTCTATTCCTTTTGTTTTCTGCTTATTCTTCGGGGTTTATTGCATTTGTCTATAAGGGTTTTATTCTTCATCTTCACTTGGTTCTATCATTTTGTTAATAACTATTTGGTTTGCTTGTATCCTTTTGTTATTTAAACTGTTATTTGAAACGTTCCTCATCATCTTCGCTAGATTTAGTTTTGTACTTTTGCTTCTTCATTATGATGTTTTATCTGCATATGCTTAATGATTTATCTACAGTCTACTTGATTTCACCATCATCCTTTCATGTCATTTTCTTTGTCTGTTGGATATCTGTTCAGTCAGGTTCAACCTTTCTACATGGCCTTGAGATATGATGCTATAAAAGATATAACACGGTTGCTTGGTTGTGGACTATGCTTAGATTTCATCTTTCAAAAGAAATATATTGTATTGACATGGTACTTCAGGACTCCATACTACGTGTTTATTACATTGATTTTATTTTCTTATGTATCTTTTAATGGTTCAATTAATTATGTGTTTTTTTTTTTGGCATTCTAGAAATCATGCAACTGTGAAGGAAGTCGTTTTTAAACAAGTTCAGGAGCTTCATTCAGGAAGGTATAAATCAATTCGCTGTTGGACAGAATAGTGGTTCTTATATGGCTACCACTCACTCATATAAGATTAACTTCCAATACTCCACAATGGTTCCTTTGGTTGGAAATGATGCTTCTATATCAAGACATGGTTTTTTGTTCAACCCATGTGCTAAAATTATTTCTAGGCAAGCTAATGATAACTGCTTGGTTGGTAAGCTAAATGTTATAGTTATTTAGATGTTGATGATACATCATTTTTTTTATTATGTTATTTATTAATAGATGTTATTGGAAACTTGTTTGCATTGTCGGTGATGTAGAAGAAAATTCCAAGGATGGAAAAAAAAAACATAACAGAATGGAGATAAAGCTTCAAAATACAGAGTACAATATCATGTCTTTATATTTTTTTTGTTCATTTATCATAATTTAAATATGGCTGTTTACAGATGCAATAAGATAACTTGTACTCTATGGGACAGCTTTGCTGATGATATTGTTTAGATTATGAATTAAAAATCAAAAGGTCCTATAGTGGTCATTGTTCAATGGTGTAAGATAAAAGACTTCTCCAGTATGTGGATTAAAATATTGACATTCTTAAAAAGATTTTTTTGTTTAACAATATGATAGTATGTAGGTGTCAATAATATGTGGATTTTCTGCGTTTAATTGCATTATTCAGGTATTAGGAAGATATATAATCTTTGGAGAATTCAAGGATGATTGTAAATGTTAATCTTTCAGAGGTTTCTAAATTTTTATCTCAGTAAAGATTTATCTATAATATTATATGGATATTTAATTTTATATATTATATATCTATAGTTTATTTATTATATATATAGTGTTTTTGAGATGTTACAACTTTTATTAAATATTCTGTCAGATTGAAGCTAAACGAGTTTGCACCACAACAACACAGTTAGATTAGTAGTCATTCAAAGGTGGAAACTTTTGAAAATTTACTACAAGTTCATGACAAGAAAACATTGGATAAAATAAAAGGACTGTCACATTGTATGTTTTTCAATTTAATATTTGGTATATATTTTAATGTTCGCTGTTTCTGTACTTTTAAATTGTTGTTACATTTTTTTAAGAAACTACTTGTATAACAATCACAACTATGATAAGCAATGATACTAATAAAGGATGGTTTTATAACTCATGTAAGAAATGCATCAAGAAGGTTGCTCTTGATGGATTTGGTTTTTACTATGAAAAATGCAATGGGATTGTTAAAGTTGTTATACCTAGGTAATGTGTATATTATTTACACATACATTTTACTATGTACGAACAAACTATTTATTTTAACATTTTTATATGTCGATTTTACTTTTACATGGATGAAATAATGTGTTTTATTCTATGTAGGTTCAAGATTGAGCCGAAGGTTATTGATGATATAGGAAGTGCTGCTTTTGTTGTCTTTGATAAAGATGCTTCTAGGTTCAAGATTAAGAGATTTTGTGTATTCAGTATGACCATGTTATGTTACACTGTCCATTGAATAATGTACAACATATGATATTTGCTTTTATACATAATGATTTTTTTAGAACATTTTTTCCATTGAATTATGGTGACATTAACCAGATTCTTGATCGTTTGGACCAATTTCTTGGAAAGAAATTTGTCTTTAAGTTGCAAATTATTGAAAAGAATATATGGGGATACAGTAATGTGTACCTTATCATGTGTATGGTTGATGATCAAGATCTGATTGAAGCATACAGTGAAACCAATTGCCTTTCCCAATATTCTCGTGATGATGATAACCAGAGCAACACAGCAACAGACAAGGAGATGACATCCTCAATGGTTGATTCTGAAGTGAGCAACACTTTCGAAGCAATAACACCAGTTAATTCTTCAATTACATACAAGAGGGCCCATTTGTATGAAATTTCCCTACTCAATTTAGAGAGGTCCTCAAATGACGTCCTAGCTAATGCTATCACGCCTGTGAAGCATAAATCCGTAGATGAAGCAATTGATTATGATTCTTATGAGGGATTAGCAGTGCAACTATCTTCAAATGCTAAGAAAGTCATTAAAGTTGAAAAGTAGTTTTTTCCGTGAATAATTAATCAGACAATTATAATTAACGTCTAAGTTATGAATTTTATGTTTTGTCATTCCATGTTATTGTTAGCCTTCAAGTATGCTACTTTATCGTTTGAATCCTTTTGGTTAATATAATGACTAGATATGTTGATAGTTGTTTGGTGTAGTTTTTGTATTTGTTTTGTGTTTTAGTCAACAAGGAAGAAATTTTAGACCCGCATCCTAAAAGTTTGTATTAATTGGGTTAATGCTTAACTGTAACAACTTAGCAAATAAAAGAGATCAATAGGAATAAAAAAAAAAAAAAATCAAATATCAAGTGAGCTTACAATTATACTCTGTCAAATTTGCATCCATATACCGTAAATTTATATTAATGAAGTTAGTTCTTAACTGCAATAACTTATTAAATAAAAGAGATCAAAAGCATTAAAAAAAAAAAAATCAAATATAAAGTGAGCTTACAACTACACTCTGTCAAATATTCTTTCAGTTAACATTATTGTTTTGCTACTTACTAAGTAAAACCGATTACAATGTTTGAAAAAAAATTCAATGACTTTAAATGTAGATTTGTAGTCATTTCACATATATTAGTAATTTATTTATTAAAAACATTTAAATTTCATAATTTTAATGTTAAAAAATTCATATCTATAGTACTATAAATTTATAATTTATTGTACATTATAAATGTATGCAAACAACGAAATATTATATTATATTATTATACATTACATATTTATCTGATTGAATTTTTGCATTCCCTACACTATTAATACTGCTCTTGTACATTAAATTTTATTATCAGAATAACCATCATTACAATGTTTACTTGTAAATTTTTTATCGAGCTAAGCTCATACAGTCTATGCAGTAATAAAATAGTGATGCTGCTCATCAGTGGAAGTCAGGACTAGTTAAAACAGTTTCTAACTCTTAGTATAGTAAATTAGGAAGTCATATTGGATAGTATGATTAGATATATTGCTTCTAAATTTAATTAAGATGACGAATTTCTGTAGTTTGTTATAGAACACCACAAGTCATATTATTAATTTTTTTAAAGGTGTTTCGTGATGGTTAGATATATTATTAAACCACTAAGAGTTAATCAATCACCACCACATGTCCAGTTTAGCTTATTACGTAAGTTCTGCGAATAAAATATAATAATAATAATAATAATAACTTTTGAATTTGGGTGAGAAATTCATAATATCATACTCAAGTGCCAGTGCAATAATAACATTAAATACATGAAGTTCTTGCATTCTTTTTCAATCTTTAAATGAATTAATATATATATATATATATAATGTTATAAAAATCACAATTTATAATTCTAAATATTTATAATTTAGCATACATTATAAATTTTTGTTTTAAGGAAAATAGTTGCGTCTTCTCATTTTCCTAAGTTGAAGCATTTGTGTCTTTTGGCTTATTGTCTTTATTCTCATTACATCAATCAACAGACACAAGTGCTTCTCCTTAATTGTATCCTCTCTAACCCTTTTTTTTTCTCCTTCTTATTTCATTACTCAAAGACACAATTACAACAGCAGACAAACTCCAATAGCAGAGTATCCATCCTCATGTTTCAGGCTTCCTTTCTCATTGTCTTGTTTCTTCATAATATATTAGTCTTATTTCTTCACCTCATCCCTACATGGCATCTTCTCTAAAGCTTCACTCTTACACGCCTCCTAAAAATGTTTCCTAGATTCGACAATGGTTGTGGCATAAACTCTGACTGCATGACAGAGATAATGCACCGCATACCTGTAGAGGACGTTGCTAAAGAACGATTTGTGTGTGATAGTCGGTGATCAAGTTTAGACGATCCTGTGTCCGTGAAAGATCATCTTTCAATATCATTGCTAGACAATAAAAATCTAATTTTTGACTCTGGTGAAGACCTCAGTCTCAACTTAGAAGATTGGATAAATTCGGTACGTAAATTGGCCCGTGATTCTGTTATGTTTGACACTCTCCAACTTCCTCTCTATCTGCAAGAGAAAGAGAAGTTGTTGCTTCTCAGATCACAAAATGGTGTCCCGTGCATGCTATATCATTCTGCTTCTCTTCGTCGTTTCATCATATGCAACCCTACTACAGAGCAGATATTAGATTTTCCTGATCAAACGTCAAAGTGCCAACCGTGGTAAGATTTTTATCTGAAATGTTGTATTGTTTTTATTTATATTTGTTTAGTGATATGTATGCAAATGGTATGTAGAAAGAAAAACCTGGATATGGATAAAACATTTGTGCCCCATAAGATATTCAATCATAACTGTTAGTAAATACGATATGTCATATGCTTATTGTATTATCTTTTAAGTCATGATTTTTCAGGTATTGTTGTTTAACATGATTGATGATCTTTCATACGAGAAGTGCTCTACTTTTATAGTATGTACAACAATATTCACATATATGTAACATTTGTTTTTAAATTCTACATGAAATTTTGTTTCTGAACATATATATATATATATATATATATATATATATATATATATATATATATATAATATTTTCATTTGTTGTTTGCACAGCAATATTCTCACGTAGTTATCTAATTTTTGTTATTTAATTCTTTAAAGTTTATACAATAATTTTCACATATAAACATCTAACTTTTTTTTTTTTTCTGGTTCTTTTTAGATTATGTTAGTCGTTGCTTTGGACATGATCCAATTAGCAATAATTATTTGGTGGTGGAAGTTTTCGGAGATTTGTCCGATTACAATTTAATGAAGGTATGCAACTATTCTTTGTTACGTCGGAGTTGGTCTGATCCTAAAGCAATTCCGATCCATAAAAATTTAAATAGAGGTCAATATGTCTGTATCAATGTTCATTATTTTGGGTTGTTACTTTCAAAGACCGTGATTTTTCAAGTTCAGGATGGTTACTTTCTTATAATTTACATGATGTATCGTGGACAGAAATTACTTTACCTTCAGATTTGTTCTAGATGGACAATATTGTCATTAAATACAATGGTTGTTTGGCAGTTATTGGTTATTTTGAGGACCACACCGATGCTTACGAAGCTGTTGTCTACACTTGCCGTAGTTTTTCACAAAGTGTTTCGAAATGGATTTTGTTTTCTAGGAAAATGACAATCCTTCAAACATGAATTTTTTTTTTTTTTTTGGAATTCCCTTATTGTTGAACAATCTAAGTGCATTTTAGATGAAAATCTTTTGATCATGTCCATAGGACTAGACCGTTTGGAATTAATGGCTTCATCGGTGAATAGAAGCTTTTGATGATTCATCGTAGTCAATTTGAATTTTGGATACAATCTGCTTTTTTCTTATACTGACTCAATAGTCAGATTTTAGAGTGCTCCTTAATTGATCGAGTTCCAACTTTGAGTTTTGTTTTGTAAGAATAATGATTATTAGTGGTGCAATTCTGAACCTTTATGTTCATTATAATTTATGACAATATTACTTTATAGTTTAGCATTGGAAATGAGATAAATTATTTCTTTCATATTTGTAGATCTCTTTACTATTTCTACTATAGTACCGTTCCTTCAAATCATCTGATTTCTGTTAAAAAAAAATAAAACACTTGGAGATCAGGAGGAGCACACCAAAATTGCTTGTATCAATAACTTCTATAATGACATATCTATCAAATCAAGAGTTGACATTGTTGATATACTCCTCCAGTCTAAAATATAAGGCATTTTTTAAAAGGTTTATTTAGTCTAAAATATAAAGTATTATATAATTTTTTGTGTTGATTTTTTAAAAATGTCCCTCTTCTTTTTTAAAAAAAAATATTAGTTTAACTTTTTTCTTTTTCTCTCTCTTCCATAAATAAGGATAAAAGTAAAAAAAAAGTGATAAATTTAAAGAGTTCGAGTTAGTTAAGTAATTTTATTAAATTGTATAAAATAATTGAAAGTGCCTTATAATATAGATCAGAGAGAGTAAACACTTATCAAATTTCAGAGGTGCATTCTATTTTCTGATGATAGTGGAAATTCTAAAATCATGGTTGCTTGTACAGATGGATTTATTTGTACAAGAAAAGTCTCACTAAGTATCTCTTCCTATTTATTGAATCCAATCACTAAACAGACTTTCAAAGTCATGAATATCCAAGAACAGCTTTAAATAAGTTTTTTTCTCATCTTAATACTACAACAATATCAACAACAAGCCTTATCTTACTAAGGGGTCAACTACATAAATTAAACAATGCCATATCGTTGTATCCTAAATCATATTTATAGATAAATCATTTAAATCTAAATCTTTTTTAATAATTTTATCAATCATTTTTCTTAATCTCCTTCTACCTCTAACTACTGGATTACTCTTCATCTAATCCACTTTTTTTATTGGTTCTTTTATAAGTCTTTTTTGCACATGTTCAAACCATCTAAGATGCGATTTTATAATTTTATCCACTATAAGAATGACTTTAACTTTTTTTCTAATACATTTATTCATAATTCTATATAATTTTGTATGTCTATTCATCCAATACAATATTCTCATCTATGTAACATTAAACTTATTCTATCTAGTTTCTTCTCATCTTAATATTTTCACTTATATTCATTCCTATATTACAATAATGTGTGGGTATATTTAGTATTAAATATTTTAATTTAAAATTTAAATATTAAATGTCTTTTACTTAAAGTAATTTTGTTCATTATTTCAAATCAATTTTCATATGCCTTTTGGCATGATGATGTGCGACATAACTACATTATAATGATTCTATAACTTGCCATAAAATCAACAAGGAATTGTGTAGAAGACTTTCTTCTTCTTGAAGGAGAAAAGATGGAGGATTGTATATGCATGTAATTTGAAGTGATATTATGACTAGTACAACTCTTCAAATTAAAAATTACATCATTTAGACTGGTCAATAAATGGTTAATGGTTGTAAGGTGCTCATTTCTATTGTCATATATAATTTCAACTTTGATGTTTGCACTAAGATGAAAATACCTCGTGCAGCCATTAAGTTCAACTACAAGTTGGTGACCTATAAGAATTAAGCTATTATCATTTTTTACAATGATATTGTTGATGATACTTATACGATAAAATTGTGGGTCTTTGATGATGCTACTTGTGATCTTAATTTATGGAATATGGTCCTTCAAATTAACACGATGCCATCTTTATGTGAATTTATATATGTTGTTGATGAGGCTATAATATTTTTTATCAACAATGACAAGATTGAGTTTGGTGATGATGGTGGACAATATCTATATCTCTATGGATGCACATGACAAAAGGATTAAGGTCATCAATTAATGTGGTCCTCATGCTTTTTACAGTACAAGAGCATATTTAGAGTTGTAAAGAGTTTTGTGAAAGTAGACTATTAAATATAGATCTATTGGGTTGTTTAGGTACAAAATTTTGGTATTGTTATTATCTAAATAATATTGTAATAAAATTGTCATAAACAGTGTTCAGTAATAGTTTGATATATAATTTATGTGTTTCAATATTATTAATTCAATTATGTTAAAATAGTTTATCATTGTGTTACAAACAATTCTTTTATGATAGTATCACATCTTACTGGCCTTTGGTATTAAAATGTATGTTATTTCCTTTAATGTTGTTCGTATTTTTCATACTTCAAATTTTGTTATTAAAAATTATACCATTTCTTATTTACTATTGATATAAAACTTATTATATTATCATGTACATCCTACACATCATGCGGGTCACTTACTACTTGTTCTTGAATTATTTAAATTTTCTAAAAAGTGACAATAACATGATCTATTTCTTAAATTAATAAAAGAGAACAAAAAAGCTTATTCACAAAATGCTTAATTATTAATAATAAATTTTATATATGAAATGATTTTGTTAAAAATAATAAACAAATTCAATAGTTTATATATCATTAAATATATATCCTTTTTTTTCAAAAATTCATATAAACACTCGTTTACATAATATAATATAAAAAGTTCATAATTCATGATTAGCTTATTTGTTTATAGTATTAAGCTCGACTTGTTGATTAAACAAAATAAATTTAATCATATTTTTTTATTCAATTAGAGTTCAAATTTAAATTTACACTATATATATTTTAAATGAACAAATTTAAACATATTAAAATTTAATGTTTTATAAACTAGCAATTATTGATGGTTGAAGAGTCTAACTATGGTCAAACCAAAGTCAAACTGCTTTTTTTAAAATATAATATTTTATAATTAAATTAATATATATATATATATATATATATATATATATATATATATTGTAAAAGAATACCTAAAATAGATATAAATGTTTAATAATATAAAAATTAACTAAAATATTTTTTTATATATAACAACAAATTTATGTAAAATGAATTAGATAAAATCTATTGAATCTCATAAATCTCCAATATAGAATATCAAAAATTTAATTTGGACAAAATATAAAACCAATTTGAAATTAGTTTAGTTCCAAAACCAGCCAATTTTTATCAATTTTATTGATTTTTTACTAGTTTAACTAGTTTTTTACTAGTATTTTTTTTAAGCTAATTTTAAGGGTCGAAATTGACTACATTTATTTGAAGGTTTTTCTTAGCCATTTTTTACTAGTTTAAATAGAGAGCCTTTTGGTTAAAATAAAATAAAATAAAACTAAAATGTAAAGTAATTTTTTTGTTTCAAGAAAGGTTTATGTATATTTTAAAAATAAAAGAAATATCTGTGTAATTTGACAACATTCAAAATAAGTTTGTGTAAACTTTTTTTTTTTTTCCTTTCATAAAAGATGCAATAGGTTTGGTACAAATTTATCACACTAAAAATGAAATAAAAGCAAGAATTGAAGTATGGAACCAAAGAATACTACTGCACTGTAGGATAGGGAAGGGAGACAGACCATTGCATCCTACCTTATGTCAGCAGTCAAAGTCTCAAGAAAAAGAAAAAACCAAAAATTCTTAAATAAACCCTGTCTATCACAGATAAGAAAATCAAACCAATTATTAATAAACAAATAAGCATACCAAGCAAACTATTCAACAGAAAATATCTTTGATATGCTTGTATGTCTATTTAACCTACCTATATTTTATAGACGGATCTACCAAAGAATCTCTCAAAAGAAACAGACACTTGCATTTCCAAATCATCCATTAATTAATTTTCTCCAAACTACTACCTCATAATGCTTTGCCCCAGTCTCTACATCACCAAATGAAGTTTCGTGACTGGTGTTCTAAAGTGGAGCAGCACATACTTCCTTTATGTCTTGCTCAGTGAGAAGCTTAGTGTTGTGAGCAAAATTGGCAGCGGAGGGAACATCTATGTCCTCCATGTTAACAGCTACAGGTTTCAAAGAGAAACGAGATCCGATTGCCTCAATTGTCCTCTCTATAAATTCTGATCGAGGCAGAAATTCCTTCATTCGACATACAAAATCTGTGTGGCCTCTAGCCTGCACACAGATAACTATGTGAACAAAAAATGATAAACCATTGGAGCACATTATACTGGTCGAAAAATCCTGTGTCCAAAAGCCAATATAAAGATGCCAAAAGAGCAAAAGAAAGTAACCCTAATAGGCATAGATACTACCTCCAAAAAAATAAAAACCGAAAAAAAAAATTAACAGAGAATAGGCACTTGGTATTAGTACTAATTCTTTGCACCATTTAGTTCAGAGATTCTTGGAGGAAATTAATTCCCAAGGGCTTCATGCTTCTGTTAGTATTGGACCATTCATTAAGAGTATATAATTATGGACATATGAATACTTTCCATTCCCCTTTAACTTCATTTTTTCCAGCTTATTGAGAATCTACAAATTTAACCACCAGTTGAAGAGAAATCTCTACAGAATGTTCTCTTTACATAACTGTAATTAAAACAGTGTAAGTATTTATTCAAGATATGGTACATATATTGAATATATTTAGCTAGTGAATCACATTTACTTTATATATATAAAAGAAAATTAAGCGCAGTTAGCATAATTTGTTTTTAACTAGTACATATATGTAGAATAGAGTGCTGAAATTGTAGGAAATCACCATTTTGGTTGCATGTTGTCGCTGGCATTGGCTACCAAATGAACAAAAGGCCTTTCAAGATCCATAAGACTAGAATCCATTTCATTATCAAAGAACATATATAGATTTACTCTTAAAAAAGCATAATGAGTTCCGGGCATGAACCTGATGAACCGACTGTTGCTAAATAAAAAAAAACTTAAGTCCCACAAGCTTTTCGGAACATTCATTCTCATTCCTCGAATTTCAGCCTTTAAAATTGGAAACTCATAATAATACATTTTGAGCCTTATTTGAATAACTGTTTTGGTTTTTTTCTTCTTTTTTTTTGTTTTCTTTTTTGTGGGGGAGGGGGGTGATCCGAAGTCAATATGTCATCATATGATGTAACTTCTCCATTATCATGCTTAAAACCTGCTAACACAAGAAATTATTACACTAGAGACACCGGATGTATCCTTACCATGCAACATTTAGGATAAAATGTTTTATGTTTTCAACGGCATAATGCAGTCTAGTATCCTTTTCTTCTTTCTTTTTATAGAAACATAATAAGCAATACCTAATATCAATATTTATAATAGTAATAATTATTCAAAACCAACAAATTGTAGATAGGTAACAACAGGAATTAGCTCTAACTGAATTCATCAAAACTAGAACCAAAAAAAAAAACCTTCATTAGCAGACCCAAAAATAGTGCAATCCTACCAGTCGGTAATTGGGAGCCTTTGCAGGTAACTTGAGGTAGGCCATGTTCTTTATGTCATAATCCCATAAGAAAGATGTGTGGTGGACCCACCGGTGCTTGATTATAGATTGAGCATTTCCACCAAACTTACGATCACCAAACACATAATCTATGAATAAAGTCGAATCAGAATTGCATCAAAATTTCACTAAGTGATTCTTGAAAAAGATATAAAACATTTCATAGACTGGATAAAGTTGCTTCAGAGAGTAAAAATGTTCCAAATGCAAAACATGTGTGCCTGTTTCAAAAGTCCAAAATCAATATAAAAGGACACAGCAGCTGAAGAGTGTAACAGTTATCATAGACAATTTGTTTTATGGGTAAACAATGGACAGAGAATCATTAAAATCAAATTATGAAATAAAGCTCCTAAACAAATATAGAATATGTTTCTGTTTTCAAGAAGATAGAAAGATAAAGGATAACAAAACTGTCTTTTACACACTGTTATATCTATAATCTATAGTTGAGAACCTAATTATCAAATATCAACACCAAAATGATAATTTTGTTTGTTGGATCTAAGCCAAGGATTTGAAGAAGAATGCAAACAGCTCAAGTGACTTGACACAGTCAAACTCATGGATGCTTCTGACAAATATATACTTTGGGATAGAAGGGTTCTATAAAGACTAAACAAAACACAATGATTAAGGGGCAACTTATGTACCATTCTCGCGGAGCTGGAAATCACCAATCCCTTTGAAAACTTGGCTGTACAACTGACCACTCCATGACATGATGGAGCGGGGAAAGGGTTGAACATCTGGAACAGCATCTTTATTACATATGAGAGTAACAAATATAGTCCCCCGGTCAACAATAACAGTGCCTCCCCCAGTAAACCTTCTGATGATAGGAATCTGATCTCGCAACACAGACCTTACTTCAATAAGTTCTGAAAGTTTCCTATGTAGAATATCCACTTTCAGATAGAAGATTTATTTTCATGCTTATTCTTACCAAAAGCAGAAAAGACAAAAGGAAAATTTTCTTCTCCTTAAACATATCGGCAGCAAATCAAGAAGAGACCTCTTAGCAAGTAATAAATGTAAATAGGAAAGAAAGAAGACCACTGATACGTAATCTCTGGTTCCGAGCTATCCAACATGAACCATTCTTAAGTACACTTCTAACAGTTTGTACCCAAGATAGGTGCAAAGGAAAAGTCACTAAAATGAGTGTTTCAGGTGGTGGAGTCCACTAACACATCCATTTAAATGAGTTTATATTGGCTCCTTACGCCTACCTTGGGAGTTGGGAGCAAGCAAGGAGGAATGTATGTAAGAATTTCTATTCCACCATCAATATTTGTTTTGGGTGATTCAAGGATACCGTGAAGAAAGTAATATGGCACACAACCAAGAAAAATATAAGAAAATAGAAAACAGTCAATATTTTATTTTAAAATGTTCATCAAATTTGTTTATTGCACACAAACTTTTTAATTTCAAGTTATAAATATGTGAATGAATGTCAAGCAATTAAGTAATTTTAAATAAAATTGGGAAAATGCATATCTGACATGGAAAGATAAGAGTAAAACCAGAATTTGATTCTCAGAACAAGGAACCAGTAAAACAAATGAAAACATACCCAGACAAGCCCATTACAATGGCAGCGGAATTTGTACCATCATTAATCAAACACCAATTATCTGAACTAGTTCGAAGCAGCCGTTCCTCTATGTACAATTGTTCCAAAATAGGAACCCCTTTTAATCTAATCAGCTTCATCAATGGAATCCCTGCTTCTCCTGCTTTACCTACCACAGCCATTATTCAGCACTTTGCTTCCAAATTTAAAAAGAACCCATTTTTAATGGAAACGAAATGGATTCAAACCAATCGAAGGAAATTATTTGAGGGTATTTTAGAACAGAAGAAGAAATGGGATAACGATAATATAGCAAGCTTAATGCTACTCTGAGAAATCTGGGCTCTTTGCAACCTGTTGCCTCACGTTTTGCCCCCAGCTCACCACTAAGGCTTGAAGAATTAATTAGTCACGAAACCATCGCCGTCTAGGGCTGTGGATATGTGGAGGGATTGGGATTTCTGAGAAGGTAATAATGCCTCTGATTTTGGCTGGGAAATAGCAAGAGGAGATCCAGAGCACTAGCTGTTCTAAAACAAGTGAAAATTACAAAGAAGACCTTGAGCTACTATTATTTATGATAAAAGACTGTAAACGTTCAAGTCATTTAAAAGGGTCAAAGCATTTAATTTTTAAACTGAATGAACAATAATTCTCCTTTCATTTATTTTCCTCTTTTCTCAAATCCATCTGTGCCATCTCATCAATCTCTCTAAAGGGAGCACATAACAGAGCACACGGAGAATAAGGTATCACAGCGCTTAGAAGCGGGGCAAAAGACCATCGAATCTTATCTCTCAAAATTTTTATATCTATAAATTTCTTGCAATGTCATAATTGTCATTCATCATCTATATAAGTTTCTTATGCTTCTCCTTTTTCAAAATTTTTAAAATCATCAAACCTATAATAGACCAAACATTGTAACAAACAAATTTCTTTTTCTCCATCTTCATTACATTATTGGTAAAAAAACTAAAAACTTGGTATTAATAATATTAAAATACTCTTGTAATTCTATGAAACAATAATGATAGCAAATTGAGGTTGTAACCAAAAAAACAAAAAACAAAAGTTACCAAACAATTGATGAATCAAGATGGTAACTAGTTTTTCTTGAAACTTGTACATGCAAATGACCTTAGAATTAGGAAGTAATGTGGTAAGAAATCTAAAACCTAGTAGAAATAAACCTAAAATCCCTTGTAATTCTAAATAGCCTAAGTGATAACTAACTAATGTTGTAACTTATACAAGTAAGTGACCTCAGAATTAGGAAAGGTGTTAAGAAACCTAAAACTTAGTAGTAATAACACGACAAGTCTTTGCAATAAGAAGTGTAGATGGTAACTAATTGAAGTAATAACAAACAAATATTACTGTGCACAAGTTATACGAGAATGCTGAATTAAGTTACTATTTAGGTTTTAGGTTTTCCTAGAGTTACAAGGGACTCATAGGGTTATTACTATCAAATTTTAGATTTGTTACTACTTTATTTTCTAATTTTGAGATCACTTATACAAGTTATAACCAGAATTAGTTACCATCGTAGCTTTCCAGAGTTACAAGAAACTTTTACAATTATTACTACTCAGTTTTATATTTGTTATCACCTTGATTCATCAATCATCCAATAATGTTCATTTGTTACAAAATCAATTTGTTATCACTAATGTTTCATAAAGTTATAAGAGTATTTTAGTACTACTATCACTAAGTTTTTTGCTTATTAGCAACAATGTAAGTATTATTATTACTAGGTTTTTTGTTTATTACTAACAATGTAAGGGAAAAGAAGAAGAAACTTATAGATGGTGAATGACAATTATGAGATTGTAAGAAACTTGTAGATGTAAGAATTTTTAAAGATGAGATTTTATGCTCTTTTTCCCTAATTTCAAGTTCTATGATCGATATCCCATTCTTCCTACACTTTGTTTCATGCTTCCTTTAGAGAGAGAGAGAGAGAGAGAGAGAGAGAGAGAGAGATAAGATGGTGCATATGGATTGGAGAAAAAAGAGAAGTAAATGGAGGGGTATTATTATCCATTCAATCCAAAAATTAGGTCCTTTGGTCCTTCTCAATAATTTGAGTTTTTAATATCCTTCATTATAAATAATAGCAACTTAGAGTCCTTCTTTGCAATTTTCCCTTAAAATAAAGTAATAAATGATTTTTCTTTTTAGCCAACAAAAAATATTCTAAATGATTATCTATTGAAAGAAAAATGTAAAAGTTTTTTTTGGTAGAAATAAGATAATTTGGTAGAAAATGTTTAATTTATTTCTTTTTTAGGTAAATCAATGAGGCAAAAATAGCCCAAAAAAAAAAAAAACCCAAAACTACACGACAATAATGTAAGGAACAAGACCCCACAATATCTTCTTAATGAGCAATAATAAATCAGGAGGAGGATTGTACATAGCTAAGTGACCAAATTCATGAGTTAGACTTAAAAATGCTAATATGTTTAATTCTTTAAAGCATATGGCTTCTTCCAAGGAATATCTCGTCTTCATCTATAATAGAATTTAACCATCAACAGAGAATCTATTTCAACAACTAATCTTTTGAAACCACAATTCTAGACCAATTCCAAATCATTCAACATCCGCCATAATTCAACAATAAGTATATCACAAATTCCTAGATTATCAGCGAATCAAGTTATCTATGTCCTATTTTCCCCCTTAAAAGACCTTTACAACTAGCTAACCTCGTAAACCCCCTGCTGGCTTCATCCATATTTAACTTTACCTAACCTATATTTGGGAATTTTCAACCAACCAAAGTTTCCTATTTATCTTTACTCTTATTATAATTATCATCGCCATTATAAAGGACCTTATTCAGTAGTTGCAAAATCTTGGTTATATGATTTAATGGTTTCATATGCTGATTGTACTCCCTTTACATTACATATTTATTTTACCCAGTTATTAATATTATTTATTTATTTTTAACATGAGTAAAAGTTAATTCATTCTCTTGTCAATAAAAGTAAGGAAAGTCACACAACTATTATTAGATAATTTCAAAATACTTTTAAGTGGGACTTATTTGCCCATTTTTCAAAAGATGTTTAGTCAGGCAACAAAGTTCTCAAAATGTTATTATAGTCAATCTCACAAAGCAATATAATATATATATATATATATATGCAATAAAAATTACTCCATGACATTTACATAGCTAGGTTAGTTAGCAAGGCTTTAAAGAATAGGTGCAAATTAGCTCTCCTCTATGACAGTGGTTGTCTTCTTACTAACTATGATCTAAATTGGTCTTACTCCAGGTATCTTTATAGTCATCCACTTAATTTATATGATATAGCATGTTGTGGGCATCTAACTGTTTGAACACATTACCATAAAGAGTGATAATCATAAAAATTTTTAGTAAGACAATAGCAATTTTAAAATGGAGAGTGGTTCAACTACCATGTGTGTAGAAAACATTTTTATTTCTCTTGTCCATTTGAGAAATCATAACATCATACATAATATCATATAGTTATATGAACTATTTATACCATCTAATAGCAAACTCATAAATCATCAAGCCACAACCAAAAGCCAATAATGAACATCTCATGATGACATATTCAGCATAAACTCAACATATGGCAGGGCATCTCATAAATTGATCATAACCATATTAGTAAATAATAAGATTATGTAATATCATAAAGCATATGCCATGCATTTGGCAAAAAATATTACTCGAATGTATTTTAGAATAAAAGAAGAAATGGGATAACAATAATACAACAAAGCTTAATGCTACTCTGAGAAATTAGAGTCAAAGCTTAATGCTACTCTGAGAAATTAGAGTCCTTTGCACCCTGTTGCTTCACATTTCGTCCTTAGCTCATGACTAAGGCTTGAAGAATTAATTAGTTACAAAATGGTTATTATCTAATGCTGTAAGTAAGTGGAGGGATCGGGATTTCTAAGAGTATAATGTCTATGATTTTGGCTAGGAAATAAATAAGCAAGATGAGATCTAGAGCATACTAACCACTTTAAAACAAGTGAAAATTATACAGAAGACCTTAACTTGCTATTATTTATAGGCAAAATTGCATATAACCCCTTTGAACTTTGGATTATGTGCAAATAACACTCTAAACTTTAAAAATTGATAAAGAATTCCCTTGAACTTTGGATAATATGTAGATAACCCTCTTGAACTTTGGATATGTGCAATTTAAGAGGTTATTTGCAAATAATTTAAAATTTTAAGGAGGTTATTTGCACATATTAAAAGTTAAAGGGGGTTATTTATATATTATTCAAAGTTCAAGAGGATCTATTGCAAACTTTGGAAGTTTAGAAAAGTTTTTTGCATATGACTTAAAATTTAGGAAGGTTATATGTAATTTAGCCTTACTAATAATAAAGGATCTTAAATGTTCAAATTAATTTAGTTTAGGGATCTAATTTTTGGACTGAATGAACAATAATTTCCCTTTCATTTATGTCCCTATTTTCTCTAATCCATCTACACCATCTCATCTCTCTCTCTCTCTCTCTCTCTCTCTCTCTCTCTCTCTCTCTCTCTCTCTCTAAAGGAAGCACCAATCAAAGAACACAAACAATAAGATATCATAGTACATGGAATCAAGCACAAAAGCGTAAGATCTCATGTTTGAAAATTCTTATATCTACAAGTTTCTTGTAATCTCGTAACTATCATTCATCATCTACAAGTTTTTTTATTCTTTTCCCTTTTCAAATTTTTTAAAATCATCAAACCTATAATAAACCAAGCACTATAACAAACAAGTTTCTTCTTCTCTTCCTCCATTACATTATTGGTAATAAACCAAAAACCTAGTAATAATAATATTAAAATACTTTTATAACTCTTTAAAGCATTAATGATAACAAATTGAGGTTGTAATGAAAAAAAATTACTAGACAATTAATGAATCAAGATGGTAACGAATATAAAACCAAGTAATAATAATAGTAAAAATTCCTTGTAACTCTAGAAAATTAAAATGGTAACTAGTTCTTATTGAAACTAGTGCATGTAAATGACCATAAATTTAGGAAGCAATGTGGTAAGAAATCTAAAACTTGGTAGAAATAACCTTAAAAGTCTCTTGTAACTTTAAAATGGCTAAGTGGCAAAGTATATTGTAACTTATATATGCAAGTGACTTTAATATTAAGAAATAAGGTGATAAGAAACCTAACACCTGATAGTAACTGCACCATCTCATCTCAGGTTTTAGGTTTAGGTTTCCTATAATCACAAGGGACTCTTAAGGCTATTATTATCAAGTTTTATTTGTAGCCATCTTACTTTCCAATTCTAAAGTCACTTGAATATACAAATTATAACAATAATTTGTTACCATTATGGCTTTCTAGAGTTACAAAGGACTTCTACTATTTTTACTACTCGGTTTTATACTCATTACCACCTTAATTCATCAATTGTCCAATAATATTTGTTTGTTACAATGTCAATTTGTTATTACTGATGCTTCATAGAGTTAAAGAGTATTTTATTATTATTATTACTAGGCTTTTTGTTTATTACCAACAATATAAGGAGAAGAAGAAGAAACTTGTAGATTATGAACGACAATTATGAGATTACATGAAACTTTGTAGATGTAAGAATCTTTAAAAATGAGATCTTATGCTCTTTTGCCCTGATTCCAAGTGCTACGATATTCCATTCTTCTTATGCTTCATTTCATGTTTCCTTTAGGGAGAGAAAGAGAAAGAGAGAGATGAGATGAGATGGTGTAGATAGATTGGAGAAAAGAGGGAAGTAAATGAAAGGGCATTATTGTCCATTCAATCCAAAAATTAGGTCCTTTGATCTTTCTATATAATTTGAGTTTAAAATCCTTTATTACAAATAATAACAACTTAAGGTCCTTCTTTGTAATTTTTCCTTAAAATAAAATCATGAATGATTTTTTCTTATTGGCCAACAAAAAAAGTTCTAAAGGATTATCTAGTGAAAGAAAAAAAATGTAGAATTTTTTTTGTAGAAATTAGATAATGGTAGAAATGTTTAATTTATTTTTTTAAGTAAATTAATGAGGCAAAAATAGCTAAAAACAAAAAAACAAAAACTACACTACAATCATGCAAGGGACAACAGATGCCATGATATCTTCTTGAATAAGCAATAATAAATAAGGAGGAGGAGTATACACAACCAAGTGACCCAATTCATGAGTTAGACTTACAAATGCTAATCTATTCAATTGTTTGAAGCATATGGCTTCTTCCAAAGAATATCCCATCTTTATCTATAATAGCTATAATCATCAAGATAGAATCACTTTCAACAACTACTCTTATGAAACCACAATTCTAAGCCAATTCCAAATCATTCAACATCCCCTGTAATTAAGCAATAAGTGTATTACAAATTCCTAGATTATTAGTGAATCTGATTAACCATTTCCCATCTTCCCCCTTAACAGACCTCTATAACCAACTAACTCATAGACCCCTTAGTGGCTCCATCCACATTTAACTTTACCTTACTTATACTTGGGAATTTCTAACTAGTCATAGTTTACTGTTTATCTTTACTCGTATTGTTGTTGTTGTTGTTGTTGTTGTTGTTGTTGTTGTTGTTATTGTTGTTGTTGTTGTTATCATCATTGCCATTATAAAAGACCTTATTCATTATCTACTTTTAACATAAGTAGAAGTTAACTCATCCTTTCATCATGTAAAAGTAAGGAAAGTCACACAATTATTGCTAGATAACTTCAAAACATTTTCGAATAAGACTTATTAACCCATTGTTCTAAAGATGTTTAGTCATGCAACAAGGTTCTCAAAATGTTATTATAGTTAGTCTCATGAAGTAGTCTTATATACATACAACAAAGACTAACACTTTCACATCACATCTATATAACTAGGTCAATTGGCTAGGCTTAAAAGAGCAGGTATGGGTTAGCTCTCCTTTGTGACAGTGGTTGTCTTTTTGTTAACTATAACTTGAACTGGTCTTGCTCTAGGTATATTTATAGTCATCCACTCAATCTTTAGGACATAACGTGTTGCGGGCATCCTAGCTATTTGAACATATTACCACAAAGAGTAAGAATTATAAAAATTCTCAGTAAAACAATAGCAATCTTAAAATAGATAATGGTTCAGCTACCACAAGTGTATAAAACATTTTTATTTCTCTTGTCTATATGAGAAACATAACATTATACATAACATCATATAATTATATGAACTATTTATACCATCTAATAGCAAACTCATAAATCATCAAGCCGCAAAAGCCATGAGTGAATATTTCATGATGACATACTCAGCATAAACTCAACATATGGCATGTCATCTCATAAACTAATCATAATAACATTATGTAATATCATAAAGCATAAGCCATGCATAGGGTTATCATTTAAAACTTCTCATAATTATCATCTAAATTTAACATATTTTAGGCAATCATCATAGTCTTATCATGTGGAAACATGATTCCATCATCCTTAGAAATATGATCTAATTAAAAATAATATTCATAGGTAATATATCCAGTGTCCCATACCACTAAGTGCATGTTTGGAAAAACTTCTCCATCCCCCAAACCACGTTTTGTACAAAGCAACAATATGTTGCTTCTGCAAAACTATGACCAGCAAAAGTGATTTTAGCCTCTCCAAACGGATATCCAAACACACTATAAATATAGACATAAATTTTAGAAGTCATCATTTAACTAAGAGTGAAGGATCATTTTCCCTAGGTCTTCATTTCTACAAAAGAAGATAGCCATTAAAGTATCCATAATATAAAGAAACCAAGTTATAAAATATGCTATCTAAGGCATCCCCTAGAATGGATCCATATTATATGCATACATAAGGTTTCATGGTACATCTTTGAAGAGAAATTAGTATATCTTTCAATAGAAGTTGGTAAGGAGATCATTCTAGGAAGACTCATCTCTTTTAGATACCAATGGTATCTAGAGTCTTAAAACTCAAGTATGCCCAAAATAGAATCAAAATATCATATCTGCTGGAAATCATATTCAGAAGATTCACAAGAATCATTTTTTTTCATATACATTGATCAATCATCTTATGAATCGAAGAAATCAGCCAAACTAATATACATGCATTGGAAGCTTACAAACAATAATACGAAGAGTATTCTGATAGATTCTAACTAGCTGATCATGTTAACTTTATTTTTAGTATTTTCCAAGTCTTCAAGGTCCTCAGTCCATATAAAATCTATTTATGATCACAATTCCAAATTATCCAGGCTTGTCATGTCATTGTCACCAATATATCATTCATGTTAGGTCCAAGCCTTAGGTATCAAAAGTTCAAGTCCCATATATCAAAGGTCAAGTCACGTAGGTCTAGGTTTGGTTTATCCATGTCATGGTCATTTGTATTCATGTTTGGGTATATTTTTTATTAATTATGTTTAATTCATACATATAGATTTATAAGTGAGTAATTTATATTAAGCATCTCTTGTGTGCCTTTAAGATTCCAATAGAAGCTAACAAGACATCTTAGCGTCTCATTTTTGTAAGAGAATTCAACTACTATGCAAAAGCTTTATTTTTTGGGAAAAAAATATCCAACATAGCCTAGCCATTGAGAGGCTCTGTGGACCATAGGTTAAGTGCATAAGGGGCATTGTGCATGGCTATGTGGCTCCACGGCCTGCTCATGTGGGCTAGGAGTTGCATGCCCATAAATGCTGTGTGGCTCCACACAGCTTGTCTATATCTAGCACCCCTGTCATACAAATTTATTGCATTCACCATGTACAACTTTCCATTTATGAACCTAATTACTCTTATGTTCATCTTCAGCATTTCTCAAGCATCTCATGACATCAAAACACCATTTAAAACATAATCCAAAGATTCAAAACAAGAGCTACCATATTTACCATCAAATTAGGTTAAAGAGAGAAAGTGAAAGTGATGAAACTTTTAAGGAGTTTCAATGGCACCATAAGCTTCTAACCTTAATAAGGGTCTCATTCAAGGTATAAAATAGTATTAACAATGGAGTTTTAAAGCATAACCATAAACACCTTATGGAGAGAGGAAGGGAGAGCTAATGAAGATAAGAAGGGGGAATGAAGTTAGAAAGCATCCTAAGCATATCATAAGCCTTCATACTTAACAACACATCATCCAAAGTAGAAAAATGTGGTAAGAGAGCAAATCTAACTTTTTGCCATTGAAGATCATCAATTTCTAGAGAGAGAAAGTCAAGAAGAAAGGAAGAGGAATGCATGAAATTTACTATCTCAATAAGACAAGAAAGTCTTATTTGATGGAGCTTTAGATTTGGGCTAAAAAGCTTCTCCTTCCTTCTTTCTCAAAACTTCCTTAATTCTTTTCTCTTCTTTCCTCTACACTTCTCACGTCTCTCTCTTTCTACCTCTAACTTTTAGTTTTATTTTTCTCTTTCAACTTTGCATGTGCTAGATAATGAAAGAGTGGGGCAGATAGATAAGGACATGAGAAGTGCAAATAAGTATTTCTCAATCTCTAGCACATTCCTTATTCTCTCAACATGTTTCTTTGCTTAGTAAGGAAATCAATTGATTTGACTTGTATTTGTAGCAAAAAAATTTTATTATTATTTATTTAATACTAAATATAAAAATTATTTTTAATTAGAAAAAGATGTATATTAAAATTCCCAACTCTTCGAGATCATTATTTTTGAAGCTTCATTTTGTCCATTATAATTACATTTTGGCATAGGTTAAAATTGTTTTTTGGTCCTGCCAAAATTACATTTTAATAAGTGAAATTTATGCATTCATGCTCTAAACTTTTAATAATTATATTTTAATATCCAAAATTTTATCTAAATATTTTTACTTTTTATATATTTTTGGGACTTTTTTGGCCTTTGGAGTTTCTAAAAATTAAAATTTTAAGTATTTATTTCATAATTTCTTCATATTCTATAATTAAGAAAAATGCTAAATAATTCTTTAAAATTTTTTAAAATTCCTAATAAATTCCAAATAAGTTTAAAACATTTTCTTTAACTTATATAAATTAATTTTTCACTAAATTTTCATTATTTAATCATTACTTAGTCTATAAATATTTTTTAACCTTAGTTAGCTTACCTTAAAATTATGTAATTATTATTTAATAGCTCTTATTAAGAAGAGGATGTTACACTAATCCTCAAAGACTTGTAGGTCTCTCTATCTTCATAATCACTGACAAGTAATAGAGAAAACCACTAGCCAATAATATTCTTCATTTTGTCCCATTATCCACTCTCTAGGTTCCCTAGGTGTAAAACAAAGGGACTTTAAAAGATTTTAATAGCTTTTTCCAAATTTTATTCACCTCTTTACAATCATAAAGAGTTTTCAGTGTAGTCTCTACTTCTCTGTCAGAACAAGTACATATCACCGAATTAATACTCCACCTTTTCCTGATCCTTTAAGTGAGGATCCTGTTATAATACACTTGCCATAAGAAACACCCTAATTCTGTATGGCACGTCGAATTTCCATATATGTTTCCACATTTTATATATCCTCTTGAGGGCCATTAAACATGCTTGCCATTCTATATGCACATAGCCATGTTAAACGAATATCGCTTACACTTCAAAGAGGTAAATCAGCTTCATCATTCTCATCGGAAGGAAGCATCACGTTAAACTTCAGCAACGCGTGGTTTGGTAATTTATCAACAAGGTAGTTCAACTTCCATTTGCCACTACCATCTATTATGTCACATACACTTATATCGGCAATAATATCATTATCATCTCTTTGAATCTATTAAATGAGAGACATTCCCCTTTGAGCCACACATCCTTCCAAAATTATGTATCCCGCCCATCTCTTATTTCCCATTGAATGTTTTCCATGATAGTTTGCTAGCTTCTTGAAATATCCTTCCAAAGCTTAAGGTCAAAATTCTTCACAATGCATTCCCTTGGAAGATTAGATTCTTTGCAATATTTTCCACGCATCACTTGGACCCAAAGATCATCTTGCTTTGTAATAACTCCCCATCCTAACTTCATAAGAAGAGCTTCATTCATGAGAGGTAGAGATTTAATACCAGCTCCTCCTAAATCTTTTGGCTTGCACATAGTCTTACTAGATAAAGCGTGCCATTTTCGTCCATCTTCAAAATCACCCCCATATGAAGTCCCCTTCAGCCTTTTAAATTTTTTCGATGATTTTCTGAGGAAAATGATCATGTTGCATTTGAAAAATGGACATGCTACTGTCACAGATTGAGTAAGAGTCACTTTTCTTATAAAAGATAAGCATTTAGCTTTCTAACTACTAAATATCCGTTTGGTACATAAAAAATTAGAATGTAAATAGAAATAGAAAATAAAAAAATAATTTTGTAAATAAAAAATACTTATAATATTTGTACTTTTAATTATTGAAGAATATTAAATAATAATTATAAAAATAAAATTATAATTTCTTTTTAACTTTCCTTCACCTTTTTCCTTTTCCTTCCTTCTTTTTGTGCAAACCGAACGGGCCCTAAGTCTTCTCTTTATTATTATTTTTTTCCACCACTATTTTATAGTTATGCTTCGAGTAGCCACTGCTGGTTATCATGGTCCATAAATATCTCCCAAACTCATACACCTTTTGGAATCCACTAATGTGACGAATCTCCCTTTAATTAATTTATTTATTTTTACTAATATACTTTCACCTCCTTCAATTTAGTTTCTGTATTGTTTAAAAATATATTGAAACATCCATTAAATTTTAAAGGCAAAAGTTTAATTTTACTCCCTAAAATTTTACTTATATTTTACTTTAGTTCTAGAAATTTATTTTAGTTCAATATAATTCTTAAAGTGTTAAAACGGGTTTAATATCGTCCTTTCCCCATGCATCGATTTATTCACACTTAAACCAATGTAATTTTCTCATGAAATTTGAGTGAATCAAACCTAGTCACATAAACTCAAGGAATTTCTCTCTCATTCACATAAAAGCACAAATGAAAGTGATGAAGATATAGGTTTATAGGCGTTAAAATCATAACAAAAGGCAAAACAACGTAGCATAAGTCTGAGCTGAATTTGAGTTCCCATATGAGTATCTTTAGTTAGCTTATAAAATCATGTGCAATGCCACATTAGACACTCTATCAACAAAATTAATGGCATATAGGAGAAAAAAGATATTGAATCCCTTATTAAATTGTAATGACTATATTGAACTAAAATTAAATTCGAGTAAAACTTCAACTAAAGTTGAACTTTTGTCCATCACTCATTCTGTCCATTTTGAAAATAAGAAGTTAATAAAAGGGATTGAACTCAGTAACAATATCTGATGTAAAGGATTAGTTTCAATTTTTCTCTTTTTTAAAGATCAAATTAAAAATCATTGACCAAAAGAGGATTTTAGTCAATATTAGTGCACTGTTTGTTCATTTTTGGAGAAAGTGTTTTGTCATGATAGAATAATTTTACAAAACCCTACTTCAATCCGTTTCACTCTCACTTCCAGGATATACATTAAAATATAACAACGTCAGTGATCTCTGAAATTGGATACATGCATAATGCTCTGGTTCTGTTCAGGATTAGTCTAAATTGGTACGGATTTTCTCCTCAGATACTAAGATACAACATAATAATGAACATGAATATTTGTTGAACGGAAAAATGATTGAACTTGATCAACCAGTAGAAAATACCATGTTTCGGTTATTTTTTCACCAATAGAGAAAAAAGGAACAGGGGGTTCTTTTCCTGTCTCTTGGCATCTCCATTATTTGACATAGCTTGCGAGCGTGTGGATTTAACATCAATAATCATTTTAATCATATACTCCGCCCAATTTCCCTCAAGTTGATCAGGAATATTGGGTGACATCGTGAGATGACCCAGAGCTAAACCCAATCCATTTCTTTCCCTCGATTTAGGGAGCCCAAAAAAGCAGAGAATTGAATTTTTTTTTTTTTTGGGTGTATTTCGGTCAGTGAAATCCTCAGATTTCACCCAGCCTAGGTTCTCTCCCCGAGCAATCTTAAAGCATATGCTCCCATATTGGCCTCGTTACATTTAACATTTTACTTCCTGAGTGCTTCAAAAATTCGAACAGGAGTTAGTACCTTTTCTATTACCAACTGGGCTAACAGAGAAGGCCATAGAGTGATAGGGTTTTGATATTTTAATCCATGTTCTACGTCATATTATTGTTCAGATATCTGTTCCATCAAACTGCAAACGGCCATAGCGAGTGGCAGATAGATTAATGGACAATGTAGAACATTCAACTCAATAAGTGTCAACAGCACAATATTAATATTGATGGCAAAATCCAATGACAGATTAATACTTGTACCCTGCCAGAAAAATGAGATACTAGTCCAAGGAACTTCAAACTAAAATAACAAAATTGGAACTTTTTAACCGACGATTGTCTGGGCCTTGTTAAGGATCACTCCTTCATACTTCACCTGGAACCACTTCATGGCATCCTCCTTTGTGACACGGTGCTGGATTCCAACACGTGACTTGCACCTACGGCGACGTCCCACACGGTAACCAGGGCGCTCCAGAACAACATAGAAGTCCATTCCATAAATACCAGTAGATGGATCATACCTGTGAAGTATGGCAAATTCTCGATATAAAAAATGGAAAAGTTTTGAGGATTGACTATCATTTAATAATATACAAGGAGGGAAGAAACCAAATTCAGCTTACATGCACAAAAAGGAAAGGAACTATGCACAGCAACAGATAGAAACCAGCTTAATTCAAAACACCGAAAAAACCAAACTTATTGGCACCAAGTGGCCCAGAATTTCTTAAAAAAATGACTGATTAGCTGATAAAAAAAATAATAATAATAAGATTACACCACAACCTTAAAAAACTACACATGCCATTAAATATGTTGCAGTCCAACAGATAACACTTGTTTCAGCCGAGGATAAATTATTTATGACTAGAAGCATAAAATGTAAGAGCTTTTCAGCTTACTTGATTCCCAAATCAATATGCTCCTGAATACCAAAGCCAAAACACCCTGTATCACTGAAGTTTCTTCTCAGGAGTTCATATTCTTTCACCTTCAGACCACTCTCCAAAAGCTGCATTGCCTTGTCGCCTCTAACAGTGACATAGCATGCAATCTTTTCATTCCTTCTAATACCAAAGGAACGAACAGTATACCTTGCTGTCCGCAAGCAGAAGAGAAAAATGAGAACTAATCAAGGAAAAAGTGGAGCAACCAATGCCCAATATAAACAAGAACACTAACTTCAGACACTGTAGATATCTGAAATGAAACTCATCAAACATCTTTCTTTTTAAGATTAATGATAAAAATTAACACAATGTGCATATATAATATTCTATCTAGGCTGTTCATTTCTTTTTTGTGGGGCAGTTAGGGACTTAAAAAAAAAAGACAGGTGTAAAATCCAAGGGCTACCAGAGTTCCATGACCAATTGATCACTCCCTCCACATACCACTGCATGATGTTTGTACGGAGAACTCTGAATTTAGTGCCTACATTAATCCATCAACCCAATATGATCCAAGCCACGGACCAGGGTCCTAATTTTATTAATATTATATTGCTTCAAAATTATAAAAATTAAACAACCGGTATTAGTGTGTTACTAAACTATCATGCTTTTCATAAATTATGAAACACATGAACCGCTGATAAGTGTTAAGTTTCACAAATTGCATTCAGGGCATTGCCCTTCAGGAAAACACAGACAAGAAAATAGTCTTAAGGAAACCATAATCAGAAGTCTAAAATTTTTATTAGCATTTAAAATCCTCATTGCTCAAGTTATGGATCTCAAAAACAAACAAATCAATTACGCTAATGACTCAGACATTCCAAATTATACTACATTAACATGAGAGAATGCATAGAACAGGAAGAAAAAATGTCACTCTAGTATCTCCAGTGCTGACTTGAGCACTTTGCTTTAAGCACATTTAGCAATCAAGCAAAACCATACATAAAACGCCCAACATTATAATTAATTTATAATAAACCCCATATACTATCATCAACATGGTGACAACTAAAGGTAAACAAAACCAAACCAAACCAAATCAAACTAAACTGCTAAAAATCGAATAAAACCAATTAAAAATAGACTTGGGTTGTTTTTTGTAATTCTAGAACTGATTAAATTGGTTCGGTTGTCAATTTTTTTCATGTTTGGTTCAATTAAACTAAACTAAATTGAAACTTTGAACTTGCACCTAATTAAAATTTAACAGTTCTTTTTTATCCATTTTAGATTAATGGGATCTTTTGTCAATTAAACTTGCATCAAAACTATACTCTTTGTGTGGTTCAAAAAGATTAACATATGCAAATTGTCTATATTATTTTATTATAAGATGTTGCTCTTATTTTATTTTCTCACTTTTTAAAGCCTTTTTGTGAATATATGGAATTTTTTTAGACCAAAAAAAAATTATTCCAACATTATTATTATTTAAAATTTTAAGAGATGCAAGATATTAGAAGTTAAATTCTACATATTACAAAGAACAAAATCTAAAAAAAAAAATCATTTTGGGCCAAAAAAAAAAATGAACTAAACCTGATGGAACAAAAATCAAACGAAACTTATTAAAATTTAAAACCAATGTGATGTAACAAATGCTAAACCAATTAAATTAGTTCAATTTAGTTAGATTGATTCAATTTAGTTTTCACGTAAAACCAAACCAAACCAAACCTCTAAACACCTCTGGTGACAACTGACGAGTTCTATAATTTTCAGTCAAATTTTAACAAGATTTCTCAACCCAAGAAGAAAATCATAAGGAAAAATATTGCAGTACAAAACCAACCAAGCATAACAAAGCAAAGATAAACAATTAACCTTTGGAGAACACTGGGGTTTGGCCACTAAGCTGCTCCAACACCTATTACATAGAAAAAAGAGTGATTCGAATCAAAAGGTCAACCGAACCAACAAGGAACAAGAAAGGACCATTGACGGTAGGCATGATCAGTACCTTAGCAGCTCTGGTGAGACGATCTCCACTCTCGCCCACTGAGATATTGAGAACGAGCTTCTGGACCTTGATTTCCCTCATGGGGTTCGCCAGTTTCTTCTCTGAAGCCTGCTCTCAGCGCATTTCAGAACCCCCAAAAGCAGAAAAGGATTCGTAGTTATGAATGATAAAGAGTGAAAAGTAGTAGAAGAAGAGATTGATAAACCTAATACGTACCATTGGAATGGAACCTAAGCGGAGTTTTGCAGCTGCAGAGGCAAAGAATGCAAGACTGAGAAGAAACACTAATATGGAAGGAACGACGGCGCTAGGGTTTTCATTGAGCCAATGACAACATTACCCCTGCGTTTGATAAGACAAAATATTTTTTTTTTTTTCACTAAATTTTTTCGGTTACATAGATGTTACCAATGATCTTTGCGTTTATGGAAGTTAAATGGAGTCCTCCAAACACTGCTGATTTATTTATTAGGTAATTAATTAAACAAATTAGTTGAACTGATTATTTTTTAAATATATACCTATATATTAAATTGAATATAATAAAATATAATTAAAAAAGAAATATGAATAAGACACTTCCTATATTACGGAAAAAAATAATTATCATAATACTAATAAAAAATATTTTTTATGCATATTTCAATAAGTTTATATATTTAATTTTTATATAATTATTAAATACAGTAAATATAATTTTTTATTTTGATAAATATAAAAAAATTTATTATTAGCTTACATGAAAAATAATTTAAAAATGATTTATTGAAAAACAAAAATCAACTTGATCTAAATTACTTTAAGTCATTTGCTCAATTTGGTTTAATTCTATAAACAATCTAACTACAAGATTTGAATCAATTTGATGGATGAATCGTGGATTCGTTGGTTTGATGAATTGAGTCAATCATAGTGTTAAAACTATGATATTTAATAATATTAATATAGGCCAAAAACACTTTTTAATCCTTAGAGTTTGAGTTAGGTTTTGATTTAATTCTAAAAATTTAATTTAATTCAATATATCCTTAGAAGTTAAAAAAATGAGTTCAATATCATCCTTTTTCAAGCGATGTTAACTTTATTAATGAAAGTGCCTGATATAACATCACACATAAATTTATGAGTTAAATAAGATACTAATATAGAATTTAGATTTAATTTATATCTAAACTATATCATTTTACTTCTTCTAATTAGTTTAATACTCTAAAATTCATTTCTTAAATTTGGATCAAGGCTTATTCAACCCTTTTTAAAGTATAAGTTAGAATTGGATTTGAATTATCACATGAGCAATTTAGCTCATAGAATTACATATAATGCCATATCAAATACTTCCACCAATAGAGTTGAAAGTGTTAAGGAAAATGATGAGGTATCAAATTATTTTAAAAATTTTTAGAACTATACTAAACCAAAACTAACTTCTAAAGCTAAAATAAAACTTAAATATAGGTTTGAATTGAATTTGAATTATCATATTAGCTCGTAAAGTTACATATAATGCCATATTAAATACTTTCACCAATAGAGTTAAAAGTGTTAAGAAAAATGATAATATTAAATTATTTTAAAAATTTTTAGAGCTATATTAAACCAAAACTAACTTCTAAAGCTAAATGAAACTTAAGTGAAACATTATAAACTAAAAGTGAGCTTTTGTCTAATAATATATTTGAGTTAAAAAGAATTTTAGTTATATAAAGATTTATAAATTTTTATTGTTGAAGTTTCACTAGAACTGGTCAAAGCGTTTAGCATTTTGAAGTAGTAAAAGAGAAGATTTACCTATTCTGAAAAATAGAAAAAGTGAACTTAAAAAAAAAATTATTTTTTGAAATTAAGATTTAATTATAAATTTTGATATATGGACTTTAAAAATGTAATAAGACACCTCATTGAATTTTAGACTAAAATAAAAGCGTTAAATTTCAATTAAAACTTACCACAATAAGCTTCAAAAATCTTTACGAATTGACGTTAAGTTGGAATTAAAATACAAATACAAGAAGTCACATAAACATTTGAGTTCAACTCATATTTAAAAACTTTTAATTTACTTTAATGTCGAGGGAAATATTTTGTTACATTTAACGTTTATATACTAATTTTATAAGTAGTCATTAGTTAAAAGAGAAAAAAAAAAAGAAATATATATGTATAATTTTTTCATTTTAATTTTTATGAACTTGTTTATGACAGGTGGAGAGAGTCGATTTCACCCTAATCATTCCGTAGCAGCACGTAAATGTAATATCCACATGGTCGATTCGACATTTTGTAACAACAAAAGTATAAATTTTTATAACTCTTTGATGAATAACAAAAGTCTTTTATATCTTCAGTCATGGCATGGCATGGCATGGCATGATGAGTATTTTAATAGACTAGTAATAAATGTTTCATAAAATAATATAGATTTTTCTTATTTTAAAATAAATTTTGAAAAATGAAGTTTCATTAGTTGCATTAAGGGAAAAAGAAGTAATTTGTGTTTAGCAAAGTCATTTGATAATAGCTTTTATCAATATTTGAAAAACATAATTTGTTTGACGGATCTTTTAAAAAATGCATTTCTATAGTCAAATTATTTAAAGTGACATATATTTAAGAGAATTGATTATTAAAAAAAAAATTAAAATTTCAACCTTTTACCTCTTTCTCCTTGCTTTGCTACTACTCATAAGTAGCTTTTGGGAATAAGATTAACTAGACGAAATAAGTGCTTTCTTTTTTTAAAAAAATATGCTGCTTATTTCCCTTTCCAAACTTGGTCAAACAAACTAGTAGACTCAGTCTTGCATTATTTTTCAAAAGTAATTATATTTTTCTTACAAAATCTGGTTGGTTTCCCTTTAATCAATGATTAGCATTGCCCCTCTAAATCATGGTAATTGCAACCAGTAGATGGACCAAAAAGAACGATCAGTATAGTTCGGCTGGGTTTGTCACCAACAAACATGGAAACTAGGGCATCAAAATAGGAAGTGATTGAAAACAGAACATACCATACTTGGAGAAGGAAAATCTGGCAAGATCAAAATAATAAATATAAGAAACTGCAGATGGACAATTAAACTGCTACATGTTACATCAGCAGTGTATATGATCAATGGGGAACTTGGACAATAGATTCCACTATTTTTTTATGATATTCTGCTCTCACTCAAAAAGACGGATATGATATAACTAAGATTCAATGCCAAGAAGAAACAAGCTCAAAATTTTGGTATAGAATTAAAAAGAAAAATACCAAGAAGAATCTAAAATCAGCAGAAGTGTATGCCGTCGTTGTTGAATAAAGAAAGCAAATATAGGAATTCCTGCAGGCTGAGCTTGGATGACCTCTTCTCTTCAAAATCTCCCTCTTTCAGAACACCCATAACCTTGTCCTTAAATTCAGACTGCACCTCTTCAGCATCACCATTCCCACCCTTAATTTCCATTTCGTCATCATCTAATCCATCATCTATCTCCATGCCTTGGTCTTCCATGGAGTTAACCAAAATTAGAGAAGTCCATTTTAGTATCGGTTTCCTCCATTAACCTTCTTGAGAGAGTTTTAATGCCTGCACAGTCTTGTAGTTCTTTTCCAGCAAAGAGAGAACATTCTTTTGCCTAAATATTGAACCAAGTGTCTTGTTCTTTCTATTAAAACAAATACGCAAAAATCCATCCCATCCCTTCTGCTTAACTTCAATACGGGGTCTCCTTGGCTCAGTTCGCACTACAGAGGAATCAACCTTTGGTTGAGGTCAGAAATTGTTTTTTCCAACTTTAAGGAGGTGGGAGACTCAAGCGAGGAGTTGAGTATTCCCGGTAAGACGGCAATAGAGTCTATCACCAGGCTGAGCGACCAGTCTCATGGCAAATTCTCTCTGGAACATTATGATTGCACACCTAAATGCAGGTTGGTGGTCGAGTAACTTGAATGTGAGCGGTGAAGATATTTGATATTGAATGTTTGCCACACATATGTCAAAATAAGGAAATTCAGTCCTCAGCACATCACCTTGAATAACCTAAACCATAAAATAAAAATATTAAAAAAAAGAGGAAAAAAAATTAAGATAACTAGTCACAACAACATAAAACAGAAATTTCGTTCCCTTTCAAGAACTTTGGATGATTAGACAGGCAAAGAAAGAAGGACATACGTTCCAAACTGTCAAACATCAATTTTTTTGGGTATAGTGACCATGTCTTGAAGCTAAGACCTCTAGGTCCTATACCCAAATCTCCACCCATTTCAACCGCTTGAGCTAAACCCGAAAGGCCTATCAAACCTAGCTTGATGCAAGGCAATATGGTTGCATTTGAAACGCGAAAAAAGAGAATGAGGAAAAAGAAAAAGAGAAAAAAAAAAGTTGATAGATATAATGAGAAATAAAACTCATGTCTCTACTTTAAAAAAACAATAAAAAAGGACAAGTTTCATTGAATAATGATGACAAGGGCATAATAGACATTTCTCATTTATTTAAGAAAATTTCCATTCCCATTAATTTCTAAATGGTGGTACCAAGCGTTTAGAGCAAATACACAATAAGACAATTTCTTCATACCATAGTCAATTTGATCACTGGATGCCCGCAAGTATAGAATACCAAATCACCACTTGTTCCAAAATGACATCAAAAGAAAAAGAAGCATAAATCTATAGGTATCACCAGAATTATGATTAACTCCTCCATCCCTGGTTTGGTAGGAGTAAGAATGAAACCCACAAGAAAAGCAAAAGTACTGAACGCTCAGGCATTGTATTAGTGAGGTCATAACTCATGAGCATCTTCAACTATATATATCCGTGACTTTTAAGATACTGTTACAGCAGACAGAAATAAAGCATCAAACAAATATTTTGGGACTCATAAAAAGAAACATTGATGTAGTCTGTTGAAGCCTCTAGCTCAGTCACTGAGACACTGAATATGGGAGCCAAGAAAAATTCAACTTATACGCAGTGTACTATTTCCTATAATTGAAATATGGATTTCTACCTAGAGTAACAGCTAACAACATTGAGAGGTTCTGCACAACTAACCATGGAAAACTATTAAAAACCAGTGTTTCTAGCGACCCAAACTCAAATTTCAATCAGAAAAGCTCTAAAATTCTTATATCCAACCATATTGTTGAACCGAAGCCTAACAACACAGCAAGTCTATATATAAATGGCTTTAACACAGATAACCCACACAGCTTCTCTCCTGATATTTCTCAGCACTCTCTAATCAACCAAACAGAAAATGGAACACCCACAAGACCATACCTTAAGGCGACTGGAGTAAGGGGCACCCTGGAATCGTCTCTGCAGCTCGAGAATCATACAAGGGTCAATCTCAACAGCAATAACCATCTTTCCAACTTCCAATAGCTTCTTCATAAGATTCCCAGTACCAGGACCAATCTCAAGGATGACATCAGTGCTTTTGATGCCAGATTTCTGCACTATAGAATCGACCAGCAAAGGGATCTTGAGGATATGCTGACCCATTGATTTGTGAAAGAATATACCTCCTTGGTACGTGTGTGTTGCTGCTGCGGCTTGTTCTTCTCCTTCTTGATTTTGCCTCCCGCCATTGATAGAGGAGAGAGAGAGACCACACTACAATCTGCAAGTGGCTCCTCCTGCTTCTGGATTTTCCCCAAGCCTTTTTATGAAATCCAACTACTTCATTGACAGAGGATTCTTTTTTAAATTCAAAAACACATTTGCAGATTATTATGATTGCTTTTACTGTATGAGAAGAAAGTTTATTGATGAGTAGACATACCAAAACAGAGAACAAGAGATCATCCCTTCCACATTCAAAAGAAGAAGCAACAGAATAAAACCAAAATGGTTTAACTCAAGAGAGCTTTCCGATCCCTTTATATACCCATAAGGGACACCCCCTGGCCCCTAAAATACCATTCACTAAAACCCACAAAGAGGCAGTAAAAGTAATCCTTTGCCAAAGAAGATGTGAAGAAAGAAACTTACAATTAAAAACAATCACAACTACAAACAATTCACCATAAAGCTTAACAGCATTTCCACACCTATGACCAAACAAAATACAAAATACGCAACATACAACACAGAATAAATCTTTCTCAACTACAATTTTACACAATGAATTCCAGCTCCCTATTACTAATGATTTCATAAGATCATTTCACAGTTTCAAGAACTTGGGACAAAAGTTCTATTGTGAAAATAGGAAGACAGAAAAGATTTAGAGAAAAATATAGGACATATATATAGTTCCCCAATACGTTCTTGTTCTCAAACTGTGAAAATAATACTGACTCTTAAATGGCCAAACCTTTAACCACTAGTAACAACACAAAGTCAAAACAAATATATCCAACATATGACTTGAACAAAATTTCTTTAACCGCAATCATGCCTTTAAATATCCAACAAATTTTACCTGAAAAAAAAATGCCTTTGCTAACTATTTCAGCCAAATTTAAACATGAATATGAGTATAACATAAATCAAGACTAGAGTTTCTAACCTTCTTTTATCGTTTTAGAAGACCTCTATCAATCATTTCATGAAGAAGCTTCTCTGCCTTATCTTTCTGACTTTTTTACAGATGAGCTCGAATAATTGTCTCAAAAATCACAGAATCGGGGAGGCATCCATTCTCCTCCATTTTATAAAGCAAGGCCTCTGCCTCATCAAACAAGCCCTCTCTACAAAGTCCGTTGATCATAGCATTACATGCTTGGACAACTAAAGGCCGGCCTTTGACCAAAAGATACTGAAAAATCTCTCGTGCAGAATTTAATCTATCACCTTTGCACAAACCATCAATAAGTATGGTAAACAAGTATGTATCTGGCTGAATTCCTTGGTCAACAATTCACTTAAACAATGTAATCGCCTCATCAAGATGCTTGCTTTTGCACAATCCATCTAACAAGATACTATAAGTAATTATATCTGGTGGATGACCGCTCTCATGCATCTCATAAATAAGAACTTGCACATTTGAGATTCTTCTTGATTTGTACAAGCCATCAATGAGAGAACTATAAGTGACATTATTAGGAACCAAATTTTTGTGACGCATTTCTTTAAAGAGATCCAAGGCTTCATTCACCATTTTGATTTTACAGTATCCATTAATTAAGATATTATAACTGATAACATCAGGTGCCGAACCACTTTTGATCATTCTATTAAATACATCCTTTGACTCATTAACATTATTGATCAAACAGTACCCATCCATTAAAGTATTGTAAGTAATAAACAATGCATCAGCAAAATGATTTTTCTTCTCTGAACAAATTTTACCTATTTGTGGAACATTTAATCCATGCCTTCAGTTTTTATTTCATGGAAACAATACAAAAATAGGGGAAAGGACTTGATGAGTTGATTACATATTCTGGAAATTGTAAGAATTACCTGTAAATTGGCTGCCAAACAAGATTATCACATCACCAGCAGAATGCATCTTATCTTAGCTAAACTTGCATACCAACATTAATTATGCAACTGATACACAACACTAGCATACTTTACAATCATTAACAAGTGATTTTGGATATACCATCAGCCAAAAAGATACATAGAAGACATAATAGCATTGACTTTTCAAGTTGTTCTACTATCAAACATGCTTGTAAAAACATTCTCGATTGTATCCATGACAATGATACATTAAAATATATTCTTGCAAGTGCAGTCAGCCCATTTTGTAGTCCAACTTTTCCAACAAAAAATATACAAGCATTTGCAAACCATCCATGCTAGCTCAACATAAATAAGTGTTTGATAAAGCTTGGATACAGAGAATAAGAAAATACACACCAGAACCAGCACTGAGATTCCACTGCTTTATATATATATATATATAGAGAGAGAGAGAGAGAGAGAGAGAGAGAGGCAAACCAGAAACTTACAGCAGATATAACGAGGGAAATATAAGCCACTGGACTAACAACCTTCACTAACACAGATAGCAAAGAGTGCTGCAATAGAACATAACACAGAATGCAAAATCAAAGGATAAATACTGATAGTCTTTAGCTTTCAAGAGGCTAGAGTCTCTCCCTAGGAATACCCAATCAAAATGATTCTTCACCTTTCATCCTCACTGGTTGGGTTCTTCATAACCCCCTTGCCATCTCTCTCTCTCATCCACTACTCTCCCATGACCTCCACTAGCGTCAGAGTTAGTTGCTGTTTTGTCCCTTCCTTTTTCTGTCCTTACCTTCCCTCTCCTGGAATAAGCCTTTTGGGCTGGATTAACACTTGGGCCAGGGCCTGGGCCCATCAGTGTCACTTGAGTTTGAAGACCCAACATGCATGCAGACACATTGAACGTCAAACTTTAAAAAAGTACAGAACATGACAAGAAACAACATATATATATTTTTTAAAACTTTCTATCAATGCTATACTCCTAGAGAAAAACATGACTGGCGTTATTCTATCTTTTAAGTACCTTGCACTATTATTTTCTAAATCAAATCTATTAATTCAAAAAGTTGCCAATGCATACTATTCAAATTATTCATGTACAACAAAAGAAACGAGGAAGGAACTTTAATTATCTCATCAAGATGGGTTCTCAAGTCTTTCATTCTAAATTTTTGTTTTGGTCTTTTCCCCTTTTCTTTGGCAGCATCAGTGCCTGAGCCATGTTTGATTGAGTACAAGCCAAGTTCAGGAAGTGTCAAAGCCCAAAAAAATAAAATTTTTCATTTAGACACATCTATACATGTCAGATGTATTTCAACAATGCATTGTGGCAGTGTCACCTTGTTTTATCTTTTAACAGGTCTATAGAAATCATTTCATGATGAGGCTTCTATGTCATTCTCATTTTTTTCAGGACCTTGAATAATTATTTCCAAGTTACATTGCTAACTGCAGTGTTGAACCATTGTCATTTAATTTTAAGTGAGGTTTATACAATGTTTATTGCATCATTAAACTCTATTAGATTTTGAAACAAGAAGATGCATGAAATGGGTCTCCCTTTCATATCTACAAGACTGAAATGATTGATTTTATTTTTCTGATAGAAAAAAGATAAAAACTATAAATAAATTTTGTACTGGACAAAATGAAAGGACTTTTCTATGGCTTGCAATTATATAGAAGCAACAAAAGACAAATCATATTTTATATAGGATTTTAACAACTTTTAAACATGATAGTAGGGAGGAGAAAGAAGTATTTTCCAGTTAGAGAGTATAAATCAAGCAATTTAAGCACACCAAGATGTACTGACATATAACCTACGGTAGAAGTATAAAGAGTATAATACCATCCAGTTGTAACCAGAATCTAGCTGCCATTTTGTTGCAAATTTAAGCCATGCCATAGATCTAGTGCAGTTTCTTTCAACACACCTCTCCTAGCATATAGCTCTCCAAAAACTACCATTGACCCTAACGGGTCTCTCTTCACACCATTTGAGAATCATCAACCATGACCTTAATACCTGCTCTCCTATCAATCCAAAAAAGTAAAACATCCCGATTTGTACAAGGCTCTAGCAATCCCTTTTTATGCTCAATATTCAAGTACCTGAAAGTTCTCATCCTCCTCCCCTCTAGATTTTCTCCTAGCGTTTATATGAAATCTAACTATTTCATTGACAGGGAATTTTTTTAAAATTGAAAAACGTATTTGCAGATTATTATGATTGTTATTACTGTATGAAAAGAAAGTTTATTGATGAGTAGATATACCAAAACAGAGAACAAGAGATCATCCCTCCACATTCAAAAGAAAAGAAGCAACAGAATAAAACCAAAATGGTTTAACTCGAGAGCTTTCCAATCCCTTTGTATACCCATAAGAGACACCCCCTGCCCTCTAAAATACTATTCACTAAAGCCCATAAAGAGGCAATAAAAGTAATCCTTTGCCAAAGGTGATGTGAAGAAAGAAACTTACGATTAAAAATAATCACAACTACAAACAATTCACCATAAAGCTTAACAGAATTTCCGCACTTATGACCAAACAAAATACAAAATACGCAACATACAACACAGAATAAATCTTTCTCAACTACAATTTTACACAATGAATTCCAGCTCCCTATTACTAATGATTTCATAAGATCATTTCACAGTTTCAAGAACTTGGGACAAAAGTTCTATTGTGAAAATAGGAAGACAGAAAAGATTTGGAGAAAAATATAGGACATATATAGTTCCCCAATAGGTTCTTGTTCTCAAACTCTGAAAATAATACTGACTCTTAAATGGCCAAACCTTTAACCACTAGTAACAACAAAAAGTCAAAACAAATATATCCAACATATGACTTGAACAAATTTCTTTAACCGCAATCATGCCTTTAAATATCCAACAATTTTTACCTGAAAAAAAAATGCCTTTGGTAACTATGTCAGCCAAATTTAAACATGAATATGAGTATAACATAAATCAAGACTGGAGTTTCTAACCTTCTTTTATCGTTTTAGAAGACCTCTATCAATCATTTCATGAAGAAGCTTCTCTGCCTCATCTTTCTGACTTTTTTCCAGATGAGGTCGAATAATTGCCTCAAAAGTCACAAAATCAGGAAGGCATCCATTCTCCTCCATTTTATAAAGCAAGGCCTCTGCCTCATCAAACAAGCCCTTTTTACAAAGTCCGTTGATCATAGCATTATATGCTTGGACAGCTAAAGGATGGCCTTTGACCAAAAGATACTGAAAAATCTCTCGTGCAGAATTTAATCTATCACCTTTGCACAAACCATCAATAAGTATGGTAAATGTGTATGTATTTGGCTGAATTCCTTGGTCAACAATTCGCTTAAACAATGTAGTCGCCTCATCAAGATGCTTGCTTTTGCACAATCCATCTAACAAGATACTATAAGTAATTATATCTGGGGGATGACCACTCTCATGCATCTCATAAATAAGATCTTGCACATTTGAGATTCTTCCTGATTTGTACAATCCATCAATAAGAGAACTATAAGTGACAGTATCAGGAACTAAATTTTTGTGACGCATTTCTTTAAAGAGATCCATGGCTTCATTCACCATTTTGATTTTACAGTATCCATTAATTAAGATACTATAACTGAAAACATCAGGTGCCAAACCACTTTTGATCACTCTGTTAAATACTTCTTTTGACTCATTAACATTATTGATCAAACAGTACCCATCCATTAAAGTATTGTAAGTAATAACATCAGGTTTTTGACCACACTTTATCATCATGGCAACTACTGCTTGAGCTTTGGTGATACTTCCTTCTTTACAAAACGCATCAACCAATATAGTAAAGGTATAAACATCAGGGTTGATGTCTTCACGTATCATTTCATTTAGCAATCCTGTGGCTTCTTGCCATTGATCCATGCTACAGAAACCATATATTAGAGAGTTGTAGGAGATAATATTAGGAGAGATTCCTCGGTCAATCATCTCAGAACACAAATCAAATGCCTTACTTACAAGTCCTTCCTTACAAAGGCCATCAATGATTGTGTTGTACATTACTAAATTAGGCTTAATTAACTGTCTCTCTATCCTCTGTAGCAATTTAGTGGCAGCTCTTGTTTTTCCAGTTTTGCATAGCCCATTGATCAAGGTGCCATAACTAACTTCATCTAACTGAAATCCTTTTGCTACCAGATCATCATGAAAGTCTAGGGCTTCCCCAACCTTATTATTAATGGAGAGTCCTTTCATTAGTGTAGTCAAAGTTATCGTATTTGGCTGACGGCCCATCTTGAAAATCTTCCCCAATGTAGAGAAAGCAAAAGCCATTTGACCCACATGGCAGTAACAGTTGATCAAGATGCTCAGAGTAACTAAAGATGGTGTGAATCCCTTGGATTCCGCTTGTGCGAAAAGTGAGATAGCAGTTCGGTGATTTTTCATCTTTGCAATTGATCCTAAAAACTTATTAATTTCGACGATGGGGGGTGGGGGACGCATATGAAGCAAGCGATTGAATGAAGAGACAGCATCGTGGATGGTTTGAGAATTTAGGGAATGGGAATGAAAACAAAACTTGAGGTTGAGAGTAGGTACATGAGGGAGAGAAAGAAGGAAGGTAGACGGAGAAGCTGTAGAAAACAAAGGAAATTTGGGGAAGGCATACCTTGTACCTCTACCCAACAACATCTTCACTTCAGAAATTCAGATCTCCTTTGAGAAGATGATGGAGTTGCGAACCAGAGTCCGGAAAAACACTCAACCCCTTCCCAGTCCCTTCGTGCCGAGCTACGATAAATTCATTGCATGTAGTTTCTGGTTTTTTTTAATAAAGGTCTATCAATTTTTTTTTAAAATATTTAAGATATTTTTATACGATGAATAATTTAGTTTAAGTTATAATAAATTCAATGTATGTAGTTTCTGGTTTTTTTTTTAATAAAGGTCCATCAATTTTTTTAAAATATTTAAGATATTTTTATACGATGAATAATTTAGTTTATTTTTATAACTTAAACTAAATTATTCATCTTATAGTTTCTGATTTTATTTTATAAAATTCTATCACTTTTGTTTTAAGATATTTTTAAAATGGCCATATTCACATCAAGAATATCTTATGCAATTTCATTTGTTTCAAACTTTTGGTTTCACTTTTTTTCTTTGTAGACATTCTACTTCTCATAACCCATCTTATTACATAAATTTTAATTAAAAGGAAACAAGTTTTAATTATTTTTTATATTTTTCAATAAAATTATAAAATAACGACACTACAAAACTTTATCTTTCTAACAATCATATCATAATATATAAGAAAAGAGATACATACTTTATGCAATTAAAAATTTGATCTAATATTTTGAGAAAATTAATTTGATGTTAGTTAAAAAAAAATATTTTATTTTATTTTAAATATTTAAAATTGATGTTTACCAGTTTATTCTTCAAAAAAATACATAGACCTTTTTTGATTGGCCTAAGCTTACAAGAGTTAGCTTTGCCTATACTTCTTTGGACCACCTGATGTAACCTTCTAGCACCTTTATATTTTGCCACCATTGAAGCATCTAAAGGATTGGGCTTATGAGGAATAGCTGCAAGGTGGACCAAAGAGCTCCATGCTTGGAAGGATGAAGGTGATATACTAATTCTTTAAAATAGAAAAAGTGACTTAAAAAGTATTTTATTTTATTTTTGAAATTAAGATATAATTATAAATTTAATATATGGACTTGAAAAATGTAATAAGACACCTCATTGAATTTAAGACTAAAATAAAAATGTTAAATTTTAATTAAAACTTATTTTAATAAACTTCAAAAGTCTTTACGAATTCATAGTGAGTTGGAATTAAAATACAAATATAAGAAGATACAAAAATATTTGAGTTTAACACAAATTTAAAACTTTTATTTTACTTTAATGTTGAGGGAAATATTTTTTTTACATTTAAAATTTATATACTAATTTTATAATTAATCATTAGTTAAAAGAGAATATATATATATATACACACACAATTTCTCCATTTTAATTTTTATGAACTAGTTTTATGACCTGTGGGGAGAGTCGATTTCACTCTAATCATTTCGTAACACCATGTAAATGTGATGGTTGATTCCACATTTTGTAACAACAAAAATATAAATTTTTATAACTCTTGATGAACAACAAAGGTCTTTTATTTCTTGAGTCATGGCATGGCGTGACATGATGAATATGTTAATAGATTGGTAATGAAAGTTTAATAAAATATTATAGATTTTTCTTATTTTAAAATAAATTTTTAAAAATATAATTTCATTAGTTACATTAAGAGAGAAACGGGTAATATGTTTCAAAAAGTCATTTAATAATAGCTTTTATCAATATTTGAAAAATATAATTTGTTTGCCAAATCTTTTGAAAATTGCATTTTCTATTGTCAATTTTTTTAAAGTGACATATATTTGAGAGAATAGATTATTAAGAAATAAAAATAAAATTTCAATCTTTTACTTCTTTTTCGTTTCGTTGCTACTGCTCATAAGCAGCTTATTTTTCCTTTTGAAAAAGATTACCCGGCAAAATAAGTACTTTGTTTAAAAAAAAATGCGGCTTATTTCCCTTCCCTATTTTTCTTGCAAAACCTGGTTGGTTTCCTTTTAATCAATGATTAGCATTGCCCCTCTAAATCATGGTAATTGCAGCCAGTAGATGGACAAAACCCCAGAAAAACGATCAGTATAGTTGGCTGGGTTTGTGACCAACAAACATGGAAATTAGAGCATCAACAAAGGAAGTGATTGAAAACAGAACATAACATACTTGGAGAAGGAAAATCTGGCAAGATCAAAAAAATAAACATAAGAAACTGTTGATGGACAATTTTTAATCTAAACTGCTACGCATTAAATCAGCGATGTACATGATCAATGTGGAACTGGGACAATTGCTTCCACTATTTTTCTATGATATTCTGCTCTCACTCAAGAAGACGGATATGATATAACTAAGATTCAATGTTAAGAAAAAACAAGCTCAAAATTTTGCTATTGAATTAAAAAGAAAATACTAAGAAGAATCTAAAATCAGCAGAAGTGTATGCCGGCTTCGTTGAATAAAGAAAGCAAATATAGGAATTCCTGCAGGCTGAGCTTGGATGACCTCTTCTCTTCAAAATCTCCCTCTTTCAGAACACACATAAGCTTGTCCTTAAATTCAGACTGCACCTCTTCAGCATCACCATCCCCATCCTCAATTTCCATTTCATCATCATCTAATCCATCATCCATATCCATGCCTTGATCTTTCATGGAGTTAACCAAAACTAGAGAAGTCCATTTTAGCATCGGTTTCCTCCATTAAACATTCTTGTGAGAGTTTTAGTGCCTGCACAGTCTTGTAGTTCTTTTCCAGCAAACAGAACATTCTTTTTCCTAAATATTGAACCAAGTGTCTTGTTCTTTCTATTAAAACAAACACGCAAAAATCCATCCCATTCCTTCTGCTTAACTTCAATACGGGGTCTCCATGGCTCAATTCGCACTACAGAGGAATCAACCTTTGGTGGAGGTCGGAAATTGTTTTTTCCAACTTCAAGGAGGTGGGAGACTCGAGCGAGGAGTTGAGTATTCATGGTAAGACATCAATAGAGTTTGTCACCAGGCTGAGCAACCAGTCTCATGGCAAATTCTCTCTGGAACATTATGATTGCACACCTAAATGCAGGCTGGTAGTTGAGTAACACGAATGTGAGCGGTGAAGATATTTGATATGGAATGTTTGCCACACACGTGTGAAAATAAGGAAGTTCAGTCCTCAGCACATCACCTTCAATAACCTAAACCATAAAATAAAAATATCAAAAAAAAAGAGGAAAAAAATTTAAGATAACTAGTCACAACAACATAAAACAGAAATTTCGTTCCCTTTCAAGAACTTTGGATGATTAGACAGGCAAAGAAAGAAGGACATACGTTCCAAACTGTCAAACATCAATTTTTTTGGGTATAGTGACCATGTCTTGAAGCTAAGACCTCTAGGTCCTATGCCCAAATCCCCACCCATTTCAACCGCTTGAGCTAAACCCCAGAGGCCCATCAAACCTGGCTTGATGCAAGGCAATATGGCTGGATTTGATATGCAAAAAAAGACATTAAGGAAATGGAAAAAGGAAAAAAAATAGTTGATAGGTGGGATGAGAAACAAAACTCGTATATCTGCTTTAAAAAAGTAATAAAAAAGGACAAGTACTGCTGTTGACCACCGACAACAAGGGCATAACAGACATTGCATATTTATTTAAGAAAATTTCCATTCCCATTAATCTCTAAATGGTGGTACCAAACGTTTAGAGTAAATACACAATAAGACAATTTCTTCATTCCATCGTCAATTTGATCAATTGGATGCATGCAGGTATAAAATACCAAATCACCAATTGTTCGAAAATGACATCAAAAGAAGAAGAAGAAGCATAAATCTATAGGTATCACCAGAATTATGATTAACTCTCCTTCCCTGGTTTGGTAGAAGTAAGAATGAAACACACTGGAAGAGCAAAAGTACTGAACGTTCAGGCATTGTATTAGTGAGGTCATGACTCATGAGCACCTTCAACTACATATCCGTGACTTTTAAGATAATGTTATAGCAGACAGAAATAAAGCATCAAACACATTTTGTGACTCATAAAAGGAAACATTGATGTAGTCCTGTTGAAGCCTCTAGCTCACTCACTGAGACACTGAATATGGGAGCCAAGAGAAATTCAACTTATACGCTTAGTACTATTTCCTATAATTATGGATTTCTACCTAGAGTAACAGTAAACAGCATTGAGAGGTTCTGCACAACTAATCGTGGAAAACTATTACAAACCTCTGTTTCTAGCCACCCAAACTGAAATATCAATCAGGAAAGCTCTAAAATTCTTATATCCAACCATATACCACAGCCTAACAACACAGCAAGTCTATATATAAATGGCTTTAACACAGATAACCCACAAAGCTTTTCTATCCTGATATTTCTCAGCACTCTCTAATCAATCAAACAGAAAACGGAACACCAATCAGACCATACCTTCTGGCGACTGGAGTACGGGGTACCCTGGAATCGTCTCTGCAGCTCGAGAACCATACGAGGGTCAATCTCAACAACAATAACCATCTTTCCAACTTCCAATAGCTTCTTGGTAAGATTCCCAGTACCAGGACCAATCTCAAGGATGACATCGGTGCTTTTGATGCCGGATTTCTGCACTATAGAATCGACCAGCAAAGGGTTCCTGAGTATATGCTGACCTTCGACTTGTGAAATGATATAACTCCTTGGTAATGCGTGTGTTGCTGCTGCGGTTTGCCCTTCTCCTTCTTGATTTTACCTCCCGCCATTGATAGAGGAGAGAGAGAGAGATAGAGAGAGAGAGAGAGAGAGAGAGAGAGAGACCACACTACAATCTGCAAGTGGCTTGCTTCTGCAGCAAAACTGGCCGTCAATGGCTTGACCTCGGTTAGGGCAGAAAGAAGATGGGTTAAGCCTTATTTGATTAACATTGGGCCACTCATTCCACGCAAAGTCTAATATGGAGCCGGGCCCAGCCGTAAAGATTGTATTGTATTAGGAAAAAAAACTATTTTTTTTTAAATACAAGGTGCACAGGAATCAATATTCCGCATTCGATTTATTGCATAAAATAAGGCGCCATTTGATATAAAGAAGAAAAGAAAATCTGATATGTGTAATATTTATTATATATTTATTATCATTACTTAATTATATTTCTTTTTATTATTATTTAAGTAAAAATACAATGATAATTTTTTATCTATAAAATTATTTTTTTATTCTTTTTTTTATTCTATGTATTAAATAAGACCAGTTTAGCCATTGAATGTGCATGCATTAGGTTCAAGAAAGGATTTCTCTTGTATTAAGATATATTGATAAATTATTATTGACCTAATAAATAAATTAATAGTTTTATATATTTTTTCTTAAAGGGTGATGACTATCAAAAATTCGATCTCTGGTGATATTCTACAGCATTGCTATGCACGGAATAATATAGAAACTCTTACAAAGTACCCCAAAAAACTCATTTTTTCAATTGATATATTTTAAGATATAGGTACACAAAAGTTATTAAATATTTTTATTTTTATTAATAATTTTTTAATTTATAACAACTCAATATGTTCTAAGTTATTTATTTCATTTTTTATTTATCTTCATATTAAAAATTAAATAATTTATAATAATTCAATGCATTTAATGATCAAAATTAATGCAGAAAGTATTAATATAAAAATTAAGGAAGATATTCATTGCATATCATAGCTTATTATTAATTATTAACAAGTTGTAGACATGTGCAATGCACGGAATAATGTTAAAATTTTATAAATTTACAAAATATATAATTTGTTGATTTTTTAATATTTATTAAATAGTAGTAATTTTTTTCAAAAAAATTATATAAAAACGTACAAAAAGATTGATAAAAGATTAAAAAAACTAAAAAATTTCAGAAAAATAAAAAAATAAAAATTATTACAACTAAAATAAATAAAATATAAGTAAAAATAACTAATTTTTTTAAAAAAATATTAATTATAAATTAAAAGAAGTTGACAAGCATTACTTTTCATATTTCCTCCTATACCTCTTACTTTCTCCCTTTTCCCTACACTGATCTTTTTATTTTTATGGTTGTTTTTCCGTACAATTGTAGAAGAATATTATTAAACTAACTAATACAAATATACATGAATTAAAATAAAAATATTAACAAAAAATAAATCATTAATAGGAGAAGAAATAATAAACACGTAAATGTTAAAATAAACAATTTAATTATTAAACTAATTTATTCCCCTCTAATTTCTTCTATTATTACTTAATTACCTTTTAATATTTTTAAAGTCTTAATTTTTATAAAAATACTTATTGAAAGTTAAAATAAACAATTTTATTATAAAATTATATATCATCTATGCCTTAAATGAAGTCTTTCAAGGGCATTATTAAGAATAAGTTGATATTTTAAAATTGAAATTGACAATTTTATTTCAGCAATAGTTTCATAACACTGTAAAAATGTTCAAGATTTAAAGAAAATGAATATCTAAGAATGAAATTATTTATTGTTTAACATTTATTTGATTATTTTTATTAAAATTCGAATGTAAGATATTGTCTTGTAGTAGAATGGTAATATAATATACAATAGAAATGTTAAATGACACATTTTAAATCACGCAGCGACAAACTTATTTTGAGCTAATTCAAAACTATAACTTGCCCTTCAAAATAAGATAGAGAAAAATCAATTATAATGGTCATGTTTATGAGATAAAAATGCTAAGTATAGGCACAAATAAGTTTATGAATGATGTTAATTGGAGAGTAGGAGTGAGAGACGAGCTAGGGTAGGCCAAAATATGGATACAATACACAACTATGTTAACGATGTATAACGGAACAGAAGAAAGTGAAAATTTTTTATGACTTTCCAAAATCTTCCGAAGTTCTTCTTCTTTAATAATTTTAAGTTCTCCAATTGTGGAGATTTTGGAATAGAAACAAACAATTATGTTATACATGTTTATTTTCTTAGAATTGCATAGCAATAATGAAAGATAAATTTGTAAAAATAGAGTACAACTAATTATTTTCACTTTTTAGTTTATTATCTTGTTAATTTTAAACATCCAAACAACAAGAAAGAAGATTATTATTTAACAATTCATTCACTTTCTTCACCCCTTCTTATTTCTTTGGATTCCTTCGTTTTTCCGCTTTTCTCAGCTTTCAAACATATCTTTAGGTGAGGACACGACAGGATAAGGTTGACTGACACTTCATGTGATAATATCTATCTAACTTTCTTTAAACATTGCATAGTGATTTCTAGCTAACTAGATTAAAGGTGAATTGAATTGGGTTATACGGTCTATTATGCGGATTTCTTAAATCAGAATCTGCAACAGAACTTTTTGAAGTGCCAAAAAACCAGCTAAGTTGGGGTTGTTGTTCTTGTTTAAAAAAAAAGAAATCATATTAAATACTTGAGAAACATTGATACAAATCTTCACCTTAAAAAATCCGAACTAACTACATAGAAAGCTGAACTTACTTTCTTCCCTCGTCATGTCACCCCACTGCTGTCAGCCTATCTCTGGTTTGCATAGAGATTTCCATCATTCCTCACCTTTGATGCATATATTTGGATTTGTGGCCGGACCCTGAAATTTAGTCCTATAATAACGTCAGGCTCTACTTGTCATCTTGACTTTTGCTCTTTTTCTTGGCTCTAAAATCAATTATGGTAGCTTCGTAATTTGTGGTGTGTTTTTTGTTGAAGCAAATAGTACTAGGGGATATGCTATGTTCTCTTTTGTTCATTTTTAATGATTGATTTTGACTTGTTCAAATACCATCTTGGTTTACCCTCATGCTGTGATCTCTATGTCTCTTCTATGCTGTATCAAAGATGCAAATTTTACAGCACATTGTCCACAACAGCATCGCCTATTACAATGCATTAAAGATGAATTTCAATGCTTTAATCTAATATTTGATACTCACATTTTCAGTATACTAGCAGTTGTGTTCTAGATTTGAACCTCTTTTTTTTTTTTTTAAATAAAGAGACTAAAAAAAAATCCCCTATGATTCTACAAGAATAAAATTACAAAGGTGGTAAAGTAAGAGCAGAACAAAAGATTGCAGAACAGTACGTTTTTCAGACTCAACAAGTTTAATTCAGCCTTCGCCTTAGGTCCTAAACCGAAGGATAGTTTGGAGAAGCACACTGTTATAAGACTGGTCCTAAATGAATGAGAGTCACACTGGCTTATTTAGACAAGGATACTTCCAATTTATCAAAGTAGAACTGATGCCATACACCACGTTTATCTATACTCCATCATCTATCACCACGACCTTCTTGCAACTGAAAATCCTATAAATCTAAAACGTCATTGTTTAATTTCCTAAACCACACTGCTCTAACAAGGCTAAAAAGTACTTCTTTCATCCTTTTCCAAGTTTAAACATGGTTTTAAATACAAATACTTCAATGAAATAGGTATTCCATCATCCTTGTGTTCATCACTAACAATTGGAAACACTAGACCTCAAACACCTGACTTTTTCAAAACAAAACCAAGAAAGCTATGACTTCTAAACTAAAAAGAACCCTGTATGAGGCAAAGATGTGAAGGCAATGGGAGCATAAAAGGACATTCAATTACTCCATATGGGACACAGATTCTCCCCTTTTAGTGTGTCAATGGACCTCATGTTGGGCCGTTCGATCTTGTTTGAGGGGTATTTAGTAAAAAAATATTTTTATAAAGAAGTAAAAAATTTTAGCTATAAGAGAAAATTTTAATTGTAAAAATAAACAATTTTATCTTGACAATTGAAATTTTTTCCCACAACTAAAATCGTTATCCTTATAATTAAAATTTGTGATCCTCACAGTTAAAATTTTTTTAAGTGTAATTTTTTTTAAAATTAAAATTTTTGTCTATGTAGTTAAAATTTTTTCTTATTGCTAAAATTTTTTATCTTTTTACAAAAATTTCTTTTCACTAAATACCATTCAAACAAGATTGAACGGTTCAAAATTTGCAACATAGATTGGATGGCTCAAAATTCTCCAACATGAGATCCAGTTGGCGCACTAAAGAGAGAGAATTTGGTTCCCTCCATTTGGTATTCATCCCTAATCCTGCAAACAGTAAGGAGACTACATTGTGAACAAAAGATGAATCAAAGATGTCATGAAGGAAAGTGTCTGGGCTAATTTTCAATTTTACATGTGTATTTATCTGCACTACAACGTAAATAAAGAATTGAAAAATCACTTAGTCAGTATATGCAATCAAAATTTTTGCTTGCTGTAACTTGAAAACAGATACTAATTTCAGGAACAGAAACAAAACAAATGGAAAACAGCCATGAACAGAAAGAAAAACGACAAATTTTCATCATTATTGAAGTAGTTTAGTTTAATAGAAAGAAAAAAGGGGAGATTTTAGTAAACAACATCTACCTACAAGATATTCCGTATGTAGTGTTTATAAAGATAGAATGCTACCCAAAGAGGTTAGCTTAGTTGATAAGGTGATAGTATTTTTCCTTATCAACTTGAGTTCAATTCTTTTGGCAGTACTGTAAGAATAAAATTCTAAATGCACCAAGTTAATGTGGAGGAGTCCGGTCTTAAATTTGTCCAGGAAGGAGATTTAGTTCCGGGAAAAGCTTAAATGACAGCCAAAAAAGGGGGGAAAAAACCTGGAAAGGACAGTTCATCTCCATGTCTGGGCTAAAAATGCAGAGAGTCCTATAAATCATATTGACATGGGGCCACTTAGAAGCGGAAAAAAGATCACAATATGAAACTTGCTAGGACATAAGGAAGTGTAAATGCAATGTCCTGAGATGGGAAAAAAAAAAGAATGAGAGTAGGACTGCTTAACAGTAATAAACCATAAATAACAAGAGCAACTCCGTACAAGGGACAAGAAACAAACTCCCAGCTAGAAACTGAACTTTGCAAGGATACTACAATTTACCAAACATTGCAATTAAGGAATACTGTAAATAAAGTGATCATCTGATACTTTTGCCTCACAATTGAATATAAAGCCATTAAATTTTCCCTGGGAAGTTAACAACCAAGGAACTCCAAGAAAACAAATTTTCAACTTAAAAACAATTAACCAAATTCAGAAGAATATGTCCATGTTCAGAGAGAAGCTACTGATAAATATCATTTAACTTAATTAAACACACTTACCAAAATTTGTTCAATAGTTTCGTTCCCTGATTTATATATTCGTTTTAAGAATTTACCACTTCATAATTCTCCCATTTTCTTTGTCACCATAAACAATCCATTCCTATATGTTTTCTCACCAGATTAAAATTTAGAAAAATTCTATTCAAGTCCCAAAATCCTTGCCTTATTGATGTTTCTAGAATGATGGATGACCACTGGATGATATGGGCTATTAATTTTACTATACAGTTACCATTTCTTCCGTAATAGCAAAAGGAGGGGAAGAAGCAGGCAAGATGGTCCTTCTACATATGCTTCTTTGTTGAGTTGTTCAATGGCTTTCTTGCTAGTATGTACAAAATGGACCGTGATTCTTCAAAACCCAGACAAATATAAAATGAATCAAAGCTGAAAGATGGGCTTACCTCTCTGCATTTAACCATCTTTTCTCTGTTGAAACTGCCCTCACTGCTGTTGCTTGGGCAACTCCCACGGAACCTCTTTGACTTGATAGCCAAATGAACTCGTTTCTCTAATGATGTCACAGAATATGTTGCTTCTCCAACGAAAGATACATTATCCCCTCCCCTTTCTCTTATAATAATAGTAAGAAAAGAAATGGGAAAAGGTAAAAGCCTGAGGATTTGCAAACAAAAAGGTCTTTTGCTCACAACCCTGACCATAGGAAACAATGCATCAGCACACTACAAAATGATTTTCCTTCTAAGAACAAATTTTAACAATCTGTAGAACATTAAATCCGTGCCTTCAGTTTTCATTTCATGGAAAGAATACAAAAATAGGGGAAAAGACTTGATTAGTTGATTACATATTCTGGAAATTGTAAGAATTACCCGGAATTTGGCTGCCAAATAAGACTATCACATCACTAGTCAGGAATGCACTTTATCTTAGCTAAACTTGCATATCATTGTTAACTATGCAAATGATACACGGCACTAGCATACTTTACAATCATCAACCAGTGATTTTGGATATACCATCAACTGAAAAGATACATAGAAGCCATAATAGCATTGAATTTTCAAGTTGTTCTACTATCAAACATGCTTGTAAAAACATTCACTATTATATCGATGACAATGATATGTTAAAATACATTCTGGCAAGCACAGTCAACCCATTGTGGAGTGCAGCTTTTCCAACACAAAATATACAAACATTTGCTAACCATTCATGCTAGCTCAACATAAATATGTGTCTGATAAAGCTTGGATACAGAGAATAAGAAAATACACACCAGAATCAACACTGAAATTCCACTGCTTTATATATATATAGAGACACACCAGAAAATACAGCAGATATAACAAGGGAAAATATAAGCCACAGGACTAACAACCTTCACTAACACAGATAGCAAAGAGTGCTGCAATAGAACATAACACAGAATGCAAAATCAGAGGATAAATACTGATAGTCTCTAGCTTTCAAGAGGCTAGAGTCTGTTCCAAGGAATACCTATCAAAATGATTCTTCACTTTCATCCTCACCGCTTGGGTTCTTCATAACCACCTTACCATCTCTCTCTCTCTATCTCTATCTCCCTCTCCCTCTCCCTCTCCCTCTCTCTTCCACTACTCTCCCATGACCTCCACTAGTGTCAGACTTAGTTGCTGCTTTGTCCCTTCCTTTTTCTGTCCTTACCTTCCCTCTCCTGGAATAAGCCTTTTGGGCTGGATTAACACTTGGGCAGCGGGCCAATCAGTGTCACTTGAGTTTGAAGACCCAACACAGATGCAGACACATTGAAGGTCAAACTTTAAAAAAGTACAGAACATGACAAGAAACAGCATATATATTTTTTTGAAACTTTCTATCAATGCTATACTCCTAGAGAAAAACACAACTGGCATTATTCTATATTTTAAGTACCTTGCACTATTATTTTCTAAATCAAATCTACTAACTCAAAAAGTTGCCAATCCATATTATTCAAATTATTCATGCACAACAAAAGAAATGAGGAAGGAACTTAAATTATCTCATCAAGATGGGTTCTCAAGTCTTTCATTCTAAATTTTTGTTTTGGTCTTTTCCCCTTTTCTTTGGGGTCATCAGTGCCTGAGACATGTTTGATCGAGTACGAGCCATGTTTGGCAAGTGTCCAAGCCCAAAAAATACAATGTTTTATTTTGACACATCTGTACGTGTCGGACGTATTTCTACAATGTGTTGTGGCAGTGTCAGAGTTGGACATGTGACACAACTAAAAATAGGAATGTTTGTACTATACATTTGAGCTATAGTGTCTCACCTTGTTTTATTTTTTAACAGGCCTATAGAAATCATTTCATGAAGAAGCTTCTATGTCATTCTCATTATTTTCAAGATCTCGAATAATTATTTCAAAGTTACATTGCTAACTGCATTGTTAAACCATTGTTATTTAATTTTAAGTGTGGTTTATACAATGTTTATTGCATCGTTAAACCCTATTAGATTTTGAAACAAGAAGATGCATGAAATGTGTCTCTCTTTCATATCTACAAGACTGAAATGATTGATTTTATTTTTGTGATTAAAAAAAGATAAGAACTATCAATAAGTTTTGTACTGGACAAAATGAAAGGACTTTTCCATGGCTTGCAATTAAATAGAAGCAACAAAAGACAAATCATATTTTATATAGGATGTTGACAACTTTTAAGCATGATAGTAGGGAGGAGAAAGAAGTATTTTCTGGTTAGAGATTATAAATCTAGCAATTTAAGCACACCAAGATGTACTAACATATAACCTATGGTAGAAGTTTAAAGAGTATAATACCACCCAGTTGTAACCAGAATCTAGCTGCCATTTTGATGCAAATTTAAGCCATGCCAAAAATCTAGTGAAATTTCTTTCAACACCCGCTCTCCTAGCATATAGCTCTCCAAATACTTCCGTTGACCTTAACAGACCTCTCTTCACACCATTTGAGGATCATCAACCATGACCTTAATACCTGCTCTCCTAGCAATCTGAAAAAGTAAAACATCCCGATTTGTACATGACTCTAGCAATCCCTTTTCATGCTTGATATTCAAGTACCTGAAAGTTCTAATCCTCCTCCCCTCTGGATTTTCCCCAAGCCTTTTTATGAAATCCAACAACTTCATCGACAGGGGATTTTTTTTTTTTAAATTCAAAAACACATTTGCAGATTATTATGACTGTTTTTACTGTATGAAAGGAAAGTTTATTGATGAGTAGACACACCAACATAGAGAACAAGAGATCATCCCATCCCCATTGAAAGGAAAAGAAGCAACAGAATAAAACCAAAATGGTTTAACTCGAGAGCTTTCCGATCCCTTTGTATACCCATAAGAGACACCCCCTGCCCCCTAAAATACCATTCACTAAAACCCATAAAGAGGCAATAAAAGTAATCCTTTGCCAAAGAAGATGTGAAGAAAGAAACTTATGATTAAAAACAATTACAACTACAAACAATTCACCATAAAGCTTAACAGCATTTCCACACCTATGACCAAACAAAATACAAAATACGCAACATACAGCACAGAATAAATCTTTCTCAACTACAATTTTACACAATGAATTCCAGCTCCCTATTACGAATGATTTCATAAGATCATTTCACAGTTTCAAGAACCTGGGACAAATGTTCTATTGTGAAAATAGGAAGACAGAAAAGATTTGGAGAAAAATATAAGACATATATATGGTTCCCCAATAGGTTCTTGTTCTCAAACCGTGAAAATAATACTGACTCTTAAATGGCTAAACCTTGAAGAGTTGTGAACCAGAGTCCGGAAAAACACTTAACCACTTCGCAGTTCCCTCGTGCCAACTACATTCTGTCATCGTACGTTCTTTCTTGTTTTTATCGTATAAAAGTCAATCAAAAATTTTTTAAAAAGATAATTTAAAATATTTTTATACGATGAATAATTTAGTTTATTTTTATAACTTGAACTAAATTATTTATAGTTTCTGGTTTTATTTTATAAAATTCTATCACTTTTGTTTTAAAATATTTTTAAAATGGCCATATTCACATCAAGAACATCTTTCGCAATTTCATTTGTTTCAAACTTTTGGTTACATTTTTTTTTTTTTCCTTCATAGACATTCTACTTCTCATAACCCATCTTGTTATAAAAATTTTAATTGAAAGGAAACATGTTTTAATTCTTTTTTTAAAAATATTTTTCAGTAAAATTATAAAATATAGACGTTACAAAACTTTATCTTTTTAATATTATAATATAAAAAAGAGATATATACTTTATGCAATTAAAGTTTTAATCTAAAACATTGGGAAAATTAGTATGATACAAGTTATAAAAATATTTTATTTTAAATATTTAAAAATAATGTTTACTGGTTTATTTCATCTTAACTATATAACTTGTATTAAAATTAAGGTGATTGTTAGAATAAAAATAATTTTTGAAACTTGAAAAGAAATTGTGAAAGTGTCAAATGTAATTTTTAAAAATAATAAAAAATACTTTTATAATTTAATCGAATGTTGAGAGATTACTAATATTTTAATTTTTTTTAAAAAATAAGAATTTAAGAAAAATTTTATGAGATGGCTATTGATGTCAAATTAAATAAGACATTTTAAGAAATTAGTTTAGTTTATATTTCTGGTTAGTCCCATCCCCCATATAGTCATTTATGTCTTTAAAAGATGTGACACTAATTATAAGATCAAGAAAAAAAAACTCTAGTTGGATTTTGTTTTGTTATTAAAAAAATATCTTCAAAAATAGTCTAGTGGCACCACGAGTCTCCAAAATTCAATTCTCTCAATCTCCTGAGAAAGCTTGCTCAACATACTTAAGCATTTCAATTGTATCCATAAGGTCTGGAGGTTTAGGGGGATTACAAGCACTATTCTGCACATTTGTATTTGAGCTAGAAGGAAATAGGTCTATATTTATTCTAGACCTTTCTTGATCAACTTAAGCCCACAAGAGTTTGCTTTGCCCTTTTGGGTCTCTTTAGTTATGCCACCGAATGTAACCTCTAAGCACCTTTGCCTCCACTGAAGCCTCTAATGGATTAGGCTTATGAGGAATAGCTACAACATGGGTGAAAAAGCTTCACACATGGAAGCATTAGTGTTCACCATCCAGGAATTGATAGGTGGCATAAAGTTAGCTTGGTCATCATCCCATATTAAATTTGCATGATGCTTATTAGTATGAGGTGCGAGATTTTCTTTGTCTAATATAGGATGTATATCTTTTTCCATATTAAAAATCCTTGAGCTAGTGATCTTAAGATCAATTTGCATATCATTGTTGGGCTTAAGAATCTAATCATCCTCTTCCATATTAGCAAGAGCAACGAATTTTGAATGGTTTTTCCTATTTTTCTAATGTAACCCTTAGGAGGGATTAATGGGCTTACCTAAAGAACTTTCCTTTTTATTTTTCTATTTCTTTTCCCTTTTTTTTGTGATCTTACAATGGAGTATCTTGGCTTTCCTAATTTCTTAGCATTCATCCAAAGCCAAATAATTCCTCCGTTAGAATACTCTAATACCTGAAGATACCCCACAAATTGGTTTAACTAATGGTAGAGTGTACAGATTAGTGCTCTTCTCAACTTTAGTAGACTCATATTTAAGCAAACACTCTTCTTTCTTGTGCCCAAACCTTTCGCAATTAAAACAAATGAGGTTGAGACCTTTATATTCAACCATGAATATGGAGTTTTAGATAATAAACTTGGATACCAATTTCTTCCAAAGATTAGTCTCGACACTAATATGGGCAAAGCTTCTTTCAATCTTACATTTATCTCCTTGGCCCATTGAAAAGGTATTAGCATCTATTTTGAAAGTTCTACCAATACAATTGCAAACCTCTATAAAATGTGTTTATAGTGTTGCATTGGCAAGTTTGGAATGCAAAGCCAGATGGCTAGCTTGTTAATAACTTAAGAATAAGATTGAAATCAAGTGTCCATCTCTGAACTGCAAGGTTGTGGTAGTGGTAGCGGTAGCGGTAGCAGTAGCAGTAGCAATAGCAGTAATAGTAGTAGTAGGAGGAGTAGCAACAGCAGTAGTTGTAGTTGTAGTAGTAATAGCAGCAGTAGTAGTAACAACAGTAATAATAGTAGCAGCAGCAACAACAACAGCAATAGCAGCGGCAACATTAGCAGTAGTAGTAGCAGTAGAAGTAGCAGCAGCAGCTGCTGTTGCTACTACAATAGTAGCAGTAGCAGTAGTAGTAATAGTAGTAGCAATAATAGCAGTAGTAGTTGTAGGAGTAGCAACAGTAGTAGCAGCAGCAGCAACAGCAATAGCAATAGCAGCAGTAGTAGCAGTAGCATTAGTAGCAATTATTTTATTGTTAAAATATATGGTTATTTTATTGTTTCATTTTTTTAAAAAAATTATATAATTGCTAATATAAAAAGTGGTAGGGAGTTACTACTACTACTAAAATATATGGTTATTTTATTGTTTCATTCTACTACTACTACTACTGCAGCTGCTGCTGCCACTGTTAATGTTATTGTTGTTGCTACTGTTATTACTATTGCTATTACTGTTGCTCCTACTACTGCTGTTGCTATTGCTACTACTGCGCTGCTGCTGCGAGTATTGTTACTACTACTGTTTCTCCTACTACTATTGCTATTACTGCTGCTGTTGTTACTACTATTATTACTACTACTATCACCATAACCACCACACCATGATTACTATTACCACCAGCACCACCACCACTATTAGCAGCAGTAGTAGTAGTTGCTACTACTATTACTACTACCACTATCACCATCACCACCACACCATGATTACTATTACCACCAGCACCACCACCACTATCACTAGTACCATTAGTATTATATATATACTGAGATTACTATTTTATATATCAGAAATATCCATAATTATATAGACATTCAAATTTATGATTACTAGAGTGCTTTTTATTCAAATTACATCATATCTCACTCAATTATTAAAATATATGTTAAAATGAATATACAAGCATATAAGTTTCATCTATTTTTTGGTTTTAAAAGCTATCTCTTTTCTTTTTTCCTTGTTAGTTTAGCCTGGCATAGTTAGTAGCAATACTTAATTTCAATAGTAATACTTAACCAATCTAATGTATACAATAGATAATTCAAGAGTAAAATGCAAGCATGCATGGTAATCTTAACATAAAACATTATAAAAACATAAGATTGGCATAAAACATCTAAACATATATAGCCATGCATAAAACATACTAGTTAGGCTTATCTCTAGGATAAGGAAGAAATACGATGCTCAATTCCTTGTGACTCTTATTAAGAGCCAAAGATATATCTCATAAATGTATAGAAATTCATACTATATAGCCAACTCAAGCATAAAACTCAGGCAACTCATAAAACAACCAATATATACAATGCATCTCAATTCAAGTACATCAGAATGCATGTAAGGAAGAAACTATAAGTTACTTGATATAAGCCAAGAATCCTTTACCGAAGAACTATTCTATCTGTTTTTTCTCTTTATTCTTCTCAATTTTATACAGATACAAGGGTATGGTTATACTAGCTTGGCTTAAACATGATAAATTAGATATAAAAAGGTCAACTACCATATAATAGCTCATTTCATTATAAAACTTAGCTAAACATATGCTAGACATAATTTCTAGGCATTACTTTAGATTTCCATGTCTCATTATTCTATTTATTCTTTATATAGGCATAATATTTTAAAATATCATAACCTAAGCTAAGGACTTCTAAATTTAACAAACTTTATCTTGTTTTAAAGCTTTGAATATATACTTTCTACCATAAAAATTTTAAGATAAACAAATTTCATTTGTTCCCTAAAAACTGTAATAGAACACAATTAGAATTATGCAAGAAATATTGTCATTGATAGCTTTCTTATGTGAAATTCAAAAATTCATAAAATATTTTACATGACTCTAAAAATTACTGTCTCAATCTCAAGTCAAATCTCTATATGTCATCTAGGTGCATGCCAAATTTTAGTTTCAAACTCAACCTCTAAGGTATTCAAAGGCTTACCTACATTTTTTTGCTTATCATAATTACGTTTTACAATTCTAATGTCAATCTCATTCATTGTGGGATTTTCTCATCATGAGCAAGTTTCTTAGCAAGTAACTAACTTGCCAACCTAGTTTGCTACTTGAAATTGGCCATATTTCTCAAAATGACCATTCCCATTGTATATCTAAAACATACATCATTTGCATATCTAAGCCTCTTTATGTCAATTTATACCATAACAAGAATTATGACTTTCTCATTATTTTAACTTCATTCTTAGGACTTGACTAGCTCATTTAACCTACTAAAAGATCATTTAAATATGCATATACTCGTTATGACCACACATGCATAAAATGGTTACACTTGACCATAATTGGGTAAGAAATTTCAACTTATGGAATCTAAGCATTTTTGCATTTTCTTCACTTCCAACCATCTTTATAATTCATAACTAAGTTGCTTGAAGTATGGAATTCATGAAACAATTCCCTAGATGCTTTTACTTAGTTAAGGCTAAAACTATGCACTTATAAACTTCCAAGATATTTTTCTCAAATTTTAAGCTAATTTTAAGCAATTATCATGCTATATTCATACTTTTCATCATCAATAACATAAAATAAAGTCAAGAAAATCTTATCTCATCTCTCTCTCTCTCTCTCTCTTTAAATAAAATTGAATAGGTATAGGGTTTGCAAATTACCAATTTTTTAGTTAACAACATACCTCAATGGGAAACTCTCTAGTGTAGTTTCTTTTCTACCTAATATAAGCTCAAGTCAAGCACTTCTTAGTAATGGTTCAACTCACATTTCAACCTTTCAACACAAGAACTATCGTCTTGTTGCTTTTGAAGAGAAAAGTAATTTTCATAACTAGATAAAGACAAAAAAGTGTAGAAAAAATTACCTAAATGGACTTTATTTTCTAAATTTGACTACTCCATATCAAATGTTAAATGTTTTTTTTACATAAAAAGTAAAATTCCATAATTTTTAAGGACTTAAAACAATTCAACATAGTTAAAATTACCTTTCTTTCATTTTTCATGCCATCAATATTGCATACCACAATGGCTCCTTTGGTTTAAATTCTCATCCTTTATTTTTATATTCTGGTGAGAAAAATCAATTCTTCATACCATATTTTAAGTTATGCACATCCTTGATTTTTCTTACTTTATAGTTACATTGACTTATTTTTCTCTTGTTTTACCTTTTCCTCTCACTTTTAATATTCTCTTTCATTTTAGTAGGCTTCAAACCCCTTTTTCTCATCTTTCTCATCTTTCTCATCTTTCTTTTAATATCTAGGGACTTGTAGAAATTACTAATTATGATAGATGAAGCATTGTACTGAAGCTTGGTTGAGAAAAGGAGAATCTACAAATTCTTAATGGGATTGAACTGTATGTTCAAAAAATCAGATGCAAAATTTTGGACATTATACCTTTCTCATCACTCAAAGAGACTTTCTAAAAAATAAGGCATCAGGAAAGTAGGAAAAGAATCACCTATTTGAACAATAAGACATCTATTATGGTTACTCACAACCCAACTGACTTCCAATAAGAAAGACAAATTAAGGCATAGTGTCATCATTGTAGAAAATTAGGCCATACTAAGAAGGTTTACTGGAAAACCCATGGTAAACTAACAAATTGGAAACTTAGACCAAAAGATAAGACATATGACTTAATGAGGCCCTTAAGGAAAAAACCTCAATTTAAGACCAATTCTTTAACTAAACAACAATAGAAATTATTACAAAAATCACTTAGAAGTAAGGACTATAACACTTTAGAGAAAATTGTGGGTTATAGTACTCTTACTCAAGTAAGACTTGGTCTTGAAAAAGAAGTATGGCAATGCTAAAAAGATTAGCTTTAAACTAGAAATGATTCATATATACCTCTTAAACTAATTGGAGTGTTGAAAAACATTATTTTGAAAGATGCTAAAAGGAGGTGCTTACTACATGTGCTATTTAGTAACATTTTAATATTAGTTTTATTATTCTTTAGTAGTTTTCTCAATATTAGTTTTTATTTATTCTAGAAGACATTATCTTGTTAGGCTTTTATCTTCTTATCTTTTTATTATAATATGATAATTATATTTTAAGTTTTTATCTATTTGTTAGGTTGTTAGGCTTTTATTTTGAACTAGTATTCGATTAAAATAAGTAAGTTTTAATTTAAATTTTTTTAGCCATTTCCTTAGGATTTTGAAATCATTTAGTTTTCAATGAATATGAATTTAAGCATAATTAAACTATGAAATTCTTTAATACTTTTTAGGGAAGTAAGACAATCATGACTTCTAATTAACTTGGCAAGATGCTTTAGGTGAAGCAATAAAACTTTTACTTGGTTTACAGTCACTTGCTAAATTAAGCTATAATCTTTTGATAGCTTGCTCTATAAGTACATTGTAAGTGCCCTAAGGCTATGTAACAACCAGATCTTTAGGCTTTAGCAATGTGGTCTTAAGTTATTTTGGGCTTATAAGGATATAACCATGTAAGGTGTTGATAAAAGTAACTTCCTTTGCTTCAGTTGTTAAATTCTTACATTTGGTACTTTACACTAGGCCAGACTCCTAGAGAGGAGCAAGAAGAAGTATATTAAGTGATTAAAAACATAATCAAGATGAGGGATTAGGACTATGAATGAATGAAAGGCCCAAAAGAGGTAACTATAAGAGGATTTTGGTGTAGTAAGAAAAACATTAGAACAGTCATAAAAGATATATCTTGTATTTTTATTTGAGTATAGAGTTATTAATAAGTTAGAAAAGCATGAGAAAAGGAGTTGAAGGCCAACTAAAGAGAGAAAATAGAGAGAAAAGCTAAGAGAGAATAAATTTTAGTGGCACTTGAACAAGGGTACATAAGAAAAAGTAAGAATATAAAAATTTTAATAAAAAGCTAATAGAAGTTAGTTAATGATATTTCCCACTATATATAAGTTAAATGAGCTATAAAGAACATTCAAGAAGCATAAACATAGGTCAAAATGCTAATGGCATGAAAAATGAGAAAGCCAACACTGTTGTGTCATTTTGACTTGTTTTATGCTATTTAAAGCCCTTGTAGATCAAGATAAGTAGCCTAAGGGCTTTAAGGCCTTTTAAATAAGAATATGGAGTCCAAATCTATAGAAAAAATTATCTATAATGTAGAAATTTTAAAGTCCAGAGAAGTAGGGGCAAAATGAGAATTTTTAAATAATTATAAAGCCATTTTTTTAATATTTTAAATAGTCATTCATCCTTTTTAGCATTTCCACTGCCTCTTTCTCTGATCTCTAACCCATTCAAGCTTTTGTTAATAGCATCTAAAGCGAGAGAAGATTAATCCCCTTATTCTAAGCTTTCTTCCTATTGTATTAGTTTTTCAAGAGGATCATTTTGAAGTTTTCTAAAGAAGTAAGAAGAGCTCTTTTTAGAAAATTGATTGGAAAGAAAATGAAGAGCACCAAAAGGGCTTCGAATAGAGGTATAACTTGTCATGTTTCAAACATGATTTCCATGAGTTCTAAGCCTCATTCATCAATCTTAAAAAGAAAAAATCTCTCTCTCTACATTCCCTTATATGCATTTGATAGTAAGGAGCATGCAAGAGTGAGCTAGAGCATGGGAATGGAGAGAAATTAGAGTAAAGATTAAGAAAACTCCATGAAGGGAGCTATACTAGGGCTTTCAGCCACCTAAGGGAAATGAGGCTACATGGCCTTGTTTTTGCATTCCATGGAATTTAGAGACTGTTATGAGAATTATAGAGGTTAAAGTAAGCATTAGTTTGATTATGGAGGCCAAGTGTGAAATTTGAATTTTCTATGGACATAGAAGACCCTAACTTGAGTAAATGATCATCCATAAGTGTGGCATTGTAATTGTGTTAGCCTAATGAGCTAGCTAGGATGTTAGAATAAGGTCTTGAGGCATAAGGGCAAGATTTTTGAAAATGGCTAGAAGTGACCTAATATGTCAAGTAGAAAAAATGGCCAAAGGAATAATATTTGATTATATGAATATTAAAATGCTAAATTTAGGATCAAAATAAGAACTTAGAGAGTTTGAGTTACCTGATAAAACTTGTCATTGAGAAGCCTTAAATTAGGGCATGAAAAAAGGGCAAGGAGGAAAATCTAAATAAACAAGTCATTTGAAGTACTAGCAAGCTCCAATTTTACCCAACAAGTGAGTAATATGAGCCCTATAAATATGATCAAATCGTTAAGAAAGAAAAGCTCTTGAAACTTAGTACTAAAATGCCTCTAAAAGGCTCCAAATGCATTATACGAGGCATAACAATACATATAGTCAATATATTTAGGCCTTAGCACTTATATGAATGTTAATATGATGTTTTAGGTCACCAATGTGACAAAAGGCCTTCTTGTTAGTGTTTGGCTAAGAAGATTAATTTAAGAAAAGAATAAGAGCAAGAGTAAGCAGCATTGGGATTAGTCTTCAATATAAGTAGGATTTCCTTCTTTCTTGCATGTATGTTGAGTTGCTTCAGTGCCTTGGTGTCTTGTGTGTTTTGTTTGCTTTTGTATGAGTATGTTTTATGAGTTTTTTGTCATGTATGCTTAAATTTATATGTTGTTGGCTAAGAGAAAAAGGTCAAGGAATTGAACATAGTAATTCTTCTTGAGCTAAGTATTAGAGCCAACTCAATAAGTTCAATAAGTGTGGCCACTTTTTTAGCTATATGCAAGCATTTTTTACATGATAGCATGAGCTTTTAACATATAAGTATTAGTTGCATTCATGCATACTTGTCTACCTAAAGTGCTTGAGTGACTAATATAATGCTTGAGTATGGTTATGCTGCTAAAATTCTCCCCAAAATCTCACCCTATTATATTCACTAACCTATGTCAGGTGAAAGCAGCAGAGTGGATAGAGGAAAGTCCATAGCACCTTAAGGAATGAAATACTTGATTTGTATTTCTTTAAATGCCATGTAAATGTATTTTGAGATAGTATATATTTGATAACAATGTAACCCTAATTATGATAGTTATTTGATGGACTTGTAAATGTATGAATATTCTGAGTAATGTAGTTTACTTATTTATGAGTTCATGAGTATACTGATATTCTAGTGATTAATGAGATTGGGTCTAAGGGCAATTGATATTTGAACCCTATGACCACTAGAACTAAGTATTATAGACCTAAGTCTTACATAAGCAATTGATTTTCTTAAAAGAGAAGGTTACAGTGCTTAGGTAGCATCTAGTTTCTAGCTACTATACTGCCAGATTTTCACTAAATTAGAATACCTAGCCATATGATTTAATTATAGATATGGGTCTAAAATATTATATCTGAGTATATAATGATCAGTAAGAGAGGTATAGCAACCTAGAAGTAGTTCTAGACTGTTAAGATCTGCCTCAGGTGTTGACTCCAACTTAGTGTATCATCTAGGCATATAGAGTGTTAAATTTTTGTATTTATAATTATTTAATCAGTAAAGAGTTCACAAAGAAAAAATTTTTAATGATTCCATGTTTTTATTATATTTTACTGTTTAAATTGGCAGCTGTGATAAGATTATTTACTTAAACCTGATCTAGACGTTAATAATAAGGACTAAGTTAATAACTAAAGGTAATAAATATAACAAGAAAGGTTTGACATAAATAGTCAATAAAAATTCAATAATTGAAAACTCTCAATTCCTTCACTTCCAAACGTTTTCATCATACATCTAATTAAGAGATTAAAGCCAGCTATTGTCACACCTTTAAAATAGAAATGTGATTAGCATGAAATGCGAGGTGATCTTGCATCCATAAACCTAACAAAACTTAACAATCCTCACTTTCATCTTATACCAAATTACAAGTTAAGGAATCATTCAAATAAGAACACTTTTGCAAATTATAATACCCATTTCTTCTAAAAAGCCCTAAAACTAAGAAATTACCAAAAGAAGGTTCCTAAATTGAAAGATTAGAGCCCAAACAAAATTTGGGTAATCATCTAAACCTCTAAAAAGGAGAATACAAAGCTAAAGATGCCCGAAAACCAGAGCAAAATAGCTAAATAAAATTAAGCAAAAAGGTAGTGGCATTTTCATAATTTTAGGTAACTTTTAGAAAACTTAAAGGAGAAATTTTTAAATAAAAAAGTTAAGTTTTTTAAGGTTCTTAAATGTCCTAAAAATCATAGAAACCCCTAGAATGGTTAAGATCTATTCGATTTATATTTTTAAATATCAATTGACCAAAATTTTAATCGAATCATTCAGTAAGGTTTTAAATCTAATTTGGGTGAAAACAAAGGCATTTTATGAATTAGAAAACCTAAATTTCACGATAAAAAAATAGTTCTTAAAAAGGAATTAAAATGAGCCCAAATGGAAAGAACTAAATTTAGGAACTAAATTAGAATTTTGAAAAAGTGTTATAATTAGCCCCTTAGCTCCTTAAATCACGTCCCATTTCTGCCTACTCTTTTAATTGACATTTCTTTGGTCTCAAACAAAAACCAAGCAAGCCTCAAGTGGTGCACAAGAAGAAGGAGTGAGAGGAAGGAAACCAAGGCTTGAAAGTGTAAGAATCCAAGGCTTTTTCATGCTTGCTTCATTAAACTTCTTCTCCTTTGTCTCCTTTCTTCTTTCGTGATGTTGATGACTTATTTAGGGATGTTTCATGGTTGGTTCAGTAGAAGAAAGAAAGAATTTAAAGGAAAAATTGGAAGCTTTAGAAAGTTCCTTTGAAAAGCTTTAAAATAAGGTAAGATACCATAGTTTCTCTTGCTTGTTCTTAGTTACTTCTGCCATGTACATTTTGGCCAGACCTAGGCCTACCTAGGAGAGGATGAATTCTAGTCATAACAAGGTAGGAACAAGGGTTTTAGAGCATGAGGATTAAGAATATGCAATTGGAACTAAAAGAAAAGCTTTAGAATTCAAGTTATGTTACCTAAGGTTTTTGTTGCACTTAAGGGTTTTTGAAGCTTTCTAATGATAATTTAGCTTATGTAGGAGTTCATAAGAGATCTTAAAAGTTTCATGGATGCCAAAAACCTTAAGAAATTGAATGAAACTCCATAGGCTCTTTATTTGTTGCATGTCTCAGCCAAGAGAGGGATTAGGCACCTAGGGAGAATTTTCTTTGATTCCAAGGATAGAAATGGTCTAGATATGAATAATAAACACTAAAGGAATCATTGGCTTGAATTTAGAAACCATGGTTTGAAAGATAAAAGTTTAAGTTCCTTGTTAGGTATAAAGAAGCAACTTAGTGTTTGGCTCTTGAATTAAGTTTAATTTCTTGTTAGGTATAAAGAAGCAACTTAGTGTTTAGGTCTTGAATTAAGTTTTTTATGACTCTAATGAGTTTGAATAGAGTCATGAGACTTAGAATGGATGAGAAATTGAAACCAAGATTATAGATTTTATGAGTTGCTTCATTATATCCTTGTATGGAACCATAACCATGGTATAAACTACTATAAGCTTATGTAGAGTTTGTGTAAGGTTAGTGTTGGTTCCAATGATGTGTTTATGTCTTATTTGATGTATCTAGACCAAGCAAATCATGCTCCTCCTTGGTGTATGTTTGAGGCCGAGAAGGGGAAGTAGGTTTCAAGGAAGAAAGTTTATATTTCTTGATTCAAGGTTGCTCTCTATCCTTTCTTGTATGTTTTTCTTGGTTATTTAATTGTTTTGGAATGCTTGTATGTATGTTTGAATCATAAGACATATGTATAGCTATTGATTTAATGTTATGGTACTATTATGTTTCTTAAATGCTAATGTGAATATGTATGGCTCTTGATGGGTGAGGTTGTGTTAAAAGTCCCTTAGAATGGGTGAGGAGGAACCAAAAATCTCTAAGAATGGGATAAAACCAAAAGTCTCAAGAATGAGTGAGTCTAACTCAAAAGTCTTTAAAAGTAGGCGAGACAAATCCCAAAGTCCCAAAGTAATAAAGTGAGGCTAAACGAAAAGTCCCTAGAGCCTATGCTTGATTTGAATGAGTTTATGTGACTTGAAAAATGAGTGTGTATGTTTAGTAAAAGCTTTTAATGCATGCTTACATTTTTTGACATCAAAATATGCCACATCTGTATGCTTGAAAGGGTAAAAGAGCTATTAGAATTCTTTGAATCTCATTTTTCCTCACTTTATATTTAACCATATCTAGGTGAACCCTATGGAGCAAAGGATAGAAGCCAAGGTGTGACACCTTAAACTACTACCACTATCTAGCCTCTCCATAGGCTCGGTTCCATATGATTTCCAAAGAGTCACTACTCTTCCGTGGCATTTTCATGCTATGAACCGGGGTTTCATATACTCATCTTTCACCCCGAGGGTCCTATGACCCCATCTCAAGCATCCTCAACTCAAAATCCATATATACGACTCATACATAGCATAAAACAAACCATAAGCCACGGGTATAGAGCCGAAAACCAATAAAATTACATTTTCTCACTTGGGCCCAAAAGTCATATTTTGGCTCTAACTTTGGAAAATCATAAGAAATTGTAGAAAAATGGGAATGCAGCAAGCTTTAGCTTTCTGGAAAGCTCTAAGTGTCAACTTTACACTAAAAATCATTCCCAACCATAAACACATCGTTGGACCATGTTTGACATCAAAATTGGGAGGAAGGTCCAGCTGTCACTGTTTCTGGTGCAGCTTTCTGTCATGACTTTCGAAAATTCATAACTAAATTCACAAAAATCCAATCTGGGCACATTATACCAATTCAGAAAGCTACGGATGTCTAATAGAGGAGAAAAATAAGTCCAGATTAGTTCAGTAGCTCCTACACCCCGAAAATCGATGGAACAGTGACGGGGGTCAGGAAAGCTCCCTGATGCTGATACAGAACTTCAGTAGGTTCAATCTCTCTCTACAGACCTCCGATTTAGGTGATTCCAGTTCCTACAAGTCATTTTGGTTTTCTAGTTTATGTGTATAAAATTTCACCACATTTGGAATCCATTTGGTCTAAAAGTGCCACAGATTTCATTTTTTGGTTTAGATGAACAGTACATGACCAATCCATTAAATTCTCCCAAATTCAACAATTCCCCAAATATTCTATAATCCTCCGAATATTACCCACTTAGCCTCTCAAGAAGCTTTCTACAAACTCTAGAGGCATGCCAAATTTCATGGCAAGCGGAGCTCATCCGGTCATACTTTGACGGAGCTCACAAATTTACCGGTTTTGGCACCCCATAGGTCCAAAACGGGTCTAGATAGCCTCTCACACACTCTCACTCCATATGGATAAGTTTAAAAGCATAAAACTAGTATATCCAACATGTCCATATGATCTAAATCATCATACATTCTGTTTTCACTATGCTACGGCCAAATTTACACAACAACATTCATGCATCAAAGGGGTAAAAACCCACATTTCCATTACTTTGGCTAATAACAGAGTTCATACATCATCCTTTCATATTTCTACAGGTGTTACAAATTTTACATCTCAAAAATAGTGGGCACATCTTCATTTAGCACCACTTTACATCATATTTACATCAAAATATCAAAACATGAACTCATAACTAGCTACGCATGCTCCTAGACTCCTTGGTGTGTGCTCGGATCTCCTTGAGCTCCACCTAGCATATTAGTTGGGAGGGGAAAGGGGTGAGATTCAGGGAATCTCAGTAGCTCAAGCACTCAATCCAGCAAGCAATCAAGGCATATAACAAGTCAAAGCATGTGAATAAGCATTTAGCTATTCTCAATCATCCAACACATAATGTACATGCTATGGAATTCACAACAATGCCAAAAATGAGCTCCAGGGACTTTTGGTCTAGCCTCACCCGAGTTTAGGGACTTTTGGATGGCCTTACCCGAGTATAAGGACTTTTGACTTGGCCTCACTCGTTTGAGACTTTTGGCCTTGTCTCACCTATCTCAAGGGACTTTCGGCTTCACCTCACCCATCTCATGAGACTTTCGGCACTACCTCACCCGAGCAATTCTCATAATTCATCACACAAGCATATTGACATCAATGCATCAAAATAATAGCATATGGCATATTCCACACATTCAGCATATACATATCATACAATGACTATTACAACCAAGAATGCCACAAGAAAGAGTGAAAGAGAGAGCTACCTTTGGAGCCAAAGCCAACACAGGCTTTTCCTTTCAGTTTCTCCTTTCCCTCCTTAGGTCCACAATCACACCTTGATGTAAATGTTTCACTTGAGCCTAGACACACCAAAAGCATGCAATTACTCTCTTGTCAATTAATTTAGAGCAACCCTCTATCACACACAACCTAGGGTTCTCTCTCTAGAATGCCATTACCCCTTTCTCTCTCTCAAGCTCCTATGGTAGTAGAAAACCTCATTTTCAAAGAAACTCAAGGATTCAAAAGAGTTTTCCACTTTCTCTCTTCTGACCCATACCCAAAATGCAACCATTTTCACAATTAAAACCGCAGAAAGAGAGGGCAAAGGGAGGGGATCAGAGTTCTAAGAAGAAATGGGAGAAGTTACCTTACCTTTCCCTTGATCTTCCTCCTTCTCTTGATCTCTCACACTCTCCCCGCCTCTTTTCTCTCTTTGGGTCGAAGCTTAGGGCAGATATAAGAGAAGAAATGAGTTTGAGCTTTTAATGAAGTCTAAATCTCGCTATTTACTCTCTTCCGGACCGACTCTCGCTACGGCGAAAATTAACCTTCGCTATAGCGAGCTCGTGTAATCTGGATTCGCTATGGCGAGGTGTAACCTTCGCTACGGCGAGCTCGTACCAGTTCCCTTCGCTATGGCTAGATTTACCACTCGCTATGGCGAAATCGCATCAGTTCCAGACTTCACTCTCGCTATGGCGCCGCTACAGCGGGCAACTCCCTGGTTTTTGTATGGGCTGCTGCCAGCACTCGCTATAGCTAGAATCGCCTTCGCTATTGCGAACTAGCTCTCTCGCTGTGGCGAGACCGTTTCTCGCTGTTGCGAGAGGACTTGGCAGAAATTCTGGATTCCGAAAATTTTCAGATTTCACTTCCTTTCTTTTCCCTTTTCTTTTCTTTTTCCCGGTTGTTACATTTCTACCCCTCTTAAAAGAAATTTCGTCCTCGAAATTTAAAAAAAACTTACCTCAAGGGAATAATTCTGGATATTTCTGCCTCATCTCATCCGCCAATTCCTAAGTTGCTTCCTCAGATGTCAGACCTCTCCAAATCACTTTCACCAGAGGAATGCTCTTGCTTCTCAGCTGTTTCAGCTTAGCATCCACAATTCTCTCCGGTTTCACTATATAGGAAAGATCTTCCTGCAATTGCACATGCTCATATTCTATGACATGTGAGGAATTTGGTAAATACTTTTTCAACTGGGAGACATGAAAAACACTGTGTATTTGGGCTAGGTTAGGAGGCAAGGCTATTCGGTAAGCCACGGGTCCAATTTTCTCAAGGATTTCAAACGGACCAATATACCTAGGACTGAGCTTCCTTACCCTCATTGACCGACCTACTCCCGTCATTGGAGATATTCGAATGAACACATGGTCTCCAACCTCAAACTTTAACGGCCTCCTACGCTTATCAGCATAGCTTTTCTGTCTACTCTGGGCCGTGAGTAGCCTCTTTCTAATCATTTCTATCTGTCGGGTGGTCTAGTCCACAATCTCAGGTCCTATTATACTCCTCTCACCTATCTCAACCTAACACAGAGGGGATCTGCACTTTCTCCCATACAAAGCCTCAAAAGGGGCCATCTAGATACTGGAATGGTAACTGTTATTATAAGCAAAGTCTGCTAACGGTAAATACGCATCCCAATTCCCCTTCATTTCTAGCACACATGCCCTCAACATATCTTCTAATGTCTGGATGGTCCTTTCGGTCTGACCATCAGTATGGGGGTGATATGCAGTACTAAACTGCAATCTCGTCCCTAAGGCATGCTGCAATGACCTCCAAAAGTTCGATGTGAACCTGGGGTCTCTATCCGAAACTATGCTATTGGGTACCCCATGAAGTCGCACTATCTCTCTGATATACAACTGGGCCAATCTATCCAGTGTATAAGTAGCCTTAATAGCTAAAAAGTGTGCAGACTTCGTCAGTCTATCCACAACTACCCAAATAGCATCGTGTCCAGAGGATGTCCTGGGTAACCCCATGACAAAATCCATGGCTATACTATCCCACTTCCACTCAGGGATATCTAGAGGTTGCAACAACCCAGCCGGTTTCTGATGTTCTATCTTTATCCTCTGACACACTAGGCATCTAGCCACATAATCTGTCACATCACTTTTCATCCCTGGTCACCAGAAAATCTTTTTCACATCCTGATACATCTTGGTGGCACCTAGGTGGATAGTATACTTACTCTTATGCGCCTCTTCCAGAATGCTTTCTCTCAACTCATTCTGACTAGGCACACAGATTCTATCCCGATATACTATCATGCCATCCTCAGATAACTTGAAATCTGAGGTCTTACCTTGGGTGATCTCATTCCTGATCCGTTTCAGGAACTCATCCTCTCTTTGGGCATCTAAGATCTGGGTTCTCAAGACATTCTCAATTCGAGTTTCACTCAAATACAATCTACCCGATACCACCTGACACGAGAGGTTCAACTCTCTGAACTTCTCTAGGAGCTCCTGCTCCCTAATCATCATATGGGCTACATGGATGGATTTTCTACTCAGGGCATCTGCCACCACATTGGCCTTACCCGAATGGTATTTCAACACATAATCATAATCTTTCAAAAATTCCATCTATCTCCTCTGTCTCATATTGAGTTCTCTCTGATCAAATAGGTATTTTAGACTCTTGTGGTCACTATAGATCTCTATGGTCGCACCATACAGATAGTGTCTCCAAATTTTAAGAGCAAACACTATGGCAGCTAACTCCAGGTCATGTGTGGGGTAATTCTCCTCATGAGGTCTCAACTGCCTCGAGGCATATGCCACTACTCTACCCTGCTGCATCAACACACATCCTAACCCTTTGCCCGAAGCATCACAATAAATCACAAATGGTTCACTAGGGTCAGGGATAATCAGCACAGGGGTAGTGGTTAAACAGAGTTTCAACTCCTGGAAACTCTTCTCACATCTCTCATCCCACACAAACGGTATATCTTTCCTGGTTAGTCTCGTCAGTGGTAAGGCCATTCGAGAAAAGTCCTATATAAACCGTCTATAATACCTTGCCAAACCTAGGAAACTCCTGACTTCGGTGATCGTTCTAGGTCTATCCCACTGTAACACAGCCTCAACTTTATGGGGATCCACCGTAACCCCATCTCATGAGATCACATGACCTAAGAATCGCACCTCGGTCAGCCAAAACTCACATTTACTCAGTTTGGCATACAACCTTTTCTCTCACAAGGTGTCTAGGACTAGTCTCAAATGCCTCTCGTGCTCCTCAAAAGATCGGGAGTACACTAAAATATCATCAATAAAGACCACCACAAACTGATCTAGATACGGTCTGAATACCCTGTTCATATAATCCATGAACACAGCAGGCGCATTCGTCAACCCGAATGGCATCACAAGGAACTCAGAGTGCCCATATCTCGTTCTGAAAGCCGTCTTAGAGACGTCTTCAATTCTCACTCTCAACTGGTGGTAACCAGATCTAAGATCTATCTTAAAAAACACAGATGCCCCAGCCAACTAATCTAACAGATCATCAATTCTAGGGAGAGGATATTTATTCTTGATGGTAACTTTATTCAACTCTCGGTAATCTATACACAACCGCAAGCTGCCATCTTTCTTTTTCACAAACAACACCGGAGCACCCCAAGGTGAAACACTAGGGCGAATGAACCCTTTCTCTAACAGTTCCTCTACCTGCGCTTTCAACTCAGCAAGCTCGGCGGGAGCCATCCTATAAGGAGCTTTGGACACCGGTCCAGCACCAGGCACTATGTCTATAGGGAACTCTAATTCTCTCTCAGGAGGTAGGCCACTAAAATCAAACTCTCTAGGGAAAACCTCCGGAAATTCCCTGACAACTGGGATCTCCTCTATCCCTTCTTCTACCTCAGCCCGAATAGAGAAAAAGACTAGAAACCCTTGACATCCACACTCTAAATATCTCTCAGCCTGGGCAGCAGTCATAAAAGATAACTCTGCTCTTACCCTAGGTATGGTCCCACAAACAGGTAAGGAAATGGTTCGGTGTTCACAATCAAGTATGGCATTATTTGCAGCTAACCAGTTCATACCAATAATCAAGTCAATTTCATGAAAAGGCATACAAACCAAATCAATAGTGGTATGACAGTGGTTAAATTAGACAGTGACATTCAAGCAAGTATGGGAAGTGACCACATGGCCTCCAGTGGGTGTAATGACAGATAAGTCAAAGGGCAAGACACTAACAACCAGACCTAATTTTCTCACACAATCATAAGATATAAACGAGTGACTAGCACCCGAATCAAACATAGCAACTACAGGAAAGCCATTCACTAACAGCGTACCTCGGATCAAACTGGGAGATGCGCTGGCTTCCTGCTGAGTAAGGGCGAACACTCGGCCCTGGGTCTGTGGTCTAGGAGGAGGCGCTGTCTCCATCTGAGGACAGTGTCTAGCAATGTGCCCCGGCTTTCCACACTTATAACATGTCACCGGAGACTGCTGGAAGGATGACTGACCCCGAGGAGGTGGCACACCTCGCTGCGGCCTTCTACTCCATGGCCCCTTGCCTCTTTTCTTGGTACTAGGGGTCAAACTAGAGCCCTCTTCTGGTTTCGGCCTTTTCAAATCCGGAACCCTCTTCTGACTAGCCGTAGTCGCAGTAGGCATGATGACTTGCAAGTTTGTCTCAATCACCCTACTGACCTCCACCAGAGTATTAAACTTTCTGATCCGCTGTGGAGTGACTCTATCGCTAATCAGGGGCCTCAAACCAGTCTCAAACTGCTCACATCTCCAGGGTTCATCATCATACCTCTGGAGGTAAGAGGAATACCAAGACAGCTCTATAAACTTGGCCACATACTGGTCCACAGTCATCTCATCAGTCTGTCTCAAACTCATGAACTCCATCTCTTTCTTCTTCCTCACTGAACTTGGGACATACTTCTTATAAAATTCAACCAAGAATGTCTCCTAAGTGATCGGTATGTTCTTGGTCTCCATTAGTGGTTTCGCACTATCCCACCATCTATCAGCCTCCTTTTCTAGCATAAAGGTGGCTAACTGGGCTTTCTGCTCAGTGGTACAATTCATCACTGAGAAGATTTTCTTAAGCTGCATGACCTAAGCCTCCGCCTTATCCGCATCCAATTCCCCGTCAAACGAGGGTGGATTGTTCTGCCTGAACTGTTTCAATACTTTCTGGATAGGCGCCTGAGTCTGTGGAGCAGCAGGCTCCTGGGGAGGTATAGGTGGAATGCTGGATGTAGATGGTTGAGGTACAGGGACATCCCTTCTGGCTTCTTCTTGCCTAGCCAGGGTGTCTTGCAGATGCATGATCATATCATGCTGCTGCTGGGCAATGTATCTCAGTTGCTCCAGCATCTCTTGGTGCTGGCCCATCATGGCCTTATACCGGTCAAGTCTATCCATGATGGCCTGTAGAGGAACCCTAGTCTCAGTAGGAACCTCTGGCTCATCTCTCTGAGCTCTGGGCAGTCTGCCTCTGCCTCTGCCTCTACCCCTGCCCCGTCTAGTCTCAACCATGTCTGAAAGAAATAGCAATCCTCAGTTCACAACACTATCACAAACACATATGCATAAGGATGCTAAAACTTCCATGACCATTCACACCAAATACAAGCAATTCACATACTTCAAGAGCCTAACATCGAGCAAAAGTGCCTGAACCTTTGCTCTGATACCAAAAATGTGACACCTTAAACTACTACCACTACCTAGCCTCTCCATAGGCTCGGTTCCATATGATTTCCAAAGAGTCACTACTCTTCCGTGGCATTTTCATGCTATGAACCGGGGTTTCATATACTCATCTTTCACCCTGAGGGTCCTGTGAACCCATCTCAAGCATCCTCAACTCAAACTCCATATATACGACTCATACATAGCATAAAACAAACCATAAGCCATGGGTATAGAGCCGAAAACCAATAAAATTATATTTTTTCACTTGGGCCCAAAAGTCATATTTTGGCTCTAACTTTGGAAAATCATAAGAAATTGTAGAAAAATGGGAATGCAGCAAGCTTTAGCTTTCTGGAAAGCTCTAAGTGTCAAATTTACACTAAAAATCATTCCCAACCATAAACACATCGTTGGACCATGTTTGACATCGAAATTGGGAGGAAGGTCCAGCTGTCACTGTTTCTGGTGCAGCTTTCTGTCATGACTTTCGAAAATTCATAACTAAATCCAAAAAACTCCAATCTGGGCACATTATACCAATTTGGAAAGCTACTGATGTCTACTAGAGGAGAAAAATAAGTCCAGATTAGTTCAGTAGCTCCTACACCCCGAAAATCGATGGAACAGTGACGGGGGTCAGGAAAGCTCCCTGATGCTGATACAGAACTTCAGTAGGTTCAATCTCTCTCTACAGACCTCCGATTTAGGTGATTCCAGTTCCTACAAGTCATTTTGGTTTTCTAGTTTATGTGTATAAAATTTCACCACATTTGGAATCCATTTGGTCTAAAAGTGCCACAGATTTCATTTTTTGGTTTAGATGAACAGTACATGACCAATCCATTAAATTCTCCCAAATTCAACAATTCCCCAAATATTCTATAATCCTCCGAATATTACCCACTTAGCCTCTCAAGAAGCTTTCTACAAACTCTAGAGGCATGCCAAATTTCATGGCAAGCGGAGCTCATCCGGTCATACTTTGACGGAGCTCACAAATTTACCGGTTTTGGCACCCCATAGGTCCAAAACGGGTCTAGATAGCCTCTCACACACTCTCACTCCACATGGACAAGTTTAAAAGCATAAAACTAGTATATCCAACATGTCCATATGATCCAAATCATCATACATTCTGTTTTCACTATGCTACGGCCAAATTTACACAACAACATTCATGCATCAAAGGGGTAAAAACCCACATTTCCATTACTTTGGCTAATAACAGAGTTCATACATCATCCTTTCATATTTCTACAGGTGTTACAAACTTTACATCTCAAAAATAGTGGGCACATCTTCATTTGGCACCACTTTACATCATATTTACATCAAAATATCAAAACATGAACTCATAACTAGCTACGCATGCTCCTAGACTCCTTGGTGTGTGCTCGGATCTCCTTGAGCTCCACCTAGCATATTAGTTAGGAGGGGAAAGGGGTGAGATTCAGGGAATCTCAGTAGCTCAAGCACTCAATCCAGCAAGCAATCAAGGCATATAACAAGTCAAAGCATGTGAATAAGCATTTAGCTATTCTCAATCATCCAACACATAATGTACATGCTATGGAATTCACAACAATGCCAAAAATGAGCTCCAGGGACTTTTGGTCTAGCCTCACCCGAGTTTAGGGACTTTTGGATGGCCTCACCCGAGTATAAGGATGACGGGCTTGTCGTTCAACCCTCAAAATAAAACTAGGTTGATCTAAAAATATAGCAAGTGGCACAACCTAGGTCATCTCCCTTGGAATTGGAATTCAATGTTCAATTAGGTTCTCTAAGTGTTCTAAGATCCTAGAACTATTTAATTTGGGGGTTTTTGAATGAATTAAACTATCCTAAAACTAAATTGAATCAAAATTTCTAAATTCTACCTAATTAGATGAATTATGGTGAATGATGGGCTTGTGACTAGTTTAGGGATTGTCTCTTGGTATCCACTATCCTTATCCTATTCCAATTGTGATTAATTATGGCCTAAGAATTCTTAATTATGTTCATTAGCAAATGATCTTGAATAACCATTCAAGATTCAAGAGATTAATAATCTAATGTTGAATTAAAACCTCAATCCCGCATTAAACCGTTAACTCTTGTCCTTAAGATCAATGAACATTTAATTTGATTGATTAACTAATTAATTATCTTCTGATTCATCATCCAAAAATGTTTAATTAACCAACTAAACACCAAGGAATTCTCAAATAGACATTTAAACACATAACCTCACTCATGCAATTCATCGAATACCTTCGTGGCATACATGGGAGATTAGAGAGAATAATGAAAAATCAAATTCAAATTTAACCAATTAATCAACAAAAAGGGTTTCCTAATCAGTGTCTAACCAGCCACTAATTAATTACACAAATTCCTAATCAAATACAACTCAACCGAGATTATACAGAATAAGAAAAAGATGTAGGAAAATTAAAGAATCTTAGCCAAAATTCTGCTTCTTCTCCATGGATTCAAGCTTCTCCAAGAGCTTCCTCCCTTGCTAGCCTCAAGGATGAATCAGATCTTCATGTTGGCGTGGAATAGAGATGGAGAGAATGGAATGGACGAAGGCGAAGGGATGGGGTGAATGGAGGCGAAGGAGGCGAGATTCAGTGGTTGATGAGGCGTGGGTGTATATGATGAATGACGGCTAGGGCTTGGAGTGAAGGCGAATGAATAAAGACGGAATGTGTGTTGAATGGGCTGGGCCGGATGACGACATCGTGTTGCTGGCGTGGTGAATGGGCAGACGATGTGGATGGGGTCGTGAATAGGCGAATGCATAGCGTGATTCTCCTTCCTCTTTCACGTGAGCATTTTATTTTTACGTGCTCTCCCTTCTGCATGTCTGAAGCTCCCTTGTGCGTGTAAAAACGTGGGCCCCAGCGTCAATATAATATTCCATGTTTGCTACTGTAGCTTCTGCATGCCTCTTTGTTTATGTTCACGTCCCTGGAGCTTTGCTCGTTGCTGTCTCTGTTTCACGTTGCTGTCCAGACCTCAGCGTCTTTCATTTGTTCTGCTGCCAGCCATGCAAACCCAGTTCAGCATCTCTTCATCGTGATGTTCTCCACGTTGGCTGCTGTTCTCTCTTGCCACGAGTCTTCTTCTTTGTTTTGGTCGAGCATGTGAGCTCCATGCTCTGTTCTGCGTTTCTTCTGCTCATTCTCCCAAACTGTGGCTGTCTTCACACTTCCTTCGTTCAACTGCAGCTTCTTTTCTTGCTTCTGCTGCAGCTTCTGGCCACGTCAACTTCTGTTCTGCATGAGCTGCTTCTGTTTTGCCCCGTGGATTCTTCCTTTGTGCCCAGATTTTCTTGCTTCAGCTGCTCGAGTTCGTTCTCCTTTGTTCTTTACGTGGCTTCCTCTCCCCACAAGTGACTAATACTTCCTCGTGCTTCATTTGTTTGTGTTTCTTTTTGCTGTACATGAGAGTTGCCATTCTTTTTCCATGAACCATAAACCAAAGTCAAGAGATATGCAAAATGCTTCCAATTAAATTCCATCTGAGTTCCATTTACCAATAAAAATCTGCACAAAGAGTAGGAACAATTTAATAGACAAATTCACAAAATCATTTAAAATGAATTCATGCATTAAAACTCAATTATTTTGCCAATTAATTCATAAAGTGCAGAGGATGGCTACTAAAATGAAATTCCATCTAATTAAACCCCTAAAGCCATATTTGATTATTAGAATGACTAAGTTAGGAGGAATAAAATGTATAAAAATCATGCTTATCAAGGGACTTTTGACTTGGCCTCACTCGTTTGAGACTTTTGGCCTTGTCTCACCTATCTCAAGGGACTTTCGGCTTCACCTCACCCATCTCATGGGACTTTCGGCACTACCTCACCCGAGCAATTCTCATAATTCATCACACAAGCATATTGACATCAATGCATCAAAACAATAGCATATGGCATATTCCACACATTCAGCATATACATATCATACAATGACTATTACAACCAAGAATGCCACAAGAAAGAGTGAAAGAGAGAGCTACCTTTGGAGCCAAAGCCAACACAGGCTTTTCCTTTCAGTTTCTCCTTTCCCTCCTTAGGTCCACAATCACACCTTGATGTAAATGTTTCACTTGAGCCTAGACACACCAAAAGCATGCAATTACTCTCTTGTCATTTAATTTAGAGTAACCCTCTATCACACACAACCTAGGGTTCTCTCTCTAGAATGCCATTACCCCTTTCTCTCTCTCAAGCTCCTATGGTAGTGGAAAACCTCATTTTCAAAGAAACTCAAGGATTCAAAAGAGTTTTCCACTTTCCCTCTTCTGACCCATACCCAAAATGCAACCATTTTCACAATTAAAACCGCAGAAAGAGAGGGCAAAGGGAGGGGATCAGAGTTCTAAGAAGAAATGGGAGAAGTTACCTTACCTTTCCCTTGATCTTCCTCCTTCTCTTGATCTCTCACACTCTCCACGCCTCTTTTCTCTCTTTGGATCGAAGCTTAGGGCAGATATGAGAGAAGAAATGAGTTTGGGCATTTAATGAAGTCTAAATCTCGCTATTTACTCTCTTCCGGACCGACTCTCGCTACGGCGAAAACTAACCTTCGCTATAGCGAGCTCGTGTAATCTGGATTCGCTATGGCGAGGTGTAACCTTCGCTACGGAGAGCTCGTGCCAGTTCCTTGCACTATGGCGAGATTTACCACTCGCTATGGCGAAATCGCGTCAGTTCCAGACTTCACTCTCGCTATGGCGCCGCTACAGCAGGCAACTCCCTGGTTTTTGTATGGGCTGCTGCCAGCACTCGCTATAGTTAGAATCACCTTCGCTATTGCGAACTAGCTCTCTCGCTGTGGCGAGACCGTTTCTCGCTGTTGCGAGAGGACTTAGCAGAAATTCTGGATTCCGAAAATTTCCAGATTTCACTTCCTTTCTTTTCCCTTTTCTTTTCTTTTTCCCGGTTGTTACACAAGGAGCTTGAATGATGAGACTTTGGCAATAGGATAGGATTTTGTGTAATGTAATATCAAAGTATGTATGTATACGATATTTATGAAATGTAAACTTTTAAGCATGTATATAAGTATGTAAATATTATATATGAATCAAATTTGGAACTAAATATATGAGTATGTCAGTTTTTGACATTCATGCCTTAGTGTGCGTGTATATAAGAACAAGTAGAAAGGTGGTTTGGAGTTCTATGAGGGTTTAGACTTATTTTGATGCTTCTATATATTGTGTTTAAGCTTTTGGACATAGTCAAATGGTCATGGTATGGTTGGGAAGCCATTCGGCATCATTTGAACCCATTATGATCCCATTTTTTACCATTTTGATGCTCTAAACCAAAGTCTGATTAATGGATGAATTTTGGCATAAAATTTGGCAAGCATATAGGTCACATCTAGAGCTTTTCATAAAGTCAAAGAGCACTATTTTTGGAGTTCTATAAAATTTATTATGAATTTTTAAAATTGGCCAAAGTTTGCAAAAGCTATCACTATCACTGTTTATATGGTCAATCTAGTTGTTGGTATCTTTGAAGAGTCAAATGAAGTCTAATACTTATAAAATTTTATAGGCATATATTTGGTATTATAAAATTTTCATAGCCACTAAGAGCACTCAATTTGGATTTGTATAGAGGGAGATATGAATTTTTAAGATTTCAGGTCTGATGTTGTCTGCAATCTCAACCTAGTTACTGTTTCATTAGCATTTCATGGGCTAAATGATATTGTTTTGATCTAAAACTTTTATAGTAGTTAGAAGACATCCTAAGCTTTCCAGAAAGCTATAATTTGTATGATTTAGAATTTTTTAAAATTAGTTATGAGTTTCCAAATTTTGTATCAGAATATGGAACTTAAGGAAAAATGCAAGTGAGATGTGATTTTGTGATGTATGCCTTGGACCCAAAATTTATGGTTTAAATTGTGATATTTCTGATTGAAAAAATGGGTTATGGATGGAAAATGAATTTGGTAAGCTCCCATGGCCCATTTAGCCAACGATAAATTGATTTGCTTTATAATGACACATATTTCCATTGCTAAAAGTACTCATCTAATGCAAATGGATGCTTTAAGGCAATTGCGTTATAAATTAAGTACCATATAGATATGGTGTTACATAAATCACATTTCTATTCATTTCATAATTTCATATCATATTCAATTTTAAATTTTTATAGCAATCTAATGGAGTTTCTGTAACACTATGATTTCCTAGCTGATCTCATGTTATTCTCATGCTTCACATCATGCCTTTCATGAATGAATAAGAAAATAGCATAAAAATAATGAATATTTTAGGTTGCGTAGCGTATAAATTTTTCTTTCGGTGTCCCATGGACCATGTGAGTTCATGTATCACATTCTCATATTTAATTACATAGATACAACTTATTTCCATTACCAAAATTGGTCTAGAGCTCGTGCAAGGCAAGGGAACGCACAAAACTTATAGTTGCAATTTCGGCTAGGATTTTCCCTTTTTTGACATAAACTTTGGAAAATTATAACTAATTCTAGAAAAATCAAAATCATATATTCTTCACCATTCTAGCTCTACTTTATTCTAAAACTATGTCTAAGCCATGAAATATCACACAGAAAACGTTTGACATTCGAAAAGGTGTAGAGGTCTGACTGGCTATTGGTACTAATATAAGTTTCTGCTACAAATTTCAAAAATGTCTAATTAATTCTACAAAAATCCAATCCATGAAAATGATACTAATCTAGAAAGATACAGATTTTAGCTAGAGGGAAAAAATAACCTCATACCAATTTAAGCACGTCCAGACATTAAAAACTAATCAAAATATAACCTAGGTTAGTCTAGATGCCTAATACTAGATAAAAATTTCAAAAATTCATATCTTCCTCTCTAGATATTCAAATGAGGTGCTTCTAGACATATGTCATTAGGAATGTCTAGTTTCTCCCTATAAAATTTCATGGCAATTGGATATCATTTGCCCCCTAAGTGATAGAATTCATTTTTGGACTTGAGTGAATAATACCCAAAACCAATTTTAGAAAATTTTTCAACTTTGAAAATTTATCAAATATTCCATAGACCTCCGAAAATTTTAGACTCTAGCTTTCCAAAAAGCTCAATTACATGCTAAATCTCATATCAAGAAGAGTTCATTTGGATAAAAAGTGGTGTAGGTTTTCGATATGGTCAATTTTGCTCTATATTAGATACCAAATGTATCCAAATGACTTCTTTTAATATTTGACACCTCTTAGGCAAGTTTAAAAGTATAAATATGACTTATATGAACTGTCCAAATGGTCCTAAACCTTATGGATCTTAATTTGGTCATTCCACTTCCATTTATACATACATTTCCATAATGCAAGTTTGCTATTACATGTTCAAATTGCACATTTCTATACATATAACCTTAAACTTCATTTGTACATGATACATTAACATAATTATACATGTTCATAATATCATAGGACATATACAACCATAGATTATAACAATTGCCATTCATATAGCCTAAAGAGACAAAACCTATACACTTTGATGTCAAAATCTCATCTCCCAAGGTGTGGGTTCTCATTGCCTTGTCTACTTAGTCCACCTAGCATGTTAGAACATTGGAGAGAAGGGAATGAGATTCAAATAATCCCAATAGCTCATCTCCCTTTCAATCACACATAAAGTATGCAATACAAGCCTTGAAAATGCATGCATGGACATGTTAACATATGTGAGCATTCAAGAAACATTCTTGGCATTTGAACAAGTCATACATAGCATGCATAGGCTTGCTAAGTAAGTGAATTAGTCTTACCCATTTACTTATAGATTTTGGACTTGTCTCATCCATCTCTTTAAGAGGTTTTTGACTCAACCTTATTCTTAGGAGTTAACCTCATTTTTGGGAGACTCTTTATTTTGTCTCAACTAACTTTAAGAGTTCTTGGCTTATCCTCACCATAGCTAGAGGGTTCTTGGCTTCTTCACATTCAAGCAAACCAAGGTAAGCACATAAAACATCATTTGAATGCATAAAACATCATCATGGTACCATAGAATAAAAGCTCGTGCTAAAATACTTTTCATAACTCAAAACATATATACACACATTCAAAGACAATGTAAGCACATATTCATGCATGAGAGAAGGTGGAGAGAGCTACCTTGCTTGCATTCACACACTTTTTCCTTGACTCTTGAATCCTTTTCCTTGACCTCACACACTCAAGAAGGTAAAGATAAGTTCTTTTGGCCTAGACACATTATATGGAAGTTAATTATACTCTTGAATCAAATTCTACGGCCACACAATCACTAGAAAAGTTAGGTGACTCATAAGGCTCTTTTATGGTTCCATAATGCACTTAATGAAGGAACCTTTGAGAAACATCATCTTGGCTCCATTCTCTCCATCTATTTATGATTCTTGACTCTATTTAAATCTCTTGGAGTCATCACACAATCAATTCTAGGAGCCTAACTAGGTGTTGCTTCTTTAAGCTATATTATAGAACATATAAGACCATCTCACTATCTATAGTTTCTAAAATTTTTTGAAGGCTTTCTCTTATATTCTCCCATCACACATGATGCAAAACTAATCTTAGAAGGAATTAAAACACTCTCTAGGTGTATGAACTCTTCTTGGCTGAAGCTATGCTTCCATATGGCACCAATGGAGTTGTTTTAATTTCTTTGATGGGAGAAGTATGTGGGAGGCTCTTTTGGTGTCTTAGGAACTCATATATACTCTTAAACAACTTAAACTATTACTAAGAAGCTTTATCTTAGCCTAGGTGCAACTAAATCCCTAAGTTCCATAACTTGTATTCTAAAACTCCTTTTTTCAATTCTAGTTGTATATTCTTAATCCTCACACTCCATAACTTTTAGTTCCATCAAGAACATATAAAGAAGAACTCTCTTCCTTATTTTCTTTCTCTAGATCGAAGCTTATTTTGTAAGTGTTTCAAGTAAAGTCTTACCTTAAAACTAAGTTTTCTTTGCATAAATTATTTTTCGCTGATTGATTTCTCGAAAAGAGTTCCTTTTTAGCTTGGGTTAGACCTGAATCTTCAAGTTTTCAAGAAAAGAAAATCACCATTAGAGAGCTCTTAAAGAGAGGAATGACTGTCCTAACTGGCGCGGGATGAAACAAGGCTGTTTACTTACCTAAATGGAAGCTTAAACTTCTTCTCTCTCTCCCCTCTTGATGTCACACCATTGATGCCCATTTTTCTGCAAATGAAAGTTTGGAGAAGATGATGAGGAGTAATATTTCTTAAGAAGTCTCTTTTATAATTTTTCAAAATAACTATTTTGCCCCAATGTGCCTATTTATTCTGTTTAGGCTCATTTTAACTCTTTTTTTAGAACTATCTTTTCTATCATAAAATTTAGGTCCTTTAATTCATAAAATGTCTTTGATTTCATCTAAATTGGAATTAAAACCTTTCTGAATGAACTAGTCAAAGTTCACATCAACCAACATTGAAAAACGTCCATTGGAGAGGCTTGAGCTGTCCCGGGACTTCCCATGGTTTTCGGGGCCTCTGAGAACCCGGAAGAACTCAAAAATTTTATTTAAAAAGCCCTCCTGTAAGAATTCCAAAATTTTCTCAAAATGACGAAAATGCCCTTACAGTTCTTCAACCTTTCATTATATTTTGTTTCTTCATTCTAGCTCTATTTTTCTTTTTGTTTGAACTTAGAATTCTCATTTCCAAATTTTTTGAGGTCTTAACTAAGTCATTTTGAGGGACTTGCTTTTGTATCTTGTAAATTTTATTTGTTTACGAAGAAACCATACGTTATGTTTCTCGTGTTTTCTCTCATTTTCAAAGAACTTGATATTACAATTTCCTTTATAACTAGGATATCTTGGATTATTTACAAACAGTTACTCCATTCCAACATAACAAAGAAAGCTCCACTCTCATTTTCTATCAATAAAGCATGGAAAAAAAGGGATTGAAATCCTACTTGTAGTTTCTGGTGCTAACTTTAGGTACTAAGATATACATATACAAGGGAAAATGAACTATCAATTCCAATTGAACAAGGTTCTACCAGACCATTAAAAACACTCTAAGTTAAGTTGAAAGGAATAGTATGGACATAGCTTGATTATCTAAAATGATCAATAATAGAGAGAGTCATAGATTCAACGAGTAGAAAATAAAGTACAATAACTAAACTAAACAAATAAGCACAAAAGTTTTTCTAATAAAAATAATTTTTTGATATAGTATAGTATAGCAAAGTTTTAGATAAGCAACAAGAATGGAAAATGACTTTAATAAAAACAATTCTTTAATATTATATTAAAGAAATTTATGCAAAGTGTTGTTATGAAATGGCTTGGTGTTATTGTTATATAGAAAGGAGTAGAAAGTATATAATGCATGTACATGCAAGATTAGCCCTCTTGTAAGGTAATTGACTTATTAAAGATTCACATGGGAAAATTTTGACATAAAACAAGTTACAAATCAAAACTTGGTAAATAAGATTTCTTATTAAAGTATCAATAAATTATGATAGGTAAACAACATATAAGAGTTTATAAGAATATATATATATGTACGTATATATATATATATATATATATATATCCATTAAAATTACATAAAGAATTAAAAGCAAAGGAAAATAGTTTGATAAAATTAACTAAGACATATAATTTATTGTTGAAGATAATTAAATACCATTACAATAATAATTTCATATAAATACTCTTATTGGAAGGTCCATGTAGAATTCCAATTTCAAACATCAGCACATATCCCACAAGGTAAGTCAGCACATATTTTAAGCATGGTCACATAACTCATGAGGGTAAGTAACCAAATTAAATATGAGCACCTAGCTTATGAACAATCATGAGGCATCCAACTTTGCAACTTTCCAGTACTCAACCATGAATACATGTAAAAATATCTAAGATGCATTGAGGGCTAATAAAGCTATTATTAGCAACTAACTTTTTGTACAATCTTTGCCATTTAAAGTTTCTAATATAATTAGTTCATTCTCATAAATCTTCTAGATATCATAATCTAAATAAGAACTATGCTTATGATATTGTTACATTTATATGCATAAACAATTTAAGTATTTCACATTCTTATACCATTTTTACTTATAAATATCTTGTGAAATTTACATTGGCTGTTCAAAATTCAATATGATAGACAAATTTTCATGTAAGTTCAAACTTAGACCAATAACATAATCATAATTACATTTCATAATTTGGAAGATTTAACTAATATATAAGAGGAGTTAACTAAAGAGCTTGTCATGCCAAACACACGAGTGCAAACAATAAATAGATATAGTTAAACAAAAATTAAAATGAATAAGCAAGTGTTTTATAATCTGCTCATAGTGAATGCTAAATGGTTGTGTTCCTTCAACCCAAACCACTGTCACACTCCTTTAATGGGGAATATCCAAAGACATTCCTAAATAAATGTTTGCAACAACCCATTTAGATTCTAAAGACTAAAATTTAAATATCCAATTTCCATATCATTTTATCAATTAACCTATCTTCATTTACTACTCCATCTAACTTAGTAAAATTTTACCTAATTAGTCATAACTCTATTATCAATCCTAATTTAATTCTTACATCTAGAATCTACCTATCTCAACATTTTTTTGCCCATAATAAGGTACAAAGCTTAAAGCTTAGCTATTTATATCTTATTTCTAATATTAGTAGTAAATTAAGTGATACTTTCCATTTTTAATACTAATCTTAAATTGTACTTCACATTAAAATTTTTAAACCTGCTAGTGGTTGAATTCTAAGCTTTACAATTTATCTAATTAAATACGACCATGAATTTCTCATTCCCTTAGGTCCTTAAGTTAATAATCTCTCTTACCCTCAATTCTTCTGTGCTTGACTTAATTAACATTGTTAACCCATAATCCCCACTTTTAGTACTAACTTAAACTTGATTTTAAATTCATATTAATTCACAATAAAGTATGCAGCTTAAAGCTTACATTATGGAGTTTACTTAAGGAATGGGATTTAGGTGTAGCTCGCCAATGTCTACTTCCCACCATAATAGTTATAATTGTTCATCTCTTTGAAAGTTCACTATCAGCTATCCGTTGAGGTTTTAGCCATTTAAAAGTCTTGGACTTGCCTAAAAAGGAATTATAATTAGGGAGGATTTGAACATAGGTCATTAAGAAAGCAATAGCTAGGTTGGAGCCAGTAGAGCTATGACAACTTGTGTTACAGCTCTTAGCTAAATAAATTTTAATCTATCCTTCACCCTACTTTTTTAAATTAAATTGTTATTATCATTATTATTTAAAAATCTAATTATTTAGCATTCCCATATTAGCCGCTGTTACAATTATTATGGTTAGTCAGTTATAACTAAACAAAACATGAGAAAAATAAAAAAGATAGTGAGGTTGTTTGAAATTATACTTCCTTTAAAAAAAACGTAACATTTTAAATGAAGGAGGTTACACCTTAAAAAGAGGATGACTTAATAGATGTTACTTGTCATTTGATCTTGAAAGGATATTAAATTTAAAAAGTTTGTAAACAATTTACTCATATATATATATATATATATATATATATCATTAAAAGATTGTACTACCTATCGTAAAGTTCCTTGTTCTATTTGCCTTGCTATGAAGAGCCTTATTCATAGTAATGCATTTTTATTTGTGTATTTCTTCATCTTTACTATCTTCTAGGCAATTGAATTCATTAACAATAATTGATCATTCTTGTTCCAATTCATTAATTTTCATCCATTAAAAACAAATGGTTTTATTTTTAACATACCTATTCTGAGTTTGTCTAATGGCACCAAGGGCCATTTGGTATATTGTATAAGGTAACGCTTAACAAGATAAGATCTAACAAAAATTTAAGACTAAAAAATATTTGGTGTGACATTATATAATATTAGATAAGATAAAAATTGACTATTTTGAAAATAAAATCTTTTACTTAAAAATATACTATATTTATCCAAATTTAATATATTATATTAATTTTTAGAAAGAGAGAGAGTGTGTGTAACATCTAGGCTTTTTAATTGAACTGAAATTGATATGCTAATGAAAAAAGACCCTAAAGTAAAATAAATTAAGGTCAATTAAAGAGAGAATATTAATCAAAATATAAAGAAATGGTTACAAAATCACTTATAGAAAGAAAATAGAGCTAAAGTGGCCAAATAGCATAAAATGGTACCTCAGTGGCAAAATTGTAATTTTGAGTAAGATTCTAGAAACTCAAGGAAAAGAGTTTTAAATGCCAAAATTAAGCCCACCAGAACTTTCAAAGACCTTGAAAACCATAAGAATAGTTAGAGTCAATAAATACCCTTTCAATATGCTAAGAGAGTCAAACAGTGTTAGGACTTTAAGCAAACTTATTTTTCACTATTTTAAGCTATCTAAACCCCAAAAATAACATTTTTATGTGAAATGGCACCTAAAATCATTTAGGGAGTAGTTAGATTTTAAAAAGCTTGAAAAATGAGTCCAAATGAAGCAAATATGCAACCTGGGGCAAAATGGTCATTTGAAAAATTATAAAATGAAGGCTCTTGAGCAAGCCACATCCTTTATCTTCTTCAACCTTCCATTTTCAGATTTAGAAGCCATTAATGGCATCATACATAAGAGAGGAGGGAGATTTTTCAAACTTGGTTTTAAGTAAATAAATGACCTCATTTCACCTTACACCAGTTAAGAAGATTAATCTAATCTCTGAGAGTTTTTCTTAGGTGGTTTTCTTTTCATGAAAAGGTGAATTTCATATGTGACCCTACATAAAAATTTGCTCTTTCCAAGAAATTATTTGGTGGAAATTAGTCTACACAAAAGGTACTCCGTATTGAGGTAAGTTTCTAGTTAAAACACTTGCAAAATCTTTATATTTCTTGGCCTTAATGGTTTAGCCAAGAGAGAGAAAATAAGGAGAAGAGTTTTTCTTTAAGTGTTCTTGATGACTTTAAGGGTTTTAGCATGCAAGGATTTCATATCTAACATTGGTTTCCATTAAATTATGAAAGAAAGTAAGTCAGTCTATGTTATGTATAATTTTCAACCAAGGCTAAAGGAGGGGGAAACCATGTTGTTTTCAACTCCTAATGAGTGTGTTTAGATATTTTATGATGCAAAGAATAAGAATTTTAGCCTAGAATTGAATGAATCTATGAAAATTTACAAGTTAGGGTTTAAGGCGCCCGTTTCAACCATGTAAGATTTAAGAGGCCTTGGAAGTTGTTTAATTGATTCTAGGGATATGGATAGTCTTAAAATGATATAAGAACAATAATAGAAGCATTGGATTGAATTTAGAAGTTACATTTTGAAAGTTGAATTTTTAAGATTCAAGAAAGTGCAATATGTAACAATTTAACGTTAGGCTTGTTTGACCGAGTTTGTGATGCCTATAATAAATCCTAATGAGATTATATAAATGATATATGATGAGATTTTGAAATCTAGAAATTGAATTTTAGAAGTTATCCCTTGAGAGTTAAGGTTACATAATGGGTTTTAATATGTCAAAAATGAAAAATACCAAATGAATAGTGCCAATAGCCATATGAGTAGTAAATATAGAATTTTTGTCTTGAATTATGAATTCTAGAACCATAAGTTTGCCTTGGATCCATGTTTAGTGAAATCTCTAACCTAAAACCTAAGTGAAGGACTAATTACGGGAAGCTAAAAGCCAAAAAGAATTTCATACAGTTAGGCCGCCAAATATGGTAAAAATTGAGTATTTTAGATGATGTAATTGTTAACTAATAGGTATACATCTTGGAAGTGTGCAACAAGGAGTTCTAAGTACACTTTAAGAGGCCTAAAGCATAGTTAAAAGTCAAAGAAACTTAATAGAAATTGTTGTGAGCTTAAGGATGTTGATTTTATGTTCATGTGATATTTTTAAAACAAGCTAGTGAGGCTTCATCCCATTGTAGGTGTAGAGCTAAAAAGGGCAAGGAAACAGAGCAAGAAAAAGAGCAAGAAATTTATAGGTTTTATCAGCTTCCTTTTACCTATACAAGGTAGCTTACTCTTTCTTATTTAGTTGCATGCAGGCTTGTTTAAGCTTGATATGCATCATATTATATTGGTTGTGTCATAGTATATGTTATATTGCATTGCATCAATTATATGTCATGTTTGCATGTTATGTTTAATGAGTTGAGATTAAAAGATAAATTAGGGTAATGAGAATGAATGTAGTAGTTCTCCCAAGCCTATAAAGGAAAGCCTAAACTAAGAAAAGTTCATGGCCATAATAGAGCATATTAAAAGTATGTAAAACATTTACGTTAGTTCCCATGACATAATGGTATGACCATGCATACATATTATTCTTGCTAAACTATCTCATGCATATTTTGGTGATTTGAGTATACCTACTAAGATTCTCCCGAATTTCACCCCTATTTCTATTCTTCTTACTAACTAGTGCCAAGTGGAAATACCAATGTTAATAAAGAAAAAGAAATAGAATGATATCAGAATTAGAATCATTATGGATTATCTGTGTATCTAATTTTGTTATACTATTACAATGAATGTATTTGCTAATTTTTATTTCCTTAGTAATGTAGTATGTGGACTAGTATGATATTAATAGTGATGTAACTTTAGCTAAATTTTGTTTGAAAATAGATAATGATGTATGTTTAGATAATATTGTTTGATGTTATTATTATCTGTATTTCCCATGTCCATAAATTTTGGTCTAAAATGTGACCATTTATTTGGTTTTGATAGTTGATTTTTTAGGGGAAAACTTTGCAGGATTTTCCCTAAATTGAAATGTAATTGTTTCAGCTTTATTTGTTAAGGTAAATTGGTAATAAAAGATTACTAATGCTTTAACTGCTAAATATAGAATGACATGGAATCATGGAAAGGTAAGTAAATGTATTTTAAATTTTTGGATTTAGTGTTTTTTTTTAGCATAAGTATATGGACTCACTAATGAACCATAATAGCTAAAACATGAGCTAGATAATTAGGGTGTTACATTTATTGATATCAAAGCAATGGTTCAGGTATTGATACTCCATGATGAATAAGAATGTATATCTTATTTGAAAAGCTTGATATAATATTTTGTTTGAGGAATTTTAAATGAGTTAAATATTTATGATATCTATAGAATGTGTGTTGAAACCTCTGATTTTTCAAATGGTGATAATAAGAACAGGTAGAGTAGTTAGGGTTCCAGCTAGATAAGAACCAAAAGATCCTGTAGTGGGAACTTTATAGGAGATTGTCCAATGCCTGGATTAGTAACATGCAATGTTGTAACAACAATAGGAAGTGACCCAACTAGTTCAAGAGACCCTAGCAAGGAGGGAGAGTGAAAGAGAAAGTACTCCACAAATTTAGCACCCATCGGTACTTGTTGGGGAGGTTCCTCTAACATAAGTGCCATATTAAGCTGAATCACAGCCTATAGCATCACAAACAACATTCCCACCTTATTCTATCCAACCTTAACTTACTACTTAGCAAGCTACACAACAATTTAGGAAGTATAATTCACCTACTTTTAATGGTGAATTTAATACACAGAAGGCCAACGCTTGGGTTATGCAATTAGAGAAGATTTTTAAAGTGATGGAGTGCACATCAAAACAAAAAGCATTAATGGCTGCTTTCAAGTTAGAAGAAAAAGCATATGTTTGGTAGAGAAGTACAAAAATGATCATGCAAACTAGGAACATCTCGATTACTTGGAAGACTTTCTTACATTAGTTTCATAAGAAATGTTTTTCAAATTCAATCAAGGATGAGAAAGAGTCAGAATTTATTCTTTTGAAATAGATAAGGGATATGTTTATGGATCAGTATGTGGTGAGATTTGTAAAATTATCTAGATATTCTTAGTATTTGTAGAAATATGATGATGAAAGGTGGTGAGCTGAGAGACTTAAAAGGGGATTGTTATCAGAGATTAGAGATAGAATAGCACCTTAGAGAATAAAAGATTTCAATGATTTAATTGAGGTGTGTAGGGTGACAAAAAGTAATCTTAAAAGAATGCAAAGCAAAAAGGAGACCCCAGAGAATAAAAGACCCAAAGAAGAAGAGTTTATCAGTAGTGGTAATAAGAAAGGTGTTAAGAAGCCATGGGACAAGAAGAAAAGCAAGAGGTCTAGCTATCCTAGTGAAGGGAGTTCTCTGGGTACAATATGTTAACAGTGTGGTAGAAATCATGATAACTGGCTATTCCTAGTAGGATAGAATGTTTGTTTCAAGTATAAGAAGCCAAAGCACATGACCAAAGAATGCCAATAGTGAACAGGGGAGAGTTTTTGCACTTACTCAGAGGGAGGCTAATCAGTTACCCAACTTGTCCAAGGTATGATCAAAGTGAATGATTATATTGTATATGCTATGTTTAACTTAAATGCTGGTCATTTACATCTTATGATTGTGCTAAGAAGCTGGGTCTGGTACTTAGTACCTTACTATATGATTTGTCTGTGTCTACCTCTATAAGAAGTGATGTGACAACTTTCTATGTTTGTTTGAATTATATCATTCAATTTAACTAATGCTATACCACACTTGTTTTGATATGTGTGCCATTTATTGAGATTGATGTCATTATTAGTATGAATTGGATATCTGCAAATAATGCTCCACTTGATTGTATGCAAAAGACCATATTTGTGCCATCTTATGGAACAATACCTTGTACTAAGGCTGAGTTAGCATTTATGACTACTAACTAGGTTGAGAGATTTTTTATGAAAGGGTGTCAAGGATTCTTAATGTTATTCTCTATTTAGGCTAAGGTAGAAAAAAAGTTTAGAGGAGATATCCATAGTTAGGGAATTTTGCATGGTAATTTCCACAGAAATAAGAGGATTACCACTTAAAAGAGAAGTAGAATTTTTCATTGATTTAATTCTTGAGAAACAACCAATATCTAAGGCATTTTATAGGATGGCCCTACTAGAATTATCAGAATTAAAGAATCAAATAGAAGAGCTTTTAGAGAAGGGATTTATCAGATCTAGTGTCTCACCTTAAGGAGCACCAGTCTTGTTTCTAAAGAAGAAGGATGGGAGTCTAAAGCTTTGTATAGATTATAGAGAGTTGAATAAAGTTACAATTAAGAATAAATACATTTTTCTTAGGATCAATGACATCCTAGATCAGTTAGCAGGAGTATTAGTATTTTCTAAGATATATTTAAAGTCAGGATATCATCAGCTGAGGGTTAAGGTCGAAGACATCCCTAAAACTACATTTGGGACTAAATATAGGCATTATGAGTTTTTAGTCATACCTTTTAGTCTTACAAATGCACTTACAATCTTTATGGATTATGTGAACAAAGTGTTTAGGCCATATCTAGATCAGTTTGTTGTGGTCTTTATAGATGACATACTTTTCTACTCCAAATCTCTAAAAAAGCATGAGAGGTATTTGAGGATAGTTTTAAGAACCTTAAAAGAGAAATGGCTTTATGCCAAACTTAGTAAGTATGAGTTTTAGTTTACAGAGATGTGCTTTCTAGGTCATATGATCTCTTAGTTAAGGGTTATAGTAGATCCTTCTAAAGTAGAAGCAATTCTACAGGGGAAAAGACATCAGACAATGATAGAGATTATAAGTTTTCTAGATTTAGTAGGCTCTATTAAAGGTTTATAAAAAACTTTTCCCAAATAGTTTCACCACTAACTGGACTTACTAGAAAATATAGACCATTTGTGTGGGATCATAGGGGTGAGCAAAGTTTCCAAGAGTTGAAACATTGGTTGACTACAACCCCCGAATTAATCATACCTTAACCAAAGGAAACCTTCATATAGTGATGCATCTAAGAAGGAGTTAGAGTGTGTTTTAATGCAAAAGAATAGAGTGATAGCCTATACCTCTAGGTAGTTGAGGTTACACAAAAAAAATTATCCCATTTATGATCTAGGGTTAGCAACAATAGTTTTTGCTCTTAAAATTTAGAGGCACTATTTATATGGTGCTAATGTAGAAATATATACAGACCATAAGAGTCTAAAATACCTATTTGATAAAATGGAATTAAATATGAGACAAAAGAGGTGGATAGAATTTCTAAAGAGCTATAAACCTACAGTGAGATATCACCCAGGTAAAACCAATGTAGTGCTGATGCCTTAAGTAAGAAATCCACCCATACAGCCATATTGATGCTTAAAGAGCAAGAGTTAATAGAAAACTTCATAGACATAAGTCTTGCATGTCAAGTGCAACCAGGTAGTTTGTTTATGAGTGAGACCAAAATAAAGAGTGAATTTAGGACTCAAGTAAAAGAGGCTCAAGAAAGAGATGTTTATGTAAAAGAAATTATGAAGGAAGTAATGAAATTATTCTTTTTAATTACTTTTTATTAAACTGAATGTAAAGAAGAAGCATTAAATTTATTACTTCATTTTATAGTAAGAAAATGAAGATTACAATAAAAATAACATTTTATGCCAATAATTTTTAACTGCATATCTAGTGTGGCAATATCTATTGTGGCAACAATTTTTAACAAATGTATGAAGTCCTTTCACCAATACTGTGACACTTTACAAAGTGGCACTATATAACTTTAAACCTATCACCTTTTGTCAATAAGAGTTTCATTCTTTTAAACTTTAGTAATCTTTTTAAACCTTTGCTAAAAATTACATTTTGAGAAAATAGCTATAGGAATTGCATGTTTACACAATTAACCTTTGCCATCTATACAACCAATATTTGTTATTATCTCTCTTTTTCTTGACAATTCATAAGGCACGTTTATATAATTGCCAAAATAATACTTAATCATGATTATTAGATTGAAATATCTTTTTTTCTTTTTTTTTCTTTCTTTCTTTTTTGGAAGATAGATTGCATATATCCTAATTCTCATTCTCAATTATAAAATGAAGTTAAAAAAAAAAGGCCTCTTAAAGACAAATAGACTAATCATAACATGAACCCACCACTTAGCATCTTACCAAAAAAAAGCCAATGGTTCCAAGTAAGCAATGGGGGTTAATGATGAGATCATCTTTTTCTTTAATGAAGTTTTCTCTCTTGAGGACATGTCTCAAGTGACCAAATCTATGAGTCTGCAACTATTGCCACATCTTAGTAAACCTACATATACAATTAAAGTTTTAAAAAAACTATCAAAATGTGACCAAATCTTAGTCATATTTTAGATCAATTTTTGTCATTTTCTTTTTAAGAATGTGACCAAGGGATAAAGACTATTAGAATAATCATAGATCAAATATTTGAACAAGAAAACAACAATAAATTTGATTAAAGATGAGAAATTCATACATGGTTTATCTTTAGGATATTCACAATGAAGTTGAAAAACATGCACATTGCTCCATATAAGCTTCTTCCATAACATTTAAATGGTCAAACTAGATTTTAATTCTTGGAAGATGAATCCCAACTCTATTAATATTCAAAGATAAAAAAGGAAAAGAAGATTATTAGTATACTATCAAAGAAGAAAGAAGAAGCAATGGATTATTACCTATTAATTTTTTTCCCTGAAGTTCAATAAAAACTTATCATTGACCAACTATAATGCTTGAGTAGTAGAAAAAGCATTTGCTCTCGTAACTTGAACAAGACAAAATGAAGTTAGTCAACTTCAAAAATTCACTTTTGCCTTAGTGAAGTAAAACAAAATTTTATGACCTAATTTCTAAGTCATGATTGGCACTTAGGTTAAACTAATCTAATGATTAGTCTAGCCTAGCAAGCCTTAAGGATCTAAACTTAGCTATAACACTATAGATTTAAAGCAACACATACAACCTACATGTTTTGGAAATACACACGCATATCATATAATTTACTTAGGTGTTGTTGGAAATCCAATAGCACCTTCCTTAAAAGTTAGATATCTCATTCTACACAACAGTTTAATCCAACACCAATACCAATAATCTTAAGTTATATTCAACAAAATACTTCATCAAGAAGATATCAACAATACATGTACAAGTTCAAAATAGCCATAATAGCCCCACATAAAAAATAGAACACTTATCATCCTTAGAATGCTCTTACACCTATATGCTACCACATCATGGAGTCTAACACCAATTGCATAAGATTGAGCATATACTCTATATCTCTAGTAGCACAAAAGCTTTCAGAACATCTCACTTTTCTTTCTACTAGTTTGAAAAATAATAAAAGAAATGAATAAACCTACCAATGACTTAGTAAATACATAAATAACAATGTGTGTGAAGGGGAAATAAGTGCATATTTGAGCTTTTAGAAATTGAGTAGTTAACAAACAATTTAAGCAATATTATAATTTATAGCTAAAATGAAAAATAATTATTTAATAAACAAGAAATTATTAAATAGAAACTAATTTTTCTAAATAATAGAAAAATATCATGGAAAGGGGCATCATAAGAAGGAACTAAAACACAAGTGCCTTTGCATTATCAAATTATAATATCATATCTCTTATTATTGCACTGGATACATCACCTCACAATGCTTCCACAAAATCATAACTCATTCTAGGTTCACCTAGACTGTTACCTCTACTGACAACTATGAGGTCCTAATGAGATCCTTATGCATTATTTTATTTAAAATGGATGAAGATAATAAAATCTAGTAAAAAAAAAAAAACATTTTAGGTAACTAAAAGTAAAACAATGAATCAATTAAAAAAAATCAATTAATGGAGTTATCATATAACATGGAATAACAAAATACATGTAAAACACTTCACTTACAAAGATATGGATATATATATTACGACTTTCACTTTCCCAAATTCCTTCCTTTGCATTCCACAAGCATATGACTTTGCCACATATCAATTATCTATTTGCTAATTAATTTATTAATTATTTCATCATCTGAATATATATAAACACCTATATTTGCATCACTATATCTAATTTGAAGTTCTGAAAATATATATTTTGTTTCCCTCAAGACGTTAAGCATGTAAATCATAAGACGAGGTTTGAGCTAAGAAAACATAACATAAAATAAAACAAAAGTGCCACTTTGCTATTTATATACTTACTTATTAGGACCGATAGTGAAGGTTCCTATTTTCTATTACTTAAGGTTGAACTCCAATTGAAGGAGTCTCTTTGGTATCACCTAAAATTATAATCAACATGAATTAAACATTTTAACTATTCAACAAGCATCTACAATCATTTATGTAGTCTAATATATTCTTTAATACGTAAATCTTTAAATTTTTGCATTCTCTTCTATCTTAAATACAATCTCTAAGTTTAGGTTTTTCAATCTAGGCTTCTATCATTCAAATTAAACTTAAAACTTACTTATAGTGCTTGATAATTGAAGATATGAGTGTTAATTTGCTACTTTAAAGGTTTAATAGTGAAGCCCCTTTTAGAAGGTCTAGCCATAGCAACAACAATAAGGAAGGGAAAATTTAAAAATTTCATAAAGGAAATTGAAATTAAAACAGAGGAACAACAAAGGAAGGAAACCATTAGCATAAACGAAAATAGAAGAAAGCAGAAGAAGAGAAAAAGAAAATTAACACCAAATGCTTCCTTTTCCCTTAACCACCCATGGTGGTTTACGATCACCCCTAAATAGCATAAGCTCATTGGTGACTAGAGGCTGGTCAGAGCTAAATGAAGGTGGTTGCATGAAGGATGAAACTCCATGGTTGCAATGTTAAAAGGGAGATGGGAAAGACTAAGAAACAAAGTAAGAAAGAGACAGGTTTAGTTAAAGACACTAAAAGTATGGTGTTTTAGGACAAAGTAAATGAGAGAAAAGGTGAATGAAAAACAATTTAATGTCTTTATTTTTTAGGTTGGCTATAATTGTATTTTTGCTTTAAAAGGGTATGATGTGCTTCAACTAAGTACTTATGATATTTAGAAAAGTCCTTCAAAAATTTTATAAACTCCATAATTAATCAAACAAATCATTTAGTCTTTCTTTAATAGCCTAAAATAATTTATTTTATATTAATAAGCATTCTTTTTATTTTTATACTTTATTTTTCATTATAAGGGACCTAATTGAAAAGTTGAAAATTGTCAGGGCATCACATTCTCCCCTTCTTACAAAATGTGGTCCTCTGAATTCCAAGCAAGCTTCTTACCAAGAGATTCAAAGAAATGTGAATACTTTTCAAGCATGATTTCCTCGGCTTCCTATGTCACTTCCTCCTTAGAATGATTCTGCCATATCTCCTTCACCTGTGTTCCTTAATCTCTTGTCTTGTTTATCGACTATAGCCATGGGTTACTTTTCATAAGAAAGCTGCTCATCCAAATGTATCATTTATGGTTGAAGCATGTGAGAAGGATCAAGCATATACTTTTGAAGCATTGATACATGAAAGACAAGGTGAACATTTGAAAATTTAGTGGAAAAGCCAAATGATAAGCTATGTTTCCTACCCTTTCAAGAATCTCGAATGGCGTAAGGTACCTAGGGCTTAATTTTCCCTTCTTATCAAACCTCAAAACACCTTTCATTGGTGATACTTATAGGAACATAAGATCTCTAACTACAAATTCTAGATCACATCTTCTGTGATCGACATAAGACTTTTGTTTACCTTGAGTGGCCAATAGCCTTTCACATATTAGCTCTACCTTGGCCACTGACTCCTAAGCTAAGTGTGGGCCTAATAATTTTGACTCACCCACTTCAAACCACCTAATAGGCAACCTATAACATCTACAATACAATGCTCTAAAAGGAGCTATCTAAATGCTTGATCAATAACTATTGTTATAGGCAAACTCCATTAAAGGCAAATATTTATCTTAACTTCCATTAAGATCTAAGACACATACATGTAACATATCTTTTAATATCTTGATTGTACATTCAGACTACCCATCCATTTTATGATGAAAGGTAGTACTTAAATCTAATTGAATCCCAAGTGCTTCTTGAAAAGACTTCCAGAACTTAGCTATAAATTGTTATCCATAATAGGAGATAATGAACACCAGCACAACATGAAGGGAGATAATCTCATTTAAGTAAAATTTAGCATATTAAGTTGCACTATAAATGGTCTTTATAGGCAAGAAGTGTACAGGTTTGGTTAAGCAGTCTACAATCACCTATATTGAATCATAACCCTTAATAGTTTTAGGCAATCTAATTATAAAGTCCATGGTAATTCTTTCTTACTTCCATTCTTGTATCTCAATTTGCTGAGGGCAACTTCCTAGGTTTTATGCTCAGCCTTGACCTATTGGCACACTAAGCACCCAAATACAAACTTTGTCATATCCTTTTTCATCCCTTTCCACCAATACAACTCTTTTAAATCTTGGTATATTTTATTAGAACCTGGGTGGAAAGTATAAGTTGAGTGGTGAGCTTTTCCTGACACTTTGCTTTACAAGTCTTCCACATTTGGCATATATAACTTGTGACCACATCTCAAAACGCCTTCAAAGTCCATTAAGGACTCTTATAGCTTTCTTTCATGAACTTTTTCAATAATTTTCTTCATTCAAGGGTCTTAGTCTTGCATAACCTTGGTTCTATCCATTAGACTAGAATGAAGCTGAACATAGCTAGCAAAGTGTTAGATCCTATGATCTCTAACTTTACTCTACTTTCATCAAGCTTGTAGAACTCTTTCACTATTGGCCTCTTGACTTTAGCTATGTGGGCTAAGCTACTCGTTGACTTTTTGCTCAATGCATCAATAACCACATTGCTTTGTCCAGGTGGTACAAAAGATTATGATCATAATCTTTCAAGAGCTCCATCCATCTTCTTTGCCTTAAATTCAAGTCCCACTATTAAAAGATGCACTTGAAACTTTTATATTAGTGTAGATTTCATAGGTTTCGCCATACAAGTAATGCCTTTATATTTTTAAAGTAAAGATCACTGTAACTATCTCTAAATTATGAGTGGGGTAGCTTTACTCATACTTCTTAAATTAACTAGATGCATAGGCTATCACCTTTCCATATTGCATTAAAACTACTTAAGCTTACCCTTAAAGCATCACAGTAGACTGTATGGCCCCCACTTTTAGATGGAAGAGCCAATATTGGTGCGAAAATTAGGCAATCCTTTAGTTGCTGGAAACTATGCTCACAAGCATCTAACCATTGAAATTTTACACCCTTCGTTGTCAATCTAGTTAGAAGAGCTGCAAACTTATAGAAGTCTTTAAAAAATCTTCAGTAATAACCTACTAATCCAAAAAAACCACGTATCTTAGTTATCATAGTAGGTCTAGGCTAATTTTGAATTGCCTCTATCTTCCTTGGATCCATGCTGATCCCAACATTAGACACTGTGTATCCCAAGAAAGCCATACTATCCAACTAAAACTCACATTTCAAAAATTTAGTATACAACTGATGCTTTCTCAAAGTTTGTAAGGCTATTCATAAATGTTGCTCATGTTCTTCCCTATTGTTTGAATATATAAGAATATCATCAATAAAGACAATCACAAAACAATCTAAGTATAGTTTAAAAACTCAATTCATTAAGTCCATAAAAGTTGCTAGAGCATTTGTAAGCTCAAATGACATGACCAAGAATTTATAATGTCCATAATGAGTCATAAAAGCTGTCTTTAGGATATCCTCCCTTTTTATCTTTAGTTGCCTGTAATCAATACATAATTGTATAGATCTATCTTTCTTCTTTACAAATAACATAGAAGCACCCTAAGGAGAAGAACTAGGGTGTATGAAGCCCTTATCAAGAAGATCCTACAATTGCTCTTTCAATTCTTTAATCTTTGCTGGAGTTATATGATATGGGGGTATAGTGTTAGTGTATACCCTAGAAGCTAATCATAAGATGATTGTACTTATATACATTTTATTACTTTTTAAGAAATAAAGGAACTTTAATTATTATATTTAATGTTATATGTGCATAATATAAATAAATATATTAATTGTCTCTAGAATAATTTATTATTCTTGAATTGTCCCTAGTCAAATATTATTGTAAATTATGATAGCAACAATACAGTGAGACTAGTATGTAATTGGTTTATGACTACAGTCATAGATATGAGATATCAAGTTATTACATGAGTACATGTTAGAGAACAAATATATTAGACAGATCCGTTGTGAGAGTGCTTCATGGATAAATATGTGTTATAAGCCATTCTTATAGTGATTATGATGTATATTGTCATTTGACCTAAAATCACTATAGTTCCCATATGAGAAGTCATATACTTTGATGCCATTAATTGTCACCTTTAATAAGGATGACCAAAAGGCAGTAATTAGGTATATCACAAATCATGCAGAGGGATGTGAGTGATATAGATAAGATTTTATCCCTCCGATATAGGAGGAGTGACATTTATGAGTCCCTTGATTGAATAAGACTAAGAAATACATGACCATATTTAAATGGATCAATATGTGATATTGATTCATTTGTTTTGATTTAGTCTACATAAGGATCAACAAACACATAAATTGAATTATAAATAGGATGACACATTCCATGTTTCAAGTTCAATCTAGATATCCATATAGAACTACATGGAATATTGGTCACAGATTAGGTATATCAAATCACAAACATTTTTATTACTTGGATGATAGTGATATATTACTAAATATCATTCATTGTCTGTAATACTAAAATAAGATTCTTTTTTGGGATCACTACCAACATAATGATAACCTACAGGGCTACATATAAAAAGTAGGTCAAAATTGGAATTAATGTAATATAATTTAGATTCTAGTTAGATTAGAGGTCTTAAAAATATAACCCAAAGTGCATAATATAATATAATATAATATATTATTATTTTATATTAAAGTAATATTACATTCTTTTGGGCTTTATTTTATTACATTTTTTTAGGCAATTGTTATTAGACTAGATTAATAACTAATGCCCAATTATCTTTCAACTCATCATCTATTTCATTAGAAACCCATTAGTTAGACATTACAAAACCCTAGGCATTTATTTATAAATAAATAACTAAGGGTTTGGTGTCTATATAGATGAAACCAAGAGTGAGCCACCATATAGAGTGAGAGAGAGTCTTCTAGTAGAGACTAAAAGAGCACAGAGATTTTGTCCACTCATTCTAAAATTAGAGTTTTAGCCTACTTATGTAAGGATATCGTAAAGATGCAAGTTTATGATTCCTTTCACAATATGAAAAGAGTTCGTGCGTTCACGGGATTAGAAGGTCATGAGTTGAATAAATGCAGACTCAACTGTGGGAAGTAATCTATGTAAAAGGTAATATTTATAACTAATTTATGCTCTTTCTGCAAGGATCGTTGGTGGGTTTCATAAAATTTTAAAATTTATTCCATTGTACTTGTACTTTAAAACCCAACATATAGATACAGGTAAAGTGCTAGCAACCAAATCTATATAAAACTCAATCTCTCTATTTGGCTTTAAACCTAGCAACTCTTTTGTAAAAATATCAAGGAATTTATGTACCACTGGTACTTGCTTTAAACTTACTTTTATCACTCTTGTGTCTTTAACCATCGCCAAATAACCTTTACATCCCTTTCTCAATAACCTTGTAGTGCCTAAAGCAAAAATTAGATTACTAGGTGCTAAGCTTTAATCACCCTAAAAACTAATAGTTTTTCCTTATAGCAACTCAAATTTCACCACTTCATTATGACAATCAAGTCTGGCATGACAAGAAGATAGTAAATCCATGCCCAAAATCACATTAAAGTTTATCATGTCAAGGACTATTAAGTCAATTGGCAACAATTGTGTCTTATTAGAACTTCACATGACCTATACACATGGTAAACTATAATTGCATCTCCTACAGGTATACCCACCACGAATGGTTCACCTAAAGGTGATGCATCTCTACTAAGCCATAATGCAAAGAGTGAAGATGCAAAAGAATGTATAGCCCTTAGGTCAAATAAAATATGTGCATCAAAAGAGTAAACTAGAAGTATACCTACAACTATTGCATTGGACATCTAAGCATCCTAATATGTCATAACAAAAACACAAGCTTGGCCTTTTTTTCCTTGTCCCTGATCTCTACCTCTAGACTCTTTACCATTAGACTAGGCCTTACTAGACCCTCAACCTCCAAGGCCTTCAATTTGCCTCAAAGGTGCTGCAAGTATTAGAGAAGATGGTAGTGCTTGAGGGTTTGATGCATGACTAAAGAATGGCTAAGTTGATAGCAAAGGACAATTTTTCTATAGGTGGCCCTATTTACCACATTGATAACACACTCTCCTTAGTTTGAAACAAACTTAGGTATGAACTCTCCTATAAGTAGGACAAAAGGAGAGAGTTTTAAAAGATTTCCCTTTTATCACAACTGATTTGAAAGGAACATGACTGATCATTTCCACTAATCGGTATTATGCTAGATGAATGACCACTATAGCCCCTCAGTGTGAGGAGCCTTGTTGATGGCCCTGATAGCTTACCCTAATCCTTTTGATGCATTAACATTACCTTAGCTTGATGGCCTCTTTAAGTACTCTTAGTACATTACCGCTTACATGGTTCTTACAACATCTTACTTTCTTTATTGCAAGTTTCAAATAGTTTAGCACACCTAACCACATCTTCATATAAGTCATAATGGGTCCTTACTAGAGATTGAAGTAAATAAACTTGGAGACCTTGAACAAATTGTTTTGCCCACATTTTTTTAGTAGCCTTTAAATGTGGAGCACATCTGGACATTTGGATAAATAATATATCATATTCTGCCATTGTCATCCCCTCTATCTATCTAAAAAGTTCAAATTCCCTCGCTCTAGCATCCCTAATGGTCTATGGGAGGAATCACCTCATAAACAAGTCCATAAACTCCCTCTAACCTAGAGGAGATGAATTTAGTGGCTTCCCTTACACCATGGTCTTATACCCTATCTATGCCATGCCCACCAAACAACACTCTATTAATCTTGTTAATGTGTAACCCAATGCCCTACAAAGTTGGCTTATCTCATCCAGAAAGTATTGTAAGTCTTCACTTACTTTTATACCTAAAAAGGAAGGAGGCTAAAGTTTCATAAATTCAGCCAATTGAACCTTGTTATCCCTTTCCTATATAGCTAACTGCTCCCTTTCTAGCCTTAATACTTACTCAAGTTTAAGATCTACATGTTGTTCTCACTCTTGTTGTTATTGTTGTTGCTACTGTCACATCATACATAACATTACCATCATAGTCTATTGCATCGTATGCATCCTAGTTATAACATCAACTATTGTTGGATTGGCTTGCCTAACCTTAAGCACCTCAACCTTTGTCATTTTAGTAGCTTCAGCTATCTGATCATTACCAAGTCTGTAGCCACCACCATGCTCTTAGCATCTGTGTGCTGAAGCAGTGTCATGAGGCAAGTTAGAGGCTTCATCAGGAATATACTTCCTAGACTCCATCTTCTTTCTTGGTGGCATCTTTACTAAAATAAGAGTAATGTGCACATAAATGATAACTTCAACAAGAACTCAAAAATTAAATATAAACTACACAAAGACTACCATACAAGATTCCATGACTAGGATTTGGTAATAATAGCCTCCTATATATAAGATGTGCTGGCCAGGTACACAATTACACACAAGATTTTACTACTTCCCAATCCTATGGCTACAAAGATCCAAACAAATCACAGCTTTGATACCAACTTTGTCATGATCTAATTTTTGAGTCATGACAAGTGCTTAAGCTAAACTAATATAGTGATTAGCCTAACCTAGCACATCTTAAGGATCTAAACTCAACTATTACACCATAGAATTAAGCCAGCATATGCAATGCACATGTTTTGAAAATACACATGCATATCATATAATTCACTTGAAGGTTGCTGGAAATCCAGTAACATCTCCCTTAAAAGTTAGACATCTTTACTTGTGCAACAGTTTAATCCAACACCAATACTAATAATATTAAGTTACATTCAACTGAATACTTCATCAAGAAATTATCAATAATACATGCACAAGTTCAAAACAACCATAATAGGCCCTACACAAAAAACATAACACCTATCATCCCTAAAGTGCTTCTACACCTATATGCCCCACATCATGGAGTCTAACACCAACTTCACAAGACTAAGCACATTTATGTGTTTGGTAGCATCTAAGCTTCTAGACCACCTCACTCTCTTGCATACTGGTTTGAAAAATAATAAAAGAAGGGAATAAACCTACCATTGGCTTAGTGAATACATAAATAACAAAATACATGGAGGAAAAACAAGCAAACGTTTAAGGCTTTAGAAATTAAGTAATTAACAAATTATTTAAGCAATATTATAATTTATAGCTGAAATAAAATATGATTATTTAATAAACAAAAAAATTCTTAAATAGAAACCAAAATTTTTAAATAATAAAAAAATATCATGGAAAGAAGCATCATAGAAAGGAATCAAACCACTAGATGATTTTGCATTATCAAACCACAACATCATATCTCGTATCATCATTGCATTAGATATATCACATCTCAGTGTTTTCACAGTACACATCTAACATTTCAAGTCACTGCATTGGATACATCACCTCGTAGTGCTACCACAATTTTAGATGCACATAGACCATTACCTCCACTAATGGCTACGAGATTTTAACTAAATTCCTATACATTATTTTATTTAAAATGGAAGTAGATAATGAAATCCATTAAAAATAACATTTTAGTACCTAAAAGTAAAACAATGAATTAACAAAACAATAAAAAGGAATTACCAATTAATAAAGTTCCCATAAAACATAGAATAGCAAAGTAAATGTAAAACACTTCACTTATAAATATATGGATATACACATCACTACTTTCACTTCCCAAATTCCTTCCTTTGCATTCCACAAGTTCATAACTTTGTCATATATCAATTATCTATTTGTTTATTAATTTATTTATTATTTCATCATATGAATATGTATATACACCAATACTTGCATCAGAACATCTTATTTAAAGTTTTGAAAATAGAGATTTTATTTCTCCCAAGATATTGGGTGTGTAAATCATAAAACAAAGTTTGGGTTAAGAAAAAATAACATGGAATTAAACAAAAGTGCTGCTTTATTATTTATACATTCACTGATTAAAACTGATAGTAGAGGTCCTTATTTCTTATTGTTCAAGGTTGAACTCTAGTTGAAGGATTCTCTTTTATATCACCTAAATTATAAACAACATGAATTAAACATTTTTGCTACTCAACTAACATTCACAATCATTTATGTAGCTTAATATATTCTCTAATACATAAATCCCAATTTTCTTGCATACTTTCCTATATTGAATACAAGCCCTAAGTCTAGGTTTTTTAATTTAGCCTTTTATATGTCAAATTAAACTTAAAGCTTATTTTATAGTGCTTGATAATTAAAGATAAGAGTGTTAATTTGCTACTTCAAAAATTCAATAATAAAACCCTATTTAAAAAGTCCAGCCATAGTAGCAGCAATAGGGAAGGAAAAAACAAAATTTCAAAAAGGAAATTGAAATGAAAATGGAGGAACAATGAAAGAAGAAAACTATTCGCACAAAAGAGAAGAAAAGAAAGTATAAAAAGAAAAAAAGAATATCAACACCAAAGGCTCCCTTTTCCCCTAGCCACCCACGGTGGTTCATGGTCACCCGCAAGACAGTATAAACTCACCAATGACTAAAGGCTAGTTGGAGCTTGACGAAGGCTACATGAAGGATGAAGCTCCACGATTATAACATTAAAGGGGAGAGGAAAAACCAAGAAATAGAGCAAAAAGGAGATGGGCTTAGGTGAAGACACCGGAAGTGTGGCGTTGGAGAGAGAAAATGAAAGAAAAGGTCAATGAAGAATATTTTAATGTTTTTTGGTTATAATTGCATTTTTGTCTTAGGATTTTGTTTTAGGAGGGTATAATGTGCTTCAAGATATTTAGAAAAGTCGCCAAAAAAATTTATAATCTCTATAATTAATCAAAAAAATTCTTTAGTCTTTTTTTAATAACCTAGAATAATTTATTTTATATGAATAAGCATTATTTTTTATTTTATATCTTATTTTTTACCATAAGGGACCTAATTAACACGCTTAAAATTGTTAAGGCATCACATAAAATTCCAAAGTTACCAATGAATTACATTTTACGAATCAGAATATCAGTAAGAAGTATACAAGTATTAAATGATTGCTTGGTTCTATAGTCACAAAATAATATTTAATGAACATAATTTTGCTGAGGCTCTATTTTTCTTTGAAAAAAAAAAATACATATACATATTAGAGAAAAAAATTTAAACCTAAAATCTATTACTGATTATCTGCATTTTTTTCTTACAAAAACACATTTGGAAAGTCAATATTGAATTTGAACCATAACCGTATTCCCATGCCCACGTCTTTCTCTCCATCTCCCCCTCTTTTTTTTCTACTTTTTTAAAATAGCTTTTCTTCTTTATCATCGTTCTTTTCCGTTTTGATTTTGATAAATTAATATCATTTGTTTAAATTTGATATTAAGGACGTTCAATTATGCATTTTCTTTATAAAAATAAAAACTTACATTCTAGTTTTTGAAAGATATTAGTGCTATCAATTTAATTTTTAAAAGTTTTAGTCCTCTTAAAAAATTCATCATTTTAGTCTTAACTACGAAGTAAATTAGTGTCATTGAAATTTTTCAAAAACAAGTACGATAAATAACGCATATAATAAAATATAATAATACCTTGAGCCTATAACAAATCAACAATTTTGAAAAAGTTTTTTTTTTCCAATTTCTTAGTTTTGGAGGATTTAATTACTAGAACTCCAAAATTGATATGTTTTTGTAATGTCTGCCCTCAAAATTGTAATCACTTCTAAATTTATCAAAGTAAAATTTTGATCATGAAATCCACTCCCTTCTATAAATTACATAAATAAATGGAGGAGGAGGAATTTTGGACACTAGCTGATCATATGCATGTCTAATATGCATATATATTGCTAAATGCTCATTAGCCTAGATTACCAAGTGTATGATAGTACTCTGTACTATTACTAAATGCTTGCAATTAGAAGCCAATCAAAAGAAGTAAACCGTTAGTTTGATGTTATGAAGTATTATGATTGTTAGGTTAGGTTCCATTTAAAAAAGAATAAGTACTATTAACTAGACACAAATAAAATTCTATTCCATATTTGCAATTAGTTTTTCTAATAAAAAATAATATATCAATTTTTTTTTAAAGACCACATCATATAGTATTAAAATATAAAAATATCTTTCTATCATATATTTAATCGAAGAACATGATCTAAAAATTGTATTTAAGTTTTGCCTTACAACAAAAAACATGAAAACATCATCAAGAATGCAACCACTACAGCATACCCTACAAACACACTACCAACAATGACATCACCTATTCCGGTGTAGTAAAAATGAATTTCAACATTCACATCATGGCATAATTAAACTTCAATTCCAATGTTTGATACTCACAATTTCAGTAGTAAACTAACATTTGTGTTCAAGATTTGAAAATTCTTTTAAATATAAAAACTAACAAAAAACCTCTCGTGATTCTACAAGAATGACATTACATAGGTGGTTAAATAAAACAAAGGATTGCAATGTAGTACTTTGGTATCTCTTATCAGACTAAACAAGTCTTATTCAACATTGGGTTGAAATCCTAAAACTAAGGTTAGTTTGTAGAAGCACAGTTATAGGACTAAGTGAGTCAGACCGAGCTATTTAGATAAGCATACTTTTAATTTATTAAACTTGAAGTCATGCCACTCTCTCCAGGTTTATCCATACTGCATAATCTATCACCATTTGCTTCCTGCACATTTAAATCTTATAAATGTCAGACATCATTGTCTAAATCCCTAAACCATACTGAATCATCTATACATTGTTTGCATATTTCATTTAATTCCAAGTTTAAACATGGTTTTTGATACAAAAATTTCAATGAAATATGTATTCTATCATCCTTTTGTTCATCACTAACCCCAGGATACATTAGAGCTCAAACACCTGACTTCACAACAAAACCAAGAAAGCTCTGACTTTTATACTATAGCAAAGATGTGAAGATCAGAGGGAACATAAAAGGACATCCAATTTTTTCATATTGTAAAAAAAATAATAATAAAAAAAAAATATGAATTAAAAAGATGCCATGAGAAAAAGTGTCTTGGCTAAATTTCAATCTTGCATGCGGTTTTCTTCCCACTACAACCTAAATAAAGAATTGAATAATCACTTAGTCAGCATATATAAGCCCAATAAGCCCAGGTTTACACAGAAGCTTGCTAGGTGTTTTTTTTTTTTTTTTTCATTAATCATACAAGTATATGTATCTACACTAACGCTTCAACAAAGGGAAAGATGACAATTAACGAGGGAAACCGGAAAACAAAATAAGAGAAGTTGGCCCAAATTAAATTTCTTTGAATACGAAGAATTACTTGCTGCAGATTCAAAACATTTCATTATTATTATTTTACAAAAACAGATTGGTACATCACCACAAGAATAGAAGAAGTTCAAGTACAGTATATGTAATCAAAGTTTTCGTTTTCTGTAACTTGAAAACAGATACTCATTTTTAAGAATAGAAACAAAGGAAGATAAGCATGATCAGAAAGAAAAATGACAGATTGTCATAATTATTGAAGTAGTTTCTACGTATAGAAAAAGGAGAAAAAAAAAAGAATTGTAATAAACAAAATTTACCATCAAGATATTTCATATGTAGCGTTTAACGGGATAGGACATTACCTAAAGAGGTTAGCATAGTTGGTAAGAAGAGATAGTATCTTTCCTTATAAATCTGAGTTCAATTCCTTTGAAGGTACTCTAAGAATAAAGTCTTACATGCACTAGGTTAATGTGCAAGAATGTGCTCTTAAATTGCTCGAGGAGGAAATTTAGTTTTGGGAAAGCTTAAACAACAACCAAAAAGAAAGGGGGAAAAAAAAAAAAAAACTGGAAAGGGCAGTTTATCTCCATGTCTGGACTTATAAATACATAGATAGACCTATAAATCACATTGACGTGGGGACACTTAATCAACCCAAAGATCAAAATATGAAACTTGCTAGGACATAAGGAAGTGTAAATGCAAAATCCTTGGATGGAAAAAACGGAATAAGAGAAGGATTGCTTAACAGTAATAAACCATAAATAACAAGAGGGACAAGAAACATTAACAAACTCCCAGCTAGAAAGTGAACTTTGCAAGGATACCACCATTTACCAAAAACCAAACCCTGAATTTAAGGAATAATGTAACTAAAGTGATAATCTGATCCTTTTACCTCACAATTGAACATAAACCATTATATTTTGCTTCGGAAATCAACAATCTTGGAACTCCTAGAAAACATATTTCCAATCCAAAAACAATTAACCAAATTCAAAAGACTTTGTCCATGTTCAAAGAGAAGCCACTGGAAAACATTATTTAACTTAATTAAAGACACTTTCTGAAATTTGATCAACAGTTTTGTTCCCTGATTTATACATTTGTTTCGAGAATTTACTACTTCATAAACCTCCCATTTTCTTTTTTACCATAAACGATCCATTCCTATATGTTTTTTCACCAGGCTGACATTTTGGAAATTTTTATCCATGTCTAAAAATTCTTGGCTTATCCATAGTCCTAGAATGATGGATGACCACGGCATGATCTGGGCAAATTTTCCAATACGTTTACCATTTCTGCCATAATAGCAAAAGGAGAGGAAGAAGGAAGATGGTCCTTCTCAACATATGTTTCCTTTTTTGAGTTGCTCAATGGCTTTCTTCTCGCTAAGTATCTACAAAATTGAACATGATTCTTCAAAACCCTGACAAACATAAAATGAATCCAAGCTGAAAGATGGGCTAACCTCCCTGCATTTAACCATCTTTTCTCTGTTGACACTGTCCTCACTATTGTTGCTTGGACAACTTACATTGAACCTCTTCGACTCGATAGCCACATGAACTTGTTTTCAAATGGGTCAAGCTAGGCTAACTAGTCTTTTTAAGAAAAACAATGGACTAAGTCATGGCAAACAGAACAATCATGTCCTTAGTAGTCCTTAAAAAGAAGTAAATGTTAGTTTGATCTTATAAAACATTAGGATTGTAAGTTTCTTTATTTCCCTAAACGACACTGCTCCAGCATGGTTACAAAGTACCTTCTTCATCCTCTTCCAAGTTTCAACCTTCAGTTATTACACCGCTTAACAGTTGAGAAAGTTAAGAGCAGCCTTATCCAGAAATCCCTGGTTGCCATATTCATGTCTCCTACACCCATTTAGTTTATAGACGTCTAGTTTCCCTAATGATGTCACAGAATATTTTGCTCCTCCTGCAAAAGATAAGCTATCCCATTCCATCCCCTTTCTCATATAATAATAGGAAGGGAAAAAAAAAGGGAGAAGGCAAAAGCCTGTGTATTTTTATCCAAAAAGGTTCTTTGCTCACGACCCTAACCATAGGAAACAATGCATCACATTGATTTTCCTTCCATGAAGGATTTTCAGCAATTTGTAGAACAGTTAAACCAGGCCTTCAGTTTTCATTTCAAGGAAACAATACCAAAGAGGGGGGGAACAAAACTTGATTAAATATTCTGTAAAGTGTAAGAATTATCTATAAATTGGCTGCTATACAAGATTATCAAACCATTAGTCATGAATGCACATTATCTTAGCTAAACTTGCAAACCAATATCAATTATGCAAAAGATACATGACACTAGCATACTTTACAATCACCAACCAGTGATTTTAGATATACCATCAACCAAAAAGATACAAAGAAGCCATAATGGCATTTACTTTACAAGTTGTTCTACTATCAAACATGCTTGTAAAAACATTCACTGTTATATCCATGACAATGATACATTAAAATATATTCTTGCGAAAATAGTCAAACCATTGTACTTTTCTAACACAAAATATACAAGCATTTGCTAACCATTCATGCTAGCTCAACATAAATATGTCACTTGAATTTGATAACATGACACGGTTTGAGACATGTTGACACACCAAACTTCAAAAAAAAGAAAAAAAAAGGTTATACATACACACACACATATATATATTCTATCAGTAATATACTTCTAGGAAAAAAACACATTCAACATTATTCTATATGCTAAGTATCTTACAGTATTATTTTCTAAATCAAAAGTTTTTTATCTTTATTATTCATGCACAACAGAAGAAAGTAGGAAAGAACTTTAATAATCCCATCAAGATGGATTCTCTATTCTTTCATTCCATTTTTTATTTTCTTTCTAAAAGTTTGGGGGGACGCTTCCCTTTTTTTGGGGTCATCAATGCTTAAGCCATGCTCAACTTGAGTATGAGCCAAGTTCAGCACATGTCCAAGCAGAAATTTTTTTTTTTTTTAATTTTGACACATCTGTATGTGTATCAGATGTATTGTGACAATGTGTCATGGTAGTGTCAGTATTAGACACGTGACATACCTAAACATAGGAGTGTCCATACTATATATTTGTGCTATAATGTCTCACCTTGTTTTATTCTTAAACAGGCCTCTAGAAATCATTTCACTAAGAAGCTTCGATGTCATTCTCATTATTGTCGGGATCTAGAATAATTGTTTCAAAAATTACAAAAATAGGTAAGCAGTCATATTCTCCATTTTATAAAGCAGAACTACTGCTAAATCAAACAAGCAGAACCGTTGTGATGTAATTTTAAGTGTGGTTTATACAATGTGAATGGCATCATTAAACCCTATTAGATATTAAAACAAGAAGTGTTTTAATACAACCTAGGGTAGAAGTATACAGAGTATAAGACCATCCAGTTATATGCAGAATCTAGCTGCCATTTTGATGCAAATGTAAGCCATTCCAAAGCTATAGTGAAGTTTCTTTCACTACCTGCTCTTGTAGCATATAGCTCTCCAAAAAGTTTCGTTGACCTTAACAAACCTCTCTCCACACATCCTTCAAAAACCATTAACCATGACCTTCATAGCTGCTCTCCCTTCTATGCTTGATATTCAAGTATCTGAAAGTTCTCATCCTCCTCCCCTCTAGATTTTCTTTAGCCTTTTTATGAAATCTAACTACTACTTGGACAAGAGAATTCTTTAAATTCAAAAATGTATTTGCCAATAGTTATGATTATTTTTTATATAAGAAAAGAAAGTTAATTGATGCACCAAAACAGAGGACAAGAAATCCTCCCTTCCACAATCAAAATAAAAGAAGCAATAGAACAAAACCAAATGGCTCTTTAACTCAAGAGAGTCTTCCAATCCCTTTGTATATCCATATGGGACAACTCCCCAACCTCCCTTTCTTTTTTCTAAAAGTACCATTCACTGAATCCCACAAAGAGGCTGTAAAAGTAATTCTTTGTCAAAGATGTTTGAAAAAAAAAGAAAATAACTTCAGACTAAAACGCCCACACCACAAAAAATTCAACATAAAACTCAACTGCTTCTCCACACCTATGACTGAACAAAATACAAAATACACAACATACAACACTGATATATATATATATATATATATATATATATATAAGAGCTCTTGGTATTAGTTGTAGATCTAAAGCCATTGTACATTAGAAACAATCTTCCTCAACTAAAATTTTATGCCGTCAATCCCAACTCCCTAGTACTAGTGATTTCATAACATCATGTCTCATTTTAAAGAACTTGGGACAAAAGTTCTATTGTGAAAATAGGAAGATAGAAAGGATTTGGAGAAAAAATAGGAGGGCATTTCTATAGTACCCTGATTGGTTCTCAAACCTTGAAAATAATACTGACTCCCAAACCTTTATGTATAGCTTAGACTCCCAAAATTTTAGGCAGTTCATGATTGAAGGGATTATCATTTTAGATAATAACATCCAATAAATATCATTTTAGCATTAATTTAAATCAAGGAAACACTAACCCATGAGTAACAACTGAGATGTGTGTGAGAGATAGTAAATCAAATTAGTAATGAACCATAAAGGAAGAAGGAACAAAGTCATGTTAAGACAAAAAATTAACAACTAGTGACAACACAAAGTCAAAATAAATATATTCAACATATGACTCGAACAAAACTACTTCAACAGCATTCTGGTCATTAAACATCGAACAATTATTACCTGAAAGAAATAAGCGTTTCTAATTATTTTAGGCAAATTTAAACATGAATACAAGTATAACATAAATCAGGATCTACAGTATCTAACCTTCTAGTACTGTTTTAGAAGACTCTATGGATTGTTTTATAAAGAAGCTTTTCTGCCTTATCATTCTCACTTTTTTCCAGAAGAGCTCCAATAATTGTTTCAAAAGTTACAAAATTAGGGAGGCATCCATTCTCTTCCATTTTATAAAGCAAGTCCTTTGCCTCATCAAACAAGCCCTCTTTACAAAGATCATTGATCATAGTAGTATATGTTTGGGCGTTTAAAGGATGGACTTTGAGCATGAGATGCTGAAAAATCTGTCACACAGTATTTAATCTACTACCTTTGCACAAACCATCAATAAGGAGAGTGTATGTGTACGTAGTAGGCTGAATTCCTTGGTCAACAATTTGCTTAAATAACGTAATTGCCTTATCAAGATGCTGTCTTTTGCACAATCCATCTAACAAGATATTATAAGTAATTATATCTAGGGGATGATCGCTATCATGCATCCCATAAATAAGATCTTGCACATATGAGATTCTCTATGATTTGCACAAGCCATCAATGAGAGAATTATAAGTGACAGTATTAGGAACTAATTTTTTGTGGTACACTTCTTAAAAGAGATCCAGGCTTCACCAACCCTTTTAATCTTACAGAATCCATTAATCAAGATACTATAGCTGATAACATTAGGTGTCAAACCACCTTTGATCATTCTATTAAATACTTCCTTTGACTCATTAACATTATTGATTAAACAGCAACCATCCATTAAAGCATTGTATCCAATAACATCAGGTTTTTGAGCACTCTTCATCATCATAGCAACTACTGCTTAAGCTTTGGTAATATTTCCTTCTTTACAAAATGCATCAACCAATATACTAAAGGTATAAACAGTAGGGTTGATGTCTTCCTGTATCATTTCATTTAGCAATCATGTGGCTTCTTGCCATTGATCCATGCTACAGCAACCATGTATTAGACAGTTGTAGGTGGCAATATCAGGAGATATTCCGTGTTCAATCATTTCAGAACATAAATCACTTGCTTCAGTTACAAGTCCTTCTTTACAAAGGCTGTTGTACGTAACAAAATTAGGCTTAATTGCTTGTCTCTCCATCTTTTGGAACAATTTAATAGCAGCTCTTGATTTTGCTGTTTTACATAGCCCATTGATCATGGTGCCATAACTAACTTCATTTAGCTGAAATATTAGATCATCATGAAAGTCTAGGGCTTTCCCAACGTTATTATTGATGGAGAGGCCTTTCATTAGTGTAGTCAAAGTTATGGTATTTGGCTGATAGCCATTTTGAGAATCTTCCCCAATGTAGAGAAAGCAAAAGCCATTTGACCCACATGGTAGTAACAGTTTATCAAAATGCTCAGAGTAACTAAAGATGGCGTGAATCCCTTGGATTCCGCTCGTGAGATAGCAGTTCGATAATTTTTCATCTTTGAAATTGGTCGTAAAATCTTAGTGATTTCGACTACGGAGGGTGGGGGACGCATATGAAGCAAGCAATTGAATGAGGAGAGAGTATCACGGATGCCTTAGGGATTTGGCGAAGGGAATGAAAACAGAAGTTCGGACTAAGGGCATAAGGAAGAGAAAGAAGGAAGGTAGATGAAGATGCAAAAAACAAAAGAAATTTGGGGAAGGCATACCTTGTAGCTCTACACAACAACATCTTCACTTCAGGAATTCGGATCTCCTTTGAGAAGATATCAGAATCGCGACCCAAAGTCGAGAAAAGCACAGATAAATTTACATATTTGATTTATATTTGGAAACTTTTGTCCAGAAAGTGAAGCAGATTTTTTATCATCAATGCAATCACTCAACACTGAAGCAGATTTTATTATTTCAATATAAAGAGAGTTTGGAGGGCAATTATAATCTTGGAGAAAAATCCAATATCAAACCAAATGAATACATCTGTAAATATGATATGCAAACAAAATTTTCAGTCATCCAAACGCTAAAGGCTATGTTACGTTATGTTTGATAGCTTATGAAATGGATATTAATAAAATATAATAAAATAAAATAAAATTTGATGGAATATATTATTGTCCAAAAGTTGTATAAAGAGATAGAATGATTTTATTTGATTATTGTTTAGAAGTTATTATAAAATGAATAGAATAGAATAAATAAAAATAATTTTTTTTAATGTTATTTTTATAAATTATTTTAGATAAAAAGTATGAATAAATTCTTAAAATTTTTTTATAATAATAAAAGATAAATATATAAAATCTTAATTCTATTAAAAGTTATATACTTAATTTTAAAATAATTTAAAAACTAACAAAAAGATAAAAAAAAATATTTTATTTGCTTTTTTAGAATTAACGTTTTCTAAAACTAATAATTTTAATAATTTTGTATCAGCTAAATAAGAATAGGATAATCTTGTAATTTAAATATTTAAATTTGGCCATTTCATCAAGTCATCCCTTGCCATTCCACTCAACCCTAAAAAAAATTTTCGGTTTAAATCTTAAATCCATTCTATTTCATTCTATTACCTTTTAAAATAAACTCCCAAACATACCCTAAATCAAATACATTCTTAATCAAAAGTAAATAAATTTTTAATTTTTTTAAAAATAAAACATAAACATAATAAAATTTTATTTTTTAAAATTATTGTATTGTAATATATATATATATATATATATATATATATATATATATATATATATATATATATATATATATATATATATATATATGCACCGATTAAAGTCACAAGCTATAAAAATGTTGTATTTTAGTTTACATTTTAATTATATAACTTGCAGTAGAATTATTGTGATCCTTCGAACCAAAATAATATTTTAACTTGAAGAGAAATTATGAGAGTATCAGGTGTAATTTATAAAAATAATATCTAATACTTTTTTATATTTAATGAAAATTTGAAATATTATTACTATTTTAGTTTAAAATATATAAGGATCTAAAGAAAATTTTATGAGATAATGAATCATGTCACATTAAATAAAACATTTTAAAAGGGAAATTCTTTTAATCCATACTTTTGTCTATAGGTTATATTACTTTTTTACATCTAAGTTTAAAAATCATTCACTATAAATGTTCAATTATTTGAATAGAGGGGTTTATTACTAGGGTAATTATTATCAACTGTTATAGATACTTGTAATTCATTGAGCTTATATTTCACTTCCCTAATTATCAGATGTTTTATTTGCTATGTATGAAACTTTATCTATTATATTACTTAGACAAATACATATAATATCGTAATTCATAACCTCATGTTTAAGTAAGAGATTAAATAAATTAAAAAAAGTACTTTTGCAAATAAATATACAATAAGAACAACATATTATAATTCTCACTGCTTTAGTTATTTACCAGTGCAATGCAAGAGTATATGCTTTTTAAAATTATATTTATTATTAAATGTAGGATATCAAATACAGAAGTATGTATATGTGTGTGTGTGTGTGTGTGTGTGTGTGTGTGTGTATTATATAAATTAACGTTAATCATTTCAAATTATATAGGAGGAAGATAAATGTAGAGTCTACCCATATTAGCCAATTGCCGAGGAAAATTAACGCTAAAGGGGAGATCTTCTTAGTATGTGATTACAGAGGGAACTTTTTTTTTGGGGGGGTTAAATACAGAGGGAACTTTTAATAAGTTGGAAATTGTGATGGCAAAAATTCTTAAATTTAGGATATCCATGGGAATTGTTCTATTTAGGGACTCGTATTTAGAATTTTTTTTTTTCTTGGGGCAAGAAGGACAATAAGAGAAAAGCTCTATTTAAAGGTAATTCGGAAACCAAGATAGGGAGTATATTTTTCACCTTGTAGGATAATCATCCCATTAGTTTTATATAAATACTTTTAAATTTTTTATGTGCATGTTTTATTATTATTATTATTATTATTAGTTATTTTACTCTTTATTTATATTTATATTAGTTTAAACTAAAACAAATCAATTTAAATATTTTCATCAACTCCTCATTACCTAATTTGTTATAAAACTTATTATTTGAATTTTTTTCTTTATAGATTTTGAAAATTGATTAAAGCTTGTTAGAGAATTTAAATAAGAAAGCTTTCAATTTCAGTTTTTTTTTTCAAATATATAGATTATTTTATTTTATCTAATATTATTTTCTTTTTATTTTTTTTATAAAAAAAATTCAAGATCCTTGTGAAAATCCATGGAAATCTACGTCCTTGCGAGAAATGGGATTGAGAAAAAATTTTCCCCTGCGCTAGAAAATCGAGATAGAAATGGGAGGAACAATTGATAGTGGAGATGACTCCCCAGTACCACCTCATAAAATTGCCATCCCTAGTTCGAAAGCATAATTTTTTAGCTTCCTTTGTTATCCAATGCATTTTATCGGTGAAAATCTTAAAATATTATATATTTTAGTTATTGTGTGCTCATTTAGAGGATAGGAGCAATTTAAAATTTGAAAAAATAGATAAAGTTCCCCCCCAAAAAAAAAAGAAAAAGAAGCCATTGAAAAGGATTTCATTATTTTGCAGATGAGGTTGCAGATTTTATTATCACATGCAAATTAAAACCCGTGAGGACAAAAAGATAGAAACCATTTAAAAGTAAGCAATGCCAGCTGGTATAATGGTTACGCTTGTGCAGTGTAAGATAAGACCGGAGAACCTACCTTGAAATTGGAGGAGGAAAAACATGCGACAAATACCAGACTAAATTTTTTGAAGTAGGAATATTTCCACATTTCCACTTCCTGATCTGATTATTTTATTTTACTTTTTTTCCAATATAAGTCTTACAACAACTACAATTCAATTGCATCTTATAAATTAAAAAAAAAAAAAAAAGAGTTGAACAATTTCTATAAATTAGGCTTTTTTTGAGTAACCTAACATATCATTCAAAATGAGAGAAGTGCTTTTTTATCAATGACATCTAATCTGATTTATTTGGTAGCTGTGCATATTTAATTTGTGCTATCTTTTTATTATTTGAAGGATTTTGTTTGATATTGTAATCTAGTGGTTAATTTTAAAAAAATAAATTTATAATTTGACAACATACTTGATAATTAAACATATAATAATGTATTGAATCATGAATGCTAATAACCCAATCCAATAACATTCAAATTTTATTTTATATATAAAGAATTTGTCACAATCCATGCTCAAAGCATTTAAAAATATAACAAAAAATAAGTTAGCGTCTCTCCGTAATTAGTTTTATGATAAGATTAATTACAATATATAATTACCTTTAATTTTTAAAAGAAAATAATAACTTACTAATTTATATAATCTAAAGACTCTATTCATACAAAACTAAAAAGTTCTCATAGGCATTTGTGTATAATATTTTTTTATTTGAGAGATTTATAGAACTGATTGAATTATGACTTAATTATAATTTTTGTATATAAATTTTAAAATATAACCCCTTAGTTTCATTAATTTATAACAATCCGTGTTCATTCAAATTTTATTTTATATATAAAGAATTTGTCACAATCCATCCTCAAAGCATTTAAAAATATAACAAAAAATAAGTTAGCATCTCTCCGTAATTAGTTTTATGATAAGATTAATTACAATATATAATTACCTTTAATTTTTAAAAGAAAATAATAACTTACTAATTTATATAATCTAAAGACTCTATTCATACAAAACTAAAAAGTTCTCATAGGCATTTGTGTATAATATTTTTTTATTTGAAAGATTTATAGAACTGATTGAATTATGACTTAATTATAATTTTTGTATATAAATTTTAAAATATAACCCCTTAGTTTCATTAATTTATAACAAAAAGGGAAAATATTGCAAATTGATTAGAATTAGCATCATAAAAATTAGAAATTTAGTAAAAAAAAATGAAAACAAAAAATTGTGGGTGGGAAGACACTTGGACAGGATGATGAAAACAAACAGTATCAAGCACAATTTTGTGACTATTTTAGCTACAGATGTTAAATAATATGTGGCGATTTTATTTTCTTTCACAGTTAAAGGGAAAATATATTATATTTTCATACTTGTGTCTCAAAGTTTTAATTATGTTAAAATTTAAAAAAAAAATTATATGCAATTTCTTCTTTGCTACCAACTATTCATTGATGAAATAAAAAGAAAAAGGAACACATAAATGAGTCACCTTATGCTATAAGCAAACATAAAACAAAACATGCCAAGTCGATGGTTGAATGTTTCATCATTGTTTTCAAGTTTCTCACTACACAAAGTTTAAATGAATTGTCCTGTTGGGTTATATTTTCACTACACAGAATTTAAATGAGTTGTACCATTGAGTTATAATAATTTTAATAGCTAATGTCCTATTTAAATCTATTTATTCAATTGGGAGAAGTTACAGATTTTGGACTTCATCATTTCCTACTTTTTTTCAGAACCCAAATTATAAAATATGATAATCTACCAAGTTATTTTCCAACATTTCATTTAATAAAATAAACCTTCATAATTTTTCTAATTATTTACATAATTATCTCTCTCTGAATCCTCAAATACCAAGTAGATGAATTTAATTCTTAATTGTTTAATATTCAAGTAGTTCATGCCCAACTCAATTTCCTTAAATAATAAATTAACTAAACACTAATTAATTCCTGAAGATCCATTTCCACGTCCCAACTAGTTATTTAATAATTAATATGAATGAATGAATGAATTAATTAATTAATAACTCCTTATTTAATTATACACATTTATTTATTAATTAAGGATATTACAAGTCCTAACTTGGAATTTTTTTGTCTTCTTTTCTCAATATCATTTTACTAATTTTCCAATAAAAGTTTTACAGCAACTACAACTCAATTGCTTCTTCTAAATTTCATTAGAAAAATGGGTGAAAAAAAAAAAGAATTGAGCAATTTCTATAAATTATATCTTTTATGTGTAATCAAACATATCACTTGGAAAGAAAAAAAAAAACTTTTTATCAAAGACATGTGTTCTCATTTATTTGGCAATCATCCATATTCAATTTATGTCATCTTTTTGTTATATGAAGGATTTTGTTTGGTATCATAGTCTACGGGTTAATAAATTCATGACTTAACAACATACTTGAAAATTAAACATATTATAGTGTATCAAATCAAGTTTGCTAATAACTAAATCCTATGCTATTCAAATTTTGTTTTACATAAGAAGAATTTGTAGAATCCAAGTGCAAAACATTTAAAATATAGCAAAAAACAAGTTAAAAATTTCTTCATAATTAGTTTTATAATAAGAGTAATAACTATATATAGTTATTGGTAATTTTCAAAAGAAAATAATAACTAACTAATTTATAATGTAAACACTATCCATAAAAAATTTAAAAGTTCTTGTATGTGCTTTTGTATAATTTTTTAGTTGAAAAATTTATACAACTGATTGAATTATAACTCACAATTTTTGTATATAAATATTAAAATTAAACTTGATCACGGGTCAGACTCAAATAAAAATGGGCTGGGCCCATAAAAAAAAGTTGAGAAACTATGAGCCTGGGTTGGACACTATTCATAAATTTTAGGCCAGTGCCCAAAAAAAATGGGTTAAGCCCGACTTGCTATTTTAGAAAACAATGTTGACTTTTGCTAATTGAAAATGAAGCTTTGATTCAATATTATAATAGTAAGACTCTCATTTGAACTATATAAGGCTTCTTTTTGTATTGGTCAGTGGTCAACGGGTACTCAAACAAGAAGATTAAAGCATAAATTTATTAGCAATCAAAATCTTTACCTCGTGGATAATATCTCTTCACGTCTCCTTTGCCTTTCTTCTTTTATGATACCTAGTAAGTACGATAACAAATTTGCAAAGGAAATGTAAAAGACACCTAATTTGTATTTGTATTAAGAAAAAAAGCAATGAGTCCTCATCAAGAAGCATATACAATTTAGCAATCATGTGCTTTGAGCCAATGAGAAAAATACAATTTGAACACAATCATTATTCTTGAATGATAGTTAAAAGGCTAAATTCCTCTGCTTTTACTTTTCAAAAGATAAAAAAGAAGAAGGCATTTTGAGGGAAGATTAATATTGCTCATATCAGAACTTCATTGAACACGATAGCTATGTCAAAAACAAAAGGAATGATGAGATCTGTCACATAAGGTTTTAAGCAACCTATCTCTAATCCATTATTAATCTAGTCAAGAGGACCTAGCTAAGAATAATAGCTCCAATGAGATTTAATTTATCATTAGAGACCACTAAAGACATAGGAATTGTTAATAATCCAAAATAACAAGTTTACATCTTGCATTCTCAAATGTGGCTTTTCATCTAGTTATGATGTCTCTACTCTACCCAATAAACTTCATACATAAAACATAGATCATATATGACGAAATGCTTAGGGAAAATTATACAGAGATAAGAAGCTCTAGAAGAATGAAACATGTCATATACACACCTACTGTAACCTTTGGCATTAGGAAGTTGGTATGCATCCACTTCCCCAATGGTCCCTATTATGGCTTTTATTAAAGCATTAACATCCATTTCTAGTTCCCATAAAAAGTCTCCAATTCCATCATATAAATCAAGTGTCTTGTACAGGTTGGGATCACGATAAGATAAGAAGGATAACACTCCTAAAAGAAAACAAAGGTAAGCTTGTAAGAGAGCAATGGTAAAATTATGCCTAAAAATAATACATTTATTTACCTAAATGAGTATCAAAATCATAAAACCCTCTACAAGCTCCACCACTAACTTGTACATGATCCCACAACCATGTATTGCTTGTATATTTTGAAATAACATAGGCACTCCCATTAAGCTCATAACTAGAGTCATAAATGTTGGCTACTTTTCCTACATAATTAACTTATGTAATGAAAAGCTTAGATATCGACAGAAGTTCGCAAGAAGAAGAAGACGAAGAAGAAGAAGAAGCAAAGGATGGTGAGAGTGATGTTTATCTTACCTGAGTAGGTATCACAATAGCTTCATTTGCCAAAGGAAATCGAGCATGCTAAGTAGTTATTTCATTATGAAAGCTACTGGGAAGCAAATCAACAAAATTACTCACATATTTTTCTGTATTTGCAAGATTATTCCCATAAATAGTTATATTTATCAAGCAATCTTGCTTGGAAAATAAGCATTTGCGAATCTCCTCAAGAGATGATAAGATATTAGCCCAATCTTCATCAACCTTCTCTTTAAGAGTTAAGAGGAATTAAAGGTAGCTAGAAGTATATAATAGAAATAGAAAGCATCAACAATATATCCAATGGAACTTTAATTTAGATTTCAAAATCTAGATTAAACACTTAAAGTAGACTAATATGTTCTAATCATACAACTTTAAACCTTACACTGATAATAATAGAATTAAAGCATATCTAAATTGGATAGATTGTAATACCCAATTACTTGAAAACATTTGAAACTAAAGGAATTTCTAAAGGAAGTCCCCTAAATAGAAAGAATTAAGGCCAAATAAAATTTAACTGATAATCTAGACCCTTAAAAATGAGAATTTGATGCTTGAGTTGCCTGAAAAATCGAGTTAGGAGAACTAGGAAAACTATGAAAGAATGTGGGGCAATTTTTTCATTTTTGAGAAATTTACAAATTTGATAGGAGAGCTTTTTAAATAAAAAATTTGATCTTTTTAAAGTTCTCAAAGGCCTTTAAAACCATGAAAACCCCAAGAATAATTAAAACCTCTCCAGTGAGTGATTTTGGCCGATGGTTGATCGAACAATTTAGAATAGTTTTAAATCTAACTTTGGTGAAATCAAAGCTATTTTATGAATTAGAGGACCTAAATTTTATAATAGAAAAGATAAATTTAAAAAAGAAGCTAAAATAAATCCAACCGGTAAAAACTAAAATGAGGGACTAAATTGCAAAGTCAAAAACTTATGAAAATGGACACGTAGCCTTATAAAAATGTCCTAATCTGGTCTAATCTCCTAGCAAACTTTTTGACACGATGAAATAGAACTAAGGAGGGCTAAGAGTGGTGCACAAGTGTAACATTCGATTCCTCCATAAACTTGAGAAATGTAATATCCAATTTCTCCATAAATTTATGAAACGCACTGAATATAAAAGCAAGTACCTTGAAATGAATGGTTTAAGACCCAATAAAATTAGTATAAAATTTTAAATAATAAAAAATAAAGATCCAAGGCCCAAGGTGCCAAGAAACTAGGGCTAGAGTAGTTTAATAAAATTACCTAAAGTATATTGGCTTTTTTGTAATTTTAGGCACCTTTAAGAAAACTCAGAGGAAGGATTTTTAAATAGAAAAAAAATGAGTTTTTTAGAGTATGTAGAGGCCCGAAAAATTATAGGAACCTCTAGAACAATAAAAACCCCTCTGGTTGATGTTGTATAATGTCAGTTGACCCAAATTTTAACTAGTTCATTTGTAAAGGTTTTAGATCTAAATTGAGTGATTCCAAAAATATTTTATAAATTAGAGAACCTAAATTTTATAATGAAAAAGATTGTTCTTGAAAAGGAGTTAAAATGAGCCTGAAACAGAAAAACCAAGAAAAAGGGACATGGATGGAATTTTCAAAAAGGAAATTTCAAGAAGCTTGGTCTTAAATACATGTCCCTCTCCTCCCCCTCATGTGACCAACTTTGCTTATGCCGAAGACCAAAGGAAAGGCCAACTTCAAGAGGCGTCCAAGGAGAAGGGAGAAAGGAAAAAGAAAACCTAAGGAAAAAGATGAGAAATTCTTGAATTTTCATGGTTCTTCTTTTAATAAAATTGTTCTCCTTTGTCTCTTCTTCATTCCCATGGTTCTAATGGCTTATATTGGACTAGTTTATGGCTGGCCTAGAGGAGAGAGCTTAGAATTTCAAGGAGAAGCTTGAAGCAATGGAGAGAACTCTTGGAAAAGCATGGAAACAAGGTAAATATCATTGCTCTTCTTGCTTTCTCTTCTTTGTTCCTCCTTGAGCATGTTCGACCAAGTGGAGAGCATGTAGAAGGGAACTAATTCTGACCCAAACCAAGCATGGAACTTAGGTTTTAGTATATGGAAAACAAGATTATGCAATGAAATTTAAAAGAAAAGTATTGGAATTAAAGTTGCAAGACTTAGGGATTCTGTTGCACCTTGATATGTACAAAGCTTTCTAGTAATAATTTAAGTTATCAAGAGTGTATATGAATTCCTAAGATATTTAGGGAGTCTTACAAGTGGCCATTCCATAAAAGAAATGAAGAAAACTCTATAGGTACCTTCCATTATATAGGTCTCAACCAAGCAAAGAAAAAGTATCTAGGAAGTATTTTAATTTCTTCTAAGCCTAGAATGGGATTAAATATGATAAAAGAACATTAATGGAAGCCTTGAAAAAAGTTTAGAAGCCATGAAATGTGAGATGGATGTGTAAGCTCCATAATCTGATATTAGGAAGCAACTTATAACTAGACTCCTTAAAATGAATGTGTGATGACTCCAAAGAGTCTAAAGGGAGTAAAGAGACCTAAAATGAATGAGAAATGGGAGCCAAGAAAATGAATTTCAAGAGTTGTTTCATTGTTTCTTATATGGAAGCATTATGGAGACAAATGAGAAAGTAAGCATACATATGAGTTGTATAAGGCTATAGCTAATTCCAATGATCTAAGTATGTCTCATTTGATGTGTTTAGGCCAAAAGAACTTAGTGCCTCGAAGTTTCTAGTGTGTGGCCAGGAAGAGTAAGAAGAAATCTAAGAGAAAAGTGTGGACATTGGCTCCAAGGTAGCTCTCTAACATTTCTCTCATGTATTTTTGGATTTTTTTTTGTCCTTGGATATGTGTATGTATGTTTATACCATGAGAAATATTTCTAGCTATTGCCTATATGCCATGATACCATGATGATCTTGAAATGTATTTTGTAAATGTATTTTGGCTTAAATGGGTACTGGGATGAGCTAAAAGTTCCTAGAATTGGGTAAGACCAAGCTAAAAGATGTAATGACCTTAACTTCAAATTATATTAATTAAGGTTAAAGACGTAATTAATAATCATAAATCAAAGTTTGAAGTCATTAAGATTAATTACATCAGGAAAAAGTGAGGAAATTTAAAACCTTAATGTTGTTAGGGTCATTAGCTAGACAACCACAATTATTCGAATATGCAAGTGAATTTAATTATCAATGAGGAGCCTTTGATTTTCCCATCCATCAATTCCAACTAATAAAATCCTCCTACAAGTGTTTTTAGATCATTTCTTAGCATTACCTTAAGAGAAACTAAGGTTTTTAGGTGATTATGAGAAATAGAGCACTTTCACCGTGGATAAATTCCCTTGTGTCGCGAACGAACTCTTAGGTTCAACTCCTTACACCTTCACAATTTTCATGTATTTTGCCACGGCCAAATATCCCTTTCATCGTGGCCAAATACCCTCTAGAATACTCCTAAATCTGCCTTTTAGACTTAGCCGCAGCTAACCTCACTGTTCGCCGTGCCCAATTGCTCTCTGTTTTCTTCCTTGGCAGTTTCGCCACATTTGGCCGAGGCCAATTAAATGTTGGCCATGACCAATTCCCTTTTGTTACCATTTAGTTGAGGCCAATTCTCTACTGTTCCTATAACTCCCAAGATTTCATCTCATGCTCTTCAATTTCCTCTCTAGCAACACTCTTGGCAACTTTAATTTAGTTTGTGAAGATTTGGTATCTTTCTTTTACCTAATCTACCTAACACATCTATCATTACCCATTCAAAACCCAAATGTGGATCCTTAACCCTCTAGCCACCATAAATCAATGATAGCAAATGTATTCTGGTCATAAGGTGCATGGGGTCAATGCTTAATGTTCATACAAGATCAAATTACTTATCCATTGTTAGCCAATTACAATTATAATGTTCAATCCCATGATAATTAAATTATATATATAGTCCCTATATTTGGCAACTCATGATGCAATGCAGCAATGATACAAAACTAGCAATCTAGTTATAATATAATTTGACAAGGCTCCCAAACCTATGTGTTGCCAAATCATTTAATAAGCTTCCATTAATTTTCTCCTTGCCACTAAGAGGTCTGGTCCTTGAAAATGTTAGCCCACAATGGGGTGAGATATACAATCTCAGTAACAAAAGGAAATTTTCATATATATGTACAAGTTAATTAATCCAATGCAATTTCATGTCATTAATACTAGAATTATTAATTCAATTCACAAATGAACTAGTTGAACTACCAATAACTACTGTCCCATACTAGCAATCATACACAACATGTTAATGGCCAATAACACCAGGAGAGGTTCGTCCACGGCACCTATTTCATAATGAGCACAACTAGGGCTCAGTGCATTTGGGATTTGATCACAGCCCGATACTCGATCGAAGCACATGTATAGGTGATAGCTGCACCACAACTCCACCATAGACTCACAAGGTCTAATTACAATAACAATTAAGTAGTCAACCAGTCATTTAGCATTTCAAAATCAAGCATATGCAACAAATAACAGATTAACATGAGCATATACATGGAATTAGGAAAATAACCCCAGTTACCTCAATGAAGCTAATTATTCTGCCTTTAGCTACCATAAATCAAGCCTATAACAAGTATAATTATCATTATTTCTAGCAACAAATCAGATACCCAAAGACTTGAACTACTAATAACTACTTAGAGGTTACTCATCTAATTATCAATAGATTTGAATTTCAGGTTCCAACTTTCCCACACCAGAAATCGCCATAGTTCACTCTAATTTTTGGGTAATTTCACATGAAACCAAAGCCCATGTCATAGGTTAACTATAGGGGTCTTATACTAATAGAAAATGCATCAAAATGGGAAGAAGATACTCACTTAACAACACCCATAGCCTCAACCTCTGAAAATCCACCATGAAAGCACCAAACAATAAGTTTCAATTTTGGGTGGAAGATAAAAAGCTCCAAATAAAAGACCAATTAGGCTAAATCGACGAGGAAGAAGAGAGTATTAAGTTATATAAAGGTTACCTTAGCTAAATCTTGCTCTAAATGGGAGAAATAGAGCCAAAATAGTGATGGAAACCCTAGCCTCTCCTCAAGGTGCGAAAATAGGTTTTTCCTTCTACAGAACCAAGTGTTTTGCTCTTCCAAATGGGTGTGGCTGTTGAACCTTTAGGGTTTTTAATGAGAAATGAGCTGACCTATCAACCCACGGTCCAATTAGGCTCATTTCTAGTGGTTGGGTTATGGTTTAATGAATGGGCTGCAGAAAATTTAGAGCTAAAAATGGAATGCGCTGACCCAATGGCCCAATTCCTTGTAGGTTTAGATTTTTATGCTTATTGGGTTTTATTTCATAAGTTGGGCTACAGCATTTTGATAGAGTTAAGCTAAGTACCAAGAGTCAATCTAATTTTGGTCTGCATAATGTACGTTGGGCTAACTCCTATAAATTGGGTCTTAGGCCCCTATTTTACTAAATCAGATTAGGCCATTACTAGGTAATCTCTCTTGGCCCAAGTCTCATGATAAGGAGTTAGGCTTGTATCTACAATCATTGGGCCTCTATAAATCCTTATCTATGGCTTACTAAAATTAATTTTGGGCCCAAATTAAGCTTTAACCCAATTGAAATCTTAAACTTATATTAATAACTTATTTCTCTATAAATTTCCATTCATATAGCTTACCTAATTATTCTATAATAATTATTCTTAATTAGTCTAAATACATCATTAACATCTTAATTAATTTTGAGGTGTTATATTCTTTCCTCTTTTTAGAAATTTTGTCCTCAAAATTAGTCATAACTTGCTCAATTGATGTTGGACAATTCTTCCTCGTAACCTCCTCCTTGATAACTTAGATAGTCTTACCAGAGACTAGTCCCTTCTTACTACTTTCCTGGAGAAGGTGTTCTTATCATGTTACTACTTCACTTGATAACCACAATTCTATTCCCTTTAGTCTACTTACGTCAAATAACATTCCAATCTAAGCATGTCGTATTCTTTTTGTATCTGTAGCTAAGTAGATCCAGACCAAGCTACACTTGATCATCTTATAGCAAGCTCTAGACATCTAGCTTAAATAAATCCTAATTTTCTCTCCTTTCATAGCTTTTTGTTTAGTTATTCATGCTAACTCTCTTTCCTTCTTAACTCTCAATCCATTTAAGAGATAACTCCTAGATACTTTAGCTTAACTCTCCCCAATAGTTGATACTAAGAATTACAAGGAATTTCACTTAGTCATTCGTTTTAGTATTTATTCCACTAATAGTAACATAGGTAAGTGACCTTATTTCATAATGAAGTTCCATTTGTCCTTCACTTAGATTACCCCCACATTTCTTTAGTCTAACCTTCTTAACCAAAGTGGGTTTCACCTCTTATAGGTTCATCTAGTTTAAGTTTTCAAGTCCTACATTCAATTATCTTATAAATTATTACATACATTATCCTCATTTATTGTCCATTAGTAGACGGTTCATTATTTCCATTAGACGTATAGAATTTCTCTTTCATTTTCAATTAGTGCCTAAGATTCCTTCTTATTTGTCGAGATTCCGAAGGGTTAAAACTAATATAAAATCCAATCTCACAACTAATCTCTTGAAGGCACCGAAACACTTTAGGTTCACCTTCCCCATAATAGGAATCAAACATGATCTTTCAAGTGAAAATAAATATGATATTTCAAGTCTAGATTATATTTTCTAATAAGAGCTAATCTCAAGGGTGAGAATACCTTGTCTAGAGCATCGAGGTAATCCTTTAGGACTTAGGAATGCATTTCTTTAAATCTTACAAGTCATAATTTTAGCGAGTAGTTTATTAGATAACATAACTTCCATCGCTTGCCCACAACATTAAGAATTTTTGGCTTCTGATGATGGTTCATTATAGACAACCTGATCACTCCCTCTGGGGTAACCAACATAGGAAAATCCTTAATAGACCTCTTCCCTTTCTCTCTTTTTTTCTTGGGCACTTGCAAAGGCATTACTACAATTACATACATATGACTCTAAAAATTACCATGATCAATAGATCCCAATGTCTCTTTTTAATTCTCAATTACTACAAGCTTTAGTAGTTAACTTAATGGCATCTGCACTTGTTTGAAATCAATTGGACATCTCCTTAGTTTTTATGTCATTATATAGTCCCAAAGGACTGCGCCTTCATATCTTCTACCCCCAACTAAGATATTTTCATACAAGTATAGTTATTCTTCGACTAGCAAACTTTTTACCCTTTTTTTTTTAAATATTCTCTAGTTTGGAAATTTATAATAATTCCCCAAAGAGTAATGAAATAATATTTTGTCAACAAGGTTTAAGATCCTATCAACAAAATCTTATATTCATTAATGTAAAATCAGAGCCTTGTCAATAAAGTTCTCTAACAGGAAGTACAAGGGTTTTGACCATATATTATAGCATATAATATGAGATGGTATGACAGTTTCTGTCCTTACACAATGGCCTATGCCAACCCCAATTAACTCTTTCTCTCCCCTAAAAGTTTTTAGTTTTCAATTTCATGCCTGACTATTGGGAGTTAAATTAACATAATAAGGAGACTCAATGAGTCTTTTCATTATTAAACATTCCTTAATTATCAATAGATCAAGTAGAGATTCCTAGTGAGAGAACTCAAGTATCATTTACCACTAATGTTTCACCCTTCCTCGGCAATTATTATACTAAAGTTTTATTGTAATAACATAAGTTAATTGCATTACTGCCACCTCTCATTCATTTCCCCCAAGTTATTATCCTAGATTAAGGAGTTCTCTTTTAAAATTAGGGAGCTTTTCTACCACAGCAATCATTAGTCTATCTTGAATTCCCAATGTTATCTCTACTCCCTTAATCATGCCACACGTGATACATAACAATAAGATTACTAATGGTGGAATCAGACTTTGCCTTCAATATTAGCAGGCAATGCTTTTTTATGGCCATACACATGCTCATCATCCCGTGATGACTATATCTCAACCACTTGTACTCACACAGGTATAATTTTATTCTCTTTTTAGGTGGGTCCTTACCATAACGATCTCCTCTTTACCTTTTAGGAAGAAAGTCAATTTAGTTTAGTTTGATGCCAATTTGGTGGTCGAAATTCATCAAATCATATGATAAGTGATATGCCCCGCATGCCTTTAGGACCAAAGTGTCGATGAATGAGTACATCCCACGTGCCTCTAGCACCAGAGTGCTATAGAATCTTACCTTACACTCTCCGAGTGTATCATGCATGTAAAGTGCCTCTAACCACCACCCAAATGCATGTCAACATATAGCATAAGTAAACTAAATTACGTAAGAGACAACATGCACAAGCATCCCATGCCGGTGCACCTTACCCTTTTCACACTAAGGGATCATCTTTCCCCTTATCATAATCTCCCTCTTTTACTATAGTACACTAAAGGAGGAGCCTCAAAGCTCTCAAGATTCCTTCTAAAACATCATCTCCCTTAATCTCTTATTTTAAAGTCACCATCCCCTATTTAAAAATAGATTCAACAATCCTAAGGGTTTCTTGCCCTCCTTTCTTATCATCATTTACTAAAAATAGCTTACTCACTCCAATAGTTTGAATAAAACTATTTGAAAATGTTCTTGAGCTCTTATCGCCCTGATTCATTAGGCCTAAAATTGCAGTAGCTAGGATCGAATAATTGCATTCTTTATTAACCGAATCAAGCAAGTGGGTTAGGACCTCTGTACCTATAAAGCTTCAACTTTAGGGACCTTTTAAAGTCTACATAATTCTAACTCGTTATGATTTACATCACTTCATATATTTAATCAATCATACTTATTTATTACACACTGGCCCCTAAACTTCCATTGTCAATTTTCTAATCATAAGTAAGGTTTACATCTTACCCTTCTGTAAGGTTTTTATAGCTAGTTAGGTATTTTACTCAGTTTTGTTGCCTTCTAAGTTCTCAACATCACTCTAGATAGCCTTTGAAAAGTTTAGAATTTTGTTTAGGTAAAGAAGTGCTACTCTTGTTAGGATTAGTTGACTACTTTGATAGGCTAGTTAACTGGTCTGTCACACTTAATTGACTTGCTTAATAAATAGCAGTCAACTGGTCATAAATGCTATTAGTAGCTTTGTTCATCATCCTCATCAGTTACCTGATCTCATTTATTCAGTCAACTGGTACCTCACAGTAAGTTACTGGTGTATCTATTGCGTAGCCAGTTGGCAACAAGCCTCAACCAGTTGTTTATCTAGACTAAGACCAGTAACCTAATTTCTGAAGAAAAGAAGGGTAAAATTCTAGTCTTTTCATTAGCATTAACAACCTCAAGTCTCAAATAGTATTACTAAAGTGTTATAAGGTAGAATCTCACTACACTCTATTATTCTTCAAGTTATACTTATTGTGATAGGTGATATTCTAAATAAATTTCGAGAAATAGTCATTTTAATCAAGCATTACAAGCTTCATATCATTATCGCTCTATATTTCCTTCTAGAACATAAAGCATGACAGCTATATATTCATATAATTATCTATTCTTATAAGCTAATACTATGCCTAATATGCATCATGATTGCCAAGCTTCTAACCATAATATTTAAATTAGAATGATTTTCCCAAACCGTTATTCTGATACCAACTGTAATGATCATAACTTCAAATTATAGTAATTAAGGTTAACGATGTAATTAATAATCATAAATCAAAGTTTGAAGTCATTACGATTAATTACATTGGGAAAAAGTGAGGAAATTTGAAACCTTAATGTTGTTAGGATCACTAGCTAGACAACTACAATTATTCAAATATGCAAGTGAATTTAATTATCAATAAGGAGCCTTTGATTCTCCCATCCATCAATTCCAACTCATAAAATCCTCCTACAAGTGTTTCTAAATCATTCCTTAGCATTACCTTAAGAGAAACTAAGTTTCTAGGTGATTATGAGAAATAGAGCACTTTCACTGTGGCTAAATTCCCATATGCCGTGGCCAAATATCCCTTTCGCTGCAGCTAAATACCCTCTGGAACACCCTCAAATCTACCTTTAAGACTTAGTCGCATCTAACCTCACTGTTCACCCCGACCAATTGCTCTCTGTTTTCTTCTCTAGTAGTTTCACCATATTTAGCCGCAGCCAATTCCCTTTTGTTACCATTTGGCCGAGGCCAATTCCTTACTATTCCTATAACTCCCCAAATTTCATCTCATGCTCTCCCATTTCCCTCTAGCAACACTCTTGGCAACTTTAATTTAGTTTGTGAAGATTTAGTGTCTTTCTTTTACCTAAACTACCTAACACATCTATCATTACCCATTCAAAACCCAAATATGGATCCTTAACCCTCTGGCCACCATAAACCAGTGAGTTCATAGATCAATGACAACAAATATATTCTGATCACAAGGTGCATAGGGTCAATGCTTAATGTTCATATAAGATCAAATCACTTATCTATTGTTAACCAATTACAATCATAATGTTCAATCCCATGATAATTAAATTACATATACTGTCTCTATACTTAGCAACTCATGATGCAATGCAGCAATGATACAAAACTAGCAATCTAGTTATAATATAATTTGACAAGGCTCCCAAACCTATGTGCTACCAAATCATTTAATAAGCTTTCATTAATTTTCTCATTGCCAATAAGAGGTCCAGTCCCTGAAAATGTTAGCCCACAACGGGGTGAGATATACAATCTTAGTAACAAAAGGAAATTTCCATATATATGTACAATTCAATCAATCCCATATAATTTCATGTCATCAATACCAGAATCATTAATTCAATTCGCAAATGAACTAGTTGAACTACCAATAACTATTGTCCCATACCAGCAATCATACACAACATATTAATAGCCAATAACATCGAGAGAGGTTCGTCCACGGCACCTACTCCATAATGAGCATAACCAAGGCTCAGTGTATCTGGGGTTTGATCACAACCCGATACTCGATCAAAGCATATGCATGGGTGGTAGCCATACCATAGCTCTACTATGGACTCGTAAAGTCCAATTACAATAACAATTAAGTAGTCAACCAATCATTTAGTATTTCAAAATCAAGTATGTGTAAGAAATAGCAGATTAATATGAGCATATACATGGAATTAGGAAAATAACCCCAGTTACCTCAATAAAGCCAATTACTCTGCCTTTAGCTACCATAAAAATCCAAATGCATATCAAGCCTATAACAAGTATAATTATCGTCATTTCTAGCAACAAATCAAATACCCAAAGACTTGAACTACTAATGACTACTTAGAGATTACTCACTTAATTACTAATAGATTTTAATTTTGGGTTCCCTCAAACTAATAGAAAATGCATCAAAATGGAAAGAAGATACTTACTTAATAAATCCCATAGCCTCAACCTCTGAAAATCCACCATAGAAGCACCAAACAACAAGTTTCAATTTTGGGTGGAAGATAAAAAGCTTCAAATAAAAGACCAATTGAGCTCAATCGAAGAGGAAGAAGAGAGTATTAAGTTATATGAAGGTTACCTTAACTGAATCTTGCTCTAAGTGGGAGAAAGAGAGCCAAAATAGTGATGGAAACCCTAGCCTCTCCTCAAGATGCGAAAATAGGTTTTCCTTTTTACAGAACCAAGTGTTTTGCTCTTCTAAATGGGTGTGATTGCTGAACTTTTAGGGTTTTTAATGAGAAATGAGCTGACCCATCAGCCCAAGGTCCAATTGGGCTCATTTCTAGTGGTTGGGCTATGGTTTACTGAATGGGCTGCAGAAAATTTAGAGTTAAAAGTGGGATGTGCTAACCTAATGGCCCAATTCCTTATGAGTGTAGATTTTTATACTTGTTGGGCCTTATCTCATAAGTTGGGTTGCAGCATTTTGATAGAGTTAGGCTAAGTTCCAAGAGTTAATCTAATTTGGATTTGCATAATGTGCATTGGGCTAACTCCTATAAATTGGGTCTTAGGCCCTTATTTTACTAGATCAGATTAGGCCATTGCTAGGTAATCTCTCTTGGCCCAAGTCTCATGGTAAGGAGTTGGGCTTGCACCTAAAATTATTAGGCGTCTATAAATCCTTATCTATAGCTTACTAAAATTAATTTTGGGCCCAAATTAAGCTTTAACCCAATTGAAATTTTAAACCTATATTAATAACTTATTTCTCTATAAATTTTCATTCATATAGCTTACCTAATTATTCTTAATTAGTCTAAATACATCATTAATATCTTAATTAATTTGGGGTGTTACAAAAGACTCAAGAAGAATGAGGCTTAGTCAAAAGTCCCTTGAAAATGGGTAAGAAAAATCCAAAAGTTCCAAGAAAAATGGGTAAGGGTAAACCAATGCTCTTGAAAGCTTATATATGTTATGTATAAGTTTCTTGAATATGAAAAATGTTATATATATGTTCACTAGTAGCTACAAAGCCTTGCATGTATTCTTTGACATGTATATCCATCTATTATATATGTTTGAAAGAGTTAACAACTACTAAGATTCTTTGAATCTAACTCTTCTCCCTCCATATGCTTATTCATGTTTAGGTAACCTAAAAGACCAAAGAAAAGAAGGCCAACAATCTTAGGAAGCAAGACCTTGTCAATAGAGTAGCTAAATAAGCATTTTGAAGACATATTAATATCAAATGATGTAACCATGTGTTGTATATGTATTGTAGACTATTGAACTTGTTCAAAAGTATGCAAAAATGTTATATGTATGTACTTTGGGACCATATAGATGAGTATGTAGAGTTTTCCCACCTTTATGTGAAAGCATAAATTTGTGATGCATGTGTATTTAGACCTTTTAGGTAGTCTTTATATGTCATTTTTATCCATTGGAACATGCCAAAGTGCTTGTGGTTAGAGTAGGAGAGTAATTAGTTTCAATTTGACCCTATTGAGTGCCTAAAAGTCCTATTTTTGCACCCTATATCCTATACTGACCAAATGGATGAATTTTCCTATAAAATTTTGCATGAATATAGGTTTTATCTAGAGCTTTTTATTGAGTTAAGAACCATATTATTTGGAACTCTAGAGAATAAATTATGAATTTCCAATATTGAAAAAAATTTTAGATTTGGTATGTATACTATTCATACAATTAGTCTCTTTTCTTATGTCATCTAAGGGTTAAATGATATCCAATGTTCATAAAATTTTACAGCATAAACTAAACATGATAAGCTTTTTATAGCATTTGAGAGCACCTTATTTGGATTTATATTGAGAGAGATATGAATTTTTAAAATTGGGGGTCAGTACTAGTAATGTAGGCAAACCTCTAGTACTGTTCAATTGATTTTCACGAGTTAGGTGCCATTTTTTTAAGATCGAATATTTTTAGTCGAAAGTAGATATCCACAACTTTCTAGAATGGTATGGTTTACTGGGTTTTGATTTTTTTAGAAATAGTTATGAATTTTTTAAATTTATATTAGAAACCTACGATAGTAAACTTAGGCAGCTGGACCTTTGGTGCTATTCTATTATCATTCATGGTTCAGTTGATATTTTTCTAGTCTAAAATGATTTTTAACCTATGGTTGACATTTAGGGCTTCTAAGCAGTGATCATTTGCTTGATTTTTACTTTTTTAGAATTAATTATAAATTTTCAAAATTTATGTCAATAGCTTGTCCCTCGAACCTGAGGCAAGCAAATCTATTTTGAGGAAAATGGCTTCAAACCTGAGATTTGCATGATGAATTATGGTGTTCTTTATGTGATTAAGTATATTATGAATAGAAGAAAGAGTTGATAAACTCATATGGCCTATTTGACCAAGTTTGAGCTCACTTGGCTTAAGAGAAAATATGCAAACCTATGGTGTGATGTGTGTTGTGATGTGATTTTGTGGAATATGGCTTGTAGCTAATTTTTGAGCTTCCAATTGTGTCATTTACAGTTAAACAAATGTGTTAAGGATGGTTATTACATTTAGCAAGCTTATATGATTTATTTGGCTATTAATGAGTTATTTTAGCATTTCGTTTTGATTATTCCTGCTACTAAAAGCTTGAAATTCATGAAAATAACTCTCTAAGCCATTTGTGACGTAATATAGAAGATGCCTTGATATGGTATTACACAAGAGGGAGAGCTAAGGGAGGAAGAAGAAGTCTTGAAAAGGTAAGAAAATACATATTTTTTTACTCCCTTTCTTTCTCTAGGCTTCTTCTACTCCTTCTCCTATCTTATTCTATAGTCTTAATACCTTGATTGTTCTTGTTTGATGACTAAATTAGTGGAGAGAAGAGAGGATTTAGAAGTGCTCTTAGTACCATAAGGAAGCATCTTTGAAAAGCTTGTCAATAAGGTATGTAACTTAAAGTATAATTGCTTCTTCTTGATTTCTTCTTCCTTCATAGTTTAAGTCAGAGTAAGGAGAGTATGTTAGGGACTTAATTTTAATCTAAACTTGATAAGAGATGTGGTCTTGAGGCAAGAGGAACCACATGGAGCAATTACAACTCAAAATGAATCATTAGATAGCAAGTTGCCATAACTAGGGATTTAGTTGCACCTTGGCAAACATAAAGCTTTCTAATGGTAATTTAAGATGTCTAAGAGTATAAATGAGTTCTCAAGATATCTAGGAAGCTCTATGGATGCCTATTTCCCTAGGAAAATGAAGAAAACTCCATAGGTATAAGTATGTGTATGTGTGTGTATTTTCACCATGAAGGGAAGAACACACCTAGAAAGAGTTTTTTTTTATTCCAAGGTTTAAAGTGGTCTATATATGAATTATAGATAACAAAGAAACCATTAGTTTGAATTTAAAAAAAATCATATTTTGGAAGTTAAAAATTTTAGGTTCCATTGTGCATAAAGGGGCAAATTGATACTAAATTCCTTGGATTGAATGTGATATGAATCTAATGAGTTTGAATGGAATCATGTCCCCTAGATTGAGTGAGAAATTAGAGCCAAGATCTTGAATTTCATGAGTTGCTTCATTATGCCTTGAATGGAACTATAGTGGTGTCATAAGTTAGATATAGCTTGTGTAGTGTTTATGTAAGGTTAGAGATGGTTCCAATAATTGAATTATGTTTTATTTAATGTGTCTAAGCCAAGTGAATCAAGTCCCTCCTAGGTGTGGGTGTGAGGTTGAGCCAAGGAAGTGAGAAAGCAAGAAAGAATATTGTTTTCTTGTTCCAAGGTAGCTTTCCATTTTTTTTTTTACATGCATTTCTTGGTCATATGATTGTCATTGAATGCTTGTGTGAATATTTGCATCATAAGACATGCCATTTGATATTGTCTTATTGCTATGGTACTATTATACTTCTTGATTTGCTTTTGTAATATGAATTGCTCTTTATGGGTAAGGTTGTGCCAAAAATCCCTTGAAATGGGTGAGGTAAAACCAAAAGTCCTTAGGAATAGGAAAAACAAGGCCAAAAGTCTCAAAGATGAGTGAGACTAAGTTAAAAGTCCCTAGATAAAGGATGAGGCTAATCCAAAAGTCCTAAAAATGGGGTGATATTAGACCAAAAGTCCCTAGAGCTTGTTCTTAGCTTTGACATGTTTATCTGGCATGGAAATTATGAATTGAATGGTTCTTGAAAGTATTTATGGCATGCTTGTATTCTTTGATATGATTATATGCCGTATTTTCTTACTTGAAAAGGTGTTTGAGCTATTAAGATTTTTTGAATCTCACCCCTTCCCTCTTTCATGTCACTATGTTTATGTGGAGCCCAAGAAGGCAAAAATAAGATCAAAGGAGCATAAGAAGCTATCTTTTGATAATAGCTTGCTTTTAGTTTGTATGTATGAGTGATTTTTCAGTTTTAAATACTTGAGCACTTGTAAAAGTATACAAATGTAGTGTATAGAACAAATTTGGAGCCATATATGTGAAATTGTATGATTTTGGCATTTGAAAGCCTATTCTTGAATGTGTATTTATGCATATGGGATAGTGAATTTTAGGTTCATAATAATTTAAACCATTTGAAATGCTTATATATGTTGTGTTTATGCTATGGGATGTACTAAAATGGTCATGGAAGTGATAGAAGACCATTTGGCACATTTTTTACCCAAATTGGCACCAAAAAGTGCCATATTCATGAGCTAAATGAAAATCTAGTCAAATGAACTAGTCTTAGCATGAAATGTGGCATAATATGGGTCTCATATAGAGCTTTTCACAAAGTTAAAGAGTACTCAATTTAGAACTCTAGAGAATTTATTATGATTTTTTAAAGTTGAAAAAATTCTATAGAAATGGTAACAACACTATTTATATGGTCAAATTCTTCCTCTATGTCATCTAAGAGCCAAATGATATCCAATGGTCATGAAATTTTAAGCTTAAACTAGATATAATAAGTTTTCTATAACACTTGAGAGCACCCCATTTAGAGGTCTGTAAAAGGAGAACAAAATTTTTAAAGTTGCATAATAGTACTAGTAATGTAGCTCAACCTTTAGTACTATTCCATTAATTTTCATAGGTTAAACACCATTTTCTTAATATGAATTTTTATTTATCATTAGTAGACATCTAGAGCTTTCCAAAATGGTATAGTTTGCTTAATTTTGATTTTTCTAGAATTAATTATGAATTTTCAAAATTCATAATAAAAAATATGGAATGGCAACCTGAGACAAACAATTTTGTTTTGAGGAAAATGGTTTCAAACCCGCAAAATGCATGATGAATTATGATAGTTTTGATATGCTAAGTACAATGAATAGAAGAAAGTGTTGCTAAAGCCATATGGCCTATTTGACCAAAATTTAAACTCACTTGGCTTAGGGAAAATTATGGGAAACTATAGTATAATGGATATTGTGATATGATTTTGTGGAATATGGCTTGTAACCAAATTGTGAGCTTCCAATTGGGTTATTTATGGTTGAACAAGTGTATTAGGAATGAATATTAAATTTGACAAGCTTAAATGATTCATTTGACTATTAATGAATTATTTTAACTTTATGTGTCAGTTGTTTCCGCTACTACGAGTGGCAAATTGATTAAAATGGCATTTTAATGCTACTTATGATATATTTTGGATGATATCTTGATATAGGGTTACATAGATCATTAAAATATTTAGATGATAGGAACGGATACAATGACAATGAATAACATATAAATACATCATCAAAATAGTATCTCATATTCTAACTTAAGACCACCTATATTTTTAGAATTTAGACATCCAGCCTGCAACATTTAGTTTTGCATCCATCCTAACAGTTGCTATTCCATGACCACTTTGTAACAACCCTAACTCTTAATCATAGTGATTAATTTTAATCATATGGTTAATGATCATAAATCAAGGTTTAATGTTAGTACAAATAGCTATCTAGGTAAAATAATGAGAAAATTTGAACTTTATTATCATTGAGAATTATTAATCAAAGAACAACACAAGTTAAGCCTACAAGTAATTGAAGTTATCAAACAAAACCTTTAATTCATTTTATCACTGATTCCATATTCACAAAATCCTCTTATAATTGCTCCCAAGTTATTACATATCATTAATCTCAAGAAAATTAAGTTTTAAAGGCTAAAAATAGGAGTTTAGTGTTTTACACCACGACTTAAATATTCTTAACGCAGCTAAGTAGGCTATTGAGACTTGAAAACTACGTTTATGGACTTACGTTGTAACTTGGTATGCCCACATCACAACCTGAGTGGTTATTGGAGCTTAAAACCAAAAATTTAGGTTCCACATCACGGCAAAGTTTCCTTTGGGCACTAATGTTCAAAATTCCTCAATTTAAGCCGCGACAAACTATCCTTGTGCTGCAATGAGGTTCCTCTTTGAAATCCTCCCCCTCTATTTCCCTCGAGTTACATTGTGGCTAAGAATCCTATGCCACAATAAAGCTCAATTCTATTACCCTCTAAGTGAATTTCTTATTTTGCGCTGTAGTACTCCTAGCCTTTGACTAACTTTTGGCTGTGACTTAAATAGTTTTGGCCACAACTTTACCCTATTTTAGACCCAAAGTCTCTAAATTTCATCCCATACAATCTAGCTCTCCCTTTAATAACATTCTATGGTTATTCTACCTTAATTTATAAGGTTTTGATGGCATCTAACTACCTAAATTATTCAGCATACCTATCATAACTACTTAGAGACTTAAGTGTTGATTTCTAACCTATTTATCCACTATACATTAGCAACATATGTATATTAACAACAAGGAGTGCAAAAATTATTGATGACATCATTCAAAATGTGTATTCCAATACTAATCTAAGATCATCAGTTATGGTGTTGCAAAAATGTACTCTCAAGTGACAAGTCATATTTATACATTAGAAAGGTTCTATATTGGATTATAATTAAATACATACATCATATAGCTACTAATGTAAGGTCTATTCTCCTATTAATTACACCTTGATCATAAAATACAAAATACCTACCCTTGGCAATATGGTTACATGATGATACTATACAAAAAAACTACAAAAATTAGCATCTACTCTAAGTTAGGTTAGCCTAAGTGAAGGGTTTTACACATGATCTCAACTTATGGATGTTCATCCACTTGCTTCCTTTTATCCTTACTTGAGGAGCTTTCACTTAAAACTATTAACATATTACATAGATAAGAGGTGAATCTCAATAACTAAGAGGAAAATTCCATTCATATGTACCAAATCAACATATACGCATTTTGAGCAAGTAAACATGAAAAGCATCCATCATATCAACAAATGAAATGATTGAGCTACTAGTAACTATTATTCCATACTAGCAATTACATGTAACATGTTAAAGGCCAATAACATTGAAAGAGGCTCATCCATGGCACTAACTCCTTAACGAGCATAACTTGGGTTTAGTGCATATAAGAGTCTAATAACAATTGGGTATTTGATCGAGGCATGATACACAGGTGGCAGCCATACCATAGCTCTACCATAAACTCACACACAGTCCAAATATAATAATTTAGATAGCTAACTAATCATTTAGCATTTAAAATCATTCATATGTAGTAGATATAAGATTAAAGTGGACATATGCAAGGAATTAAAATTAGCCCCGGTTACCTTACTTAATTGATTCAAGTTCTAAAGCCCAAGATAAATTTTCACAATCTAGAGATCCTAAGTCAAATCAAGCATATTCTTAGGTGCTAATTGCAACATATATAAGATATTATAACACCCAAGCATTATAAGGTACCTAGAGAATATTTACCCAACTACTAAGAGGCTCTAAGTTCATATTTGGTTTTCTTCATACTAGAAACTTCAAAATACCACTCAAATTTCTAGGTAAATTCACATAAAATTAAAACTTATATCATGAGCTAGCTATAGGGGTCTTTATCCAGCAAAACACATCAAAATAAGGAAAGGATACTTATCTTACAACCCTCATAACCTTAACCTTCGAAAATCCACTATGAAAGCACCAAACAATAAATTTTAGACTTAGGTATAAGGTGAATACTTTAAATGAAAAACTAATTAGGATAGATTGAAGAGGAACAAGAGAGGATTAAGTTTCATATAGATTACCTTGACTGAATCTTGCTCTAAAAAGGAGAAATAGAGCTAAAATGTTGATGGAAACTTTAGCCTCTCTTAGACCTTTGAATTTTCTCATGAGACACTTGCATTTTCTGTAGAATGGGGGGGGGGGAAGGCTAAAGAGAATTTAAGGTTTTAGATGGATTTAGGCTGAAATAAGGGCCAAAAATCCAAGTAGGTTTAAAACTTGGTTTTTGAGTTAAGCTATATGGGTTCATTAAATTAGGTTTGTACAAAATTATGGTTAGACCTCTAAGAAATAGAATTAGACCTCCCTATGGCTAAGATTGAGCTTTTATATTCAGTTCATAACATAATTAAGTTGATCATAAGGCCCAAATTAAATGTCTATCTCCTCAATTAATTTCATTAATTAAACTCATAAGCATAATTAATATGTCTTCACTTAACAATAACATAATAAACGATTATTACCTCAAAATGTCTAGAGTGAATCTATTTCTTTAGAAATCCTTATTTTTCTGAATCTTCCCTAATCTCCCATGTTAATCTCCTAATTCATTATAATTATTCTTAATTAATTTCGGGGTATTATGTGACACCTTAATCTCCTTTCACTACCTAGCCTCTCCATAGGCTCGGTTCCATATGATTTCCCAAGAGTCACTACTCTCCCGTGGCATTTACATGCTATGAAATGGGGTTTCATATACTCATTATCTGCCCCGTGGGTCCCGTGAACCCATCTCATGCACCCTTAACTCAAACTCCATACATACGACTCATACATAGCATAAATCAACCCATAAGCCACGGGTATAGAGCCAAAACCAGTAAAATTTGCAGTTCCACACTTGGGCCCAAAAGTCATATTTTGGCTCTAAGTTTGGAAAATCATAATTAATTGTAGAAAAATGGGAATGCAGCAAACTTTATCTTTCTAGAAAGCTCAATGTGTCAAATTTACACTAAAAATTATTCCCAACCACAAACACATCGTTTGGACCATGTTTGACATCGAAAATGGGAGGAAGGTCCAGCTGTCACTGTTTCTGGTGCAGCTTGCTGTCATGATTTTCGGAAATTCATAACTAAATCCACAAAAATCCAATCTGGGCACATTATACCAATTCGGAAAGATACGGATGTCTACTAGAGGAGAAAAATAAGTTCAGATCAGTTCAGTAGCTCTTGCACCCCGAAAACCGATGGAACAGTGATGGGGGTCAGATAAGCTCACTGATGCTGATACAGAACTTCAGTCAGTTCAATCTCTCTCTACAGACCTCCGATTTGGGTGATTCTAGTTCCTACAAGTCACTTTCGTTTTCTAGTTTATGTGTATAAAATTTCACCACATTTGGAATCCATTTGGTCTAAAAGTGCCACAGATTTCATTTCTGCCCTATGAAACAGTAACATGACCAATTCATTAAATTCTCCCAAATTCAACAATTCTCCAAATATTCTATAATCCTCCGAATATTACCCACTTTAGTTTCTCAAGAAGCTTTCTACAAACTCTAGAGGCATGCCAAATTTCATGGCAAACGGAGCTCATCCGGTCATACTTTAACGGAGCTCACAAAAATACCAGTTTTGGCACCCCATAGGTCCAAAACGGGTCCAAATAGCCTCTCTCACATTCTCACTCCACATGGACAAGTTCAAAAGCATAAAACTAGTATATCTAACATGTTCATATGCTCCAAATCATCATACATTCAAATCTCACTATGCTATGGCCAAATTTACACAATATCATTCATGCATCAAAGGGGTAAAAACCCACATTTCCATTACTTTGGCTATAAACATAGGTCATACAATATCCTTTCATACTTCCACACGTGTTACAAACTTTACATCTCAAAAATAGTGGGCACATCTTCATTTGGCACCACTTTACATCATATTTACAACAAAATATCACAATAAAACTAACATTTTCCTATACATGCTCCTAGGCTCCTTGGTGTGTGCTCGGTTCTCCTTGAGCTCCACCTAGCATATTAGTTGGGAGGGGAAAGGGGTGAGATTCGGAGAATCTCAGTAGCTCATACACTCAATCCAGCAAGCAATCAAGGCATATAACAAGTCAAAGCATGTGAATAAACACTCAGCCATTCTCAATCAACCAACACACCATGTACATGCTATGGAATCACAACAATGCCAAAAATGAGCTCCAAGGACTTTTGGTCTAGCCTCACCCGAGTCTAGGGACTTTTGGATGGCCTCACCCGAGTTTAAGGACTTTTGACTTGGCCTCACTCGTTGGAGACTTTTGGCCTTGTCTCACCTATCTCAAGGGGCTTTCGGCTTCACCTCACCCATCTCATGGGACTTTCGGCACTACCTCACCCGAGCAATCTCACATTTCAACATACAAGCATATTGGCATTCAATGCATCAAAGCAATAACATATGGCATATTCCATACAACAAGCATATACATCATACAATGACTATCATATCCAAGAAAGCAACAAGAAAGAGTGAAAGAGAGAGCTACCTTTGGAGCCAAAGCTAACACTAGCTTTTCCTTTCAATGTCTCCTCTCCCTCCTTAGGTCCACAATCACACCTTGTTGGAGGTGTTTCTCTTGAGCCTAGACACACAAAAGTATGCAATTACTCTCTTACCCTATAATCCTTCAAATCAATTCTCCTATATACCATAACCTAGAGTTCTCTCTCTCTAGAATGCCATTAACCCCTCTCTCTCTCTCAAGCTCCCATGGTAGTGGAAAACCACATTTTCAAAGAAAACACAATGATTCAAAAGCGTTTTCCACTTTCCCTCTTCTGACCCATACCCAAAAATCGTCCATTTTGCAAACAAAACCGTAGGAAAAGAGGGCAAAGGGAGGGGATCAGAAATCTGAAGAGAAATGGGAGAAGTAACCTTACCTTTCCCTTAATCTTCCTCCTTCTCTTGATCTCTCACACTCTCCTCGCCTCTTTCTCTTTTTGGGTCGAAGCTTAGGGCAGATATGAGAGAAGAAATGAGTTTGGGCGTTTAATGAAGTCTGATTCTCGCTATTTACTCTCTTCCGGACCGACTCTCGCTACGGCGAAAACTAACCTTCGCTATAGCGAGCTCGTGTAATCTGGCTTCGCTATGGCGAGATGTAACCTTTGCTACGGCGAGCTCGTGCCAGTTCCCTTCGCTATGGCGAGATTTACCACTCGCTATGGCGAAATCGCATCAGTTCCAGACTTCACTCTCGCTATGGCGCCGCTACAGCGGGCAACTCCCTGGTTTTAGTATGGGCTGTTGCCAGCACTCGCTATAGCTAGAATCGCCTTCGCTATGGCGAACTAGCTCTCTCGCTGTAGCGAGACCGTTTCTCGCTGTTGCGAGAAGACTTGGCAGAAATTCTGGATTCCGAAAATTTCCAGATTTCATTTCCTTTCTTTTCTCTTTTCTTTTCTTTTTCCCGGTCGTTACATATTACACACTACCTCTTAACCTATTTTGAAAAAAAACATAAGATTTAATAAATACTCTATCTATAGGTTTAGCAAATTGTCTTTTGAACATTTTTATCCTCTTATTTGACCATTACCTCCATGTATGACCTATATAATGATCCCAATTAAAGGGTGACAAGTTTGTTGTACAACCCTCAAAATAAAACTAGGTTGATCTAAATATATAGCTAGTGGCACAATCTAGGTCATCTCCCTTGGAAATAGAATTCAATTCCTAATTGGGTTTTCTAAGTGTTAAAGGATCCTAAAAGCTATCTAAATTGGGAGGTTTTTAATTGAATTAAACTAACGTAAAACTAAATTGAAATAAAATTCGTAATTTCTACCTAATTATGCGAATTATCGTGATAATGGGCTTGTGACTAGCTTAGGATTTATCCCTTGGTATCTACTATCCTTATCCTAATTCAATTGTGATTAATTCTGGTCTAAGAGTTCCTAATTGTGTTTATTAGCAAATGATCTTGAATAACCATTCAAGATTCAAGAGACCAGCAATATAATGTTAATTGAGACCTCAACTTCCATTAAATTACTAATTCTTGTCTTTAAGATCAATGAACACCTAATTTGATTAATTAACTGATTAATTAGCCTCTGATTCATCATTCAAAAATATTTAATTAACCAACTAAACACCAAAGAATTCTTAAATAGACAATTAAGCATATAATCTCACTCATGCATTTCATCGAACACCTTCGTGGCATACATGGGAAATTAAAGAGAATAATGAAAAATCAGATTCAAATCCAACTAATTAATCAACAAAAAGGCTTCCTAATCAGTGTCTAACCAGCCACTAATTAATTACACAAATTTCTAATCAAATACAACTTAACCAAGATTGTACAAGAAAAAGAAAATGTGTAGGAAATTGAGAAATCTTAGCCAAAATTCTGAGTTCTTCCAAGGATTCAAGCTTCAGCCAAGGTTGCTTCCAAGCTAGCCTCAAGATGGATGAATTAGACCTTCATTAGTGGATGGAAATGGAGGAAAAATGGCGTGGTATGTCTCTGGAGTGGAAGAAAGGGTGAAAAGAATAGGCGTGAATGGGCAAATGATGATGGATGAATGAAGTGAAGGCGTGAAAATGGAATGGACGACGTGATTTCTCGTGCGTGGAATGAATTCTGAATGAATGGACGAATGGCGTGATGTCCAGCCCCTCTTCGTGGTTCATTTATTTTTCACGTGCTCTCCCTTCTTATTCAATTGTCTGAAGCTCCTTTGTGTGCTCTTCACGTGCTAACCTGGTGCCAATTACCTGAAGCATTTTTTCCTTCTTTGTTTATGCGAGTATGGGTCCCACTTCATCTTATATTATAGTTTATTCCACATGCATTCCAACTCCAGCGTTTTCTGTTCGTGTGTTTCTTCGCCTCCAGCTTCTGCATGTCGCGTTTCACGTTGCTGTCCAGGCCTCATACAGCATCTTAACATTCTTCACGTGGCTATTTCTCTTCATTTTCTCCTTCCCCATGCTGTAGCTAGTTCTCTTCTCATTCAATTGCTGGAGTTTCTCACGTAGCTTCATCTCTATTCAGCAGCTCTTCTTCACAGACCAGAACTCGAGCCTCCTTCCAAGTAACTTCTACTTTGTGTGTCTCAGCCCAGGCTTCCATGTTCTGCAGCTTTCCCACGTGATTCCTCCATTTCTGCTTAAGTTTGTGCATGTGGTAGCCCTCCCTTCCAGTGTCACTTTCACATGCCTACAGATCATGCTTCTTCATGCATTTTTCTCCTCCTTGTTCCCACATCAATCCTCATACATATGTGGCCTTTGTATGACTCATGCACATTCCTTTCAAGCTTTTTCTTTACTAACCCAGAAACTAGAGCCTCTTCTGCTGTTACCATTGCATGTGTGTATGACGTTAAGTGGACTGCCACATGGTTCTTTGCATCACATGGATCTGCTACATGTATTTAAGTGGATGAAGATTCAATTTCCTATTCAAAGCTCCAATTTTCATATTAAAATTCTGCACAAAAAGAGTAGAAAAGATGAAATAGGAGTATTCATAAAATTTATTTAAAATGATTTATGCATTTAAAATCAATTATTTTGCCAATTAATTCATAAAGTGTAGAGAATGGCTACTAAAATATAATTCCATCTAATTAAACCCCTAAAGTCATATTTGGACACTAAAATACTCAAGTTAAAAGAATAAAATAGATAGAAATACGTGTTTATCAAATTCTCCCATACTTAAGCCTTTGCACTCCTTGGTAAAACTCAAAATCCAAGATGAAAGAATGAATTGAAACACCCGGCTAGTAGAATGGCAAGTGGAGAATGAAAATGGGAAAGGGAAAGTAAAAATCACAAATTAAAGACCAATCACAACTCTTCATCACTTTAACAATCAAAGCTAATTTTACGTGTATCAAGAATTAAGCTCCATGGCAATTTCATTTGAAAAGAATGAATTGAAATGCATAGCCTCTCACATGAATTGATGTTTACTCCCAACTCTCAAGTGTTTAGGCAATATGAATCACTCAAACTTCACCTATCAAAGTTCATTACCATAAGCTTGTCTAGCTTCTAAATCTCCACCACCTATGCCAAATGCAATGCACAAATTAATCAGGACTTTATTAAGGGTTGTAATGGGGCTGGGGAAATGAAACGGATGGATACAAAAATAAAGGGAAAAACAAACAACAAATAAAACACCTTAGGACCTCAAGAGCACTTAATGACAATCTAGGATAGGGAAGAGTGTGCATTCAAGGCTTTATTTCTGACTAGTAATAGGCAGCTATAAACTCAACTTAAAACACTTTTTTTTTTCTTTTGACTTTCTATGGCTTCCTTTTCTTTTTTTTTTTCTCATTACTTTTCTTTTGCGTTCTTTTTGCTTTTCTATCTCTTCTTTCTTTGCATTTTTTTTCTTTTTAGAACATATTCCTCTACTTTTACTATCAATGGCCTAAATAGATGCAAAGCATATATTCTCTCATCCTAAACAAGTGTAATGCTCCTTAAAGTCCTTAAGGCATTTTAAAACAAGGTGGAAAAACATATTTAATGGCTATGGGTAACAAGAAAAGAAAATACAAGTCCAAAGTGGCTGAACAATGGATAAAGTGAATGTAGGGTTGGCTTTTTGGCTATCTAGCTATGAAAGAAATGAATGCCTTATCATTTTTATGCATGCAAATGCAAATGTGGTCTCAACAAAGAATCAAGACAAGTTCTAGAGTGAAAACAAAGATAGGTGAATACACACTAGAATTGAACAATTAAAGCTCAAATTCTCACCAGCTAATGGTTATCAAATAATTCATTGAAATCAAATTCATTGTCACTTCACTTGAATCAAGACACAAGATCCATTACTTATCATGTCTAAGTAAATCCAAGCTAATAATTATCTTAACTTGTAACTTTTACAGAAAAATTGAAAAAAAATCATGCTATTTTTCAAAAATTTCAATTATTTTTTAAAACAAGGACAAGATGGATGGAATGGGTGACTCCCCCCCCCCCACACTTAAATGTTGCATTGTCCTCAATGTCAGCACACAGTCCAGTAAACTAATGAACAACACAAGATAAAGAGTAAAAAGAGAGAATACACCTGGATGGACTTGAAAATGGAGGGTCTTAAGGTAGGCTCAGATTTCCTTTTGTAGCTGGTTACCAATTTATTTCTTACAAAATAGAAACAAAAAAAACTATAGTACAGAAAAGAAAAGAAAACTAAATCCTAAACTAAAAAGAACTCCATAAAAGATTAACTAATCATAAGTATCAAAAACCAAGATTAAAACTACTTTATTCCTCCTTAACTCAAGAAGTTTAAGTCTCACTACTTTAAAGTATTTTGATTGATCATGCAGTGTTGACTCATGGACTTTCTCAACCATCAGAAGTTTAGGAAAGTCATATTCAGCAAATGTAGGAAAAGTAAAAGAAGAAAAATCAAATCTAAGACATTTAAAACCAAAGAAAGAAAATTTAAAATCAAATTTAAACTTTGAATTTTTTAAAAATCTATCAAAACCAATAAAATCTACTGGACTCTCATTAGTAAGAGTCACTACATCCACAGAAAAATCTAATTACAACTTCTCACAGTCTTTTGAATTCAAGTCCTCCAAGGTATTTGGTAGTTGCTTCATCTTAGCTGGGAGAGTCTGTGGCTTGTTAGGAACTACTTCACCAACTTTAGGAATCTATTCGGGACTCTCAACAAGAGAAACATTATCTTTCCTAACCAAAGAGATATCAGTAGGCTCACAAAATTCTAAACAATTATTAATAGCAAAATTTAATCTCTTACTAGTATCAACAAGAGTACAAGGATTAATAGAATTTTCAATATCAGCATTATCGCTATGCATGTTCTCATAAATACTAGTATGATCAGTGGAATCAGTATCATTAATAATTTCAGTGCAAACAAAGGATTCTATAGATTCAACAGACTTATCAGACTCCAGAAACTCATTAATCTTAATACACATAGGACATGTATGCAATTTATCACATAAGCATTGCAAAGTAGAGTCTGAATTATCAACAAGCTGTCCAACAATTTCACTATTTATATCCTTTTCATATGCTACATTCATTATTTCAGCAGGCATACCATCATAGGCTAGTGAGGAATCATGATGATCAGAATATGTGATGGACTCACTAGTCTCAATGAAAGAATTAATTTGGAAGCATCTATCACATATAGTAGATTCAACACACACACAATCAAGAAATGCATCCAAATCATGTATGTCACATGATCCAAATGGTAGACTGTCCCTAAACTCAATAGATGCATCATTAATAGGCTCCTCAACCAATTCTAGACTAGGAATAGCATGATCATCACATTTTAAGTCACCTCCACACTTATCTACTACCCTAGACTCAATAGATTCATCAATTGATTTAGAAATGAAATTTTCATTATAATCATAGCTAGGTGTAGACATCCCAAGTGCATCAGTATACAAGAGTCCATGAACATCAACAATTGTATCAATTTTGCTCAATGAATTACTACAATCAACCATATCAGGAGATTCAACAACAATTTCCTCATCAACATCATTATTATGCAATTCAGAATCAATAACATTATATGCATTAGTAGTCACAGTGCTATCAAGCAAACTAGAATTAGTTCCAACAAATTGTAAAATATTAGAAGATGGAAGGATATTACCCAATGAATAGGACTCTTTCTCCTCTATATATTCCCTTCTAATTTGCTCTTCAATTGATTCATTAGCACTTAAAGTCGGTTGATTCAATTGAATTCCTAAATCCTTCATTTATTGGTTATGGAGTTGCAACCGTTCAATTATCCGTTGGGCTATTTGCTGCATTTGTTTGTATTGAATATTACAAGCTTCTATTAGTTGCCTCATCCTTTCTTCTAAACTCGATTCTCTTTGGGGCTCTTGTTGCATGTATCCCTCATGGTAATTGTAAGGATGATATTGTGATTCTTGCCTGTGGAAGTTATGGTGCGGTTTATAATGAGGGTGGTAATTTGGGTGAATCTCATATGGATGGTGGTATGGTTGGTGGCTGGGATGAATTTCACAGGAATGGTAGTGTGGTTGGTAGCATGGTGGTTGGACTTGTTGATATTGTTGGGCTTGTTACTCTTGTCTTTGTCTTTCAAGCAGACCTTAAAGCATTGACATAGCGTTATCCAACTTCTGAGAAATCCTATGCTCTCTACAAGAATCATAGACACCTTGATTAGAATAATATGGATCCATTTATAAGCAAGGAAAAATGAGAAGCACAATTAATTTCAGTACAAATAAATCTCAAACAAATTATAACTAAAATTAATTCAAAATTAAAAAAATAAAATTCAAATGAAGCTAAAAATTACCTAACAATCTAAAACACTCCTAAACAGAGGTTAGTAACATAAAATAAACTCACAAAAAATAAAGAAATTAAATCCAGAAAAATTGAAAATTACTAAAAAATTCGAGAAAATACAAAAAAATTCGAAAAAGTGCCTCAAACGTTAGAATTTGGCCAAAAAATGGTGCACCAAATAGTTTTACTATTATTTTTGCTCAAAACACCCAAAAACCTTGGAAAATAAAGTTTGAGAATTTTCTGGGCACTTTGAACAAAAATTCCAGCAAGTAGGCAAGTTAATACGCAACACTAAAATTACCCGATTCCAAGTTCAAAACAGAACAAAAATCAAATCAAAACATAATCAAAACAGAGCTAAAACAAAACAAAAACACTTAGAAAACTTTTTCAAATAATTAAAACTCCAATTCCCAGGCAACGGTGCCAAATTTTGACGAGCTTGTCGTACAACCCTCAAAATAAAACTAGGTTGATCTAAATATATAGCTAGTGGCACAACCTAGGTAATCTCCCTTGGAAATAGAATTCAATACCTAATTGGGTTTTCTAAGTGTTAAAGGATCCTAAAAGCTATCTAAATTGGGGGGGTTTTTAATTGAATTAAACTAACGTAAAACTAAATTGAAATAAAATTCGTAATTTCTACCTAATTATGCGAATTATGGTGATAATGGGCTTGTGACTAGCTTAGAATTCATCCCTTGGTATCTACTATCCTTATCCTAATCTAATTGTGATTAATTCTGGCCTAAGAGTTCCTAATTGTGTTTATTAGCAAATGATCTTGAATAACCATTTAAGATTCAAGAGACTAGCAATATAATATTAATTGAGACCTCAACTCCCATTAAATTACTAATTCTTGTCTTTAAGATCAATGAACACCTAATTTGATTAATTAACTGATTAATTGGCCTCTGATTCATCATCCAAAAATGTTTAATTAACTAACTAAACACTAAAGAATTCTCAAATAGACAATTAAGCATATAATCTCACTCATGCATTTCATCGAACATCTTCGTGGTATATATGGAAAATTAGAGAGAATAATGAAAAATCAGATTCAAATCCAACCAATTAATCAACAAAAAGGCTTCCTGATCAGTGTCTAACTAGCCACTAATTAATTACACAAATTCCTAATCAAATACAACTTAACCAAGATTGTACAAGAAAAAGAAAAAGTGTAGGAAATTGAGAAATCTTAGCCAAAATTCTAAGTTCTTCTAAGGATTCAAGCTTCAGCCAAGGTTGCTTCCAAGCTAGCTTCAAGATGGATGAATTAGAGCTTCATTAGTGGATGGAAATAGAGGAAAAATGGCGTGGTATGTCTCTGGAGTGGACGAAGGGGTGAAGAGAATGGGCGTGAATGGGCAAATGACGATGGATGAATGGAGTGAAGGCGTGAAAATGGAATGGACAACGTGATTTCTCGTGCGTGGAATGAATTCTGAATGAATGGACAAATGGCGTGATGTCCAGCCCCTCCTCGTGCTTCATTTATTTTTCACGTGCTCTCCCTTCTTATTCAATTATTTAAAGCTCCTTTGTGTGCTGTTCACGTGCTAACCTGGTGCCAATTACCCGAAGCATTTTTTTCCTTCTTTGTTTATGTGAGTATGGGTCCCACTTCATCTTATATTATAGTTTATTCCACATGCATTCTAGCTCTAGCATTTTTTGTTCGTGTGTTTCTTCGCCTCTAGCTTCTGCATGTCACATTTCACGTTGCTGTCCAGGCCTCATGCAGCATCTTAACGTTCTTCACGTGGCTGTTTCTCTTCATTTTCTCCTTCCCCACGCTGTAGCTGGTTCTCTTCTCATTCAATTGCTGGAGTTTCTCACGTAGCTTCATCTTTGTTCAGCAGCTCTTCTTCACAGACCATAACTCGAGCTTCTTTCTAAGTAACTTCTTCTTTGTGTGTCTTAGCCCAGGCTTCCACATTCTATAGCTTTCCCATGTGATTCCTCCATTTCTGCTCGAGTTTGTGCATGTGGTAGCCCCCTTCCAGCATCACTTTCACGTGCCTACAGATCATACTTCTTCATGCATTTTTCTCCTCCTTGTTCCCACGTCAATCCTTATACATATGTGGCCTTTATGTGACTCATGCACACTCCTTTCAAGCTTTTTCTTTGCTAACCCAGAAACTAGAGCCTCTTTTGCTACTGTCATTGCATGTGTGTATGACGTTAAGTGGACTGCCACATGGTTCTTTGCATCACATGGATCTGCTACATGTATTTAAGTGGATGAAGATTCAATTTCCCATTCAAAGCTCTAATTTTCATATTAAAATTCTGCACAAAAAGAGTAGAAAAGATGAAATAAGAATATTCATAAAATTTATTTAAAATGATTTATGCAATTAAAATCAATTATTTTGCCAATTAATTCATAAAGTGTAGAGAATGGCTACTAAAGCATAATTCCATCTAATTAAACCCCTAAAGTCACATTTGGACACTAAAATACTTAAGTTAAAAGAATAAAATAGATGGAAATACGTGTTTATCAAAGGGTTAAGGATAAAACTTCTGCACTTTCAGAAAAAAGGTTTAAAAAGAGGATTTAGAGCCATGAAGATAAAATCAGTCATCTTTTACATTAAAGCAAGTGTCAAACTTAGCATTGAAGCAAGAGGAATAAATACATGATATTATTACCTACAAATGTGAAAGTCCTCTCATGTTCTTTTGAGCAAGAGAACATTGTACAAACTGTATAAAACACCTGCATTTATATGAATTTATTAAAACAAGAGCTAAATTAGACATAAATTGTCAATAATCAAAACTCCATAATTCGTTTAGTCTTGTATAAAACTCTTGATCCATTTCTATAGGATAGGTTTGGTTTCTCTAAACATCTTTACCTATTTGACAATGTTTTCTTTTTAATTAAAGGAATAGCGAGTAGAGTGGATGTTTGTGACGCTACAAAATTGAAGTCATATGATTATATGATCCAACACAATAATAAAAATTAACTCATACATAAAGTCCTGAAAATGAAACACACATTGCACAATACACAACAATAACAAACTACAAATTTTCTCATCAACACAACATTAAAAGTTAATCACACATTTAACATAAAATATCCAATGTCCAAAGGCTCCAGTCTTCAAATCTCAACCATCCTTGCAAACTTTAAGACCTTCATAAAGTAACCAAAAAAAATTATTTACTTTATTATTAACATAATAATAGAAAAAACTCTTGTAATGCTTAAGAACTTACAAATTCAAAAAATGTCCTTTGAAGTAAATGTAGGACCAATTTCATCATCTAAGGAGGTTGTATCATCTAATTGAGGCTCTCTTAAAATACCATAATAGCAGAGACTTAATTTACAAAAATGAACATTAGCAAATTCAAAAGAAGTTGTCAAAATATTCAATGAAAGAAAAATGTACCCCCTGTAAGGCTCTTTGCACGATGCTAATCCTCTAAACATACTATGGCGTCAATAGTCTTCGTGCTTAATGAACTTTTCCAAGGATTAATTACCTTCTTTCTAATATTGAAAGTTGATTCAAAAGCCACAATAGATATTAGAATGGTTAAAATATCTTGAGCCATTGCTATAAGCTAGGAAATTGCATTACATATGATTTCCAATAATTTAAAATATTAATGTTTGTACCCATTCCTTCAGTTGCTTCTTCTAAGTAGATGTCCAACTCTGATTTCCTTATTTATGTTTGTCTTCTAAACAACTTGAATTGAGTTAAATCATCAAATTCATCAACATTAACACTTGATTGTAAGTTAGTATTTTAGAAGCTCGCACACTCGATGAATTCACATCATTACTTTCTTTGTAGTGCTTAAATATTGAATGAAGTGTATTGACAATCTTACCCACATGTTCATCAGCATTGTTAAAAAGTTTATAGAAAATGTACTTAACAAAATCAATTTCTCCCTTGGATTTAATACAATAACATAAGAATTATATTTATTCCAATATTTTTGAAATTTTGCAACCATATCTAAAATTATATCCATTATAAAATCAGGAGGGTTTTTATAAGCTTCAAACAAGCACAAATGAATCTTGCATCCTCTGAAATATATGTTGGAGGTTGGATTCTTGGTGGATGAAAACATAAGAGTGGCATTTAAGATGGCTTCAAACACTTATGGAGTAATTTTACCTTATCCCACTCTTCATTAAATAGTATGAATGTTCCAAAACTATGAGCCTTTTCTCCCTAATGTTGGAACACTTTCTGATAATAAATTGCATGTTCAAATATTAAAAATGTAGAATCCCACCTCACACATATATTAGTCTTCAATTTCCTAGTTATAACCAAGTTGAAATTATTCTCAGCCATGTCATAAAATTTCTTTCTCCTAAGAGTTGACCCCTTCTAGAATCTTTACAATAACATTATCCACCTTTTTTATACTAGTTTGTACAATCAAATTCAAAATATGGCAAGAGCATTGAATTTGAAAAAAGATGCCATCACACACTAAATTTTTGGAAATGGAAGACCTTATCTTCAAATAAGTAGTCATTATATCATCGTAACTAGTATTGTCTAATGTAATACTACTTATCTTTTCATCAATTTTCCATGTAGACAAGTAAGAGGCTACCTCATCAGCTAAAGAAATGTCAATAAAAAGTAGTGATATAACTTTTAAAAAAAATGATTCTTTTTTGTAGCTTCCAATTTACAGCAATCTAATGAGCGATTATACACATATATTCATCAGCTATGTGTCCAGCTCTCTAATTATTAGAAGTTAAAGCAATCTTACCTGGTGTTTTTGCCATTTCCTTCATTACAAATGTTTATTCATTTGAATGAATGATTATCACATCTCTCCTAATTGTACGCCTAATTATTGTCTTACTTTCAGGTGTAAGAGTTTGCAACATTTGTCTAAAAGTAGGTAACTCAATAATGCTAAAAGGTAGCTTAGCACAGATAAGAAAATTTACAAGTGCCCTTCGACTTTTAAATCAAAAGTGAATGATGTTGAAAATGTTGCCCCATTAGTTTTAGTTAAATTACTTAACCTACTATACTTCCTAACAAATGGTATTACATGCTTCTTACAAACAACCAAATGATGAATTAAATACGAAGTACATTTGTGTGATTCTGCCACAAAAAGCTTTTTGCACTGGTTGCGTCGAGCACTTCTACCCTCTAACTTTGTCATTTGCAACCATACTTTATAAGTTAACTTTTTTTCCTTCTTAACTTGATCACATTCAAGAGAATTTTCATTCCCAACATCTAAGTTTTGCATAGCAATTTGTTCTACTAGGGTATTGTTAGCATTACTTGCTTTTGTATGATCGTCAATATTACTTGCCATATTCTTTTTGCACTTTTGAACTTCAAAAAGTTATCAAGAAGAAAAACAAACTTATAAAATACCCTAAAACAAATAGTAATTAACATTAAACACTATAATTGTCAAGATATACTAAATAATTCTCAACTAAACAATTCATTAAACACATGGTAGGCATCCAACAATTAGCACAAATTTTTCATAAAGGCTCAAATTAACAAAAAAGATCACCATCTTAAAATAAATATGAAGTTTTAATTTTTGTGAATAATATCAAAATCAAATCTTATTGATTCCTTGAAAGAGAAGAAATATCATTTCCCTACAAATATCTTTTTGATTCATATAAATCTTACCATACACATTTTTTAACAATTTGGTTATTCAATGCTTTAACTTCACAATGGGGCATCTAATTCAAACATTCCTGTCTGTTGTATACCTATGTTTCCTAAACATAGATAGAGACAGAGGTAAATAATAAAATCATCTATTCAATTCTTAAAATAGATATTAGATACCCAATACCGATGCCCATATATGTTTCCTTGCATTGGTTGCATTTGCATATAATGAACTATGAAATTGAAGAAGGAAAAGGATGGGTTTGAGGATGTAAATAGTTAATTTTATTCAAATCCAATCAGTGAGCTTACTTTTTTTTTATACTTTATTGATGATTTATAAATCAGAGTAGTATTAACATTATAGCTTAGGGTCCATTACAATAGATGATTGTAAATAATGTTTGATTCTATAGTTCATTGAATGGTACTCATTTGAAATCTACCTTGTTATCGGTGGTGATGGCAGCTGGTGAACCTACAGGCTGAGGAGGTGGTTATTGGTGGTTGTTACAAGTGGGAAACTCGAGTCTACTATGATGCATGTGTGCAACGGTCTACTACAGTGCCATGTTCATGTTTGGTGTAACACCATATATTTCTAGCTCATTTCTATCACATTTACATGCTTATGTGATATATTCTATGAAGGAAGTAAGAAAATCCATTGTAATTAATACATTCCTTTAGATTATATCGTATATAAAAATTCCATTCTATGTCACATGGGCCATGTAAGCTTGTACAATATATTCCTATATTTAATTACATGAATACAACTCATTTGCATCATAAAATGTGACCTACATCTCAAGAGTCATGAAGAGGAGTTTAAAATATACCTGTTACATTTCAGTCAGATTTTGCTTAATTCTGCCACTAATTTTGGAAAATCATAACTAATTCTAAAAAAATTGAAAAAATACATTCTTAGTCATTCTAGAAAGCTATAGATGTCTACTTTATACTAAAAATATGTATAGACCATATCATCTATCACAAAGAATGTTTGATATCAAAAAACATCCAGAGGTTAAACTGTATTTTGGAACTATCACAAAATTTTATAGAAAAATTTGAAAATATTCAATTAATTCTATAAATATCCAATCTATGCAAATGATAGTAATTTGGAAAGCTGTAGATGTTAGATAGAGGGAAAAAATATTTTCAGACCAGCTCAGGCAACCCAAACCTCAGAATTTGATGGAACAGTAACTGTGGTCGGGTAAGGGTCCTGATACTAGATAGAACATTTAAAAATTTATATCTCCCTCTCTAGACCTCTAAATGAGGTGTTTCTAGTTGGTATGAGTCACTGTGAATGTATAGTTTCTCTGTATAAAATTTGGTGGCAATTGGATATCATTTGAGCCTTGTGTGACAAAATTCATTCTCAGACTAAATGAATAATGCAGCAGACCAAAACCAAAAAAAATTGCCAACTTTGAAAAATATTCAAATATTTTGTAGATATCTGAAAATTATGATATTTACCTTCCTAAAAACCTCTTAATACGACCTAATTGCATGCCAAATCTCAGACCAAGAATAACTCATTTGGCCAAAATGTGATATAAAATTCCATTATGGCCATTTTTTACTCCATATGGGATATCAAAATTGCCAAATGGCTTTCCTTTGGTTTTGGCACTTTTTGGGCAAGTTTAAAAGCACATTTAGGACTTATATGAGCTGCCTAAATGGTCCCAAACTCCATACATCTCATTTTGGCCTTTTCATCCACATATATGCACATTACATCAAACTTTCCAAAATGCATACTTTGGCATTACATATCCAATTTCTATTCTAGGGTCATACATTATGTTTATACATTTATACATCACATAATATCATAATTACATATGTCTAAGGGGTCATAGACTATATACATCAAAAGGATATATCATATGGCACAATTATGGTCTTAAAATGGCAAAACTTAAGCATTTGGTTGTCAATCTTCTTTTTTCAAGGTAATTGGCTCCCATGACCATATCCACTTAGTCCATCTAGCATGTGAGATCATTGGAGAGGAGGGAATGAGATTCAAAGAATCCCAATAGCTCATCTTTCATCCAATCATACATAATATATGTAAAGTAAGCCTTAAAAATGCATGCATAGATATTATGGAAGTCATGAATATTCAAGAAGCAAGTTTGACATGTGAACAAGTTATACAAGACATTCAAGACTCACCAAATGTTTGGATTAGCCTCACACTTTTTCTTATGGATTTTGGATTTGCCTCACCCATTCTTTAAGAGTTTTGGACTCAACCTTACTCTTGGGAGCCCATTTTGCTTTTTGGGAGACTCTTTGCTTTGTCTTAACCAATTTCAAGGGTTCTTGACTCATCTTCACTGTGGTCAAGAGTTTTTGGCCTCTTTACACTCAAGTAAACTCAACGAACATCATACATTCATTTAAAAATATAATATGACATCATGAATAATGATATATAAAATCATGCTAGCATACTTTTTATGGCTTAAAAATACACATACACATATTCTAATATAAGCTAAACACACATCCATGCATGAGAAAAAGTGGAGAGAACTACCTTGCACACAATCACACATTTTTTCCTTAGATTTCAAGCCTCCTCTTTCGGCCACACATCCATAAATTTGAGGAGATGGTTTCTCTTGGTCTAGACACAATTTATGGAAGCCAATTAGGTTCATGAAACACATTCTAAAGCTACACAACATGTTTAAACACTAGGTTGCTTTACAAGTTCCATTATGGTCCATAATTGCACCTAATAAAGCAACACCCCTCAAACAATTTCTAGGCTTTATTCTTTCCTTTCAAATATGATTCTTGACTTCTTTTAAGCCTCTTGGAGTTATCACACAATTAAAACAAAGAGCCTAGCTATATGTTTCTTCTTTAAGTCATAATATGGAACTTAAAGCATCAACTCACTTTTTATGAGTTCCAAGTTGTTTCCAAGGCCTCCTCTCATATTCATTTATCATATATGACTCAAGAATGACCTTAGAAAAATTTAAAACTCTCCTTAGCTACCCCAACCTTGCTTGGCTGAGACTATACCCCTTTTTTGCCTTCTTGGAATTCTCTTTATTTTCTTGATGGGGGAAGCATGTGGGGAGCATCTTAGGAATCGTAGGAGCACATTTAAACTCTTAATTAGGCCTAGGCATTATCATATGAAATCAGATTTTGGAAGATGCATATAAAACCTTAGAATTTGCATCTTAAAATTTAATGATTTTTTGATAATTTCCTTTGTATATTCTTAATCTCCACACCATTTTTTCTTAGATTCATGCTTAGTTTTACCTAAAAATCATCTCTTTTAGGGTTTTCTCAATTGGGGCAAAATGGTGGAGAAGGGAACCAAAGATGACAACCATAGGAAGAGAAATTACCTTATTTTCTTACTTTTTCTTACTTGAATCTTGTATTTTTTGAACTCCTATCTTCAAATATAAATTTTTTCCTCAATTTCTCCCTTAAAATAGATTTATAAACTTCATTTTAATCATAAGAAACAAAGGAGAATGGAGGAGAAGATGTATGAAAGAGAAATAGTATGAAAAATTACTAATTTCTATACCTTAAGCCTTTGATTTCTCCTCCTCTTTGCCTTCCTTTTGTGCACCACTCTCCCTAAGGTTTTTCTCTAGTTTTGGGTAGAACTTGGTCATGTAACATGAAGGGTGAAGAAGGGTGCATCATATATATAGGCGAGAGGAAGTTACACTTTTCAAAAACTCCAATTTTACCTTTCATCTTGGCATTTTCGTTTCTCCTTTGTTTTAGCTCCTTTTTTAAAACCATCTTTTTCATTATGAAATTTAGGTTCCAAATTTAGTAAAATGCCTTTGGAATCACTCAAATCAGAGCTAAAAGCTTCCTGAATGGATCCATCAAAGTTCAAGTATACTGACATTCGAAAATGTCCATCGGAGGGGTTTTAGTTGTCTTGGGGCTTTCCATGGTTTTCAAGGCCTCTGAGAACCCCCAGAGAACTTAAAATTTTCATTTAAAAGCCCTCTTTTGTAAATTCCAAAATTTGCTCAAAATTATGAAAATACCATTATGTTTCGTAAGCTTTTTGTAAAAAATTATTTCTTCATTTTAACTCTATTTTTCTTTTCATCTGAGCCTGAGATTCTCATTTTTAGGAGTCTAGAATGCTTCCTAAATTTTTTGGGACTATAACTATCTCATTTCAAGGGACTTCTTTTTGTATCCAGTAAGTTTCGTTAATTGACAGAGAAACTGTATGTTACGTTTCTCATGTTTTCTCTAGTTTCTGGAGAACTGGATATTACATTTAGTTATAACAGAATGTAAAAGTAGAATGAAAAGGGTTGTGTTCATGTAATCATGCTCGGTAGACCAAATGGTGGAAGACTAGGGTAGATCACAGAAGTAGAGTGAAAAAGAATGAAGTTGTGGCTATGGGAGACTAGTTCTAGAAGTGCAAGAGTGGGACCTACTTGCATTGTGAAATGGACTCGTGTGTGTGCTACTGTTCGTAACCTTAAATAAACTAGGTTAGAAAAGATTTGTAATATAAGGTGCAGCCTAAATTTTTTCCCTTGAAAATAGATTTCAATATTTAAAAGCAGTCCTTTAAGTGTGAGATAAACCTAAAAACTACTTAATTAAATGGGGTTTTGATTTAATTAAACCAACTAGAATTTAAATTGAATCAAGAATACAAACTACTACCTAAATTGCATGAATTAACAAGTAACTAATGGACTTGTGACTAACTTCGAATTTATCCCTTAATATCCATTATCCTTATCCTAATTCAATTATCAATGATTTTGGTCTAAAAGTCCCTATTTGTGTTCATAAGAATATATCTTGAGTTACCATACAAGATTCAAGAGATTAATAATTTAATGTTGAATTGAGACCTCAACTCTGTATCGAATCATTAATTCTTATCATTAGGATTAATGAACACTAAATTTGAATGATTAATCCATCAATTTAACATCTAAATTATCATCTTAGAATATTCAATTAACCAATTAAACTTCAAAAAAACCTCAAATTAGATATTTAAGTACACGATTTCTCATATGTATTTCATTAAACACCTTAACTACATATATAGATAATTGAAGGTCAATGAAAATCTAGCACTTAGATTAATCCATTAATCATCAATTACTTTTCTAATTGATATCTAACCAGTTATCAATTACAAACCAACCAATCTTAGTTAATTGTAAGCTCAACCAAGCAAGTTCAAGAACAAAAATTGATGCAGAAAGAAAGTAGAAATGAAATAGAAATTCTCATCCAAAATCCCTTGCTAATCTCTATGGATTCAAGTTTCAATCATGGCCTTCATCTTAGCTAGCCACCAAGTCAATTAAGCTTCCATGGAGTAAAGGGTGATGGAGGAATGAATCACAGCTTCGTGGATGGAGAATGGAGTGTGAATGGACAATATGAGTGGATGATGGAATGGACATGTTGATGCCTCCTCTCGTTGTTCTGTCCAAGCTTATTCTTATTCCCCTCCTTATATGCTTCTTCATTTTCTTTTAATGATCACATGTTCTGCTACCCATGCTTCTTACTTTGTGCCTTTTATTCCACGTCTATCCACAAGCATATGATTCTTCTCTCTATTCATTCCTTTTAACCTGTGGCTTCCTCTTGACCACATTCTGGTCGTGTGTGTTGAATAAGTAGACTATGCATGAGAGGAGTGACATGGTATATATGTAGCTGCTTCTTCATGTACTTATGTATGTTGCTTTCAGTGTGCAAGCTTCCTGTAAGTGTGATGGTATGCGTGTGAGGTCAACAGCATAAATGGAGCCTTCTATAGCTATTTTGCTCACATGAGATGAGAGTTAGATTTACTAGTATGAGAAATGTCTATGTAAGCTGTTGTGTTTATGGTAAACTCGTGCCTCGTGTATACTTTTACTGCCCTACTTCTTAGGTTTTCTCTCCAACCTAGCCTGGTGTGCTCATGATAAAGTTCATGCATCATGCCAATGTCAACTTCTATTCTCCAAAATAGCCATGAAGTGTGTGTGGCAGCCTGTGTGAAGTGAGTTGTGTTGCTGTGATTAAGTGTGTGCTATTTCTGTGAGTGTAGAACCTGTGCTTCTCTTTGTGTGACATGAGAGTGTACATCCACGTGATAGCTCGAGTGTGTTAATCTCCCATGATTTAGCCATGCATGGGTGAATGCTCTAGCATTATTTTTCCCCCACGTCTAAAAACCTGTGAGTCCTCTTCTTTCCTAGCTTCATCTCCCACATGAGCTGATCCTTTAGTGTCTCTCATTCATGTGTCTGTGTGTGTAATAGAGTGCCAATTTGGTTAGACATGTGAGAGCTCATGTGTGTAGCTTGGTGAATGGATGGCTACTGGATGTGTGACATGTATGGAGTGCATGAAACAAAACCTGTGAATAACATGTCAAATAAATGGAGTATGTGATGCGGTTGGTTGTGCGTGTGGAGAGCCCATGGTATTGTGCGAATGATGAGTGAAGTGTATAATTTCATGCCTGATAATGTGCATCCACAATTACGTGTTCCCCCTTCACTTCTTTCTAATAAACTTGTGGCTTTATGGGAGTGTGCAAAGAGCAATTCTTACATACACATGATGCGCTACGTCATTCATACACTCAACAGTTAAGATTTACTCTATATGTAGGCCCCACCTATATTGCACATATATACCACCTGTATAAATCCAATCCTATCTGTAACACCATATATTTCTATCTTGCTACCTATCATTTCTAAGTCTCACATCATGAATTGCACAAAGGGAATAGAAGAATGGCGTTAAAATAATGCCTTATTTAGTGTTGTGTCTTGTATAAAAATTTCATTCAGTATCATGCAGATCATATGAGCTCACACATCATATTTTCTTATTTAATTACATGGATACAACTCATTTGCATTCCCAAAATTGGCCCACAACTCATGGAATTCAAAGGAGAGCATCAAACTTACACTATTATTTTCAGCCAGAATTTTGTCAATTCTGTCACCAACTTTAGAAATTTTTAATTAATTCTAAAAAAAAATTGAAATCAAGCATAATATGGCATTCTAGAAAGCTATAGATGTCTAATTTATGCCAAAAATATGTTCAGGCTATGAAACATAACACAAGATGTTTGACATACGAAAAGATACAAAAGTTTGGATAGCTACTGGTACTAATGCACGTATCTACTATAAATTTCAAAAATATTCAATTAATTCCATAAAAAATCCAATCTATGAAAATAATACCAATTTGGAAAGTTATAAATGTTAGCTTTATGGTAAAAATAGATTTAGATAGAAACAAACACATTTAGCTATTGGAATTCAATGGAATAGTAACTCAGGTCGTGTTGCACTATTGTTACTGTTCCAAAAATTCAAAAATTCATATCTCATAGCTCAGATCTCCAAATGAGGTACTTCTAGTTGTTACAAATCATTGCAAAATGTCTAGTTTCTTTCTATAAAATTTTATAGCCATTGGACCACGTTTGCCCCTTGGATGACACAATTACACAACTGACCAAATGAACAGTATTAGTACAAATCCAAATTTCTGATGCCAACTCTGAAAAATCATAAAAAATTCCACAAACCTCTAAATGACCTGGTCTTTGGCTTTCTAAAAGTCTCTAGGCAAGATCTAATTGCATGCAAAATTTCAAGTTAAGAAGATTTCATTTGGTTATATTTTGACATAAAGGGGCAAAGTGACATTTTTTTATGTTCAAAGAAGGCTCCAAGGGTTCAAATTTGCTTCTCCTACTCCTAAGGCTCTATGAGCACGTAGGAAAGCATCAACATAGGCTATCAAGCATGGCTCAAAGGTCTAACAACCTAAATTTTCAAAACTCACTCTCCCTTACTAAAACATACACCATGTACATAATGCCAAAATCTTGCTATTCATACTAAAAACTTGCTACATCATGCAATATAGTTCTAAGTCTCATACATATACAATATGTTAATCCATTTACAAGTATTCATAAGTGCATACACCATGTACATCATTAGATTACATTTCTTGACAACAAAATGGTGACAAAATGACTATTTCACAAGTCCTTTGCCAATTTCCCTATCTTCAAGCTTGGTGGCTCCTATTTCTTTGTTTACTTGGTCCACCTAGACATTAGGATATTGGAGAGGAGGGAGTGAGATTCAAAGAATCCCAATAGCTCATCTCCCATTCAATCATGCATAAAGAATGTAATACAAGTCTTAAGGATGCATGCATGGCATATTAATATAGAAAATGGTGCAAGATACATTCTTGGCATTTACACAAAGCACATATAACACATTTAGGCTTGCCAAATGAATGGATTAGCCTCACCCCCTTTCTTCAAGATTCTTGGACTTACCTCACCCTTTTTCTCAAAGGCCTTGAACTAAGCCTTACTCTTGGGAGACTTTCTCTTAGTCTCAACTACTTCTAAGGGTTCTTGGCTCATCCTCACCAAAGATAAAAGGTTCTTGGCCTCTCCACAATCAAGCAAACCAATGCAAATATTCTAGGCATCATTTGGATACACAATGCAGCACTATGGTTCCATGGAACATAGGCATCATACTAAAACACAATTCATAGCCTAAAATACACATACACATAGTCAAAGATAATGTAAACATTCATTAATGCATGGGGAAAAAGAGAGAGAGAGCTACCTTTACCACACAAGTACACTTTTTCTCTTGAAATTGGATCTCTTCCCACAACTACATACTCACAACTAGGTGGGGCTTATTTTCCTTTGCCTAATTACACAAAATAAGAACCAATTAAACTCTTGGACCCATTCTCAAAGCTACCTATCTAGTTGGAACTCTAACTTTGTTTTATGATGCACTTATGGTTCCTAATGGCACTAGTGATATCTAGGCCCCATTCTTTCCTTTTATACATGATTCTTGATTCCCTTTAAGCCTCTTGGAGTCATCACCCAATTAAAACCAAGAGTCTAAGTACATGTTGCTTCCTTAGGTCACATTATAGAACACAAAGCACCAACTCATTCGCTAAGCTTCCTAAATTTTTCCTAAGGCTTCCTTTCACTTTCGTTCATCATATATGACTCAAAAATGGGCTTAAAAAAAATTTAAAACTCTCCCTAGCTTTGCTATCCTTCTTGGCCGAAATATGGAGCCTTAATGATGTTTAATGGCTTCTTGATTTTTCTTGATGGGGGAACCACTTAGGGAGGTTGTTAAGAGTTGTAGGAGTTCAAGGAAACACTTAAATTGCCAAGAAAACTCATGGATTAAATCAGTTTTTACAATTCCCTTAAGTGCTCTACACTTTTCTAACTTCTAGTTTAATTGATTTTCTTGAAATTTCTTGCTATCTTCCATCTTCTAACTTAATCTTACTAATTCTTGATGGTTCTTGAACAAAAACCCTTCCTTCTCCTTGGGTCTGTTTTGGCCAAAATTATAGGAGAAGAAACTAAGGAAAAAGAAGCAATATCTTGCAAGAAAAGTACTTTGAATTAAGTTCTTCTAAGAAGGCTTTTCCTTTGTTTGGCTTGCTCTCTCCAATTTTGAAATTCCCCTCTTTGTTCTACCCTCAAAATAGCACCAAACTTTCCATTAAAACCATAGAAAGGAAGCTTGAGAGGAGAGGAACAAGTTTCAAGAAGGAAGGAAATGAAAATTCTTATGAAATATTACCATCCTTGCCTTGGTTTTCTCCTTCTTCCTCCTTTATCTTGTGTGCCTAAGCCTCTTGAATTTCCTCTAGTTTTTGGCTAGAACAAATCGGTCTAAAAGTGGAGAAGAAGTGAAACGTGCTTCTTAAAGAAGTTTCGAGAAAGAACAATTACAAAATTTCCATTTTGTCCCTTCGCAATGGCATTTCTGATTTGACTTCGTTTTAGCTATTTTTTTAAAACTATCTTTTTCATTATAAAATTTAGGTTCTCAATTTAGTAAAATTCCTTTAGAATCACTCAAATCGGAGCTAAAACATTCCTGAACGTATCAGTTAAAGTTCAAGTTAACTAGCATTGGAAAATCTACACTGAAGGGGTTTTAACCGTCTTGAGACTTCCCATAGTTTTCAGGGCCTCTAAGAATCCCAAAAAACTCAAAAATTTTTATTTAAAAAGCCCTCCTATGTGTTTTTTTTTCCTAAAATTATACTTATTTACAAAAATACCACTAACCTTTCGACAAATTTTTTGAATAATTGCAGCCCTGGTTTCTGGGCAACTCAGGGCTCAAATCTTCATTTTTCATTATTTAGAATTTTATTCTAATTTTTGTTAGTCTTAAATAACTCATTTTAAAGGACTTATTTTAAAAACTAACTCATTTCAGTGTTTTACGAAAATTCAGACGTTACACTATCTACTACTTTTCTTAGGTGCACTATGCTCTAGGTGCACCTAAGAAAATTTTGTGTGCAAATGAGTGTGTGTGGGCTAGGCGTGAAGTGCTTCCACGTGAGAATGAAGAGCTATTCTACAAGAGAGAGACCGTGCCGTTCAAGCTATATGATTCATGTGTGCTGCACATTGCTTCTCTTATAATTCCTTAAAAAAAAAAAAGAAATAAAATCAAAACCCATGAAATAAAATTATCACCTAAGAATTAAATCTATTAAAATATTCATTTTATGCAATGAAATTCCAAAAGGTGAAATTTCATTTCCTAATCTGAATAATATCTAATAAAACTCAAAGTATCATCAAATTATTAACAAAAAGTCCATAATTCATGGGTAAAAATATAGAGAATATGTGAATTATCATGTATACTGGTATTGAAACATAGATAATTGAATGAAAAAAGGCCGTAGAAACTTTTGGAATTGTATGATTATAAAGCCCAGTATCACTCCTTGGCTGCAACAATTCTATAACCCTTTTAAACATTAATTTTAATTAATATGTGGCGATTTTATTTTCTTTGGCTATTAAAGGGATAAAATATTACATTTCAAAGTTTGTGTTTTAAGATTGTGATTATGCTAAAAGTTAATAAAATTATATACAATTTCTTCCTTGCTATCAACCATTCATTGTTAAAATTTGAAAGGAAGAAAAAAAAAGGTATACATGAATAAGTGACCTAATGCTATAAGTAAAAAAGAAAACAAAACAAGCCAACTGGTGGTTGAATCCTTCGCAATTTCTTTGAAGTTTCTCGCTACTATGAATTGAAATGAGTAGTAAAATTGAGTTATAGTAATTTTAATTGTTAATGAGCATTTTTAAATCTATTTTTTTAATTGGACAAAGTTACACTATTAGATTTTTATCATTTTCTATTATCTTTTTAAATCCAAATTATAAAATATGATTGCCCACTAAATTGTCTTCCAACATTCCATTTATTAAACTAAACCTTTATAATTTTTTTAATTATTTAAATAATTTCTTCTCATTAAATCCTTAAATATCCAAGTAGATGAAATTAACTCTTAATTGTCTAATACTTAAGTAGCTCATGCCTAACCCAATTTCTTTAAATAACAAATTAATTAAATACTGATTAATTTCCAAAAATCCATTTTCACATCCCAGCTACTTATTAAATGATTAATATAAATCAAATTAATTAATAACTCTTTATTTAATTATACACAATCATTTATTAATTAAGGATGTCATAATCCCAAACTTGGACATTTTTGTCTTCTTTTCTAAGTTTAATTTTACTAATTTCCAATGAAGGTCTTACAATAACTACAACTCAATTTTTTTTCGTAAATTTCATTAGAAAAATAGAAAAAGAAAAAAGGAGTTTGGCAATTTCTATAAATTATACCACTTATGTGTAAACAATCATATCATTCAAAAAGTTTTTAAAAAATAATTTTTTTATCAAAAACATATGATTTAATTTATTTGTCAGTTGTCCATATTTAATTTATGTCATTTTTTTGTTAACTGAAGGATTTTGTTTGGTATTGTGGTCTAGTAGTTAATTTAAAAATAAATAAATTTATGACTTAATGACATACTTGAAAATTAAACATGTAATAATGTATCGGATCACGTTCACTGATAACTAAATCCCATGTCATTTAGATTTTCTATTACATAAAAAAATTTGTCAGAATCTAAGCTCAAAGCATTTAAAAATATAACAAAAAATAAGTTAGCGATATGCAATTAGTTTTATAATAAGAGTAAAAATTATATATAATTAGCATTAATTTTCAAAAGAAAATAATAACTAACTAATTTATATAATGTAACTACTATCCATAGAGAATTAAAAGGTTCTCGTACATGCTTGTGTATAATTTTTTTTTTAATTTAGAAAACTTATACAACTGATTGAATTATTACATAATTATAATTTTTGTATATAAATATTAAAAAATAACGCCTCACTTTCTTCAACTTATAACAAAAATTAAAATTATAGCAAATTAATTAGAATTAGTGTCACTGAAAATAGAAATTTGAGAGAAAAATGCAGGTAGAAATCTGCGAGTGGAAAGAAATTTGGACAAGATGATGGAGATGGAAAAAATCATGTGACAATTCTGTTACTCTTTCAAATATTTATTTTAATTAATATATGGTGATTTAAGTTTCTTTGATAGTTAAAGGGATAAAATATTATATTTTAAAATTAGTGTTTCTAAGTTGTAATTATGCTTAAATTTAAAATAATTATATGTAGTTTCTTCCTTGCTATCAACCATTCATTGATGAAATTAAGAAAAAAAAAAAAAAAGAGATAAGCAAATAGAAAACAAAACAAGCCGAAATGATGATTGAATTCACTACCATTTCTTTCAAGTTTCTAACTGCATTAAATTTGAATGAGTTTTACTATTAGGTTCTAGTTAATTTAAAAGCGAATGGGTCTTTTTAAATTTATTTATTTAATTAGATGAAGTTATAGTATTGGGCTTGTATAATTTCTTATCATCTTTTTGAACCCAAATTATAAAATATGATGGCTCACTAATTATTTTCCAACATTCCATTTAATAAAATAAACCCCCATAATTTTTATAATTATTTAAATAATTACCTCTCATGAAATCCACAGATATCCAAGTAGATGAAATTAACCCTTAATTGTCTAATACTCAAGTAGCTTATACCTAACCCAATTTCCTTAAATAATAAATCAGCTAAATACTAATTAATTCCCAAAAACCCATTTCCATGTCCCAATTACTTATTAAATAATTAATATAAAGTAAATTAATTAGTGACTCCTTAATTATAGACAATCATTTATTAATTAAGAGTGTGACAATCGCCAACTTGGAATCTTTTATTTTCTTTTCTCTATTTCATTTTACTAATTTTTTAATGAAAGTCTTATATCAACTATAACTCAACTGCTACTCATAAATTTCATTCAAAAAGGAGGAGAAAAAAAAGAGTTGGGCAATTTCTATAAATTATATATTTTATATGTAATCAAACATATTATTTAAAAAGAAAAAAGTGTTTTTTTTTTTTATCAAAGACACTTGATCTTATTTATTTGATAGTCGTCCATATTCAATTTATGTTATCTTTTTATCATGTGAATGATTTTGTTCAGTCTTGTGGTCTAGTGATTAATTTATAAATAATAAATTTGTGAATTGACAACACATTTAAAATTAAACATGTAATAGTACATTGAATCACGTTTGTTAATAACTAAATCCAATGTCATTTAGATTTTGTTTTACATAAGTAGAATTTGTTAGAATCCAAGCTTAAAGCATTTAAAAATATAGCCAAAAAAAAGTTAGCAATCTCACCATAATTATTTTTACAATAAGAATAAAAATTATATATAATTATCAGTTAATTTTTAAAAGAAAATAATTACTAACTAATTTATATGATCTAAATACTATCCGTAAAAAATAAAAAAGTTCTTGTATGTGCTTATGTATAATTTTTTTATTTGAAAAATTTGTACAACTGATGGAATTACTACTTAATTATAATTTTTGTATGAAAACATTAGAATATAACACCTTACTTGTCTAACATATAACAAAAAACAAAAATATAGCAAATTAATTAGAATTGGTGTCACAAAAATTAGAATTTTTGGAAAGAAATGCAAGTGGGAAGAATCTTGGAAAAGATGATGGGGACATAAAGAATCATGCGACAATTCTATTTTTCTTTTACATATTTATTTTACTTAATATGTGGCGTTTTTATTTTCTTTGACAATTAAAGAAATAAAATATTACATTTTAAAATTAGTGTTTCTAAGTTGCATTATGCTTAAATTATAAAGAAATTATAGGTAATTTCTTCCTTACCATCAACCATTCGTTGGTAAAATTAAGAAAAAAAAGTGATAAATAAATGAGCTACCTAATGCTATTAGCAAAAGGAAAACAAAACAAGCCGAATTGATGGTTGAATCCATCGCCATTATTTTCAAGTTTGTTAATATGTTGATTTAAATGAGTTATACTATTGGGTTATAGTTATTTTAAAAGCTAATGAACCCTTTTAAATTTATTTATTTAATTGGACAAAGTTATAGTATTAGGCCTTTATCATTTTCTATCATCTTTTCAAACCCAAATTATAAAATATGATGGCCCATTTAATTATTTTCCAACATTTCATTTAACATAATAAACCTCAATAATTTTGCTAATTATTTAAATAATTATCTTTCACTAAATCTTCAAATATGCAAGTAGATGAAATTGATTCTTAATTGTGTAACACCATCATACATTGGACTTAGTTATCCTTTACTTAAGCTTGAGTCCATGAAATTCCAAAGAAAAGAGCTAAAATCGTGGCATTTGATTACGTTATGCTAGGGTTTAAATGTTCATACTTCATCCCGTGGGTCCTGTGAACCCATCAATCTCATTCTTTATTCAAACTCCATTCATACAACTCATACATATCATAAAATAATCCAGGAACCACGGATATGAAGTCAAAAATTAGAAAAATAAAAATTTCCCGCGGGTCCAAAATTTAGATTTTTGGCACTAATTTTGAAAAATCATAACTAATTCTGAAAAAATTAGGAATTAAGCAATCCATAACTTTCTTGAAAGCTCTAGATATTAAATTTATACTAAAAATAATTCTAAACCATAATCTCAATGTTTGGACCATGTTTGATAATAGAAAAGCTCAAAAGGTTAGACTACCTAGCATTTCTAATGCAGCTTACTAATAAGAACTTTAAAAATTCATAACTAATTTCATAAAAATCCAATTAGGAAAAATATACCAATTTAGAAAGCTATAGATATTAACTAGAAAAAAAAAATAAGTTCAAACCAGTTTAGTAGCCTTCAGACCTCAAAAACGGATAAGATAATAGCCAAGGTCTGTTGGAGTCCCGCATACTGACAGAGAAATTTAGAAAATTATTTCTCCCTCTACAGACAACAATTGAAGTGCTTCTAATTGGTATAAGTCACTGTGAATATCTAGTTTCTTCCTATAAAACTTCATGGCCATTAGACATCATTTGACTCACGTGTGATAGAGGTGAAGCTACTAACTATTTGCACAGTAACAATGCTATTTCTATTAAAATTTACTAATTTTAAAAATTCACCAAAAATTCTCTAAAACTCCAAATAATATTCACTTTAGCTTCTTAAAAAGCTCTAAGTAAGGCCTATATGCATGCCAAATTTTGAATCAAAAGGAGCTCATTTAATCATATCTTGACATAGCTCACAGATATAGCAAATTTAACACCCTATATGGGTTAAAAGTGGTTCAAATGGCTTCTTAAGTGCTCTACCACCTCTTAGGTAAGTTTTAAAGCATAAACATAAGAATTGCCCAAGTGGTCCAAACTATCACACATCTCAAACTCACTATACTGTAGGCAAGAATGTATTACTACATATAAGCCACCAAGTAACCAAATCTCATATTTCCATTGCTTTGATTCCATACATGGTTCACACATCATTAATACATACTTTTATACTTGCTTAAATATTTACATCTCAAAAATAACATGTACATGTAAATATTGATGTCTTTTTACATCAAAGGTTATACAAAACTATACAAAGTGGCAAGAAATAGCTTTTCAAGCTCCTTGGCTTCCATTTTGATCTCTTTAAGCTCTACCTAACATGGTAAGATAGGAGAGGGAAAGGGGTGAGATTTAAAAAATCTCAATAACTCATACACTTATTCAAGGAAGCAATCAAGACATATAAACATGTTAAAGCATGTAAGTTGTGACACCTTAAACTACTACCACTACCTAGCCTCTCCATAGGCTCGGTTCCATATGATTTCCAAAGAGTCACTGCTCTCCCGTGGCATTTACATGCTATGAACCGGGATTTCATATACTCATCTTTTACCCCGTGGGTCTTGTGAACCCATCTCAAGCATCCTCAACTCAAACTCCATACATATGACTCATACATAACATAAAACAAACCATAAGCCATGGGTATAGAGCCAAAAACCATAAAAATTTCATTTTCTCATTGAGGCCCAAAAGTCATATTTTGGCTCTAAGTTTGGAAAATCATAAGAAATTGTAGAAAAATGGGAATGCAGCAAACTTTAGCTTTCTGGAAATCTCTAAGTGTCAAATTTACACTAAAAATCATTCCCAATCACAAACACATCTTTTGGACCAAGTTTGACATCGAAAATAGGAGGAAGGTCCAGCTGTCACTGTTTCTGGTGCAGCTTTCTGTCATGACTTTCGAAAATTCATAACTAAATCCACAAAAATCCAATCTGGGCACATTATACCAATTCGGAAAGATACGGATGCCTACTAGAGGAGAAAAATAAGTCTAGATCAGTTCAGTAGCTCCTGCACCCCGAAAACCGATGGAACAGTGATGGGGGTCAGATAAGCTCACTGATGCTGATACAGAACTTCAGTCGGTCCAATCTCTCTCTACAGACCTCCGATTTGGGTGATTCTAGTTCCTACAAGTCACTTTGGTTTTCTAGTTTATGTGTATAAAATTTCACTACATTTGGAATCCATTTGGTCTAAAAGTGCCACAGATTTCATTTTTCTGGTTTAGATGAACAGTACATGACCAATCCATTAAATTCTCCCAAATTCAACAATTCTCCAAATATTCTATAATCCTCTAAATATTACCCACTTTAGCTTCTCAAGAAGCTTTCTACAAACTCTAGAGGCATGCCAAATTTCATGGCAAACGGAGCTCATCCGGTCATACTTTGACGGAGTTCTCCAATTTTCCCGGTTTTGGCACCCCAAAGGTCCAAAACGGGTCCAAATCGCCTCTCACACACTCTCACTCCACATGGACAAGTTTAAAAGCATAAGGCTAGTATATCTAACATGTCCATATGATCCAAATCATCATACATTCTATTTTCACTATGCTACGGCCAAAAATACACTACTCCATACATGCAACAAAAAGGGGTAAAACCCTCATTTCCATTCATTTGGCTATAAACATAGGTCATACAATATCATTTCATACATTCATACTTGTTACAATCTTTACATCTCAAAAATAGTGGGCACATCTTCATTTGGCACCACTTTACATCATATATACATCACAATATCAAAAGAAAGTAATATCTCTAACTATGCATGCTCCTAGGCTCCTTGGTGTGTGCTCGGTTCTCCTTGAGCTCCACCTAGCATATTAGTTGGGAGGGGAAAGGGGTGAAATTCAGAGAATCTCAGTAGCTCAAGCACTCAATCCAGCAAGCAATCAAGGCATATAACAAGTCAAAGCATGTGAATAAGCATTTAGCTATTCTCAATCATCCAACACATAATGTACATGCTATGGAATTCACAACAATGCCAAAAATAGGCTCCAGGGACTTTTGGTCTAGCCTCACCCGAGTCTAGGGACTTTTGGATTGCCTCACCCGAGTTTAAGGACTTTTGACTTGGCCTCACTCGTTTGAGACTTTTGGCCTTGTCTCACCTATCTCAAGGAACTTTCGGCTTCACCTCACCCATCTCAAGGGACTTTCGGCACTACCGCACCCGAGCAATTCTCACACTTCATCACACAAGCATATTGACATCAATGCATCAAAACAATAGCATATGGCATATTCCACACATTCAGCATATACATATCATACAATGACTATTACAACCAAGAATGCTACAAGAAAGAGTGAAAGAGAGAGCTACCTTTGGAGCCAAAGCCAACACAAGCTTTTCCTTTCAATTTCTCCTTTCCCTCCTTAGGTCCACAATCACACCTTGATGGAAGTGTTTCACTTAAGCCTAGACACACCAAAAGCATGCAATTACCCTCTTATACTTTAATTTAGAGCAACCTTTCTATCACACACAACCTAGGGTTCTCTCTCTAGAATGCCATTACCCCTTTCTCTCTCTCAAGCTCCCATGGTAGTGGAAAACCTCTTTTTCAAAGAGAACTCAAGGATTCAAAAGAGTTTTCCACTTTCCCTCTTCTGACCCATGCCCAAAATTCGTCCATTTATACAAATAAAACCGCAGAAAGAGAGGGCAAAGGGAGGGGATCAGAAATCTGAAGAGAAATGGGAGAAGTGACCTTACCTTTCCTTTAATCTTCCTCCTTCTCTTGATCTCTCACACTCTCCACGCCTCTTTTCTCTCTTTGGGTCGAAGCTTAGGGCAGATATGAGAGAAGAAATGAGTTTGGGTGTTTAATGAAGTCTGATTCTCGCTATTTACTCTCTTCCGGACTGACTCTCGCTACGGCGAAAACTAACCTTCACTATAGCGAGATTGGGTCAGTTCCCTTCGCTATAGCGAGATTTACCACTCGCTATGGCGAAATCGCGTCAGTTTCAGACTTCACTCTCGCTATAGCGCACGCTACAGCGGGCAACTCCCTAGTTTTTGTATGGGCTGCTGCCAGCACTCGCTATAGCTAGAAACGCCTTCGCTGTTGCAAACTAGCTCTCTCGCTGTAGCGAGACCGTTTCTCGCTATTGCGAGAAGACTTGGCAAAAATTCTGGATTCCGAAAATTTCCAGCTTTCATTTTCTTTCTTTCCGCTTTTCTTTTCTTTTTCTCGGTTGTTACATAAGTAGATATCCAATTATTAAAAATCATATAACACATAATTTGCATACCATGAAAATCATATCACTGCTAAGAATAAGCTCTAAAGACTTTTGGTCTAACCTTACTCTATTTTTTAGAACTTTTGGATTAGCCTCACTCATTTATAAGACTTTTAGCCTTGCTTTACCCATACATAGGGGCTTTTAGCTTTACCTCACCCATCACAAGGGACTTTTGGCAGCAGCTCATCCTTTAAGAGCAATTTTTACAACCCAAAACATATATATATTGGTACCAATACAACAAACTATATCCAATGGCATGTCTCACAATACAAGTGCACATATAAACATACGATGACCATCATACATCTAAGAATATAACAAGAAAGAGTGAAGAGCTACCTTGGCACTCAAACACAATTCTTCCCTTTTAATTTCTCTTTCCCCTTCTCGATCTTACAGTCACAACTAGATGGAGCTTGATCTCTTTGGTCTAGACACAACACATAGTATGTAATTACTCTCTTGGAACAAGCCAAAGCATCAACTACATATTTGAGAAGCATACTTTATCTATGATTCTATAAAAGGTCTAATGAAGCTTCTAAATTTTTCTTGAAGGGAAAGGCACTTAGGAAGCTTTCTAAGATTCTAGGGAACTCAAACAAATACTCACAAAGGCTAAGGGATTCTTAGACAAAATCAAATTGTACAAATGTTCAAGAAACCCTATGTTTCATATCTTAAAGTTCAATGGTTTTTTCTCTACTTAATTTGCATTTCCTAGCTTCCCACACATTAATTCATGAGTTTCATGCTTGTTTTAGGCCAAAACTTCCTCCCTCTCTTAAGCTCTCAAGTTGGTAGAGCCAACATACCCAATAAGCAAAAATACATAGATATCTACCTTGAATTCAAGCCTTTTTCAAGAGTGTTTTCTTTTACCTTAACCTTTCCTTTAAATTTCTACTCTCCTTCCTCTGAACCAAGCTCAAAACAGAGCCAATTCAACAACCAAAATTGTAGAAAGAAAGAGCAAAGAGAGAAGAACAAAATTTCAAGAAGAAAAGCTATGAAAATCTCAAGTTTCTCTCACATTTTCCTCGGTTTCCTTCCTTCTCCCTTCCTCCTCCTTTTTTCCCTTCTTAGATAAGCTCTCCCCTAGTCTTAAGCAGAGGAATGTTGTTTAGAAGAAAAGAGAGGCTTTTAGGGTCTTTAAGAAGCAAAAATTCACTTTTTTTGAGAACAAACTTTGTTATTGTGGAAAATACCTCTCATTATGGCGAGCACTTATCAATCCTAGGTCTCCTTTTCCTGTTACGACACGCGCTATTATGAGAAACTTTTTGGATTTTGTATAGGATACACGAACTCGCTATAGCGAACTACATCCTCGCTATGGCGAATTAGTACCTTTGTTGTAGCGAATTGGAAACTGTTGTAGCTAACTAGTACATTTACTATAACGAGCAAAGGTCTTGGCTATAGCTAACAGACTTAAAAAATTTTCAGAAATCTTGGATGTTACAAATTGTCAAATACCCAAGTAACTCATGCCTAACCAAATTTTATTGAATAATAAATCAACTAAGTACTAATTAATTCCCAACAATCCATTTCCACATCCTAACTAATTATTTAATAATTAATATAAATAAAATTAATTAATAACTCTAATTTAATTATAGACATTGATTTATTAATTAAGGATGTTACAATCCTTAACATGAAATTTTTTGTCTTTCATTTTACTATTTTCCAATATAAGTTTTACGACAACTACAATTCAATTGCTTCTAATAAATTTCTTAAAAGAAAAAAAAAGTTAGGCAATTTCTATTTATTATACCTTTCATACGTAATCAAACATATCATTCAAAGAGGAAAAAAGTGCTTTTTTTTATTAGACATTAGATCTCATTTATTTGGTAGTCATCAATATTCAATTTGCCATCTTTTTGTTATATGAAAGATTTTGTTCAATATTGTGGTCTAGTGGTTAATTTAGTGCTAATAACTTTGTGACTTAACAACATATTTGAAAATTAAACATGTGACAGTGTATCAAATTATGTTTGTTAATAATTAAATCCAATGTCATTAATTTTTATTTTTTAATAAGAAGAATTTGTCTAAATCCAAACTTAAAGCATTTAAAAGCATAGCAAAAAATAACTTAGGGAACTCACCGCAATTGGTTTTACAATAAGAGTAACATCTACATATAATAACCTATAATTTTCAAAAGAAAATAATAATTAACTAATTTATATAATTTAAATACTATTGATAGAAAATTAAAAGTTTCTCATATGCACTTATGTATAATTTTTTTATTTGAAAAATTTATAGAACTGAGTGAATTATAACTTAATTGTAATTGATATATATAAAAACAATAAAATATAACGCCTTACTTCTTTAATTTAAAACACAGAGTAAAAATATAGTAAATCAATTATAATTAGTGTCACAAAAATTAGAAATTTGGGAAGAAAATGCAAGTAAAAAATTGTGGGTGGGAAGAAACTTAGAATGGATGATGCGAACATAAAGTATTACATGACAATTTGATGAGTCTTTTAAATATTTATTTTAATTAATATGTGACGATTTTATTTTCTTTAACAGTTTAAAAGATAAAATGTTACATGTTAAAGTTTGTATTTCAAAGTTATAATTATTCTAAAATTTAGAAAAATTATATGTAGTTTTTTCCTTATTATCAACCATTCATTGATGAAATTAAAAAAAAAAAGGTAATACATAAAATAGTCACTTGATGGTATAAGTGAACAGCAAACAAAACAAGCTGAATTAATGGTTGAAGCTTTCACCATTTCCTTCAAGTTTCTTGCTACATTGAATTTAAATGAGTTGTAGTATTGTGTCATGCTAATTTCAACGCCTAATAGGCCTTTTTGAATTTATTTATTTAATTGGATGAAATTACAGTATTTGGCCTTTATGATTTTATATCACTTTTTTAACCCAAATTTTAAAATATGATAGCTCACCTAATTATCCTCCAACATTCCATTTAGTAAAATAAATTTCCATGATTTTTCTAATCATTTAAATAATTACCTCTTGCTAAATCTTTAAACACCCAAGTAGATGAAATTAACTCTTAATTGTCTAATATTCAAATAACTCATGCCCAACTCAATTTTCCTGAATAATAAGTCAATTAAATACCAATTAATTTCCAAAAATCCATTTTCATATCCCAACTAGTTATTTAATAATTAACATAAATTGAATTAATTGATAACTCTTTATTTAATTATAGACATTGATTTATTAAATTAGGGTGTCACAATCCCCAATCTATATATTTTTTTTTTGTCTTTTTTTCTCAATCTCATTTTACTAATTTTCCAATGAAAGTTTAACAACAACTACAACTAAATTGCTTCTCATAAATTTCATGCAATAAAAAGAGAGAGAGAGAGAGAAAAAAAGAGTACGATGATTTCCATAAATTATACCTTTTTGTGTCATTAAACATATCATTTAGAAAGAAAAGAAGCGCTTTTTTTTTTTAAATCAAAAAGAAATTGATCTAATTTATGTGATAATTGTCCATATTCAATTTATATCATCTTTTTGTAATATGAAGGATTTTGTTTGGTATTGTGGTTTAGTGGTTAATTTAGAAAAAATAATTTTGTAACTTGACAACATATTTGATAATTAAATGTATAATAATGTATTAATTCACATTTACTAATAACTCAATCCAATGTTATTCAGATTTTATTTTACATAAAAAGAATCTTTAAGAATCCATGATCAAGGCATTTAAAAAAATAGCAAAAAATAAGTTAGCAATCTCACCGTAATTAGTTTTATAGTAAGGATAATTACTATATATAATTACTTTTAATTTTCAAAGAAAATAATAACTAACTAATTTATATAATCTAAATACTATCCATAGGAAATTAAAAAAATTCACATATGCCCTTATGTATAATATTTGTTTTTGAGAAATTTATACAATTGGATGAATTATAACTTACTAATAATTTTTGTATATACACTTTAAAATACACACACCTTACTCTCTTTAATTTATAAAAAAAAGTGAAAATATTACAAATTAATTAAAATTAGTGTCATATAATTAGAAATTTGGTAAATAAAAAATACAAGTAAAAAATTGTGGGTAGGAAGAAACTTGGATAGGATGGTAGAAACAAAGTATCACGTGACAATTCTATAACTTTTTTAAATAATAATTTTAATTAATATGTGATGATTTTATTTTATTTTTACATTTAAAGGGATAAAATGTTAAAATTTCAAGTTTATGTTTCAAAGTTGAAATTATGCTAAAATTAATATATATATATATATATATATATGTGTGTGTGTGTGTGTGTGTGTGTGTGTGTGTGTGTGTGTGTGTGTAGTTTCTTCCTTGCTATCAAATATTCATTGATGACATAAAAGAAAAAAGGTAATGCATAAATGGGTTACCTATGCTAAAAGCAATAAGAAAAAACAAGACAAGTCGAATTGATGGTTCAAGTCTTCGCCATTTCTTTCACATTTCTTGTTGCATTGAATTTAAATGAGTTATACTATTGGGTTACATTTATTTTAAAAGCTAATAGGCATTTTCAAATCTATTTTTTTAATTGGATGAAGTTATTGTATTAGGCCTTTATCATTTCTTATCATCTTTTTGAACTCAAACTATAAAATATGATGATCCACCTAATTATCCTCCATCATTCCATTTAATAAAATAAACCTTTATAATTTTTCTAATTATTTAAGTAATTTCATCTTACTAAATTCTCAAGCACCCAAGTAGATGAAATTAATTCTTAATTGTCCAATGCCTAAGTAACTTATACCCAACCCAATTTTCTTGAATAATAAATCAACTAAATACTAATTAATTTCCAAAAATCCATTTCCATGTCCTACCTAGTTGTAACATCCAAATTTTTGTAGAAATGAGGACTCAAGATTTCAGGATTTTTCTAAGTCTCTTAGCTATAGTGAAGATGCCTATTCACTATAGTGAGGATGCCTGTTCGTTATAGTGAGTTCATGGCCCATACAAAATTCAAAGAATTCTTTGCAATAGCACAAAAGTGGTGAGAATAGCCAAGAAGCTCTAGCAATAACGAGAGCTGTCTCTTGCTATAGTGAAACCTAGCTAAGTAAACACTAAGGAGGAATTTTAAATGAAAAATTTGAGTTGCTCGGAGTTTTCAGAGGCCCTAAACACCATAGGAACCCTTAGAATAGCTTAAACCTCCTTCGATATATATTTTCTAATGTCGATTGACTTGAACTTTGACCTCTTTATTCGGGAAGGTTCCAAATCTAAATTGAGTGATTCTAAAGTTGTTTTATAAAATGGAAGACCCATGTTTTATAATGGAAAAGACGATTTTCGAAAAGGAGCTAAAATGAGCTTAAAATGAATTAAACAAGAGAAAGGACATAGATGGAATTCTTAATGAGCAATTTCCTTCCCATTTGATTTATATGAAGCGTCCCACTTATGCTCTTTCTTAACTGACTTATTTTGTTCTGTAAAATAGAGAGTGAGACTAGAGAGAGTGATGCTTTAAGGGAGAAGGAGAAGAGGAAGGAAAAGTAAGGGGAAAATGTATGAAAAATTAAGAAAATCAAGCTTCTACTTTCTTGAAAGTTGATCTCTTCCTTCCTACCTCCCTTTCCATGGTTTTAGTTACTTATATGGATCTGTTTTGGACTTGGTTCAGAGCGAGAGGGTTAGACTTTAAAGAAGGAGGCTATACCTAAGGAAGAAGCCTTTGAAGAAGCAAATAAACCAAGGGAATTCTTCTTATTTTGTTGCTTCATCCTCTTTGCTTCTTTTAGAGTGTGGTTAGGTCAAGGAGAGGAAAGCCAAGAGGGAATTATTTCTAACATAAACCAAGTAGGAAACATAGGTTTTAGGCTATAGGAAGTTAGAAGATGCACAGAAACTTGAAGGAAAACTAATAAAATTCAAGATAGCAAAGTTAGAGATTTTTGAACATATCCTAAAATCTGATTTTATCTAAGGGTACCCAAGCTTATATGAGAGTTCGTATGAGTTTCTAAGATATCAAGGAAGCCTCTCACATGCATCTCCCATCAAAGAAACAAAACAAGTCCTTAGGTGCTTTATAAAACCATAATTGAAGCAAATAAGAACTAAAGGTTTTCTAGAGTGTGTGTAGTATTAGAGTTTATTTCAAGAGTATAATTGGATCCTAATTGATGTGTCTAAGCCAAAGGAATCCTACACCACTCACTTGCAAGGGTGTAGCTAAAGGAAGGGAAGAGAAATCAAGCAAAAGTGTGTGTGTTTGCATTTAAGGTAGCTCTCTAACATTTCTCTCATGCATGCTTAATTGTTTTCCTGTCCTTTGATGTGTGTATGTATGATTTTACCATGAAAATGTTTTTAGTGATTTTCTACATCCCATGGTACCATTGTGTGCATAATATATGTTTTATAAATGATGGTTGGCTTGAATAAACTTGGTGAAGCCAAAAGTCCCTTAGCAAAAATGAGAATGAGCCAAAAGTCCCTAGAATTAAGTGAGATAAATCCAAAAATCTCAAGAGGAATAAGACTTAGCCAAAAATCCCTTAAAAGTGGGTGAGGCAAGTCAAAAAATCCTAAGGAGAGGGGGTGAAGGTAAACCAATGTTCTTGAAGGCCAACATATGATGTGTATAAGTTTTTTGCATATGAAAATGATTCTATGTATGATTATTAGTAGCAAAATGTTCATATATCATCTTTTAACTTGAAAGCATGGTTATTATGTATAATTGAAAGGGTTAAAAGCTATTGGAATTCCTAGAATCTTACTCTTCCCTTTCCATTACCTAAACATGTCTAGATGAACTAAGTGAGCCAAGAGATGGAAGCCACCATACTTAAAGATGAGAGAGTGACAAAGGAATTATGTATCTAGTCATTTTGTAACCATATTATTGGCAAATGATGTAACCCCATATTGTAAATGATATGTAACCACTTGAATATATATATATACATGGAAATATGTTGTATGTGGGAGAATTGAAAGCATATGAATGAGAATGGAAGTTTTTGACATTAAGATGCATGGATGTCTCTTTAAGAATTTATGTATGTGAACATGTAAGGTAGTGGTTTTATGATATATGGATATTTGGACCCCATAGACAAGTTTAGTGGACTATTTTAAAGCTTCCCCATGTGTCCATGTGGTCTTGGTTCAAGAGGAAGACCATTTGGCACCTAGATGGACCAATTTAGGACAAAAAATGACTCATTTTGTGAGCTGAATCCCAACCTAACCAAAAGAGCAATTTTGAGGCTAAGAGTTTGCACATACATAGATCTTATTTAGAACTTTTTGCTGATCTAAGAACTGGATTATTTAGAGGTTTATAGAATTTTCTTATGATTTTTCAAAATTCAACTTAGAAGTTGGTTTTGGTTTAGGTATTATTCACTTAAGTAGATTTTATTTTTATGTCATTTGAGAGAAAAATAAGCTCCAATAATTATAAAATTTTATATAAAGAAACTAGACACTCATAGTGATCTATAAAAATTAGAAGCACCTCATTTGGAGGTCTATAGAGAGAGAAATGAATTTTTGAAGTTTTGCATTAGAATTAGTGATGTCAGTTGACCTTAAGTACTATTTCATTATAATTAAGCTCCTAAACAAGCTTAACATGATTTAGATCTATTTTTACCATAGATTTACATAAGAGTATGGTTTTCTGGGTTTTGATTTTTCTAGAATTAGTTATAAATTTTTGAAGTTCATATTAGTAACTTATGATAGCAAACTTAAACAGTTGGATTGTTCATGCTTTTCTATTATCAAATGTGGTCAAACTGAGCTTTTATGGCCTAGAATGATTTTTAACCTATAGTAGACATCTAGAGCTTTCTAGAAAGCTATTATTTGCTTCATGTTAATTTTTTTAGAATTAATTATGATTTTCTAAAATTGGTGACAGAAACTTGAATTATAGACCCAAGGCAAAAACATCATTTTTCTGATGTGTGGCTTCTAAACCAAAATGTATGGGGATGTTTTGCAATGGTTATGATTTGTTTAGATGGAATATAAGTAGGAGATGATATTGGAGAGTCCACAGGGTCCACAGAGCAAATTTTGAAATTTTAAAGTACTCAATAACACATAAGTATTGTATTATTTGATTCCATTGCCTGGAAATTCATAGATGAAGCATGTATGAGGTTTGATATATGATACAGTAAGGCTATAGGGACATGGTGTGACACTAGTTATTTAATAATTAATATAAATTGAATTAATTGATAACTTCTTATTTAATTATAGACATTGATTTATTGATTTAGAATGTTACAATTCCTAACTTATAATTTTTTTTCTTCTTTTCTTAGTTTCATTTTAGCAATTTTCCAATGAAAGTCTTATAACAACTACAACTCAATTTCTTCTCACAAATTTCACTAAAAAAAAGGGGAAAAAAGTAGGGTAATTTCTATAAATTATATCTTTTATGTGTAATCAAACATGTCATTCAGAAAGAAAAAAAGTGCTTTTTATTCATGACATCTAATCTAATTTATTTGGTAGTCATCCATATTCAATTTATGTCGTCTCTTTGTTGTATGAAGGATTTTGTTAATATCATGGTTTAGTGGTTTATTTAGAAAAAAAATAAATTTTTCACTGGATAATATATTTGATAATTAAACATGTAATGGTGTATCAAATCATATTTATTAATAACTCAATCTAATATCATTCATATTTTATTTGACATAGAAAAAATTTGCCAAGATTCAAGCTCAAAGCATTTAAAATTATAGCAACAAGTTAGCTAGTTATCTCACCATAATTAGTTTTGCAACAAGAGTAATATCTTTTGTTGGGCCTATGTATGTTTAGTTATTATCTTGGTCCTCATTATTAATTCTTGAATTATGTTTAAGCAAATAGAATAACTACAGTTAGCAGTTCAAGCATTAAACATGATAAAAATGTGAAATTACTAAAATTTTTTCTTTCATAAACTCTTTATCAATAAATAGTTATATGTAATACCATACTCTTTTAGCTTTCTTATTCTATTACATGAGCTAAACTTCATATACTTTGTAAGAAATCCATATATTTTAATGTATTAATTTGTGTTACGTAAGATTCTATTTACTCATTTTATACTTTGTGTGTCATATGAACTCATCATTATCATCTTCCATCTAGAACACATCCATACAAATAAAAAATATCACAAAATATCCTAAGAGTCTTGAGTTTGGCATCATACCTTAAAAAGTTCAAGGTTTACTCTAAGGGTTTACTATTTTAGTTTTCTGATATAGATTTTGAAAAATCATAATTAATTCTAGACAAATCAAAATCAAGCAAATGATAGCTTTATGAAAAACCCTAAATTTCAACTAAAGAATAAAAATCATTACAGACCATGAAAACATCAACTAGACTACAAAAAATAATAGAATAGCATCAGAGGTCTAATTACTAGGTCTGCTGTCACAGATTTCTGATATAAACATTGGAAATTCATAAGTAATTTTAAAAAATTCAAAATCAAGCAAATCATACCATTCTATAAATATTTAGATGCTTACTAGTGATTAAAAATAATTCCAATTCAAGAAAATGACATTCAACCTATGAAAATTGATACAACAGTACCAAAGGTCTCTCTGCGCTACTAGTACTGTCATACAATTTTAAAAATTTGGTTCTCCTTCTACAAAGCTCCAAATGAGGTAATCTTAGTGGGTATAGAAATCTTATAATGTGTAGTTTATGCAATTTCATAGGCATTGGACTTTGTTTGACCTACAAGTGACATAGAAACAAAATCTGACTATGTAAATAGTGCATATTACCATTCTGCATAATTCGACCAATTTTGAAAAATTAGAATAAATTCTCTAGAGTTCTAAATTGAGTATTGTTGAGCTTTAGTTTCTAGGCAAATTTTGACAAAAACTCATCTATTTGGTTAGACTTTAGTCTAACTCAAGATTTGGTTGCTTTTGATGATCAACATGGGTTTATAAGACACCATTTGACCTTCCTCTTATTCCATAGCCATTTGAGCACATCCCATAGCATAAATATAGCCTAGGAAAGCATGCCAAATGGTCCAAATCATCATGGAGCTCAAACTCACCATGCCACTTATATTCACACACAAATACATACTAGTACAAGGGTGGGAAATTCTCACATTTACATACATTTGGCTTCAAGATTCATGTCATGATTATATACATTTAATCTTGCTCAAATGGTTACATTATATATACATCACATGACTACATTTCTTGACATCAATTTACTATAAAATTGCCTATTTTTCTACTTCCTTGTCAAGTATCATGCTTCAAGGCATTTGGTCTCCTTTCTTTGGACTTCTTGGCTCACCTAGACATAAATAAGCATATGGAGGGGAATAGTGAGATTTAAAGAATCTCAATAGCTATTTACCCTTTCAAACATATATAATAGAGGCATTTACAAGTCCAAGAATGCATGCATGGAAATTTAGCTACTTGTAAGCATACATGAAACATTTTCCATATTCAAGAAGTTCACACATATCATACATAAGCTTCCAAGGGCATTGATTTAGTCTCACCCACTTTTTTTGGAACTTTTAGACTTGCCTTATCTACTTTCAAGGGACTTTTAACTAAGCCTTACTCTTCTTGACACTTTTGACTTAGTCTCACCCAATTCTACAGACTTTTGGCTCATCCTCACCCTTGCTAAGGGACTTTTGGTTTCACCAAACTCATTCAAGCCACAATACATCTATAAAACATATTTCAAGAACATCATAGTACTATAGCATATAGAAAATAACTAAAAACATTTCTCATGGCATAAACATACATGCAGACATCTAAAGACAAGAAAACATCCAAAAACACATGAGAAAAAGGTTAGAGGGCTATCTTAAAACTAAATCTCAAGCTTTTCCTTTGCTTATTTCTTTTCCTCTCTCGACCACACCCTTGAAAATTGGTGGTAATGGATTCTCTTGACCTAAACACATAAAAAAAGACATACATCACTCATGGGAACAAGCTCTAGGTTTATGAAATTACTATTGAGGCTTACTTTATCCTAAGATGCAATTATGGTTCCATAAAGGATCTAATGAAGAAATTATGGGGATCCATAGTCTTGGCTCCATTTTCTCCTTCCATCTAAGTCTCTTAACTCCATTTAGACTCCTTGTAGTCACCACAATTTTATTTTAAGGAGCCTAGCTATGAGTTGCTTCTTTATGTCTCATTATGGAACTTATACCTCCATCTCACAAGATATGCTTTCTAAATTTTTTTCCAAGACTTCCATTAATGTTATTGCATCATATCTAGCCCCATTCTAGACTTAGAACAATTTAAAATTCTCCCTAGGTACATTAACCTTGCTTGGTTGAGACTATGAAGGCTTGGAGCATTCATGGAGTTTGTTTTATTTCCTTGAGGGAATTACCACTTGGGAGACTTCTTAGGTGTCCTAGGAAATCATTCATATTCTTAGACAACCTAAATTATCCTTGGAAAGTCTCTTACATCTCAAGGGGCAACAAAATCCCTAACTTTGCTAACTTAATTTCTAATGCACCTTAATTGAATTTCTTTGCATAATTTGTTTCTCAAACTCTAAAACCTATGTTTCTTCCTTAGCTAGGTCAGAATTTATCCTCCCTTGGCTGGGAATATGTTTGGCTGAACCACCTCTTAAGAAAAACAACAAGGAATTGCAATGAAAGCTAGGAGAATTATCTTGTTTTTGGGCTTGTTCTGTAATGTCCAGATTTTATAAAAATAACATAAATGAATGGATTTTAAAAGCAAGTCCCCTAAGATGAGTTATTTAAGGTCAAATAAAATTGGGATAAAATTACAAATAATAGAAAATGAGAATTTACGTCTTGAATTGCCCAAAAACTAGAACTAGAGTGGTTGAAAAAATTTACCGAAAGTCTCGTAGCATTTTCATAAATATAGGTATATTTTGGAAAACTTATAGGAGGACTTTTTGAATAGAAAATTTGAGCTTTTTGGGGCTCTCAGAGGCCCTAAAAATCATAGGAACTCCTAAAACAGTTAAAACCCTTTAATGAATGATTTCAGCAAAGAGTTGACTAAAACTTTGACCAAATAGTTTAGGGAGGTTTTAAATTCAATTTGAATAGTTCTAAAGGCATTTTATAAGTTAGAGAACCTAAATTTCATGAGAAAAAAGACAGTTTTCAAAAAAGAGTTGAAATGAGTCCAATTGGACAAAACCATGAATAGGAACTAAATTGCAAAAAAGAAAAGTTATAAAAAGTGACTTTTAGACTTCTTAAAAATGCCCATCTCCTTCTCCTTTATTTTAACCAATTTTAGCTAGTTAAAAAATAGATTCTCAAGGATCTTGAAGTGGCACATCAAGGAGGAGAAAGAAGGAGAGGAAGAAACTAATAAAAGGTAAGGAAATTGACAGAATTTCATAGTCTTTCTTCTTGAAACCTTGTTCTCGTCTTCTTGCTTCATCTTTCCATGGTTTTGGATGTTCATATAGTTCTATTGTGGCCTTGATTAAGAGGGGAAATTTTAGAGTTTCAAAGATAAGGTTAACACAAAGAGAAACACTTTTGAAAAAGGCTAGAATTCAAGGTAGTTTTCTTCCTTTTATTGCTTCTTCTTCCCTTGCCCTCCATGTATATATTTCGGTCAAAAATAAAACCATTATGGGGGAGGAGTTTCTATCTAAAAAAAAGAGAGAATATTAGGATTTAGACCATGGGGAGTTAGAAAATACAAAAAAATTGAAAGTTTATCCATTGAAATTCAAGATAGGAAAGTGTAAAGCTCTTGAATATTTTGTAAAAATTGATTTGATACAGAAGTTTCCTTGCATGTATGAATGTTTTTTTGAGTTCCTAAGACCCCTAGGAAGCTTCCTAAGTGTCTTTTCCATAAAGGAAAAATAAAAAACTCCATGGACCTCAAATAGTGTGCTAGTTTTGACCAAGATAAGAACTATAGGTTAGAGAGTATTTTAATTGGTTTCAAGCTTGGTTTTGCATCATATATGATAGAAGAGGATAAGAGGAAGCCTTGAAAAAAATTTAGGAAGCCTAAGGAGTGAGATGTAATATAGGTTCCATATTGTAACTTAAAGAAGCAACATGTAGTTAGACTCCTCAAATTGATTGTATGATAAATCCAAGTCAAGAACCATAGATGGAAGGAAAGAATGGAGCTAAGATCATAAATTATAGGTGTTGCTTCATTAGGTGCATTATGGAACCATAAATGAGCCATAGGGACAACTTAACTTTTAAAATGAATGTGTAGCTTTAGAAATTGTTCTAAGAGTGTAATTGGCTTCCATATGATGTGTCTAGGTCAAACAAATCTAGCTCTTCCTTTTTATAAGCATTTGGCCAAGGGAAAGGAAGGATTTCTAAGAGTTAAAATGTGTTCTTGCAAGTAAGGTAGCTCTGTCGTCTTCTTGCTCTCATGAATGCTTGGGTGTTTTTCTTGTCTTGAATATGTGTGTGCATATTTAAGGTAATGAAATATGTTTCTAGTGAATGATCACATGCCATGGTACCATGTTGCTATGTTTGTATGCTTGAAAGATGTTTTTATGAATGTGTTTAGCTTGCTTGAGCTTGGTAAAGCCAAAAGCTCTTAGTTAGGGTGAGGATGAGCCAAAAGTTCTTAAGAGTGGGTGAGACAAAGCTAAAAGTCTTTAAAAAGAGTAAGGCTTAGTCAAAAGTCCCTTGAAAGTGGGTAAGACAAGTCCAAAAGTCTCAAAGAGAATGGGTGAGACTAAACCCTTGCTTGGCAGGCCTATGTATGTTATGTGCGACTTCTTGAATGAAGGAAACATTCTATGTATGTTTAAGAAGTTCATAAATGCCATATATGCATAAAGACTTAGAATTGCACCATCTATATGTGATTAAAAGAGAGAAGGGCTATTGAGATTCTTAGAATCTCATTCTTTTCTCCTTATTACCTAACATGTCTAGGTGGACTAAGTGAACCAAGGAATAGAAGCCACCAAGCTTAAAGGAAGGAGATTAGCAAAGAGATGTGTCTTTTGTTTTCTTTGCAACCATGATAATGTCAAGAATGTAATACCAAGATATATGTATGATATATAACCCTTTGAATATGAACAAATTTATGGATATGAGGTGTATATATGAGAACTAGAACTATATGAATGATATTACATGATTTTGGCAATGAATGATAAAAGTTATCTATGTATGTGCTTATGTATAACTTAGTGTGAGAGAGTGAGTTTTCAAGATCTGGGTTATTGGACCTTTTAAACATGTTTGATGGGTTCTTTTCATGCTTTCCCATGTGCTCATGTTGCCTTAGAACTAGTGGAAGTAAAATTGGACCATAATTAACCCCTTAAATAACCCAAAAGACCAAAATGTAACCCTATGTCATAAACTGACCAAATAGATGAATTTTCTCATGAAATTTGGCATGCATATAGATCTCATCTACAAATTTTTGGGAAGCTAAATACTAGAGTATTTGGAGCTTTGTGGAATTAATTATGAATTTGTAAAGTCGCTAATTTTCTGTTGTCCTGATATAAGCACTGTTCATATGGTCAGTTTAGGTTTCTATGTCATTCATGGGTCAAACATGGTCCAATAAAATGTGAAATTTTATAAGTATAAACTAGACATTACCAGTGACTTGTAGCAATTGGAAGTGCCTCATTTGGAGTTTGAGTAAAGAGTTATGAGTTTCTAAAATTCTATGTCAGTATAAGTAGTGCCAGCCAAGTCTATATAATGTTCTATCAGTTTCTAGTAGCTAAACATGTCTAGCTTAGTCTAGAAATACTTTTTCTTGAAATTTAATATTTGTAGCTTTCCAAATTGGTATAGTTTACATGAATTAGACTTTTTTGGAATTAGTTATGCATATTTAAAGTTTATATCAGTAAGCTATATTAGAAACACTGGACAGTCTGACCTATGTCACCTTTCTATTGTAAAACATGGTCCAAATGATGTTTTTGAGTTGTATGCATATAATTAAATTCGAGAATGACATGGGAAAGTTCATATGGTCCATAGGATATGAAATAAAAATTTTATCTGCTACAAAATACAAATAAATTGAATATTTTAATGGCATTTTCCATATGAAGCCTTGCCATATAAAGGACTAAGTTTAGAACTAAAATGAGTTTAGCTCATTAAGTATGGTGTTACATGTTCTAAGGGCTCTTTCACTTAGTGTAGTCCTCTCCTTCAAATTCTAATCTTCTCCCTCTGAACTAGACCCAAAATAGCCCTATATGATTCATCAAAACCATAGAAAGAAAGAGAAGAGGGAGGAGAACAAAGCTTATGAAGGAAGAACCATGAAATTCTACACTTTTTCTTACCTTTTCTTGAATTTTTCTTCCTTTTCTTCCTCCCTTTTGTTGCATGCTTTAGGGCAGAGCTCTCCTCTAGTTTGGGCAGCAACCAAGTTGGTTTATAATGGGAGAAGAGTGGGATGCCACTTATAAGAAACAATGGTCTTAAAATTGTTTTTAAAATTACATTTACATCTCTTTTCTTTGCTTTTTTATTTTGGGTTGATTTCGTCTCCTTTTTAAAACCTATTATTTTTATCATAAAATTTAAGTTCTTTAATTTATAAAATACTTTTGGAATCACTCAACTTAGATCTAAAACCTTCTCGAATGAACTAGTCAAAGTTCGGGTCAATCGATATTGTAAAACGTCAACTGAAAGGGTTTTAACTGTTTCAGAAAGTTTTTATAGTTTTTAGAGCCTTTGAGAATCCCAAAAAACTCATTTTTACCATTTAAAAATTCTTCCTTTGAGTTTTCTACAATGTGTCTAAAATTACGAAAATGCTATTATATTTTTAGTAATTTTATTGAACTATTTTGACTTTGGTTTCTGGGCAACTCAAATATCGAATCCTTATTTTCTATTATTTAAAATTTTATTTGGCTTTAAATCATTTATTTCAAGGGACTTGTTTTTATATTTGGTAAGTTTTGTACATTTACAGAGAAACTAGATGTTACATTATATATGTATAACTTTACCTCTTATTATACCTAGATAGTATACTAGACAGGAGTCAATGCCAAAGTTGGATCTCAATAGCGTAGAACTACTTCTAGGCCTCTAACTTTTATTCCTACTTGTTATTTAATCAATTATCACATTTCAATCACATAGCTATACCTAAATCATGTGGTCAAACCCTTTTTGGGTTAAAAAATTTTCAATAGCATAACATTTAGAAACTTGAGGCTACCCAAGCACTTTAAGCCTCTCTTCTATTAAAATCCATTACCTATATACAATTCAAATATAGCATCCTCAATTTTAGAAGCCTTAGGGTTCAATTATTAGCTAGCTCTTTGACCCATACTACTTGAATAGTTAAAAATATCAATTACTTATAAAAATATCAAATAATGTTTGCATCACTAGAAATAGTTGTGCACATTCCAATCCATCTCTAAATTGTCCTATCTAGGCCCAAAATGTATAAATCAGTATGTTACATATATATTGGTCTCAAAATAGTCTAACAAAATATCTACAGTAATATAATATCAATTGTATAAGTCTTTATAGAGCTATGGATTATCCTTGGTCTACTCGACTACTTTGACTTAGAAAAGAGGTTAATGGATAAGGAGTGAGATTCTTGAGAGAATCTCAATAGCATAATCCTATTCTTACACATAATAACCACTCAAGTACATATGTATGCATGTTTGCGTGAATGCTGCTTTTCTAATATTTGAGCCTTTAAACATGTGAAAATATGCATGCATGTAACTAAAATTTGGCCAAGCTCATTAGTCTCTTTACTAAGTGGCTTTGATACTAAGCATAGGGAAGAACTATTGTGATCAATTCCTTGACCCTTTTCTCTTAGCCAACATTAAGTAAAACTTTGCTTACTAGGCCAGAATTCATAGAAATACTATAAAACTCATCAACTTATTTAAACATTAAGTAAACACATCATGTAGGCTACCCAAGCACTAAAGCAGTTAAAAGTCTGAAAGAGAGGAAGAAATGCTTACTAATATGTGTCATACCATTATGGAATATGCACATATTTTATATCATATTCCTTATAAGACAACAATTTCTTATAATAATATCTTTGAAAGCAGAATTTATTATTATTAAAGCATCAATTTCTGTAATTATGCACAAATAATCATATTTATCATAGAATTTTCCAAATCCATGCTAAACAAGTTTGATTGGTATAAGGAATCATAAAAAGAAGCTCCCAATTCGAATATTGCCTCATATGCACACAGGCACAATTTTGATACATATTAGATATCAAACTTTGAAAAATCATAACTTGGGTTACACAACTTTGATTTTTGCAAACTACGTGGCTATAGAAAGTTTAAGACATCAAGTTTATGCTTGTAAAATTTTATAAACAATTGGGCCTGTTTGACCTCTCAAAAACACAAAAAACCAAAACTAGACCAAATAACAATATTAGGGACTAATCTGCATAATTTAGCCAACTTCAAAAATTCATAAAATATTTCACAGAGGTTTAAAAATTGTGCTCTTTAGCTCTATGAAAAGCTCTAGATGAGCTCTAAAAGGCTGCCAAATTTCAGCTTAAACTTTGTGCATTTGGTCAGACTTTGGTTTAGGGACATTTTGGCACTAAAAAAAATGTCAAATTTAGTCATAGATGATTCATTTTGAGCCATATCATGCTATGTCATGATTTGAACAAGTTTTAAATGATAAATGCAGCATATATGGCTAGTTTAACATGTCCTAAAAATCATGTAACTTAAAATCTCTCTACTTGTCATTATACACACTTACATTATGAATCTCATATGGTCAAAATTACATGATATCATATATTTGCATCCAAAAATAATTTATACATCATTGTCTCATGCTTTTAGGTGTGTGGAAATGATTACATCTCATCATTTATGCATACATCATTTCATGTGCAAAAATAGACGTGAAAAATCAAACTAGTGTCAAAGTGATGCTTTTCGTGCTTTTTGATCATTATTTTTGCCTATATGAGAATTATCTAGACGTGGCTAGGGAAAATATAGGGAGAGATAAGATCTAAAGAATCTCAATAATTTATTCATCATTTAAGCACATATATATGACATGTTCAATGGTCAAAGAAAGTAAGTATGCATATTAACCTATCAAGCATCATTCATAATCATGCATGACAGATCACATGGCTCTACCAAGAGTAAAACAAGCTCTAGGTATAATACCTTAACCTTTGAGCCTTTTCATCATCTTGGGAAACTTAGTTTACAACAATTGCATGGAAAAGTCGCATTTAATATAAGAAAAATTGTGTAACGGAGGGTCCAATTAATTCCATTTATATTTCATGGACCACATGAGCTCATCAATATCATTTACTATCTATATCATATCCATACAAGTCAGAAACATCACAAAACATCTTAAGAATCTCGGATTTGGCACCACACTTAGAGGAAAACCAGAATTGCTCTTAGGTTCACTGATACAATTTTCTGATATGGACTTTAAAAATTCTCACTAGTTTTAGAAAAATCAAAATCAATCAAACTATACTATTCTGGAAAGTTATAGATGTCTATTAATGACTAAAAATAATTCTAGATCATGAAAATATCAATTGGAGCCTAAAAATAATGAAACAGTACCAAAGGTCTATTTACAATACTGCTACTATCCTCCAAAATTTAAAAATTCAATTTTCCCTCTATAAACCCTCAATTAGGGTGCTCTCAAGTGCCATAGAAAGCTTGTCTAGTTTATGCCTATAAAATTTTATGAACATTGGATATCATTTGGCCCTCGAATGATATAGAGGAAGAAACTGATCATATAAATAGTACAATTACCATTTATGCAAAATTTTTTTAACTTTAAAAAATCATAATAAATTTTTTAAAGTTCCAAATTGAATGTTCTTTTGCTCTATAAAAAACTCTAGATGAGACCTATATTATGTCAAATTTTATGAAAAAATTCATCCATTTGATCAGTTTATGGTTTAGCTTAAGTTTTGGTCACTTTTAAAACTATAAAATGGTCAATTTGGCACCAAATGGTCTTAAACTCATTCCATAACCATTCGGGCATATCCACAAGCATAAACACAACCTATATAAGCTTTCCAAGTGGTCCAAATAACCATACATCTCAAAACTACTATCCTAATTATTCTTATACATTTATGCATCATGGATCATAGATGTAAAAAACATACATACTGACGGCATTGTCGTACAACCCTCAAAATAAAACTAGGTTGAATTAAAAATGCATCTAGTGGCACAACCTAGGTCATCTCCTTTGAAAATGGAATTCAATGCCTAATTGGGTTTTCTAAGTGTTAAAAGTCCTAAAGGCTACTTGATTTGGGGGGTTTTTGATTGAATTAAACTATCCTAAAACTAAATTGAATCAAAATTCCTAAATTCTACCTAATTGTGTAAATTGTGAGTGATAATGGCTTGTGACTAGCTTAGAAATCGTCTCTTGGTATCCACTATCCTCATTCTAATCTAATTGTGATTAATTCTAGCCTAAGAGTTCCTAAATGTGTTCATTAGCAAATAATCTTGAATAACCATTCAAGATTCAAGAGATTAATAATCTAATGTTGAATTGAGACATCAATCACGCACTAAACCGTTAACTCTTGTCTTTAAGATCAATGAATATCCAATTTGATTGATTAACTGATTAATTAGCCTCTGATTCATCATCCAAAAATGTTTAATTAACCAACTAAATACTAAAGAATTCTCAAATCAAACAATCAAGCACAAAATCTCACTCATGCATTTCATCGAACACCTTCGTGGCATACATGGGAGATTAGAGAGAATAATAAAAAACCAGATTCAATCTAACCAATTAATCAACAAAAAAAACTTTTTAATTAGTGTCTAACTAGCCACTAATTAATTACACAAATTCCTAATCAAATACAACTCAACCAATATTGTACAAGAAAAAGAAAGAGTGTAGGAAAATTAAAGAAATTTTAGCCAAAATTCTGCTTCTTCTCCAAGGATTCAAGCTTCAGACCAAGAGCTTCCTCCTAGCTAGCCTCAAGGATGAATCAGAACTTCATGGAAGTGGAATGAAAATGGAGATGGGCGATGGAATTGGTTCTGTGTGGACGAAGGCGAAGGGCGTGTGGTGAATGGGCAAATGTGACGTCGTGGAATGTGGAATGAATGAATTTTAACGTGAATCCCCCTTTGCCTCCAGACCTTCTCACGTGCTATTCATGTGCTTCATTAACCATTTCACGTGCCTTCCTTGCTTGACGAACGGATGAGATGGGATGGATGATGGAATGAAGGGATGAATGGCGTGAATGACGTGATGATCAATGTAACAACCGGGAAAAAGAAAAGGAAAGGGAAAAGAAAGAAAGTGAAATCTGGAAATCATATGGAACCGAGCCTTTGGAGAGGCTAAGTAGTGGTAGTAGTTTAAGGTGTCACAATCAATAGCTTCCCCCAAATGTAGCGTCTGGATGTGTATTTCTCCTCCCTTTCACGTGCTTCATTTATCAATTCACATGCTCAGCTTTTGTTCCATTTGCCTGAAGCTTTTTTTTTATTTGTTTATATGAGTGTGGGCCCCATTCAAAGCTAAATATAATATTACAATTCATGCAAGCTTCTCACTTTTCACGCAGCCTTCGGCTTGCAGTTCCTCTCCATTTTCTGTTCGTGTATTTGTGCAAATTCTGTTCGTGTATCACGCAGTTTTGCCATGCTTTATCCAACTCTTCTAGCTTCAGCTTCCTAATCACCACAACCTTGTGCATGAAGCTTCTACTCGAGCTCCTTCTACTCTATTTCTTCTTTGTCTAGCTACTATGGTGTTAATTGCTTCTCTTCTTCGACTCTCCAACTCGTCTTCCTCTTTTCTCAAGCCCCAGCCATGTTGCTTCTGCATGTCGCGTTTCACGTTGCTGTCCAGGCCTCATGCAGCATCTTAACGTCCTTTACGTGGCTGTTTCTCTTCATTTTCTCCTTCCCCACGCTGTAGCTGGTTCTCTGATCAGCAGCTCTTCTTCACAGACCAGAACTCGAGCCTCCTTCCAAGTAACTTCTGCGTTGTGTGTCTCAGCCCAGGCTTCCACGTTCTGCAGCTTTCCCACGTGTTCAGCTACTGGTCTCGACCTCTTTATCATGTGTTGCAGCCCATAGCTTTAAACCCGTCGTTTTTTTCCACGTTGAAACTGTTCTCATGCAACTGCTCCTCTGTACACCCACGTGACAGCTTCTAATCTAGCTCAACAAGCTTCTTCGTCCAGCCGTATCTCTTCTTTCTTTGCTTTGCCCAAAATTCACGTTTTGATTCCTTGCCACGAGTTTACCTTCCTCTGTTCATGTTCTGTTTCTCTTCTTTTAGTTGCTTCTAGCTTTCTGCATCTTCATTTCGTGTTTCTTCCTCACCAGCCAAGCACCCAGTTCTTGCTTCATTTCATTCCAACATAATTCCTCTCATTCACTGCTGGATGTTGCCTTGTTCGAGCCCTCATTCCTCTTCTCTATTTCGCATAAGTGGGAGTTCACGTGGACTGATGTGTGTGTGTTTTTCTGCTAAAAAATTCTAGCCTTCATGCATGGTTCTGTTCCTTGCTTCTTCTTTATGTGGCTACGACCCTTTTGGTTTGTGGTTTTCCTTCAAAGCTCAAATTGCCCAACAAAAATCTGCACAAAGAATAAGAACAATTCAATAGGAAAATCCACAAAAATTATTTAAGATAAAATTGAGCATTAAAAACCAAATTTTTGCAAATTAATTTCTAAAATATAGAAATGGCTATTAAAATGAAATCTTATCGAATTAAAGTCCTAAAGCCATATTTGGACATTAAAATGCCTAAGTTAGGGGATTAAAATATATAAAATATCATGGTTATCACATACATACACCATTGGTTCTAAAATCAGTACATTCATCATCTTTACACACTTTTGAACATGCTTAATGGTCTACATTATATGAATACAATTCTTGACATTAATATGCTATAAGATTGTCCATTTCTCTACTCATTTGTCAAAGTCTTACTCTTCAGGTGGTTTGCCCTCTATTTCTTGGTCCGCTTGTGTATTAACATATATATCTAACCCTATTGATGGCATTCATAAGCTCCCTATCATCATTTTCATAAGAGTACATGGAAAGGGAACCAACAATAATGGATTTAATCGAGTTACGTCATGCTTAAAAATTTCAAATCGGTGACATATAGATTGTATAGGTTCATACCATGCATCCTCATGTTTAAATTCATTATTACAACCTATTTACATCACAAAATCTTGCTCATGACTCAAGAAAACTGAAATGGAGCATGAATTGAACTCATTGAATTTCGGCCAGATTTGCTCCCACTCTATCCAAAACTTTGGAAAATCATAAGTAAATCTAGAAAACTCGAAATCATGTAATCTTAGTCATTTTGAAAATCTTGGGATGTCTACTATATGTTAAAAATAGGTACAAGTCATAACATCCCACACACTAAGCATTTGACACGTGAAATGATCTGGAAGTCAGATTAGGTTCTGATGCTATCATAGTTCACTGATATAAACTTCAAAAATGTCTAATTAATTCCAAAAAAATCCAACAAGTGAATGATACAAATATAGAAAGCTGAGGATGTTAGCTAGAGGAGAAAAATAATTCCAGACCAATTCAAGCTCGCCCATACCCTGAATTCTAATCAAACCAGTGACTAAGGTTTGGTTAGATGCCTAACACTAGACTTAATCTTTGAAAACTCATATCTCCCTCTCTAGACCTCCAAATGAGGTGCTTCTAATTGGAACAAGTCACTGGGATGTCTCATTTCTCTATATAAAATTTCATGGTAATTAGACATCATTTACCCTATGAGTGATAGAGTTTAATTTTGGACCAATGCTACAGTACCAAAGACCAAAACCAGAAAAATTTTCAATTTCAATAATTCACCAAATATTACACAGATCTCCAAAAATTACTAATTTTAGCTTCCTAAAAATCTTTCATTAATTTCTAGATGTCTACCAAATTTCAAACCAAGAAAAGCTCATTTGGACAAAAAGTGACAAAAATGACTATTTCATGAGGCTATGTCACTTTGTACCAAAGGGCCTCTTCTTGAGTTTGGCACCCCTTGAGCAAGTTTCAAAGCATAAATATGACTTGTAGAGACTACCCAAGTGACCTTAAACCTCATGCATCTTATTTTGGTCTCTTAACATCTATTTGTGTATAGTTACATCAAACCATCAAAGAGCTAATTTGCACAATTATATTAATTTAGTGTCATATAAAGTCTACATCATATTCATACATCATTTTATACTTGTTCATGGTCTTATATCACAAAACATTACATGCATCATTACTTTGACCTTCAACCACTACTTAAAGTACATAGTATACCAAAATAAAGATGTTCAATGTCCTTGGCTTGCATTTCCTTAACTTGGAACACCACCTAGACAATTCAAAGATAAGGGAGAAAGGGGAGTGAGATTCCAAGAATCTTAATAGCTCACACACCCATTCACACCACATTCAAGGCACACATACATCAAATTCATAACTATACAAGCATAAATTATGCAATAAATTCCATTCTATGCCACATTCACATGTCAAGACCACTTTCATGCTCTAGGAACTTTTGGTTTAGTCTCACCCCATTTCTAGGACTTTTGAATTTACCTCACTCTTGGCCTAGGGACTTTTGACCTAGCCTCACCCATTCAAGGGACTTTTGGCCTTGTCTCACCCATGTCATAAGACTTTTAGCATCTCCTCACCTTCATCGAGGGACTTTTGGCATCACCTCACCCTTATGAACTCTTTCCACATCCATAGTCATTTAAGATAATGCATTGGTACCAATACATAACAAGGATCAAGTGGCATGTTATCAAGCATCAAGAATGCATGCAAGCACACTAAGACATACATATGCACACAAGAATGCAAAGAGAATAAGGTGGAGAGCTACCTTTTAATTTATCCAAGCTCACTTTACAATTTCCTTCCCCTCTTTGGTTTCACAAGAGCACTTAGGTGGAGTAAGGTTTTCTTGACCTAGACATCACAAATAACACACAATCACATCCTTGAAGCAAGCCAAAACATTAAACTAAAGCTTATCACATACTTGGTTCCATAATGGACATATTGGTTCCATAAATGGCCTATTGAAGCAATTCATATCATTCAAGTGCTAGGCTCTATTCTCTTGTTATTTCTATACTTCTTAGACTCATTTAAGGTCCCTGGAGCCATCACTAATTCAATTGCATCATTGGAAAACTAAGTTGCTTCATAAGGTACCATTATGGATACCATTGTCCCATCTCCCAATCCATGACTCCTAAATTTTTTTTAATAGTTTCTCCCATCTTCTAACATCATATAAAGTCCCAAATCAAGGCTAGAACAAATTAAAACATCCCCCAACCTAATGAACCTAGCTTGGCCAAACTATGTACCATAATGGAAGTTCATGGACTTTGTGATTTTTTCTTGATGGGAAAGCCACTTGGGAGGCTTTCTAGAAGTCTTAGGAGCTCAAGGGAGCATTCAAATAGCTAAGAAAACATTCACACAAAATCAGATTTTGCAAAACCCTAGAAAGCACTACACTTTTCTAACTTGTTTTCCTTTAGTTTTTACTTGAATATCTTGTCATATTCTTAATCCTTGCACTCTTTTTTTTAGGTTTCTTTCTTGGTTCTGCCCAAAATCTAGCCCCTCCTATCCCATCCTAGGTTGGCTGAAACATACAAGAAGAAGGGACAAGAAGAGGCTAACATAGGAATGAGATTTTACCTTATTTTTTCTTGGTTTCTTGGATGTTTCTTCCCTTGGTTGGTCTCTTCTCCGAACACGAAATTTCCTTCCTTGGTCTGACCTCAAAATAGAACCAAATCATTCAAAAAATCCGTAGAAAGAAAGGAGCAATAGAGGAGAACAAGATTAGAGGAAGATAAAGTAAAAAATTTCATGAAATTACCTAGTTTCTCCTTGGCTTTCTTCCTCTTTTTCTTCTCTTTCTTGTGCACCTAAGAGATCTAAAGATTTTTTGTATTTTGGGTAGAAAGGGTGGTGCTTATTAAAGAGGAGAAGAAGGGAGAAAAGTGTGAAACTCTTTAGAACATTCAAGAAATCATAAATTCTAATTTTGCCCTTCTATAATAGCAATTTCGTTTTGGCTTCGTTTTAGCTTCTCTTTGAGAACCGCCTCTTCCATCATAAAATTTAAGTTCCCAATTTAATAAAATGCCTTTGAAATCACTCAATTTGGAGCTAAAACCTTTCTAAACGAATCCATCAAAGTTTGGGCTCATTACCGTCAGAAAAATTATACAAAAGAGGCTTTACCTGTCTCGAGGCTTCCCATAGTTTTTGGGGCTTCTAAGAACCTTGGACAAGTCAAAAATTTCATTTAAAAAGCCCTCCTATGAGTTTTCCAAAATGTTCGCATAATTATGAAATTGCCATTACATTTCATCAATTTTCAACGAAATTTCATTTTCCATCCTAGCTCCATTTTTCTTTCCGTCTGGGCCTAAGGTTATCATTTTTAGGAGTTTAGGATTCTACTCAATTTTTTCTAGACATTTCCTAGCTCATTTCAATTGCCTTATTTTTATACGGTGTATTTCATGTTTATTACATTTTTCATTGTTCGTTACAACTTGGTTCATTTAGTCATGATTAGGTATATGGAGGGAAAGAGTAAGATTTAAAGAATCTCAATAGCTGTTTACCCTTTCAAACATACATAATAGATGTAAATTCAAGTCAAAGAATGCATGTATGTCCCTTAGGCTAGTCATAAACATACATAAATCATTTTCTGCATTATATAAACTCATACATGTCAAACATAGGCTTTTAAGGGCATTGGTCTAGCCATACCTAGCTTTTTAGGGACTTTTGGATTTACCTCACCCACTTTTAAGAGACTTTTCACTAAGCCTCATTCTTCTTAAGACTTTTGGCTTTGTCTCACTCAATCCTAAGGACTTTTGGCTCATTTTCACTCATGCTAAGGGACTTTTAGCACAACCATATCCATTCAAGCCATAAAGCATTTATAAACTCATTTCAAAGAATATCATGGTACCATAACATATAGATATTGGCTAAAACATTTCTCATAGTTCAAACACACACACAAACATTTACAGACAAATAAACATCCAAGCCATGCATAAAAGAAAGGTTAGAGAGCTACCTTGGAGCAAATGTCACACACTTTTCCTTGAACTTATCTTCCCCTTTTCAGCTAAGCTTATGGAATTAAGTGGCACTTGATTCTCTTGGCCTAGACACATTAAATGAGACATGAATTACTCATAGGAACAAGCTTTAGCATCATACACACACTATGGAAGCTCTCTTTGTTCTAAGACTTAATTATGGATCCATACATGATACAATGAAGCAACTATGGGAATTCATGATCTTGGCTCCATTTTCTCCTTCAATCCAAGTATTTTGACTCCATTTAAACTCTTTGGAGTCTTCACAAATTCATTTTAAGGAGCTCAACTATCAGTGGCTTTTTTATGTCTTATTATAGAGTCTACACCTTCATCTCATAAACCAAGGCTTCTAAATTTTTTTCAAGGCTTCCTTTGATATACTCCTATTATATTTAGTTCCTTTCTAGTCCTAGAATAATTTAAAACACTCCTTAGGTGGCTAGAGCTCTCTTAGCCAAGATTATGCATTAGTTTTAGACCCATGGAGCTGGCTTTATTTCCTCCAAGGGAATGACTCATATGCAACTTCCTAGAGGTCTAAAGGTCTCAGATTGAGTCTTACATAAGTTTAATTACCTCTAGAAAAAAAAATCAAATTTTAACATTTCTCTCAAAACCCCTAAATTGTGGAACTTGAATTTTAAAGCTCCCTTTTTGTTTTCAATTGCATAGTCTTGATTTTCATACTCCATAACCCTTCTTCCTACCTTAACTTTGGCATAATTCATCTCTTCTTGGTTGGGTCCATGGCTGTATGAAAATCACCTAAGAGGAATAGATAAGCAGATGCAAGGAGAACAATGAAAGTTACCTTGATCCCAAGCCTTTTCCATGAGCTCTTTCACTTGCTACAAGCTCTTCCTTCAAATTCTGAGTTCTCTCCTTTGCACTAGCTGTAAGCCAATCCTATATGAGTCATGAAAACCATAGAAAGGAAGAGGAGGAGGAGAGGAACAAGTTTGGTGAAAGAAGGAGTATAAAAACCAAGAATTTCTATACCTTTTGGCTAGTCTTTCCTCCCTCCTTGGCTCCTTTCTTATGCATCCTCCATGCTGGTCTCGCCTCTATTTTTAGATGTCAAAAAACATGGGTGAAGAAAGAGGGTAGAAGAGGACATCCTTTAGGAAGCCAAAGGTCATTTTTTGTAATTTTTTCACTTTTCATTTTAGTCTCTAAATCATGGTTTCTCCATTTGGCCTTATTTTGATTCCTTTTTGAGAACTTTCTTTTTTATTATAAAATTTAGGCTCTCTAACTTATAAAATGCTTTTAGTTTCACTAAAATTGAGTTTGAAATCATTTCAAACTGTTTAGTCAAAATTTTAGTCAACTAACGGCTAAAATCACTCACTAGAGGGGTTTCAAATATTTTAGGGATTCCCATGGTTTTCAAGATCTTTAAAAACCTCAAAAAACTCAAAATTTTTTGTTTTAAAAGTCCTTCTATAAGTTTTCTAAAATTTTCAAAAATTATAAAAATGTCTCAACTTATTTTCGCTAATTTTTGTAGCTTATCTAGCTCGAGTTTCTGGGCAACCTAAGCCTTATATCCTCATTATTTGAGGTCTAGATTATTGTTCTAATTTTATTTGATCTCAAATCACTCTATTGGAGAACTTTCTTTTCTATATGGTGAGTTTTGTACGTTTATGGAAAAATTAGATGTTACACTCAAGGCTTTTAGTCTAGTCTCACCCTATTAATTTGGGATATTTGGCTTAGCCTCACTCTCTTTTATAGATTTTTTACTTAGTCTCACTCATAATTGAGACTTTTGGTTTTATCTTATACACATTAAGCAGCTTTTGGCTTTACCTCTCACAATTCAAGGGACTTTTGGCATAATATCACTCATTTAAGAGCCAAATCCATTCTAAATGCAATCAAATGTCATGCAATTGCATATATCATCAACCAATCAATAACATAAATAATTAGCAAGTAAGATATATAAGCAACCCAAGACTAACCAAACAATCAACATACATATCTAAAAATAGATAAAGGGCTACCTTAATACAAGAGGCCACTTAATGCCTTTTTGCTTCTTGCCTTAGTTTTTTAGTTTCATGTAACATTTGGTTTTTGTTAAAACATCATAAATGAATCAGTTATAAAAGTAAGTCTCCTAAGATAAATGATTTAAGGCCAAGTAAAATTAGGGTAAAATTTTAAATAATAGAAAATGAGGATTTGATGCTTGTGTTACCCAAAAACCTGAGCCAGATGAGCTACAAAAGTTTGTGAAAGAAAGTTGGGGCATTTTTATAATTTCTAGTAATTTTGGAAAACCCACAAGATAAATTTTTAAATAGAAAATTTAAGCTTTTTAGAGTTCGCAAAGGTCCTAAAAACTATTGAAAGCTTTAGAACAATTAAAACCTTTCTGGTGAGTGATTTCGGCCGTCAGTTAAGTAAAACTTTAATTAAATGATTCGTAATAATTTTAAATCCTTTTTAAGTTAAACCAAAGTCAATTTATAAGTTTGAGAGCCTAAATATTATGATGGAAAAGACTAATTTTGAAAAGGAACTGAATTGAGCCTAAATAAAAGAACCAAGAAAAGGGACTATAATGCAAAGTAGAAAGTTATTAAAGCAACTCATTAGCTCTATAAAACACATTCCATGTCTTCCTTATCTTTTAACCAACTTTAGTTCTATCCAAAACAAAGGAGAGGCCAATGAAATATAACACACAAGAGGAGGGGAAGAAGAAGAAGAAGAAGAAGAAGAAGAAGAAAAACTAAGGGAAAAATTTAGGAAAATCATAGAATTTCATGGTTCTTCCTTCACAATTGTTGTTCTTCTCTTTCTCCTCTTCCTTTCTATAGTTTTGGTGTTTGATGTGGGGCTATTTTGGGCCTAATTCAAAGGGAGAAAGTTAAAGTTAGAAGAAAAAGCCTATAGCAAAGGAAAAAGCCCTTGGAGAAAGCTAAAAATCAAGGTAAATTTCATTGCTTTTGTTGTTTTCTCTTCCTTGTTTCTCCTTGAGTGGGTTCGACCAAGTAGAGAGCAATTAGAAATAGTTAAATTCTACCAAAAGCAAGTAAGAAACCTAGGTTTTAGAGCATGAGAAACTAGTAAATGCAATGAAATCTAAAAGAAAACCATTAAAATTCAAGAATGAGAATCTAGGGATTCTAAGACAAATGGCAAATTTTGATTTCTTTCAAGGATGTTCTAGTTTATGTGAGCACTTAATTGAGTTCTTAAGATATCTAGGATGCCTCCCAAGTATCATTCCCTTTAAGAAAAATTGAAAAAGTCCATAGGCTCTATTCCATACTCATGTCTTGGCCTAAACCATCCAAAGCACCTAAGGAGTGTTTTAAATTTTTTTAAGCCTATAATGGGACTAAATATGATAGTCGAACATCTAAGAAATCCTTAGAAAAAAAATTAGAAAGCCTAGATTGTAAGATGGAGGTGGAGGTTCCATAATAAGATATAAAGAAGTAACTCATAGCTAGGCTCCTTAAAATAAATGTGTAATGACTCTAAGGAGTCTAAATAGAGTCAAGAGACTTAGATCGAAGGAAAACATGGAGCTAAGATCATAAATTTCTATAGTTACTTCATTATGCCTTGTATGGAACTATAATTGAGCCAAGAACAAAGTAGCTTTACATAGAGTGTGTGTGATGCCAAAGCTTGTTCCAATGATGTAATAGGGTCCCATTTGATGTATCTAGGCCAAAGGAATCAAGCTCCACCTCATTGCAAGTGTGTGGCTAAGAGAGGGGAAGAATAATCAAGAGAAAGACCTGTGATTTTACTTTAAAAGTAGCGCTCTAACCTTTCTCCCATGTATTGTTAGATGTTTTCTTGTCTTTGGGTGATTGGGTGCTTGCTTATGCCATGAGAAATGTTTCTAACTATTGCCTACATGTTATGGTACCATAATATTCTTGAAATGTGTTTTATGAATGTTATGTGCCTTGAATGTTGATGGTGATGCCAAAAGTCCCTTAGCAAGGGTGAGGATGAGCTAAAAATTCCTAGAATTAGGTGAGACGAAGCCAAAAGTCTCAAAAAAAGTGGGATTTAGTCAAAAGTTCCTTAAAAATAGGTGAGACAATTCCAAAAATCCTAAGGAAAATGGGTGAGGTTAAACTAATTCCCTTAGCCTATGTATGATATGTATGAGTTTTTTAAATATGAAAAATACTTTATGTATGTTTACTAGTAGCTTAAATTGCTATGCATGCATTCTTAGATTTGAAAATACACCTATTATGTATGTTTGAAAGGGTAAAGAACTATTGGCATTTTTGCAATCTCACTCTTCCTTCTCTAATGTTTAACTATGTCTAGGTAAACCAAGCGGGTAAAGAAATGGAAGCCAATAGCTTTGAAGATCAAGATTTTGACAAAGACTTTGTTAACCATTTTGTTGACATATTGATGTCAAATGATAACTATATGATGTACATTTATGTAGATACTTGAGCACATTTAAATGTATTAGAACTATTGATAAACACATATTTTTATCTATTTTATTCTCCTAAACTTGGACATTTTAATAATTAAATAAGGCTTAATGAATTTACTTAGATGGAATTTTGTTTAGTAACCATTCTCTACACTTTACGAATTAATTGGCAAAATAATTGATTTTAAATGCATAAATCATTTTAAATGAATTTTGTGGATAATTCTATTGAATATTTTTCATTCTTTTGTGCAGAAATTTTGATGGACAAATAGCTTGAATGGGAAATTGAATTAAAGGTGAAGATTGAGCTTTAAGTGTACTTTTTGGGGAGCTAAAAGCTTGAGAATGTGAAGCAGATGCATGGTTCTGTTCGACATGGAAGATGATGTGGGAATAAAAGCTCATAGGCAACAATCATTCATCAATTCGTCCATCTCTCAGCACATGATTACTAAAGAGTTGAAGCTAGCATGGGAAATGCAAGGCATGAACATATATGAGAAGAACCACGTGGAAGCAACGTAAAGAATGAGCAAGCTGAACGTGCATGGAGGTAAGACGAAGGATGGAACTTTTGAGCAGAAACATGAGCAAAACACGAAGCTGGGCAGAACATAGGAAGTAACGTGAAACCAATGAGGAGGAGAGCAACAAGCTAAGAATGAAGAATAAGCCACAGTTTCGTGCAGATTGAGGGAAGAACGAAGCAAACAGAACACAAACAGCTCACACACTCATGCAGAAACAGAGGAGCTCCACGAGATGAAGCAGCGAGTAGAAACACACGAAGCACACGAACAGAAAAATGGAGCTGAACAGAGAAGAACGAAGAGAGAGGCTGCCACGTAAAGAAGCTGCAGAAACAGAGGAGGGAAAAGGAGCTGGCTTCTGGTTCTACGGACGCTGGAGCTTGAGAGAGACGCATTGCTTATTCATTTTAGCTTCTTCGAACTTCACAGACGCAAAACCTGAAGCTCATTCACTCATCCATCTTCGGACTTCATTGCAGTTGGAGAGGAGGGCTGGAACTCGAGAAAACGAAGAAGCTGCAGAACGACGAGGCAGAACCAGAACAACATCACGATGAAGAGAGCCACGAGGAACCAGACGTGAACATGAATGAAAAGGATGCAGCAACGTTCCAAACACATGCAGAAGCTGAAGAAGAAGAAACACGTGAACAGAAACGCTGAAGCCAACATGGATTATTAAATTCACAGTGGGTCCCACGTTTATACACATTCACATAAGAAGGTTTCAGATAATTGGAATGAGAAGATGAGCACGTGGAATCAATAAAAGAATCACGTGAGAATAAGGCTGAAGGAGAGGAGAATTCACACCTCCGTCTGTCCCTTTAAACGATGCTAGCAACCCATTCAAACACGCCTCCATCCAGAGTCCAACCCATTCACGTCTTCTCCCCATTCCATAGTCTATTTATTCACGCCTGATCATCAACCACACACCCACGCCTCCATTCACCCATCCCTTTCGATTTCATCCATCATCCATATTCCATCTCCATCCACCAATATGAAGCTTTAATTCATCCATCTTGAGGCTAGCAAGGGAGGAAGCTCTTGAGTAGAAGCTTGAATCCTTGGGGAAGAAGAAGAATTCTGGCTAAGATTTTCTTATTTTTCCTACACTCTTTCTTATTCTGTATAATCTCGGTTGAGTTGTATTTGATTAGGAATTTGTGTAATTAATTAGTGGCTGGTTAGACACTGATTAGGAAACCCTTTTTGTTGATTAATTAGTTAAATTTGAATTTGATTTTTCATTATTCTCTCTAATCTCCCATGTATACTTCGAAGGTGTTCGATGAATTGCATGAGTGAGATTTTGTGCTTGATTGTTTGATTTGAGAATTCCTTGGTGTTTAGTTGGTTAATTAAACATTTTTGGATAATGAATCAGAAGATAATTAATTAGTTAATCAATCAAGTTGGATGTTCATTGATCTTAAGGACAAGAGTTAATGGTTTAATGCGGGATTGAGGTCTCAATTCAACATTAGATTGTTAATCTCTTGATTCTTGTGTGGTAACTCAAGATAACTTGTAATGAACATAATTAGGAATTCTTAGGCCATAATTAATCACAATTGGAATAGGATAAGGATAGTGGATACCAAGAGATGATTCCTAAGCTAGTCATAAGCCCATCATTCATCACAATTTATCCAATTAGGTAGTATTTAGGAAATTTGTTTCAATTCAGTTTAGGATAGTTTAATTCATTCAAAAACCCCCAAACTAGATAGTTCTAGGATCTTAGAACACTTAGAGAACCTAATTGAACATTGAATTCCAATTCCAAGGGAGATGACCTAGGTTGTACCACTTGCTATATTTTTAGATCAACCTAGTTTTATTTTGAGGGTTGCACGACAAGCCCGTCAAAATTTGGCGCCGTTGCCGGGGATTTGGAGTTTTAATTATTTGAGAAAGTTTTCTAAGTGTTCTTATTTTGATTTATCTTTGTTTTAGTTCTATTTTGATTTGATTTTCGTTCTGTTTTGAACTTGGAATCAGTTAATTTCGGTGTTGCGCGTTAAGTGTCTGCTTGCTGGAATTTTCGTTTAAAGTGCCCAGAAAATTCTCAAATTCTGTATTTCAAAGTTTTTGGGTGTTTTGAGCAAAAGTAATAGAAAAGCTATTAGGTGCACCATTTTTTGGCCAAATTCCAACGTTTGAGGCACTTTTTCTAATTTTTTAGTATTTTTTCGAATTTTTTAGGAATTTTTCAATTTTTCTAGATTTAATTTTTTTAATTTTTGTGAGTTTATTTTGTGTGACTAACCTCTTTTTAGGAGTGTTTTTCATAGTTAAGTAAGTCTTAGCTTCATTTGATTTTATTTTCTTGATTATTGAGTTTATTTTAGTTATAATTTGTTAGGATTTTATTTGTGCTGAAATTAATTGTGCTTCTCATTTTTTTTTCTTTGATTTAAATGGATCCTTATTATTCTAATCAAGGTGTTTATGATCCTTATAGAAATGAAAGGATTTTCAGAAAGTTGGATGATCTCAATACAATACTTCAAGGCTTGCTTGAACAACAAAGACAAGAACAACAAGCACAACAATACCAACAACCATGCTACCAACCATACCACCATCCATATGAGATTCGTCCAAATTACCATCCTCATTATGAACCACATCATAACTTCCATATGCAAGAGCCATACCTTGATTACCATATGCAAGAGCCAAACTATCGTCCTTACAATTACCATGAGGGGTACATGCAACAAGATCCTCAAAGGGAACCAAGTTCGGAAGAAAGGATGAGGCAACTAATGGAAGCTTGTGATGTTCAACATCAGCAAATGCAGCAAATGCCCCAACGGATAACTAAACGGTTACAACTCTTTGACCAACAATTGAAGGATTCAGGATTTCAAATGAATCAACCGATTTCAAGTGCTACTGAACCAATTGAAGAGCAAATTAGAAGAGAATGTATAGAGGAGGAAGAGTCTTATCCATTGGGTAATATCCTTCCATCTTCTAATGTTTTACAATTTGTTGGAACTGAACCTAATTTGCATGATAGCACTTCAATTCCTAATGCATATAATGTTGTTGATTCTGAATTACATGATCATGTTGTTGATGAAGAAATAATTGTTGAATCTCCTAATTTGGTTGATTGTGGTAGTTCATTGAGCAAAATTGATACATTTGTTGATGTTCATGGACCCTTGTGTACTGATGCACTTGGGATGTCTACTCCTAGCTGTGATTATAGTGAAAATTTTATTTCTGAATCAATTGATGAATCTATTGAGTCTAGGGTAGTAGATAAGTGTGGGGGTGACTTAGAATATGATGATCATGCTATTCTTGGTGTGGGATTAGTTGATAAGTCTGTTGATGATACACCTATTGAGTTTAGAGACAACATGCCATCTGGATCATGTGACATAACTGATTTGGATGCATTTCTTGATTCTATGTGTGTTGAATCCACTCTATGTGATGAATACTCTCAGATTAATTCTTCCATTGAGACTAGTGAGTCCATCACATATACTGATCATTATGATTCCTCACTAGCATGTCATGATGTGACTGATGAAATGGTAAATGTAGCATGTGAAAATAATATAGGCATTGAATTTGTTGAGCAGCTTGTTGATAACTCAGACTCTAATTCACAATGCTTATGTGATGATATGCATACATGTCCTATATGTGCTGAGATTAATGAATTTTTGGAGTCTGATAAGTCTATTGAATCTATGGAATCCTTGGTTTGCACTGAAATTGTTAATGAACCTGATTCTACTGATCATACTAGTGTTTATGATAGTATGCATAGTGATACTGCTGATATTGAAAATTCTATTGATGCTTGTGCTATTATTGATACTAGTGAGAAACTGAATTTTGCTGTTAATAATTCTCTAGAATTTTGTGAGCCTACTGATGTCTCTTTGGTCAGGGAAGATACTGTCTCTATTGTTGAGAGTCCTGAACAGATTCCTGAGGTTGGTGAAGTAGTTCCCAACAAGCCACAAACTCTTTCAGTAAAGGAAAAACAACTGTCAAACACCTTGAATTCAAAGGACTGTGAGAAGTTGCAATTTAATTTTTTCATTGATGCAGTGACTCTTACTGAAGGGAGTCAAGTAGATTTCCTTGGTTTTGATAGATTTTTAGGGAGTTCAAAGTTTAAATTTGATTTTAAGTTTTCTTTCTTTAGTTTTAAATGTTCTCGATTTGATTTTTATTCTTTTCTTATTTCTAAATTTGCTGAAAATGACTTTCCTAAACTACTGATGGTTGAGAAAGTCCATGAGTCAACACTGCATGATCAATCCAAATGCTTTAAAGTAGTGAGACTCAAATTTGTTCAGTTAAGAAGGAATAAAGTAGTTTTGATTTTGGTTTTTGATACTTATGATTAGTTCATCTTTGATAGAGCCCTCTTTTAGTTTAGGATTTAGTTTTCTTTTCTTTTCTATATTACAGTTTGTTTTGTTTCTGTTTTGTAGGAAATAAATTGCTAACCAGCTACAATGAACATCTTAGCCACCTTTGAGATCTTCGTTGGCAAGTTCATCCGGTTGTACTCTCTCTTTTCACTCTTTACATTGTATTGTTTATCTGTTTACTGGATTGTGTGCTGACATTGAGGACAATGCAATATTTAAGTGTGAGGGGGAGAGTCATTTCATTCCATTCCATCTTTTCCTTATTTTGAAAAAAAAAAAAATTTTGAAATTTTTTAGGAAAATTTTTGAATTTTTCTGTGAAAGTTGTAAGTTAAGATGATTATAGCTTGGATTCATATAGACATGATAAGTGATGGATCTTATGTCTTGATTTAAGTAAAGTGGCAATGAATTTGATTTCAATGAATTATTTGATAGCCATTAGCTGGTGAGAATTTGAGCCTTAATTGTTCAATTCTAGTGTGTATTCACCTATCTTTGTTTCACTCTAGAACTTGTCTTGATTCTTTGTTGAGACCACATTTGCATTTGCATGCATAAAAATGATAAGGCATTCATTTCTATTTTAGCTAGAGCCAAAAAGCCCACCATACATTCACTTTATCCATTGTTTTAGCCACTTTGAGCCTTATTTTCTTTTCTTGTTAGCCTATAGCCATTTAAATGTTTTTCCACCTTGTTTTAAGATGCCTTAGAGATTTCAAGGAGCATTACATCTAAATGGGATAGGTGAATGTGTGCTTTGCATCCATTAAGGCTATTGTTAGTCAAAGAAATTATCTTGAAAAAAAAAAATGCAATGAAAAGAAGAGATAGAAAAAGAAAGAAAAGCAATGAAGAAAAAAAAAAAAGGGGAAAAGAAAAGGAAGTCATATATAAAAAAAAAAAAAGAGAAAGAAAGAAGTATTTCAAATTGAGTTTATAGTTGCCTATTACTTGTTAGAAATAAGGCCTTGAATTACATATGTTCTTCTCTATCCTAGATTGTCATTGAGTGCTCTTGAAGTCCTAAGGTATCCTTTTGTTTAGTTTTTCCCCTTGTTTTTGTTATCCATTCATTTCATTCCCTAGCCCCATTACAACCCTGAATAAAGTCCTTTGATTTGTGCATTGCATTTAGCATGGGTGGTGGAGATTTAGAAGCTTGACAAGCTTATGGTAGTGAGCTTGGATAGGTGAAGATTGAGTGAAACACATTGCCCCTAAACACTGGAAAGTTGAGAGTAAACACCAATCCACATGAGAGGCGATACAATTTAATTCATTCTTTTCAAATGAAATTGCCATGGAATTTGATTTCTTGATGCAAGTGAAGATTGTTGAAGTGTTGAAAAGTTATGATTAGTCTCTAACTTGTGATTTTTACACTTTCTTTTCCATTTTCATTTTCCACTTGCCATTCCACAAGCCGGGTGTTTCAAATCACTCTTTTATCTTGGATTTTGAGCTTTGCCCAGGAGTGCAAAGGTTTAAGTGTGGGGGAATTTGATAAACACATATTTTTATCTATTTTATTCTCCTAAACTTGGACATTTTAATAATTAAATAAGGCTTAATGAATTTACTTAGATGGAATTTTGTTTAGTAACCATTCTCTACACTTTACGAATTAATTGGCAAAATAATTGATTTTAAATGCATAAATCATTTTAAATGAATTTTGTGGATAATTCTATTGAATATTTTTCATTCTTTTGTGCAGAAATTTTGATGGACAAATAGCTTGAATGGGAAATTGAATTAAAGGTGAAGATTGAGCTTTAAGTGTACTTTTTGGGGAGCTAAAAGCTTGAGAATGTGAAGCAGATGCATGGTTCTGTTCGACATGGAAGATGATGTGGGAATAAAAGCTCATAGGCAACAATCATTCATCAATTCGTCCATCTCTCAGCACATGATTACTAAAGAGTTGAAGCTAGCATGGGAAATGCAAGGCATGAACATATATGAGAAGAACCACGTGGAAGCAACGTAAAGAATGAGCAAGCTGAACGTGCATGGAGGTAAGACGAAGGATGGAACTTTTGAGCAGAAACATGAGCAAAACACGAAGCTGGGCAGAACATAGGAAGTAACGTGAAACCAATGAGGAGGAGAGCAACAAGCTAAGAATGAAGAATAAGCCACAGTTTCGTGCAGATTGAGGGAAGAACGAAGCAAACAGAACACAAACAGCTCACACACTCATGCAGAAACAGAGGAGCTCCACGAGATGAAGCAGCGAGTAGAAACACACGAAGCACACGAACAGAAAAATGGAGCTGAACAGAGAAGAACGAAGAGAGGCTGCCACGTAAAGAAGCTGCAGAAACAGAGGAGGGAAAAGGAGCTGGCTTCTGGTTCTACGGACGCTGGAGCTTGAGAGAGACGCATTGCTTATTCATTTTAGCTTCTTCGAACTTCACAGACGCAAAACCTGAAGCTCATTCACTCATCCATCTTCGGACTTCATTGCAGTTGGAGAGGAGGGCTGGAACTCGAGAAAACGAAGAAGCTGCAGAACGACGAGGCAGAACCAGAACAACATCACGATGAAGAGAGCCACGAGGAACCAGACGTGAACATGAATGAAAAGGATGCAGCAACGTTCCAAACACATGCAGAAGCTGAAGAAGAAGAAACACGTGAACAGAAACGCTGAAGCCAACATGGATTATTAAATTCACAGTGGGTCCCACGTTTATACACATTCACATAAGAAGGTTTCAGATAATTGGAATGAGAAGATGAGCACGTGGAATCAATAAAAGAATCACGTGAGAATAAGGCTGAAGGAGAGGAGAATTCACACCTCCGTCTGTCCCTTTAAACGATGCTAGCAACCCATTCAAACACGCCTCCATCCAGAGTCCAACCCATTCACGTCTTCTCCCCATTCCATAGTCTATTTATTCACGCCTGATCATCAACCACACACCCACGCCTCCATTCACCCATCCCTTTCGATTTCATCCATCATCCATATTCCATCTCCATCCACCAATATGAAGCTTTAATTCATCCATCTTGAGGCTAGCAAGGGAGGAAGCTCTTGAGTAGAAGCTTGAATCCTTGGGGAAGAAGAAGAATTCTGGCTAAGATTTTCTTATTTTTCCTACACTCTTTCTTATTCTGTATAATCTCGGTTGAGTTGTATTTGATTAGGAATTTGTGTAATTAATTAGTGGCTGGTTAGACACTGATTAGGAAACCCTTTTTGTTGATTAATTGGTTAAATTTGAATTTGATTTTTCATTATTCTCTCTAATCTCCCATGTATACTTCGAAGGTGTTCGATGAATTGCATGAGTGAGATTTTGTGCTTGATTGTTTGATTTGAGAATTCCTTGGTGTTTAGTTGGTTAATTAAACATTTTTGGATAATGAATCAGAAGATAATTAATTAGTTAATCAATCAAGTTGGATGTTCATTGATCTTAAGGACAAGAGTTAATGGTTTAATGCGGGATTGAGGTCTCAATTCAACATTAGATTGTTAATCTCTTGATTCTTGTGTGGTAACTCAAGATAACTTGTAATGAACATAATTAGGAATTCTTAGGCCATAATTAATCACAATTGGAATAGGATAAGGATAGTGGATACCAAGAGATGATTCCTAAGCTAGTCATAAGCCCATCATTCATCACAATTTATCCAATTAGGTAGTATTTAGGAAATTTGTTTCAATTCAGTTTAGGATAGTTTAATTCATTCAAAAACCCCCAAACTAGATAGTTCTAGGATCTTAGAACACTTAGAGAACCTAATTGAACATTGAATTCCAATTCCAAGGGAGATGACCTAGGTTGTACCACTTGCTATATTTTTAGATCAACCTAGTTTTATTTTGAGGGTTGCACGACAAGCCCGTCAACTATATGAATGCTTTTGCCACCAAGGAGCCTTTATGTGATATGATATGTTTTTGTATGATAGCAAGTGGCATATTAAGAGTTAGCTCTATGAGGATTTAGACCATTTGACATGCTTCCCTAGGCTATGTTTATGCTATAGGACTGTCTAAGTGGCTATGGAACCTTTGGTGCCTTAAGAACCATTTTGAACTTCAAAAAGTGACTAAAACTTGAGCTAAACCATAAACTAACCAAATGGATAAATTTCCCCATGAAATTTGGCATAAATATAGTTCTCATGTAGAGATTTTTACAAAGTCAAAGAGTACTCAATTTGAACTCTAGAGAATTTATTATGATTTTTCAAAGTTGCGAAAATTCTATTGAAATAGTAATAACACTATTCATATGGTCAGTTTATATCTACGTCACACATAGGATAACTAAAGTTCAATGCTCATGAAATTTTTACAGACATTATAAGCTTTTAATAGTCACTAAGATCACCTTATTTAGAGCTCTGTAGAGGGAGAACAAAATTTTTGAAGTTGCATGACAGTACTAGCAATGTAGCTCAACTTATGGTACTATTCTATTATTTTTTGTAAGTTAAAGGCCACTGTATTGGTCTGAAACTATTTTTATCCTTTAGTTAACATCTAGAGGTTTTCCAAAAAGCTATCGTATGCATGATTTTAATTTTTCTTGAATTAATTATGAATTTTTAAAATTCATATAAAAAAACTAAACAGTGAACCTGAGAGCAAAACATTGATTTCATGGAATGTGGTCTAAAACTCAAGGTTCTTGAGATGTTTTGTGATGTTTATAACTTGTATGGATTGTTATGGATAAAGAATGATATTAATGAGTTCATGTGGACCATTAAACATAAGACAAATTTTTAAAACCTTATATAATGCAATTAAATGATATTAAATATGCTATTTTCTTTGGGAATGTGTGAAACTAAGCAAGTAATACCTTGACAATGTATAAGAAAGGATAATGAGTTATGATATTACATTTCACACCTACATTTAAGGGGGATATCACTTGTTTGGCCTAGACATATCAAATGAAGCAAAAAATTATCAATGGAACTATACTTGAACTCATTTAAGCCTTATATAAACTAATTAGAACTTTAGGCTCTCACATGGCTGCGTTAAATGGCATAATGAAGCAACTCTTATAAATCAATATCTTGGCTCTAAGATCTCATCCAATATGATATGACTCCATTTAAACTCATTAGACTCATCATAAACTCAATTCAATGAGCTTAACATCAAGTTGCTTCTTTATGTATAATGGAACCTGTAATACCCATTTATTCCAAAACACCATAAACTAAAGGAACTATTAAAGGAGGTCTCCTAAATAGAAAGATTTGAGGCCAAATAAAATTAAAAAAATAATTAAGGAAATTGAAAATGAGGATACAAGGTTAAAGATGCCAAAAAAACCAGAGCCAAAGTAGTTAAATAAAATCAGATAAAAACCAGTGGTATTTTTTTAATTTTGGACACTTTTAGAAAACGCAAATGAGGGATCTTTAAATGAAAAAAATTGATTTTTTTAAAGTTCTCGGAGGCTTTAAAAATCATAAGAATCCGTATAATGGTTAAAACATCTTCGATATCCAATTCAGAGTGTCGGTGGACTAAAATTTTAATTGATTCATCTAAAAAGGTTTTAAATCCAATTTGAATTAAACCAAAGATATTTTATAAATAAAAGAGTCTAAATTTCATGATAGAAAAGACAGTTCTAAAAAAGAGTTGAAATGAACCCAAATGGAAGGAAGTAAGAAGAAAGGCTAAATTGAAAAATTCTGAAGCCTTAGATGTTACATTTTTACCCCCTTAAATAAATTTCATCCTCAAAATTTAGGGGTATAACCTCCTTTAAATTTTCTTATTTTCTTGCTAACTGCCTTTTTCTTTCCCTTCTTTATGGCTTTATTTACTTTTTTCAAAGATTAGGCTCTTTTGGGCTTCTTTTTGCCAAGGAACTTGCATTACTAGCTTACTGTGTCTACTTCTTTTCCTATGCACCATTGTTATAGCGTATAAACTAGCTCTTCTCATAAGGGAAAGTAATTTCTAATTTTAAATCATACTCTTATAACTTTGGCCTATTTCTTGGAAGAGCTTATCATTTCATAGCAGAGTAATCTTAACCTGTTCATAGGGGCTGACCTTTATGCTTAGTGGACTCTCTTACATGTCTTGGGAGATAATTACTTAATAGTAAATCTCCTTTACTATCTCCTAATGGCTTTTATAAAGTCTAATTATCTTTCATGAATAGCCATTGGAGGATTTCTATCAGTTTACTTGTCTTACTTCAATATATAGTCCACTATTTAATTTTACACTTTTCTCACTAGCTTATCCCATAGTCACAATTCTTTTTTTTTTTGGGTTCCATCATAGGCCTCACATATTAATCACTTACTGGGACTATGGCTCTTTTGAGGAGATCATGTTCTTAGTGGTCCCAGTTCCTTTGTTTACTATTATATTTGCCTTTTTAGGTTGTGACTTTTCTTTACTCCCTTTATTCATTTAAACATGAGCATTATTTAGTTCCTCAATTGGGTAACTGACTTGTGTTACTTTTGACTCTTTTTGTACTAACTTTGAAGAGCAACTACCATTGACTACTACTAAATTCTTATGGGATGCTAGCTTTCTCACAGTTTCAACTACTAGAGATATGATCTACCATTTACCCTATAATAAAACTGTACCTGACCCTTTGCTAATGTAACACCATAATATATTAATTCCATATGATTTCTAAAGAACAAGTATAAACCGTGGCATTTTCACGGTATAAAACATGGTTCAAACGTTCATATTTTGCCCTATGGATCCTGTGAACCTATCATTCCTATTCTTAACTCAAACTCCATTTATACGACTCATACATAGCATCAAACAAGCCATAAACCACGGATATGAAGCCAAAAACCAAGAAAGTGCATTTTCTTAAATGGGCCTAAAAGTCAAATTTTTGACTCTAATTTTGGAAAATTATAACTAATTATAGAAAAATGGGAATCTAGCAAACCATAGCTTTCTAGAAAGCTGTAGGTGTTCAATTTATGTTAAAAATAATTCCCAACCACAATCTCAGCATTTAGATCATGTTTGACATAAAAAATGAGACAAAGGTCCGGCTATCCCTGGTACTGGTGCAACTTACTATCATGAACTTCAAAACTTCATAACTAAATTCAAAAAAATCTAATCTGGACAAACTATACCAATTTGGAAAGCTAGAGATGTCAACTAGAGGTGAAAAATAAGTCCAGATCAGTTCAATAGCCTTAGGCCTTGAAAACTAATGGAACAGTAACAAAGGTCGGATGGCTTCCCTGATGCTGATACAGAATTCAGAAGGTTCATTCTCTCTCTACAGACCTCTGATTTAGATGATTCTAGTTGGTATAGGTCACTGTAGTTATCTAGTTTATGTTTATAAAATTTTATGACAATTAGACTCCATTTGGTCCATAAATGACACGGATTTATTTTCAAACTAGTTAAACAGTACCATGACCAAATCATCAAAATTTTCTAACTTCAACAATTCGCCAAATATTTCCTAGACCTCCAAATATTACCCACTTTAGCTTCCCAAGAAGCTCTCTACAAATTCTAGAGGCATGCCAAATTTCATATCAAGAAGAGCTCATTTGGTCATACTTTGACAGAGCTTACAAATTTGGGAATTTTGGCATCCAAAACGGTTCAAAGTGGATCCAAATGGCCTCCCACATGTTCTAGCACCTCATGGACAGGTTTTAAAGTATGAACATAGCATATATGAAATATCCAAGTGGTCCAAATCACCCTTGGTTTTGGGACTTTTGACTTGGCCTCACTCAGTTATGAAACTTTTGGCCTTGCCTCACCCAGCCTCAGGGACTTTCAGCTCTATCTCACGCATCTCAAGGGACTTTTGACACTACCTCACCTAAGAAATTCTCACAATTCAACACATAAGTATATTAGTACCAATGCATCAAGGCAATAACATATGGCATGTCTCATACAATAAGCATATACACAAGCATACAATGACTATTACATCCAAGAATGCAATAAGAAAGAATGGAAAGCTACCTTATGAGCCAACACAAGCCTTCCCTTTTAATTCCTTTTCTCCTTCTTGGTTTCACAATCACACCTTAATGGAGGTGCTTCTCTTGAGCCTAGACACAACAAAGAGCCTGGAATTACTCTCTCATGACTCAACAACTCTTAGGGGTTCTTCAGAGTAAACCCTTCTAATATATAAGAACCTAGGGGTTCTCTCTCTCTCTCTTTATAGAATTTCACCAACTCTTCCTCTCCCTCAAGCTCTCATGGTAGTAGAATCAACATACTCAAGGAAAGCAAAGAAGTTCAAGAGTGATTTTTCACTTTCCTTCTTCTGACCCATGCCTAAAACCCAACTAATTTCATAAGCAAAACCATAGAAAAAGAGGGCAAAGAGAGAAGAATAAGATTCTAAGAAGAAAAGAGAGGGAAATCTCAAGCTTGCTTACCTTTTCTTTGTTCTTCCTTCCTTCTCTTGGTCTCCCTCTCTCTCTCCATGCCTTTTTTCTCTCCTTTGGTCGAAGCTTAGGTCAGAGAAAAGAGAAAGAATGAATTAGGACGTTTTAAGAAGTCAAATTCTCCTTTTTTATGCTTTTCTGGACTAACCCTCGCTATAGCGAAAATTAACCTTTGTTACGGCGAGCACATATCGGTCCCAGACCCCCGTTTTTGCTATGGCGCACGCTACGGTAAGCAACTCCTTGGTTTTTATATGGAATGCCCACACTCGCTATAGCTAGAAGCATTTTTGCTATAGCGAATAGGTACATTCACTATAGCTAGACCATTTCTCGCTATAGCGAACAGGTATATTCATTATAACTAGGCCATTTCTTGCTATAACTAGCAGACTTAGAAAAATTTCAGGATTTCAAAATTTTTCAGCATTCTTCTTTCTTTTTCTTTTCTTTTTCTGGTTGTTACAGCTAATACATGGCTTAGGTATATAGGGATCTCTTTATCCCTCGATCAAGTATAATGTCTGATAGGTAGTGGTTCATTTATTTCTAATTCTAGAAAGCTCCTATCTTGCTTTCATCACCCTACATGTATGCATATTTAACCAAAAAGGTCTAGTCAGTGGCCTCGCTGTCTGAGTATAGCCTTATTATCTTTAGTGGCAATAGTCTACTAGACTTGGGAGGATCTGTAGTCTCTAAGAAAAAAATTGTCTAAAATTGTACTAGTCTTTGAGACTATCTGTTATGTAAAAAGTATCTTAGGTCTTCATCTCTCCAGAGAACTATTATACTGTAACTGTGGGCTTTTTATAACTCTGTAAGATCTACTGTGACCCTTAAGTCTACTCTGACCTCTCAAAGCCATTCTAAAGTCTACTGCGATCTATTTCTGGGGGACATCAAAGTCTAAGATCATTGCATCTAATGGTAAAACACGTGCTCACTAAGTCCAGCAACTACTGCACGTAAACTTTTAGGCTAGACTCAGATATTTATTGTGCCCTTCATGTGAAGTGGGTTCTGTATCATCCATTTCTTTATGATCTCATCCTATTAATACTTAAGAGTATTCTAATGTTTAATTATTACTCCTTATGGGATCCTTGATTTCCCACTTCTAGCCTTTATGCTCAAGCTTTCTTTCTTTCTTTACTTTTACTGACTTACTATACTTTATCTATATTCATTCTATCTTCCTCTTATATCCTACAAATTCTGCCTATGCCCATGTTCTAATTTGAGTGCTTTTAGCATCAAGGCATCTCACACATCAGGTGCGCTTAACATCTGGCACAAGATAGAGATTGCATACTAGTCCTTCTTTTTATTGCATGAAATTACATTATAAGGGACTCATTCTATACATATTGATCATTCTATATTGGGATTCCTCCTTAAGTACTTGCAATTCTGACATCACTGGAATCCTTTGATGCCTTTTTCTCTAACTTACTTCTTGATCTCATGACACTCAAGGAAAGAAAGGCTTTTCCTCTAACTTCTTACTAAGTTTTTTGCTCTAACCCAAGGTCACTTTGCATTGCCCAATTAACTTTATTTAGGGCATTATCTTGTACTCTGTGGACATCTAAGCCAAGGAACATAGTGCTTTCTCATGCACTGATCCATATCATTTCTACCTCTATTCTTAATTCATAGATCTTTAGCTTTAACATCTTTACATGCTTTCTTTTTTTACTTATGCTATCTAGCGCTACTCCTTACTCATATGAAAAGGATGCTCTGTGATAAGCATGATTTTTATACATTTTATTCCTCCTAACTTAGTCATTTTAATAATCAAATATGGCTTTAGGGGTTTAATTAGATGGAATTTCATTTTAGTAGCCATCCTCTGTACTTTATGAATTAATTGGCAAAATAATTGATTTTAAATGCATAAATCATTTTAAAGGAATTTTGTGGATAATTCTATTGAATATTCTTCACTCTTTTGTGCAGAATTTTAATATGAATTGGAGCTTTGAAGGAGAATCTGTTTTGAAATGGAGAAGAGCTCGAAGGAAGATGTCATGAGACCATGAAACTGAGTTGGAGAATCAACGTGGGAAGCTTAGGCAAAACAGAACAATTATGCACACGTCATATGTAAGCAGCCAAATGGGAATGAAGTGTCAGTTGAACCATGTGAAGAAGGCACGTAAAAGCTACATGGGACGTGTAAAAACATATGAAGAAACACACAAATGCACATGGCCAGTAGCTGAGCAGAGCATGAACAGAAGAGAAGGAAGCAACGTCCAGTTTCGTGCAGAAGCAAATAACACACATAGAAGCAGAGGAAAAGACGCTGGAGCTAAAAGCAAAACACAAGCCAGAAGCAACGTCTAGTTGTACATAGGAGCAGCAGCTGAGCAAGCTTGAAGTAACACGAGCAGAACGATGGGGCAGAACCAAGCAACGTGAAGATCACACTCATGCAGAAATGAAGTTTAACGTGAAAGAAAAAAATAAAGAACCATGAAGCTTCTCAGGTGGAACATAAAGGTAGCACCTGGGTTTAAAAGAACGAAGCAACAAGAAAAGAAGCTGCAGCTAAATGAAGGAAGCGTGAAGACAGCCACAGTTTGGGTGAATGAGCAAAAGAAACGCAGAACAGAGCATGGAGCTCACATGCTCGAGCAAAATAGAGGGAGTAACATAGATAAGTTGAGCTGAACGTGGAAATGATGCATATGGGCTGAACTTCTCAACATGACAGCAACAAACACACACATATGCAGAGTGAGAACTTGGAGCTGGCCGAAGCAGATCTGAAGCCACGAAATGGACACTGTAGGCGACGAAGAAGAGAACAACACGAGAGCCAGCTGCTGCATGAAGGAGCCAACATGTTCAAGAGATAACGCGAGACCAATAGTGTAGAGTTGATGTAATTTCTGATGCTTTGAAGAAAAGAGGGCTCGAGCTACTGATTCTAGAATGAAGAAGAAAACACGAAGCAATACGAGGAGCTATCCAGAATGCCAAATGAAGCATGAGCTGAGAGCTGGAGAGTCGAGAGGTCTGAAAGTGGAGCTGAATCACGTGGGGAGCTTGGGCAAAACGCTGCAGCAAAACGTTGAAATTATATTTAACTCACAATGGGGCCCACACTCATGCATAATAAAAAAAACTAATCGTGGTTTCAGCGTGCAAAAATGAAGAGCTGAAGAGAGCACGTGAAATGATTAAAATTCCACGTGAGAGGTCCATCTATTCATGCCATTTATTCGCACATCTCCGTCTAATCCAGGGAGGACGTCATTCTCTCCATTCACCCCAAACCCTAGCCGTCATTCGCCTCCTTCGCCTTCACGCCTCCACTCACACAACCATCTACCATTCCATTCTCCACTTTTCATCCATCGAATGAGGCTTTAATTCATCCATCTTGAGGCTAGCAAGGGAGGAAGCTCTTGAGTAGAAGCTTGAATCCATGGATGAACAACAAATTATGGCTAAGATTTTCTTATTTTTCCTACACTTTTTCTTATTCTGTATAATCTCGGTTGAGTTGTATTTGATTTGGAATTTGTGTAATTAATTAGTGGCTAGTTAGACACTGATTAGGAAACCTTTTTTTGTTGATTAATTGGTTGGATTTGAATTTGATTTTTCATTATTCTCTCTAATCTCCCATGTATGCCACGAAGGTGTTCGATGAAATGCATGAGTAAGGTTATGTGTTTAAATGTCTATTTGAGAATTCCTTGGTATTTAGTTGGTTAATTAAACATTTTTGGATGATGAATCAGAAGATAATTAATTAGTTAATCAATCAAGTTGGATGTTCATTGATCTTAAGGACAAGAGTTAACGGTTTAATGCGGGATTGAGGTCTCAATTCAACATTAGATTGTTAATCTCTTGATTCTTGTGTGGTAACTCAAGATAACTTGTAATGAACATAATTAGGAATTCTTAAGCCAGAATTAATCACAATTAGAATAGGATAAGGATAGTGGATACCAAGAGATGATTCCTAAGCTAGTCACAAGCCCATCATTCATCACAATTCATCCAATTAGGTAGAATTTAGGAATTTTGATTCAATTTAGTTTTAGGATAGTTGAATTCATTCAAAAACCCCCCAAATTAAATAGTTCTAGGACCTTAGAACACTTAGAGAACCTAATTGAACATTGAATTCCAATTCCAAGGGAGATGACCTAGGTTGTGCCACTTGCTATATTTTTAGATCAACCTAGTTTTATTTTGAGGGTTGCACGATAAACCCGTCACTCTGCTACTTGTTTATTCCTCTACTATTTTCTATTCCTCCCTACTCAAGAGTTTTATTTATTTTATTTTGGGTTCACCTTTGCTTTCTCACTTTTTAGAACAAGTGAGGGAGCTCTAATTCTTCTTGCACTCCTGCCTCTTAACTAAATCGTCCCTTTATAAGGAGATTTTTAGTTTGGGTGACCCCAGAGTTTACATTCTATAATGCTTTTGACTTACATTTTTTCTCTGTATAATATAGAGACTCACTTTTTCAGGCAGCCTCTGACTTTCTCTAGCTTCCCTAGGAGTTCTGAGGCACTAACTATTTGCCTCGACTCATTTCTACACTCTCATCAAGAGTTGATTACTCCCTTTGTACTTAAACTTTTCATTTTCATCTTTAGGAGCATAGTCCACTGAATTCAGGGATTTCCTAATCCAATTTAGGACATGCATTCTTGATGTCCTGAATCTATATTACTGAAACTTTTATGCTCCACGCAATGCTCTTGCAACTCATATGCTTTTGCATTACATCAATTTCATACCAGGGAAGCTCATCTGACAAAGTATGAAATTCTTATCCATCTAACTTTACCGTACTCCCTTCTATTAACTCTCCTTTACTCACTACTAAAGTGAGGGTACCTCTTGCTAGGTATTACTTTCTCAGTGTCTCCTCGCTTTCTCATATATCTAAAATCACTAAATCAGGGATCTGGCCCTTAGAGAGTTAATGATCACTAACTGAGGGGTACCCTATCTTATTGTGTTTTATTTCCATTTTGGGGTATCACCCTTAAGGTATACCCTTTTTGTATACTCACTACATCCCTCTTTAGCACTAGCAATATTAAAGCGTGCCAATTTAAAGGCTATGAAAACATCCTATCACCAAGATCTAGGATCTTATCGACAAGTTATTATATTTTGTAATGTAAATGTTTAACAGGGTTTTCTTGTTAGTGAATATAAGATCTTCCAACAATGAGTATCAGTGGATACTATATGAGGTGTTCTATCATATAGATATATCCTTCCTTGGATAGCATTCTAGATTAGAATTAACGCCTAATAGGTGAATCTCTATAACCTTACTACTCCCGTGCCTGACATTTTTCCTCTGGCTATTACTCAATCTCAACATTCTTGAGCTATACCAGAATTATAGAAATCTCTTCCTTAGTCTCATTTACTAGGCCCACTGCTCATCTGTTGCTTAATGATCCTCTATGTCTGCTGATGGATCATTTTCCTCTTTCCTGCTTATTCATACTGAGGCTCTTAACTTTTGATGCTCTGACCAACCCCATAATAGTTCATTATCCAAGTTAGCCTAAATATGAGCAACAAGGCCTTCCATCCAATAATACACTTTATCATAACTAGATACTTCTTCTTTAGCTACCTAATTTGAGCCTCGTTGTTACTGTGTATAGCCCATCATCTACACTAGAGGACTCTACCTCTTGCTTTAATTGCTCACAACTGATAACACCTTTGCACTATTAGGCTCTATGAAGTATGGTCTATAAACTCTAACATCTAGCTTAAAGGAATAGCTTTCTAGGCTCTTCAATTCACCTTAACATCTAGGTGACATGGCTAAGAGGAATAGCTCCCTTAACACTTGTTTTATATAGCAATAGTTTTGCCTCAAACTGTGCTGCCTCATTGCTTACCTTGCATCGGGCGAGACATCTCTCAAACAGTCTCAGTGTAGTAATCAGGGACATTTGGCCTCTTATAGCTCTCTAAGCAAGCCTCTCTAGTAGTTACACAATCATCTATTGCTACAGATACAAAAGCTTGCCATTGATCCTGGCAAGCTACTATAACTTATGGAGCTCTAGTCGTTGGATCACTTAACTTTGCTCTAAAAACTTGGGACGCCAACCTCTACCATCTAATCAAGACCATTCCATATCTTACTTAACACAAATATAGTCATATGACAACTTTAGACACCCTAAATGTCTCATATAAGGCTTTCCATCCCTACACAAGCTTTTATATAGTCTTATCGCTACATCCTCAAGCCTTAAGCATCCCTAGAAGACCTGGGACTTTGCTTTGATACCAAAAATGTGACACCATAATACTTATAGCCTTGCTTTTCCACTAGTGGGCTTTATACATATTACATTAAGAAAATTGATGAAAACAATACAAATAAATGCATTTTGTAAGGCTTTAAATTATTTCCTTTTTTACTCTGTGGACCTTGTGAATTTTCAACCATCATACTCTACCCATAATCCATCTATACAAGTCATAAACATCATAAAACATCTTATACAATTCAGATTTGGAGCCCCACATATAAAAAAAAATACGTGTTCAATTTCTAGTCTACATTTCAATTTTCTAGGGCAGATTTTGAAATTTATAATTAAATCTAGAAAAATTGAAATCTAACAAACCATAGCTTTTTTCGAAATTCCTGAATGTTAACTCTATGCTAAAAATACTTCCAAGCCATGAAAACATCATTTGGACTATGTTTGATGACAAAAAGCATCGTAGGTCGGCTGCCTTGGAGTTTTGATACAATTTACTGATATGGATTTCAAAAATTCATAACTAATTTCACAAAAATACAAATTAAGTAAACTTTACCAATAAGGAAAGATACAGATGTCTAATTTAAGGAAAAAATAGCTCTACACCCAGAAAATGACATTGATCTAACAAAAATAAATAGAATAATACTGAGGGTCCTGCTACATTATTGACAATAAGTTCCAACTTCAAAAATGCATATCTCCCTCAATATAAATCCAAATGGGGTTCTTTTTATGGATATACAAAGATTATAAGGTTTAGTTTATGATTGTAAAATTTTAAGGCCATTGAACTTTATTTGGCCTATGAATGATAGAAGAGAAGAAACTAATCATATGAACAGTGCATATACGAAGACTAGAAATTTTCCCAACTTTGGAAATTCATAATTTATTCTCTAAATCTCCAAATAATATGATTCTTAGCTCTACAAAAATCTCTACATGAAACTTAGATCCATGCCAAATTTCATGGGAAAATTCCTCCATTTGTTTAGTTTGTGACATTGGGTGCTAAAAAGAGCTGTATAAGCACCAAAATGGGTTAAAATGTGTCCAAATGCTTGCCTACCCTATCCATGACTTCTTCAGCATATAGAAACGCATCAAAACAGAGCTTTAAACATGTCTAAAAGGTCTAAAAACCATAATCTCATAAATTCGCTACCCCATTTGTTACTATACATAAGAGTGTAACATTCCCATTCTTGCACTTTAATGTCAAAACCATGTCATATCATTCCAATGCTATCCATTCTTGCATATACATCACATATCCATATAATTATACATGTTCAAAAGGTTATACATCATATACATTATGGTATTACATTGTTTGACATCATTATGGTTACAATAAAAACAATAACAACTCCATTGTCAATCTCCTTGCTTCCATGTGTAGTGGCTCCCATTTCCTTGCTCACTTAATCCACTTAGGCAAGTTAGGTAATAGGGAGGGAAAAGTGAGATTTTAAGAATCATAATAGCTCTATTCTCTTTCAAACATACATAATGGATGCAAACTCAAGCCTAAAAATGCATGCATGGCTATCTTGAAACTCATAACATACATGAAACATTTCTTGTATTCAAGAAGCCACATATATCATACATAGGCTTGTTAAGATAATGGTTTAGCCTCACCCATTCTTTTTGGGACTTTTAAATTTGCCTCACCCACTTTTAAGAGACTTTTGACTAAGTCTCACTCTTTATAGAGACTTTTGGCTTGTCTCACCCACTCTTAGGGGCTTTTGGCTCATCCTCATCCTAGCTAAGGGACTTTTGGCTTCACCAAGCTCATACAAGCCAAAAAATGTTTATAAAATATCATTCAAGCACATAAATGAACTATCATGGTACTATGGCATACACATACTTGCTAAAAACACTTTTCATGGCTTAAACATACATAAACACATTCAAAGATAAGAAAATACCTAAGCATATATGAGAGAAAAAAGAGAGAGCTACCTTGTACATAAGAACACATTTTTCTCTTTGTAATTTTTTCTTCTCCCTTGGCCAAACACTTACAATGAGGTGGAGCTTGGCTCCTTTGGCCTAAACACATAAGATGGAATCCAATTACATTCTTGGGACATTTACTAAAGTTGCATACACACACACTCTAGAATAGATTTGGCACTCATAATGTGCAATTATGGCTCCATAAGGCACCTAATGAAGTAACATTAGGAATTCATGATCTTGGCTCCATTTTCTCCCTTACTCTATGACCCTTGACTCCATTTAAATTCCTTGGAGCTATTATAAATTTATTTTAAGGAGTCTAACTATATGTTACTTCATTATGCTACAATATGGAACCTATAACTCCATCACACTTTCTAGACTTTTTCGAGGCTTCCTTTAATTCTCTTTCAGCACATATGGTCCCAAACCAAGCTTAAAACCAATTGAAACACTTCTAGCCCTCTCAAGTGCTTTAGGTCGAGCCATGAAGAGCATTTAGAGTCTATGGAGTTTCAAATTTTTTTCTTAATGGAAGAGGCACTTAGGAAGCTTCCTAAAGGTCTTAGGAATTCAAACAAACACTCATATAGGCTAGGAAATCCTTAGATCAAAATAGATTTTACAAGATGTTTAAGAATCCCTAGTTGCTTTTTCTTGAAATTCACTAGCTTTTCTTCAAATTTCTTTGCCATTCTTAGGTTCCAACATTCTAAATCAATAGTTTCTTACTTGTTCTTGTAAACACCGTATTTTGACTGGATATGTTTTAAAATAATAATAAAATTAGACTAAGGAAAAAATTAAAAAAAAGTAAAACAATCGAGAGAATCAAAAATAAAAAAAAATCATGAAAGAATAAAAAATTATATTTTTCAAATAAGAAAATAAAAAAATGAAAGAATCAAAAGTTACATTTTCCAAAAAAAAAAACAAAAGAAGATCAAAGAATCAAAACTCAAAAATTTTCAAAACAAAAAAAGAAGAGAAAAAAAAAGGTAAAATGATAAAAAAAATCAAATGCTAAATTTTATATAAAGAAAAAGAAGAAAAATAAAAATACCATGAAAAAAATGAAACCAAATTTTTAAAAAAAAAAAAAAGAAAAAAGAGAAGAAGAAAAAGTATTAAAAAAAATTATATCTATTCAAATTTTAAAAACCCATGTTAGTAGGATTCCAATATACCTTAAAAATGGGAAACAAATAGAAGAGCTCATTAAAAAATATATATATATATATATATATATATATATATATATATAGCAGAAGCCCAATCCCAATGGAAAATAAAAAAAAATCAATTTGGAAAAAATAAGAAAGGCCCAAATCTTTTTTTCCAGTGGGTTCCATTTCACTAAACCTAACCCAATCCCAAAGAAAAATAAAAACAAAAATCAACTAAAAGGAAAACATAAGGAAGGCCCAAATCCCTTCCTTTAGAGGGCTCCATTTCACAAAACCTAGCCAATTCTGAAACAATGGTCTTCTCCCCTCTGGTTCTTTCTTGCTCAAGCCTCCTAGGGAACCACAACTCACGCACGTATAAAGCAAAGACACACAGACACAAAAAGCATGACAAAGGCATCAGAGTGAGAGAGGGACGCATAAAAAAGAAACGACTTTGAGTACAGAAGGGGAGGAGGGGACACAAAAAAAGAAACAAGGAAGAAGAGATTAAGGGGAAAAAAAGAGAGATTGAGAAAAAAGAAAGCAAGAGGAGGAATAGAGTGAGTCTGTTAGATTGGGGATTCAGAAGGAGGGCGATAGATAGCACGAAGGGGGGCTTTTAGGTGTTTTGTCTAGAGAGGAAGCCGATGAGGTTTTTGAAGAGGCTGAGAGCACTGGGAAAGAAGAAAAGAGTAAAAAATATTTGAGGGGCTCTGGTTCCATTTTTCGATCTGGGGGCCTGAAACTGAGAGGGGAAGGTGGAAGCAAACGAGTCAGGAGAGAAATGAAAAGGGAAAAGGAGAAAGAAAAGAGGAGAGACCGAGGGGTTTAAGGATTCTAGAGGGAGAGATTTAAGAGATTCTTCTCGAATATGAGATTTCGAGAGTAGAGAGCTACGGATGGAGAAATTGAGAAAAAAAAAGGAGTTGCAGAAATTAGCGAGATGAGGGGAGAATCGAAGAACCAAAAGGATAATTTCTATGAGTTCTTAATTTCTTTTGATTTTGTGTAGAATGGGTTTCAAGAAAGCTCACTAATCTTTGAAAAAACAACAACCCTTAAGAGCTGGAGATAGCAGGGAGCATTGGGAATCTACTCGAAAAAGTGAGCCTCAAGGGTTTGAAATCTTAGGTACGTTCTTACGAATCGCAAAAGTTATTTTGATTCTATAAACCTGTGTTCTCGCTCTGCACATACCTAATTTTGTTTTGGTCCTTATGGATTGAGGCTTTAATTTTGGTTATATGGTTTGCCTTAGTCAATCGGGTCTATATGTGACTAGTCTAGTGGTTGAGGTTTTATAAACTCCTTTCATTATGATTTCTCCACTGCTGCATAAGCATTGTTTACTATGTTAGTTTGCACCACATATTGATACCCATATATTTTCTGTGGTGGTGTGAAGTTAGGAGATTAAGGTGCTCTTAATCTTTGTTTGCTACTGTTGATCTGAATATGGTTCCCTAAATGTTTAACTATCAAAACCAGTATGTTCAGTGTTTTGGTTTAACCTTGGATTTGCACGATGAATAGAACTAATGCTGGCTTAACATAAAGTTTTCTTTCTGACCTGAGATTAGTTTTAGACTTTACTTACAATTCTCTCTGCTGTGTGCCATTATCAGGAAGGTCTCAAGTCACTATTGTAGTTGGATTTAAGTCATTTAAGATAAATAAAGATGTAAGTCTTAATGAATCTTGGTTAATTTGAATTCTGGACTGATTTTCAAGTTTGATCTAATTTGTTTTTTTTTCCTCTACCTTCTTATAGCAACTAGGTTATCTAGCCATAGGTGTTTCTTGCACAGAGGAAATGCCTGTTTAAGAAGATTTTTTTTTAGGATAATGATAGTGGATGCTTTGTATTGCTTTTTCTTCCTTTAACTAAATGTATAAATTTATGATATGGGTGTGGTAATTCCAGCTTTATGTTGCTTTAATGTTGTAAAAGGTTGTGATCTTATAAGCTGAATCAGCTCCATTTGATGCCTTTTTTTTTTTAGTTTGAACTTTGATTAGTTCCTAATGAAACTTGGGCCTGAACCAATTATACTTTCTTCTTTCTTTTCTTTTTCATTTGAATGTGGGGAATAACAAATTTGGTGGAGAAGATACAAGAAGGTGTTCTGAGTACCAGAGATTGAAGGAGAGGCTGAAGATGAGACTTCATAAGCTATTGGGCCGTTAAGAAGAACAATGAGAAGCTAAGAAATGGAAAGGCAACATCCTAGAGAAAAACAAAAATGCAAATAGAGTGATGTCTTTCAAATTCCCATTTCTTTCATTCTTGTACTTATTGTTTGAAATAATGTATTATTTGTTTGGTTGTACACAGAACACACACTATCACAAATTATCTCATACTTGTACATATTTTGACTTCATTTCATTTCATTTTATTTATTTAGAATAGCTGTGTGGGGTTGTGTCTCTTCAGGCACATAAGAGCGAACCTAAGGGTCATGTGGGGGCAATTAAGCTTCTTTGGTACTTATTAGGTCTTGAATTTACATTTTAATATATTTTGGGTTTCAATGGCTCCCATAAGATGGTTCTTTAGAGAAAATTTTCAACCAAAAAAAAGAGCAAGAAAAACAAAAGAGGATTAAAAATCTTTTTACGAAAAAATCAAATTGGGTCTTAAAGATTTAACTTTTTCTTACTAAAGGTTCTTTTGCGAAAATTAAAAATTGTGGAAAAATTTAATTAATTAAAAAATGAAATTAATTGTTCCTTCTGAAGTGTCTCTTGAAAAAAGGGTAAAAATGAAAAAAGAGTTTTATAAATAAAAACAAAAATAAACAAAAAAACAAAAACAAATGAAAACAATAACAATAATAAAAAATAACAAAAAAATGACAAAATTAAACAAACACTAAAAAAGAAGAAAATGCAACAAGTAAGTGAGAAATTAACTTTTTTATGACTTATGAACTTTTCTTTTAATAAAAATATATTTTATAGAAATGGAAAATTATTTTTATAGAAAAAAATAAATCCAAAATACATATAAAAAACCTAAAATCTAAAATAAAAATTTAAAATAAAAAATAAAAAATAAACCAAAATCAAAACAAAAAATATAAAAATGAAAAATCAATCATAAGAAATAAGAAAATTAAAATCCAATGAAATTAAATCTAAAAAAAAATTACTAAAAAAGGAGAAAGGAAAAATTCAACTGAAACAAAAATAATGATCAAAAATTAAAAATATTAAAAATAAAAAACAATAAATAAATAAATAATAAATATGAAAAAATATAAAAATCACTTAAAAAAAGAGGGAAGAAAGAAATAGGAAAGGAGAGAGAGTAAGGAGTGGAGTCAATTTAGTTTTGTAAATTAAACATATAAAATAATTTCAAAGCTGTTTCATTTGCAAAAGTCTAAAATAATTTTTATTTTCTTTCTTTTTTCTAAAACAAAAAAAACAAAAAAATCAAAATAATAAAAAAAATGAAAATAATAATAAGAAAAAAAGAAAACAAAAACAAATCACCAACAAGAACACAATTTTCAACTTCAAACTATATAGACTTTGATCCCTGTTGTAGAGTACGTAAGCCCTAGGTTCTCATCCTAGATCAAGTCTACCCATGTAAATAAATATTTTTTCTTAATTTTATTTCTTTAATTTCTTTTAATTTTATTCTTTTTTCCCTTATTTTACTCTTTGAATTTCTTTTTTATTTCTTTTTAATTTTTTTCTTTTTTTTTACATTTAATTTTATTTCCTTAAAATTTTTCTTCTATTTTGCATGTGATTAGTTAAGGAGAATTAAAATAGAATAGAGGCCATATTAATTTTGCACAATTGATTTAGGGTAATCGTTCTTAAGAATGGATGTAGTAGGGTGCCTAACACCTTCTCCACTCACAATTGACTCCCGAATCCATATCTAGTTCGTAAACTATCTCTTTTAAATAAAAAGATTTTTCCAAAGTTTTGCCTTTTCAAAAATTAAAATTTTGGTGGCGACTCCTACCACTTTTTATTTTGATTTCTGTTTTCGTTTTGATAAAATTGAAAAATCAAAATTTCATTTTAAATTTCTTTTTAAAGGCACCACATAGTTGCATTTTTAGGCGTGACAGTTCTAAGTCAAAACTTCCTTCTCGTTACTAACTCTCAAGTTGGCAGAACCAACATAAATAAGAAGCAAAGAAGAAGAGACAAGGATACATGAATATTCACCTTGAATTCAAGCCTTCTTCAAAAGTGTTTCTCTTTGCCTTAGCCTTCTCTTTGAATTTCTAATCTCTCTCCTCTAAACCAAGCTTAAAACAGAACTAAATCATCTATTAAAAGCATAGAAAAGAGAGAACAAAAAGAGAAGAACAAGATTTCAAGAAGGAAAGCCATGAAAATCTTTAGTTTCTCTCACATTTTCCTTTGGTTTCCTTCCTTTGTACGCCCTTCTTAGATGAGCTCTCCCCTGGTCTTAAGCAAATGAAATGTTGCTTAGAATGAAGGAGAGAATTTTGGGCTTTTTAAGAAGCAAAATCCTATTTTTTACAATTTTTCCAAAATGAGCTCGCTATAACAGGAAGCATCTCTCTCTACGACGAGAATTTATCAATCCCAAGTCCTGACTATCCTCACCACAGCTAACGCTATTGCTAGAAACACCTTGGATTTTGTATAAGATATGAACTCACTATAGCAAATTGTAACCTCGTTATAGCAAATTAGCACCCTCACTAAAGTGAACAGGCATTCTCACTATAGCTAACAGGCATCCTGGCTATAGGTAACAAGTGTCCTGGCTATAATGGGAAGACTTAAAAAATTTTTGATACTTTGGATGTATACTAAACCCTTTCTCTTCCTTCTCCTTTCTTTTCCTATGGTTTTAGTGATTAATTTGGACATGTTTGGTGGCTAGTTCAGTAAAGGGAGGAAAGAAATTAGGAGAGCTCTTGAAAGCATAGGAAAGCATCTTTGACAAGCTAGTAAACAAGGTAAGAAATTATGGTTATGTTGCTTCTCCTTGGCTTCTTTTCTTCTTCTTATTTTCAACCAGACTTGACACCATATGTTAGGGGTCTATTTCTTATTTGTACTTGATAGTAAGTGAAGCTTTGAGGCATGGGAAACCTATAACATCTCTTCTAAATCTCATTTTTAGCTTCTTTTTTTGAAAAATTCTTGATTTGAGTTTAATTACCTTTTTCTAGTTTAATTATCCCTTCATAATAAAATATAATTAATGACGTAGCATAATACAAAAATAGTAAAAATAGACTATAATTCATATAAACTAGTTTAAGAGTTCTATCATAAAGGAGTGGTGTCATATCGATCACATCACATCACATCACATCAAAGGAGATGTAACACCTTAATCTACTACCGTTACCTAGCCTCTCCCATGGCTCGGTAGTATATGATTTCCAAAGAACCAATACCAATCCATGGCATTTTCTTACTAAAAACCGGGGTTTCATACACTCTTCTTCTGCCCCGTGGGTCCTGTGAACCCATCACGCGCATTCTCTACTCACACTCCATTTATACAACTCATACATAGCATAACACAAGCCATAAGCTACGGGTATGGAGCCAAAAACCAGAAAAATGCATTTTCTCACTTGGGCCCAAAAGTCATATTTTGGCTCTAAATTTGAAAAATCATAACTAAATATAAAAAAATGTAAATCCAGCAAAATCTAGCTTTCTGGAAAGATCCAAGTGTTAAATTTACACTAAAAATAATTCCCAATCATAAATTCAGAGTCTAGACCGTGTTTGACATCGAAAATGGGAAGAAGGTCCGGCTGTCACTGTTTCTGGTGCAGATTACTATCATGAGATTCGAAAATTCATAATTAAATCCAAAAAAATCCAATCTGGGCAATCTATACCAATTTGGAAAGCTACAGATGTCTACTAGAGGAGAAAAATAAGTTCAGATCAGTTCAGTAGCCCTCAGACTCCGAAAACCGATGAAATAGTGATGGAGGTCGGATAGGCTCCCTGATACTGATACAGAACTTCAGACATGTCAATCTCTCTCTACAGACCTCCGATTAAGGTGATTCTAGTTGGTATAGGTCACTGTAGTTGTCTAATTTATGTGTATACAATTTCATGACATTTGGACTCCATTTGGTCCATGAATGACTCGGGTTTCATTTCTGCCCTATGAAACAATAACATGACCAACTACTAAATTTTCCCAAATTTCAACAATTCGCCAAATATTCTCTAGACCTCTGAATATTACCCACTTTAGCTTCTCAAGATTATTTCTACAAACTCTAGAGGCATGCCAAGTTTCATGGCAAGAGGAGCTCGTTTGGTCATACTTTGACGGAGCTCTAAAAAATACCAGTTTTGGCACCCAAGAGGTCCAAAATGGGTCCAAATGGCCTCTCACACATTCTAGCCACTCATGAACAAGTTTAAAAGCATAAAAATAGTCTATATAACATGTTCAAGTAGTCCAATTCATCATATATCTCAAACTCGCTATGCTATGGCCAAATATACACTACCACATACATTCAACAAAAGGGACAAAATCCATATTTCCATTCATTTGGCTCTATGCATAGTTCATACATCATGTATTCATACATTTACACTTGTTACAACCTTTACATATCAAAAATAGTAGGTGCATATTCATTTGGCACTACTTTACATTAAAAGAGTAAAAATAGACTAGCATCTATCTACACATGCTCCTAGGCTCCTTGGTGTGTACTTGTATCTCCTTGAGCTCCACCTAGCATATTAAGATGGGAGGGGGAAGGGGTGAGATTCGGGGGAATCTCAGTAGCTCATGCACTCATTCAAGTAAGCAATCAAGGTATATAACAAGTCAAAGCATACAATTTGGCATCCAACCATTCTCAATCACATTACATGTTGTACATGCTATGGAAATCACAACAATGCCAAAAATGAGCTCCAGGGACTTTCGGTCTAGCCTCACCCGAGTCTAGGGACTTTTGGATGGCCTCACCCAAGCTTAGGGACTTTTGACTTAGCTTCACTCGGATATGAGACTTTTGTCCTTGTCTCACCCGTCTCAAGGGACTTTCGGCTTCTCCTCACCCAATCTCAAGGGACTTTCGGCACTACCTCACCCGAGCAAATCTCACGATTCATCACACAAGCATATTGTCAACAATGCATCAAAGTAATAGCATATGGCATATTCCACACAATAAGCATATACATAAACATACAATGACTATTACATCCAAGAATGCACAAGAAAGAGTGGGAAGAGAGCTACCATATTGGTCAATACAAGCCTTCCCTTTCAATTCCTCTACTCCCTTCTTGTTTTCACACTCACACCTTGATGGAGGTGCTTCACTTGAGCCTAGACACATCAAAGAGCATAAAATTATTCTCTCTTCAGAGTAAAGCCTCCTAGCACATCAGAACCTAAGGGTCCTCTTTCTCTCACTAGAATGCCATCAACTCTTCCTCTCTCTCAAGCTCTTAAAGTAGTGGAAATAACATTTTCAAAGAAAACAAGGAGATTCAAGGGTGCTTTCCACTTTCCCTCTTCTGACCTATGCCCAAAATCCAACCACTTTCACAAACAAAATCGTAGGAAGAGAAGGCAAAGAGAGGAGATCAGAATTCTAAGAGGAAATGGAAGGAATGTGCTTACCTTTCTCTTGCTTTTCCTCTTTCTCTTGATTTCACTCACTCTCAACGCCTTTTTCTCCCCTTGGGTCGAAGTCTAGGGCAAAAATGAGAGAAAGAATGAGTTGGGTCGTTTAAAGATGTCTAATTCTCGCCTTTTACTCTCTTCCGGACTGACCCTCGCTACGGCGAAAATTAACCTTCGCTACAGCGAGCTCGTGTCAGCTGCCTTCGCTATGGCGATGTTTAACCTTCGCTACGGCGAGCTCGTGTCAGCTGCCTTCGCTATGGCGAGATTTAACCTTCGCTATGGCGAAATCGCGCCAGTTCCAGACCCCCGCTTTCGCTATAGCAGCGCTACAGCGAGCTATTCTCTGGATTTTGTATGGACTGCTAGCACTCGCTATAACTAGAATCACCTTCGCTATTGCGAACAGGCATTCTCACTGTAGCGAGACCATTTCTCGCTATTGCGAGAAGACTTAGAAAATTTTCAGGATTTCAAAATTTTCCAACTTCTTTCCTTCTTCCTTTTCCCTTTTTTCCCGGTTGTTACAGGAGATCTATCCTATAACTATCCAAAAAGGAAATCCCCAGATAACAAAAAGGATCAAAAGGGTCAGTCCCTTATTTTCACAAAAAGTCAATGTCAATAATTGTACCACTCTTTATGCAAATGCAAGAGTAAGAGGGTCAAATCCACCCATTAGGAATGAGTGGGACTTAAGCTCCCTTAGGGCCACAAAGTACACTGGTACAGCATGAACAATATCATCACATGATATGATTTGTATGTTATGGATGACGAAGATCCATCCCTGAAGTGGGAATTAGATCCATTCCGCCTGGAGTTCTAGTGTCACATGGTAAATTGGCATCTAAGAAAAACATAAACCACAACAGAGTGAGAAATAATTTTCTCAGTAATATAGATAGGATTAATATAACATAATATCCATGAAGAAGAATCAAGTAATAATTTTAATAGATAACAAGTAATATGAATAGAAGGCTTATAAAGGCAGTTAATTTACTAAATAATATAAACAAAGAGATATACTTGTTAGCAGTATTTAACATGAATATGAAATAGCAAAATGAATAGAGATATTACATATAAAAATAGAATATGAAGAAGATACAAGAATTATCTCAACATAATTAATATTTAGTAATTGCAAGATATTCACGAGATTTTCATATGCATAGAATATAGAAAATATAACAAACAATATTTATTCTCTCTTGACCATTAGGCCTTGGAGACTATTAGGCCCAACACCTAGATCTTGTCACATTGGCTTTGGCAGGCTTAAGCCCAACTTGCACTGCCATGATATAATAGGCTCACACTTGCTTTCTTTACTAAGGCGTCTCCCAATAGGTACCGAAGGAAAGTCATAAAAATATAATATGTCATCCAAGTCATCATTTGATCAAGACATAATAGGTATATTTAACCAAGAACTGCCTTGCATAACTTTATGCATAAATAAATAATCTCAATAGCGTAACAGCATATTGGAGTCTGAAAAATTATATTTAAATACTTAAAATTAACTTTCTACTTTTCTAAGTCCAGATTTGTCCTAGAGCATATCTAGTGTCCAAAATAATCCATAAATCAAGGTCCAATGTCAAGGTATAAAATAAAGTCCAATATAGCCATAAAAGGCTCGTTTAAGTATACAAAAGGCTCAATAAAGCCCAATAAGTCCAAAAACGTCTAAAATATCTGAATGGCCCTCACCGATCCTAATTAGTAGTTTGGATATTTTTAAGTGTCTTTCGTAATTAAAATTGGACATCCAGCACTGCAGCAGCTACCTAGTGGCCAACCCTGGCATAGACACATAACGCTCATCCCCTGAATAAGGCTACTCTGCCATGGCTACTCCATCATATTATACATAATAGCCAGTCCTTTACCAAATAACCCATACTCATAAAATTAGGTAGTAAACAACATATTATCCATGTCAAGAAATTAGACAACATATTAGCATGGCAAACAGTGCAGACCCAGAACACATGTTATCATATATTCTGTTATTAATGTTGCATCATTTTCTAACTATCATAAATGGGCTCTAAAATTCACAAAATAAATATCAGCATAATCTAAATAGCATGCAAAACATATTAGGCCACAAAAATCATCCAAAACATATCAAATAACATAAGTAAAAATTCAAGAACTTCTTGGTCAACACTTTTTCTCAAAAATTTGACTTTTTATGTAATGATCCATAAATCACCAAAACTTCACCATAGGCCTTATTTTTTATGTAGATTAACCTAATTCTTGTTGGATTTAAGAAAGCTCTTCCCTAAGTATATGTACATGTGTTGGTCGAACCTATGCATCAAGGAAGACATGCGATTTTGCTTCATTTTAATGTCCCCAAATAGCCATAGATACATATCCAAAGGAGATAAACAAAAGCCCTTAATCAATTTCTAGAGATTTTATATGTATTCTACAATTTTCTCAAGTTAAGATTCTAGGGTTTCTTGCCAATTTCTTCATGAAAATCAAAGTTATATTAATCTTCCTCTTCCTTAAGCTTTCTTCCATTACTTCCCTATTTTTTTTCTCTTCAATTTCTCACATGGAATCTTGAAATACAAAGCTTTTTTATTTGTAGAAAAATTACCAAGAATAGGAATTTTCTTGAATCACTGGAATCTATAAGTCATTTATGTGATTTCTCTATCGTTTCATGGCTAAAATTCATGGAAACAACAAAATTTCCCATCTCCTCTTGCCATAGTCGAAAATTAGAAAGGAGGAGAAGAGAAAAATTCTTGGAGAAATGTGTGAAGATAAGATTGCATTTAATGCTGCTTAAGTCAGCATCTATGTCATGTTAATGTTAGCGGTAATTTTTTCATAGTGCATGAGATTTCTATGATTTGCTAACGTAAGCCTACGTAATTACTCCGTAGTTCGTGCAATTTCCAAAATTCTCTTCTAACTTCTAGTTTCTTCTTCACACATGGTGCCACTTCATCACTTTCTCTCTACTCTATGCCACCACATCAACACCTTCTGAACTCCTCAGTGCCATGTCAGCTCTTCCTCAGTTAGAATTTACAAAATTAACATTATTTCGTAAGTTCTCCGTAATATTTTATTTAATTTGTATTCTCTGAGTTCTTTACTATATCTTAATATTATTTGAGCCTATATGAGTCACATTTAATGTCTCTAATTATATATTTAAATATTATTTATTTTTTAATTTTTTATTATTTTAAGGTCCACATGACCATTTTGCCCTTGGTAGTGACATGGCAGACAAGAACATCTACTTGTTTTTCGCTTATATCTTCTTGTAACTTCATATTTCTAGATTTTGTCACCACTACTTGGTAGATTTTTCTACATATAATTTTTTAAGAAAGCTAACTCGAGTTTAGGGTATTAGTTCATCTTCGTAGAAGCTTGTAATCGTTCTGGACCATTTTTTGGTCATAACGAATTCAGAATTTTATGTAATGAATTTTATAATTTTCTACAAATTATTTCTTAACTATTGATATATATATATATAGACTAGTTTTGAATTCCCCTTCCTTCTAGAAAAATTGTCAAAATTTGTCAAGGTGATAAATGACAATTTTATCTTTGGGCCCTCTTAAAATCTCAAAAATTTTTGAGTCCTATTTAGCTTATACTTCTTATATATGAAGCTATTTCATTTAAATTCACCTTATTAAAGTTTAATAATTTTATTACATAAAACACTAAATAATTAGAAAAATCCTAATTTTAGGGATGTTATAAAATCAATTGGAATAATTAGAATTCAAAGGAAACCAATAGATAACAAAGTATAGCTATTAGGGTTTTGAATGCTCGTGGAAATTTATGAAGTTTTCTAATGGTAATTTAGGTTCTCTAAGAGTGTGTTTGAGTTTTTAAGACATCTAGAAAACTTCATAAATGGCAAAGTTTCTAAGAAAACTAAGAAAATCCCATAGGCTTCCATTATGTGTGAGCATATTAGCCAAGAGAGGAAATGATGCACAAGGAGATTTTTCTTTGATTCCAAGTAGACCTAATCATGAGCCGGGCTCATAAAAAAATTTGTAAATTTTTTTAGGCCTAGGCCCGAGCCGGGCTCAAGCTCGGTTAAAAACAGGGCAACTGCAATTCTTTTTTTTTTTTTTATCTTTTTTTAGTTTTAAATATTATATATATATATATATATATATTTCATTACTTGTTAGGCATACTTTTATTCTTATTTTAAATTCTAAATAACTCATTATAAAATTAGAAAAATTTCAAATAACTTAAATATATATATATATATAAGATAGTAAAACCTCTCAAAATAATAATTTTTTAATAATATTACTATTAATAATTTATTTTATTTGAATTATAATTTATTCCTAATAATATATTATACAATAAGTAAAAGTAAAAATAATAATCGTATATGTTATATAATTCTTTTTTATTTATATCTATAGTTATAAATAAATGTTCTAATAATATTATTTATTAATAATATATAAAAAATAATTATAATACGGGCGAGCTCGGGCCGGGCTTTAAAAAAAGTTCAGGCCCAGCCCTTTTTTATATTTGGATTTTTTTTAAAAACGAGCTCATTTTCTTTTAGCTTTTTTTTTTCGAACTCATATCCATTTTTTTCGGGTTGGGCAAACTTCTCGGCCCATGATTAGGTCTAATTCTAAGGTTAGAAATGGCCTATATATAATTAATAAATACCAAAGAAACCATTTATTTGAATTTAAAAGCCATGGTTTATAAGATTGAAGTTTAGGCTCCATTTTAAGGCATAAAGAAGCAATTTGAGTTTAAACTCCTTGAATTGATTTGCAGATGACTTTAATGAGTTTAATTGCAGTCATATGACCTAGAATGAATGAAGAATTGGAGCCCAGATCATGAATTCTACAAGTTGCTTCATTATGCTCTTATATGGAACTATATTGATGTCATAAGATAAAGTAGACTTCTATAGAGTTTATGTGAAAATAGAATTACATCTAATGATTAAATTGTACCCTATTTCATGTGTCTAGACCAAGCAAATCAAGATCTCCCTAGTTGTGTGTCTGTGTGGTCGAGAAGGAAAGGGAGAAACTCAAGGGAAAAAATGTGCTTGTTGACTTGAGGTAGCTATCTAACCTTTCTTGCATGCATTCATTGGTTGCTTGAGTGTCATTGGATGTTTGTGTGTATGTTTGTACAATGAGATATATTCATAGCCATTGATTATATGTTATGATACCATTATGCTTCTTGAAATGTATTTTTGAATGCAAAGTGGCTTGAATGGATATAGTTATGCTAAAAGTTCCTTAGAATAGGTGAGGAGAAGTTAAAAATCCCTACAAATGGGTGAGATAATGCCAAAAGTCTTAAAAAAGAGTGAGGCTAAGTCAAAATCCCTAAAAGTAGGTAGGGCAACTCTGAAAATCCCAAAGAAATTGGGTGACGCTAGACCAATATCCTTTAAAGCCTATGTTTGGTTTATGTGAGTCTATGTAATATGGAAATATGCTCATGTATGCTTGTTAGAAATTTTTATGACATCCTTGCATTCTTTGACATATGAATGTATCATATATGTATATTTAAAAGAGTAAAGAGTTATTAAGGTTCTTTGAATCTCACTCTTCCTCACATATGTCTAACTATATCTAGGTAAAGCTCAAGGGATAAGAAATGGGAGCCAAGCACCTTAAAGCATAAGACTTTGACAATAGAATAGGAAATTTTGTATTTTGACATCAAAGTTTGTAACCATATGATGTATAAGTGATGTAGACCCTTGACCATGTTTAAATATATGTAAGTATAATGTATATATCAATTTTAAAGTCAAATGAATGAGTATGTGAGAATGTGACATTATGAAGCCTTGATGCATGTATGTATAAAGTCATGTAGGAAAGTGGTTTTGAGATGTACAATCATTTGGACCATTTGGGATGCTCTCATAGGTTGTATTTATGCTTTTGGATGTGCTCAAATGGTTGTGAAATGATTAGAAGATCATTTGGTGCAATTTTGACCCCTTTGTAGTTCCAAAATTTACATAATCTTGAGTTGAACCACAAATTCATCAAATGGACAATTTTGTGCATAAAATTTGTCATAATTATAGGTTTCATCTAGATCTTTTCATACAACTAAAGAGCACCTAATTTGGAACTCGAAAGAATTTATTATGAATTTTCAAAATTGTCCAAATTATGCAGAATTGTCCTAGTCATTGTTCATATGGTTAATTTGCATTTCTATGTCATTCGTGGGTTAAATGGGATCCAATACTCATTAAATTTTCCAGGAATAAAGTATACATCATAAGGTTTCTATAACCATTGAGAGCACTTTATTTGGATTTGTGTAAAAAGAGATATGAATTTTTAAAATTTAAGTTCTATTGTAGGATGCATTAGTGACCTGATGTATTGTTCCATCAATTTTTTAAAATCAAATCTAGTTGTTTTAATCTAAAATTTTTATGTTAGTTAAAGGAAAGCTTTCCAGAATTGTATAATTTGCATGATTTCGATTTTTCTAGAGTTAATTATCATGTTCCAAAGTTCATATTAGATTATGGAAGTTAAAGAAAATTGCAAAGTGTAGGTGATTTTGATATGTACGCTTTGGATCCGACTTTTGGGCCTTAAATTGAGTTAGTTTTGGTTGAGCAAATGTGTTAAAGATGAAAAATAAATATAGTAAGCTTACATGGTCCATTTGGTAAATAATGAATTATTTTAGCGTATAATGTCAATTATTTTTGCTACTAAAGGTATGAATTCAATTTAAATGGATATAAATTGATACTTTTAGCTAGTATTGGTATAGAATCAAAGCTAGATATTTATGGTATGATAAAACTCTAAATTTTTATTTTTGAAAATAAGGCTTCTAAATTTAAACTAATAGTTCCTTTGGTATTTATAATTCATATATATCTCATTTATAATCTTAAAATCAAAGAAAACAAGTGAGTCTTGGTTGAGATTATGTACCTAGTGGGTTTCCTTGGAGTTTTTATTTCATTCTTAAGGAATTTGGCATTATGAAGCTTCCATAGCATTTTCTTAGATCAATTATACTCTTACATAGTTTGAAATACTATTTTAAGCCTTCATACTTCCTAAGGTGCAATCAAAACCTTAGGTACCAATTCTTGCAACTTATGACTTTCTAATTGATTCTAATGGAACAATTCTTAATCTCTACACTTAAAAACCTTAATTCCCATTATGTTTCAGCCAAGAATCAATCCCCTCTTTATTCTTCCTTGGCTAGCCAAACATGAGAGAGAAAGGAGAATCAAAGAAGAGCAAGCTTTACACAAGAAATCATACTTTGTTTAATTCCTTATCAAGTGGTGATTCTTGTGCTACCAATGATTTTTCTAAATTCCTCTCTCCTCTTATTGATCCAACCACAAAACTTCACTTTTCAGAAAACTAAAAGCATAAAAAGAAAGAAGACAAACTATTACAAAGGCAAGATAGACAATTTCTCCATGTTTACTTACCTAGGTAACCTTGGTTTTCTCCCTTCCTCTTCCTCTCATCTTCCACATTCTTGATTCTATTTAGAGCTAAAGAAAGTTAGTTATAGGGCTGGTAGGGATGTACTGGTCTGATATAAGGAAAAAAAAGGTGTTTCATAATATTTTTCAAAATTCTTGTTATGTCCCTTCACTTTAATTCCTTCATTTGAGCTCATTTCAAATCCTATTTGAGAATTGTCTTTTCATTATAAAATTTGAGTCTTCTAGCTTATTAAAAACATTTTGTTTCAAATTTATGGTATTTAAAACATTATTGAACCATCTGGTCAAAGTTTAGGTTAATCAACAACTTAAATTGTACACTAGAAGGGTTTTAACTATTCTGACAGCTATTATGATTTTTTGGGCCTTTGAAAACCCTAATGAGCTTAATTTTATCATTTAAAACCTTGTTCTTGAATTTTTCAAAAGTCATCCAAAATTACAATTTTGCTACTAGATTTTCAGTTCCCTTTGTTTAGTTATTTTAGCTCCAGTTTTGAGCTATTCTTAGTTTTCTAATCACACTTCTAAATGCTTTAATTAGCATCCCATCCTCAATTGACTCTAATTTACTTTTCTTAGAGTTCTCTTATATCACAATATCAGTTTTGACTTAGTTTTTTCTTTTTAAAAAAATTAGATATTACAATAAGAGTCTATCTCCAACACTACAAGCATTAGTCTTTCCTTTCCCAGTCAGGCACTGACAATGTGGCCCTTTGCTACACTAATGGCTTATAATACCATATCAACATTCATATCAGTGCCAAAGTCATTATAAGCTAGTTATATATAATATTATGCTACTTTTGATATATATCAATCCTCTTAAAGGCACTTTAAGACTCTTTTTCTATGATTTTTCTTCTGTAGCTAAATGACTATCTTTCTAGAACTTACGTAACTTTACATTTAGCTCAAAATGGAGCTTAAAACTTCTCTCACTTGCTTATATAGTTAATCTTTCTCACTTGCCCCTTTCTTAGCCTTTGATATAGGGTTTTTCCTTGGCAAGTTTTCCTAAGCAATCAAGCTCCCTAAATTCTTATTTTAAGCCCAAAATTGACATTTTACTATTTCATTTAGTCATTACACTATTCCTTTGGTCATTTTTTACTTTGACATATTTAGTAACTTTAGGCCATTTTTGTTAAATTCACTATTATACCTTAAGACCCCATTCTATTATCTTAGATAGCTCTTTCTGATTCCATTAAGGTCACTAGAATGCTCAAATACAATGTCAAATACCACTATAGGTATTTATTCAAATTAGAGTTTTCTTAAGCACTTAAAAATTTTGACTTTCACAATTAGCCTTTATAATTCTCTAAAAGACCTCTAAATTCATTAGAACTCAAAAACAAGCTTTTTAAATACCATTTGCTATGGGGTACTCAAGACCATGCATATATAGTGCTATATAGAGTTTTCTTGCTTCCTTTGGCAATTTCTCCCTATTTCCATAATCGAAATGAATTCTACATGTTCCAATGTTCAATTACATGCAAAATGATGAAGAGAAAGAGATTTTCTCTCTTTAGACATGATGAAGAAGACTAAGAACTCAAGAAATCCTAGCTTAAACCATAACATGCTTTACCTTAAAATGAAACTCGTTTAATGCTCTTTAATTTCCCCTAATTGAAATTTTGAAAACAACACTCTCTTCCCCCTTAATGGTAGTTAAAATACCTCCACAACAGAATTTAAAACTATCAAATTAAAGCTCTTAAGGAGAGGAATAAATTTCATAACTAGAGCTATGCGAAATGTGTAACACCATACTCTTTTAGCCTATCATTTCCATTTCAAGAGTGTGGCTTCACATCATTACATGAAAAGAGATATATTTAATCTCTCAATTAATTGCATTACATAAGACTTTAAAAATTCATATTATACTCCATGGACCACATGAAACTCATTAATATCATTCTCTACCCATAATACCTCCATACAAGTTATAAACATCATAAAACACCTCATACATCTCGAGTTGGAAGCCATGCATCAGAAAATTTAAGGTTTGGTCTCAGGTTCACTTTCTAGATTTCTAATATGAATGTTTGAAAATTCATAACTAATTTTAGAAAAATTAAAATCATCCATATAATAGCTTTCTATAAAGCTATGAATGTTAACTAAAGACTAAAAATAGTTCTAGTCTAATGCAGTGGCATTTAGCCTTCAGAAATTGATAGAACAATAACTTAAGTCAAGCTGCATTACTGGTACTGTCATACAACTTCAAAAATTCATTTCTCCCTCTTCATAGCTCTAAATGAAGTGATCTCAATGGCTTGTAAAGCTTATGATGTTTAGTTTATGCCTATAACATTTTATGAGTATTGGACTTCATTTGACTCGTGTGACATAGAAACATAAACTACCTATATGAACAGTATTACGACCATTTTAGTAAAATTTTTTGAACTTTGAAAAATCATAATAAATTCTTTAGATTTCAAATTGAGTGCTCTTTAGCTCTATGAGAAGCTTTAGATGAGACCTATATTTATGTCAAATTTCATGAGAAAATTCATCCATTTAGTCAATTTGGAGTTTAACTCATAATTTGGTCACATTTTGAATTCAAAATGGTTCTTTAGGCACCAAACGGCTCTTTTCTCATTCCATAGCCACTTAAGCACATCCCATAGCACCAACATAACCTACGGAAGCATGCCAATTGGTTCAAAATATCATGGAGATCATTCTCACTATGCTACTCACAAATGTACACATGGAAGTTATAACACATAAAGGCCTTTTGGTGGCAAAAACATGCATACTCATTCATATGATTTCAAAATCATTACATACATCATATTTACATACTTTTAAGTGTACTCAAGTATTTACATCATATATACATCTCATAGTTACATCATTTGACATCCATATGTCCACAAAATGGCTAAATAATAAAATCATTATCAAAATCTTAGTCTTCAATGTTATTGGCCTCTATTTCTTGAACCACTTAATTCACCTAGACATGATTAAACATTGGAGAGGGAAGAGTGAGATTCCAAGAATCCCAATAGCTCTTTATCCTTTCAAACATGCATAATGGATGAATTTTCAAGTCTAAGAATGCATGCATGGCAACTTGAGCTACTAGTAAACATACATAAAAACTATTCCATGTTTAAGGAACTCATACATATCATACATAGGCTCTTAAGGGCATTGGATTAGCCTTACCTATTTTTCTTGGGACTTTTGGAATTACCTTACCCATTTTCAAGGTACTTTTGACTAAGCCTCAATCTTCTTGAGATTTTTAGCTTTATCTCACCTAATTCTAGGGACTTTTAACTCATTTTCATTCTTGCTAAGGGACTTTTAGCATCATTATACCCATTCAAGCCAAAACACATTCATAAAACACATTTTAAGAACATCATGGAACTATAATATTAGGCAATAGCTAGAAAGATTTTTTATACCATAAAAAAGCATATAAGCACCCAAAGACAAGAAAACAACCAAGAATGCATGAGAAAAAGGTTAGAGAGCTATCTTAAAGCAAAACACAAGCTTTTCTCTTGATTATTCTTCCCCTCTCTTGGCCACACACTTGCAAGGAGGTAGAGCTTGATTCCTTTGACCTAGACATATCAAATAGGACCCAATTACATTACTAAAGCAAGCTCTAACATCACACACACTCTCAGGAAGCTCACTTTCTCATATGGCTTAATTATGGTTCTATATAAGACCTAAGGAAGAAACTATAGGAATTCATGATCTTGGCTCCATTTTCTCCTTCAATCTATGACTCTTGACTCCATCTAGACTACTTGGAGCCATCACACATTCATTTTAAGGAGCCTAACTATAAGTTGCTTCTTTATGTCTCATTATGGAACCTACAACTTTACCTCACAATCTAGTCTTTCTAATTTTTTTTTAAAGGCTTCCTTTAATGTTTTTCCATCATATCTACTCCTATTCTAGGTTTATAAAGATTTGAAACACTCCTTAGGTGCTACATCTATGTTTGGTCAAGACACCCCTCTACAAAAGAACCCATGGAGTTTGCTTTGTTTTCTTGAAGGGAATAGCACTTGGGAGGCTTCCTAGATGTCTTAGGAACTCATTCTCACTCTTAGATAACTTAAATTATCCCTAGGAAGCTTCATACATGTCAAGATGCAAGTGAATCCCTAGCTTTAACAACTAGTTCTCTAATGGTTTTCTTTTGGATTTCATTACATTTTCTAGTTTCCCACACTCTAAAACCTAGGTTCCTTGCTTGCTCTTGGTCAAAATTTAATTCCTTCTATATGCTCTCTACTTGGTTAAACCATACACTAGGAAAACAACAAAGGGAAAGCAAGAAAATCTATAAGATTTACCTTGATTCCAAGCCTTCTCTAAGAGCTTTCTCCTTTGCTATAAGCCTCTACTTGAAATTATAATCTCCTTCCTTTGAACTAGATCCAAAATAGCCCTACATCATTTACCAAAATTATAGAAAGAAAGAGGAGACGGAGGAGAACAAAGTTAAAGAAGGAAAAAGCTTGAAATTTTCATGATTTCCTTACCTTTTTCCTTAGTTTTCCTTCTTCTTTTTCCCCTCCTCTTGTGCCTTATTCTTGGTTGAGCTCTCTCCTCTATTTTAGGTAGAAAGCAAGTCGGCTAAAGTGGGAGAAGAATGGGATGCCACTTTATAAGACAAAGCTTCTTAAAATTGTTCATTAGAAATTCCTTTTATGTCCATTTTCTTGACTTTTTTATTTTAGTCTCATTTTAGCTATTTTTTAGAATCATCTTTTTCATCATAAAATTTAGGTGCTCAAACTTGTAAAATGGCTTTAGAATCACTCAATTTGGATTTAAAATCTTCTCGAATAAAAAAGTCAAAGTTCAGATCAACTGACATTCAAAAACATGCATTGAATGGAGTTTGAACCATTCTAGGGGTTCCTATGGTTTTTAAGGCTTCTAAGAACCCTAGAAAATTCATTTTTTTATTTAAAAATCCATCCTATGAGTTTTCCAAAAAATGCTCATATTTACAAAAATACTATTATACTTTCAGTAATTTTATTAAACCACTCTGACTCTAGTTTTTAGACAACTCAAGTCTCGTATCCTCATTTTTCATTATTTATAATTTTATTCTAATATCATTTGGCCTTAAATCATTCATTTTAGGGGACTTGCTTTTATAACTAGCTTATTTCATTGTTTTTACAAAAAATCAAATGTTACAAAATAAGGGCTTTTTCTTACATAGTTTGCTTGGTTTTCCTTTTCTCTCTCTTCTCCTCAAAGTGACGCCATGGCTGCACTTGAAAGCTGAAATTTTAATAAGAATGGTGGTGGAGAGGTTGAAAGAGATGAAGGGCCTTTAAAAATATTTAAAAAATAAGCTTTCATGGTTGACTTTTTGACTTTTATGACCATTTTGCCTCTACTGCTTTGACTCAATAATTTTATATATTCTACTTCATTTTTTCTACAGATTTAAGCTTCATATTCTTATTTAGAAGATCTTAAAACCCTTAGACTAACTTTCTTGGGCTATAGAGGCTTAGAACAACATAAAATAGCTTAAAATTACATTGTGGTACTGGCCTTCTAGTTTTTTGTGCCGACAATGTTTTGACATGTTTTATGCATCTTGGACATTCTTTATAGCTCATTTAACTCTATATAGTGGGAAATAACATTAATTTGCTCTAATTGACTTTTTATTACAATCTTTTTATTTCTCACTTTTTCGATAGTCCACTATTTAGATGCCTTTGAAAACTTTTTCTTTTTTCCTTTTTCTCTCTATGTTCTCTTTTTAATTGATTTTCTATTATCTTTCTTATGTCCTTCTAACTTATTAGAAAGTCTAGGCCTAATTAGAAAATATGGGATGTTATAACTAAATATGATCAATTTTAATCTTCAAAAGAAAATAATAACTAACTAATTTGAATAATCTAAATACTATCTATAGTGAATTAAAACATTGTCATATGCACTTGTGTGTAATTTTTTTTTTATTTGAAAATTTATACAACCGATTGAATTATAACTTAATTATAATTTTTGTATATGAACTTTAAAATGTACTCATTTCTTTCTTTATGTTATAACAAAAAGTGAAAATATTGCAAATTAATTAAAATTAGTGTCATAAAAATTAGAAATTTGGTAAGAAAATGCAAGTAAAAAATTGTGGGTTGAAAGAAACTTGGACAAGATTATGGAGACATAAAGTATCACATGATCAATTGGTTTTCTCTCTCTAATTGGTTTTCTACTATCTTTTTCATGTCCTTCTCACTTATTAAGAGGTCTAGGATCAATTAGAAAATATGGGATGTCACAACTATATGATCAATTTTAATTTTCAAAAGAAAATAATAAGTAACTAATCTGTATAATCTAAATATGATCCATAGTGAATTAAAACATTCTTATATGTTCTTGTGTATAATTTTTTTTATTTGAAAATTTATACAGTTGATTGAATTATAACTTAATTATAATTTTTGTACATAAACTTTAAAATGTAACTCATTTCTTTCTTTACATTATAACAAAAAGTGAAAATATGGCAAATTAATTAAATTTAGTGTCATAGAAATTAGAAATTTGGTAAAAAAAAATGCAAGTAAAAAATTGTGGGTTGAAAAAAAACTTAGGCAAGATGATGGGGACAAAAAGTTTCACATGAAAATTATGTACTTTTTAAAATATTAATTTTAATTAATATGTGGTGGTTTTATTTTCTTTAACTATTAAAGGCATAAAATGTTACTTTTTAATGTTTGGCTTTCAAAGTTGTAATTATGCTTAAATTCACAAGAATTATATGTAGTTTTTTTCTTGCTATCAACCATTTATTGATGAAATTAAAAGAAAAAGATCATGCACAAATGAGTTACCTAATGCTATAAACAAATAGAAAACAAAACAAGCTAAATTGATGGTTAAGGGTTTTGTCATTAAAGTTTCTCACTACACTAAATTTAAATGAGTTGTATAATGTGTATAGAGAAGAAGACACCTATAAGGTATTATTTATGCGACAACTATTTTTTTTGGGAATTTATTGTGGTTTTTAGTGGCATTTAGTCTTTGAATATGACAATAAGAATGAATTTTTATCATAATATTTAGCCTTTAGTGGTATTTAATATTTGGGAAAACTTTGCCACTAATAGAATAGAAAATAGAGATAATATAAATTTTATTAATTGATTAAATATATAAATAAGGGAAATTTCAACTTACAAGTGTAACATCTAGTTTTCGTTAAACGACGGAAACAAGCACATTTTCAAAGTAAGTCTCTCAAAATGAATTAGTTGAGATCCTGAAAATTTTGAGTAATATTATAGACTCTTAAAAATAAGAATCCTAACCTCAAACAAAAAGAAAAATAGAACTAGAATTAAAAACAAATTTTGACAAAAATATTATGAAATGTAATGGTATTTTTGTAATTTTGAGCAAATTTTGAAATTCATACAAGAGGCTTTTATAAATGAAAGTTTTGAGTTCTCTAGGGTTCTCAGAGGCCTTAAAAACTATGGGAAGCCCCAAAACAGTTTAATCCCCTCTGGTGGACATCTTTCAATATCAATGTATTTGAACTTTGACAGATTTGTTTAGAAAGGTTTCAGCTCTGATTTGAGTGATTCCAAAGGTATTTTACTAAATTGAAAACCTAAATTTAATAATAGAAAAAACAAATCTCAAAAAAGAGCTAAAACAAAGGAAAAACAAAAATACAAAGAATGAAGGGCAAAATAGAAATTTTTGAAAAAAAACCATTTTCTTCCCCTTATATATAGGTGGTGCCCCACTTTCTCCTTTATTTAGACTCATAATTTTTTGCCTAATTTTAGAGGAGAGAGCTAGGGTTTTAGGCACATAAGAGAGGAAGAAGAAGAAGGAGAAATCTAAGCTTTAAGGTATGCTTGCTTGGTAGTTTTTTATGCTTTCTTCCATCCAAACCTCTTCTTCTTCATTCTCCTTTGTTTCCTTTGATTAAAATGAAATTTAAAAATCTAATTTAAGGGAGAAACTTAAGGGAAATTTTGGATTTAAAGATAGAAGCTTGGAGAAAGCAAGATTTAAACAAGAAAAAGCAAGAAAACTAAGTAATTTCTCTTCTTATTGTTGCTACCTTTGATTCCCTTTTCTTCTCCATTTCACCACACCAAAAGAACCCTAGGAGGAGTTGATTTTTGGTAGAATCAAGGATGAATCTAAAAAAAAAGGGTGCAGAGATTAAGAATATGCAAAGGGAATTAACAAACAACCATATTTCAAGATGCAATTTCTAAGGTTTCAAGTGCACCTTGTAAAATCTGATTTTGTATGATAATTTCTAAGCATAAATAAGATATTAAATGAGCTCCCAAGATCCCTAAGAGGCTTCCCATATGCATCCTCCCTTAAGAAAACAAAGAAAGCTCCATGGAACCCATTAAAGCTCTATGTCTCGGCCAAGCAAGGAAAGTATAGTTATGGAGAGTTTTCAATTTTTTTAAGCCCATTCTTGAGTCATATGTGATGAATGAAAATGAGGGGAGGCCTTGAGAAAAATTTAGAACATAGAAAGTGAATTAGTGCTTTATATTCCATATTATGACCTAAAGAAGTAACATGTAACTAGACTCTTGGTTTTGATTGTGTGATGACTCCAAGAGGCTTAAAAGGAGTCAATAATCATATTTGAAAGGAAAGAATTGAGCCTAGAAATTATTTAAGGGTGTTACTTCGTTAGGTGCAATTATGGAACCATAATGAGGTTATAATCCAAGCTAGTGTCTAAGCAAAATGGCCTTAGAATTGAGTTCATAAACCTAATTAGCTTCCATGAATTGTGTTTAGGCCAAGAGAAAGCATCCCCACACTTTTATGAGTGTGTGGCCGAAAAAGGGAGCATTCTTTCAAAGGAAAAAGTGTGTGATTATATGTAAGGTAGCTCTCTCCACCTTCTCTCATGCATGGATATGTGTTTAGCTTATCTTAGAATGTGTGTATATGTATTTTCAAGTTATGAAAAGTATGCTAGCATGATTTTATATGCCATGATTTCATGATGACATATTATGTTTCTAAATGATGTTATGATATTTGTTTAAGTTTGCTTGAGTGTGGAGAGGCCAAGAACTCTTAATCATGGTGAGGATGAGCCAAGAACCCTTAAGATTAGTTAAGACAAAGTAAAGAGTCTCCCAAAAGCAAAATGGGTTCCAAAAAGCATAGTTGAGTCCAAGAATCTCTTAAAGAATGGGTGAGGCAAGTCTAAAATCCATGAGGAAAAAGATGAGGCCAATCCATCTACTTGGCAAGCTCTTGGATATCTTGTATGACTTAGTCACATGCCAAACTTGCTTCTTGAATGTTCATGACATCTATTATATCCATGCATGCATTTTTAAGACCTGTTTTGCATCCAGTATATATGATTGAATGGGAGAAGAGCTATTAGGATTCTTTGAATCTCATTCCCTCCTTTCTAATGATCTAATATGCTACGTGGACTAAGTGGATAAGGTAATGGAAGCCATCCACCTTGAAAAAGAGAGTTTGACAATCTAATGCATAGTTTTTAATTCTTCAAGGCGATATTTATGTCGAATTATGTAATCTAATGATGTATATAGTCTATGACCTCTTGGACATGTGTAACTATGATATTGTGTGATGTTTAAATGAAAGAGTATGATATGTGAATGTTAGAATGTAAATTGAGTCCATAATGCCAAGTTATGATTCTTGAAAAGTTTATGTAAATGTGTATAAGTGTGGATGAAATAACTAAACTGAGATGCATGAGATTTGGAACCATTTGGGTAGCTCACAAAAGTCCCAATTATGCTTTTAGACTTGCTCAAAAGATGCCAAAACCCAAGGAAAGTCACTTAGATAATTTGGTACCCTATATGGAGCCAAAATTGACCATAAAGGAATCGTATGTCACTTTTTTGTCCAAATGATGATTTGAGATTTCACATGAAATTAAATCTTGTTGAGAGATTTTTGGAAAGCTAAAGAAGATAATTTTTAGAGATCTGTAGAATATTTGATGAATTTTCAAAGTTGGCAAATTTTCTGGTTTTGGTCATGTCACTGTTCATACTCATCTAAAAATAAAATTTGTCACACAGGGCTCAAATGATGTTCAATTACAATAAAATTTTATATAGAGAAACTAGACATTCCCAGTGACTCGTTCCAACTAGAAACACCTCATTTCGAAATCTAGATAAGGAGATATGAATTTTCAAAAAATCTATCTAGTATTAGGAACTTTACCCGACCTTAGTTATTATTTGATTAGATTTTGAGGTCGGGCGTACCTGAGCTAGTTTAGAGTTATTTTTTCCCTCTTACTAACATCCACATCTTTCCATATTGATATCATTTGCATAGATTGTACTTTTTTGGAATTAATTGGACATTTTTGAAGTTTGTACAGAAATATATGACAGCACTAGTAGGTAGTTTGACCTCTAGACAATTTCAAGTATCAAACGTCCTTTGTGATGGATTCTATGGTTTGGATATATTTTTACTATGAAATAGACATTTTTAGCTTTCCATAATGTCTAATAATGTATGATTTTGAGTTTTTTAGAATTAGTTATGAATTTCTAAATTTGGGACAGAAAAGGGGCAAAAGCTGGCCAAAAATATATGTGTTTATTTCGTGCTTCCCTTCAAGTTTCTTGAGGTGTAGGCCACTTTTGATGATCCAAATGAGTTGTATCCATGTAATGAAATAAGAGAATCGGTTGTATGAGCTCACATGATCCACGTGACATGGAATGAAATTTTTATAAACGATGCAACGCAAAAATATTCATTATTTCTATTGCCTTTTTCTTTGAAAACTTATATGATTCTTGAAAATGAGATATCTAAAGGTATGAGATGAGTTAGAAATGATGGTATTACAACAAGTCTCAAAAATCTTGAAATTAAAGGAGAATAATGATAGGCCAACACAGAATTTTGAAGTAACACAAGGTAGTGAGAATTACAACTATCTAAACTTGACTACAAGAAACTATAGCACTATTTTACAACTAAGATCAAAATGAAGAAAACAATACCAATTTCTCCATTCATGAAATTTCCACAACCGCATTAATTGCCAAATTTTGAGAAAATGGAAAATAGGCACTTAGGAAAGTAAAACCAGGAATACCTTAAGTTTATACACCCCATACTATACTATTCAAGCATTACATACTCATTCAAGAGGGGTTTGCATATTTAAGTACTTGAAATTTAGTGTATAGATATCGAGATTATTCAATTTTATGCATGTGAGTCATTTAAATTTGTCTCAACTTATTTTCATCTAGACATACTCATACATATCAGAAATAACACATCCCTATCTATTTTACGCATATGGGACAATATTTGTGAGAAAGCATTTGTTTTTATACATGGATAATTGAGTCTTTAGAGGCTATATATATGATTCATGATTTTAGGGACCATATTAACTCATCTATATTATTTCCTATCCATAAAATATCCATATAAATCATAAACATCATCATTTAACTTATGCATCATGGGTTTGGAGCCATATCTTCCAAAAACCAAAATTTGATCTCGGGTTGGCAAGCTAGATTTCTGATATAAACTTTGAAAATTTATAACTAATTCTAGAAAAATCAAAATTAAGCAAACCATACCATTATAGAAAGATCTCAATGTTAAATAATTATTAAAAATAATTCCAAACCAATGTAGTGGCCCTTAAAGCTATAGAAATTGATGGAATAATACCAAAAGTCGAGCTACATTACTGGTACTATCCCATAACTTCAAAATTTTGGTTCTCCCTTTAAAGAGCTCCAAATGGAGTGATCTTGGTGGCTATAAAAATCTTATGGTATCTATTTTATTTTTGTAAACTTTCATGAGCATTAAATGTTATTTGACCTATGTGTGATATAGAAATATAAACTAACCATATAAACAGTGTTGTTACCATATCAATAGAATTTTTCTAATTTTAAAAAATCATAATAAATTCTTTAGAGCTCTAAATTGGCTCCTCTTTGTCTCTGTGAAAAGTTCTAGATGAGACTTATATTCATGCCAAATTTCATGTGAAAATTCATCTATTTGGTTAGTTTGGAGTTAAGCTCAAGATTTAGTCACGTTTAGCACTATAATTAGGTCAAAGTGACACTAAATACTCTTCTTAATATACCTTAGCCACTTGAGCATGTCCAATAGTACAAACACAGCCTAGGGAAGCCTCCAAAATGGTTCCAAAAATCATGGGGCTCAATCTTAACATGCCACATAAATTTATAAATAAATATATACTGGCACAAAGGTGGCAAATTCTCACATTTCCATACATTTGGCTTCAAGAATCATACGTACATTATAATTATATACATTTAATCTTGATCAAATGATTAAATCTCATATACATCATACGGATGCATTTCTTGACATGAATATGCTATAAAATTGCCTATTTTTCTACTTCTTTGTCAAGAATCATGCTCCAAGGCATTTAGTCTCATTTCTTTGGGCTCCTTAGCTGACTTAGACATGAATAAGTATATGGAGGGGGAAGAGTGAGATTCAAAGAATTTCAATAACTCTTTACCCTTTCAAACATACATAATAGATGCATATATATCTCAAAGAATGTATGCATGACTTTCAAGCTACTAGTGAATATATACATAATATTTTCCCTGTTCAAGAAACTCATACATAACAAGGGCATTAGTTTAGCCTCACTTATTTTTCTTTCGACTTTTGGATTTGTCTGACCTAATTTCAAGAGACTTTTAACTAAGCCTCTGTAACAACATAACTAGATATCATCAAAATATATCATAAGTGGCATTAAAGTGCCATTTTAACTAATTTACCACTTTTAGCAGCAATAAATCATATAAGATTGCCAAATGTAATAATCAACCTCAACACATTTGTTCAACTATAAATGGCACAATTGGAAGCTAAAAAATTTGCTACAAGCCATATTCTACAAAATCACATTATAACACATATCAAGCTATAAGTTTGCATATTTTCTCCTAAGTTAAGTGAGCTCAAACTTGGTCAAATGGCCTATATGAGTTTACCAGCCTTTCTTTTACTCATAATATACTTAATCACATCAAGAACACCATAATTCATTATGTAAATCTTAGGTTTGAAGCTATTTTCCTCAAAACATATTTGCTTGCCTTGGGTTGCAAGGATAGGTTACTGACATAAATTTTGAAAAATTATAATTAATTTTGAAAAAATTAAAATTAGGAAAATGATAGCTACTTGGAAAGCCCTAGGTGTCAGGTTAATAAAAACATCAACTGAACCATGCATGACAATAGAATGGCACTAAAGTTCTAGCTACCCAGGTTTGCTATCACAAGTTTTTGACATAAATTTCAAAAATTCATAATTAATTTTAGAAAAATCAAAATCTAGTAAACCATACCATTCTAGAAATTTTTGGATGTCTACTTTCAATAAAAATATTTTAAGATTAAGGAAATGACATCTAACTCATGAAAATTAATGGAATAGTATTGGAGGTCTATATGTGTTACTAGTACTGACTACCAATTTCAAAAATTCATATATCCCTCAATATAAATCCAAATGAGGTGCTCTTAAGTGCAATATAAAATTTATCATTTCTAGTTTATGGCTAAAAAATTTCATGAATATTAGATATCATTTGGGCCTAAGATGATGTAAGAGAAAAAATTGACTGTATGAATAATATACATACCAAATATAACAATTTTTCCAACTTTGGAAATTTATAATTTATTCTCTAGAGCTCCAAATAATGTAGTTCTTATTTAATAGAAACCTCTAGATGAGATCTATATTCATGCCAAATTTCATGGGAAAATTCATCCATTTAGTTTGTTTTAAGTATAAGGTGCAAAAGTGGCTAGTTTTAAGTACAAGGTGCAAAAGTGGCACTTTTAGATATCATAAAAGGGTCAAAATAATACCATATACTTTTCTACTCCAACCACAACTAATTGGGCATGTGTGAATCATTAAAATTAGCATATAAAGGCTACTCAGGTGGTCCAAATGCTTATGTATCTTAAAACCACTTCTTAACTTAAGCTTACATATAAGTATTCTAAGGCATTTAGATGTCAAACCTTCTCATACTTACACATACAGTTCTAAAACCCATTTATTCATCATAAATACATAAAGTTACATATGTTCAATCAATTGCATCATTCATATATAATGTGATTACAACTCTTAGCATCAAAATACTTATTTTCTTTCTCCTTTGTCAAAGTGTCATGCTTCAAGGTCTTTGGCCTCTACTCTTTGATCCACTTAGCTAACCTAGACATAATTAGACGTATGGAGGGGAAGAGTGAGATTCAAAAAATCTTAATAGCTCCTTACCCTTTCAAACATACATAATGGATGTAATTCAAGTCAAAGCATGCATGCATTTCTTTTAGGCTAGTCATGAACATACTTAAATTATTTTTTATGTTCAAAAGGCTCATACATATATCATATATAGGCTCTCAAGGGTCTTGGTTTAACATCACCCATTTTCCTTGAGATTTTTAGATTTGCCTTACCTATTTTCAAGGGACTTTTGATTAAGCTTCACTCTTCTTGAGACTTTTGGTTTTATCTCACTCGATCTTAGGGACTTTTGGCTCATCCTCACTCTTATTAAGGGACTTTTGGCATCACCATACTTATTTAGGGCAAAACATATTTATAGAACACATTTCAAAAACATCATGGTACCATGGCATGTAAGAAATAGCTAGAAGCATTTCTTATAGTATAAATATACATACACATATCCAATGACAAGAAAACACCCAAAAATGCATGAGAGAAAGGTTAGAAAGCTACCTTAGAGCAAATGCATTCACTTTTCTCTTAAGATTCTTCTCCCTCTTTGTGGCCAAGCCTTGCAACTAGGTGGCCCTTGGTTTTCTTAGCCTAGATATCAAATGAAACATAAATTACTCATAGGAGGAAGCTTAAATTTCTCACAAACTCTATGGAGGCTTGCTTAGTTCTAAGACACACTTATGATTCCATAAAGGATCTAATGAAACAATTATGAAAATTCATGATCTTAACTCTATTTTCTCTCTCAATCTATGACTCTTGACTCCATTTGAACTCCTTGGAGTCATCACACATTCATCCTAAGGAGCCTAGTTATAAGTTGCTTCTTTATATCCCATTATGGAGCCTACACTTCTACCTCACATTCCATAGCTTTTAAAATTTTTCCTAGACTTCCTTTGATGTTCTTCCATCATATCTAGTCTCATTCTAAGCTTGGAACAAATTAAAACACATCCTAGGTACTTGGTATAACCTAGGCTAAGACATGCTCCTTGTTTGGAGCCTGTGGAGTTTGCTTCAGTTTCATAAAAGAAATGGCACTTATGCAACTTCCTAGAGTCTAAGGGACCCATACCATGTCTTACATAAACTAGAATACCTCTAGGAAAAATTAAACTTAAGTATTTATCTTAAAACCTCAAGATTCCCAATCTTGAATTTCATTGCTTCCCATTTGATTCTAATGGACAATTCTTAATTCCTATACTTCTAAACACTTATTTCTTTCTTGCTAAGGTCAAAATTCATCTCCTTCTAGATGAGCTAGGTTTGGCCAAAAAATCACCTAAGAGAGAATAACAAAAAGGAAGCAAGACAAGCCGTAATTCTTATCTTACTTGCTAGCTTTCTCAACGTGCTTTGCTATACTTCTAAGAGCCCTTGAAGTTTCTATCCTTTCCTTGCTGAACCAGCCACCAACCATGACCAATTAATGTGTTAAAACCATAGAATAAGAGAGGAGAATGAGTGGAAGAAGTTTAGAGAAGGAAAGGAAGTGAAAAAGTGTGTATTTTCTTACCTTTTCAAGACTTCTTCTTCCTCTCTTAGCTCTCCTTCTTATGTGCCACTCTCAGCCCTCCTTAGTTCTGTTTCATTGTGTGAAAAAGTTGGTAAGGAGATCATACCAGATTGGGACTTTTTACAAGGCCAAGTGTCCATTTTCATAAGTTTTAAACTTTGCAATTTAGTCCCTCGTCTTAGTTTTTATCATTTGGATTTATTTCAACTCCTTTTCAAAATCCATATTTTCTATCATAAAAAATGACTTTGGTTTTACTCAAATTGGATTTAAAAACCATTCTAGACCATCTAATCAAAATTTTAATCAACTGACAGTCAAAATTGCTCATTGGAGGGGTTTTAACTATTCCTGAGATTTTCATAGTTTTCAAAACTTCTAAAAACCCTAAAAAAACTCAAATTTTTTATTTAAAAAACTCTCTTGTGAGTTTTTCAAATTTTCTAGAAATTACAAAATTATCTCAACTTATTTTGACAAATTTTCTTAGCTCTTCTTGGTTTTCAGACATTTTAAGCCTCAAATCCTCATTTTTTATTATTTAAAATTTTATCCTAATTTTACTTAACCTTAAATCATTTATTTTAGGAAACTTGCTTTTATATTTGGTGAGTTTTATGCCTTTACAAAGAAATTAAATGTTACACTTCTTTTTATATTTGGCGCATTTCATAGGTTTTCGGAGAAACTGAGCGTTACAAAACCCATTAACAGCAAAGTAGGCAATGATCGCACCATGGACAAGAAGGAGAGAAAGAATGGGAGTACTAGTAGAAGTAAATGTGCAATGAGAGAGAAGTAACACAAGTAAGATTGCCAAGCCATTATGTGAGACAATAGATCCAGTGATTGATAACAATAGATATTCCATTTCTTGGTCTAGATCTACATGAGGAAGGGTGAGGAAGAGATAAAAGTAAAGAAAGGCGAGGCCTTTCTATTCATAAGACAAACCAAAGAGATTATCATAGGTTTAAACTAATCCTCATCTTAAAACTCCTTGTAGTCACTACTCTTATTTGAACATTTCCATAAAAAATCTAATAAGGGCTCAAAGTACTAAATATTAAAAGGAACAATTATTTATAGATAAATTTATCATATGTGCATGAGTCTTCAATAATAATATAAAGAGTAAATGATTTTTACAGATAATTGTATGATTTTTTAATCAAATTATATATTTATCATATTATTATTGAAAAATTATATACTTATTATATTTTAATCAAAAAATATGATGGTAAGAATATAAAAATTATATATAAATGTTATCCATGTTAAAAAAATACTTACAAATTAACTAATAAAACATTCAGGGTGTTTAATAAATGTTTAAATTATCTTATTTTTATTTTTAAAATATATTTGATTAAAATATTTTAAAAAATATTTATAATTTTCATTATTTTAGAAATTATTTTTTAATTTTTATTTTAATATTATTTTTTTATGTTAAAAATAATAAATTTAATTTATTTAAAAATTTTATTAAATTCATGACAATAGTTATACTTCTTAATGCATATTTAATACAAATGTTACTTTTTAAAATTAAATTATTTAATTTTAAAATATTATTTTTGGAATATTTTTTTCATTTTAATAATTTATTTTATACTAGATACTTTTATACTTTACTAAATTTTAAACAATGTCACTATTTTATATTGATTTAATATAATTTATTTAATTCTTTTTTATGTTATATAATAATGATAGGCGTATTTTAGTCAAAATAAGTATAATTATAATTTATTTTTTATTAGAAATATAGTAAATTTAAAGTTTCTTTTAATTTTAAAAAAAGGAAGTATTGCTACAATATTAAAAAAAATTTCATGTAATTCAAACATCTCTCAAAAAATAATTCTTAAGTATAATTAATTGTTAACTACAATTAATTTTGATCATGAATGATTGAAGCATTTGCCATTATTTTAAAGTTTCTCACTATATATAGTATGAATTTGGAAGAGTTGTACAATGTTTATTTATAGAGAAAAGATCCCTAGGATATTATTTATACCACAAAACCCACAGTTAAATTTTTTTGAATTTATTGTGGGTTTTCAAGGTTTTTAAAATATTTTAAAGAAATTTTGGTTCAAAAATATTTAAAATGTATTGGTTGAAAATTAATAAAAATAGTTTTTGTTGAATTTGTGGATTAACATTAATTAATGATTAGAGAAATTAACAAATCATATTTTAATAATATCACATAATTAATTTTAAAGTAAATTACATAAACTTCTTTCAAGTTTTATTAAAATTATGTAGGCATCTTCTCTATTTTTAAATATAAATAGATCTCTACTTAAACAAAATGTTACGCTATACTTTAGTTCAATTTTGAAATGTTTTTACTATAATACCTTCCATTAATCTAAATACATGTTTAATTAACTTCTCTTATATTTAGTTTAATGGAAAGTATTTTAGTCCAAAAAGAAAAGTAAAATTGGACTAAAGTGTATATTTTGAAGATAGAGAAAAAATTTATATAATTTTAGCAAAATTTAGGAGAGATTCATATAATTTACTTTTAATTTTATATTTGATGCTGTGTAAATAGATTAGGTTTTAAGTGTTATGGATAATCTATAATAGAATATGTTATTAATAAGCCCATTTAGAGAGTAAGTTTTAACTTACAGTTCATTTAGAACTAATTATCTTAATTATACTAATTAGGGTTTATTAAGTTACCAAGAAATGTTTCCATGGGTCAAGTTGTAACTCATGCTCCTCTTATCTCTTGCGTTTGTGCTCTCTCTATTGAGATCTTAGTTTAACAATAAAAGTTTGGTATATAATTATCTCTTTTTTTTTTTTAATTTAGCAATCGGTATCAAGATATCAAACCTGTAAGATTAAAATTTCATGAAACATATTATAAATTTTTATAATAAAAAGAAGGATTGTGTAATAGGACCAGGCTAAAATGTAGTATCTAAGATATAAAGATAATATGAAATTTATTAGATCATCTTATTATCACATGACAAAGATTCATAGTTTCTTAGAAAGGGCCTTTCCAAACTAAGGATCGTTACAAACACAAACATTAATAACACACATAAGACCACCTAGATTGTATTTGTAACAATCGAGTTTTAAAAAACTTTATCAAAACCGATAAATTGATATAGGATCGTCCTAAAGCAAAGCAAATTGAGGTTAATTGAGATTAAAATGTTAATTAGAATATCTAAAAATATGAGTAAGAGTCATAGAATAGCCCAAAATCAAAACCAAAACGGTTGAAAGAACTAAAGGATAAATGTAGTGGCAAAATGGTAATTTCAAACAACTTTTTGAAAGTTCAAAGGAGGGAGTTTTAACTAATAAAATTGAGCTCACTAAGGCTTTTAGAGACCTAGAAAACCATAAGAATCGATAAGATGGTTAAAACTCTTTTGGTGTGTGATTTAGGTTGTTAGTTGGTCGATTGAAATTTTGATTGGATGGTTTGGTAAGATTTTAAATCTAATTAATATGAAACTAAATGCTTTTAATAAATTAGATGATCTAAATTTTATGATAAAAAAGATAATTCTAAAAAAGGAGTTGAAATGAGTTTAAACGGAGAAATCAAAGTCCAAGGACATAGTTAGAGTTTTGGAAAAGATGCAAATAGCCTCCCTTTCCTTTATATATCACACAACCTTCTTTCCCTTATCTCCACCAACTCATTTTAGCTTTGAAGGAGAATCTAGACTAGCTTTAACTGGTGCACTAAAGAGGGAGAAAAGCAAGGAGAAACAAAGCTAAAAAAGGTAAGAATTCCTGCTCTTTTCATGCTCTTTCCCTTTACAGATGTTCTTTTCCTCTTTCTCCTTTCTATTCCCATGGTTTTAGAACTCTAAATGGTGGTGTTTTGTGGATAGTTCAGTAGAGGGAAGAAAGAGTTTAGAGAAAACCTTAGCAACACGAAAAAGCTCACTCAATAAAGAATTAAACAAGGTATGTTTCTTCTTGTAAAACTTACTTCTCTTGGTTCTTTCTTTACTTTTTCAATTTGGCTAGACTAAGAGCATATGAAGGGAGGTTAGTTTTGGCCCAAATTTGATAGGAAATGGGGTTTTGAGGCATGGAGATTAATTTAGAACCAAAATAAGCAAATAGAAAGCTATTGGTTACAAGTTTCCATACCTAGAGTTTTGATTGCACCTTAGAAAATATGAAGCTTTAAAATGATATTTTGAAAATGATATTTTAGACCATGTAAGAGTATCATTGAGCTAAGAAGAGGCTGGGGAATTCATATAGGTGCTAAATTCTCCAAAAAAATAAACAAAACTCCATGGGTGCCATTCCATATGCATGTTTTGGCCAAGACCTATTTGAAGCACTTATGGAGATTTTTCTTTGATTCTAAGAATATAAATGGTCTATATATGAATTATAAATACCAAAGGAACCACTGGTTTGAATTTATAAGTTTTATTTTGAAAGATGAAAGTTTAGGGTTCCATTATGCATAAGGAAGTAACTGGGTGTTAGGCTCTTTGAATCAAGTTTGTGATAAGTCTAATGAGTTTAAACGTAGCCATATGACTTATCTTGGGTGAGAAATTGGAGCCAAGATAATGAATTATATGAGTTGCTTCATTATGCCACTAAATAGAGCCATATGGAAGCTAAAACTAGAATTTACATATGTAAGGCTTATGTGAGCCTAGAAATGATTCTGTTGATATATTTGTGTCTTGTTTGATGTGTCTAGACCAAGTAAGGCAAGTATCTTCCAAGTGTGTTTGTGAGGCTAAGAAAGAGAAGTGACAAACCAAGGAAGGAAATTGTGCTTCTTGAGGAAAGGTAGCTCTTAATCCATTCTTGTATACTTATTTTAGTTATTTGATTATCATTGATTGCTTGTATATGTGTTTAGATTAAGAATTATGTATATTGCTATTAATTTGATGATTGATGTAATGAAATGCATTTAAAATGTGAGATGGCTCTTAATAGGTGAGGTTCTTCTAAAAGTCCCTTGAATTAGGTGAAATGAAACCATAAGTCCCTAAGTAAGGGTGAGACAAGGCCAAAAGTCCCAAAAATGAGTAAGATTAAGTCAAAAATCCCTAAAAATAGGTGAGACTAATCCAAAAGTCCCAAACTATTGGGTGAGGCTAGACTAAAAGTTCCTAAAATTTGTTTTTACTTTGATGGATTCATATGACTTCAAATATTTGATTATATTTGATATATAAATGTCTATCATGCATGCCTGCTCTCTTTGATATGATAACATGCCTTACAAATGTACTTAAAGGGTGAATGAGCTATTGGGATTCATAGAATCTCACTCTTTCCCATATCATTTCTAACCATTTCTAGGTAACTCTCAAGAAGCTAAGGATAGAGACCAACAAGCTTGAATAACACTACTTTGACAATAGTTTAGGATTTTTGTACTTTAATGCACACGGATGGTTGTATATGTTATTTATATGATGTAAAATTTCTCTCATTGTGAGTTTCATGATATTTAGGACGTAATAAAATATCATATATATTTTATTTCATGTTTGGAATGTACTCAAATGGTCACATGCAATGAAGAAGCCCATTTTAAACCATTTTGAACTAATGGTGCACCATTTTAAGCCAATTTCTACCTTTGGACTAAAATTTGACCAAATGGATGAATTTTTGGATAAAAGGTAGGCATTTACATCTCATTTAGAGCTTTCCATAAAACTAAAGAACATTATTTTTGGAGCTTTGTAGAATTTATTATGATTTTTTCAAAGTTGGCTGAAAATTGTAGAATTGTCTGAGTATTGTTCATATGGTCAGATCTGATTTTTCATATGTTTGAAGGTCCAAATGGATTTCAATGCTCATGAGATTTTATAGACATATAACTGACATTATAAGCTTTCCATTGCCACTAAGTTTGCATAAAAAGGAGTTGTGTAACTCAAGATATACATACTTAAAGTTTCAAATCTAGGTTGGGTTTGAAATTCTGATGTAGTTACACTTCCATTAGAATTTCATAGCCCAAATGAACTTCTTTCGATCTAAAATTTTTACAACATGCAGTCCATGTCTTGAGCCTTCCATAGAATCCTAATTTGTGCAAACTAAAGTTTTTTAGCTTAAGACATGAATTTTTGAAATTAATGGCTGAAATATGAACCCATGAGAAATGGTACCTTTATACTAGATTGAAATGCATGGCTTAAGATCCAAAGTTTATGCATGTTGAATAGATTTGTCTAAGATGAAATTTGAAATTTTTATGTTGAAGTTATTTATTTATGCTTATTTGAAGAAGTTGGGCCTTTAATGTTAGTTTGTTCTGCTATTAAAAGTATTTAAGATAAGAAATTTGAAGTTGTAAGCTTATTGTAATAAAAAAAGTTTGTTATTTCTTTGTGGTATAACAGTATTCACTACAAAATTTATGCACAAAGTAGTCATCAACATTATTGTAAAGTTCACTGATATTGGCATTTATTATTGTCACATCACTTAATTTTGTTACTACTCTTGATCCTTAACTTGTAATTTTTTGTCTTCTTTTCTTAGTTTCATTTTACTAATTTTCCAATGAAAGCCTTGCAACTCAATTACTTCTCATAAATTTTATTAAAAAAAGGAGTGGAAATTTTGTATAAATTATACCTTTTATGTGTAATCAAATATATCATTCAAAAAGAGAAAAGCGCCTTTTGATCAAGGGCATCTGAGCTAATTTATTTGGTAGTCATCCATATTCAATTTATGTAATCTTTTTGTTAGATGAAGGATTATTTTTTGGTATCATAGTCTAGTGGTTAATTTAGGAAAAAAATAAATGTGACTTGATAACTTGAAAATTAAATATGTAATAATGTATTGAATCACATTTGCTCACAACTCAATCCAATGTCATTTAGAATTTATTTTACATAAAAAGAATTTATCAAAATCCAAGCTCAAAGCATTTAAAAATATAGCAAAATATAAGTTAGCGATCTCATCATAATTAGTTTTACAATAAGAATAATAACTACATATAATTACCTTTAATTTTCAAAAGAAAATAATAATTAACTAATTTATATAATTTACATCCTATCCATAAAAAATTTAAAGTGCACTTGTGTATAATCTTCTTTTTATTTGAAAAATATATATATATCATTAAATTATAACTTAATTACAATTTTTGTATATAAACTTTAGAATATAACATGTTACTTTCTTTAAATTATCACAAAGAGTAAAAAATATTACAAAACAATTAAAATTAATGTTGTCGGAAATAGAAATTGGTAAGAAATGCAAGTAAAAAAATTGTGGGTAGAAAGAAGCTTGGATAAGATGATGAAGAAATAAAATAACACTTGACAATTATAAGACTTTTCTAAATATTAGTTTCAATTAATATGTAACGATTTTATTTTCTCCGATAGTTAGATGGATAGAGTGTTATATTTTAAAATTTGCATATCAAAGTTGTAATTATACTAAAATTTAAAAGGAAGTTATATGTTGTCATTCCTTACTATCAACCATTTATTGATGAAATAAAAACAAATAAGGTAATACATGAATGAGTTACTTGATGCTATAAGCAAACAATAAACAAAATAAGCCAAATTGATGGTTAAAGTCTTTGTCATTACTTTTTAGTTTCTCACCACATTAAATTTAAATGAGTTGTATAATGTTTATAGAGAAGAAGACTCCGATAGGGTATTATTTATACAACAACTTTTTTTTTTTTAGTTGGGAATTTATTGTGGGTTTTGGTAGTATTTAGTCTTTGAATATGGCAATAAGAACAACTTTGTATGGTTAGATTTAGTTTTTCTGCCACTAATAGAGTAGAAAATAGAGATAATATAAATTTTATTATTAGATCAAATATATTAATATGGCAAAATTCAACTTACAAGTCTCTAAAAACTTGAAATGAAAAAAGAATAATTATAGGCTAACATAGAATTTTAGACTAATACAAGATAGTGAGAATTTCAATTATCAAAACTCTCCTTTATTTTTAAAATATTTAAATTATATTTAAATTATATAAATCTCTCCTTTATTTTAATACCCTGGACTAATCTAAATTAAGGCGTTCAAAGACTCAATTTGGTTTAATTTTGGACCAAAACCAAACTGAATCAACCTTGTCAGTTTAGCATTTTATTGGATTTTATTGATTTTAAATTATAATCTATTTGGTTTGGTTCAATTTGGTCCAATTTTGTTCTTTTTTATTTTTGCTCAAAAGTGATTTTTTAAAAAGATTTTCTTATAATATGTAAAATTTAACTTTTAATATATTGCATCTCTTAAAATTCTAACTAATAATATTGTTGGAATAATTTATTATTTTTATCCTTTTTTGTCTAGAAAAAATCACATACATTCACAGAAAAGCTTTAAAGAGTGAGAAAAATAAAATTATAGACAATTTGTATACGTTAGTCTTTTTGAACCACACAAAAAGTGTAATTTTGATATAAGTTCAATTAATAAAAGATCCCATTAATCTAAAAAAAGAAAAAGAGAACTATCAAATTTTAATTACTTGCAAATTTAAAGGTTTGGTTTAACCAAACCAAACATGAAAAAAATTAACAATCAAATTGATTTAATCGGTTCTAGAATGACAAAAATCAAACAAAACCTATTTTTAATCAGTTTTATTCAGTTTTGTTCACCCTTAATCTAAATAATGTTTAATTAACTTCCCATATATTTAGTTTAATAGAGAGTATTTTAGTAAATAAAAATAAAAATATAATTAGACTAAAGTGTGTATTTTAAAAATAAAAAGAAAAAGTGCATAAATTTTGCAAAATTTAAGAAAAATCTGTATAATTTAGTCTTTATTTTATAGTTGATACTATGTAAATAGATTGTGTTTTTTAAATGTTATGGCCAACCTATAATTATATAGGCTATCCATCAATCCATTTAAGGAACAAGTTTCAACTCACAACTAATCTAGAGCTAATTATCTTGTTTATACTATAATATTTATTTGGTCACCAAAAATTATTTCCAAGTTTATATTGGAACTCTTGCTCCTTCTATCTCTTGCAATTGTGCTCTTTCGATTAAGATTCCAATCTACCAATAGATATTAGCTTTATAGAAAGTTTGATATATAATTCTCTCCGTATTTTTAATTTAGCAATCGGCATCCAAGTATCAAACCCTTAGAATTAAAATTTCATGAAAAATAGTATAAATTTTCATAATAAGAAGGATTGTACAATAGGATCGGGCTAAAAAGTAATACTACGAAAAAAACTAACATTTAACAATAATTTTTTTTGCATTTAATTATAAGCTTAATTATACATTATTAAAATATTTTATATATATAGATTTATATTTATATTTGTATTAGTTATAAATCTAATTATACATTATTAAAATCTTTTTAAAAGATATTAACCATTGTTAAAAAACCAACACATGTATATAATATAATTATTAAAAAAACCAGTTATATTTTCATTAAAATACAAATTGTTAGTACTAAAAAATATTAATAGTAAATTGAAGACATTGGTATATAATGTTGTTTAATTAAACTTTCCAAAATGTAAAAGCAAAAAAGTGAAAATAAATTTCTAACTATCCAGAGCAAGGCTTAAAGAAGTTGTATAACATGGATTACTTGCATCTCTTTAAAAAAATATATAATATATACCTGATATATATATATATATATAAAGCTATGGAAAAACCCAAAAAATTAAAAGAGAACTGAAATCATACAAAAGGTGTCAAAAAAATGAATTCACCTAACAATAAAGATGAACCCAAGTTTGATACATCTTAGTAACATTTAGTAAACTCTACACATTAAGCATTTAGTAAACATTTATTTCAAACACATCAAACACATTTAGTAAATTGTGCATATCAGGAATTTGATAAACATTTAGTTCAAACACATCAAGCACATTTAGTGAACTATACACGTCAAATATTTAGCTCAAACACATCAAGCATTTAGTAAACTATGCACAATTTAATTGATCAAGCATTAAAGTCCCAATATTATACAATTTTTCAAAAATTATAATAAAGAAGTGTACTCATTATTTATTATAACCTATCAACTTTCACATCAGTATGGGCATTAACACTTCCACATCAAACATCCTTGAATAAACTAACCATAAGTTGCAATACCCAATTTATACTCAAGATAAACATAAATTGAAAAAACCAACCACAAGTGAGCATGACCACTTAGATTCTATCTTGTTTCAAGAAAGAGATAAGGGAGCATGACCACTTGGATTCTGTAAAAGGGACAATTACTTCCAATTATGTAATCTATATAGATTTACCAACAAATAGCCAAAACCAACTACAAGTGAGCATGAGATTTTATCTCGTTTCAAGAGAGCAAACGAGACAATTACTCTTAATTATGTAATCTGTGACACCATAATACTTCTAATCTTACTTTTGCCTTAGTGAGCTTTATACATGTTACATTAAGAAAATTGAGTGAAACAATGCAAATAAATACGTACGTAAGGTTTTAAAATCTTTTCTTTTATACTCTATGGACCTCGTGATTTCTCAAACATCCTTCTCTATTCATAATCCATCTATACAAGCCATAAATATCATAAAACATTTCATGCAACTCAAATTTGGAGCCCCGCACATCAAGAAATGCATATTCAATTTCAAGTCTAGATATTAATTTTCTAGGGCAAACTTTGGAAATTCATAATTAAATATAGAAAAATAAAAAATCATAGCTTTTTGGAAAGCCTTGCACGTTAAATTTATACTAAAAATACTCCCTAAGCATGAAAATATCATTTGGATCATGATTGATAATAGAGAAGCATCATAGGTCCGGCTATCTTGGAGTTCTAATATAGCTTACTGATATAGATTTCAAAAATTCATAACTAAATCCACAAAAATCCAAATCAAGTAAACTATACCAATCTAGAAAGCTAGATGTCTAATTTAATAAAAAAATATCTCTAGATCACAAAAAAAATGACAATAAGCTAATGAAAATTAATAGAACAGTACTGAGGGTCCTGTTGCATTATTGATAGTGAGTTCTAACTTCAAAAATATATATTTCTCTTTACACACCTCTAAATAAGGTGCTTCTAGTTGCTACAAGTTACTGACAATTTCTAATTTATGTCTAAATTTCACATTTATTGAACCACATTTGGGCCATAAATGATAAAGAAAAACAACTAACCTTTTGCACAGTGTCACCACCATAATTATTAAAATTTACCAACTTTGAAAAATCATAAAATATTCTCTACAGCTCCTATCAATACGCACTTTAGCTTTTCAAAAATCTTTAGATGAGATCTATATGCATGCCAAGTTTCATGAGAAAATTTATCCATTGAGGTGGCAAAATAACACTTTTAAGCCTTGATATTTGTCATTTGGGTGCCAATTGCTCTTTTACTATCAATATGACTACCTGACCATATGGGAAAGCATAAAACAACCCTCTAAAAGTGCTCAAAGGGTTCATATACTTATACATCACAAATTTACTCTCCCACTTGCCCTCATATAAAAGATCTTACATGCATATCTTTGCATTTCAATGCAAAAACATCCATTCTCATTGACATGCTTTCAATTTCCATACATACATCATATATACATGTATATATATATATATATGTCTAAGGAGCTATACGTCATTTACAATATGAGATTACATCATTTGCCTACACTATGGTTACAAAATGGCTAAATACAACATCTTATTACCAATCTTCCATCTTCAAGTATGGCGGCTTCCATTCCTTTTGCTCACTAAGTCCACATAGACATGTTGAGATGGAGACAGAAAGGGGTAAGATTCAAAGAATCTTAATAGCCCTATACACTTTCATTCATACATGATGGATGTAGTTTCATACAACTGAATGCTATGCATGGCCTATGAGTTACATATGCATATCAAGAACATAATTTCCATTTCATATAGTCTCAAACATAGCAAAGTAGACTCTCAAAACCTCGGTTAGCCTCATCCACTTCTCTCAGGACTTTTGGACTTATCTCACCTATTTCCTTTGAGGCTTTTGACTAAGTCTCACTCCTCTTGAGACTTTTGACTTGTCAAGTCCTACCCATACTAAGGGGCTTTTGGCTCATCCTCACCCTTATTAAGGGACTTTTAGCATTACCAAGTCTATTCAAGTCTTATGTACACATAAAAGCAATTCAAGACACATAATAGCACCATATATATCCTTACTAGCTAGACATGCTTTTCATAGTTCAACACACATATAGGCACCTAAAGTAAGAAAACATCCACACATATATGAGAGAAAGGTTGGAAGGCTACCTTGTAATGAATCATAATGCTATTCTCTCATAATTCCCTTCCCCTTCTTGGTCACACTCTTGTAAGGAGGTGGAACTCATTTCTTGTAGCCTATAAACATTGATGGAGCATAACTAAGTATTGAAATAAAACTTAGCTCTTTACAACTCAAGACTAGGCTACTTGACTCAAAGACTTCATTATGGTTCCATAATGCACACAATGAGACAACACATGGAGTTCTTGCTTTTAGCTCCCATTTCTGGATCATTTTAGATCTCTTGATATAAATTAAACTCTTGGGAGTTATCACAACTCAATTCTAAGGGTGCTAGACTCACAATGCTTCATTGGATGCCTATGGAAGTGGTCTTACTTCATTTAGTAGAAGGTGCATATGAGAAGCTCTTTAAAGGTCCTAGGAACTCATATAAGCATTTTCATTGGCTTAGAAACTCTTAGATAAGTTCAAATTTTAGCCTATGTCCATTAACCCTAATTTTCTATCTTGTAAATTTCTATGGTTCTGCCTTAGTTCCATACTTTAATTCCTAAGATTTATGCTTGGGTTCTACCCAAAACAACTCCCTCATAACTGCTCCTATGAAGGGAAAAACTCACCTATACATGAACAAGAAGGAAGAATTATGGAGGCTAATGTTCTTATCATGAGTTTAAGCTTTCCTTGCATGCTCTTCCTTTTCCTTTAGCTCTCTTCCTCCAATTCAAACTTCTCCCCTCTGGTCTGAGCTCAAAATAGAACCAAAAGCTACTATAAATTCATTGAAAGGAAGAGGAAAAGCAAGAGGATGGGTTTACTAAGAAAGAAGCATGAAACACTACACTTTTATTACCCTTTTTTTTCTTCTTCTTCCTCCCCCTTGGATTTTTCTCTTCTTCTTCCTCCCTTCTTGGATGCCTTTTTCAACTAGTCTCTTTCTCTCCTTTCAATAAGCTAAAAGTCAGTCTAGAGGTAGGGGAGAGTTCTAGACATTTTCAGAAGCAATTTGCCTTTTTCCACACTTATCTAGACAAAATTTTGCTATAGCAGGAAATAACTTTTGCTACAGCGAGTACTTATCAGTTCTTGGTGCCCCCATGCTTGCCACAGCTAGCGCTATTGTAAAAAATGCTCTAGATTTTATATCATCCCAAAACTCACTATAGCTAACTGGCTTCTTGCTATGGCAAATAGGCTCATTCCCTATAGCGAATAACATTCTCATGATAGCTAACAAGCATTCTCACTATAGCTAGGGACTTAGAAAAATTCAGCTACCTTAAGTTCTCGTGTCTATAAAAACTCAAATGTTATATTTCTACCTTTCTTAAATAAATTTTATCCTCAAAATTTAGGGGCACAACCTCCTTTAACTTTTCTTATTTTCTTTCTAACTGGCTTTTTCCTTCCCTTTTTCCTAGCTTTATTTCCTTCCTTAGAGACTAGGCTCTTCTAGGCTTCTTTGCCAGCGAAACTCACATTACTAACTTACTGTGTCTACTTGTTTTTCTCCGTACTATTTCTATAGAGTATATACTAGCCCTTCTTATAAGGGAAAGAAATTTCTAACTTTGAATCATATTTTCATAATAATACTCTCATAACTCTGACTTATTTCTTGGGAGAGCTTATTTGATTAGTCTTAACCTACTCATAGAGGCTGACCTTTATTCTCCCCTATTATCACCTAACGGCTTCTATAAAATCTCGTTATCTTTCATTAATAGCCATTAGAGGATTTCCATCTGCTTACTTATCTTACTTCAGTATACCATCCACTATTTAATCTTACTCTTTCCTCACTAACTAATCACTAGCTCATCCTTTAGTCATAATTCATATTTTTCTTTCCATTATAGGCCTCGTATCTTAGTCACTTACTAAGGTTATGACTTCTTTGAGGAACTACTGTCCTTAGTGGCCCCAATTCCTTTATTTACTTTTATACTTACCTTTTTTAGGCTCAGACTTTTCTTTACTCCCTTTACTCATTTAAACATGAGCATTATTCAGTTCCTCAATTGGGTAACTGACTCATGTTACTCTTGACCCTTTTTATACTAGCTTTGAAGAGCAATTATCACTGACGTCTACTAAATTCTGGTAGGATGCTAACTGTTCTCACAGTTTCAACTACTAGAGATATGGTCTACCACTTACCCTATCATAAAACTGTACCTGACCCTTTGCTAATACATGGTTATGGTATATAGAGATCTCTCTATCCCTTGGTCAAGTATAATATCTATTGGGTAGTAGTTCATCTATTTTTAACTCTGGAAAGCTTCTCTTTTGCTTTCCTCATCCCACATGTTATGCTCATTTAATCAGAAGGAGATCTAGTTAGTGGTCTAACTATCTAAGTGTAGCCTAAATATCTCTATGGCAATAGTTTACCAGACTTATGAGGATCTCTAGTCTCCGAGATAAAAACTATTTGAAATTGTATTAGTCTCTAAGGCTATCTATTCTGTAAAAACTATCTTAAGCCTTCATTTCTCCCGAAAATTGCTGTATTGTAACTGTGGGCTCTATGTAACTCTATGAGATCTACTCTGATCCTTGGGTCTACTGCAACCTCTCAGAGCCTTACTAAGGTCTACAACGACCCACTATACTATACTAAGATCTATTGTGATTCATCTCTAGGAGACATCAAAGCCTAAGCTCACTGTATCTATCGCAAAACATGTGCCCACTAAGTCCGGCAACTACTACTCCTAACCTCTTAGGCTAGACTTAAATATCTACTATGCTCTTTCATGTGAAGTGGGTTCTATATCATCTACCTCTCTGTGATCCCATCATACTAATATTTAAGGGTACTCTAACATTTACTCAGTATTTCTTATAGGATCCTCGATCTTCCACTTCTAGCCTCTTACTCAGGCCCTTATTCTTTCTTTACTTTTGCTAACTTACTATACTCTATCTACATTCATTCTGTCTTCTTCTCATGTCCTGCAATTTCTGACTATGCTTATGTTTTACTTTCAGGTGCCTTTAGCACTAAGGCATCTCACATATCAAGTGTGCTTAACATCTCTTACAGGATAGAGATCATATACTAGTCCCTCCTTTCATTTCATGGAATTACATCATAAGGGACTTATTCGGTATATATTGAACTTGTGTTATCTGACTCTTAACATGCTATTAGTGTGTTTTCTTCTATACATTCTATACTGGGATTCCCTTCTAAATATTATTCTTGCAATTCTGACATCAATGGAATTCCCTGATGTCTTTTCCCTAACTTGCTTTTCAATCTCATGACACTCAGGAAAAAGAAGGCTCTTCTTCTAACTTCTTATTAAATTCTCTACTCCAGCCCGAGGTCACTTTGCATTCCCCAAAACCCTAAACCCAGTTATCTCTAGTTAGGGCATTAACCCATGCTTTGCGGACATCTAAGCCAAGCAACACAGTGCTTTCTCACACACTGATCCATATCATTTCTGCCTCTATTATTAATTCATAAGTCTTCAGTTCTAACATCTTCACATGCTTTCTCTTTCACTTACGCTACTTTTGCTATCTAACACTATCTTTTTTCTCAAATAAAAGGGATACTTTGCTACTTATTCATTCCTCTGTTATTTTCTGCTTCTATATGCTTAAGAGCTTCCTTTATTTTTCTTGGGTTCACCTCTACTTAGTTACTCTCTGAAACAATGGGGGAGGTCATGTGAATCCCAGAATTTATTTTCTGTAAAGCTCTTGGTTTACATTTTTTCTCTGTACAACATTAGATCTTATTATTTAGGTGACATTCGACTTTCTCCAACTTCCCTAGGAGTACTGAGGCACTAGTTGCTTGCCTCAACTCATTTTTACGTTGTCATCAAGAGCTAAGTACTCTCTTTGTACTTAGCCTTTTCATTTCCATCTTTGGGAGCATAATCTACTCAATCTAGAGTTTTGCTAACCCAAGTTAAGACATGCACTCTCGATGTCTTAAATCTATATTACTAAAACTTTTATGCTCCACTCAGTGCTCTTGCAACTCATGAGCTTTCACCTTGCATGAGTTTCATACTAGAGAAGCTCATCTGACACTGTATAAAACTCTTATCTGTATACTTTTACTGTAATTGCTTCTATTAACTCTCTTTTAGTTACTACTATAGCAAGGGTACCTTCTGCTAGGCATTACTCTCTTAGTGTCTCCTTGCTTCCTCATAAATCTGGAATTACTAAGTCAGGGATCTAGCCCTTTGAAAGTTAGCAATCACTAATTAAGGGGTATTCTATCTCATTACATCTCATTTCCATTATAGGGTATCATCTCTAAAGTATACCCTTTTTGTATACTTGCTGCATCCTTTAACATTGTCAGCATGAAGGCTTACCAATTAAAAGGCTATGAAAACATCATGTCACCCAAATCTAGAATCTTGTCAACAAGGTATTGTATTTTGTAATGTAAATATTGAGACATTGTCAACAAGGTTTTCTTGCTAGTGATTACAAGGTCTTTTAATAATGAGTATCAACATATACTATATGAGGGCATGACACTTTTTCTATCATGCACGTATGTCTTTCCTATGCATAGAGAGTAGCATTCTAGGTTGGAGTCAACACCTAGCAAGTGGATCTCTATAACCTTACTACTCTTATGCCTGATATCTTACCTTTGGCTACTACTCTATCTTAAACATTCTCGAACTATACCAAAAGCTATGGAAATCTCTTTCTCAGTCTTATTTACTAAGCCCATTGCTTGTCTATTGCTGAATGATCCTCCTTTTCTACCTATGGATCATTTTCTTCTTTCTTGCTTAGTCATAATGGGGGTCTTAACTTTCGGTGCTCAGACCGACCCTTTAACAGTTCATCTCCAGATTAGTTTGAATATGACCAATAAGGCCTTCCATCAGGCAATACACTCCATCATAACTAGATACTTCTTCTTTAGTTACATGATCTGAATCTTATTATCACTGGCTACAACCCATCATCTAAGCTAGAAGGTTCTACGTCTTGCTTCATTTGTGCATAACTAATTGCCACTTCTAGGCTGTCAAGACTCTATGAAGTGTAGCTTTTAACTCTAACTTCTGGCTTGAAGGAATAGCTTTCTAGGCTTTTGAATTCATCTAAGCATTTAGGTGTCGTGGCTAGGGGGATAGCTCCCTCAACATTTACTTTGTGTAGCAATAGTCTCGTCCTATACTACTCTACCTCATTGCTTACCTTGCATTAGGTAAGACATCCTGCTGAACAGTCTAAGTGTGGTAATCAAGGACATTAGGCCTCTCATAACCTTTATAAACAAGCCTTTCTAATAGCTATACAGTTATCTTTTTCTGCTAATACACTAAGCTTGCCATTGATTCTAGTGAGCTACTACAGCTTATAGAGCTCTAATTGTTGGATCACTTAACACTATTCTAGAAACTTTGGAGGCCAACCTTACCTCAGGCTTACCACTTACTCAAGACTATTCTATAACTTACATAACATAAACATAGTCATTTGCCAACTTTTGACACCCTAAATGTCTCATATAAGGCTTTCCATACCTATACGAGCCCTTACATAACATTATCGCCACATCCTCAAGCCCTAAGCATCCTTAGAAGGGCTGAAACTTTTCTCTGATACCAAAAATCTAACACTATAATACTTTAATCTTACTTTTACCTTAGTGGGCTTTGCATTAAGAAAATTGAGTGAAACAATGCAAATAAATACACTGCGTGAGGCTTTAAAATCTTTTCTTTTATACTCTGTAGACCTCATGATTTCTCAAACATCCTTCTCTACTTATAATCCATCTATACAAGTCATAAATATAATAAAACATATCATGCAACTTAGATTTAGGGCCCCACATATCAGGAAATGCATATTCAATTTCGGGTCCAAACATTAGTTTTCTGGGCTAGACTTTGGAAACTTATAATTAAATCCAGGAAAATAGAAATCTAACAAATCATAGCTTTTTAGAAAGCCCTACATGTTAAATTTATCATAAAAATACTCCCAGGACATGAAAACATTATTTGGACCATGATTGACAATAAAGAAACATTGTAGGTACTAATATAGACTTTAAAAATTTATAACTAATTTCAAAAAAATCCAAATCAAGTAAGCTATACAAATCTAGAAATTTATAGATATCTACTTTAAGGGAAAAATATATCCAGATCCAGAAAATGACACTCAGTTAATGAAAATTGATGGAAAAATATTGAGAGTCCTACTGCATTACTGACAGTGAGTTCTAACTTCAAAAATGCATATATCTCTCTCTATACACCTCCAAATGAGGTGCTTCTAGTTGCTACAAGTCACTAGCAATGTCTAGTTTATGTCTATAAAATTTCACATTCATTGAACCACATTTGACCCACAAATGACAAAGAAAAACAACTAATCTTTTGCACAGTGTCTTCACCAAAATTGTTAAAATTTACCAACTTTGAAAAATTATAAAATATTCTCTAAAGCTTCAATTAATACATACTTTAGTTTTTTTAAAAATATCTAGATGAGATCTATATGCATGCCAAGTTTCATGGGAAAATTCATCTATTTGGTCAGTTTGTGATATAGGGTGGCAAAATGGTACTTTTAAACCTGTATATATGTCATTTAAGTACTAATTGCTCTTCTACTATCAATATGACTACCTGACCATATAGGAAAGCATAAAAACAACCCCATAAAAATGCTCAAGGGGTTCAAATGCTCATACATTATAAATTCATTCTCCCATTTGCCCTCATACAAGAGATCTTACATGCATATCTTTGTATGTCAATGACAAAACATTCCATTCTCATTCACATTCTTTCAATTTTCATACATACATCATATATACATGTGTATATATATATATATATGTCTAAGGGGCTATACATCATTTACAATATGAGATTATATCATTTGCCTACACTATGGTTACAAAATGGTTAACTACAACATCTTATTGCCAATCTTCCATCTTCAAGTATAGTGGCTTCCATTCCTTGACTCACTAAGTCCATCTAGACATGTTGAGATGGGAGAGGGAAGGAGGTGAAATTCAAAGAATCTCAATAGCCCTATACACTTTTAATCATACTTGGTCTGTGAACTACATATGCATATTAAGAACATGATTTCCATTTTATATAGTCTCAACCATATCAAAGTAGACTTTCAAGACCTTGGTTAGCCTCACCCACTTCTCTCAGGACTTTTAGACTTACCTCACCCATTTCTTTTAGGACTTTTGACTAAGCCTCACTTCTCTTGAGACTTTTAGCTTGTCTCACCCATATTAAGGGGCTTTTAGCTCATTCTCACCCTTATTAAGGGACTTTTGGCATTACTAAGTCTATTCAAGTCTTATGTACACATAAAAGCAATTCAAGACACATAAGTGTCACCACATATATCTTTACTAGCTAGATATGCTTTTCATAGTTCAACACACATACAAGCATCCAAAACAAGAAAACATCCACACATATACATTAGAGAAAGGTTGGAGGGCTACCTTGTAATGAATTATAATGCTACTCTCATGATTCCCTTCCCCTTCTCAGTCACACTCTTGCAAGGAGGTGGAACTTGTTTCTTGTAGCCTATAAACATCAATGGAGCATAACTAAATCATTGAAATAAAACTTAGCTCTTTACAACTCAAGACTAGGCTACTTGACTCAAAGACTTCATTATGGTTTCATAATGCACATAGTGAGGCAACACATAGAGTTCTTGCTCTTAGCCCTCATTTCTAGATCATTCTAGATCTCTTGATATAAATTAAACTCTTGGGAGTTATCACAACTCAATTCCAAGGGTGCGAGACTCACAATGCTTCTTTAAATACCCATAAAAGTGGTCTTACGTCTCTTGGTAGGAGGTGCATATGGGAAGCTCTTTAGGGGTCTTAGGAACTCATACAAGCATTTACATAGGCTTAGAAACTATTGGATAAGTTCAGCTTTTAGCCTATGTCCACCAACCCTAATTTTCTATCTTGCAAATTTCCATGGTTTTTCCTTGGTTCCACACTCTAGTTCCTAAGATTCAGGCTTGAGTTTTGCCCAAAATAGCTCCCTCATAACTGCTCTTATGAAGGGAGAAACTCACCCATACATGAACAAGAAAAAAGAAGCATGGAGGCTAATGTTCTTACCTTGAGTTTAAGCTTTCCTTGTATGCTCTTTCTTTTCCTTTGGCTCTCTTTCACCAATTCAAACTTCTTCCCTCTGGTTTGAGCTCAAAATAGAACCAAAAGCTTCTATAAATTCATGAGAAGGAAGAGGAGAAGAAGGAGGATGGATTTGCTAAAGAAAGAAGCATGAAACACTGCACTTTTCTTACCCGTTTTTCCTTGGATTTTTCTCTTCTTCTTCTTCTTCCCTACTTGGACGTCATCCTCAATTAGTGTCTCTCTCTCTTTTTAGTGAGCTAAAAGTCAGTCCAGAGGTGGGAGAGAGTTCTAGACATTTTAAGAAGCAATTTCCCTTTTTCCACACTTTTTTGGACTAAATCTCGTTATAGCAGGAAACAGCCCTCGCTACGGTGAGCACTTATTAGTTCTTGGTACCCCTATGCTCATCATAACTGGTGCTATTACAAAAAACTCTCTAGATTTTATGTAACACCATAATGCCTTAACCGCAATTACTCTCCCTCTTGGCTCAATTCCATATGATTTCCAAGAACAAGTATAAACCGTGGTATTTTCATGCTAGAAACAGGGTTCAACTACTCATATTTTGCCCTGTGGATCCTGTGAATCCATCAATTATATTTTCTACTCATACTCCATTTATACGACTCATACATAGTATAAAATAGGCCATAAACTATGGATATGGAGCTAAAAACTAAGAAAGTGTAATTTCTCAAATGGGCCCAAAAGTTAGATTTTTGGCTCTAATTTTGGAAAATCATAACTAATTCTAGAAAAATGGAAATCTACCAAACGATAGCTTTTTGGAAATCCTTAAGTGTTGACTTTACATTAAAAATAATGTCCAACCACAATCTCAATATTTGGACTATGTTTGACATCGAAAAAGAGACAGAGGTCTGGCTATCCTTGATACTGGTGCAGCTTGCTATTATGAATTTCAAAAATTCATAACTAATTCCAAAAACATCCAATCTCGACAAACTATACCAATTTGGAAAGCTACAGATGTTAGCTAGAGGAAACAAATAAGTATAGATCATTTCAGTAGCCCTTAGACCTCAAAAATTGATGGAACAATAATGAAGATCAGATGGCTTCCCTGATGTTGACATAGAATTTTAGAAAGTTTGTTCTCTCTCTACAGACCACTGATTGAGGTGCTTCTAGTTGGTATAGGTCACTGTGGATGTCTAGTTAATGCTCATAAAATTTCATGACAATTAGACACTATTTGGTTCATGAATGACATGGATTCATTTTTAGACTAGTTACACAGTATCATGACCAAAACCATCAAAATTTCTTAACTTCAATAATTCACCAAATATTCCCTAGACCTCCAAATATTACCCATTTTAGCTTCCCAAGAAGCTCTCTATAGACTCTAGAGGCATGCTAAATTTTATATCAAGAAAAGCTCATTTGGTGATACTTTGACGTAGCTCATAAATTTGACAGTTTTGACATCCAAAACAGTTCAAAGTGGGTCCAAATGGCCTCCCACATATTCTCGCACCTCATGGACAAGTTTTAAAGCATAAACATAGTATATATGAAATGTACAAGTGGTCTAAATCATCATACATTTCAAACTCACTATGCTAAGGGCCAAAATGCACTATTGCATACAATCTACAAAAGGGGCAAATCTCACATTTTCATTACTTTGGTTCTCTACATAGTTTATACATCATTTTTCCATATATTTACACTTGCTTTAACATTTACATCTCAAAAATAATAGGTGCATATTCATTTTGGCACCTCTTTATATCAAAAGAACCAAAATAAACTAACAACTATTTAAACATACTCAACTAGACTCTTTGGTGTGTACTTGAATCTCCTTAAACTCCACCTAACATGTTAAGACGGGAGAGGGAAGGGGGTGAGATTCATGGAATCTCAATAGCTCATGCACTCATTCAAAGAAGCAATCAAGGTATATAAACAAGTTAAAGCATGCAAATAGTCATCTAACCATTCATAATCATACAATACATGATTTACATGCCATGAATATCACATCAATACCAAGCATAAGCTCTAGGGACTTTTGGTCTAGCCTCACACGATATTAGGGAGTTTTGGATAGCCTCACCCTTGGTTTAAGGATTTTTGACTTGGCCTCACTCAATTATGAGCCTTTTAGCCTAGTCTCACCCATCCTCAGGGACTTTCGGCTCTACATGTTGTTCTTCTCTCTTTGCCTTCTCTTTCTATGTTTTTAGTTGTTGAATTAGTTAGATTTTAGGATTGGGTCAAAAGAGAGAAAGTGAAAAATCACTCTTAAAGAAGACTAGAACTCATGTGTCTTTTCTTCTTCTTCTTTACTTTCCTTAAGTATGTTAGTTCTACCAATTTGGGAGCTTGAGAAAGGAAGGAAGTTTGACCGAGAATGAGTAAGAAACCCTTGAAAGAAAGTATGTTAAGTTGAGAGATGCAAAGAACTAGGAGAAAGGCTAGTAAAGTTTAAAATAGGAAAAAAATAGAGCTTTAATCTCCTAGCCTTGTGAAGGTTTATTTGCATTCTAAGAGAGTAATTCCATGCTCTTGATTGTGTCTAGGCTCAAGAGAAGCACCTCCATCAAGGTGTGATTGTGAAACCAAGAAGGGAGAAGAGAAATTGAAAGGGAAGGCTTGTGTTAGCTTATAAGGTAGCTCTCCACTCTTTCTTGTTGCATTCTTGGATGGATATAGTCATTGTATGCTTATGTATATGCTTGTTGTGTGAGACATGCCATATGTTATTGCCTTAATACATTGGTATCAATATATTTATGTGTTGGATTGTGAAAATTGCTCGGGTGAGGTAATGCCAAAAGTCCCTTATGATGGGTAAATCTCAAGCTATGCTTACCTTTTTCTTATTCTTCCTTCCTTCTCTAGGTTTCTCTCTTTCTCCATAGCCCTTTTCTCTCTTTTGGTCGAAGCTTAGGTCAGTTAAAAGAGAAAGGATGAATTTGGACGCTTTAAGAAGTCAAAATTCTCTTTTTCACGCTTTTCCAGACTCACCCTCGCTATAGCAAAAATTAACCTTCGTTACAGTGAGCATGTATCAATCCCAAATCCTTATTTTCACTATAGTGTGCTATGGCAAGCAGCTCCCTAGTTTTTGTATGGGATGCCCACACTTGCTATAGCTAGAAGCATTCTCGCTATAGCTAACAGGTACATTCGCTATATCTAAAACATTTCTCGCTATAGTGAATAGGTACATTCGCTATAGTTAGGCCATTTCTCACTATAGCTAGTAAACTTAGAACAATTTTAGGATTTCAAAAATTTTTAACTTTATTCTTTCTTTTTCTTTTCTTTTTTCTGGTTGTTACATTTTGTATAAGCCCGAACTCGCTATAGCTAACTGGCTTCTCGCTATGGCAAACAGTCTCACTCACTATAGCTAACAAGTATATTTGCAATAGCTAACAAGTATTTTCACTATAGCTAGGGGACTTAGAAGAATTCAACAACCTTAAGTTCTCATGTCTATGAAAACTCAAATGCTACATAATCTACATAGATTTACCAATAAATAGCTTGGCCTATGTTTATATAATATGCAACCAAATCTACCTTAGTTTACACTCTTTTAGCATCATATTTGAATGAGATTAACTCATATATATATATATATATATATATATTGTGTTCCACCCATTACTATTTATTTTTCTATTAGCAAGTGTCACAACTCAAATCTAAAGTATTTTCTAATCTAGCTAGCTTCATTCTTTTAAATACAAATGCTAATTTGACTGCTTGATATAAGAAAGCCACATATCTAGAGCTAGGCCATCCTCTAGGCTATATGGCATACAGAGCCACATAGCTACTAGCTACCCTTAGCCCCCCCAAATGAAATTAACTAAGATAAAGACCAAGAAGCCAACACATTACAAGTTTTATCTAGGCAAGGGAAAAATAGTAATTATCGAGAAATGTCTACTTCAAATTTTGCTTCTTGACAAGCTCTTAATATTTCCTCAGGGACATGTTTAGAAATTTAAACATGCAGTGAAAAATAAGAACCATGTTGAAACTAAAAATAGATATAAAGACAAAGATAAATGTTCTAGCTATCATAAACAAAACTAGTGACTGTGTGGACAAACTTTGATAAGTTTATAAATTATTTCACTTGTCAATATGTCATAAGTCATGACATTCCTTCATGAGTCAACTATTTGTAGTTATCATGATGAACAAAGCACCTCACCATTATTATTTTTGTGTTCTCCTTGTTTCTTACACTCCTTATTATATTTATAAATGATACCTTTGGCATTTGTACCTACCCTCTTTTGTGAGACCTATCCTCTTCTTTTTTCAATCTAAACTTAAAACATTAATTTTTTTTAATCATTAGTTTAACTAATAAGATTAAGTTGTTACCACTCTTGAATTCAATTATAACAATTTTTTTATCAATAGGTATTTATTAATTATGGTACATCCTGAACCTAGGATAATTTATCAAATTCTTAATAGAAAGATTATTTTTTGCATTGTTTTTTTTTCTATTAAGACATTATTATTTTTGGCGTGTTAGAAATTAATGAATAGTGAGGGCATTTAAAAGGAAGCTAATTGCTCTTGTTGATGGTGATGGAATGTGATTCCTACATATATGTTTTTGCAATTTCTTGGGTACACTTTTTAAAAATGGATAAAACTATTTTTAGTTCCTTTTCTAATCACTAGATCAACAAAACTCAACTGTTTAGATGCAATATACTTAAATGTGAATATGATTGAGGATACTAATGACAACCATCATTATCTATACATGATTTTTTAATGATAGCCATTATTATCTATATATGATTTTCTAATGAATTTAGTAGTCTAAAATATTGATTTTTTTTTAAATTTTGACTAAAAGTGTAGTCCTAAATTTATAGGTTAAAAATTAGTAGGCCTTTGCTTGTGTCTTCTTCCATGATGCAATTGCCTCCATTTGTTCCTTCCAACTAATTTGAGAAGCAACAGTCAAAGAATCTTAAAAAATGCAGAAACCATTTAGTGTAGCAATAGAATTCCTTTTCACCAATCTTACTATAACACCATACTCTTCTAGCCTATCATTTCCATTTCAAGAGCTTGGCTTCACACCATCACATGAAAAAAGGGTATATTTAATCTCATTTAATCGCATTACTTAAGACTTTAAAAATTCATCTCATGCTCCATGGACTATATGAACTCATTAATATTATTATTTACCCATAACACATCTATACAAGTCATAAATATCATAAAATATCTCATACATCTCAAGTTTGGCTTCATGCATCAGAAAAACAAAGCTTTGGTCTTAGGTTCACTTTCTAGATTTTTTATATGAATTTTGAAAATTCATAACTAATTTTAAAAAAATCAAAATTATACATATGATAGCTTTCTAGAAAGATGTGGATATTAACTAAAGAATAAAAATAGTTTCAAACCAATGCACTGGCATTTAGCTTGCAAAAATTAATGGAATAGTAACTCATATCAAGCTGCATTACTAGTACTATCATATAATTTCAAAAATTCATTTCTCCTACTACAAAGCTCCAAATGAGAAGATTTTAGTGGTTATAAAAATTTTATGTTTAGTTTACATTTATAAAATTTTATAAGTATTGGACTTCATTTGACCTACATGTGATGTAGAAATATAAACTAACCATATGAATAGTACTGTTATCATTTTAGCAAAATTTTTTTAATTTTAAAAAATCATAATAAATTCTCTAAAACTCCAAATTGAGTACTTTTTAGCTCTATAAAAATTTCTAGATGAGAACTATATTCACGTAAAATTTCATGAAAAAATTTACTTATTTAGTCAATTTGGGGTCCAGCTCATTGTTTGGTCACTTTTTAATGTTTAAAATGGTTTTTAAGGCACCAAATGGCTCCTTTCTCATTCCGTAGCCACTTGAGCACATCCCATAGCACAAACACAACTTAAGGAAGTATGCCAAATAGTCCCAACCCTTATGAAGCTAATTCTCACTATGCCACTTGTTATCATATACAAACATATCATATCACATAAGGGCTCCTTGGTGGCCTCTGAACTAAACCCAAAATAGTCCCAAATCATAGATGAAAACCATAGAAAGAAAGAGGAAAGGGAGGAGAACTAGATTGACAAAGGAAGAAGTATGAAATTCCATGGTTATCTTACCTTTTCCTTGGCTTTTTCCTTTTTCTTAAGCCCTCCCACTTGTGCATTATTTTCTTTTGGCTTCTCCTCTGTTTTGGACAAAATCAAAGTCAGTTAAATGGGAGGAAAAGAGTGGGACACTATATAAGAGGACACTTCTTAAAAAAATCTTTCAAAAATTTTCATTTATGTCCCTTTTGCTTGGCTTTTGCTTTTTAGGTTCATTTTACCCCCTTTTTTATAATCATCTTTTTATCATAAAATTTAGGTCCTTTAACTTATAAAATAATTTTGGAATCACTCAAATTAGATTTAAAACCTTTCCAAACAAAAAGGTCAAAGTTTAGGTTAAACTTTATTCTAAAACACAAATCGAATGGGTTTTAACTGTTTCAGGGGTTCCCATTATTTTTAAGATCTTTGAGAACCCCAGAAAGCTCAAAATTTCTATTTAAAAAGTCCTCCTTTGAATTTTTCAAAAAGTACTCATATTTACAAAAATGACATTATACTTTCGACAATTTTATTAAACCACTTTGCCTTTAGTTTCTGGGTAACTCAAATCTCAAATCCTCATTTTTTATTATTTAAAATTTTATTCTAACTTTATTTGGCCTTAAATCATTCATTTCAGGAGACTTACTTTTATAACTGACTTATTTCGTTGTTTTTACGAAAAACCAAATGTTACACTTACACAACAAATATATATTTTTTATATATAGATGAGTACTTATCATATACAATTCTTTGGCAACAAAGAGGATAAAATAATTAGGAACATTGATGACATGTAATATATAACAAAAGACAAGCACAATCATAAAGTGAACTTAAGTAATGTAAAGCTATATAAAATGCCAACTGCTATCATATGACAATTGGGAAGAACAATAGATTATTAGATGAATATACAATGCAACATAGGTATTCTTATTTAAGTGTTTAATTATTATTTATGATTATTTAAAATTTTGATATCATTTTAATGAATATAATTACTAAACAAAATCATGCACAACACACGAGTGCAAAATACTAGTAAATATCTAAACTACACTTTACACATATTATACAATAATAGTAGAAAAGGAAGATCCTCCATCATACATCCACAGTTTTCTATTGCACACCTTTCACAGTAACCAAACAATCCTTTCACCATTAAATAAGTAAGCAATAAAAAGTGCCCTCCTTTATTATGAATTTTCAAATAAAGGAAACTTCCTTTTAAATGCTTCCCCTAGGATATATATAGTTATTGTAACCTACATATAAACATAGGAAAGCATAATCATACAACATTGATAAGGAGCATTTTCATAAACCCATTATAATTTTTGCCAGACCAAAAAAAAAAATGAAGCATCTACTCTATGGAACCAAATACAAGGAAAACAATAATCTTACCTTTGAAGAACAATATCCAATTTTTCCATCTAGATGCTTGAAGGCTTTCCTCCTTTTCAAGGAAAAAGATAATCACTTTCCATCCTTTCTCCAATTGTACTTTTACATCAAATCTCTCCACTATCTCTGTAATTTTGACTTATCCATTGACCGTTGGCACCTGATCAAGGGTTTCATGTAAGTCTAGTCATGCATTTTCACTCACATAAATAGTAGTTTAATAAAACAACTATATGGAAGTAATTAATAAGATCATAAATACCTTCAATCATGCTTATAATTTTGATGCAAAAATCCTAATCCATTAAAGTTATTTTCAAATATGCAATCTGTTAACAATAAAGAGACTAAAGTAATTTAATCTTGTTAAAAGCTTTTTTTTTTACAAGTTATAAGATCTTAGTGATGGTGATTTTTAAGGGAGTCTCTCTTATTAAGGAACCTCTCTGCAGAATGGATTAGTTAGAAAATACGTTATATATGCCTATCAAAGAGAAGGATATATTTAGTCATTTAGAAAAAAATAACTAACTACTAAACCTACTAACCTACTTATTGCACTATTTGTGAAATTGACCCCATGATTTCTATATCAGAATATTAAAAATTAAAAATTATATATTATTTAAAATATCTTCATAACAAAAATATGGAATATCTTAATATACCTTTATTTAAAATAATTCAATAATAATTAAATAAAAATATTCTAAAATTTCTTTTGAGAATTACTACTTTAAGATCAATAATCCATCTTTCCTTAGAGATTCTAAACTAGAAAACTTGAAGATACTGTCTTATGTCTCAAAATTTCTTTCAAATTTAGATTTATAATGCTAGGTCTGTGACCATGATCGCCAAATTGGAAAAGGAAATTTTAGGAAGGCATACCTTGTAGCTCTACGTAACAGCATCTTCACTTCAGTAATTCAGATCTCCTTTGAAAAGATATTGGAGTTGCAAACCATCTAGAAAAACCAAAAAGCCCTTCCCACTTCTGACTAGCAAGTATGTTCTTCATATAGTTTATGGTTTTATTTTATAAAAGTCTATCACTTGAGGTTCAAACAACTTGAAAAATGGTTGTAGTCATGTTAAGAGTATCTTATCTATTTGTTGCCTTGTATTTTGTGGTGAAATTTTTTGACATAATTATTATTTGATTTTTTTAATTATTTTTAAAAAATAAAAATATAAGTGTGACTTTTTATTTCTTAAAAATAAAAAATCACACTTATCCATTTTTTAATATTTCCTTTCTCTTTACATATCAAATATTCTACCAATTTGCCAGACTTTATTTTTTAAAACTTTTAGATACATCTTTTATTTATTCTACATAGATATTCTTCTTCTCATGGGTCACTTTGTCACATAAATTTTAATTAAAATTAAAAAATTAATTTTTTTAATACTTTTTTAATTAAAATTATAAAATGTGAACATAAAAATCTTACCTTTTTAACTACCATATTTTATAAATCCTAACAAAAGTAATTTGAATGATACTCACACTTATCTCTTAATTTTCTTGTAGTAGGTTCTATACTTTGTCTTCTTAAAATAAAATAATCTATTCATCTTTTTCAATTAGTCTCAAGAAAATCCTCTTCCTAATATGTTTGGACTAACAATGTCTCTTCCTCTTAGCTTTGCTCTTGTCTTGACCTCTTAAGATTAAATATTTTATAGATCTTCATAGAAAACCTTTTAATAAAAGAGCTCCTTGACAAGGTGAGAACTTTTATCAAAATTATTTCCTCTATAATATTTTCAGTTGCATAGGATCATTATACAAGGCAAATGTAGAACATACTTGTATTAGCAAGATAATCATAAGAGATTTATTATGAAAGATTTTAGAAGAAGGGGAGGATTTAAAAGAGAGTCATAGAGAAAATTGTGATAGTTTGTTAAATAGATTGGAATACAAGACTCCTCTTAAAGACATCTGAGGAAAGATGCCCTTCTTATAACCAGAAACTAATACAAATAGACAAATAACTTTTACAAAAGTAAAAATGTTCAAAACTTGATAATAAACACTCCTAAACTTTTAAATTTGTGCAAATAACACTTCTGCCATTATTTACTCCATTATTTTATTGATAGAGCATGACATAGTAGGAAGATTATCTACACATGATCTAAAATTTCTAAAATTATCTGTATATAACTTAAAGAGCTTTTGTTTTTACCTATGTGAGAACTAATATAGTGGAAACCATACCATTCAAATGGGAAGGAGACATGGTAAAGGAGAATGCAATTCAAACAACATAAAACTAAACATTGATTGATCCGTTGGAAGTGCAAAATTGCATGCCTAAATGTGTTGTATTGCCACCAATATGCAGAGTAGCACCTGCCTTAGGGTCTATCAACACCTTAAAACTTGATGTCGTCATGTCAAATCTATACACAAGAGCAAGAAAAGGAAGCCTAACTACAACTACAATTAGATGGTGACTAACATGCTTGTTAAATAGCAAACATAGAAGCTCACAAGGTTTTGGAAATTGAACCCCACTATACATATAAATTGCAACTACATTAGGGATCAGTGGAAAGGTTAGAAACATGACACTAAAGTCATCCAATGATGTAAGATGTCCAAGTTTTCTTAACCTATATCCAAGTGCAACCTCATCACCAAGCAATCAAAGAGATATAGATTCACTAAAAATTTGACAAGGATAAACTAATACAAGGCCAACAACACCTAAACTCTAGTTGACGTTTACCCTTAAGTTCAAGAAATTGAAGTCTATAATTAGGCTGAAGTAAACCACAGTTAAATACACATGAAAACTTTGATCATTAGGGCCATTAACAAAGCAAGTAATGTGACTAACAAGCCAACATAGAAAAGAAGTTGTCACAGCAAAGGGCCAAGTGAAACATTTTGTCAAACAAATAGAAATTATTTCAAGGTGAGCATATTGTTTAAGATGATGAAAGTGAAAGAGACAAATAGCCAAAGAGGGAAAAATACATAGCAAACCACCTCGATCATATATGAAACCAAAAGCCAACCCATGTTTTTCCCTTATCTTAAGCTTCACTTGAACCAAAATCAATGAACCAACAAAATAATCTTGCAATAGGATAATGGAAGCTATGTTGGCTGTAATATCTAAAAAAAGCAAGATACAAGCTAATGGACAAACATAAAGGTCATGAGTTATAGTGGCAATAAACCATTGATAAAATTCCACAACCAAAGGTGGAATATCTTTAGTTAAACCATTAGATATCACATGCACAAACAAAGGTAGCTATGGCACCTTTTTCTCTAGAATCTCAATGACACCCACAGGCTGATACACAAAAATGGTGGAAAATGGAAAGGAATTGTTAGAACCATGTGAATCCATAAGCTTAAATGCAATTGCCTAAATGACACTTGTTGATTGATCAACTAGACCCAACATGGAATATTTGGTAGAAAAATTTGAAACAACAGTGTTCTCCACAAGTGCCAATGCTAATGAGATCTCTAGAGAGGTTGTGTCAGAACTTGCAATGTAAGTTCATAGAGATGTACTAGTCTTGCCATTGTTAATAGCTACCAGAGGAGGTGGATATGGAGAGCTAGCTTGAATATCTTGGTCAAGGCACTCAAAACTCGCTGAGATAATAGAAATGGCAACACTAGTAAAAGGACGTTGAACTAAGAGGCTAGGTGTCTTGCTTTGGAAGTTCATATTGCGCAAATGGAACCATGCCAGCAAAGGCATTATAATGATGGATAGCTATAAGGTTGCCATTGATTTTGTCAAACTTAGCGAATTTGAGACAATCTATAGCTACCACCTTGGTAGATTCTGAAGCACTAATGGCAAATGTACAATAGAACCATTCCAAATAGTGAGAAAGAGAAGTGAGAGTCTGATCTACTGTAGCCACTTTTGTAATCAAACAATCAAATCGAAGGGAACTAATGGAATCTTGTTGAGCCATTTTGTCAACCATTCACTTGATCGCAGCTTCCAATTTGTCAAGTCCATTGTCATCGAGCATTAATGGTCAATAAAAGCACCAATGTAATGATAACAGCTTGTAATGTAACACACGAGGGAAAATATAATTGTAAGTTTATGGATGTTTATTGAAATCAAGCAAGTTTCAATACAACTAGATATTTGGAATCAACTCAAGATGGCTCTAGTTAACTCAAAATATAAGCCATACAGGACATGAAAAGAAAAGACTCAGATAACCAAAAGGGAAGAAGCTAATAGAAAGAAGGAACTCAAAGGAAAAGAAGAGAAGCATCACAAAGATCCAAAGGGAAGAAGAAGAAATAGAGGCATTACACCACAATATTCTTCACCCCTCCTCTCTTTCACAAATCTTATATATAGTCTAATTTCCTCAACTTCCATGTTTCTTTCTTCATCATGTTATTATTGCCACACAAGTTGCTAGGTGCCCATAAGTCTCCATGCCCTTCCTTGCCTTGCTTGCCATGTGGTCCCTGTGCTTATCTCTATTCATAACAGGGATGGATCTACATTGTAGGATTTAAAGAACATTTTTTTAAAGTATTATATATGTATTAAATATTATTATTTTCATAAAATTTTTAATTTGTCACTTTAATTTGTTGAAGTCTCCAACATATGATCTTAAAGATATAATTGCTTTTGAAATTATCCATAATTGTCTCCTTTATTATGCTTCTCTGAATTTTTTTAATTATTATGTGTCTCTAGTTTTTAGTTTTAATAAATTTTATTATTATATCAATTCAGTAGATACTTAAAGCTATATTTTTTTAAATAATTATTAGTATTTTTGTTAAGTACATATATAATTTTCCTCCTTGTTATTTTTTCTAATTCTGTCCTTAAGAGTCTCCTTTGCTTCCTCTTCCATTTTTCACACTAACACCTGCTGTACAACTCCTCAAAAAGGCTAATACTTTTCTAACGATCTTGAGCTTTGGCTTTTGATTCCTCAAAAATTTATCTTACAAATTCATGTGTTTATCCAGCAATGGTCACATAGAAGCTTTTTGTCTATTCTCATTTTCCCCCTATATATTCATCTATGTACATAAAAGATAAGACTGATTATTAGCCCAGAAAATTTAATAGTATGGAGATGATCCTCAAGGATGCATCAATGTCGTGTATACTTCTTATATCATATCATAATATATGTTACATAGATGCTACTCATATTGTCCTTCAAGAATTAAGGTTCCAAGCTATTGTTAAGCGGGCTTTTGTTAACGGGTTATAAAATGTGCTATCAGGAAGAAGAGTTTTTGTCATTATCAATTTAGAGTGGGTCAAAACAGCAGTTTCATATAAGACTGCCAGACATTCTTATGAAATTAATTTTCAGTTCTCAACAAGTATTCATGTTTTTGAAGAAGACATTGCTATTCCTAAATATGGGTTTGGATTTTGTTCATTTGTTAGTATGTCCTCTGTGCAAGCTGATGACAACTATTTAATTGATAAGTTATATTGTTTCGAATGATTGAATATTGTTCCCATTAAAATCAGTTCTTAAGGTATCTAATGCATTCTCAGCTCCAAGATGTTACTGGGAATTTTCCTGCAATTCATGAATTAGGCGAGACATTCAAGGTTTGGTATCAAGAGCAAGCGCATGGATATACAGTGTTGGAGGATACTGAGTAACTACTTATAATGAAACTATATTTCAGGACCATCAATTCTTATGTTCATGTTTTATGAATTCATACAATAACTTCTGGTTGTTCGCGCAATATTCCATGTAGACAGTAATCGTTTGGTTGTTTCATTTAAGTTGTTATATTACTAATACGATAATTAAGAGTTACTATTTAACAAAAAGAATAATCTAAGCTGTACACTGCGGGAGTTTTGCGAATTATGTTTCTTTATACATGGCCAGTGCTGCAAGATGATGGTGATAATTATTATTCATTGGTGTAAAATTAGAGGTTTCTCTGGGAGTCTAATTTGGAAATTAATGTTGCAAACCAATCACAAGAGGCAGTGTCTTCTTTAACCAATCCGTGTTGTTTTGGTCTTCTCCTCGACATGGGGCTTCCAAATGCAATATAGATGGTTTCAAAATCGAAATGCAAGAATAGGAGTTGTTATTCGTGATTGCCATATAAGTATTACACATGCCAGAAAAAGGAATCCCTGTATATATTCTTCTTTACCCAGGTCGCCATAGGCTAATATCAAGGTCCTTAAATATGCATCAGCCTCCATGGTTTTCTCTTCAAACTCCTACTCATTCTTGGCAAGCATGACAAATAACACGTAAGGACTCTAAAGATCAGTTAAGGCCATAGGTTAACATCTACAAACCAGCAAAGAAAGCTGGTTTCCCTTTGCTTTAGGGTTGTTAACTGGACCATACAAGAAGGCATTTCTCATTCTCATTCTACATGCACTAGATAAAAAGCAATATCATAGTCACAACAGAAACGATGAACCATTTCGCAGGAACCTCCATTGTTGCTTCAAGCATTTCTCCCTCTCCCTCTCTGTAATGTCTCTGTTCCTAGCATACTTTGCTTCTCCCTCTCTCTGGTCAGTCGTCTACAGCCATATGGCCCATATCTTGCCTGGATAATTGGAAGAAAGTGTATCTGCATTTATGCTTCATCAGAGGGAAAGATAACAATTAACTAGGGGAAACAAAATTAGAAAAGTTGGCTCAAATTAAATGTCTTTACATATGAAGAATTACTTACTGTAAGTTCAAAACATTTCATCATTATCATTTTACGAGAACGCATTGGTATATCACCACAAGAACAGAACAGTTCAAATAAAGCATATGCAATCAAAGTTTTCATCTTCTGTAACTTGAAAACAGATACTAATTTTCGGAACCAAAACAAAACAAAAGAAAGACAACCTTGAACAGAGAAAAATAACAGATTATCATGATTATTGAAGAAGATTCTGCACATCAAAAAAAAAAAAGGAAAAAAGAAAAAGGAATTGTAGTAAACAACATCTACCTTCAGGATTAACAGGACAGGACATTACCCAAAGAGGCTAGTTTAGTTGTTAAGTGGAGATATTATCTTTCCTTATCAACATAAAGTTCAATTCCTTCAGGACTACTTTGGGAATCCAAGTTAACATGAAAGAGTGCGCTCTTAAAATTGTCCAGGGAAGAGATTTAGTTTCGAGAAAAGCTTGAACAACGACCAAAAAGGGAAAAAAAGAAAAAGAAAAGGTCAATTTATCTCCATGTCCGGACTACAAATACAGAGAGAGACCCATAAATCATATTGACATGCAACAACAAGATCAGAATATGAAACCTAAGGTGTGTCAATGTAATGTACTTGAATGAACAGAAAGAAAAGAAGAATGAGAGTAGGACAGGTTAACAGTAATAAACCATAAGTAACAAGAAAAAGTACGCACTAGGCACAAGAAAAAAAGACTTGCCAGTTAGAAACTGTACTTTGTAAGGATACTACCATTTAACAAATATTTAATTTAGAAATTTTCTTAAATACACCTGGAGCATGGTGCACCTAAGAAAATCAATGGACATGATTGAATTTGTATAAGTGGGATCCACGTGCAGTGCAGGTAGAATCTACGTGCAAAGTAAATTTTAATTGTTAAATGTATAAATGACGTGACGCATCGGGTGTACATAAGAATTGCTCTTCAATTTAAAATTATAAATGAAGTAAGTAGGATAGGTTAACAGTAATAAACCATAAGTAACAGGAAAAAATATATACTGGGGACAAGAAAAAAAGACGGCCAGCTAGAAATTATATTCTTTGAGGATACTACCATTTAACAAATATTCAATTTAAGATTGTAAATGAAGTGAGTAGGACAGGTTAACAGTAATAAACCATAAGTAACAAGAAGAAATATGTACTAGGCTGTCAGCTAAAAACTGTACTTTGTAAGGATACTACCATTTAACAAATACTTTTGCCTCAGTTGAATATAGAACCATTAAATTTTCCTTTGGATGTCAACAATCTAAGAATTTTTAGCAAAAATATTTTTAATTCAAACAAAATTAGCCAAATTCAGAAGAGTTCATAAATTTTCAAATAGAAGCTAATGATAAACATTGTTTAACTTAATTAACCACTCTTACCAAAATTTGGTCAATAGCTTTGTTCCATGATTTATACATTTTTTAAAAGAATTTGCTATGTTGAAATTCTCCCATTTTCTTTTATAATAAAATATCCATTCCTATAAGTTTTATCACCAGGTTGATATTTTGAAAGATTCTATCCCCATCTTAACCTTCTTGGCTAATTGATATTCCAAGAATGAAGGATGACCATTGTACGATCTGCGCTATTAATCTTCAAATACACTTAACATTTCTAGTGCAATAGCATAAAGAGGGGAAGAAGCAAGACGGTCCTTCACAACATATGCTTTCTTCTTGCCTAGTATCTACAAAATGGACCATGATTTTTAAAACCCTGATAAATACAAAAAATGAGTCAAAACTGTAAGATGAGTTCAGCTCACTGCGTTTAACCATCTTTTCTCTTTTGACATAAGGTCTTAAGGTCAATTTCTCTCTCCATCTCTTTTCTTTTAAGAAAAAGTACATAATACAGCTGATGCCAACAACACCAGTTTAGATTTTGTCATTATTAGATTTAATCATCAATCCTTCCTGGAAGGAAAATGCAAAACTACTTGAAGTAACAATTTAACAATTTTATAGTTTTTCCAGTACAGATAATTACAGGAAGAAAAAATTAACTGAATATGAACCTCCATGTAGCCTATTGACAATCGTTTAGAATAATCATTGGCCACATGTTGCTTCTGTAACAGGAAATGTATCATGATGTTGAGCAATTGCTAAAAGCATCAGCGAGGGAAAGTCAATTAAATCACTAATAATCAGTTGACAAAGACAAAATGAACTCCAGGGAGACCACAATAACCATGGCTGATATATAAGAAAAAAAATGTGAAAATAACTAACATTCAAGCACACTTGGATATAATATGGCGGGAGAAAAGGGAGAGGGAAGGGAAGTTAATGCAGTTGCTTTTAAATCTCAACTTTGATTCCCTTATCACGGAAGCCAGTAAGTCAAACTTAACCAAAAAAAAAACTCAATCATGTTGGACAACACCTTTCTTATCAGGAGCATACCCACGGTCTCTCTAAAGGGAAAAGTATAAATATGGCCAGAAAAACTGCAGAAGCAGATGTAAGTGGCGGGGCATGACAAAGCATGCTGTACTCCAGTACACATGCATAAGAATGAAAATTAAAGCAAAGGTAGGCATTATGAAGGAAGTATATAAAACTGCACAGATTATATTCCAATCATCAAGTTCAATTATAGAAAATCTGTCATTATTTATGTTATAACAGGAAAGAAGGCTAAGGCATACATGAAAGGTTAGTTGTCAAGTTCTTTTAGAAATTCAATGACACTTACACTTCCCCATGTCCATAAGAAGTTCAGGCATTCTTTTCCATGGTTGTGGCACAACCTAGCTAAGTTTATGCGGTTTATGATATTCTTAAAAGTACTATCATTTAAGATAATGACATCCAAATAGACTTCAGTTTAGCTATAATTTAAATTAGAGAAACACTAACCCATGAGAAACAACTAAGAAATGCCTTAGAGTTAATAAATCAAATTAGTAATGAACCATAAAGGAAGAAGGAACAAAGTCATGTTACCACTAGCAAAACACAAAGATAAATATACTAAACATATAACTTGAGCAAAACTTCTTCAACAGCAGTTGGTCAGGCCATTATATAGCCTAAAAATTTTTACAGCAAAGAAACAAGCATTTGTTAACTATTACAAGAAAATTTCCTATTAATACAAGTATAACATAAATATGGACCAGAGTATCTAACCTTCTTTCATCATTTTAGGAGAACTCAAGCAAATATTTCATCAAGAAGCCTCTTTGCCTTATCATCTCACTTTTTTCCAAAAGTGCTCCACTAATTGTTTCAGGCATTTGCTAACTATTTCAGGCAAATCTAAACATAAATACAAGTATAACATAAATCAGGACTAGAGTATCTAACCTTTTACTATCATTTTAGAAGACCTCTATCGATCATTTCATGAAGAAGCTTCTCTGCCTTATCATTCTCACTTTTCTCCAAAAGAGCTCCAATAATTGTTTCAAAAGTTACAAAATTAGGGAGGCATCCATTCTCTTCCATTTTATAAAGCAAGGCTTTTGCCTCATCAAACAAGCCCTCATTACAAAGTCCATTGATCATAGCAGTATATGCTTGGACATTTAAAGGATGGCCTTTGAGCAAGAGATGCTGAAAAAACTGTCGCGCAGTATTTAATCTACTTCCTTTGCACAAACCATCAATAAGGGTAGTGTATGTGTATATACTAGGCTGAATTCCTTTGTCACCAATTTGCTTAAATAATGTAATTGCCTTATCAAGATGCTGGCTTTTGCACAATCCATCTAACAAAATATTATAAGTATTTATATTTGGGGCATGACCACTTTTATGCATCTCATAAATAAGATCTTGCACATTAGAGATTCTTCCTGATTTGCACAAGCCATCAATAAGAGAATTATAAGTGACAATATTAGGAACTAAATTTTTGTGACGCATTTCTTTAAGGAGATTCAGGGCTTCATTTGCCATTTTGATTTTACAGTATCCATTAATTAAGATACTATAACTGATAACATTATGTGCCAAACCACTTTTGATCATTCTATTAAATACTTCCTTTGACTCATTAACATCATTGATCAAGCAATACCCATCCATTAAAGCACTGTAGGTAACAACATTAGGTTTTTCACCACACTTCATCATGATAGCAACGACTGCTCGAGCTTTGGTGATACTTCCTTCTTTACAAAATGCATCAACTAATGTATTAAAGGTATAAACATTAGGATTGATTCCTTCTAGAATCATCTCATTTAGCAATCGTGTGACTTCTTGCCATTGATCCATGCTACAAAAACCATATATTAGGGAGCTGTAAGTGACAACATTAGGAGATATTCCCTGGTCAGTCATTTCATAAAATAAATTACATCCCTCAGTCACAAGTCCTTCTTTACAAAGGCCATCAACGATTGTACTGAACATAACTAAATTAGGCTTGATTCCCCGTCTCTGTATCTTTCGAAGCAATTTAATTGCAGCTCTTGTTTTCCCAGTTTTACATAGCCCATTGATCAAAGTGCCATAACTAACTTCATCTAACTGAAATCCTTTTGCTATTAGATCATCATGAAAGTCAAGTGCTTGCCCTACCTGGTTATTAATGGAGAGTCCTTTCATTAGTGTAGTCAAAGCTATCGTATCTGGCAGACAGCCCATCTTGAGAATCTTCCCCAATGTAGAGAAAGCAAAGACCATTTGACCCACATGGCAGTAACAGTTTATCAAAATGCTCAGAGTAACTAAAGATGGCGTGAATCCCTTAGATTCCGCTTGTGCGAAAAGCGAGATAGCAGTTCGATAATTTTTCATCCTTGCAATTGATCCTAAAGTCTTAGTAATTTCGACTGTAGAGGGTGGGGGACGCATATGAAGCAAGCGATTGAATGAAGAGACAGCATCGTGTATGGTTTGAGAATTTGGGGAATGGGAATGAAAACAGAACTTGAGACTGAGGGCATAAGGGAGAGAAAGAAGGAAGGTAGATGGAGAAGATGTAGAAAACAAAGGAAATTTAGGGAAGGCATACCTTATAGCTCTACACAACAACATCTTCACTGCAGAAATTCAGAGCTCTTTGAGAAGATATCGGCGTTGTGAACCAAAGTCCGGAAAAACAACGAAGCCCTACCCAGTTCTGACGGATCAAACTTAGGTCATCATATAGTTTCTTTCCTGGTTTTATTTTACAAGAGTCCATCAGTTTAAAAATAAAAATAAAAAACGGCCATATTCACGTCAACATCTTTTTGCAATTTGAATTACATAATTTGTATTAGAATTAATGGGATTGTTGGGCCCAAAACAAAAAACAATTTTTGTAACACGAAGAAAAACTATGAAGGTGTCAACTGTAATTTATAAAAATAATGACCAATGCTTTTTTCATTTTGTCAAATTCTGAAATATTTACTACTTTAGTTTTTACGAAATATATAAAGAAAATTTTATGACATAGCCATTGATGTCACATTATATAAAACATTTTTTTACAAGAATTATTTTAATTTATACTTGTCTATATACTTATTTTTAAAATATCCATATCGTTGAGCCAAAGACCACCATGTTTTTTTACCTCTCTCTTTTTCTCTCCCTCCTTCTATTATTCATTTTAGTTTTATAATTTCTTCTTCTACTTGATTTTTTTTTTTTTAATCCTCAGTTGAAAAAGCATCTGTCAACGTTTTAAACTATCTTTTCACAAATATTATATTCTAACTTGTTAAATGTTGGCCACTCCAATATCTAGTTATCATTGGAAAAATTCATACATACACGCATGCAATATATTAGTTGACCGTATAAAAATTTAATAAAAACTTATTACATTGGTGTTTCAAATGGCTAAGTTCACTAACACATTTATTTGGCTAAGATTCTTAGGTAAATTATTTTTGTATCTAAAAAATATTTAAATTACAAAATCATTTCTTTTATTCTAAGAATATACATAAATATTCTTTAACGTTAAAAAAATACTTAAAATATCCTCTAAAATAATATAAATTTTTTTATTAAAAATATAATTATTAAAAAATACATTTTTCAAAATTTTAAATTTTTTTTATATTGAATATCATAAATTTGATTTATCAACAATTTAAAAAAATATATTAGTTAAATACATATTTAATATTTACTATATTATATAGACAATAAATACAAGTTTATTCGACCCCGGCCTGCAATCCTAAACTAAAGGGCAGTTTGGAGAAGCACACGGTTATTTAGATAAGCATACCTTTAATTTATCAAAGTTGAACTGATCCCAATATCCAAATTTATCTATGCTGTATCATCTATTACCATTATCTTCTTTCAAGAAAAGCTTATAAATCTTAGTTATCATTATTTAAATCCCTAAACCACACTGGAAAAAAAATCTAAACCACACTGGTCTAACAAAGACAAAATGTACCTTTTTCATCCGTTTCCAAGTTTGAACATAGTTATAAATACAGACAATTCAACCAAATTTGCATTCCATCATCCTTGTGTTCACTAACAATTGGATATAATAGGCCTCAAACACGTGGCTTCACAACAAAATCAAGAAAGCTCTGACTTCCAAGCTGAAAAGAACCCTGTACAAGGCAAAGATGTGAAGAGCATGGGAACATAAAAGAGCATTCAATTACTCATACGGTATTCATCCCCAACCTTGCAAACAGCAAGGAGGCCACATTGTGAGAAAAAAATGAATTAAAGATGTCATGAGGAAAAGTGTCTTGGCTAAATTTCAATTTTAAATGTGTTTTTAGCTCCACTACAAAGGAATTGAAAAATCACATAGTCGGTATATATAAGTCAGGTTAGCACAGAAGTTTGCTGAGTGTTTTGTTTTTTTTCTTTTCATTAACCATACAAGTATATGTATCTGCATTTACGGTTCAACAAAGGAAGAGACGATAATTAACTAGGGAAAAAAAATAAAAAGGTTGGCTCAAATTAAATTTCTTTGCATACGAAGAATTACTTGCTGCAGGTTCAAAACACTTCATTATTATCATTTACAAGAACAGACTGGGACAAACCACAAGAACAGAAGACAAAGTTCAAATACAGTATGTGCAATCAAAGTTTTCGTTTTCTGTAACTTCAAAACAGATGCTAATTTTAGGAACAGAAACAAAACAAAAGGAAGACAGCCATGAACAGAAAGAAAAATGATAGATTTTCATAACTATTGATGTAGTCTAGTTTCTAGAAATAGGGGAAAAAAAAGAAGGTGGGGATTTTAGTAAACAACATCTATCTTCAGGATATTCCATATGTAGTGTTTAACAGGATATGTATGTTTAATGGCATTGACTTTTCAAGTTGTTCTACAATCAAACATGCTTGTGAAAACATTCGTTATTATATCTATGACGATGATACAATAAAATATATTCTTGCAAACCCAGCCAACCCATTGTGTAATCCAACTTTTTTAACACAAAATATACAAGCATTTGCTAACCATTCATGCTAGCTCAACATAAGTATGTGCCACTTGAGTTTGATGACATGATGGGGACATGGATGCGTTGACACATCAAACCTTAAAAAATACTGAACATGACAAGAAACAGCACATATATATTTTTTGAAACTTTCTATCAATGCTATACTTCTAGAGTAAAGCACAACTAGCATTATTCTATATTTTAAGCATCTTACATTGTTATTTTCTAAATCAAATCAACTAAATAAAAGGTTTCCAATCTATTATTCAAATTATTCATGCACAACAAAAGAAATGAGGAAAGAACTTGAATTATCTCATCAAGATGGACTCTCTAGCCTTTCGTTTTTTTTTTTTTAGGGGTCTTTTCCCCTTTTTTTGGTGTCACCAGTGCTCGAGCCATGTCCAAGTCAAAAAGACAAAAATGTTATCTTGACACATCTGCAAATGTCAGACGTATTTCGGCAATGTGTTGTGGCAGTGTCAGATTTGGCAATGCAACACACTAAAAATAGGAGTGTTTGGAATATATATTTCAACTATAGTGACTTGCCTTGTTTTATTTTTTCGTAAGCCTCTGGGTATCATTTCAGAAGAAGCTTTTATGTCATTATCATTTATTTTAAGATTTCGAATAATTATTCCAAAGTTAAAGTGCTAACTGCATTGTTCAACCATTGTTATCTAATTTTAAGTGTGGTTTATACAATGTTTATTGGGTCGTAATTTTTTTGTAAGAAATAATAGTGAATTAATATATTCAATGGCTAGTTTTCACATATTTTTGACATTCTGACTTGTTTCAGTGTAGTAATATTTAATGATTATATTTAGTAAATAAATTATTTTAACTTCAAATTTAAAAATTAAAAATTCAATTAAATTTAAATATTATGTCATGTTTGACTTTATTTTTATAGATAATTGATGATAAAATGTATAAAATTTATTAATATTTGTTTATTATTTATTAAATTAAAATTTTAATATATAAAATAAAAAAACTTATATTTAATCTATTATCAATTTAACCACATTTAACTACGATTGAATTAGTAAATTGTGAATTAATGTATTCAATGGTTCAATAATCAATCTAATTTTAAGAATTTTTTATTTTAACCCACTCCTGGGGAAAGTTCATCAAGTTGAGGACTGCCTATAAGAAATTTCATGAAATACAAATGTCTCAAGCCAAAAATTTATTGCTAATAGGGTTTACCACCAAGTGTAATGTCAATAGCCCAATTACTATTATCATGCGTTTCTTGTTAGAAAATCTCCATCTTTCAATTTTTTTATTTTCTTAAAATTAAAAGATTCCTGAAGAAGTTCATCCACAATGACTATTGTATCTTTTATATTTCTTAATTACAAGCAACTTAGAGCTCTGCTACTTCTTGTTTCTACATCCTTATTCAATGTGCAATAGATAAAAGTAACGTCATGGTCAAAATGAAAACGATGAACCATTTCGTAGAAATTCCATTGTTGCTTCAACCATATCTCCCTTTCTATGATGTCTCTGTTTCTAACACACGTTGCTTCTCCCTCACTTTGGTTAGTCTTCTACAACCATATGGCCCATAACTTGCCCGGATTGTTAGAATACTTGTTAATAGAAATGGTAAAATGATAAAAATTTTATTACAACTAATTATTTAATCGTCCATTTCCTTTGTCACATCCCAGTAGTGAGATACATAAATTAAAAAAGGATTAATTAAGGAAATTAGTAGAGAATAAATTAAATTAAGAGATTTTCCTTATTAATTAGGGATTAGATAAATTATCCTTAAATTTTGATAAACCTAACTAAACCCCTAAAGTATCAGAGAAAGATCATTATAGAGTAGAGGAATTATTTGGTATGATAAATATCCCCAAGTTTTAATTAAATAAAAATGGAGAGCATCCTAATTAATTTGAGGGAGTGCAAATTTGGCCAAATGACTTATGTTTTACTGATTTAGATAAGTGAATTGCTAGATGAGATTACGCTTTGCCGTTTTTTTCCATTAGGGATCCAACATTTGAAGGAAATTAGAATGAAGAAAGACAAGAACATGACACCTAATATTTCCACCATCTCATTCTCGGCCAAGAGACACATGAATCATGAAAATGCAATATTAAAAACCCATTACTCTCACATATGATTGCCATGAGCTGACATGTGGATTTCCACTTTGTAAAATAACATAATCCTTCCATGAGATATAGTTCGGTCAAAGGGTCATATGGGGCAAGCCTCTTATATCATATTTCACCAAACACGATCATATTACATATCACTTTTTTCAGCTACAAAATATCGAAGAGTGAGTGAGTTTCATTGGAAGGGAGAAGAACTCCATCGATGCCGAAACACTAAGCTCTTGCATGGAAGGGATGAAGTTCATTTTAGCTAAGGTAACTTTAAGAAAACTTGACCTCCTCTTCATTATCCACATGTTGATCTGAACAAACTTTTATTTAGTTGGGATTTTCTTGCGTTGGGGTTGGAGGAGATTTTAAGTTTTGAGTGATGTGTGGAAGGGGAAGAAAGTTCATTCAATGAGGTAATTCCCTATCATCTTGACCTTTAGTTTTAGTTTGGTTGAAGACTTGGGTTTGAATGGTTATCTTCTTGATGCTTGGCTGAGACTTAGAAGCTGAAAGGGAAGTGGAAAAGATTACTGTCATGTGATGTTGAAATTGGCCTATCAAGTAACTTGGTAAGAGATTATTCTCCAAATTGGTCTTTGATGTTGAGACTTGAATAAGAATTGAAATTTGTTTCTCGTTATGGTTGAAATATTGAAGCTTGAGTAGAGAATTTGGAAGTTAAGGATTTGACTCTTAATTCATAGGAAGGAAGAATTAATTTGGTTAATGATTTCCTTAACTTAGTCCTTTGATACTAAAACTTGAATTGAAAATTTAAATTGAGTTTAGTGTTCATTTATTTGGTTAAAAGGATCTTACTGAGATGAGATGAGAAAAGTATGAGTAGGAATTCTAGAGCTTGAAGTCCAAAAAAGCAAAGAGGAACTATTGATTAAGTAGTTATGTGTTAGAATAGAAATTCAATTTCTTTGTGTTGATTAAGTATTAGAGGAAGAATTATGATGAATACTGATATTTGTATGTTTACATGACTTAGAATAGGCCCTATTAGATTGACTAATATTGAGGCTTTTTATAAATTAGCTGTGGACTATGTTGAGTTTACCTTATAGGTAGTTGCTTTTTTTTTTTTAAGTGTATTTTCTTTGAACTAGTATGTGCTTCTCATATTTTATAAGTTTTAATTGCTACTTGATTGCTTATGAGTTACATTGGTGAGAATGCTATTTCTCTTTACACCATATTGATGGTGACAGGATAAAGTATGAGCAAGAATGTTGCTCCTTCTTGTACCGTATTGACAATGACAAGATAAAGTATAGATAAGAAGGCTATTTCTCTCCACAATTTGACAAGCACACGTGAAATTCAGTGAGAAGGCTATTCCTCCCCACATTGCATTGACTGTGACAAGATAAAGCATAAACAAGAAGGTTATTCTTCCCTACAATTTGACAAGCACACATGAAATCAGGTGAGAAGGCTATTCCTCCTCAGACTATATTGATAGTTACAAGTTAAAGTATGGGCAAGAACATTATTTCTTCCTACAATTTGATGAGCACGCATGAAATTGGGCAAACAATTTATTCCTCCTTGCACCATAGTTATGATGATGACATATGATTCAAGATTCCCATAGTAGTTGGCCGTTGGCCATATGAGATATATATAAGTTTATGAGCTTGATGATGTTAATGAAATATGTGATACACATGAGAAGCATGATAATTATATGAGTATCTTGTAAGTAATCAATTATGCCATGTTTCATTATTGATGTATGCTTACCTACCATTTTAGTTCTTTGTGCCTACTTATTTGTAAATATATCTTAAAAGGTAATATAGTTATTGGGATATCTATTCACCACTTCGAGCAAGGGTCACACAATTTTTCAAGGGAAAGTTCTTTCAACAATTTGGAGAAGCAATTTGAGCAAGGTACAAGAGGTTGTATGATGGTTGTTATGTACATAGTTCTTTTGGAATATGCAAATATGTGTCTTAAATTAGTTGAATGTGGCCGTAGGACTTATTTTTGGGGTTTTGGTGCATGTATATGAATGAATGCCAAGCTAGGGTACTTTTAGTATAGTTCCATAGGTTTAATGTAATTAAAAATAACTTGATGCTACATCTCTTTTGAATTATGTATATAATTGAATACATGTTTTGAAGAGACTAACTTGATGCTAACAGGTATAAAATGACAAATTATGATTTAATATTCCATATAGTTGTAAAAGGGTCTTGAATAATCATTTTTACCATTTGTCATGCTTTTGAGGTCTCTGTGTTTTAGATGGGTTAAATACATTACATATAATATGTTAGAACAAACTTGGCAAGGAATAGGGTTAAATTTCCTAATTTGGGACACATAAGTCTCAATAAGAGGATTAAAGAGATGAGGTATGGTCACTATGACCATTTGATGTGTTTTGAGGAATTTTTCACTTTGATCAAGTTTAATTTAATAAATTAGAATGAGTAGAAGTGGTTTCGGGTTAATTAGAAGTAAATTGCAAAACGTGGGTATATGAACTCAAATTATATGCTAATTTGGAGGCTATTCTTTGTAAATGTGCTAAATTGAGATTTGGACTAGTTATATCTTGATTGGTGACCCTTGGGTATGGTTTTTGGACTCTAACAACTTGCATTAAGTATTTAAAAGTTGCATCAAATGGTTAAGTATCATTTAGGATGGTAGTTTGCATTTTTAGCCAAGCCACTAGTTGGTTTTAAGCTTTTATTTTTCTTGGTTTTTTTTTTTTTTTGGAGGGAGGGTGAAGGTTCTTTAGGTGTTGTCTTGTGCATTTGTTGGTTATCCCTGTTTTTGGAAGGTTTTGGCAAGAAAAAGGCATATCTAATTTTATTAAGTGTGGTATGAAATTGTTAAGGTTAACCATGGTGCTCATGGTGTGATTTATAGGAGTTATAGCAAATGAAATGAAGGAAGTAGAGCCACTTTGCTGTTGCAGTCTGAGATTCAATCATGGAGTATTCTAGGTTCCAAAGGAGGGATAAATCATGTTCCTAGGGAATTATGGGTTAGAACACAATTAAATAGATGTATGAGACATGTTGGAAGACGTTTAGGAACTTATGAGCCTTTAGTTTGAAATTTGACCCTTCTTAGCACACTTTAGAGTACCATTTGCCATCAAAAAGCTATCCCTACTGTCATGGACTATTTGGGACTGATTTAAGCTCCTTCTTACCATGAATTAGGTGTTGTTTTTTTTTTAGGCATGTATGGAAGTGGGGAAGAATTTTAGATTGAATCATGATGGCATGATAAGTTTTAACTCATTCTTGTTGTCTTTTATTATGCCCACTTTTTTGGTTTGCTATCCAAATTAGTCATGCCCGTCGCGCTTGGTTAGAGGCTATTTTGAATTGAATTTTCATGGCTCATATGCTCTAATTATGGTATTAAATGCATAAGTTAGTGGGCTAAAGTGCTAGCTTAAAATCATGTGAAAATAGTGATATTTTAGTCCAATTTGGTGACTTTGAATAATGTAAATGTTTTTGGTTTTGCGGTCATGATTGTCTAAATCAAAAAGGAGATGCTAGATGTCCAAATTTGGCTTTTAGGGTGCAAGGGTTGGTGTATGATGATAAGTAAGCTCCTATGGAAGTCTAGATTATATTTAGGTTGGTTGTAACAATGGAAATGGAGTTAAAGGTGATCTTAGTAACTTGTTTACAATTACTTCCCATTGTTTTGTTACATGTTAAATCAAGTTATTTTAATATATTATGGTTGTCTTATATTTTATCTCTAAGTTTAATTAGTAACTTTATTCCCTCTCCAAATCTATATGTAGCTATTTATGGTCAGTTATTGTGGTTTTTCTTTTAAGAGTTATTTTAGGGGTTAGTAGGGAGTGTTAATTAGTTTCCATTGTCTTGTAAATTTTAACCTAAGACCTCTTCTTTCTAACTAGTCAGCACCCCCATCGTAACTTAGAAACTTATCAAGCTAGTTAATAACTCTTGGTGACTGAAAATTTGTTATAGCTAACTTGTGTCTGGAAATAACGTAAATGCCTTTCTAGCTAGCTAGTGTATGTGTGTGTATATATACATATATACACACACATATATATAAAATCTTTTAGTTCAAAAAGTTTACTTTTATCCTAATTTTTCTAGGCAACTAAACACTAAGTGAACACATTTCCCACAATATTTTGTTACAAATTGTATAAGGTTTCCACTGCTCTCTAGAGATAGGTTTTACATCCTTTCCCTTGTTTTTTAAATATTCAAATAAGAAGAGAAATTAAGTTTCCTTTCTTTCATTATTCCCAAACATTATATTTCAAGTTTCAACCAAAGTTACTTTCACAAGCAACAGCATAATATAAACTAAACTCCTATAAAAAACACTACCAAAAAGCTACACTCAAAAAAAGTCAAGTCATAGAACAAATATAGAAAATTTCTTGAAACACTCAATTATATGGTGTTGAATTGTAAAAAATAACCACATATCATCATTTTGTCAACACATAAACTAAAAAATATACTTAAAATTCCCCTTCAACCCCATTGTTATAAAAAATATATACAAACAAAAGATTGCAGAATAGAATGTTGGTATCACTATTCAAACTACATAAGTTTGTTCAACCCTGGCCTAAAGTCTTAAACCAAAGGGTAGTTCGGAGAATCACACTGTTATTAGGATAAGCATACTTTCAATTTATCAAAGTTGAACTAATCCTAATATCCAAGTTCATTTATACTGCGTTAGCTTCTTGCAACCGAAAATCTATAAATCTTAGACATCATTGTTTAAATCCCAAAACCACACTGGTCTAACAAGGATAAAGGGTACCTTTTTCATCTGTTTCCATGTTTGAACATGGTTATAAAAACAAATATTTCAATGAAATATGTATTCCATCATCCTTGTGTACATCACTAACAATGGTAGACACTAAACCACAAACATCTGACTTAATAGCAAAGTCAAGAAAGCTCTGACTTTCAAGCTAAAAAGAACCCTGTATAAGGCAAAGATGTGAACTGCATGGGAATATAAAAGGACAATCAACTACTTCATACAGTATTCATTAACAAACCTGCAAACAGCAATGAGGCTACATTGTGAAAACAAGATGAATTAAAGATATCATGAGGAAAAGTGTCTTGGCTAAATTTCAATTTTATGTGTTTTTATCCCCACTACAAGAGAATTGAAAAATCACATAGTTAGTATATAAGCCTAGGTTAACACAGAAGCTTGTTGAGTGTTTTTTTCTTTTTCCTTTTTTTCCAATCAACCATACAAATATATGTATCTGCACTTACGCTTCAAGAAAGGAAAAGATGATAATTTGGGAAAACAAAATAAAATAAGTTAGCTTAAATTAAATTTCTTTGCATACGATGACTTCCTTGCCAATTATTATGATTTTACAAGTACAGATTGGTAAAAACAACAAGAATAGAAGACAATGTTCAAATGCAGTAGATGCAATCAAACTTTTCATTTTCTGTAACTTAAAAACAGATACTAATTTTAGGAACAAAAACAAAACAAAGAGAAGAAAGCCATGAACAGAAAGAAAAATGATAGATTTTCACAACAACTGAAGTAGTTTAGTTTCTAGAGATAGGAAAGGAGGGGGGTTTTAGTAAATAACATTTACCTTCAGGATATTCCATATGTAGTGTTTAACAGGATAGAAGATAAAATTTTTTTTTCCCTTATCAACCTAAGTTCAGTTCCTTTGAAAATACTCTGGGAATAAAATCTTAAATGCACCAAGTTAATGTGGGGGAGTGCACTCTTAAAATTTTTAGAATAGGAGATTTAGTTTCCAGAAAAGTTTGAATGACAACAAAAACAAGGGGGGAAGAAAGTTGAATGACAGTTTATCTCCATGTCTGGTCAAATCTATAAATTATATTGACATGGGAGCACTTAGAAGGAACCAAAAGATTAAAATATGAAACTTGCTAGGACATAAGGAAGTGTAAATTCAATGTACCAGGATGAAAACATAGAATGAGGTTAAGACTACTTAATAGTAATAAACTATACATAAGAAGAGAATATCTGTGCAAAGGACAAGAAACAAACTCCCAGCTAGGATACTACCATTTACCAAACACTGAAATTAAGGACTATTGTAACTAAAGTGATCATCTCATACTTTTGCCTCACAATTGAATATAAAACCATTATATTTTCCCTGGAAAATCAACAATCTAGGAGAACTCCAAGAAAACATATTCTGAACAATGCAAATGATACACAACAATGGCATACTTTATAATCATCAACCAATGATTTTGGATATACCATCAACTGAAAGATACATGAAAGACATAATGGCCCTAACTTTTCAAGTTGTTCTACTATCAAAAATGCTTGTAAAAACATTCATTGTTATATCTATGACAATGATACCATAAAATATACTCTTGCAAACCCAGCCAAACCATTGTGTAGTCCAACTTTTCTAACACAAAATATACAAGCATTTGCTAACCATTCATGCTAGCCCTGTGTCAGTATGTGACACTTGAGTTTGATGACACGACAGGGACATAGATGTGTTAACGCATTAAACTTTAAAAAACACCATATATATATTTTTGAAACTTTATATCAATGCTATACTTCTAGAGGAAAACACAACTAGCATTATTTTATATTTTAAGTTTCTTACAATATTATTTTCCAAATCAAATCAACTAAATCAAAAGTTTCCAATCTATATTATTCATGCACAACAAAAGAAATGAGGAAAGAACTTTAATTATCTGATCAAAATGGGTTCTCCAATCTTTCATTTTAACTTTTTTTTTTTTGGGGTCTTCTTCTCCTTTTTTTTGTGTGATCAATGCTTAAGCCATGTTTGGCCCTTGTTTGAGCTAAAAAGAAAACAAAATGTTATTTTGACACATTTGCACATGTCAAACGTATTTCAACAGTGTCGGATTTGGACATATAACACAACTAAAAATAAGAGTGTTTATGCCACATATTTGAGTTACAATGTCTTGCCTTGTTATACTTTTTTGCAAGCCTCTAGATATCATTTCATGAAGAAGCTTTTATCTCATTTCTCATTTTTTTAAGATCTTGAATAATTATTTCAAAGTTACAATGCTAATTGCATCATTCAACCATTGTTATTCAATTTTAAGTGTGGTTTATACAATGTTTATTGAATCGTTAAACCTTATTTGATTTTGAAACAAGAAAATGCATGAAAGGAGTCTCTCTTTCATATCTACAAGATTGAAATTATTGATTTTATTTTTCAATTATAAAAAAAGATAAAAACTATAAATAAGTTTTGTACTGGACCAAATAAAAGGACCTTTCCTTGGCTTGCAATTAAATAGAAGCAATGAAAGAAAAACAATATTTTATAAAGAAACTTCACAACTTTTAAGTATGATAATAGATAGGAGAAAAAAGTATTTTCGAGTTAGAGAAAATATAAATAAAGCAATTTAAGTGCACCATGATGTACTAACATATAACCTATGGCAGAAGTAAATAGAGTATAATACCATCTAGTTGTAACTAAAATTCAGCTGCCATTTTGATGCAAATATAACCCATGCCATAGACTTGGTGTAGTTTCTTTCAACACCCGCTCTCCTAGCATATGGCTCTCTAAAAACAACTGTTGACCTTAACATACCTCTCTCCACACCCTTTGAGAATCATCAACCATGACCTTAATACCTACTCTCCTAGCAATCCTAAATGTAAAACATCCCAATTTCTATAAGGCTCTAACATTCCCTTTTTATGCTTGACATTCAAGTATTTGAATGTTCTCATCCTCTTCCCTTCTAGATTTTCTCCTAGCCTTTTTATGAAATCTAACTACTTCATTAACAAGGGAATTTTTTAAAAAAAAAAAAAATCAAGAACGTATTTGCAGATTATTATGATTGTTTTTCTATATGAAAAGAAAGTTTATTAATGAGTAGAAATATACCAAAACAGAAGACAAGAGATCATCTCTTCCACAATCAAAGGAAAAGAAACAACAGAATAAAACCAAATGGCTCTTTAACTTGAGAGCTTTCCAATCACTTTGTCTCTCTATAAGGGAACCCCTCCTCTTTAAAATACCATTCACTAAAACCTATACAGAGGCAATAAAAGTAACCTTTTGCCAAAGACAATGTGAAGAAAGAAACTTATGATTAAAACACTCACACTACAAACAATTCAACATAAGGCTTAACAGCATTTCCACACCTATGACGGAACAAAATATAAAATACGCAACATACAACACAACACATATATAAAGGTTTCTGGTATTAGTTGCATATCTAAAGCCATTGTACATCAGAAAAAATTTTCCTCAACTAACACAATCAATCCCAGCTCCCTAGTATTAATGATTTCATAAAAACATTTCACAGTCTAAAGAAATTGGGACAAAAGTTATACAATGAAAATAGGAAGACAGAAAGGATTTGGAGAAAAATATAACACATACATATTGTTCTCCAGTAGGTTCTTGCTCTCAAACCGTGAAAATAATGCTAACTCCCAAACCTTTAACCAATAATAACAACACAAAGTCAGAAACAAATATTCAACATATGACTAGAACAAAATTTCTTTAACTACAATCATGCCATTAAATATCCAATAACTTTTACTTGAAAAAAAATGACTTTGCTAACTATTTCAGGAAAATTTAAACATAAATATCAGTATAACATAAATCTGGACTAGAGTTTCTAACCTTCTTTTATTATTTTAGAAGACCTCTATCAATTATTTCATAAAGAAGCTTCTCTGCCTTATCTTTTTGACTTTTTTCTAGATGAGCTTGAATAATAGTTTCAAAAGTTAGAAAATTAGGGAGGCATCCATTTTTTTCCATTTTATAAAGCAAGGCCCTTGCCTCATCAAACACGCCCTCTTTACGAAGTCCATTGATCATAGCATTATATGCTTGGACATCTAAGGGATGGCCTTTTACCAAAAGATACGAAAAAATCTCTCATGCAGTATTTAATCTATCACCTTTGCATAAACCATCAATAAGTATGGTATATGTGTATGCATCAGGCCGAATTTCTTGGTCAACAATTTGTGTAAATAATGTAATTGCCTCATCAAGATGCTGGCTTTTGCACAATCCATCTAACAAGATACTATAATTTATTATATTTAGGGGACGACCACTATCATGCATCTCATAAATAAGATCTTGCACATACGAGATTCTTCCAGATTTGCACAAGCCATCAATAAGAGTACTATAAGTAATAGTATCAGGAACTAAATTTTTGCAACACATTTCTTTAAAGAGATCCAGGGCTTTATTCACCATTTTGATTTTACAGTATCCATTAATCAAGATATTATAACTGATAACATCAGGTAACAAACCACTTTAGACCATCCTATTGAATATTTCTCTCAACTCATCAACATTATTCCTCAAACAAGGACCATTCATTAAAGAATTGTAGGTAACAACATCAGGTTTCCCACCACACTTCATCATCATTGCAATAATTGCTTGAGCTCTGGTGACACTTCCTTCTTTGCAAAATGCATCAACTAGTATATTAAAGGTATAAACATCAAGGTTGATGTCTTCTAATATCATTTCATTTAGCAATCCTGTGGCTTCTTGCTATTGATCTATGCTACAGAAACCATATATTAGAGAGTTATAGGTGAAAATATTAGGAGATATTCCTTAGTCAATCATTTCAAAACATAAACAAAATGCCTCAGTCACAAGTCCTTCTTTAGAAAGGCCATTAATAATTGTGTTGTACATCACTAAAGTAGGCTTAATTATCTGTCTCTTTATCTTCTGGAGCAATTTAACGGCAGCTCTTATTTTTCCAGTTTTACATAGCCCATTAATCAAAGTGCCATAACTAACTTCATCTAACTGAAATCCTTTTGCTATTCGAATGTCATGAAAGGCAAGTGCTTCCCTAACCTTATTATTAACGCAGAGTCCTTTCATTAGTGTAGTCAAAGTTATCATATCTAGCAAACAGCCCATCTTGAGAATCTTCTCCAATGTAGAGAAAGCAAAGCACATTCGACCCATGTGACAGTAACAGTTGATCAAAATGTTCAGAGTAACTAAAGATGGTGTGAATCCCTTGGATTCCCTTAGTGCAAAGAGTGAGATCGTAGTGGGATATCATCTCATCTTTGTAATCGATCCTAAAATCTTATCAATTTGGACTATGGAGGGTAGGGGACACATATGAAGCAAGCGATGGAATGAAGAGACAGCATCATGGATGGTTTGAGGATTTGGGGAATGGGAATGAAACTTGAGATTAAGGGGAGAAATAAGGAAGGCATGTGGAAAGGATGGAAGAAAGAGAGGAAATTTGGGGAAGGCATACCTTGTAGCTCTATACAACAACATCTTCGATTTAGAAATTGAGATCCTTCAATAAAGGCTTCTACTTTGAGAAGATGATAGAGTAGTCGACTACAGTCGAAAACACGAAGCCCTTCATGCATGTCAAAGTACATATGTTTATCCGTCTTACTTTTAACTTGGTTGAAAATTGTCATATTGACATCCCAAACATCATTTCATTTGTTTTAGACATTTGGTAACAAAATGTTTTTTATATATGGTAGAAAATTTATGTGCAGCTTTTATATTTTCATTATTAAATTTTTAATAATAATTATGACTATAACACATGATTGAGTTTTTTTTTTAAAAAAAAATAAAAGATTAAGTATTTGAGATAACTTTTTTTCAATAAAATTATAAAACGTAAGACTAATCTTATATTAAAAAGCTTATCTCTTTTCTTTTAAAAAAAGAGAGAGAAAAAAAAACTTATCTGTATAGTTATAATACTATAATATAAAAAATAAGTGTATGTACTTTATGTATTTAAAATTCTTAACTAGAATATTAAGAAAATTAATGAGACACAAATTATAAAAATATTTCATTTTTAAATGGAAATTGCTATAGAAATGGAATTGTTAAAATAAATTATGATTATTTATTATAAACAGAATTTTGTAAAGTAAAAAAATACTTCTAATTGTTTGTAGTAAAAAATGTTGTTTTAGAAGATTTCAATTTTATTTTTCATGAAATTAGTAATATTAAAAGTGATCAAAAAAATTTATATTACCAAATCTTAAGAGACATCACATTACTTTTTAACTCTTTAAAATAATGGTAGAATTTTGTAAAATGTTCATTAATGTTAAATTCAAATAAAATTAATGTAGTAAATGGAATAATAGTTTAGTTTTCACTTTTGCTTGTATAATATAGTTATTTATATTTAAAATTTATTTTTAAAATGCTTAATTTTTTAATTAGATAAGTAAATGATTATATCTTTATTTTCAACGTGATGGACGATTTACATAAAATAATATATATATATATATATATTACTTTGCTACAAGTATATCTTTAAAATAAATCACTGTAAACTAACCTCATCAATTCAAGATATGAGTATTGTTGGTTTTAAATAAGCTTATAGTGATTTGCAAAGTCACGTACTAATACAGAAACAACTGATTAGAAAGGAGCAAGAAAAAAAAAAAGGAAACACACATGTTCTTTTCATGGGTTTTTAATTGATTTTCATTGATCAATATATATATATATATATATATCAATATAAAGCACACAAACACAAACATTAAATTGCTTGCTTCATTCTAGAGCAAGGAAATAAAAGATTGGAAACAATGTTTATGGAACATAATTTTAGTGATGCACCACAAGTGGTATTTAGATTAGTACCTCAACACGTTTTGTTTTATCTCAATCTTTCTTTGTATACTGTGTGTTCTCTTGAAATATTGGAGTGTTCTCTTCCTATGATAACTTCTAAATTAAGCTCTGCAATTTTGAAAAATTATCTAAAACACCTCCATCCTTGCCTTTTTAATTACAGATGTGGATGTCAATTGAATCTTCCATTTTCTTTATGTCATCCCTCGGAAGGAATACTTGGCCTTGGCAATGGATAAGCCAACATGATCTAACAACTTGATGGTCAAGCTAGGCAAGAAATGTAGTTGGACACTGTTTAAGTACCCCAAAAAGAGAACAATCTATTTTGGAGATGTTTATGATTCTTCTTCATTAATTTGGACACTAAAATCATCTAAAGATACACAATACTAGCAAACTTCATAGTCATCAAATAATGATTTTGGGATATATGATTAACTAAAAGGATACATATGACATAAGAGTATACAAAGACATATAATCACCATAAAAGTCTACAACAAACGTATTAGTTTATTGCTTGTCCTACTATTTTTTTTTCCTAAAATTAAAAGGATTTCTCACTAAGAAATCATATTTACCACCAATTTCCCACTTCTCTAGCTTATTTATAAAATATAAGACTATGACGTTTCAAGTTATATCTTAGACTTATAACAAGCATTATTTCAAGTAATTCAATATTATGACTAATAAACAATCTTTTTTTAAGATCCTAAAGCAAGCACTAAACAATGAATTCAAATTTGACATATAAAAGTTATAATAGCTTAAATTTTTCAAGTTGATCAAACATGCTTGTAAAAATATTCATTACCATGCCCATGACACTGGTACATTAAAACAAATACTTATAAATGTAGTCAACCCATTATGTACCAAGACATCTCTAACATAAAATATACATGCATTTGCTAGTTATTGATGCAAGTTCAACATAAATATATGTGTAACTTCAATTTGAGTCATAGTATCTCATCTTACTTTAATTTTTTTTTTCAACAAACTACTAGCAATTATTTCATTATGGAGCTTTTCTGTCTTATCATCCTCATTATTTCAAAAGCAAATCTTAAATAATTGTTTCTAAAGTTACAAAATAAGGGAAGTAGCCATTCTCTTCCATCTTACCGCCATAACTTCATCAAACAAGCTCTCTTTACAAACTCCATTGATCATGGTAGTATATACTAAGACATCTAGATGATACTAGATTTTGACCATAACTGAAAAAATCTCTAGTGCAATATTTAGTCTATCACCTTTGCATAAAACCATTGATTTGACTTGAAGACATGGCCAAATTAATAGATAGAGCTGAAAAAGTGATTTATTTAAAGGATTAAAGATAGGGAACCTAAACTTTATACTATTTTTAAATATTGAATTAAAATAGATTCGACATGAAATCCCCTAATTTTTGAATGATGAGATAGTATCCAAAAAATTATCATGGCAACTTAAAATTTTGAATAACACTCATCATCTTAAATATTAATGTATCAAACATAGGCATTTTAAATGTCAAGTTCAAAATAACAACATATCAAACACCTCTTAAAATTGTTAAAACATAAATGAAATAAACTTTAATAATGAATAGTTTATCAATTTAATCAATATCACCAAAATTAATATAATTATTGAATCAAGGAACAATTCATGATTCCATGGTCCAACCGTAGTTAAACTAAAATGTAAAAGAATTAATATATAACATAATATACTGAAGTATATAATTTGTATAAATAGTTAGGCATTGTTCTTCAATAAAGTAAGCAAAGTTAGAAACATAAGTCTTGACATCTAATAATGAGACCTTTTCAGTTGCCAAGATAATACTTAATCATACTTATTAGATTGCATTTATCTTTTTTTTTTTTTAATAGATAGATTGCATATTCGAGTCCTTTAAAGCATATACTGGTGAATTGATATTGTGGGATTATGTGTCAACGGAAATGGATTTTTGTGCACAAAAAAGAACTTCAAGTTAATTATGCCTATTGGTAAGAGAAGATTTTTGCTTTCAAGTAGCATGTTAGAAATAAAATTCTATAAAATTTGAGTCATATTCTGGATCAATTTAGGTTGTTCTTTTTATTCTATCTTCTAAGAATTTGACCAAGAGATAAAGATTGACTAAATATTGTAGATCAAATACTTTAACAAGAAAAAAACAATAAATTTGATCAAAATAACTTGAAAGTCAAACATGGTTGACCTTTAATATATTAATAATGAAGTTGAAGAATTACACATTGCTTTGCTTCTCGCATAAGCCTTTATCTTAACATTTAGATGCTGAAACAAGACTTCAACTGTTGGAATATAAATCCCAACTCTAGGAATATTCAAAGATAGAGAAGGATAAAAAACCTATTAGTGTACTATCAAAGGAGGAGAAGAAGCAATGGACTATTACCTATCAATTCTTTCCCTAACTTTAGCATAAACTTCTCATTGTCTAGCTAATCCTTAAGCATCAAATAGAGCATTTTCTCTTTTAACTTGAACAGGACTCATAGTAATATAATAAATAAAGTTACTCAGCTCCGTAAGTCTCACTATTGCCTTAGTAAAATCAAAATCTAATTTTTAATTTGAGTTGATAGAATTTATTATTAGAATTTTATAGCAACTAGATACCTAGTATTTGGAAGTCCCAACTTGACATTTTTCCACATAGAAATTTAGCTTCTTTTGCTCCCTCAATCATTTGAGAACATAATAAAAAAGTTAAGACAAGTAACACCACATGAGTAAGTTTGGCATGTAAAATAAAATGTAAGTTAAGAAAAAAGATATCAAGTCACTTAAGTTAGGATAAATGTACATGTTATAAAGTGAAGTTGGATAAGAAACGCCAAAGGAAACAATTTTCAAATCCTCAACACCAATATATGGATCCTTTTATACTAAAGGGCACCATAATATTTAGAGTTTACTTAATTTCTCTCCATCCCTTCCTTAGGTTGGCCTGGTTGTGGTTGAACATCAAGTGGGGGGGTTGCTTGTTGTTTTCATCAAGTACGGTGCCTAATGTAATACCCACCCTTTCTTGTTGCAATTTTTGAGTTCCTAAGGTAATTTTTGAGCTCAATATTTAATTTGAGAATAAGAACCTCAGTTTTTGGTATTGTAATAGGAGTAGAAAATATAAATTAAATTTAGAACTTTAGATACTAAAGAGTAAATTTAGCTAAATTGAGGACAGTGGATATCAAAGTGTTGATTGTATATTGGTTGTACATATAAGAAACTCTAAGGATACCTCCACTATTGAGGTTTAGCTTTCAACGAGTGGTAGGGAGGATCACCATTGTCTTGGCATTGTTTATGAGTGCATAATATTACCATAATGTGTTTTTATTGTTTTCAAAATATTATGCCTAAATTTCATTAGTTATCTTTTTCGCAAGTGTTCTAGTATTTACCAATGTTAAGAAAACCGGACCGGACCGGCCGGTTCGACCGGGAACCGGTCCCTGGTCCGGTTCGACCGGGAACCGGTCCCTCGGTTGAGTTAGAAAACCGGTCAAGCAAAAAACCGGTCAAACCAGTCAAAAACCAGTCAAAACCGGTAAAAAACCGGTCAAAAAACCAGACAAAAAACCGGTCAAACCGGTTTGAAGCAAATTTTCTTTTTTTTTTTTTAAATTTTTTCTATATAACAGAATAATTCATTTTAAATAATTTTAACAAATTAAAAATAGAAAGTAATAAAAAAGATGAGGGGGTTGAAATATGATTTTTTTTTTTAAAGAGAATATAAGAGAAATAAAATGTGTATAATTAATTATTTTTTATATTTACTTTTTATCATATTCAATTTCCTAATAATATTGCTCTCAAATATCAAGATACTTAGCTAAAATTATTATTTATTATTTTATTTTTTAATAATAAGTAGAATCTTAATATAATTTAGAAATTTTAAAAATTTAATATTAAATATTCTTAATTTTTAATCATAAATAATTTTTATTTTAAACTAAACATTAGTTTTTGTAATATCTTAAGAAATATTAAATTAGTAATCAAATATTTAAAATTTACTAATATTTATTTGTTATATTAAAATTTTAATACATAAAATTTTTTTAAATAATATATTTAATTATCACCGGTTCGACCACGGTTCGACCAATGAACCGTGAACCAGTACCTCCACTGGTTCAATGACCGATCTGGTTTTAATAACATTGGTATTTACTTGATTATCTCATTAATTCAAACTATCCAAGTTTGAATTAACTACCTCCATGAACAAGCTTTCATAAATGATCATCATTAGAAATATTGTAGGATCAAGAATTAAACTATATTTTAACCGATTACTTGAAGGAGGCCTATACTTGAGATTGGACTATAATTTGTGTTCTATTCAATTGTTTACATTATTCAAGTAATACATTTTTAGTGCCTATACGATTAGCATTTAAAAAGCTATTTATACTATTCACATGATGGACTTTGATGAAAATTCTACTATTATTATAATATGAATTGTCATTGCATGAGCTATGCTTATTACACTATTATAAGTAAATTTTATGTTAGAATATTTATTTTAAATTTAATTATTAAGATATTATTTCCATCAAAATATTCATTTAAGATATTCCATATTAGAAGTTGAAATATTCTAAGGTAATAATAATCATATAATATCTCATAACATTTCTATTTTTCTTAAATTGAAATATTTTGATTGGTGGTCCACAATTTTTAAATTTTATTTGCTAGATATATCGAGTTAGCCGGTTAATGGGATTCAGTTGTGATACACATTAAACAATTAACTTCTTTTGATAGAAAAGTAGTCAATTTGAATAATGACTAAAATTTAAAAAGATTCTTGATAAGTAGAATTGACTATCACTGTGACATCAACGCTTATCAAAAAACTCTCTTTCACTCAAATTTCTATGATTGATATTTTCTCTACTCTCTCTTCTTCTTCATTTATGTGTTTTTCAGTTAGAAATCTCATATAGAATTTATTTGTAGTTTAGGTTCTTCATCATATTTTAAAGGTATGGCTGAAAGTATTTAGATTGTTACTTTTTCTTTCGCTATCATTTATTTGTATTGCAATTTATTATAATTAAATTGCATAATATATTTAAGATGTGGTATCGGAGACTTGCTCTAATTGCCTCTGCCTCCTGTATAAGAATTTTTTAACCCTAATTTGTGGAAGAAGACACATTGAGAATTTCTCATCTAGGTTTAAATTTATGAAATTGGGATTTTTTTCCATTAAATTGAAATTAATGATTTCAATTGAGGAAGTGTATTTTCATGCTTGATGTGCCAAATATCATGAAGGATTGCCTAAAATTAGAGTTTATGGAATACTCATGCTAAAACCCAACCAAAAAAAAAAAAAGCAAATTAAAGGATGCTAGGCTATTAGTAGAGTTGGCTTGGGCCATTTTTAGACATAAAAATGCCGAAATTAGTTGATAATGAACTATGTTAATCAACAATTGATAATGATGAACTAAGGAAATTAATTAAGAGTAATAAACAATTTTGAATACGGAAGTTATATGAATAACAATGAACATTGTTAATTCAAGGATTTAGTTGGTAGTGATTAGTGACTAACAAAGATTAATTAAGGAAACATTTAGAAATAATATTAAACAATTACTGAATAACCATCTAGTTGATATTATGGAGTTATTTAAATTATTATACTAGTTAAGGACTAGTGGATTTTAAGAAAACACGTAATGGGAGGAAAGGAAGATGAAATTAGGAAATCCTTATACCTTACAAAAATAAAGTGCATTATTAAATTATTGATCTCACTTGTAGGAATAATGTAATAACATAAGATACATTACCTAATGTTGTGATCTAAGATTTATTAAATAAGTTCAGTATGCGTACAAAAAATATGGTACAGACATAAAAGATTACTTTGAGAATCTCAGATGCTATGTGAATGACAACAAAAGAACAATTACTTTGATAAATGAGTACTCAATAAAATTTATTATTGATTTCTAATATGATTTATTACATGTTTCTTATGTCCTTTGCATTATCATAAAGGTTCAAATTTAAGCATGTTTCAATAGTTGTTTGGACACTTTCCACAAACCTATTAACATATACTGCTTAACCTGACATAGCCTCATCTATTCCTCTAAGGAACTCTTAAGTTCACTTAGGTCTTCCTTACATGAAGGCATAAAAGCCTCTCCCTCCATATCATCCTCAGAATCACAAGATGACTTGCCTATCTTTTGACAGTGGTTTCACGAGGTAACTTTTCAGAACAGCAAAAGGTAGAAGCCATAAATAGAGAACTTGCTAAAGGAGTCACAGCTAAAAGAATTGCAGTTAAAGGAGCATTCAGAGGAGTTGTAGGAAGAACGTTAGGACTACCTTTGTCAATGTACCCTAGTAGTTACCTGAATACAGCATAATCTTGAGAAAAAGACAATGATATGCTTTATTGGTGATAATGAACATTCCTTAAATGAAGGCATATTTACTAACATTGGTCTAAATAAGTGAATTATAACTTTTTTTTTTAATGTAGTTCATCCTTTAATATCAGAAAAAGAGTGTTGTCTTTAAAGACAAATGAGAGAGTTATATAATTCGAACATTTCCTCAAAAAGAGGAGAACAGTAATTTTCCTTAGATTCTATTAATTTCTTGCAACAACTAATTAGGCATGCATGCAAGAATATCTCTAATCTCATCCATTATGAAAGAGGACCACAGTCATTCTCACAATAACATTCTTAGTCCCTGTCTTCTGAGCACTGAGTTGTATATACCAAAGTTAGTCATAAATAAAACTTGTTATTGAACGAAGGAAAAAGTGGTTTGACTTCACATATATTGCTTTTAGCCGAGTCATAATCAACTTCGGCACATTTGCTAAAACCTGACTTGGGTCAGATTTGTTTGAGACTAACTTTCTTTTCTCTTTGGGGGGCTTCTCTACTTTGCCTTTCTTTGTTCTTTCAAAGGTTTCTTTGCCTATATATTAGGGGACCATAGAATGTTTTTTGGCCCCTGGCAGACAATGTGTTAGTTTAGGCAAGTGCAAGAGACAGTGACTCTTCCAAAGGAAGTTCATGCTTTGCAGCTTTAATACTCCTCCCCACCAGTTTTTATACTTTTATGTGTTAATTTTTTCTTATAAAGTGGAGATCTTCTTAGTATTTGATTAAATAGTGAACTTCAAGTGGTTGGATAGCTTAATTAACTTTCTTTGATATCCAATGCATTTTATATATAAGTATTGATCTGTGAGAATTTTAAAATAACATATATTTTAGCTATGACGTGCTGATTTAGAATTTAAAATTCAAAAAAATAGATTCAGTCAAAAATAAAAATTACCGAAGCCATTTAAAAGTTTTTAATGACTATGTATGTACATGGCCCTAGCTTGACTCGGGGTAAAGGATTCATTATATCCAATAAAGAAGTAGCAGTAATCAACCTGTAAGAATCAACCGAAGATTTGAATTGCCTTGACATCAAGCTTCTTTTATTCTTCCTCAAGGATCGTTAGCACCCCATTCTCATATTAGCCTTGAAAATGCAGCAGGCTATGTAGGTAAGCAATTGATATGATCCATCTCAGCATGCTCACGCAACCTGAACATCCTCATGAATTTCCCTGTGCTCTGGATGCTGATCTGCTATATCTGCCGAGTGTGAATTCATGCTGGAAGAGAATATGATCAATCATTCAATTGATAATGGATTGTTTTAAGCATATTTAGGATATGAAATTTGATCAGTATTGGAAGAATTACTACTGATTAACAGATGAGGTATAGTGAGTTACACAATTTGATCTTGTGTAAATATCAGTGGAATTATGTTTATTTTCCTTGACTTGGCCAAATTTTGTCAATCGAAAGAATATAACAATAAGCCCGTCTGTAATTTAATAACATGAACTTGGAGAAAATATGGGAGAGAAAAGGGGGATGGGAGGGAATTCAATGCAATTGCTTTTAAACCTTAACTTCCATTCCCTCATCACGGATGTCAGTAAGTCAGGCTAAAATAGTAGATTAATTAAAAATAAAAGCCTTAATGATGGTACACAACAGCTTTCTTGTTAGGAGTGTCCATGGTTTTTCCAAGTGAAAAGTGTAAATATGGCCAGAAAAATTGCAAAAGAAGATGTGAGTGGAGGGGCATAACAAAGCATGATATACTCTAGTACACATGCATTAGAAATGGAAATTAAAGCAACTGTAGGCATTATAACAGAAGTATATAAAACTGAACATATTATATGCCAATCTTCAAGCTGAATTCGATAAAATCTAGTTTTTTATGTTATAATTGGAAAAAATAAGCTAACAAGATGTGTAGATTTTTATATATTTAATTGCTTTAAAACTCCACCTAGTAAAAAAAAAATTTATTGTTAGTGTCGTAATTGCTTTGAAACTCCCACCATCTTGATCCTATTTTGTGCGATTTCTTATGCTATACGTATATTTTGATCAAGATTTAGTTGGAGAGGCTCAAAGGAAAACTATGCAGAAAAAGAAAATAAGGTCAGAAAATTACATGGCCTACCCATTTATTTTTACATGAGTCATGTGGTTGAAGAAATTTTCACAAAACCATCAACTAGAGGAGTTCACAGCCCCACGTGCAAGTTTACACAGCCCCCAGTGTGATTTCATTGAACCAAGTAATTGGGAATGCGAATAAACTATAGACAGAAATTCACATGCCCCCTTCCTCCAAGCGGGATGTGATTGAGCATTGGAGTGTACATGGGCCGGGGCGGGCAGGGTTTTGACCTTGCCTGATGCCCGGTCCGATTTTAGTAGGGCTTCAAAATTAAATCCCGATACCCAACCCGATGCCCGACCCGGCCCAGCCCGATTTAATATCAGGCGAGGTTAGGCTAAATCTGGCAGCCCAACATTTTTTTCTTTTTTTTTTTCATTTATTATAAAAATTATAAAATATTCTTAAAAAAAGAAAAATTTTATATAAATTCTTATAAAATTACATTTTATCTTTAAAAAATAAAAATTTTGATATAAATCTTTATAAAAAAATATTTTTTTATTTTTTTAGACTTAATTAGACTAATATATCTTTTATGGCCAACTTAAATTTATTATTAAAATTATGAGATAATACTTTAAAAAGAAAATTTTTATATAAATTTTTATAAAATTATATTTTATCTTTAAAAAAGATTAAAGTTTTGATATAAATCTTTATAAATAAATATTTTTTTAAAAAATAAAATTATCTTTCGGGCCGAGCCGAGCAAACGTAACCTTAAAAGTTTGCCCGATGCCCAGCCCGACCTGATTTTGTGGCCCGTCCTAGCCCTAAATTTTTTAAAAAAATTTTTTTATGCCCAACCCAACCCAACCCAATTTGACCTGGTAGGGCCAGGCCCTCCAGGCCTTCGGGCCCGGTGAACACCCCTAATTGAGCATATTTACATGGACTCTTTGTATAAATGGGTTATAGTGCACTTAGCATTAGATTTAGAGGCCTTTAAAAGCAATGGTCTCAGAACCGGACCAGACCGGCCAGTTCGACCGAGAACCGATCCCTGGTCCAGTTCGGTTGAGTTAGAAAATCGGCAAGCAAAAAACCGGTCAAACCGGTTAAGAATCGGTAAAAACTGATAAAAAACCGAACTAAAAAACCTGTCGAACCGATTTCAAACAATTTTTCTTTTTTTTTTTAATTTTTTTATATAACAGAATAATTCATTTTAAATAATTTTGACAAATTAAAAATAGAAGGTAATAAAAAAGATGAGGGAGTTGAAATATGATTTTTTTTTAAAAAAAGAACATAAGAGAAATAAAATGTGTATAATTAATTATTTTTTATACTTACTTTTTATCATGTTCAATTTCTTAATAATATTTCTCTCAAATATCAAGATACTTAACTAAAATTATTATTTATTATTTTATTTTTTAATAATAAGTAGAATCTTAATATAATTTAAAAATTTTAAAAATTTAATATTAAATATTCTTAATTTTTAATCATAGATAATTTTTATTTTAAATTAAATATTAATTTTTATAATATCTTAAGAAATGTTTAATTAGTAATCAAATATTTAAAATTTATTAATATTTATTTGTTATATTAAAATTTTAATACATAAAATTTTTTTAAATAATATATTTAATTATCACCGATTCGACCAATGAACCGTGAACCAGTACCTCCACTAATTTAATGACCGATCCGATTTTAAAAACATTATTTAAAAGAGACTTGATAAGCCAAAAAAATGCACCCACCAAATAGGAGAAGAGCTCCAAGACACTGCTCCTACACCACTGGAGATTTGGAGAGATTCTTCTAAAGATCATTGTCATCAATTGATTTGTTTTCTTTACTTCTTTTCATTAGGAATTAAATTAGTTTTGTTCTTAGGATTTTGTTTTTAGCTATAAGAAGCTAAATCCCCAAATCTAGGGTTTAGATGAATTTGTCTACATAATATGTTTGAATAAGGATTATCTTGTAATGATTTTATTCAGTATTAATCTATTTATTTAAATTTCAAGAGAATGGCTGGCCACCATTAACGTGTTTGATCTAATGTGAAATAAACTGAGAGGTGAATTACAAAAAGAGATTACTAGAACAATAGATGTAGAATTACAATAAGAGATTACTAGAACAATAGATGTAGGTTGTAATTTTATAGGCATATAGATTGCACGTAGGTGAATCGTAAGTTGCATACATGCCAAGTCACTATATGTAAGCTTGCACTGAATTTCCTTACACCAAATAAGTTGTATGATCCCAATAGTAGATGTAAGCTTAGCATAGGTTGACGTGGCCCACCTTGAAAAAGAAGTTCATATAGGTTAGGGAACCATCAATCAAAATAGAGTCTATTACATGAGTTCATCCTTGTTCATGCGTAGGATGTTAATGCATTCTTTTTCATGGTTGCAGCCAAACCTAGTGAAATTTTACGCAGTTCATGATATTCCAAAAAGGATTATCATTTTAGATGATGACATCCAAGCAAACTTCATTTTAGCAATAATTTAAATTAGAAAAACACTAACCCATGAGCAACAACTGAGATGCGCCTAAGGGTTAATAAATCAAATTAGTAATGAACCATAAACGAAGAAGGAACAAAATCATGTTAAGATAAATAACTGACACCTAGCAATTGATTTAATCCATCTTAGCATAGTCAAGCAAATGCAGGCAGACAAGTGGCATGTTATTAATACAACCAATCTTGCTAAAAAATAGAGGGTTGTAAGCAGCCAAAGTATGCACCACGATAAATACAGATTGAATCAATAATAAAATAAAATAAAAAACCAGGTTCATGATTTGTTATATGAATCCATACTCTGTAAAATGACATCACCAAGTCAGAAGTTATTATAGCATCCCCAAGTTTTTTCATCTTCTATATTCTTGTATCCAAAATTGCCCTAAAATAGCAGGAAAAAGGAGCAAAAAAAGTACAAACAACACATACCCAGACCACAACAGCAAAAGCAGGTGACCCTCTTCCTTCTTGGAGACCTATAGCCACTGTTAGAGTTGACACAGTAGAACAATGTGATGATGGCGTTCCACCTGAATCAAACATACTTTTAAAATCCTATCTTCTTTTCCCATAACTGAGTATCTACAAGAAAAATTCAGAAAACTGGAACTCATATTTTCAGTCTTATGATTGTAACAACAAAATTGTTCAAGTTGAGAGTTCCCACCACAATATTAGGCATCAAAAACCTAAAAAATTTATTACACTTAAGCTCGACTTAAGATATTAATAAACACATATTTGGTTGTATGGAATATAGAATTAAAGAGTTAATTTCACATTTAAAACAAAAGACAGCTTTAGTCAGGACAACAATCAGTAATATATCAGAACCTAAAGACGATGTGGAGAGTTCCAACCAAAATAAATACCCAAATCCAAAAGGGGGAAAACATGAGAGTTGATTCAAATTTCGGCAAACATTTAAAAAAGAGAAAGAAAAAGTTGTAGGTCCACAATCTCCCACTAGTAAGAGAATGAGAGGCATTAATAAGCTCTTAAGGTCTCTTTCTCTCTTGCTCTCTTCTTTTTTAAAAAAATACATAAAACAGCCAATGCCAACAACAACTGTTTAGATTTTTCTCTGTATTAAATTTAATCATCAATCCTTCCTGGAAGGAAAAATGCAAAACTACTTTAAGTTACAAATTAACAACTCTAAAGCTTTTCAGTACAGAGATTTACAGGAGGATAAATTAATCGAATAAGATCCTCCTTCTAGCCTGTTGACAATCATTTAGAATAATCATTGGCCACATGCTGCTTTCCTGTACCAGTAACTGTATGATGGTGTTGAGCAATTGCTAAACACATCAGCAAGGGAAAGCCAATCAAATCATTAACTTGCAATCAGTCGACAAAAACAAAATTAACTCCAGGAAAACCACAACAACCATGGCTGATAGATAAACAAAAAATGTCAAAATAACTTCACTGTCGAAGCACACTTAGAGATAATATGGGGGGAAAAAACAGGGAGGGGAAGGAATTAAATGCAGTTGCTTTTAAATCTCAACTTTGACTCCCTTATAACAGATGCCAGTAAATCAAGCTAAAATAGTAATTTAAAAGGGGAAAAAAAAAAAACCTTAATGATGGTACACAACACCTTCCTTATTAAGGGCATACCCATGGTTTTTCTGAAGCAAAAAGTATAAATATGGCCAGAAAAATTGCAGAAGTAGATGTAAGTGGTGGGGCATAACAAAGAATGCCATACTCTAGTACAAATGTATTAGAAAAACAAAATAAAGCAAAGATGGGCATTATAACAGAAGTATATAAAACTGAACAGATTATATACTAATCTTCAAACTAAATTGGGTAAAATCTGGTCATTATTTACATTATAGGTTGTAACAAGAAAAAAAGCTAACACATACATCTAAAAGGTTTGCCGTCAAGTTTTTTGAGTAATTAAATACAAGTAAAACTTATACTCCCTAGTCACTCAGAGTCCAGGCATTTCTTTTCATGGTTGCAGCCCAACCTAGTGAAATTTTAATTGGTTCAAGATATTTGTAAAAGGATTATCATTTTCACTAATGACATCCAAGAAAACATCATTTAAGCTATAATTTAAAATAGAGAAACACTACCCAAGAGCAACAACTGAGATGTGCCTGAGAGTTAATAAATTAATTAGTAAAGAACCATAAAGGAAGAAGGAACAAGGTCATGTTAAGACAAAAAGTTAGCCACTACCAACAACACAAAATCAAAAATAAACATATTAAACATATGACTTGAACAAAACCTCACCCGCTGTCAGGCCATTGTATAGTCCAACAATTTTCACCTAAAAGAAACAAGCATTTGCCAGCTATTTCAAGCAAACTTCAACATTAATAGAAGTATAACATATATCAGCACTAGAGTTTCTAACCTTCTTTTATCATTGTAGAAGACCTCTAGCGAACACTTCATTAAGAAGCTTCTCTGCCTTGTCATCCTCACTTTTTTCCAAAAGAGCTCCAATAATTGTTTTAAAAGTTGCAAAATTAGGGAGACATCCATTCTCTTCCATTTTATAAAGCAAGGCCTTTGCCTCATCAAACAAGCCCACATTACAAAGTCCATTGATCATGGCAGTATATGCTTGGACATCTAAAGGATGGGCTTTGAGCAAGAGATTCTGAAAAATCTTTTGTGCACTATTTAATCTACTACCTTTGCACAAACCATCAATAAGGATAGTGTACGTGTATGCATTAGGCTGAATTCCTTGGTCAACAATTGGTTAAATAATGTAATTTCTTCATCAAGATGCTGGCTTTTGCACAGTCCATCTAACAAGATACTATAAGTAATTATATCTGGGGTATGACCACTCTCATGCATCTCATAAATTGCACCTTTGAGATTCTTCCAGATTTGCACAAGCCATTAATAAGAGAACTATAAGTGATAGTATTAGGAACTAAATTTTTGCAACGCATTTCTTTCAAGAGATCCAGGGCTTTATTCACCATTTTGATTTTACAGTATCCATTAATCAAGATATTATAACTGATAATATCAGGTGACAAACCACATTTGACCATCCTATTGAATATTTCTCTCAACTCATCAACATTATTCCTCAAACAATGACCATTCATTAAAGAATTGTAGGTAACAACATCAGGTTTCTCACCATACTTCATCATCATCGCAAGGATTGCTTGGGCTTTGGTGAGAATTCCTTCTTTACAAAATGAATCAACTAGTGTATTAAAGGTATAAACATCAGGGTTGATGTCTTCTAATATCATTTCATTTAACAATCCTGTGGCTTCTTGCCATTGATCCATGCTACAGAAACCATATATTAGAGAGTTGTAGGTGAAAATATCAGGAGATATTCCTTGGTCAATCATTTCAGAACATAAATCAAATGCGTCAATTACAAGTCCTTCTTTACAAAGGCCATCAATGATTGTGTTGAACATTACTAAATTAGGCTTAATTAACAGTCTCTCTCTCTTCCGGAGCAATTTAATGGCAGCTCTTGTTTTCCCAGTTTTACATAGCCCATTGATCAAAGTGCCATAACTAACTTCATTTAACTGAAATCCTTTTGCTAGTAGATCATCATGAAAGTCAAGTGCTTCCCCAACCTGGTTATTAATGGAGAGTCCTTTCATTAGTGTAGTCAAAGCTATCGTATCTGGCGGACAGCCCATCTTGAGAATCTTCCCCAATGTAGAGAAAGCAAAGGCCATTTGACCCACATGGCAGTAACAGTTTATCAAAATGCTCAGAGTAACTAAAGATGGCGTGAATCCCTTGGATTCCGCTTGTGCGAAAAGCGAGATAGCAGTTCGATAATTTTTCATCCTTGCAATTGACCCCAAAAGCTTATTAATTTGGACTATGGAGGGTGGGGGACGCATATGAAGCAAGCAATTGAATGAAGAGACAGCATCGTGGATGGTTTGAGAATTCGGGGAATAGGAATGAGAACAGAACATGAGGTTGAGAGTAAGGGCATGAGGGAGAGAAAGGAGGAATGTAGATGGGAAAGATGTAGAAAACAAAGGAAATTTGGGGAAGGCATACCTTGCAGCTCTGCAGAGCAACATCTTCACTTCAGAAATTCAGGTCTCCTTTGAGAAGATATCGGAGTTCCGAAGCAGAGTCGGGTAACACGCAAATTCGTCGTATTGATTCTGGTTTTACTTTATAAAAGTCCATCACTTTAAAATAAAAATAAAAATAAAAATGGCCATATCCACGGAATCAACATCTTAATGCAATTTGATTTGTTTTAAACTTTTCATTATATTTGTTTTTTCTACATAAATATTCTCCCTCACATAGCCCTCTTTATTACATGAAGTTTACTTAAAAATTTCATCAAAATTATAAAATCTCAACATAAAAAATTTTATTTTTTAATTATTGTATTAAAATATATATATAAGGATTTAAAGAAAATTTTATGAGATAGTCATAAATGTCACATTAATTAATAAAACATTTTAGAAAGAAAATGATTTTAGTTTATATATTATATTTTTTTTAACATTTAATTTTAAAAATCATTCACTTTAAATGCTGAATTATTTAAATCAAATGGCTTTAATAATAGTGTGGTAGCAAGAAAAATTCATATTAGGCTAAGTTCTTTTTCCTTTTCCTTTTAAATGCATATGACCAATTTCTAAAGATTAAATTAGAATAATTTTTATTGAGTTTGTTAAAATTACATAGATGTTCTCTTTATTTTTAAAATATATACAAACTTCTTTTAAAATAATCTAATTCTATACTTTAGTATAATTCTAAATCCTTTTACCAAAATACCTTCTATTAGTTTAAATATATATATTTTTTAAAACTAAAAAAGAATTTGAATAGATGGTATTTTAGTCCAAATAAAAAAATACTTGCATAATTTACTCATTTCTAAATTATCCATATATAATAGTACTAGTTGGAGACTTTTAAATCTCAAGGACTACATCTTCTACCTTTTTTTCCTCATTGTTCTCCCCCTCTTTTTGTTAGTCATTTTAGCTTTATCGTTTCTTCTTCAACTTAATTTTCTTCTTTGTCTTTAGTTGAAATACCATCTATCATCATTTTAAACTATTTTTTTCACAAAAAGTGTATTCGAACTTATTTTTATGTTGAAAATCATAAATTTAAAAATTTTTATATTAGTTAAATATATATTTAATAAATATTATATTAGATAAATAATAAATACATGAATATTTTGGTCCAAATAAATAAATTATAACTAGTCCTTTTAATTAATGTAGTGCATTTTTTAAGAGTGTAGTTTTTAAAAATAAAAGAGAAAGTTACACAATTTAAACATCTCTCCAAAAAGAGGAGAAAAGTAATTTATCTTAGATTCTATTAATTTCTTGCACCAACTAATTAGGCATTACATAATAATTTCTCTAATCTCCTCCATTGTGAAAGAGGACTAGAGTCATTCTCACGCTAACATTCTTAGTCCTTGTCTTTTGAGTACTGAGTTGTATGAATCAAAGTTCGTCATTGAACAAAGGAAAAAGGAGTTTCACTTCACATATATTGCTTTTAGCCGAGTCATAATCAACTTTGGCACATTTGCTAAACCCTGACATAGGTCCAGGATTGGTTTCAGACTTGCTTTCTTTTCTCTTAAGGGGGCTTCTCTACTTTGCTTTTCTTTCTTCTTCCAAATGTTTCTTTGCCTGTCTATTAGGGGACCATAGAATGCTTTTTGGTCACTGCCAAACAGTATGTTAGTTTATGTAAGTACAAGAGACAATGAGTCTTCCAAGGGAAGTTCATGCTTTGCAGCTTTAATATTCCTCCCCACCTGTTTTTATACATTTATTTGTTAATTTTTTCTTATAAAGTGGAGACCTTCTTAGTATTTGACTAAATAAGGAACTTCATATAAGTGGTTGGATAGCTTACTTAACTTTCTTTGATATCCAATGCATTTTATATATAAGTATTGATATGTGAGAATTTTAAAATAACATATATTTTAGCTTTGGTGTGCTGACTGAGAATTTAAAATTCAAAAAAACAGATTAAGTTTTAAAAAAATTACAGAAGCCATTTAAAAATTTTTAACGACTATGCCAGTACATGTTCCTAGCTTGAGTCGGGGTAAAGGATTTCAATATATCCAATATAGAAGTAGCAGTAATCAACCTATAAGAATCAGCCAAAGATTTGAATTGCCTTCACATCAAGCTTCTTTTATTCTTCCTCAAGGATGGTTAGCACCCTATTCTCATATTAGCCTTGAAAATGCAGCAGGCTATGCAGGTAAGCAATTGATATGATCCATCTCAGCATATTCACGCAACCTGAACATCCTCATGTATTTCCCTGTGCTCTGGATGCTGATCTGCCATATCTGGCGAGTGTGAATTCATGCTGTAAGAGATAATGATAAATCATCCAATTGATAATGGATTGTTTTAAGCATATTTAGGATATGAAATTTGATCAGTATTGGAAGAAATACGACAGATTAACAGATGATGTATAGTGAGTTACACAATTTGATCATGTGCAAATATCAGTGGAAATATATTTACTTTCCTTGACTTGGCCAAATTCTCTGAATCAAAAGAATATAACATTAAGCCCGTCTGTAATTTAATAACATGAACTTGGAGAAAATGTGGGGGGGAAAAGGGAGAGGGGAAGGAATTCAATGCAGTTGCTTTTAAATGTTAACTTCCATTCTCTAATCACGGATGTTAGTAAGTCAAGCTAAAATAGTAAATTAAAAAATAAAAGCCTTAATGATGGTACACAACACCTTCCTACTAGGAGTATCCATGGTTTTTCTGAAGCGAAAAGTGTAAATATGGCCAGAAAAATTGCAAAAGCAGATGTGAGTGGAGGGGCATAACAAAGCATGCTGTACTCTAGTACATGTGCATTAGAAATAGAAATTAAAGCAAAGGTAGGCATTATAACAAAGTTATATAAAAATGAACATCTCATATGCCAATCTTCAAGCTGAATTGGATAAAATCTTGTCATTTTTTATGTTATAACTAGAAAAAAAGCTAGCATGATGTGTAGATTTTTATATACTTAATTGCTTTGAAACTCCTTCCATCTTGATCCTATTTTGTGTGATTTCTTATACTATAGGTATGTTTTGATCAAGATTCGGTTAGAGAGGCTAAAAGGAAAACTATGCAGACAAAAAGAATATAACCTTAGAAAATCACACGGCCTACCCATATATTATAACATGAGCCATGTGGTTGAAGAAATTTTCACACAGTCATCAACTAGAGGAGTACACAGGCCCCCATGTAAATTTACATAGCCCCCACAGAACCATATAATTGGGAAAACTGAAGAAGCTGCAGATAGAAATTCACACCACCTCCCAAAAATAGAAAACAAAACAAAACAAAAATCCAAGGCGGGGTGTGATTGAGCATATTTACACAGAACCCCTGTGTAAATGGGTTATAGTGTGCTTTGCATTAGATTTTGAAGGGTTTAAGGGCAATCTTGGAAGGAAAACCTAATCCTAATCAGAGGCCTTTAAAAGAGACCTGACAAGCCAGAAAAATACACGCACCAGTTAGGGGAAGAGCTCCAAAAAAACCACTGCTAAACCATTGGACATTTGGAGAGATTCTTCTGAAGATAATTGTCATCAATTGATTTGTTTTCTTTCTTTTACTTCTTTTCATTATGAATTAAATTAGTTTTGTTCTTAGGATTTTGTTTTTAGTTATAAGAAGCTAAATCCCCAAATCTAGGGTTTGGATGAATTTATTAACAAAATATGTCTGAATAAGGATTCTCATGTAATGATTTTATAGTCTTATTTCAAATTCAAGTTAATGGTAGGCCACTATTAACGTATTTGATCTGTTTTAAGATAAATTGAGAGGTGAATTACAATAAGAAATTACTAGAACAATATATGTAGGTTGTAATTTTATAGACATATAGATTGCACCAAGGTGAATAGTAAGTTGCACGCATGCTAAGCCACTACATGCAAGCTTGCACCGAATACCTTTAGACTAAATGGACTTACGTTAAGTAGTATGATCCTGATAGGAGACATACGGTTAGCATAGGTGGATGTGCCTCATCTTGAAAAAGTTCATATACGTTAGGGAACCATCATTAATCAAAATAGAGTCTATTACATGAGTTCACCCTTGTTCACGCATAGGAAGTTCAGGCATTCTTTTCATGGTTGCAGACAAACCTACTGAAATTTTATTCAGTTCATATATTCTTAAAAGGATTATCATTTTAGATGATGACATCCACAAAAACTTTATTTTAGCAATAATTTAAATTAGAAAAACACTAACCCATGATCAACAACTGAGATGTGCCTAAGTGTTAATAAATCAAATTAGTAATGAACCATAAAGGAAGAAGGAACAAAATCATGTTAAGATAAAAAACTGACCACTAGTAACAATACAATGTAAAAAATAAATATATTAAACATATCACTTGAACAAAATATCAACCGCAATCCGACCATTATAAGTCCAACAATTTTTACCTAAAAGAAACAAGCATTTGCTAACTATTTCAAGAAAATTTCAACAATAATACAAGTATAACATAAATTAGGACCAGAATACCTAACCTTCTTTTATCATTTTATAAGACCTTGCCGAACATTTCATCAAGAAACCTCTTTGCCTTATCATTCTCACTTTTTTATTCTTCCTTGAGGATTGTCAGCACCCTATTCCCATATTAACCTTGAAAATATAGCAATCAATGAACGTATGCGATTGATTTGATACATCTTAGCATAGTCAAGCAAATGCAGGCAGAGAAGCAGCATGTTATTGATACATCCAATCTTGCTTTTGAAAAAAACCTGTGAGAAGAGGGTTGTAAGAAGCCAAAATATGCACCATGATAACTACAGATTGAACCAATAATAAAATAAAATAAAAAACCAGGTTTATGATTTGGTATATGAATGCATACTCTGTAAAATGACATCACCAAGTCAGAAGTTATTATAGCATCCCCAAGTTTTTTCATCTTCCATACTCTTGTATCCAAAATTGCTCTAAAATAGCAGGAAAAAGGAGAAGAAAAAAAAGTAAGAAAATAAAGAAGGGTTTGGGGGGCGGGGGGGAGGTACATGCAACACATCCGAAGACCACAACAACGGCAAAAGCAGGTGACCCTGCTCCTTCTTCGAGACCTATAGCCACTGCTAGAGTTGACACAGTAGAACAATGTGATGAAGGCATTCCAACTGAATCAAACATACTTTAAAAATCCTATCTTCATTCCCTATAACTGAGTATCTAGAAAAATTCAGAAAACTGGAACTCATATTTTCAATCTTACTTATGATTGTAACAACAAAATTGTTCAAGTTGAGAGCCCCAACCGCAATATTAGGTATCAAAAAGCTAAAAAATTTATTACACATAAGCTCGACTTAAGATATTAATAAACACATATTTGGTTGTATGGAATATAAAATTAAAGAGTTAATTTCACATTTAAAACAAAACACACCAATGAGTAATATATCAGAACCTAAAGATGATGTGGAGAGATTTCAACCAAAATAAATACCCAAATCCAAAATGGGGAAAACATGAGAGTTGATTCAAGTTTCGGCAAACATTTAAAAAAGAGAAAGAAAAAGTTGTAGGTTCACAATCTCCCACTAGTAAGAGAATGAGAAGCATTAATAAGATCTTAAGGTCTCTTTCTCTCTTGCTCTCCTCTTTTTCAGAAAAATACATAACACAGCCAATGCCAACAACCCCTGTTTAGATTTTTTCTGTATTAAATTTAATCGTCAATCCTTCCTGGAAGGAAAAATGCAAAACTACTTTAAGTCACAAATTAACAACTTTAAAGGTCTTCAGTACAGAGATTTACAGGAAGATAAATTAATCGAATATGATGCTCCTAATAGCCTATTGACAATCATTTAGAATAATCATTGGCCACATGCTGCTTTTCTGTATCAGTAACAGTATCATGGAGTTCAGCAATTGCTAAACACATCAGCAAGGGAAAGTCAATCAAATCATTAACTTATAATCGTTTGACAAAGACAAAATTAACTCCAGGAAAACCACAACAACCATGGCTGATATATAAACGAAAAATGTCAAAATAACTTCAATGTTGAAGAACACTTGGAGATAATATGATGGGAAAAAAAGGGGAGGGGAAGTAATTAAATGCAGTTGCTATTAAATCTCAACTTTAAATGCAGTTGCTATTAAATCTCAACTTTGACTCCCTTATAACGGATGCCAGTAAGTCAAGCTAAAATAGTTTTTTAAAAGAATTCCTTAATGATGGTACACAGCACCTTTCTTATTAGGAGCATACCCACAGTTTTTCTGAAGCAAAAGGTATAAATATGGCCAGAAAAATTGCAGAAGCAGATGTAAGTGGTGGGGCATAACAAAGAATGCCGTAGTCCAGTACATATGTATTAAAAATGGAAATTAAAGCAAAGATAGGTATCATAACAGAAGTATATAAAACTGAACAGATTATACGCTAATCTTCAAACTGAATTGGATAACATCTGGTCATTATTTACTTTATGACAAGGAAAAAAAGCTAACACATACATCTAAAATGTTTGCTGTCAAGTTTTTTTAGTAATTAAATATAAGTAAAACTTATACTCCCTAGTCCTTTGGAAGTTCAGTCAATTTTTTCCATGATTGCAAGCCAACCTAGTAAAATTTTAAGCAGTTCAAGATATTCTTTAAAGGATTATCATTTTCGATGATGACATCCAAGAAAACATCATTTAAGCTATAATTTAAATTAGAGAAACACAAACCCACGAGCAACAACTGAGATGCACCTAAGAGTTAATAAATTATTTAGTAGAATAACATAAAGGAAGGAGGAACAAAGTCATGTTAAGACAAAAAATTAGCCACTAGCAGCAACACAAAATCAAAAATAAACATATTAAACATATGACTTGAACAAAACCTCACCTGCTATCAGGCCATTGTATAGTCCAACAATTTTCACCTAAAAGAAACAAGCATTTGCCAGCTATTTCAAGCAAATTTTGACATTAATAGAAGTATAACATAAATCAGCACTAGATTTCTAACCTTCTTTTATCGTTTTAGAAGACCTCTAGTGAACATTTCATCAAGAAACTTCTCCACCTTGTCATCCTCACTTTTTTCCAAAAGAGCTCCAATAATTGTTTCAAAAGTTAAAAAATCAGGGAGGCATCCATTCTCTTCCATTTTATAAAGCAAGGCCTTTGCCTCATCAAACAAGCCCTCATTACAAAGTCCATTGGTCATTGCAGTATATGCTTGGACATCTAAAGGATGGGCTTTGAGCAAGAGATGCTGAAAAATCTGTCGTGCATTATTTAATCTACCACCTTTGCACAAACCATCAATAAGTATGGTATATGTGTATGCATCAGGCCGAATTTTTTGGTCAGCAATTTGGTTAAATAATGTAATTGCCTCATCAAGATGCTGGCTTTTGCACAGTCCATCTAACAAGATATTATAAGTAATTATATTTGGGGTAAGACCTCTTTCATGCATCTCATAAATAAGATCTTGCACATCTGAGATTCTTCCAGATTTGCACAAGCCATTAATAAGAGAACTATAAGTGACAGTATTAGGAACTAAATTTTTGCAACGCATTTCTTTCAAGAGATCCAGGGCTTTATTCACCATTTTGATTTTACAGTATCCATTAATCAAGATATTATAACTGATAATATCAGGTGACAAACCACATTTGACCATCCTATTGAATATTTCTCTCAACTCATCAACATTATTCCTCAAACAATGACCATTCATTAAAGAATTGTAGGTAACAACATCAGGTTTCTCACCATACTTCATCATCATCGCAAGGATTGCTTGGGCTTTGGTGAGAATTCCTTCTTTACAAAATGAATCAACTAGTGTATTAAAGGTATAAACATCAGGGTTGATGTCTTCTAATATCATTTCATTTAACAATCCTGTGGCTTCTTGCCATTGATCCATGCTACAGAAACCATATATTAGAGAGTTGTAGGTGAAAATATCAGGAGATCTTCCTTGGTCAATCATTTCAGAACACAAATCAAATGCCTCAGTCACAAGTCCTTCTTTACAAAGGCCATCAATGACTGTGTTGTACATTACTAAATTAGGCTTAATTAACTGTCTCTCCATTTTCTGGAGCAATTTAATGGCAGCACCTGTTTTTCCAGTTTTACATAGCCCATTGATCAAAGTGCCATAACTAACTTCATCTAACTGAAACCCTTCTGCTATTAGATCATCATAAAAGTCAAGTGCTTCCCCAACCTTATTATTAATGCAGAGTCCTTTCATTAGTGTAGTCAAAGTTATCGTATCTGGCGGACAGCCCATCTTGAGAATCTTCCCCAATGTAGAGAAAGCAAAGCCCATTTGACCCACGTTGCAGTAACAGTTTATCAAAATGCTCAGAGTAACTGAAGATGGCGTGAATCCCTTGGATTCCGCTAGTGCGAAAAGTGAGATCGCAGTAGGATAACGTTTCATCTTTGCAATCGATCCTAAAATCTTAGTAATTTCGACTATGGAGGGCGGGGGACGCATATGAAGCAAGCGATTGAACGAAGAGACAGCATCATGGATGGTTTGAGGATTTGGGAAATGGGAATGGAACTTGAGATTGAGGGGAGAAATAAGGAAGGCGTGTGGAAAAGATGGAAGAAAGAGAGGAAATCTGGGGAAGGCATACCTTGTAGCTCTACACAAGAACATCTTCGATTTAGAAATTCAGATCCTTCAACAAAGGCTTCTGCTTTGAGAAGATGGCAGTGTTGTCGACCAGAGTAGGGGACACATAGCCCTTCTTAACATGTCGAAATACTTGTGTTTATCCGTCTTGCTTTTAACCTAGTTGAAAATAGCCATATTAACATTACAAACACGATTTCATTTGTTCTAGATATTTAGTAACAAATTTTTTTTAGATATGGTAGAAAATTTATGTATAGCTTTTATATTTTATTATTAAATTTTTAATAATAATTATGATTATGACAAGTAAATTTGTTTACAACACATGATTGAGTTTTTATAAAAGAAGATTAAGTATTTAGATAAATTTTTTTAATAAAATTATAAAACATAAGACTTTTCAAATATTAAAAAACTTATCTTTTTCTAATAATAGAAAAGAAAAAGAAACTTATCGTTATAGTTATAATACTATAATATAAAAAATAAGTGTATGTACTTTATCTATTTGAAATTTTTAACTAGAATATTAAGAAAACTAGGAAGACACAAATTATAAAAATATTTCATTTTAAAATGGAAATTGTAATAGAAATGGAATTGCTAAAATAAATTATGATTATTTATTATATAGACAATTTTGTAAAGTAAAAAATACTTCTAATTTTTTTGTAGTAAAAAGTGGTGTTTTAAAAGATTTCAATTTTATTTTTCATGAAATTAGTCAAAGTTATCAAAAATATTTTTTTTATATTACCAAATCTTAAGAGATATTACGTTACTTTTTTACTCTTTAAAATAATAGTAGAATTTTGTAAAATGTTCATTAATATTAAATTCAAATAAAATTAATGTGATAAATAGAATAATAGTTTAGTTTTCGCTTTTGTTGGTATATTATAGTTCTTTACATTTAAGATTCATTTTTAAAATGCTTAATTTTTTTAATTAGATGTGTAAATGATTATATCTTTATTTTCAACGTGATCGGTGATTTACATAAAATACTAATATGTATGTGTATATATATATTGCTTTGCTAAAAGCATATCTTTAAAAATAAATCACTTTAAACTAACCTCATCACTTCAAGATATGTAATTTAATAATATTGACAAATGTGACCTTTCGAGTATTGTTGCTTTTAAATAAGCTTATCGTCATTTGCAAAGTCATGTACTAATACAAAAACAACTGACAAGAAGGGAAAAAGGAAAAAAAAAACGCACATGCTCTTTTCAAGGTTTTTTAATTGATTTTCATTGATCATAATATATATCAATATAAAGCATTCAAACACAAAACATTAAATTGCTTGCTTCATTCTACATCAAGGAAATAAAAGATTGGAAACAATGTTTATGGAACAAAATTTTAGTGATGCACCATAAATGGCATTTAGATTAGTAGCTCAACATGCTTTTTTCACCTCAATCTTCTTTTGTATAATATGTGTTCTCTTCAAATATTGGAATGTTCTCTTCCTATGAACAATGTACAAAGTAATAACTTCTAAGTTAAGCTATGTGATTTTGGAAAATTACCTAAAACATCTCTTTTCTTGCCTTTTTAATTACAGATGTGGGTGTCAATTATTTTTTTTATATCATTCCTTGGATGGAATACCTAGTCTTGTGTCACACCTACACTTTGCATACACTATAACTTACCATATGGAAGGATCTTGTGCTACTAACAGAAAACCCTATTGACAAGATCTTAAGTTTTACAAAGCAAAATACAAGACCCTATCGACAAGGTTTTTAAGTCCATAGTATAGAGTCCAAGATCTTGTTAAAAGGATCCTAGACCTAGGAGATTTGTACTGACCTATCTAGAGAGTTTCTAACACTAACCCAAGTATGTTCTATCATCTTTTCATGTAAAGATAATAATCAAAATTTACTTTTATGTAACGTTAAACACTTCTGTTAAATGTAATCGTTAGGTCCTACGGAAAGTTTCTCATGTACTATATTCATATAGATCAAAAGAGAGATTAACACTACAATGTTACATCCTTACTGGAGTCAGACTTTACATTCGACACTTGTTCAAAGGATTCATAAGACCAATTACAAATTAGTATGTAACCTATTAGTCGGTTTGTTCATTCTCTATTTGTTTGGCTCCATTTGTAGCATAGTTAATACCTGTAAAATGGTCAGTTTATAATGAGATAAAATCCCAATAGCTAACAATGTACTTAAGAAACACACATATAGATAGCACGGATACTATCTGATAATTGCTAATTTTCATATACTTTATTCCCTTTAATTTTTGCATTTTAATAATTAAATATGGCTTATTGCATTTTATTAGATGATAATTGAATTGAATGGCCATTTTCTACACTTTAAGAATTAAATTGCAAAATGATTGATTTTAATGCATATATTTCTTTAAATTATTTTGTGAATTTTTCTATTTTGTTCCTACTCTTTGTGCATATTTTTATTGGTAAATGGAACTCAGATGGAATTTAATTGGAAGCATTTTGCATATTTCTTGATTTTGGTTCATGGTTGATGGAAAAAGAATGGCAACTCTCATAAGCAGATAAAGACGTGGAATAACTTGAGCTCAAGAAGGAAACCACAACTACATGAAGAGTGAAGAAATAACCACGAGCTGCAGCAGAAACATGAGTAAAACACGAAGCATGAGCTGGACATGTGAGACAACGTGAAGAAAACTCATGGCAAGGAAAGAATGCAAGAGAAGCTGTGGGTTCTGGTTGAGAAAGAGGCTACGGTTTTGAAGAAGTAATGAAGGCAGAAAATGAAGAGGGACTTGAGAAAATTTGGGCAAAGAAGGAGAAGAAAACACACAGAAGCAGCTCATGTGGGAAGAGATGTGGCTGGATAGAGGAAGCAACGTGAAACCAACGTGGAAAATGCAGAAGAACAACACGAGACCAATAGTGTGGAGCTGATGTAAATTCTGATGCTTTGAAAAGAAGAAGCTCAAGCTTGAGCAAGGAAGAAGCAGAAGTTGAACATTGCTCAAAATAGAGGAGAAGGAAGCAACGAGTTGTCTACAACGCACGAAATGCTACACAAAAGAAGCTTGCATGGAGAATAGCTTAAGGCTGGACAGCAACATGAATAAGGTGAGCTGAACATGGAATGAAGCAGCAACACGAACTAATGAAGGGTAGATGTATGAAGCAGAAGACACTTGATCATCAAGTTGCATGTGGTGAAGGAGAAGGAAGAAAAGAGCTACGGGATGCATGTTGGAATGGAAAGAAAAGGAGCAGATTCGAATTGCATAAGCTAAAGCTACGTGGAAAAGGAATTCACGTGCATGTGATAAAAGGAATAAAATAAAGTTTACATGGGAAAGAATGGGGCCCACACTCACATAAACAAAGAAGGAAAAAATGCTTCGGGTAATGGACAATGGCTGAGCAAGTGTTTCTCACAAGGGAATTAAAAAAATAACTTCGGGCAGAGGCAAATTGACCCCGTCATTCCATTATCATGTGATTCATTCATTTTTTGAACGTCATTCATTCATTCACACGCCATATTCCATTCCTTCGTCCAGAACTCATCCTCTTCGCCGTAGCATACCACGCCATTCCATTCTCCACCTCCATCCACTTCCATGAAGCTCTAATCTCCATCTTGAGGCTAGCTAGGAGGAAGATCCTTGGTGGAAGCTTGAATCCATGGATGAACTTAGAATTTGGGCTAAGGATTTCTTAATTTTCCTACACCTTTTCTCTTTCTTGTATTTGATTGGTTAAGTAGTATTGGATTGAGAATTTATGTAATTGATTAGTAGCTGGTTAGGTACTAATTAAAAAAAGTAATTGTTATTTTAATTGATTAATTTCAGTTCTGAATTGTTTATTTTCCTCCATTTTCTAAGTGTACAATCAAGGTGTTTGATGAAATGCTTGTGAAAATTAATGTGTCTAATTGTCTATTTGTGGATTCCTTGGTGTTTAGTTGGTTAATTAAATATCTTTGGATGATGATTCAGAGGCTAATTAATCAGTTAATCAATCAATTTGAGTGTTCAAAGATCTTAATCACAAGAATTAATAATTTAATAGGAGTTGAGGATTCAATTCAACATTAGATTATTAGTCTCTTGAATCTTAAATGGTAATTCAAGATCATTTGCCAATGAACACAAGTAAGGATTCTTATACCAGAATTAATCATAATTGAATTAGGATAAGGATAGTAGATATCAAGTGGCGAATCCTAAACTAGTCATAAGCCCATTATCAACCATAATTCATCCAATTAGGTAGAAATTAGGAATTTTAATTCAATTAGATTTTACTTAGTTTAATTCAATCAAAAACCCCTTAAATTAGATAGTTTTTAGGATCTTTTAACATTTAGAAAACTCAATTAGGCATTAAATTCCATTTCCAAGGGAGAAAACCTAGGTTGTACCACTAACTGCATATTTTATTAACCTAGTTTTATTTTGAGGGTTGCACGACAAGCCCGTTACTATCCGGGATACATTTGATGCATACTTCAGTGTCAAAGCATGTAATATCTAAGTAGCAGCATATTTTCATTTGTTAGGCTACCGTGCTTCGGTTATTGGCCAATAACAATAATCTAATACTCATAAAGAGTCATTTTAATAGATATACACGCAACCAAACATAGCATAGTGACTTCAGGAATTCATCCAGTGCATTAACATAAATAGCAAAATGAGTACAATGTTAACTACCTATTTTGTCACTGTCGTTTTGTCACATTATTCCTTAGTTCTTGTTGTCCCAATTGCCTTCTTAATTTTCAATTATGCATTACCTTAATTAAGGACGAGTCATGGTTAATATTTACATTGTAATTAAAGTACTAATCCCCCTGTACAAAATTCCTAAACCCCTTTCATTAGTTGACAATTGGAATTCGTAATTGTAAACAATCACATCTTTGTTTTCTTTTCCTTCTCATTAATTAGTTACTATCTAAGTTATTCATGTGTGGTCTAGTGCTTTGAAGTTAAGTCCTTAGTCTTTATTTTCAAGCTTGATTCTCTAATTTATCATTCAAATTCACACTACAATAGTGAAAAACGAAAACTACCATAGTCTTAATTTAATTACATTTTCGGACCTATTTTGTGAAATTTCTTTCCTCCACTAAATGAACTCCAAAAATCATAAAAATTGGTAGAGTGACCCCTTATTATGCTAATTGTAAGCCACAGAAACAGTTTTCAAGAATTCCCAAGGATAACCTTTGAACTCCTACTGTTTTGGTCACTACCTCAGTTGAGCTTGTTGTACACTGCCCTTGCTGTTTCTGGCTTTGTTATCCTACCAAATGAGCCCAGAAAATTCTAAGACTTTGCAGACCTAAAGTTATACATCTTAGCTACCTTCCTACCAAATTTCATGCACTAATTCCTTCATTTACCCATTTAACAAAATTCTTTATGAAATCAGGCCCAAGCTGCCCCATCCAGAAGCTAAATTGAATTAGTGGGTTGTTTCTTTGATCTGCCTTGTTCCAAAAATTCTGTAATTTTCCAGATTTCAAGTATAAGGAACGAACAACATGTTATACAAATTTTGGCTTCAAAATCCTTTTCTAACTAATTCTACAAAGGCAAAATATCCCGGTTCAGAACAAGGAAGCAACTTAGAACTTACCTTTTATGGAGTTCTTATACTTTGGTTTATCTCTTCATCTTTCCTCTTCTATGGCTGTCCGAGTTTTCTTCTCCCTTCTTACCACTACTTCTCTCAGCCAAAAGTGAAGCTAAGGTCAATGCCATCACATGCTCCCTAAATCGAGACAATTAAATGGAAGTGGACATAGTTTATCAATTTTTATTTTTTCACCAGTTAGTGGCATTGCAGGTGTCATCCTCTTTATATCCTTCCCACATTACATCTTTAATTACATTATATAATTTCCTACAGCTGGAAGGTTTGAGCCACAACTAACACCATTTGAATATATATATATATAGATGTGTGTGTGTAGGTGGGTGAATAGTGCAAGCATGAGGTGTCTTATTTGTGCTTTTCTTCTTTTCCATTCTTGTTCGATGCAAGCTAGGTGGCAGCACATATATATACTCTTCCATCCCATTTAAGCATGAGGTGTAGCTGACCTTTAATTCCCACGGCTAGAAAGGTGAAAACAATGGCTGAATGTTATTTACCTACACATGTATATAACTTGGGTGCTGGAAGCATGAAGTGTCTCATTTTTGTGCTGGATTTTTATTCTTTCCCATTCTTATTTGGTGCAGCTAGGTGGCAGCATTCTACATCTATATTTTACTCCCCTCTAATGCATATATTGCATACGGTACCTAACCCCATGTGAGCAAGATTAGAGTATAATTAATGGACACATATACATATAGTGTAAGCATAAGGTGTAAGGGTTTTTTATTTTTAATTATTCTCCTCCACTTACTTCTCCACTAAGTAGGATAGGTGTCCCCATTTTAGATCATATAAGCTATTCCTTTACATGCGCTTTCCTTGCTAATTCCCACGGCCAAAGGTAACACCAAATGCCACACTTATATATGCTACAGTGTAAACATAATAGTTAAGTGCATGGGGTTTATTTATTTAGGAATTTCATTGGTTCTCCCCGATTGCTTGCTAGGTGTCTCTACTTTAGGTTATATAACTAATTAGTCCATGCAATCTATGCCAATTCCCACAACTAAACATAATTCCAAGTAACGAAGTGAATGCTTATACTCTTGTGTGGTGATGGTGTTAAATAGGTGTAATTAAAATGATTAAAATCCCTTCCTTCCATTCTCCACTTTGTGCTAAATAATGTGGCAACCTATTGGTGGTTCTTTCCCATCTAATACCATATGTAAAACTATAACTTTTCTACGGCTAATAAGATGTGCCCATTTACTAAGTACTACATATATACATGGTACGAGTGTGAGGTGCAAGTGTTCTATTCACCTTGATCCTCCTCCTTCCATGCTATTTGACTGAGTTAGCTCTTTAATTAACGTGGGTTATATTAACAGTTACGAAAAGTTCAAAATGTGACACCTTGGCAATTGAAAATCCAACTTGATCTAATAGCTTAATAGTCAAGCTTGACAAGAAATGTAGTTGGACACTATTTAAGTACACCAAGAAGAGAACAATCTATTTTGGAGATGTTTATGATTCTTCTTAATTAATTTGGACACTAAGCTCATCTAAAGATACATGATATTAACAAACTTTATAGTCATCAAATAATGATTAAGCTCATCTAAAGATACACAATATTAACAAACTTCATAGTCATCAAATAATGATTTTGGGATATTGGATCAACTAAAAGGATACATATAAAATGAGAGTATACAAAAACATATAATCTCCATAAAAGTCTATAATAACCATATTTGATCATTGCTTATCTTGTTATTTTCTTTTATTACAAGGATTGCTCACTAAAAAATCATCTTTAACTATAATTTCTCACTTCTCTAGTTTATTTATAAAAATATAAGACTATTAATTTTCATGTTAAATCTTAATCTCATAACAAGCATTATTTTAAGTATATGATAAGTTTTAGAAGAAACTTATAATTTAATATTGTGCTTAATAAACAATTTTTTTTAAGATCCTAAAGCAAGCACTAAACAAAGAATTCAAATTTGACATATAAAAGTCATAATAGCTTGAACTTTTCAAGTTGTTATACTATAAAAATGTTTGTTAAAATATTCATTACTACGTCCATGAAAAATGATACATTGAAATAGATACTTGTATATATAGTCAACCCATTATGTACTAGAACATCTTTGACACAAAATATACCTGCATTTGTTAGTTATTGATGCAAGTTCAAAATAAATATTTGTGTAATTTCAATTTGATTTATTTACTTTATTTATTTTTTTCAACAAACTACTAGTAATTATTTGATAAAGGAGTTTTTCTAACTTATCATTCTCACTATTTTAAAAGAAAATCTCAAACAATTATTTCAAAAGTTACAAAATAACCAAAGTGGACATTCTCTTCCATCTTATCACCATAACAACATTGAACAAGCTTTTTGAGGGTTGTGTCAAGCAATTTCAAATAAACTAAGAAATAAAATTTACAATATAGGATGCAACCTAGATTGTTTCCCTTAGAAATGGATTTCACTATTCAAAAAAGCCTTTTAAGTATGAAAAAAACCTAAAAATTATCTAATTTAAGGGGGTTTTAATTGAAATTAACTAATAAAATCTAAATTGAATTAAAATTTCAAACTACTATCTAAAATATATGAATTAAGAAGCAAATAATAAACATGTGACTAACTTTGGATTCATCCCTTAATATTCACTATCCTTATCCTAATTTAATTATTAATGATTCTGGTCTAAGAGTTCCTACATATGTTCATGGTAATTTATCTTAAATTACCACGCAAAATTCAAGACACTAATAATTCAATGTTGATTAAGATATCAACTCCACATTAATCATTAATTCTTGTTATTAAGATCATTGAATATTTAAATTGATTGATTAATCAATCAAATTAGTCTCTGAGCTTTCATCCTAGAGGGTTCAATTAACTAATTAAACTTTAAGGAGACCTCAAATTAAACATTTAAGTACACGATTCCTAACATATATTTCATTAACCACCTTGATTGTATATACAGAAATTTAGAGATAAATAAAAATTTTAACACTTAAATTGATCCATTAATTATCAAAATTCTCTTTTATTTGATGTCTAACCAACCACCAATTATAAATATTGTAATTTTGAATCCAATACAATCTTAACCAAGGTAGTTTATGAACAAGAAGATGTGTTATAAAGAGAGGAAAAGAGTGTAGAAATCTTAGCTAAATTATTTGATAATCTCCATGCATTCAAGCTTTAATCAAGTCTTCATCCAAGCTAGCCACCAAATGAAAATTAAGCTCTTATTGGAATGAAAAATGATGAAGGAAAAATGAAGGAGTGAGCTACAATCCTTGGCCTTAAAAGAAGAATGGAGGAGAAAAATTGATGATGATCCTTCTACTCAAGCCTCCCCCAATCTTCATGTGTTCTGCCCTCTACTTTAAAACCCATGCTTCCCACATGTTTCTTCTACGTGAATTCATTAATTAGCCAGTTGTGCATGCTTAAGTGTATAATCTACTCTATCCAAGCCCTAAAACTTGAGAGTTTCACTACAAAAACATAGACTTTTAGTAACGACTTTTAGCGACGACTTAAAAAAGTGGTCGCTAAAAAATGTTTTTAGCAACGACCTTATTAAGTTGTCGCTAAAAGTGGTCGCTAAAAACTATTTTTAACTCTAAAAATATTTTTAGCGGCGAGCTCAAAAAATAGTCACTAAAACTATTTAGTAGCAACAAAAACCTCGCCGCTAAAAGGTTTTTGCAACGACATAGATATAGTCGTCGCAAAAAATATATTTTAAAACACAACTTTTAGCGACTACTAGCTTGAGTCGTCACTAAAGCATAACTTTTAGCGACGACAATTTTTAGTCGTCACTAAAGCATAACATTTAGTGACGACTAACCTTAATCGTTGCTAAAGCATAACATTTAGCGACGATATACGTGATCGTCACTAAAAGTCCAAATGCCAAATTTTTAGCGACTACTAGCTTGAGTCGTCACTAAAGTATAATTTTTAGCGACGATAATTTTTAGTCGTCGCTAAAGCATAACTTTTAGTGACAACTAACTTTAGTCGTCACTAAATCATAACATTTAGTGACGAGAAACTTTAGTCGTCGCTAAAACATAACATTTAGCGACGACCTACGTTATCGTCACTAAAAGTCCAAATGTCAAATTTTTTACGTATTAAAAATATTATTGGCAAAACTTTTAGTGACCACTAGCTTTAGTCGTCACTAAAACATAACTTTTAGCGACGACGCATGTGATCGTCACTAAAAGTCTAAATGTCAAATTTTTGCGAATTAAAACTATTACTAACAAACTTTTAGCGACTACTAACTTTAGTCGTCGCTAAAACACAAAAGTTTTGGCGCCAAATTTTGGTCAAATAAAAATATTTTGCGCCAAATCTTTTAGTGACGACATTTTGTATTCGTCACTAATTAGTTACTTTTAGCGGCGACTAAAATAGTCGTCGCTAAAAGTTTTGATGCAAAATTTTTTACGTATTAAAAATTTTTGCTTGAAATATTTCTGTAATTTATACGTATCAATTAATATATGCAAATATACAGGACAAAAAATAAATTAGAGTATTTTTAAGTTAAAAAAATAAATTAGGGTATTAATTAAAAAAATAAAACTAAAATTTTTATTAAGTTTAAAAAACCTAGTAGATTTAATATATTTTAGAAGTTAAAATTTTAATTTTTGAAATTCATGAAATTAATATGCGTAACATTTCATATGTTGAAGAATCCATATATTTAAATTTTGAATTTTCATTTCTATAATTCATTTTATTAATGGGTCCTTTTCAACTTTTGAAGCAACGTAAACAACAAAGAGGTAGAAGGAAAGAAAAAAATGAAAGAGAAAAAAAAAAGAATAGATAAAAGATTGAACTTCGCCTTAATCTCTTATCATTGCAACATTAATTTTAGTTGGATAACTCTTTTAAATTCCTATTTTATCTTCTTCTTCATCCATTAATGTCTTCTTCTTCTTTATGTTCCAAGGCTTTAAACTTGATACTTTATAATTTCAGCAAAAATATAATGATTTCTATGGATTTTTTGGTGAAGGGGTAGCCATGGATGTGAATTTAGAATTTCACTCTTGATACTTTAAACTTGATACTTTATAAAGATGAGCCCCAATTAATGTAATAACCCCTAGTGTAATGATTTAGCATGTATTTCTTATTGAGACGGCAACATATACAAATTCTAGAGAGATAAGTTGGAGGATGACTTATATTTAGGATTAAGAACTTCAAATGTTTTAGTTAAAACAAAAATATAATAGGTAAATCATAGAAAAAGATACATTAGGCTATCAAAGAATAAAAATTCTAAATTCTTAATTAATTTTTGAGTTTAATTATATATTTCTTAATATTTACCCTCTTTATTATTAATCAAGTACTTAAATTCAAAACTTAAATAAAATAAAACTTAAGTAAATTATAAAAACATTATATAATTATAAACTTAAGTAAAAAACAAGAATCACAAAATTAAAGGCCTAAACAAAATTTTTTGAAAAAAATAAGTGACTGAATCGCCTACGGCATTCGCCACGCGTAGATCTCGAAAAAATACCCAAAATCAAAAAAAAGATCACCTCAAACAGAGTACGGTACACAAAGTTATGACATTTTAAAGTTTTACCCTCCAATATTATATTTTCTTCATAATTTATATTCTAAACCTAACCTATATTTTTTATTTTTTATCACTCAAACTGTTTTTTTCATTTATATATCAATTATCAATTATTAAATTATCAATATATTTAGAATAATATATTATCAATACACATAAACCTCTATTAACACAGTAACAGTAAAACCTAGGGTCATCATCAGCTTTCATTCCCCGCCTCTGTGTTTTCCCTGTCGTTCTCCTTTCCCCCTTTCCCATTTTCAAACCTTCTTCGCATCTGCTGGCAAGGGCTATCGCAAATCTTCGTTCCAATATATCCTTCTGGTCGATTTCATTGTGAGTGAAGCTATTCCAACAAAAATCGTTTCGCGCATGAAGAACAAAGTATCCTTAGGAGCTGAGTTCGCTATGGAAGAGGAGAACACAAAAATTGAAGAGGAAGGAAGCTATATACGTGGTAATCTGGTCTATTGTTTGCTCCTTCTTTGGTCCATTATTTGCTCCTTCTCTAGTAAATTATTTGGTCCTTCTCTGGTCCATTATTTGCTACTTCTCTGGTCCATTATTTGTTCCTGCTCTAGTCCATTATTTGCTTCTGCTGTGGTCCATTATTTGCTCCTTCTCTAGTCTATTGTTTGCCCCTTCTCTGGTTCATTGTCTGCTCTTTCTTTGTGCAATTGATTTTGTGTTGAGTGTTGTGGCTGTGGCTGTGGCTAGCAGAATTGAATAATGCCCCCATTTTGAATTGAAGTTACTTTTTTTTTTTCCAGAATTTCTTCTGTTTTGTATTGGTTTCTTCTTCTTTGATGGCTACTTCTAGCCTCTGTCAACTTATTAAATTTCTTATTTCTGATATATTTTAATTTCATTTCATACAACACAGATTCTCAAGTGTTAACTCCTCAAACAATATCAACTGTGGCTCCTTGAATTGTAGCTGCCATAGCATAAAGGTATTATTTTCCTTTTTAATGAACTATCAAGCTGGGAATTGTGATGTTTTGCTATGACATTGTCATCAATTCTGTTGTTGTCTTGATAGTTTGCTGTGATACTGATGAAATGATTTTAAATTCTGATGTGAAGTTCTGATGTGAAATTCTAATTTGAGGAAGGGTGGGTGGAATGGGTGGGTGGAATGGTTCTGTTAAGTGCTAAAATTTTAGTGTCTAAATAAGCTTTGGTCCTGTGTGTGTACCTACATAAATTCTGATATGTGGCTAAGTCTTTTGTGGGTGTAATGGGTGGGTGGAATAGTTCTATTAAGTGCTGAAATTTTGGTGTCTAAATAAGCTTTGGTCCTGTGTGTGTACCTACATAAATTCTTATATGTGGCTAAGTCTTTTGTGGGTGCAATGGGTGGGTGGAATAGTTATGTTAAGTGCTGAAATTTTGGTGTCTAAATAAGCTTTGGTCCTGTGTGTGTACCTACATAAATTTTGATATGTGGCTAAGTCTTTTGTGGGTGCAATGGGTGGGTGGAATGGTTCTGTTAAGTGCTGAAATTTTGGTGTCTAAATAAGCTTTGGTCCTGTGTGTGTACCTACATAAATTCTGATATGTGGCTAAGTCTTTTGTGGGTGCAATGGTTATTTTTAAGTGTTGTAAATTTGGTGCCTATGCTCTGATATATGCCCATAAGTTCTGTAGGTTTAGTGTTTATAAGTGCTGTAGATTTGGTGAGTGCTATAAATTTAGTGCCTTTAAGTTCTAAAATGTGCCTTTAAGTTCTGATATGTGCTTTAGAGATTTGGTCTAATTCTGTTGCCTTGATAGTTTATTGTGATACTGCTGAACTCTGGTGTTAATTTTGATATATGCCTAAGCGCTGATATATGCCTTTAGAGATTTGGTCCAATTCTGTTAGCTTGATAATTAACTCTGATATTGCTGAGGACTGGTGTTACTTCTGATATGTGCCTAAGCTTTGATATATGCCTTTAAGTTTTGATACGTGGTTTAGAGATTTGGTCCAATTTTGTTACCTTAGTACTACTAAGGACTGTTGTTATTTTTTTTCGTTTAAGGATAAAGTATGGTGCTTACGACTTTTAAGTCCTGTAAAGTACTATAAACTTAGTGTTCAAATTATATTTTGTCCTATCTCCATACCTATGTGTGTCATACCATCATACCTTGTTGAGAAGATTTTGCCCAACCTTGAGTTTTTTCAAAGCTTCTTAATCCTATTGACAAGGGAATATCCTATCGATAAGGTCTTCAAGTTCCCTTTGCTAAATTTGAGATCCTGTCGACAAGGTCTTATCTAGTCAACAAGGTCTTCATTTTTCCTTCGCTAAATTTGAGATCCTGTCGACAAGGTCTTATCTAGTCAATAAGATCTTCAATTTTCCTTTGCTAAATTTGAGATCCTGTCGACAAGGTCTTATCTAGTCGACAAGATCTGTTACCCTATCAACAATATTGTTTGCCTTGTTAACAGTATCTTATTACTACCTCTAGAAAAAGGGTGACTTATTCTTCATATTCATTCTAGCCTTTCCATTGCAATCATTTTTTAGCCTTGGTTTCACAACCTTTCCATAGGTGATATATTCACAACCTTTTCATTATAAATATATCATGTACAACCCTTCATGAGCAACATATTATATCAAGGAAAGTGTGACATAATGAATCCCTCATTATGTTTTGTATTAGAACAAAGTTTGGTTTTAGATCAGATCTAAAATTTGGAGATCTGAATCAAAACATAAGTATATAATTCTTTACATGTAAAAAGATTTGCCTTGTCCACAGTTTAACTTCTAATGATGTTGATTAAAATGTAGGAAGTAACAGAGATGGATAAAAGTTAGATAAAGATCAATAATAGAGCTAATCCAACATATAGACGAGGAGTTGATGAGTTTTTACAATGGGCCTTTAATCAGCCAAGGGTGATAGATATGATTCGATGCCCATGCAAGGGGTGTAAGAATACAGAATGGAAGAGTCGCATTGACGTAAGAACAGATCTATTAAGGAAAGGCTTCAGCCCAAGTTATGAAGTGTGGGACTCTCATGGAGAAGTTCGTCTTGGTGCTTATAGTTCATTGCATCAAAATAATAGTGGTGAGGTAGCTGATGATATAGTTGATGAAACTGATGAAGAAGATGATATTATTGGGATGCTTCATGATGCATACGATCACACAGATTCAAATGAAGGGAACCGTGAGTCAGAGAACCATGAGCCACCCAATGGGCAGGCAAAACAATTCTTTAACTTGTTGCAAGCTGCTCAAGCTGACCTCTATCCAGGTTGTGACAAAGTTTCGAAACTCTCTTTTATAGTTAGGCTGCTCCACCTTAAGTGCCTTAACCATTGGAGCAACAAATCCATGGATTCATTGTTAAGTTTATTTAAAGATGTTCTTCCAGAGGGGGCATTAATACCTAACTCCTACTACGACGCAAAAAAAAGTTATTCAAGAGTTAGGAATGGATTACACCAAGATTGACGCATGTGAGAACGACTGCATCTTATATTGGCAAGAGCACGCCAATGCTCAGTCATGTCCTAAGTGCAATATGCCTCGATGGAGGTCAAACAATCATAAAGGAAAGAAAATTTCTCATAAAGTGTTACGATATTTCCCTATAAAGCCTAGGCTACAAAGGCTATACATGTCTCACCATACAGCTAAGGAGATGAGGTGGCATAATGAAGAACGCATTGATGATGGTGTTTTGCGGCATCCAGCTGACTCTGTTGCATGGAAATCGTTTAACCAGCAACATCCAGAATTTTGTAGTGATCCAAGAAATGTTCGGTTGGGCCTAGCAAGTGACGGGTTTCAACCTTGGGGAAATATGAGTACTAATCATAGTATTTGGCCAGTTGTATTAGTTCCATATAATTTGCCACCATGGCAATGCATGAAGCACCCATATTTTATGATGACTTTTTTAATTCCAGGCCCCAGAAGTCCAGGTGATGACATAGATGTGTACCTCCAACCAATGATTAAGGAGTTACTTGAATTATAGGAGCAAGGAGTAGAGACATATGATGCCCATACGAAGTCTAATTTCAAGTTACGTATAGCATTATTGTGGACAATTAATGACTTCCCAGCATATGGGAACCTATCAGGATGGTCTACAAAAGGAAAGCTTGCATGCCCTTGTTGCCACAAAGACACATATTCTATTTCGTTACGGAATAAGTTGTGCTACTTGGGCTATCGTCGCTTCCTACCAACCCATCATCCATGGAGGCGAAATCGAAGGGCATTTGATGGGAAAGTTGAGCATAGAATTCCACCCTCTCCTTTAACCGGTGATGAGGCACTTTGTCAATTACGAGCACTAGGTAATGTAACTCTGGGGAAAGGTCAAAAGCGAAAGCGTGGCCATGTCACTAACACATTTAATTGGAGAAAAAAAAGTATCTTTTTCCGCTTACCTTACTGGAAAACATTGTTAATTCGACACAACCTTGATGTTATGCACATTGAGAGAAATGTTTCAGATAACATCGTGTCAACTGTTATGGGATTAGCTAGAAAGACAAAAGATACAATAAAGAGTCAGTATGACTTGGTTGACATGGGAATTAGATCTGAATTACACCCGATAGAAAAAGGAAACAAAGTTCTGATTCCAGTTGCTTGCTATGCATTATCCCCACAAGAGAAGTTAAAAGTTTGTAACTTCCTAGCTACTTTGAAAGTGTCTGATGCCTTCTCTTCAAATATTTCACGATGCATTAATGTTCGTGACAGAAAAATCTATGGATTGAAGTGCCATGACCACCATGTTTTGTTACAAGATATATTCCCCATAGCATTACGTGGCTTGTTGCCCAATGAGGTATTTGAACCTATATTAGAGTTGGGTAAATTCTTTAAGAATTTATGTTCCAAGTGCCTAACAACCGAAGCTCTTGACCATCTTGAATCTCAAATTGCCAGCACATTGTGTAAATTGGAAATGGTTTTCCCACCAGCCTTCTTTGATATCATAATCCACTTGCCTATCCATTTGGCAAGAGAGGCAAAGCTCGGAGGGCCCGTACAATATAGATGGATGTACCCTATCGAGAGGTAACTTACTACACTAGATATGCCTTTTATAAATTTTATTAATACTCTATACTAAATTTTTTATTCAAATCCTCTTATGTATTTAGGTACTTGCGGACATTAAAAACATATGTTCGCAATAAGGCTCGACCAGAAGGTTCAATAGCCGAAGGGTATTTGGCAGATGAATGTCTTACTTTTTGCTCCCGTTACTTGAAAGACATTCCCACCAAGTTTAATAGGCCTACCAGAAATGATGATGGACTTATGGGAAAGGATGAAAGATCCATCTTCAATAAAAGTGGCCAAGTCCGGGGAGGTTATGAATCAAGATTTCTCTCTAGTGTAGAGTTTAATCAAGCTTGTATGTATGTACTCTACAACTGTGAAGAGGTTTGGCCATTTATAGAGTACGTTGGTGGAGCCTGGTAACTCCTTTTAAATAATTTCTTCAAGAATTTGTTGCCTTAACTATGTCATTCATTGCAGGGAGCATAAGAAGCAGATGGAAATGCATAGATCAACAATTAAAGAGTTCCCAAAATGGTTTCGTGAACAGGTTAGTTTCTGGACACCGCACTAGAATATAAGAATTATGTGATAAATTTTGGTCATGATAGAATTTATCAATGGTGATATCTCATTATAGGTTGCAAAGTTAAGCACACAGGGTGAGGCTAGTGATGACCTCATGAGTTTAGCAGCTGGCCCACTCAAAGTGGTTCATCGCTACTCAGCATTTACAATGAATGGCTTTAGATTCCACACAAAAGATCGTGCCTTAGGCCGAAGAACAGATAATAGTGGAATACTTGTGAAAGGTGATGATGAAGACGAGAATAAAGAGTACTATGGTGTATTAGAGGACATATATGAGTTGTCATATATTGGGCATAAAAAAGTGTATTTATTTAAGTGTTATTGGTGGGATGTGGCTCATCTAGGAAGAGGATACAAGGTTGATAAATTTGGAATCACTAGTGTGAATACTCGTTATTCACTTAACTCTAATGAGCCATTTGTCTTAGCATATCAAGCCGAACAAGTATTCTATTTGAATGACATAGTTGATGCAAATTGGCTCATTGTTGTCAAGACAAATCCTCGTGACCTATTCAATATGCCTGAGGTGATTGATAATGACGTCAGTGGGGACTTTGAAGGAGGGCCCATCGATGAGGCATATCAACAAGATGAGATCGAACTATATGTGATCCTTGATGATAATGTGGAAAATGACTATGTGGTCCAGTTGCAAAGGGATGCTGTTGCTCCAGAGACTCTAAGCCATTCAAGCGAACACCTACGAACACAATGCCCAAGTGCAAATAATGCAGGACATGAATTCATTGATGACAATGATGAGGATGTATCCACTGACAAAGGAGATTCAGAAGACATACTTGGCGAGGATGATGAAGTCGATACTGACACCACAGATCCTGAGTAAGAGTAACTAAGATTCTATGTTATTTAATGGTACATATAATAAATGACTAAAATATTAAATTTGTAGATAGCATCATATTTCATTGAGTATTTTTTATTTTGATAAGGTTAAAGATCTTGTTTATAAAGTGGAAGATCTTGTCAACAAGATTGAAGATCTAATCTTTAAATTCAGTGGCTGGACAATATATTGTTGACACAATTGAAGATCTTGTCGACAAGATCCTGAATTCAGTAGAGAGAAGTTGGAAACCTTGTCAACAGGATTTGTTATCTTACAACAAGGTATTCTTTAATTAAAAAACTTAGAATAACTAAGATCATAATAAGTTATAACTCATAATAAGCGATAATTATGACAATTTCTATAAGATTGTCACTAATATTATTATTATTATTATTATTATTATTATCATTGCTTCAAATTTTTAAAACTTCCCTTCTTATAATTCATTTCTTGGTTAAAAGTTTCATAATTTTACAAATTGACATGATTCAACTACCTTGTTCTCATAATAATAAATGTGGAATGATCCAGGAAATGTCAGGTGCTGGCCGTGTGAGAGGGGCTGGACGAGGCGGACGAGGCTTAGGACGTGGAAATGGACGGGGGAGGCAGAATTACACGAGTAATGTTGCATCTCCACCACGTACGAGAGGGCAACTTGAGCATGATGCACTAGAAGCTCAATATTCTCCATTGCCACTAGAGCTAGTTGGTGAGGAAGAACAAGAACAAGATGGTTCACCTCTTACTCAGCCATCACGAAACCAGAGTAGTGCAGGTAAGCAAAGGAAACAATATACGTGTTTGGTTAATTTTTCACCTTGTGTCATATATAGGTATATTTGTTTTCTTATGTATAATCATCTAATCATTTTCTTTTTTCTATATTGTTCAGCTTCTTGCAGTACTGTTAAAAAGGGTCGAGGGAAGTATAAGTGTTTAGGAGTTGACCTTAAAACAAAATTTGGCAATAAGATCTTAATTACTATGTCTACGACCACTGAACGGCCGATTGGAGATGGGGCTCGAGACTTATCTAGTTACATTGGTTGGGTGGTGCGGACTACTGTGTCCTTAAGAGATGGTGATTGGAAAGATATTGCAAATAAAGATGGGGATACCATGTGGTTGAAAGTAAAGGTAACAAGTTATATATTTTAAATGCATATCTTTAACTAATGTGCAAATACCTATGTTATGTTTGCAATTATAACTACTTATAATTTGAATTTGCTACTCTATTCTTAATGTATAGGACAAATTTGAAGTTCGCGATCCTCAACAGGAGGTGGCATTCAAGTCTTACTGCATGGACTCGATGCAACGACTCTTTAAGAATTGGAAGTCTTCATTGTCAAAAATATATAAGAACTACATGACTGACGAGGAGAGGCAAGCAGCAAAACCAAAGGATGTTAGCCTTGAAGATTGGGATTGGCTAATTCAACACTTTAAGTCCAATAAGTTTCAGGTCTTTAGTTCAAACTTTATTGCAGCTATACTATTATTAATTAAAATTATCATTAACAATACTTTGGCTTTATATGCAGGCTACAAGTAGTAGAAATAGTATAAATAGGTCAAAGCAGGTAATGTGACACCTTAAACTACTACCACTACCTAGCCTCTCACCAGGCTCGGTTCCATATGATTTCTAAAGAATCACTACTCCTCCGTGGCATTTGCATGCTATGAACCGGGGTTTCATATACTCATCTTTTGCCTCGTGGGTCCTGTGAACCCATCTCAAGCATCCTCAACTCAAACTCCATATAGACGACTCATACATAGCATAAAACAAACCATAAGCCACGGGTATAGAGCCAAAAACCAGAAAAAATTTCATTTTCTCACTTGGGCCCAAAAGTCTTATTTTGGCTCTAACTTTGGAAAATCATAACTAATTATAAAAAAATGGAAATGCAGAAAACTTTAGCTTTCTAGAAAGCTCTAAGTGTTGCTTTACAGTAAAAATCATTCCCAATCAAAATCTCAGCATTTGGACCAAGTTTGACATCGAAAATGGGAGGAAGGTCTAGCTATCACTGTTTCTGGTGCAGCTTGCTATCATGACTTTCAAAAATTCATAACTAAATCCACAAAAATACAATCTAGGCACATTATACCAATTTGAAAAGCTAAGGATGTCTACTAGAGGAGAAAAATAAGTCCAGATTAGTTCCGTAGCTTCTGTACCCTAAAAACTGATGGAACAGTGACGGGGGTCAGATAAGCTCACTGATGCTGATACAGAACTTCAGACGGTTCAATCTCTCTCTACAGACCTTCGATTTGGGTGATTCCAATTCCTATAAGTCACTGTGGTGGTCTAGTTTATGTGTATAAAATTTCACCACATTTGGAATCCATTTGGTCTAAAAATGCCACAGATTTCGTTTTCTGGTTTATATAAATAGTACATGACCAATCCATTAAATTTTCTCAAATTCAACAATTCCCCAAATATTCTCTAGACCTCTGAATATTACCAACTTTAGCTTCTCAAGAAGCTTTCTACAAACTCTAGAGGCACGCCAAATTTCATGGCAAATGGAGCTTATCCGGTCATACTTTGACGGAGCTCTCAAAACTACCAGTTTTGGCACCCCAAAAGTCCAAAATGGGTCCACATAGCCTCTTACACACTCTAGCCACTCATGGACAAGTTTAAAAGCATAAAACTAGGATATATAACAAGTCCATGTGATCCAAATCAACATACATTCTGTTTTCACTATGCTACGGCCAAATATACACTACTACATTAATGCATCAAAAGGGGTAAAACCCTCATTTCCATTACTTTGGCTAATAACATAGTTCATACAATATCATTTCATACATTTACATTAGTTACAACCCTTACAACTCAAAAATAATGGGCACATCTTCATTTGGCACCACTTTACATCATATTTACATCAAAATATCAAAACAAAGCTAGCAACTAGCTAACTAAGCATGCTCCTAGGCTCCTTGGTGTGTGCTCGGTTCTCCTTGAGCTCCACCTAGCATATTAGTTGGGAGGGGAAAGGGGTGAGATTCAGGGAATCTCAGTAGCTCATGCACTCAATCCAGCAAGCAATCAAGGCATATAACAAGTCAAAGCATGTGAATAAGCATTTAGCTATTCTCAAACTATCAACACACATTGTACATGCTATGGATTTCACAACAGTGCCAAAAATGGGCTCCAGGGACTTTTGGTCTAGCCTCACCCGAGTCTAGGGACTTTTGGATGGCCTCACCCGAGTTTAAAGACTTTTGACTTGGCCTCACTCGTTTGAGACTTTTGGCCTTGTCTCACCTATCTCAAGGGACTTTCGGCGCTACCGCACCCGAGCAATTCTCACATTTCAACACACAAGCATATTGGCATCAATGCATCAAAGCAATAACATGTGGCATATTCCATACAACAAGCATATACATAATCATACAATGACTATCATATCCAAGAATACAACAAGAAAGAGTGAAAGAGAGAGCTACCTTTGGAGCCAAAGGCAACACAAGCTTTTTCTTTCAATGTCTCCTCTCCCTCCTTAGGTTCACAAATGTTTCACTTGAGCCTAGACACACCAAAAGCATGCAATTACTCTCTTATTATTTAATTTAGAGCAACCCTTCTATCACATACAACCTAGGGTTCTCTCTCTAGAATGCCATTAACCCTTTCTCTCTCTCAAGCTCCCATGGTAGTGGAAAACCTCATTTTCAAAGAAAACTCAAGGATTCAAAAGAGTTCTCCACTTTCTCTCTTCTGACCCATGCCCAAAATCCGTCCATTTTCACAAATAAAACTGCAGAAAGAGAGGGCAAAGGGAGGGGATCAGAGTTCTAAGAAGAAATGGGAGAAGTTACCTTACCTTTCCCTTGATCTTCCTCCTTCTCTTGATCTCTCACACTCTCCACGCCTCTTTTCTCTCTTTGGGTCGAAGCTTAGGGCAGATATGAGAGAACAAATGAGTTTGGGCGTTTAATGAAGTCTAAATCTCGCTATTTACTCTCTTCCGAACTGACTCTCGCTACGGCGAAAACTAACCTTCGCTATAGCGAGCTCGTGTAATCTAGCTTCGTTATGGCGAGGTGTAACATTCGCTACGGCGAGATCGGGTCAGTTCCCTTCGCTATGGCGAGATTTACCACTCGCTATGGCAAAATCGCATTAGTTCCAGACTTCACTTTCGCTATGGCGCACGCTACAGCGGGCAACTCCCTGGTTTTTGTATGGGCTGCTTCCAGCACTCGCTATAGCTAGAATCGCCTTCGCTATTGCGAACAAGCACTCTCGCTGTAGCGAGACCATTTCTCGCTATTGCGAGAGGACTTGGCAGAAATTCGGGATTTCGAAAATTTCTAGATTTCACTTTCTTTCTTTTCCCTTTTCTTTTCTTTTTCCCGGTTGTTACAGGTAACATTACATACATGTGGTACTCGCTCATTTGCAGAGGTTGAAGAGTCTTTGGTGAGCACCTTATTGTATTTTAGGACAAATTCCTTTCTATATTCACTACTACTTTTTCTCATGCTAAAAAGCTTTGAATACTAATGTCTAAAAAATATGTAGAGGGACCCAGAAACAGGGGAGCCAGCAACAGCTGATCGAGTATGGGAGGCACAACATACTCGTCGAACAAAAGAGGGGGAGATAGTGTGGGCTGATCCACAGTCCCAGGAGATCCATGTAATGTTCTCAAATTCATTTACTTTAAACAAATTGTTTATATAATTTTTCACACTTCTAACTCATGTCCTACACTATAGTCACGCATTCACGATCTTGTTATTCAACAACAAACAATAAATGAAGAGGCACGCCTAACTGGAGATGAGATATTAGCTACCATACTGGGGGAGAGATCGGGATATGTACGTGGTAAGGGATATGGGAAGAAACCCTCAAGAAAGAGAAGCATCGGCGAATATGAAGTGGATTCTAGAGTTTCTTCTGCAATAGAACAAGTGCGTGAAGAGATGCGTAAAGAAATGGAACAAAAACTACAAGAAGAGCGAGCCCAAATGCAAGCACAGATGCAAGCTAAAATTCGTGCTCAAATGACCACCTTCATGGCCACATTCCAACAGGTATCTTTTGCACTTATCTTTTTCTTTTCAATGTTAAAAAACTTAGTGTTATGTTTCTTTTCAGCAGGGAAATGTACCTCTGATGAACAATGCTTCAAGTGGAGAAGCTCAATAATTTTGTGAGTAATTAAGAGTTTTAATGATTGATTATTCAACTAACACAAATAATACATCTTAAGTTTTTCTTTTAAACTTTTGACATTAATTTATTTATGGCATACATAGTCTTTTAAACATTATGCTTTACTGAAATTGGAATGTGGTCTCAATTTGTCACACAGGTAATTGCTTTGATGGAGAAAGTCTTGACATTTACAAAACAAAATGAAGTGTCTAGATTGAATGCTAGTGCCTCTCCCTTGAATTACAAAGATTCAAGCAATTGCCAATACTAACTTCTTGTTGTTTAGTAATATTGTAATGCTATTTTGAATAGTGGAGTGTATGAGTGAGTTTAAAAAATTATTCATACTTGTTTGATGGACCTCTGCAGTAATGTATACATCAAACTTATTAGCTCTTTCTTGGCTTATGTATTTTAAAATGTTAGATTAAGTCATTGTTCTTTTTTAGCTTATGTATTTTAAAATGTTAGATTTTGTAAAATGATGTATGTTATTAGAGATTTACAAGATTTATTTTTTACCATTTATAATATTATAAAATCTATTTTAGTAAACAGGTTTGAAGAAAATAATTAAAACAAATATTAAAAATTTGAAAAAAAAAACCTCTTTAGCGGCGACTAAAGTCGTCGCTAATAATATATCAAATATTGATAAAAGCATATATTTAGTGGCAACTAACGTCATCGCTAAAGACATATTTAGTGGCGACATAAAATATTGATGCTAAAAGAAAAATTTTAGCGGCAAAAGAATGATTCATTGCAAAAATAGACATTTAGCGTCACCAAAATATTTCACCACTAAAAGTATATATTTAGCGATGACAATACTCGCCACTAATTCCTCTAAATACCCATTAAAAGGAATTTTGGCGACTACTAATTTTGCTGCTAAAACAACATTTAGCGTCAAGATACATGTCGTCGCTAAAGATCCCCACCAAATAAAAGGGTTTTTGCGGTGAAAAGGTCGTCGCTAAATCTTTTAAACTAAAAGGTCGTCGTTAAAAGTATACATTTAGTGACCACAACTATTGGCAAAAAGTCGTCGCTAAAAGTTTTTAGTGTCAAAAGATATTTGTGCCGCTAAAACTATATATTTAGTGACGACTTTTTTCGCCTCTAAAAATATTTTTTGTCGTCGCAAAAAGTTTTTTTAGCGACAACAATTTCTTGGCCATTAAATTTCTTTAGCAACAGCTGTAATTGCGGTGACTTAGCGACGACTATATTGTCGTCACTAAATAGTTTTAGCGACGACTTTTGATGTTTTAGCGACAACTTTTGTCGCCGCAAATTCCACATATTTTTGTAGTGTTTACACCCTTTTAATTCTCACATGTTCTCTCTTGCTCGTGGCTCTTAATCACGTTCTTTTCCATTGATCTGAACCTGAGTCTCTTTCATTCTCTTGATTCACGTGTCTCTATGTGTGTTTATGCATGTGAGAGCTACACGGAATAAAACCCATGGATGTGGTTTTTGTGTGTAAGTACATGAGGTCCATGTATGTATCAAGAAGCCACATGTGCATGTGTGTTTGACCTGGTGAGAAAGAAAGCTCGTTCATGATCCCTTTATGTGCCTCCTTCATGTGCTTTGTTGTGTGTAAGTCATGCAACCTTCAAATCTCGTGAGTGATTATGAATGAATTACGTGAATAATGGTGTACATGGAGTATGTTATTGGAACTTAGCCTGGTAAGAGAGTGATTCTAGGAATGGGCCCATGTGAATGGAGTGCATGTAGTGTGTACTATGGCTTCCACATGAAATGTGAGTGCTATGCATATTGTGTGATTTTATGAGAGCTGCACCTTCCTTCTCTTCCATTCTTCAAGCCACGTGCATTTATCCTCATGATAAATCCTTTATCTCATGCCCTCCTTCTCATGTGTCTACGTCAAACCCAAGAGAGATACAAATATGAAATTGCACCTTGTATGAATTGTCTACCACATCACCACCCATTTTTCATTTTTATTTTCCAAAATTCCATTAAAAATGTGGGTAATTATTCCAAGCTTGGCATTGCACATATGAAGCTTCCTTTTTCAAATTTTTAGCCCTTAATTCAATCTTGTAGCTTTTAAATAAATTTTCCTATTTAAACTCCAATTTCCCATTAAAAATATATACAAATAAAAGAAAATATTAAGTAGAAAAAATTACAAAATTATTTAAAAGAAATTTATGCATTAAAAACTAATAATTTTGCAAATTAATTCATAAAATGTAAAAATGGCTAATAAAATCAAATATCACCTGATAAAGTCTAATAAGCCATAATTCATCATCAAAATATCCAAATTAAAGGAATATATATATATATATATATATATATATAAATGGCATTTATTACTCTCTTTACAAAGTCCATTGATCATAGTAGTATATGCTAAGACATTTAGATGATACTAGATTTTGACCATAACTTGAAAATCACTAATACAGTATTTAGTCTATCACCTTTACATAAACCATGGATTTGACTTATCATAATATACAACAAAAAGATGAGACCAAATTAATAGATAGAGCAAAAAAAAGTGATCTATTTTAAAAAAATGAAAGCTAAAGGTTAGAAGCTTTATACTACTTTTAAATCCTGAATTAAAATAGATGTGATGTGAAATCTCCTAATTTTTGAATGATATGAAATAGTATCAAAAAAGTTGTTATGACAACTTGAAATCTTGAATGACACTTATCATCTTAGATATCAATGTATCAAACATAGGCATTTTAAATATCAAAGTCAAAATACATATCAAACACCTCTTGAAATTGTTTAAACATAAATGAAATAGACTTTAATATTGAATAGTTTATCATTTTAATCAATATCACAAAAATCAATATAATCATTGAATCAAGAAATAGTTCATAATTCCATAGTCTAACTATGATTAAATGATAATGTAAAAGAATTAATGTATAACATAATATACTTCAGTATATAATTTATATAAATAGTTAAGCATTAGTCTTGAATAAAGTAAGCAAAGTAAGAAATACAAGTCAACCTCTTCTACTGGCATGTTCAAGACATGTAACCATATCTTTATGTTACCAAAGTAGTAACGAAATTATTATTATTAATTACTTTTGTATTCTATCAAATAAAACATAAGTAAGAAGAATACAAGCATTAAATGTATCATAGGAAATGAAGAATACAACAAAACTAAGTTTTATAACACTTCAAAAGGGTGCAACTTATTAAAATAGCCATTATGAACATTAATTTATTTGTTAGCATTTCATTCTTTTAACCTTTAGCAACATTCTGAAACCATTGCTAAAAACTTGCATTTTAAGAAAATAGCTATTGTACTTGATACTTATACACAATTAACTTTTGCGATCTGTATAACTATTGGCTCAATATTTATCGCTACCTCTCTTGATAATTTATAAAAGCAAGTCTATATAATCGCCAAGATAATACTTATTAGATTGCATATATAATTTGCTATGTCAATTCCTTAAATGAAGTTTAATGAACAACATCCATTAAATGATTTGAACCTTTTAAAATTAAGCTAAACCAAGTTGGGCCCGTTCAGTACTTATGGTTGAGAGGCCTCCATAACACTAGCTCCTCAAGTTTGTTGGCAAAGTGATAAGCAAGAGAGCTTAAAGTAATGTGTCTGTCTTTACTGTCATGAGATTAATTTGACAACATTGTTGCTTCACGTTCTTATAATTCATCACATTCATGTGGAATTCTTTATGGAATGTGAGAAGTTGTAAGATGTGAAGTGTTGTTATTGTTCCTTTCAAGTATTGTTTGTTATCTTTTATCCATCTGTGCTACTTCCTTATTCATTTTCCATCTGCTTGTGTGTTGCTTCTCTACTTCATCTTAGGTTGGTCTTTTTAAGTGCAATGACTGCACCTTTTTCTTAGTGATTTTAGAAGTGATATGTTGGAGGATGATCTTCGTTAATGGTAAGAGGACTATAGCTTTGCCTTAAATGTTGTTTTGTCATTGCTTTCTAGTTAGCATAAGGTTTTAAATATAGATTATGGAGCTTTTTGGTATTGTATAAGGAAGCTTAACAAAAAAAAGTGCACTTCGTATTGGATGGTCATTTTTTGTTTGTTAATAACTTCAATTAGGTGACTCTTTGCCAATTGGCCCCACAAGTTCTGTAGTATGTATTGGGTTTTGTCACGTTATATTGGTATGCGAAGGTAGAATTGTTTTTCCTTTTGTTTTGCCATTTTTTCATTGTTAGTGAATATGCCTTAATTTGAGATATGTTCATTATCACTAATAAACCCGATCATTGTCTTCACCTCAAGATCATGTTATATACAGGTATATGCTAAAGTACATCAACTAAGGTAGTGCTAACATTCTTTTTATAACTCCTTTATATTCTCATTCAATTGCTATTCCTTTAGCAAGTTCTCTAGCTATGGCTTTTCCCCGCCACTCTTCTAAGGAGGTTACCTTGTAGAAGCACCACTAAAAGGTGGGCAAGTCATCTTATGATTTTAAGGATGATGTTAAGAAAGGGCTTATGTGCCTTCATCCATGAAAGACTTAAGTAGCTTAAGAATTCTCTAAAGGAAAGATTAGATGAGACTATGCTATGTTAAGTTACGTATATTAATGGATTTGTGGAAAGTGCCCAAAGAGCTATTAAAGCATGTTCAAGTTTAGACCTTTATGATAATGCAAAAGACATAAAATAGTATGTAATAAATCATATTAGGAATCAATAATAATTCTAATGAGTATTCATTTGTTAAAGTACTTATTATTTGTTGGTTATCATTCACATTGTATTAGAGGTTCTCAAAGTAATCTTTAATGTGCGTGCTATGTGAGTTTCTTAAGCCCGAGACATGGTGCTCAATTGTGTAGCCCATGAGTTTAATGCATATACTGCACTTAATGCATTTTATTTTTGTAAGGTATGGAGATTCCTAACTTCATCTTCCTTTCCTCCTATTATGAGTTTTCTTAAAATCAACTAGTCTTTAACTAGTCTAATAATTTAAACTATATGCTAGCTAACTCCACAATATCAACTAGATGCCACCCACTAATTCTTTAATATTCTTTCTAAGTGTTTCCTCAATCAATTATTATTAATCACTCATCACTACCAACTAAATCCTTGAATGAACAATGTTCATCATTATTCATCTAATTTCCTTAATCAATATTGTTTATCACTATTAACTAATTTCCTTAGTTTATCATTGTCAATCGTTCCTTAACACAGTTCATTATCAACTAATTTCCTTATGAACTAAAGATTTTTCAATATGTTTTTCAACTTTTGCAATGTTATATGAGAAGCATGTGAGGTACCACACGAGGACAACTATGTTAGGCATCAATTTGTTAACATAGGTTTGTAGGTAGCATAGGATGTTTATGCTCTTGCCTTAGTATTCTTTTTTGATCAATTTTCAACCTATCAATCACATCAAGCACTATTATTTCCTAAGAAATTTTCCTAACATCTTTTCAGTGTCCCAACCATTTCAAGCACCACTTTTCTTAAACAAGCTTTTCATCATTTTGTTGTTTTAGATTTTGGTTAGTGAGTTACGCATTACCTACTATGGCATCTTAAGGGAAGAAAAGGCACTGGGGCTTTCAAGCATATGAGGGATTTCAAGAGTAATGTGACAAAGAATGAGTGTCTTATTTTATTGAATGAATATCATTTCCTAAAGACAATGACAATAAGCATCCCTTTGAGTAAGCAAAGTATTATTGATTATGAGAAAGATAGTGCCACAGTGAAGGTGTATTTGGAAAATTTGGAAGGTAGACTTAGATTTCCCTTAAATACAGAGTATAGTGACATCATGGCATCGATAAGCTTTTCCCAAATGTTGTGAGAATGATATTGGCATTTGCATTTGTATGCAAGTTAGTAGGGATATAGGCAACTTTTCCTTTATTCAATTTTTTCTTCGTTCACATAAAGTATCTTAATGTGGTAGTTTGTTTATGTTAGCTCATCATCGATGCATGCTCTGTTTCAAGTGGATTATGGCTCAAATATGTCACGATTGACACATGTTTTATTTGCAAAGGACCTTTGCTCAGGCCTTCTTATTAATCAAGGCTTTACAGAGGATGCATTCTCCTACAAGTATTTATTGCCTTTTGAGTTGAGGGAGGCGTCAAAGCTTTTGATAAGTTTTGGCAGCTATGGGATCTCCTTGAGTGCTATAAGTTTGAATCTCATGTTATCCTATACGTGAGTTATTTTTTCTAAACAAGTTGCCATAGGATATGTGGGTATGTTTTTTATGTGTTTTGGTTGTGTGTTTGTTTTGATTTGAGTCTTTTTTAGAGTAGTTTATTTTTTGTTTTTCCATACCTTCTCAAGAGCATAGTGATGTTTTGGTGAAGTTGTTGCAAGTTCACACAAACATTATTGCCTCTTCTTTAAAAGTTCCTGATCCCATCCTAGGGTTGAAAGTAGCAAAAGTCATTGACACTTCTCCCAAGTCTTGAGGTATTGAACTTGTATCATATTGTGAAGGAAAGGAGGAGATAGCTATTAATTCTTTGATATAGTAAAAACATTGTAAGGTTAAAGGTTTTTCTTTTAAGGATGGAGAAGGTTTGCCCCATTCTAACTCTACCCTTACTATAGATTCTAAGAAAGAAAAAGCCTTTAAAGCTGAGGTGGCTTGGTTAAGGTCAAATATGGCAATTCTCAAAGGCAGGGTGCTTGCTTATTTCAAGAATTATCATATGGTTATTCAAAAAAGAAATCAACTCCTTTACAAATATGCAATGTTTACATGCAGAGAAAGTAAGGAAGGTGGCAACTTTGTCATGTTATGTAAATGTTGGTATGGAATAAGAAGTGGAGGGCCTAAGGCATTGTTTGGCCATGGAAAAAGATGCAAAAGTTCTAAGGAATGAAGTTGTGAAATTGAAGGTAGAGTTATTAAGTACGTATAATAAATACATTGTGCATCTTAAGCAAAGCAAAGTTTGTTGTTAAAGAACAAGGCAAGTTAAAAAGTGAAATGGAAAATCTTAAGCAAAATGTTAATAGTACCAAAGCATCATGTTCAAGTGTTAATTTGTTCCAACAGAAAGAGAGATTTGGGAAAGAGAAATACAAAGCTTATTGTAAAAGTGCTATTTATTATGCTAAGACATGTAGTGAAATTGGGTTTTCTTTTTGGTGTAAAGGATATTTTATTGTGTACTTTGCGAGATGTGCAAAAGAAGTATAAAAGATAAATTTTTTTTTTCAAATCTTTTTTTTTTTACCAAGAGTATGGTAAGATATAGTAGTGGTATTTAAGTTTTCGGAGCATAGTTGGGTCTTGTGTGATCATATTTTAAGCATAGTGGTCAAAGCTTTTGGGTGAAATTTCTCAACTATTTATGGAGATTAGTTTATTTTTCTACTAGAATATAGTTTCCTCTCTTTCAATGGCAAAAAATAATGGGAAGTGTGGGAGTTCATTATGTGTGTGTTTAGAAAATAATAAAGGTGATAAGGTTTAAAAATTACAAATCTTGGTAAAGAAAAATTGTTTATTCACAGTTGTCAAACTAGCTAAGATTAGTAAATTTCGTTGATTTGTAGTATAGTGCTCACCATGTCATCTTCCATGGAGCTATTAATCAAATCAATTAGTTCAAGAAGCAAAAATATAAAATTGCGATGATTGGAATTTCAAAATTGCGCAAATTAAGCTGATTAAAAAAATAATTAATGAAAATGCAACAAAATTTAGTTTGAATAATGTGTAACCAATCTAAAATTCTTCTCTTGATATTTTCCTATCCTTATCACCTAAAAATACTTTTGATTTGATTTTAATCTAGTTATTTTTTATTAATGTTCCTAAACTACCATTTAGAATTTCAATTAGTTTACATTGTTACTTATCACACAACTGCGTTTCTATTAACAATACGCAGCCAAACTAATTTGCACCTTACTAGAGATGTATGTAGAATCCTAATATAGTATAGAATGAATTTATTTGATTAATCAACTAATTGAATCAAATTGTATTCTTATATATCTTAAACAAATCATAGTTTATGCAACAAAAATCACCTAAATAGAATAATTTAAATTATATAAAAACAAAGAGAACAAAATGAAACCTTACTAAAATCAAAATTCCAAACTAGACTTCTACATAACTATAGGCTCAAGTTCTCATCAGGGTTAGACTCTAGATTGATCGCCAAGAATATTAGAAAGCCATGGAGAAGATGAAAACAAGAATGAGAAATAGAGAAGATAGAGTGTTTTTGTATGGTAGCGTCTTCTCCTCTTTAAATAGACGACGTTGGCTTCTTCCCTAAGAAAGATCCAAGGGCTACGATAGGTTGCACACATCCAACAGTCTAGAATTAAAAAAAATCACATAGTAATATAGAAATAACAATAAGATAATATATAAATCTTTGTAGGAATCTTCTAACCTGCAAAATACAATTAAAAATAATTGAGCCTCTGTTAGATAAATATAATAAGGATGCATTTGAAGTCCATTAATCTAAATTTGGCCCATTTAATACAAAATAAGCCCAACGTCATCAAATTACCCACTATAATTTATTAATAAGACTAAATATAAGGAATATAAGATGTAAGAATATCGAAATATCAAATTCCCTCACACTTAGACTTTTGCACTCTTAGGCAAAACATAAAAAGATAAAAATAAAATAAAATAAAATAAAAAACTATCAAATTAAACACAATTCAAGTTTTTTAGATATTCAAAAATCAAAGGCAATCTTTCTTGCTAATTAAGGAAAAACAAGTAGCATGGCAACTCCAATTGATAAAAAAAATGAATTAAAGTGATAGCTCCTCATTGGTTATGTGTTTACTCTTAATCCTCTCAAATGTTTAGGTTAAGCATTCCTTTTAAATTTAACCTTCCACAACATTACTACCATAAGCTTGTATATCTTCTCAATCTCTATTAACTAAATCACAAGGGATATATAAATCAAAAAGGATTTTTATTTAAGGTTGCAATGGGGCTAAGGTACAAAACAAAATGGTAAACAAAAGAACTAAGAAAGCAACAAAAGACACAAGGCAGATACTTAAAATCATCAAGAGCAATAAAATAAAGAACATAAAATGAAATAGATGTGCATCTCAAAGTCTTATTTACCATAAACCAATACATGCTTAACGAAAATCAAAGTAATTTTCTTTTCTTTTTTGTTTCATCATTATTTTTTTCATAAAGATTTTTTTTCATACTTTTGTTTTGTTTTGTTTTTTTTTTGACATATCTCTTAAGAGAACAAATTAATGACCTCAAAATTGACACAAATTTGCACTACACATCCATCCACTCTATCAAGATATAATGCTCTTAATAATCAAAAGTATTCTAAACAAGGTAGGATAAATTTTGTTTTTTTCATGGCTAAAGGGGTAAAAAAAAGAAAATATAAAAGGCTAAAAAAAGGAACAAAGACAAAGCATAAAATATAGGTGGGATAACTATTTGACTCTAGTTATAATAAAAGAAAAGAAAAAAAATGCTTTAATCATTTTTATGAATACTTGTGCAAATGTAGTTTCAATTAAGAGTCAAAACAAGTTCTAGAGTGAATATCATGTTAAACGAATGCTCTCATAAGAGAGAAACAATACAAGGCCTTAATTTTCACAGGTTTAAAAACTTCTACATATAATCCATTGAAATCAAATTCATTGCTAATTTATTTAAATTCTATAAAACAAGATTAATTCCTAATTATGTTGGAATACTTCCAAACTTAAATTGCTTCAACTTGTTAAAAAAAAAACTAAAAATTTGAAAGAAAAGTAAGAAAATAATGGAAATGCCAAAAGAGAGAGCAGAATGATTCCTCCCCCCACGTAATATTTACATTATCACCAATGTAACCGCAATCTAATTTATCAATTAAAGAGAAGACAAAAAAGGAAAAGAGAAGGGAAAGAAATATAACTAAGTGATTCAAGTGTATGAAGCATTGTAAAGATATAACTCCTCCACTATCTGCTCCTAAAATCCCTCATAAAAATGCTTAAGTCGTTGCCCATTTACCGTGAAGCACTTGTTGGTTGATTCATTCATAATCTTAACTACACCATAAGGAAAAATATGAGTAACTACAAATGGATCAATCCATTTAGAACATGACTTATCGAGCATCGGCTTTAGGTGAAAATTGTAAAGGAGGACTCTTTTACTAAAACGAAGGCCTTTTCTTTCAATCATCTTATCATGCACAGCCTTAGTTTTCTCCTTGTAAATTCTAGAGCTTTCATAGGCTTCCAACTAAATCTCTTCAAGCTCTTAAAGTTGCAATTTTCTTTAAGAACCACCTTAAGATACATCTATATTACACTTTTTTACTACCCAGTAGGCTCTATGCTCAATCTCAACTGGTAAGTGATATGCTTTACCAAAAATCAACCTATATGGTGACATGCCTATAGGAGTTTTGTAAGTAGTACAATAAGCCCATAGTGCTTCCTCCAATCTTTTACTCTAATCCTTTCTATTAGGTTGCACTGTTTTCTCAAGAATTTGTTTTATCTCTCTATTTGAAACCTTTACTTCACCATTCATTTGTGGAAGGTAGGGGTGGCTACTTTATGGAGCATACCATACTTATGAAAGGAGGGCTTGCATGTTTTTGCTACAAAAGTGGGAGCCTTGGTCACTGATGATTGCTCTAAATATACTAAACTTGCAAAAAATATTAGATCTAACAAATTCCCCAACCACAGAAGAGTCATTAGTCATAGTGGCTTTTATTCCCCCCCAACCCACCTTGAAATATAATCAACATATAAAAGAATATACGTAAAACCAAAAGAGATAGAAAATGGTCCCATGAAGTCAATACGCTAAATATCAAATATTTCACATAACAATAATGGTTATTAAGGCATCTCATTCTTATGAGAAATATTATCTGTATGTTGGCATTATGTATAGTTCTTACAGTCCCTAAACAAGGTGGGTCAAAATAGTCTGGAATCTATAACCTTCTTAGTAGTATGTTGAGGACCAAAATGGCTGCCACATGCAAATGTATAATCAAAATGAAAAATATATGTAAACTCATGGTCAAGAACACATTTCTTCATAATCTAGTCACTACACATGTGCCACAAGTAAAGGTCATCCTAAATATAATATTTTGTTTCACTCTTAAATTTATTAATTTGGTGATTTTTAAAATAAGCAAGTAATTCAAAAGCAATTAAGAAATTTACCATATCTGCATACCAATGATCTTTATTATGCAATGAGTACAATTGCTCATCTGGAAAACTATCCCTGATAGTAGATAAATATAAAAAGTGAGGTATTCTACTCAAATGATTAGCCACAATATTTTTTACTACACTCTTATCTTTGATTTCTATGCCAAATTCTTGTAAGAGCAGCATCCACCTAATGAGTTTCAGTTTTGTATCAAGCTTCTTGAGTAAGAACTTTAAAACTACATCATCAGAATAAACATTAACTTTAGATCCAAGCAAATAAGAATGAAACTTTTCTAAAGTAAAAATAATAGCTAAAAGCTTTTTTTCAATAGTTGTATAATTAGCCTAAGCCTCATTTAAAGTGTGTGATGCATAAGAGATCACATAAGACTTCTTGTCTATCCTTTGGGAAAGAATTGCACCCACGGCAAAGTTAGATACATCACACATCAATTTAAATGGAAACTCCCAATTAGGAGGTTAGATGATAGGTGGGGTGGTTAGACTTCTCTTCAACTTATCAAATACTAATTTGCATGACTCATCAAAATTAAAATCTGCATCCTTTTGAAAAAATCTAAATAATGGTAGAGAAATTTTGCTAAAATCTTTGATGAATTACCTGTAAAAACCTGTATAGCTAAGAAAATATGCACTTCCCACACAATGGTGGGGTAAGGTAAAGAAGCAATCACATCTACTTTAACTTTATCAATTCTAATGCCAATTTTAAAAACCACATGGCCTAAAACAATTCCTTGATCTACCATAAAATGATATTTTCTAAAATTTAAAACCAGATTTTTCTCAATCCATCTTTTTAAAACCATTCCTAAACTCATCAACAGTCATTAAATGAGATGCCACAAATAGTAAAATCATCCATAAAAACTTTCATGCAATGTTTAAGGAAATTAGGAAAGATACTTACTGTACACCACTGAAATGTACTTAACGCATTACAAAGTCTAAACGGCATCCTTTTATATGCAAAGATATGAAATAGGCAAGTAAATGTAGTCTTTTCCTAGTCATCTAGTGCAATATGAATTTGAAAATAACCGAAAAAGCCATCTAAGAAATAATAATGAGATTTTTCTACCAATCTTTCTAACATTTGATCTGTGAAAGGAAGAGGGAAGTGGTCCCTGCTAATAGCCTGATTTAGCTTTCTATAATTAATATAGACTTTCTAACTATTTTGAACTCTCATAGGGATAAGCTCATTCTTCTCATTGGGTACCATTGTTATACCAGTCTTCTTGGCGACTACCCTCACTGGACTCACCCATTTGCTGTTAGATATAGAATAAATAATACCAGCTGAAAATAATTTACTTACCTCTTTCTTCACAACATCTAAGATCATGGCATTGAGTTTTCTTTGTGGTTGCCTCACTATTTGGCTCCTTCCTCTAATGAAATTTTGTGCATACAAGTGGAAAGACTAATCCTGGAATATCTACTAATGCCTAACCAATTGCTTTTTTCTTTTTCCTTAACAATTATAACAATCTTATTTCATGATCAGGTGGAAGGTTATTTGCAATTATTACTAGTAATTTATTTTCTTTTTTCAAAAAAGCATATTTGAGGTTGTCAGATAAAGGTTTGAGTTCAAGTGTAGGTGGTTACTTTATGAAAGGTATTAATCTTTATGAATTTAAATATACAACAGCCTCCACTTGTTCATTTTTCTCAACGGACGAAATAGTATCAAATAAATTGACAAAATCAGGATAAAAATTAGAAGCAAAATCAGAATTCAAGAATGCACCAATCTCAAAACATGTAATACATTTATTAAGTTCATCATAACATTCTAAACATTGAATTGCATACATAAATTCAATAATGTTAGGAAGTCTAGTATCCATATCCACAAAAGCATTAACAACCAACAAGTCTATCATATTTACATTCAACATGGAATGTTCTTCTGAAAGGTGTTTCATGGCATAAAAAAAAATGTTAAAATGTACAACATCGCCATTAAATTCCATTGATAAAATGCCATCATGTACATTAATTATTGTTTTAGTAGTTTTCAAGAATGGTTTACCTAGAATCAATGGTGCATGTCCATGTATATTATCATCTTCCATGTTCAAAACATAAAAATTAGTAGGAAAAATTAAATCTTTTACCCTTATTAGAATGTCTTCAAGTACTCCTGCAGAGTAGGAAGTGCTTCTATTTAGTAACTGAATCACCACTTCCGTAAACTTTAATTTTCCAATCTATAAAGAGAAATACATAGACTTAGATATTACATTAATGGAAGCTCCTAATCTAACATAATATTACTGAACTGCATATTCTCTATTATGCAAGGAATGGTGAATGTGTTAGGATCTTTGCATTTAGTGGGTATAGCTGGTTGAATCAAAGCTAAGACATTTCTCCCTATGTTAATTTTTTCATTCCCTTTTAACTTCCTCACATGTGTACACAGCTCCTTAAGAAACTTCGCATATTTTGAAATCTGTTTGATTACTTCTAAGAGAGGGATATTTACTTCCATTTTTCCGAACGTCTCCATAATTTTCCTATCTAATTTAGCCTTTGTGATTTTCTTAGACAATGTAATTTGGTTAGGGAATGGAAGGGGTCAAGTGTATATAGAATTCTCTCTCTTTTCTGTAATGTTCTCGCCTTAGATTGAAGGAGGTTATTGTTTTATATCACTTTCTTTTTCTTGCAACGCCTCTGTTTAATGTGTGATTGGCCTATTCACTTACTTACTGCTCCGTAAAGTTATTACACTGACATTGCCTCTTGGGTTCGTCATGGACTGTGAAGGTAATTGGCCAGAACATTGAGTTTTCAACTTATTGATATTTGTTGCAAGGTAGCAAATTTGGGTCTCCAAACTATGGATTGTTGTCTGTTGGAATTGAATTGTATTTGTTGCCAACTGTTTTACTAAATCTTCTAAATTTGGTTCTGACTTATTTATTTGTTACATAGGTTATCCCAAAAGTTGTTGGTTACTTAGGCTAGGAGCATTGAATTTATGTTGTTGTTACTGTTGGTCAGACCCTACCATATCTCAAATTTGGATGATCTTTTTATTTGGGGTTGTATGTTACTGCATAAGGTTCATATCTATTCTGTTGCTACTACTATAAAGGTCCACTAGGGAAGATGTCAGCACATGATTCTATATTATCTTGTAACTGAGGACACAGATGTGTGGCATCTGTGGTCAATGAACAAATACCACACAAAAGTGTAGAAAGTTGTTATAGTTGTCTTTGCCCAAGTGCTAGCTATCTAACTATGGAAGCCAACTCCTCAAGTTTGTTTTCTATTCTTTGTTAATCAATATGAGTGGCATAGATTTCATTCACACCTCTGGTTGGTGTATTTATTCTAGTGCCAAACTGTTGTATATTCTGTGCCATATTTGCAATGAAATCTCTAGCAGCAGCTAGGGTTTTATTAACTAATGCCCCACCTGTAGCTACATCGATAATACTTTTGTCCATGGACATTAAGCCTTCATAGAAGTATTAAATTAGAATTTTGTCGCTAATTTGATGGTGAGGACAACTTACACATAATTTTTTAAACCTCTCCCAGTACTTATGTAGTGTTTCTCCATTTATTTGTCTAATACCACTTATCTCCTTTCGGATGGTAATAGTTATAGAGGTCGGAAAGAATTTCTCTAAAAATATTCTCTTTAATTCATTCCATGAAGTGATGGCTTGAGGTTGAAGATAATAAAACCAATCTTTAGATGCCTCATCCAGTGAGAAGGGAAACACTATAAACATAATGTGTTCTTTTGAAAGTCCCTGTGGCTTCATGGTGGAACAAACCACATGGAACACCGTAAGGTGCTTGTGAGGATCTTCACCTGCAAGACCATGGAACTTCAGAAGCAAATATATTAATTCAGATTTGAGTTCAAAAGTAATATTAAGTTTAGGATATTGAATACACAATGGTTCATAATTAACATCAAGTGCAACTAATTCTCTAAGAGTCCTATCATCATTACCAGCCATATCTACTACTTTAGAATAAAAACGAAAATCCAAATTGAATTCACAGTTACTTCCTATGTTGTCTATTATCTCATAAATCAACTCAATAGTCACAACTGCTTTAATCTTATAATTTCTAAGTTGTATATGAAAACTCTTATCAATCTCTGGATTAAAATCAACTAAATCTTTATTAGAAGATCTTGTCATGCACTCAGAATAAAATAAAAGAAAAGAAAACACCTAAAAAGTACTAGAAAAAATCAAAATAAAAAAGGAAAAATTAGAAAAATCACTAAAAATCAAAGCAAAAAAATACTAAAAATTTGAAAAAGTGGTCTAAATGATGGAATTTGGCCAAAAAGTGGCTTAATGTATAGCAAAGATATGAATTTGAATCCTTACAACACCTAGAACCTATATACCAAATTTTAACTCAATCAGAATTAGTCATCCCTTACACCGATATTGCCCAAAACAATCACAAAACACTAAAAACATTGAAAACTAACCAAAAGCACTAAATAAATATGCTAAAATCAAAATTGAAACTAAGGAATTTTCTATTCTAATTTATTATGATTAGTTGGCTCCCTGGCAACGATGTCAAAATCTTGGTAAAGAAAAATTATTCACTTGCAGTTGTCAAATTGGCCAAGATTAGTAAATTTTGCTAAGATACAGTATAATGCTCACCAGGTTGTTTTCCACAAAACTATTAATCAAATCAATTAGTTCAAGAAGTGAAAATATAAAATTACAATGATTAGGATTTCAAAATTTCACAAATTAAACTTATTAAGAAAAACTAATTAATGAAAACGCAATGAAATTTAATTTGAATAATGTGTAACTAATTCCAAATTCTTCCCCTCATATTTCCCTATCCTTGTCACCTAAAATACTTTTGATTTGATTTTAGTCCTTTGGTTATTTTTTATTGATGTTCCTAAACTACCATTTAGAATTTCAATTGGTTTGCATTGTTAATCATAACACAACTGTGTTTCTATTAACAATATGAAGCCAAAATAATTCACACCTTACCAAAGACACATGCAGAAGCGTAACATGGTTCAAAAAAAATTTATTTGATTAATCAACCAATTGAATCAAATTGTATTCTTAGATATCTCAAATAAATCAGAATTTATGAAACAAAAATCACCTAACTAGAATAATTTAAATTACATGAAAATAAAGAGAACAAAATAAAATCCTATTGAAATTAAAATTCCATACCAAAGTTTTACATAACTATGGACTCAAGTTCTCTATTAGGTTCAAACTTTAGATTGATCACCAAGAAAATTAGAAAGCCATGAAAAAGATGAAAACAAGAATGAGAAATAAAGAAGATGGATTTTTTTTTTTTTTTACGGTGATGTCTTCTCTTCTTTAAATAGATGGCGTTGGCTTCTTCCTTAAGAAAGATCCAAGGGCTATGATAGGTTGCATGCATCCAACAATTCAAAATCAAAAGAAATTCCATACTAATCTAGAAGTAACAATAAGATAATATCCAAATCTTTTTAGGATTCTTCTATCCCAATCTTTTTAGAAATATTTTAACCTATAAAATATAATTAAAAATAATTGGGCCTTTATTGGATAAATATAATAAGAATGTATTTAAAGTTCATTAATATAAATTTAGCCCATTTAATATAAAATAAGCCTAATGCCATCAAATTATCCACTATGATTTATTAATAACATTAAATATGAGGAATATAAACTATAATAATATCAAAATATCAATCTTTCGAAGGTTTTCAAGGTTTTTCCCCTTATGGGAAAGCATGTAAACTGTGTTTTACCTAATGATCTCATTTTCTATTATTATACTTATTATGCTAGCTTTAGTCTTTATTTTCTTACTCATGAATCGATATTATTAATATTTCAATTTTATAATGTTCACTTATCAATGTTACTTCCTCTATCTATTAGGAAGATTTTAGATTTATATAACATTTGTGTATTAGTTGGAGTTACTTCTTCACCAAAGTTGTTTAATTTTGTTTTCACTATCCTTCTTTTAATAGTCAATATTATGTTATTCTATCTCATGGTCACAAGGATTTTTTGGTAAATCAAAGAATAAAATTTTTTAGGAATAGAGGCATGTTTTCTTTTAGGTGGAGGATTTGCAAGCTGAAGGAGGATTGGTTTAAGACATCTTAAAGGTTGGGTTGATGTCAAAAAATAGGAAAAGGTGAAATTATCATTTTTGGAGGGAAATTTTGATAAGATTCACCACTCTGTTAAGGATTCTACCATTTTAGCAGGGGGCAAAAGATATGTTTAAGATTTTAATTGATAATAGGCTTTTGCTTTAATGTGGGTTAAGTTCTATAACTCTATTGGAGTTACAAAGTAATCTATTTTAACCCTTTGGTAGGTTTTTTTTTCTAGTTTGTTTTGCTTATTTGCTAGTTTGGGCTGGTTAATTTTATAAGTACTCCTTATAGACATTTTCTATTTATTTGGCTTCAAGCTGCCTACCAAGGGTATAAGAGAGGTTTGATGATTTTAATGCCTTGGGTAGTCATGGGGGTATAGATTTTTTGTTTTGTTATAATTTTTCCACATTCATGTTTCATGATGGTTTATTAAATCCTTGGGTTATTTTATGTTTGTAGCTTTTCAACATAGTATGGATACATCAGTTAAAAGCTTAAGGTTGGCATTGCCTACTTCATGAGGCAAAAAGAGTTTCAAAACCAAGGCATCAACTAAGAAAGTTCGGAAGATGGTTGGAGATGTGCCACCAAGGGTTATAGAAGATGTTAATACTACAATTGGATTGAATAGTGTTTCGGAGACAAGCATGAGGTAGAGAAGGGTTTTGTTTAGGGAAGATTGTGCTAAGATGAAAAGAAGCTAAGGGGTGAAAAGTGTCTATCTTTACTATAGATAAAGGTTTTGCTAGCTATGTTTAAGGATGAATCTCAAATTCTAGTGAATGTCACAAAGGTTGAGAGGGCTTCTTATCAACCTTCTTTGGGTGTAGAAATGGACATGGGAGTTCATGCAATAGTTCCATTGCTAATGATTCCTATTCCTATGGCAAAGGATTGCTTTATTGCAACCAAAGATTTGGTGGATCGTGTTGAGGTTCATAAAGCTCATTATTTCTAGAAAAATTTGTTACAACCAAAGCTTCAAGGCTTTACTAATTTTAATTCCTTTCTAAGCCTTATTTTGTCTTGCCTTAGCAATAATATAGGATAAAATGTTTGAACATAGATTAAAAAGATAAGGAGAAAAAAAGTCTTAAACCTTTATTATTATTTACTTATTATTATTTATTATATTAGAATGTTAACATATAAAATAAAAAATATGTATTTAATTATTATTAGTTTAATCATAGTTTAACCACAATTGAACTAGAAAACTGTAAATCAATATTTTTACTAATTCAATGACTAATCTGAATTTAAAAATATTGATTTTAAGCCACTCCTTAAGGAAGTTCATCGAGTTGAGAACCACCTTTAAAAAAATCCATGAAATACAGATATTTCAAGCCAAAATTTAATGCTAATAAAGTTTCCTACTACGTGTAATGTTAATAGTCTACTCTATTACCATGTGCTTCTTGTTAGAAGTCAATAAGAAGTAAACATTAGTTTGATGTTATGAAGCATTAAAATTGTTAAAGAAAGGTTTATGGGAGAAAAAATAAAAGAGAAACGAAGTGAAGGAGATATGGTAATTTTTTTTTTTTTTGGTATAGCAATTTAATTTTCAGAAGGAAAAGATATCAAGAAATTTAAATTAACTTGAATATTCATCTTTTAATATTTTTAATTTCTTAAAACCAAAAAGACTCCTAAGGAAGTTCATTCACAACAACTATTATATCTTTTTATATTTTTTTAATCACAAGCAACTTCAAGCTCTACAACTCATCCATTTTGACATTCTCATTTAAAGTGCACTAGATAAAAGCAACGCCATAGTCAAAATGAAAACAACGAACCAATTCGTATAAATTCCATCGTTGCTTGAACCATTTTTGCCTTTCTTTATAATGTCTCTGCTTCCAACACACTTTGCTTCTCCCTCTATTTGGTCAATCTTCTATAGCCACATGGCCCATAACTTACTCGAACACTTAGAATACTTTTTAATAGAAATGGTCAAATGATAAAATTTTATTACAACTAACTATTTAGTCTTCCATTTCCTTTCCCCTATTTATTTTAAATATTCAAAGCTGAAGAGAAATTAAGTTTCCTTTCCCTCATTATTCCCAAACACACCACAATTTCCTTAGATTGTATATTTCAAGTTTCAATTAAAGATGCCTTCACAAGCAACAACATAATATAAATTGAACACCTATAGAAAACTCTTCTAAGAAGCTACACTTACTAAGGTTAAAAAGTCTTAGAACAATCATTAAATAGTATAGCGGTTGGTTATTAAAAATATCCACGTACAATCATTTTATCAAAAAATAAACTAAAAGCTTTACTTCAAATTTCTCCATCAATAAAACATATGAAACATTATCAAGGATGCAACTACTCACATTACAGTGCCAATAATAACATCACCTTTTACAATGCATTAAAAATGAATTTCAACATTCACATCATGGCAAAATAAAAATTTACTTCTAATGTTTTATGTTTTATACTAATATTTTCAATAACAAAAGATTGTAGAACAAAACATTTGTATCATTATTCAAACTAAACAAGTTTATTCAACCCTAGCCTAAAGTCCCAAACCAAAAGGAAGTTTGGAGAAGCACACTGTTATTTAGATAAGCATACTTTTAATCTATTAGAGTTGAACTAATCCTAATATCCAAGTTTATCTATATTGCATCATCTATCACCATTAGCTTCTTGCAAATGAAAATCTTATAAATCTTAGACAACATTGTTTAAATCCCTAAACCACATTGGTCTAACAAGGATAAAAGGTACCTTTTTCTTCTATTTCTAAGTTTGAACATAGTTATAAAAACAAATATTTCAATGAAATATGTATTCCATCATCCTTGTGTTCATCACTAACAATTGGATACAGTGAACCCCAAAGACCTAACTTAACAGCAAAATCAAAAAAGCTCTGACTTTTAAGCTAAAAAGGACCCCGTATAAGGCAAAGATGTGAAGGGCATGGGAACATAAAAGGACATTCAATTACTTCATATGACATCCATCCATAAACCTGCAAATAGCAAGGAGGCTACATTGTGAAAACAAGATCAATTAAAGATGTCATGAGGAAAGTATCTTGGCTAATTTCAATTTTACATGTGTTTTTATCACCACTATAAGAGAATTGAAAATCACATGGTCAATATACATAAGCCCAAGTTAACATAGAAGCTTGCTAAGTAATTTTTTCCCCCAATTAACCACACAAGTATATGTATTAGCACTTATGCTTCAACAAAGGAAAATATGATAATTAACTAGGGGAAATAACATAAAATAAGTAGGCTTAAATTAAATTTCTTTGCACATAAAGAATTACTTGTTGTAGTTTCATAACACTTCATTATAATCATTTTACAAGAACAGATTAGTAAATAACACAAAAATAGAAGACAAAGTTCAAATACACTATATGCAATCAAAATTTTCATATTCTGTAACATAAAAACATATACTAATTTTTGGAACACAAATAAAACAAAAGGAAGATAGCCATGAACAGAGAGAAAAATGATGGACTTTTATAACTATTAAAGAAGTTTAGCTTCTAGAAATAAGGGAAAAAATAGGGGTTAATTTTAGTAAACAACATTTGCCTTTAAGATATTCCATATGTAGTGTTTAACAGGATAGAAGATAGTATTTTTCCTTTTCAACCTAAGTTCAATTCCTTTGACAATACTCTAAGAACAAAATCCTAAACAAACCAAGTTAATATGGGAGCGTGTGCTCTTAAAATTATCTGAGGAGGAGATTTAGTTTTAGGAAAAGCTTGATCAACTAAAATGAAAAAAAATGAAGGGACAGATTATCTCCATGTCTGGCCCACAAGTACAAAGAGACATATAGACTATATTGACAAGGGGACTCTTAGAAGGAACAAAAAGATCAAAATATGAAACTTGCTAGGACATAAGGAATGTAAATTCAATGTCTTGGGATGAAAAAATAGAATGACATTAGGACTACTTAACAGCAACAAACCATAAATAATAAAAAGAATACCCATACAAGGGACAAGAAACAAACTCACAGCTAGAAACTAGACTTTGCAAGGATACTACCATTTATGAAACACTGGTAAAGGTGATCATTTCACAATTGAATATAAAATCATTATATTTCCCTAGGAAATCAATAATCTAGGAACATAGAAGCCTAGCATACTTTACAATCATTAACTAGTGATTTTAGATATACCATTAACCAAAAAGATACATAGAAGCCATATTGGCATTGAATTTACAAGCTGCTTGTAATAACCGGGAAAAGGGAAAAGGAAAAGAAAGTAGAAAGCTGAAAATTTTTGAAATCCAGAAATTCTCCAAGTCTGCTCGCAATAGCGAGAAACGGTCTCGCTACAGCGAGAGAGCTAGTTCGCAATAGCGAAGGCGATTCTAGCTATAGCGAGTGCTGGTAGCAGCCCATACAAAAACCAGGGAGTTGCCCGCTGTAGCGGCGCCATAGCGAGAGTGAGGTATGGAACTAACGCGATTTCGCCATAGCGAGTGGTAAATCTCGCCATAGCGAAGGGAATTGACCCAATCTCGCCGTAGCGAAGGTCACACCTCGCCATAGCAAAGCCAAATTACACGAGCTCGCTATAGCGAAGGTTAGTTTTCGCCGTAGCGAGAGTCAGTCTGGAAGTGAGTAAATAGCGAGAATCAGACTTCATTAAACGCCCAAACTCATTTCTTCTCTCATATCTACCCTAAGCTTCAACCCAAAGAGAGAAAAGAGGCGTGGAGAGTGTGAGAGATCAAGAGAAGGAGGAAGATTAAGGGAAAGGTAAGGTCACTTCTCCCATTTCTCTTCAGATTTCTGATCCCCTCCCTTTGCCCCCTCTTTCTGCGGTTTTAATTGTGAAAATGGACGGATTTTGGGCATGGGTCAGAAGAGGGAAAGTGGAAAATGCTTTTGAATCATTGTGTTTTCTTTGAAAATGTGGTTTTCCACTACCATGGGAGCTTGAGAGAGAGAAAGGGGTTAATGGCATTCTAGAGAGAGAGAACTCTAGGTTATGGTATATAGGAGAATTTGATCTGAAGGATTATAGGGTAAGAGAGTAATTGCATGCTTTTGTGTGTCTAGGCTCAAGAGAAACACCTCCATAAAGGTGTGATTGTGAACTTAAGGAGGGAGAGGAGAAATTGAAAGGAAAAGCTAGTAAAGGCTTTGGCTCCAAAGGTAGCTCTCTTTTCCTACTCTTTCTTGTAGCATTCTTGGTTGTAATAGTCATTGTATGATGTATATGCTTGTTGTATGGAATATGCCATATGTTATTGCTTTGATGCATTGAATGCCAATATGCTTGTGTGTTGAAATGTGAGAATTGCTCGGGTGCGGTAGTGCCGAAAGTCCCTTGAGGTAGGTGAGGTGAAGCCGAAAGTCCCTTGAGATAGGTGAGACAAGGCCAAAAGTCTCAAATGAGTGAGGCCAAGTCAAAAGTCCTTAAACTCGGGTGAGGCCATCCAAAAGTCCCTTAAACTCGAGTGGGCTAGACCAAAAGTCCCTAGAGCCCATTTTTGGTATTGTTGTGAATTCCATAGCATGTATATTATGTGTTGGATGATTGAGAATAGCTAAACGCTTATTCACATGCTTTGACTTGTTATATGTCTTGATTGCTTGCTGGATTGAGTGTATGAGCTACTGAGATTCTCCGAATCTCACCCCTTTCCCCTTCCAACTAATATGCTAGGTGGAGCTCAAGGAGAACCGAGCACCCACCAAGGAGCCTAGGAGCATGCATAATTAGAGATATTACTTTCTTTTGATATTGTGATGTATATATGATGTAAAGTGGTGCCAAATGAAGATGTGCCCACTATTTTTGAGATGTAAAGATTGTAACAAGTATGAATTTTCGAAAGTCATGACAGAAAGCTGTACCAGAAACAGTGATAGCTGGACCTTCCTCCCATTTTTGATGTCAAACATGATCCAAACGATGTGTTTGTGGTTGGGAATGATTTTTAGTGTAAAGTTGACACTTAGAGCTTTTCAGAAAGCTAAAGTTTGCTGCATTCCCATTTTTCTACAATTTCTTATGATTTTCCAAACTTAGAGCCAAAATATGACTTTTGGGCCCAAGTGAAAAGGTGAAATTATTATGGTTTTCGGCTCTATACCCGTGGCCTATGGTTTGTTTCATGCTATGTATGAATCATATATATGGAGTTTGAGTTGAGGATGCTTGAGATGGGTTCACAGGACCCACGAGGTAAAAGATGAGTATATGAAACCCCGGTTCATAGCATGTAAATGCCACAGGAGAGTAGTGACTCTTTGGAAATCATATGGAACCGAGCCTATGGAGAGGCTAGGTAGTGGTAGGAGATTAAGGTGTCACATTTTTTGTATCAGAGCAATGGTTCAGGCACTTTTGCTCAATGTTAGGCTCTTGAAGTATGTGAATTGCTTGTATTTGGTGTGAATGGTCATGGAAGTTGTAGCATCCTTGCATAAGTGTTGTGATATTATTGTGAACTGAGGATTGCTATTTTCTTTCAGACATGGTTGAGACTAGACGGGGCAGGGGTAGAGGCAGAGACAGAGGCAGACTGCCCAGGGCTCAGAGAGATGAGCCAGAGGTTCCTACTAAGACTAGGGTTCCTCTGCAGGCCATCATGGATAGACTTGACCGGTATGAAGCCATGATGGGCCAGCACCAAGAGATGCTGGAGCAACAGAGATACATTGCCCAGCAGCAGCATGATATGATCATGCATCTGCAAAACACCCTGGCTAGGCAAGAAGAAGCCAGAAGGGATGCCCCTGGACTGCAACCGTCTACCTCCAGCATTCCACCTATACCTCCCCAAGAGCCTGCTGCTCCACAGACCCAAACGCCTATCCAAAAAGTATTGAAGCAGTTTAGGCAGAACAATCCACCCTCGTTTGACGGGGAATTGGATGTGGATAAGGCAGAGGCTTGGGTGATACAGCTTAAGAAAATCTTCTCAGTGATGGATTGTACCACTGAGCAGAAAGCCCAGTTAGCCACCTTTATGCTAGAAAAGGAGGCTGATAGGCTCCCGCCGAGCTTGCTGAGTTGAAAGCGCAGGTAGAGGAATTGTTAGAGAAAGGGTTTATCCGCCCTAGTGTTTCACCTTGGGGTGCTCCGGTGTTATTTGTGAAAAAGAAAGATGGTAGCTTGCGGTTGTGCATAGATTACAGAGAGTTGAATAAAGTTACCATCAAGAATAAATATCCTCTCCCTAGAATTGATGATCTGTTAGATCAGTTGGCTGGGGCATCTGTGTTTTCTAAGATAGATCTTAGATCTGGTTACCACCAGTTGAGAGTGAGAACTGAATACGTCCCTAAGACGGCTTTCAGAACGAGATATGGGCACTATGAGTTCCTTGTGATGCCATTCGGGTTGATGAATGCGCCTGCTGTGTTCATGGATTATATGAACAGGGTATTCAAACCGTATCTAGATCAGTTTATGGTGGTCTTTATTGATGATATTTTAGTGTACTCCCGATCTTTTGAGGAGCACGAGAGGCATTTGAGACTAGTCTTAGACACCTTGAGAGAGAAAAGGTTGTATGCCAAACTGAGTAAATGTGAGTTTTGGCTGACCGAGGTGCGATTCTTAGGTCATGTGATCTCACGAGATGGGGTTGCGGTGGATCCCCATAAAGTTGAGGCTGTGTTACAGTGGGATAGACCTAGAACGATCACCGAAGTCAAGAGTTTCCTAGGTTTGGCAAGGTATTACAGACGATTTATTCAGGACTTTTCTCGAATGGCCTTACCACTGACGAGGCTAACCAAGAAAGATACACCGTTTGTGTTGGATGAGAGATGTGAGAAGAGTTTCCAGGAGTTGAAACTCTGTTTGACCACTGCCCCTGTGCTGATTATCCCTGACCCTAGTGAACCATTTGTGGTTTATTGTAATGCTTCGGGCAAAGGGTTAGGATGTGTGTTGATGCAGCAGGGTAGAGTAGTGGCATATGCCTCAAGGCAGTTGAGACCTCATGAGGAGAATTACCCCACACATGACCTAGAGTTAGCTGCCGTAGTGTTTGCTCTTAAAATTTGGAGACACTATCTGTATGGTGTGACCATAGAGATCTATAGTGACCACAAGAGTCTGAAATACCTGTTTGATCAGAGAGAACTCAATATGAGACAGAGGAGATGGATGGAATTTTTGAAAGATTATGATTATGTGTTGAAATATCATCCGGGTAAGGCCAATATGGTGGCAGACGCCCTGAGTAGAAAATCCATCCATGTAGCCCATATGATGATTAGGGAGCAGGAGCTCCTAGAGAAGTTCAGAGAGTTGAACCTCTCGTGTCAGGTGGTATCGGGTAAATTATATCTGAGTGAAACCCGAATTGAGAATGTCTTGAGAACCCAGATCTTAGATGCCCAGAGAGAGGATGAGTTCCTGAAACGGATCAGGAATGAGATCACCCAAGGTAAGACCTCAGATTTCAAGTTATCTGAGGATGGCATGATAGTATATCGGGATAGAATCTGTGTGCCTAGTCAGAATGGGTTGAGAGAAAGCATTCTAGAAGAGGCGCATAAGAGTAAGTATACTATCCACCCAGGTGCCACCAAGATGTATCAGGATGTGAAAAGAGTTTTCTGGTGGCCAGGGATAAAGAGCCATGTGACGGATTATGTGGCTAGATGCCTAGTGTGTCAGAGGATAAAGATTGAAGATTAGAAACCGGTTGGGTTGTTGCAACCTCTAGATATCCCTGAGTGGAAGTGGGATAGTATAGCCATGAATTTTGTCATGGGGTTACCCAGGACATCCTCTGGACACGATGCTATATGGGTAGTTGTGGATAGACTGACGAAGTCTGCACACTTTTTTGCTATTAAGGCTACTTATACACTGGATAGATTGGCCCAGTTGTATATCAGAGAGATAGTGCGACTTCATGGAATACCCAATAGCATAGTTTCGGATAGAGACCCCAGGTTCACATCGAACTTTTGGAGGTCATTGCAGCATGCCTTAGGGACGAGATTGCGGTTTAGTACTGCATATCACCCCCAGACAGATGGTCAGACTGAAAGGACCATCCAGACATTAGAAAATATGTTGCGGGCATGTGTGCTAGAGATGAAGGGGAACTGGGATGCGTATTTGCCGCTAGCAGAGTTTGCTTATAATAACAGTTACCATTCCAGTATCCAGATGGCCCCTTATGAGGCTTTGTATGGGAGAAAGTGCAGATCCCCTCTGTGTTGGGTTGAGTTAGGTGAGAAGAGTATGATAGGACCTGAGATTGTGGACCAGACCACCCGACAAATAGAGTTAATTAGAAAGAGGCTCCTCACGGCCCAGAGTAGACAGAAAAGCTATGCTGATAAGCGTAGGAGGCCGTTAGAGTTTGAGATTGGAGACCATGTGTTCATTCGAATATCTCCAATGACGGGAGTAGGTCGGTCAATGAGGGTAAGGAAGCTCAGTCCTAGGTATATTGGTCCGTTTGAAATCCTTGAGAAAATTGGACCCGTGGCTTACCGAATAGCCTTACCTCCTAACCTAGCCCAAATACACAGTGTTTTTCATGTCTCCCAATTGAAAAAGTATTTACTAGATTCCTCACATGTCATAGAATATGAGCATGTGCAATTGCAGGAAGATCTTTTCTATGTAGTGAAACCGGAGAAAATTGTGGATGCTAAGCTTAAACAGCTGAGAAGCAAGAGCATTCCTCTGGTGAAAGTAATCTGGAGAGGTCTGACATCTGAGGAAGCAACCTGGGAATTGGCGGATGAGATGAGGTAGAAATATCCAGAATTATTCCCTTGAGGTAAGGCTTTAAATTTCGAGGATGAAATTTCTTTTAAAAGGGGTAGAAATGTAACAACCGGGAAAAAAGAAAAGGAAAGGGAAAAGAAAGAAAGTGAAAACTAAAAATTTTCGGAATCCAGAATTTCTACCAAGTCTTCTCGCAATAGCGAGAAACGGTCTCGCTACAGCAAGAGAGCTAGTTCACAACAGCAAAGGCGATTCTAGCTATAGCGAGTGCTGGTAGCAGCCCATACAAAAACCAGGGAGTTGCCTGTAGCGGCGCCATAGCGAGAGTGAGGTCTGGACTAACGCGATTTCGCCATAGCGAGTGGTAAATCGCCATAGTGAAGGGAACTGATCCGATCTTGCCGTAGCAAAGGTTACACCTCGCCATAGCGAAGCCAAATTACACGAGCTCGCTATAGCGAAGGTTAGTTTTCGCCGTAGCGAGAGTCAGTCCGGAAGTGAGTAAATAGCGAGAATCAGACTTCATTAAACGCCCAAACTCATTTCTTCTCTCATATCTGCCCTAAGCTTCGACCCAAAGAGAGAAAAGAGGCATGGAGAGTGTGAGAGATCAAGAGAAGGAGGAAGATTAAGGGAAAGGTAAGGTCACTTCTCCCATTTCTCTTCAGATTTCTGATCCCCTCCCTTTGCCCCCTCTTTCTGCGGTTTTAATTGTGAAAATGGACGGATTTTGGGCCTGGGTCAGAAGAGGGAAAGTAGAAAATGCTTTTGAATCATTGTGTTTTCTTTGAAAATGTGGTTTTCCACTACCATGGGAGCTTGAGAGAGAGAAAGGGGTTAATGGCATTCTAGAGAGAGAGAACTCTAGGTTATGGTATATAGGAGAATTTGATCTGAAGGATTATAGGGTAAGAGAGTAATTGCATGCTTTTGTGTATCTAGGCTCAAGAGAAACACTACATCAAGGTGTGATTGTGAACTTTTGAAAGGAAAAGCTAGTGAAGCCTTTGGCTCCAAAGGTAGCTCTCTTTTCCCACTCTTTCTTGTAGCATTCTTGGTTGTAATAGTCATTGTATGATGTATATGCTTGTTGTATGGAATATGCCATATGTTATTGCTTTGATGCATTGAATGCCAATATGCTTGTGTGTTGAAATGTGAGAATTGCTCGGGTGCGGTAGTGCCGAAAGTCCCTTGAGGTGGGTGAGGTGAAGCCGAAAGTCCCTTGAGATAGGTGAGACAAGGCCAAAAGTCTCAAATGAGTGAGGCCAAGTCAAAAGTCCTTAAACTCGGGTGAGGCCATCCAAAAGTCCCTTAAACTTGGGTGAGGCTAGACCAAAAGTCCTTGGAGCCCATTTTTGGCATTATTGTGAATTCCATAGCATGTACATTATGTGTTGGATGATTGAGAATAGCTAAACGCTTATTCACATGCTTTGACTTGTTATATGCCTTTATTGCTTGCTGGATTGAGTGTATGAGCTACTGAGATTCTCCGAATCTCACCCCTTTCCCCTTCCAACTAATATGCTAGGTGGAGCTCAAGGAGAACCGAGCACCCACCAAGGAGCCTAGGAGCATATATAATTAGAGATATTACTTTCTTTTGATATTGTGAGGTATATATGATGTAAAGTGGTGCCAAATGAAGATGTGCCCACTATTTTTGAGATGTAAAGATTGTAACAAGTATGAATTTTCGAAAGTCATGACAGAAAGCTGCACCAGAAACAGTGACAGCTGGACCTTCCTCCCATTTTCGATGTCAAACATGGTCCAAACGATGTGTTTGTGGTTGGGAATGATTTTTAGTGTAAAGTTGACACTTAGAGCTTTTCAGAAAGCTAAAGTTTGCTGCATTCCCATTTTTCTACAATTTCTTATGATTTGCCAAACTTAGAGCCAAAATATGACTTTTGGGCCCAAGTGAAAAGGTGAAATTATTATGGTTTTCGGCTCTATACCCGTGGCCTATGGTTTGTTTCATGCTATGTATGAATCGTATATATGGAGTTTGAGTTGAGGATGCTTGAGATGGGTTCACAGGACCCACGGGGTAAAAGATGAGTATATGAAACCCTGGTTCATAGCATGTAAATGCCACGGGAGAGTAGTGACTCTTTGGAAATCATATGGAACCGAGCCTATGGAGAGGCTAGGTAGTGGTAGGAGATTAAGGTGTCACAAATTCAATGTCTTGGGATGAAAAAATAGAATGACATTAGGACTACTTAACAGCAATAAACCATAAATAATAAAAAGAATACCCATACAAGGGACAAGAAACAAACTCACAGCTAGAAATTAGACTTTGCAAGGATACTACCATTTATGAAACACTAAAATTAAAGAATATTGTAACTAAGGTGATCATCTTATACTTTTGCCTCACAATTGAATATAAAATCATTATATTTCCCTAGGAAATCAACAATCTAGGAACTCCTTGAAAACATATTTCCAATAGTGCAAAAGATACATGAGCCTAGCATACTTTACAATCATTAACTAGTGATTTTAGATATACCATTAACCAAAAAGATACATAGAAGCCATATTGGCATTGAATTTACAAGCTGCTCTACCATCAAACATGATTGTAAAAATAGTCATTATTATATCTATGACAATGGTAACGATGAAATATATTCTTGCACACCCAACCAACCTATTGTGTAGTCCAACTTTTCTAACACAAAATATGCAGGCATTTGCTAACCATTCATGCTTCCTCAACATAAGTATGTGCCACTGGAGTTTGCTAACCTAATAAGGAGATGGATGCATTGACACATCAAACTTTAAAAAATACTAAACATGACAAGAAACAACACATATATTTTTGAAACTTTCTATTAATGCTATACTTCTAGAGGAAAAACATAACTAGCATTATTCTATATTCTAAATATCTTACACTATTATTTTTTGAATCAAATTAACTAAATCAAAAGTTTCCAATCTATATTATTCAAATTATTCATGGATAATAAAATAAATGAGGAAAGAACTTTAATTGTATCATCAAGATGAGCTCTTTAGTCTTTCATTCTAATTTTTTTTAGGTCTTTTCTCCTTTTTTTTGGTGTCATCAATGCTTAAGCAACATTTGGCACTTGTTCGAGGTAAAAAGAAAAAAAAAATTGTTATTTTCACACATTTGCACATGTCAGGCATATTTCAGCAATGTCTTGAGGTAATGCTAGATTTGAACACGCAACATAATTAAAAATGGGAGCGCTTGTACTATATATTTGAGCTATAATGTCTTGCCTTGTTTTATATTTTCACAAGCCTCTAGATATCATTTCATAAAGAAGCTTTTATGTCATTCTCATTTTTTTTAAGATCTCGAATAATTATTTCAAAGTTATAGTGCTGACTGCATCATTCAACCATTGTTATTCAATTTTAAGTGTGGTTTATCCAAGTCGAATTGTTATTATTAATTTTAAGTGTGGATTATACAACGTTTATTGGATTATTAAACCTTATTTGATTTTAAAACAAGAATATGCATGAAAGGCATCTCTCTTTCATATCTACAAGACTGAAATTATTGATTTTATTTTTCACATATAAAAAACAATAAGTTTTGTGTTAGGCAAAATGAAAAGACTTTTTTTCTGGCTTGCAAATAAATAGAAGGAATGAAAGACAAATCATATTTTATAAAGGATGCTAATAACTTTTATGTATGATAGTCCAAAGGAGAAAGAAGTATTTTGCAGTTAGAGTATAAATCAAGCAATTTAAACACACTAGGATGTACTAACATATAACCTATGGTAGAAGTATATAGAGTATAATACCATCTGGTTGTAACCAAAATCTAGCAACCATTTTGATGCAAATGTAAGCCATGCCATAAATCTAGTGTAGTTTCTTTCACCACCTCTTCCCTTAGCATATAGCTCTTTAAAAATTCCTATTAAGCTTAATAGATCTCTTTCCACATCCTTTGAGAATCATCATTCATGACCTTAATATCTACTCTCCTAGCAATCCAAAAAAGTAAAACATCTCGATTTGTCCAAGGCTCTAGCATTCCCTTGTTATGCTTGATATTCAAGCATCTGAAAGTTCTCATCCTCCTCCCCTCTAGAGTTTCTCATAGCCATTTTATGAAATCTAACTACTTTATTGATACAGGAATTTTTTAAATTAAAAAGCATATTTGTAGATTATTAAGATTGTTTTATTCCATATGAAAAGAAACTTTATTGATGATTAGAAACATACCAAAGCTGAGGACAAGAGATCATCCTTTCCATGATCAAAAGAAAAGGGAAAAAAAAAGAATAAAACCAAATGGCTTCTTAACTTGAGAGCTTTCCAATCCTTTCATATATCCATAAGAGTCAATCACTCCCTCCCCCCCCCCCCAAAAACTATTCACTAAAACCCATAAAAGAGGCAATAAAGGTAATCTTTTGCCAAAAAGGCTGTGAAGAAGAAAAATGATTAAAACACTCACACTACAAACAACTTAACATAAAGCTTAACAAAATTTCCATACCTAATATGCAACATACAACACAGATATAAAAGCTTCTGGTATTAGTTGTAAATTTAAAGCATTGTACATCAGAAAAAATCTTCTGCAACTAAAATTTTATGCAATCAATCCTAGTTCCTTCCTAATAATGATTTCTTAAGATCATCTCATAGTTTCAAGAACTTGGGACGAAAGTTATATTGTGAAAATAGGAAGATAGAAAGGATTTGGATAAAAACATAAGACATATATAGTTCCCCAACAAGTTCTTGTTCTCAAATAGTGAAAATAATACTGACTCCCAAACCTTTGACTTCTAGTAATGACACAAAGTCAAATTAAATATATTCAACATATGACTTGAACAAAATTTCTTTAACACCAGTCATGCCATTAAATATCCATCAATTTTTAGCCCAAAGAAACATGCCTTTGCTAACTATTTTAGGCAAATTTAAACATGAATACGAGTATAACATAAATGAAAACCAAAGTATCAAAACTTCTATTATCATTTTAAAAAACCTTTGTTGATCATTTTATTAAGAAGCTTCTCTGCCTTATCATTCTAACTTTTTTTCTAGATAAACTCCAATAATTATTTCAAAAGTTACAAAATTAGGGAGGCACCCATTCTCTTCCATTTTATAAAGCAAGGCCTTTGCCATGTCAAACAAGCCCTCTTTACAAAGTCCATTGATCATAGTAGTATATGCGTGGACATTTAAAGGATGGCCTTTGAGCAATAGATGTTAAGAAATCCCTCGTGCAGTATTTAATCTACTACCTTTGCACAGGCCATCAATAAGTATGGTATACATGTATATATCAGGTTAAATTCCTTGGTCAACAATTCCCTTAAACAATGTAATTGCCTCATCAAGATGCTAGGTTTTGCACAATCCATCTAACAAGATACTATAAGTTATTAAATCTTAGGGATGAGTGCTATTATGCATCTTATAAATAAGATCTTGCACATATGAGATTCTTTCTTATTTGCATAAACCATCAATAAGAGAATTATATGTGATAGTATTAGGAATTAAACTTTTGTAACACATTTCTTTTAAAAGATCTAATGCTTTACTCACCATTTTAATTTTACAAAATCCATTAATCAAGATACTATAACTAAAAACATTTAGTGCAACTCCACTTTTGATCATTCTATTAAATACTTCCTTTGACTTATGAACATTATTGATCAAACAATAGCCATCTATTAAAGCACTGTAGGTAACAACATTAGGTTTCTCACTACACTTTATCATCATAGTAACGACTGCTTGAGATTTGGTGATACTTCCTTCTTTGCAAAATGCATCAACTACTATATTAAGAGTATAAACATTAGGTTGATGTCTTCAAGTATCATTTTATTTAGTAATCGTGTGGCTTCTTGCCATTGATCCATGCTACTGAAACCATATATCAGAGAGTTGTAGGTGACAATATCAAGAGATATTCCATAGTCAATCATTTTAGAACATAAATCACTTGCTTCATTTATAAGTCCTTCTTTACAAAGGCCATGAATGATTGTGTTGAACATTACTAAAGTAGGTTTCATTAAATGCGTCTCTATCTTCCAGAGCAATTTAATGGCAGCTTTTGTTTTTTTAATTTTACATAGATCATGTTAGCATTTATGGATATACAAAATTACATTTATGATATCCAAACTAAGAAAAATAGGATAAAGACATACTCCAGCCATTGCCTCTGAGCTCTATTTTTGGATGAAGTTTTTATGAGTATATAGGTTTAGGGAATGCTTCCAAACTCTGGTTATCACTAGGTATTGGTGTTATGTTCAGAGATATGTGCAAACTGAGCTTAGGGACCTCTGTATTTATAAGCAAATTCTTTCAACCTTAATTCCATCATGTTACCAAAGAAAATATAACATGCAGAGGTGGGACATACACATTCTGATCTATCCTATGAAACCTATGATTTTCGGACCATGTTGAGTTATTAAAAGCCAACATGTTTTGTTGCCATAATCTGCTGTGGTTCGTTCCCACGTCCATGTAACGTGGTTTGTTCTTGTAACACCCCAAAATTTATTAAATGTATTAGTCATAGATTTGGGCTAATTAAGGAAGATTATGAGGAGATAGGAGTCTTAAAGATAAAGGCAATTTAAGTATCTTAATATAACAATTATTAATTATATAATTTTAAAGGAAGTAAAATAATGATTGTGGGATTTAAGCATGATTTAGCCATGAATAATTCATGTATGACAAGAACATTATTAGAATGCTAATTTTATTTTGATGGGGGTCTAGCTTCATTTCATGGAAGCCTAACACTAGTCTCCTTATAAGCCTAACTCACATTTAATCCATTTAACACTTACACCATGGCCCAACTAATACTAACCTTTGAACCCACTAGAATTTGGGCCTTAAGGTCAGCACACTTCATCTAATTCAAAGTGTTTTACAACCCACCTCATCAAGCAAAGGCCCAATAACTAGAAAAGAGCCCAAATAGACCATGGGCTAATGAGTCAGCCCATTTCCCACTAATAACTCTAAAGGTTTAGCAGTTCCCCTCCCCCCCCCCCCCAATTCAGTTAAAAACACAAAAGGTAAGAGAAGAAATTTGCATGTTAGAAGAGGGGCTAGGGTTTCTTAATATTTTGGCTCAAATTTGCACTCTTTGAGGGAGATTTAACCAAGGTAGGTTCTATATAACTTGACCTTCTTATCTTCCTCTACATTTTAGTCTAATTGGTTTGTCATTTGGAGAATTTTTATCTCATCTTAAGATGAAATCTAATTTTTGGATGATTATTGCAAGATTTTCAGAGTTAAAAGTTAGAGGGATAATTGGGTAAGCATTTCCTTTCTATTTTGTGTATTATTTTACTAGAAAATGTCCTTAAGGATTGATTTTCATAATGGTTTTTACTATTATGCAAAATTACAAGAAAATAAAGGTAAAACATTAAGGTTTCTAGGTTTGATAACTCAAATTCGAATTTTGGAATATCCCATAGTGTATTCTTAGTAGTTGAGGCTCAATTCAGTCCATTTGACCTCTTAGGTATATGGGTAAGTGTTCCCTCTTCTCTGATATGGTGAATGTGATGAATTCTCACATTTTGGGTTGACTTTTGTTGCATAGTTTGTACATGTGCGAAAATGGAGTTGTAGGGAGTGAATCATGGTGAGCTTTGATGTATGGACCATAAATTGGTGTAATAGATCATTAGGAAGCTTAGATAAGAAGTTTTTAATGATTTCTTATTAAGATTAATCTGTGGATAAGAAGAATTTCCTTGCCAATGATAGTTAAATGATGATAATCATGCTTATGTTAGGCTTGGTATGCTTTGGATCATAGTAGTAGTTAGAGGAAGAGTAATTAGCTTCATTGAGGTAACTAGGGTTAATTTCCTAATTTCATATATATGTTAATGTTAATTTGATATTGTTTACACATACATGATTTTGAAATACTAAATGATTAGTTAACTACTTGAATTGTTATTGTGACTAGACCTTGTGAATCCATAGTAGAGCTATGGTGCGGCTGCCACTCGTGCATGTGCTTCAATCGGGCACTGAGTTGTGATCAAACCCTGAATGCGCTTAGCCTAGGTCGTGCTCATTAGGGAGTTAGTATCAGGGATGGACCACTTCTGATATTATTGGCCATTAACATATTATGTGTGATTGCTAGTATGGGACAGTAGTCATTAGTAGATCAACTAGTTCATTTACAAATTGAATTAATAATTCTAGTATTGAAGATATAAAATTGCATTGTATTGATTAATCTGTACATATATATGGAATTTGCCTCTTGTTATTGAGATTGTATATCTCACCCCAGTTGTGAGCTAATATTTTCAGGGACCGGACCTCTTAGTGGTAAGGAGAAACTAATGGAATCTTATTGTATGGTTTGGTAGCATATAAGTTTGGAAATCTTGTCAGATTGTATTGTGTAATTAGATTACTAGTTTTATATAATTGCTGCATTACATAATATTTGCCAAGCATAGAGACTGTAATCATATGGCACATTAGATGTCAATTTAAACTAATGATGTATGAAAATTCTACGGGGATTTATGTTTGAATGAAGATGTGAGTAGTTTATAAACTCTTTGCTATCATTGATCTATGAACTCGCTGGTTTATGGTGGCTAGAGGGTTAAGGATCTACATTTGAGTTTTGAATGAGTAATAATCGATGTGTTGGGTAGATTAGGTAAAGGAATGATACTAAATCTTCACAAATTAAGTTAAAATGGACTAGAGTGTTACTAGAGGGGGAATTGGAAAGCATAGGACGAAACTTTGGAAGTTATAAGAATAAAAGGTAATTGGTCACAGATATAATTCAATTGGCTTCAACCAAAAGTGACGAAGTTGCCCAGGGAAGGAAACAGAGAGGAAATAGCCGCGGTGAAATGCAAAAGGCGATTCTGGTTGTGTTCCAAAGGGTAATTCACCATGGCATAAAGGACATTTGGTCATAGCAAATTTTGTGAAAATGTGTCAGGTGATCCCAAGAGCAATTGGCCGTGGTCCGAAGAGTATTTAGCCACGACAAAAGTACTCATTTCCTCATAATAACCTAGAAGCCTTGGTTTTCTCTATGGAAACATTAAGGAATGATTTAGGAACACTTGTAAAAGGTTATTGTAGTTAGAATTAATGGATGAATAGATTAAAGGCTTATAATTACGAGTTTGATTCTCTCATGTGCATAAATAGTTATGAGTAACTAATTAATGACTCTAATAATATTAAAGTTCAAATTCCCTGCTTTTTTGTAATGTAAGTAATTGAAATGACTTCAAATCTGGATTTATGATTATTAATCGCGTCTTCAACCCTAACTACCATGATTAGAAGTTAGGGTTGTTACAATTCCCACATTCTGCATGTAACATCTCACATTCTTCAACTTGGTTCAAAAATCATTATATATAATGGCTTCTTAAGATTCAAATATTTAACTAAAATCAAATACATGAATCATAGTGATAGTTCCTCTATAAATGAGTAATAGCTTTCATGTATGACAACGCATTTTGTTTCCTTACCCACTATATATTAACTTTATGAATAAGCCATATGCTTATTCTAGATCCTCTTAATATTGTTATTCTCAAACTTAATGTATACACATAAAATGAGAAAATAACTTAGAATGAATAAAGGCTTTATTACAAATTATATATATACAGTATATACATCAATAATACAAGGTGTTATCAAGTCCCATTCTAAATATATTATCCTTAAAAGTTACTGGTGGCATGCCTTTTATTAAAGGATCAGCAATCATTAACTCAGTGTTAATATGTTTAATGATGACTTTATTTTCTTCGACACGTTCTTGAATGACTAAGCACTTAATGTTGATATGCTTATTTTGACTTCCACTTTTGTTATTCTTAACCAAAAAAATAGTAACTGAATTGTCATAATATATCTTTAATGGCCTAGAAATGGTATCAACGATTCTAAGCCTAAATATAAAACCCTTAAGTTAAACACCATGTGAAGTTACCTCAAAACAAGAAATGAACTCTGCCTCCATAATAGAAGTAGTAGTCAAAGTCTATTTTATGCTCTTCCAAGATATGGCTTTGCCAGTTAACATGAACATGTAGCCTTATATTGATTTTCGTAAAACAACGTATCCAATGAAATCTGAATCTGGGTAGCCAACTACCTAAAGGTTATCAATCCGTATATACATCAGCATGTAGTTTTTGGTACCTCTAAGATACTTCATTATCTTCTTTGCAACTCTCTAATGATCTATACCTAGATCACTTTGATATCTATATAATATTCTAACTGTAAATGTAATATCAGATCTTGTATAAACCTGAGCATATATAAGGCTTCCAATAGTAGAAGCATATAGAATGTTATGTATCTGTTCCCTTTTTAAATCATTCTTCAGGCACTAGTTCAAATTGAACCTGTCACCCTTCATAATAGGTACTATACTTGGTGAATAACCCTTCATCTGAAACCTCTTTAACACTTTATTGATATAGGTTCCTTGTGACAAACCTAAAATACATTAAGTTCTATCCCTATAGATCTTTATGCTAATGATATAAGATGCCTCACTCATGTCCTTCATGTCAAAATTTTCAGAAAGAAATTGTTTCACGTTATATGTCAACCTTTTATTATTGGTTACAAGTAATATGTCATAGATTTTACTCCCACTGACTTTCTAATATATACGTTAATCTATAAGGTTCTCCATAAATTTATATAAGGAGATAACATTATGAAATTTTAAGTACCATTGGTGAGAGACATGTTTCAATCTATATATGGATTTCTTAAGCTTGCATACTAAATGTTCACTGGCACTAGAGGAGAATCCTTCATGTTGTTTCATATATTCGTCCTCCTCTAATTCTCCATTAAGAAAAGTCATCTTTACATCCATTTGAGGCAACTTCAAGTCAAAATAGGCGATCAATGCCATTATTATACGGAGAGAATCTTTCTTAGATACAGGAGAAAAGGTCTCCATGTAATCAATTCCTTCCTCGTGAGTGAATCCCTTGGCCATGAGTCTTGCTTTGTATCTCTTAATGTTGCCTAATAAGTCTTTTTTTGTCTTATAGATCCATTTGCATCCAATGGCCCTAAAGCCATTAGGCAACTTGATAAGATCCCAGACTCCATTAGACGCCATGAAATCCATCTTTTCTTTTATAGCATTATGCCACAATTTAGATTCTCTACAATTGATGGCTTGTGAAAATGCTTAAGGGTCATTCTTTATTCCTATATTATAATCAAATTTTTGTAGATACATAGCATAATGACTAAGGATTGCTAACCTCCTCATCCTATTTGATCTTCTTAATGTTGACTCAACATTCCCTTAAGGAACATGTTGCTCAATTATTTGTTCAATAGTTCCTAGAGGCTATTCATCAGTTAGATCAACTTGGTTATGGTCAATAGATTATGGATCCTAAATGATTGGTTGTCCAAAACCTGTTTGGGCTTTAGGGGCATGGATCACAATTAATTTATCACTTGATGTAGGAGTTTTACTATCAATCTAATCATTTTCAGAACCTAAGTTCTGAGTTTGATCACTCCCACTAATCAAGTTATTCTCAAGAAATTTTATATCCCTTGATTCTATAATTCTAATACTGTGAGATGGACAATAAAATTTATAACCCTTAAACCTTTCAGCATACTCAATAAAATAGCCACTAATGATTTCAGGGTACAACTTCTTCTCTTGTGGATTATAAATCCTAACCTTATATGGGCATCCCCAAATGTGCATATGTCTTAAACTCAGTTTTTAACCCTTAATAACTCAAATGGCATCCTTTTAATAGACTTGGTAGGAACCCAGTTAAGAATATACACAATTGTTTTAAGGGTTTCAATCCACAAGGATTTAAGAAGTTTAGAGTTAGTCAATATGCTCCTCACCATGTCTAACACGGTTTGATTTCTTCTTTTAGCTACACTATTCTAGTTTGGTGACCCAAGCATGATGTACTGGGCAACAATCCAACATGCCTTGAAGAAATCTAGTAAATGGACCTAGTGCATGTCCATTTTTAGTGTATCTACCATAATACTCACTACCTTTATATGATCTCACTATTTTGATTTGTTTACTACATTATTTCTCCACTTCTGCCTTAAATATCTTAAAAACATCTAGTGCCTTATTCTTATTATTGAGTACATAGAGATACATGTATTGTGAGTAATCATCAATAAAAGTGATGAAGTATTTTTTACTACTAGAGCCTAAATCTGGATTACAGATATTCATATGTATGATTTCTAATATGTTAAAACTCTTCTTAGCACTTCTCTTGGTCTTATTAATTTGCTTTCCTTTGATGCAGTCTACACAAGTATTAAAATCAATAAAGTCAAAAGTGTTAAGTACTCCATCTTTTACTAATATTTTCACTCTTTTTATTGAGATATAACTAAGCCTATAGTGCCATAACATAAAGTAATCTTTATTAATAACATTTCTCTTAATATCTATACTACTGGAAACATGCATTAAATCATAAAAGTTACTATTTTGTAATTGAATTTGGAATAGACCATCGCATAGTGTACCATTGCCAACAATATTAGATTTATAAAATAATTTAAATTCATTACTTGAAAATTCAAAGCAATATTCTAATGGTACAAGTTTGGAAACAGAAATTAAGTTTCTAGATAAACTTGGTACATAAAATATCTTCTCTAAATTCAAAACAAAAATAGAATTAAGAACTAATCTGCATGTTCCTATAACTTTTACAGTTGAGCCCATCTTATTTCCTAAATAGATATGCTGCTCACTGCCCACCAACTTCCTCTAATTTAAAAAACCCTATAAGGTATTAGAAATGTGAATTGTTAAGTTAGAGTCAATCCACCATGTGTTACTACTTGCATCTATCATATTATATGCATAACAAAAAAATGAGAGCTAGTTACCTTGTTTTTTAAGCCAAGCATTGAATTTGACACAATTCGTCTTCATGTGTCCTTTCTTTTTGCTGAAGAAACACCTAAATTCTTTCTTAATGTTTGTAAAGATGTGAACCTTACTTTTCCTTTTTGTCTTAGCCTTGTGTTTCTTCTGTCCTTATGTCATTATATGTGCACTTTCACTTATCTTGGCTATAAGCCTTCCTTCCTCTTATATGCATATAGTCAAAAGTTCATTAATTGACCATTTCTCCTATGTGTATTGTAGGAGATTTTAAAAGGCCCATATTATTGTGGTAGAGACTTCAAGATGTAGTGCACAAAAAAAGATTCTGGCATCTCAACCTTAAGTGTTTTCAATTGAGCTGCTATATCCCTTATCTTCATAATGTACTTTCGTACACCTTTTATGTCGATAAGCTTCATGAATGATAACTTTGTCATTAAGATGCTTGCCAAAGCCTTATCTGAGAATTCGAACTGTTCATCAATGGCTTTGAGCAATCTTTGAACATTTTGATACTTTTTGATAGACCCACGAATACTAGTTAAGATTTTAGTCGTAATGTACATTATACTAAGGTGATTAGATCGCTCACAGCATTTATAAAGATTTACAACTGATGCACCACTAATATCCGTAGATTTAAGAAGTTCATCTTTTCTAATCATATTATCAACATCCATCCACCCCAATTGGAGAAGTATTTTTTCCCTCTAAATATTATAATTATCTCTAATTAATTCAGAAACTTGAAAATCAAAATTATTCAAAGGTTGAAAAGCTATATAAATTTACATGCTATGTTAATAATTTGAGACAAATAAATATTTTAAATAACATGTCATGCCAATGCAATGCATGTCAATTCAAATTATGAGCTTAATAACAAATAAAACTTCATGTGGGCTAAGTTGTATTTAATTAGACTTATACAATAATGATAAAACTAATAAATTATGTTCTTTTCTTAATCCCAGCGGCAAATTAGGAAAAGAAAAACTCACTATTTTATCTTAATTAATTATATGAAATATGATAATATTCCTGTAAAATAATGATTATCATATTAAATATGATTAATTACAATTTGATGTTATTTTTCTTTATATGATTATAACACTTAATATATAATTCTAAAATAATTAAACATGTTATGGCTAAACTTTAATTAAATTACAATTAGACAAATCACATGACATCTAAATAAAATTATATGCATAAATATGACTTAACATATTATATAATGAGAATTTGAATAATTAATCAATTAATCAACAAAATATGACTAAATTAATTAATTAACATTCTCTCTTTAAATTTAATCTAAATGTGCTGTATATATTGCCAAAAATTAATTAACACAAGTTAGGCATAATTCAAATGGCATCATAAATTAATTTCCATTCCTAAATTTTTCAAAATTTCCTAAAATAAATAATTTTCTAAGATTTAGGAAAATTTAAAGCACAAATTAATTTCACTTGACAAATAAATAACTAGATTTTGTCAAAAATTAATTTGAGTTTGTCCATAATAATTTTGTCAAATTTTGGACAAATTAAAATATGCTCTAATAATTTTGAACAAAATAAATTACTATACTATCAAATTTTAATTATTGGCCCAAAAAAATTTACACACAAAATAATAATTTTGGCCTACAAAATAGTTTGTCCAAAAATTATTTAAAAGTTAGGCCCAAAATAATATATATATATATATATATATATATATATATATATATATATATATATATATATATATATATATATCTTGGAATGAATTGAAAATATATATATATATGACATAATCAAGATTGATATATATATATATATATATTAAATGTTACATGTAAATAACAACAATGAAGCTTAGCAAGCGTGGCAAGGTGTTGCACGGAAGCTTGAAGGGCATGAGTTCAAATCTCACCGCACATCTCATTGAGTTCTATTTTGGATGGTTCAAGGGTCCATTTTTACTAGAATTCCATGAGGATTGCATTTTTTTATATCAAAATGATGAAAAAATAGCTTTATAAACTAACCCAAATTATTAAACAAATTAGTACTTTTGAGCTCAAAAACTTAGCAAGGCGGCGATAATTTTAGGTTCTAATACCATTTGTTAGCATTTATAGATATACAAAATTACATTTATGATATCTTAACTAAGAAAAATGGGATAAAGATATACCTCCAACCATTGCCTTCTGAGCTCTATTTCTGAATGAAATTTTTATGAGTATATAAGTTCAAGAAATACTTTCAAATTCCGGTTATCACTAGATGATAGTGTTATGTTCAAAGATGTGTGTAAACTGAGCTTGAGGACCCTTTTATTTATAGGCAAATTCTTTTAACTACAATTCCATCATGTTGCCAAAGAAAATGCAACGTGCAAATGTAGGACACGTACATTCTGAATCATCCCATAAAGCTCATGATTTTCGGACCACATTGAGTTGTTGCAAGCTAACGTAGTTTGTTGTCCTGATCTACCGTGATTTGTTCCCACGTTTGTGTAACATGGTTTGTTCTCATGTTCTGCATGCAACGTCTCACAGCCCATTGATCAAAGTAACATAACTAACTTCATTTAACTGAAATCCTTTTGCTATTAGATCATCATGAAAGTCAAGTGCTTCTCCAACCTTATGATTAATGGAGAGTCCTTTCATTAGTGTATTCAAAGTTATCGTCTCTGGTAGACAGCCTATCTTAAGAATCTTCCCCAATGTAGAGAAAGCAAAGGCCATTTGACCCACATGGCACTAACAATTGATCAAGATGCTCAGAATAACTAAAGATGGCGTGAATCCCTTGGATTCTGCTTGTGCGAAAAGTGAGATAGCAGTTTGATAATTTTTCATCCTTGCAATTGATCATAAAATCTTAATAATTTGGACTATGGAGGGTGGGGGATGCATATAAAGCAAGCGATCGAATGAAGAGACAACATCGTGCATGGTTTGAGAATATGGGGAATAGGAATGAAAACAGAACTTGAGATTGATGGCATAAGGGAGAGAAAGAAGAAAGGCAGATGGAGAAGATGTAGAAAACAAAGGTAAGTCGGAGAAGGCATAACTTGTAGCTCTGCACAACATCATCTTCACTTCACTTCAGAAATTCGGATCTCCTTTAGGAAGATGAGGAGTTGCGAACCAGAGTCGGGTAACGCATTAATTCATCGTATGGGTTCCGGTTTTATTTTGTAAAAGTCTATCACTTTTTAAAATAAAATTAAAAATGGGCATATTCACGGAATCAACATCCTAATGCAATTTGATTTGTTTCAAACTTTTCGTTATATTTGTTTTTTCTACATAAATATTCTCCCTCTCATTAAAATTACATGAATTTTAATTAAAATTCTCGTTAAAATTATAAAGCATCATCATAAAAAATGTTAGTTTTTTAATTATCGTATTGAAATATATATATATATATATAAAGCGATATGTACTTAATACAATTAAAGTTCTCATATAAAATACATTAAAAAAATTGTTAGGCACAAATTGTAAAAATATTTTATTTTATTTTACATTTTAATTACATAACGTATTAGAATTAACGGGCTTGTTATAACAAAAACTATTTTTGTAACATGAAGAAAAACTATGAAAGTGTCAAGTGTAACTTATAAATAAAAAAAAATACTTTTGTTATTTTGTCAAATTCTGAAATATTATTACTATTTTAGATTTTAAAAAATATATAAAGATTTAAAGAAAATTTTATGAGATAGCCATTAATGTCACACTAATTGATAAAACATTTTAAAAGGAAAATTATTTTTGTTTGTATATATATATATATATATTTTACATTTAAGTTTAATAATAAACCTCGATTGTCTATAGTAAAAGAATCTATTGCAGGCGGTAGTGTAATGTCAAAATGGCCTTTTTTTTCAATATTTTAATTCAGGGTTTAATGAGGTATTTAAAAAGTATAATTAAAAGGACAAAAAAATTGATTGAAAAAAAATTGTACTTTGCAAATTTTAATTGCACTTATTGTAAGTAGAAGGACAAAAATTTTAATTTTGAGAAAAAATTATACTTTACAAATATTAACTCTAAAGTACAATTAAAATTTATAAATATAATTTTCTCTTACAATTAAATTTAGTTACAATTTTTAGATTCTTCTTAGTTACAATTTTAAAATGCGTAATTAAACCCTGAACTTAAATACTAAACAAAAAAACCATTTTTTGCTTTGCTGCACCAGATGCAATAACAGACGATTTACTTGGTTTAAAAACCATTGAGTCTGAATGCTTAAATATTTAAGTAGAATGGCTTCATTACTAGGCCGGTAGCAAGAAAATTCCACATTGTACTAAGTTCATTTTCCTTTTCACTTTAAATGCACAAGACCAATTTTTAAAGAGTAAATTATATATATTTTTCTCAAACTTTGATGAAATTATATAAATTTTTATTTTTAAAGAATATATAAATCTCTTATAAAATAAAAAGATATTTTATATTTTAGTTCAATTTTAAATTCTTTTAAACTAAATACACTCTATTAACCTAAATATATATTTTTCAAAACTAAAATTAAAAATTAAAAATTAAAATATTTTGATAAAAAAAAATTTGCATAATATACTCATTTCTAAAACATCTATATGCAGAGACTTTTAAGTCTCAAGGGCCAACATGTCTTCAACTTTTTCTTGTTTCTCTTTCATCTTTTGGTATCACTTTAGCTTTTTTCCCCTTCTCTTCAATTTTCTTCTTTATCTTTAACTGAAAGAGCATATGTCACCATCTTACACTATCATTTCACAAAAATTGTATTCTAGCTTGTTGGATGATGGCCACTCCAATGTCTAGTTATTATTGAACAAATTCTCATATGCATGTCTAATATATTAGTTAATTGTATATAAAAACTTATTATAGTAAGTCCTTCGAATGGCTAAGTTTAGTAACACAATTATTTTGATAAGATTTTTGGTAAATATTTTTAAAAAACATTTAAATTACATAACCTTCTTTTTTATTATGAAAATATACATAAACATTCTTTAAAGCTAAAAGATGCCTAAAATATCCTTAAAAATAATATTAATTTCTTTTATTAAGAATATAATTTATTAGAAAATGTATTTCTTAAATTTTTATTTTAAAATTAATATTTGTATTGAAAATCATAAATCTAAAAATTTTTATATTGGTTAAACATATATTTAATATTTGTTATATTATATAAATAATAAATACAAGAATATTTTAATCAAAATAAGTAAATCAAAGCTTATCTTCTCTGTTAATTTTTAGGGAAAAAAATGCAATTTTTCAAATTTAAACAAAAAAAAGTTATATAATTTAAACATCTCTTCAAAGATAAGGAAAAGAATAATTTGTCTTAGATTCTATTAATTTCATGCACTAACTTATTATACATGTAAATTTCTCTAATCTCCTCGTTATGGAAGAGGACCACAACGAATATGATGGCATAGCCATGCCGCTATATACATCCTCCGTTCTCACACCAACACATTCCTGGTCCTCGTCTTCTGAGTACTGAGTTGGATGTGTCAAAGTTGGTCCCAAACAAAACTTGTCTTTGAACAGAGGAAAAAGTGGTTTCACTTCACATAAATTGCTTTCATCTGAGTCATAATCAACTTTGGCACATTTTTGCTAAACCATGACTTGGGTCTAAGATTTGTTTCAGACTAACTTTCTTTTCTCCATGGATGGTTTTCTGTTTTGCTTTTCTTTCTTCTTTCAAATGTTTCTTTGCTCTGCCTTAGGCGACCATACAATGCTTTTTGGTCACTGGCAAACAATGTGCAAGTTTATCAAGTCTTCTAAAGGAAGTTCATGCTTTGCAGCTTTAATATTCATTCCTGCCCTCTTCTTTTTTTATACTTTTATTTGTTAATTTTTTCTTATAAAGTTTTTCTTTAGCTTATGTGAAAAGGAAGGGAAGGATTCTTCAAAGAAAATTATTAGGGGGAGAAGGAAAGAGAAGAAATGATAAAATAGTAATTTTTTCTTTTCTTTATTTAGAAAAAAATTCTCCTTCAAAATTTCTCACATTGAGAGCACTCTAACGGATTTTGAATGTAGAAATAGATGTGAACTTTTGATGCTAATGTCATGTGTATAGAAATATTTAAGATAATTATTCATTCTTAATATGGTTTTGCGAGAAATTTCAATTATACAAAAAGTTGATATATTTAATACTTATTTTTGTATCACTATTCTTACTTCTTGGCAAGTGAGCTGGTTGACCTACATATCTAGTGGTTCATCAACCCAAGACTTGAAATCCTAGTACCACATAACGACCAAATTTTTTACATAATGTTTAGCCAAATTGTTAATTAATTTGCAACGTCATGAAGGTTCCTTTATTTCATCGTAAATTTTGTTTATTGATTAGGTTTCTCAACATTTTCAAAGGGATTCAGATTATCTCCATCACAGTAGATTCAAAAAGATATGGTCGTTTTGGTTGAAGAAAGAAATAGCTCTACTTGCCAAAGTTAGAGATGGAGAATGAAGAAAAAGTGAGTGAGTTTATAATGAGTGTTAATGATAGATGAAAATAAGGCCTTGTATCCAAAGAAAGAATAACACTAGTAACCAAATCAACCATTAATAGGTTTGTCCTTTTACATTAATTACTTTAAGATAGCTTTTCAAATTTTATGTTGGGTTAAATTAATGCTTCAATCTTTGAAGTTAGCTTTATAATTTATCTTTTTTTATTTAATTAAGCCCTTATAATTCTAATTTTTTAATTAAATCTTTGTAGTTACCACTTTTGTAATGTGACTCTTGACCTTAAATTGCTTTTGATTGTCAATTGTTTTCTTTCTTTTCTTTTTTTTTTTTTTTTGGCTTATCTAGCAAATGGTTTGATGCTTCTCTTATGCTGGCCACCATCCACCTTATCAAACCCAATTTATTTAAGACTAGTTTATTACATAAAATATAAAAGAAATGTAATTTTACAAAAAAAAATTTTAAAAAAAAATATTTTAGAATAGAAATAACTTTTGTATTACTACTTTAAATAAGTAATAAAAAAGTGTTAAATAATAATAACAATAATATAATAAACATTGTGTAAGAATTATGTAAAGAAATTACCTTTATATAAAAGATACCAAACAACTTACATCACACTAAGCTTAAATTTTTCCAAATTCTTATGCCCTAATTCGAATTATTATTTTTATTGGCTAAAATTCTTTATTATTATTTTTAATTATTATAAAAATCATATCACTCTAATATTAGATTAGACAGATAACATCATTCAAATTAAAATAAAAAGATTAAATTATTTCAAAGAATAATTTTCTTTTATTAATAATCTTAAGTTCTGGGTACCTAAGAATAACTCAAAAATATCTATATTGTACTAGTTTTAATATGGACATTGTCTTGGGTATGCAAAAGAGCTTGCTTAAATTTACAGTGGAGAACTAATTTGGGCCTCAAAACTTCATTTTGGTCCCACAAAATAATCTTGCCACAAAACTAGGCCGAAGTGGGCCCATGTGCCAATTATTATATATTTTAGTAATTTCTATCAAATACAAATGAAAACCCTTTTCTCTTGCCTTTTCTTTATTAAGAATATGAACAAAGAAAAAGTTAAGGTACTCATCTATAAAGCTTTTCAGGTACAAATTGAAGCCACCTAACAAAAGAGACTATTTATGTAAATTAACGCCGCAAATTGATGGCTGCTCTGGATTCTTAAAGCCAGGCTGGGATCAACTAGCCACACTCTGACCATTAATAGCGTGTCTATATATATATATATATATATATATATATATATATTCCTTTAGCCATTTATTTAAACATTTTTCAATTTTTTTTTGTAATAAATAAGTTTCTTAAGCTTTTTGTAATATTTTTTAAATTAAGAAATTTACTCAAAATCTTTATTATAATGTATGTAACATATTGATTAAAATTAGTTTACTTTCAAAATTTATTAACCTTCAAATTTGATTTGATTCATTTTGTAATGTAATTTATAGAGGTGTTCATGGGCAGGGCCGGGCCGGACATCTAATATACCCTATACCCGGCCCGATTAAGACATCGAGTTTATTTTTATGCCTGTGACCCAATCCAACCTGAAACAAGTCCGATTTTAAGACAAGTTAGAGCTGTTTAGGGCCGCTCGAATTTTTTTTTTATGAATTGATACTTAATATAAAAATATTTTTTTGTAAACTCATGGACATATACTTCAAAATAATAAGCTTTTAGAACTTTCATATTTTTATCAATAATAAAAAAATAACTTAGTATTATCAAACAAAATATAAGTTATACTAATATAATTAGTTTTAGGTAAATACATGTATTTTCATTATTCAATAAAAGAAATGGCAGTTAGCATGTACATCAATAATAAAAATAATTAAGAAATAGGGAGAGTTGTTTAATGAAAGTTACAGTATATAAAAAGAATTAGATAAAATAAACATAAATATATATATATATATATATATATATATATATATATATATATATATATATATATATATATATAAGATGACAAGATATTAATAACTAAAAAAAAATATTAGGACAAGTTAGGCAGAATATGTCTTTGCCTGTGGCTTGGCTTGACCCGATATAGTTTTGTTTAAAGTTCTACCCATTTATATTTTTAGTCCAACCCAACCCGACCCGATTAGGTCAAGCTCCTAGGGCCAACCGGATCAATGAACACCTTTAGTAATTTATGACCTTGTACCATATGATTAAAATTAGATTCCTTTGCTGGCTTTTACTTCATATTAGGTTGTTTATAATCTACTAACTATGAACTCATGGTCAAGTTAGTCTCTGGGGATGTTAGGAACAGATTTTCAAGCATTGTTGAGAAATTTGAATCTTTTACAGTTACAAATTAATTATATATTATGCAGTCAAAGAGAGAGAAAGTAGAAAAGGAAATGAATGTAAAAAAATATAACCTCATACGTACTCATATTTCTTATATCACTCTCTCTCGGATTACATGATTGCATAATTATAAAAAAATTCAATTTCTATTGTCAAGTATCTCTATGGGATCCGGATACGTATTTTTTTAAATCTGAACTGTTTAGATTTGATTTGGACGGTTGAGATTTAATTTTTAATTTTTTAATTTTTTTAACTTAAATTAGTAGTTTTTTAAAATATAATAGTTAAAGATTTTTTTATTTTTATTTTTTATTTTTAAAATTAAAAATGATATCAAAATATAAAAATAAAAAATATTAAATCTAAATTGTTTAAATTTAATTTGAATAGTTTATATTAAGATTAATAAGAGATCAGTAGGGAAAAGTGTGAGACTTGTCTAGGAAGAGAGGTGCTGTCAATATTGAGATAGAACTTGAAAAGAAATTAACAAAAAAAATATATGTATAAATTGAATGAAAAAGCAAGAATTTGGAGACCACGAGGTTAGGCAAAAAAAAAGTGTTGACAATTTAAGATGGAATTAGATAAATTTGAAAAAAGAAAATTTGAGAAAATTATATTGGATTTGAGAATTCTCATTTGAATTTGGGAACTAATGTTAGTTTGAACAATTAGACGAAAAAATTGGAAAGAATAAAATATAATTTACTACCTTGTGATTCCCGTTGTTACTGTATATAATCATTTTCCAAACATTCTAAAATAAAAATAAATCTTTAATTCTCAAATTACCCTAATCAGATCTAATTATCTGGGCCAGTTTATGCATTAAACGAGACTATGTTCTTTCTCAGATGATATTGAGATTATAATTCTCACATTGGCTTAATACATTAAAAAAAAAAAAAAAGAATAGAATGTTTGGATCTAAGAAGTCAAGGTAAGAAGAGAAGAAAACATATTTTAAAATTTATCTTGTTTTTTAATTCTGTTAAACATTGAACAGAATTGTTTGAATCCTACTAAATTTTCTAAAATTTTCTCAATTAATTTTATATCAAAATCCTTAACATATTTCTTTTCAACCAAGCCTCACCACACTCTCAATTCTTGACCCATTAAATACTATTTGATTCCCTAATTTTCTGAAATTTATTTTTAATTTCATGTCGAAATCTTAACCCCTCTCCTTGCAACTATGTTTTACACTTTTCAAATTTTTTATTAATCGTTCTGTATGATTTTGATTGATTGATTTATTTTTATTTCATCTTAAAATCCCTAACTCTGATCTTCCAAACCAATCCTAGTTTACACTCTCTGAATTTTTGCTCCATCTCTTAACATTCCTAATTTCTTTAAATTTCTCCTAATTCTATCTAAAAACTCCTACTGTAATATTGTGCTAATTTAGGAAACCTCATTACAAGAGAATGGTAATTTTTAAACTACTTGGCAACAGAGTAAAAAATAGAAAAAATTACAGTCGAACACTTCAATTTAAAAATATTCATATTAAAGGACTTTAAATTTTAAAATTCTTTTGAAGGACTTAAAAATTAAAAATTTAATTTACATAAAAAATTACAATTAAGATCTTAAATTAAAATTATTAGTCTATGAGTTTTTTAGAATAATTTTAACATTTAAGGTCCTTCGGTCTTAACATTTTTAATTTATAGTCCTTATTTGTACTTTTTTATAAAAAAATAATCCAAACCATGAGATAATAAATTTGTATTTTACCCATTTGGATTTGGAAATTAGACGACAATTTGGAAAGTAAAAGGCTCAATTAGGAATAAAGTAAAAAAAAAAATTCGAATCCTACTCCCTCATGTAAAGAAAAAAGATTCAAATCTTCACCAAATGATGAGATAATTATAATCAAATTTAATCATGGGTTAGACTTAATTAAAATTCAAACTAAACTTTTCAATTGAAAAAAATAAACAAAAAACAGATCCCAAACCCTGTTTGATTTTATATGTTAAACTTATTTTAGAATTAATTATGACTATTGATTTTATAAGTAACATATTTTAGAGTTGAAAAACCCTTGTATATTAGTTAATGAAACTTTAAAATATATAATATATAAACCCTTTGAGTATTTGCTTCATTTTTCTACAATATCAATAGGATGGCTCGGAAGAATATTTTGAATCTGAGAATGACAACTTGTCATATGCTTTGTATTATTGTGTCATCCTTTGTGGTTTTGGAAAGTAACATGGCTCATAAAGGGAAAATTTAACTTACGATAAAAAAGAAGAAAATTTATAACTGTGAATACTTTACAAGAAGTCATAATTTGTAGAGTAATTGTGGGAAGTTGTAAAAGATAAATTTTTTAAGATCGAAAAAAACAAATCAATAACGATATATAAATATATTAAAATTTAATTTTACAAATAAAATGTATAACATATATAAATTTATAATAATTTAATTAATTTATTTTGGCAAAAATATTTTTTTGGTCCCTTAATTTTATTTAAAATTTTATTTTTATTTCTTAATTTTATTTAGTTCCAATTTGGTTTTTTGATTTTACTTCATGTTTTAGTTTTGACTCTTAATTTTATTTAGTTTTAATTTAATTATTTGATTTTATTTCATATTTCACTTTCATCCATTAATTTTATTTTATTTCCATTTAGGTATTTAACTTTCAAAAAGCTACTCAAAAGTGTTTTTCTTTCAAACCTCGCCAAATTAAAATGCTTGATAGAAAATTCCTACATCCTATTGGTGATTTAATTTTAATAACATTTCTTTTAAACAATTTGGTAGTCTTAGGGAGAATAAAAGATTTAAGTGGTTTTTGTAACTAAAAGACCAAATTAAAATATAATAATAAAAATAAAATTTAAGATAAAATTAAGGAATTATGGTGAAATAAAATAAAGTTAAAAACAAAAATATGACCTAAGATAAAAGTAATGAATCAAAAGTGTATTTTAGTCTTTTATTTTTAATAGATTATATTCACTTAAAAATTTCTTCAAGTGTTATGAATCATATCATGAATTGCTTTGCCCACTGCCTTCAATAAAATTTAAAGTAAATTATATAAATATGGACCTTTTCTCTATTTTTTAAATATATACAAATCTTTTTTGAAATAAAAGTTTTATTTTATTCTTTAATCCAATTTAAATTTTTAACCAAAATATTTTTAATTTAATTTTTAGTTTAAAAAATACTTATTTATGTTAATAGAGAATATTTTACTAAAAAATTTAAAATTAAATTAAAACATAAGATAATTTTTTATTTCAATGAAAATTTATGTAATTATAACAAAACTCAAAGAGATTAATATAATTTACTCTAAAATTTATTTAAAAGAGATTTATGCCCCTTGGGCCCACATGTGGCACAAAATCATTCTAAACTCCAAATTATTTTATACGAGTTGCAGACATAAACAGATTATTGATCTGCCTTTTTTCCTTTTAAATTATATTTAGTGTATTTACAACCTAGCTAGATTCAGATGCAAACCCCATTCACAACTAAGAAAAAAAAAAATTCAGATTGAGATCTGAAAAGCATTTTCGATGCACAGGTTGTTGTAATGAAAAGAGTAGAAGGATTTTTCATGTTAGGTATGATTTTGTAATCACCAATTTAGATATTTTATAAAACAATAATTCATGAGAACTTTTAGATTCAAGCTAAGCTGAATAGATTAGTTTAGTCATGGAAGCAAATATAAAACATGTATTAATTAAATGTACTGTCACGATTCAAATATTAATTTTATCAATTTCTTAGAATTAGACTACATAAGTTAAAATAAGTAAAATGATTTTAAAAATAAATAAAATAATCTAACCTTAATTAATTTTGATCTACATTTTTTATGAAAATATTAAATAAGTATTATGATATATAGAACAATTTTTTCTGGTTTTCTGAATATATAATTCAATGGAAAACAAAAAAACAAATTAAATGATTGGCCCAAAAACAACAAAAAAAAGATGAATAGTTCATATCCAATATAATATTAAGTACATTTATAAACTATTCATTCTCAAGAAAGATCACTAATAGTTGTTAGGAGATAAATCACATTAGATCAAAGTTTTAAAACAAGAAAAATTGTTCATGATAATTTTTTTCAACATAATAGGTGGGATGAATGCAAATGAAGAGAAATTAATTGAAATTAATTATCTCAAGTATATATATTTATAATTGGGCAAACGTGTGAGTCTTGTTGACTGCTAATTAATAGGATCATCTATAACTTTTTACTACTCATGTTTTTTTATTATTTTTATTAACATATTTTTGGGACATCTCGTATGGGAGAGGGTTATTGAGCAGAAATTAAGGTAAAAAAGTCAAATTATAAAGAATTAATTTGATTTTATGCCTAATATATTGATCATAGAAGCAATATACTTATTGCGAAAAGCGATAAAGAAATATCGAACAAATTAAAAAGACTTACATATAATATTCATCAATTTAAAAGAAAATATATAATAGAATGTCAAGAGATGTTTTTGTGAAAAGTTTTAGAAAAAAAAAAAAGTCTACATTATTTATATTCGAGTAATTCAAAATATATATTATGGAGTTACAACTAATGTGAAAATACAAAGTGGACTCACTGAGAATTTCTCGATAACTATTGCCTTACATCAAGGGTCAATTTTAAACCCTTATCTTCTTATTTTAATTTTAGATATGCTTACTAAATATATCTAAAAGTTAGTACCACATTGCATTTTCTTTGCAGATGATATAATTTTAGTCTGAGAGTCGAAAGAGAAAATAAATAAGAAAGTAGAGATGTAGAGACTAATTTTGGAAACACATAAATTTTGTCTAAGTAGAAGTAAAATAGAATATATATAATGTAAGTTTAACAAAAGGCGCACTAATTTTAGTGTAGAAGTAAAAATCGGAGAACATACTATACAACAAGTCACTTGATTTAAATATATTCGGTCCATCATATAACAGGACAGGGAAATAGAAGAAAATTTAAACCATAATATTCAAGTGTAGTAGATGAAATGGATGAATGTTTCAAGTGTTATTACAAATAAAAGAGTATCGCTCAATCTTAAGAGTAAATTTTATCGCAAAGTTATAAGATCAGTAATATTATATGAGATTGAGTGTTGGGTAATAAAAAGCCAACACGATAATAAGTTCAATGTTGCAAAGGTAAGAATGTTGTATTGGATGAGTGGATATATCAAACAAGATAGAATTAGAAATGAATATATTAGAGAGAAAGTTGAAGTCGTACCTATTGTGAAAAAGATGATAGAATCACATCTTAAATGGTTTAGACATGTATTGAGGAAATCTATAGAAGCCCTAGTAAAAAAAAGATAGATTAAATGAAGAATAGCCTAATAATTAAAAGTAAAGGGAGACTACAAAAAACTATAGGTAAAATTATTAAAAAGGATTTAGATTTAAATGATTTATCTAAAAATATAATTTATGATAGAACTTTATAGCATTATTTGATCTATGTAGCAAATCTCACTTAGTGAAAAAAGTCTTATTATTGTTGTTGTTATTGTGTTAACATATTAGTTAAGAGAAATCTTATGCTATCTACTGCTACATAGATTTTTCAATTTTTTCTTGGGTAAATTCTGATTTAACTAAAATTATTACTTTTATTAATTTTGTAATTGTAATCAAATGGTTAATGAGATCTATTAATTTATATAACCCACATCATATTTTAGATAAAAATATTCATATTAGATGTTTTATCTTTAAATATTTAATTCGAAAAAATTATATATATAATAATTAAATAGTTGAAACCAAAATATAGATACTCTTTCCTATTTCTTTATGGTAAAATTATAAATAAAAATTTATAGTTAAAAAAATTATTTTGTAAAACTTATTATCACTAAATATCGTTAGTTTAGTTAAAGTTAATAATAATATATTGTAAAATAATAGTAACAAATCTTATAAAATAATTTTTTTAAATTTTTAATTTTTATTTATAATTTTTATTTATTTCTTTTTTCATATATATAGATATATATATATATATATTTTTATTTATTACATAGAGAGACATAGAGAGAGAGAGAGAGAGAAGAGAGAGAGAGAGAGAGAGGAGAGAGTAGGGGTTGAACCCCCAACTCTCTGCCAACCGACAGAGCACGCTGCCACATTCTGATCACTTTTACAATACACACAAAAATTCTGCCAATTAACTTATCTTTTTTTTTTTTTCCTGGTCACATAGCTTAGTGATTTTTTTTAAAAAAAGATTATAGTTAAGTATTTTAAATTGAAGATATTTATATTAAAATATTTTAAAAATTGAAATTATTTTAAAAGGTTTGAGCATAAAAAATTTTAACTTTGAATTTTAAATTGTAATTTTTATGCATAATCTAAAATTTTTACACTAAATTTTTTAAAATAATTTCAAAAATTAAGATATTTTAATATACATATTTTTTAATTTAAAATACTCAATAATATCCCATTGACTGTGTTATAATTAATGTCAATTAATGAGAAAAAAAGTATTCAAGCAAGATCCCATGAACCTAACAATTATATATATATATATATATATATATTGGGCCAAACCTAGCAATTAACCTTAATTTGCTATAAGCATCAAATTCTAAAATAGAGCGAGACACACACACATGTGAAAGCGAAGACGTTGGAAAAGCAACGTTATGCTGCTATAATTATCTAAATTATTCAAATATAATTTAAATGATTCATTTTTAATTTTAGTCTTTTAATTTTATTTTTATTTTTTTAAAATTTATAGTTGAATTACTTTTTTTTTATGCGCTGCTACATTAAAAATATAAGAAATATCAGAACCAAAAACCTTTTTCTTTTTTCTCCTTTGGGGTCTTCTAGACCATCACAACAGTAAAGGTGCTGTTTTTTTTTCAACCGATGCAAAAGATTTGTTTTCCACACGCAAAACCTTCTTTCTTGGGGAAATTAAAAAATTAAAAAAACAAAAAACTTTGAAGGGTAAATACGTAATTTCGTTCAGCAGCACAGACATTACGGTCAACATTCGATAGAACCTCACATGGCTTAGATCTGCCTTTGCTGCTTAGCCAGTGCGTATATGTTCCTCCATCGTAGCCTTCTCTTGCGACACTGCCAAATGCTTATGCCGTCCTTTCCTCACTTCAACGTCCATTTCCGCTCCAATAATTGAGCACTTTTGCCTCCTCAGATATTCCCATCAGCCCACAAAGTTCCCTTCCATGTTCTTCCCCTTGTCCTGTATTTGCAGAATGGATACTGTTTTCCGGGAACATTAAGCCGATTTTCCATCGAAACAAGCACCTTTTAGTTATTTCAATGATACCTGTATCCTAATTTCCACAATTTCTTCCCCCATTGTCTAAATTCTAGACATTTCCGATCAACTTGGGTTCCACCCCTGCGAAGTTCTAGTCCATGTTCTTCTTTTTGTCCTGTATTTGCAGCATGAATATTGTTTTCCTGGAAAATTAAGCCAATTTTCCATGAAAACCAGCTCCTTTTAGTTATTCCAACGACACCCAGATCCCACTTTCCAATTTTTCTTCCACCATTATCTCAGTTTTAGATATTTCCCGTTAGCTTGGCTTCCACCCCCCACAAAGTTGTAATCCATTTTCTTCTCTTTGTCATGTATTTTCAGAATGGATATTATTTTGCGGGAAAATTAAGCCAGTTTTCCATCGAAACGCGCTCCTTTCAGTTATTCTAGCAATACCCAGATACTAATTTCCTATATCTTCTTTCCCCATTATCTCAAATTTTAACACTCCCTACTCTGATACGAAGGATCAAAAAATTTTCGACGTATGAAGATGACCCACATGGTGATATTTCTTCTTGGACTAACTTTCACTGCATTTTTTTCGATTCTTGTACTTTATATCTTCTTTTACCGGAAAAGAACAACCCACGAGAGTAAAGACATAGAAAGCTCAGGATTCAAACATGAAGATACAGTGCAGAAAGAGGACTTGGTGATCTTCCAAGGGGGTGAGAACCTCATGATATGTGACATTCTTGATGCTCCTGGGGAAGTAATTGGAAAATCTAATTATGGTACGCTTTATAAGGCGTTATTGCAGCGATGCAATGCAGTGAGGCTTCTGAGATTTTTGAGGCCAGTGTGCACTACTAGAGATGAGGAATTGGTTGATGTGATTGGGATGATTGGAGAGATAAGGCACCCCAATTTGGTTCCTCTTGTGGGATTTTACACAGGGCCAAGGGGTGAGAAGCTTCTTGTTCATCCCTTTTATGGTCATGGGAATCTCACTCAGTTCATAAGAGGTGATTGATTGATTCTCTTACCTGCTGTTTGATTTACCCTTTTGGGTTATGTTATTTGGATTCCCATGAAATTTCTCTTTCTCATTTTTCTGTGAAAGCATATTGGTTCTCTGTCCTGATTTTATTAACATGATATGGATTTCTGAACATGGCATGGCTGCTTGATTTTGAGTGATTATAAAATCATTTAGTTAATTTGTTTTAGGTAGTTTTGATCTGACAGAATGTTGAACTGTGGGGATTTGGGAATTAAGGAAGTACGATTTCTGAAACATCATCAGTTATTTATATATATGAAGTAAGAGTACTTCCAGATTCTAGTACGGGAGTACCCCAAAATAAGTATAGTTTACTATATATATTTTTTAAAGAGTTTAGTTCGGATACATAGGTTTGCCTACAAAATTTCAATTCTAGATTGCAGAGATCTGAAAATAAATCTCACTAACTCAACATAACAAAAAGAAGTAAAAAAATTATATACAGAGAGTTGCATGCACAACTTCAATATCATTTATTTCTTTGATTTACGTGAGTTAATATACTTTGACATCATATTTAGAAACATGGATTAATATTTTGATGGGTTATATACCATAGAAGATTTATTATCTATTTTTATTGAATTCCCCCACATCCGCCCATTATCTATTTTCTACTCCTGGATGCTCCCGAGAGGAATTGAACATATGTTGATATAAAGAGATGCCATCTCCATCAGTTTTTATATGTTAATCTTGGTGGTTAAAGATTTTCTTTTTTTCCATGTCTATCATTTGTTTGAACTTATCTGATTCATTGGCACAGAGCTACATTTTTTTTTTTTGGGGGCTTTCAGGCTGAGATAAATGCTGCTCAGTTCTATTGTCATTATTAAGACATTGGTATTTATTCTTTAGTTCTTGTACTTTATCTGCTTTTATGTTCTGGTTTCACCCAAAACACTGGTGGCTACACTTTCATTTTAGTTGCACAAGGGGACAAAAAAAAAACAACAGAAGAAAAACAAAAATTGAAATCTGCATCAAGCAGGGCTAATGATTCAAATGGCTAGGTTGTTTACTAAAATGTATTTGCATTTCCTTCTGTCTTGTACTTTTACTCTTCAATTCCTACCATTTATTTTTCTCTTTTTCTTCCCTTTTACCTCTGAAGAATTGAGGATACCAGTTCACCTTTGTTGCTCTTTTATATATTCTTTTGGTCATGGATTTGCTTGCTAGGATTTGTTTATATATATCTCATTTATTGATCAAGAATGTTCAATAAGCAGATGGAAATGGCGATTGTTACAAATGGGCTACGATATATCAAATATCCTTTGGTATAGTCAAAGGACTAGAGCATCTTCACACAGGACTCCAGAAGCCTATGATCCATGGGAACCTCAAGTCAAAAAACATCCTTTTAGATCGCAATTACCAGCCATACATCTCGGATTTTGGCCTGCATCTTCTGTTGAATCCTACTGCTGGCCAAGAAATGCTTGAAACTTCAGCTGCTGAGGGTTACAAGGCACCTGAACTGATCAAAATGAAGGATGTTAGTGCAGAGACCGATATATATAGCCTTGGCGTGATCTTGCTTGAGTTGCTTTCAAGGAAGGAGCCTATTAATGGGCATCCGACCCCTGATGAGGATTTCTATTTGCCGAATTTCATGCGAACTGCTGTGCTTGGACAAAGAATTTCTGATTTGTACCATCCAGACATTCTTCTCAGCAACAGCAGGGATGATAGAGCCCCAGTTAGTGAAGAATGCATTCTCAAGTTTTTCCAACTTGCCATGTCTTGTTGTTCTCCTTCACCTTCACTTAGACCAAACATAAAGCAAGTCCTTTGGAAACTTGAAGAGATTATCAAATAAAATCCTTGTTTGACATTGAGGAAATTAATTTGGATACTAGAAGGCATGGACCACTTTGAGGAAATGACGGGTAGATTTTCTGTGAAAATTTCTGAAGTGAACTAGGGCCTGTACATGTGACCGCTAAAGTTGCGTCCATATGTAGGCTTCATGTGTATGGCTGCAATCTTAGCCGTTGGATGTATGCACACCGTAGTGCACCCAAGAATTTCTCATTCTCTACTAACTCAAAAGTGGAAACGGATACCATACGAGGATTTCAGAATTGTTAACGTTGATGTTGATGTTTAGGGTGAAAGTCAAGTGGAGGATTCTTGTTTGAAACTGAAGCTGCATAATTCAAGGCATTGAATTCGGATCCCAAATTACTTATTTGGATTGGATTGTGAGATTTTGGAGATCCTTCTTTTGTGGTAAGACCAGAGAAATTGTGACATTGACAGGAACATGAGGAATTTGCATGAAGTCGCCCATTCTAATACTTCTATTCTCACCTTAATTGCGGAGTATTGATGGGATATTATGAAGATTCTTCCATCATTAAGAATGTGCTATTCAAGCTTGTGAAAGGGCACATAATTAGTGTGTGGAGAAATATTGTATAAAAACAGCATCCACATCAAATTTCTTGTTGTTACCTCATGACTGGAAGGGCGTGAAGTGCAGTAAGTGCAAAGGAATCTGAATTATTTGAACCATCACTCTTTTGTCCACTATACAAGTTTAGAACTTTCTAATAGACTTGACTAACATTTCCCACCTTAGACTAGCTAAAGTGGTTAGGGGATGGGAATTTGAGTAAAAGTTTGTTAGTTTGATTATTTTCTTGTAGTTATCTTAGAAAGAATTTATAGAGTTCGTTTGGTCAGATCTCACATCAATCCCACATGTTAATGGCCATACGCGTTATAGAATGAGATAGTTTTGGGGTCCTATATTAACTTAATTAAGACCATTGTTCGCTTATGGCAGTGTTATAATCATAATTTGGTAAATATTAGTTTTCAGGTTTGTCCTCACCTTTTATAAATTCCCAGAATGGATCCTTAAATTGCGCCAGTTGTATGGATTAGAAAACTTTTTAGGTAGATTTGGTATTTACAAGTATAGGTAGGCCAAACACCTATTAGTAGATATGCTTGAGAAAGATTCATTATCAAAGATAGAATGGTTTCACCATTAGATTCTTTTATTTTTTTAAATTATTATTATTTTGAATAAAATAATACACATATTTAGAAAAATAAATAAATATAAAGGTAAAAACACTTGATCTTTTAAAATATAATTTAAATTTATTATCTTTATATATAATTTTATATTTACTTATATAATTATTTTAATTTATTTATCTCTTATAAGTTGAATCAACATAAAATTCTCATGTAGGTGATATTATTTTTAACTTCTCATTCATAACTTCTTGTTGGAAGATGACGGTGGCTGCCGGGTAGGTGTGGAGAGGACTTTTGCTTTTTCTCTGGCTCATCAATATCTAGTAAAACGGGAGAAAAATTACAATTGAAAATTTTAAATTCAAGATATTTATGTTAAAAATTTTTAAAATTTAAGATTATTTTAAAAATTTTAAAAATAAACAATTTTTACTTAAAATATTAAATTATAATTTTTATATAATTTAAAATCTTTATTTTTAGATTAATTTTAAATTTTTAAATTATTCAATATAAATATTTCCACCTATAATCTTTTGGAGTCTGTTACCACCACAACTACAATTATTGAAATTGCATTATTAGTCTTGGTATGAACTTTTTGGAAATTTGTTGGTGATGTTGGCCAAAGGTCCAATCAACCATAATTTCTCCAGGACATGTGGGACGCGGGAACATACGAAGAGAGCATCGAATATCCGATAATGCCCTTTATATTATTTCCTTCCATAAACGAAAGTTCTCAACTACATGCATTTTAAATCTCTCCTTAAAGCTCTTTTTGGTGTGTTGTATACAATGATATTTAAGATTTTAAATTCAAATAAAAAGTTAATATTTTATAGAAATATAATTAAAAATTTAAATATGTTAAAAAAAAGGGGTGGGTCATATACATCAATCAACATTGTTATTATATTACTAATTTTCGAATTTGCTTTTTTTAATATATATATCTTAATTCTTATCACTTTATTTATACTTGTTAAGTCTCTACCTTGATGAACAGTTTTGAGAAGTGAAACAGTGCAAAGAAAAGCGACGAAGTTACTGATTTTGTAGAAGTTTTAAGAATGTTTTTTTACCTCCTGTCCTTTCATTTGTATGGAGGTCAAGAAAGTGCACTAGGAATTTCAAAACATAATTATGATAGATTGTTCCATAAGTTTCTTTTTTACCTAGAGATCCAAAAGGAAAAGGGAAAGGTTAAAGAAAATTAGTACTTCTTTTTGTGGTTTAACATGGCCTGTCTTTACTTTTTTCTAATTAAAATAATTATGAATAAATATATACTTTTAATTTTTTTCTTCATTTTCATATTTTTATTTTTGTGACATTTGAACGAGAGAACAAATTATTTTCTAATCCCTACTTTCATTACATTTACTTTTGTTTCCTCTCATCTTCTTTTTCTCTTCAATTTTTTCCCAAATAAACATTTCTTTTTTTTTTTTCCCTTTCTCAATTACTCTCCTTTTATAATTTTGTTCTTAAAGAAAGGTAGGTTTTTTCTCCATTTTTTCTCATTTTTTAAATTCTTATGAACTTTGGATGAAATATTCTCTCCATCGTCATTCCTCTTGTAATTTTAAGAGTAAATTACATAAATTTTTATTGAAATTTGTTAAAATTATACAGATATATTTATATTTTTAAAACATACACATATCTCCCCTAAAATAAAATTATCTTACATTTTAGTCTAATTTTGAATTTTTTACCAAAATTTTAATTTTAAAATTACCTTACCCTTTAAATGGAGGGCATTTTACTCAAATTTTAAAATTTTAAATAAAGGTATTTTGGTCAAAAAATTTAAAATTTTGATTAAAAATATTTAAAATTAGATTGAAATGTGGTATAACTTTTGTTTTAAAAAGATCTATGTAATTTTAAAAAAACTTAAGAGAGATATGTGTAATTTACTCAAGTTTTAATTGACAAAATGAAGCACTTATGAGCAATATAAATAGTAATACCTATGAACTATTTCATTTAGTCTAGGATTTAAAAATCATAAATCCTTTTGTATAATTTTGGACAAATGCTTTTCTATTCTTAGAGAGATGTTAAAATTACATGATATTATTCTTTGTTTTAAAAAATTATATTCATCTTCTATAAACCTAAAAGATGTACTACACTTATTTTTTGCTCAATTAAAGTAAGTTACAATTATATAAATTTTAACTAAAATATTATTATATTTATTATTCATATAATGTAATTAAGTATCAAATATGTATTTAACCAATATAAAATAACCACCTTTCTAAATTTAGCAAATTAAAAAATTATTTGATAAAAATAAATAACTATTAAAAATAATAATTAATAATATTTAATTTAAAAATAAAATTTATATTAAATACATATTAATAAATATATGCATTTTCATTTGTAAGTATATATTTTGGTTAAAATAAAAACTCTATAATTTGAATGTCTCTTAAAAAAATAAATACTAATTTGTGCCATTATTTTTATGCTTTCCTTTTTAAATTTGCAATCTTCAAATAAATTGGCACTGAGGCCCTCACATTAAGGGTGATTATGAGCCAACCAATATGGTTTGGCATGTCAGGGCTTGGGTCTCAAGCTAAGGTAAACACCCAATGTCTAGACCCTATTTATTTATTTATTAATAACTATTTATTATTATTTTTTGGTTGAACATAGGTCATTCTTGTTAGAATATGGCTACTTTTTTTTGTTGAATAGTTATTTCTTTTGTTAAATATGGACCACTTATCTTTTTTTTTTTTTTTGGGTCAAAATTCCATCTTCATAACTATAAAGAAAAGGACCCAACTCAACTTAGTCTGTTTTGATGACAAACTAAGCCAACCCTGGGGCAAGCCAAGTTTTGACCCTAAAAAATAGGCCCTATAATAAACCCAAGTTAGCCTTGGGTTAAGCAAAAATGTGATTCGACCCATGTTTGTTCACCCCGAATTGGAAATTCTTTTTCTTGCCTCCATCAATGTCACTACTCTTATTGAAGATTGATGCATGATCATTTTTATTGTGTTAAATGAGTAAATTCACTCTAAAGTTCAAGTTAATAATAAATTTTGGAGTTGCCTTGATATTTCTTAATATTTCTTTTGTAAAGGAATTTACTATATATGAAATATGTAATTTATGTTAAACCTATCTCTTAAATTAGCTTTTAAGATTGCAGAGAATGAGAAGAGACTTTCATGTAATCATATTATGGATTGGTGATGAACTATTATGAGTGTGAATGTAATGACTCAGACATTTATGCTTGGACATGCTTGATAGGAATGATTGGAACTATGGTGCAATGACGGTTCAACCAAATTCTTCATCGGACTTGTTAAATGTATGGTTTTCTAATTTGGAAGATGGTAAATGAAACTTCGAATGAAATAGATATCAATAGTAATCCAACATCAATGACACAGTAGTAAAGGACTTGTAAGTAATGCATTTGTATCAACTTTTTGACCATAACCCTATGTTGTAGAAAACATATGACAAAAGTACTAAGTTGCCAAAATGTTTTTTTAATAGGCTTTTTTTTCTTTTTTTCTTTTTAATTATAGGGAAAGCAGTATAAACAATAATGCATTTCCTGTTTATTTTTTTAAATTAAAAGTTGAATGCACTACTAGTAGTGCTGTTTTCAGCTTTAAATTATTATTATTTTTAATAAAGGGAATGTGGAGGGAGTAACTCTGTGTTTCCTTTATGTAATTTTTTTCCTTTGAATAAATAAGAATATAAAATAAATGAAAAAAATATATATCATATAATTGATTAAAAAATAAAGTTAAAATGGTACATACCCATAAAAAATATCAAAATAATTGCAAATTAACTGTAATGGCTCCCTATTTTCCATCAAGACCTTTTCTTGGATGTCTATCAGAAATAAAATAGATCCTTTCTTTGCTCAACACCACTTGTTGTCAAAAGTTATGAAGGAACCACATCCAACTCATGTGTTTCCCCTTCCATAGTAGTGCTAGTGGTACCACCTTCTTGGTCTGATCTTATAAGCTTGTAATCATTAAAGTTTCCTTGTACTTTCCATATAAAAAGATTCCATCTACTTGGATCATTAACTTCAAATAGTCAAAATTGTCAATGCAAAGCTTAAATGTCAAAATACTGGATGAAACATCATTGCCAGGCATTCGGACTAGTCTGTGGGCATTATTTATGAACAAATTCATAATGTGATCTAGGCATGAAGTGTTGAATAGTAGCTAACTATTTTGGCAAAAAAGTATATGAACACTAAATGCAACGCTAATTATCTAATGCTTTTATAAACCATGCTTTTTCATATATGGCATTATATATCCAAATATGTTGTGCACCATCTCAATAACTGCACCAATAGAAATTGACAGATTTTTAGTTACCATTGACATAATGTGCACTAATATTACATCAGAGTCAAGTTGTGATCTTGCGATAGTATTACAAAAAGACATGTGTGTGGGCCTATATATCTTATGATTTGCCAATTGTTTTCCTTATCATCTCAACTTAGCTTGACCTTCTAATTGCATCAACCATTGTACTCAGTGCATTGATATTCTTTAATCTTTATTGATAAGTAATGCACCTTAAAATTGTGGTGTTTGCACATTGAATATATTTTCATTGTATGACACACTGATTACTTATTTATAAGCTATATGCCAATATACAACTTCTATGTGTTATTCAAATCGATGGCATCCTCCATCTTGAGTGTCTTAGCATTGTTCTATGTTTATGTTAATCTATGAAAGAAGTGCAAATGCTCGATCCTCATATTCGTTCATTAGATTTATTGGATCTTCATCAACATCACCCCCTTCATTGTTATTTGGTCCATATTTGTTGGCATTAGGTGGCATATCATATTCATCATCCTCCTTAAAGTTATCATTATATCCTTTGGCTCATTTAGGGGTAAAGGAGGACTATGGTTGTCAATTGGGGGTTGGGACATGTTGTTAATAGCAAGTATGAGATACTGCTGGGTTTAGACAAGTTGTGAATCAAACAAGTGTCTATCTCCTAGGTATGATCTAAACAATGAAGTCGGCTCATTGGAATCATGATATTGGTTAGTTGATGGGAATGTCAACTATTTAAGACCCTCTCATTCACGATTGAGATATAGGCATATAGATTTGATGCACTAAGTTGGTTCAAGAATTACTAATTCACTCATCAATTGTATATCAGAATGATCCTCTAGAGGGCATGCCATGAACCACATTGGGTTATGTAAATGAAGGTATCTATATATTAACTTAGATACAAACTAATTTGAGACAAGCCATAACTTTTTTTCTAATTGTCTCCTTTAACATTTTCTGTTGTGATGTTAGGGTTTAGTTTCAATATTTTTGGCCTAGTGCACACAAATGTTGTACTCTTATCATTATCATAAATACTTTCGCTTGTATATATGCATAGAATATCTTCTGTCTTTTACTCGTTATGATTCCTAAAATAAAATTTGGATATAGACACATAAAAAAATATATACATCTTTTATATTCAAGGTTTAAATATTTTATACACTTTATTTATATTTTCATCTAGAAAAGGTAAATATACACACTATTAGCAAGTTTTAAACTAGTGTTGTATCATAACATATTAATATATTACAAGAATTAAAATAATCTAAATAATAAATTATTTAATTATAAAACAATATAAGAAGACATCCTTGAAACACAATATTATAAATATAAGTATATACTTTAATGCAAATATTATTTTGTAACTTTTTTTTATCTCTAATGATAAATTGATTGATTGAAGTGACAAATTGGCCCACACAATCTGTTTGGAAAAGATTTAGGTTAAGCAGCAAAAACAAATTGACTACATGAATGAACAAAATGGCAAAATGGTCCACATAATTTGTATTAACAAGATTCAGGTGAAGCAGTAAAATGTCAAGATGAGAGGTCTATTAAAATTTCTTTTGCGTCAGGACCACAACCATAGTCGCTAAATCTTAAAAAAAGGGAACATATTAAATTTTTATACTAATAAGGAAATACACAAGAGAAAAGAATTTAGATATATTGGGACCATTGCTAAAATTCTTCAAATAAAATAACAAATTAAGCTTACAATAGCTAAACTTTTAAAGAAAGTGGAAGAGAAATTTGAAGGAGAATGGAAGAGTAGAGAGACCGTCAAGACTTCTAAGATGGAAATGAAATTTGTGAAGGGAAGTGAAGAGAGACTGTGGTATTAAATTGAAAGGGATAATTTTTTTTTTACTATAATAAAAATTACTAGCAAATCATATTTTTGCACATGGCAATATAATTTGGGTTCCCATTTCACCCATTGTCACCTGGATATATCTTATCAATGGTGGTAGAGTAACCAAAATAATGCAAACCTAAGACTAAATGCACAACGTTCAGACAAAGACTAAATATAAAATTGTTAGTTTCATGTTTATCAAATCACATTAACTTTTGTTTTTTAAAAATTAAAATTTTATTTTTTTATACAAGCAATGCCATATTCTTTATAGTGAAATAAATAAATAACATATTAAAAAAATATTTTAACAACTTAATAATTTTGTTAGACATTTTTTAAAACTTAGGATTTTGGCCAGAACATGGAAATGGATCCTCTCTCATAACTCCCTTTCCATTATTTCTCCCATGAGATTTTCTTTTATTTTTTTAAACTTAAACAATATATTTTTAAAAAAGTTCACAATTAAAAGATTATTTTTATTCTTCGTTTTGGTCTCTTCAAAAAATTAATTTGAAAATAAAAAAAATTAAATCTGAATCATCCGAATTAATTTGATCAATCCAAATTTGATACTGTAGAGAATAATGGAAAAAGCATTTTGGATGGCCTAGGTTTGGCACTGCGATAATGGAGAGTATGGGTACCTCCAATGATTTAGTTAAAAAGTGGTCTGGCATGAATTTGACAGATGGACAATAGGGTATAAGATAGTGTACCAAGAGTGTGGGTTGGGTCACTGTTTATAAGAAGAATGTCAATTACTTGGGTAATTGGATGTAGCGGCCCAACAATTACATGTCACCATGTTTGTGTTTGAAGAGTGAAACGCCAGATTCAGATGATGGTCGTCATTGATGGCGAAATATTTAGAATTGATTATGGGTCAAATATACTGGGCTTGATAATGGGCTAGGCCCAAAATCAAGTTTATTTGAAGATAATTGATTGGTTCTGCAAGATGAAACTTTTATGATCATTATAATAGTTAATAGCATTTGGAGTGTCAAGAATAAACTGATCATAACAGGCTTTTATATATATTATTTTGAAGCCAAAAAAAAATAAAAATAAAAATATTTTTTTAACAGATAACTTAAGAAAATGATAATTAAAATTAAAAAATGAACTTAAACTTTAAGCCATTCAAATTAAATTTGCATGATTCAAATTTCCTACTATTCTCTCTAGGAGTAACAAAAAATTTGAATTGGTAGGAGAAAAGTAATATGACATTTGTAAAATTATTGGATATACGCATTTGAGGAATAGTTGGTATTTGACAAATCCTTTGAAAAAATTGCCTTCTACAATAAAATTACTTAACTGAGCAAGTATTTAGTAGGATAAGAAAAGTTAAAAGTAATGATGATAATTAATAATTTTGAATAGAAATATTTGTCTACAAAGAAATAATTTTTTTCATCCTTCTCAAAGGGAAAAAAAAAAATTCCGTTTGCTTCCACTCAGCAATAGTTTATTTTAAAAGCTGGCCCAAACACTACAATTAGGAGTGGACGAAAAAAAAAAATAAAATAAAAAGAAATCTTTGGCGGCCCAACGTCGTACAGTATAATGAAAGAAAAAATATCTTAATAAATAAAAAAAGAGTAAATATCGTATGAAAGAAGTGCTTGGATCTACTTCCGTCAGAGTTCTCACCATCTTTTTATTCTTATATTTTCTTTTACGTTTGATACATATGGAAGAAGTTAAAATAATAATAATAACTAGCTGATAAAACTAAATAAGAACCAAAAATAAAAATTAGTTGTAAAAAAGTGACATAGTCATCACATCGGATTGTGTAGCTTGATTCCAATAGATTATCTACTGTGTTGAGAGGGTAAAGTCCCAAATAGATTTAACTCCACTTTAATTAGCACCGACCTGATAAATAGTGGAATTCTAATATTTTTTTTTCTAATATGATATTGATAATCTATATGTATTGGTATATCCCAAAAAATAAAAATAAAAAATCTGTCTGTAAGTTACTATGGGTTCTTTATTTTCTTTTTCAGAAAATTATACTTGCCCTGATCGAGAAAACAAAATTATAATATCCCTTGAGCCTCGCACGCGCTTGAACAAATACGCAAAATTAATCAACATCACCCCCAATATAAAATAATAATCTTCAGAATTTAACTTTCTCGTTCACATGTCTTCAGATTTATGCTGTGTTTGGACGGGGAAGGAGAAAAGTAAAAAAAAAAGTGAGGAAAAAGAAAAGGTAAAAAAAAACATTTTTCTTTCTCTCGTTTGGATGAAGGGCAAAAAAATAGAGAGAAAATATATTAGTTTTTAAAATAATAATTTTTTATTATATAATATTTTTAATTTTATCATTAAATGAAATATTTTAAAAAATTATATTATTTAATGTAATTTAATTATTTCACATTTATATACTATATATATATATATCAATATTTAAAAATAAATAAGATTAATAAAATATTTTTTACATATAATAATATATTATTATATATATTAATATATAAATATTATATATTAAATAATATTATATATAAATATAATAAATATTTTTTAATTTAACATATATTATATATATAAATATTAATATCTATTATAATATATATATTAATATATTATATATATATTCATATATGCATTGCTAATGCATATATGAATATATCAGTAAGGATGGGATGATATTCATCCCATCCGACTGAATTGGAGTCGGACATAATGTCCGACTCCTATTTGGTCGTAGCCAAAACCAACTGTATTTCAATCGGTTTTGGCTATTTTTTTTTTAAGTTTTTATAAAAAATTAATTTATTAATTTTAATATTAAATTTTTATAAAATATATTTATTATTAATTAATTTTATAATATAAAATTTTAAATAATTAATTATAATATTAATTAATTAAAATTTAATTTTTTTTCTTTGCAACTGAAATGCAATGGGATAAAGTTTTCGAAAAGATGATAAATCCTCATGTTGTTAAAAAGTTATATAATTTTCTTCATTTCTACTTCATCAGTTATTTTTATTATTACAGATAGTTATAAATATAAATTATAAATAAATCATAAATCAAATAAATAACAACAAACAAATGAAATTAATAAATTAATAATTCGTTTATTATAAATTTCATAATATATTCTAAGATTATTAACTTAATTTTGTTATTTTATAACTTAAATGTTTTCTAATTAATAAATAACCAAAATTAATAATAATTACTATTACTTAAATGATTGTCCTTTTATTTTTAGGCGGTGGCTTGGCTTGGCTTGGAAAAAGAGCAAAATACAAATTTTATCCACTAACCTTCATATATGTCCGTTATCTGAAACTGTGAGTTGATGATGTCCGGCCAAACTTCAGCGATCCAACATGTGATATCCTGACTGAATTTCAAAGATGCTGCGGATAATATTTTTTTGTAATTTTTTTAAAATTATATATAATTTATTAATTTCAATAAGATAAAAATATATTATTATTTTATATAATATATTAATTAATTTTATAATAAAATTAATTATAACAGTAATTTTTTAATTAATTAATTAAAATATTAAAAAATTTTGTTATATATATATATTATAGTGCTAATTAATTACGTTTATATATAATATTTTTTAATTATATACATAATTTGTTGGTTTTAATATTAAAAAATATTATTTTAAAAAATATATTTATTATTAATTAATTTTGTAATAAAATTAATAATTATAATATTAATTAAAACTTTAAAAAATTTTGTTAAATTTACATATTTTTTTATTCAAGCCTGCAACGCACAACGTTTTCTCCTCAAAATCTCTCCATCTTTGTGGAGGAAAAAAATTGATGGGACCCACCGTACTTTTCTCTCCATTTTTTCTCCTCCCCCCAGTTTTTCTTCTGAACCAATCGGAGGAAAATGTCGTTTTCTTTTCCCTCCTTTCTCTCCCCCTCAGTTTTCTCTCCATCCAAACAAAGTGTTAGCCATGTACTCTGATGAAATATACCTCCTAAAGCAATTATCAGAAGGAGATGGTTGGTTGTTATTTACTAAATACGCATTCCGTGATGCATATCCTCAAACAAATCTTGGTCTCGAAGAAATTGGTAGAAAGATCATTAAAAAGTGCAAAGGTTTGCCTCTGGCCTTGAAAACTATTGGGAGTCTCTTGTATACAAAATTATCTTGTGAAGAATGGAATAACATTTTGACCAGTGAGATATGGAATGTTTCTGATGATCATAATAATATTCTTCCAGCTTTGAGATTAAGCTATCATTATCTCCCCTCTCATCTTAAGAGATGTTTTGCTTATTGTTCCCTATTTCCCAAAGACTATGAATTTGATAAGGAGCAATTAGTTCTACTGTGGATGGCTCAAAATTTTTTGCAAGACTTTCAACTGAATAAGGCAATCGAAAAAGTGGGGGATCAGTGCTTCCTGGATCTTGTCTCAAGGTCTTTTTTTCATAAATCTTGTGTACATAAAAATAGTTTTGTCATGCACGACCTTCTCAACGATTTGGCAAATTTTGTATCTGGAGAGTTTTGTTTAAGGTTAGAGGTTAAAGAGGTGCCATGTATTTCAGAAAAGACCCGTCACTTGTCATTTTTAACGTTTAAAAATCGAGAATTTAAACGATTTGAGGATCTGCACAAAACTAACAAATTACGGACATTCTTGCCTTGTCATGCCTTTAATTATGACCAACAATTCTACTGGATATCCAGCAACATGATACCTGATCAATTGTCCAAGTGCAAGTTCTTGCGGGTTTTATCTCTGTCTTATCATTTCAATATTATGATGTTACCTGATTCCATAGGAAATCTTAAACACCTACGGTATCTAGATCTATCTAGCAGTGGAGTAAATAGACTTCCTGATTCAACATGTCTTCTCTATAATCTACAAACATTAAAGTTGGCCAATTGTAAACATTTGGATGAGTTGCCCTCAAATTTGCATAGACTCAATAATCTGCGTCATCTAGATTTACAGAAGACGAAGTTGAAGAAGATTCCACAACAGTTTGGAAAGTTGAAAAATCTTCAAGTGCTAACATCATTTTACGTGGGCAAATCTAGTGAGTCCAGCATCAAACAGTTAGCCCAACTCAATCTTCGGGGTACACTTTCTATTTTAGAGTTACAGAATGTGGTCAATGGGAAGGATGCTTTAGCTGCCAATTTGAAAGATAAAAATTACCTTGAGGAGTTAAGGTTCAAATGGAGTAACAACAATGATGAATCACAGAATGAAAGGGATGTACAGGAAAAGCTCCAACCTCACCAGAACTTGAAGAAATTGTCAGTCAAGTGCTATGGTGGTACAAGGTTTCCAAATTGGTTTTCAGATGACACATTATCTAATGTAGTGTCCCTCGAGTTGAAAAATTGAAAATATTGTATCTTTTTGCCATCCCTGGGCCTTTTATCGTCTCTCAAGTCACTGTCAATTAAAGGGTTGGAAGGTATAGTAGCTATTGGTGCTGAATTTCTTGGAAATAACTCTTCCACTATCTCATTTGGATCCCTTGAAATCTTGAAGTTTGAGGAAATGGTGAATTGGGAAGAATGGGAATGTAAAACCGCATCAAGAGCCTTCTCACGTCTAAAAGAGCTCCATATAAAAAATTGTCCTAAGCTGAAAGAGCACTTCCCTGAACAACTTCCTTCTTTAGAAAGACTCCATATTGTGAACTGCCAACAACTTGTGGCTTTTGTTCCATGGGCTCCAGTTATTCATAGTTTGGCTCTTAGAGACAGTGGAAAGGTTAAGTTGGAATATGTTCCATCTACTCTAAAAGAACTTTGCTTTGATGGACCCTGCATGGATGTAACTTTGCTTAACAAAATTCAGCTTACTATTGCTAACACCTGCATTGAAAAACTTGAGATTCGGGATTGTCCGAATTTGGAGTTCCCATTGCACCACTGTTATGACTCACTTCTTTCAATGTGGATAGAAAGTAGCTGTGTGTCTCTTAGGACCTTCCCATTGGATTTATTTCCTAAGCTTCAGTCACTGGATCTGGTTAGATGTAGCAATCTCGAAATGATTTCTATTTCAGAGGGACGCAAGAATGCCCCCACATCTCTTATGAGAATGCATATCAAGAACTGTCCTAAATTTGTATCATTTCCAGAAGGAGGATTTTCTGCCCCTAGACTGGAATGGTGTTGGATCGAACATTTGGAGAGTTTGAAATCACTGCCTGATTGCATGAATATCCTCTTTCCCTCTCTAAGATATCTGACAATAAGCGAATGTCCACAAATAGAATCATTTCCTGAGGGGGTTTTGCCATCAAATCTGACGCGTTGTTCTATCGACAAATGCCCGAAACTCTTTGCATCTCGAATGGAATGGGGTTTGCATAATCATAGCTCTCTAGAAGTGTTGTTAATTGAAGGTGTAGATGTGGTGGAATCTCTACCTGAACCAGGACTACTGCCACTTACTCTTACTGCGCTTTACTTCACTAGATGTTCCAATCTCACAACACTGGACTATAAGGGTCTTTGCCACTTGTCCTCTCTCAAAAAATTGATTCTTCGTGATTGTCCTAGACTCCAATGCTTGCCAAAGGAGGGACTCCCCGGTTCCCTTTCTTATCTTGTAATTGGAGGAAATTGTCCATTGCTTAAACATAGGTGTCAGAAACTGAAAGGGAAAGATTGCTCACATCCCATGCATTTTGATCGATGATGATATAGTAACTTGATTTTGTGAAGGACAAGTGCCGCAATTATCGTATTGTGTGGCCACCAGTCAGGTATCTACTGCTATCCTTTGGTGTGCGTTTATTCTTTTATAGAATTACTTGTTTGTTAGATACATTCCTCTCTGCCTAAAGGAATCGGAAGCAAAACTTTATAGTTGTTAATATCAACAACAAACCTTGCACCAAAAAAGAAAAAAGAAAAAAGGAACATCATCTTCTTACCATAACAATAAGTAGTAACTTACAGCTTTGTATTTCTCTAGTGTTATTTTTGCTTCTCATATCATGTTACAATTTTCTATGATACTATTCCAGCATCTTGTTGTTTGCTGATAACTAGTTGTGCTTTGAGACTTTTTTCTTCAGATAGAATTATTTAAGAGTTAAGGTTCTGTTTGGTTTAATATTTTGTAAGCATCTTCTGTTTACTTAATTTGTATTATATTTTTATAGTTATTATTCTACCTATTAAATTTTTTTTATAAGTAAAGATAAAATAATTATTTCTTATTTTATTTATTTTCACTCATTCATATTTTTCGTTCCCTTTACCGGGCAATTTTTAGTTCATATTTAGATTTATAAACTCATGATTGCACGTGGTTGTAAGGGAGGCTTCCTTTTGTTGAATTTAAAGACGATTTACTCTGCAGGGCCGCTACAGACTCCGATGCTTGCCAAGGAGGCTTTAGTCCTTGAACTAACAGTGCCAAAATTGAAATTGGAGGACCGGAGAAAGCCTGCATACCATGCTTACAAATTTTTAACCACTATGGCACGTGAATTCCAAATTGTTGTGCGTGCAGCAATTGAAGATGTTTATTGGTTTTGGACTGTTAAAAAGATACCTATTATCCCTTCCTACTGGTTGGAAATCTTGGAATTTTGAGTCATATCCCATGAAAAAATACTTTTAAAAAAATTAAAAATCAATTCTTATTTATTTATATCCCATACTTGTAAGGAATTATTCATCCTGACTCTTCTTATTTTTTTTTTTTAATTTATTAGAAGACTGTGTCAAATTTAGAAAAAAATATTGGGGGGAATTGTGGGGAAGGGGTAGTTGGGGTTTTTTTTTGGGTGGGAGGGTATATATTACAATATATATGTATTATTGCATAATATAAAATATATATTATTTATAAAATATAAAATATATAGATAGAGATATATATAAAATATAAAATATATTATATTTTTAATTAAAATTTAAAATTTTAATTTATATGTATAAATAATAATTTATTTTATTAAAAATTTTATACTAAAAAAATTATTTCAACTTATTTAGAATAATAAATCAGCTTAAAACATTATTATTTTATTTTGAATAATATTGTTAGACAAAATATTCTTATGTTATTTTTAGCTATAAACCAAGCAACAACATTTTTCATGATTTTTTTAAAATAAGATTTTTTTTTTGTTTTTTAAAAACTTAAAAAAATAAATTTATAAAAAATTATGTTATACAAATAAGGAATGATTATACCAATTATAATAAACAATACTACAACAACAATAATAAGTCTTTTCTTATCATATATGATCAACTATATAGATCAAACGATGCCATAGAATCTTATTATAAATCATATTTTTAGAAAAATCATTTAAGTTTCAACCTTTTTAATAGTTTTACCCATAATTTTTCTTAGTTTATCTCTTAATTTAATTATTGGACTACTCTCTATCTGATCTATTCTCGTTATTGGAGTTTTTATAGGTTTTCTTTACACATACTTAAACCATTTAAGACACAATTCTATAATCTTTTTCACTATAATTGTGAGCTTCACTTTTTTTTTTAATACATTTCTTTCTGATTCTATCTTGTTTGATGGGCATATTTATCTAACGCAATATTCTTATCTATGCAATATTGAGCTTATTATCTTATTGATTTTTTATTACCAATTATTTAGTTCCATACAATATTACAGGTCTTATAATTGTGTGATAAAATTCACTCATAAATTTGAATGGTACTTTTTTATCACAAATAATATCTGAAACACTTCTCTTTTTCATCTGCTCTATTTGAATCTTATATTTTATATCTTTTTCTATTTCCTTATTATATTGTATAATAGATCCAAGATACTTATAGTTGTGCGGTAAAATTTATTTTTAAGTTTGAGTGGTACTTTTCTATCATAAATAACACTCAAAACACTTCTCAGTTTCATCTGTTCTACTTGAATCCTATGTTTTACATATTCTATTTCCTTTTCATATTGTATGATAGGCCTAAGATGCTTAAATTATTTTTAGCTATAACCTAAATAACAACACCATTCATTTTTTCAAAATAAGATTTTATTTTTTTTAATAAAAAAGTTAAAAACAAAATTTATAATTTTTTTTTTACTAAGAAAAATTATTTCAATAAATATTTGTTATTATTTATTTTTATTTATTTGTTTACTATAATTTGTTTATTTGTTTACTATAATTTGTAATACACATTATATTAAACGAATAAATAAAAATAAATAATAACAAATGTTTATTGAAATAATTTTTCATAGTAAAAAAATTATAAATTTTTCTACGTTTTTATTAAAAATAAAATCTTATTTTGAAAAAAATGAAAGGTGTTGTTATTTTGGTTATAGCTAAAAATAATATAAGGAGGTTTTATTTAATAATATTATTCTAAGCAATATTTAGTAGTATTTTAAGTTGATTTATTATTCTAGTATAAGATTTTTCGTAAAATAAAACATTATTTTATATAAATAAATTTAAAAAATTAAATTTTATCGAAAAAAATATAATGTATATATTTTATATAATGTAATATAATAATATATAATATAATATATATTTTGTATTATATAATAATACATATAATATATACCCTCCAACCGCACGCCCCCATCTTTCCCACTTACACTTTCTCCAAAATTTCTTTCAATCTTTTTCTTAAATCTGACACAGCCTTTTCATAGATTAAAGAAAAACAGTGGTCAAGTATAAGATATAGGTAAATCATATTTTTAGAAATGGTTTTTAATCAAATTTTTTTTTTTATGGGATATGACTCAAAATTCCTGGAAATCTTCCTTGTGTGGCTAGAAATGGTGGTAAAGTATGTTGGTGTAGTAGAACTGATTAACATTTGCGAGGAACAAAAGGGAATCACTCCACTTAAAGATGATTTTTATTTCATTTTCTGAACACTCATGCTTACATATATCCGTTAGAATAAGTAAATGGTTTGTTATTTATAAAAAGAAATTGTAATTGAGGAATATTTAGTAATCTTTTTGTTTATTTTTGAATCTCCTATGACCATTGAGACATTGTATCATAATCATAAAATTCCTTTTGGAGATATATGTATATATATGTATATATATATGAACATGTAAAAAAAAATATAAATAGAAAAAATTTAGAAAATCCAAATGTATTAAGAAAAGAAAAGGTATGTAAAAAAGATTGCAAAAATTAAAAGAGGTTTGCTGATGTTATATCTATAATTAGGAATGTCATATAGCTCTCCAATGTCCTAAAAAAAAGAAATGGTGCTAAAAAAATGATTAAAACATGAGAAACAAATAAACTAGAAATTTTTTTTAATTAAAATATTTCTAATAATGAATTAGTTTCATATAAAGTCATCAATGTTAGTGAAAGTAATTCAAATTTATTATATGATATAGTAATAAATGTGAATTTATTTTTATGATAAACACTTATGAATTTAAACCTGAAGTTGGAAAAGAAATTTTAACTATAACTAAATTAGGAGAAATTATAAAAAAAAGATATAATTGTAAAAAATAGTTAATTGGATAAATTAAAACATCTTCAAAAAGAAATATATGAGATTTGAAAAATGAATATTTGGAGTGCTAGGCATTTTAAATAGTTTAGTAGAAACACCACAGTGAAAAATTGTGAAAATAGAACTATAAAAATTCAAATCTTTGACAAAAATAAAATAAAAAGGTTTAAGAAAAATTATCTTCAGCTTATATGTGTATATATATAAATATATAGGGGTTATTTAATATATATATATATATGTATAGGGGTTATTTAAGTTGAAATAACAACTTTATTCTATCAAGGAATAGATATTCCTATTTTAACAACTATGATGGAAAGATGGATAAACAATCCAATTTAGTATGTTATAGGTGGAATATATAACTTTATAATGGAATAGTTTGATTTAAAGAAAATAAAAATTATTTCATTTTAATTATTGATCCTAATATATAAATTTTATAATATTGAGAATTCAAACAAAAAATATTATTATGAAAGAAGATAGTCATAGTCTGGCTATAAAGTGGAAAGCAATCTATGAATTAACTAATATAACCAAAACACTTATAAAAAAGATAGATAATAGGACAATTAAAGTCTTTAAACCACATTGACATTGGTATTAACCTTAATATTAGGCACTTAAAAATACCATTAGGATAACTATTAGAAGATGTTACTAACCGACAGGAATATTAACCTATATAAATAATCACTTTAGGTTTAAATTTATAGTTAAAAGTTAAAAAAACCATGGTAAGAAACTCTTTATTTAGCTTTACACCAATCAATAGTTCTAATTAAGAAGAAAGTGAAAATGCATCTAAAAACTTTCTTAGTAGAAACTCTTCTAATAGAATCTTAACTTGATCTAGAATAAGAGATAATGTCAATACATTAGCAATATCAAAACTAAAATTGAGAAATAAAGAAATGCTTTTTTTTTAATAATCAAAATAAAAAATATTGTACTTATGTTTTAGCATAATTTAACTTTAAGGGATATAAACAATATCAATTAGATATGTTAATTGATACAACTCCTACAATAAACATCTATACAGGTCATGCTAGCCAAAAAAAAAAAAAGTTAAAAAGAACCCTTATGAGAGGTGTAGTAGATGATAGAGAAGCTTTTATAAAGTATAAAGCTAATAATATTTTAATTTAGTCAAGAGTAACTAATTTCTTATACAAAAAATATTATATTTTCCTTTTATGGGTGGAGATTTTCTTTTAAGGACAAACTCTCTAAAGAAATATTATTCATTAGAAATAAATCATAAACAAATAAGCTTTTGAAATAGAGGATTGAAAATTGCAATACCTCTAGTCAAAAACCATAAATATAAATGTAATAAAGTTGCATGAATCTTTAAAATTTTTAAATTAATTTTTGTATAGTTTTTAAAGATTTTTATGCAGTGTATGTAGATGGTATTTTGATTTTCTTTAATATAGAAGAAAATCATAAAAAAAAATCTAAAGATGGTATATGATAAATGTGTGAAAATAGGTATCATATTTAATTAAAAAAAGATTAAAGTAGAACAAAAAGAAATTGAATATTTATGATTCAAACTAACAAAGTCTAATATAAAATTACAAGATCATATTATCTTGAAAATAAAAAGTTTTCTAGATTAATTGATTGATAAGAAACAATTATAAAGTTTCTTAGGAATATTTAACTATAAAATGAATTTAACTATGGAATAAACTTTGTAAAAAAATATATCTAGTAAGGAAAAACCTTTATTAGAAAAATTAAAAAAAATATTTGAGTGGAAAAGGGAAGACATTGAGATAGTGAAAAAGATAAATGGTGAAATTCATAATTTATGAATAGTTTATTTTTCTAAAATAGGAGATAAATTAATTTTGGAAAGTGATGCCAGTAACAAAAACTGGGCTATAGTATTAAAATCTAAAGTTAAATTGAAGAATTAGTTTGTGGTTATAGTTGAGAAAAATTTAAATAATGAAATGAATTATATAATTTATGAACAAAAGAATTATTAGCCATAAAAAATGGAATAGAATGTTTTTATATTTATTTAGCTTTTAAGGAATGCATTATTTGAAATAATAATCAGTCAATTAAAAATTTTCTTAAAAATGAAAAAATGAGGAAAATCTAAGAATAATTAGATGGTATAATTTTATTTATCAATATATGATCAATATTGAATATATTATAGGAATTGATAATTTAAGCAGAACATTATCCTTGTATAGAAACCTCTTCAGAACATCCTTAGGTTCAAGCACATCTTTCCAATGGACCATGGTTCACTTTGGATAATATCCCTCCAAACAAATGGAAAGACAATCTAGATAAGTTTATAGCATGGATAGATCTCCAAATGACAAAGTCAAGAACAAACCTTGAAGTAGTCATTATGTAATTTGCAACAAGGCTTATAGGAACTCTTCGAGAATGGTTCTAAAGCCTAGGAGAGTACATGAAAATTCAAGCCATTTAATCCTAAAGACTACTAGCTTCTTAGCATGATTCATAAAGAATTTCTAAGAAATTTTTATTTGGTTGACAAATAGAAGAGACAAGAGTATTTTCAAATGCATTGTTGCTCCCTTAACAGAAAAGATCTTGATTATTAGTACCAAAAGATGGCTGAAAGATATTACATACTAAATAGGTTTAATGATGTGGATCTTATGCATACCTTTATAGCTTCTTTACTAACTCCAACCAGAACTCTTGAGAGCAATATTGTCACTCCGAAGAGATATGATAGACATCTCTTTAGGAGAAATATATAAACTCACTCTTGCTACCCTTAAAAAACTACGTGAGTAGCACAAGATGTTTGATTCTATGATGGAAGGAAAAATGGCCCTTCAATGTCTTGTAGAAAATTATATCTTTAGATCAAATGTAAAGATAAACATAGGTGTTCTTACTCCATAAAGAAAAAGCCTCATTTCTATAAAAGCTAGTTTTAAGGGCCACAAGAAATTTGGACAGAGACAAAAGAAGCCTATAAGGTTTTTAAGGAGATAGACCACTCAATATAAGAGAAAGGATCAATGTTAAATTTGTGGAAAAAATAGACATTTTGCAAAACAATGTCCAAATAAGTCTAAGAAATACATCAAATTACTTCAATGGTTTTAAGCTAGCATTCCTCTCCAACAAGATAAAGAAATAGAAGAACTCTTTTTAGAGCGAGAGAATGTTGATGATACCATTGTCTTCATCTTATAAGGTTTCAAGACTTTGGAGTTAGAATTATCTTCAAATTCAAAAAGTTTTGAAAACACTGAAGACTCTCCCAGTATAGCTATTTTATTCAACCATGTAATCAAGCGAAAAAAACAAAGCCACCAATACTATACATTGAAATGCAAGTCCTCAAAAGCAAAAACCAAAAGCCAATATCTATTGTTGCCTATTGCCTACATGGATATAGGTACATCAAAAAGCTTGATGAATCCTGCACTCCTCCCTCTTAAGGATTGGAAAAAATATTCAAAATATTTTAGTGTAGCAGATGGAAAGATTTTTAAAGTAAATCTTATAACTAGAAAAATATTGGTATAAGATTCTTTCCAGACTACATTGTGTCGATAAAGGTCCTTAGTAGTAATCTTCCTAATAAGGATATTCTCATAGGCATGGATGTTTATGGTTAAGCCAAGCAATTGCAAATCCTTCCTAGTGAAATTTGATTTAAACAAAATTTCAAGCCTTACACAAATATTAGTTGTTTGAGCTTCAGCAAGTTCCTTATGGATATTAGGAAATTAGAGATCAACTTGTAGAATTCTACCTAAAGAGCTATTATCAGTTTACTCATCCTTTTCCCTTTTAGAAAAATCAAGACTTTCTTTTTATATCCAACTTCCTTTTAAAAGGAATGAGGATATCAATCCTATAAACGCTTTCCACCTAGGAATGAATCCAAAAGATTTAGCTTTTACCAAAGAAGAATGTGTATCCTCATTAAAACAAGGTCTCATTGAACCAACAAAGTCAGATTGGGCATGTCAAACCTTTTATGTTAAGAAAAGGTTAGAACAAAAAAGAGGAAAAAAGAGGTTAGTCATTGATTATAAACCTCTAAATATGATTCTTTAAGATGATAAATTTCTTATTTCAAAAATTAGTTTGCAAACAACCTTTCTTAAAGATGCAAGAGTTTTCTCTAAGTTTGATCTCAAAGATAGTTTTCGGCAATTGGGTATTGATCCTTCTGAAAGATACAAGATGACATTTTGCATCTCAAATGCTTAGTATCAATGGATAGTTATGCCATTTAGTCTTAAGGTAGCACCTTCCTTCTTCCACAAAGCAATGACAAAGATATATGAGCCTATTGATAAGTATGATTTTTATGTACTTTAATCCTCTTAACTTTGGCATTTTGATGATGGAATATGGTCTTAAGGGTTTAATTAGATTCAATTTGAATTCATTAGCCACTTTTGCACTCTAGGAATTAAAATTGCAAAATTCTTAAATTTTAATGCATAAATCATTTTAAATAAATTTTGTGAATTTTCTATTCCATCTCTTTCATTCTTTTATGCAGATTTTTGTTGGGCAATTGGAGCTTTGAAGGAGAATTTGTTTTGAAGATGAGGGGAGAAGAAAGCCACGAGTTGGAGAGTTGAAGAGAACCATCCACAAAGCCATGGGTTTGATGGAAGGATGAAGCAAAGCAAGAAGTTCACAAGGAAGAGCATCGAGTTCAAAGGAGCTTAGGTATCCTTCATGTAAGCTATACGAGTTGAACACGTGAAGAAGCTGTGAGCAGATTCAATGTGGAAAATGCAGAACCAAGTGAGAATGCACGAGTTTACAACGCTGAAGCTAAGGGCAGCAACACGAGAACCAGCAGGTGCATGAAGGAGCCAACGTATTCAAGAATAACGCGAGACCAGTAGCATGGAGCTGATGTAATTTCTGATGCTTTAAAGAGAAGAGAGCTCGAGCTACTGGAATCAAAATGCAAGAAGAAAACCATGGTTCTGGTTCGAAGAGAAGCCACGTCTGGTTTGAAAAAGGAATGAAGCAGAACCACGTAAAAGCTGCAGAATGTGGAAGCCTGAACTCGAGAACAGCCACGTGAAGAAGCTGCAGAATGAGCATGAAGCAAACTTGAAGCAGAGAGAAAGGATGCTCAGCAGCTACAGAGCCAACGAGAGAAGCCACGAGTTGAAGTCTGGACAGCTTTAAGTTGAAGAAGCAGCTGGAACGAAGAAGAGGACACGAACAGAAAAGACATAACAGCTGAACGAAGATGCTAGAGCTGAAGCTTGGTTTCAACGTGAAAAGAGCTGCTGAACAGAGGTGAAGAACGTGAGAAACTCCAGCTGCAGAAGAAGCAATCACGTGGTATAGGAGTTACGTCTGGCATGCATATGGATTATAATAAAATAAAAGCACTGGGGCCCACACTTATACACATGCAGAACCACGTGAGAATGAAGAATAAAGCTTCGGGTAAACATGTACAAGCTGAAGGCATTCGAGCAGAATAAATGAGCACGTGGAATTAAGGAGGCTACTGGCTGACGTGGGAATTAAGATGAAGATGAGGATTAGTTGCGGGATTTCAGCGTGCAGAAACAGAAAGAGAGAGACGTGAACAAGGAGAGAGACGTGAACAAGGAGGGAAGGAGAAAATAAAAACCTAGAGGGGACGCAAGAACGAGGAGAACGTGGAGAACGCGAGACGGCAGAAACAAAAAAAAAAAGAGAAGTTCCAGCGCTGAAGAAGAAGAATTTTTCTTTCTCGATGGCTGCCTCTTTGATTGATTCTCCTTCATTTGATCCTTCCATGGCAGCTTGAATTCCTTGTGGTGGCTAGCTGAAGATTGAATTCTCTTAGATGAAGATTTGAGCTCTACATCTCCTATTGAATTTGGATAAAACTCTCTTGCCCAATCTTTTGATTTTAGCATTATTTCCTTCATCAATTTGTCTAGGTTTAGCTTTTTGGTTTAGGAATTTAATTGCTAGAATTACTGGATTGAATTAAGTCTTGGATCGAACTTAATTTGAATTTTGGAATTATTTTTGATCATCATGTGTTTGGAAAAAATTCCAGAATTAATGTTGTGCAATTGAACTCTAAATTCCTCTTGACTTTAGGCTAATTGATGCAATGATTATTGGGTTAGTTAGCTGGAACTTTTGTGCAATTAATTGCTTGAAGGGTTAATTAATCTAATTGGTGAATTAGCATCTTGAGTGAATTGTGCAGTAACTTTCATAAATTAATCAAATTTAGTGTAGTGTGTTCTTATCCTTAATCCAATTAATTAGTTGTTTAAGGTTTCTTGTGGTTGCAAAATTCTTTGAATAATTGATGAATTGAATCTTGGATGGTTATTCAAGAACCTTATGAGGAATGCACTAAAGAGCAATAACTTAATCCGAAATTAATAAACAAAAAGGAGCAAGGATAATTGAACTCTAGGGAATCCAATTGAAAGCTAGTTACCACATTTACTTGACTTATCACTTGAACTCAGTTTTAGATTTCTAATTCTTGTCAATTAACTTTAGTTTAATTAAAATCTAGCACATCAAACCCCCCAAAATAAGTCTTAATTAGTAATATTTAGAACACTCTTCCATAAACAATTTAAGGCATAAACTCCTTGGAAAGATGACCTAGGTTGCACCATTATCTACAAACTTATTTTGCTACCTAGTTTTATTTGAGATTGCACGACACGATCATCAAATTTGGCGCCGTTGCCGGGGAGTTTAGTTTCTTAATTGTTTGAGAAAGTTTTCTAGGTGTTTTTGTTTTGTTTTATCTCTGTTTTGATTCTATTTTAGCTAAATTTTTGATCGGTTTCGAGCTTGGAATTTGGTAATTTCGGTGTTGCGTATTAATTTGCCTGCTTGCTGGAGTTTTCGTTTAAAGTGCCTAGAAAATTCTCAAATTCTGTATTTCAAAGTTTTTGGGTGTTTTGAGCAAAAGTAATAGCATAGCTATTAGGTGCACCATTTTTTGGCCAAATTCCAACGTTTAGAGCACTTTTTCAAATTTTTTTTAGTATTTTTTCGAATTTTCTAGGATTTTTCTAATTTTTCTGGAATTTTTGTTTTAATTTTTCTTTGTTAATTTTTGTGTTCCTTCTTAGTTTTTGCTTGTCTAATTGGTGTATGACAAGAAGTTCTAGTGAAAAATTAATTGATTTGGATGTAGAAATTGAAAAAACCCTTAGAAGACAAGTAAAGATTAGGAAAAACAAAGATAGTGTAGGAATTAATAACTCTAATTCATCTGCTTTTGATTCTGTGCAAGGAATTGATTGTGCACTTCAATTTGCTAGTGATAATATGGCTGAACAAGATCAAATAAATGCTAACAGGAATATGCATGTTCAGGCTAACTTGAATGTGAATGCAAATTTGAATAATAACATGCATGCTAGAACTATTAGAGAATTGACGGCTCCTAATGTGCATTATCAAAATCTTTGCATACAATATCCAGAGTTAGATGCAAATTTTGAGCTTAAATCCGGATTGATTCACTTACTTCCTAAGTTTCAGGGACTTGCAGGAGATGACCCTCACAAACATCTAAAAGAATTCCATGTTGTATGCTCTACAATGAAGCCACAAGGTGTCTCAGAGGAACAAATCAAGCTCAGAGCATTCCCTTTTTCCTTGGATGGTTTAGCCAAGGATTGGTTGTACTATCTACCTCCCGGTGCCATTGCTTCTTGGGACCAACTGAAGAGGTTATTTTTGGAGAAATTCTTTCCTGCATCTCGCACTGCATCAATAAGGAAGGAGATATGTAGGATCAGACAGAATAGTGGAGAGACTTTATATGAGTACTGGGAAAGATTCAAAAGATTATTGGCTAGTTGTCCTCACCATCAAATCTCTGATTAGTTGCTTATCCAGTACTTCTATGAGGGGCTGTTGATCATGGATAGAAATATGATTGATGCTGCCTCTGGGGGAGCCTTAGGTGATCTGACACCTACAGGAGCCTGGGAGTTGATTGATAAGATGGCTCAGAATGCTCAGCAATTTGGATCCAGATCAATGCAAACAGCAAGAGGAGTAAATGAATTGTGTGCTCCAGACTATGGTCAGAGAATTGAGAGCAAACTTGAAGTAATGTCTACTGTGCTCCAAAAGCTTGCTTTAGATCGGCAGCAGTCATCCTCCGCTCCTTCTCAGACTTGTGCACCATAGTCTTACCCTACTCAGACATATTCTTATCCACAGTGTTATGCATCTGGACAAACATCTACCCCTACTACTTTGGTAGGACCCCTGTGTGATATATGCTCTTTAGCCACACATACTACTGATCAGTGCCCTATGTTAGAAGACAGGGTAGAAGCTTGTGCTGGGATGTTTCCAGTTAGGCCGATGCAACAAGGGCAACAAAAATATGATCCCTATTCTAATACATACAATCCAGGATGGAGGGATCACCCCAATTTGAGATATGGGGGAGGGCAACAAAATAGATACAATGTTATAGGACCTAGTGCACAGTCTTCCCAACCTATTAGGCAGCCATCTCCTATACAGGAGGAACCAAAGAAAAGGGATAATATGGGAGACATGATGAAGCGTATTATGGAGAGTCAAGCACAAATCACACAAATGATGCAAAATTTAGAAAGAAGGGTTGATACTCAGATAGGACAATTCGCTACTTCTCTCAATGAGATAAAAAGCCAAGGTTCAAGCCAATTACCCTCACAGACAGTTGTTAATCCGAGGAATAGTAGCAATGTCAGTGCCATCACTCTTAGGAGTGGAAAAGAAGTTCAGGGATCCTCAGATACCACCACCATGGATAAGTCAGCGTCATCAAAAACACACGTCGCACCAAATGAGCCTAATAATGAAGAGGAGCCAAAGAAAATTTTGCCTTTCCCACATAGACCTACCTTGGGAAAGAGGCAAACTGAAGTAGATGCAGAAAAAGAGATTCTTGAGACTTTTAAAAAGGTTGAAGTCAATATACCCCTGTTGGAGGCAATCAAGACCATCCCTAAATATGCCAAGTTTCTCAAGGAGATATGTACTAACAAGAGGCGTCTGAGAGGGAATGAAAAAGTCAATTTTGGCAAGAACGTTTCAGCACTCATACAGCCAACAATGCCCACCAAGTGTCAAGATCCGGGCACTTTTACAATTCCATGCACCATTGGGAATTTTGAGTTTTCTGATGCTTTGATTGATCTTGGTGCTGCTATAAATGTTATGCCTAAATCTGTTTATTCATCTTTGCAGGTGGGAGAGCTGAAACCTACCGGAGTGGTTGTACAGCTGGCAAACAGGAGCATTGCTTATCCTTCAGGAGTCTTGGAGGATGTTCTAGTTAAGGTAAAGGATTTGATTTTTCCAGCTGATTTTTATGTCCTTAATATGAAGGATGATAGATATAAATCTAGTAGACATGCCCCACTCATTTTAGGTAGACCTTTCCTGAAAACTGCTAAAACAATTATAAATGTGCATGAGGGTACTCTTCAAATGGAGTTTGCTGGCAATGTGATACAATTCAATATATTTGATGCCATGAAATATCCCTGTGATGATAACTCTGTTTTCAGTATCAGCTTGGTTGATATGCTAGTTGATAATGCTAGCACTGATTTTTGGGATAGTTTATTGACTGATTCCTGTGATATTGCTGACTTGGATGATTCTCTTGACTGTACATGTGTAGTCTATATGTGATAATTGCTCCCAGATTAGTGCTTTCATTGAGAATGGTGAGTCTCTTCCATGTATTGACTATCATGGTTCTGAGACCTCCTCCTTTTGTGCTAATTTCACTGTTGGTCAGCCTTTTACTGATTTGGATGATTATATTAATTTAGGTCAATCTTCTTGTTCTAAGGATGATGTACATGCTATTGCCTTCCCTAAATGTTCTGGTGTTGCTGGATTTACTGATTCTCAGGATATGTTACATATTGATGTCACTTCTGGATATGTTGATTGTGCTAGTTCATCTATTTCCACTCTTACATTGCCTATTGATAGTGGTAATAAATGCTGTGTAACTAGTTCATCTGTTAGTGATACTGATGTTGATATTGCTATTGGCTCTCTTGTTAATACTCCTTCTGCTGATATTCCCAAAGATGGGAAAGTTGTTTCTTCTGTCTGTGAGTTGTCTGAACAGGTATTTGGCATGGAAGAGATCGAAATCAAACAACTCATACCTTCGGTTGAGCAAGCTCCCACCTTAGAGCTCAAACCGCTTCCAGACAATCTCAAGTACACCTACTTGGGGGAAGATGAGAAACTTCCAGTAATTGTGGCTAGTGACATTATTCCAGAGGAAGAAGAGAAGCTTCTAGAGGTCTTAAGGAGGAGAAAACAAGCAATAGGGTGGACCTTAGCTGACATACCTGGCATTAGCCCTGATACATGCATGCACAAAATTTTGTTGGAAGATGGGGCAAAACCAGTAAGGCAACCTCAAAGGCGACTGAACCCACTTATTCTGGATGTGGTTAAAAAGGAAGTTTCTAAACTTTTATTTGCTGGTATAATATATCCTATTTCTGACAGTCAGTGGGTTAGTCCTGTGCAGGTAGTTCCAAAGAAATCAGGGATCACAGTGATCCGGAATGAAAATAATGAATTGGTGCCCACCCGTGTACAGAATAGTTGGAGGGTTTGCATTGACTATAGGAGGCTTAATTTAGTCACTAGAAAAGATCATTACCCCCTCCCATTTATTGATCAGATGCTTGAGCGTTTAGCTGGTAAATCTCACTACTGTTTTCTGGATGGATTTTCAGGGTATTTTCAGATATGCATAGCCCCGGAGGATCAAGAGAAGACGACATTCACATGCCCATTTGGAACATATGCCTACAGACGAATGCCCTTTGGTCTTTGCAATGCCCCTGGGACCTTCCAGCGGTGCATGGTTTCCATTTTTAGTGATTTCCTTGAACATTGTATAGAAATTTTTATGGATGATTTCACTGTATATGGGAACTCTTTTGATGATTGCTTATGTAGTCTGGATAGAGTCCTAGCTAGATGCATAGAGAAAAACCTTGTACTTAATTTTGAAAAGTGTCATTTTATGGTTCGGAAAGGCATTGTATTGGGTCATATTATATCTGAACAGGGCATAGAGGTAGATAAAGCTAAGATAGATGTTATAACCTCTCTACCATACCCGACATGTGTTCGGGAGGTCCGATCTTTTCTAGGTCATGCAGGTTTTTATAGAAGATTCATTCAGAACTTTAGTAAAATTGCTTTGCCATTGTCTAAGTTGTTACAAAAAGATGTTGATTTCCAATTTGATGATGCATGTAAACAGCTTTTGATGGACTTAAGAAATGCTTGACTTCCCCACCCATTATTCAACCTCCTGATTGGACCCTCCCATTTGAGCTTTTATGTGACGCATCTAATTTTGCTGTAGGTGCAGTCTTGAGCCAGAGAGTGAATAAGCGGTCCCATGTGATTGCTTATGCATCCAAGACTTTGGATGGGGCCCAAGCAAATTATACAACCACAGAAAAAGAGCTTCTTGCTATTGTTTTTGCTTTAGATAAATTTAGATCATATTTACTTGATACTAAAGTCATTGTTTTTACTGATCATGCAGCCTTGAAGTACTTGCTGAAGAAGCCCGATGCAAAGCCAAGATTGATCAGATGGATGCTTCTACTTCAAGAATTTGACATTGACATCCGGGATAAAAGTGGAGCTGAAAACTTGGTGGCAGACCACTTGAGCAGAATTGAAGCTTCAAAAGTAAATTCCTTACCTATTGATGATGATTTCCCTGATGAGCATTTATGTGCTGTGCATAGTTTTTATCCATGGTATGCAGACTTAGTAAATTATCTAGCTGCTTCTGAACTACCTGTTGATTTGACTAAACATCAGTTGAATAAGTTTAGGAGTGAAGCTAGGTATTATATTTGGGATGATCCATATTTGTGGAGATTATGTAGTGACCAAGTGATTAGACGTTGTGTGCCTGATATAGAATTTGATTCTGTTTTAAATTTTTGTCACGCACTAGCATGTGGAGGTCACTTTAGTTCAAAACGCACAGCTAGGAAGGTTCTAGATAGTGGATTGTATTGGCCTACCCTGTTTCGTGATGCCTTTAATTTTTGTAAAAGATGTGTTCGGTGTCAACAAACAGGTAGCATATCTAGGAGAAATGAAATGCCACAACACCCTATCTTATTTTGTGAAGTCTTTGATGTGTGGGGCATTGATTTTATGGGACCTTTTCCCACTTCTTTTGGCTTTTCATACATTTTACTGGCTGTTGATTATGTTTCGAAGTGGGTGGAAGCCAAACCCACCAGGACTGATGATTCTTTTGTGGTTGTAGAATTCGTTCGCTCTCACATTTTCTGTAGGTTTGGCATTCCCAGAGCCATTATCAGTGACCAGGGCACTCACTTTTGTAACCGGAGTATGCATAGCTTGCTTAGCAAGTATGGTGTTGTGCATAAAGTAGCTACTCCATACCACCCTCAGACAAATGGCCAAGCAGAAATTTCTAATCGGGAGGTGAAGCAAATTTTGGAGAAAACAATGCAGCCGAATAGGAAAGATTGGAGCAAGAGGCTAGATGATGCACTTTGGGCTTACAGGACTGCCTACAAGACTCCTATTGGCATGTCACCTTATCGGCTGGTATTTGGAAAAGCATGTCACTTACCAGTGGAAGTGGAGCACAAAGCTTACTGGGCCGTGAAGAAATGTAATTTGGATTTGAATGAAGCAGGATCTCACAGAAAATTCCAACTCTAAGAGCTTGAAGAGATCAGATTGGAAGCCTATGACAATGCAAGAATCTATAAAGAGAAGACAAAAGCATTTCATGACAAGATGATTGCAAGGAAAGAGTTTGTTGTCGGCCAAAAAGTCCTACTTTACAAATCCCGTCTGAAGCTTATGCCAGGTAAACTTCGTTCTAAATGGGAAGGTCCTTATATAGTTTCTAATGTTTTCCCTTTTGGTGCAGTTGAGCTTTTGGATGAGCAAACGGGAGCTAAATTCAAAGTTAATGGACATCGGCTCAAACACTTTTATGAAGGAGTTCCAAGGGATAACAAGGAGGAGCTCCAACTTCATAACCCACCCTAAACCCCGGTTGTACTCTTTCCCTTTCCCCTTTTATAGTATGTTGTCTTTATCTGTTTACTGGATTGTGTGCTGGCATTGAGGACAATGCAATGTTTAAGTGTGGGGGGGGATACAAATAAATTTTTAGTTTTGTTTTATTTTGGTTAGTTTATTTTTATAGTTTCTAGGTTTTTAGTTAGTTTTATGTTATTTTCCAGTAAAAAAAAAAAAAAAATTTTGACAAATTTTTGAAAAATAGTATGATTCTTTTCAGTTTTTCTTGTGAAAGTTGCAAGTTGAGATGATTATAATTTGGATTCACCTCGACATGACAAGTAATGAATCTTGTGTTTTGATTCAAGTGAAGTGGCAATAAATTTGATTTCAATGAATTATTTGATAGCCATTAGCTGGTGAGAATTTGAGCCTTAATTGTTCAATTCTAGTGTGTATTCACCTATCTTTATTTCACTCTAGAACTTGTCTTGATTCTTTGTTGAGGCCACATTTGCACTTGCATGCATAAAAATGATAAGGCATTCATTTCTTTTATAACTAGAAAGCCAAAAAGCTAACCATACATTCATTTTATCCATTGTTTAGCCACTTTGAACTTGATTTTCTTTTCTTGTTAGCCTATAGCCATTAAATATATTTCCACCCTATTTTAGGATGCCTTAGGAATTTCAAGGAGCATTACACCTGTTTGGGAAGAAAGAGTGTGTGCTTTGCATCCATTAAGGCCATTGTTAGGGAATTTGTTAAAAAAAAAAAAAATGCAAAGAGAAGAAAAGATAGAAAAGCAAAAAAAAAAAAAAAAAAAAAAAAGAGAGAGAAGAAAAGCAACAGGAAATCAAAAGAAAAGAGTATTTCAAATTGAGTTTGTAATTACCTGTTACTAATTAAAATAAGGCTTTGAAAGCACACTCTTTCTTATCCTATATTGTCATTGAGTGCTCTTGAGGTTCTAAGGTATCCATTTGTTTAGTTTTTCCCCTTCTTTTTGTATCCATTCATTTCATCTCCCTTAGCCCCATTACAACCCTTACTAAAGTCCTTTGATTTGTGCATTGCATTTGGCATGGATGGTGGAGACTTAGAAGCTAGACAAGCTTATGGTAGTGAATCTTGATAGTGAAATTTGAGTGATATACATTGCCCATAAACACTTGAGAGATGAGAGTAAACACTAATACATGTGAGAGGCTATGCATTTTATTTCATTCTTTTCAAATAAATTGCCATGGAACTTAATTCTTGATACAAGTGAAATTAGCTTTGATTGTTCGAGTGTTGAAAAGTATGATTAGTCTCTAGCTTGTGATTCTTACACTCCTTTTTCAATTTTATTTTCCACTCGTCATTCTACTAGCCGGGTGTTTCAAATTCATTCTTTATCTTGGATTTTAAGCTTTGCCCAGGAGTGCAAAGGTTTAAGTGTGGGGGAATTTGATAAGTATGATTTTTATATACTTTAATCCTCTTAACTTTGGCATTTTGATGATGGAATATGGTCTTAAGGGTTTAATTAGATTCAATTTGAATTCATTAGCCACTTTTGCACTCTAGGAATTAAAATTGCAAAATTCTTGAATTTTAATGCATAAATCATTTTAAATAAATTTTGTGAATTTTCTATTCCATCTCTTTCATTCTTTTATGCAGATTTTTGTTGGGCAATTGGAGCTTTGAAGGAGAATTTGTTTTGAAGATGAGGGGAGAAGAAAGCCACGAGTTGGAGAGTTGAAGAGAACCATCCACAAAGCCATGGGTTTGATGGAAGGATGAAGCAAAGCAAGAAGTTCACAAGGAAGAGCATCGAGTTCAAAGGAGCTTAGGTAGCCTTCATGTAAGCTATACGAGTTGAACACGTGAAGAAGCTGTGAGCAGATTCAATGTGGAAAATGCAGAACCAAGTGAGAATGCACGAGTTTAAAACGCTGAAGCTAAGGGCAGCAACACGAGAACCAGCAGGTGCATGAAGGAGCCAACGTGTTCAAGAATAACGCGAGACCAGTAGCATGGAGCTGATGTAATTTCTGATGCTTTAAAGAGAAGAGAGCTCGAGCTACTGGAATCAAAATGCAAGAAGAAAACCATGGTTTTGGTTCGAAGAGAAGCCACGTCTGGTTTGAAAAAGGAATGAAGCAGAACCACGTAAAAGCTGCAGAATGTGGAAGCCTGAACTCGAGAACAGCCACGTGAAGAAGCTGCAGAATGAGCATGAAGCAAACTTGAAGCAGAGAGAAAGGACGCTCAGCAGCTACAGAGCCAACGAGAGAAGCCACGAGTTGAAGTCTGGATAGCTTTAAGTTGAAGAAGCAGCTGGAACGAAGAAGAGGACACGAACAGAAAAGACATAACAGCTGAACGAAGATGCTAGAGCTGAAGCTTGGTTTCAACGTGAAAAAGAGCTGCTGAACAGAGGTGAAGAATGTGAGAAACTCCAGCTGCAGAAGAAGCAATCACGTGGTATAGGAGTTACGTCTAGCATGCATATGGATTATAATAAAATAAAAGCACTGGGGCCCACACTTATACACATGCAGAACCACGTGAGAATGAAGAATAAAGCTTCGGGTAAACATGTACAAGCTGAAGGCATTCGAGCAGAATAAATGAGCACGTGGAATTAAGGAGGCTACTGGCTGACGTGGGAATTAAGATGAAGATGAGGATTAGTTGCGGGATTTCAGCGTGCAGAAACAGAAAGAGAGAGACGTGAACAAGGAGAGAGACGTGAACAAGGAGGGAAGGAGAAAATAAAAACCTAGAGGGGACGCAAGAACGAGGAGAACGTGGAGAACGCGAGACGACAGAAACAAAAAAAAAAGAGAAGTTCCAGCGCTGAAGAAGAAGAATTTTTCTTTCTCGATGGCTGCCTCTTTGATTGATTCTCCTTCATTTGATCCTTCCATGGCAGCTTGAATTCCTTGTGGTGGCTAGCTGAAGATTGAATTCTCTTAGATGAAGATTTGAGCTCTACATCTCCTATTGAATTTGGATAAAACTCTCTTGCCCAATCTTTTGATTTTAGCATTATTTCCTTCATCAATTTGTCTAGGTTTAGCTTTTTGGTTTAGGAATTTAATTGCTAGAATTACTGGATTGAATTAAGTCTTGGATCGAACTTAATTTGAATTTTGGAATTATTTTTGATCATCATGTGTTTGGAAAAAATTCCAGAATTAATGTTGTGCAATTGAACTCTAAATTCCTCTTGACTTTAGGCTAATTGATGCAATGGTTATTGGGTTAGTTAGCTGGAACTTTTGTGCAATTAATTGCTTGAGGGGTTAATTAATCTAATTGGTGAATTAGCATCTTGAGTGAATTGTGCAGTAACTTTCATAAATTAATCAAATTTAGTGTAGTGTGTTCTTATTCTTAATCCAATTAATTAGTTGTTTAAGGTTTCTTGTGGTTGCAAAATTCTTTGAATAATTGATGAATTGAATCTTGGATGGTTATTCAAGAACCTTATGAGGAATGCACTAAAGAGCAATAACTTAATTCGAAATTAATAAACAAAAAGGAGCAAGGATAATTGAACTCTAGGGAATCCAATTGAAAGCTAGTTACCACATTTACTTGACTTATCACTTGAACTCAGTTTTAGATTTCTAATTCTTGTCAATTAACTTTAGTTTAATTAAAATCTAGCACATCAAACCCCCCAAAATAAGTCTTAATTAGTAATATTTAGAACACTCTTCCATAAACAATTTAAGGCATAAACTCCTTGGAAAGATGACCTAGGTTGCACCATTATCTACAAACTTATTTTGCTACCTAGTTTTATTTGAGATTGCACGACACGATCATCACCTATCCTGCACAGTACTCTTATTTATATAAATGATATTTTTCCTTTTTTCAAAAATGAAGAAGAACATAAAAGGCTCTTTCAACAAATTTTGGATATTACTAAATAGTATGGGATCATGCTCTCAGCCTGTAAAAGTCAATTGGGCCAAATTCAAATGGAATTCCTTAAAATGAAGATATTCGATAGGCATTATTATCTAGGCCCACACATTGCTCAAGAGCTACTCAACTTTTCAAATAAGGACCTTACTTTAAAACAAATTCAACAATTTCTTGAAATAGTCAAATCACATAAGCCAACTATCCAAACTTTTGAAAAAGAAAAATCCCCCACACTGGAGACAAGAACAAACAGCAACTACAAAGCATTTCAAGAGGATCACACAAAATCCTCTACCTTGAAAGATTCTTAATAAAAGGAAAAGGATATTTTAGATCGATACTAGTGATGATTTCTAGGGAGCTATCCTCATAGAATAAGAAAATGGCAAAAAATACTACTGCGGTTATGCAAGCAAATAATTGAAAGACTTTAAAAAATATTACTATACTATCTACAAGGAAATCTTAATTGTCAAAAGGAAATCGAGGAATTCAATTTCCATCTTAGCCTCTATGATTTTGTGGTTTGGGTGGACAATTAATATTTTCTTAAGATATTAAAGTGAAAAAAAAAGTCTTACTTGAAAAATAGTTACTTAAATAGATGGATTGTGTAACATCCAGTTTTTTGAAAATGAAAGAAAACGTGAGAGACGTAACGTACAGTTTCTCCATTAATGAATGAAACTCACTGAATATAAAAGGAAGTCCCCTAAAATGATGTAGTTAAGGTCCCAAAAAATTTGGGAATCATTCTAGACTTCTAAAAATGAGAATTCCAGGCTTAGGAAAAAAGAAAAACGGAATTAGAATGAAGAAATAATTTTTTACAAAAAGCTTACGAAACATAATGGCATTTTTGTAATTTTGAGAAAATTTTAGAATTCACACAGGAAGGTTTTTTAAATAAAATTTTTGAGTTCTCTGGAGTTCTTAGAGGCCTTGAAAACCATAGAAACCCCTGGGACAGTTAAAACCCCTCCGATGGATATTTTTTAATGTCGGTTGATCCGAACATTAACTGATTTGTTTGGGAAGGTTTTAACTCCAATTTGAATGATTCCAAAGGCATTTTACTAAATCGGGAACCTAAATTTCATAATGGAAAAGAAGGTTCTAAAAAAAGAGCTAAAACAAAGGAGAAACGAAAATGCCAAAGACAAAGGGCAAAATAAAAATTTTTAAAAAGTGTAACTTCTTCCCACCTATATATATGATGCACCCTTCTTCTCTCTTCATTATGCACTACCATGTTTTGCCCAAAACTAGAGGAAAACCCTAGGGGATGAGGTGCACAAGAGGAGGAAGAAAAGGAGGAGAAATTCAAGGTAGAAAGGTACGAATTTTCATGATTTTTCATGCTCTTTTTCTTCCAAACCACTCTTCCATTCTCTTTTTTTTCTTATGATTATAATAAAGTTTATAAATCTGTTTTAAGAGAGAAATTAAGGAAAAAATTTGGATTTGAAGAGAGGAGCTCAAAGAACACAAGATTCAAGTGAGAAAAAGCAAGAAAACAAGTTAAGTTCTCTTCCTATGGTTGTCATTTTTGGTTCCCTTCTCCACCATTGACGATTGTGTCGTGCAATCTCAAATAAGACTAAGTAGCAAAATAAATTTTGTAGATAATGGTGCAACCTAAGTCATTTTACCAAGGAGTTTGTGCCTCAATTTATTGTGAAAAAAATATTCTAAGTATTACTAATTAGAACTTGTTTTGGGGGTTTTGAAATGCTAGAATTTAATTAAACTAAATTTAATTGACAAGAATTAAAAACTTAAGACTAAATTGAAGTGAATAGTCAAGAAAATGTGGTAGCTAGCCTTGTATTAGACTCCCTAGAATTTAATTATCCTTGCTCTCTTTTTAGTGGACCAAATTTGGATTTAATTCTTTACTCATTAGTGTATTCCTCATAAAAGCTCTTGAATAACCATCCAAGATTCAATTCATCAACTATTCAAGGAATTTGTAACCACAAGAAACCTTGAAAAATTAATCAATTGAATTCAGAACAAGAACACACTAAAGCCAATCCTAATTCATCAATAAAATTTGCTACACAACTCACTTAAGATACTAATTAACTAATTAGATCAATTAATTCCTTAAAAAATTAATTGCATAAAAATTCCAGTCACTTAATCCAATAACCATTGCATCAATTGACCTAAAATCAAGAGGAAATTAAAAGTAAATTGCATAACACCAATTCTGGAATTTTTACAAACATATAATGATCACAATTAAAATTCCAAAAATCAAATTAAGCTCAAATCACAATTCAACCAAATCCAGAAATTTTCAGTAATCAATTTCCTAAATTAATAAACTAAACCTAGTCAAATTAATAAGAAAAATAATTCTGAAATTAAAAGATAGAGCAAGGAGTGTTTATCCAATTTGGTGAGAAAATATGGAGCTCAAATATGCATCTGGGAGTTTCCAAGCTTTAGCTAGCCACCATGGATGATTCAAGCTGCCATGGAGAGTTTAATCAGAAGGAATTTGATCATCGAAGCTTCTGCCATGGAGAATCGAATTTTCTTTCTTTCCCTAGAGCTTTCATTTTACGTCGTCTTTTTCTCCTCTAGAACCCATAGCTCGTCCTCTCTTCTTTACACTGAATCACCTCCCTTTTTTTATGCTTTAGCGCCTTTTTTTCATTATTTAATCACGTGCCCCTCAGCTCCTCATTTTGCATGCTGAAGTCACGTTTTACTCACTTCTCCCTGCTCACTAATTCTCCAGCTCACTTCATTAATTTTAGCTCATTGATTCCCACATTAGCTTCTTCAATTCATTTTCATATCCATGTGGTCTGTAATTAATAATTCAGCTCGTGCAAGCTTCATTAATATACGTCAGCCATACTCTTCAGCTCTAGCCTTCTCTCGCTGACGTTCTTCATGCATGGTTTTGCTTCTAGCTCTAAGTGTAACTTTGTGCTGTACTTGTGCCTTATTCCTCTTTCCCAGCTCACTGAATACTCTCTGCTTTAACGTGGCTAGCTCATTCAGCCCATTTATGCACAACCAGTAGCTCAAGCAAGCTCCCTCCTTGTGGCTTTTCTTCCTCGCATTATTCTAACCAGTCAACGTTATTCTTCCACGTCGTCTCAGCTCACACAAGTTACGTCTCTTCTTATCATGTTTGTTCTTGCTGCATTTAACTCGTGCTTTCTGCACTTGCCTCCATGTGCTCATTCTTCTTGAATTCACATCAGCTTTACATCTTCATTTGTTTTCTCCAGCTTGTATCGTTGTTCTTCTTGATGCTTTCTATGTCTCGAGCTTCCACGTGTAACCCGTAGCTTCTTCATGTGTCATTTTCCACGTGAGATTCTTCATTCAAACTTAGCTCCAGCTCCTCCTCTAACTCGTGGAACTTCAACTCGCTGCATGCTACGTGGATGGATCTATTTTGCTCCTTTTCTATGTTAGAACCAAGAACTCGAGCTTCTCAATATGGCTTCATTTTTCATTCAAACCAGAACCCATCTCCCCAGTTTCTACTCTACATAACCTTCTGTGTATAGCTCATGTTGCTCATTCGCTGCTCCTTCTTCCTCTATTTTGCTTGTTTTCTACTTGAGAAGCCCCATGTTATTCTTTATCTAGCTCGTGGCACTCCCTTATTGAAGCTGCTTCTTCATTTACTTCAAGTGAGGGAAGGGAACCCATGTAAGTTGCTGCATTATACATAGAATTGTGGGAACGTGTTGGACGAGTGCATGAGTGTGTGCCTTCCACGAGAGAAACAAATGAACTGGAGCTTGCTTCATGTTGCTCAACTCGAGAGTGCTTCCAAGCTCCTTCAACTCTAGCTTCCTTCTTTCACTTTGCTTTTGTTCATTCTTCACATGGCTGTTCCTTGTGTTTTCTCCATACAACCTTCTTCTCTTTATACCACATGTTGCTTCCTTGCCACGAGTTTTCTTCTACGTTAGCTTTAGCGTTTCTTCATCATGGTAATGTTCACATGCACTTTCTTCAACTCTGTTCATGCTCTGTTCTGCTCGAGTTTGTGAGCTGCTGCCCATGGCTTCTTCCTCACACACACACGTAACTTTTCTCCTTTCCATGCAATTGAGGAAGCCTAATTAAATTTGCACCCAAGGAATGGAAGCAATTAAGTAGGAACAAATTACAAAATTATTTAAAAAGAGATTTATGTATTGAGAATTCAAAATTTTGTAAATTAATTCTTAAATTGCAAATATGGTCAATAAAATCAAATTTCATTCAATTAGATTCCTTAAGCCATATTTAATTATTAAAATGCCAAAATTAGGAGAATTAAAATGTATAGAAATCATGCTTATCAACCATTTTGCCCTACTTGAGAAAACCCTAGGAGGAGATGATTTTTAGGCAGAACCAAGCATGAATCTAAGGAAAAAGGGTGAAGAGATTAAGAATATGCAAAGGGAATTATCAAAAAACTATTAGATTTCAAGATGCATATTCTAGGGTTTTGTGTACACCTTCCAAAATCTGATTTTATATGATGATTCCTAGGTCTAATTAAGAGTTTAAATGAGCTCCCAAGATCCCTAAGATGCTCCCCACATGCTTCCTCCTTTAAAAAAACCAAGCAAAATCCATAGAGGCCAAAATTGCTCTATGTCTCGGCCAATCATGGATGGAGTAGCTAGGGAGAGTTTTAAATTTTTTCAAACCCATTTTTGTGTCATATATGATGAATGAATATGAGGGGAGTTCTTGAAAAAAATTTAGAACCCATAGAAAGTGATTTTCCATATTATGACCTAAAGAAGCAACATGATATTAGGCTCTTTATTTTAATTGTGTGATGACTCCAAGAGGCTTAAAAGGAGTCAAGAATCATATTTGAAAAGAAAAGAAAGAATGAAGTCTAGAATTTATTTGAGGGGTGTTGCTTCATTAGGTGCATTTATGGACTATAATAGAACTTATAGAGCAACCTAGCATCTAAGTAAGTCGTATAGCCTAAGAGATTATTTTATGAACCTAATTGGCTTTCATAAATTGTATCTAGGCCAAGAGAAACCATCTCCCCAAGTTTGTTAGTGTGTGGCCAAAAGAGGAGGCTTGAATTCCAAGGGAAAAGTGTGTGATTTTATACAAGGTAGCTCTCTCCACCTTCTCTCATGCATGGATATGTGTTTAGCTTATCTTAGAATATATGTATGTGTATTTTTAAGCCATGAAAAGTATGCTAGCATGATCTTACTTGCCATGATTTCATGATGTCATGTTATGTTTTTAAATGATTGTGTGATGTTTGCTTGAGTTTGCTTGAGTGTGGAGAGGCCAAGAACTCTTCACCATGGTGAGGATGAGCCAAGAATCCTTGAGCTTGGTTGAGATAAAGTAAAGAGTCACCCAAAAGCAAAGTGGGCTCCTAAAAGTATGGTTGAGTCCAAAGTGCTTAAAGAATGTGTGAGGCAAGTCCAAAATCTATGAGGAGAAGTGTGAGACCAATCCAAACACTTGGTGAGCTCTTGAATGATTTGTATGACTTGTTCACATGCTAAGCTTGCTTTTTGAATACTCATGAATTGTATTATGTCCATGCATGTATCTTTAAGGCTTGCTTTGCACGTATTATGTATGATTGAATGGGAGATGAGCTATTGGAATTCTTTGAATCTCATCCCCTCCTCTCCAATGATCTAACATGCTAGGTGGGACAAGTGGCTATGGTGATGGGAGCCAACAACAATGAAGAAGGAAGATTGACAAGCACAAGCCTAGCTTTTTCTATTTTGGAACCATAATTATGTTTCTTGATGTATATGATGTTGTAAATGGTCTATGAATCTTGAGACATGTGTAAATATGATATTATGTAATGTTTAAATGTATGGATATGATGTATGACATCTAGCATATATTTTAAGTATGATATGCCAAAGTATGTAATGTGAAAGTATGATGGAAATGTGCATAAGTGTGGGTTGAATAGCCAAAATGAGATGCATGAGATTTGGGACTATTTGGACAGCTTACACAAGTCTTGAATATGCTTTTAGACTTGCCCAAAAGATGTCAACACAAAGGAAAAGCCATTTGGCAAGTTTGGTACCTTGTATGGAGCCAAAATTGACCATAATGGAACCCTATATCACTTTTTATCCAAATGAGTTAGTATTGATATGAGATTTGGCATGCAATTAGGTCTCATTAAGGGCTTTTTGGAAATCTAAAGATCATAATTTTTGGAGTCTATAGAATATTTGATGATTTTTCAAAGTTAGCAATTTTCATGGTTTCTGGTTTACTGCACTATTCATTTGGTCCGAAATTGCATTCTATCACCCGAGGCCCAAATGATATCCAATTGCCATGAAATTTTATACAAAAAAACTAGACAATCATAATGACTCATTACAACTAGAAGCACCTCATTTGGAGGTCTAGAGAGGGAGATATGAATTTTTTAAGTTTCTTTCCAGTATCAGTAATTTTGTTCGACCAGAGGTACTGTTCTATTAAATTCTAAGGTTTGGGCTTGATGAACTGGTCTAGAGATATTTTTTCTCTCTATTTAATATTCACAAATTTTTATATTGGTATCATTTACATGGATTGATTTTTTTTGGACTTAATTGGACATTTTCAAATTTTTCTGCAGAATTCTGTGATAGCTCCAGAATTTAGTCAGACTTTTGGGCCATTTTGGATGTCAAACGTCCTCTATGATAAATGTCATGATCTAGACATATTTTTATGTGAAGTAGACATCCAAAGCGGTCCAGAATGACTAATATTGAATGATTTTGATTTTTATAGATTTAGTTATAATTTTCTAAAGTTTGGTCAGAAAGTGGAGCAATTCTGGCCGAGAATGAACCTCCATATTCCACACTCCATTTTAGTTTCCATGAGTTGTGAGCATGGTTTTGTGATGCAAATGAGTTGTAACAATGTATTTAAATATGAAGATGCATAGCATGAGCTCACACAGTCCACGTGACACTGATTGCAAATTTTTAGATATGACGCAATGCGAAATTAATCCCACTTTTCTCGCCTTTTTATGGGAAACCTATATGGTTCATGATATTATGCCATTTAAAAGTATGAGATGAGATAGAATTTATGGTGTTACAGATTGGTTCTCACACTATAAATTCATGGTTCAACATATTAAGGTTCATACAAATCTCATAACAGATTATCTTTCTCGACCTAAAGTAGTGAACCTGGTCACAATAGCAAAATAAGTTCTTTTTGTCTACATGGCTCACTCCACTCTTAACTATAACCATCCACCATCCTTTTCCTCTCTCAGGCCAAAGATAAAAAGATTTTCCCTCATATTCTATAAAACCAACCAATCTAGATGAAGTGAAAAAGCTTGCTAAAAAGTCTATTTTCTACTATCTCCATTGTTGCCTTAAAGACTCTTCCCTTCTTATTTACCCATCCTATTTCAATCCACAAACTCCCTTTCTCATCCTTTTTGAGATTTGTACCCTTGTCACGATGATGAATTTTTGTATTTATGGGCACTCATTGCTTTATATATAAGTGCCATTGAATTCCCTCATCTCTTAATTTATAATTTTCTCTGTCAAGCTGAAAACCACAATTATGATCTTTCGATCCTCCTTGAATGGTTCTTAGCACTCTACTAGTGGCATGATGAATTACAAAAAATCATCTTCCATTATAAACTATGGAATAACAACGAGTTGCAAGTATTTTCATTCTCCATCAGCCATATTGGATTGGTCGAAACAATTTACTTCTTATTAGAAATTATTCTTATTAATGGAACACTTTTTTTAGTGGCTAAAACAAAAAGACCAAGCTCTTAAAGATCTTAAAATATTTTTATATGAACTGAATAATTATGAAGAAGCATTGTATGTCTTTTGCACATCCTTCAGCCCATTTCCTGGTGAATTCATTCCAGGTGAACCAAGAATACCAGAGCTCGAGTTGCCAAATACATAAGTATGAACTAAGACCCAAATGACTAAGTTTCTTCAAGGCTTAAGTTCATAGACAAAACCAACCTAAGCCTAAGATGAATATATGCAAGATTTATAAGATCTAAATGAGTTGGATGATTTTAATAAAGTGGAAGAATGGCTAACCATGGGCTTCAAAAAAGATGAAAAAGGATGACCTAAATGAGACAGATAACTCATATGACATAAACCTATCTCCATCACATGAGCCTATCATAAAAGGATAAGGTTCATTTATTGTTAGCCTGTTATCAGCAAAATTATTATACTATGGTTTGTCTGTATATTTTTTAGGCGTGTTTTACTTCCTAGTATGAAAAAAAACCTTAATGAAAGCTGTTGTATTATTATTCTTTAATTTTGTAGAAGTTGTTTATTTGTTTGTATTAGCCTTTGGCTATAAATATTGAGCTCTTCCTTAATTTTTGGTAGAGAAAGCCTTGTATCCAAGTTTGTCTTTGTAATAATATTTAGTATTCTCTATAAATTCCTTCTAAAGGCCTTCTTTTTCTTCTTCTTTTAATATGCTCTACACTTGCCTCCATATAAGGATCCAGTGCATCATATAGTATTCATAGAGGAAAAAAAGAGTAGAAAACCCTTTACAAGAAGATTAGGAGAATCCTTAATCCTAAAAGGCAAAGAGACAAGGAATACTCAGAAAAGGAAAGGCTAATTGTCTAAGCATACTAGGAAAAGAATTATATTGAATCCAATTAGGAAACTAAAATATAATTTTACACTTTATGCAGACACGGTATAGAACTTATTCTTAGATCATTAAAGGATAAGTACTATAAAACTTATCATCCTAGAGTATTTTGCCATAATTATTCTCCTTTAACCCTAGAGGAAAGAGCTGAACTTGATAAAATTGCAAAACCTCCTACTTAAGGTTTTAGGTTTTATAGATCGAGCTTTTGGTTGCCCTCAGTTATACTCTTCATTTTTAACTTGGTCCATGTTGAATTCCTTCACTACTTTAGTAGGATTAGGAGTGACAATATAAAGAGCTGAGACATCAACATGATTGTTAGACTTATTAGAATAGATTTCTTCTGATCCAATTTCATCAGTATATTTTGAGTTAAAGTTATGATCATAGTAAAGCATACTTTTTGCAAAGGTGTTGGTTTATGAAGTCTTTTGTCTTTTTTTTAGAGATTTTTTATTTTTAGGTTAGGTAAAGGGGTTTTTTGTCTCATTTGGTTATTTGTCTCATTGATTTGAAGATGGTAACTGAGTTCTCTTAGGAGAAAAAGAAGGTATTCTAATTTTTAAATATTTAAGAGGTTGTTCAAAGGGTTTGATCAAAGAAGAGGCACAGTTAGAAATTGTGGGATATGAGAAGAAAGAAAGAAAAATTATAAGTAAAGTGTAGTAAGTTAGTAAGAGTAAAGAAAGAAAGCTTAAGTGAAAATGCTTGAGGTGGGAACCGAAGAATCCCATAGGGAGTAGTAAGTGAAAATCAGAATACTCCTAAGTATTATTCCAATAGGATCAATAGAGAAATAAGCGATATAGAACCCACTTCACATGAATAGCATAGCAGACCTTTGAGTTTAGCCTTAGCAATTATGAGTAATGGTTACTGTACTTAGTGAGCATGTGCTTTACTATCAGATACAGTGATCTTAGGCTTTGACATCCCATAGAGATGGATTATAGTAGATCCTAGCATAGTATAGCAGGTTGTAGTAGACCCTAGTGGAGCTCTGAGAGGTCATAGTAGACCCAGGGGTCATAGTAGATCCCACAGAGATACAGAGAGCCCATAGTTATAGCACAACAGTTCTCTGGGGAAACGACAGCATGAGATAGTTTTCCTTACTTAGTTAGTCTCAGAGACCAGTATAGTATCATATAGTTTTTGTTTTAGAGATTAGAGATCTCCTAAGTCTGGTAGACTATTGCCATAGAGATATGAAGGCTATACTTAGATAGTTAGATCACTGACTAGACTTCTTTGAGAGATGAGCATAGTATATGGGATGAGGAAAGTAAGAAAGTAGCTTTCCAGTATTATAGCTAGGTGAACCACTCCATAGTAAATATTGGACCTGACCAAGGGATAGAGAGATCCCTATATACCAAAGTTATACGTTCAGAAAGGGGTCAGGTATAGTTTTTCTTGATGGGGTAAGTGGTAGACTATGTCTCCAATAGCTAAGATTATGAAAAGTTAGCATTCCACCAAAATTCAGTAGTAGTCAGTGGTAGTTGCTCTTCACTGTTAGTATAGGAAAGAGTAAGAGTTATGATGATCAATTATTAAGTTGAAGAGTTAAATAAGACTCATTCTCGAGTGAATAAAGAGAGTAAGGCATTGTTTAGCCTAAAAAGGCAAGGTTCAGACTAAGAAATGAGACTAGGACAATTGATAATAATAGCCATTTTAAAGGAGTTATGATCCCGATAAGTGATAAAAATATAAGACCTATGATAGAAAGAAATATGAATGGTAACCATGGGATGAGCTAATGAGAAAATGAATAAGATTAAATGGTGGATTGAATATCTAAGTAAGTTAAGTAAGTAGATATAGGTCTTTAATGGCTGCTAATGAATAAAAAAAGTTAATGAGACTTTATAAAAAGCCATTAGGAGATGATAAAGGAGATTTAATACTAAGTAAGTTATCTCCCAAGGCATATGCAAGTAGGTCCACTAAGCAAGAAAGTCAACCCTTATGAACGGGTTAAGACTAATTAGATGTGACATAGTAACTCCCAGGAAGTAGGCGAGACTTATAAGAGTATTTGCAGTGTCAAAAATTACTTTCCCTTATGATGAGAGCAAGTCAAATGCTTTGTAGCAATAACACAAAAAAATAGAATCAAACATAGTAAACTAGTGTTGTAAATTCATTGGAAGAAGAGCTTAGTCTTTAAAGGAAGTAAATAGAGATAGGAAGAAGGGAAAGAAAATGCCAGTTAATAAGAATATGAGAAAAGTTAGATGAACTTATACCTCTAAATTTCAAGGATGAAATTTATTTAAGAGGGAAGGAAATGTAACATCCGATTTCTCTATAAACATGAGAAACGTAATGTCTGATTTTCTATAAATGTATGAAACACACCAGATATAAAAGGAAGTCCCTCAGATAAAATGATTTGAGGTCCAATAAAATTAGAATAATAATCTAGATCTTAAATAATGAGGATCCAAGGCCAGAGGTGCCCTAAAATAGAGCCAGAATAACCGACAAAATTTAACGAAGATGCAATGGTTTTTTTGTAATTTTGGACACTTTTTAGAAAACTCAAAGGAGAAATTTTTAAATGAGAAAAATGAGTTTCCTAGGGTTCTCAGAGGCCTTAAAAACCATAGGAATCCATAGAATGGTTTAAATCCCTCCAATTTACGTTTTAGAGTGTCAGTTGACCCAAACTTTGATCGGTTTATTCAGGAAGATTTTAAATCCAATTTGAATGTAACCAAAGACATTTTATGAATTAAAGGGCCTAATTTTATGATGGAAAATAAGGTTCTAAAAAAGGAGTTGAAATGAGTATAACGGAGTAAACAGGTGTGTAAGGGTAAAATAGTTATTTTGAAAAATTGTAAAAGAGGCTTCTTAAGTAAGATTACACCTCATGACCTTCTCTAAGCTTTAATTTTCAGAATTTTGAGTAGCCATGGCATGACATTAAGGGAAGGGAGAGAGAAGTTTAAACTCCCGTTTTGGTAAGTAAACGGCTTTATTTCATCTTGCACCAGTTAAGAAAGTTGTTCCTCTCCCTAAGAACTCTCGAATGATGGTTTTCTCTTCTTGAAAACTTGAAGATTCAGGTCTGACCCTGTAACACCATACTTCTAAGACTCAATTGTTGCAATTCCCATGCCTCATTTCATATAATTTCTATGGAAACAACATAGTGGCATAAGGAGTTATGGATCAAGATGCATTTCTCTATGGCTAAAATTTTTCATTTGGCATCCTGGGGACCAAGGGAACTTATTAAACTTGTTCTCATATTTAATTACACTAATACAATCCAAAAAAATCCAAGAACATGGCTTGGAACTCATACAAGTGGGTGAAATACACCAATTTCCACGAATTAGCCACGGTTAGATTTTTCAATTTTTCTGTCACAACTTCAAAAATTCATAACTAAATCCAAAAAAATTGAAATCCAACAAAATTTACCATTCTAGAAATATCTGGATGTCTACCCCATGATAAAAATAATTTTAGCTCATGAATCATTAAGGGGAGAACGTTTGAAATCAAAAAATCCACTAATAGTCGCTACTATCTAGGCTACTAGTTCAGATTACTGATATGAAATTTCAAAATTCATAACTAATTCTATAAAAATTTAAATCACACAAATTTAGTCATTATGGAAAGATAAAGATGTTAAATTTATGATAAAAATAATTACCAAAAGAAACAGATACTTTTACCTATTGGAAATTTATGGAACAGTGACTGGACTCAGGGGACGCTACTACTACTGATAGCAAACTTAAAAAATGCATAACTCTCTGCTCAGACCTTCAAATGAGATGACGTCAGTGGCCACAAAAAGCTTATGACCTTTAGTATATTCTTGTAAAATTTCATAGGCATTGGACATCATTTGCCCATCAGATGACACAGAACTCAAATATGCCAGTGTGAACAGTGCACATACCAGAACCAATTGAAAATCCCAACTTTGAAAATTCATAACTAATTCTGTATAGCTCCGTTTGGCTGAACTTTAGCTTAAAAAAAATGTCTCAATGAGCTCTACATTTCTGCCAAATTTCATGGAGAAATTCCTTCATTTGGTCAGAATGTGCTATAGGGTGCCATTTCGGTCATTTTGATGCATTTTAATGGTGCAAAAGTGTCCAAAATGGTTCCTAAGGCCCTTGTGGCCATTTGGGCACGTGGGAATGGCCCAAAAAGACTATCTAAACTTGTCTTAAGGGTGTAGAAACTTAAAACACAAAATCTCATCCTTCATCCCCAAGCCATATACTAAGGAACATGTACTTGAAATGGTCATTCAAGACCTAAAATTTGCAACACATTCCATTCATCATCAAATTTCATACATACATCATCTATTAGGATAATTACACACGTTCCATTCATTGTCTATCAATTCTATCAAAAGATTATATCATATGCCATTCCTTTGGTTACAAAATAAGCAAAATTAAGAGCTTTAGGGTCAAGGCTTCATCTTCCTACTTGGTGGCTCCTATTCCCTTATTCATTGGCTCCACCTAGCATATTAGGATATTGGAGAGGAGAGAGTGAGATTCAAAGAATCCCAATAGCTTATCTCCCATTCAATCATGCATAAAGAATGTAACACAAGTCTTAAGGATGCATGCATGGCATACTAACATTGAAAATGGTGTAAATACATTTTTGTCATTTACACAAAGCACACATAACACACTTAGGCTTGCCAAATGAATAGATTAGCCTCACCTACTTTCTTTAAGGTTCTTAGACTTGCCTCACCCTTTTTCTCAAAGGCCTTGAACTAAGCCTTGCTCTTGGGAGACTTTGTAACAACCGGGAAAAGGGGGAAAGGAAAAGAAAGTAGGAAGCTGAAAAGTTTCGGAATTCAGAAATTTTCCCAAGTCTCCTCGCAATAGCGAGAAATGGCCTCGCTATAGCGAGAGTGCCTTTTTGCAATAGCGAAGGTGATTCTAGCTATAGCGAGTACAGACAGCAGTCCATACAGAAATCAGGGAGTTGCTCGCCGTAGCGTCGCCATAGTGAGAGTGCCTGTTCGCAATAGCGAAGGTGATTCTAGCTATAGCGAGTGCGGGCAGTAGTCCATACAGAAATTAGGGAGTTGCTCGTCGTAGCGTGCACCATAGCAAGAGTGGAGGTCTGAAACTAATACGATTTTGTCATAGCGAAGGTTAAACCTCACCATAGCGAATGGAATTTATACGTGCTCGCCATAGCGAAAGCTAAACCTCGCCATAGCGAAGGCAGTTGATACGAGCTCGCCGTAGCGAGGGTCAGTCCGAAAGAGAGTAAAAAGCGAGGAATTGACTTCTTTAAACGCTTCAACTCATTCCTTCTCTCATATTTGCGCTAGACTTCGACCCAAGGAGAGAAAAAGGCATGGAGAGTGAGAGAAACCAAGAGAAGGAGGAAGAGCAAGGGAAAGGTAAGCAAGTTCCTCTCATTTCTTCTTAGAATTCTGATCTCCTCTCTTTGCCTTCTCTTTCTATGGTTTTGTTTGTGAGATTGGTTAGATTTTGGGCATGGGTCAGAAGAGGGAAAGTGGAAAACACTCTTGAATCTCTTTATTTTCTTTGAAAATGTTGTTTCCAATACCTTAAGAGCTTGAGAGAGAGGAAGAGTTGATGGCATTCTAGAGAGGGAGAGAGAACCTCTAGGTTCTGGTATGTTAAAAGGTTTGTTCTAAAGATTACATTCTAAGAGAGTAATTCCTTGTTCTTGATTGTGCCTAGGCTCAAGTGAAGCACCTCCATCAAGGTGTGAGTGTGAACCTAAAAGGGGAGAGGAGAAGTTGAAAGGAAAAGCTAGTGTTGGCTTATAAGGTAGCTCTCTTTCCACTTTTTCTTGTTGCATTCTTGGATGTAATAGTCATTGTATGTTTATGTATATGCTTATTGTGGAATATGCCATATGCTATTGCTTTGATGCATTGATGTCAATGTGCTTGTGTGATGGATTGTGAGAATTGCTCGGGTGAGGTAGTGCCGAAAGTCCCTTGAGATGGGTGAGACAAGGCCAAAAGTCTCATAACCGAGTGAGGCCAAGTCAAAAGTCCCTAAACTCGAGTGAGGCCATCCAAAAGTCCCTAAAACTCAGGTGAGGCTAGACCAAAAGTCCTTGGAGCCCATTTTTGGCATTGTTGTGATTTCCATAGCATGTACAACATGTAATGTGATTGAGAATGGTTGGATGCCAAATTGCATGCTTTGACTTATTATATACCTTGATTGTTTACTTGAATGAGTGCATGAGCTACTGAGATTTCTTGAATCTCACCTCTTCCCCTCCCAACTTAATATGCTATGTGGAGCTCAAGGAGAAGCAAATGCACACCAAGGAGCCTAGGAGCATGCTTAGCTAGACTTTAGCTTTATTTTGGTTTTTTTGTTGTAAAGTGGTGCCAAATGAATATGCACCTTCTATTTTTGAGGTGTAAGTGTTGTAACAAGTGTAAATGTATGAATATATGATGTATGAACTATGCATAGAGCCATATGAATGGAAATGTGGGTTTTGCCCCTTTTGTTGAATGTATGTGGTAGTGTACTTTTGGCCGTAGCATAGTGAATTTAGAATGTATGATAATCTGGACCACTTGGACATGTTATATAGACTATTTTTATGCTTTCAAACTTGTCCATGAGGAGTGAAACATGTGAGAGGCCATTTGGACCCATTTTGGACCTCTTGGGTGCCAAAACCGGTAATTTTGTGAGCTCCGTCAAAGTATGACCGGATGAGCTCCTCTTGCCATGAGATTTGGCATGCCTCTAGAGTTTGTAGAAAGATTCTTGAGAAGCTAAAGTGGGTAATATTCGAAGGTCTAGAGAATATTTGGTGAATTGTTGAAGTTGGAAAAATTTGGTAGTTTGGTCATGTACTGTTCCTATAGGTCAGAAATGAAATCCATGTCATACATAGACCAAAAGGTAGCCAAATGTCATGAAATTTTATACACATGAACTAGATAACCACAGAGACCTATAACAATTGGAATCACCTAAATCAGAGGTCTGTAGAGAGAGAACGAACCGTCTGAAGTTCTGTATCAGCATCAGGGAGCCACCTGACCTCTATTACTATTCCATCAGTTTTCAGGGTCTAAGGCCTACTGAACTGATCTGAACTTATTTTTCTCCTCTAGTAGACATCTGTAGCTTTTCAAATTGGTATATTGTGCCCAGATTGGATTTTTTTGGATTTAGTTACGAATTTTCGAAGTTCATGATAGTAAGCTGCGCCAGAAACAGAGACAGCCGGACCTTTGTCTGATTTTCGATGTCAAACATAGTCCAAATGCTGAGATTATGATTGGAAATTATTTTTAGTGTAAATATAACACTTAGAGATTTCCAGAGAGCTATGGTTTTCTAGATTCCCATTTTTTTACAATTAGTTATGATTTTTCAAAGTTAGAGCCAAAATATGACTTTTGGGCCCAAGTGAGAAAATGCATTTTTCTGGTTTTTGGCTCCATGCCCGTGGCTTATGGCTTGTTTTATGCTATGTATGAGTTGTATAAATGGAGTGTGAGTAGAGAACATGAATGATGGGTTTATAGGACCCACGAGGCAGAAGATGAGTGTATGAAACCCCGTTTCATAGCATGAAAATGCCACGGTTTGGTATTAGTTCTTTGGAAATCATATAGAACCGAGCCCAGTGAAAGGCTAGATAGCGGTAGTAGATTATGGTGTTACAGACTTTCTCTTGGTTTTAACCACTTCTAAGGGCTCTTGGCTTATCCTCACTGGAGATAAGAGGTTCTTGGCCTCTCTACACTCAAGCAAACCAATACAAATATTCTAGGCATCATTTGAATACATAATGCAACACTATAGTTCCATAGAACATAGGTATCATACTAAAACATAATTCATAGCTTAAAATACACATACACACATTCAAAGACAATGGAGACATTTATTCATGCATGGGAGAAAAGAGAGAGAGAGCTACCTTGGAAGCAATTACACACTTTTTCCTTAAACCTTTAGTCTTCTCCCTTGACCTCACACACCGAAGAAGGTGGAGATCATTTCTCTTGGCCTAGACACACCAAAAGAATCATGAATTACTTATGGGAACAAGTCTTGGCATTATACACACTTTACATGATGCTACTTTGGTTTATGGCTTCATTATGCTTCCATAAGGCATTTAATGAAGCAACTACAAGAATTCATGATCTTGGCTCCCTTCTCTCCTTTACTCCATGATTCTTGACTCCATTTAGACTCCTTGGAGTCATCACACAATTATTTTAAAGAGCTTATCTAGGAGTTGCTTCATTATACTACATTATGGAGCCTACACTTTCATCTCACTACCAAGGCTTCCTCTCATCCTCTTCCATCCTACATGACTCAAAAATAAGCTTGAAACAAATTAAAACTTCCTCTTGGTCTTCTTTCTAGCCTAGGCCAACATTATGGAAGCATTTGGGGTTCAAGGAGTTTCCAATTTTTCCTTGATGGGAAAGTCACTTGGGAGGCTTCCTAGGGTCTTAGGAACTCAAACAAATACTCACATGTGCTAGGGAATGCATGAATCAAATCAGTTTTTACAATGTGTTCAAGACTTCTTCACTTTCCTAACTTGAATTTTACTTGCTTTTCTTCCTATTTCTTTGAAATTCTTAGGTGCCCACATACTAAATCAATGGATTCTTGCTTGTTTTTAGACAGAAACTCCTCCCCTATAATGGTTCTATTTTTAGCCGTGACTCTCACATACAAGAAGGAAGAAGAAGAAGCAAAGCTACAAGGATATCTACCTTGAATCCAAGCTTCTATCAAGAGTCTCTTCCTTTGGTCTTGGTCCCCTTTTGAAACTCTAATCCTTCCCCTTTGGTTTAAGGCCAAAATAGAACTATTTCATCCACCAAAACCATGGAAAGATGAAGTAAGAAAAGAAGAACAACTTTAAAGAAGAGAAAGCCATGAAATTCCTTGAATTTACCTATCTTTCTTGGCTTTCTTCTCCCTTCTCTTGTGCTTCCCCTTGTGCGCCTCTTTCAAATCTGTTTTAGACCAAAAAACCTTCAATGGAGAGGAAGGAGAAGGGCTGGACGTGATTTTAAAAGCAAAAGGGTAAAGTTAAACATACTTTTTTAACTTTTAATTTTAGTCCCTAATCTATGGTTTGTCTGTTTGGTCTCATTTCAACTCCTTTTTAAAATCCATCCTTTCCATCATATTCCTTAGGCTCTTAGTCGTAATAATTGCCTTTGGAAACACTCAAAAAGGGTCTGAAACTATTCCGAACCGTTCGGTCAAAGTTTTAGTCAACTGACGGCCAAAATCGCTCACTGGAGGGGTTTCAAATGTTCTAGGGGTTCCTATGATTTTTAGAGCCTTTGAAAACCCCAAAAATTAGAAAGCCCTCCTGTAAGTTTTCAAAATTTTCTAAAAATTACAAAAATGCCCCTACTTTCTTCGGTAAATTTTCTGAGCTCTTCTAGCTCTGATTTTTAGGTATCTTAAACCTCAAATCCTCATTTTCTAATATTTAAAATTTTATTCTAATTTTAGTTGGCCCTAAATCCTTCTATTTTAGGGATTTCCTTTTATATCTGGCCTATTTTTGATGTTTACAGAGAAATCAAACATCGCGTTTCTCACGTTTACAAAAGGATTGGATGTTACAGACCCAAGCCAAAAAGAAACTCTTTTTAAGAAACCAATCATTGGAAAAAACCTTCATTTTAAGGTAAGACTTTACTTGAAACATTTGTAAAATCTTATGTTTTTAAACCATTTAAGCTTTGGCCTAGAGACAGAAAGTGAGAAGAGGAGTTTTTATTCATGTGTTCTTGATTAGAGTGTGAGGATTAAGAAGATGCCATTGAAATTGAATAAGAAGCATTAGATTGTAAGTTAGCAAACCTAAGGATTTAATAGCATCTAGGCTAAAATGAAGCTTCCTAATAGTAATTTAAGTTGTCTAAAGATATATATGAGTTCTTAAAACATCTAGGAAGCCTTCACAAGTGCCAATTCCCTAAGAAAAAGCAAGCAAACTCCATGGATGCTATATGCTTGCATAGTCTCGGCCAAGAGCTCTCCATACATTAAGGGAGTGTTTTAAATTTTTCTAAGGATAGAAAATGATTAAATATGATGTAAGAATATTAAAGGAAGCCTTGAAAAAAATTTAGAAGTCTTGGTTTGTGAGATAGAGGTGTAGGCTCCATAATGAGACTTAAATAAGCAACTTATATTTAGGCTTTTGGGAATGAATTTTTGATAACTCCAAGGAGTCTAGATGGAGTCAAGAGACTCAAAATGAGTGAGAAATGGGAGCCAAGATCATGAATTCTTATAGTTATTTCATAAGGTCTTGTATGGAAGCATAATGGAGCCATAGAATAAAGTAGTTTCACATAGAGTGTGTATGATACTAAAGCTTGTTTCCATGAGTGATTTATGTTTCTTTTGATGTGTCTAGGCCAAGAGAATCGAGGGCCATTTAATAACAAGGCTTGGCCAAGAAAGGGGAGAAGAGTTCAAGAGGAAAGTGTTGTGTTCTTGTTTCAAGGTAGCTCTCTAACCTTTCTCTCATGTATGGCTTGGATGTTTGCTTATCTTTGAGTGCTTGTATGTATGTTTATGTCATGAGAAATATTTCTAGCTATCACCCACATGCCATGGTACCATGTTGATCTTGAAATGTGTTTTATGAATGCGTTTTGGCTTGAATGAGTTTAGTTATACCAAAAGTCCCTTAGCATGGGTGAGGATAAGCCAAAAGTCCTTAAGAATGGGTGAGACAAAGCTAAAAGTTTCAAGAAGAATGAGGCTAAGTCAAAAGCCTTTTGAAAGTAGGTGAGACAAATCTAAAAGTCCCAAGAAAGGTGAGTGAGGCTAGACCAATGTCCTTGAGAGCTTATGTTTGCCATGTATGAGTTCATGTGACAAGGAAAATGTTTTATGTATGCTCATTAACAGCTTGAATGTCATGTATGCATTTTTTGACTTGTAAATGCATCCATTATGTATGTTTGAAAGGTTTAAGAGCCATTGGGATTCTTTAAATCTTACTCTTCCCCATTTTCCATCTAACCATGTCTAGGTAAAGTTCAAGGAAGCAAGAATGGAGTCCAAGAAGCATAAGTTGCCACACTTTGACAATAGAATATCTTTTAACATAATGTAATGTCCAATTATGTATGTATGAGTAGTTTATGGCTTGTAACCTATTGAGCATGTATAAAAGTATGTGAATATCATGTATGAATGGAAATTAGAACCAAATGTATGTTTATGTGAATTTTTGCCACCCATGTGCTAGTATATACATGTGTATGATTATAAATGGCAAGGTGAGATTGAGCTCCATGATAATTTGAACCATTTGACATGCTTCCCTAGGCTGCAATGGTGCTTTGGGACATGCCCAAGTGGCTATAGATGGTTAAGAAGGTCATTTGGCAGTATTATAAACCATTATAGACTTCCATTTTGACTATTTCTTGAGCTGAACCAAAGTCTAACCAAATGAATAATTTTTTTTTCATAAAATTTGGCCAGAAATTAGGTCTCATCTAAGATTTTAATAGAGCTAAAGAACACTCAATTTGGAGCTCCAGAGAATTTATTATGATTTTTTAAAATTGACCAAATTATACATAAATGGTATGGTTACAGTTTATTTGGTCAATTTACTTCTCTATGTCACACATAAGTCAAATGAAGTTTAATACTCATGAAATCTTACAAGTATAAACTAGACATCATAAGCTTTTGATATCCACTGAGGTCATCTCATTTGGAGTTTTGTAGAGGTAGAAATGAATTTTTGAATTTGCATAACAATGTTAGTAATGCAACTTAATCTAAGTTATTGTTCCATCAATTTCCATGGGCTAAAGGCCATGGCATTGGTCTGGAATTATTTTTAGTCTTTAGTAGACACCCACAACTTTTCAAAATGATATGGTTTTCTAGATTTGGATTTTTATAGAATTAGTTATGAATTTTTGAAGTTTATATTAGTAACTTGTGACAGTAAACCTGGGCAGCTAGACCTTTGGTACTATTCTATTATCATTCATGGTTCAGTTAATGTTTTTATGGTCTGGAATGATTTGTAACCTATAATTGACATTCTGAGCTTTTTAGAAAGCTATCATTTGCTTGATTAAATGTTTTCTAGAAGTAACTATGATTTTCCAAAATTGATGTTAGAAATCTGCTCCTATAACCCGAGAGAAATTATGATTTTTGCTAAAACATGGTTCCAAATCCAAAACTCTTGGAATGTTTTGTGATGTGTATGACTTGTACAAATTTGTTATGGATGGAAAATAACATGGATGAGTTCATATAGTCCATGAAGCATGAAATGAAATTTTTGGGCCTTACGTAACGTAATTTAATTGCATTATTTATGCACTATTTTCATGAAAGTGATGGAAGCTAGGCCTTGCAATGGAATAAGTAGGCTAAATGGTTAAGGTATTACATGTTACAAAAGTGTACATGCAAGTATACATATCATACAAGTGATATAATGATAAGTGGAGTATCATTCTTAGTAGGATTTGGAATTAAGATACTTGCTAAGTACTAAAATTCACTCCCTAATCCAAATCAAGCAAACAATAAATATATATGGAAATAAAACTAATTTAAAGATATAATAATAACAAAATAAAGATAAACAGAATTTTATACTGAATTAGGAAGTAAAATGTTTAAGATTATGATTCCCCCTAATTTTTGATAAGAACCTAATTAACATCTCTTTATCTAGCTCTTAGTGATGTTTTTTCTTCTAGCCTAGGACCTTAACTTACCTACAAGCATCTACCAAATTACACACAAACATTTCCTTTAAAATAATTCATAATTCCTTATGCAATTAATTAACAAACAATTAAGAATAAGTACTAATTTCCACTACAAAAAAAAATTTTAGTGATAACTTTTAATGGTAGCTAAAAATGTTGCCATTAAAAAAATATATTTATTGGTGACTTTTCATACTTGGTACTAAAAGTCTTTTATGGTGATTATAATAATGTTGCTTCTAAATGCCTTTAAATTTAATTGATAAGAAATGAAAACATTAATGCCATACAAACTTAGCAATTATCATTAGTGGTGGCCACAAAAGCTAGTTATTACAGCAACAATAGTTGCCACAAAAAGCATTTTTAATGGCAAAATGCAAAATTCAGCATGAAAAGAACTTATTGTGGTGATAGGAGTTGCCATAAAATTTTTTTTCTTTGATTACATAAAAGGTTGCCACAAAAAAGATATTGTGGCAATATCACCATAAAAAACAACTTTAGTGGAGACTTTTAAAAGACACCACTAAAATGCTTTTATCTTTATTGGTGGCCTAAGTTGAATAACCACAAAAGCTTTTAAAGTTTTTTATCTTGTAATGATAAAATTTTACTGCTAAAATTTTTAATCATGACAATATGTTGCTACAAAAATAAGTTTTTGTTGCAACTAGTGAGAGTCACCACTAAAATAGTCTTAGTGGCAACATTTGATCATCACAGAAAGGTTTATTTAGTGGAGAATTGTGTCAGTTGCCACTACAAGTGTTTTAGCAACAATTCTTAATCGCTACAAAAGCAACAATTTTTTTTTTTAAATTATGATTCTCCAAATATTTCATAAGAACCCAATTACCATCTCTTTAGTAATAAGCTAAAAATGTTGCCATTAAAAAGATATATTTATTGGTGATTTTTCCTATTCGCCACTAAAAGTCTCTTATGGTGACTATAATAATGTTGTTGCTAAATGCCTTTAAATATAATTAATATGAAATAAAAACATTAATGTCACAAAAACTTAGCAGTTACCATTAGCGGTGGCCACTAAAGCTACGTATCACAACAACAATAGTTACCACAAAAAGTGTTTTTTTGGGAACATGCAAATTCACCACAAAAACAACTTTTTGTGGTGATAGGAGTTGCCACAAAAAATTATTTTTTGTGATAACACAAAAGGTTGCTACTAAAAAGATATTGTGGCAATATCACCATAAAAAACAATTTTAGTGGCAACTCTTAAAAGAAACCACTAAAATGCTTTTATCTTTAGTGGTGGCCTAAGTTGAAATACCACGAAAGCTTTTAAAGTTTTTATCTTGTAATGATAAAGTTTTATTGCTAGAATTTTTAATGATGACAATATGTTGCTACAAAAATAACTTTTTGTTGCGACTAGTGAGAGTTGCCACTAAAATAATCTTAGTGGCAACATTTGATCATGATAGAATGGTGTATTTAGTGGCAAATAGTGTTAGTGGCCATTATAAGTGTTTTAGCAACAATTTTCAATCACTACAAAAGCATTAGAAAATTTTTTAAATATAAAAAATAATATGTTCAAATTATTAATTAGTAAATAATAAAAAAGATTGTAAATTAATACATAATAATTAAATAAAGAAATAAATGATATATAATATAAGTAAATAAATTGAAATAACAAAAAAAATATGAAAGTGCAATAAATATACCTAAAAAAAATAGTAATGACTATAAACACCATTTTGCCTGAGCTTTTGTTTTAAAAATTCAAAAACTACATTAAAAAACTAATAGGATAAGATTTTTAATTTATTATCAAATTTTAGAGCTTTATAATTATTAAATTTTAGATCTATTTTGAGTTTTGTTAAAATTATACAAACTTCCCTTTTAGGTAAACTCAACAAAACATACAGAAGATCTATGTAATTTACTCTATATTAATCATTTTGGAGAAATCATAGTCATTTAATTGACCCACCAGATAAAAGCAAGCCATGCATCTTAGCCTCTCAAAATGCAATATTTCATCACATTTTGTCATTCATTCACTTATTTTCTCTTCACTCCTTCCAATGGTTACTTAGTTCATCTACTCTCTCTTATTGAATTTCAAGATGGTTATCATACTTGAATTGGATTAGATACTTCCTAAGTTGTTGAAGTCCAAACTAGTGAAGACAAGAATAATTTTGGCATCAATGTGGTACTCTTATATTTTCTACACAACTCAGGTATGGAATTGGCTTGAAAATTTATGGTACTTCTCCTCTTTTAATCATCCTAAAACTACCATTTTCCCCTTATAATTGAAAATTTCCCCATTCTTCCTTTCTTCTCTCTTTCTTCTTTAATTTTTCCTAAATCAACAAGACAACAAGCATGAGAACATCATTGGCTATGGAGATAACTTTTGGGTCAATGTCATCACCAATAAATAAAGTGATGGCGATGGTGCTACTACGTTTAGAAGAATCTTTGTAATGCCAACATAAAAAGAACAAACATAAATATAAGCAATGAAAGAATGCAACACAAGTTCAACACAAACCATAATTGTTGCATGAACATAGCCAACATGTGGTGCTTCTTCACCCTAAACACTTGCCCACAAAGAGTTTCCAAAGTTCTAGCTATTCCCAATTAAATCAGTGGCAAAAGATTTGATGTTTAGAAATGCTAAAAATAGAGAAAGGCAAAAAGAGAGAAAGAAAGGAGGGAGAAATTATGCATTTACTAGTAGTTCATTCTGCGGTCAAACAATTGCTAATAATTACATTCAATTTATTCCATTTTCTAATAGTTCTTTAACCACCTCTAATTGCAAAATATATCCACTCTTTCTTCTCCCCTTGATTTCATTCTATGTGTAACATTTGCCATTTTTAAAGTCGTAAACTAAACAAATTACTAAAAGAAGCCCCTTAAATTGGATGATTAGAGACCTAATAAAATTAGAGTAGTAATCTAGATAATTAGAAATGGGGATACAAGGCTTAAGATACCCAAAAATCAAAGCTAGAAAAATAAAACAAAAATTGACAAAAATGGAGTGGCATTTTTTGTAATTTTGAGCAACTTTTAGAAAACTCAAAGGAGGGATCTTTAAATGGAAAAATTAAGTTTTCTAGGGTTCTCAAAGATCCTAAAAACTATAAGAATATCTAGAATAGTTAAAACCCTTCTGGTTTATATTGTAAAGTGACAGTTAACTAAAACTTTGATCAATTAGTTCGGGAAAGTTTTAAATCCAATTTGGGTAAAATCAAAGGCATTTTATAAATTAGAAAATCTAAATTTCATGATGAAAAAGATAATTCTCAAAAAGAAGTTGAAATAAGCCCAAATGGATAGAACGAAGATGAGGGACTATATTGTAATTTTGAAAAGTTGCATAAATAAACCCTAGCCCCTTTAAATCATGTCCCACCTTTGCCCATTCTTCATTACTAACTTTATTTGGTCTAAAACTGAACTAAGGACAATTGAGAGTGGCACACAAGAAGAGAAGGCGAGGGAGGAAGAAAACTAAGCAAAAATAGTAAGAAATCCATAGTCTTTCATGCTTTCTCCTTTACCAATCTTCTTCTCCTCTTTCTCCTTTTTTCTTCTATGGTTTTGATGACTTATTTAAAGATTTTATATGGCTGTTCTAGCAAAAGGAAGGGAGAGTTTGAAGGAGAGACTAGAAGCAATTGAAAGCTCCTTAGAAAAAGCCTTAAATCAAGGTAAGATATCATGGTTCCTCATGCTTCTCCTTGCTTATTCTTCTCATCTCATGTCTGGATAGCTCTGGGCCCAGTCAAGAGGGAATAAATTCATGCCAAAACAAGGTAGAGACAATGGTTATCAAGCATGAGGAATAAGAACATACAATTAGATTTAAAAGAAAAGCATTAGAAATCAAGTTATGTGATTTAGGGTTTTTGTTGTACGTAGCCATTTTTGAAGCTTCCTAATGATAATCTAGTCTATGTAAGAGTATGTATGAGTTCTTAAGACATCTAAGAAGTTTCACATGTGCCAATTCCCTAAGAAAAACCTAGTAAACTCCATGAATGCTCATCCTTGTACATGTCTCAGCCTTGAAATAAAAAGAGTATCTAGGGAGAGTTTTCTTTGATTTTAAGGATAGGAATAGCCTAAATATGAATAATAAATACTAAAGGAATCATTGGTTTGAATTTAGGAGCCATGATTTATAAGATGGAAGGTAGGACCCTTTTATGGACATAAAGAAGTAACCTAGTATTTGGCTTCTTGAATTGAACTTATGATAATTCTAATTAGTTTAAATGGAGTCATGTGCCTTAGAATAAGTGAAAAAGTGGAGCCAAGGTTATGAATTCTAGAGGTTACTTCATTATGCTCCATTATGGAACCATATTGATGTCATAAGTTAAAGTAAGCTTACGTAGAGTTTATGTGAGACTAGAATTAGTTCCGATGATAAATTTGTGTCTTGTTTGATGTGTCTAGGCCAAGTGAATCAAGATTCCTATTACTTCCTTGAAGCATACACGCAAGTATACATATTGCGAAGGCAATATAGTGATAAGAAAAGATCGTTCCTTTTAGGATTTGTTCTCAAAATAATGTTAAGTACTAAAATTCACACTCTAGCTTAAATCAAGCGAATCAATTTTTAATAGTTGGTGTTAAAAAGAAATGATTATGGATCAAAAGCTATACAGAGCTCAAGATTAATATTTGGATGTTTTGGGTGATTAGTGGCATCTAGAATTATTAGTTTCTCTTGTATTTCATAAAGAATTACTCAATACTCAGAATCTTTGCTCTCAATGATGATACATGTTGGCCTAGGGTTTATTTATTCTTATAAGTATTCTTCTAAATCTTATATAGGGTATCCAATCAATTTCATAATTCCTTATAAAACCAATAAGGATCAAATTGCCAGCATAATACTCTAATTGGACTATGTGAGGCTCATGAGTATATTCCTATCTCATTAACTAAACCATCCACTTACCCTAGCAAGTTTCAAGTACTCACACCACTCAACTATTGATCTAATCTCCTTTTACCTTTCCCAAGTTCAAGTAAGGTATCAAATCACCCTAAATGTTGGCCAATCAATTAAAGAGCATGAAGCATGGAATTGAATGAACAGATATTAACTATTGATTGCAAAGTTAGAGTGAAGAACAATCATTAATACATACAAGAGTTCCTAATAATCCTAGATTAGAGAGTTTAGCTATACATGATCATAAAAACTAGGGGCAAACTTGAAGTGAAAGTGAAATACATCAGAAATAATCAAAAGAACAAAAGAAAGGAAGAAGAAACTTAGAAATAGAGCTTGTTTCAACTTCACTCTTCAGTCCCTAGCTTCCCTCTTCTTTAAGATGCCTTCTTAGCTCTCTCTAGCCTTCACACAAGTGGAATAAAGTAAATACAACCCAGAATGACGGCTCCTTCCTATTCCCTTCGCATCTGAAGCCTGAAACCCTAAAAAATTCTGTAAAGAAAATGTTGCATTTAGCTAATCCATTTTACGTCGCGGCTCAGCACGTCGTGCCACGGCCAAGTTGAGTTCTACGTAAATACATACTGCGCCCTGCTAAGGATATGCCATGATGAGATTGGCTTCTGGACGGAATGCATGCTCCTCGCCTGGACGAATAATATTTTCGCCGTGATGAGTTTGGCTTTTGTGTGACTTCGTGTTGTGGCTCAACACATCCTCGCCGTGGATTTAGCTTCACTCGACTAGTGTTGCTACTTAGCATGCTCTCGTCGTGGCATCGTTATCTTCTAGTTAGAGTTTTGCTACGATGATAATAGGATGTGCCGTGACGCAGGTTGCCCAGCATGCTACTCTTTAGTTTCTTCCCTTTCAGCCACGACATGATGAAATCTTAGCTGCAGCGAGATTTTATAAATAATGCAGAAACTAGTCCTGAAGCCTCTTTCATCTGAGAATTCTTAATCCTCTTTGAAACATGCATCCTATAATAAGAACAAAGTGTGATTAGTTATCAATATACTCAAAGTTAAGACAAAAACTATCATTTTCTAAGTAAGAATTGAGTATAGAGCTATTCATCCTAAGTATGTTAGTTTTATTTATAAAAATATTATTTACCCTATAATTAGAGGCTAGCATCATCTTTACTGAGAGAAAATATGTACAATAACATGAATAGTTAGGAATTATCACACCCCCAAACTTGAACTTTTACTTGTCCTCGAGTAAAACAAACCAAGAACACTATTAAAGTGACAATTGGCCTGGGGAACATTAATGACTGCTATAGTCCTCACTTGTTGCATCAGAGAGTGCATTCAATAGGAAGAACAAGCAATATATACTAGAAGCAAAGTTTAAACGATAAAGCTAAAGCTTCCAACCATTTTGAAATGTGTGTGTGAATTTGGTCAAACACTCATCTCAAACAAGTATCAGAATTAATTTTTTGCACTCCAACAAGTATAACTAGCCTTAATGATAGGAACTTCATAAGCTTATCTTTTTCCCTCTATTCACTAAATTAGGTACGATAAAACCACTAGATCAAAAGGACTTTTAGGCTTGTAATGCGGCTAAGGTTGTGGCTACAAAGGATAGGTAAAGTCAATGTAAAAGATCTTAAGAAAATCTACATGATAGTATACATAAATTAGAGGTTCTCTCAATGCACTTTCAGTAATGATTTCAACGGGATCCCTATCTCAATTTTTTTTTCCTGAATGTAGTTGAATTAACCATAATGCTTGTTTCCTCATGAACACACTATTATCTTTTTTCTCAAAAAAGGGCAAGATTATAGATTTTTATAAGGCAAACAGGTTAGGTACTCATGTTAGTGATAGAATAAAATGCAGCCTCCTATGGTTTTTTTTTGAATGGTCTCAAATAAGGTTCAAGTGTTATTGTAATTACAACAAGATCAGGCTTGAAAGGCACAATCTCAACTAAGGAATGCCTAAATCATATCTAAGGGTCATGCCATACTTATTGATTTGCCTCAAGAAGGTAAAAGACAAGTTTTAAAGCCCTGGATTTGAGACTAGCAATACAAATTAGATTATAGAGAATTTTCTCCTAAAATTAGCAATTGATTTATGGATTGGCCAAACGGTGCATATTATGGTTTTCAAAAATGAAAGAACTCCTAATTTATGCATTTGAACTAAGATCAAAACACAGTTAGCATAGAATTCCTACCAAATATCTTTTGACACAGAACACTATCATTAGAAGTAGGCGAAAACAAAACCAGCAAGCCAACAGACAAAATAATTTGATTCGAATTTCAAAAATTTTCTTGTCAAGCAAAAGTTCAAGTAGAAAATTTCATGTTATTTCCATCAATTATGCTTGTCCAAACTATCCTACCCCCCAAACTTAAAACTAACATTGTCTCCAATGTTAAGGAACAAAGAAAGCCTAAGAAAATTAAGGAGGATAGTTATGTACATAAGGATCTAACCTAAGCTGCTTTAAATTTTCTTTTTGAATTAACAGATATTAGAAAGAAGAAATGGGAAATGAAATATAAAGACAATAACATAAAAAGAAAATAACAAAGAAAACATCAAGTCAACCCCTATTGACAACAAAATATAACATTCAAAGTTCATAATGCAGACAGTTAAATAGATGCAATTGACATAGGGAGAAAGGAAACAGAAAAGGGTGTTAGATGTTAAGGTCCTGTGGTGGCTCCTAAGATGGCTCTGGAGGTAGTTCCTGAAATGGCTCTAGAGGTGGTGATCCAGCAGGACTAAGTACAAAATCAAGAAGAGGTGGAAGCTCGGACAGGTCCTACTGGAGATGATTGGCTAACTGTCTCCAACATTGGTACTACCAACAGTTTATAGCTTGAGCACGGAGGGAAAGATCTTGAATCAGAGTGAATAAAGCATCTAAGGAAGGTGCCTGCATCGGAGATGGTGGGAGATCCTGAATTGGTGAATGGGGTGGCTGATCTGGTTCAATTGGGAACTCCACCAGCTCCTCAATAGGCCGCTTCATTGGCTCATCAATAGGCTCCTTTACTGGCTCATTCCCTTTAGCCTCAAGATCACCAATCATCAAAATGAAAAAGGGTTTTCTCGGTGGGAGGAGCTCCTCATGTGGTTCAAACGAAACCCTTGTAACGGTGAACAACTCTGTGATCAAATGAGGATGCACCAGGCCAGATACTGTAGACTGAGAAATCTTCTTAATCTTCTAAAAGATAATGTAACTGACATCTATCGGTCTCCCAATCATAATAAGATAAATCAAGATTGCCCGGTCAATATTCACATCACTCAGATGACCGCTCAGAAGTAGGTTGGTGCATACAAAGTGAGCCCAATAGTGGGCCACTCAGTTCAAATTACTCGGCAGAATGCCTTTTGGTACCTCACGTGACATCTTCCAAATGTTTTGCCCCAAAAAAGTCAATTCTGCAGCAATATCATCTAAATTGGGGGTCTCTCTACTCACCTTGTACATGCAAAACTCATAGTCAGGCATCAAAGAAAGATGATATCTGTCCTGAATCATTTCCTCATTAATAATGACTATGCATCCTTGGACTTTATACAAGTGTTCACGACAAAATGGGATATTGACGTAGAACTTGCGAACTATAGGCACCATGGCAGCCATCGACTTAAAATAAAATGTCCCCCATCTTTTGGTGGGGATTTGATCTGCCACTTCTTGACTCTTTGTAAGAGCTATATTGAATTTCCTCTTGGGAATGAGAGCTGTAATATTTAATTCTTTGAAAATGAGAGAAAATACGAGAAACATAACGTATGGTTTCTTTATCAACGTACAAAATCCACCGAATATAAAAGGAAGTCTCTCGAAATGACTTAGTTAAGGTCCTAAAAAATTTAAGTAGCATTCTAAACTCCTAAAAATGAGAATCCCAGGTTTAGACAAAAGAAAAATAGAGCTAGAATGAAGAAAAGAATTTGAACAAAAAGTTAATGAAACGTAAAGGCATTTTTGTCATTTTGAGCAAATTTTAGAATTTCCATAGGAGGGCTTTTTAAATGAAAATTTTGAATTCTCCAAAGTTCTTAGAGGCTCTGAAAACCATGGGAAGCCCCATGACAGCTAATGTCCATCCGGTGGACGTTTTTCAATGTTAATTGACCCGAACTTTGACTAGTTCCTTCGGGAAGGTTTTTAATCCAATTTGGATGAAACCAAAGGTATTTTCTGAATTAGAGGACCTAAATCTTATGATGAAAAGATAGTTCTAAAAAAGGAGTTAAAATGAGCCTAAACGGAGCAAATAAGCGCGTAGGGGTAAAATAGTCATTTTAAACAATTATAAAAGAGGCTTCTTAAGTAAGATTATACCTCATCACCTTCTCCAAGTTTCCATTTGTAGAAAAATGGGTAGCCATGGTGTGACATTAAAAGGGGAGAGAGAGAACAAGTTTAAGCCTTCGTTTAGATAAGTAATGGCCTCGTTTCATCCTGCGCCAGTTAGGAAAATTGTTCCTCTCTCTAAGAGCTCTAATGGTGGGTTTCTTTTCTTGAAAACTTGAAGATTTAGGTCTGACCTAAGCCAAAAAGGAACTCTTTTCAAGAAATCAATCAGTGAAAAATAATCTATGTGAAGAGAGCTCCGTTTTAAGGTAAGACTTTACTTGAAACACTTTGCAAAATCTTATGTTTTTAAGCCATTTAAGCTTCAGTCTAGAGAGAGAAAGTGAGAAGGAGAGTTTTTCTTTATGCGTTCTTGATGGAACCAAAGGTTAGAGGGTGTGAGGATTAAGAATATATAACTAGAATTAAAAAGGGAGCTTTAGAATGCGAGTTATGGAAATTAGGGATTTAGTTGCACTTAGACTAAGATGAAGCTTCCTAGTAGTAATTTAAGTTGTCTAAGAGTATATATGAGTTCCTAAGACATTAAGAGAGCCTCCCATATGCTTCTCTCATCAAAGAAATTAAAACAACTCTATTAGTGCCATATGGAAGCATAGCCTTGGCCAAGGAGGGTTCATGCACCTAGGGAGTGTTTTAATTCCTTGCAAGCTTAGTTTTGCATCATGTATGATAGGAGAGTATGAGAGGAAGCCTTGGAAAAATTTAGAAGCCATAGAAAGTGAGATGTCTTTGTGTTTTCCATAATATGACTTAAAGAAGCAACAGCTAACTAAGCTCCTTGATTTGATTGTGTGATGACTCCAAGAGGTTTCAATAGAGTCAAGAATCATAATGAATGGAGAGAATGAAGCCAAGATGATATTTTCTTAAGGTTACTTCATTAAGTGCATTATGGAACCATAAAAGGGCCTTATGAGTCACTTAGCTTTTCTAATGAATATATGACCTTAGAATATGATTCAAGTGTATAATTGGCTTCCATATAATGTGTCTAGGCCAAGAGAAATGATTTCTACCTTCTTGGGTGTATGAGGTTAAGGGAGAAGACTCAAGGCTTAAGAAAAAAGTGTGTGAATGCAAGCAAGGTAGCTCTCTCCACCTTCTCTCATGCATGAATATGTACTTACATTGTCTTTGGATGTGTGTATGTATGTTTTAAGCCATGAAAAGTATTCTAGCATGATTTCATATACCATAGTACTATGATGATGTTTTATGCATTCAAATGATGTTTTATGTACTTGTCTTAATTTGCTTGAGTGTGGAGAAGCCAAGAACCCTTTAGTCATGATAAGGATGAGCCAAGAATCTTAGAATTTGGTTGAGACAAAGTAAAGAGTTTATCAAAAGTGAGATTGACTCCCAAGAGTAAGGATGAGTGAAGACCCCTTAGAGAAAATAGGAAGGCAAGTCCAAAATCCATAAATGAATGGGTGAGGCTAGCTCACTCACTTGGCAAGCCTATGTATGCTATGTATGCTTTGTTCAAATGCCAAAAATGTGTCTTGAATGCTCACATGTTTCAATATGTTCATGCATGCATTTTCAAGGCTTGTATTGCATACTTTATATGTGATTGAAAGGGAGATGAGCTATTGAGATTCTTTGAATCTCATCCCTTTCTCTCCAATGTCTTAACATGCTAGGTGAAGTAATTGAGCAAGGTAAGGGAAGCCACCAAGCTAAGGAGAAGAAGATTGACATCAAAGTGTATGAAATGGCTTAGTTTTGTCTCTTTTATAGCCATACATATGGCATATGATGTAATTCTATGATGAAATTGTTATGTATCCATTTGAACATGTGTAAATACCCATATATTTGATGTATGTATGAGCTTTAGTGCCATATGAATGATAATGTAGATTTTAGGTATTAAATGACAAGAGAAAGTGTATGAAATCTTATGTTTGGCATGGGGTGAGAGAGTGAGTTTGAGAAATTTGGATTTATACACCTTTGAGACAAGTTTAGAAAGTCATTTTGGTATATTCCTACATGCTCAAGTGGTCATGGTTGCCTTAGAACTTGAAATGGACCATTTGAACCCTTTATATGACATAAAATGAGCCATTTTGCAACCCAATATCAAGATCTAACCAAATGAATAAAGTTGCCCATGAAATTTGGCACACATGTAGATCTTATCCAGATATTTTTAGAAAACTAAAGATCAAATTATTTGGAGCTTTGTGGAATTAATTATGAATTTCCAAAATTGTCATTTGTCTGTTGAACTGATATAGGTACTGTTTATATAGTCAAAAAATTGGACTGTGCCATTCGTAGAGCAAATAATGTCCAATGCTCATGAAATTTTATAGGCATAAACTAGACATGATAATATTTCCATAGCCACCAAGATCACCCTAATTGGGCCTCTGAGTAGGGAGATATAAATTTTTGAAGTTAGAGATTAGTACCAAGGATGACAGCTGACCTTTGGTATTGTTCCATCAGTTTTTGGTGACTAGCAATCTCTATTGTGGTTTGGATTTATTTTAAACATAACATAGACATCTGTAAATTTCTATAATGGTATATTGTTTTTTATTTTTATTTTTATAAAATTAGTTATGATTTTTCAAAATTCAGGCACAGAATCTAGAAAACTAGTCCGAGGCTGCACTAGTATGTTTTGTGTATTTGCTCCCTTTACTCGAGGTATGGACCATCTCTTGAGCTTGTTATGAGTTGTATTTATATAATTAAATGTAAGAATAAGGTGGATGAGTCTATATGACCCACAGGATACTAAGAGAAAATTTTTACTATGGAAAAATATATCTTGATTCATGATTTCCTATGTCATTATGTTGCTTTCCATAAAATTAGCTTGATGATGAGGCATGGAAATTGCATGAATTGAGTCTTAGAATTATAGTGTTACAAGAGATCTATGGAATGTAACTTCATTGTATCACTCCTAAGCCACCAAGGAGATAAAGTGAGAGCGATTAAATGAAGCAGAAGATGAAGATGAAGCTTCACCTCGTGCTTTCTTCTTTGGAGCCATTAGAAAGAGACCTACCAAGAAAAATTAAAAACAATTAACTTGGGCAAGTTGAGTAGTAGGTATTAATCAAGACTCCAATCTTATGCAATTCCAATCACTGTTAATCAATTATGATCCCCCTCGAAACTTAGTACCAAGTGAACACAACAAGTGACTACTATTATGCATAGAGTGATCCAATTAGCTTGCAAACACCACAACTTAATGAGCTCACAAGCATATGAATTAACCACCCTCACAATCCCAAATAGAGTAAATCTCTTGTCCAAATAAATCTAACTAGAGGAGACACAAGAGGAATTCATAGTTGCACACAAAGATTGACAAAAGAAAAAAGGCAGATACTAGCCATACAACCAACAAACTCATTCAGGCATTTTATCAAACAGTTGGTGTGCACATGCCAAGTTCCCATTTGAAAAAGGAATTTAACATTAACAAAGCAACCTGGAGGCAATTGTTGTCAATCATCCAATACTACATAAGAAATAGATGGTAGAAATAGTATCAATTCAAGCAAGTAGCCAAATTATATTGTTCAATTTGCAAAAGAAGTCAACAATTTGAACCATACCGTTAACTTCAAACTTAGGGAGAAAACAAGAGAGATCACTTCATAGATACAAAAAGAAGGGGAGGTGAGTGCTCAATAAAAGAGTATGACATAAGAAAGCTATTCAGGCTAAAATTAATGCAGATTCGCACCTACAAAAGAAGTGGCTATCATTTAGACATTTCAACAAACACTTGGTGGGTAGCAACCTTTTATACCGTGGAAAAGAACTAACTGAATCAATATGCACATTAAAATTTTCAGCACACAGTCCCAATGTAGTCTAGGAAAAGAAACAAAATCAACACAAACAAGGGACAAATGTAATTGAAGTACCTTTGAGTTCGAACTTCAGAAATGGCGACCAGGGGAGAGGAAAAAGAAAACAAAGGAATAATAGAGGCACAACAGCACAAAAGGGACAGAGGAAGAAGGAAGGAACTCTCAGTAATTAAACGTGGAGGGGAGAATGGGGGGAAACGGATTGTGGTAGAGGAAGTGGAGGAGGGACGCTAGTAGAGTCAAGAGAAGAGACTATCGGAAAAAAAATGAAATTGACCTTTTTTGTTTTGCCCTCCATTTTTTTTTTAAGAAAACGACTTGTGCTACGGCCTGACAAATCAAGCCACGATGACAAGGACCTAGGGAATTGCGTAAATTAGATACACGCTATGGCTTGAGTTTCAGGGCTGCAGCAAAGATTGCTACTGCCTCTCAAGGAAGTCGTGGCGATGTTTGTTGTGCGATGGCAACATTCATTATTGCCTTCATGTGAAAAATACCCTTATACGATTTATGCCGTAGCCTGAGTTTCTGAGCCACGGTGACTTTTGCTACTGCCCCTCATGGATGCCACGACAAAATTCCCACTAACTTTGAGAATTCCGCAGTGCAGTATCATTGAGCCACGGCGCAATATTCCCCTGATGCATCCATCCAAAAATTCTTTCTATTCTTAAAGATTTAGTACTATTTTCTTACTTTAAACACACCAGGTTTTAAAATTTAAGGCACAAAATAGGCAATAAGTCTACATCATAAAGTTAAAAATACTCCCTCTTCTTCTTTTTGGCTTTTGTGTTTTTGACTTCAATGCTGCATGAATTACTTGGAACTCTTCCAGTAGCCATATATAATTAACATCCTTCTCTAAATTCTCCTGAAACCAAAAATATACAACCAAAAGTTACCCAAAATGAAATTATCATACTCTTTAATATAAAAAATGAAATTAAAAAGAAAGAAACTTGGGTTGCCTCCTAAGAAGTGCTAAGTTTATAGTCTTCAGTCGACTTTTAGTAGCTTCAAGTTCAATCCTTTAGTGTGATGGTGGACTTTTGACGATCCACCTTTCCTCTTTGATAATGTTTAAGTCTTTAACCGTTAACTTTGAATTTTCTATTTGACTTTTTTTTCATGATCTCCATAGCACCAAAGACAAGTTTGTAAGGAGACATACCAATCGGAGTTTTGAATGCTATACGATAAGCCCACAACGCATCATTTAGCTTCTCAGCCCAATCCTTTCTTGAGGGGACCTACCATTTTCTCCAAAATCCTCTTTATCTCTCGATTAGAAACTTCACATTGGCCATTGGTCTGAGGATCATATGTCAATGCCATCTTGTGTTACACTCTATATTTTTTTAGGAATGCTTTGAGCTAGTGATATTTAAAATGAGTCCCTTCATCACTAATGATTGCTCTAGGGGCTCCAAATCTGGTAAAAATGTTCTTCTTTAGAAATCTCACTACCACCCTAGCATCATTAGTATGACAAGCTACTGCCTTAACCCACTTTGTCACATAGTCCACAGCAACAAGTATGTATTAGTTGTTTGGAGAAGAGGTAAAAGGCCCCATGAAGTCTATCCCCCAAACATCAAATGCTTCCACTTTTAAAATATTATTCAAGGGCATCTCATGTCGTTTTGATATGTTACCAACTCTTTGATATTTGTCACATTTCCCTACAAAAGTATGAGCATCCTTGAACAACAAGGGTCAATAAACACCTAATTGGAAGATTTTGGCTACAGTTCTTTACCCATTGAAATATCCTCCATATTTAGCTGCATGATTGACAATTATGTCACACAATCTCAAATAAAACTAGGTAGAAAAATAAATTTGTAGGTAATAGTGCAACCTAGGTCATTTCCTAAGGAGTTTTTAGCTCTAATTGTTTGTGAAAGAGTATTTCAAGTATTACTAATTGGGAATTGTTTAGGGGATTTTGAAATACTAGAATTTAATTGAACTAAATTTAAAATAAAAAGAATAAAAAACTTAAGACTAAGTGAAGTGAACAATTAAGAAAATGTGGTAGCTAGCCTTTAGAGGGACTTCCTAGAATTCAATTATCCTTGTTCCCTTTTTAGTGTACTAAAATTAGATTTAAATTCTTGCTCATTAGTGTATTCTCTATAAAAACTTTTAAATGACCATCCAAGATTCAATTCACCAATTATTCAAAGATTTTGCAACCACAAGAAACCTTAAAAAATTAATCAATTGAATTAAGAGCAAGAACACACTATAACCAATCCTAATTGCCTATAAAAATCTACTGCACAACTCACTTAAAATGCTAATTAACAAATTAGATTAATGAATTCCTCAAATAATTAATTGCACAAAAATTCCAGCCACTTAATCCAACAACCATTGCATCAATTGGCCTATAATCAAGAGGAAATTAAGAGTAAATTGTACGACCACTAATTTTGGATTTTTCACAAATATGTAGTGATCACAATTAACAATCAAATAGGAAATTACAACTAATCCACAATCCAAATTAATCCAGCAAATTCCAATAATGAAATTCCTAAATTAATAAGCTAAACCTAGTCAAATTAATAAAAGAATCAATGCTGAAATTAAAAGAATAAGGAGGAAGAATTTATCTAAATTGGAGAAGAAATGTGGAGCTCAAATCTACATCTGGGAGCATCCAATCTTCAACTAGCCACTAAAGAGACTTCAAGCTGCCATGGAGGGATTAAATGGAGGAATTTCGATGGTGAGAGCTACAGCCATGTAGAGAAATTGATGGATGAACTGGCTCGTTCATGTTCTAGAGCTTCAGCGTCTTCCATCGTCCAATTCGCTCATTTCCCCCACAGCTCTCGTTATCCTCTCCTCCAGCTCACATTGCTTCTTACGATCATTCCTCTCACGTGTTGCTCATGTGTTCATTTTAATCTCCAGCTCTCTCTATCATTATTCACACTGGTCTATTCGATGAATGCCTCCCTCATTCAACAATTATTCAATTAAATCTTCCACATCAACCTGTAGCATTTTATTGCTTCATTCTTTCAATGCACTGACTTGTTAATCTTAACCCACAGCTTAACGTTGCACTGTTCACGTGGGAGCTTAATTATGCTATGTATGAGTTTTAGCTGGTGCTTCATTCGTTTTATTTTATTTTTCCACATGGCTACTGGTTCCTTCCACCTTGGTGTATGTGTTTTGCTTTGCTACATTTCACATGTCTATTGCCCATAAGCTTCTTCTTTGTTTAGCCACATTCAAGTCATGGCTTTCTCCAGCTTTTACACATGCTTCTTATTTCATGTCAAACCCATGCATTTGCACTCATCTTTTATGTGTTCCTTCCACATCTGCTTCTCCTTTGTTTCAGCCACTTGAGTCTTCTCTTGGATGCTTCGTTTAAACCATCAATCCTGAGCCTTTGCTTTTTGAAGCTTCTTCCTTATTTTCACGTATTCTATAGCTCTTCTCTAGCTTCTTTCCATCAAAGTCGTGGCTCTATACTTCTTGCTCATTTGTTGCTTCATTCACTCGTTGTACTATTTACATGCATGTAGAACTTGAGCCCTGTAGTTGCTACCTTACGTGTTATTCTCTCTGTTTCTGTTTCTCTTTTTATTTCCTTGCTTTGTTCCAATGGGTGGAACTGTAGTGGCTTCATGCATGCGAACAAGAGAGCTGGATTTGAATTTCTTCCATGTGCATATTTGTATGAGACAACCCATAGCTCTTGCTCCATCCACACTCTGTTCTCAGCTCCCAAGACTCTCCATATTTTTTGCGTTAATCTCCCCTTCACCTCACATTCTTTTCTTTGCATTTTTATTCCACAAGCTCCCAGCTCATTTAGTTTAAATCATTCAGCTCGTTTTTTGTTCCCACACACACACACTCTGCCTCTTCTTCTAGCTTCGTGAGCTTTCTCTCTCCCTCTCAAAGCACCAGAACCTATGGCAAGCTCCTTTGTGTTTTCTTCATACAGCTTCCTCTTCATTTGCTTCCTATGTGCTTCTCTCTTCCATGCTTCATCTTTATTCCCAAACCTGTGGATTCTTTCAGCTTTTTCCTAGCTCATGCTTCTTCTTTACGTGGCTTTTTAATACTTTTGTTCTCAACCTGTTACTGCTCATGTAGACTTCTTTTCTTGCTTATTTGCTCCTCAACTTCTTTTCCAGCTCATTCTTTACTATTCCTTGCTTGAACCTGTAGCATTCTTTCTCTTTTCTCATTGGAAACCTCCTCCTAGTTTCATTCAGTTGTTACGTGATGGATGTGGTTGTTCTCCCCTTCACTCATAGCTCTCCTTCCTTCCCTCTTCTCCACACCAACCTCCTATTCAACCTCCAATTGCCAATTGAAAAATCTACACATAAAAATAAGAAAAATTAAGTAAGAAAAATTCATAAAATTATTTAAAAGAAAATTATACATTAAAATTCAAGAATTTTGTAAATAAATTCATTGAGTGTAGAAATGGCTATTAAATTCAATTATCATATAATAAAATGCAATAAGCAGTATTCAATTATTAAGGTGCCAAAATTAGAGGGAATAAAGTATATGAAAATTAGCAATTATCAATGACATCTTAGTAGGATAGATTCTTGCTCTTTATCTGGGACACACCTCCACAATATCTAACTTGCACATATTCTAAATAGGAATGGTTCGTCCCAAACATATAACTTTACGTCATGTAGGAACCTCTTTTTCTGGTGTGAGCTCAAATCTGGAGGCAACACATGGCACACTAAATAGTTCACATAATCTGCATACCATGGCACTTTGTTTTGTTCCACAAAAAATAAACTCTCATCTGGAAAGGTCTCATTGATCTATTTCTCTTTGTCATCCTGAGTTTCAGTACTCAGTCTAGACAAATGATCTACTACATGGTTCTCACTATCCTTTTTATTAACAATCTCCAGATCAAATTCTTGTAGAAGAAGAACCCACCGAATAAGCCTTGGTTTGGAGTCCTTCTTCTCAATCAAATACTTAATGGTTGAATGGTCTGTGAAAACTGTAACCTTGGTGCCTACCAAATAAGATATGAACTTCTTAAATGCATACACTACTGCTAACAACTCTTTTTCAGTGGTGGTATAATTTAGTTGAGCATCAGATAGAGTTTTATTGGCATAATATATCGGGTGAAATAGCTTCCTTTTTCTTTGCCCTAATATAGCCCCCACTACATAGTCACTAGCATCACACATCACTTCAAAGGGCTTAGTCTAGTCAAGGGCCACAATAATAAAGGCAGATACTAATTTCTTCTTCAACTCTTCAAAAGCTACATGGCATTGATGGTCAAAACTGAATGGAATGTCTTAAGTAATTGATAGAAGGGCTTGGCAATTTTTGAAAAGTCCTTAATAAATCTTTTATAAAAGCCTGCATGACCCAAGAAACTCTGAACTCCTTTTACACTAGTCGGAGCTAGAAGTTGCTTAATTCGGGAGATTTTAGCTTTGTCCACCTCAAGGCCTTTACTTGAGACCCGATGACCAAGGACTATACCTTCTTATACCATGAAATGACACTTTCCAATTCAAGACTAAATGAGTTTCCTCACACCTTTTCAAAACTTGCTCTGAATTAGCAAGGCATTCTTCAAATGAGTCCTCAAAAATTGAGAAATTATCTATAAAGATCTCCATGGTCTGCTCAATTATATCAGATAAAATAGATATCATGCATATCTGAAATGTAGCTAGTGTATTGCACAGTCCAAATGGCATCCTTTTGAAAGCAAACGTGCCATAAGGACATGTGAAAGTGTCTTTTCTTGGTCTTCTAGGGAATAGTAATTTGATTATATCCTAAATACCTATCTAAGAAGCAGAAGTAAGCCTTCGCAGCTAATCTATCCAGCATTTGGTCAATGAAGGGCAATGAGAAATGATCCTTCCTAGTGGCAGTATTTAGTTTCTAATAGTCCATGTATACCCGCCACCCAGTCACGGTCCTAGTGGGAATAAGCTCGTTATGGGTGTTAGCCACTACAGTTATGCCTCCTTTCTTAGGGACACATTGGATTGGGCTCACCCATGAACTATCTGAAATTAGATAGATAATCCCAACATCAAGCCATTTCAAAATTTCTTTCTTGACCACCTCCTTCATTATTAGGTTAAGACCTCTCTAATATTCAACAAATTTCTTGTGGTTGTCCTCTAATAGTATCTTATGCATGCAAATGGAGAGACTTATCCCTTTTATGTTTGCTATTGACCATCTAATGGCTCTCTTAAAACCTTTAAGCACTCAGAGAAGCTCCCTTTCTTGTTGTTCAGAGAGAGCAATAGAGATTATTACTGGTAATGTGCATTCTTCTTCTAGGTATGCATATTTCAAATGAAATGGTAATGGCTTCAATTCTCGAGATGGAGGTTCCTCCACTGATGGTGTCAGCATAGATTTGACTCTAATTGATGCATTGAGTGGTTTAAACTATTAAGAAGCTTTGGAATGCTTTTGAGTAGCTTCCAATAGCTTAACACATTATCTTACTCCATTATGCTCCTTCTTGGCCATTCCAACTAATGATGCTTTTAGAGGATCCTTAAGAGTTGATTCAATGAACTTGTTATGTATTGCATGGGTGATTAGACGCACAAAACAACATTCTTCTGGTTCATTTGGGCTCTTCATTGCCTTTTACATGTTGAATGTCACCTTCTAGTCATTCACTCTCATAGTCAGCTTTCCTTTTTATACATCAATCAAAGTTCTTTATGTGGCTAAAAAGGGTCTACCCAAAATGATAGGGATATCTTTATCTTCTTTATAATCCAAGACTATAAAATCTGCTGAAAAAATTATCTTGTCAACCTTCACCAAGATATCTTTAATAACCCTATTGGGGTAAGCTAAGGATTGATCAGCTAGTTGTAAAGTGACAGTTGTTAGCCTTGCCTCTCCTAACCCAAGCTTCTTGAAAGTTCATAGTGGCATTAGGTTCACACTTACCCCCAAATCACACAAAGCATTTCTAGTGAAATGTTTCCCAATGTTATAAGGAATCGTAAAACTTATCGGGTTTTTCATCTTAGGTGGTAATTTCTTCTGCAGAATAGCATTGCATTCTTAAGTTAGAGCTACTATCTTAAATTCTCCAAACCACCTCTTATTGGACAACACATCCTTCATAAATTTAACATAACTTGGCATTTGTTCCAAAGCTTCTGCAAATGGAATATTAATGTGGAGCTACTTGAAGATTTCTAAAAATTCCTAATATTGCTTGTCTAGATTTTTCTTCTTAAAGCATTGAGGAAATGGTAGTGGGGAAATGATTCTCTGTTGACCTTTCTTTTGACTATTCTTCTCAGCATTATCTTTCCTCTTCTCCACTACCTCACTCTTATTTTCCACAAGTTTCTCCTTCTCAACCTTTTCTTCCACCTTGCCTTGATCTTAGCTAGACTTATTGGCTTACTTTGTTGGTGACACTTCCAGTAACTCTATGCCGCTTCTCAATGTAATAGCCTTACATTCCTCTTTACCTTCTCTTCTGGGGTTAGGAATAGTGTCACTTGGTAGCACCCCGAGCTATCTTGAATTTACAAAAGAGGCCAATTTGCTGATTTGCACTTCTATATTCCTAATTGCCATATCATGTTTTGTCATTGTTGCCTCTTGTCAGGCTAGGATGACATCTTGCTTAGCCATATACTACATGAGCATTTCCTCCATGTTTGGCTTCTTTTCTGGCATCGATGGTCTTCCTTGATTAAAAAATCCAGGGGGATGAAAAGGTCTCATACCAAAAGAGGATGACTAGGCCTGATTTTGTCCTTGGCTCTATGAGAAATTTGGATGATTCCTCCATCATGGGTTTTAGGTGTTAGAATATGGATTATTTTGGTTTTTTCCATAGTTGCCTATGTAGTTGACTACTTCTACTAAGGAAGGGCATTGATCACTACAGTGATCTTCCCTACAGTACTCACAAGTGATGACCGGAGTTTGAATAGCATTAACTCCCATTGGTGCACTGAAGCGTGTTTTAAGAGTATCAAACCTCTTGTTTATTGCAGCCATTTGAGTCGAGAGTGTGGCTTCATGTACCCCCGCCACCTTTTTCTTATGATGTCTGAACGTAAACCATTGGAGGGAGTTAGCTACCATATTCTCCAGCAAATTATATGCCGCATCAACATTCAGGTTGCCTGTGATACTCCCATTTGAAGCTGAATCAAGGATGGCTTTTGTTTCGGGTAACAGTCTATTATAGAAAGTTTGCACCTGTACCCATTTAGGAAATCCATGATTAGGGCATTTTTTCAACAATTCCTTGAATCTTTCCCAGGCTTCATATAATAGCTCATCATCTTGTTACATGAAAAAGGTGATGTCATTTCTCAATTCTATTGATCTGGCTGGTGGAAAAAATTTAGCTTTAAATCTTATGACTAGATCATCCTAACTAGCTATGTACCCATCCGACAATGAGTTGAGCTATACCTTGGCCTTGTCCCTTAATGAAAGTGGAAAGAACCTCAGTTGAATTGCATCATTTGATACTCCGTTCTACTTAAAGGAATCACACATATCTAAAAAGTTAGAGAGGTGAGTGTTCGGGTCTTCGAGAGGGGAGCCACCAAATTGCACAACCATTTGAAGCATCTACAGCACCACTTACTTCATTTCAAAATTGTTGGCTTGAATGACTGGTCTTCTTATACTTGAGTGGTATCCTTGTGAGTTCAAAGTGGCAAAATCATTTACTGTGCAGACACGATTTTCATCCTCATGCGCCATGTTTGTGGTTGAGTCAGAAGTTTCACTATCATCTTTATGGGTTGATTAGATGCTTTTTCAGATTCCTCTTGAAACAAAACCACTTCTAGACTTTCAATTTCTTGCATATGAGGTTGTACATTTATAGAAGGTAGCCATTGTAAAATAGAACAAAAAATGAATTGAAAATAGATAAAGTAAAACTATGCACAGTGTTTAAGTTCAAACTAGGTGTGCTAGTATCAATATTGACAAGAAAATATTTTGGCATATAAATCTCTGGCAACGGCTCCAAAAACTTGTTGCTTCCTTGAAGCGTACACGCAAGTATACATATCGTGAAGAAAATATAGTGATAAGAAAAGATCATTCCCTTGAGGATTTGTTGTCAAAATAATGTCAAGGACTAAAATTCACACCCTAGCTTAAATTAAGCGAATCAATTTTTAATAGTTAGTGTTAAAAAGAAATGATTATAGCTCAAAAGCTATACAGAGCTCAAGATTAGTATTTGGATGTTTTGAGTGATTAGTGGCATCTAGGATTATTAGTTTCTCTTGTATTTCATAATGAATTGCTTAACACTTAGAATCTTTGCTTTCAATGATGATACATGTTGGCTTAGGGTTCATTTATTCTTATAAGTATTCTTCTAAATCTCATATAGGCTTATCCAATCAATTTCATAATTCCTTATAAAACCAACAGGGATCAAATTGCTAGCATAATACCTAATTGGACCATGTGAGACTAATGAGTATATTCCTATCTCATTAACTAAACTATCCACCTACCTTAGCAAGTTTCAAGTACTCACAATACTCAACTCTTGATTTAACCTCCCTTTCCCTTTCCCAAGTTCAAGTAAGGTATCAAATTACCCTAAATGTTGGCTAATTCAATTAGAAAGCATGAAGCATCAAGTTGAATGAATAGATATTAACCATTGATTGCAAAGTTAGAGTGAAAAACAATCATTAATCCATACAAGAGTTCCTAATAAGCTTATATTAGAGAGTTTAGCTATACGTGATCATGAAAACTAGAGGCAAACTTGAAGTGAAAGTGAAATACATTAGAAATAATCAAAAGAACAAAAGAAAGGAAGAAGAAACTCAGAAATAGAGTTTGTTTCAAGTTCACTCTTCAATCCCTAGCTTCCCTATTCTCCAAGATGCCTTCTTAGCTCTCTCCAACCTCCACACACTTGGAATAAAGCAAATACAACCTAAAATGACAGATTTTTCCCATTCCCCTTGCATATGAAGCTTGAAACCCTCAAAAAGTCTGTAAAGAAAACATTACGTTTAGCTAATCCATTTTGTGCCGTAGCTCCACATGTCGCATTGTAGCTAGGTTGAGTTCTGGGTGAATAAACGTCGTGACTTGCTAAGGATATGTCGCGATGAGATTGGCTTTTGGATGGAATGCACACTCCTCACGTCGGTGCATAATATTCTTGCCGTGGTGAGTTTGGCTTCTATGTGACTTTGTGCCATGGCTCAACATGTCCTCGTCGTGGATTTAGCTTCACTCGCACAGCGTCGCGGCTTAGCATGCTCTCGCCGCGACATCGTCAGCTTCTGGATAGAGTTTATTTAGCTTTACTCGACCAACACCGTGGCTCAACATGCTCTCATTATAATGTCATCAGCTTCTGGTTAGAGTTTCACCACGGCGATAACAGGATGCGCCGTCACGCAAGTTGCCCAGTACGCTGCCCTTTTGGTTTCTTCCCTTTCAGTCGCGGTGTGATGAAATCTTAGCCGCGGTGAGATTTCATAAATAATGTAGAAACTAGTCCTGAAGCTTCTTTCATTTGAGAATGGTCAATCCTCTTTAAAACATGCATCTTATAACAAGAATAAAGTGTGATTAGTTATTAATATACTCAAAGTTAAGACAAAAACTATCATTTTTCAAGTAAGAATTGAGTATAGAGCTATTTATCCTAAGTATATTTATTTTATCTATAAAAGTATTATTGACCCTATAATTAGAGGCTAACATCATCTTTATTGAGAGAAAATATGTACAATAACATGAATAGTAAGGAATTATCAATTCCCCTAAGTGTAAGTGTGTGGCTAAAAAGGGGAAGTAAAGAAGCAAAGGAAAGAGTTATATTTCTTGGCACAAGGTAGCTCTCTAACCTTTCTTTCATATATTTCTTAGATGTTTGATTGTTATTAGATGCTTATGTGTATGTCTGAACCATAAGATATATTTATAGCTATTAATGAAATGCTATGGTACCATTATGCTTCTTGAACATGTTTTGAATGCAAGATAGCTTGAATTGATATGGTTGTGCCAAAAGTCCTTTAGTATGGGTGAGGATGAGACAAAAGTCCCTAGGAATGGGTGAGAAAAAACTAAAAGTCTGAAGAAAGAGTGAAGCTAAGTCAAAAGTCCCTTAAAATAGGTGAGGCAAATCTAAAAGTCCTAAAGAAATTGGATGATGCTAGACTAATATCCTTTAGAGCCTATGTTTGGTTTGTATGAATCTATGAATACTTATGAATGTTTTTAAAAGCTTTTATGGCATGCTTGCATTTTTTGACATGAAAATGCATCCTATATGTATGGTTGAAAGGGTAAAGAGTTATTGGAATTCTTTGAATCTTACTCTTTTCTATATTATATCTAACCATGTCTAGGTGAAGTCGAAGGAGAAAAGAGTGAGAGCCAAGGAGTATAAATTGTAATACTTTGACAATAGAATTAGTTTTTGTGTATTGCAATGTCAAGGCATGTATATATGAGATTTTTTTGAGATGTAAACCTTTGAGAAATTGTAAAAGCATGCAAATATGATGCATGAATCAAATTTAAAACCATATATAAGAATGTGTGATTATGCCATCTTGGAGCCTTGATGTGAATGTGTATATATGCAACATGGATAGTGTTTTTAAGAAATATGATGATTTGGACCATTTGGAAAGATTCTATAAGCTGCATTTGTACTATGGGACCTGCTCAAATGGTCATGCCTTGGTTAGAAGGCCACTTGACACCATTTGACCCCATTATGGTTGCAAAATTTATCATATTCTTGAGATGAACCACAAACTGACTAAATGGATAATTTTGTGCATGAATTTTGGCATGATTATAGGTCTCATTTAGCTTTTTTCACAGAGCAAAAGAGCTACTAATTTAGAGCTCTAGAGAATTTATTATGAATTTTCAAAGTTTGCAAATTATGCAAAATTGTCCAAGTTACTGTTCCTATGTTCAGTTTGAATTCCTATGCCACTTAAGGGACAAATAAAATCAAATGCTCATGAAATTTTATAGGCATAAATTAGACATCATAAGCTTTCTATAGTCACTAATAACACTTCATTTGGAGTTCTGTAGAGGGAGAAATACATTTTTGAAGACCAGTGTTACTATTCCATCCATTTTTGTGGGGTAAACCTAGTTTTTTTTCTAAACTTTTTATGGCTGTTAGAGGACATTTGTAGCTTTCCAAAATGGTATAATTTTCAAGATTTTGATTTTTTTAGAATTAATTATGAATTTCTAAAGTTCATATCAGAATATGGAATAAATGCAAAAATGGTAAGTGTGTTGTGATTTCGTGTTATGCATCTTGGACCCAAATTTTGAGCTTCAAATTGTGTTAATCTTGGTTGAACAAATATGTTATGGATGAAAAATGATTTTGGTAAGCTTATATGGTCCATAAAGCTAAGAATGAATTTGTTAAGCTTTCAATGAAACAAAATACCACAACTACAAGTGTGATTTTTATGCAAATGAATGTTGTATGCCAATTTTGCTACAGATTGAGTCTTATATAGTTATGGTATTATACCATGCTAGTCTCTCCTTCTCTACAAATTGAGTCCTATATATGGTATTAAACAATGTATAAGTACTACTCTTAGGTTTTCATTTAGAAAAAAATCTCTTAACTAAAAGTTTCGATTTCTATTATATTTATCCAATGGAGGCCCAATTATTTTTTAATTGTATTTTGTAGGATAGAAAATTTCTAAAAGGATTGGGTTAGAAGACTTCTACAAAGATTTAGATATTATCTTATTAAGTCACTCAAGGATTTGGATATTACCATGGCAAGGCCTAGTCAAAATTGTATTTTAGACAATTCACTTTATGCCTTTACTTTGTTCATTATCACTAGCATGGATCAAGAATTGAAACTTAGTCATGTTAGGCTAGAATGAGGGATTAGTGCCAATGTCTTTACAAGGTAAATGCCCTTTAAGATAGGAATTTTCAAGCAAAATCCCTAAAATTCTTTTACTATGAATTGGAAAATTAAAAAATTATAATTTATAAAAAAAGTTGATATAATACTTTTTAATGCCTTTTAGAAGTTAAAATTTTTAGCTCCCCTAAGTGCTTTTTTACATAAGGGAAAAAGATTATCCAAATGAGCATTAAGAACTTTTGTAGTTTTAATTTCTTTTTTTCTTTTTGGGCCATTTATGAAGTAGGATAGTCATGGGTTAGGAAAGAAAATTATTTGGAATAAAAAAAAATTAATTACTATTTGAAAAGGCTTTAAGTGATATAATTATTGGGAAAATATTGGTGTTTAGAATTTTTCTGGTTGAAGAATCCATCCTCTTTTTATAGTGGATAAAGAAAGATTCTCTTCTTCCTTGATTGAGATAGGGTTTTATTACTGTTTTTTGGATTTTATATTTTGGACTAACAAGATCATATACATTTTTTAATGCCAATGATGGAGTAGTTTGTAATTACGTACATAAGCATGAATAAATTATTTATTTGCTTTTGAGGTGGAGAGAAGATGAATGGTGCTTTTTTAAAATTTAACAAATCATTGGACCTTATTAATATTTGATATTATCATTGGAAAAGCTTGTTGATGAAGATAGATAATTGAGATTCTAAATGATGAAAACCACATCTAATACTCCAAGGAATGGCCTTAGGAAGGCCTTGAACTAACTCAAAACAGATAAGACTTTGATGGTGAAAATAAAGAACAAAAGAGTTAGATTAATAAATACATACCACTACAAGAAGTCCGCAACCTAGACACAGAGTGATTTACTCTCACTACCTTTTGGAATCCACCAAAGATATAGAAATAGGGAAGAAGTCGAAAAGGGCTCTTTCAATTCCTCAAAATAAATTGCCAATCTATCTTTTGAATGATACATGAGAAATACATAAGAAGGTAGTCTTGGGACATCCCTTCATGCATGGGAAAATGTAACATTGAAACCATAATTTAGCAATACAAGTCTCTAGAGTCACTAACCCAAGTTTTAAACACTGACTTAGAATAAAACTGATAGTCTAATTATAAATTGTAACTAATAATAGCAAAATTAGAATTTCTTAAAGTTCTGTTTATCTATTAAAAAAATAGACATGTAGAGCTTTCCAATGATTAATCATGGTTCATTAATGTGAAAGTTTTTTAGGCTTAAAGTGTAAAGAAGGCATGTACTATTCATTACTTTGTGTTGAAAGTTAGTTTATTTCATAAACTAGGGGATAATGAGGGATAAAATTTGGAGCTATCTTGTAAATGAGGCCATGTATCTATGCTAAGGAACCATTCAATTGAGGACTTAAGTTATTACTTGTGCCCAAAAATGGCTTTTACATCCATACCATTCTATAATATCCATGACTAGGTTAGGTGATGAAGTTCTTTTTAGCGTTTAAAATGATTAATAATGTTGCTTTTTTTGAGATTTTGTCTCTTGCTCTATCACATATTTGATTCCTTAGAGTTCTTAGATTATATAGATTATCTATAAAAGCTCAATTCACCAATTAATAGTGAAATGGATACTTTTCTAGAGAATAGCCTTTCCCTGTTGCCCTTAGAAAACCTTAATTCTATGAAAGAGAATATCACAATTACTGAATCAATATTATGTAAAACTTTTCATACGTGTTCTGAATGGGAAGGTAGCAGTGATATAGATATGTGATGATATTGATTGCTATTTTGTTCTACATATACTCTATTTTGGAATCCCATAAAGTCTTTAGCTTTTGCATAAAGACCCTACAATTTTGAAGATTTATAAATTTTAAAAATACAAAGCTTTTTCATTTCATTGCTTTGATCTTTCTATCTATGGGCATTAATTTGTAGGTTTTAAACCTGTGATATATTCCTCCACAATCTATGTGTTTGGAACATTCAAATGATAATATTGAATATCATAATATTTTTTGTTTGTTTGTCATGCTTCTTTTTATAATTTTCTCCATGCTAATATCAGTATTCTTACCCTCACATAGAATAGTGACACAAGTGTTTCATTTGTATATGATTGCTTGGTTACTGTCCTTTTGAGTATATTTCTTCATCATTTTTTTCCTTTCAATTGTCAGTTGTATTTTTTCCCCTTAGAGAGAAAGAAGAGAGTAAGTTGTTTTATTGAAAATGGTAAGGAATTTTGATATTTAATACACTTTTTCTTCCCTAAATTATTAAAAAAAAGAAGTAAAACATTTCCTCCTCCAACTGATCATCGAAGAGGGCTTTTCTATAGTGAATTAAGGCATAACTATTCACATTTTAAAAGGAAGAATTAGGTAGATTAGGTTTATATATTTTTCTATACCATCATTTCATTTTAATGTCATACATTTGATCAGTGTGGATATTTTAATTACTAGTCGAATATAATTTTCATATGTAAGTTTTGATGTTAGTACTAATATTTGGATAAGTTTATGCAACAGAGATTATGGTTATATCTATCCTCTCATTTATGATTGTTCAATTACCCCAAATTCTCAAATCAATATCAGGAAGGCACTTGCCTATTTTAGTTGAACTTTGTTTATTGGTTGCTTATTGCCTTTACTAGGTAAAATTGACACTTTCAAAGCCTTGATAAAAGGAAGCCTGTGTTACATGTATTTATAGTAGAGTAACATGGCTTTAAATTGCGGATTATATTGCAAAATACGGTTGCAATATTGCAGATGTGGCTATGGCCGCATCTGTATTAGTCCACCCGTAACACTCGCAACCATAACTGTAATAGTAACCACAATTTAAAACCATCTAGAGTTAAGGCTATTTAGCTTGTGATACAAGCAATGTGGTATAGTGGACCTAAATAAGGAAGGGATATAAACTAATACCATACCAATTGTGCCTAAATGCTCACATTGTTTTGTTTAATTTTTCTTAAATGCTAGGATTAGCACTTTCCAATTTCTATAATTATTGTATGCTAGGTGAGAGTCTGTCTTTTACTATGAACAATTGGAAATTGTTCTTGCATCTAAAGAAATTGAGGGGAAAAAATGGTGTAGATTTTTCCAGCCCTAGATACAAAGGGAAAAGTTGCTTATGTGAAACACAAGCACATTATTTTGGGACTTCTAAAAGACTTAACATAGTATTCATTAGGAAGGTTTATGGGAGAAGATGGTGAACCTGACAAAGAAATAATTAGAAGGTGAGATTTTTTCTCTTTTCTACTCAGACTTGACACATTACTTCCTAAAGCAATTTTGTTATCTTCTTTTCATATTTTCATGCTTTTTGGGTAGTTGCTAACTTCCTTCTTAATGGTTATTCAATGTTTTGAGATTTTTTGCTATGTCTAGTCAATTTTTATTCAACAATGAAGCTCTTGCTTTATTTTAAAATTTATTGATTGTAGAATGTATGTAAGTTTCAAGATATTCAGGCAGGGGAAAAATTAGAGAATATAATATTAGCTAGGGGGAAAATCCATAAAAAGAATAAAGAATAGAAAGAAAGGATATAATTTTATTTCAAACTTTCCATTGGACTCTTACAAATTATTTACTGAAATCTTTTATTTTTTTAAGGGAGATGATCATGATCGATGTTCTTCATCCTCTTCAAGCCATGTGTCGAATACCTAGGGAATGATTATGTTTTTTATTTTAGGATATTTTGTGAACAACTTATGGTGTTTTTTGTTTAAATTGTGTAGAAGTAACAAATCTACTAATTGGATTTTCCTTTGACAGTCATATTAAATATATGATTTGATTTAATAATTTTTGATAATGTTATAGATGATTCTAAAAATGTACAATTAGGTATGCATCTAATATAATGTTAGAAATTACCCATAGCTAACCAAAAACCGCAAAGTGCTTCACAAAATTGCCACAAAGTGATGTTAAAACTGCCAATAACTAAAACCGCTACAAGATCCAACCATTGCTACATGCAAACTATGTGATGATTAACCAAAAACTGCAATAAAGTGCTTCATAAAAGCTGCCACAAAGGTGGTTTTAAAACTGCTGATAAAAAGCACTAAAACTACTACAAAATGCATGAAGTAACCAAGTCACACCATTTCATGCGGACAAAAACGAGTGCCAAATGCATTCTAATCCTTATGTCATTTAGCAGTGGTTTTTCTCATGATCGAAGAATAACCACTGCTAATTGAGTAACCACACTTGTAATGGTGGCAGCTAGCAAATCACTCTTGATTCAATATGTGGCAGTAATCTACAAATTGCCAAAAATAAAAAATAAAAAATAAAAAGATGATAGATGTTAGGTTTTTTTTTTTTTTTGTATTGTTTCTTTTATAAATGTTTTTCAAACCTTATTTCAGTCATTAGAACGATAAACTAAAATTTTAATTTATTTTTCTAGAAATGATGACAAATATTCTAAATTAATCTTAGGTTTTTTATACCAAAAAATATATATATGAGATTTAGATGAAGGTTATTGCTTTGATATCAATTTTTTCTTCAAAAAGTTCATGTCTAATTAAAAAAAAAACACTTTTACAGTATATTGGTTAAATAAAATGCCAGAATTAAATTGAAATTACAAATTTTCTTTTTCACTTCTATATTAGCAATAGGTAATAAAATTGTAACATAATCAATACTCTAATGAGTTAGCAAGTTAACATTCAAGATTAAAGTGACCCACTCGAGCTTTCAAATTTTAAATTGAGTTCAAAGATCACCTCATCAAAAAATAAAAAATTTAAGATTAGAAGTGTCGGTATCACACTTTAGAAGCTCACACCCAAAGAGAAAGAAAAGAATATAAGGAGAAAAAAAAGTTAAAAAAGAAAAGAAGATAAGAGGAGAAAAAGAAGAAATAATAATATCAATAAAGTTTTTTTTGTAGAAGTTATATACATGTATAACATATGTAGGTTTAGTGTGTTCAAGTGAAAATATCAAATAATAAAAAAAAATTACATAGTACACAAGTGGGTAGTTCAAATCTTAAGAAATATGAGGACATACCAGTAAATCCAATACAATATAAATAAAAATTTTGAAAAATTGAGGTAGACGTCTAGTTTTGCCACAGTACATCTTCTTTTAAAGATAAAATAATTTATTTGAATCTTAAATTTTTGTCACCTAAAAAAAAGTACTAAACCCAGTGTAAAATACCTGCAACGTGACAAATAAAGCTAAAGTACTCAAATGATTAAATATTATAATATTTTTAATTTTGTCTATGTATAATATCATTTTATCTTTCTTTCTAATTCTGTGAATGACAAAAAAAATAGGGATGGGGGAAGAGAGAAGTAGTTTCTTGTTTGTGTGAATAAGGATATTTTGGGGAAAAAAAATTAGTAATAAAGGTTTTTTTTTTTTTAGTGAAAATTATATACATAATATATGTGTGAGTTCATTGGGTTCTGATTAAAATGTCAAATAATTTTAAAAAATTATATAATCCAATTATATATATATGTCTAACTCTAGTGAGTTTAAAATTTTAAAAAATAGAGAACATAATATTAATACTTAATAATATATATATATATATATAGAATTTTTGAAAAATTAAGGGGACAGTATATATGTAGCTCCACCAGTGTCTATTACGTTTGCTTCTACACAAAGCTATATTAATTACTTTGTGATCCAAAAATGAATAACGCATGATACCATTAGAGCCTATAAACTACATGCATTGTATCTTCCTGTAATTTGCACCAAAAATCCTCATGAAAACAACGAAATCCGAGCAAAGCCCCTAAAATTCCTAATCAAATACAAAAGTCCATTCTCATTATCTAGTATTTATGCCTTGATTAAGTGAGTGAATTAAAATTTTGAACTCTTATTCAATTGGCTTAAAATATTCATCATCCAAAAAATAATTATTCACACGAAATTTTCAACACAACTACAAAAAAATTATCATGTAATTACAGTTAATTAGAATAACTGTTAGGTATTTAAAACATATTAATTTAGTGGCACTATTACTAATTACATAATTAAATAAGTTAAATTATTGCGCTTCTCATAATTTCACTTAATTTTTACTTTAGCTCTTATAATTTAAAAAATACTTTGTAATTGAACTCTTATATAGTTTTAAGAATTTTTTTTAACTTTGGTCCCAATCATTAAATTAACTTTTGTGTCATTAGATGATTGATTATATACAATCTAGACATTCTGATTCATATCACCCGGATCACTTAACCTAGGTTCAAATTTCATCATATATATGTCATACGTGTGATTGGATTTCATTTTATGATCTACTTTTGTTTTTTCTTTTATTGGCATAAATTATACATATTCAAAGTGTCAATATAACAAATGGTTGGCCATATTAATCGACTTTAACAATATGCACTAACAAAAATTTAATTACATTAATTAAATTAAAAATTTAACACTATATATAAGGATCCAATTATAAATTAGCTTCTAAAGCATAAGGACTAAATTAAAAATTATAACAATTGACAAAATAATTTTACCAAATAAATAAATATGAATATTCTCATAAAAAATTAATATCATTGTCATACTGCTGATACTAGAATTTGAAATTCAATCAAGTTCCTATGGCTGCTATTTTGAAGATTAAGAACACCTCTCTTGAACATATGAAAAACAAATGTGTTCTCCTGTTACAAGCAATTCAAACCAAAGGGAAAAAGGATATTTATTCTTTGGTTGAAGATGATGAATAGGAAAGTTAAAGCATGACATAAATTGTAGAAAAAGAAAAGTCTAAAGATTAGAAAAAAAAATGTATATTTTGGCTGATAGATGACGATTGTGTTCACTCCCTTTACCTTTTTATAGCGAACGTTTAGACAATTATTGATTGTTGAATATTAGTTTTCATGTTCACAAATCACAAGAATGGAAGGTTACAGCCTATTAGCTACCCACTTCTTGAGTCATAACACGCCTATCCCACGTTTAATCTGTCATTGACTCATCTGCTTCCCATATTGTTTGACTATCATTCGACTGTCAGCTCACTCATTGGCCCCACCAAAAAAAAGAAATATCAACTCATTCTCCTTTGTTTCTCCTTTCTAGTTATGAAGTCTTAGTAGTTATCGTTTTTGCCAGAAGACTCATATTCTCGGCACAAAGCTAACTAAAACGTTGCAATAGAGATTCTTCAAATACTTAATCAGAAGATTTATTAATATAAGAGAAGAGGTCAAGTGCCTCTTGCGATTACAAAATGCAAACTCCTAATTAAAGCACCACCAGCACCCTTTCCATTATTATATTTTAGTTGTCATTATTATTGTGGTTGGTACAGCATAATATCATATTCTCAATTTCTTGTGGAGGAGTCAAAGTTGCCGTGGACTATAGATCCATTACCGTTGCCCTCTGTAATGCCACTGTTACGTATAAAATTGCCACCGTAGTTGTCATGGCGAGAAAATCTATTACCGTTGCCAGAAAAAGCGCCGCTATTGTAGTTAATATCATTGAAATTTTGGGAGCCTCCTCCATTGTTGTTAAATGCACCTTGGATGGCCCTATTGTACCCTCCACTACCTGCCTGAGCCTGAGTGTCATTACCGAGGATGGCAAGAAGCCTCCGGACCATTAGCTCTGATTCCATTTGATCTGATCTGATAGTGTTTCACTACTTTAATTTTGGATAGTTTGACGTTTCCTCTCCCCTGCTTAGCGTGCATTTTATAGATGCAGAAAAAAGAATCTGTAATATTTTTCTAGCTTGAAGTCTTGAACACAAAGCTATGTGGTATCATTTTATTTTTTAAGAAAAAAAAAGGGAAACAAAGGAAAGTTGCAATTACATATTGTGATAATTCTATTCAATTGTAATTTCCTGTCAATCTATAAAAATTCACAATTGACCCCATGATACTTGTACTAATTTCTTACTATCTGAATTATATGTTAAATCTAACTTATTAAATTGACATATGGGTTGTACATGAATTTCCCTTTATAAGAACCTCAATATAACATTTCCACTTCCATCTCTCTAATCCCGAACCAACTATAACAAGGAAAAAGGAAAAAAAAAAAAAGACATACACATGTGCAACGTAATATGTTCAACTTAATTACATTTAAGGTTTAAAAACATAATTAGTGCAGAGTATTTTCCTTTGCTATGAAAAATCCTCATAATAAAAAATAAGGCCTGATAACAAACAGAACTCTGGAAACTCTCATAAATACATTGACCCCTTTCCACTTTATCCTTAATCGTTATATATATTCATTTTTGTACAAGTCAGACATATTATAAAACACAATACAATATTTTATGTTATACATAAATATTTTAATTTTATCATGCATGCGTTGTTTTCATGTCCGTGATGTCTCTCATATCCACATCAGTATTCATAATTTGCAGCGAAATTTTAGAACGTTATTAGCCACTTGCTCCCGGTTTTATGGCTGAAATTTGTGCCTATAAAATAATGCTTTATTACCTTTTTAATTTTTTTTCCTAAAAAATTAATATTCCATTTTATCCCTTTTATACTTCAGTGGCTGCAGACGCCGTGGATTGGTGTCGACATATTGCTGTGACGTCACGCTGGCAAACATCACCACAAGAAGTGAAAAGTTGCAACTTGCCAACATTATTTGAACACAATAACCATTACATGGCATATGCTATTGGTGCCTGGGTTATATCAGTTTGCTTCCAATTTTATGTCCGAAGTTTCTTCCTTTAGTGGGGAGAATAAAGGCTTGATAACGGTGGGTGCTTAGATACCTGAATTTAGAATTATACTAATAATCCAATTCTATTATTAATCTATTTGCATTTGTTAGTTTCATCAATTTATAGGTAAAAAGAATTATTAGTGTACCTAAGTATTAAATACTGCTAAATATAAAATAATATTTTTTTCTATTTTGATAGATTTATTACTACATACTTATTAATTGTACAAAAATCAAATTAACTATTTTAAAAACTATTAATTATTAAATGTTAATATTTTAAATAATTTTTAATGAAACATTTTTCCATATATTTAATAATTAATTATGTTATTGTTGCTTTCTTTGAAGCGTACACACAAGTATACGTATCGCAAAGATAATATAGTGATAAGAAAAACCCATTCCCTCAAGGATTTGTTGTCAAAACAATGTCAAGTACTGAAATCCACACCCTAACTTAAATCAAGCGAATCAATTTTTAATAGTTGGTGTTAAAAAGAAATTATTTATGGATCAAAAGCTATACAAAGCTCAGGATTAATATTTGGATGTTTCGGGTGATTAGTGGCACTTAAGATTATTAGTTCCTCTTATATTTCATAATGAATTGCTCAGCACTTAGAATCTTTGCTCTCAATGATAATATATGTTGGCCTAGGGTTCATTTATTCCTATAAGTATTCTTCCAAATCTCATATAGGGTTATCCAATCAATTTCATAATTCTTTATAAAATCAACAAGGATCAAATTGCTAGCATAATACCTAATTGGACTATGTGAGGCTAATGAGTATATTTCTATCTCATTAACTAAACCATCCACCTTCCTTAGCAAGTTTCAAGTACTCACACCACTCAACTCTTGACCTAACCTCTCTTTCCCTTTTCCAAGTTCAAGCAAGGTATCAAATCACCCTAAATGTTGGCAAATCAATTAGAGAGCATGAAGCATGGAGTTGAATGAACATATATTAACCATTGATTGCAAAATTAAAGTGAAGAACAATTGTTAATCCATACAAGAGTTCCTAATAATCCTAAATTAGAGAGTTTACTACACATGATCATGAAAACTAGAGGAAAACTTAAAGTGTAAATCAAATACATCAGAGATTATCAAAAGAACAAAAGAAAGGAAGAAGAAACTCAGGAATAGAGCTTGTTTAAGTTTCCCTCTTCAATCCTTAGCCTCCTTCTTCTCCAAGATGCCTCCTTAGCTCTCTCCAGCCTTAACACACTTGGAACAAAGAAAATACAACCTACAATGACGGCTTTTTCCTCCCCTTCTCGCATGTGAAGCCTCAAACCCTCAAAAAGTCTGGAAATAAAATGCTGTATTTAGTTAATTCGTATTGTGTTGTGGCTCAGCATATTGCGTCACGGCCAGATTGAGCTCTGGGAGAACAAGTGTCATGGCTTAAATATGAAGCGCCGCGGTGAGATTGGCTTCTGCAAAGCTTCTGAGTGGCATGCACGCTCCTCGCCACGGAGCATAGCATTTCTGCCACGGTGAGGTTTGCTTCTATGTGATTTCATGCCACAGCTCAATACACACACGCTGTGGATTTGGCTTCACTCGATTAGCACCGCAGCTCATCATGCTCTTGCCGCAATGTAATTTGCTTCTGGCTGAATTTTCATCGCGACGATAACATGATCTGTGGTGGCGCAAGTTGCATAACATGCTTATCCTTGAATTCTTCCCTTTCAGCCGCGACGTGAGGAACACTTGGCCACGGCGAGATTTCAAAAATACCCACTTTGAAGTCTCTTTCACCTAAGATTGCTCAATGTTTTCTGAAACATGCATCCTATAAGAAGAACAAAGTGTGATTAGTTATCAGTATACTCAAAATTAAGGCAAAAATTATCATTTTCCAAGTAAGACTTGAGTAAAGAGCTATTCATCCCAAGTATGTTTATTTTCTCTATAGAAGTATTATTTACCCTATAAGTAGAGGCTAACATCATATTTACTGAGAGAAAATATGTACAATAGTATGAATAGTTAGGAATTATCACACCCCTAAACTTGAACTTTTACTTGTCCCCGAGTAAAACAAACCAGAAACACTATTAGAGTGACCATTGACATTGGGAACATTAATGACTGCTGTGGTCCTCACTTGCTGTATCAGAGAGTGCATTCAATAGGAAGAACAAACCATATATGCTAGAAACAAAGTTCAAACAATAAAGTTAAAGCTTCCAACCATTTTGAAGTGTGTGTGTGAATTTTGCCAGACACTCATCTCAAACAAGTATTAGAATTAATTTTCTACACTCTAACAAGTATAACCAGCCTCAACAACAGGAACTTCATCAGCTCACCTTTTTCCATCTTTCCACTAAATTAGGTACCACAAAACCACTAGATCGAAGGACATTTAGGCTTGTAATAGGGCTAGGACTATGGCTACAAAGGATAGGCTTTGTGAACATTAATGACTGCTATGGTCCTCACTTGCTGTATCAGAGAGTGCATTCAATAGGAAGAACAAACCATATATGCTAGAAACAAAGTTCAAACGATAAAGTTAAGGCTTCTAACTATCTCGAAGTGTGTGTGTGAATTTGGCCAGACACTCATCTCAAGCAAGTATTAGAATTAATTTTCTGCACTCCAACAAGTATAACCAGCTTCAATGATAGGAACTTCATAAGCTCACCTTTTTCCATCTTTCCACTAAATTAGGTACCACAAAACCACTAGATCAAAAGGACTTTTAGGCTTGTAATAGGGCTAGGGTTGTGGCTACAAAGGATAGGCCTTAGGAACATTAATGACTGCCATGGTCCTCACTTGCTGTATCAGAGAGTGCACTGAATAGGAAGAACAAACCATATATGCTAGAAACAAAGTTCAAATGATAAAGTTAAGGCTTCCAACCATTTCAAAGTGTGTGTATGAATTTGGCCAAACACTCATCTCAAACAAGTATCAGAATTAATTTTCTGCACTTTAACAAGTATAACCAGCCTCAACGACAGGAACTTCATAAGCTCACCTTTTTCCCTCTCTCCACTAAATTAGGTACCACAAAACCACTAGATCAAAAGGACTTTTAGGCTTGTAATGGGGCTAGGGCTTTGGCTATAAAGGATAGGCCTTGGGAACATTAATGACTGCTATGGTCTTCACTTACTATATCAGAGAGTGCATTCAATAGGAAGAACAAACCATATATGCTAGAAACAAAGTTCAAGCGATGAAGTTAAGGCTTCCAACCATTTCGAAGTGTGTGTGTGAATTTGGCCAAACACTCATCTCAAACAAGTATTAGAATTAATTTTCTGTACTCCAATAAATATAACCAGCCTCAATGATAGGAACTTCATATGCTCACCTTTTTCCCTCTCTCCACTAAATTAGGTACCACAAAACCACTAGATCAAAAGGACTTTTAGGCTTGTAATGGGGCTAGAGCTGTGGCTACAAAGGATAGACAAAGTCAGTGCAAAAGATCTTGAAAAAATCTATATGATAGTATACATATACCAGAGGTCCTCTCAATGCACCTTTAGTAATGATTTTAACGGGATCCCTATCTCAAAATTTCTCTTTTTTTTTTGAATGATTCAACTATACTGCTTGTTTTCTCATCCTCATGAACACACTATTATCTTTCTCTCAAGACAAAGGCAGGATTATAGACTTTTATAAGGCTAGTCAGGTTAGGAACTCCTGTTAGTAACTCCGAGGCAACAAAATGAAATGCAATCTCCTATAGTTTTTTTTTTTTTAAATAGCTCAAATAAGGTTCAAGAGTTAATGTAATTACAATAGGGTCAGGCTAGAAAGGCACAATCTCAACCAAGGAATGCCTGAATCATCTCTAAGGGTTATGCCATACCTATTGATTCGCCTCAAGAAGATAGAAGATAAGTTTTAAAGCCCTGGATTTGAGACTAGCTATACAAATTAGATTACAAAGAATTTTCTCCTAAAACTAGCAATTGATTTGTGGATGGCCAACGGTGCATATTATGGTTTTCAAAAATGGAAGAATTCCTAATTTATGCATTTAAACTAAGATCAAAATACAAATAACATATAATTCCTACCAAATATCTCTTGACATAGAACACTATAATTGGAAGCAGGCGAAAACAAAACCAGTAGGCCAACAGATAAACTAATTTGAAATGAATTTCAAAAATTTTCTTGATAAGGAAAAGTTCAAGTACAAAATTTCATGTTATTCCTATAAATTATGCTTGTCCAAACTATTCTATCTCTAAACTTAGAATCAATATTTTCCCCAATGTTGAGGAACAGAGAAAGCCTAAAAGAATTAAGAGAGATAGTTCTGTACATAAAGATCTCACCTAAGCCGCTTCAAATATATATTTTTTAATAGATACTAAAAAAATAATGGGAAATGAAATATAAAGACAATCACATAAACAAGAAAATAACAAATAAAACATCAAGACAACTCCTACTGACAACAAAATAAAATAGTCAAAGTTCATAATGCCGATAACTAAATTGATGCAATTGACATAATGAGAAAGGAAGCAGAGAAGGGTGTTAGATGTCAGGGTGCTGTGGTGCCTCCTGAGATGGCTCTGGACGTGGTTCTTGAAATGGCTCTGGAGGCGGCTCCTGAGGTGGGGATCCAAGCGGGACTGAGTACAAAGTCAGGAGGAGATGGAAGTTTAGATGGGTCCTACTGTAGATGGCTGACTAAATGTCTCCAATGTAACAATCCTAACTTGAAATTATAGTAATCAAGGTTAAAGACGTAATTAATAATCATAAATCAAGGTTTGAAGTCATTAAGATTAATTACATCGGGAAAAAGTGAGGAAATTTGAAACCTTAATGTTGTTAGGGTCATTAGCTAGACAACCATAATTATTTGAATGTGCAAGTAAATTTAATTATCAGTTAGCAGCCTTTGATTCTCCTATCCATCAATTCCAACTCATAAAATTCTTCTACAATTGTTTCTAGATCATTCCTTAGCATTACTTTAAGAGAAACTAAGGTTTCTAGGTGATTATGAGAAATAGAGCACTTTCACCGCAGCTAAATTCCCTTGTGCCGCGGCCAATTACTCTCGGGTTCAACATCTTACACCTTCACAATTTTCACGCATTTCGCCGTAGCCAAATATCCTTTTTGCTACAGCCAAATATCCTATGGAACACCTCAAATCTGCCTTTCAGACTTAGCTACGGCTAACCTTACTATTCGTCGCAGCCAATTTCTCTCTGTTTTCTTCCCTAGTAGGTTCGCCACATTTAGCCGAGGCCAATAAAATGTTGGTCGTAGACAATTCCTCTCTATTACCATTTGGCCAAGGCCAATAAAATGTTAGCCGCGACCAATTCCTTAATGTTCATATAACTCCCAAGATTTCATCTCATGCTTTCCAATTCCCCTCTAGCAACTCTCTAGGCCACTTTAACTTAATTTGTGAAGATTTAATATCTTTCTTTTACCTAATCTACTTAACACATCTATCATTACCCCATTTAAGACTTAAATGTAGATCCTTAACCCTCTAGCCACCATAAACCAGTGAGTTCATAGATCAATGATAGCTAATGTATTCTGGTCACAAGGTGAATAGGGTCAATGCTTAATGTTCATACAAGATCAAATCACTTATCCATTGTTAGCCAATTACAATCATAATGTTCAATCCTGTGATAATTAAATTACATATACAGTCCCTATACTTGGCAACTCATGATGTAATGCAGCAATGATACAAAACTAGCAATCTAGTTACAATACAATTTAACAAGGCTCCCAAACTTATGTGCTACCAAACTATTTAATAAGCTTCCATAATTTTCTCTTTGCCACTAAGAGGTCCAGTCCCTGAAAGTGTTAGCCCACAATGAGGTGAGATATACAATATCAGTAACAAAAGGCAAATTCCATATATATGTACAGATTAATTAATACAATGCAATTTCATGTCATTAATACCAGAATCATCAATTCAATTCACAAATGAACTAGTTGAACTACCAATAACTACTGTCCCATACCAACAATCATACACAACATGTTAATGGCCAATAACACTGGGAGAGGTCCTTCTACAGCACCTACTCCATAATGAGCACAACCAGGGCTCAGTGCATCTGGAGTTTGATCACAACCTGGTGCTCGATTGAAGCATATGCAACTATAGCAGCCATACCACAGCTCCACCATGGACTTACAAGGTCCAATTACAATAACAATTAAGTAGTCAACCAGTCATTTAACATTTCAAAATCAAGCATGTGTAACAAATAGCAGATTAACATGAGCATATACATGGAATTAGAAAAATAACCCTAGTTACCTTAATGAAGCCAATTACTCTTCCTCTAGCTACCATCACGATTCAAAGCACACCAGGCCTAACATAAGTAAAATATCATCATTTATCTATCATTAATTAGGAATTTTTCTATCCACAATTAATCTTAACAAGAGTTCATTGAAAGCTTCTTACCTAAGCTTCCTAATGATCTATTACATTAATTAGCGTCCATACATCAAAGCTCATCATGATTCACTCCCCACAACTCCATTTTCACACATGCATAAACCATGCACCAAAAGTCAGTCCAAATAATGGGAATTTAGTACATACGTCTCATAAAAGGAGAGAAATCACTTACCCATACATCTAAGAGTTTAAATGGACTAGGTTGAGCCTCAACTACCAAGAACACACCATGGAACATTCCCAAATTCAGATTTTAGTCATCAAGCCCATGATTTTCATTGTTTTACCTTCATCTCCTTGTAATTTTACACAATAGTAGAACCCATTATGAAAATCAATCCTTAAGGACACTTTCCAGCATAATAATACATAAAATGAAAGGGAAATGCTTACCCAATCAGCCTTCTAACTTCTAGCTCCAAAAATCTTACAAGAAAACACTTAAACACTAAATTTCAAATTTGAGAAGGAGATGAAAATACTCAAAACCAAAAACTAATTAAACCAAAATAAAGAAGAGAATGAGAGGTTTATATAGATTACCTTGGCCAAATCTTCCTCTAGAAGTGAGAAATGGTGGAGGAATACAAAAAAACCCTAGCTTCCCTTTCAACCTCTGAATTTTGCTTTGCCTCTTGTATTTTTTCTACAGAATGAGGAGGAAGGCTACTGACCTTTTAGGGTTATTAGGGGTAAATGGGCCAACCCATTAGCCCAAGGTCCATTTAGACTCATTTCTAGTCATTGGGCCTTTGTTTGGTGAGGTGGGCTGCAGAATACTTTAAATTTAGGTGAAGTGTGTTGACCTTAAGGCCCAAATTCTAGTGGGTTCAAAGGTTAGTGTTAGTTGGGCTAAGTCTCATGAGTTAGGCTTCAGAGTTGTAGTTAGGTCAGGCTAAATTTCAAGAGTCAATCCAATTTGGGTTTACATAATGTGTGTCAGGCCAACTATAAGGGCTTATATGAATTGGGTCGTGGGCCTCTATTTCACTAAATCAAATTGGGTCATTGCTAGGTGATCTCTGTGACACCTTAATCTCCTACCACTACCTAGCCTCTCCATAGGCTCGGTTCCATATGATTTCCAAAGAGTCACTACTCTCCGTGGCATTTACATGCTATGAACCGGGGTTTCATATACTCATCTTTCACCCCGTGGGTCCTGTGAACCCATCTCAAGCATCCTCAACTCAAAATCCATATAGATGACTCATACATAGCATAAAAAAAACCATAGGCCACGGGTATAGAGCCGAAAACTATAAAAATTATATTTTCTCACTTGGCCCAAAGTCATATTTTGGCTCTAAGTTTGGAAAATCATAAGAAATTGTAGAAAAATGGGAATGCAGCAAACCTTAGCTTTCTAGAAAGCTCTAAGTGTCAAATTTACACTAAAAATCATTCCCAATTAAAATCTCAGCATTTGGACTAAGTTTGACATCGAAAATGGGAGGAAGGTCCAGCTGTCACTGTTTCTGGTGCAGCTTGCTGTCATGATTTTCGAAAATTCATAACTAAATCCACAAAAATCCAATCTGGGCACATTATACCAATTTGGAAAGATACGGATGTCTACTAGAGGAGCAAAATAAGTCCAGATCAGTTCAGTAGCTCTTGCACCCCGAAAACCGATGGAACAGTGATGGGGGTCAGATAAGCTCACTGATGCTGATACAGAACTTCAGTTGGTTCAATCTCTCTCTACAGACCTCCGATTTGGGTGATTCCAATTCCTACAAGTCAATTTGGTTTTCTAGTTTATGTGTATAAAATTTCACCACATTTGGAATCCATTTGGTCTAAAAGTGCCACAGATTTCATTTTCTGGTTTAGATGAACAGTACATGACCAATCCATTAAATTCTCCAAAATTCAACAATTCCCCAAATATTCTATAATCCTCCGAATATTACCCACTTTAGCTTCTCAAGAAGCTTTCTACAAACTCTAGAGGCATGCCAAATTTCATGGCAAACGGAGCTCATCCGGTCATATTTTGACGGAGCTCACAAAAATACCGGTTTTGGCACCCCAAAGGTCCAAAACGGGTCCAAAACGGGTCCAAATAGCCTCTCTCACATTCTCACTCCACATGGACAAGTTCAAAAGCATAAAACTAGTATATCTAACATGTCCATATGCTCCAAATCATCATACATTCAAATCTCACTATGCTATGGCCAAATTTACACAATATCATTCATGCATCAAAAGGGGTGAAAACCCACATTTCCATTACTTTGGCTAATAACAGAGTTCATACATCATCCTTTCATATTTCTACATGTGTTACAAACTTTACATCTCAAAAATAGTGGGCACATCTTCATTTGGCACCACTTTACATCATATATACATCAAAATATCAAAAGAAAGTAATATCTCTAACTATGCATGCTCCTAGGCTCCTTGGTGGGTGCTCGGTTCTCCTTGAGCTCCACCTAGCATATTAGTTGGGAGGAAAAAAGGGTGAGATTCAGAGAATCTCAGTAGCTCAAGCACTCAATCCAGCAAGCAATCAAGGCATATAACAAGTCAAAGCATGTGAATAAGCATTTAGCTATTCTCAAACATCCAACACATCATGTACATGCTATGGAATTCACAACAATGCCAAAAATGAGCTCCAGGGACTTTTGGTCTAGCCTCACCCGAGTTTAGAGACTTTTGGATGGCCTCACCTGAGTTTAAGGACTTTTGACTTGGCCTCACTCGTTGGAGACTTTTGGCCTTGTCTCACCTATCTCAAGGGACTTTCGGCTTCACCTCACCCATCTCATGGGACTTTCGGCACTACCTCACCCGAGCAATCTCACATTTCAACATACAAGCATATTGACATTCAATGCATCAAAACAATAGCATATGGCATATTCCACACATTCAGCATATACATATCATACAATGACTATTACAACCAAGAATGCTACAAGAAAGAGTGAAAGAGAGAGCTACCTTTGGAGCCAAAGCTAACACTAGCTTTTCCTTTCAATGTCTCCTCTCCCTCCTTAGGTCCACAATCACACCTTGATGGAGGTGTTTCTCTTGAGCCTAGACACACAAAAGCATGCAATTACTTTCTTACCCTATAATCCTTTAGATCAAATTCTCCTATATACCATAACCTAGAGTTCTCTCTCTCTAGAATGCCATTACCCCTTTCTCTCTCTCAAGCTCCCATGGTAGTGGAAAACCTCATTTTCAAAGAGAACTCAAGGATTCAAAAGAGTTTTCCACTTTCCCTCTTCTGACCCATACCCAAAATCCGTCCATTTACACAAATAAAACCGCAGGAAAAGAGGGCAAAGGGAGGGGATCAGAAATCTGAAGAGAAATGGGAGAAGTTACCTTACCTTTCCCTTAATCTTCCTCCTTCTCTTGATCTCTCACACTCTCCTCGCCTCTTTTCTCTCTTTGGGTCGAAGCTTAGGGCAGATATGAGAGAAGAAATGAGTTTGGGCGTTTAATGAAGTCTGATTCTCGCTATTTACTCTCTTCCGGACCGACTCTCGCTACGGCGAAAACTAACCTTCGCTATAGCGAGCTCGTGTAATCTGGCTTCGCTATGGCGAGGTGTAACCTTCGCTACGGCGAGCTCGTGTCAGTTCCCTTCGCTATGACGAGATTTACCACTCGCTATGGCGAAATCGCGTCAGTTCCAGACTTCACTCTCGCTATGGCACCGCTACAGCGGGCAACTCCCTGGTTTTTGTATGGGCTGCTGCCAGCACTCGCTATAGCTAGAATCGCCTTCGTTGTGGCGAACTAGCTCTCTCGCTGTAGCGAGACCATTTCTCGCTATTGCGAGAGGACTTTGGCAGAAATTCTGGATTCCGAAAATTTCTAAATTTCATTTCCTTTCTTTTCCCTTTTCTTTTCTTTTTCCCGGTGATTACATTTCTACCCCTCTTAAAAGAAATTTTGTCCTCGAAATTTTAAAAAAAACTTAACTCAAGGAAATAATTCTGGATATTTCTGCCTCATCTCATCCGCCAATTCCCAAGTGGCTTCCTCAGATGTCAGACCTCTCCAGATCACTTTCACCAGAGGAATGCTCTTGCTTCTCAGCTGTTTCAGCTTAGCATCCACAATTCTCTCTGGTTTCACTACATAGGAAAGATCTTCCTGCAATTGCACATGCTCATATTCTATGACATGTGAGGAATCTGGTAAATACTTTTTCAACTGGAAGACATGAAAAACACTGTGTATTTGGGCTAGGTTAGGAGGCAAGGCTATTCGGTAAGCCACGGGTCCAATTTTCTCAAGGATTTCAAACGGACCAATATACCTAGGACTGAGCTTCCTTACCCTCATTGACCGACCTACTCCCGTCATTGGAGATATTCGTATGAACACATGGTCTCCAACCTCAAACTTTAACGGCCTCCTACGCTTATCAGCATAGCTTTTTTGTCTACTTTGGGCCGTGAGAAGCCTCTTTCTAATCAATTCTATCTGTCGGGTGGTCTGGTCCACAATCTCAGGTCCTATCATACTCCTCTCACCTAACTCGACCCAACACAGAGGGGATCTGCACTTTCTCCCATACAAAGCCTCATAAGGGGCCATCTGGATACTGGAATGGTAACTATTATTATAAGCAAACTCTGCTAACGGTAAATACACATCCCAGTTCCCTTTCATTTCTAGCACACATGCCCTCAACATATCTTCTAATATCTGGATGGTCCTTTCAGTCTGACCATCTGTCTGGGGGTGATATGCAGTACTAAATCGCAATCTCGTCCCTAAGGCATGCTGTAATGACTTCCAAAAGTTCGATGTGAACCTAGGGTCTCTATCCGAAACTATGCTATTGGGCACTCCATGAAGTCGCACTATCTCTCTGATATACAACTGGGCCAATTTATCCAGTGTATAAGTAGCCTTAATAGCTAAAAAGTGTGCAGACTTCGTCAGTCTATCCACAACTACCCAAATAGCATCGTGTCCAGAGGATGTCCTGGGTAACCCCATGACAAAATCCATGGCTAAACTATCCCACTTCCACTCAGGGATATCTAGTAGTTGTAACAACCCAGCCGGTTTTTGATGTTCAATCTTTATCCTCTGACATACTAGGCATCTAGCCACATAATCCGTCACATCACTTTTCATCCCTGGCCACCAGAAAATTTTTTTCACATCCTGATACATCTTGGTGGCACCTGGGTGGATAGTATACTTACTCTTATGCGCCTCTTCCAGAATACTTTCTCTCAACTCATTCTGACTAGGCACACAGATTCTATCCCGATATACTATCATGCCATCCTCAGACAACTTGTAATCTGAGGTCTTACCTTGGGTGATCTCATTCCTGATCCGTTTCAGGAACTCATCCTCTCTTTCGGCATCTAAGATCTGGGTTCTCAAGATATTCTCAATTCGGGTTTCACTCAGATATAATCTACCCGATACCACCTGACACGAGAGGTTCAACTCTCTGAACTTCTCTAGGAGCTCCTGCTCTCTAATCATCATATGGGCTACATGGATGGATTTCCTACTCAGGGCGTCTGCCACCACATTGGCCTTGCCCGGATGGTATTTCAACACATAATCATAATCTTTCAAAAATTCCATCCATCTCCTCTGTCTCATATTGAGTTCTCTCTGATCAAACAGGTATTTCAGACTCTTGTGGTCACTATAGATCTCTGTGGTCGCACCATACAGATAGTGTCTCCAAATTTTAAGAGCAAACACTACGGCAGCTAACTCCAGGTTATGTGTGGGGTAATTCTCCTCATGAGGTCTCAACTGCCTCGAGGCATATGCCACTACTCTACCCTGCTGCATCAACACACATCCTAACCCTTTGCTCGAAGCATCACAATAAACCACAAATAGTTCACTAGGGTCAGGGATAATCAGCACAGGGGAAGTGGTCAAACAGAGTTTCAACTCCTGGAAACTCTTCTCACATCTCTCATCCCACACAAACGGTGTATCTTTCCTGGTTAGCCTCGTCAGTGGTAAGGCCATTCGAGAAAAGTCCTGAATAAATCGTCTGTAATACCCTGCCAAACCTAGGAAACTCCTGACTTCGGTGATCGTTCTAGGTCTATCCCACTGTAACACAGCCTCAACTTTATGGGGATCCACCGCAACCCCATCTCGTGAGATCACATGACCTAAGAATCGCACCTCGGTCAGCCAAAACTCACATTTACTCAGTTTGGCATACAACCTTTTCTCTCTCAAGGTGTCTAGGACTAGTCTCAAATGCCTCTCGTGCTCCTCAAAAGATCGGGAGTACACTAAAATATCATCAATAAAGACCACCACAAACTGATCTAGATACGGTCTGAATACCCTGTTCATATAATCCATGAACACAGCAGGCGCATTCGTCAACCCGAATGGCATCACAAGGAACTCATAGTGCCCATATCTCGTTCTGAAAGCCGTCTTAGAGACGTCTTCAGTTCTCACTCTCAACTGGTGGTAACCAGATCTAAGATCTATCTTAGAAAACACAGATGCCCCAGCCAACTGATCTAACAGATCATCAATTCTAGGGAGAGGATATTTATTCTTGATGGTAACTTTATTCAACTCTCTGTAATCTATGCACAACCGCAAGCTACCATCTTTCTTTTTCACAAACAACACCGGAGCACCCCAAGGTGAAACACTAGGGCGGATAAACCCTTTCTCTAACAATTCCTCTACCTGCGCTTTCAGCTCAGCAAGCTCGGCGGGAGCCATCCTGTAAGGAGCTTTGGACACCAGTCCAGCGCCAGGCACTATGTCTATAGGGAACTCTAATTCTCTCTCAGGAGGTAGGCCACTAAAGTCAAACTCTCTAGGGAAAACCTTCGGGAATTCCCTAACAACTGGGATCTCCTCTATCCCTTCTTCTACCTCAGCCCTAATAGAGAAAAAGACTAGAAACCCTTGACATCCACACTCCAAATATCTCTCAGCTTGGGCAGTAGTCATAAAGGATAACTCTGCTCCTACCCTAGGTATGGTCCCACAAGCAGGTAAGGAGATGGTTCGGTGTTCACAATCAAGTATGGCATTATTTGCAGCTAACCAGTTCATACCAATAATCAAATCAATTTCATGAAAAGGCATACAAACCAAATCAAGAGTGGTATGACAGTGGTTAAATTGGACAGTGACATTTAAGCAAGTATGGGAAGTGACCACATGGCCTCCAGTGGGTGTAATGACAGATAAGTCAAAGGGTAAGACACTCACAACCAGACCCAATTTCCTCACACAATCATAAGATATAAACGAGTGACTAGCACCCGAGTCAAACATAGCAACTACAGGAAAGCCATTCACTAAAAGCGTACCTCGGATCAAACTGGGAGATGCGTTGGCTTCCTGCTGAGTAAGGGCGAACACTTGGCCCTGGGTCTGTGGTCTAGGAGGAGGCGCTGTCTCCATTTGAGGACAGTGTCTAGCAATGTGCCCCGGCTTCCCACTCTTATAACATGTCACCGGAGACTACTGGAAGGATGACTGACCCCGAGGAGGTGGCACACCTCGCTGCGGCCTTCTACTCCATGGCCCCTTGCCTCTTTTCTTGGTACTAGGGGTCAAACTAGAGCCCTCTTCTGGTTTCGACCTCTTCAAATCCGAAACCCTCTTCTGACTAGCCGTCGTCACAGTAGGCATGATAATTTGCAAGTTCGTCTCAATCACCCTACTGACCTCCACCAGAGTATTAAACTTTCTGATCCACTGTGGAGTGACTCTGTCGCTAATCAGGGGCCTCAAACCAGTCTCAAACTGCTCATATCTCCAGGGTTCATCATCATACCTCTGGAGGTAAGAGGAATACCGAGACAGCTCTATAAACTTGGCCACATACTGGTCCACAGTCATCTCATCAGTCTGTCTCAAACTTATGAACTCCATCTCTTTCTTCTTCCTCACTGAACTTAGGACATACTTCTCATAAAATTCAACCAAGAATGTCTCCCAAGTGATCTGTATATTCTTGGTCTCCATCAGTGGTTTCGCACTCTCCCACCATCTATCAGCCTCCTTTTCTAGCATGAAGGTGGCTAACTGGGCTTTCTGCTCAGTGGTACAATCCATCACTGAGAAGATTTTCTTAAGCTGTATGACCCAAGCCTCCGCCTTATCTGCATCCAATTCCCCGTCAAATGAGGGTGGATTGTTCTGCCTGAACTGCTTCAATACTTTTTGGATAGGCGTCTGGGTCTGTGGAGCAGCAGGCTCCTGGGGAGTTACAGGCGGAATGCTGGATGTAGATGGTTGCGGTCCAGGGGCATCCCTTCTGGCTTCTTCTTGCCTAGCCAGGGTATTTTGCAGATGCATGATCATATCATGCTGCTGCTGGGCAATGTACCTCTGTTGCTCCAGCATCTCTTGGTGCTGGCCCATCATGGCCTCATACCGGTCTAATCTATCCATGATGGCCTGCAGAGGAACCCTAGTCTCAGTAGGAACCTCTGGCTCATCTCTCTGAGCTCTGGGCAGTCTGCCTCTGCCTCTGCCTCTGCCTCTACCCCTGCCCCGTCTAGTCTCAACCATGTCTGAAAGAAATAGCAATCCTCAGTTCACAATAATATCACAACACTTATGCAAGGATGCTACAACTTTCATGACCATTCACACCAAATACAAGCAATTCACATACTTCAAGAGCCTAAACTTGAGCAAAAGTGCCTGAACCATTGCTCTGATACCAAAAATGTGACACCTTAATCTCCTACCACTACCTAGCCTCTCCATAGGCTCGGTTCCATATGATTTCCAAAGAGTCACTACTCTCCGTGGCATTTACATACTATGAACCGGGGTTTCATATACTCATCTTTCACCCCGTGGGTCCTGTGAACCCATCTCAAGCATCCTCAACTCAAACTCCATATAGATGACTCATACATAGCATAAAACAAACCATAGGCCACGGGTATAGAGCCGAAAACTATAAAAATTATATTTTCTCACTTGGGCCCAAAAGTCATATTTTGGCTCTAAGTTTGGAAAATCATAAGAAATTGTAGAAAAATGAGAATGCAGCAAACCTTAGCTTTCTAGAAAGCTCTAAGTGTCAAATTTACACTAAAAATCATTCCCAATTAAAATCTCAGCATTTGGACCAAGTTTGACATCGAAAATGGGAGGAAGGTCCAGCTGTCACTGTTTCTGGTGCAGCTTGCTGTCATGATTTTCGAAAATTCATAACTAAATCCATAAAAATCCAATCTGGGCACAATATACCAATTCGAAAAGATACGGATGTCTACTAGAGCAAAAAAATAAGTCCAGATCAGTTCAGTAGCTCCTGCACCCCGAAAACCGATGGAACAGTGATGGGGGTCAGATAAGCTCACTGATGCTGATACAGAACTTCAGTCGGTTCAATCTCTCTCTACAGACCTCTGATTTGGGTGATTCCAATTCCTACAAGTCACTTTGGTTTTCTAGTTTATGTGTATAAAATTTCACCACATTTGGAATCCATTTGGTCTAAAAGTGCCACAGATTTCATTTTCTGGTTTAGATGAACAGTACATGACCAATCTATTAAATTCTCCCAAATTCAACAATTCCCCAAATATTCTATAATCCTCCGAATATTACCCACTTTAGCTTCTCAAGAAGCTTTCTACAAACTCTAGAGGTATGCCAAATTTCATGGCAAACGGAGCTCATCCGGTCATATTTTGACGGAGCTCACAAAAATACCGGTTTTGGCACCCCAAAGGTCCAAAACGGGTCCAAATAGCCTCTCTCACATTCTCACTCCACATAGATAAGTTCAAAAGTATAAAACTAGTATATATAACATGTCCATATGCTCCAAATCATCATACATTCAAATCTCACTATGCTATGGCCAAATTTACACAATATCATTCATGCATCAAAAGGGGTGAAAACCCACATTTCCATTACTTTGGCTAATAACAGAGTTCATACATCATCCTTTCATATTTCTACATGTGTTACAAACTTTACATCTCAAAAATAGTGGGCACATCTTCATTTGGCACCACTTTACATCATATATACATCAAAATATCAAAAGAAAGTAATATCTCTAACTATGCATGCTCCTAGGCTCCTTGGTGGGTGCTCGGTTCTCCTTGAGCTCCACCTAGCATATTAGTTGGGAGGGAAAAAGGGTGAGATTCAGAGAATCTCAGTAGCTCAAGCACTCAATCCAGCAAGCAATCAAGGCATATAACAAGTTAAAGCATGTGAATAAGCATTTAGCTATTCTCAAACATCCAACACATCATGTACATGCTATGAAATTCACAACAATGCCAAAAATGAGCTCCAGGGACTTTTGGTCTAGCCTCACCCGAGTTTAGAGACTTTTGGATGGCCTCACCCGAGTTTAAGGACTTTTGACTTGGCCTCACTCGTTGGAGACTTTTGGCCTTGTCTCACCTATCTCAAGGGACTTTCGGCTTCACCTCACCCATCTCATGGGACTTTCAGCACTACCTCACCCGAGCAATCTCACATTTCAACATACAAGCATATTGACATTCAATGCATCAAAACAATAGCATATGGCATATTCCACACATTCAGCATATACATATCATACAATGACTATTACAACCAAGAATGCTACAAGAAAGAGTGAAAGAGAGAGCTACCTTTGGAGCCAAAGCTAACACTAGCTTTTCCTTTCAATCTCTCCTCTCCCTCCTTAGGTCCACAATCACACCTTGATGGAGGTGTTTCTCTTGAGCCTAGACACACAAAAGCATGCAATTACTTTCTTACCCTATAATCCTTTAGATCAAATTCTCCTATATACCATAACCTAGAGTTCTCTCTCTCTAGAATGCCATTACCCTTTTCTCTCTCTCAAGCTCCCATGGTAGTGGAAAACCTCATTTTCAAAGAGAACTCAAGGATTCAAAAGAGTTTTCCACTTTCCCTCTTCTGACCCATACCCAAAATCCGTCCATTTACACAAATAAAACCGCAGGAAAAGAGGGCAAAGGGAGGGGATCAGAAATCTGAAGAGAAATGGGAGAAGTTACCTTACCTTTCCCTTAATCTTCCTCCTTCTCTTGATCTCTCACACTCTCCTCGCCTCTTTTCTCTCTTTGGGTCGAAGCTTAGGGCAGATATGAGAGAAGAAATGAGTTTGGGCGTTTAATGAAGTCTGATTCTTGCTATTTACTCTCTTCCGGACCGACTCTCGCTACGGCGAAAACTAACCTTCGCTATAGCAAGCTCGTGTAATCTGGCTTCGCTATGGCGAGGTGTAACCTTTGCTACGGTGAGCTCGTGCCAGTTCCCTTCGCTATGGCGAGATTTACCACTCGCTATGGCGAAATCACGTCAATTCCAGACTTCACTCTCGCTATGGCGCCGCTACAGCGGGCAACTCCCTGGTTTTTGTATGGGCTGCTGCCAGCACTCGCTATAGCTAGAATCGCCTTCGCTGTGGCGAACTAGCTCTCTCGCTGTAGCGAGACCATTTCTCGCTATTGCGAGAGGACTTTGGCAGAAATTCTGGATTCTGAAAATTTCCAAATTTCATTTCCTTTCTTTTCCCTTTTCTTTTCTTTTTCCCGATCATTACAATCTCTCTTGGCCCAAGTCTCATGGTAAGGAGTTAGGCTTACACCTAAGATCATTGGGCCTTCATAAATCCTTATCCATGGTTTACTCAAATTAATTTTTAGGCCCAAATTAAGCTTTAATCTAATAGAAATCTTAAACCCATATTAATAACTTATTTCTCTAAAAATTTTCATTCATATAGCTTACCCAATTATTTCATAATAATTATTCTTAATTAGTTTAAATACATTATTAACACCTTAGCTAATTTTGGAGTGTTACATTCTTCCCTCCTTTTAGAAATTTTGTCCTCAAAATTAGTCATATCTTACTCAATTGATGTTGGACAATCATAACCTCCTCCTTGATAACTCAGATAGTCTTACCAGAGACTAGTCCCTTCTTACTACTTTGCTGGGGAGGGTGTTCTTATCATGTTACTACTTTACTTAATAACCACAATTCTATTCCCTCTAGTCTACCTACGTCAAATAACATTCCAATCTAAGTATGTCGTATTCTTTCTGTGTTTGTAGCTAAGTAGATCCAGACCAAGCTACACTTTATCATCTTATAGTAAGCTCTAGACATCTGGCTCAAATAAATCCCAATTTTCTCTCCCTTCATAGCTTTTTGTTTAGTTCTGTTTTATATTTATCTCTTTTTTTTTTCTTTTTCTTTCTCCCTTCCCTCATTTTTGTTGTCATTCCAATAGCTGAGCATTGAATGTTCATGCTAACTTCCTTTCCTTCTTAACTCTCAATCCATTTAAGAGATAACTCCTAGATACTTTAGCTTAACTCTTCTTAATAGTTGATACCAAGAATTACAAAGAATTTCACTTAGTCAGTCATTTTAGTATTTATTCCACTAATAGCAACATAGGTAAGTGATTTTATTTCATAATGAAGTTCCATTTGTCCTTCACTTAAATTACCCCCACCTTTCTTTAGTCCAGCCTTCTTAACCAAAATGGGTTTCACCTCTTACAGGTTCATCTAGTTTTAAGTTTTCAAGTCTTACATTCAACTATCTCATAAATTATTGCACACATTATCCTCATTTATTGTCCATTAATAGATAGTTCATTATTTCCATTAGATGTATAGAATACCCCTTTCATTTTCAATTAGTGCCTAAGATTCCTCCTCCTTATTTGTTGAGATTCTTAAGGTTTAAAACTAATATAAAATCTGATCTCACAACTAATCTCTTGATGGCACCCAAACACTTTAGGTTCACCTTCCCTATAATAGAAATGCAAACATAATCTTTCAAGTGAAAATAAACACGATATTTCAGGTCTAGATTATATTTTCTAATAAGACCTGATCTCAAAGGTGAGAGTATCTTGTCTAGAGCATCAAGGTAATCTTTTAGGACTTAGGAAGGAGTTCTTTAAATCTTACAAGTCATAGTTTCAATGGATGGTTTATTAGATAACATAATTTCCATTGCTTGCCCATAACATTAAGAATTTTTTTTTGCTCTTGATGATCGTTCATTATAGACAACCTGATCACCCCCTTAAGGGTAACCAACATAGGAAAATTCTTAATAGATCTCTTCCCTCTCTATCTTTTTCTTGTTTTTTTTTTCTCTTTTTTTTTTGCACTTGCAAAGGTATTACCACAATTACATACAAGTGACTCTAAATATTACCATGATCAATAGATCCCAATGTCTCATTTTAATTCACAGTTACTACAAGTTTTAGTAGTCAACTTAATGGCATCTATACTCATTTGATGTCAACTGAACATCTCTTTAGGTTTTATGTCATTATATAGTCCCAAAGGGCTACGCTTTCATATCTTCTAGCCCCAACTAAGATATTTTCATACAAGTATAGTCATTCTTTAACTAGCATACTTTTTACCCTTTTTTTTTTAATATTCTCTAGTTTGGAAATCCATAATAATTCCCTAAAGAGTAATGAAATAATATCTTATCAACAAGGTTTGAGATCCTATCAACAAGATCTCGTATTCATTAATGTAAAATCTGAGACCTTGTCAATAAGGTTCTCTGACAGCAAGTACAAGGTCTTTTGACCATACGTTATAGCATATAATGTGAGATGGTATAATAGTTTTCATCCTTACACAATGGCCAACCACAACTAACTCTTTCACTCTCTTAAAATTTTTTAGGTCTCAATTTCACGCCTAACTATTGGGGGTTAAATTAACATAATGAGGAGTCTTAGTGAGTCTTTTCAATTAAACATTCCCTAATTATTAACCAATCAAGTAAGGATTCCCAATGAGAGACTCAAGTATCCTTTACTACTAGTGTTTCACCTTTTCTCATCAATCATTATACTAAGGTTTTGTTGTAATAACATAAGTTAATTGCATTAATGCCATCTCTCATTCATTTCCCCCAGGCTATTATTCTAGATCAAGGAGTCCTCTTTCAAAGTTAGGGAGTTTTACTACTATCATAAGTATTAGTCCATCTCAAATTCTCAATGTTGTCCTTATTCCCTTAATCACACCACATATGACGCATGACAATAAGATTACTAGTGGCAAAATCAGGCTTTGCCTTTAATATTAACAAGCAATTCTTTTCTGTGGCCATACACATGCTCATCACCTTGTGATGACTATATCTCAACCACTTGTACTCACACAGGTACAATTTTATTCTCTTTTTAGGTAGGTCCTTACCATAAAGATCTCCTATTGACCTTATAGGAAGAAAGTCTACTTAGTCTAGTTTGACGCCAATTTGGTGGTCAAAATTCATCAAATCATATGATAAGTGACATGCCCCGCATGCCCTTAGCACTGAAGTGCCGATGAATGAGCACGTCCCACGTGCCTCTAGCACCAGAGTGTTGTAGAATCTTACCTTACACTCCCTAAATGTATCATGCACGTAAAATGCCTCTGGCCACCACCCAAATACATGTCAACACATAGTATAAGTAAACTAAATTACACAAGAGACAACAAGCACAAGCACCCTATGCAGGTGCACCTTACCCTTTTCACACTAAGGGGTCATCTTTACACTTATCATAATCTCCCTCTTTTACCATAGTACACTAAGGGAGGAGCCTTAAAGCTCTCAAGATTCCTTCCAGAACATCATCTCCCTTAATCTCTTGCTTTAAAGTCACTATACACATTTAGAAATGGATTCGACAATCTTAAGGGTTTCTTGCCCTCTTTTCTTGTCATCGTTAACTAAAGATGGCTTACTCATTCTAATAGTTTGAATAAAACAATTTGAAATGTTCTTTAGCTCTTATCGCCCATATTCATTAGGCCCAAATTGAGGTAGCTAGGATCGAGTAATTGCATTCTTTATTAACCGGGATCAAGCAAGTGGGTTAGGACCTCTGTACCTATAAAGCCTCAACCTTGGGGACCTTTCAAAGTCTACATAATCCTAACTCATTATGGATTGTGCATCACTTCATATATTTAATCAATCACACTTATTTATTATATACTAGTTTCATTATCAATTTCCTGATTGCAAGTAAGGTTTACATCTTACCCTTCTGTAAGGTTCTTATAGCTAGTTAAGTGTTTTACTCTATACCATTACCTTTTAAGTTCTCAACATCACTCTAGATGGCTCTTGAAAAGCTTAGAATTTCATTTAGGTAAAGAATTGCTACTCTTGCTGTGATTAGTTGACTACTTCGATAGGCCAGTCAACTGGTCGGCTGTACCCAATTGGCTTGCTTAGTAAATGGCGGTCAATTAGTTACAGATACTATTAGTAGCTTTGTTCATCATCCTCATCAGTTACCTGGTCTCATTCATTCAGTCAACTGGTGCATCTATCGCATAGCTAGTTGGCAACAAGCCTCAACCAGTTGTTTATTTAGATTGAAATGAGTAACCCAATCCCCAAAGAGAAGAAGGGCAAAATTCTAGTCTTTTTATTAGCGTTAACAACCTCAAGTCTCAAAATTAGATTTTCTAAAGGGTTATGAGGTAGGATCTCACTACACTTTATTATTTTCCAGGGCATACTTATTGTACTAGGTGATATTCTAAATAAAATTCAAGAAACAATCATTTTAATCAAGCATTACAAGCTTCATATCATTATTGCTCTATATTTCCTTCTAGAATATAAAGCACAATAACTATATATTCACATAGTTATCTATTCTTATAAGCTAATACCATGCCAAAAATGCATCATGATTGCCAAGCTTCTAATCATAAGATTAAAATTAGGACGGTTTTCTTGAACTATTGCTCTGATACCAACTGTAACGACCCTAACTTCAAATTATAGTAATTAAGGTTAAAGACATAATTAATAATCATAAATCAAGGTTTGAAGTCATTAAGATTAATTACATCAGGAAAAAGTGAGAAAATTTGAAACCTTAATGTTGTTAGGGTCATTAGCTAAACAACCATAATTATTCGAATGTGTAAGTTAATTTAATTATCAATGAGGAGCCTTTGATTCTCCCATCCATCAATTCCAACTCATAAAATCCTCCTACAAGTGTTTCTAGATCATTCCTTAGCATTACCTTAAGAGAAACAAAGGTTTCTAGGTGGTTATGAGAAATAGAGCACTTTCACCGCGGCTAAATTCCCTTGCGCCGCGGCCAATTACTCTCTGGTTCAACTCCTTACACCTTCATAATTTTCACGCATTTCGCCGTGACCAAATATCCCTTTTGCTGTGGCCAAATACTCTCTGGAACACCCTCAAATCTACTTTTCAGACTTAGCCACGGCTAACCTCACTATTCGCCGCAGCCAATTTCTCTCTGTTTTCTTCCCTAGCAGGTTCGCCACATTTAGCCGAAGCTAATAAAATGTTGGTCACAGACAATTCCTCTCTGTTACCATTTGGCCAAGGCCAATAAAATGTTAGCCGCGACCAATTCCTTAATGTTCCTATAACTCCCAAGATTTCATCTCATGCTTTCCAATTCCCCTCTAGCAACCTTCTAGGCCACTTTAACTTAGTTTGTGAAGATTTAATGTCTTTCTTTTACCTAATCTACTTAACACATCTATCATTACCCATTTAAAACTTAAATGTAGATCCTTAACCCTCTAGCTACCATAAACCAGTGTGTTTATAGATCAATGACAGCTAATGTATTCTGGTCACAAGGTGAATAGGGTCAATGCTTAATGTTCATACAAGATCAAATCACTTATCCATTGTTAGCCAATTACAATCATAATGTTCAATCCCATGATAATTAAATTACATATACAGTCCCTATACTTGGTAACTCATGATGTAATACAGCAATTATACAAAACTAGCAATCTAATTACAATACAATTTGACAAGGCTCCCAAACTTATGTGCTACCAAACCATTTAATAAGCTTCCATTAATTTTCTCCTTACCACTAAGAGGTCCAGTCCTTGAAAATGTTAGCCCACAATGAGGTGAGATATACAATATCAGTAACAAAAGGCAAATTCCATATATATGTATAAATTAATCAATACAATGCAATTTCATGTCATCAATACCAGAATCATTAATTCAATTCGCAAATGAACTAGTTGAGCTACCAATAACTACTATCCCATACCAGCAATCATACACAACATGTTAATGGCCAATAATATCAGGAGAGGTCTGTCCACAAAACCTACTTCGTAATGAATACAACCAACGTTCAGTGCATGTAGGGTCTTATCACAACCCGGTGCTCGATCGAAGCACATGCACAGGTGGTAGCCGTACTACAGCTCCACCATGGACTTATAAAGTCTAATTACAATAACAATTAAGTAGTCAACCAGTCATTTAGCATTTCAAAATCAAGCATGTGTAACAAATAGTAGATTAACATGAGCATATACATGGAATTAGGAAAATAACCCTAGTTACCTTAATGAAGCCAATTACTCTTCCTCTAGCTACCATCATAATTCAAAGTACACCAGGCCTAACATAAGCAAAATCATCATCATTTAACTATCATTAATTAGGAATTTCCCTATCCACAATTAATCTTAACAAGAGTTTATTGAGAGCTTCTTCCCAAGTTTCCTAATGATCTATTACACTAATTTAAGGTCCATACATCAAAGCTCATCATGATTCGTTCCCCATAACTCCATTTTTGCACATGCATAAACCATTGACCACGGAAAATTTTATGTGTGTGTCCATAAGTGCACGGGTCAGATCAAGTAGTTCAGTGATAAGTAAAGTATCGTTCCCATGAGGAATGACTTAAATGCAATTAGGCAATGCACAATCTACTTTCATCCACATTAAGCAACCAATTAAGCAATTCTTGAATTTAGAACTAATTTTAAAGTGAAACAATTTTAAGAAAACTTGATTGGCAGAGAAATTTTAGGTAAAGTCCAAGGTTTTGAAATTACCTAGAGTCACTATTCCCTTGATGCTTACTAGAACTTAATTTCTTGTTTAATTGCAATTAATTTTCACCTTGTGGGTTAAGAGATTCAGAAGCTATAACCGTCCGTCGATATAATCATAGCCCTACTCTCCCCTAAAATCTAAGTGTCCTTAGATTTAGGTTAGAGTGCATTAGATACTATAATCCTCTACAAACCAATTAAGGCAATTAGATATATTTCTATCCCAATTACAAATTAGATAATTCTAACTTAATTTATCCAACTCTTAAGTCTAATGAGAACCCCTTTTTCAAGGTCAATTCCAATTACCCAAATCAATTCCAAGAGGTGGCCAATCTCTAAGAAAGCATTAAGCAAGAGAAGAATACACAAAGCTCCAATTATCACAATCAACAAGATAAATAACGATCTAGTTCACATCAAGTTCATAGTTCTCTAGGTAAAAAGGAGTTTAGCTACACATAGCTAAATCTACAGTAAATCCTAATCCAATACGTGGAGAAGATGAAAAGAAGCAAAGAAAGCAAACAAAGAAATGATAGAGATGCAGAAAGTGGAGCTCCCCCTTGATTCTTTCTCTTTCTTCACCCCTCCAAGCTTGAAAAGCCTTCCAAGACCACCCAAAATCGCCTCCTTGGACGTTCAGCAATCTTCTCTGCCACAGAATGTTAAAGCCCTACTCCCTGAACTCTTTCTTTTTTAGCTTGAAAACTAAAACTGTGCGTTTCAGGGCCGATCTCGCTATGGCGAGAAGTGACTCTCGCTATAGCAAGATCTCATATGTTCTCAGTTTTCTGCTGTGTTCGCTACTTCTACATTATAGCGAGTTGCTCCCTGGACTTCCTATGCAATGCGACTTCGCTATTGCGAAGTGTCTCCTTCGCTATGGCGAATGTGAAATCTCGCTACAGCGAACTCTGTTCTTGCTCTAGCGAGAAGACTTGTTCAATCTGCCTCTTCCCTTTTCAGCTTCCCTCTTTTATTTGCAACTCTTTCTATACTTTGTTACTTTTCCTTGAAATTGAAATCAATCATAAAATGAGGCTCAAACTAATAAAAATGATACAATTGAATTCTTTCTTTATTGTGTTTGATTGAATACACTTTTAACCATAAGAATCAAGAGAAAAGAACTTTACCTCCCTAATTTAGTGTCAAATTTAATCCCTTTGAATCCTAAATTAGGAGGTTATCAAATTCCCCCACACTTAAATCCTTGCTTGTCCTCAAGCAAGTCTTAAGAAGAATCAAGCAATTTGATTATTAAATTCTTCTTTTCCACAATGAATACCTAATCAATCAGAATTTCAGATCCCCCCCACACTTATAATGAACCCAATTTCAGAAGCAAGAGCTCAGCAAAACTCAAATTGAATTTGGAAACAATGTACTCATTGAAACACCTTGAGTTCTAAAGTGTGTGTGTGTTCCACAAGAGATGTTAAGAAGCAATCAAATAATCCTCAATAAATCCTCCCTGCAATTTCAAGGCCTAATCCAACCATCTGTGCTAACTTCAATCATCAAAGCTCATTGAGAGGGGTCTCTATTGGTCAATGCAGAATTATTTTCAGCACATTCATTTTTTTTTTCTCTCTTCGTCAAATCACTTAATCCTTTTGACGCGAATGACAACATTGGTTATGAAGCCATCCAGTTACTCAGATTAAGTAAATCCTCAGAGGGCTACTAGCATACTCTTAATTTTATCACTGTTTGACGTGAAAGTCTACAATTTTTGGTGCAAACTCCCGGTTATTAAGTGATTTCCACAATTGGAGTAGAGAATCATTTTATTTTATTTTATTTTTATTTTTTTTATTTTTTATTTTAATAAGATTTCCCTCTCAATGGACAATCAAGCATCATCAGGAACAGATAAATTGGAGAGATCTAAAATAACTGGAGGCTTATTAGAAGAAAAACTTGAATCACTTCAAAAATCATCTTGGTGAAAAATGCTCCTATTGTGGGTGCATACTACAACTACATTGCTTTCTTTATTCATTTCGAGTTCTCTTAACTCCCACATTCATTAACTAGTATTCATCTAAGGTGAGAGGAGATGAACCTGATTTACCTTATCTCTACCTACCTATCCTATGTTTATCTATGGTTACTGTCCCCCACACTTAAAGGTTACATTATCCGCAATGTGAAAAATGGGAAAACCAGAAGTAGAAAAATAGAAACAGATGGGGGCGGAGGGAAGGGATGTAAAGAGGTAGGGAGAGACGGGACTCCCCTGATAAGAAGAGATAAGAAAGTAAGGGGATGCGTGTGAACAACTCCTTCATTTGAGAGACAAAAAAATAGACAAAGCACACACAGCAAACAGTAAGTTGGCATTAGAATTAAGAAAACAGTTAAAAGCATAGCCAATTCAGGAGTTAAAAGCATAATCAGATATAGTCATCCATATGCAATTATCCAAAATAGAACAGGAGGGAACACAAAACAAAAACGGGCAGCGGGATATGTAGGTCCTAAGAGTCAGAAGGCCTAGGTCTATCCTGAGGTTCAAGATCCTGAGGGATAATGATGATCGATGATGGAGGAGCCTCAGGAGGTGGCGGTAGAGGTACAGGCATCAGGTAATCCATAAGAGTCTGCAGCTGATCCTTCATTGATAGGACATGCCCTTCTAGCTTATCAATGGACTCTCTCGCCCAATCCTCAAATTCTGAGTGATATGGTGCACCATGTCCCATTGGCTCTGGAGGACCCGGTCGCTGCTGTGAGGGAGGAGGTGGAGATGCCTCAGGCGGGGCCTGTGCAGGTGCTTTGTGCCTACGGGGCTGTCCAGGCACATCCTTCATACTATCATATTTAAAAGGCCCCTTTGGCTTGAATTGTGCGTCATTTTTAGAGACACAGCTACCCCCCATTGTAAGCAGCTCCGTAAGTATATGAGGGTAAGCCAGGCTAACCCTGTCAGACCTCGCCACTTGCTTGAAATTTAAGTACATAAGACGAGGAATGTTCACCCGCTGTCGAGTCATGAAGCACCAAGTCAAAGTGGCTCGTTCTTGGATCATGTCAGATCCATGAGAACTCATCAGGATGTTGCTGGTGATAAATTGTAACCAAAACTGAGCGGGTTTGTTGAGTTGATTCACTGGGTAGATCTTGTTGACCAGCCGTGCTCGTCCTTCTTCAGCGATAGTAGTTTCCACCTCTTCCCAAGGGATGGATTGAGGGTTCTCCATGTAGGACTGGAAGGCACAGTCTGGGACATCAGGCAGTTCATAAAAGTCTTAGAAGACTTTCTCGTTGATACGTACCTAGGCCGAACGACAGTAATATTCATCCTCCTCCTCCTCAGTGTCCTCAAAATTGGCGTAAAGCTCTTGAATTATTAATGGGATCCTATGCACCAGCTTTTTAGTGAATCCTTGCAACCCGTACCATTCAAAATCCAGGAAGGTTAGGTCCAAGACATGGGGTGCATACTAACGATCTTCAACAACCCCCCTGTCAGAGAAAAGTCGCTCAAAGCGAAATTCTGCTCTAGCTGATGCAAATCGATCCTTGTCATATGATTTCTTTTTCTGCTTTGAGGATGAGGCTTCAGCAGTCTTAGTTTGCTTTTTAGGAGCCATAGCTCTGAAATTCAAACAAGAAAGAAAGACAAAAATCAGTGGCAGCATTCAAAGGAAATCATGGAATCAGTAAATTAGATGAATGCAACATGTTTATACTAAGGGAAGACACGACTAAAAGCATCCAAGGGACTGGGGGTCAAGGAATATAGAAGCAAACTAAACAAACTGGTACAGAAAAATGCAATTTTCTGGAAAAACTCTCAAACTCACTGTAGCGAGTTCGAGCTCGCTATAGCGAGTTCGAACTGGTTTCTGCACAGCCAGAATTAAATGGAGTAAAAGCCAAATTTAAGCTATCTTTCTGCACAGAAACAGTCGACCAGCAAAACCCATCCAGAAAAACGAACCAAATGACCCCTAAATACATAGATCTAAGCAAAAAGACTCGAACCCTAATATGACTAGAAACAACGAAAATAACCAGCGATTCAGGGGGGAAAGGAGTCAATCGATTTACCTGATGCAAGGAATACAATGTACGAAGGGAATGCGAGTGTAGGAGGCGCGAGATATAGTAAAAGAAGGAATAGAGAAGACTTAGGAGTTCTGTCGCAGTAGCGAGAAAGAAACGACGGAGTAGAGAAGAAAATGTGGGTTATTTTATTACCTTTTTTTTTTTTTTAAGCTAGAGCCTCACCATTGCCAAATAATAGCGAGGGCTTCTCTGGGATTATTACTAAAAGCAGAGCTGCTGTCCTCGCAATAGCAAAATTTCTTTTCGCCATTGCGAGAAGACTTTGATAATTATTAGTGACTGAAGAATCTCGTTATAGCTAGGCTATAGCGAGGATCTCTCTAGATTTTGTAGTCAGCCATGGAAATGCTGCATTCGCTGTAGTGAAAGAGTTATCTCGCAATGGCGAGAAAACTTCGTAAGAATTTATGTAACAATGCACTCGCCATAGCCAGGCTACAACGAGGATCTCTCTGGACTTTGTACCAGAATGCAACACAGAGATCTCGCTATGGCGAGGTAATCTTCTCGCTATAGCGAGAACACTTACATTGTAGACTGTGGCTCGCCATAGCCTGGCCACAGCGAGATACTCTCTGATGTATGTACCAGAAGTGGGACAAGCAGCCTCGCCGTAGTGAGAGGGATTCCTCGCTATAGCGAATTTTTTTTTATCACACCTAATGCTCACTAAAATACTCCCTCAAATGTAACCAGATATAATAATACAGTGCAGTTTAAAACATGGTTAGAGACTCCCTGTAAATCATGTCTGGTGTTGCTCTTTCCTGCCAACCCCTTGCTCCTTAGTATCTAACATTTCAACCTACAAAACACATAAAGAGAGAAAAGTATCAAACCCAAAATGAAAAGAACTTTAGATTCAAACATAAAAAGAAGAAGAAAACTTGGGTTGCCTCCCAAGAAGCGCTAAGTTTAAAGTCTTCAGCCGGATTATCTTGACACTTCTATGAGCAGTCTTGGAGCTGCACATTTGCCTTCATCCTGTCCACCGGTCCACCAAGGTAATGCTTCAAGCATTGGCCATTTACCTTAAAAGTTTCTCCACTTTTCTCATCTTGAATTTCAATGGCACCAAAGGTAGTGGTAAACACAACCTTAAAAGGACCAGACCACCTTGATTTAAGCTTTCCTGGAAACAACCTCAAACGAGAGTTATATAATAACACTAAATCACCAGGTATCAAATCCCTTTTTAAAATCTTCCTATCATGCAAGATCTTTGCCTTTTCCTTATATAATCTAGAACTCTCATAAGCTTGCAACCTGAATTCATGAAGTTCATTAAGGTCCAACAACCTCTTCTCACTAGCATCTTTATAATCCAAATTCAACTTCTTTATGGCCCAAAAAGCTTTGTACTCAAGTTCCAAAGGTAAATGACAAGCTTTACCAAAAACTAATTGATATAGAGACATACCAATTGGTGTTTTGTAAGCTGTCCTATATGCCCATAAAGCTTCATCTAACTTATCAGACCAATCTTTCCTATTAACACCTACTATTTTTTCTAAAATTCTCTTGATCTCCCTATTAGATACTTCACAGAGGCCATTGGTCTGAAGATGGTAAGCTAAAGCCATTTTGTGATGAACTCTATATTTTTCCAACAAAGATTTAAACAAGCGATTATTAAAATGAGTTCCACCATCACTAATGATGGCTCTAGGGGTGCCAAAACGAGAAAAAATGTTCTTCTTTATAAATCGCACCACTGTTTAAGCATCATTATATTGGCAAGCTACCGCCTCAACCCACTTACTCACATATTCAACTGCTACTAAGATATATTGTTGGCTTCTAGAAGAAACAAAGGGACCCATAAAATCTATTCCCCACAAATCAAACAACTCAACTTCAAAGATACCGATTTGAGGAAGTTCATGTCTTTTAGAAATATTACCAGATCTTTGACAAGCATCACAGTGAGAAACAAACACATGAGAATCCTTAAACAATGTAGGCCAATAAAAACTAGATTGCAATACTTTAAAAGCAGTTTTCTGACCACTAAAATGTCCCCCAAATGGTGATGCATGGCATGCAAGCAAAATATCATGTTGTTCAATTTTAGGAACACACTTCCTAAGAATGCCATCGACACACCTTTTGAACAAATAAGGCTTATCCCAAATGTAAAGCTTAACCTCATGCAAGAATTTCTTCTTTTGATAATAATTTAAATCAGGAGGTAAAACTTCATAGACAATATAATTTGCTATGTCAGCATACCAAGGTACATGTAGTAAATTAGCAGCTATAATGCATTCATCAGGAAAAACATCATTCACAAGCCAAGTATCACTAACATACTCAGGATCTAACCTAGAAAGATGATCAGCTACTAGGTTTTCACTTCCTTTCCTATCCACTATATGCAAGTCAAACTCTTGAAGTAATAAAACCCACCTAATCAATCTAGGTTTGGACACTTTCTTTCTCAACAAATATTTAAGATCAGTGTGTACTACTACTTTGACTCCCAACAGATAAACTCTAAACTTCTCAAAAGCAAAAACAATAGCTAACATTTCTTTCTTAGTGGTAGAATAATTTACCTGAGCATCCACTAATGTCCTGCTGGCATAGTAGATAGGATGAAAAACTCGGTCTCGCCTCTGTCCAAGAACAGCTCCTACTGCATAGTCACTTGCATCACACATGATCTCAAAAGGCAATGACCAATCCGGAGCAACTATTACAGGTGCAGTTATTAGCTTCTGTTTCAACTCCTCAAAACTTTTTAAGCAATCATCATAAAAAAGGAACTTAGAATCCTTTTCTAATAGCTTGCACAAGGGCTTTGAAATTTTTGAGAAATCCTTGATAAATCTTCTATAGAATCCCACATGCCCAAGAAAACTTCGGACTCCCTTGACACTGGTAAGAGGTGGCAACTTCTCAATCAATGATGTCTTGGCCCGATCTACTTCCAAACCCTCCTTAGATACCTTGTGTCCTAAGACTATTCATTCCTTCACCATGAAGCGGCATTTTTCCCAATTCAACACTAAATCCGTCTCCTCACACCTTTTAAGCACCTTAGAAAGATTCTTCAAACAAACTTCAAATGAATCACCAAAGACAGAGAAATCATCCATAAAAATCTCCATAATATCTTCGATGAAATCAGAGAAGATTGATGTCATGCATCTTTGAAAAGTTGCTGGTGCATTACACAATCCGAATGGCATTCTCCTGAAAGCAAAAGTGCCATAAGGACAGGTGAAGGTTGTTTTCTCTTGGTCTCCAGGTGCTATAGAAATTTGGTTGTATCCTGAATAACCATCCAGAAAATAAAAATATTCCTTCCCCGCTAGCCTATCAAGCATTTGGTCAATGAAGGGGAGAGGAAAATGATCTTTCCGACTGGCTGCGTTTAATTTCCGATAGTCCATGCACACTCTCCATCCAGTGACAGTTCTTGTAGAAATCAATTCTTTCTTTTCATTTGTCACAACGGTCATCCCTCCTTTCTTAGGGACTCACTATACTGGACTAACCCACACACTATCTAAAATTGGATAAATGATTCCTGCATCCAGCCACTTAATGATTTCCTTCTTGACAACTTCCTTCATCATCGGGTTAAGCCTCCTCTGATTCTCTATAGATGGCTTATGATCTTCCTCCAGTAGAATTTTATGCATCACAATGGAAGGGCTTATCCCTTTGATATCTGCAAGTGTCCAACCTAAAGCCCTTTTATGACTCTTTAGCACTTCAATCAGTCTCTGTTCTTGATAAGAATTCAACGATGTAGAAATGATGACAGGAAGTGTCTTTGAATCCCCTAAATATGCATATTTCAGATGCTTAGGCTACCTCATGACTAGCTTCAGTGTTTTCATGCTTCACTTCCATTAATAATGCTTCAATAGGATCTTGGACTATCATTGTATTAAATTGTTCTTGAGCTAAATCATCAATCATTGAAACTCTGAAGCAATCTTCAACATCTCTAGGATATTTCAATGCTTTGTCCATGTTAAACACCACTTGCTCATCCCCCAATCTCATCACTATTTGCCCTTTCTCTACATCAATAAGAGTTCTAGCTGTAGCTAAGAATGGACGACCGACAATCAAAGGATTATCCTTATCTTCTTCACAGTCTACAACAATGAAATTAGCTAGATATATGAACTCACTAACCTTCACTAAGACATCTTCAAATATACCCTTTGGATATGCTAAGCTCTGATTCGCTAATTGCAATGTTACTGTAATAGGTCTTGCCTCTCCAAGTTGCAATTTCTCAAAGACAGATAATGGCATAAGATTCACACTGGCTCCAAGATCACACAAAGCTTTACTTTGACAATGAGTACCTATTTTACAAGGCACAGAGAAGCTACCCAGATCTTTGCACTTCATTGGAATCCGTGGGTTGATTATTTTGCTGCACTCTTCAGTAAGTGCTATAGTTTCAAATTCCCCAAATCTTCTCTTCTTGCTCAGCATCTCTTTTAAAAAATTGACATACTTAGGCATGTACTCCAATGCTTCTGAGAATGGGTTATTTATATGAAGTTGCTTGAACACTTCCAAAAATTTTTGATACTGCTTATCTTCCACCTTCTTTTGAAGTCTTTGAGGAAATGGTAAAGGAGGTATTGTCCTTGGTAATGTTTGTAGTTCCTCTCCTTGTTTTTCACCCTTATCAACATTTGTATGTTTTTTAACTTCTTCACTACTCACTTTTCTCCTTTTTTCAACTGATGCATCCACATGTTCTTCTCCTATTCTTTTATCATCACTCTTCTCCTCTATAGCAATTTCACCTTTATCATTATCCTCTACAACAACATTTGATGTAGGTGTGTGGCTAACCACCCTTGGTGTTTGAATATCTGGCAACACTTTTCCACTTTGAAAAGTTATGGCCTTACACTCTTCCTTGCCTTCTCTTCTAGGATTAGGCACCGTATCACTTGGCAATCCCCCTTGTCTTAATGAATTCATTGCTGAGGCTAATTGACCTATTTGCAATTCTAAGTTTCTCAAGGAGGTGTCAACTCTAGCATTCACTTGAGCTTGCTCTTCATTTTGCTTACTTTGGATGCTAATGAACTTGGCCAAGGCATCTTCCAAATTCGTCTTAGGTTCTTGAATAGGTGCATTTTGCCTCACAGGTTAAGCAAAACTTTGGGGTTGAGTAGGCTTAATGCTTGAGGAGGATGCTGGTTGATTTAGTGCTGGGCCATGCTTCCAAGAGAAATTTGGATGATTCCGCCACCCAGGATTGTAATTATTGGAGTAGGGATTCTGATTCTTTAGAAAGTTTCCCACATAGTGAACTGATTCTGAAGGTGCCACAGGACAATAATCCACTGAGTGTAGATCCCCATAGTTTTCGCAAGTAATTGGGGCCACTTGAGTAGAACAGACATTCATGTGCTGATTTCGCTACACTTGAGATTCTAGCATATCAAATCTCTTATTCAGAGCGGAGAGAATAGTTGCAAGTGGAATAAATGGGTCTTCTTGAGTATTGGCAACATTAGCACTCACCCTTCTATCACCTCCTCTTTGCACATAACTTTCAGATAATGTGTCTAATGCCTGAACAACATCATCTACAGGCATTTCATCCCAACGGCCATTTAAAATAGCATCTAACATTGTATCAGTTTGTGGAGTTAGACGCGTGCAGGAGTTCTAAACAATAGCACAATTATCCATCCCATGACTTGAGCATTGGCGAACCAAATGCTTGTACCTCTACCATGTAGCGTATAAGTGCTCATCTGAAACCTGCTTGAAGTTGATGAGCTCACGATGGGCATCCGCTATTCTGTTGTTTGGAATGAAGCGAGCTCTGAACCTTGCCTCTAACTTATCCCAAGTATCAATGGAACCCTCTGGTAGAGTCAATAACCACTCCTTAGCCTTTCCTTACAGAGAGAGTGGAAATAGTCGAAGTCTCAGAACATCCCTTGGTACCCCATTCTGCTTGAATGAATCGCACACTCCCAAGAATGATAGAATATGACGGTTGGGATCTTCATCAGACCTCTCACCAGTGAATTGTCCGTTGAGCTGCAACATGGAGATCATCACAGGCTTTAACTCAAAGTTAGCAGCTTGAAAGTCTGGCACTACTATGCTGGATAGAGTGCCCTTCATAGTACGGCCCACAAAGTCTTTTATAGACTGATTGTGATTCCCTTCCTGAGCCATTTCTTCACTCACTGAATTTGGAACTTGAGAAAGAGTTTCTTTAAGGTTTAAGTTCACCACAAGATCACTAATTTTCTTTGTTGTTCGCTTCTTCTTTGTAGGGGATCGCTTCGGCATGTACCGTGGTACCTATAGAGGAGAATTCAACCAACTGTATTACTTTAAACAAAAAAAAAAATCAAAGCAAATAATAGAATGAAAAGAAATTCTAACTAATTAACTAACTAATGCTTAATAGAGGACTAATAAAGATTACACACTTCTAACTGAACAATTAAGCCATTCCCCGGCAACGGCGCCAGAAAACTTGACCACGGAAAATTTTATTTGTGTGTTCACAAGTGCACGGGTCAGATCAAGTAGTTCAGTGATAAGTAAAGTATCGTTCCCATGAGGAATGACTTAAATGCAATTAGGCAATGCACAACCTACTTTCATCCATGTTAAGCAACCAATTAAGCAATTCTTGAATTTAAAACTAATTTTAAAATGAAACAATTTTAAGAAAACTTAATTGGCATAGAAATTTTAGGTAAAGTCCAAGGTTTTGAAATTACCTAGAGTCACTATTCCCTTGATGCTTACTAGAACTTAATTTCTTGTTTAATTGTAATTAATTTTCACCTTGTGGGTTAAGAGATCCAGAAGCTATAACCATCCATCGATGTAATCATAGCCCTACTCTCCCCTAAAATCTAAGTGTCCTTAGATTTAGGTTAGAGTGCATTAGATACTATAATCCTCTATAAACCAATTAAGGCAATTAGGTATATTTCTATCCCAATTATAAATTAGATAATTCTAACTTAATTTATCCAACTCTTAAGTCTAATGATAACCCCTTTTTCAAGATCAATTCCAATTACCCAAATCAATTCCAAGAGGTGGCCAATTTCTAAGAAAGCATTAAGTAAGAGAAGAATACACAAAGCTTCAATTATCACAATCAACAAGATAAATAACGATCTAGTTCACATCAAGTTCATAGTGCTCTAGGTAAAAAGGAGTTTAGCTACACATAGCTAAATCTACAGTAAATCCCAATCCAATACATGGAGAAGATGAAAAAAAGCAAAGAAAGCAAACAAAGGAATGATAGAGATGCAAAAAGTGAAGCTCCCCCTTGATTCTTTCTCTTCCTTCACCCCTCCAAGCTTGAAAAGCCTTCCAAGACCACCCAAAATTGCCTCCCTAGACGTTCAGCAATCTTCTCTGCCGCAGAATGTCGAAGCCTTACTCCCTGGACTCTTTTTTTTTTAGCTTGAAAACTAAAACTGTGCGTTTCCAAGCCGATCTCACTATAGCGAGAAGTGACTCTCGCTATAGCGAGATCTCATATGTTCTCAGTTTTCTGCTGTGTTCGCTACTTCCACGTTATAGCGAGTTACTCCCTAGACTTCCTATGCAACGCAACTTCGCTATTGCGAAGTGTCTCCTTCGCTATGGCGAATGTGAAATCTCGCTACAGCGAACTCTGTTCTCTCTATAGCGAGAAGACTTGTTCAATCTGTCTCTTCCCTTTTCAGCTTCCCTCTTTTATTTGCAACTCTTTCTATACTTTGTTACTTTTCCCTGAAATTGAAATCAATCATAAAATGAGGCTTAAACTGATAAAAATGATACAATTGAATTCTTTCTTTATTGTGTTTGATTGAATACACTTTTAACTATAAGAATCAAGAGAAAAGAACTTTGCCTCCCTAATTTAGTGTCAAATATAGTCCCTTTGAATCCTAAATTAGGAGGTTATCAACCATGCAACAAAAGTCAGTCCAAATAATGGGAATTTAGTACATACGTCTCACAAAAGGAGAGAAATCACTTACCCATACATTTAAGAGTTTAAATGGACTGGGTTGAGCCTCAACTACTAAGAACACACCATGGAACATTCCCAAATTCAGATTTTAGTCATCAAGCCCAGAATTTTCATTGTTTTACCTTCATCTGCTTGTAATTTTACATAATAGCAGAACCCATTATGAAAATCAACCCTTGATGATACTTTCCAACATAATAATACACAAAATGAAAGGGAAATACTTACCCAATCACCCTTTTAACTTCTAGCTCCGAAAATCTTACAAGAAAACACCTAAACACCAAATTTCAAATTTGAGAAGAAGATGAAAATACTCAAAACCAAAAAATAATTGGACCAAAATGAAGAGGAGAATGAGAGGGACATGTTTTATATAGATTACCTTGGCCAAATCTTCCTCTAGAAGTGAGAAATGGTGGAGGAATGTAGAAAAACCCTAGCTTCCCTCTCAACCTCTGAATTTTACTTTGCCTCTTATGTTTTTTCTACAGAATGGGGAGGGAAGCTGCTGACCCTTTAAGGTTATTAGGGGTAAATGGGCTAACCCATTAACCCAAGGTCTATTTAGACTCATTTCTAGTCATTGGACCTTTGTTTGGTGAGGTGGGCTGCAGAATACTTTGAATTTAGGTGAAGTGTGCTGACCTTAAGGCCCAAATTCTAGTGGGTTCAAAGGTTAGTGTTAGTTGGACTAAGTCTTATGAGTTGGGCTTCAGAGTTGTAGTTGGGTCAGGCCAAATTTCAAAAGTCAATCCAATTTGGGTCTGTATAATGTGTGTTGGGCCAACTATAAGGGTTTATGTGAATTGGGTCATGGGCCTCTATTTTACTAAATCAAATTGGGTCATTACTAGGTGATCTCATGGTAAGGAGTTGGGCTTACACCTAAGATCATTAGACCTCCATAAATCCTTATCCATGGCTTACTCAAATTAATTTTTAGGCCCAAATCAAGCTTTAATCTAATGGAAATCTTAAACCCATATTAATAACTTATTTCTCTATAAATTTCCATTCATATAGCTTACCCAATTATTTCATAATAATTATTCTTAATTAGTTTAAATGCATTATTAACATCTTAGTTAATTTTACGGTGTCACATCAACATTGGTACTGCCAGCGGTCCATAGCTTGGGCTCGGAGGGAAAGATCCTATATCATTGTGAACAGAGCCTCTAAGGAATGTGCCTATGCTGAAGATGGTGGCAAATCTTAAGCTAGCAGATGGGGTTCAACTGGGAACTCCACCGGCTCCTCAATAGGTTGCTCCATTGGCTCCTCAATAGGCTCCTCTATTGGCTCATTTCTCTCAGCCTCCAGATCACCAATCATCAAAATAGAAAAGGGCTTTATTGGGGGGATGAGCTCCTCATGCGGCTCAAATGGAACCCTTACAGCGATGCACAATTCCATGATCAAATGAGGATGCGCCAGGCCAAAACTATAGACTGAGAAATCATCATAATGTTTTAAAAAATAATGTAATTGATATCTATCGGTCTCTCGATCATGATCAGGTAAATCAAGATTACCCGGTCAATGGTTATATCACTCAAATGGTCGCTTGAAAGCAAGTTAGTGCATACGAAGTGAGTCCAATAGCGGGCCACTCGGTTCAAATTACTCCACAAAATGCCCTTAGGTACCCCTCGTGACATCTTCCAAATATCCCGCCCCGAAAGAGTCAGTTCTGCTGTAACATCATCCAAATTAGGGGTCTCCCCACTCATTCGGTACATGCAAAACTCACAATCAGTCACCAAAAAAAGGTGATAACTATCTCGAATCACTTGTTCGTGGATAATAACTGTGCGTCCTCGGACTCTATACAAGTATTCAAGATAAAACGGAGCATTGGCATAGAATTCACGGACGATGGGCACCATTGCAGCTACTAGCTCATAATAGAATGTTCCCCATCTTCTGGCAGAGATTTGATTTGCTACTTCCTAACTCTCGGTAGGTGTAGTACTGAATTTCCTCCCAGGAATCATAGCTCTGTGAAAAGTGACTTCATTGTATCGCTCCTGAGCTACCAAGGAAACAAAGTGAGAGCGATCAAATGAAGTAAAAGATGATGATGATGATGCTTCACCCTGTGCTTTCTTTTTAGGAGCCATTAAGAAGAAACCTACCAAGAGAATTTATAAACAATTAACATGGGCAACTGAGCAATAAGGATAAGACAAAAGCCTTAGGCTCATGCAATTCTAGTTTTTACAATTAGATCCCTCTCTAAATGTAGCATAAGGTGAACCTACAGATGACTTCTATGACACACAAAGTGATCCAACTAACATGCAAACACCACAAGTCAATGATCTAACAATCATATAAAATAACCACTTCACAATCTCAAATGGAGTAAAATTCTTGTCCAGACAATTCTAACCAGAGGAGACACAGGGAGAATTCATTGTTGCACACAAATAGGAGTGAATCAAGGAGTAACTTTCTTTCAAGCATTAAAACAAACAGTTAGTGTGCAGGGTGGCAATTTCAAAATTTGAAGAATTCTAGATATCTCTAAGGCATCATCCATCAGTTATGTGCAAACATAGAGGAAATATATAAGCAAAAGCATGCAGAAAAGAGCCACACACATTACAAGTTCATTCAAGCATTTTATCAAATAGCTAGTGTGTAACAATTTTCTTCACCATTGCAACGTTCAACCCAGATCAAAGGACCTCCATCCATTCTTACAGAGCCATCCAATAAAGAGAAAAACACACGGTTGCCAAAGAAATGACCAATGCAACTATAAATTGGAGACTTACCTTTAAGTTTGAACTGAAGAAATGTTGAACAGAGAGAAAGGAAAAAGAGAACAGAGGCGTGGTGGAGGAGCAGCAGCGCAAAGGAGATGGGGAAAGGGGGAAGGAACTCGAGAATGGTCCTTTTAATTTTGCAACCCCCTTTTTTTATTTTATTATTATACGACTTAAGTCGCGGCGAAACTCACCACTGCCACAAGTAGAAACTACCCAACACGACTCACGTTGCAGCCTGATAAATCACACTGCGGCTAATGTTGCTATTGGGCCAAAAGAAGCTGCAACGACATTCGTCACTAACACCATGTGAAAATACCCTCATACGATTCACACCACGGTGAATTTTGCTACTGCCCTTATGGACGCCGCAGCGATTATTATTGAGCCACAACAACATTAAGTCCTAACTTCAACCATGTGGCGATGCAAAATTACCCTAATGCATCCATTCAAAAATTATTTCTATTCTTACAACTATAGCACTATTTTCTTACTTTGAACACACTAGGTTTTGAAATTTAAAGCATAAAATACGCAATACGTCAATTTTATAAAGTTAAAAAATACTCTCTTTTCTTCTTTTTGGCTTTTGTGTTCTTGACCTTACTGCTACATGAATTGTTTGGAACTCTTCCCATGGCTCCACATGATTAACACCCTTCACTAAATTCTCCTGAAACCAAAAATATGCAACCAAAAGTTACTACCGTGTTGCTTTCTTTTTGAAAGCATATATGCAAGTATACGTATTGCAAAAGTAATAAAGTGATGATTAGAGTATTGCTCCTATGAGGATTTGTCACTAAGTTAATTGCTAAGTACTAAAATTGTGTACCTTAATCTAAATCAAGCCAACAATAAAAAGGTGATATGAAATTAAACTAAACTAAATATATAAAAAGAATGAAAGATACTATTCTAGATGAGATTGGAAAGCAAAATGATTTGAAATTATGACTTCCCCTAGCATTTCATATGAACTAATTACTTCTCCTTATCTTGCTCTTAATATCATTAATAGTGTAGAACTCTAATTTACCTATAAGTATCTTCGAAATTACATATAGGCATTTGATGTTGCCTTAGTCGCTTAGGCACTCAATTAAACTAAGATTGATTTAATGCAGTATAGATCAACCCTAGGTCATTCTTCCCAAGGAGCAATTTAGGGGTTAATTGGATTGAGTTTCTATGATTATTTGATATTAAAAAAATGTATGCAAATGGGGAGTTTTGAATTGAGAAATTAAATTCAACTAAAGGAGAAAAAAACGAAACAAGTAATTAAACTAGAATACTCTAAATTAAAATAAAAATGGTTGTGAAAATGCAAAGAACTAACAAGGAGGCAACCAAGGTTTTGCAAGGGGATTTTGGCTCTCATTACTCACCAAAGATTAATTGAGACCAAGAGAAGTAATTAAACAATAGACCAATGAATTTAATTAACTTAATCCGAGGATAGGAAACCCTAAGCTCAAATGCCCATCACTTGACTTAATTAGGAAACCCATATTTAATTCAAGCAATTTGCAAGTAATTAAGTCAATTAAACTTCATTAAATCTTTCAACAATTAGATTCAATTAATTCTGGAATTTTTAGTTTCAATTACCTAATTGAACAATTAAGCAATTATACTACCCAATTCAACAATCAAGTAGCACAAGAGACCAAGATATGCAATTAAAATCATAACATTAATCAAATTAATGCAAGAGAACTCAAATATCAATCCAATCAACATTATAAGGTCTAAAAACTAAAATTCCAGCAATCAAAAAATATAATTTCAGTCCCAAATAACACCAATTCCAATTACAATTCAAGATAAAATTATTATCCAACCTAAAACTAGGTCTCAACATTAAATCCACGTAGAAATTCCTAAAACTAGAAAATCTCTAAGTTCTTGAAATTGAAAGAGGAAAAGGTAGGAAAAATAAACTCCCCAATGGTCTTCAATCCATTTAAAATTCAGAGCTCAAACCATCTTCCTCCTTGCTCCACCTTGGTGCCACCCCTTTAATTACGCTTCCATGAATTTAGTTTCTCTAAACTCCTTCAAACTTGCTGCCATGAAGATATGATCAAGGAGAATAGAGCTTGTTAGATGAATGATGATTCTGAACTGGAAGGGCAATGTGCTGGTGAGAGGAGAAAAGAGTGATGATGGTTCTGCGCTGACTCTGCCTCCAGGTGCGTCCTCCCTGCTGTCCAGTCCAGAGATGAATGAATGAAATTGTTCCTCGTTCAGTTGGCGTCTTTTCAAGCTCCAGGCGTTCCTCTCCAACTGTAGGTGTGCCTCTGCTGCGAAGACCAAAGAGGAAAAGTCAAGGCAGCAGCTCCAGCGTTTTCGGCCTCTTTGTGAAGTCCAGCAGCAAGAAGAATGAGCTCCAAGTCTCGCGGCGCTGAATGTGTGTATGCAGAAGCTAGAATCCAAGAAGAAAATAGTAGCCTCCCTCTTTCAGTATTTCGGCGCTTCCAGACCAAAACCAAGAAGAAAATTAATTAAACCATAGCTCCTTCTTCCCTGCTTCAGCGCCTCCTTCGTGCATTTCACTCTTCACTCCCAGTGTCTTCCAGAACCAGAAGCCCGTTGCCTCCTCCAGCTTTTCGGCGTCGTGACCCTACAAAGAAAAGAACAAAATAAAACTTAAAATCATATTTACAAAAATGCCATCAAACTAAATAATCAAAATAATAAAATTTCTGCTCCATTTTTTTTTCTTTGATCCATTTTAAACCTCAATTTAATTTGCCCAAAAATTCTGCACAAAATTAATAAATGTTTCAAAGATTGAAAATATTTAATCCCTCGAAGAAATATGGAAAATAAAATATTAGCAATTTAAATCCAAAAATTCTCCTAATTAATTCAAAATTATTTTATTTTCCAAAATTGACCAAAAATTTAAATATTGAATAATAAATCCATTTAAGCTCAAAGTAATCATTAAAAACAATAATAAATGTGGGCAAAAATATATAAAAATTAACACTTATCAGCATTCCCCTAACCAATTCATAATTCCTTACACAATTAATTTAGAGGCTTAATCAAGAATATGTCCTAATATGGCTATGTGAGGCCGATAGGTATATTCCTATCCTACAAGTGAATCAATCCACTCAACATTGCAAATTTTATGAACCCACACTGCACAATCCATGGTAAAGTCCTAAAATCCCTTTTCTAAGTTCATTTAGGTTATCCAAATCATCTAATGGTTTCCACATATTTAAAAGCATGAAACATAAGAATTGAGTAATTAAATCATACCATTAATTGCAAATAAAGAGAGTAAATACAACATATTACAAGCTAGAGTTCATCACAATCCCAAATTAACAAGTTTAGCTTATAACTACAGGAAATAGCAACATTAAAAACAGAGCATAAATCAAATAGGCAAAGAAATACAAGAAAAAGCAAGAGAAGAAGAGAAAAACTAAATTAATCGATGAATCTTCCTCAAACCCAAGCTTCTTCCATGGCGTTTGAAGCTCAAAACCCTTCTTTCCCTTCCCCAAAACCTTCAGAATGGCAGCCTCCCTCGAAAAAGTGCTAAAAACCCTTAAACCCTAAAAAATGCGACTAAAAAAAAGGTGCGTCTTGCATTCTTTATGAATTATGCCACGACGGCGGTCAAAAGTGCCACGGCTCAAATGAATTGTTTTTTAGCAGTGGTGAAAAGTGCCATGGCGCAAAATTTTACATTGTGGCTAAATTAGCTTTTGTTTCTCCATGCACCATGGCGCTTAAATTTGTCGTTGCAGTGCTGCGTTTTCTTTAGCAGCAGTTTTAAGCGCCATCTTTTGTTATTTTTTTCTTCTTTTTCTTTTTCTTTTTCTTTTTGATCTTTTTTCAACAAATCTTCTTAATGTTTGTTGCTTTGCATGCCAACACTTCTAAACTTGTTTCTTTATAATTGTAACCTTACACAAACATAAAATTCATCTAATTAATATTTATAAACTAGTAACAAAAGTTAAGTAATTTAACAACCTAAAAATCTAGATAAAAACATAAAATACTATTTATACTTGATTAATTCAAAAAATTAACTCAAAATCAAAGAAATAAAATCAAAACTTACTAAATATTAACTTGGTTAAAATTTATTAATTATATATATAAAAAACATAAAATAAGCTCAATATTCATGTGATAAGTCCCTTAAAATATTAAGAAAATAATGATAACTTAGAAATTTATCACACCCCAAAACTTACATCTTTACTTGTCCCCAAGTAAAGCCATATTAAACAACAAAATTCCTACCTACTCAAGATTTCATATTTAGAATGATAGATAGATGCCTTCAACAAATGCATTAAGAAGCATAATTAACAAGAAAGGGAAGTAATGCATATAAGTTTTAGAATTCAAGAGTTAATGACAAATTTTTCAAACCCATGATGTGTGTGAAAAACCATGCTAAAATCTAATTGTAAGCCTTAGAATAATTTATGTAGATTAAACTACACAATGAACCTCTCCTTTAAAAGCTTCATACACTTGCTCTTCTATCCTCTCTCCACTAACGTAAGCCATTGCATAACCCATTAATCAATAGGTCTTTTAAGATTGTAATGGGGCTTATGGTCATGGGTATTACAAGAAAATGATATATGGAAAATTTTTGAACAAGATTTAAGAGAATAACCATTAAACACAATAATAGAAGATAAAATTCTCTCTCTTTCTTTTATTTTCCTTTCCTTATTTTTTTTATTCCACCTCATTTTGTTTTCTTTTGTTTTCTTCTTTTCACTTTTGCATCCCTAAACTTAGCTCATTTTGATCCATCAAATTTTTTTTGCGTTAATTCTTTGGCTACCCTTTTTTTTTTTTCCTTCTAATTCCTCTTTCTAATCATCATATTTATCATGTCTCTCAAGAAACAAAGAATCATACAATCATTATTTCTACACTTCTAATTTGCATGTCTCTCATGAGAAAACAACAATTATTCACATCAAACCCACATTATACCTTATTTCACCCCTAAAGCTTCTTTTCCACAAGAACATTGTTTTTCTGGCTAAAGGTCATTAACATGGTTAAAAAGAAGAAATTTCATGTAATTATATGCATATTCACTTAAGGCTCAATGAGGTACTAGTGATATGTTTTAAAAAAATTAAGCTTTAAGTCTCAAACATAACCAATGAATGCCTAAATCACTTTAATAGATCATACAAAACCTAAAATTTTGCCTTAAGAGACTATAAAGCAAGTTCTAAAGTCTTGAGTTTAAGATCAATCATATAGTCTAATCCACATATATTACTTAAAACTAACAATTATCTTAAGCATGGTGATGTGTACTAAAAAAGGCTCAATGAGTGAGGAAAACATTGCCATTAACAATCAATCTCATCTACAAATTGCATTAACAAACATTTCCTATCATTTATACACCATTAAGAAATGAAGTTCCTCAATGGCATCTAACATCAACTAAAAATAAATAAATACAAGATAGGTGGGAAAAACTTAAGCTTAAAAATTTTGAAAAATAGGGAGTTTTTCAATAAAATTTTGCATAAAAATATAAACAATCAAAAGCAACAAAATTCACATTTTCAATTTGACTTCCCTATCCCCAAACTTAAAATGAACATTGTCCTTAATATTCAAAGCATGACACAACATAAGAGTAGTAAGGGGTTAAGAAAACTCCCTTGATATGCTTTGTTTTTTGTTCACTTCAAGATCCTCCAAACTAAAAGGTAATAACAATAATGCACCTTATTATGGAATGATTCTTTCAATCTCAACCTGACAATATAACCAAAATTAATATTGTACAACTCAACTAGTATAACACCAAAATATTATTAAACAAAGCAAGTGCAGATTTTTGCCAAAAAAGAGTTGTGATGACATTCTAGTGGCATCCACCCAGCAAATGTCCAATTAGCCTCGTGAACAAAAATTTTGGAAACATCTTAATACACTAAAAATGTGATCAAGCTAAATTTGCATGTTGACGGCCACACAATTAGTCCCATAAAATTTAGCAAGTGATGTAGCATACAGCAAATTCTAGCAGCTTGTCAAAATAGAGTAGTATGTATTCAAATGCAAATAAATAACTCATTTGAACTTCAAATCATATGAACCAAATCTTCCTAGAAACTAGATAAGCAAAGGAAAATTTTGACACATATTTCATGTAAAAATTCGATCAGATTTGTTCTCAATAAATTTATAAAATCAGGTCACAAACATATACAACAAAACAGAGCATTGACTAGAAACATGTGAAAATGATGTAGTAAATGAATTCAATTAGTCATAAAATTTTAATGCCTAAGATAAGACATCAAAATAAACATACCAAAAGAAATTCATGACAAGATTTAAAGCTGATTGCTCCTAAAAAAGTTTTCAAGCCATGCCACAAACAATCATACTCATTCACAATAGCATAAGGAAAAAAATTAAGAATGAAAAGCATACAAAGGGAATAATATTCAACATGTAAATACACCACACACCATTATGAACCCAATAAAAGGAATACAAAATTGATTGAAAATCACTCCCTAAATTGCATGCTTTAGCTACTCTACCCTTTTTCCTTCAACCAACAACAATCCTAAGCATTCAATGCGAGTAGGCTCTGAAATAAAGAAAGTCAGGGGTCAGAAAAACAATAAAAATAATTTTATTTATTCATTCTTTTACTCTTATATTTTTATTTAGTTATGCATGGGTTGCCTCCGAAGCAGCGTTTGTTTTATAGTCTTTAGCCTGACTTTACGTCAACACCTAATTATAGGTGTCAAAAACTATAATTTCTTCCTTGGATAAGTAGGCTTCAACAACAATAGGTATTCTTTCTATTTGAGAACATGTGATTCCTTACCTAATAGCTTCATTGGAACACATGTTTTGGCTAACATAATAGGAAGCTTAGAATTTAATTTTTCTTGGACAGTTTTGGGAGCTTCCAAATACTTCAAACACCCTATAAAATCTTCTTAGCTCTCTTCAGTAAGAACCAAGGACTCCAGTGGAGGACTCATCAAGAGATTGCCTAGAATCATATTTTCTACTTCCTTCTCATTGTAACATTTTTCTAATTCATCAAGAGAATCCTCTACCATGGAGATTTGGAAGGTTACCTCTTGGTCATCTAGCATCACAATATTATTCCCTTCTTCCACTCTTTGCTCACAATTCCCCTTAAATTGCACATAACCCATTGGCAAATCTTCTTCACTGTTCAAATTACATTATAATTTTCTTCATCTTCTATTTGAGGAGTAGTTACTAAATCACTTAGAATACTCTCTTGTGAACCATTAGAGATGACATTGACTAGTTTGCTTATTTGAATTTCCAAATTTCTAATTATCTCATCTTGCTTGGCTAGGTAGGCATCTTGCTTATCCATATAGTACCTAATCATTCTTCTAATTTAGGATTATGCTCTTGAACATGAATTTCATCTTGTAATTGGCAATTGGAAGGTTGGGAAGGGTATATTGCATATGATGAAGAAATTTGACCCTGATTCCAAGAATAATTTTGTTTATGATTCCAACAAGAAATATATATGTTATCACAAAAATTATTTGTATTCCTATTGAAATCATCCTCCATCTATGCATTTTCTACAGAATATGGGCACTGCTTTACATAGTGACCTCCACAATTATCACAAGTCATGAATAAATATTGAAAGTCACTAACATGAGCAGTATAACTAGTATTCAAATCAGAGTTACCAAACCTGCTATCAAGTTCTGCCATTTGAGCTATCAATTTAGTCATGATATCAAATTTATACTCACTAGTTCTCCCATTTGTCATCCAAGGGTAATCCATAATTAAAAAAAAAAAAATTAAACACAAATACCAACAGCTCTAACACAAAAACATAACACAAACTAAAAGACTTAAAATAAAAATAACAAAAACACAATGAACAAAGCTTGAGTTCATATTAAGTGAGCTTGGTATTAATATTAGCAAAGACTTAGTGAACAAATCCTCGGCAACGGTGCCAAAAACTTGTTACTTTATTTGAAGCGTACACGCAAGTATACGTATCGCAAAGGTAATATAGTGATAAGAAAATATCATTCCCTCGAGGATTTGTAGTCAAAACAATGTCAAATACTAAAATTCACACCCTAGCTTAAATCAAGCAAATCAATTTTTAGTAGTTGGTGTTAAAAAGAAATTGTTTATGGATCAAAGCTATATAAAGCTTAGGATTAATATTTAGATGTTCTAGGTGATTAGTGGCATCTAGGATTATTAGTTCCTCTTGTATTTCATAACGAATTGCTCAGCACTTAGAATCTTTACTCTCAATGATAATATATGTTGGCCTAGGGTTTCATTTATTCCTATAAGTATTCTTCCAAATCTCATATAGAGTTATCAAATCAATTTCATAATTCCTTATAAAATCAACAAGGATTAAATTGCTAGCATAATACCTAATTAGACCATGTGAGGCTAATGAGTATATTTCTATCTCATTAACTAAACCATCCACCTTCCCTAGCAAGTTTTGAGTACTCACGCCACTTAACTCTTGATCTAACCTTTCTTTCCCCTTCCCAAGTTCAAGCAAGGTATCAAATCACCCTAAATGTTGGCCAATCAATTAGAGAGCATGAACCATGGAGTTGAATGAACATATATTAACCATTGATTGCAAAATTAAAGTGAAGAATAATCATTAATCCATACAAGAGTTCCTAATAATCCTATATTAGAGAGTTTAGCTACACATGATCATGAAAACTAGAGGAAAACTTGAAGTGTAAATCAAATACATCAGAAATTATCAAAAGAACAAAAGAAAGGAAGAGGAAACTCAAGAATGGAGCTTGTTTTAGTTTCCTTCTTCAATCCTTAGCCTCCTTCTTCTCCAAGATGCCTCCTTAGCTCTCTCCAGCCTCCACACACTTGGAACAAAGAAAATACAACCCAAAATGACAGCTCCCTCCTCCCATCCTTGCATATGAAGCCTCAAACCCTCAAAAAGTCTAAAAACAAAACGTTGCATTTAGTTAATTCGTATTGCGTTGTGGCTTGCGCCGCGGCTCAACATATTACGCCGTGGCTAGATTGAGTTCTAGAAGAACAAGCGTCACTGCTTGAATATAAAGCGTCGCAGTGAGATTGGCTTCTAGAGAGCTTCTGAGTGGCATGCATGCTCCTTGCCTTGACGCATCCTCACCTCGGTGCATAGCATTTCCGCCGCGGCGAGGTTTGCTTCTATGTGACTTCATGTCGCGGCTCAACACACACATATAGTAGATTTGGCTTCACTCGATTAGCGCCGCGGCTCATCATGCTCTCACTGCGCCATGATTTGCTCCTGGCTAAATTTTCGCTATGGCAATAACATGATTCACCGCGACACAAGTTGCACAGCATGCTTATTCTTGAATTCTTTCCTTTCAGCCGCAGTGTGAGGAACACTTGGCCACGACGAGATTTCAAAAATACCCACTTTGAAGTCTCTTTCACCTGAGATTGCTCAATGTTCTCTGAAACATGCATCCTATAAGAAGAACAAAGTTTGATTAGTTATCAGTATACTCAAAATTAAGGCAAAAATTATCATTTTCAAAGTAAGACTTGAGTAAAGAGCTATTCATCCTAAGTATGTTTATTTTCTCTATAGAAGTATTATTTACCCTATCAGTGGAGACTAACATCATATTTACTGAGAGAAAATATGTACAATAACATGAATAGTTGGAAATTATCAGTTATTACTAGAGATTATGTGTTCTCAAAAATATAATATTATCACTCATTTAATAATAGTGATGCGTATGACCTTTCAATCTAGTCTTTTAATGTTACTGTGCGTAACTTGTTTTTTCGGAAAAGAAATATTACTATATCTCATGTATAAATATATCTTATATATAATAGATTTTAGATCATGTGAAAAAGGAAATAAAACTCGAAACATTATCATTAATTCCATTGGAATTAATTAACAGGATGTTAAATATATATGTGTATGGCAATAATAAATGTCAGTATATACTTTTTTCCATAAAATTTTAATATTAACGTTGAAAACTAAAAAGTATTTATAAGCTAAAATTGTTATTAATTTCTTAATACGAAATCCTCTCTCTCTCTCTCTCTCTCTCTCTCTCTCTCCCTCCCTCCTATATATATATATGTATATGTATATATGAATTACTTGCAAGTTCTATCTCTCATGCCATGTATTTAACATCCATGAATATGATCCCGTATTGGACTTCAACTTATCGAATATTTTGCAAAATTAATGATCTATATGCCCTATATTCTTAATACAAGGACCATTCATACACAGTATATGTGGTCTATGTTGAATTGTGCAAAATTAATGATCTATATGCCCTATATTCTTCCCCTTCTATAGGAGGACATGTCATGTGATATATGGATCTAAGAGCATCCGTACTGTTATAGATGCTATAATTGGAACGAGGGATTCTTTCAACTTAGCATTCATTCCCTTAATTAGACAGCTTGAATGGACTGCGTTGACTTTGAATAGAAACAAACTTCTTGCATATCTACCATGTTATACAGTTGTTTGATACATTTTGAAATTTCAGCATGATTATTATAAAAATATTTTATACGAATTTTGAGACACATCAAAGAGCTGAACTTTCAATGGCACAACCCTTAGACAAATAACGTTACAAAAACCTTCCTAACTTTTCAACAATATGTATATAATATATCAATTGGTTGTTGAATAAGTCAATTACAATTATTAATATAATTATATAATCGTAAGTTAGAACAGTAGCTGTGCGCCACCATGCGGCTCGGGAGAGTGATGGTGGGGATCTTTCAAGGACAAGTTTATGAAACCAATAATTTGCCGGATGGTTCTCATCGGCAGAGTGCTATAAAGGAAACGATGTAAATGTAAATGGTTCAAAAAATGGTGTTTGTTACAATATTTAGCACGGGAATGATCTCTGTCGTAAGTTCTATTTATATCAATGATCTTTTCCAAAAATTTGTCAACATTAACCTTGAGAATCAAATTGTATTTATAGAGGTAAATATTGTTACAAACGGGGTTGTCCCAGAACAAATCAAAAGTAAACTAGTCAACGCGGATAACATAAAGAATCAGATGTTGATTAAAGAGTGAAAATGATTAGCTAAAAAGAATCGAATCCTTCTCATATTTTCCATTTTGTCATAATATTTCGATTATGATATTTTTCCTTTTTATAAAAGCATACGGTGCCTTATTTCATATTTAAGTTAAAATTAATCTCATGAAAGCATATATTTCTATAGGACATGTCACGTGAAGGAATTAGGGACAACTGTACTGTTTGCTATAATTGGGATGGAAGATTCTTTCTACTTTGAATGCATTGGTTCTCACTTAATTAGGCAGGTTGAATTTTGAATTAAAACACTTGCTTTATTAGATTCGCCCATATCTGTTAATGTTAGACGGGTGACGCACTTCGAAATTCATGAATAATTATTAAAAACACTTAATAAAAAATTTTACACACATCGCATGATTGAAAAATTGAGCTCTTATAGATAGTTAACGTTATGAAAATCTCTCTAGCTTTCTGAACGACATATATATAATATATCCATTGGTTATACAACAAATCGATAAAACCTTTTTAAAATAGCTGTTGCAAGAAATGAAATTTACTGACAACCTATTTTACTGAGTGTTCATTTACTCATCGTTCGAGCTGATCGTACATGATTCTTAAAAATTTTGGCTTTTTAACACCTTGAACGATGCCGCTCAGAAATGGCAACAGGTGAGATAGAGTCAAAGGACTTTTTATACTTCCCATCTCTGTAACTACTTTGTCTTTCTTTTTTCATTTCCAATTTTTGCTACCAGAGACAAGTTTCTTTCAAGTCCATATTTCCCTCAAAGAAATGAGAAGATTCTCAAATAAAGATGCATAGTCACTCTTGTAGACATGGTTGTTATATATTTTTCTTATTCAAAGTTACAAAGTATTTATTCTGTTGAAATTTGTTCCCCACATGTTTTGTACATAACCCATTTAAATTTGACGATGAACCCAAAAGGTTTGAATTGGCAAATAAATTGGTTGGTTTTCGAATGATGATTTTTTTAACCAAATCATAATAAATCAGATTAATCACCTAATATGTCCTAATTTACTACAACAATGTTTGCAAATAGCAACTAATTTATATATATATATTTTAAATTTATGAATTAGTTTCCAACTAACTTTCAGAAGCAAAAATTATAACAGTAAATAAAAGCTGCAATCCACAATGATTTACAAATAACTTCAATCAACCAACAAGACTTCCACAGGTAGTGCAGATAGTGGCCATATTAGCTGACTGACTGACCAAAATCATCAGTTGATTTGGCCAATTGAACCGACCAAATTTGCACAAAAATTATGAATTAAAAGGTGCAAAGTTGAAGTGCAAAATAAAATCTGGGAATTTCAATAATTTCAATCACGCAAATTTAAAACCCATAGGATTTTCATTCTCGCTTTTCTATATATAGCTGAATTTTCTTTTTCATCATTTAACATTTTGTTTTTGTTTTCTAAAAGCTTTCTCTCTTCAACATCATGGCTTCGTCATCTTTGTGTTTGTATCTGTCTTCAATTTGATGTTTTTGAAACTGAAGGTGATATCTTCATCTTCTCTTTCTTTTCTTTCTTTGCATGTTAATTTTTCCCCCCTAATGTATGTTGCAAATTTATGAGGAGGAAGAGGAAGAATAACTGCATAGGAAGATGAAGACAAAAGGAAGAATGAAGTGCAGAAACGAAATTTAAAAATAGAAAATGAATATAAAATTAGTTACAATTATTGATCAAAATATTAGTTAACAAAAAAATCTAAAATTTAAAGTATAATTATAACTACAAATTAGAAAACGAAAGGAGAATTAAGGCGAAAAAATGAAAGAAATGAAAGGAAATGGAAAAAAAAAACAATATAATTTTTTTTTTCTTTGAAAAAGGATTCGACTAAAAATTGGTCAGATAGTCCAACTAATTTTTAGTTTATTTAAAAAGCTGCAACTTCTCTTAGATGTGCCGGAAATTTATCAAAACTTACTGTTTTGCCACTACAAATCAGTGTATTTAATTATTGACTAGCAAAAATGCAACTAGTACTTCAACTGGTTTTTCAATAAAAAATAATGCCTTTTTGACTAATTTTATAATTTTTTTTATTAATACTTCAGTTGGAACATTTTGTTGGAGTGACAAGACCACGTTGATACTCACTCCTCGTTCTCAAGGGTGCGAGTCCCCCATGAGGCAAAGGGGTGATTGCTCGCTTGGCCATGAACTCTATGGTCATTGCATATAGTTGCATGTGGGGTGAAGGCCGAAGGGCTTGCGCTATTATGGGGCCATTGTGCCAAGAAACAATTATAAAACGTGTTAATTTAATTAGGTGGATAAACTGGAGTTATCAATTTAAAAAAGAAAAGAAAAAGAAAAAGGAGAAAAAAAACAAAAGAAAGAGATAGTTGGAATGAGAAAAAGTGAACCTCATACATACTTCCATTCTTTTATATGTTACTCCCTTTTCATGTTGCAATGCTGCATTACCCAAAAGGATGCAGTTGCATTAGAAGCTCATGTGATATTTTGAACGTTCTCATCATCAAGGTATAGGCTTGGTTAGGCTGTACTATAATTAGTTGATCCCAGAAATTTGAACACTTTAGGCTGGCATTCTAAGACTAGAAGAATTAAAATTAGGGTGACAAACAAACACACACATACATATATGAACATATTCATAATGGTAATAAAGCAAATATAGTAAATAAATGCAACATATATGCATTAAGTAGTGTGTGCCATAATAAAGCGAAGTTAATCATTAATTCATATAATTATGATTTTAAAAATATTTGTTGATTTCAAACTGAATAATTTTTTAAGTGGGTAAAATATTTTAAATATTCATTTTAAAAGATACGGATAGCATTTTTTATAATGTGTGTGTGTGTGTGTGTTTGGCTCAAAGGGAAGAAGTGTATTTAGATGTGATAGTTCAAAGAGTAAACGTTCAAACAAAATCAGAAAGGAATAAAATTGAGGACCAAATTTGTGCAGGTACATCTTTAGTATGCCCATATTCTATAAATGCTTAAAATCAGAAATAAAAGAAAAAAAATCTTATGATAAAAGATAGGATGGTGACATGAGAAGAAGAACATTAAGATATGAAGGAACAATAATTTTTTTTAATTTGTTTGTGGGGGTACATGAAAAAGGAGAGAGGGTGGGGAGGACAAGTGGGAATTAATGGACGGCTACATTAAAGAAATAAGGAGTGGAATTGTTGCTATAACTTGATTGAATTGACATTTTAGGTCATCTATATCCTTGATGCGTAAACGAAAAATATAATATTAATCTATAGCAATATTTCATGAGGGAATCACATGCCCCATTACTATAGCTAGAGCCTGCTAGAAGACACGTCATAATACGGCAAGAATATGGAAAAATATTCTTCAAAATTATCAAGTATTAATAGTGTTATACAGCCATTATAACTCCAATCATTCTAACATGATTTAAATACTTTTTTTAAAAAATGCAAAAGACTTCATAGATGTAATTCATTTAGTTACAAAAGATTAATACAACATATTGTTTAAATTGCTTTGAACAAAAACTTTAGTACAATAAATCACTTTGATCATATAGTTTCTATAATTTCACTAAACAATCTGATTTGATCACAATCATCAACACACCCATAAAGAAACCTACAAATAAACCATACACAAAGGCATTAGGCATTCAGAGCAAGTCCAGGAAGCGTTGTCCCTCACTTCTTCTAGTTATTGAACTTCTTTTCAAAGATCTCTATCCTTGCATCCTAATAAAATTATCATTATTTTTATTTTCTTTTAATGCCATAATTCTTTCTTTGTTTGAATTATGATTTTCAAATTGAAAAAGAAAGGATAAACTTTTTAAATTTTTTTGAATTAATTATTATTAAGTTTTTTTTAATAAAAATATAATATATAAATATTTTTATAATTTAATATTACACTAATAACTCTTTAAAAGAATATTATTCTTTGACATGTAATGCTTATATTTAATTTATAACAATGTTTCATTAGAGAATCACATGCCCCATTATTCTAGCTAAAGCCTACTAGAAGAGATGTGATATAACAAGTCAACAATATGGAAAAATATTCTTCAAAATTATCAATTATTGGAAGTGTTATGTGGTTCATGGCTATAAGAATCCCAATTAGTCCAACATGATCCAAATCTATTTCTAAAAGGCTCGAAAGATCTAACAATTGTAACTCATCAAGTTAGAAAGACAAAAACAATAAGTTGCCTAAGTTGCTTTGAGCATAATAGACCTAACACAACAAGCTATCTTGATTAGACTACTCCTATGACTTCATTAGACACCTAATCACCATCATTCACACACCCCCAATGAAGCTTATAAATAGAGATCCTTGATGATACACAAGGGCATCAATCATTTAAAGCAAGTTTAAGGAGCATCATCCCTCACTTCATCTAGCTAGCTATTTTACTTCTCTCCAAAGACTTCTATCCTTACATCTTAACAAAACAACCATTACCTCTATTTTTCAATTTCCTAATTCCTTATTTATCTAAATTGTGATTCTTGAACCAAAACAAAAACGATAAGACTTTTCTTAATTATTTATTATTAATGTTTAATAAAAATATAATATTTTAATATTTTTTAATTTAATATTACACTGATAACTCTTTAAAATAATACTATTCTTCACATTTAATGCTTATATTTAAAAAAATTTAACAACAAACACTTTAGATTTGTAGATGAATTTCTTTTGCCACTACCACCATGCATTTATTCCTTTGCTTGCAATTAGTTATATAGGAAAGCACACCTTTATAATGCTCCTTATAATCCTTTTATTTAACTCAACACTTTCTATGGCTTATGAAAGTAAAATTGAATCCTTATTGATTCCTACGTCAAAATCTCCTTTGTCTTTGAGACCTTTATAATGGTATCCCTTATGGTTCATTTACATTAGATGATCTTGAGTTGGTTGTGTCATAGGATGTTTCATTACACTTGGAATGTATGTGAATGAAGGAACATTTAAGGGCCGCTGGACATCTACCTTTATTTCATTAATATCCATATTTTGTCTTTTATCACTCCCATTGACTTCACATTTTCAATGAATTTAGCATCATCAGTTTCAACAATTCTCAAACTATAATTAAGACTATAAAACTTGTATCCTTTGGATTTCTCTAGGTAACCAATAAAGTAACCATTAATCATTTGAGAATCTAATTTCCTTTCATGTGGATTATAGATGCATGCTTATTTTGGACAACCCCAAACATGCAGGTGTCTTAAGCTAAGTTTCCTACCAATCCACTGACTCAAAAGGAGTTTTAGAGGCTGCCTTACTAAAACTCCTATTTAAAAGATATACAACAATTCTTTATGCAAACATCCATAATGATTTTCATAATGAGGAGTTACTTGATCGCAAAATTTTTATGCGTGTCCACAAGTGCACGGGTCAGATCAAGTAGTTCAGTGATAAGTAAAAGTATCGTTCCCACGAGGAATGACTGGGATGCAATTAGGCAGTGCACAACCTACTTTTATCCACGTTAAACAACCAATTATGAGATTCTTGATTTTAGAACTAAATTTAAAATAAAGCGAATTGATAGAAAACTTAGTTGGCACAGGCAGTTAAGATAAAATCCAAGGTTTGAAATTACCTAGAGTCACTATTCCCTTGATGCTCACTAGAACTTAATTTCTTGTTCAATTGCAATTAATTATCGCCTTGTGGGTTAACAGTTTAGAAGCTATAACCGTCCACCGATGTAATTACAGCCCTACTCTCCCCTAAAATCTAAGTGTCCTTAGATTTAGGTTAGAATGCATTAGATACTATATCCCTCTACAAACCAATTAAGGTAATCAAGTATATGTCTATCCCAATTACAAATTAGATGATTCTAAACTTAATTTATCCAACTCTTAGGTTCAATTTAGAATCCTTTTTTCAAGGTAAATTCCAATTTCCCAAATCAAATCAAAGAGGTGGCCAATCCCTAAGAAAGCATTAAGCAAGAGAGGATACACAAGATTCCAATCATCACAATTAACAAGACAATTAATGATTCAGATCACATCAAGTTCATAGTGCTCTAGGTAAAAGGGAATTTAGCCACACATAGCTAAATCTACAGAGAATTCCCAATCAAAATACATGGAGAAAATGAAAAGAACAAAGAAAGCAAACAAAGGGAAGAATGATATGCAGAAAGTAGAGCTCCCCCTTTTATTCCTCCTCTTCCTTCACACTCCAAGCTTAAAGAGCCTTCAAGAACTCTCAAAATCGCCTCCTGGATGCTCAGAACTTCCTCTGCCGCCGAATCTCTCGAACCCTAACTCTTCCAATGTCTTTTAAAGCTTGAAAATTAAAACTCTGCGTTTCAGGTCCGATCTCGCTATGGCGAGGAGCGTCTCTCGCTATAGCGCGGTCTCATAAATCCTCAGGTTTTCGCTGCGCTCGCTACTCCGACGCTATGGCGAGTTGCTCTCTGGAATTTCTATGCGACACGACTTCGCTATTGTGAAGCCTCCCCTTCGCTACGGCGAAAGTGCCATCTCGCTATAGCGAACTTCGGTCTCGCTGTGGCGAGAAGTCTTGTTCAATCTACCTTGGCCACTTTCAGCTTCCTTCTCTTATATTCATTTCTTTCTTCCTTTTGCTACTTTTCCCTGAAATTGAAATCAAAACTAAAGTGAGGCTTAAACTGATAAAAATATTATGATTATAATACTTTCTTTGTTTTGTTTGATTGAGTACATTTTTTTACCATATTAATCAAGAGAAAAGTATTTTACCTCCCTAATTTAGTGTCAAATATAGCCCTTTTGAGTCCTAAATTAGGAGGTTATCAAACTCCCCCACACTTAGATCTTTGCTTGTCCTCAAGCAAATCTTAGAAAGAATCACGTCCAAGCAATCAGAATTACAGATCCCCCCCACATTTATAATGAATCCAACTTCAGAAACAGAAACTCAGCAAAACTCGAATAGAAATTGAAAACAATGTACTCATAGTAACACCCTTATTCCTAAAGTGTGTGTGTGCTCAACAAGAGATGTTAAGAAATAATCAAGCAATCTTAAATAAGTTTTCCTAGCAATTTCAAAGCCCAACCCAATCATCTATACTAACTTCAATCATCAATGCTCATTGAGAGGGGTCTCTATTATTCAATGCAGAATTATTTTTTGCAATTTTTTTTTTTGGTTTGGTTTTGTTTTGTTTTGTTTTGTTTTTTTTTGTTTTTGTTTTTTTTTGTTTTTGTTTTCTCTCTCCTCGTCAAATTACTTAATCCTTTTGACGTGAATGACAACATTGGTTATGAAGTCACCTGGTTACTCAGATTAAATAAATCCTCAAAGGGCTACTAGCATACTCTTAGTTTTATCACTGTTTGATGCGAAAGTTCACACTTTTTGGTGCAAACCCCCGGTTACTAGGTGATTTCAACCATTGGAGTAGAGAATCCTTTGCTTTTTTTTTTTTTAGATATCCCTCTTAACTAACAATCAGGTATCCATCAGGAACAGGCAAATTGGGGAGATCTAAAACAACTAAAAGCTCATTATAAGAAAGACTTGAATTACTTCCAAAATCATCTTGTTGGAAGGTGCTCCTATTTAGGATGCATACTACGACTACATTACTTACTTTATCCAATTCAAGTTCGCTTAACCTCTACATTCCTTAATTAATATTCATCTAAAGTAAGAAGGGCTGAATCTGATTTAACATATGAGTATGAGGAGTGTAAGCACTTGAATATTATTAATAGGAGGAAGTTATTGTCAATTTATATCCACTTATCCTATATTTATCTATGATTACCTTAACTCCCCCACACTTGAAAGTTACATTGTCCGCAATGTATCAAAATGGGAAATTCAGAAAAGGACAGAAAAATAGAAGCAGAAGGGGGTGCAGGGAAGGGATAAAAAGAGGTAGGGAGAGACGAGACTCCCCTGATAAGAAGAGATAACATAGCGAGGGGTTGCATGTGAACGGCTCCTTCATCTGAAGACAACCATTGACAAAATACATACAGGAGACAGTAAGTTGGCATTAGAATTAATAAGACAAATAAAAGCACAACCAATTCAGGAGTTGAGAGCATAATTAGATACAGTTATCCATAATACAGTTATCCAGAATATAAAATGAGCAAAACAACAAAAAAATGGCAGCAGGATAGAAAAGGTCCTAAGAATCAGACGGTCCAGGTCTATCCTGAGGTGCAGGCTCCTGAGGTAGAATGATGATCGGTGATTGAGGAGCTTCAGGAGGTGGCGGTGGAGGAGCCGGCATCAAGTAGTCCATAAGCGTCTGTAGTTGATCCTTTATTGATATGACATGACCTTCCAGCCTATGGATGGACTCTCGTGCCCAATTCTCAAAATCAGTCTGATAAGGAGCTCCATGTCCTGACGGCTCTGGAGTAACCCGGTGCTGATATGAGGGAGGTGGTGGAGAAGCCTCAGGCTGTGCCTGTGCCTCTGCTCTCTGCCTACGGGGTTGCCCTGGTGCATCTTTCATATTGTCATACTTGAACGGCCCCTTCGGCTTGAACTACACGTCATTTTTGGAGACGCGGCTACCCCCCATAGTGAGTAATTCTGTCAGCATATGGGGGTATGCTAAGCTAACCCTGTCAGATCTCGCCACTTGTTTGAAATTTAAGTACATGAGGCGAGGAATGTTGACCCGCTGCCTGGTCATAAAGCACCATGTAAGAGTAGCTCGCTCTTGGATCATGTCGGATCCATGGGAACTTGTCAGGATGTTACTTGTAATGAACTGTAACCAAAAATGGGCTGGTTTATTGAGCTGATTCACCGGGTAAACCTTGTTCACCAGCCGAGCTCTTCCTTCTTCAGCAATGGTGGTCTCTACTTCTTCCCAAGGAATTGACTGGGGGTTCTCCATATATGCTTGGAAAGCACATTCTGGGACGTCCGGCAATTCATAGAAGTCTTAGAAGACTTTTTCATTTATGCGCACCCAGGCCGAACGGCAATAGTATTCCTCTTCTTCCTCCTCAGTATCCTCAAAGTTAGCATATAACTCCTGGATCATTAAGGGGATCCGATGCACCGGTTTTTTCGTGAATCCGTGCAGCCCATGCCATTCAAAATCATGAAAAGTCAGGTCTCGGGCGTTGGGTGCATAGTAGCGATCTTCTACTACTCCTCTGTCTGCGAAGAGTCTATCGAAGCGAAATTCTGCCCGGGCCGATGCAAATCGATCCTTATCGTATGATTGCTTCTTTTGCTTTGAGGAGGAGGCTGCAGCAGTCTTTGTTTGCTTTTTAGGAGCCATGCCTGCAAAATTCCAATAGGAAAGAGATAAAAGTCAGTAGCAGTAGTAATAGGGATTCATAGAGTAAGGAAAAAGAAGAAGATAACAAGAATCAGACACATGCAGCATGTTTCTAATAAGGAAAGACATGATTAAGGGTCTACAAGGGACGAGGGAATGAGGAATAAAGAAACAAATCAAGCAAAATGGTCCATAATAGCCAGGTTTCTGGAAAAACGTCGAACTCGCTGTAGCGAGTTCGAGCTCGCTATAGCGAATTCGAACTGAATTCTGCAGAGCCAGATTTACACAGATAAAAAGCTAAGTTGAAGCCATATTTCTGCATAAAAATAGGCGACTAACAAAACCCATCCAGAAAAACTAACTAAATGGACCCCTAAATACGCAGATTTGAGCAAAACTATTCGAACCCTAATATGACTATATTCAGAGAAATCAACCAGCAAATCAGGGAGAAAAGAGTTAGTTGAATTACCTGATGTACGAGATGCGATTTGTGAGGGGAATGCGAGATTATGATGCACGAAATGCAGCGAGAGAAAGGATGGAGGATTTTTGGAGTTTCGTCGCAGTGGCGAGAAAGAAAAGTTGAAATGACGATATTTATAGAAGACGCTTCGCTATAGCCAGGCTATAGCGAGAGCGTCTCTGGAGTTATTACCAAAGGTAAAGCTGCCACCTTCGCTACAACGAAATTAAATATCGCCATTGCGAGATAACTTGGTTAAAATTTTATGGTCGGAGAGTCTTGCTATAGCTTGGCTATAGCGACGAGCTCTCTGGATTTTGTACCAGAAAGTGGGACTGCTGTACTCGCTGTAGCGAAATAGATGTCTCGCAGTAGCGAGGAAACTTAGCAAAAATTATATGCAACAATTACTCGCAATAGCCAGGCTACAGCGAGCCTCTCTCTGGATTTAGTACCAGAATGCAGCACAGAGATCTCGCTATGGCGAGGTAATGTTCTCGCTGTAGCGAGAATACTTAAAATTCACTGACTCGCCATATTCCGGCCATAGCGAGAGACTGGTGTATGTACCAGTAGTGGGACAAGCAGCCTCGCCATTGCCATATGTGTTTCTCGCTATAGCGAAATTTTTTTTTTTTTTTTTCAACTAAATTTCTCCATCTACATGCTCACTAAAATTCTCCCTCAAATGCAACCAGATACAATAATAAAGTATAATTCAAAGCATGGTTAGAAACTCCCTGTGAACATGCCCAATGTTGCTCATTCCTGCCAATCCTAAGCTCCTTGATATCCACATTTTAACCTGTAAAACACATAAAAAACAAAAAATATCAAACCCAAAATGAGAAGGACTTTAAATTCAAACAAAAAGAATACAAAGAAAACTTGGGTTGCCTCCCAAGAAGCGCTAAGTTTAAAGTCTTCAGCCAGACTATCATGACGCTTCTATGAGCAATCTTGGAGTTGCACATTTGTCTTCATCCTGTCCACTGGTCCACCAAGGTAATGTTTCAAGCGTTGGCCATTGACCTTAAAGGTTTCTCCATTTTTCTCATCTTGAATTTCAATGGCACCAAAGGTAGTGGTCGATACCACCTTAAAAGGACCAGACCACCTGGATTTAAGCTTTCCTGGAAACAATCTCAAACGAGAGTTATACAATAGCACTAAATCACCAGGTATGAAATCCCTTTTCAAAATCTTTTTATCATGCCAGATCTTTGTCTTTTCCTTATATAGCTTAGAACTCTCATAAGCTTGTAATCTAAATTCATGAAGTTCATTAAGATTTAACAACCTCTTTTCACTCGCATCTTTATAATCTAAGTTCAACTTTTTTATGGCCCAAAAAGCTTTGTACTCAAGTTCCAAAGGTAAATGACAAGCTTTACCAAAAACTAATTGATATGGAGACATACCAATTGGTGTTTTGTAAGCTGTTCTGTATGCCCATAAAGCTTCATCTAGCTTATCAGACCAATCCTTCCTATTAACACTCACTGTTTTCTCCAAAATTCTCTTGATCTCCCTATTAGAAACTTCACAGAGGCCATTGGTCTGAGGGTGGTAAGCTAAAGCCATTTTGTGGTGGACTCCATATTTTTCTAACAAAGCTTTAAACAAACGATTATTAAAATGAGTTCCACCATCACTAATGATAGCTCTAGGGGTGCCAAAGCGAGAAAAAATATTCTTCTTTATAAATCGCACCACTGTTTGAGCGTCATTATGTTGGCAAGCTACCACCTCAACCCATTTACTAACATATTCAACTACCACTAAGATGTATTGTTGGCCTCTAGACAAAACAAAGGGACCCATAAAATCAATCCCCCACAAATCAAACAGTTCAACTTCAAAGATACCGGTTTGAGGAAGTTCATGCTTTTTAGAAATATTACCGGATCTTTGACAAGCATCACAGTGAGAAGCAAACAAATGAGAATCTTTAAACAATGTGGGCCAATAGAAACCAGATTGCAATATTTTAAAGGCAGTTTTCTGACCACTAAAATGTCCCCCAAATGGTGATGCATGGCATGCAAGCAAAATGTCATGTTGTTCAATCTCAGGAACACATTTCCTAAGAATTCCATCCACACATCTTTTGAACAAATAAGGTTCATCCCAAATGTAAAACTTAACCTCATTCAAGAATTTCTTCTTTTGATAATAGTTTAAATCAGGAGGTAAAATTTCACAAACAATATAATTTGCTATATCAGCATACCAAGGTATATGTAGCAAATTAGCAGCCATTATACATTCATCAGGGAAAATATCATTCACAAGCTTACTATCACTAACATGCTCAGAATCTAACCTAGAAAGATGATCAGCTACTAGGTTTTCACATCCTTTCCTATCCACTATATGCAAGTCAAATTCTTGAAGTAATAAAACCCACCTAATCAATCTAGGTTTGGACTCTTTCTTTCTCAACAAATATTTAATAGCAGCATGATCAGTGTGTACTACCACCTTAACTCCCAACAGATAAACTCTAAATTTTTCAAAGGCAAAAACAATAGCTAACATTTCTTTCTCAGTGGTAGTGTAATTTACCTGAGCATCTATTAATGTTTTGCTGGCATAATAGATAGGATGAAAAATTCGGTCTCGCTTCTGTCCCAGAACAGCTCCTACTGCATAGTCACTTGCATCGCACATTACTTCAAAGGGCAATGACCAGTCCAGAGCAATTATTATAGGCGCAGTTATTATTCTCTGTTTCAATTCTTCAAAACTTTTTAAGCATTCATCATCAAAAAGGAACTTGGCATCCTTTTCTAACAGCTGGGTTAAGGGCTTTGAGATTTTTGAGAAATCTCTGATGAACCTTCTATAGAACCCCACATGCCCAAGAAAACTTCGGACTCCTTTGACACTAGTAGGAGGTGGCAACCTCTCAATCAATGATGTCTTGGCTCAATCTACTTCCAAACCCTCCTTAGACACCTTGTGTCCTAGTACTATTCCTTCCTTTACCATGAAGTGGCATTTTTCCCAGTTCAGAACTAAGTCAGTTTCCTCACACCTTTCAAGTACCTTAGAGAGATTTTTCAAACAGACTTCGAATGAATCACCAAAGACAGAAAAGTCATCCATGAAAATCTCCATGATGTCTTCGATGAAATCAGAAAAAATTAATGTCATGCATCTTTGAAAGGTCGCTGGTGCGTTACACAACCCGAAAGGCATTCTCCTGAAGGTAAAAGTGCCACAGGGGCAGGTGTAGGTTGTTTTCTCTTGGTCTTCAGGTGCTATAGAAATTTGATTGTAACCTGAATAACCATCCAGAAAACAAAAGTATTCCTTCCCCGCTAGTCTATCAAGCATTTGGTCAATGAAGGGAAGGGGAAAGTGATCTTTTCGGGTAGCTGCGTTTAATTTCCGATAGTCCATGCACACTCTCCAACCAGTGACAGTTCTTGTAGAAATCAATTCTTTCTTTTCATTTGTCACAACTGTCATTCCTCCTTTCTTAGGAACGCATTGTACTGGACTAACCCACGCACTATCTGAAATTGGATAGATGATTCCTGCATCCAGCCACTTGATGATTTCCTTCTTGACAACTTCTTTCATCATCGGGTTCAACCTCCTCTGATTCTCTATAGACGGCTTATGGTCTTCCTCCAGTAGGATTTTATGCATTACAATGGAAGGGCTTATCCCTTTAATATCAGCAAGTGTCCATCCCAGAGCCTTTTTATGACTCTTTAGTACTTCAATTAGTCTCTGTTCTTGATGAGAGCTCAATGCTGTAGAGATGATGACAGGTAATGTCTCTGAATCCCCTAAATATGCATATTTCAAATGCGTAGGGAGTGGTTTTAACTCCAAAAGCGGAGGTTGTTCAATTGAAGGCTTAAGAGATGTTGCTGAACGGGATGCCAAATCTAAAGATTCAACTTGCCAATGCTGTTTAGCTCGAGTGGTTGAAAAATTCAGCACTTGGGTTATCTCGTGACTAGTTTCAGCGTTCTCATGCTTCACTCCCATTAATAATGCTTCAATAGGGTCTTTGATTATTATTGAATTGAATTGTTCTTGAGCTAACTCATCAGTCATTGAAACTCTGAAGCAATTTTCAGCATCTCTAGGATATTTCAGTGCTTTGTCCATGTTAAACACCACTTGCTCATCCCCCAATCTCATCACTATTTACCCTTTCTCTACATCAATAAGAGTTCTGGCTGTGGCTAAGAATGGACGACCAATAATCAACGGATTATCCTTATCTTCTTCACAATCCACAACAATGAAATCAACTGGATATATGAACTCACCAACCTTTACTAAAACATCTTCAATTATACCTCGTGGATATGCTAAGCTCCGATCCGCTAATTGCAATGTTACTGTGGTAGGTCGTGCCTCACCGAGTTGCAACTTCTCAAAGACAGATAACGGCATAAGGTTTACACTGGCTCCAAGATCACACAAAGCCTTACCTTGAAAGTGAGTGCCTATTTTACAAGGCACAGAGAAGCTACCCGGATCTTTGCACTTCATTGGAATCCGTGGGTTGATTATTTTGCTGCACTCTTCAGTAAGTGCTACGGTTTCAAATTCACCAAATCTCCGCTTCTTGCTCAGCATCTCTTTCAAGAACTTGACATACTTAGGCATGTATTCCAATGCTTCTGAGAATGGGATATTGATATGAAGTTGCTTGAATATCTCTAGGAATTTTTGATACTGCTTATCTTCCACCTTCTTTTGAAGTCTTTGAGGAAAAGGTAATGGAGGTATTATCCTTGGTGATGTATGCAGTTTCTCTCCTTGTTTCTCACTCTTATCAACATCTGGCTGTTTTTTAACTGCTTCATTACTCACTTTTCTCTTCTTTTCAACTGATGCATCCACACATTCTTCTCCTATTTTTTTATCCTTATTTGTCTCCTCTGTGGCAATTTCACCTGTAGCTTCCTCTACAACAGCCTGTGATGCAGGTGTGTGGCTAACCACCTTTGGTGTTTGAACTTCTGGCAACTCTTTTCCATTTCGAAGAGTTATGGCTTTACATTCTTCCTTGCCTTTTCTTCTAGGATTAGGCACCGTGTCACTTGGCAATCCTCCTTGTCTTAATGAATTCATTGCTGAGGCTAGTTGACCCATCTGCAGTTCTAGATTTCTCAAGGAGGTATCAACTTTAGCATTCACTTGAGCTTGTTCTTCATTTTGCTTACTTTGAATGCTAATGAACTTCGCCAATGCATCTTCCAAGTTCGACTTAGGTTCTTGGATAGGTGCATTTTGCCTTACAGGTTGAGTAAAACCTGGTGGTTGAGTAGGCCTAATGCTTGAGGACGATGTTGGTTGATTCAGTGCTGGTCCATGCTTCCAAGAGAAGTTTGGATGATTTCGCCACCCAGGATTGTAATTATTGGAGTATGGATTCTGATTCTTTGGAAAGTTCCCCACGTAATTAACTGGTTCTGAAAGTGCCAAAGGACAAGAGTCTACTGAATGCAGATCCCCACAGTTCTCACAAGCAATTGGAGCTACCTGAGCAGAACAGACATTCATTTGCTGATTTCGCTGCACTTGAGATTCTAACATATCGAATCTCTTATTCAGAGTGGAAAGAATAGTGGCAAGTGGAATAGAGGGGTCTTCTTGAGTATTGGCAACATTGACACTCACCCTTCTATCACCTCCTCTTTGTACATAACTCTCAGACAATGTGTCCAATGCCTGAATAACATCATCCACCGGCATTTCATCCCAACGACCATTCAAAATAGCATCTAACATTGTATCGGTTTGTGGAGTTAGACGCGTACAGAAGTTCTGAACGATAGCACAGTCATCCATCCCATGGCTTGGGCATTGACGAAGCAAATGCTTGTACCTCTGCCATGCAGCATATAAGTGCTCGTCTGAAGCCTGCTTGAAGTTGATGAGCTCACGACGTGCATCTGCTATTTTATTATTTGGAATGAAGCGAGCTCTGAACCTTGCCTCTAGCTTATCCCATGTATCAATTGAACCCTCAGGCAGAGTCAGTAGCCATTCCTTGGCTTTTCCTTGTAGAGAAAGAGGGAATAGTCGAAGTCTCAACACATCTCTCGGTATCCCATTCTGCTTGAATGAATCGCACACCCCCAAGAATGACAGAATATGACAGTTGGGATCTTCATCAGACCTCTCACCAGTGAATTGTCCGTTGAGCTGTAACATGGAGATCATCACTGGCTTCAACTCAAAGTTAGCAGCTTGAAAGTCTGGCACTACTATGCTAGATAGAGTGCCCTTCATAGTATGACCCACAAAGTCTTTTATGGACTGATTTGCATTTCCTTCTTGAGCCATTTCTTCACTCACTGAATTTGGAGTTTTAGAAGGACTTTCTTCAAAATTCAAGTTTACCACGAGATCACTAATTTTCTTCGTTGTGCGCTTCTTTGTTGTAGAAGTTTGCTTCGGCATGTACTATGGTACCTGTAGAGGAAAATTCAACCAATTTGTATTACTTTAAACAAAAAGAAATCAAAGCAAATGACAGAATGAAAAGAAATTCTAACTAATTAACTAACTAATGTTTAATCAAGGACTACTAAAGGTTATACACTTCTAACTAAACAATTAAGCCATTCCTCGGCAACGGCGCCAGAAAACTTGATCGCAAAATTTTTATGCGTGTCCGCAAGTGCACGGGTCAGGTCAAGTAGTTCAGTGATAAGTAAAAGTATCGTTCCCACGAGGAATGACTGGGATGCAATTAGGCAGTGCACAACCTACTTTTATCCACTTTAAACAACCAATTATGAGATTCTTGATTTTAGAACTAAATTTAAAATAAAGCGAATTGACAGAAAACTTAGTTGGCACAGGCAGTTAAGATAAAATCCAAGGTTTGAAATTACCTAGAGTCACTATTCCCTTGATGCTCACTAGAACTTAATTTCTTGTTCAATTGCAATTAATTATCGCCTTGTGGGTTAAGAGTTTAGAAGCTATAACCGTCCATCGATGTAATTACAGCCCTACTCTCCCCTAAAATCTAAGTGTCCTTAGATTTAGGTTAGAATGCATTAGATACTATATCCCTCTACAAACCAATTAAGGTAATCAGGTATATGTCTATCCCAATTACAAATTAGATGATTCTAAACTTAATTTATCCAACTCTTAGGTTCAATTTAGAATCCCTTTTTCAAGGTAAATTCTAATTTCCCAAATCAAATCAAAGAGGTGGCCAATCCCTAAGAAAGCATTAAGCAAGAGAGGATACACAAGATTCCAATCATCACAATTAACAAGACAATTAATGATTCAGATCACATCAAGTTCATAGTGCTCTAGGTAAAAGGGAATTTAGCCACACATAGCTAAATCTACAGAGAATTCCCAATCAAAATACATGGAGAAAATGAAAAGAACAAAGAAAGCAAACAAAGGGAAGAATGATATGCAGAAAGTAGAGCTCCCCCTTTTATTCCTCCTCTTCCTTCACACTCCAAGCTTAAAGAGCCTTCAAGAACTTTCAAAATCACCTCCTGGATGCTCAGAACTTCCTCTGCCGCCGAATCTCTCGAACCCTAACTCTTCCAATGTCTTTTAAAGCTTGAAAATTAAAACTCTGCGTTTCAGGTCCGATCTCGCTATGGCGAGGAGCGTCTCTCGCTATAGCGAGGTCTCATAAATCCTCAGGTTTCCGCTGCGCTCGCTACTCCGACGCTATGGCGAGTTGCTCTCTGGAATTTCTATGCGACACGACTTCGCTATTGCGAAGCCTCCCCTTCGCTACGGCGAAAGTGCCATCTCGCTATAGCGAACTTCGGTCTCGCTGTGGCGAGAAGTCTTGTTCAATCTACCTTGGCCACTTTCAGCTTCCCTCTCTTATATTCATTTCTTTCTTCCTTTTGCTACTTTTCCCTGAAATTGAAATCAAAACTAAAGTGAGGCTTAAACTGATAAAAATATGATGATTATAATACTTTCTTTGTTTTGTTTGATTGAGTACATTTTTTTACCATATTAATCAAGAGAAAAGTATTTTACCTCCCTAATTTAGTGTCAAATATAGCCCTTTTGGGTCCTAAATTAGGAGGTTATCATTACTCATTATACTCCTTACCATATCCATTAATGTCCAATTTTGCCTCTTTACCACACCATTTTGTTAAGGTATGCCTGGCATAGTATATTGTGTACGCATGCCATGTGTCTTAAGGAATTTTGCAAATAGACCATGACATTGTCCTATTTCATTATGTTTCCTATAATATTCATCACCTCTATTTGACCTTATGATTTTCTCCTTTCTATTTAATTTCCTCTCAACTTCATTAACATACACCTCAAGAGCATTAACTACTTAAGAATTTTCATAAAGCAAATAAAGATAAATGTGAGAAAATACTTTCCTCCACCAAAAGATGGGATGTCAAAAGGTCCACATATATCAATGTGTATAATTTCAAGAAACTAGGTGCTTCTTGTGGCCTTTTTCTTGCAATGTCTTGTCTGCTTGCCTTTAATGCAATCCACACATATGCTAAGGCTTGTAAAATCCAAATTTGGAAGGATTTCATTCTTTATAATATTTCCAACCTTTCTTTGAATATATGACCAAAACATTCATGCCACAAGAGGGCAGAATTTTCATTATGAATGGTAAGCTTAATTCCAACATTATGATAAACAATAAATAGGGATTCAGTAAAACCATGATCAAGTTTCAGTTTGTATAAACCATCAACTAGAAACCAATAAAGGAAGTATTCTTAAACAAACTAAAGCATCCATGTCCAAACATAATAGAAAACCCAAAAACATCAAGTTTTGAAAGAAGGATCAAGTTCTTAGAAATTGAAGGTACATAAAGAGTTTGAAATAGGTCCAAATGATGGCCAGTGTCCAGAATTAAGTGATAAGTCCTTATTCCTTCAATAGGAACTGATAAGTTCCTAAATTATCATGATTTTGTTAATATTTTAAGGGACTTGTCACATGAATATTGAACTTATCTTATGTTTTTTATATATATAATTAATAAATTTTAACCAAGTTAATATTTAGTAAGTTTTGGTTTTATTTCTTTGATTTTGAGTTAATTTTTTGTATTAGTTAAGTATAAATTGTATTTGGTATTTTTGTCTAGATTTTTAAGTTGTTAAATTGTTTAACTTTTGTTACTAGATTATAAATATTAATTAGATGAATTTTATGTTTTTGTAGGGTTACAATCATAAAGAAACAAGTTTAGAAGTGTTGGCATGCAAAGCAATAAACATTAAGAAGATTTATTGGAAAAGAATCAAAAAGAAAAAGAAAAAGAAAAAGAAAAAGAAAAAGAAGAAAAGAAAAAAGAGCAAAAGATGGCGCTCAAAACTGTTACTAAAGAAATTGCAGCGCTGCGGTGACAAATTTAAGCACTACGGCGTATTGAGAAACAGAAGTAAAATGAGCTACGGTGTAAAATTTTGTGTTGCAACACTTTGCACCACTGTAGTAAAAAAATTCATTTGCGCCATAGCACTTTTGACTGCCGCCATAGTGCAGTTCCAAAAAAAAAGCAAAATGAACTATTTTTTGGCCCCAGTTTTTAGGGTTTTAAAGGGTTTTCAACACTTTTTCGAAAGATGCCACCATTCTAAAGGTTTTGGGGAAGAGAAAGAAGGATTTGGAGTTTCAAATGTCATGAAAAATGTTTGGGTTTAAGGAAGATTCACCTATAAAATTAGTTTTTTTCTTCTTCTCTTGCTTTTCTTTGTATTTCTTTGTCCATTTGATTTATGCTTTGTTCTTAATGTTACTATTTCTTGTAGTTATAACCTAGACTTGTCGATTTGGGAATGTGATGAACTTTAGTTTGTAATATGCTGTAATTACTCTCTTTATTTGCAATTAATGATATGATTTAATTGTTCAATCCTTGTGTTTTATGCTTTTAAGTGTGTGAAAATTATTAGATGATTTGGGTAACCTAAATAAACTTGGAAAAAGGGATTTTAGGATTTGACCATGGATTAGATAGTGTGTGTTCATGAAATTTGCAATGTTAAGTGAATTGATTCACTTGTAGAATGAGAATATATCTACTGGCCTCACATAGCCATATTAAGTATTCTTGATTAAGCCTCTAAATTAATTGCATAAAGAATTATGGATTAGTTAGCAGAATGCCTATATGTAATTCGGAAGATACTTATAGGTAAATTAAAGTCCTAAACTATTCATGACATTGAGAACAAGATGAGGAGAGGTAATTAGTTCATATAAAATGCTAAGAGAAATCATAATCTCAAATCATTTTGTTGTCCAATTTCATATAGAATGATGTCTCTCATTTATTTTTTTTATTTTTTATGTCTTTAGTTTAGTTTAATTTCATATCAGCTTTTGTTGTTTGCTTGATTTAGATTAAGATACACAATTTTAGTACTCAGTAATTATTTTAGCGACAAACCCTCATGGGAAAGATACTCTATTCATCACTGTATTACTGTCGTGATATGTATACTTGCGTGTACACTTTCAAAAGAAAGCAACAGGAGCCTTCATACTGTTCCTTATAAATAGAAAGTTTTCATTTAAGTCTATAGTTTGGATCATATGGAATCCCTACATCACACTAGATGCCTGAGATGTAGCACTAGAATTAAGCCACTAAGTATTATTTGGAACTTCAGCTAGGTTTGATTTGAAACATACATAAACATCAATTTTATGTTTCTTTTCAAACCAAGCCTTATACTTTAGGAAATCTTTCATTCCTTCTGATTAACCTTTGAAACATTAGTAGGTGTCGCCTATGGAACTTTAGCAGGCTTTTTCTTCTTCTTCTTAAACTTGTTGGATTTTACTTTAAGTGCTTTACCAGCTCCTTGACTTACAAGGTTGATAGGATAACTTCCTTGTTTCTTTAATCTCACTTCCTCTTGAGTAAGCATACTAGACAATTCACTAATATTGCATTTATCCTTAATAGTGTTATAGTTAGTTTGGAGCAGTCCATACTTAAAAGGTAGCAAGTTAAGAATGAATTGTACTAAGAAGGAGTCATCTAATGTCATCCCCAAGGCCTTAGCCTTGCTGTAATCTTGGTCATCTTAGTGATGCTCTCTTGCATGCTCCATGACCTAATAAACTTCATGGTCGTGAGTTTTGCCATAAGAGTACTAGCAAGTGACTTATCTACAGAAGGAAATCTTTCTTTATAAACTTAAGGTATTCCTTAGCACTTTTTGTTTGTGGAATATTGGTCTTAATGTTGTTGGCAATAGTCATTCGCATAAATATTAGGCTCAATCTGTTAGACCATGTCCAAGCTTTATGATATAACTTTTCTTCCTCACTAATTAGATCTGTAATGGCTGTAGGTGTATCTTCCAACAATGCCAAGTCAAGATCTAGAATAGCTAAGTGGAAATTGACTTGTTCACACCATTCAAAAAAGTTTAAACCATTGAACATAGTCACAGAAGACGCGTGTGAATGAAGCAATAGAGCTGCAACACATAAATGCTCATTGATTAGTCACATAATAGATTCAAATAAATACATCATCAATGCACAATATAGCTTTCCTTTAGGTAAAAACTATAACATACAGTTATCAAGTGAATGCCATAAAAATCATCATGAGCCAATTAAATATTTTAACCAAACATACATGTTATCTTTGGATATATAAATACATCTGACCAAAATACTAATCCACCTTCATTATGTTCATTGATCATACAATGATAATTTGCCTTTGGGTAAATCTAAAAGTTCTAATGACAATTGAACATCAATTGATTCATTTATTTTCAATAATTGGCATTTTGTTAATACAATGGATAAATGACTATATATGTATATATATGTATGATATGTAATCATCATCATTCTAGTTCAACCACTTTGGTGATAGCAAACTATATATATATATATATATATATATAACATAAAGTCCTTAGCTTTTGCTTGAAATCCCTACAATTTTGAAGGTTTATAAATTTTAAAAGTGGAGAGATTTTTCTTTTTGTTGTTTTGATCTTTCTATCCTTGGGCATTAATTTGTGGGTTTTGAACCTGTGATCTATTCCTTTATGACCTATGTATTACAAACATTCAAATGACAATATTGAATATCATAATATATTTTTTTTTGCTTGTCTTGCTTCTCTTTATAATTTTCTCCACGTTGATCATTAGTATTCTTACCCTCACATACAATAGCAACACAAGTGTTTCATTTGTATCTTATTGCTTGGTTACTATGCTTTAGAATACATTTCTTTGTCATTTTTTTCCTTTCAATTCTCAATTATATTCCTTTCCTCTTAGAGAGAAAGAAGAGAGTAAGTTGTTTTATTTAAAATGGTAAGGATTTTTAATATTAAGTTTAGTATACTTTTTCTTTCCTAAATCATTAAAAAAATAAGGTAAAATGTTTCCTCCTCTAAGTGATCATCCAATAAGTTTACTTTCTCATGCTAGGGTTTTTCTATACTAAATTAAGGCATAATTGTTCACATTGTAAAAGGAAGAATTGGATAGATTAGGTTTATCTATTTTGCTATACCATCATTTCATTTTAATGTCATTCATTTACTCAGTGTAGATATTTTAATAACTAGTCTAATATAATTTTCATATGCAAGTTCTGGTGTTAGCACTGATATTTGGACAAGTTATGCTACAAAGATTATGGTTATATCTATCCTTCCATTTGTGATTGTTCAAGTACCACAAATACTCAAATCAATATCAAGAAGGCACTTGGCTATTTTAATTGAACTTCATTTATTGCCTTTACCAGGTAAATTGGCACTTGAAAAGCCTTGATACAAGGAAGCTTGTGTTACATATGTTTATAGTAGAGTTTAAGTTGTTTAGCTTTTGATACAACCAATGTGGTATAATGGACCTAAATAAGGAAGGGATATAAACTAATACTATACCAATTGTGCCCAAATCCTCATGTTGTTTTGTTTAAATTTTCTTAGATGCTAGGATTAGCATTTTCCAATTTCTATAATTACTGGATGCTGGGTGAGAGTTTGTCTATTACTATGAACATTTGGAAATTGTTCTTGCATCCTAAAGAAATTGAGGGGAAAAAATGGTGCAAATTTTTCTATCTCTACATACGAAGGAGAAAACTTGCTTATGTGAAACACAAGCATGTTATTTTACGACTTTTAAGACATTTAAAACAGTATTCATTGGGAAGGTTTATGGGAGAAGATGGTGAACCTAACAGAGAAATAATTAGAAGGTAAGATTTTTTCTCCTTTTTGCTCAGACTTGACACGTTACTTCTTAAAGCAATTTTGTTGTCTTATTTTCATATTTTTATGCTTTTTGGGTAGTCGTAGACTTCCTTCTTCATGGTTATTCAAACTTTTGAAAATTTATATTATGTTATAGTCGATGGGTATTCAACAATGAAGCTCTTGCTTTGTTTTAAAATTTGTTGATTGTAGAATGTATCTAAATTACAAGATATTTAGCCAGGGAAAGAAAATTAGAAAATATAATCTTAGCCAAGGGAAAAAACACAAAAGAATAAAGAATACAAAAAAAGGAGATAATTTTATTCCAAACTTTCCATTGGACTCTTACAAATTATTTGTTTAAATCTCCTTTTTTTTTTTACGAAGACGATCGTGATCCATGTTCTTCATCCTCGTCAAGCTATGCATTAAATAGTTAGGGAATGATTTTGTTTTTTATTTTGGGATATTTTGTGAACAACTTATAGTGTTTTTTTAGTTTAAATTGTGTAAAAGTGACAAATCTACTAATTGTATTTTTTCTTTGACACTTATATTAAATACATGATTTAATTGAGTAATTGTTGATACTGTTATAAATGATTCTAATAATGTACAATTAGGTATGCATCTAATATAAATATATATACAAAAAAAATTAGGTATGCAATATAAAGATAAACACATACAAAGAAGGAAAAACATAACACATCATTAGCGGTGGTAGGAAACCGCCACTAAATGCAAACTAAATGTTCAAATTTCCGACGGTTAACCAAAAACTGCCACAAGTTGCTTCACAAAATTGCCACAAAGTTGTGTTAAAATGGCCAATAACTAAAACTGCTGCAAAATCCAACCATCACTAATTACAAACTAAGTGTTCAGAATTACCAACGGTTAACTAAAAACCACCATATAGTGCTTTCATCAAAGCTGCCACAAAGTGGTTTTAAAATTGCTGATAAAAAGTGCTAAACCTGCTGCAAAATGCACAAAGGAACCTAGTCAATCCATTTGTTGCAGACAACAACCACTAACAAATGCATTCTAACGCTTGTGTCATTTAGCAGTGGTCATTCTCACAATCGAAGAATAACCACTGTTGATTGAGTGCCCACACTTGTAATGGTGGCAGCTAGCCAATTGCTGCTGATTCAATATGTGGCAGTGGGCTACTAATTGCCCCAAAAAGAAAAGTCGATGGAAGTTAGTTTTTCTATAGTGTTCCTTTTATAAATATGTTTTTCAAACCTTATTTAGGTCATTAGAATTTAAACTGAAATTTTAATTTATTTTTTCTGGAAAATGATGACAAATATTCTAAATTAATCTTAGTTTGTTAATACTTAATAAAGAAATATATTTATGAGATTTAGATGAAGGTTATTGCTGTTGTTGCTTTATTGTCAATTTTTTCTTCAAAAATTTCATATCTTCTTAAAAAAAAAAATTATACTTTTATAGTATATTGATTAAATAAAATGTTGGAAATTGAAATTACAAATTTTCCTCTTCACCTCTACATTAACAATAGATAATAAAATTGTAACATAATCAATACTCTAATGAGTTAGCGACTTAACATTCAAGATTAAAGTAACTTAGTTGAACTTTCAAATTTTAAATTGAGTTCAAAGATCACCACAAAAATTTTAAAAATTGAAGATTGGAGGTGTCAGTATCACACTTTGGAAGCTTACAACTGAAGAGAAAGAGAAGAATATAGGGAGAAAATAAAAAAAAAATAAAAAGAAAAGAAGATAAAAGGAGAAAAAAAAAAGAAATAATAACATCAATAATCTATATATATATATAAAAATTTTGTGAGAGTTATACATGTATATAATATATATGTAGGTTTAGTGTTTGAAGTTAAAATATCAAGTACTAAAAAAATTATATAATACATGAGTGGGCAGTTCAAATTTGAAGAAATATAAAGACATACCATTAAATCCAATACCATATAAAAATAAATTTTGAAAAAATTGAGGTAAATGTGGTTTTGCCACAGTACGTCTTGTTTTAAAGATGAAATAATTGATTTGATTCTTAAATTTTTGTCACCTAAAAAAAAGTACTAAACCCAGTGTTAAATACACGTAACATGAAAAATAAAGCTGAAGTACTCAAAGGATTAAATATTATAATTACTTTAATTTTGTCTATGTGTAATATCTTTTGATCTTTCTTTCTAATTCTATGGATGAAAAAAAATGGAGATGGGGGAAGAGAGGAGTAGTAATTGTTTGGGTGAGTAAGGATATTTTGGAGAAAAAATAAATAATAAAGGTTTTCTTGGTGAAAATTATAAACATAATACATGTATGAGTTTATTGGCTTCTGATTAAAATGTGTAATTATTTTAAAAATATAAATATAATCCAATCATATATATGCCTGACTCTAGTGGATTTAAAATTTTGAAGAATAGAGGGCATAATATCAAAACTTAATATATATATATAATGTTTGAAAAATTAAAGGGACAGTATATATGTAGCTCCACCAGTGTCTATTACTGTTTTCTTCGGTACAAAGCTATATTAATCGCTTTCTAATGAAAAAGTTAATAACGCATGATACCATTAGAGCCTATCAACTTCATGTGCCGTATGTTGATTAAGTGAGTGATTTAAATTTTTGGGCTCTTATTTGATTGGCTTAAAATATTCATCATCCTGAAAATAAGTATTCACACAAAATTTTCAGCACAACTGCAAAAATATTATCATGTAATTACAGAAAATTAGCATAGCTTTTTATATTTAAAATACATTAATTCAGTGGCACTATTACTAATTACATAATTAAATAGGTTAAATTATTGTCCTTGTCATAATTTCACTAAATTTATAATTTAGTTCTTATAATTTAAAAAATAGTTTGTAATTTATTCTTATACAATTTTAAGAATTTTTAACTTTGGTCTCAATCATTAAATTAACTTTTGTGTCATTAGATGATTAATTATATACAATCTAGACGTTCTGCTTCATATTACCCGAATCACTTAACCAAGGTTCCAATTTCATCATATATATGTCACACGTGTGAGTAGATTTCATTTTATTATCTACTTTTATCTTTTTTGTTAGCATAAATTGTACATATTAAAAGTGTCAATATAACAAATCGTTGGCCATATTAATCAAATTTAACAATATGAACCAACAAAATGTAATTACAAGAATTAAACAAAAAATTTAACACTATATATAAGGATCCAATTATAAATTTACTTCTAAAGCATAAGGACTAAATTAAAAATTATAAGAATCAACAAAATAATTTAATCAAATAAATAAATATGAATATTCTCATCAAAAATTTATATGATTGTCATACTGCTGATACTAGAATTTGCAATTCAATCAAGTTCCTATGGTTGTTACTTTGACAATTAAGAACACCTCTCTGGAACATATGAAAAGTAATTGTGTTCTCTGGTTACAAGGAATTCAAACCAAAAGTAAAAAGATATTTATTCTTTGGTTGAAGATGATGAACAGGAAATTTAAAGCATGACATTAATTGTAGAAAAAGTAAAGTGTAAAGATTAAAAGAAATGTATATTTTGGCTGATAGATGACGATTGTGTTCACTCCCTTCACCTTTTTATAGTGAATATTTGGACAATTATTGATTGTCGAATATTAATTTTCATGTTTACAAATCACGAGAATGGAAGGTTAGTAGGTTACAGCCTATTAGCTACCCACTTCTTGAGTCATAACACGCTTATCCCACGTTTAATCTCCCATTGACCCATCTGCTCACCATATTGTTTGACTATCATTCGAGTATTTGACTGTCAGCTCACTCATTGGCCCCGCCAAGAAAAAAAGAAATATCAACTCATTCTCCGTTGTTTCTCCTTTCTAGTTATGAAGTCCTAGTAGTTATCGTTTTTGCCAGAAGACTCATATTCTCCGCACAAAGCTAACTAAAACGTTGCAATAGAGATTCTTAAAATACTTAATCAGAAGATTTATTAATATAAGAGAAGAGGTCAAGAACCTCCTGCGATTACAAAATGCAAACTACTAATTGAAGCACCACAAGCTCCCTTTCCATTATTATATTTTAGTTGTCATTATTATTGTGTTTGGTGCAGCATAATATCATATTCTCAATTTCTTGTGGAGGAATCAAAGTTGCCATGGACAATAGATCCATTACCGTTGCCGTGTGTAACGCCGCTGTTACGTATAAAATTGCCACCGTAGTTGTCATGGCGAGAAAACCTATTACCGTTGCCAGAAAAAGCGCCGCTATTGTAGTTAATATCTTTGAAATTTTGGGAGCCTGCTCCATTGTTGTTAAATGCACCTTGGGTGCCACTATTGTACCCTCCACTACCTGCCTGAGCCTGAGTGTCATTACCGAGGAGGGCAAGAAGCCTCCGGACCATTAGCTCTGATTCCATTTGATCTGATCTGATAGTGTTCACTACTTTAATTTTGGATAGTTTGAGGTTTCCTCTCCCCTGCTCAGCGTGCATTTTATAGTTGCAGAAAGAAGAATCTGTAATATTTTTCTAGCTTGAACACAAAGCTATGTGGTATCATTTTATTTTTTAAGGAAAAAAAAAAAGGAAACAAAGGAAAGTTGCAATTACATATTGTGATAATTCTCTTCAATTGTAATTTCCTGTCATTCTATAAAAATTCACAATTGACCCCATGATACTTGTACTAATTTCTTACCATCTGAATTACATGTTGAATCTAACTTATTAAATTGACATATGGGTTGTACATGAATTTCCCTTTATAAGAACATCAATATATTTTTTTAACCAATTCACTCACATTTGCACTTCCATCTCTCTAATCCCGAACCAACTTTAACTAGGAAAAAGGAAAAAAAAAAAAAAAGACATATACATGTGCACCGTAATATGTTCGACTTAATTAAATTTAAGGTTTAAAAACATAATTAGTGCAGAGTATTTTCCTTTGCTAGGAAAAATCCTCTTAATAAAAAATAAGGCCTGATAACAAACAGAACGATGGAAACTCTCATAAATACATAGACCCCTTTCCACTTTATCCTTAATCGTTATATATATTCATTTTTGTACAAGTCAGACATATTATAAAACACAATACAATATTTTATGTTATAAATAAATATTTTCATTTTATCATGCACGCGTTGTTTTCATGTCCGTGGTGTATCTCATATCCACATCAGTATTCATAATTTGCATCGAAATTTTAGAACGTTATTAGCCACTTTCTTCCGGTTTTATGGCTGAAATTTGTGCCTATAAAATAATGCTTTATTACCTTTTTAAATTCTTTTTCCTAAAAAATTAATATTCCATTTTATCCCTTTTATACTTCAGTGGCTGCAGACGACATACTGCTGTGGCGTCACTGATAACCTCCTAATTTAGGATTAAAAAGGATTATATTTGACACTAAATTAGGGAGGTAAGGTTCTTTTCCCTTGATTAATAGGTTAAAAATATATTCAATCAAACAAAACAAAAGAAGTATTTTAATTTTAATATTTTTATCAGTTTGAGCCTCATTTTGTGATTGATTTTAGTTTCAGGGAAAAGTTACAAAGTATAGAAAGAGTTGCAAATAAAAGAGGGAAGCTGAGATGGGCAACCACAGATTTTACAAGTCTTCTCGCCATAGTGAGAACAGAGTTCGCTGTAGCGAGATGATAAATTCACCGTAGCGAAGGGGAGGCTTCGCAATAGCGAAGTCGTGTTGCATAGAAATTCCAGAGAGCAACTCGCTATGGCTTGGATGTAGCGAGCGCAGCGGAAACCTGAGCACTTAAGAGACCTCGCTATAGCGAGAGTCATCCCTCGCCATAGCGAGGTCGGACCTGAAACGCACAGTTTTACTTTTCCAGCTTTAAAAGAAGGAGGAGAAGTTAGGGTTATGGACATTCGGCGGTAGAGGAAGTTCTGAGCGTCCAGGAGGCGATTTTGGGAGTTCTTTGAAGGCTCTTTAAGCTTGGAGGGTGAAGGAAGAAAAGAATCAAAGGGGAAGCTCCACTCTCTGCATCTCATTCTTCCCTTTGTTTGCTTTCTTTGTTCTTTTCATTCTCTCCATGTATTTTGATTGGGAATTCTCTGTAGATTTAGCTATGTGTGGTTAAATTCCTCTTTACCTAGAGCACTATGAACTTGATGTGAACTGAATCATTAATTGTCTTGTTAATTGTGATGATTGGAATCTTGTGTATCCTTCTCTTGCTTAATGCTTTCTTAAGGATTGGCCACCTCTTTGATTTGATTTAGGAAATTGGAATTTACCTTGAAAAAGGGATTCTAAATTGGACCTAAGAGTTGGATAAATTAAGTTTAGAATTATCTAATTTGTAATTGGGATAGACATATACCTAATTACCTTAATTGGTTTGTAGAGGGTTATAGTTCTTAATGCACTCAAACCTAAATCTAAGGACACTTAGATTCTAGGGGAGAATAGGGCTGTAATTACATCGACGGATGGTTATAGCTTTTGAATCCCTTAACCCACAAGGTGAAAATTAATTGCAATTAAACAAGAGATTAAATTTAGTAAGCATCAAGGGATTAGTGACTCTAGGTAATTCTAAATCTTGGATTTTACTAAACTTTCCTTTGCCAACTAAGTTTTCTTTCAAGTCGTTTTATTTTAAAATCAGTTCTAAAATCTATAATCTCATAATTAGTTGTTTAACGTGGATAAAAATAGGTTGTGCACTGCCTAATTGCATTCCAGTCATTCCTCGTGGGAATGATACTTTTACTTATCACTGAACTACTTGATCCGACCCGTGCACTTGCGGACACACATAAAAATTTTCGCGATCAAGTTTTCTGGCGCCGTTGCCGGGGAATGGCTTAATTGTTCAGTTAGAAGTGTATAACCTTTAGTAGTCCTCGATTAAACATTAGTTAGTTAATTAGTTAGAATTTCTTTTCATTCTGTTATTTGCTTTGATTTCTTTTTGTTTAAAGTAATACAAATTGGTTGAATTTTCCTCTACAGGTACCATAGTACATGCCAAAGCAAACCTCTACAACGAAGAAGCGCACAACGAAGAAAATTAGTGATCTCGTGGTAAACTTGAATTTTGAAGAAAGTCCTTCTAAAACTCCAAATTCAGTGAGTGAAGAAATGGCTCAAGAAGGGAATGCAAATCAGTCCATAAAAGACTTTGTGGGTCGTACTATGAAGGGCACTCTATCTAGTATAGTAGTGCCAGACTTTCAAGCTGCTAACTTTGAGTTGAAGCCAGTGATGATCTCCATATTGCAGCTCAACGGACAATTCACTGGTGAGAGGTCTGATGAAGATCCCAACCGTCATATTCTCTCATTCTTGGGGGTGTGCGATTCATTCAAGCAGAATGGGGTACCAAGAGATGTGTTGAGACTTCGACTATTCCCTCTCTTTCTACAAGGAAAAGCCAAGGAATGGCTACTGACTCTGCCTGAGGGTTCAATTGATACTTGGGATAAGCTAGAAGCAAGGTTCAGAGCTCGCTTCATTCCAAATAATAAAATAGCAGATGCACGTCGTGAGCTCATCAACTTCAAGCAGGCTTCAGATGAGCATTTATATGCTGCATGGCAGAGGTACAAGCATTTGCTTCGTCAATGCCCAAGCCATGGGATGGATGATTGTGCTATCATTCAGAACTTCTGCACGCGTCTAACTCCACAAACCGATACAATGTTAGACGCTATTCTAAATGGACGTTGGGATGAAATGCCTGTAGATGATGTTATTCAGGCATTGGACACATTGTCTGAGAGTTATGTACAAAGAGGAGGTGATAGAAGGGTGAGTGTCAATGTTGCCAATACTCAAGAAGACCCCTCTATTCCAATTGCTACTATTCTTTCCGCTTTGAACAAGAGATTTGATATGCTAGAATCTCAAGTGCAGCGAAATCAGCAAGTGAATGTCTGTTCTACTCAGGTGGCCCCAATTACTTGTGAAAACTGTGGGGATCTGCATTCAGTAGACTATTGCCCTTTGACACCTTCAGAACCAATTAATTATGTGGGGAACTTTCCAAAGAATCAGAATCCATACTCCAATAATTACAATCCTGGGTGGCGAAATCATCCAAACTTCTCTTGGAAGCATGGACCAGCATTGAATCAACTAGCATCTTCCTCTAGCATTAAGCCTACTCAACCACCAGGTTTCACTCAACCAGTAAGGCAAAATGCACCTATTCAAGAACCTAAGACGAACTTGGAAGATGCCTTGGCGAAATTCATTAGCATTCAAAGTAAGCAAAATGAAGAGCAAGCTCAAGTGAATGCTAGAGTTAATACCTCCTTGAGAAATCTAGAACTGCAGATGGGTCAATTAGCCTCAGCAATGAATTCATTAAGACAAGGGGGATTGCCAAGTGACACGGTGCCTAATCCTAGAAGAGAAGGTAAGGAAGAATGTAAGGCCATAACTCTTCGAAGTGGAAAAGCGTTGCTAGATGATCAAACACCAAAGGTGGTTAGCCACATACCTGCATCAAAGGCTGTTGTAGAGAAAGATAAAGGTGAAATTGCCACAGAGGAGACAAATAATGATAAAGGAATAGGAGAAGAATGTGTGGATGCATCAGTTGAAAAGAAGAAAAAAATGAGTAGTGAAGCAGTTAAAAAACAGGCAGATGTTGATAAGAGTGAGAAACAAGGAGAGAAACTGCATACATCACCAAGGACAATACCTCCATTACCATTTCCTCAAAGACTTCAAAAGAAGGTGGAAGATAAGCAGTATCAAAAATTCCTAGAAACATTCAAGCAACTTCATATCAATATCCCATTCTCAGAAGCATTGGAATACATGCCTAAGTATGTCAAGTTTTTGAAAGAGATGTTGAGCAAGAAGCGGAGATTTGGTGAATTTGAAACTATAGCACTTACTGAAGAGTGCAGCAAAATGATCTTGGAGTAAGTGTCAACCTTATGCCGTTATCTGTCTTTGAGAAGTTGCAACTCGGTGAGGCAAGACCTACCACAGTAACATTGCAATTAGCGGATCGGAGCTTAGCATATCCACGGGGCATAATTGAAGATGTTTTAGTAAAGGTTGGTGAGTTCATATATCCAGCTGATTTCATTGTTGTAGACTGTGAAGAAGATAAAGATAATCCGTTGATTATTGGTCGTCCATTCTTAGCCACAGCCAGAACTCTTATTGATGTAGAGAAAGGGCAAATAGTGATGAGATTGGGGGATGAGCAGGTGGTGTTTAACATGGACAAAGCATTGAAATATCCTAGAGATGCTGAAAATTGCTTCAGAGTTTCAGTGATTGATGAGTTAGCTCAAGAAAAATTTAATTCAATGATAATCCATGACCCTATTGAAGCATTATTAATGGGAGTGAAGCATGAGAATGTTGAAACTAGTCATGAGGTAGCCCAAGTGCTGAATTTTTCAACCACTCGAGCTAAACATCATTGGCAAGTCGAATATTTAGATTTGGCTTCCCGCTCAGCACCATCTCTTAAGCCTTCAATTGAGCAACCTCCGATTTTGGAGTTAAAACCTCTCCCTACGCATCTGAAGTATGCATATTTAGGGGATTCAGAGACATTACCTGTCATCATCTCTACATCATTGAACTCTCATCAAGAATAGAGACTGATTGAAGTGCTAAAGAGTCATAAAAAAGCTCTGGGATGGACACTTGTAGATATCAAAGGGATAAGTCCTTCCATTGTGATGCATAAAATCCTACTGGAAGATGATCATAAGCCATCTATAGAGAATCAGAGGAGGCTTAACCCAATGATGAAGGAAGTTGTCAAGAAGGAAATCATCAAGTGGCTGGATGCAGGAATCATCTATCCAATTTCAGATAGTGCATGGGTTAGTCCAGTACAGTGCGTCCCTAAGAAAGGAGGGATGACAGTTGTAACAAATGAAAAGAAAGAATTGATTTCTACAAGAACTGTCACTGGTTGGAGAGTGTGCATGGACTATCGGAAATTAAACATAGCCACTATAAAAGATCACTTTCCTCTTCCCTTCATTGACCAATTGCTTGATAGGCTAGCGGGGAAGGAATATTTTTATTTTCTGGATGGTTATAGTGGATACAATCAAATTTCTATAGCACCTGAAGACCAAGAGAAAACAACCTTCACCTGTCCTTATGGCACTTTTGCTTTCAGAAGAATGCCTTTCGGGTTGTGTAACGCACCAGCAACCTTTCAAAGATACATGACATCAATCTTCTCTGATTTCATCGAAGATATCATGGAAATTTTTATGGATGACTTCTCTGTCTTTGGTGATTCATTTGAAGTTTGTTTGGGAAACCTCTCTAAGGTACTTAAAAGGTGTGAGGAAACTGACTTAGTTTTGAACTGGGAAAAATGCCACTTCATGGTGAAGGAAGGAATAGTATTAGGACATAAGGTGTCTAAGGAGGGTTTGGAGGTAGATCGAGCTAAGACATCATTGATTGAGAAGTTGCCACCTCCTACTAGTGTCAAGGGAGTCCGAAGTTTTCTTGGGCATGTGGGATTCTATAGAAGATTCATCAAGGATTTCTCAAAAATTTCAAAGCCCTTGACCAAGCTGTTAGAAAAGGATGCCAAATTCCTTTTTGATGATGACTGTTTAAAAAGTTTTGAAGAATTGAAACAAAAGATAATAACTGCACCTATAATAGTTGCTCCGGACTGGTCATTGCCTTTTGAGGTCATGTGCGATGCAAGTGACTACGCAGTAGGAGCTGTTCTGGGACAAAGGCGAGACTGAGTTTTTCATCCTATCTATTATGCCAGCAGGACATTAGTAGATGCTCAGGTAAATTACACTACCACTGAGAAAGAAATGTTAGCTATTGTTTTTGCTTTTGAGAAGTTTAGAGTTTATCTGTTGGGAGTCAAAGTGGTAGTACACACTGATCATGCTGCTTATTTGTTGAAAAAGAAAGAGTCCAAACCTAGATTGATTAGGTGGGTTTTATTACTTCAAGAATTTGACTTGCATATAGTGGATAGGAAAGGAAGTGAAAACCTAGTAGCTGATCATCTTTCTAGGTTAGATTCTGAGCATGTTAGTGATAATAAGCTTGTAAATGATATTTTCCCTGATGAATGCATAATGGCTGCTAATTTGCTACATGTACCTTGGTATGCTGATATAGCAAATTATATTGTCTGTGAAGTTTTACCTCATGATTTAAACTATTATCAAAAGAAGAAATTCTTGAATGAGGTTAAGTTTTACATTTGGGATGAACCATATCTGTTCAAAAGATGTGTGGATGGAGTTCTTAGGAAATGTGTTCCTGAGATTGAACAGTATGACATTTTGCTTGCATGCCATGCATCACCATTTGGGGGACATTTTAGTGGTCAGAAAACTGCCTTTAAAATATTGCAATCTGGTTTTTGTTGGCCTACATTGTTTAAAGATTCTCATTTGTTTGTTTCTCACTGTGATGCTTGTCAAAGATCTGGTAATATTTCTAAAAGGTATGAACTCCCTCAAACCGGTATCTTTGAAGTTGAATTGTTTGATTTGTGGGGAATAGATTTTATGGGTCCCTTTGTTTCGTCTAGAGGCCAACAATATATTTTAGTGGCAGTTGAATATGTTAGTAAATGGGTTGAGGCGGTAGCTTGCCAACATAATGATGCTCAAACAGTGGTGCGATTTATAAAGAAGAATATTTTTTCTCGTTTTGGCACCCCTAGAGCTATCATTAGTGATGGTGGAACTCATTTTAATAATCGTTTGTTTAAAGCTTTGTTAGAAAAATATGGAGTTCACCACAAAATGGCTTTAGCTTACCACCCTCAAACCAATGGCCTCTGTGAAGTATCCAATAGGGAAATCAAGAGAATTCTGGAGAAAACAGTGAGTGTTAATAGGAAGGATTGGTCTTATAAGCTAGATGAAGCTTTATGGGCATATAGGACAACTTACAAAACACCAATTGGTATGTCTCCATATCAATTAGTTTTTGGTAAAGCTTGTCATTTACTTTTGGAACTTGAGTACAAAGCTTTTTGGGCCATAAAAAAGTTGAACTTAGATTATAAAGATGCGAGTGAAAAGAGGCTGTTAAACCTTAATGAACTTCATGAATTCAAGTAACAAGCTTATGAGAGTTCTAAGCTATATAAGGAAAACACAAAGATCTGGCATGATAGAATCGCCACTAAAAGAGACATTTAGTGGCAACTATAAATCGCCACTAAAAATAATGCAAAAATTCTAAACCAATTTATCATAAATTTGATTGCAAAAGTTTTCATGGCGACTCTAAATCACCACAAAATATCCTTTAGTAGTGATGTTTTATCGCCACTAAAGAAGTTTTAGTGGCGACATATCATCACCACTAAAGAGGTTTTAGTGGCGACAAGCTATCGCCACTAAGTTTGGTCAAAGAATTTTTAATGACTAAAAAAGTTTTTAGTTATACTTTTAGTGGCAAGATAAATAGTTGCTACTAAAAGAAGCTTTTAGTGGCAACTTGCCTTGTCGCCACAAAAAGTTTTTTGATTGATAAACTTAAATTTGCAAAAAAAATTATCTAAAGTTTTAGTGGCGATCTTCTTTGTGGAGACTAAAAGCTATTTTTAGTGACGACTCTTGTGTGTTACCACTAGTTATTATAGTGGCAACTCCCCATCGCCACTAAAAGGTTTTGCCTATTAAACTTTTAGTTGCAATTAATGTGTCACAACTGAACTTCATTTTTTGTGGCAAGATTGTTGATGTTGCCACTAAAAAGATTTTACAATGATTTTTTGTTTCCAACGAAATAATTTTAGCGGCAACTTTTTTTTGTCATCACTAAAAATTATGTTAGAAATTAACCTGAATTTTTTGGGATAACTTTTAGCAACAACTTAGTATTGTCGCAGCTAAAAGTGTACTTTTAGTGATGACTTTTTTTATCGCCACTAAAAATTGTCACTAAAAATCTATTTTTTTTGTAGTGTATTTGAATTGGCAAATAAAGTGGTTGGTTTTCGAATGATGATTTTTTTAACCAAATCATAATAAATCAGATTAATCAGTTAATAAGTCCTAATTTACTACAACAATGTTTACAAATAGCAATTAAAGCATCTAACTAATTTCTGACTATTTATATATTTTTTTAAATTTATGAATTAGTTTCCAACTAACTTTCAGAAGCAAAAATTATAACAGTAAATAAAAGCTGCAACCCACAATGATTTACAAATAACTTCAATCACCCAACAAGACTTCCACAGGTAATGCAGATAGTGGCCATATTAGCTGACTGACTGACTAAACATCATTAGTTGATTTGGCCAATTGAACCGACCAAATTTGCACAAAAATTATGAATTAAAAGGTGCAAAGTTGAAGTGCAAAATAAAAGCTGGGAATTTCAATAATTTCAATCACGCAAATTTAAAACCCATAGGATTTTCATTCTCGCTTTTCTATATATAGCTGAATTTTCTTTTTTTTTCATCATTTAACATTTTGTTTTTGTTTTCTAAAAGCTTTCTCTCTTCAACATCATGGCTTCGTCATCTTTGTGTTTGTATCTGTCTTCAATTTGATGTTTTTGAAACTAAAGGTGATATCTTCATCTTCTCTTTCTTTTCTTTCTTTGCATGTTAATTTTTTTTCCCCCTAATGTATGTTGAAATTTATAAAGCGGAAGAGGAAGAATAACTGCATCGGAAGATGAAGACAAAAGGAAGAATGAAGTGCAGAAACGAAATTTAAAAATAGAAAATGAATATAAAATTTTTACAATTATTAATCAAAATATTAGTTAACAAAAAAATCTAAAATTTAAAGTATAATTATAACTACAAGTTAGAAAAATGAAAGGAGAATTAAGGGGAAAAAATGAAAGAAATGAAAGGAAATGAAAAAATATATATATAATTTTTTTCTTTAAAAAAGGATTCAACTAAAAATTGGTTAGATAGTCCAACTAAGTTTTAGTTTATTTAAAAAGCTGCAAATACTTTTAAGGTGTGTTTGTTTCTGCGTTTCCAGAACCCAAAATCACGTTTTCCAAGAAGCAACAATTTGTTGTTTCTACGCAAACGTAGTATTGAAACAGGGTTCCAAACACGCACTTAGATGTGTTGGAAATTTATCAAAACTTACTGTTTTGCCACTACAAAATCAGTGTATTTAATTATTGACTAGCAAAAATGCAACTAATACTTCCACTTTCACTGGTTTTTCAATAAAAAATAATGTCTTTTTGATAATTTTATAATTTTTTTTATTAATACTTCAGTTGGAACATTTTGTTGGAGTGACACGTTGATACTCACTCCTCGTTCTCAAGGGTACGAGTCCCCCCCCTGAGGCAAAGGGGTGATTGCTCGCTTGGCCATGTACTCTTTAGTTATTACATATAGTTGCATGTCGGGTGAAGGCCGAAGGGCTTGCACTACTATGGGGTCATTGTGCCAAGAAACAATTATAAAACATCTTAATTTAATTAGGTGGATAAACTGGAGTTATCAATTTAAAAAAGAAAAGACAAAGAAAAAGAAGAAAAAAAAAACAAAAGAAAGAGATAGTTGGAATGAGAAAAAGTGAACCTCATACGTACTTCCATTCTTTTATATATGTTACTCCCTTTCATGTTGCAATGCTGCATTACCCAAAAGGATGCAGTTGCATTAGAAGCTCAAGTGATATTTTGAACGTTCTCGTCATCAAGGTATAGGCTTGGTTAGGCTGTACTACAATTAGTTGATCCCAGAAAATTTGAACACTTTAGGCTGGCATTCTAAGACTAGAAGAATTAAAATTAAGGTGACAAACAAACACACACATACATATATGAACATATTCATAATGGTAATAAAGCAAATATAGTAAATAAATGCAACAAATACGCATTAATTAGTGTGTATACCATAATAAAGCGAAGTTAATCATTAATTCATATAATTATGATTTTAAAAATATTTGTTGATTTCAAACTGAATAATTTTTTAAGTGGGAATATTTTAAATATTCATTTTAAAAGATACGGATAGCATTTTTTATAATGTGTGTGTGTGTGTGTTTGGTTCAAAGGGAAGAAATGTATTTAGATGTGATGGTTCAAAGAGTAAATGTTCAAAAAAATCAGAAATGAATAAAATTGAGGACCAAATTTGTGCAGGTACATCTTTAGTATGCCCATATTCTATAAATGCTTAAAATCAGAAATACAAGAAAAAAAATCTTCATATGATAAAAGATAGGATGGTGACATGAGAAGAAGAACATTAAGATATGTAGGAACAATAACTTTTCAATTTGTTTGTGGGGGTACATGAAAAAGGAGAGAGGGTGGGGAGGACAAGTGGGAATTAATGGACGGCTACATTAAAGAAATAAGGAATGGAATTGTTGCTATAACTTGATTGAATTGACATTTTAGGTCATTTATATCCTTGATGCGTAAACGAAAAATATAATATTAATCTATAGCAATATTTCATGAGGGAATCACATGCCCCATTACTATAGCTAGAGCCTTCTAGAAGACACGACGGCAAGAATATGGACAAATATTCTTCAAAATTATCAAGTATTAAAAGTTTTATGCAGCCATTATAACTCCAATCATTCTAACATGATTTAAATCCTTTTTTAAAAAAATCCAAAAGACTTAATAGATGTAATTTATTTAAGCTACAAAAGATTAACACAACATATTGTTTAAATTGCTTTGAACAAAAGCTTTAGTACAATAAATCACTTTGATCAGATAGTTTCTATAATTTCACTAAACAATTTGATTTGATCACAATCATTAACACACCTATAAAGAAACCTACAAATAAACCATACACAAAGGCATTAGGCATTCAGAGCAAGTCCAGGGAGCGTTGCCCCTCGCTTCTTCTAGTTATTGAACTTCTTTTCAAAGATCTCTATCCTTACATCCTAATAAAATGATCATTATTTTTATTTTCTTTTAATATCATAATTCTTTTTTTGTTTGAATTATGATTTTTAAATTGAAACAAAAAGGATAAGACTTTTTAAAATTTTTTGAATTAATTATTATTAAGTTTTTTAATAAAAATATAATATATAAATATTTTTATAATTTAATATTACACTAATAACTCTTTAAAAGAATATTATTCTTTGACATGTAATGCTTATATTTAATTTATAACAATATTTCATTAGGGAATCACATGCCCCATTATTATAGCTAAGGCCTGCTAGAAGAGATGTGATATAACAAGTCAACAATATGGAAAAATATTCTTTAAAATTATCAATTATTAGAAGCGTTATGGGGTTCATGGCTATAAGAATCCCAATTAGTCCAACATGATCCAAATCTATTTCTAAAATGCTCAAAAGATCTAACGATTGTAACTCATCAAGTTAGAAAGACAAAAATAATAAGTTGCCTAAGTTGCTTTGAACATAATAGCTCTAACATGACAAGCTATCTTGATTAGACTACTACTATGACTTCATTAGACACCTAATCACCATCATTCACACACCCCCAATGAAGCTTATAAATAGAAATCCCCGATGATACACAAGGGCATCAATCATTTAAAGCAAGTTTAAGGAGCATCATCCCTCACTTCATCTAACTAGCTATTTTACTTCTCTCCAAAGACTTCTATCCTTACATCTTAACAAAACAACCATTACCTCTATTTTTCAATTTCCTAATTCCTTATTTATCTAAATTGTGATTGTTGAACCAAAGCAAAAATGATAAGACTTTTCTTAATTATTTATTATTAATGTTTAATAAAAATTTAATATTTGAATATTTTTTTAATTTAATATTACACTGATCACTCTTTAAAAAAATACTATTCTTCACATTTAATACTTATATTAAAAAAAATTAATAACAAATCCTTTAGATTTGCATATGAATTCCTTCCACCACTACCACCATGCATATATTCCTTCACTTCCAATTAGTTATATAGGAAAGCACACCTTTATAATGCTCTTTATAATCCTGCTATTTGACTAAACACTTTCTATGGCTTATGAAAATAAAATCGAATCCTTATTGATTCCTACATCAAAATCTCCTTTGTCTTTAAGACCTTTATAATGGCATCCCTTATGGTTCATTTACATTAGATGATTCTAAGTTAGTTGTGTCATAGGGTGTTTCATTACACTTGGAATGTATGTGAATGAAGGAATGTAACACCTAATCTAATAACCTAGATACTTAGCAATAAAGTAGCATAAAATGATAGAACCCCTGACCTACAACATAATGGGCTAGGGACTTGGTCCCAACTGTAAGGACTCAAGTACTTGCATAGTTTATAACACTATAGAGGCTCTACCTCCTCAAACAGATACTATCAATTTAAGGGCTCAGCCCCAACATAACCTAAAGTCACGTACTTAACATAAAATAAATAGTCCAAGGGCTCTGCCTGTCTTGTTCATTAAATAAATCATAAACTTTTAGAGTTCACAATTAATCAAATCAATTCATATACTTAGTACTCAATCCATACAAAAGTTCAAAAGTCCATCAGTGTTAAATCGTTTAAATAAATAAGGTCCTATGGTCATGGCAAAAAGTAAATAAACCCAACATATGCTCAAGAGCATAAGAGCTAATAGCTCACTCCTCCAATGCCTTCCCTTGCCTCCTATTTGATCCTTCACCTGGAAAAATAAAGATGAGGTGAGCACTAATGTCTCAATAACCTAGAGTCTTACCACATATGGACAAACTAAAACCACACACACAAGTGACAAGCTATAGGCATATATACAATTCCATCAACATTATCCTCAGTTATTAGCATAAAAGACCACACAGTATATCTCATAATAATTACATGCAAAACATGAATATGCAATATATGCAACCTTCCTTATTACTCCGTTCAGCCTTATACTGCTGACTGGAGCCACAGGCTTATCCACAGTTTGATCCATACATTGGACTGACCAAAGCTCCTTTGGTGCACGAGATGTACCCGGCCAAAGGTGTAGAGCCCAAGCCTAGACTATGGCTCCCCTCCCTTAAAGAACTAAACCAGGAGATGTCACTATCCCACGTTCCCCCTTTACAAACACGGCCAAGTAAGTATTGAGGAACGGGGCCTTACAAAAAGCACACCACTGTGTACAAAGTAGAGGCAAACCACGTGGTCACTGTATCATATGTATACCACCAAAATCTCCTTAACCCATCATCAATGCATGTCATGTTTATCCAGAAATCATACAAGCATGCTTGAAAAAAAATAAAGGACCTCATATAGTATATCAAATAAGAATGACAAGCTTGCTTGAAAGAAATCAAATACTCTAGAATTTCACATCAATAAGTCAAACTCACAAGCATGCTTGAAAAGGAAACACTACATCAAAATTTTATTATAGCTATAAGCATACTTAACAAGATTCTATCAATTCCATTAATTTCACAATATTTTACTTTTACCGTTTCGTAATAAAATAAACTTATTTATTAAATTAAATTACAACAACAAGCTAGTTTGCACACACACATGGAAAAACCTAAGTTACCTGTTCTCCTTTAGCTCATAGGTAGTCACAGCAAACCCAAGTAATAAGATTTCTCAGTGAGAGTCTACAGAAATCACATATATAAATATTAATATATAACTTAGCACTATAAAATTATCCTAAAGTTACTCTAATGTTACTTTAAAGCTACTCTAAACCCGTAAAGCTACCCCAGAAAACTCCAAAAACAAAATCATCTTTTAAATCCATAATAATTTTTTTATGTAAATTAATTAGTTAATTAGAACAGTCTATTACATGTTGAATTTTACTTTACAAAATCTTTTAGATTCCTAAATGTTAATTCTTTCAAACATAAATTCATTATATATATATATATATTTATATTCAAACATATATATACATAATTTATTTATTTATTTATTTATATTTATGTATATATAGTCATAATAACTATACAGCAATAAAAGGCCCAATATTCGACAAGCAAAAAAAAATCTTGTTAGATGAAAAGAAAGTCAACTCGCGAAATAAGATCAAGTGGAAATAAAGGATTACAAGTATTCAACATGGATTCATCACTCAAAGCTAATATATATATATATATATATATAACGTAATGAGAGTGACCAAAAGAAAACGTACAGATTTAAACCAATTTGAATAGGACAAATTTGAATCAATCCCTTTGTTATAAGGAAATGTACAGCAATAAGTTTGAATAGGAAAAAGAAAAAGGAAAGGACAATTTAAATCTTCTTTTATGTTTCAGATGGTCAGCATGGATCAAAGCTAATATATGTATATAATAAATGTATCATCTCACCTCTCTGACAAAGGAAGTGGTAGGAGGCATATGCAGGAACGGGAAAAATGACGAGCGGGAGAGAAGAAAAAGAGAAGGAAAAGAGAGAGTTACTTGTGAGCATGAGATTTGACGGCAAAGAGGAAGGCGATATTTAGAAGAGAAAAGATATAGGGTTTCACAAATTGTTTGTTAATTTAAACTTATAAATTTATAAAAATTTAAACTAATTTTTCTTTTCATATTTTCTATCTTATTTGTATTTATTTTATTCATTTATTATTATTTTATTGAAAGTCCTGTCGAATATAAATTTAATATCTAGATGATTGAAATATTAAAAAGTTAACTAAATTTTTTCTGATTGTTTCTTTTTTTTTTTTTAACTTACCAATCACCTAATTTGCCTTTAAATATAATTGTCATCTTTCATTGCAAATATATATATATATATATATATAATATATATATTAAAGATCATTTGTGATTATTTATTTTTATTATACTTTTCTTTTTTCACTTTTAAATCTCTCTGGTTTTCTTAATCTTTTATTTTATGGGAAAATTTCAAATAGTTTTAATTTAATTTCCTTATATTCCATCTTGTGTCCTACTCTTTTAGGCTAATACTTAATCTTATGTTCTCTTTAAAGACACTTTTAGTACTCTAAGTGCCAAACAAAAATTAAGATGTTACAGTTCTCCCTTCCTTAAAGAAATTTTGTCCATAAAATTTTGAAGCCCACACAACAAATCAAGTTAAACAAACACACATACAAAGCACACAAAACAAAAGCATACCTAAACAAATAGGTAGGGATATTTTTGTCTCATTTTTTCTTCAATCTCCTAAGTTACATCATCGAGAGTCATTCCCTTCCACATAACTTTTACTAATGGGATGGTTTTGTTTCTCAGCTGCTTATCCATAGCATCAGCAATCTGTTCCGATTCAGCCTTGTATGTCATGTTCTCTCTAAACACTATCTCCTTAAGTTCAATGATATGCGAGGGGTCTAGTTAGTACTTCTTCAGTTTGGATACATGAAAGACATTGTGGACATTCGCTAACTAAAGGGGTAATGCAATTTTGTACACCACGAGTCCCACTCTCTCCAAAATCTCGTAGGGACCCATGAAACAGGGCGTTACCTTCTTAGCTTTTATCGACCTCCTAATACTAGTCATTGGTGTGACTCTTAGAAAAACATGGTGGTTGCCTATCAGAAATTCCAATTATCATCTCCACCTATCAGCATAGCTTTTCTATCTACTCTGAGCTATATGTAATTTTTATTTGACTAACTCAATCTTCTAAGTATTTTGGTCAACCGAATCAAGACCCAGTAAGCTCCTCTCACGCAGCTTTATCCAACAAAGGGGATATCTACACTTTCTCCCATATAGTGTCTCGTAAGGCGCCATCTGAATACTTGAGTGGAAACTATTGTTATAAGCAAACTCTACTAGTGGAAAGCGACGGCCCTAGCTTCCTCTCAATTCAATCACACATGCCCGTAGCATATCCTCAAGAGTTTGAATGGTCCTTTATGACTGTCCATCAATTTGAGAATGATAAACAGTGCTAAAATTCAACTGAGTCCCCATAACATTCTGTAGCAATCGCCATAACCTTAAGGTAAACCGTGGGTCTCAATCTGACATAATACTCTCTAGCACCCCATGTAATCTGACTATTTCATCCATGTAAATCTGTGCTAGCTTTTCAAGTGGATAACTAGCCTTGATAGCTAAGAAATGAGCCGACTTAGTTAACCTATCAACAATTACCCATATGGCATCATGCCCCAATGTTATCCTAGGTAGACCCATAATGAAATTCATAGTTATACTATCCCATTTCCACTTGGGAATCTTTAGATTTTGTAATAACCCTGGAGGCTTCTGATGTTTAATTTTGACCTCCTAGCAAGTTAAACAGCGAGCTACAAATTCAATCACTTCTTTTTTCATACCTGGCCACCACCAATCCCTCTTTAAGTCCTAATACATTTTTGTTGCTTTAGGATGAATGGTATATTTACCCCTGTGTACTTCATCCAATATAAGTTTCCTCAATCCCTCATCATTAGGTAGGCATATCCTTCTTTTATACCTTATGATCTCATCATTTCCAACCTCAAAATCTTTACCCCTTCCTTCCTCAACTTCCTCTCTAACCCCCAGTAGAACTCATCCTTTAGCTTGCTAGCTTTACCTCCTTCTGCGTTACACTCTCAATTGTCAGTGCTTCCATAGTGGCGATCGATCCTAATATCTCAATAGGGGCATTTTGGACATCCTTTAACAATTTTTGCTTCCGAACTATCATTTGAGCTACATGGATAGACTTTCTACTTAAAGCATCCGCAACAACATTAGCCTTTATGGGATGGTATTTTAGTTTGTAATCGTAGTCTTTTAAGAACTCCATCCACCTTCTTTGTCTCATATAAAGCTCCTTCTGGTCAAACAAATATTTTAAACTCTTATGGTCGCTGAAGACTTCAAACTACAAACTATAGAGATAATGTCTCCAAATCTTTAAAGTAAATACTACTGCTATCAACTCCAAGTCTTATGTCGAATAATTCTCTTTATATGGCCTCAGTTGTCTTGAGGCATAGGCTATAACGTTGCCATTCTACATTAAAACACACCCAAGACCTTTCTTGAAAGCATCCGTATACAATGTAAAAGTCTGTGTAGGGTTTAGGATAACAAGTACAGGTGCTGTAGTCAACTTGGTCTTCTGGTCCTGGAATGTTGCCTCACACCTTTTAGTCTACACAAATGGAAAATCCTTCTTTGTCAGCTTAGTCAGTGGCATGCCTATCTATGAAAACCCCTTAATGAACCTCTTATAGTAGCCTGCCAATCTTAGAAGACTCTTGATCTCAATAACACTCTGTGGTCTTTCCCAGTTTAACATTGCCTCAACTTTGTTAGGGTCTACGACACCCTTTCTGCCAACATAACATGACCCAAAAATTTCACTTTCTAAGCCAAAATTCACACTTAGAAAGTTTTGCATGGAGCTTATGCTCCCTTAACACTTGCAATACCACTCTGAGATGCTCTCTATGCTCTTTTTCATTCTTAAAGTAGATAAGGATATCATCAATGAAAACCACTACAAATTTATCCAAGTAGGGCCTGAAGATCCTGTTCATGTAGTCCATGAAGACTGCTAGGGGATTGGTTAGCCCAAATGGCATGACCAAGAACTCATAGTGCCCATATCTAATATGGAATGCAGTTTTTGGGATATCCTTAACTTGAACCCGTAATTAGTGGTAGCCCGATCTCAAATCAATTTTGCAGAAATAGCTGCTCTGATCAACTGGTCAAGCAAATTATCAATCAGAGGTAGAGGATACTTATTCTTGATGGTTACTTTATTTAGTTGGCGGTAGTCGATACACAGTCTCATGCTCCCATCTTTCTTCTTCACAAATAATACAGGTGATCCCCAAAGAGACACACTAGGCCTAATGAAGCCCTTCTCCATCAACTCCTCAATCTATTTTTTTAGCTCTGCCAACTCTGATGGAGATATCTGGTAGGGAGCTTTAAAGATAAGCTTCATCCCAAGTACAAGATCAATGGGAAACTCCACTTCCCTCTCTAGAGGCAAACCTGTCATTTCCTTGGGAAACATATCAGGAAACTCATTCACCATTACAATTTCATCCACTCCTTTTTCTACTTCTGCTTGAATAGAGAAAAAACACCATATAGGCTTGACAACCCTTGTGAACACATCTCTTAACTTGCATAGAAGATAACAATTTTGGTCCACTAAGAAGCCCAGGAGAGACTGGTAGGGAAATGATCTTCCTCTTACAATCCAAAATGGCATTGTTCATCGATAGCCAGTCCATTCCTACTATTAGATCAATACCTTTTAGAAGTAAATAAACTAGATCAATGGTGGATGTCCTACCATCGAATCAAGCATACAATTCAAAGAAGCTTGGGATGTTTTCACCAAAGCTACCGTCAATGTAGAGACAATCATATCAAAAGGTATTTTATAGACATATAGATTTAATCGTAGCACACAAGCATTGGATATAAAAGATTGAGTTGCTCCGGAATCAAAAAGAGTTTCAATTTTAGAGCCTTGGGTTTTGAGAATACCTTTAATGAGATTTGGCACTACATTTTCCTCTTGTTGTGTCATTGCAAAAACTCTACCCAGAATAGTGTTTCTATTCTCATTGGTTCCTAGCTAGCCATCTTCATGGAATCTAGAGATATGACCTAGCTTCCCACACTTGTAGCAGACCAAACACTTTTCGAGATGCACTTTCCCACACTTTACACACTTCTGGCTATTAGTTGTACTAGTTGCAGGAGTAGTCAAACCCCTATATGAATTTTCTCTCCAAGTAAACTAGCTCCTCGGAGGTCCACTGAATTGGCTCCTTGAAGGTTGGTTACGCCGCTTACTTGAATTGCCAGTGCTGTAATTGTTCCTTTTATTGACTCCCCTAGTAGGTCTCATAAATGGGGCAGACCTGGTTTGGAATTCCTTCCTCTTCTCAGCTTCTTTTTCCCTCATTCTCCTGGCAGTGATGCACAGTTTGGTGTATAACACCTCGAAGTCCTGTATCTCAAATGGTGCCAATGCCATTCTCAACTCTGGCTTAGCTTTTTCCATCAATTTCTTAACTATCCATTTAGGATTATAGTGCTTCTGAAGATATGTTTTGTACTTAGACAACTCCAAAAAGCGAGTAACGAACTCTTCCTCATGCAGATTCCCTTATTTAAAGGCATAGAATGCAGTCTCCTAATCAGCTCTAAAGGTGATGGGAAAGTAATGTTGTAAGAATTTATCTTTGAACTCATCCCAAGTAATGTCAGCATCATCATCAAGTTTGGTGCTATCCCACCACTGCTGGGATGCTTTTTGTAGCAACTGCTTGGCAACTCATACCTTTTGCTAAGAAGTACATTCCACAACCTTGAAGATCTTTTCTAGCCACTTCACCCATTCCTCTACATCAGCTAAGTTCAGTTTTCCTCTAAACATGGGAGGATTAAATTTTCTAAAGCTCTCCCAAACTTTTGTGATAGTAGTAGGTTGAGGTGAAGGGCATGTCCCAGTACTATTACTTGATTCGTGCATGTTATGGGAACCCTTAGAATGGTGCTCACTAGCCTCCTCGTTGAAAGGGCCATTCTTGTTAACATGGTTATCTCCCTATCCTCTTATCGGAGCTATCTCATAGTCATGCCTATTCACTTGTTGTCCTATATTCTGGACCAAATCCCTCAACTCCCTCAAGATAGCATTATTGTCTTGAGGAGGGTTTGGATTTTGACACAGTGGAGGTGGAGGTGGATTTAAGTTGGTTCTACAGGCGTTCACCATTATTATCCACTCCTATGTAAAACAATAAAAAAATGTTTGAGTTAGAAAGTACATTTTATGTAAATCTAAACTCAAATAAAAGGAAGTGCACATACTGATATTTACTTGTCATGAACTCTAGCGAGAAAAGTCAAACAACAAACAAATGGCCACAAAATAACCAGACTCTGATACCAAAATGTAACACCTACTCTAATAACCTAGATACTTAGCAATAAAGTAGCACAAAATGATAGAACCTTTTACCTACAACATAATGGGTTAGGGACTGCATCCTAACTGTAAAGACTCAGGTACCTATACAATTTATAACACTATAGAGGCTTTGCCTCTTCAAACAAATACTATCAGTTTAAGGGCCCAGCCCCAACATAACCTAAAGTCACCTACTCAGCATAAAATAAATAGTCTAAGGGCTCCGCCTATCTTATTCATTAAATAAATCATAAATTTCCAGAGTTCGTAACTAATTAAATCAATTCAAATACCTAGTACTCAATCCATACAAAAGTTCAAAAGTCCATCAGTGTTAAATTATTTAAATAAATAAGGTGCCTTCCCTTGCCTCTTATTTGATCTTTCACTTGGAAAAATAAAGATGGGGTGAGCACTAACATCTTAATAACCTAGAGTCTTACCACATATGGACAAACTAACAACACATACACAAGTGACAAGCTATAAGCATACATATAATTCCATCAACATTATCCTCAGTTATTGGTATAAAAGACCACATAGTATATCTCATAATAGTTACATGCAAAATATGAGTATGCAATATATGCAACCTCCCTTATTACTCTATTCAACCTTATATCACTGACTAGAGCAATAGGCTTATCCATGGTCTGGCCCACACATTGGACCAGCCAAAGCTCCTCCAGTGCTCGAGATGTACCCGACCAAAGGTAGAGCCCAAGCCCAGACTATAGCTCCCTTCCCTTAAAGGACTAAACCAAGAGGTGTCATTGTCCCATATTTCCCCTTTACAAACCCAGCCAGGTAAGTATTGAGGAACGAGGCCCTACAAAAAGCACACCACTGTACGCGAAGTGGAGGCAAACCACGTGGTCACTGTATCATATGTATATCACTAACATCTCCCTAACCCATCATCAATGCATGTCATGTTTATCCAAAAATCATACAAGTATGCTTGAAAAAAATAAAGGACCTTATATAGTATATCAAATAAGAATGACAATCTTGCTTGAAAGAAATCAAATACTCTAGAATTTCACATCAATAAGTCAAACTCACAAGCATGCTTGAAAAGGAAACACTACATCAAAATTTTATTATAGCTACAAGCATACTTAATAGGATTCTATCAATTCCATTAATTTCACAATAATTTACTTTTACTGTTTCGTAATTAAATAAACTTATTTATTTAATTAAATTATAACAACAAGCCAGTTTGCATACACACTTAGAAAAATCCCAAGTTACCTGTTCTCCTTTAGCTCGTAGGTAGTCACAGCAAACCCAAGTAGTAAGATCTCTCAATGAGAGTCTACAGAAATCACATATATAAATATTAATATATAACTTAGTACTATAAAATTATCCTAAAGTTACTCTAAGGTTACTTTAAAGATACTTTAAAGCCTCAAAGCTACCTTAGAAAACTCCAAAAAAAAATCCTCTTTTAAATCCATAATAATTTTTTTTATGTAAATTAATTAGTTAATTAGAATAGTCTATTACATGTTGAATTTTACTTTACAAAATTTTCCAAGTTCCCAAATGCTAATTCTTCCTAACATAAATTCATTATATATATATATATATTCAAACATATATATACATTATTTATTTATTTATTTATTTATTTATTTATTTATTTATATTTATGTATACATAGTCATATTAACTATACAACAATAAGAGGCCCAAAATTCGACCAAAAAAAATCTTGTTAGATGAAAAGAAAGTTAACTCGCAAAATAAGACTAAGTGGAAATAAAGGATTACAAGTACTCAACATGGATTCATCAATCAAAGCTAATATATATATATATATATATACATATATATATATATATATATATATATAAAGTAATGAGAGTGACAAAAGAAAACGTACAGATGTAAACCAATTTGAATAGGACAAATTTGAATCAATCCCTTTATTCTATGGAAACGTATGGCAATAAGTTTGAATAGGAAAAAGAAAAAGGAAAGGACAATTTAAATCTTTTATGTTTCAGATGGTCAGCGTGGATCAAAGCTAATATATGTATATAATAAATGTATCATCTCGCCTCTCTGACAAAGGAAGTGCTAGGAGGTGTATACAAGAATGGGAAAAATGATGAACGAGAGAGAAGGAAAAGAAAGAGTTACTTGTGAGTGTGAGATTTGACGACAAAGAGGAATGAGATATTTAGAGGAGAAAAGATGTAGGGTTTCACAACTTGTTTATTAATGTAAACTTATAAATTTATAAAAATTTAAACTAATTTTTCTTTTCCTATTTTCTATCTTATTTGTATTTATTTTATTCATTTATTATTATTTTATTGAAAGTCCTATCAGATATAAATTTAATATTTAGATGATTGAAATATTAAAAAGTTAACTAAATTTTTATAATTGTTTCTTCTTTTTTTTTAACTTACCAATCACCTAATTTGCCTTTAAATATAATTGTCATCTTTCATTGCAAATATATATATATATATATATCTATATATATATTAAAGATCATTTGTGATTATTTATTTATTTTTATTATACTTTTCTTTTTTTTCACTTTTAAATCTCTCTAATTTTCTTAATCTTTTATTTTATGGGAAAATTTCAAATAGGTTTAATTTAATTTCCTTATATTCCATCCTGTGTCCTACTTTAGGCCTAATACTAAATCTTATATCCTCTTTAAGGACACTTTTAGCACTGTAAGTCCCAAACAAAAATTAAGATGTTACAAGGAACACTTAAGGATAGCTGGACATCTACCTTTATTTCATTAATATCTACATTTTGTCTTTTATCATTCCCACTGACTTCACATTTTCAATGAATTCAGCATCATCAATTTCAACAATTCTAAAACTATAATTAAGACTATAAAACTTGTATCCTTTGGATTTCTCTGGGTAACCAATAAAGTAACTATTAATCATTTGTGAATCTAATTTCCTTTCGTGTGGATTATAAATGCATGCTTCTTTTGGACAATCCCAAACATGCAAGTGTCTTAAGCTAAGTTTCCTACCAGTCCACTGACTTGAAAGGAGTTTTAAATACTGACTTACTAAAAACCCTATTTAATAAATATACAATAATTCTTTATGCAGACATCCACAATGATTTTCATAATGAGGAGTTATTCATTATACTCCTTACCATATCCATTAATGTCCAATTTTGCCTCTTTACCACACCATTTTGTTAAGGTATGTCTAGCATAGTATATTGTGTACACATGCCATGTGTCTCAAGAAATTTTGCAAATGGACCATGACATTGTCCTATTTCATTATGTTTCCCATAGTATTCATCACCTCTATTTGACCTTATGATTTTCACCTTTCTATTTAATTTCCTCTCAACTTCATTAACATATACCTCAAAAGAATTAACTACTTGAGACTTTTCATAAAGCAAATAGAGATAACCATAGCATGAATAATCATCAATAAAGGTGAGAAAATACCTTCCTCCACTAAAAGATGGGACGTCAAAAGGTCCACATATATCAATGTGCATAATTTCAAGAAACTATGTGCTTCTTGTGGCTTTTTTCTTACAATGTCTCATTTGCTTGCCTTTAATGCAATCCACACATACGCCAAGGCCTGTAAAATCCAAATTTTGAAGGATTTCATTCTTTAGTAATATTTCCAACCTTTCTTTGGATATATGACCAAAACGTTCATGCCACAGGAAAGTAGAATTTGCATTATGAATGCTAAGCTTAATTCCAACATTATGATAAATAATAAGTAGGGATTTAGTAAAACCATGATCAAGTTTTAGTTTGTATAAACCATCAACTAGAAACCAATAAAGGAAGTATTCTTAAACAAACTAAAGCATCCATGTCCAAACATAACAGAAAACCTAAAAACATCAAGTTGTGAAAGAGAGAGCTCAAGTTCCTAGAAATTAAAGGTACATAAAGAGTTTGAAATAGGTCCAAATAATAGCCAGTGTCCAGAATTAAACAATAAGTCCTTATTCCTTTAATAGGAGCCTTCATAATGTTCCCCATAAATAGAAAGTTTTGATTTGAGTCTATAGTTTAGATCATATAGAATCCCTACATCACACTGGATACTTGAGATGTGGCACTGGAATTAAGCCATTAAGTATTATTAGGAACTTCAAGTAGGTTTGATTTGAAACATAAATAAACATCAATTTTATGTTTCTTTTCGAACCAAGCCTTATGCTTTAGGAAATCTTTTGGTCCTTCTTATTAACCTATGAAACATTTATAAGTGTTGCCTATGGAACTTTAGTAGGCTTTTTCTTCTTCTTTTTCTTAAATTTGCTGGATTTTACTTTAAGTGGTTTACTAGCTCCTTGACTTACAAGATTGATAGGATAACTTCCTTGTTTCTTTAGTCTCACTTCCTTTTAAGTAAGCATACTAGACAATTCACTAATATTGCATTTATCCTTAATAGTGTTATAGTTAGTTTGGAGCAGTCCATACTTAAAAGGTAGCAAATTAAGAATGAATTGTACTAAGGAGTCATCCAATGTCATCCCCAAGGTCTTTAGCCTTGCTGTAATCGTGGTCATCTTAGTGATGGTCTCTTGCATGCTCCATGACCCAATAGACTTCATGGTTGTGAGTTCTACCATAAGAGTACCAATGAGTGACTTATCTATAGAATGAAATCTTTCTTCATAAACTTAAGGTATTCCTTAGCACTTTTTGTTTATGGAATATTGGTCTTAATGTTGTTGGCAATAGTCATCCATATAAATATCAGGCTCAATCTATTAGACCATGTCCATGCTTTATGATATAACTTCTCTTCCTCACTAATTAGATCTGTAATGGTTGTAGGTTTATCTTCCAACAATGCCAAGTCAAGATCTAGAACAGCTAAGTGGAAATTGACTTGTTCACACCATTCAGAAAAGTTTAAAACATTGAACACTATCACAAAAGAAACATGTGAATGAAGTAATAGAGCTACAACACATAAATGCTTATTGATTAGTCACATAATAGATTCAGATAAATACATCATCAGCTCACAGTATAGCTTTCCTTTAGGTAAAAACTATAACAAACAATTATCAAGTGAATGCCATAAAAATCATCATGAGCTAATTAAATTGATGGGTGTCAAAACCACTAAAAATAAATTTCTACTCTCAAAATAATATTACTTGCAAATAGGGTGAGTAGGGTCATACTCCACAGGGACTAGCTAAATTATTCAACCCAAAAATAGTAAAATAAAAAAAGGGGGATTTTTCTTGATAAAGAAAATTAAAAATAAATAAATTCAGAAAATATTTTTGATAGAGAAAACTTTAATGCAAACAACTCCCAGCCAAGGTTCATTTCAGATCTGACTCAATTAATTTGATCATTGAGTACCCCAAAAGGTAAAAAAATATAATTTCTCTTCTAAAATAAATTGATTATGAACATCAACAAGCTCTGATGTTCTGCTCTTCCTTAAGAATATTTAAAAGGAACAAACTCTCCAATTAAACCTCATTCATAAATCAATCCCAAATAAGCTCTTGGAATTTAAACCTTGAATAGCATTAAGAAAAAGAAAAGCAACCAATCACCGTTTAACAATACATAAGCTCGTATGTTTAAAATAGAAGAAATATTTTTTTCAACACACAAAGACAATTTTAACTTATCAAAGGTATTGAATTGCTACTCTACCGAATCAAATGAACAATTACGGATTCAAAAAAATTTGGATAGCAGTAATTACTCAACTAAAATAAGGTACCAATTAAATTAACTAAATAATAATATCAGAATAATAGAAAATATTTCAATATTCAAGAAAAGAAATAATTAAATCAAACCTCTCACAAATTATTCAGAGTCAGACCTCAATAACCTTGACTAGGAAACAAAGAGATTAGCCACTCATGGCTCTGGAACACTCAAAGAATTTTCCTCAGAAATTTTAAGAAGATAAAAAGAATGGAAAAATAACATAGAGAAAATAACGAAGGAGAGAAGCCTCTGATCTCTATATGGTTTTCTGGTTCTTCACCTTTCCTTTTATAGACTTCCTCCTTGTAAATCTGAGTAAATCTGTACTAAAAAAAAATCTGCATAAATCTCTCTCGATAGTTTTTCCACGATAAACATCATCTTATCTGATCCATATTTATCTCTCGATAGTTTTTCCACAATAAACATTATCTTATCTAATCCTACAGATAAACATGAGAGAAGATATAAGATCAATTAAATAGATATAGATTATCTATAAATTATATTAGTTAAAATCTCAAAATCACAACCATTTAAGTAATTAAAATATATTTATCAAATTTCCCCACACTTAAATCATTGCTCGTCCTAGAGCAACTATACCAGAATTAGAGGCCTTAGCACAATGAGATGGTATTGCTTCCTATATTCTCCATTTTTTTTAACAAAAAAGCTGTTATAAATAAATGCAATAGTTATTCAATCAAGAAAAATTGTAGTTCAACTTTCACCCATTCATCACTAACAATCACCAGGTAACTCTAGTGTGTGTGTGTGCATGTCTAGAATATGATCACTGCTAACAATTTGACGAGCATGAAAGCTGGAAATTACCATATTTATCTAAGAATTTATTAAGTCTCAATCAACCATGCATATACATAAATGACACAATAGAGATCATTAGAGTCTTTTAATTTAGCTTCTCCCACACTTTTAATTTTGTTTTATTTATTAAGGGGGTAATTTTCTTTTTAGCCTCTTTCTTGGGCCATTATGGTCTCTTTTGACATGAGTGTCGACATTGGTGATGAAGACCCCCGGTTACTCAAGCTTACATAACTCGACTAGCACCAAGATGCTTTGCACACTCATAGCTTTTATTGGTTATTTAAGTATAGCTTAAGCCAGCAGAGTGGAATTAGCTCTCTCTTTTTTCTTTTTTTTTTCTTTCTTTTTTTTCTTTTTTTTTTTTTGGGAATCATATAACAACTCTTAGGATGTGCATGAAAAAATTAATTCAGGCATATAAATTCAAAAATAAATATATAATAAACTGCCCTCCTTACTAAAAAAAAAAAAACTTGTTTGCATATCACATAATTAGACAATTGTGCTCAGTTTAAGTTCCTAGGTCATGCTCATAACTTATGGGTTAATTGCTTTACTACTCAAATTCAAAATTGAATAGCTTAAAAATTTATAAATAACAACTAAATCATTAAAATAGGAGAATAATGAGAAATAGTAAAAAAAATTCCTCTAACTTAATATAGTAGCATGTATATGTATAGCTATAAACCCCTCCCCCACACTTAAAATCAGCACTGTCCTCAGTGTTATAGGCATATATATAAATGTAAAGAGAAGAAGGAACTAAAACTCCCTTGGTTTATGAATAGCTTTATTGCAATGGGGGGTCCTCGAGCTCCTTATATCTTACCTACCACAAGTCTAAAGGGGGAGTAGTAGCTTATAAATAGGGTAGCAAAATAAAGAAGAACATACTTAAAATGTACAAGGTTATTGAGGTAAAACAAAAACAAACTAGAAGAATGATTAAATAATTGAAATAAAAAAATTCAAATTTTATTATGGTGGGTTGCCTCTCATAAGCGCCTCTATTTAAAGTCTATGACCAGGCAAAATGCCTCATTACCTAATCTTTATAAGTTGGGAGTTGCAGCTCAATCACATCTAAGTTGCTCACTTGAAATCCTTCATAGTAAGGTTTTAGACGATGTCCATTAACCTTAAATATTTCATTAGTGTGAAAGCTTTAGATTTCAACTTCACCATGAGAAAATACTTTTGTGACAACAAAGGGTCCAACCCATTGGGATCTCAATTTTCCAGGAAATAACTTGAGTCTAGAGTGAAATAAGAGAACTTTTTGACCCACCTCAAAACATTTTCTAGAAATATTTTTATCACGAAAGAGCTTAGTCTTTTCTTTATATATTCTAGAATTTTCATAGGCCTCATTTCTTATCACATCAAGTTCCTACAACTGTAATTTCCTATGTTCACTTACCTCATCCATATTCATATTACACTGTTTAATAGCCCAATAGGCTTTATGCTCCTATTCTACTGGAAGGTGACAAGGCTTACCAAAGATTAAGCGATATGGAGACATACCAATAGGAGTTTTATATGCAGTTTTGTATGCCCAAAGAGCGTCATCTAGTCATGTGCTCTAATCTTTCCTATTTGGATTGACCGTTTTTTCAAGAATCAATTTAATCTCCCTATTTGACACCTCTGCTTGACCACTTATTTGTGGATGGTAGGCTGTTAAGATTCTGTGAGTCATATTATATTTCTTCAACAAGCTTTAGATTATACGGTTGCAAAAATGGGTGCCTCTATCACTAATGATAGCTCTAGGTTCTCCATACCTGGTAAAAATATGACTCTTGACAAAACTAACAACAATTTTAGCATCATTAGATCTGGTGGCTTTTGCTTCCACCCATTTTGAAACATAATCCACAGCTAAAAAGATGTCGTAATTACTAAAAGAAGATGGAAAAGGCCCCATAAAATCGATTGCCCATACATCAAAAATCTCACATACCAAAATTGGGTTCAATGGCATTTGATCTCTATGACCTAAACTTCCACTCCTTTGGCAATTATCACATGCTTTACAAAACAAATATGAGTCACAAAACAAATTTGGCCAATATAATCCACATTCCAACACTTTGAAAGCAGTTCTTTTTGGGCCAAAATATCCACCACATGCATATGAATGACAAAATTCTAAAATGGATGGGATTTCATTTTCAGAAACACACCTTCAAATTATTTGGTCAGAATAATGTTTCCATAAATAAGGATCATCCCATACATAATATTTAGACTCACTTTTGATTTTATCTTTTTGAGCCTTGGTCAAGTCATACAGGAATGTTCCAGCAACCAAAGATGTTCATCTGGAAATGCATCTTGAATTAGTTCAGGCTTCTCATTGAGCACCAATCGACTTAAGTTATCTGCAACTGAATTTTCTGTGCCCTTTTTATCTCAAATCTCTAAGTCAAATTCTTGTAATAACAGAATCCACCTTATCAAGCGGGGTTTAGCCTCTTTTTTATTGAGTAAATACTTTAGAGCTGCATGATCTGAAAACACAATAACTTTAGTGCACAATAAATATGATCTAAATTTTTCTAAAGCAAATACTATAGCAAATAACTCCTTCTCTGTGGTAGAATAATTTCTTTGAGCACTATCAAGAGTCCTCGAGGTATAATATATAGCATGGACATTCTTTTTTATCTTTTCACTAAGTATTGCTCCTACTACATAATTGCTAGCATCACACATGATTTCAAAAGGATACTCCAAATTTGGTGGTTAAATAATAGGAGTTGAAGTAAATAACTCTTTTAATTGGTCAAATGCCTTTTTGCAACTTTCATCCAAATCAAAAGGGACATCTTTTTGCAACAACTTACAGAGAGGGTGAGAGATCTTAGAAAAATCCTTTATAAACCTTCGGTAAAAGCCTGCACTACCAAGGAAAGAACAAATTTCCTGCACTTATGTGGGGTAAGGTAAGGATCTAATTAAATCAATTTTGGACTTATCAACCTCTATTCCCCTTGAAGACACTATGTGGCCTAATATTAACCCTTGATCTACCATAAAATGGCATTTTTCATAATTAAGTACCAGATTAGTTTCAATACATCGTTTTAACACTTTAATTAGATTTCCCAAACAATCATCAAAAGAATTACCATAGATAGTAAAATCATCCATGAATACCTCTATAATATTTTCTACATAATCTGAAAAAATACTGACCATACATCTCTGAAACGTTGCTGGAGCATTACATAGGCCAAATGGCATTCGACGGTAAGCAAAGGTACCGAAGGGGCACATGAATGTTGTTTTCTCTTGATCTTCAGGTGCCACTGGAATTTGATTAAATCCTGAAAAATCATCTAAACAACAATAGTGAGAACGACTAGCTAATCTCTCAAGCATTTGATTAATAAAAGGTAATGAAAAATAATCTTTTCTAGTTGAAGCATTTAGCTTCCTATAATCTATACAGACTCTCCATCCATTTTGCACACGAGTTGGAACTAACTCACCATTATCATTTTCAACTACTGTGAAGCCAGTCTTTTTAGGTACTACTTGAATTGGGCTTACCCATTTACTATCAGAAATTAGAAAGATCATACCAGCATCAAGTAGCTTCAATATCTCCTTTTTAACTACTTCCATCATTGGTGGGTTACATTGAGCTTCTCTTGAAGGTTTATAGCCTTCTTCTAATAGTATACAGTGCATACACATAGAAGGGCTTATACCTTTTATATCTGCTATCGTCCACCCAATTGCTTCTTTATACTCCCTGAGGACTCTAACCAACTTTTCATTCTCCAAGAAAGTTTGTTTGTTGGAAATTATCACTGGTATGGTTTGGTCATCGCCCAAATATGCATATGTTAAATGACTTGGTAGTTCCTTCAATTCTAGCTTGGGTGCCTGCAAAACATATGGAAGTAGCTTGTTGTGAGATAAGGGAAGATCAATATAAGAAATATTATACCTAACATCCTTCAATGTCTCTAATCCAAAAATAGATTCCTTCAACTCTTCATCAATAGCAAATTTATGGTCAAGAGATTCTAGCTTCTTATGATCAAAACTTTCAATGATTGCAAGCTGCAATTTATCTGCACATGTTAGCTCAAAAACCTGTTGAGTAGATGGATCAATAACATTAATAACAAAAATAGAATCTATATCAGCAGGATATCTCATAGCATCATACATATTAAATCTTATTACTTCTCCATCAAACTCCATAGATAGTGTACCTTCAGGAACATCTATTTTTGTCCTTGATGTTTTCAAAAATAGTCTTCTTAGCAAAATTGGTACTAATTTAGAGGAGTGGTCCTATTCTATATCTAAAATATAAAAGTCAACTGGAAAGACAAACTCATTAACTTGCACTAAAACATCTTCTAGGACTCCTTTAGGATATGTGATAGACCTATTAGCTAATTGAATAATCACACTTGTTTGTGTAAGTGATCCCATACTCAAAGATTGATAAATCCAATTAGGCATTATATTTATGGAAACTCCTAAATCTATCATTGCTCTTTCAATCTTTACATTGCCTATTTTGCAAGGGATGGTAAACACACCTGAATCTTTGCATTTTGGGGATAATTTCCTTTGAATTACAGTAGACACATTTTCTCCCACACAGATTTTCTCATTACCATTCAATTTTCTTTTATTAGTGCACAATTCTTTAAGAAATTTTGCATACCTGGGTGCTTGCTTAATAGCATCAAGAAGAGGAATGTTAATTTGCACCTTTTTGAAAACATCGAGAATCTCCTTCTCTTGTTGCTCTTTTTTGGAATTTTCCAATCTGCTTGGGAATGGAAGAGGAGTGACTAGTTGTTGCTTGGCTTGGGATGACTCTAAATTTTCTTATGGTAGCTTAATTTCCTTTTCTAACTCTTCATCTTCAGTATACTTTGGAGCTTTCTTTTTAGGCTCTTTCAACTCCTTGCCATTTCTCAAAGTTGTAGCACTAATATTTTGTTTTGGATTCAATTAAGGCTGAGATGGTAACCTGCCAGAATTCTGACTTTCCAGCTTTCCTAGATCTGTGGCTAACTGCCCCACTTGATTCTCTAAGTTGAGTATACTAGACTTGGTTTCTTGCTGAAATTGTTACATGTTAGTAGCTAAAGCAGAAACTATTTGGTCTAAAGACATACTCGACTTAGAAAGAAAAGGTTGATAGTTTGGCTGTTGAGACATAGGAGCCTGTTGCCTTGGTTGATAGTTTAGCTACTAGAAATTGTTATGTTTTTGTCCATAACTAAGATTTGGGTGGTCCCTCCATCCTGGATTGTAGGTAGTGGCATAAGGATCATATTTCCTTTGGAATTGACGTTGGAATCCTCCTACAGCATTGGCTTGTTCGTCCTCCTGAAGAGTTGGGCACATATCTGTAGGGTGGCTAATTTTTAAGCAAACCTCACAAGCCTTGACCTGTTGATAATTCCCTACAACCATTTTCTGAACAAGAGAGGTTAGTTTATCAAGCCTATGTTCAATAGAATTAATACTTACCTCGTTTACCTTTTTTGTGGGAGGATCCTCACGAGTTCCAAACTGTTAAGTATTGGCAGTGATAAGTAAGAGTATCGTTCCCACGAAGAATGACTCAAATGCAATTAGGCAGTGCACAACCTACTTTCATCCACATTAAGCAATTTTTGAATTTAGAACTAATTTTAAAATGAAACAATTTTAAGAAAACTTGGTTGGCAGAGAAATTTTAGGTAAAGTCCAAGGTTTTGAAATTACCTAGAGTCACTATTCCCTTTATGCTTACTGGAACTTAATTTCTTATTTAATTGCAATTAATTTTCACCTTGTGAGTTAAGAGATTCAGAAGCTATAACCGTCCGTCGATGTAATCATAGCCCTACTCTCCCCTAAAATCTAAGTGTCCTTAGATTTAGGTTAGAGTGCATTAGATACTATAATCCTCTACAAACCAATTAAGGCAATTAGGTATATTTCTATCCCAATTACAAATTAGATAATTCTAAACTTAATTTATCCAACTCTTAAGTCTAATGAGAACCCCTTTTTCAAGGTCAATTCTAATTACCCAAATCAATTCCCGGAGGTGGCCAATCTCTAAGAAAGCATTAAGCAAGAGAAGGATACACAAGGCTCCAATTATCACAATAAACAAGATAAATAACGATCTAGTTCACATCAGGTTCATAGTGCTCTAGGTAAAAAGGAGTTTAGCTACACATAGCTAAATCTACAGTAAATCCCAATCCAATACATGGAGAAGATGAAAAGAAGCAAAGAAAGCAAACAAAAGAATGATAGAGATGCAGAAAGTGGAGCTCCCCCTTGATTCTTTCTCTTCCTTCACCCCTCCAAGCTTGAAAAGCCTTCAAAGACCACCCAAAATCGCCTCCTTGGACGTTCAGCAATCTTCTCTACCGCAAAATGTCCCAGACCTAACGCACTCTCCTCCTTTTTTAGCTTGAAAACTAAAACTGTGCATTTCAGGACCGATCTTGCTATGGCGAGGAGCGACTCTCGCTAAAGCGAGATCTCATAAGTTCTCAGATTTCTGCTGCATTCGCTACTTCCACGCTATAGCGAGTTTCTCCCTGGAATTTCTATGCGACGCGACTTCGCTATTGCGAAGTGTCCCCTTCGCTACGGCAAAAATGCCATCTCGCTATAGCGAACTGTGATCTGCTGTAGTGAGAAGACTTGTTCCATTTGCCTTTGCCCTTTTCAGCTTCCCTCTTTTCTTTTCAAATCTTTCTACACTTTGTTACTTTTCCCTGAAATTGAAATCAGTCATAAAATGAGGCTCAAACTGATAAAAGTGCTACAATTGAAATACTTTCTTTGTTTTGTTTGATTGAATATATTTTTAACCATATTAATCAAGAGAAAAGAACTTTGTCTCCCTAATTTAGTGTCAAATATAGTCCTTTTGAATCCTAAATTAGGAGGTTATCAAACTCCCGCACACTTAAATCCTTGCTTGCCCTCAAGCAAGTTTTAGAAAGAATCAAGTAATGTGATTATTCAATACTTCTTTTCCACAACGAATACCCAATCAATCAAAATTTTAGATCCCCCCCACACTTATAATGAATCCAATTTCAGATGCAAAAGCGCAGCAAAACTCAAATTGAATTTGAAGACAATGTACTCATAGTAACACCCTGAGTTCTAAAGTGTGTGTGTGTATTCCACAAGAGATATTAAGAAGCAATCAAGTAGTCCTCAATAAACTCTCCCTGCAATTTCAAGATCTAATCCAACTATCTGTGCTAACTTCCATCCTCAAACCTCATTGAGAGGGGTCTCTATTGATCACTGCAAACTTATTTTCAACACATTCATATTATTATTATTATTATTATTATTATTATTATTATTATTATTATTTTCTTCTCTTCAATTCACTTAATCCTTTTGACGCGAATGACAACATTGGTTATGAAGCCGCCCGGTTACTCAAATTAAGGAAATCCTCATAGGGCTACTAGCATACTCTTAGTTTCATCACTGTTTGATGCGAAAGTCTACACTTTTTGGTGCAAACCCCCGGTTACTAAGTGATTGCAACCATTTGAGTAGAGAATCATTTTATTTTATCGTTTTTTCTTTTGCCCCTTGTTTTGTTTTATTTTGTTTTTTTTTTATCCCTCTCAACAAACAATCAAGTATCCATTAGGAACAGATAAATTGGGGAAATCTAAAATAACTGGAAGCTCATTAAAGGAAAAACTTGAATTACTTCAAAAATCATCTTGTTGAAAAATGCTCCTATTGTGGGTGCACACTACAACTACATTACTTACTATTCATTTCAAGTTTGCTTAAACCCCACATTCATTAATTAGTATTCATCTAAAGTAAGAGGGGATGAATCTGATTTATACCCACTTGTCCTATGTGTATCTACCTAAACTCCCTCACACTTAAAGATTACATTGTCCGCAATGTGTAAGCCGGGGAAACAAGCAGTAGAAAAGGAAAAGCAGATGGGGGCGGAGGGACGGGATGTAAAGAGGGAGGAAGAGACGAGACTCCCCTGATAAGAAGAGAGAAGAAAGCGAGGGGATGCGTGTGAACAACTGATAAGCATGAATTTTATATCTTTTATTCTTCCTAACTTAGTCATTTTAATGATCAAAGATGGCTTTAAAGGTTTAATTAGATACAATTTGATTTTATTAGCCACTTATGCACTTTGTGAATTAATTAGCAAAATTATTGAGTTTTAAGGCATGAAATTCTTTTAAATAATTTTGTGGATAATTCTATTGAATATTCTCTATTCTTTTGTGCAGAATTTTTGATGAGCAATTAGCTTGAATGAGAAATTGAATTGAAGGAGAAGATTGAGCTTCAAGTGTACTTTTTGTGGAGCTAAAAACTTGAGAATGTGAAGCAAGAGCAAAGATGAGCAAAAGGTGCATTTGAGAGGAAGAAAGTGACGCTGAAAGGAGCTTTCAAGCATGCAAACAGCAGCTGTCATGCAAGTTACACCAGCAGAAACAGAGAAGAAAACGTGGGCTGGGTTTAAGAGAGAAACAAAGCAAGAAGCAAAGTCAAGCAGAAACAGGGGAGGCTATGTGGTGAAGGAGAAAAATGTAACAACCTTGCATGGAGAAAACAAGAAGAGAACCTCGAGTGAGGCTTGTACAGAAGATTGCATGAAGAACAACACGAACTGCACAAAGAGAATGAGCTTGGTTTTGACGTAAAGGAAGACTGCATAAAGCACCAGCAGAAACACGTGGAAAGGAAGCTAAATAAGAAGAAGAAGCTGACGCTAAGAATGAACAACACGAGTTGAAGTCTGGACAGCAGCTGCAGAACGTGGAAGAACAACGCAGAACAGAGCATGGAGCTGGAAATCACGTCTGAACATGAATGCAGAAGCTGAACAGGGAGCTTTCCAGCAGAACAGAGTAAACCACGTTGAGAGAAGAAAGCTACGTGAAGACACATGCAGAACCGAGAACATGCAGAATAGAAGGAGCTAGTCTCGCGTTTAAGAGGCAGAATGTGCCATGGTTTGAAAGAGAAGAAACACAGTTGCACAAGGAGAAACAAAGAAGCAAGATTCTGAAGTGGAAAAAGCTGCAGAATGCGAGAGAAGTTGTGGGTTCTGGTTGGGAAAGATGCTACGGTTTTGAAGAAGTAATGAAGGCAGAAAATGACGAGGGACTTGAGAAAATCTGGGCACAAAAGAGAGGAAGTGCAGCTGGCCGAAGCAGATCTGAAGCCACGAAGAAGCTACAGAAGTTACGTGGGAAAGCTTGCATGAAATGAAGTATTATAATAATGTAAATTAAAGTGGGTCCCACGTTTATACACATTCACATAAGAAGGCTTCAGACAATTGGAATGAGAAGCTGAGCACGTGAAAGTGAGCATGAGAGGGGCACATGATTAGAGCGTGTAAAAACGCTGGAGCTGAGGGAAGGCAGAGCACGTGAAGAATAAATAAAGCACGAGATTCACGTCGTCCACACTCATTCACGCTCATTCTCTCCACTCGCCCACCCCTTCGTCCACTCCACACAGAACACTCCACTTCTTCGTCGAGACCACTCCATTCTCCATCTCCATCCACCGAATGAAGATTTGATCCATCCTTGAGGCTAGCTTGGAAGCACTCTTGAGTTGAAGCTTGAATCCTTGGAGAAGAAGCAGAATTTTGGCTAAGATTCCTTAATTTTTCTACACTTTTTCTTTTTTTGTACAATCTTGGTTAAGTGGTATTTGATTAGGAAATTGTGTAATTATGATTAGTGGCTGGTTAGACACTAATTAGGATATTAATTGACTGATTATGTGATTGAATTAGTACTGGATTTTCCAATTTCCTACAATTATCCATGTATGCAGTCAAGGTGTTTGATGAAACGCATGTGAGAAATTGAGTGTTTAATTGTTTGATTTGAGGAATCCTTAGTGTTTAATTGGTTAATTAAACATTTTGGATGGTAATTCAGAGGCTAATTAATCAAGTAATCAATTAATTCAAGTGTTCAAAGATCTTAATCACAAGAATTAGTAATCTAATGAGAGTTGAGGTCTCAATTAACATTAAATTGTTACTTTCTTGAATCTTGGATGGTTATTCAAGATCATTTGTTAATGAACACATTTAGGAACTCTTAGGCCAGAATTAATCACAATTAGATTAGGATGAGGATAGTGGAAACCAAGAGACGATTCCTAAGCTAGTCACAAGACCATTATCACCCATAATTCTCCAATTAGATAGAATTTAGGAATTTTGTTTCAATTTCATTTTAGGTTAGTTTAATTCATTCAAAAACCCCCAAATCAAGTAGCTTTTAGGATCCTTTAATACTTAGAAACTTAATTAAGCATTGAATTCCATTTCCACGGGAGATGACCTAGGTTGTGCCACTTGCTATATATTTAGATCAACCTAGTTTTATTTTGAGGGTTGTACGACAAGCCCGTCAACAACTCCTTCATCTGAGAGACAAAAATAAACAAAGCACACGCAGCAAATAGTAAGTTGGCGTTAGAAATAAGATAACAATGAAGAGCAGAGCTAATTCAGGATTGAAAAGCATAATCAAATACAGTTATCCATATACAGTTATCCAAAAATGGAAAATGAGGGAAAACAAAACAGATATAGGCAGCGGGAGATAGAGGTCCTAAGAGTCAGAAAGCCCAAGTCGATCCTGAGGTGCAGGATCCTGAGAGAGAATGATGACTGATGGTGGAGGAGCCTCAGGAGGTGGTGGTGGAAGAGCAGGCATCAGGTAATCCATAAGAGTCTGCAGCTGATCCTTCATTGATAGGACATGCCCTTCTAGCCTATCAATAGATTCTCTCACCCAACCCTCAAATTCTGTGTGATATGGTGCCCCGTGTCCCATCGGCTCTGGAGTACCCAGTCGCTGCTGTGAGGGAGGAGGTGGACATGCCTTAGGCTGGGCCTGTGCAGGTGCTCTGTGCCTACGGGGCTGTCCAGGCGCATCCTTCATACTATCATATTTAAAAGGCCCCTTTGGCTTGAATTGTGCGTCATTTTTAGAAACACAGCTACCCCTCATTGTAAGCAGCTCCATAAGCATATGAGGGTAAGCCAAGCTAACCCTGTCAGACCTCGCCACTTGCTTGAAATTTAAGTACATAAGACGAGTAATGTTCACCCGCTGTCGAGTCATGAAGCACCAAGTTAAAGTGGCTCGTTCTTGGATCATGTCAGATCCATGAGAACTCGTCAGGATGTTGCTGGTGATAAATTGTAACCAAAATCGAGCGGGTTTGTTGAGTTGATTCACTGGGTAGACCTTGTTGACCAGCCATGCTCGTCCTTCTTCAGCAATAGTAGTTTCCACCTCCTCCCAAGGGATGGATTGAGGGTTCTCCATGTAGGACTGGAAGGCACAGTCTGGGACATCGGGTAGTTCATAAAAGTCTTGGAAGACTTTTTCATTGATGCGTACCCAAACCGAACGGCAATAGTATTCATCCTCCTCCTCCTCAATGTCCTCAAAATTGGCGTACAGCTCTTGGATCATTAATGGGATCCGATGCACTGGCTTTTTAGTGAATCCTTGCAACCTGTGCCATTCAAAATCTGGGAAGGTTAGGTCCAAGACATGGGGTGCATAGTAACGGTCTTCAACAACTCCCTTGTCAGAGAAAAGTCGCTTAAAGCGAAATTCTGCTCTAGCTGATGTAAACTGATCCTTATCATATGATTTCTTCTTTTGTTTCGAGGATGAGGTTTCAGCAGTCTTGGTTTGCTTTTTAGGAGCCATAACTGCGAAATTCAAACAAAAAAGAAAGACAAAAATCAGTGGCAGCATTCAAAGGAAATCATGGAATCAGTAAATCAGATGAATGCAGCATGTTTATACTAAGGGAAGACACGACTAAAAGCATCCAAGGGACTGGGGGTCAAGGAATATAGAAGCAAACTAAACAAACTGGTGCAGAAAAATGCAATTTTCTGGAAAAACTCTCGAACTCGCTGTAGCGAGTTCGATCTAGTTTCTGCACAGCCAGAATTTAAACAGAGTAAAAGCCAAATTTAAGCTATCTTTCTGCACAGAAACAGTCGACCAGCAAAACCCATCCAGAAAAATGAACCAAATGACCCCTAAATACACAGATCTAAGCAAAACGAATCGAACCTTAATATGACCAGAAACAACAAAAATAACCAGCGATTCAGGGGAGAAAGGAGTCAATCAATTTACCTGATGCAAGGAATACGATGTACGAAGGGAATACGAGCGTAAAAGGCGCGAGATGCAGTAAAAGAAAGAATGGAAGAGGCTTAGGAGCTCGGTCGCAGTAGCGAGAAAGAAACGACGGAGTGGAGAAGAAAATGTGGGTTATTTTATTATGGGATTATTATTTTTTTTTTTTTTTAGCTAGAGCCTCCCCATTGCCAAGCAATAGCGAGGGCTTCTCTGAGATTATTACCAAAAGCAGAGCTACTGTCCTTGCAATAGCGAAATTTCTTCTCGCCATTGCGAGAAGACTTAGATAATTATTGGTGGCTGAAGAATCTTGCTATAGCTAGGCTATAGCGAGGATCTCTCTGGATTTTGTACCAGTAGGGAACACAGAGTTCTCGCTATGGCGAGGTAATCTTCTCACTGTAGCGAGAACACTTAACGTTACAGATTGTGGCTCGCCACCGCCTAGCCATAGCGAGATACTCTCTGGTGCGTGCACCAGAAGTGGGACAAGCAGCCTCGCCATAACGAGAGGGATGCCTCGCTATAGCGAATTTTTTTTTTTTTATCACACCTAAATGCTCACTAAAATGTAACCAGATATAATAATAAAGTGCAGTTTAAAACATGGTTAGAGACTCCCTGTAAATCAAGTCTGGTGTTGCTCTTTCCTGCCAATCCCTTACTCCTTAATATCCATATCTCAACCTACAAAACAAATAAAAAGAGAAAAGAGTCAAACCCATAACAAAAAGAACCTTGGATTCAAACATAAAAACAAGAAGATAACTTGGGTTGCCTCCCAAGGAGCGCTAAGTTTAAAGTCTTCAGCCAGACTATCTTGACACTTCTATGAGAAGTCCTGGAGTTGCACATTTGCCTTCATCCTATCCACCGGTCCACCAAGGTAATGCTTCAAGCGTTGGCCATTTACCCTAAAAGTTTCTCCACTTTTCTCATCTTGAATTTCAATGACACCAAAGGTAGTGGTAGACACAACCTTAAAAGGACCGGACCACCTTGATTTAAGCTTTCCTGGAAACAACCTCAAATGAGAGTTATACAATAATACTAAATCACCAGGTATCAAATCCCTTTTTAAAATCTTCCTATCATGCAAGATCTTCGCCTTTTCCATATATAGCCTAGAACTCTCATAAGCTTGCAATTGGAATTCATGAAGTTCATTAAGATCCAATAACCTCTTCTCACTAGCATCTTTATAATCTAAATTCAACTTCTTTATGGCCCAAAAAGCTTTGTACTCAAGTTCCAAAGGTAAATGACAAGCTTTACCAAAAACTAATTGATATGGAGACATACCAATTGGTGTTTTATAAGCTATCCTATATGCCCATAAAGCTTCATCTAGCTTATCAGACCAATCTTTCCTATTAACACTCACTATTTTTTCCAAAATTCTCTTGATCTCCCTATTAGATACTTCACATGGGGCCATTAGTCTGAGGGTGGTAAGCTAAAGCCATTTTGTGGTGAACTCCATATTTTTCCAGCAAAGATTTAAATAAGCAATTATTAAAATGAGTTCCACCATCACTAATGATAGCTCTAGGGGTGCCAAAACGAGAAAAAATGTTCTTCTTCATAAATCGCACCACTGTTTGAGCATCATTGTGTTGGCAAGCTACCGCCTCAACCCACTTACTCACATATTCAACTGCCACTAAAATATATTGTTGGCCTCTAGAAGAAACAAAGGGACCCATAAAATCTATTCCCCACAAATCAAACAACTCAACTTCAAAGATACCAGTTTGAGGAAGTTCATGTCTTTTAGAAATATTACCGGATCTTTGACAAGCATCATAGTGAGAAACAAACACATGAGAATCCTTAAACAATGTAGACCAATAAAAACCAGATTACAATACTTTAAAAGCAGTTTTCTGACCACTAAAATGTCCCCCAAATGGTGATGCATGGCATGCAAGCAAAATATCATGTTGTTCAATCTCAGGAACACACTTCCTAAGAACTCCATCTACACATCTTTTGAACAAATAACGCTCATCCCAAATGTAAAGCTTGACCTCACTCAAGAATTTCTTCTTTTGATAATAGTTTAAATCAGGAGGTAAAACTTCACAGACAATATAATTTGTTATGTCAACATACCAAGGTACATGTAGCAAATTAGCAGCCATAATGCATTCATCAGGAAAACCATCATTCACAAGCCTATTATCACTAACATGCTCAGGATCCAACCTAGAAAGATGATCAGCTACTAGGTTTTCACTTCCTTTCCTATCCACTATATGCAAGTCAAACTCTTGAAATAATAAAACCCACCTAATCAATCAAGGTTTGGACTCTTTCTTTCTCAACAAATATTTAATGGCAGCATGATCAGTGTGCACTACAACTTTGACTCCCAACAGATAAACTCTAAACTTCTCAAAAGCAAAAACAATAGCTAACATTTCTTTCTCAATGGTAGAATAATTTACCTGAGCATCCACTAATGTCCTGTTGGCATAGTAGATAGGATGAAAAACTCAGTCTCGCCTCTGTCCAAGAACAGCTCCTACTGTATAGTCACTTGCATCACATATGATCTCAAAAGGCAATGACCAATCCGGAGCAACTATTACCGGTGCAGTTATTAGCTTCTGTTTCAACTCCTCAAAACTTTTCAAGCAATTATCATCAAAAAGAAACTTAGTATCCTTTTCTAATAGCTTGCACAAGGGCTTTGAAATTTTTGAGAAATCCTTGATAAATCTTCTATAAAACCCCACATGCCCAAGAAAACTTCAGACTCCCTTGACACTGGTAGGAGGTGGCAACTTCTCAATCAATGATGTCTTGGCCCAATCTACTTCCAAACCCTCCTTGGATATCTTGTGTCCTAAGACTATTCCTTCCTTCACCACGAAGTGGCATTTTTCCCAATTCAACACTAAATCCATCTCCTCACACCTTTTAAGCACCTTAGAGAGATTCTTCAAACAAATTTCAAATGAATCACCAAAGACAGAGAAATCATCCATAAAAATCTCCATGATATCTTCGATGAAATCAGAAAAGATTGATGTCATGCATCTTTGAAAGGTTGCTGGTGCGTTACACAACCCGAATGGCATTCTCCTAAAAGCAAAAGTGCCATAGGGACAGGTGAAGGTTGTTTTCTCTTGGTCTTCAGGTGCTATAGAAATTTGGTTGTATCCTGAATAACCATCCAGAAAATAAAAATATTCCTTCCTCGCTAGCCTATCAAGCATTTGGTCAATGAAGGGGAGAGGAAAATGATCTTTTTGAGTGGCTGCGTTTAATTTTCGATTGTCCATGCACACTCTCTAACCAGTGACAGTTCTTGTAGAAATCAATTCTTTCTTTTCATTTGTCACAACTGTCATCCCTCCTTTCTTAGGGACGCACTGTACTGGACTAACCCACGCACTATCCGAAATTGGATAAATGATTCCGGCATCCAGCCACTTGATGATTTCCTTCTTGATAACTTCCTTCATCATCGGGTTAAGCCGCCTCTGATTCTCTATAGATGGATTATGATCTTCCTCCAGTAGAATTTTATGCATCACAATGGAAGGGCTTATCCCTTTGATATCTGCAAGTGTCTATCCTAAAGCCTTTTTATGACTCTTTAGCACTTCAATCAGTTTCTGTTCTTGATAAGAGTTCAATGATGTAGAAATGATGACAGGAAGTGTCTCTGAATCCCCTAAATATGCATATTTCAGATGCTTAGGGAGAGGTTTTAACTTCAAAATCGGGGGTTGCTCAATTGAAGGCTTCAGAGATGGTATTGAACGGGAAACCAAATCTAAAGATTCCACTTGCCAATGCTGTTTAACCCGAGTGGTTGAAAAATTAAGCACTTGGGCTACCTCATGACTAGCTTCAGTCTTCTCATGCTTCACTCCCATTAATAATGCTTCAATAGGATCTTGGACTATCATTGTATTAAATTGTTCTTGAGCTAAATCATCAATCACTGAAACTCTAAAGCAATCTTTAACATCTCTAGGATATTTCAGTGCTTTGTCCATGTTAAACACCACTTGCTCATCCCCTAATCTCATCACTATTTGCCCTTTCTCTACATCAATAAGAGTTCTAGTTGTAGCTAAGAATGGACAACTAACAATCAAAGGATTATCTTTATCTTCTTCACAGTCTACAACAATGAAATCAGCCGAATATATGAACTCACCAACCTTCACTAAGACATCTTCAATTATACCCCTTGGATATGCTAAGCTCCGATCCGCTAATTGCAATGTTACTGTAGTAGGTCTTGCCTCACCAAGTTGCAATTTCTCAAAAACAGATAATGGCATAAGATTCACACTGGCTCCAAGATCACACAAAGCTTTACTTTGAAAATGAGTACCTATTTTACGGCACAGAGAAGCTACCCAGATCTTTGCACTTCATTGGAATCCGTGGGTTGATTATTTTGCTGCACTCTTCAGTAAGTGCTACAGTTTCAAATTCCCTAAATCTTCTCTTCTTGCTCAGCATCTCTTTTAAAAACTTAACATACTTAGGCATGTACTCCAATGCTTCTGAGAATGGGATATTTATATGAAGTTGCTTGAACACTTCCAAAAATTTTTGATACTGCTTATCTTCCACCTTCTTTTGAAGTCTTTGAGGAAATGGTAAAGGAGGTATTGTCCTTGGTAATGTTTGTAGTTTCTCTCCTTGTTTCTCACCCTTATCAACATCTGCATGTTTTTTAACTTCTTCACTACTCACTTTTCTCCTTTTTTCAACTGATGCATCCACATGTTCTTCTCCTATTCTTTTATCATCACTCTTCTCCTCTGTAGCAATTTCACCTTTATCATTATCCTCTACAATAGCATTTGATGTAGGTGTGTGGCTAACCACCCTTGGTGTTTGAATATCTGGCAACACTTTTCCACTTCGAAGAGTTATGGCCTTACACTCTTCCTTACCTTCTCTTCTAGGATTAGGCACTGTATCACTTGGCAATCCCCCTTGTCTTAATGAATTCATTACTGAGGCTAATTGACCCATTTACAATTCTAAGTTTCTCAAGGAAGTGTTAATTCTAGCATTCACTTGAGCTTGCTCTTCATTTTGTTTACTTTGGATGCTAATGAACTTGGCCAAGGCATCTTCCAAATTCGTCTTAGGTTCTTGAATAGGTGCATTTTGCCTCACAGGTTAAGCAAAACCTGGTGGTTGAGTAGGCTTAATGCTTGAGGAAGATGCTGGTTGATTCAGTGCTGGGCCATGCTTCCAAGAGAAGTTTGGATGATTCCGCCACCCAGAGTTGTAATTATTGGAGTAGGGATTCTGATTCTTTGGAAAGTTCTCCATATAGTGAACTGATTCTGAAGGTGCCAAAGGACAATAATCCACTGAGTGTAGATCCCCACAATTTTCACAAGTAATTGGGGCCACCTGAGTAGAACAAACATTCATATGCTGACTTCGCTGCACTTGAGATTCTAGCATATCAAATCTCTTGTTCAGAGCGGAGAGAATAGTTGCAAGTGGAATAGATGGGTCTTCTTGAGTATTGGCAACATTAGCACTCACCCTTCTATCTCCTCCTCTTTGCACATAACTTTCAGATAATGTGTCTAATGCCTGAACAACATCATCTACAGGCATTTCATCCCAATGCCCATTTAAAATAGCATCTAACATTATATCAGTTTGTGGAGTTAGACGCGTGCAGAAGTTCTGAACAATAGCACAATTATCCATCCCATGGCTTAGGCATTGGCGAAGCAAATGCTTGTACCTCTGCCATGCAGCATATAAGTGCTCATCTGAAGCCTGTTTGAAGTTGATGAGCTCACGACGGGCATCCGCTATTCTGTTGTTTGGAATGAAGCGAGCTCTGAACCTTGCCTCTAGCTTATCCCAAGTATCAATGGAACCCTCTGGCAGAGTCAGTAACCACTCCTTAGCCTTTCTTTGTAGAGAGAGAGGGAATAGTCGAAGTCTTAGAACATCCCTTGGTACCCCATTTTGCTTGAATGAATCGCATACTCCCAAAAATGACAGAATATGATGGTTGGGATCTTCATCAGACCTTTCACCAGTGAATTGTCCATTGAGCTACAACATGAAGATCATCATAGGCTTTAACTCAAAGTTAGCAGCTTGAAAGTCTGGCACTACTATACTAGATAGAGTGTCCTTCATAGTACGACCCACAAAGTCTTTTATGGACTGATTTTGATTCCCTTCCTGAGCCATTTCTTCACTCACTGAATTTGGAACTTTAGAAGGAGTTTCTTCAAGGTTCAAGTTCACCATAAGATCACTAATTTTCTTTGTTGTGCGCTTCTTCTTTGTAGGGGATCGCTTCAGCATGTACCGTGGTACTTATAGAGGAGAATTCAACCAACTGTATTACTTTAAACAAAAAGTCAAAGCAAATAGCAGAATGAAAAGAAATTCTAACTAATTAACTAACTAATGCTTAATCGAGGACTACTAAAGATTACACACTTCTAACTGAACATTTAAGCCATTCCTCGGCAACGGCGCCAGAAAACTTGACCACGAAAATTTTTATGTGTGTTCGCAAGTGCACGGGTCAGATCAAGTAGTTCAGTGATAAGTAAGAGTATCGTTCCCACGAAGAATGACTCAAATGCAATTAGGCAGTGCACAACCTACTTTCATTCACGTTAAACAACCAATTAAGCAATTCTTGAATTTAGAACTAATTTTAAAATGAAACAATTTTAAGAAAACTTGGTTGGCAGAGAAATTTTATGTAAAGTCCAAGGTTTTGAAATTACCTAGAGTCACTATTCCCTTTATGCTTACTAGAACTTAATTTCTTATTTAATTGCAATTAATTTTCACCTTGTGGGTTAAGAGATTCAGAAGCTATAACTTTCCGTCGATGTAATCATAGCCCTACTCTCCCCTAAAATCTAAGTGTCCTTAGATTTAAGTTAGAGTACATTAGATACTATAATCCTCTACAAACCAATTAAGGCAATTAGGTATATTTCTATCCCAATTACAAATTAGATAATTATAAACTTAATTTATCCAACTCTTAAGTCTAATGAGAACCCCTTTTTCAAGGTCAATTCCAATTACCCAAATCAATTCCCAGAGGTGGCCAATCTCTAAGAAAGCATTAAGCAAGAGAAGGATACACAAGGCTCCAAATATCACAATAAACAAGATAAATAACGATCTAGTTCACATCAGGTTCATAGTGCTCTAGGTAAAAAGGAGTTTAGTTACACATAGCTAAATCTACAGTAAATCCTAATCCAATACATGGAGAAGATGAAAAGAAGCAAAGAAAGCAAACAAAAGAATGATAGAGATGCAGAAAGTGGAGCTCCCCCTTGATTCTTTCTCTTCCTTCGCCCCTCCAAGCTTGAAAAGCCTTCAAAGACCACCCAAAATCGCCTCCCTAGACGTTTAGCAATCTTCTCTGCCGCAGAATGTCCCAAACCTAACGCCCTCTCCTCCTTTTTTAGCTTGAAAACTAAAACTGTGCATTTCAGGACCAATCTCGCTATGGCGAGGAGCGACTCTCGCTATAGCGAGATCTCATAAGTTCTCAGATTTCTGCTGCGTTCGCTACTTCCACGCTATAGCGAGTTTCTCCCTGGAATTTCCATGCGACGCGACTTCGCTATTGCGAAGTGTCTCCTTCGCTACAGCGAAAGTGCCATCTCGCTATAGCGAACTGTGATCTCGCTGTAGCGAGAAGACTTGTTCCATCTGCCTTTACCCTTTTCAGCTTCCCTCTTTTCTTTTCAAATCTTTTTACACTTTGTTACTTTTCCCTGAAATTGAAATCAATCATAAAATGAGACTCAAACTGATAAAAGTTCTATAATTGAAATACTTTCTTTGTTTTGTTTGATTGAATATATTTTTAACCATATTAATCAAGAGAAAAGAACTTTGCCTCCCTAATTTAGTGTCAAATATAGTCCTTTTGAATCCTAAATTAGGAGGTTATCAGGCAGCAACTTTAGTAATCAATTTTTTGGCTTGTTCCATTGTCTTATCCACTAACGCTCCACCGCTAGAGACATCTATCATATTTCTATCACTCTGTAACAGTCCTTCATAAAAATATTGAATCAATAAATGGTCTGGTATTTGGTGATATAGGGAGCTTGCGCAGAGCTGATTGAATCTCTCCCAGTACTCATAAAGAGTCTCTCCATTATATTGACGAATCCCAAAATATGTTTTCTAATTGTTGTGGCTCTAGAAGCTGGAAAATTTTTTTTAAGAAACAACTTTCTCAGTTGGTCCCAAGTTGTAATTGACCCCGGCGGGAGATAATATAGCCAATCTTTTGCTTTGTCTGTCAATGAAAATGGAAAAGCTCACAATTTGATTTGCTTTTCACTTACTCCTTGTGGCTTCATGCTAGAGCAGACGATGTGGAATTCTTTTAAATGCTTATGGGGGTCTTCACCTGCAAAACCACGAAAGGTAGGTAGTAAATGAATTAAACCAAATTTTAGTTCAAAACTTACCTCTACATTTGGAAATTGTATGCACAGGGGCTGTTGGTTCACATTAGGATTGGCCATCCTTCTCAGAGTTTGTTCCGCTTCAGCCATGATTTCAAGTTCTCTGAATAATTCAGATAAATCGACTACAAAATCACTGTTAGAATTAGATAAAGAAAAAGTCTTTCGTTGCTTTGTTTCTCTTTTTAGCCTTCGAGCTGTCTTCTCTATCTTAGAATCAAAGATTAAGTCACCTATGCAAGAAGAACGAGGCATAAAACAAAAAAAAAAATGGATTAAACAATGACACCAGTCCCCAGCAATAGCGCCAAAATTTGATGGGTGTCGAAACCATCAAAAATAAATTCCTACTCTCAAAATAATATTACTTGCAAATAGGGTGAGTAGGGTTGTACTCCACAGGGACTAGCTAAATTATTCAACCCAAAAATAGTAAAATAAAATAAGGAGGATTTTTCTTGATAAAGAAAATTAAAGATAAATAAATTCAGAAAATATTTTTGATAGAGAAAAATTTAATGCAAACAACTTTCAGCCAAGGTTTATTTCAGGTCTGACTCAATTAATTTGATCATTAAGTACCCCAAAGGTAAAAAAAAATATAATTTCTCTTCTAAAATAAATTGGTTATGAACATCAACAAGCTCTGATGTTCTGCTCTTCCTTAAGAATATGTAAAAGGAACAAACTCTCTAATTAAACCTCATTCATAAATCAATCCCAAATAAGCTCTTGGAATTTAAACCTTGAATAACATTAAGAAAAAGAAAAGCAACCAATCACCGTTTAACAATACATAAGCTCATATGTTTAAAACAGAAGAAATATTTTCTTCAACACAAAGACAATTTTAATTTATCAAAGGTATTGAATTGCTACTCTACCGAATCAAATGAACAATTATGGATTCAAAAAAATTTGGATAGCAGTAATTACTCAACTAAAATAAGGTACCAATTAAATTAACTGAATAATAATATCAGAATAATAGAAAATATTTCAATATTCAAGAAAAGAAATAATTAAATCAAACCTCTCACAAATTATTCAGAGTCAGACCTTAATAACCTTGACTAGGAAACAAAGAGATTAGACACTCATGGCTTTGGAACACTTGAAGAATTTTCCTCAGAAATTTTGAGAAGATAAAAAGAATGGAAAAATAACATAGAGAAAATAACGAAGGAGAGAAGCCTCTGATCTCTATATGGTTTTCTGGTTCTTCACCCCTCCTTTTATAGATTTCCTCCGTGTGAATCTGAGTAAATCTATACTCAAAAAAAATCTGCATAAATCTCTCTCGATAGTTTTTCCACGATAAACATCATCTTATCTGATCCATATTTATCTCTCGATAGCTTTTCCATGATAAACATTATCTTATCTGATCCTGTAGATAAACATGAAAGAAGATATAAAATCAATTAAATAGATATAGACTATCTATAAATTATATTAGTTAAAATCTCAAAATCACAACCTTTTAAGTAATTAAAATATATTTATCATAAATATTTTAGCCAAACATACATGTTCTCTTTGGATATACAAATACATTTGACCAAAATACTAATCCACCTTTATTATGTTCATTGATCATAGAATGATAATTTACCTTTGGGTAAATCTAAAAGTTCTAATGACAATTGATCATCAATTTATTCATTTATTTTCAATAATTGGAATTTCGTTAATACAATGGATAAATGACTATATATATGCATGATATGTAATCATCATCATTCTAGTTCCACCACTTTGGTGATAGCAAACTATATATATATATATATAACATAAAGTCCTTAGCTTTTGCTTGAAAACCCTGCAATTTTAAAGGTTTATAAATTTTTAAAGTGGAGAGCTCTTTCTTTTTGTTGTTTTGATCTTTCTATCCATGGGCATTAATTTGTGGGCTTTGAACTTGTGATCTATTCCTCCATGACCTATGTATTACAAACATTCAAATGACAATATTGAATATCATAATATATTTTTTGTTTGTCTTGCTTCTCTTTATAATTTTCTCCACGTTGATCATCAGTATTCTTACCCTCACATACAATAGCAACACAAGTGTTTCATTTGTATATTATTGCTTGGTTACTATCCTTTAGAGTACATTTCTTTGTCATTTTTTTTCCTTTTGATTCTCAATTATATTCCTTTCCTCTTAGAGAGAAAGAAGAGAGTAAGTTGTTTTATTTAAAATGGTAAGGATTTTTAATATTAAGTTTAGTATACATTTTCTTTCCAAAATCATTAAAAAAAAAAAAAGTAAAATGTTTCCTCCTCTAAGTGATCATCCAATAAGTTTACTTTCTCATGCTAGGGTTTTTCTATATTGAATTAAGGCATAATTGTTCACATTTTAAAAGGAAGAATTAGGTAGATTAGGTTTATCTATTTTGCTATACCATCATTTCATTTTAATGTCATACATTTAATCAATATGGATATTTTAATAACTAGTCTAATATAATTTCCATATGCAAGTTCTAGCATTAACACTGATATTTGAACAAGTTATGCTACAAAGATTATGGTTATATCTATCCTTCCATTTGTGATTGTCCAATTACCATAAATACTCAAATCAACATCAAGAAGGCACTTGGCAATTTTAATTGAACTTCATTTATTGCCTTTACTAGGTAAATTGGCACTTGAAAAGCCTTGATAAAAGGAAGCTTGTGTTACATATGTTTATAGCAGAGTTTAAGTTGTTTAGCTTGTGATACAACCAATGTAGTATAATTGACCTAAATAAGGAAGGGATATAAACTAATACTATACCAATTATGCCCAAATCCTCATATTGTTTTGTTTAAATTTTCTTAGATGCTAGGATTAGCATTTTCCAATTTCTATAATTACTATATGCTAGGTGAGAGTTTGTCTATTACTATGAACAGTTGGAAATTGTTCCTACATCCTAAAGAAATTGAGGGGAAAAAATGGTGCAAATTTTTCTAGCCCTGGATACAAAAGAGAAAACTTGCTTATGTGAAACACAAGCATGTTATTTTAGGATTTTTAAGACATTTAAAACAATATTCATTAGGAAGGTTTATGGGAGAAGATGGTGAACCTAACAGAGAAATAATTAGAAGGTAAGATTTTTTTCTCCTTTTTGCTCAGACTTCACATGTTACTTCTTAAAGCAATTTTGTTGTCTTCTTTTCATACTTTTATGTTTTTTAGGTAGTCGCCGACTTCCTTCTTCATGGTTATTCAAATTTTTGAAAATTTATGTTATGTTATAGTTGATGGGTATTCAACAATGAAGCTCTTGCTTTATTTTAAAATTTGTTGATTGTAGAATGCATCTAAATTACAAGATATTTAGGCAAGAAAAAAATTAGATAATATAATCTTAGCTAAAGGGGAAAAACACAAAAGAATAAAAAATAGAAAGAAAGGAGATAATTTTATTCCAAACTTTCCATTGGACTCTTACAAATTATTTCCTTAAATCTCCTTCTTCTTCTTTTTTACGAAGACAATCATGATCCATGATCTTCATCCTCTTCAAGCTATGCATTAAATAGTTAGGGAATGATTTTGTTTTTTATTTTGGCATATTTTGTGAACAACTTATAGTGTTTTTTTAGTTTAAATTGTGTAAAAGTGACAAATCTACTAATTGTATTTTTTCTTCGACACTTATATTAAATATATGATTTGATTGAGTAATTGTTGATACTGTTATAAATTATTGTAATAATGTACAATTAGGTATGCATCTAATATAAATATATATACAAAAAAAAATTAGGTATGCAATATAAAAATAAACACATACAAAGAAGGAAAAACATAACATATCATTAGCGGTGGTAGGAAAACCGCCAATAAATGCAAACTAAATGTTAAAATTTCCCACAATTAACAAAAAACTGCCACAAGGTGCTTCACAAAATTGCCACAAAGTTGTGTTAAAATGGCCAATAACTAAAACTACTGCAAAATCCAACCATCAGCAATTACAAACTAAGTGTTAAAAATTACCAACGATTAACTAAAAACCACGATATAGTGCTTTCATCAAAGTTGCCACAAAGTGGTTTTAAAATTGCTGATAAAAAGTGTTAAACCTGCTGCAAAATGCACAAAGTAACTAAGTCACTCCATTTGTTGCAGACAACAACCATTAACAAATGCATTCTAATGCTTGTGTCATTTAGCAACAGTTATTCTTGCAATCGAAGAATAACCACTGTTGATTGAGTACCCACACTTGTAACGGTGGCAGCTAGCCAATTGCTGCTGATTCAATATGTGACAATGGGCTACTAATTGCCCAAAAAAAAAGTCGATAGAAGTTAGTTTTTCTATAGTGTTCCTTTTATAAATATGTTTTTCAAACCTTATTTAGGTCATTAGAATTTAAATTGAAATTTTAATTTATTTTTCTAGAAAATAATGACAAATATTCTAAATTAATCTTAGTTCGTTAATGCTTAAAAAATATATTTATGAGATTTAGATGAAGGTTATTGCTTTATTGTCAATCTTTTCTTCAAAAATTTCATATCTTCTTAAAAAAACAATTATACTTTTATAGTATATTGATTAAATAAAATGTTAGAAATTGAAATTACAAATTTTCTTCTTCACCTCTACATTAACAATAGATAATAAAATTGTAACACAATCAATACTCTCATGGGTTAATGACTTAACATCCAAGATTAAAGTAACTTAGTTAAGCTTTCAAATTTTAAATTGAGTTCGAAGATCACCTGCTATGGTACCTGCAAATAAATGGCTCAATAACAACTACACCAAGGAGTAGCCAAATAGAATGCTCTGTTATATATTTACTATAGTACTGATAATGTCCACCAAAATTTACAGAGCAATTAAAGATAATATATAAGTTCCAAAGAACACAGCAACCAGAACAATAGGGAGAACAGCAAAACACAACAGTAGAAGGGAGGGGAGATTAGGACAGAGAGGAAGGAAAACACATTCCTAACAATATTCACCCCCTCCTCATGTTTCTGTTATCTGTATAAATATACCTGCGGGGGCCCACTTACTCCTTAAGACGCTAGGGCACTTTTCTCACGCAAACATTACGTCTCACCACTTCACCCTGTGGCTCATTCCTTTTGGGATCATGCACCACCTACTCACTATCCTCTTTGTTAGTATTTAGTGCCTCCTATGATATTTTTACCCTACTATTTCCTTTTAACATCACATTTCCCTCCTTATCAAAATTGACCTTGTCCTCAAGGGCAAGCTCAGAGTATTGTTGTTGAAGACGCGTAAGGGACTCCCAAGTAGGTTTTGGAAGTCCATCCCACTAAATTTGCATTTGAACCATCTAGTCATCATGTACCTTCACTTGCCGAGCCTTCAAAACAGAAAGCGGCCGAATAATTGGACCATCTGTATTTGTAACCAACGAAAAAGGAATGTATTGAGCCTATGGATCACCTTCACAATGTTTTAGTAAAGAGACATGGAAGACTAGATGCAACTTAGCTTCAGGTGGTAATTCCAACTTGTATGCAATAAAAGCTATGCGCTCCAAGACTTTAAAAGGGCTAAAGAACTTCATTCCTAGCTTTTGGTTTCCCTAAAGTCGCAAGGATAATTGTCTATAGGGTTGGAGTTTGATAAAAACCAAATCTCCAACCTGGTAATGAACTTTAATTCTTTTTTTATTAGCAAATCTCTTCATCCAAGCTTGAGCTTTTTGCATATTAATCTTGAGTGCAACAAGAAGATGATCCTGTGTAGCCAAATGCTATTGAACTATGAAGGGAGTATCCTCTTGATGAGAACAAGGAATAATTGAAAAGGCTCTTGGCCATAAACCACTTTAAAAAGAGTCATCCTAATAACTATTTGGAAAGAACTATTATACCAAAATTCGGTCCAAGGTAAATATTGCACCCACAAGTAAGGATTTTTAGCCACAAGGCACCTCAAATACATCTCTAGACATTTATTCAAAGCCTTGGATTGCCCATCCGATTATGGGTGATATGAAGAACTTATATTAAAGGATGTGCCTTGCAATTGAAATAAGTTTTTCCAGAATTGGCTAGTGAAAACCTTATCTCTATCAGACACAATTGAATGAGGGACACCATGCAACTTAACTACATGCTAAATAAAGGATTCTGCTACTTGTTGAGAATTATAATTGGTTTTCAAAGGGACAAAGTGAGTAAATTTGGATAAACGGTCAACAACTACCATAATAAGAGTGTAACCCCTTGAAATGGGTAAACTAATTATGAAATCCATAGCAACATCTTCCCATACCTAATTTGGAATGGGGAGTGGACTAAGCAATCCAGCTGGATGTAATTGAGAAGACATGGCTCTTTGGCAAACTTGGCAAAGCCTTATAAAATTCTAAATTCAGACCATATACACTTCCAATAAAAATAAGTGGCAATTCATGCATGAGTAAAAATTACACCTGTGTCCCCCAATTAGAGAGCTATGAAATTCTAACAATGTTTTTTAAATAACATCTTAGGCATGTTCTAGGATGACCAACCGATTTTTCCACCATAGATTTCCATGTTCAAACTGATAATAAGGAAAAGAGGAAGGATCTAATTGATACTGTTGAATTAATTGTTGCAACTGTGGGGTTTGAGTGATCTTGCTCTTGATTTCTTCAAGAGTGGTAGCATAGGGCATAGTGATAGCCATGTGGAAGCTGCGAGAGAGGGCATTAGCAGCCTGATTAGAATTTCCAAGCTTGTATTCAATAGTGTAAGAGTATCTTAATAACTTAGGTAACCATGCTTCTTGCTCTGGGGTTTATATGACTTGTTGGTTCAGGTGCTTTAAACTATGATGATCTGTTTAGATGATGAAATGGGGGCCAAAAAGATAATGGCAAAATTTGGATACTGCTTCAAATATAGTGTACAGCTTCTTATCATATATTGATTGCTTCTGCATTTGTAATGATAGTTTCTTATAGAAATAAGTGATTGGTCTACCATTTTAGGACAAAACTACACCAATTCCCAATCCCGATGCATCTATTTCCAACACCAAAGGTTTGGCAAAATTTGGGAGTGATAAAACAAGAGCCTCTGTTAAGACTCTTTTAAGCTAATCAAAAGTATTTTGAGCTCTTTCATTGTCCACAAACCTATCTTTTTGTAGCAAATCAGTTAATGGACTTGTTATTGAAGCATAATTCTTAATAAAGCACCGATAATATCCCGTTAGCCCCAAAAATGCTCTTACTTGTGTAACAGATGATGGAATAGGCCACTTTTTTACCGCTTTTATCTTTTCCTGATCCACCTTTACCCCCTATCCAGAAACAATGTGGCCGATATATGCTATTTTGGTTCTCCCAAATACACACTTAGGAAGTTTAGCATAGAGACATTGCTATTGTAAACAAGTTAACACCCTTTCTAAGTGATCTAAGTGAAGAATCCAACAGGGACTATAAATCATTATGTCATCAAAGAATACTAAGACAAATTTTCACAAGAAAGGCTTAAAAATCTCATTCATAAGAGCTTGAAAAGTAGCAAGGGCGTTAGTTAACCTGAAAGGCATGACTAATCATTCATAGTGCCTATGATGAGTGCAAAACACTATCTTGGGATGATCTTCTAATCGCACTAATATTTGATGATAGCCCGATCGAAGATCTAACTTTGAGAAGGACTGTGATCCATGAAGCTCATCAAGCAATTCATCAACTGTAGGAATCGGGTATGAGTCTTTAATGGTTATAGCATTTAAGGCATGATAATCAGTACAAAAATGTCAAGTGCCATTCTTCTTCTTGATCAATATCACAGGAGCTTAATATGGGCTAGTACTCAATTGTATAATACCTTCTCGCAATATATCATCCACCATCCACTCAATCTCAGCCTTCTGAGAAAAGAGATATCTGTATGGTTGTACTGTAACCATAGTAACCCCCTCTTGAAAAGAAATAGCATGGACATGGGTCCTAGTAGGAGGTAATCCCCGTGGTGTCTCAAACACCACCCAATGCCTTTGTAATATTTGCTTTAAACCTTCAAATATATCGTCAAGTATGGTGATAACCTACTCAGATTGTGTTTCTAAGGAGGTTGACATTAGAACATATAGCTTAGCAACAGCCTTGGTGGCTTGAATTCTCTACATATGGTGGTAAGTGGCAAGAATGGGTAGAGCAGACTTGATACCTTGCAAGGTAACCAAATGCTCACCATCATAAAATTGAATGTATGCTTCATTGTAATTAGCAATATGAGCTCTGAGAGTAGCTAACCATGATGCCCCAATTACCACATCATTACCAGAAATAGCAAGAACATATGTCGGGAATGAAACTAAATGCCCATTAATTTGAACCAGTAAGGCCCTTATAATTCCCTCTGCCACCAAAAATTGTCTGTTTCCCACCATGACCTTGACCCTGTGAGCTGGTTCAATTGGGAGTCGAAGATGGTGAGCCACTATAGGTTGTATGAAACTATCTGAGCTTCCCTTGTCCAGCAGCACCTGAACCCTTGTTCCATTAACATCCCCTAAAAATCTAATGGTTGTCCCACACAGTAACCCATTCATGGCATGTAACAATAAATGGTGATGTGTAACCTCACTAAGATCTTCAGGTATCAACTGCTTCCTCTGCTGAAGGGTCCGCCGATTGCTAGTTAAGATGTTCCTTAGGATCTGTCAGAAGTAGCATTAACTACTTATTTAGACAATGATGCCCTCGATAATACTTCTCATCACAGGTGAAACAAAGACCCTTATCTCTCTTGAGTTGTATTTCAGTGGGCATGATGCTATGGATTGTAGTAGAATTAAAAATGACAGACCTTGTCGGTGTTGTCAGTGTTGGCAGGAGTAGAGGAAGTTTCGTAAAAGGGGATGATGATGGTAACGCTAAGGGACGAACTGGTAAAGTAAGAGTTATTGTAGGATTAGGTTTGAAAGTCTGACCATGCTATTTGGGTTGATTTGGACTCATCAAATTACCCATACTTGCTCTTTCATCAAACAATTTAGTGAGACCCATGCCCGAATCAATGACTTTGGCTCTTGGGCTATAACATCACTTCGAATGGGTTCATTCAGCCCGCTTATAAAACAATCCAACAATACATTCTCAATAAGGTCTTCTGAATGGTTTTCCAAAATCATGAATTGCATATAGTACTCACTAACAAACCCAGATTGTAGCAGTTTAAGGATTGGGCCCTAGGTGACTCAAAATGAGATGGGCCAAAATGCTCTTTTATAGCTTGAGTGAGTGCAGCCCAAGTAGGAACTAGGTTAGCCTTTTATAGCATCTGGTACTGACGGGCTTGTCGTGTAACCCTCAAAATAAAACTAGGTTGATCTAAAAATATAGCAAGTGGCACAACCTAGGTCATCTCCCTTGGAATTGGAATTCAATGTTCAATTAGGTTCTCTAAGTGTTCTAAGATCCTAGAACTATCTAGTTTTGGGGGTTTTGGTTGAATTAAACTATCCTAAACTGAATTTAAACAAATTTCCTAATGTCTACCTAATTGGATAAATTGTGATGAATGATGGGCTTGTGACTAGCTTAGGAATCATCTCTTGGTATCCACTATCCTTATCCTATTCCAATTGTGATTAATTATGGCCTAAGAATTCCTAATTATGTTCATTAGCAAATGATCTTGAATAACCATTCAAGATTCAAGAGATTAATAATCTAATGTTGAATTGAGACCTCAATCCCGCATTAAACCGTTAACTCTTGTCCTTAAGATCAATGAACATCCAACTTGATTGATTAACTAATTAATTATCTTCTGATTCATCATCCAAAAATATTTAATTAACCAACTAAACACCAAGGAATTCTCAATTAGACATTTAAACATATAACCTTACTCATGCATTTCATCGAACACCTTCATGGTATACATGGGAGATTAAAGAGAATAATGAAAAATCAAATTCAAATCCAACCAATTAATCAACAAAAAATGTTTCCTAATCAGTGTCTAACCAGCCACTAATTAATTACACAAATTCCTAATCAAATACGACTCAACTGAGATTGTACAGAATAAGAAAAAGTGTAGGAAAAATAAGAAATTCTTAGCCATAATTTGTTGTTCATCCATGGATTCAAGCTTCTACTCAAGAGCTTCCTCCTAGCTAGCCTCAAGGATGAATCAGAGCTTCATTTGGTGTATGGAGATGGAGGATGGATGAAGGCTCTGGATGAAGGAATGGAGTGTTCTGTGTGTGGAGGAAGGGGATGAATGGAGGCGAAGGAGGCGAGATGAGTGGTTGATGAGTGAGAGGCGTGGATGATATGGAGGCGAGAGTCTGAATGGCTAGGGTTTGAGCGTATATAAAGAGACGATGGAATGGGGAGAAGGCGTGAATGGGCTGGAATGTGGATGGAGGCGTGTGATGAATGGAGACGTCTGGTGAATGGAGATGTGATGATAAATAACCTCCCCCGAATGTAGCGTCTGGATGTGTATTTCTGCTCCCTTTCACGTGCTATTCATTAATCAATTCACGTGCTCAGCTTTTGTTCCATTTGCCTGAAGCTATTATGCATGAGATGGGCCCCACTTTATTATTCAGCTCATGCACCCACGTTACTGCTTTCCAGACGTAACTTCTGCAGCTTCTTCGTGGCTTGGGTTCTGCTTCGTCCAGCTGCTGTTTCTTCTCTCTTTCACTTCCATATCCACGTTGCAACTCATGTGTATTTGTTTCTGCTTCTCTTCCTCATTTTGCTGCTGTCCAAACTTCAACTCGTGGCTTCTCTCGTTGGCTCTGTAGCTACTGAGCGTCCTTTCTCTCTGCTTCAAGTTTGCTTCATGCTCATTCTGCAGCTTCTTCACGTGGCTGTTCTCGAGTTCCAGCCAGTTACTTCTTGTTTCAGCTGGCACAACTTCTTCGTTCTGCTCAAGGAAGTTCTCCACATGGTTGCTGCCTTTATGTTCCACTCGAGAAGCTTCATGGTTCTTTATTCTTTTTTTTTACGTTAAACTTCATGCAGCTACTGAGTGTGATCTTCACGTTGCTTAGTTCTGCCCCATTGTTCTGCTCGTGTTACTTCAAGCTTGCTCAGCTGCTGCTCCTACGTACAACTGGACGTTGCTTCTGGCTTGTGTTTTGCTTTCAGCTCCAGCGTCTTTTCCTCTGCTTCTATGTGTGTTATTTGCTTCTGCACGAAACTGGACGTTGCTTCCTTCTCTTCTGTTCATGCTCTGCTCAGCTACTGGCCATGTGCATTTGTGTGTTTCTTCATATGTTTTTCCACATCCCATGTAGCTTTTACGTGCCTTCTTCACATGGTTCAACTGACACTTCATTCCCATTTGGCTGCTTACATATGACGTGTGCATAATTGTTCTGTTTTGCCTAAGCTTCCCACGTTGATTCTCCAACTCAGTTTCATGGTCTCATGACATCTTCCTTCGAGCTCTTCTCCATTTCAAAACAGATTCTCCTTCAAAGCTCCAATTCATATTAAAATTCTGCACAAAAGAGTGAAGAATATTCAATAGAATTATCCACAAAATTCCTTTAAAATGATTTATGCATTTAAAATCAATTATTTTGCCAATTAATTCATAAAGTACAGAGGATGGCTACTAAAATGAAATTCCATCTAATTAAACCCCTAAAGCCATATTTGATTATTAAAATGACTAAGTTAGGAGGAATAAAATGTATAAAAATCATGCTTATCAGGTACCAAGGAACCACTGTTCCTTCAAAATGAACAGTAGCGATGGTAAGCCTTTGGAAGTCCAGCGTGTCATAGAAATGGAAGAACTATTCAGCTCTGAATATCCAAGTAAGAGGATCCATGCCATCAAACTTTGGAAAGTCTATCTTCACCTTCTAGACTGGTAGATGGTTAGGAGCTACTGATGTTTAAAGCAATTCCAATTGGGGAGAGCTTCCTCCAATACTTGAGTTGAGTTCTTGTTTATCTAAAGACTTGCTAAGTCGCTCCATATGCCTATTCATAGATTCCAATGCGGCTTCCATCCTTCCTAAGCGATTCTGAGTGGATGCATCTCTCTCATTCAAATTTGAAATATCATCCGAAACTCTTTTTATCTCAGCAGCCATTTCCTTCATCCTCGTGTTCTCAGCCATTACCAATGACTTCTCAATGAAAACACCAACGCTATGGTACCTACAAATAAATGGCTCAATAACAACTACACCAAGGAGTAGCTGAATAGAATGCTCTGTTATATATTTACTATAGTACTGATAATATCCACCAAAATTTACAAAGTAATTAAAGATAATATATAAGTTCCAAAGAACATAGCAACCAGAACAATAAGGAGAATAGCAAAACACAATAGTAGAAGGGACGGGAGATTAGGATGGAGAGGAAGGAAAACACATTCCCAACAATATTCACCCCCTCCTCATGTTCTGTTATTCCCATAAATATACCTGCGTGGGCCCACTTACTCCTTGAGATGCCAAGGTACTTTTCTTGCATGAACACTACATCTTACCACTTCACCCTGTGGCTCATTCCTTTTGGGATCATGCGCCACCCACTCACTATCCTCTTTGTCAGTATTCAGTGCCACCTATGATATTTTTACCCCACTATTTCCTTTTAACATCACATCACCACAAAAAATTATAAATTGAAGATTGGAGGTGTCAGCATCACACTTTGGAAGCTTACACCTGAAGAGAAAGAGAAGAATATAGGGAGAAAATAAAAAAATAAAAAGAAAAGAAGATAAAAGGAGGAAAATAATAATAATAATAATAATATCAATAATCTATATATATATATATATATTTGTGAGAGTTATACATGTATATAATATATATGTAGGTTTAGTGTGTTGAAGTCAAAATATCAAGTAATAAAAAAAATTCTATAATACATGAGTGGGTAGTTCAAATTTTAAGAAATATAAAGACATACCATTAAATCCAACACCATATAAATATAAATTTTGAAAAATTGAGGTAAATGTGGTTTTGCCACAGTATGTCTTGTTTTAAAGATAAAATAATTGATTTGATTCTTAATTTTTGTCACCTAAAAAAAAATACTAAACCCAGTGTTAAATACACGCATCATGAAAAATAAAGCTGAAGTACTCAAAGGATTAAATATTATAATTTTTTTAATTTTTTCTATGTGTAATATCTTTTGATCTTTCTTTCTAATTCTATGGATGAAAAAAAAATGGAGATGGGCGAAGAGAGAAGTAGTAATTGTTTGTGTGAGTAAGGATATTTTGGAGAAATAATAAATAATAAAGGTTTTGTTGGTGAAAATTATAAACATAATACATGTGTGAGTTTATTGGATTCTGATTAAAATGTGTAATTATTTTAAATATATATATAATCCAATCATATATATGCCTGACTCTAGTGGATTTAAAATTGTAAAGAATAGAGGGCATAATATCAACACTTAATATATATATATATATATAGAATGTGTGAAAAATTAAAGGGACAGGGACAGTATATATGTAGCTCCACCAGTGTCTATTACTGTTTGCTTCCATACAAAGCTATATTAATCGCTTTCGAATGAAAAAGTTAATAACGCATGATACCATTAGAGCCTATCAACTGCATGTGCCGTATCTCGATTAATAAGTGAATTAAATTTTTGGGCTCTTATTCGATTGGCTTAAAATATTCATCATCCCGAAAATAATTATTCACACAAAATTTTCAGCACAACTGCAAAAAAATTATCATGTAATTACAATTAATTAGTATAACTTTTTTATATTTAAAATATATTAATTCAGTGCCACTATTACTAATTACATAATTAAATGGGTTAAGTTATTGTCCTTGTTATAATTTCAGTTCATTTATAATTTAGTTCTTATAATTTAAAAAATAGTTTGTAATTGAATTCTTATACAATTTAAAAAATTTTTAACCTTGTTCTCAATCATTAAATTAACTTTTGTGTCATTAGATGATTAATTATATACAATCTAGACGTTCTGATTCATATTACCCGAATCACTTAACCTAGGTTCCAATTTCATCATGTATATGTCACACATGTGTGAGTAGATTTCATTTTATTATCTACTTTTATCTTTTTTGTTAGCATAAATTGTACATATTAAAAGTGTCAACATAAGAAATGGTTGGCCATATTAATCAAATTTAACAATATGCACTAACAAAATTTAATTACAAGAATTAAATTAAAGATTTAACACTATATATAAGGATCCAATTATAAATTAACTTCTAAAGCATAAGGACTAAAAAATTATAAGAATCAACAAAGTAATTTAACCAAATAAATAAATATGAATATTATCATTGTCATACTGCTGATACTAGAATTTGCAATTCAATCAAGTTCCTATGGTTGTTATTTTGACAATTAAGAACACCTCTCTTGAACATAGAAAAGTAATTGTGTTCTCTGGTTACAAGGAATTCAAACCAAAGATAAAAATATATTTATTCTTTGGTTGAAGATGATGAACAGGAAACTTAAAGCATGACATAAATTGTAGAAAAAGTAAAGTCTAAAGATTAAAAGAAATGTATATTTTGGCTGATAGATGACGATTGTGTTCACTCCCTTCACCTTTTTATAGTGAATGTTTGGACAGTTATTGATTGCCGAATATTAATTTTCATGTTTACAAATCACGAGAATGGAAGGTTACAGCCTATTAGCTACCCACTTTTTGAGTCATAACACGCCTATCCCACGTTTAATCTCCCATCGACCCATCTGCTCACCATATTTTTTGACTATCATTCGAGTATTCGACTGTCAGCTCACTCATTGGCCCCAGCTAACTAAAACGATGCAATATAGATTCTTAAAATACTTAATCAGAAGATTTATTAATATAAGAGAAGAGGTCAAGAATCTCCTGCGATTAGAAAATGCAAACTACTAATTGAAGCACCACCATCTCCCTTTCCATTATTATATTTTCGTTGTCATTATTATTGTGGTTGGTACAGCATAATATCATATTCTTAATTTCTTGTGGAGGAATCAAAGTTGCCATGGACAACAGATCCATTACCGTTGCCCTGTGTAACGCCGCTGTTACGTATAAAATTGCCACCGTAGTTGTCATGGCGAGAAAACCTATTACCGTTGCCAGAAAAAGCGCCGCTATTGTAGTTAATATCTTCGAAATTTTGGGAGCCTCCTCCATTGTTGTTAAATGCACCTTGGATGCCACTATTGTACCCTCCACTACCTGCCTGAGCCTGAGTGTCATTACCGAGGAGGGCAAGAAGCCTTCGGACCAGTAGCTCTGATCATGGTTTTAAATTGCGGTCCGCATCATGTGATGCGGCCGCAATATTGCTGTTGCGGCGCCGGCCGCATCCGCATTTTTTGACCGCAACACCCGCAATCCTTCTTATACTATCCGCAACACCCGCAACCGCAATCGCAACGTAACCGCAACTGCAACCGCAATTTAAAACCATGGCTCTGATTCCATTTGATCTGATCTGATAGTGTTTCACTACTTTAATTTTGGATAGTTTGACGTTTCCTCTCCCTTACTTAGCCTGCATTTTATAGATGCAGAAAAAAGAATCTGTACTATTTTCTAGCTTGAACACAAAGCTATATGGTATCATTTTAATTTTTAAAAAAGAAGGGAAACAAAGGAAAGTTGCAATTATATATTGTAATATTTTTTTTTCAATTATAATTTCCCGTCAATCTAACTTATTAAGTTGACATATGTGGGTTGTACATGCATTTACCAACAATATCAAAGCCTATCAACTTAATTAGTGCAGAGTAGGAAAAATCCTCATAATAAAAAATACGGCCCGATAACAAACATAACTCTGGTAACTCATAAATACATGGACCCATTTCCACTTTATCCTTAATCCTTATATATATTCAATTTTGTACGATCAGGCATATTATAAAACACAATACAATATTTTATGTTATACATAAAATTTTATCATGCACTGGTTGTTTTCATGTCCGTGATGTATCTCATACACATCAGTATTCATAATTTGCAGCGAAATTTTAAAACGTTACTAGCCACTTGCTCCCAGTTTTATGGCTGAAATTTGTGCCCAGAAAATAATACTTTATTACCTTTTTAAATTTTTTTTCCAAAAAAATTAATACTCCATTTTATCCCTTTCATAATTCAGCGGCTGCACACGTAGTCGTGGATCAGTGTCGACATATTGCTGTGACGGCACACGGGCAAACATCACCACAAGTGAAAAGTTTCAAATTGCCAACATTATGTGAACACAATAACCATTACATGGCATATGCTATTGGTGCCAGGGTCATATCAGTTTGCTTCCAATTTTCTGGCCGAAGTTTCTTCCCTTGGTGGGGAGAATAGAGGCTTCATAATGGTGGGTGCTTAGGTAACTGAATTTAGTACCTGAATTTAGAATTATACTAATAATCCAATTCTATTATTAATCTATTTGTATTTGTTAGTTTCATCAATTTATGGGTAAAAAGAAGTATTAGCGTACCCAATTATTAAATACTGCTAAATATAAAATAATATTTTTTCTATCTTGATAGATTTATTACTATAATCATTCTTATTAATTGTACAAAAATCAAATTAACTATTTTAAAAACTATTCATTATTAAATATTTTAATATTTTAAATAATTTTTAATAAAATAGTTTCTATATATTTAATAATTAATTATGTTATTACTAGAGATTATGTGTTCTCAAAAATATAATATTATCACTCATTTAATAATAGTGATGCGTATGACCTTTCAATCTAGTCTTTTAATCTTACTGTGCGTAACTTGTTTTTTCGGAAAAGAAATATTAGTATATCTCAGGTATAAATATATCTTATATATAATAGATTTTAGATCATGTGAAAAGGGAAATAAAACTCGAAACATGATCATTAATTCCATTGGAATTAATTAACAGGCAGTTAAATATATGTGTATGGCAATAATAAATGTCACTACACATTTTTTCCATAAAATTTAATATTAGTTTTAAAATTTAAAAATTATTTATAAGTTAAAATTATTATTAATTTCTTAATACGAAATCCTCTCTCTCTTCCCCCCCACCCCCCCCATATATATCTATATATATATATATATATGAATTACTTGCAAGTTCTATCTCTCTCATGCACGTATTTAACATCCATGAATATGATTCCGTATTGGACTTTAACTTATCGAACATTTTGCAAAATGCATGCCACTCACTAGTAGATGATATTAAATGTAAAGAATTAGAGGACGGTGTAAGTGTCAAAACATAAGTATACAAGTGTGATCATGCTCGCATTAATAAAGAGGAGATTGCGGTTAAAAAACAGGTTCTGGCTAGTTCAAGCTGACCCCTTTGTTGCACCCTGTGGAACTGATTTCAAATGGCTGTGGACGAAGACAAACCTTAATTGGATTTAGCACTTTTATTCGACCAAGAAAATAAGTTTTAAGCTTTAAAATCTCCAAGTTGCTAGTCATATATGTACCAAACAAATTACAAAACAAATCAAGACTACAACTACCTTTCTAGGCCATGTGGTATGACTAGCAGTTCGTGGTCCGCCTATTTGATGTATAACTATGTATATCCGGAATTGTAAAGACAATTACTTTAATTTAGGCTAGAGAACATGGATCAACATAGCATTGATTATTTAAGAAGGATCTTAATTGGCTGAAATGGATGAGATAGCAGTACAAATTAGGAAATAAAAGAAATTACTTAATTTACAATGGTGCATGCATTAGTGTTGGACAGTATAGATTCTTAATACAAGGACCATTCATACAAAGCATATATGTTCTATATTGAAATGTGCAAAATTAATGATCTATATGCTCTATATTCTTCCCCTTCTATAGGAGGACGTGTCATGTGACACATAGATCTAAGAACATCTGTAGTGTTATAGATGCTATAATTGGAATGAGGGATTCTTTCAACTTTTCAACTTTGCATTCATTCCCTTAATTTGACAGCTTGAATGGACTGCTTTGACTTTGAATAGAAACAAACTTCTTTCATATCTACCATGTTATACAGCTGTTTGATACATTTTGAAATTTCAGCATGACTATTATAAAAATATTTATACGAATTTTAAGACACATCAGATAGCTGAACTTTCAATGGCACAACCCATAGACAATAACGTTACAAAAACCTTCCTAACTTTTCAACAATATGTATATAATATATCAATTGGTTGTTGAGTAAGTCAATTACAATTATTAATATAATTATATAATCGTAAATTAGAACAGTGGCTGTGCGCCACCATGTGGCTCAGGAGAGTGATGGTGGGGATCAGTTCAAATTGTCTTTTCAAGGACAAGTTTATGAAACCAATAATTTGCTGGATGGTTCTCATCGGCAGAGTGCTATAAAGAAAACCATGCTTCTGCTTCACTTAATTGAGTTAATGTAAATGGTTCAAAAAATGGTAGTGTTTGTTACAATATTAGCACGGGAATGATCTCTATCGTAAGTTCTATTTATATCAATGATCTTTTCCAAAAATTTGTCAACATTAACCTTGAGAATCAAATTGTATTTATAGAGGTAAATATTGTTACAAACGGGGTTGTCCCAGAACAAATCAAAAGTAAACTAGTCAATGCGGATAATATAAAGAATCAGATGTTGATTAAAGAGTGAAAATGATTGGCTAACAAGAATCGAATCCTTCTCATATTTTCCATTTTGTCATAATATTTCGATTATGATATTTTTCCTTTTTATAAAAGCATATGGTGCCTTATTTCATATTTAAGTTAAAATTAATCTGATGAAAGCATATATTTCTATAGGAAATGTCACGTGAAGGAATTAGGAACAACTGTACTGTTATGCCATAATTGGGATGGAAGATTCTTTCTACTTTGAATGCAACTGGTTCACTTAATTAGGCAGGTTGAATTTTGAATTAAAATACTTGCTTTATTAGATTCGCCCATATCTGTTAATGTTAGACGGGTGACGCACTTCGAAATTCATGCATAATTATTAAAAACATTTAATAAAAATTTTTACCCACATCAAATGATTGACAAATTGAGCTCTTATAGATAGTTAACGTTATGAAAATAACTCTAGCTTTTTGAACGACATTGATAACCTCCTAATTTAGGATTAAAAAGGGCTATATTTGACACTAAATTAGGGAGGTAAAATACTGTTCTCTTGACTAATATGATTAAAAGTGCATTAAATCAAACAAAACAAAGAAAGTATTATAATTGTAATGATCTTATCAGTTTAAACCTCATTTTAGATTTGATTTCAATTTCAGGAAAAAGTGGCAAAGTATAGAAGGAGTTGAATAAAAAAGAGGGAAGCTGAAAATGGCCAAAGCAGATTTACCAAGTCTTCTCGCTACAGCGAGACCGAAGTTCGCTGTAGCGATATGGCATCTTCGCCGTAGCGAAGGGGAGGCTTCGCAATAGCGAAGTCGTGTCGCATAGAAATTCCAGGGAGCAACTCGCCATAGCGTGGGAATAGCGAAGCGCAACGGAAACCTGAGGACTTATGAGACCTCGCTATAGCGAGAGACGCTCCTCGCTATAGCGAGAGCGGACCTGAAACGCGCAGTTTTAATTTTTGAGCTTTAAAAGAGGTTTTCTGAGTTAGGGTTCGGAGGATTCGGCGGCAGAAGGAGTTCTGAGAGTTCAAGAGGCGATTTTGGGAGTTCTTGAAGGCTTTTTACGCTGGGAGTGTGAAAGAAGAGAAGGAATCAAAGGGGGAGCTCTACTTCTGCATCTCAATCTTCCCTTTGTTTGCTTTCTTGTTCTTTTCAATTCTCCATGTATTTTGATTGGGAATTCTCTGTAGATTTAGCTATGTGCGGCTAAATTCCTTTTTACTTAGAGTACTAGGAACTTGATGTGAACTGAATCATTGATTATCTTGTTAATTGTGATGATTGGAATCTTGTGTATCCTCTCTTGCTTAATGCTTTCTTAGGGATTGGCCACCTCTTTGATTTGATTTGGGAAATTAGAATTTATCTTGAGAAAGGGATTCTAATTAGACCTAAGAGTTGGATAAATTAAGTTTAGAGTCATCTAATCTGTAATTAGGATAGACATATACCTGATTACCTTAATTGGTTTGTAGAGGGATATAGAATCTAATGCATTCTCACCTAAATCTAAGGACACTTAGAATTCAGGAGAGAATAGGGCTATAATTACATCGACAGACGGTTATAGCTTTTGAATCTCTTAACCCACAAGGTGAAAATTAATCACAATTGAACAAGAGGTTAAATTCTAGTGATCATCAAGGGAATAGTAACTCTAGGTAATTTCAAATCTTGGATTTTATCTTACTGCCTGTGCCAACTTAGTTTTCTTTAAATTGTTTTGTTTTAAGCATTAGTCTAAGTTCATAATTCACTTAATTGACAGTTTAACGTGGATGAAAACGGATTATACATTGCCTAATTGTAATTAACCCCTTCCTCGTGGGAACGATACTCATACTTATCACTGAACTACTTGATCTGACCCGTGCACTTGCGGAACGCATAAAAAATTTTGCGATCAAGTTTTCTGGCGCCGTTGCCGGGGAAAGGCTTAATTGTTCAGTTAGAAGTGTGTAATCTTTAGTAGTCCTCGATTAAGCATTAGTAGTAGATTAGCTAGAATTTCTTTTATTTTGTTATTTGCTTTGAATTTGTTTTATTTAAAATAATACAGTTGGCTGAATTCTTCTCTACAGGTACCACAGTACATGCCGAAGCAAACTTCTACAACAAAGAAGCGTACAACGAAGAAAATCAGTGATCTTGTGGTGAACTTGAACTTTGAAGAAACTCCTTCTAAAACACCAATTTCTATGAGTGAAGAAATGGCTCAGGAAGGGAACCAAAATCAGTCCATAAAAGACTTTGTGGGTCGTACTATGAAGGGCACTCTATCCAGTATAGTAGTGCCAGACTTTCAAGCTGCTAACTTTGAGTTGAAGCCGGTGATGATCTCCATGTTGCAGCTCAACGGACAATTCACTGGTGAAAGATCTGATGAGGATCCCAACCGTCACATTTTATCATTCTTGGGAGTGTGCGATTCATTCAAGCAGAATGGAGTACCAAAGGATGTTCTAAGACTTCGACTATTCCCTCTTTCTCTACAAGGAAAAGCCAAGGAGTGGTTATTGACTCTACCCGAAGGTTCAATTGATACTTGGGACAAGCTAGAGGCAAGGTTCAGAGCTCGCTTCATTCCAAACAATAGAATAGCAGATGCACGTCGTGAGCTCATCAACTTCAAGCAGGCTTCAGACGAGCACTTATATGCTGCTTGGCAGAGGTACAAACATCTGCTCCGTCAATGCCCAAGCCATGGGATGGATGACTGCGCTATTGTTCAGAACTTCTGCACGCGTCTAACCCCACAAACCGATACAATGTTAGATGCCATTCTGAATGGGCGTTGGGACGAAATGCCTGTAGACGATGTTATTCAGGCATTGGACACATTGTCTGAGAGTTACGTACAAAGAGGAGGTGAGAGAAGGATGAGTGCTAATGTTGCCAATACTCAAGAAGACCCTTCTGTTCCACTTGCCACTATCCTTTCTGCTCTGAATAAGAGATTCGATATGTTGGAATCTCAAGTGCAGCGAACCCAGCAATTAAATGTCTGTTCTGCTCAGGTGGCCCCAATTACTTGTGAAAACTGTGGGGATTTGCATTCAGTAGACTCCTGTCCTTTGGTATCTTCAGAATCAGTTAGTTATGTGGGGAATTTTTCAAAGAATCAGAATCCGTACTCCAATAATTACAATCCTGGGTGGCGAAATCATCCAAACTTCTCTTGGAAGCATGGACCAGCACTGAATCAACCAGCATCGTCCTCAAGCATTAGGCCTAATCAACCACCAGGCTTTGCTCAACCTGTAAGGCAAAATGCACCGATTCAAGAACCTAAGTCGAATCTGGCAGATGCATTGGCAAAGTTCATTAGCATTCAAAGTAAGCAAAATGAAGAACAAGCTCAAGTGAATGCTAGAGTTGACACCTCCTTGAGAAATCTAGAATTGCAGATGGGTCAACTAGCCTCAGCAATGAATTCATTGAGACAAGGAGGATTGCCAAGTGACACGGTACCTAATCCTAGAAGAGAAGGCAAGGAAGAGTGTAAGGCCATAACTCTTCGAAATGGGAAAGAGTTGCCGGAAGTCCAAATACCAAAGGTGGTTAGCCACACACCTGCATCAAAGGCTGTTGTAGAGGAAGCTAGAGATGAAATTACCACTGAAGAGACGAGTAATGATAAAAAATTAGGAGAAGAACATGTGGGTACATCAGCTGAAAAGAAGAAAAAGGTGAGTAGTGAAGCAGTTAAAAAACAGGCAGATGCTGATAAGGGTGAGAAACAAGTAGAGAAACTGTATACATCACCAAGGAAATACCTCCACTACCATTTCCTCAAAGGCTTCAAAAGAAGGTGGAAGATAAGCAGTATCAAAAATTCCTAGAAATATTCAAGCAACTTCATATCAATATTCCATTTTCAGAAGCATTGGAATACATGCCTAAGTATGTCAAGTTCTTGAAGGAAATGCTGAGCAAGAAGCGGAGATTTGGTGAATTTGAAACTGTAGCACTTACTGAAGAGTGCAGCAAAATAATCAACCCACGGATTCCAATGAAGTGCAAAGATCCGGGTAGTTTCTCTGTGCCGTGTAAAATAGGCACTCACTTTCAAGGAAAGGCTCTATGTGATCTTGGAGCAAGTGTCAACCTGATGCCCTTATCTGTCTTTGAGAAATTGCAACTTGGTGAAGCAAGACCTACCACAGTAACATTGCAATTAGCGGATCGGAGCTTAGCATATCCACGGGGTATAATTGAAGATGTTCTAGTCAAAGTTGGTGAGTTCATATATCCAGTTGATTTCATTGTTGTGGATTGTGAAGAAGATAAGGATAATCCGTTGATTATTGGTCGTCCATTCCTAGCCACAACCAGAACCCTTATTGATGTAGAAAAAGGGCAAATAGTGATGAGATTGGGGGATGAGCAAGTGGTGTTTAACATGGACAAGGCAATGAAATATCCTAGAGATGCTGAAAACTGCTTCAGAGTTTCAGTGACAGATGAGTTAGCCCAAGAACAATTCAATTCAATGATCATCCAAGACCCTATTGAAGCATTAGTAATGGGAGTGAAGCATGAGAACGCTGAAACTAGTTATGAGGTAGCCCAAATGCTGAATTTTTCGACCACTCGAGCCAAACAACATTGGCAAGTGGAATCTTTAGATTTGGCATCCCGTTCAGCACCATCTCTTAAGCCTTCAATTGAACAACCTCCGATTTTGGAGTTAAAACCACTCCCTACGCATTTGAAGTATGCATATTTAGGGGATTCAGAGACATTACCTGTCATCATCTCTACAGCATTAAACTCTCATCAAGAACAAAGACTGATTGAAGTACTAAAGAGTCATAAAAAGGCCCTGGGATGGACACTTGCAGATATCAAAGGGATAAGCCCTTCCATCGTAATGCATAAAATTCTACTGGAGGAAGATCATAAGCCATCTATAGAAAATCAGAGAAGGCTGAACCCGATGATGAAAGAAGTCGTCAAGAAAGAAATCATCAAGTGGCTAGATGCAGGAATCATCTATCCAATTTCAGATAGTGCATGGGTCAGTCCAGTACAATGCGTCCCTAAGAAAGGAGGGATGACAGTGGTGACAAATGAAAAGAGGGAATTAATTTCTACAAGAACCGTCACTGGTTGGAGAGTGTGCATGGACTATCGGAAATTAAATGCAACCACTAGAAAAGATCATTTTCCTCTTCCCTTCATTGACCAAATGCTTGATAGGCTGGCGGGGAAGGAATACTTTTGTTTTCTGGATGGGTATTCAGGATACAATCAGATCTCTATAGCACCTGAAGACCAAGAGAAAACAACTTTCACCTGCCCCTATGGCACTTTTGCCTTCAGGAGAATGCCTTTCGGGCTGTGTAACGCACCAGCCACCTTTCAAAGATGCATGACGTCAATTTTTTCTGATTTCATCGAAGACATCATGGAGATTTTCATGGATGACTTTTCTGTCTTTGGTGATTCATTCGAAGTTTGTCTGGCAAATCTTTCTAAGGTACTTGAAAGGTGTGAGGAAACTGACTTAATTTTGAATTGGGAAAAATGCCACTTCATGGTAAAGGAAGGAATAGTACTAGGACACAAGGTGTCTAAGGAGGGTTTGGAGGTAGATCGAGCCAAGACATCATTGATTGAGAAGTTGCCACCTCCTGTTAATGTCAAGGGAGTTCGAAGTTTTCTTGGGCATGTGGGATTCTATAGAAGATTCATCAAAGATTTCTCAAAAATTTCAAAACCCTTGACCAAGCTGTTAGAAAAAGATGCCAAGTTCTGCTTCGATGATGACTGTTTAAAAAGTTTTGAAGAATTGAAACAGAAAATAATAACGGCACCTATAATCATTGCTCCGGACTGGTCATTGCCCTTTGAAGTAATGTGCGATGCAAGTGACTATGCAGTAGGAGCTGTTCTAGGACAGAGGCGAGACCGAGTTTTTCATCCTATCTATTATGCCAGCAGGACATTAATAGATGCTCAGGTAAATTACACTACCACTGAGAAAGAAATGTTAGCCATTGTTTTTGCTTTTGAAAAATTTAGAGTTTATCTGTTGGGAGTCAAAGTTACAGTACACACTGATCATGCTGCAATTAAATATTTGTTGAAAAAGAAAGAGTCCAAACCTAGATTGATTAGGTGGGTTTTATTACTTCAAGAATTTGACTTGCATATAGTGGATAGGAAGGGAAGTGAAAACCTAGTAGCTGATCATCTTTCTAGGTTAGACTCTGAGCATGTTAGTGATAGTAAGCTTGTGAATGATGTTTTCCCTGATGAATGCATAATGGCTGCTAATTTGCTACATGTACCTTGGTATGCTGATATAGCAAATTATATTGTTTGTGAAGCTTTACCTCCTGATTTAAACTATTATCAAAAGAAGAAATTCTTGAATGAGGTTAAGTTTTACATTTGGGATGAGCCTTACCTGTTCAAAAGATGTGTGGATGGAGTTCTTAGGAAGTGTGTCCCTAAGATTGAACAACATGACATTTTGCTTGCATGCCATGCATCACCATTTGGGGGACATTTTAGTGGTCAGAAAACTGCTTTTAAAATATTGCAATCTGGTTTTTATTGGCCTACATTATTTAAAGATTCTCACTTATTTGTTTCCCATTGTGATGCTTGTCAAAGATCCGGTAATATTTCTAAAAAGCATGAACTTCCTCAAACCGGTATCTTTGAAGTTGAATTATTTGATTTGTGGGGGATTGATTTTATGGGTCCCTTTGTTCTGTCTAGAGGCCAACAATACATCTTAGTGGCAGTCGAATATGTTAGTAAATGGGTTGAGGCGGTAGCTTGCCAATATAATGATGCTCAAACAGTGGTGCGATTTATAAAAAAGAATATTTTTTCTCGCTTTGGCACCCCTAGAGCTATCATTAGTGATGGTGGCACTCATTTTAATAATCGTTTGTTTAAAACTTTGCTGGAAAAATATGGAATTCACCACAAAATGGCTTTAGCGTACCACCCTCAAACCAATGGCCTTTGTGAAGTGTCTAATAGGGAGATCAAGAGAATTTTGGAGAAAACAGTAAGTGTTAATAGGAAGGATTGGTCTGATAAGCTAGATGAAGCTTTGTGGGCATATAGAACAGCTTACAAAACACCAATTGGTATGTCTCCATATCAATTAGTTTTTGGTAAAGCTTGTCATTTACCTTTGGAACTTGAGTACAAGGCTTTTTGGGCCATAAAGAAGTTAAATCTAGATTATAAAGATGCAAGTGAAAAGAGGCTGTTAAACCTTAATGAACTTCATGAATTCAGATTTCGAGCTTATGAGAGTTCTAAGCTATATAAAGAAAAGACAAAGATTTGGCATGATAGAAAGATTTTGAAAAGGGATTTCATACCTGGTGATTTAGTGCTATTGTATAACTCTCGTTTGAGATTGTTTCCAGGAAAGCTTAAATCCAGGTGGTCTGGTCCCTTTAAGGTGGTATCTACCACTACATTTGGTGCCATTGAAATTCAAGATGAGAAAAATGGAGAAACCTTTAAGGTCAATGGCCAACGCCTGAAACATTACCTTGGTGGACCAGTGGACAGGATGAAGACAAATGTGCAACTCCAAGATTGCTCATAGAAGCGTCATGATAGTCTGGCTGAAGACTTTAAACTTAGCGCTTCTTGGGAGGCAACCCAAGTTTTCTGTGTATTCTTTTTGTTTGAATTTAAAGCCCTTCTCATTTTGGGTTTGATTTTTTTTGTTTTTTTTGTTTTTTTTTTTTTTTGTTTTTATGTGTTTTACAGGTTAAAATGTGGATAGGAGCTTAGGATTGGCAGGGATGAGCAACATTGGGCATGTTCACAGGGAGTCTCTAACCATGCTTTGAATTTTACTTTATTACTGTATCTGGTTGCATTTGAGGGAGAATTTTAGTGAGCATTCCAAAAAAAAAAAAAAAAAAAAAAATTCGCTATAGCGAGGATCCATCTCGCAATAGCGAATCCACTCCTGGTACATACCCGAGTCTCTCGCTATGGCTAGAATATGGCGAGTCTGCAGTTTTAAGTATTCTCGCTACAGCGAGAACATTACCTCGCCACAGCGAGTACAGCAGCTCCACATCCTGGTACAAAATCCAGAGAGAAGCTCGCTGTAGCCCGGCTATTGCGAGTAATTGTTGCCCATAATTGTTGCCAAGTTTTCTCGCTACTGCGAGAAATCCATTTCGCCACAGCGAGTACAGCAGCCCCACATCCTGGTACAAAATCCAGAGAGCTCGTCGCTACAGCCAAGCTATAGCGAGACTCTTCGGCCATAAAATTTTAACCAAGTTCTCTCGCAATGGCGAGATTTACTTTCGCTGTAGCGAAGATGGCAGCTTTACCTCTCGTAATAACTCCAGAGACGCTCTCGCTATAGCCCGGCTATAGCGAAGCGTCTTATATAAATATCTCCATTTCGTTTTTCTCTCTCGCCACTGCGACGAAGCTCCGAAAATCCTCCATCCTTAATCTCGCTGCATTTTGTGCATCATATTCTCGCATTCCCCTCAAAAATCGCATCTCGTACATCAGGTAATTCCTTTTAAACCCTTTCCTCCCTGATTTGCTGGTTGATTTTGCTGATTATAGTCATATTAGGGTTCGAAAAGTTTTGCTTCGATCTGCATATTTAGGGGTCTATTTGGTTAGTTTTTCTGGATTAGTTAGGTTAGTCGCCTATGTCTGTGCAGAACACGGCTTCAAATTAGCTTTTCATCCGTTTAAATCTGGCTATGCAAATGTAGGTTCGAATTCGCTATAGCGAGTTCGATCTCGCTACAGCGAGTCGACGCGTTTTCCAGAAAACTGGATCTTTTGAACTATTTGGCTTGATTTGTTTCCTTATTCCTCTTTCCCTCGTCCCTTATAGACCTTCAATCATGTCTTTCCTTATTAGAACCATGCTACATGTGATTGATTACTGCTGCTACTGATTTTTATCTCTTTCTTATTGAAATTTTGCAGGCATGGCTCCTAAAAAACAAACAAAGACTGCTGCAGCCTCCTCCTCAAAGCAAAAGAAGCAATCATACGATAAGGATCGGTTTGCTTCTGCTCGGGCAGAATTTCGCTTCGACAGACTCTTCTCAGAAAGAGGTCGTAGAAGATCGTTACTATGCACCAACCACCCGGGACCTGATTTTTCATGATTTTGAATGGCACGGGCTGCAAGGATTCACGAAAAAACGGTGCATCGGATCCCCTAATGATCCAGGAGTTATATGCTAATTTTGAGGACACTGAGGAGGACGATGATGAATACTTTTGCCGTTCGGCATGGGTGCGCATAAATGAGAAAGTCTTCCAAGACTTTTATGAATTGCGGGACGTCCCAGAGTGTGCGTTTCAAGCATATTTGGAGAACCCTCAGTCCATTCCCTGGGAAGAAGTAGAGACCACCATTGCTGAAGAAGGAAGAGCTAGGTTAGTGAACAAGGTTTATCCGGTGAATCAGCTCAATAAACCAGCTCGTTTTTGGTTACAGTTCATTACAAGTAACGTCCTAACAAGCTCCCATGGATCCGACATGATCCAAGAACGAGCCACACTTACATGGTGCTTTATGACCAGACAGCGGGTCAACATCCCTCGCCTCATGTACTTAAACTTCAAACAAGTGGCGAGGTCTGATAGGGTGAGCTTAGCATACCCTCATATGCTTACTGAATTGCTCACTATGGGGGGTAGCCGCGTCTTGAAAAATGACGCGCAGTTCAAGCCGAAGGGGCCGTTCAAATATGACAGTATGAAAGATGCACCAGGGCAACCCCAGCGGCAGAGAGCAGAGGCACAGGCACAGCCTGAGGCTTCTCCACCACCTCCCTCACATCAGCACCGGGGTACTCCAGCGCCATCAGGACATGGGGCTCCTTATCAGACTGACTTTGAGAGTTGGACACGAGAGTCCATTAACAGGCTAGAAGGTCATGTCCTATCAATGAAGGAGCAACTACAGACACTTATGGACTACTTAATGCCAGCTCCTCCACCGCCACCTCCTGAGGGCCCTCAGTCACTAATCATCATTTTCCCTCAGGAGCCTGCACCTCAGGATCGACCTGGGCCGTCTGATTCTTAGGACCTTTCTATCCTGTTGCCATTTTTTTTTTTTTTTTTTTGCTCATTTTATATTCTGGATAACTGTATTATGGATAACTGTATCTATTATGCTCTCAAATCCTGACTTGGCTGCGCTCTTACATTGTCTTATTAATGCTAATGCCAACTTACTATCTCCTATATGTATTTTGTCCATTTTTTGTCTCTCAGATGAAGGAGCCACTCACATGCATTCCCTCGCTCTGTTATTCCTTCTTATCAGGGGAGTCTCGTCTCTCCCTACTTTCTTTTTATCCCTTCCCTGCACCCCCTTCTGCTTCTATTTTTCTGTCCATTTCTGAATTGCTCATTCTATACATTGCGGACAATGAAATTTCTAAGTGTGGGGGAGTTAAAGTAAACTTAGATAAATATAGGATAAGTGGATATAAATTGACAATAACTTCCTCCTATTAATAATATTCAAGTGCTTACACTCTTTATGCTCATATGTTAAATCAGATTCAGCCCTTCTCACTTTAGATGAATATTAATGAAGGAATGTAGAGGTTAAGCGAACTTGAATTGGATAAAGTAAGTGATGTAGTTGTAGTATGCACCCTAAATAGGAACACCTTCCAACAAGATGATTTTTGAAGTAATTCAAGTTTTCTTATAATGAGCTTCTAGTTGATTTAGATCTCCCCAATTTGCTTGTTCCTGATGGATACCTGATTGTTAGTTGAGAGGGATATCTAAAGCAAAAACAAAAAAAAAACAAAAACAAAAACAAAACAAAAAAAAAAAAAGCAAAAGAGGATTCTCTACTCCAATGGTTGAAATCACCTAGTAACCGGGGGTTTGCACCAAAAAGTGTGAACTTTCGCGTCAAACAGTGATAAAACTAAGAGTATGCTAGTAGCCCTCTGAAAATTTCTTTAATCTGAGTAACCGGGTGGCTTCATAACCAATGTTGTCATTCGCGTCAAAAGGATTAAGTAATTTGACGAGGAGAGAAAAAAAAAAAAAAAAAAAAAGTGCTGAAAATAATTCTGCTTTGAATAATAGAGATCCTTCTCAATGAGCTTTGATGATTGAAGTTAGTACAGGTGATTGGGGTAGATTTTGAAACTACTGGGAAGACTTATTTAGGATTTCTTGATTATTTCTTAACATCTATTGTTGAGCACACACACACTTTAGGAATAAGGGTGTTACTATGAGTACATTGTTTTCAATTCCTATTCGAGTTTTGCTGAGACTCTGCTTCTGAAGTTGGATTCATAATAAGTGTGGGGGGGGGGTCTGAACTTCTGATTGGTTGGGCATGCTTCTCTCTAAGATTTGCTTGAGGACAAGCAAGGATTTAAGTGTGGGGGAGTTTGATAACCTCCTAATTTAGGATTAAAAAGGGCTATATTTGACACTAAATTAGGGAGGTAAAATACTGTTCTCTTGACTAATATGATTAAAAGTGCATTAAATCAAACAAAACAAAGAAAGTATTATAATTGTAATGATCTTATCAGTTTAAACCTCATTTTAGATTTGATTTCAATTTCAGGAAAAAGTGGCAAAGTATAGAAGGAGTTGAATAAAAAGAGGGAAGCTGAAAATGGCCAAAGCAGATTTACCAAGTCTTCTCGCTACAGCGAGACCGAAGTTCGCTGTAGCGATATGGCATCTTCGCCGTAGCGAAGGGGAGGCTTCGCAATAGCGAAGTCGTGTCGCATAGAAATTCCAGAGAGCAACTCGCCATAGCGTGGGAATAGCGAAGCGCAACGGAAACCTGAGGACTTATGAGACCTCGCTATAGCGAGAGACGCTCCTCGCTATAGCGAGAGCGGACCTGAAACGCGCAGTTTTAATTTTTGAGCTTTAAAAGAGGTTTTCTGAGTTAGGGTTCGGAGGATTCGGCGGCAGAAGGAGTTCTGAGAGTTCAAGAGGCGATTTTGGGAGTTCTTGAAGGCTTTTTACACTGGGAGTGTGAAAGAAGAGAAGGAATCAAAGGGGGAGCTCTACTTTCTGCATCTCAATCTTCCCTTTGTTTGCTTTCTTGTTCTTTTCAATTCTCCATGTATTTTGATTGGGAATTCTCTGTAGATTTAGCTATGTGCGGCTAAATTCCTTTTTACTTAGAGTACTAGGAACTTGATGTGAACTGAATCATTGATTATCTTGTTAATTGTGATGATTGGAATCTTGTGTATCCTCTCTTGCTTAATGCTTTCTTAGGGATTGGCCACCTCTTTGATTTGATTTGGGAAATTAGAATTTATCTTGAGAAAGGGATTCTAATTAGACCTAAGAGTTGGATAAATTAAGTTTAGAGTCATCTAATCTGTAATTAGGATAGACATATACCTGATTACCTTAATTGGTTTGTAGAGGGATATAGAATCTAATGCATTCTCACCTAAATCTAAGGACACTTAGAATTCAGGAGAGAATAGGGCTATAATTACATCGACAGACGGTTATAGCTTTTGAATCTCTTAACCCACAAGGTGAAAATTAATCACAATTGAACAAGAGGTTAAATTCTAGTGATCATCAAGGGAATAGTAACTCTAGGTAATTTCAAATCTTGGATTTTATCTTACTGCCTGTGCCAACTTAGTTTTCTTTAAATTGTTTTGTTTTAAGCATTAGTCTAAGTTCATAATTCACTTAATTGACAGTTTAACGTGGATGAAAACGGATTATACATTGCCTAATTGTAATTAACCCCTTCCTCGTGGGAACGATACTCATACTTATCACTGAACTACTTGATCTGACCCGTGCACTTGCGGAACGCATAAAAAATTTCGCGATCAGACATATATAAAATATATCCATTGGTTATACAACAAATCGATAAAACCTTTTTAAAATAGGTGTTGCAAGAAATGAAATTGACTGACAACCTATTTTATTGTGTTTTTATTTACTCCTTGCTCAAGCTGATCAGACATGATTCTTAAAACTTCTTGCTTTTTAACACGTTGAACCATGCCCCTCAGAAATGGCAACAGGTGAGACAGGGTCAAAAGATTTTTTATACTTCCCATCTCTGTAACTACTTTGTCTTTCTATTTGTATTTCCAATTTTTGCTGCAAGAGACAAGTTTCTTTCAAGTCCATATTTCCGTCAAAGAATTGAGGAGATTCTCAAATAAAGATGCATAGTCACTCTTGTAGACATGGTTATTATATATTTTTCTTGTTCAAAGTTACAAAGTATTTATTCTGTTGAAATTTGTTCCCCACTTATTGTCCTAACCCTTTAGTGTTAACCGAAAAAAAAAAAAAACTGACAATGCCCGTTAATTATGTTAGGTATGATAAACCGTTCTTCTAGTCAATGGTAGAATTTTCAATTTTCCAATGCAATCTGTTTTACCAAATTTTTTAGATTAGACTCAGATACAATTTTTTATATTTTTGTTATTAAAATTTTTAATTAAAGTATAATAAATGTATAGTTTAATTGAAAAACAATACGCTTATGATGTTATTATTAAAAAATCATATATTTATTATATTTTAATGGAAAAATGTGATAATAAATATATAAAAAGCTGTATATAAATTTTTTTAAATACAGTATTCCAGGTTCTGATCCAGTGTTAGATAATAAGGAAATGAGCACAAGTTTGAACTGATTTGTTATTGTATATCATAAGTCCATTAGTTTAATAGGAAATATATTAATTTAATTAGTTTGTAAGAAATCTTAAATTCAAATTTTAAAAGACTTAAATGTCATATCAAATCCAATATTGTTGGTGCGAATTTGTCTAATTAAATACAGTAAATCAAAAAACAGAGGATGGAAACTAAGGAAAAATCAACTCAAGATAGTAATATGTAAAAATGTATTTCAGTATTAGAGGAGTACAAACGGTTACAAAAATAAAAATAAAGATATGTAGTTTATCTTTTTTGGGGAAAAAAGATCAAACTTCATTGAATATAAAACTCTCCAAAATTCTTAAATAAGCTGCATTGCGCAGTATCATATATGCGCAAGGCAACAAATAGCCTAACATTCTAGACAGCTCACCTCCTTGTCGGGTCACTATTTGATAACAAATATATATATAATTTTCTTTAAAAAAGGATCCAACTAAAAATTGGTTAGACAGTCCAACTGATTTTCAGTTTGTTTAAAAAGCCACAACCACTCTTGGAGAGTTAGATGCATTGCACATTTATCATAACTTACTGCATTACTGCTACAAATCAGTTGGTATTTAATTATCCACTAGCAAAAATGCAATTGATGCTCCAACTGCTTTTTCAATAAAAAAAATATTGTCTTTCTGACTAATTTTATATATATTTTTTTTTACTAATACTTCAGTTGGAACATTTTGTTGGAGTGATAAGACCAAGTTGATACTCACTCCTAATTCTCAAAGGTAGGAGTCCACCATGATGCAAAGGGGTGATTGCTCGCTTGGTCACCAACTCTGTAATCATTATACATAGTTGCAACTTGCAAGTGGGGTGAAGGCCGAAGGGATCGTGCTATTATGGGAGCATTTTGTCAAGAAACAATTATAAGACATCTTAATTTAATTAGGGGCATAAACTGAGGCTGTCAATTTAAAAAAGAAAAGAGAAAAGGATTAAAAAAAAAAAACGGAGATCTTTAGAATGAGAAGTGAAACTCATATATACTGTCATTCTTTTATATATGTTACTCCTTTTCCTGTTGCAATGCTGCATTACTCAAAAGGATGCAGTTACATTAGAAGCTCATGTGATATTTTGAACGTTCTCATCATCAAGGTATAGGCTTGGTTAGGTTGTACTACAATTAGTTGATCCCAGAAAATTTGAACACTTTAGGCTCGCTCAAGTGTGGCACACATTCTCTAAGATTAGGGCGACACACAAACACACACACATGAACATGTTCATTATGGTAATAAAGCAAATATAGTAAATAAATGCAACATATATGCAATCGTTTATGGATTAATTAGAGTGTATCATAATAAAGCAGAGTTAATCAATAATTCATATAATTATGATTTTAAAAATATTTATTGATTTCAAACTGAATAATTTTTTGAGTGGGTAAAATATTTTAAATATTCACTTTAAAAGATACATATAATATTTTCTATAGTGTTTGTGTGTTTGGCTCAAAGGGAAGAAGTATATTTAAATGTGATAGTTCAAAGAGTAAATGTTCAAAAAAAATATCATAAATGAATAAAATTAAAGATCAAATTTGTGCAGGTATATCTTTAATATCCCATATTCTATAAATGCTTAAAATCAGAAATAAAAAGAAAAAAATCTTCATATGATGAAAGGATGGTGACATGGGAAGAAGATCATTGAGATATGTGGGAACAATAAGTTTATTTTTATTATTATTACCATTATTCGTTTGTGCGGGTACCTGAAAAAGGAGAGAAGGTAGGGAGGACAAGTGGGAATTAATGGATGGCTACATTAAAGAAATAAGGAATGGAATTGTTGCTATAACTTGATTGAATTGACATTTTAGGTCATATATATCCTTGATGAGAAAAATGAAATATATAATATTTAATCTATAACAATATTTCATGAGGGAATCACATGCCCCATTGTTATAGCTAAAGCCTGCTAGAATGATAACAAGGCAAGAATAAGAAAAAATATTCTCAAAATTATCAAGTATTAAGAGTGTTATGCGGCGTCATAGTTATAAGAACCCCAATCATTCTAACATGAAACTTAACTAATATGATTTATCGAGCAACAAAGGATGGACACAACAAATTGTTTAAATTGCTTTGAACAGCAGCTCTAATACAATAAGCCACTTTGATTAGATAGGTTCTACAACTTAATTAGACACCTTGATTTGATCACCATCATCAACACATCCCTGAAGAAACCTATAAGTAGAGATCCCAACCTTACACGATGGCATTAGGCATTCAGAGCAAGTCTAAGGAGCATTGTCCCTCACTTCATCCAGCTATTGAACTTCTTTTAAAAGACTTCTATCCTTACATCCTAATCAAACGACCATTATCTTTATCTTTTTTAATCCCTTGATTCTTTTTTTGAATTATGATTTTCAAATCAAAACAGAAAGGATAAAACTTTTTAAAATTTTTAAAATTATTTATTATTAAGTTTTTTTATAAAAATATAATATACGAATGTTTTTATAATTTAATATTACACTAATAACTCTTTAAAAGAATATTAGTCTTCACATGTAATGCTTATATATTTAATCTTTAACTGTATTGCATTAGGGAATCATATGCCCCATTATTATAGCTAAAGTCTGCTAGAAGAGATGTGACAACAATATGAAAAAATATGCTCCATAATTATCAATTATTGAAGGTGGTATGGGGTTCATAGCTATAAGAAGCCTAATTAGTTCAACATGATCCTTACATCTATAAGGCTCAAAAAATCAAACAATTGTAACTCATCAAAGTAAAAAAAAAAACTAAAATAATTAGTTGTTTTGAATATAATAGTTTCAACACGACAAGACATCTTAATTAGACTATTTCTATAATTTTATTAGACATCTTATCATTATTAACACCTCCCACCCCCCCAATGAAGCTTATAAATAGAAATCCCCAATGATACACAAGGGCATCAAGCATTCAAAGCCTGTTCAAGGAGCATCGTCCCTCACTTCTTCTAGCTGGATATTTTACTTCTCTCAAAAAACTTCTATCCTTACATCTTAATAAAATAGCCATTACCTCTATTTTCCGGTTTCCTAATTCCTTATTTATTTAAATTGTGATTCTTGAACCAAACTGAAAGGATAAGACTTTTTTATTATTTATTGCTAATTTTTTTAATGAAATATAATATATGAATATCTTTTATTATTCGATGTTAGATTAATAACTCTAAAAAAATATTATTCTTCACATGTAATGCTTGTATTAAAAAAAATGATAATAAACACTTTAGAACTGTAGATGAATGTTTTCCGCCACTACCACCATGCATATATTCCTTCACTTGCAATTAGTTATATCTGAACACACACCACCTATATTTATCTATCAAAGCATACACCAAACTTAGAGGAGGCAAATAATACATAGTACGAAGTTTTAAGCCTGTTGAGCTAGTTCCTAGCTGACCAATATGGAGGGTTTAATGCACTGGTTCGGACTCCCTGATCAACCCGTCCCTGTGGAAACACATGCCCCACACGATCCTAACCTCGCTAGTGCCGTCGTTCCTCAGCGCAACCCCCTTCCAGCAGCACCGCTACCGAGCTTGGCCCCTGCCATGTTCAGCAACACTGGCACACAGAACATGAAAGGTCTTATAAACAATACTGGCCACACCACGGGCAATGGAAATGGTTCCATTATCTTCGGTTCGTTTGACACCTCGTCTAGAAGGATGTAACAATAAGTAATCTCTGTCCAACTTCTAAAGCTTTAATAATCTTCTATGTATAATTATGTTTCAGTTAAAATTATATGAATCTTGGGCTAGAATGCTAATGGTTTGCAATTATATAAGATTCTTGTACCATGGTTTTAAATTGCAATTGCAGTTGTGGGCATTGTGAATAATATAAAAAGGATTGCGGACGTTGTGATCAATTGATTCAGATGCGACCCACACTGTAACAGCAATATTATGGCTGTATCACATAATGTGGACCGCAATTTAAAACAATACTCGTACCTCTACTCTTGTACTAAATACTCTTTCTTATAGTGAATTAATTAATGTCAACTTTAATATAAATAAAGAATTTTAAGTGTTCCCTAAATTAGCATGTTTAGAATATAATTGATTAGCTCCTAAAGTTTGAGCCATCTTTATGTCAATTTAGTATTTTGTTTCTTAATTTTAATTTAGATTTTAAGTTTATTTTTTAATTGATTTTTATTTTAATTTAATCTTTTAATTTAAGCCTTTTGGGTTGCAAGGAAGAACCCCCCCTAGATCTCCTTCTTATTAGAACACACGGCACTGACGTGAAAAAGTAAGATGACTGGATGATAAGGTAAAAATTAAACAGAAGCCTCAAGAAACAAGAAAATTATTTTGTTTTATTGATATTTTAGCCCAAACTATTTTATATATTATATTTGTTAACCTATTATCCTTAATTTTTGAAAATTTTGACTAACCCTCTCGACTTTCTTTAGTTTCTCAAAAACCTCCCAAACCATGCCCCTCTACTTTCTTTATAATTGGAAGAGTTTTGAGAAAATAAAAAAGGTTAAGGAAATTAGTTAAGATTTTTAAAAATTAAAAACATAATATATAAAATTATTGAAAATGAAATATTAATACAATCAAATAATTTTTTTTATTACTTAGAACTTCTTTATATTTTCATCTTATCATCTCGTGATTTTAAATTCGGCGTCAGTATCATAAGTTATAATTAAAAAAAGAACACATGCACGTTCCTCCATGCAATATCATTTTAGAGCCGCATGGAAGGTAGCACCTAAATTTAATATAACGGTCATTAAAAAGTGTTTTTTTAGTGAGATAACCAAAATTAATTTTGGGTGCGTGTTTTGACTTTTTTCTCCCTTTCTACAGCATCGCCAGAGCTCCCATGGATGGCGAAACCGAACTTTTTTTGAAGTCTAATCTTTTGTAACATTTTGTATTTTTTTTATTATTAGCCTATATTTCAAACAAATAGCTGTATAAGAAGTACAATTAATAGTACAACCAATTTAATATGTATTTGTAAACATTGAAGAAATTAAATTACTCATACATTTTTTTTGGGGGTTAAATGAATTACTCATATGCCAGTGGCAAACAACACGTAAAAAACATTTTTATTTTTATTATAAAGTGGGCCAGATGGGATAAGCTAGCCGGTTAACCCATCGAAATTAGGCTTTTTTATTTAAACAAAAAACCAAATTAATGATGCTTACTGGTATCTACGAATTTGCCCTTCTCTTTTTCTCCCTCACCTCAACCCTTAGTGGAGCAAAACGGAAAATTTATGGGAAAAGTAACATATTCTGACCATATTCCCCACTACTGAATAGTTAACAATTGATTTATTATAATTCCATTTTATATGCAGACAATTTGTAAAAATTAGGCTAGGCAAAAACGGAGCCATCAAATGGGGTCGACAAGTTTTGCCGCAATCCGACGGCAAAGAATGGTACTACCTTTCAAAAAATAAATTTAGTTAAAACTATTTTTTTTCTATCTTTGAATTGTTATTTGTACCAAAGTTACTTGAATTTAGTTTTAATTTCTCATTTAACGTAACATGCAAAGAAAAATGATGAGGAGTCCACTTAACCAAAAATGTTTATTGAAATACGTCAAAGTAAAAAAGTCAAGCAAGTGGATTTGGAAACACTAAATGCAATTGTAAGTGACCTTTAAAATACAATTCTTTCGTTTGTAAATTCTTTCATTTTCATAGGCGTGTATATCTACAAGACTAGAAAGCACAAGATTAAAAATAAATGAATGGATGTTTTTTCAAACATATTATTGCTTATGAGTTATGATGTCTAAAACCATTTTGTTTAGGCGTTACTATTGAAGTGTATTTTATCTCTGGAAAAAAAATCTAAAATCATTCATAATATTCATTACTATCAATCTAATAGATTTTTTTAACTATGACATATACTTTTACAATCACAACTTAAAGAAGAAGCCTTTCAAGTAGTATTTGGGAATGAAAAGAATGGTAGAGTCCGTTGCTATGATAGAAATGTCACGTCAACTGCTTTGAAACAAAAGGAAGAGATTAATGTTATCAAAACAAGAACATGCTAAGAAGGCGAACTTCATTAAAAGTGAGATTCAAGAGAAGAGGCATCAAATGTTAGGATTGCAAGCCCTTACAAAAGGCTTGTTAAAAACAAAGCAATCCAGGAATGAACATGGAAAGTTTTGAAGCTATTTATGGGTTCCTTCTCAAATAAATTCAATGATGTTCAAAATATTGAAGTACAAACAAATGACAACTCTACTACTCATCCTCCAGACTATGATAAGATATTAGTTTGTTCCTAGTATGAATATTTTCATTCCTTCTACATTACAAATATCTAATAATAATGTCACAATTTTTTATGCAAGAACATCTCTTGGTGAAAGGTATACAAATGAAATATACTAAACTTAGCATCTCCTATATACATCTTGGATGAAATACTTTTGCTTTGAACTTCTGTTAGAAATTTGTATGGCATCCTTTTTATTGGTTATATCAACTAGGTCACATATTGTAATTGGATCTTTGAATCTTTTTGTTGAATGTTGATATGGAACAATATGCATTTTGGAGTGAATTTCTTTCAAGATATTAAAGACACATACAATAACTATCAAATCGTGTTTCTAGAATGTGATTTATGTTGTGCATGCCATTGGGCAACACCAAAAGACTATAATATATATATATATATATCCTTATTCCATATAAGCAATGGTGATTTTATTGCAATTCAAAGAATAGAATATTGCCAACACTAAAAAGTCCTATTTCATATTCCTTACAGACAACAATTATTTTTTGTTGTCAAATGGGCAATAGTTGAATGGTTAAAAAGCATTGCCTATTGTTCATGCAATGGGCAACTATTGTTGCCTAAAATGCCTACAATAAAAATCATTGCAATAGTAGCTAGTTGAAAACTGTTGCCTATTCTATGAATAAAGGGAATGATTTGCAAAAATTGCTGCCTTAAGCAATAGATAATGGTAGAATATAGTATGGTGAAAAGTTGTTGCCTAAACAATTAGGCACCATAGCGCTGTACTAGTTGTTTGAGTTAGACAACACAAAAGGAAGAGTTCCCAATGTAAAATATAGCAAAGAAAGAAGGGCCTAGGGCTAGGGAGGTAACCAAGTGACAAAGAGGCAAGTGTGGTAGTAAGAAGGATGTATCTAAGTTTAAATGTTGCAACTACTATAAGAAGGGTTATATTGCTTGAGATTGTCCTAAGCCCAAGAAGGTTTGTCTTAATCTTAACTCTTCTTTTTCTTATATTTATTATACATATTTATGGCTTATTCTCTCCATGATTGGATTGTAGATACAAGAGCAGCAAAACATGTCACCTGCAATTGCGCCAGCTTTGTGAATTACCATTGGACAACAATAGGTATATGCTTTTTATGATGGGCAATGGAGAAAAGGAAGAGGTCTTAGGTGTAGGAACCTACTAGCTCTTCTTACACAATGAGCACATGTTACTCCTACATGATGTGCTTTATTTGTTTCTTCTTTTTTTTTTACTTTGGTGTAATCTACTTTCAATTTCAACATTGATGGACTTAGGATTTTCCTTTAATTTTAATAATAATTATTTGTCTCTTTTTTCTTAATAAGACTTTATGTGGTTATGGTTTCGTAATAGGATGGACTATAAATGCCTGATTTATATCATGTATCTAATAATAATTATTTTGCATTAATTTTGTCTACTTTTGACATTATGTCTAAATTCATAAAATGGCATACTAGATTAGGATTGGACAAGAAAGAATGTGTAGATTAGCTATTAGACTCTCTTACTAACGTAAACCTCCTTGTATGCAAAACTTGTCTTGTTGGAAAATGCAATAGGAAGCCTTTTGGTAATGCTAAAAGGGTTTCTCATGCTTTAGAACTCGCCCATTTAGACAAATGCAGGCTTACGAGTGTAAGTGTGACACAACACGTCTTACTTTACCACATTCAAAGATGATTACTCATGTTATGGTTCAATCTTTCTATTAACTCATAGCTCTAAAACTTTGAATTATTTCAAATGCATCATAGTAAAGGTTAAGAATCAAAAAAAGAAGAGCATCAAGACTCTTCATATTGATCAAAGCCAAGACTTTCTCTTTGATCAATTTTGAGAATTTTGTATGGCAAAAAGAATAAGCTAACAATTAATAATACTTGGAACTATGCAACAAAAATAGTGTTGTGGAAAGAAGGTCTTGTATTCTATTGGAAATGGTTAAGTCGATGATGGGTTGAGCTAACCTATGGCATACATCTTTAATTAAGTCCTTTCAATATTAGTCCCCTCTACTCCATATGAGTGGTGGAATAGAGTGAAACCTATTTTGGATGGCTTAACCCCTTCGGGCTTTGCAGTATACATTTGCAACCTTTCCTCTAAGTTTAGAAAGATGGACCCTAGAGCTAATAAGAGTATCTTTATTAGTTATTCTAAATATTTTGAGGACTATATGATGTATAGGGATCACCTTGATAGAGGACCAACTAAGATCAAATCCTGTGACGTTGAATTTCTTGAATATGATTACCTTAGTATTGGTGAGGTGTGAAAGGATCTTAAGCTTTATAAGTTAATGGAAGCTTAAGATAATGCACCTTAACCTCCTAAATTGGAAGTGGAAACATAACATATTTCTATGACTATTGAGAGTAGTAGAAGCGCACCTCAGGATTCATATATTAAAGAGAGCAAGCATGGAAATGTTCTAAGAAAAAGCTTTGAGATAGAAGGAAAGTCCTTTTTTAGTATATTTGTGGATATCGACAAGCTTTCTTTTTATGTAGAAGCAATGAGGTCACATCAAACAAATGGTTAGTTGCAATGGAAGATAAGATGAACTCCAAGGCTAAAAGCCATATACGTGAGTTAGTTGACCTTCCAGTTGGGCATAAGACCATTAGAAACAAATGGGTCTTAAAAATCAAGTGCAAGACTATCAATTGACAAGTATAAGGTGCAACTAGTAGCAAAACCATTTTCATGTTTAAGCCAACATGGTTAAATTTGCTTATATTGTTTCCATTAGGCTATCCTAGGGAAAGGCAATTTAGTTGTTTGATAAAATGCTTGTGTGGGATGTGCCTATAAATAAGTTGTTTGAAAAAATGCTTGTGAAAAGTGCTTTTGCTACAATTGCAATACTAAATAAAGCAAAAACTCATGAATTTAAAAAATATACTAAGAATCCTTGCATGCAAAATCTAGTGTTAAATGCAACCAACTTCCATCTTAATTTAATTTATATCATTCCTTTTGAGATTTTATTTAAAGTTTTCTTTTGAGATGTCTAGTTTGTAGTGTTAAATGCAGAGGTCGAGAAGGACTGTATGATAAAATGATTGAATATATAAATGTTAGATAAGTTAATGCCTCCAAATGCTTGGTTGTGGTCAATGATTAACATTTTATGCTTCTGTTTGACATTTTACATATCTACTCAAAAAGGTTAAAGGATTGTCCATGATTCATTGGGACACCCTATTATCAAAGAAGGTCTCAACGTATAGTTCGTTTTGCTTAATTTTAAATTATAAATATCATGCAAAATTTGGAACTTTTGCTATTTTGTTTAATTTAAATGCTAAACTTGCTTCCTATGTTTTTCTCTAAAAGTTTCAATTCAAGCATGATAATGTTGCTTCTACCTTGTATTAGTAGTTTGTTAAATGGAAAGATTGTTTGCCATTTTTTGCTATTTGAGTGTTGAAATTAGCTACTTACAATACTAGAAATATTTTCCTAATCTATTAACATGAATGTGGTGGCTTTCTAAGACTTTGAATTCTGTGTTATCTACTTCCATGTTATTATAGTATTGATTTTGTCTAGTTAACAAATGAGATGGGTTAGTTTGAATGTTATTTTGGATTGCTAATGTATTCCATAGTTTTGATTAAAAAAGCAAGCAGATTCCTTTTTTATTTCAGATTTTCAGAAATTCATAGAATCAATAGTTTTAGACTGTTGAAGAAAAAAAAATTAAAAAAAAAATTCAAGATTTGTGTGGTAAATGACTTGAAGGGTTTAGTTTTGTTTAGACTTTAAACCTTATAAGATAAAATTATGGGCTAGTCAAGTTGTTGGAAGGTAGGAATTGGGATTGGTCTTTATCCTTTTTCCTCTCTGACCAAAAATCGATACCTCTCTAAGCTTACCAAAGACATCCTATATTCATTTTCTAAGGTAAAGCAACACCCAATCCAAGATAACTCTCCAAGCTCATTGTATGCCAAGAAGTTGTTTGATGTCTTTTTCTATAAAAAATTACATGGTTTTTGAGACTATGTTAACAAAATGAAAAGAAAGAGATAATAAAAAAGGTTTTTGGTACATTTAACAAAATATTCAGACACATTATCCTAAAAGGTTTGATATAAGTTTAGCTTATATTTGCCAGAAAAGATTATAAAACAAATTTTAAAAAATTTTAAAATGTCTTTAATGGTGATTAAGTCACTACTAAAAAAAAAAATTCACATCAATAGATTTTAGTGGTGATTATTGTCACCCTTAAAACTCCCTTTTCATGGCAGCACAAAGGCCAAATTGATCAAGCTTTTAGCTAAAAGTTCTCCTTTTCTCACAACATATAGAGTTGCCACTAGAAGACACTTTTAGAAGCAACAAATATCATCACTAAAAGTGCCCTTTTTGTGACGAATCATATAAATGTCACTACTAAAAGTTCTCTTTTTTGTGGCGATATTAGTTGTAATTAAAAATACCTTTTAGTGACAACTTTATGTGTCGCAACAAAAGGAGAACTTTTGGCAATAACATGTGTCTTGTGATAAAGTAACCACTAAAAAAACTTGTTAGCTGCTAAAAGTACCCTTTTTGTAGCAACATTAGGCATCACTAGTAAAAGATACTTTTAGTGGCAACAATTATCATATTAGCAGTCCTTTTTTTCTTTTTTAGTGAATGGAGGGGGCATTAGTAGTCCTTTTTAGTAGTGATGCTTCTATACAAGGAAAATTAATGGATCTTTAGTGATAATTATTATCGTCACTGAAAGTTCCTTTTAATGGTGATGCACATTGTCGTTAAAAGAACTTTTTTTGTGGCAACATATCTCACCACTAAAAGTATCCTTTTATTGGAAATTTTTGTTAAATTCCAAATTAATAAAGATTTATTAGCAACAAGAGTCACCACTATATATCTTTAGAGGTGACATTTGTTGCCACTAAATATCATTTTTAGTGGCAACATTTTTATTGTAACTAAAAATCTTTTTGCTACAAGGTTCCAACAACAACCAAATGTCACAGCTAAAAGTAATTAGTGGCAACTTTATGACTTTTAACTGTAACTTTTGTTGTTGCTAATTTTTGTATTTTTTTATTTGGTAGTGACATGGCTATGCAAAGCTAATAGGTATATTCTTATTCTATAAGCAATTAATCTACTTAACATCGCAAAGCTTGATCAACTTAAACTATCTAATCTATTATCTAAACCTAAAACAAAATCTTTTTTTTGGTACATATTTGAAGACAAAATCTATTCTTTTTAATTTTTATTTGTGATACATATTTGTTCATTTAGATTAACAGAAGGCATTTTAGTTAAAAAATTAAAATTGGACTAAATTTTATATTTTGAAAATATAGTAGATTTTTTTTTCATTAAATTTGAAGTATAATTTTCCAAGTTTTGATCCTTAGACTTTTAGATAAAAAGGAAAGTTATGAATTAATTTCACTGATTTGTTGATGTATATCCTAAGGCCGTTGGTTTAAGAGGATATATATTACAACTAATTTGTAAAAATTCATAAATTTAAATGTTCATTAATACTTCTTATATAGCAAAAAAAAGTATTAATTGTACCTTGAAGAAACAATTCGATTACAGTTATGTTTGGTTGGTCCCAATTATTGGGACCTTTTGGGCTAGCTCTCAAGCAAATGAAATTAAGATGACATTTACAAAAATATGATTGCCTCTGGTGACTTTCAGTGAAACCATAGTACTGAATGTTACTGAAATTGAGCACAATATTTGTTACCCTATGCTAATGTATACATATAATGTATTGTATTGAAATAAGCGCCACACCCATGTAATTATTTGGAGTTCTGATAAATCCTAAATTGTCATGATTTTCTCAATATTTTAAGGGATTTATCATATGAATATTGAACTTATTTTATATTTTTTATTTATAAAATTAATAAATGTTAGTTAAGTTAGTATTTGGTAGGTTTTGGTTTTATTTCTTCACTTTTGATCTTTTGTTTCCATTTTAGTTAAGTTGTATTTTGTGTTTTTATTTATATTTTTATGTTGCTAAATTTTTAATCTTTGTTGGTAAATGATAAATATTAATTAGATAAATTTTATATTTTCGTAGGTTACAATTATAAAGAAACAAGTTTAAAAGTTTTGAAATGCAAAGAACAAGTATTGAGATTTGTTGGAAAATGAACAAAACGAAAAAGAAAAAGAAAGAAACAAAAAGGAAAAGATAAAAGAGCAAAAGATGGTACTCAAAAACCGCTGTTAAAGAAAATTCAGTGCCGCGACACATAGAGAAACAGAAGCTTACTTGACCATGACGTAAAATTTAGGGCCACAACACTTTTCACCGCTACTGAAAGAAATTCATCTGCACCACGACGCATTTGAGCGCCACCGCGACGCAGTTCATAAAAAATGCAGAACGCACCATTTTTTGCCGCATTTTTTAGGGTTTTAAAGGGCTTCTAACACTTCTTCGATGGGAGCCTGCCATTCTGAACGTTTTGGAGAGGAGAATGAAGGGTATGTAGTTTCAAATGCCATGGAAGAAGCTTAGGTTTGAGGAAGATTCACCGATTGATTCAATTTTTCTCTTCTTCTCTTGCTTTTCCTAGTATTTCTTTGCCCATTTAATTTATGCTCTATTCTTAATGTTGCTATTTCCTGTAGTTATGAGCTAAACTTATTGATTTGGGATTATGATAAACTCTAGTTTGTAATATGTTGTAATTACTCTCTTTATTTGTAATTAATGATATGATTTAATTACTTAATCCTTGTGCTTCATGCTTCTAAGTGTGTGGAAACCATTAGATGATTTGGGTAGCCTAAATGAACTTGGAAAAGAGATTTTAGGACTTGACCATGGATTAGGTAGTGTGAGTTCATGAAACTTACAATTGAGTGGATTGATTCGCTTGTAGGATAGGAATATATCTACCGGCCTCACGTAATCATATTAGGACATATTCTTGATTCAACCTCTAATTTAATTGCATAAGGAATTATAGATTGGTTAAGAGAATGTCTATATGTAATTTGAAAGATGCTTATAGGTAAATTAGAGTCCTAGACTATTAATGACATTAAGAGGAAGATAAGGAGAGGTAATTAGTTCATATGAAATGCTAAGGGAAGTCATAATCTCAAATCATTTTGCTTTCCAATTTTACCTAGAATGGTGTTTTTCATTTTTTTTTTTTTATGTCTTTAGTTTAGTTTAATTTCATATCACCTTTTTATTATTGGCTTGATTTAGATTAAGGTGCACAAATTTAGTACTTAGCAATTAACTTAGTGAAAAATCCTCGTGGGAACGATACTCTATTCATCACTTTATTACTATTGCGATACATATACTTGTGTGTACGCTTTCAAAAAAAAGAAGCAACAAGTTTTTGGCGCCGTTACCGGGGATTTGTTCACTAAGTCTTTGCTAATATTAATGCCAAACTCACTTAATCTGAACTCAAGCTTTGTTCATTGTGTTTTTGTTATTTTTATTTTAAGTCTTTTGGTTTGTGTTGTGTTTTTGTGTTAGAGCTGTTGATATTTGTGTTTAATCATGGATTACCCTTGGATAACAAATGGGACAACTAGTGAGTATAAGTTTGATATCATGATCAAATTGACAGCTCAAATGGCAGAACTTGATAGGAGGTTTGATAACTTTGATTTGAATACTAGTTATACTGCTCACGTTAGTGATTCTCAATGCTTGTTCATGACTTATGATAATTATGGAGGTCACTATGGAGAGCAGTGCCCATGTTGGATAGAAAATGCATAGATAGAGGAGGATTTCAATAGGAATCCAAATGTTTTTTATGATAACACATATATTCCTAGTTGGAATCATGAACAAAATTATTTTTGGAATCAATGTCAAGTTTCTTCATCACATGCAATCGACCATTCTCAACCTTCCAATTGCCAATCACAAGATGAAATTTTTGTTCAAGAGTATAATCCTAACTTAGAAGAAATGATTAGGTATTATATGGACAAGCAAGATGCCCGTATGGCTAGGCAAGATATCTACCAAGCCAAGCAAGATGACACAATTAGAGACTTAGAAATTCAAATAAGCAAACTAGCCAGTGTCATCTATAATGGTTCACAAGAAAGCATTCTAAGTGATATGGTAACTACTCTTCAAATATAAGATGAAGAAAATTATAATGGAATCAATTTGAGGAGTGAAGAAGAGTTGCCAAAGGATTATGTGCAATTTGAGGGAAATGATGAGCAAAGAGTGGAAGAAAAGGAGAATATTGTGAGGCTAAAAGACCAAGAGGTAACCTTCCAAATGGCCATGATAGAGGATCCTCTTGATGAATTAGAAAAATGTTGCAATGAAATGAAAGTAGAAAATATAATTCCAAGCAATCTCTTGATGAGTCCTCCATTAAAGTCCTTGGTTCTTACTGAAGAGAGTCAAGAAGATTTTATAGGGTATCTAAATTGTTTAAAAGCTCCCAAAATTGTTCAAGAAAAATTAAAATTAGAGCTTCTTATTATGTTAGCCAAAACATGTATTCCAATGAAGCCATTAGGTGAGGAATCACATGTTCTCAAATGGAAAGAACACCTATTATTATTGAAGCCTACTTATCCAAGGAAGAAAGAGAGCAAGGTAATTATAGTTTTTGACATCTATGATTAGGTTTTGATGTAAAGTTAGACTGAAGACTATAAAAACAAGCGTTTCTTGGGAGGCAACCCATGCATAACTAAATAATATATATATATATATATAAGAGTAAAAAAAATTATTTTTGTTATTTTTCTAACCCCTGACTTTCTTTTTTTCAGAGCGTGCTGGCATTGAATCCCTAAGATTGTTGTTAGTGAAGTTAGGAAAAAGAGCTGAATAGCTAAAGCATGCAATTTAGGGAGTGATTTCAAATCAATTTTGCATTCTTTTTATTGGATTCATAATTATGTTTGGTGTGCTTACATGTTGAATATTATTCCCTTTGTGTGCTCTTCTTTTTTATTTGTTTCCTTGTGCTATTGTGAATGAGTATGATTGTTGTGGCATGACTTGAAAATTTTATTGGAAGCAATCAACTTTAAATTTTGTTATGAATTTCATTTGGCATATTTATTTGGATGTCTTGTCTTAGGCATAAAAATTTTAGAGCCAATTGAATTCATTTGTTATATAAATTTCATATTTTCTAGTCAATGCTCTATTTTTGCTATGCATGTTTGTGACCTGACTTTGTAAATTTATTGGTAAAACATCTGATTGAATTTTTGCATGAAATTTGTATCAAAACTTTCCTTTACTAGTGCAGTTTCTAGGAAAATTTGGTTCATATGATTTGGAGTTCAGATGAGTTATTAATTTGTATTTGAATAAATACTACTCTGTTTTGACAAGCTGTTGGAATTTCCTGTATGCCATGTCACTTGCTGAATTTTATGGGGCTAAATGTGTGGTTATCAACATGCAAATTTAGCTTGATCACATTTTGTTAGCGTGTTAAGATGTTCTCAATTTTTTTTTTTTTGGTGAGGTGATAACTCCCTAATTTATGACCCAAAAGGGCTATATTTGACACTAAATTATGGAGGTAAAATACTTTTCTCTTGATTAATATGGTAAAAAGTGTACTCAATCAAACAAAATAAAGAAAGTATTATAATCATAATATTTTTATTAGTTTAAGCCTCACTTTATGTTTAATTTCAATTTCAGAGAAAAGTAGCAAAATGAAGAAAGAGTTGAATATAAGAGAGGGAAGTTGAAAATGGCCAAGGTAGATTGAACAAGTCTTCTCGCTACAGCGAGACCGAAGTTCGCTATAGCGAGATGGTACTTTCGCCATAGCGAAGGGGAGTCTTCGCAATAGCAAAGTCGTGTTGCATAGAAATTCCAAAGAGTAGCTCGCTATAGGGTGGGAGTAGCGAGCGCAGCGGAAACCTGAGCACTTATGAGACCTCGCTATAGCGAGAGACGCCACTCGCCATAGCGAGATCGGACCTGAAACGCAGAGTTTTAATTTTCTGGCTTTAAAAGAAGTTTGCTGAGTTAGGGTTCGGGACATTCGGCAGCAGAGGAAGTTCTGAGCATCCAGGAGGCGATTTTGAGAGTTCTTGAAGGCTCTTTAAGCTTGGAGTGTGAAGGAAGAGGAGGAATCAAAAGGGGAGCTCTACTTTCTGCATATCATTCTTCCCTTTGTTTGCTTTCTTTGTTCTTTTCATTTTCTCCATGTATTTTGATTGGGAATTCTCTGTAGATTTAGCTATGTGTGGCTAAATTCCTCTTTACCTAGAGCACTATGAACTTGATGTGAACTGGATCATTAATTATCTTGTTAATTGTGATGATTGGAATCTTGTGTATCCTTCTCTTGCTTAATGCTTTCTTAGAGATTGGCCACCTCTTTGATTTGATTTAGGAAATTGGAATTTACCTTGAAAAAGGGATTCTAAATTGGACCTAAGAGTTGGATAAATTAAGTTTAGAATCATCTAATTTGTAATTGGGATAGACATATACCTGATTACCTTAATTGGTTTGTAGAGGGTTATAGTTCTTAATGCACTCAAACCTAAATCTAAGGACACTTAGATTCTAGGGGAGAATAGGGTTATAATTACATCGACGGACGGTTATAGCTTTTGAATCCCTTAACCCACAAGGTGAAAATTAATTGCAATTAAACAAGAGATTAAATTTAGTAAGCATCAAGGGATTAGTGACTTTAGGTAATTCTAAATCTTGGATTTTACTAAACTTTCCTTTGCCAACTAAGTTTTCTTTCAATTCGCTTTATTTTAAATTTAGTTCTAAAATCAAGAATCTCATAATTGGTTGTTTAACGTGGATAAAAGTAGGTTGTGCACTGCCTAATTGTATTCCAGTCATTCCTCGTGGGAACGATACTTTTACTTATCACTGAACTACTTGATCCGACCCGTGCACTTGCGGACACACATATAAAAATTTTAGCGATCAAGTTTTCTGGCGCCGTTGCCGGGGAATGGCTTAATTGTTTAGTTAGAAGTGTATAACCTTTAGTAGTCCTCGATTAAACATTAGATAGTTAATTAGTTAGAATTTCTTTTCATTCTGTTATTTGCTTTGATTTCTTTTTGTTTAAAGTAATACAAATTAGTTGAATTTTCCTCTACAGGTACCATAGTACATGCCGAAGCAAACCTCTACAACGAAGAAGCGCACAATGAAGAAAATTAGTGATCTCGTGGTAAACTTAAATTTTGAAGAAAGTCCTTCTAAAACTCCAAATTCAGTGAGTGAAGAAATGGCTCAGGAAGGGAATGCAAATCAGTCCATAAAAGACTTTGTGGGTCGTACTATGAAGGGCACTCTATCTAGCATAGTAGTACCAGACTTTCAAGCTGCTAACTTTGAGTTGAAGCCAGTAATGATATCCATGTTGCAGCTTAACGGACAATTCACTGGTGAGAGGTCTGATGAAGATCCCAACCGTCATATTCTGTCATTCTTGGGGGTGTGCGATTCATTCAAGCAGAATGGGGTACCAAGAGATGTGTTGAGACTTAGACTATTCCCTCTCTCTCTACAAGGAAAAGCCAAGGAATGGCTACTGACTCTACCTGAGGGTTCAATAGATACTTGGGATAAGTTAGAAGCAAGGTTCAGAGCTCGCTTCATTCCAAATAATAAAATAGCAGATGCACGTCGTGAGCTCATAAACTTCAAGCAGGCTTTAGACAAGCACTTATATGCTGCATGGCAGAGGTACAAGCATTTGCTTCGCCAATGCCCACGCCATGGGATGGATGACTGTGCTATTGTACAGAACTTCTGCACGCGTCTAACTCCACAAACCGATACAATGTTAGATGCCATTTTAAATGGACGTTGGGATGAAATGCCTGTAGATGATGTTATTCAGGCATTGGACACACTGTCTGAGAGTTATGTACAAAGAGGAGGTGATAGAAGGGTGAGTGTCAATGTTACCAATACTCAAGAAGACCCCTCTATTCCACTTGCCACTATTCTTTCCGCTTTGAATAAGAGATTCGATATGTTAGAATCTCAAGTGCAGCGAAATCAGCAAGTGAATGTCTGTTCTACTCAGATGGCCCCAATTACTTGTGAAAACTGTGGGGAGTTACATTCAGTAGACTATTGTCCTTTAACACCTTCAGAACCAGTTAATTATGTGGGGAACTTTCCAAAGAATCAGAATCCATACTCCAATAATTACAATCCTGGGTGGCGAAATCATCCAAACTTCTCTTGGAAGCATGGACCAGCATTGAATCAACCAGTATCTTCCTTAAGCATTAAGCCTACTCAACCACCAAGTTTCACTCAACCGGTAAGGCAAAATGCACCTATTCAAGAACCTAAGACGAACTTGGAAGATGCCTTGGCGAAGTTCATTAGCATTCAAAGTAAGCAAAATGAAGAGCAAGCTCAAGTGAATGCTGGAGTTGATACCTCCTTGAGAAATCTAGAACTGTAGATGGGTCAATTAGCCTCAGCAATGAATTCATTTAGACAAGGGGGATTGCCAAGTGACACGGTGCCTAATCCCAGAAGAGAAGGTAAGGAAGAATGTAAGGCTATAACTCTTCGAAGTGGAAAAGCGTTGCCAGATGATCAAACACCGAAGGTGGTTAGCCACACACCTGCATCAAAGGCTGTTGTAGAGGAAAATAAAAGTGAAATTGCCATAGAGGAGACAAATAATGATAAAGGAATAGGAGAAGAATGTGTAGATGCATCAGTTGAAAAGAAGAAAAAAATGAGTAGTGAAGCAGTTAAAAAACAGGCAGATGTTGATAAGAGTGAGAAACAAGGAGAGAAACTGCATACATCACCAAGGACAATACCTCCATTACCATTTCCTCAAAGACTTCAAAAGAAGGTGGAAGATAAGCAGTATCAAAAATTTCTAGAAATATTCAAGCAACTTCATATCAATATCCCATTCTCAGAAGCATTGGAATACATGCCTAAGTATGTCAAGTTTTTGAAAGAGATGCTGAGCAAGAAGCGGAGATTTGGTGAATTTGAAACTGTAGCACTTACTGAAGAGTGCAGTAAAATAATCAACCCAAGGATTCCAATGAAGTGCAAAGATCCGCGTAGCTTCTCTGTGCCTTGTAAAATAGGCACTCACTTTCAAGGTAAGGCTTTATGTGATCTTGGAGCAAGTGTCAACCTTATGCCATTATCTGTCTTTGAGAAGTTGCAACTCGGTGAGGCAAGACCTACCACAGTAACATTGCAATTAGCGGATCGGAGCTTAGCATATCCACGGGGTATAATTGAAGATGTTTTAGTACAGGTTGGTGAGTTCATATACCCAGCTGATTTCATTGTTGTAGACTGTGAAGAAGATAAAGATAATCCGTTGATTATTGGTCATCCATTCTTAGCCACAGCTAGAACTCTTATTGATGTAGAAAAGGGGCAAATAGTGATGAGATTGGGGGATGAGCAGGTGGTATTTAACATGGATAAAGCACTAAAATATCCTAGAGATGCGGAAAATTGCTTCAGAGTTTCAGTGATTGATGAATTAGCTCAAGAGCAATTTAATTCAATAATAATCCATGACCCTATTGAAGCATTATTAATGGGAGTGAAGCATGAGAACGCTGAAACTAGTCATGAGGTAGCCCAAGTGCTGAATTTTTCAACTACTCGAGCTAAACATCATTGGCAAGTCGAATCTTTAGATTTGGCTTCCCACTCAGCACCATCTCTTAAGCCTTCAATTGAGTAACCTCCGACTTTGGAGTTAAAACCTCTCCCTACACATCTGAAGTATGCATATTTAGGGGATTCAGAGACATTACCTGTCATCATCTCTACATCATTGAACTCTCATCAAGAACAGAGACTGATTGAAGTACTAAAGAGTCATAAAAAAGCTCTGGGATGGACACTTGCAGATATCAAAGGGATAAGCCCTTCCATTGTGATGCATAAAATCCTACTGGAAGATGATCATAAGCCATCTATAGAGAATCAGAGGAGGCTTAACCCAATGATGAAGGAAGTTGTCAAGAAGGAAATCATCAAGTGGCTGGATGCAGGAATCATCTATCCAATTTCAGATAGTGCATGGGTTAGTCCAGTACAGTGCGTCCCTAAGAAAGGAGGGATGACAGTTGTAACAAATGAAAAGAAAGAATTGATTTCTACAAGAACTGTCACTGGTTGGAGAGTGTGTATGGACTATCAGAAATTAAACACAGCCACTAGAAAAGATCACTTTTCTCTTCCCTTCATTGACCAAATGCTTGATAGGCTAGCGGGGAAGGAATATTTTTATTTTCTGGATGGTTATAGTGGATACAATCAAATTTCTATAGCACCTGAAGACCAAGAGAAAACAACCTTCACCTGTCCTTATGGCACTTTTGCCTTCAGGAGAATGCCTTTCGGATTGTGTAACGCACTAGCAACCTTTCAAAGATGCATGACATCAATCTTCTCTGATTTCATCGAAGATATCATGGAGATTTTCATGGATGACTTTTCTGTCTTTGGTGATTCATTTGAAGTGTGTTTGAAGAATCTCTCTAAGGTACTTGAAAGGTGTGAGGAGACTGACCTAGTTTTGAACTGGGAAAAATGCCACTTCATGGTGAAGGAAGGAATAGTATTAGGACATAAGGTGTCTAAGGAGGGTTTGGAGGTAGATCGAGCTAAGACATCATTGATTGAGAAGTTGCCACCTCCTACTAGTGTCAAGGGAGTCCAAAGTTTTCTTGGGCATGTGGGATTCTATAGAAGATTCATCAAGGATTTTTTAAAAATTTCAAAGCCCTTGACCAAGCTGTTAGAAAAGGATGCCAAATTCCTTTTTGATGATGACTGTTTAAAAAGTTTTGAAGAATTGAAACAGAAGATAATAACTGCACCTATAATAGTTGCTCCGGACTAGTCATTGCCTTTTGAGGTCATGTGCGATGCAAGTGACTACGCAGTAGGAGCTGTTCTGGGACAGAGGCGAGACAGAATTTTTCATCCTATCTATTATGCCAGTAGAACATTAGTAGATGCTCAGGTAAATTACACTACCACTGAGAAAGAAATGTTAGCTATTGTTTTTGCCTTTGAAAAATTTAGAGTTTATCTATTGGGAGTTAAGGTGGTAGTACACACTGATCATGCTGCTATTAAATATTTGTTAAAAAAGAAAGAATCCAAACCTAGATTGATTAGGTGGGTTTTATTACTTCAAGAATTTGACTTGCATATAGTGGATAGGAAAGGAAGTGAAAACCTAGTAGCTGATCATCTTTCTAGGTTAGATTCTGAGCATGTTAGTGATACTAAGCTTGTGAATGATGTTTTCCCTGATGAATGCATAATGGCTGCTAATTTGCTACATGTACCTTGGTATGCTGATATAGTAAATTATATTGTCTGTGAAGTTTTACCTCCTGATTTAAGCTATTATCAAAAGAAGAAATTCTTGAATGAGGTTAAGTTTTACATTTGGGATGAACCATATCTGTTCAAAAGATGTGTGGATGGAGTTCTTAGGAAATGTGTTCCTAAGATTGAACAACATGACATTTTGCTTGCATGCCATGCATCACCATTTGGGGGACATTTTAGTGGTCAGAAAACTGCCTTTAAAATATTGCAATCTAGTTTTTGTTGGCCTACATTGTTTAAAGATTCTCATTTGTTTGTTTCTCACTGTGATGCTTGTCAAAGATCTGGTAATATTTCTAAAAGGCATGAACTCCCTCAAACCGGTATCTTTGAAGTTGAATTGTTTGATTTGTGGGGAATAGATTTTATGGGTCCCTTTGTTTCGTCTAGAGGCCAACAATATATTTTAGTGGCAGTTGAATATGTTAGTAAATGGGTTGAGGCGGTAGCTTGCCAACATAATGATGCTCAAATAGTGGTGCGATTTATAAAGAAAAATATTTTTTCTCGCTTTGGCACCCCTAGAGCTATCATTAGTGATGGTGGAACTCATTTTAATAATCGTTTGTTTAAAGCTTTGTTAGAAAAATATGGAGTTCACCACAAAATAGCTTTAGCTTACCACCCTCAAACCAATGGCCTCTGTGAAGTATCTAATAGGGAAATCAAGAGAATTCTGGAGAAAACAGTGAGTGTTAATAGGAAGGATTGGTCTGATAAGCTAGATGAAGCTTTATGGGCATATAGGACAGCTTACAAAACACCAATTGGTATGTCTCCATATCAATTAGTTTTTGGTAAAGCTTGTCATTTACCTTTGGAACTTGAGTACAAAGCTTTTTGGGCCATAAAAAAGTTGAACTTAGATTATAAAGATGCGAGTGAAAAGAGGCTGTTAAACCTTAATGAACTTCATGAATTCAGGTTACAAGCTTGTGAGAGTTCTAAGCTATATAAGGAAAAGACAAAGATCTGGCATGATAGAAAGATTTTGAAAAGGGATTTCATACCTGGTGACTTAGTGCTATTATATAACTCTCGTTTGAGATTGTTTCCAGGACAGCTTAAATCCAGGTGGTCTGGTCCTTTTAAGGTGGTATCTACCACTGCCTTTGATGCCATTGAAATTCAAGATGAGAAAAATGGAGAAACCTTTAAGGTCAATGGCCAACACTTGAAACATTACCTTGGTGGACCAGTGGACAGGATGAAGACAAATGTGCAACTCCAAGATTGCTCATAAAAGCGTTACGATAATCTGGCTGAAGACTTTAAACTTAGCGCTTCTTGGGAGGCAACCCAAGTTTTCTTTGTGTTCTTTTTGTTTGAATTTAAAGTCCGTCTCATTTTGAGTTTGATATTTTTTTGTTTTTATGTGTTTTATAGGTTAAAATGTGGATATCAAGGAGCCAAGGATTGGTAGGAAAGAGCAACATTGGGCATGTTTACAGGGAGTCTCTAATCATGCTTTGATTTATACTTTATTATTGTATCTAGTTGCATTTGAGGGAGAATTTTAGTGAGCATTTAGATGGAAAAATTTTAAAAAAAAAAAAAAAATTCGCTATAGCGAGGTCCCATCTCGCAATGGCGAATATACTTGTCCCACTCCTGGTACTTACACGAGTCTCTCGCTATGGCTGGGATATGGCGAGTCAGTGCAATTTTAAGTTATAGCTACAGCGAGAATATTACCTCGCCACAGCGAATACAACAGCCCCACTTTCTGGTACAAAATCCAGCGAGCAGCTCGCTGTAGCCTGGCTATTGCGAGTAATCGTGCATAATTTTTTGCTAAGTTTCCTCGCTACTGCGAGAAACCTCATTCGCTGTAGCGAGTGCAGCAGCTTTACTCTTGGTAATAAGCCCAGAGAACCCCTCGCTATTACCCGGCTATGGCGAGATTTCACATTAAATAAAATAGAAGAAGCAAAACGAATTTCGCCACTTCCTCTGTTCTCTCTCGCCACTGCGACGAAGTTCCAAAAACCCTCCACCCTTTCTCTCGCTGCATATCTTGCTTCATAATCTCGCATCCCCCTCACAAATTGCATATTGTATATCAAGTAATTCAATTAACTCTTTCTTCCCTGATTTGCTGGTTGATTTTGCTGATTATAGTCATATTAGGGTTCGAATGGTTTTGCTTAAATCTGCGGATTTAGGGGTCCATTTGGTTAGTTTTTCTGGATTGGTTTTGTTAGTCGCCTATTTCTATGCAGATATACGGCTTTAATTTAGCTTTTCATCCATTTAAATCTGACTCTGCATAATTCAGTTCGAATTCGCTGTAGCGAGATCGAACTCGCTACAGCGAGTTCGACGTTTTTCCAGAAATCTGGCTATTATGGACCACTTTGCTTGATGTGCCTCTTTATTCCTCATTCCCTCATCCCTTGTAGACCTTTAATCATGTCCTTCCCTATTAGAAACATGTTACATATGTCTGATTCATCTCATCTCCTTTTTCCTTATTCTGTGAATCCCTATTACTGCTGCTACTGACTTTTATCTCTTTCCTATTGAAATTTCGCAGGCATGGCTCCGAAAAAGCAAACAAAAACTGCTGCAGCCTCCTCCTCAAAACAAAAGAAGCAATCATACGATAAGGATCGATTTGCATCTGCCCGGGTAGAATTTCGCTTCGACAGACTCTTCGCAGACAGAGGGATTATGGAAGATCGTTACTATGCACCCACCACCTGGGACCTGACTTTTCATGATTTTGAATGGCACGGCTTGTAAGGATTCACGAAAAAACCAGTGCATCGGATCCCCTTAATGATCCAAGAGTTATATGCGAACTTTGAGGATACTGAGGAGGAAGAAGACGAATACTATTGCCGTTCGGCCTGGGTGCGCATAAATGAGAAAGTCTTCCAAGACTTCTATGAATTGCCGGATGTTCCAGAGTGTGCTTTCCAAGCATATATGGAGAACCCTCAGTCCATTCCCTGGGAAGAAGTAGAGACCACCATTGCTGAAGAAGGAAGAGCTCGGCTGGTGAACAAGGTTTACCCCGTGAGTCAGCTCAACAAACCAGCTCGTTTTTTGTTACAATTCATTACAAGTAACATCCTGACAAGTTCTCATGGATCCGACATGATCCAAGAGCGAGCTCCTCTTACATGGTGCTTTATGACCAGGCAGTGGGTCAACATTCCTCGCCTCATGTACTTAAACTTCAAACAAGTGGCGAGGTCTGACAGGGTTAGCTTAGCATACCCCCATATGCTCACAGAATTACTCACTATGGGGGGTAGCCGCGTCTCCAAAAATGACGCGCAGTTCAAGCCGAAGGGGCCATTCAAGCATGACAGTATGAAATATGCACCAGGGCAGCCCCATAGGCAGAGAGCAGAGGCACAAGCAGAGCCTGAGGCCTCTCCACCTCCTCCCTCATATCAGCACCAGGTTACTCCAGAGCCGTCAGGACATGGGGCTCCTTATCAGACTGATTTTGAGAATTGGGCACGAGAGTCCATCCATAGGCTGGAAGGTCATGTCATATCAATAAAGGATCAACTACAGACGCTTATGGACTACTTGATGCCGGCTCCTCCATCGCCACCTCCTGAAGCTCCTCAATCACCGATCATCATTCTACCTCAGGAGCCTGCACCTCAGGAGCCTACACCTCAGGAGCCTGCACCTCAGGATAGACCTGGGCCATCTGATTCTTAGGACCTTTCTATCCTGCTACCATTTTTTTTTTTTTGTTTCTACTCATTTTATATTTTGGATAACTGTATTATGGATAACTGTATCTAATTATGCTCTCAACTCCTGAATTGGCTGTGATCTTATTTGTCTTATTAATTCTAGTGCCAACTTACTCTCTCCTGTGTGTCTTTTGTCTATTTTTGTCCATCAGATGAAGGAGCTGTTCACTTGCATCCCCTCGCTATTTTATCTCTTCTTATCAGGGGAGTCTCGTATCTCCCTCTCTCTTTTTTATCCCTTCCCTTTACCCCCATCTGCTTCTATTTTACTATCTACTTCTGAAATTCACAGTTTTTACATTGCGGACAATGTAACTTTTAAGTGTGGGGGAGTTAGGGTAAACATAAATAAATTTAGGATTAGTGGATATAAATCGACAATAACATCCTCTTATTAATAATATTCAAGTGCCCATATTCCTTATATGTTAAATCAGATTCATCCCTTCTCACTCTAAATGAATATTAATTAAGGAATGTAGAGGTTAAGCGAACTTGAAATGGATAAAGTAGTAATGTAGTTGTAGTATGCACCCACAATAGGAACACTTTCCAACAAGATGATTTTTGAAGTAATTCAAGCTTTTCTTATAATAAGCTTCCAGTTGTTTTAGATCTCCCCAATTTACCTGTCCCTGATGGATACCTGATTGTTAGTTGAGAGGGTTATCTACCAAAAAAAAAAATCAAAATCAAAATCAAAGGATTCTCTACTCCAATGGTTGAAATCACCTAGTAACCGGGGGCTTGCACCAAAAAGTGTGAACTTTCGCGTCAAACAGTGATAAAACTAAGAGTATGCTAGTAGCCCTCTGAGGATTTCTCTAATCTGAGTAACCGGGTGACTTCATAACCAATGTTGTCATTCGCGTCAAAAGGATTAAGTAATTTGACGAGGAGAGAAAAAAAAAAAAAGATGCTGAAAATAATTCTGCATTGAATAATAGAGATCCTTCTCAATGAGCTTTCATGATTGAAGTTAGTACAGATGATTGGGTTAGGTGTTGAAATTGCTAGGAAAACTTATTTAGGATTGCTTGATTATTTCTTAACATCTCTTGTTGAGCACACACACACTTTAGGAATAAGGGTGTTACTATGAGTACATTGTTTCAATTTCTATTCGAGTTTCGCTGAGTTTCTGCTTCTGAAGTTGGATTCATTATAAGTGTGGGGGGGATCTGTAATTCAAATTGCTTGGGCGCTATCCCTTTTAAGATTTGCTTGAGGACAAGCAAAGATTTAAGTGTGGGGGAGTTTGATAACTTCCTAATTTAGAACCCAAAAGGGCTATATTTGACACTAAATTAGGGAGGTAAAATACTTTTCTCTTGATTAATATGGTAAAAAGTGTACTCAATCAAACAAAACAAAGAAAGTATTATAATCATAATATTTTTATCAGTTTAAGCCTCATTTTATGTTTAATTTCAATTTCAGGGAAAAGTAGCAAAATGAAGAAAGAGTTGAATATAAGAGAGGGAAGTTGAAAATGGCCAAGGTAGATTGAACAAGTCTTCTCGCTACAGCAAGACCGAAGTTCGCTATAGCGAGATGGTACTTTCGCCATAGCGAAGGGGAGTCTTCGCAATAGTGAAGTCGTGTTGCATAGAAATTCCAAAGAGCAGCTCGCTATAGCGTGGGAGTAGCAAGCGCAGCGGAAACCTGAGCACTTATGAGACCTCGCTATAGCGAGAGACGCCACTCGCCATAGCGAGATCGGACCTGAAACGCAGAGTTTTAATTTTTTGGCTTTAAAAGAAGTTTGCTGAGTTAGGGTTCGGGACATTCGGCGGCAGAGGAAGTTCTGAGCATCCAGGAGGCGATTTTGAGAGTTCTTGAAGGCTCTTTAAACTTGGAGTGTGAAGGAAGAGGAGGAATCAAAGGGGGAGCTCTACTTTCTGCATATCATTCTTCCCTTTGTTTGCTTTCTTTGTTCTTTTCATTTTCTCCATGTATTTTGATTGGGAATTCTCTGTAGATTTAGCTATGTGTGGCTAAATTCCTCTTTACCTAGAACACTATGAACTTGATGTGAACTGAATCATTAATTGTCTTGTTAATTGTGATGATTGGAATCTTGTGTATCCTTCTCTTGCTTAATGCTTTCTTAGAGATTGGCCACCTCTTTGATTTGATTTGGGAAATTGGAATTTACCTTGAAAAAGGGATTCTAAATTGGACCTAAGAGTTGGATAAATTAAGTTTAGAATCATCTAATTTGTAATTGGGATAGACATATACCTGATTACCTTAATTGGTTTGTAGAGGGTTATAGTTCTTAATGCACTCAAACCTAAATCTAAGGACACTTAGATTCTAGGGGAGAATAGGGTTATAATTACATCGATGGACGGTTATAGCTTTTGAATCCCTTAACCCACAAGGTGAAAATTAATTACAATTAAACAAGAGATTAAATTTAGTAAGCATCAAGGGATTAGTGACTTTAGGTAATTCTAAATCTTGGATTTTACTAAACTTTCCTTTGCCAACTAAGTTTTCTTTCAATTCGCTTTATTTTAAATTTAGTTCTAAAATCAAGAATCTCATAATTGGTTGTTTGACGTGGATAAAAGTAGGTTGTGCACTGCCTAATTGCATTCCAGTCATTCCTCGTGGGAACGATACTTTTACTTATCACTGAACTACTTAATCCGACCCGTGCACTTGCGGACACACATATAAAAATTTTAGCGATCATGAGGCTAATTGGACGTTTGCTGGGTAGATTCCACCAGAATGTCATTACAACTCTTTGTTGGCAAAAATTTGCACTTGCCTTGTTTAATAATATTTTGGTGCTATACTAGTTGAGTTGTACAATGTTAATTTTGGCTATATTGTCAGGTTGAGATTCAAAGAATCATTCCATAATGAGATGCTTTATTGTTATTGCCCTTTTATTTGGAAGGTGTTGAAGTGGACAAAGAGTAAAACATATCAAGGGAGTTTTCTTAATCCCTTACTACTCTTATGTTGTGTCATGTTTTGAACATTGAGGATAATGTTCATTTTAAGTTTGGGGATAGGGAGTCCAAATTGGAAATATAAATTCTATTGTTTTTAATTCTTCCTTTTTTTATGTAAAATTTCATTGAGAAACTCCCTATTTTTCAAAATTTTTGAGCTTAACTTTTGCCTACCAATCTTATATTTATTTTTTAGTTGATGTCAGATGCCATTGAGGAACTTCATTTCTTGATAATATATAAATGATAGGAAATGTTTGTTAATACAATTTGTAGATGAGATTGATTGTTAATGGCAATACTTTCCTCACTTATTGAGAGTTTTCTTGTGCACATCACCATGCTTAGAATAATTGTTAGTTTTAAGTAATGTATGTGGATTAGACTATGTGATTAATCTTAAACCTAAGACTTTAGGACTTGCTTTATAGTCTCTTGAGGCAAAATTTTAGGCCTTGTATGATCTATTAAAGTGATTTAGGTATTCATTGGTTATGTTTGAGACTTGAAGCTTAATTTTTTTCAAAGTATATCACTAATACCTTATTGAGCCTTAAGTGAAATATGCATATAATTGCATGAAATTTCTTCTTTTTAACCACATTAATGACCTTTAGCCCGAAAAACAATGATCTTACCCTTTCAAAAGGATAATTAACATTTGATATTATGTGAAAAAGAAGTTTTAGGGGTGAAATAAGGTATAATGTGGATTTGATGTGAAGAATTGTTGTTTTCCCATGAGAGACATGCAAATTAGAAGTGGAGAAACAATGATTGTATAGTTCTTTGTTTCTAGAGAGACATGAAAAATATGATGATTAGAGAAAAGAACTAAAAAGGAAGAAAAAAAAGTGGTCAAAAAATTGATAGATCAAAATGAGCTAAGTTTGGGGTGCAAAAGCAAAAAAGAAAAAAGAAAAGAAAAGAAAATGAGGTGGAAAAAAAAAAGAGGAAAGGAAAATAAGAGAAAGAGGGAGAATTTTATCTTCTATTATTGTGCTTAATGGTTATTCTCTTGAATTTTGCTCATAAATTTTTCATATACCATTTTTCTTGTAATAGCTATAACCATAAGCCCCATTACAATCTTAAAAGACCTATTGATTAATAGGTTATGCAATGGCCTACATTAGTGGAAAAAGAATAGAAGAGCAACTGTATGAAGCTTTTAAAGGAGAGATTTATTATGTAGTTTAATTTACATAAATTATTCTAAAGCTTACAATTAGACTTTAGCATGGTTCTTCACACACACACATCATGGGTTCAGAAAATTTGTCATTAACTCTTGAATTTTAAAACTTGTATGCATTATTTTCTTTTCTTGTTAATTATACTTTTTTAATACATTTGTTGAAGGCATCCATCTATCATTACTAGAAATGAAAACTTGAGTAGGTAAGAATTTTACTGTTTAATGTGGCTTTACTTGGGGACAAGTAAAGAGGTAAGTTTGAGAGTGTGATAAATCTTAAATTGTCATGATTTTCTCAATATTTTAAGGGATTTATCATATAAATATTGAACTTATTTTATGTTTTTTATTTATAAAATTAATAAATGTTAGTTAAGTTAGTATTTAGTAAGTTTTGGTTTTATTTCTTCACTTTTGATCTTTTGTTTCCATTTTAGTTAAGTTGTATTTTGTGTTTTTATTTATATTTTCATGTTGCTAAATTTTTAATCTTTGTTGGTAGATTATAAATATTAATTAGATAAATTTTATATTTTTGTAGGGTTAGAATTATAAAGAAACAGGTTTAGAAGTTTTGAAATGCAAAGAACAAGTATTGAGATTTGTTGGAAAATGATCAAAAAGAAAAAGTAAGAAACAAAGAAGAAAAGACAAAAGAGCAAAAGATGGTGTTCAAAACCACTGCTAAAGAAAATTTAGCGCCGCAGCGCATGGAGAAATAGAAGCTTACTTGGCCGCGGCGTAAAATTTTGTGCCGCGGTGCTTTTCACTGTTGCTAAAAGAAATTCATCTGCGCCGCGGTGCAGTTCGTAAAAAATGCAAAACGCACTGTTTTTTGCCACATTTTTTAGGGTTTTAAAGGGCTTCCAACACTTTTCGATGGGAGGCCACCATTTTGAAGGTTTTGGAGAGAAGAATGAAGGGTTTGTAGCTTCAAATGCCATGGAAGAAGCTTAGGTTTGAGGAAGATTCATCGATTAATTCAGTTTTTCTCTTCTTCTCTTGCTTTTCCTTGTATTTCTTTGCCCATTTAATTTATGCTCTGTTCTTAATGTTGCTATTTCTTGTATTTATGAGCTAAACTTGTTGATTTGGGATTATAATGAACTCTAGTGTAATATGTTGCAATTACTCTCTTTATTTGCAATTAATGATATGATTTAATTACTTAATCCTTGTGCTTCATGCTTCTAAGTGTGTGGAAACCATTAGATAATTTGGGTAGCCTAAATGAACTTAGAAAAGGGATTTTAGGACTTGACCATGGATTAGATAGTGTGAGTTCATGAAACTTACAATTGAGTGGATTGATTCGCTTGTAGGATAGGAATATATCTACCGGCCTCACATAGCCATATTAGGACATATTCTTGATTCAGCCTCTAATTTAATTGTATAAAGAATTATGGATTGGTTAGGAGAATGCCTATATGTAATTCGGAAGATGCTTATAGGTAAATTAGAGTCCTATGCTATTAATGACATTAAGAGCAAGATAAGGAGAGATAATTAGTTCATATAAAATGTTAGGGGAAGTCATAATCTCAAATCATTTTGCTTTTCAATTTTATCTAGAATGGTGTCTTTCATTTTTTATTTTTTTTTTGGTCTTTAATTTAGTTTAATTTCATATCACCTTTTTATTGTTGGCTTGATTTAGACTAAGGTACACAATTTTAGTACTTATCAATTAATTTAGCAAAAATTTCTCATGGGAACGATAATCTATTCATCACTTTATTATTGTTGTGATATATATACTTGTATGTACGCTTTCAAAAAAATAAAAGCAACAAGTTCAAAGATCTCTTTTAACTTGAAGATTCGTGTATGTGGTTGATTTGGATTTCACTAGTATGAGTATGATCTAATGATTTGATTAGACTTTCCTTGGTTTTGTATACTGCTAAAATGTGAGGGAAAATGAGCCATATGATTTCCTGATCATAAGATTAATACATGGCAGAAATCTTACGATCTTTGGTTTTCATGAATCATGGTTGCGCAGTAGTATATTTGCTATGATTGCGAAAAGTAAGACGTCATTACAAACCGGCGTAATTACAATTAAAAACTGCAATTTCAAATCTTATTCACAACATAACTGGAGAAACTCATTTAGCCCGACAAATTACGATAATCACTTGCAAATGGTCACTCGCAGTCTCATGACATGCCCTGAGGTAGCGCTAGCTGATCAAAAGCTTTTTCAACGAAGATATATAATATTTAAAGTCCTAAACACTTCAACCAAGATTTATGAACAGAAAAGTAGAGATTCAAGAAACTCCTGTGATTACAAAATACAAACTATTAATTAGAGCACTAGTTCGCTTTTTATCATTATATTTTCATTGTAAAATTTGTGGATTATCCATATTTAAAAGTTCTAAACGTGCTCAGGTATATATATATATAATGTTCCTAGTTTCTTGATTTTTGGCTTTTAAAACAATTATCAATGGCACATTCCTAACAATTATTTGGCAATTTTTTAGGGGCATTGCAATGTGTGTAATTTTAGTTCCAATGATTTCATTTAGTATCACTTAATCATGCTATAATATTTTTGTTTTTAATTTAATAGAGAAATTTGTTGGCCCAAGGTTTGTTTTTTTAAATTATGTAATTAATCAATAACTAATCGATTGTTAGGTTTTAATTTTGTAGCCAGCAAATTCACTCCTATTTAGATTTAAGATCAGTTTGTTTTTTTTTGGGTACATATGTACATGGATCTTTTATTATGCACAAAGCCAACTCTAACACGTTGCAGTACAAGTACTTAACCACTTCAACCATTGATCAGAAGATTTATTAATAGAAAAGAGGATCAAGGACCTCCTGTGATTTCAAAAGTACAAACTATTAATTACGGAGCAAACTATTAATTATAGAGCACTAGCTCCCTTCCATTATTACATTTTAGTTGTCATTCATTATTGTTGTTGGTACAGCTAGCATAATATCAGATTCTCAATTTCTTGTGGAGGAATCAAAGTTGCCATGGACAACAGATCCGTTACCGTTGCCCCGTGTAAGGCCACTGTTATGCAGAAAAGTGCCACCGTAGTTGTCATAGCGAGGAAACGTATTACCATTGCCAGAGTAAGCGCCGCTATTATAGTTAACGTCTCGGAAATTTTGGGAGCCTTCTCCATTGTTGTTAAATGCACCTTGGATGCCACTATTGTACCCTCCCCTACCTGCCTGAGCCTGAGTGTCATTCCCGAGGAGGGCAAGAAGCCTTCTGGCTAATAGCTCAGATTCCATTTGATCTGAATGATCTGATAGTGTTTCACTACTTTAATTTGAACAGCTTTGATGTTTCCTCTCCCTTGCTTAGCCTGCATTTTATAGAGGCAGAAAAAAGAATCTGTACCATTTTCTAGCTTGAACACAAAGCTACATGGTATCATTTTAAAAAAAAGGAAACAGGGAAAATTGCAATTACATATTGTGATATTTCTTTTCAATTGCAATTTCCTGTCAATCTATAAAAACTCACAATTGACCCCATGATATATTAATTCTATTGTAAGTAATCACCCAAATTATTTTAAATCCAACTAATTAAATTGACATATGTGCGTTGTACATGCTTTTCTCCTTACCAGAGCATCATTGTTTTTTACCAATTCACTCACATCTCCAATTCCATCTCTCTAATCTCGAACCAGCTATAACCAATACGATTGACACCTAATCAAATGAGGAAGGACAGAAGAAACGTTTTTCATAATCGGATTAAAAAAAAAAGGACATATACATGTACAACGTAGTATGTTCAACTTAATTAAATTTAATGTCTAAAAGCATATGTTACCAGCAATAATAAAGCCTATCAACATAATTAATGCAGAGTATTATCCTTTAGTAGGAAACATTCTCCTAATAAAAAACACGGCCGATAACACAGAACCCTAAAAACTCTCATGAAAATACTCAGACCAATTTCCATTTAATAATCCTTATATATATTGAATTTTATGCGCGTCGGACATATTATTAAACACGATGCAAAATTTTAGGTTATACATTAATATTTTAATTTTATCATGCGTGAGTTGTAAACATGTCCGTGATGTGTTTCATATCCATAAGTATATATTCATAATTTGCAGCGAAAATTTTAGAACATTGTTAGCCACTTGCTTCCAGTTTTATGACTGAAATGTGTGCATATAAAACAATGCTTTATTACATTTTTTTTAAATTGCTCTTTATTACATAAAATATTAAAATTCCTTATTATCCCTATTATAATTCAGTGCCTGCAGACGTTGTCGGTGACATATTGCTGTGAGGTCACGATAGCAAATATCACCACAAGAACCGGTATATGCTATTGGTGCTTGGATTATATCCATTTGCTTCTAATTTTATGGCTGAAGTTTCTTCCTTTGGTGGTGAGAATAAAGGCTTGATAATGGTGGGTGCTGCGGCACCTGAATTTAGAATTATACTAATAATGCTATTCTATTATTAATCTATTTGTATTTATTAGTTTCATCAATATATAGGTAAAAAGAAGTATTAGTGTACCCAACAATTGTGCAACTTGATAATGGTGGTGCGTAGGACCTTTGTAGTCTTTTGATGTTACTGTACCCAACTCTTTTTTTTCGGAAAAGAATTATTAGTATATCTCATGCGAAAATATATATTATATATAATAGATTTTACTATCTCTAGTTTCATACATAAGAGACTCTTTTAGAGTTTGATTTGGTCTAAAATATAAGAAACAAGCCATTAATATTTGATATATTAATTATAGTATTCTAAATTTATTTTCTATTAAATGAGTCTTTTAAATTATGAGTAATAATTATTATTAATTTCAAGGAGAAAGTACACATATTAAATAAGGATATTTCTGAAAAATAATTTTTATTTGAGACAAAATTAAAAAAATTAATTACTTTTAATTAACTTTCTTAATCTTTACGAATAAATTATTTGTTCTTATATATGAAACCAGAGGTAATAAATTATTTAAAAAAAAAAGGGAAAATAAAACTCGAAACATTGTCATTAATTTCAATGGAATTAACAACGAGTTAAATATTTTTTTCCATAATAAATGTCAATATTAATGTTAATTAAAAGTAAAAAAGCATTTATAAGTTAAAATTATTATTAATTTCTTAATACGAAATCCTCTACCAACCTCCTCTCTCTCTCTCTCTCTCTCTCTCTCTCTCTCTCTCTCTCTCTCTATATATATGTATATATGAATTACTTGCAAGCTCCATCTCTCATGCCATTATTTATCATGCATCGATGAATAAGATACCGTATTAGACTTCGAGTAATCGAACAGTTTGCAAAATGCATGCCACTCACTGGTAAAGAATTAAGGATGGTGCACATGTCAAAACATAGGTATACAAGTGTGATCATGCTCGCATTAATACAGAGGAGATAGTGGTTATAGAACAGGTTCTAGCTAGTTAAACCTGACTCGCTTTGTTGCACCCTCTGAAACTGGTTTCGAGTGGCTGTGGAAGAAGACAAACCTTAATTGGATTTAGGCCTTTTGTTCAACCGAAAAAAAAAAGGTTTAAGTCTCCAAGTTACTAGTCATATACACAAAAAATTACAAAACACAAAAGGAAAACTAGGATTATTAAAACTACTTCAACTAGCTTTTTAGGCCATGGGGTATGACTAGCAGTTGTCTTGGTCCATCCAATTCATATATAACTATGTATGTCCCAGTTTGTAAAGAAAATTACTTTAATTTAGATTGGCGAGTTAATATGGATCAACATTGCATTGATTATTTAAGAAGGATCTTAATTGGTCCAAAATGGATGAGATAGCAGTATAAATTAGGAAATAAACGAAATTATTTAATTTACAATGGTGGATGCATCAGAAGTTGGACAGGATAGATTATTAACACTAGGACCATTCATTCACAGCATATATATTCTATATTGAAATGTGTTAAAACGATCTGTATGTTCTATAATCTTCCCTTCCTATAGGACATGTCATGTGATGGATTTAAAAACATTTGTTAACCTCCATTTATTCATATTATTTTGCATATTTTTCTAAGAGGTGGGTAATGAGTTAAAAAATTTTAAAGTGAAAATAATTAATTTAAATAAGTGCATAGCTTCTGTTTATGGCCACATACTTCACTTTAGATACTTACAAATTTTGGTTTAATTTTATTTTTAACATTAATTATATAAACATAAGTTAGAACAGTGGCTGCTTGCCACCATGGCACAAGAGAGTGATGGCGGACACCAGTTCAAATTGTCTTTTCAAGGACAAGTTTACGAAACCAACAATTTGCTGGATGGTCCTGATAGTAGAGTGCTATAAAGGATACCATGCTTGTGCTTCACTTAATTGACTTAATGTAAATGGTTCCAAAAAAAAACAAATGTTTAAGTGTTTGTTGTTATATTTTGGATGGGAATAATCATTATCGTAAGTTCAGTATATAGCAATGACCCTTTTCAAAATTTGTCAAAATCAACCTTGAGAATCAGGTTGTATTCATAGAGGTGAGTATTGTTACAAATGAGGTTGGCTTAAAATAAATCAAAAGTAAACTAGTCAATGCAGAGAGCCAGAGACAATAATACAAAGAATCAGATGTTGACTGAAGAGTGAAAATGATTGGCTAAAAGAATCGAATTCTTTCCATTCTATTATAACATTTCGATTATGATGTTTTTCCTTTTATTATTTTCTTTCTTATAAAAGCATATGGTGCCTTGTTTCATTTTTAAGTTAAAATCTTATGAAAGCATACATTTCAATAGGACAAAATATCGTGTGGAGGAATTAGGAACAACTTTGCTATTATGCCATAATTGGGATGGCGGATTAATTCTTCCCACTTTTGCATTGATTCGCTTAATTAAGCAGTTTGAATGAACAGTACATTTGACTTTGGATAAAAAAACTTGCTTTCTTAGATCCATCTATATCTGTTAACGTTAGATGGCTGATCGATTGTCACAACCCACAATTTTAAGTATGTTGGCACAAAAGACACCAAATTCCCTTACCATAAATCGATTTGTATCGACAACCTCCACTAAAATTCAGATAATTCCCTCAGTTGTATCTTTATATAAATAATAAAACTAGAGTATCATTTTTGAATCACTTTTATACAAAACATATAAGTTTTTCTTTTATGTAACTTTTGTAGAAATTTCGGCAGAGTCTCCTCTATAATTTGGACCTCTCGATATTTTTACAAACAGTCAACTCAACAATACATCCAAAAATAACAAAATATAGACTTCTAGGGATTTGGGAATATCCTAACTATGATTCAGTGGAGCTACATTCTACACTGTTCAGAACAAAATAGATTACAAGCATAAAACAAAATACACCCACATGAACAATTGTAGGCTTGTCAAAAGAAATAAAGCAGGAGATCTACAGCTAGTAGGCAGCTCAGGGTATGCTAGGGTCTTCACCACTCTCTGAAAAATAAATTAAGAAAGAGTGAGTTTGATACTCAGTGAATAAACAATACCGACCCTAAAAAAAAAGGGAACAAGGCCCAGAAAATACTTATATATATATATATATATATACATAACACATAAAATAAGCCTTATGCATATCATTTCTTAAGATGCATCAGAATATCTAAGTAGAACCAAATTGAAACAGACGCAGAGCACACAGCTCGCGGGGAGAATAACCACAGACGCAAAGCACTTTGCTTGCGAAATAAATAACTCCACATGTGGTAGCTACCCACACGGGGCTAGCAAAACCCCTGCTAGCTGGGGTCCAGATCATGGTGCACCAAGGCTAACATCTACTGCTGTTAGCTACAGAGTTCTGAATAGATAACCTCTACTTCTTAAAATAATACTTTTCTCAATTTAGCATTTTAGACAAAATACCATCCATATCAGTTCAATATCTAAATTTCCAGATAACTCAACAGTCATAATTTCTGCAAAAAATCTCACGTTCAAATTAATTTTCGAATAACATGCATATAACAAAACATTTAAAAATGACTTTCTTTGAATAGGTTTCCAAATGTTAGAACACTGCAAGGAAACTTAGTAATAAAATAAGAAATAGGAGTTACTCATGGTCCGCATTACTTACTCACATCCTAAGATGATATCGACATTCCCTGCCCACTCCTTAGCTATAACTCAATCTCCTGAATACCCTACAATTCCCGTTTACCAGATTTTAGAGTGTGAGTGTGAACAACTAAAACTTTATCTCATGCACTTAGCCTATTCGAATAAAATTCTAGGAAAGCAAGAAACACTGGTAGCTATTCTTCATTCCTTTAGCATGTTATAGATATGTACAAATTCCAAGGAATTAAGTCTACCATTCACTCCTCCCTTCCATGCCTTCCATACCCATACAACACACATATATAAAGATATAGGTTTATATATATATATGCGTCCATGTATGGCGGCAGATCATTTTAAAGACTTAATTTATTCAAGAGAGGAAGCACAATCAAGAAATGGGCAAGTAAAAAGCACAATAGAATTTGATTTTTTTTTTGGATTTTATACTAGAAATTTCATCCAAAAATGGAAGCAATAAAAAGGGACGGTCGAAATTCATTCTAGCATAATGGAAACCAAGATTACTCCAACCAAAAATCAGTCTCTTACACCCCTTCTCTTTTTTTTTTTCGGCTGGCCACACACACACCAGAACGCACCAGAACAAGCAAAACAGGGGAGGGGAACGCTGTGGAACTGGAACCAGAAACGCAATACTTACAGCAGCAACTCAGACCTGGGAAAAGGCTTGTTTCTGGCGTTAGATCACCAGCAAACAGCAGCTCACGCAACACCACCAGGAGGCAACAACAGCAGCAGAAAAATGAAACCAAAAACAGCGAAAATGGCAACCAGCAGAGGGGAGAAGATGCTGTTCTGTTCCAGCGCCAATTTCTACTCCTTGTCTGACCGAAGAGATGGATATAGGTTAGGTTCAGTGCTGCAGAATTTAAGAGAAGCAAATTACGTTAAAGACCAGCTAAAAGTGGATAAGAAGGGGCATTTCGGATATTGCAGAAGGAGGAAGAAAAATTCTACGTGGCAGCTCAAATACCCTTTGAAAAGTCAACTTCCATGTATATAAAGGCATGCATGTCGGGTTTTTACATCGATGTATTTCGAAATTCATGCATAATTATTAAAAATATTTTATACAAATTTTGAGACACAAAAATGATTAAGAAATTAAGCTCTTAAAAACACCTTTAGACAGTTAACATTATGAAAACCTCCCTAGCTTTTTGAATGGGATATATATAATGTATCAATTCGTTATACAACAAATTAACAATTTTTTAAAATAGGTTTTACAAGTAAAATTTATCGACAGCCCATTTTATTGAATTTTATATACTCCTTGGAAGAGCTCATGGATATGATTCTTAAAAATTTCTGCTTTTTAACACTCTGCACCAAGCCCCTCAGAAATGGCAACAGGCAAGATTGGGTCAAAAGATCTTTTATATTTCCCATTTCTGTAACTACTTTGTCTTTCTATTTTTATTTCCGATTTTTGCAACAAGAAACAAGTTTCTTTCATATCCATATTTCCGATTTATAGTCAATCTTGTAGACATGATTATTATATATTTTTCTTGTTCAAAGTTACAAAATATTTATTCTGTTGAAATTTTTCCCAACTTATTCTCCTAGTCCTAAAGTTTATTTTAAAAAAATGACAACGCCCGTTAATTTTGTTGAATATGATAAACCATTCCTCTAGTAAATGGCAGAATTTTCAATTTTCAAATGCAGTTTGTTTTGCCCAATATTTTTAATTAGATTTAGATACAATTATTTATATTTTTATTATCAGATTTTTCAATTAAAATATAAATGCATATTAAATTAAAAAACCATACACTTGTTATAGTATTATTGAAAAAGTATACATTTATCACATTTTGACTGAAAAATAGGATAACAAATATATAAGAAGCTACACATAAGTTTTCTCCAATTTTTTGTAATACAATATTCCAGGTTTTGATTCAAATTAGACAATAAGGAATAAGCACAAGTATGAACTAATTTGTTATTGGAAATCTAATTTAAATAAAATTAGATTTGTGTCATGTACGACCTTCTCAATGATTTGGCTAATTTTGTATTTAGAGAATTTGGATAAGGCTAGAGATTATATTTCATAAAAGACCTGTCACTTGTCATTTTTAACGTTTGAATATCAAGAATTTAAACGGTTGGAGGATCTGCACAAAACTACCGAATTGCGGACATTCGTACCTTGTAGTGTTTTTAATTATGACAAAACAATGTTCTGGATGTCTAGCAACATGATGCCTGATAAATTGTCCAAGTGCAAGTGCTTGCGGGTTTTATCTCCATCATGCTATTTCAAGATTATGGAGTTATCTAATTCCACGGTAAATCTTAAATATTTGTAGTATCTAGATCTACCTCACAGTGGAATAAAAAGAACTTCCAGATTCAACATGTCTTCTCTATAATCCACAAACATTAAAGTTGGCCAATTGTAAACATTTGGATGAGTTTCCTTCAAATTTGCATAGGCCCAATAATCTGCATCATCTGGATTTACAGAAGACTAAGTTTAAGATCTAATTCTTCATGCATATTTTGATTTATAAACAAATGATTGCACATGGTTGTAAGTGAGACTTCTTTTTGCATGTATGTACATTCATTGTCTTTCAAATATTTGCTTAGTTTTTATTTTTCTCGAATATCCATTGATTTAATATTCTTAAAGAAAAAAGAATTTCATTTGCTAGATTTAAAGAGGATTTACTCTGCAAGACTGCTATCAAGTCCATTGCTTGCCAAGGAGGCTATAGTCCTTTAACTAGCAATGCCAAAATTGAAATTGGAGGACGAGGGAAAGCCTGCCTCCATTGCGTACAAATTTTTAACTAGGTCAACTATCTATTATGGCATGTGAATTTCCACTCCCTTCAAAAACCTTTTAAGCTATTAAAATACATATCTCAAGGTTTCCAAAACTAATACTTTCAAAAACCATTTTGTTAGAAGGACTTTTCTTAGAACGGTATAGCCATCGTGGACATGCAACCTACATGGGTTAATAACCAAGTTTGTCATGAGCATGTAGCCTACATAAGTCCAAAGATCACATAAAGTGCATCTCTCTACTCCACTATGTTGGCCAACACACAAGGCTTGCATCTTCTGCACCACTTTTAGCTAGGGTTTAGCCAAGACACACTAAAGGCTAATAGAATTGCCATTAGCGACAAATGCTCTATAACTAATCCCTCTATAAAAATGTCATCATCATGTATGAAATTACTTTAATTCAAATTTGTATTTAAATATTTCTTATTCATAAGCAACAAAGGATTCATAAAAAATTCTTGAGATTGTTCCCATTACATGTCTCAACAACTTACAATTCAAGAAATGCATTCAATATAATTAAAACGTTTCTCATTCAAACATCAATGCAAATAGAATTTCAAGAATTTTGAGAAGCCTTAACCTTTTACAAAATATAAAGATGCAATATATGAAAGGATCTTGTTATTGACATTTAAAGCATAAAACATGAATAAGAAACATAAAGTATAAAGTTAGGGCAGATATTATCTACTCACTGGCTAAATAGGCCTCACTAAGAGTTCCTGTTACCTTCTCATAACTTTTTGGATATGTAAGGTCTTCAAAGGTTCATAAGATTATTCACAATACAAATACTATCATAATTTGCTTAATGGATGGACAAAGAGCTAGCCTTGTTTATTTTGCCACACTTTAATCCCATAGAGCTAGACTAGCATAGTTTACCAATACCTTAAGTTCTATGGTGATCCCTAGCCTCCCATCTTACCACTTAACAATGGCTAACTATCTTATCAATTTAATTCTACACTTATTTAATTGATTATTCACCATATGGTCTAATCCTTAATTTAATCCTAATTTAATTCTTTCCCAATTTTAATTTATTCCTAATTCTTCTACAATTAGCATCTTGGAAAACTTCACAAAATACTTATCAATTTAGTTGTCAATTAGTTTATAACATAACAAGAGGGTTTAGAAATTAACCTTTAGGGAGTCCAAGTTAGGAATTTCAACAAGTGGTCTCTCACCCAAGCTCCAATTGATTCAATTTCCTTATTGTCACAAAACACCTAATGGAATTTACCACAAGACTTAATTGATAACAAAGTAAAAATGGAATTTCTCTAGATCCCTAAATATGGAAGAGCTAACCAATGAAAAGAAGCCAACACTTAATTCTATAGTACACTCACTAACAAGGAAGGACTAAGGATTTTTAGTGGAGTGTATGGGAATCACAACTTTTATAGAAACATAACCTTCTAAAAAGTGGGATCAGAAAATGGAAAGTAGATTGCAACAGTTGCCCAAGAGCCTTAACCTGGCCTTCCTCCTCATAGAACTAGAGATCATGCCATGCCATAGTGTTCAAGCTAAGAGAATAGCCACCAAATATACAACCTTATAGATATGCACATTCCTAAAAGACCAAAATTGAGAAGATGATGAAGAAAATGTTGGAAGTAGGGATAATTTGTCCTAGTGTGAGCCCTTTCTCAAGCCTAGCCTTGTTGGTCAAAAAGAAGAATGGAAGTTGGAGATTTTGTATGGCCTATAGGGTTATCAACAAGGCTACTAGACCTAACAAGTTTCTCATACCTGTTATAGATAAGTTGTTGGATGAACTTGGAGGGGCCACTATTTTTTCAAAATTGGATTGAAATTTGGTTATCACCAAATTAAAATTAAGCCTAAGGATGAGAAGACTGTCATGAAGGGCATTATGAATCCTTGGTTATGCCTTTTAAGTTGACTTATGCCACTTCCACTTTCCAAGAGTTGATGAATGATGTTTTCAAGGCTTACTTAAAGAAATTCATACCAGAATTTTTTGATGATATCTTAATCTATAGCCTTGATTTTAAAACAAATTTAGAACACCTAAAAGTGTCTTTAGGGGTTCTAAAAGAGCACAAGTTTGTGATTAACATGAAGTGTGCATTTGGCTAAGCTAAGTTGGAATATTTGGGCCATATTTTTTCTTTTGCTAAAGGAATAGAAGCATATCCATCCAAGGTTGGAGGCCATGGTTAATTGGCCCATTCTCAAAGATTTAAAGGCCTTGAGAGGATTCCTTGGTTTTGGTTTGGCGAGGTACTATAAGAAATTTGTTAAGAATTGTCGATGAATAACAACTCCTTTAATAGAATGATTAAAGAAGGATTCATTTAAGTGGAGTGATATATCTCAGAAGGCTTTTGATACTTTAAAAGAAGAAATGACTATTGTACCAATATTAACCATGCCAAATGGAAAACTCATAGGAAGACTTTTTAAACAAAAAATTTAAGCTTTCTAGGGTTCTCAGAGGCCCTAAATACTATGGGAACCCCTAGAACAGTTAAAACCCCTCCGGTGAGTGATTTCGGCTGTCGGTTGATCAAAAATTGACCGAACAATTCGAAATGGTTTTAGATCCTTTTTTAGTGATTCCAAAGGCAATTATTATGATTAAGAGCCTAAGGAATATGATGGAAAAGATAGATTTCAAAAAGGAGTTGAAACAAGCCCAAACGAACAAAACTATGAAGAGGGACTAAATTGCAAAGTGTAAAAGTTGCTTAAGTGAAACCCTAGCTTATAAAAACGCCCCTCCTTTGCTCAGATCTCCTCTCCCACTCTCTCACACGTTAAAATAGAAGTAAGAAGGGCTGAGAGTGGCGCACAAGAGGGGAGGCCAAGGAAGGAAGAGGAAGCTTTGAAAAGTGTAAGTTTTAGCTACTTTTTCCTACTCCTTGCCTTGTTAAACTTCTTCCCCTCCTTTCCTCCTCTCTTCCTATGGATTTAATGAGATGTTTGGTTCTATTTTGAGCCCAGAACTGAGGGGGAAATTTCTAAATTCAAGGAGAGGGTTGAAGCAAGGAAGAGAGCTCTTGAGAAAAGCTTGGAATCAAGGTGATTTTTCTATCTTGGTTGCTCTTTTTTCTTACCCTTTGTGTGTGGAGTTCTGCCAGAACAGAACCATCTTGGGGGGAGGCTTTTTGTCTAGAAATAAGAAGGAATTGTGGGTTTTAGACCATGAGGAGTTAGTAGATGCAAGGAAATTGGAAGAAAGGCTAATGAAAATCAAGTTAGAAAAGTGTAGAGTTCTTGGACACTTTATAAAAACTAATTTAATCCATGAATTTTCTTGCATGTGTAAATGTTTATTTGAGTCTCTAAGACCCCTAGGAAGCCTCCCAAGTGCCTCTCCCATCAAGGAAAAATCAAAAAGCCCATGGACTCCTCCTCCCTCCATCAATTCGGCCAAGACATAACCATTAGGCTAGGGGCTGTTTTAATTTGTTTTAGCCTTGGTTTGGGACTTCTTATGATGGTAGAAGGTGGGAGGAACCCTTAGAAAAAATTTAGAACTCCTAGAAATTGATTTGGTGCCTTAGGTTCCATAATATGACCTAAAGAAGCAACATGGTGCTAGGCCTTTTGTTTTAATGATGTGATGACTCCAAGAGGCTTAAAAAGAGTCAAGAATCATATTTGAGAGTAAAGAATGAGGCCTAGAAATCATTTGAGGGGTGTTGCTTCATTAGGTGCTAATATGGACCATAATGGAGGTTGTAGAGTAATCTAGGGTTTAAGCAAGTTGCATGACCTTAGAAATTGTTTCATGAACTTAATTGGCTCCCATAATTTGTGTCTAGGCCAAGAGACACTATTTCCACCAACTTGTGGGTGTGTGGCTAAAAGAGGAGGCTTGAAAGCTAAGGAAAAAGTGTGTGCTTGTATACAAGGTAGCTCTCTCCACCTTCTCTCATGCATAGATGTGTGTTTAGCTTGTTTTAGAATGTGTGTATGTGTATTTTTAAGCTTTGAAAAGTATGCTAGCATGCCTTTATATGCCATGATGCTTGATGCCATGTTATGTTTTTAAATGAACCCATGATGTTTGTATGAGTTTGCTTGAGTGTGGAGAGGCCAAGAACTCTTCCCTTAGGTGAGGATGAGCCAAGAACCCTTGAGCTTGGTTGAGACAAAGTAAAGAGTCTCCCAAAAGCAAAGTGGGCTCCCAAGAGTATGGTTGAGTCCAAAGTGCTCAAAGAATGGGTGAGGCAAGTCCAAAATCCATGAAGAGAAGTATGAGGCCAATCCAAACACTTAGTGAGCTCTTGAATGTCTTGTATGATTGATTCACATGCCAAGTTTGCTTTTAAAATGCCTATGACTTATATTTCCTCCATGCATGCATTTGAGAAGCTTGCTTTGCACATATTATGTATGATTGAATGGGGGATGAGCTATTGGGATTCTTTGAATCTCACTCCCTCCTCTCCAATGCTCTAACATGCTAGGTGGACCAAGGAGTTATGGTGAAGGGAGCCAACAACCATGAAAGAAAGAGATTGACAAGCCTAGGCCTAGCTTTCATTCTTTTTGAACCTATAATGAGTTGTAAATGTACCATAACCCTTGAGGCATGTATAAATACACTATTCTATGATGTTTATATGTATGAATATGATGTATGACCTCTAACATATATTTTGAGTATCTAATGCCAAAGTATGAGAATTGAAAGTTTGATGGATATGTGTATAAGTAGGGGTTGAATGGCCAAAATGAGATGCATGAGGTTTGGGACCATTTGGGCAGCTCACACAAGTCTCAAATGTACTTTTAGACTTGCCCAAAAGGTGCCACAACCAAGGGAAGGCCATTTGGCAAATTTGGTACCTCATATGGAGCCAAATTTGACCATAATGGAACCATATATCACTTTTTGGCCAAATGAGTTAGTATTGCCCTGAAATTTGGCATAAAATTAGGTCTCATTAAGAGATTTCTGGTAAGCTAAAGATCATAATTTTCTGAGGTCTAGAGAATATTTGATGAATTTTCAAAGTTGGGATTTTCTATGGTTTCTGGTATGTGTACTGTTCATACTGGCAGATTTGATTTCTGTGTCATCCGATAACCAAATGGTGTCCAATTCTTATGAAATTTTTTATACATACACTAGAGGTAATAAGCTTTCTGTGGCCACCAAGATCACCTCATTTGGAGGTCTGAGCAGAAAGTTATATATTTTTGAAGTTTTCTGTCAGTAACAGTGGCGTCTCCAGAGCTCAATCACTGTTCCATCAATTCCAGATATCTAAACGTATCTTTTTCATTCTGGAATTATTTTTATTGTCAATTTAACACTTGTAGATTTCCATAATGACTGAATTTGTGTGATTTTGATTTTTTTAGAATTAGTTATGAATTTCAGAAGTTTGTATCAGTAAACTGAATCACAGCCCAAGCAGCCAACGAGTCTGTAGCTTTTTGGATGTCAAACGTCTTGTGTAATGAATTCTGTGACTTGGACGTATTTTTAGTATGAATTATACATCCTAAGATTTCCATAATGACCAAGATTTCATGATTCTAAATTTTTTACATTTAGTTATGATTTTCCAAAGTTTGCCCAGGAAAGAGGCCAATTCTGGCCGAAAATGGATCTCCAAATTTTCATGCTCGATTTCGGTTTCCATGGGTTGGAGGCATGTTTTTGGGATCTAAATGAGTTGTAATGATGCAATTAAATATGATGATGCATAGTATGAGCTCACATGGTTCATGTGACACCGAAATGAATTTTTAGACATAGCACAATACGAAAATAATCCCACTTTTCTTGCTTTTCCCATGGAAATCCTACATAGTTCATGATATTATGCCATTCAAATGTATGAGATGGACTAGAATCTAGGGTGTTACACTTGGCAATAAAAATATGGCAATGGGACATAAGTTTATTGTTCATATAGACTAAAAAGCCTTAAAGTTTCTACTAGAACAAAGAATTATAGAGCCAAACCAATAGAAATGTGTCTCCAAATTTATGGGTTATCAATTTGAGATTAAGTACAAGCTTAAGTCAAAAAATAGAGTAATAGATTCCTTATCAAGGAAAAAGGGAAAGGTGGAAGCAATAGCCTTCTCCTTGAGGCAATATGAAAGGATAGAAGAACCAAACCAAAAGGTAAAGAAGGATCCTATATTGGCTACAATAATTGAGAAATTGATTTATGGAAAACTTGTATTAGTGGGATATAGTTTAAAAAGAGGATGTCTAATGTACTAAGGGAAAATGATGTTACCTAGAGCATCAATGAAGATTGCTGGGTCAAATAAAGAATTTCATGACTATCTTGGCCACTTAGGGTATTTGAGGACATATAAAAGGCTTGTTAAAGTGTTATAATGGGAAAGGATGAAAAAGGATGTCCAAAAAAATGTAGCTAAATGTGATATTTGCTAGAGAAATAAACATGAACCTTTATCTCCGCCAGTTTGCTATAACCACTACCTAGACTATAACAAGTATGAGAGGTCAAAAGGTTGCCAGGGTCTAATAAATATAATATCATCTTGGTGGTAGTAGATAAACTCACAAAATATAGCCACTTTGTGGCTTTATCTCATCCTTTTTTTCTGTAAAAGAGGTGGTTGAAGTTTTTGTTTATGAGATAGTTATTCGCCACTCAACTTACACCACAAGTGCAAGGCTGTGACAAAGTAGTATAAAAAGATTATCGTTCCCATGAGGATTGGAGTTGAATTTGGTTAATCATTAAACTTATGCTTTAAACTAGGTTGAGCAGAACAATTGTATATCGAAGTTGAGTGTAAAAATAACTTTACAAATTAATTTATAAAGGGAGTTAAGAGATCCTTTTTTACTTCAAGTATATAGGGGATCTAGGATTATCTCTCCCCCTTGTATTTCATAGTACAAGAACAATCTCCTCTCACAAAAATGACCAACAATTATATATGCTAGTTTGGGGATCAAATACTATTTGAAAAAGCTTTCTCAAGTCAAAAACAAGTGTTTAATTCTATTAGTTGCTCAATCTCTCTCACAACCAAATAAATCCCAATTTTAAGCTCAGACCCAAATTTGACTACATAAGGTTAGTGAGTGTATCTCTACCTCACTAACAAAACCATCCATTCAATACCTAAATTTCAAGTTCTTGCATGATTTAACTCAAGTTCAGTACTCAAGCTAGCTCTCTCAAGCATCACTCAAGCCAACAAACAACTAATTGGTGGCCAATCAACCAGAAGCATTAAAAATGGAGTAAAATCAACACATATATGTCATTAATCAATGGAAGTGAAGGAGAATCAAGTTTCAATCCATACAAGGGTTCAAAATAATCCTAGAACAAATGTATAACTACTCATAATCAGCTCAAGCATACAGAACACCAAGAAGTCGAAGCCATAGCAGAATACAAGAGAAAGAGAAGGAGAAGATCAGAAAAATTGATGGAAATGGTTTCAATTCTCTTTAAAACTTCAATCATTGGCTCTAATCACTTCTCCAAACTCCAAACCCTAGCACACCAGCTCCCCAAGCTGCCCAGAAGTCGGAGACTCCCCCACTTGGTCGAAAGTATGGATATATGAAGCCCTAGAGTCTATCAAGCCTCAAAACGCAGTGTTTCAGTAAATCATGGTTCGCCACAGCCAACATATTCTTCGTTGTGGCAAAATGCCTTCGAGTTTTCACCAGTGTCTCTGTTCAACAATTGGCCGCGGCGAACATGTGAATTAGCCACGATGAAATGCTCCCTATTTGCTCTCTCCTCCATGCGGGAATTGGCTGCAGCTAACGTCTGATTTGGCTGCAGCGAATCTAGCAAAACATCCAACATATAAATTCCAACAATTAACTTTGAAGTCCAATAATATCTGCAAAAAGTATGAAGTTATAAATGTACCCAAATATTCCTAAATTAAGATTGAAATTTGCATAATTAAACTAAAAATGAGTCAGTTAAGTTTAGCTATCAAAAATGCACATTTTCCTATTTTGAGTATAATTTATATACAAAAATACACCAAAAGATATGCACAACTTAAGGAAAATGTGCTGAAAAGACATGAATTTAGAAAGGTTATCACACCCCCAAACTTAGACTTTTACTAGTCCTTGAGTAAAACAAAATAAAGAATCAGTGAAATTGCATGAATTATCCAAATACTATGAATGCATGGTATAATCCTTATCAGTTGCTACTCATAATAAGCAAGACAGGGGAAAATGAAATGTAAGAAGATGCAAGGCTCACAGCATAATGTAAAGTTTTTTAACATTTTTAAAGCATGTGTGTGTGTGGCTGGTCAGGGTATCATTTTCCAACCATTGTCCAGAACAAAAACCACAATTCAATGTATATATATATACACTGCCTCAACAACGACACTTCATATGCCAAAACTTTTCTTCCCTCTCCACTGTACATTTGACCTTACAAAAATTTCAAAATCATTAGGACTTTTAAGCTTGTAATGTGGCCAAGGTGAAGGGTAATTGAAAGAAGGGATAAAATAGAATACAAATGACTTGAGATAAATGATAGTATAGAACTCTACCCTATTTTCTGCATTCAAAGTATCCTTCCAAAATGCTAACACCTCCCCCAAACTTATCTTCAAATCCAAATGCACTCAGTCTCATTAAAATAACTTTATTTTTCTTTTTCTTCTTTTTCTTTTTTTTTTTTTTGGAGTAAACACATCTTGAGTGCAAATAATTACAGACTACCCATTATTCATATTCCCATGATCAAAGCTCATCAAAATGTAAAATCCTACCTCTTCCGAATTATGGAACACTAATCCATTATCTCAAGTCCCAGGTGAATCATGGTTTTTCAAGTTTATGGGGTATAAGTCTAATGCACAAATTCAAACAAAAATTTATATAGTTTTTCAATTAGGCTCAAGTAGAGGGTTCAAGGGAAAATATAATTAACAAAGGATAGCTTGAAAGGCACAAACGCATTCAATTAATGCCCAAATCATTTTTCAAAATCAAGTGAAGTCATTAGATCGTTTCAAGGAATTCCAATGATGGTTCTAGAGTTTTGAAATTGAGAAAGAACATATACACTAATTTGCCGCAATTTTTCCAAAACAAGAGCTTTCAAATAATTCCCCAACGTTTGTGTACAAAAAAAAAATTTGTCCTAAAAATATCATAAAACAATGCATTATTCTATGACTCAAGCACTAACAAACACTTCCAAAATTCCCTGTCAAGTATATAATTTAAGCAACCCTCAATCATTGGACCCAAATAATCCGATTAAAAGAAAAATTCAGCAACCCAACACAGAAATTAAGTAGTTTACAAATAGAAGTCTAAGCATCAAAATTAAAATCATGCCGAATCAGCAACAAAAAGGTATACCCTCACCCCCAAACTTAAAATGGACAGTGTCCTCACTGACAAATATAGGAAAAAAGAGGGAAACTCTCATACAACTACCACCCAACAAAAAGGTAATTGCACAAAATAAAACAGTAGCTGCACTCACCAAAATAGCAGTAGCTAATAACAGAATATGAACGAGACAGGCATCAATCAAAAACTAAACTTAACAAGCAGTAATTAAAAGAGGTTGAAATCTAGCTAGTTCTAACATTGATAAGCAAACTATAGCTAACTAGATAACCACCAGTTTACTGTAAGTAACCATATGAAAACAGAAATTAAGCAACAAAATAACTAGTAGGAATATAAAAACAGAAAACCATTAATAAGAAAAAGAAAAGTCAAAGATCATCAGGCTGGTTCCCGCTGGGGCCCTCATCACCCCTAACTCCAGAAGTCTTATCAATCAACAGTGGCAATAGGCGCTACAGCTGAAGCCGAATCTAGGCCACATCATCACCAATACTGTCCACCTTACCCATCATCAGATCCAAATGCATATCTACACTTGCCTTCCATGGGTCATCTGACTGTGTTGGGCCAGACTCCTCTACAGCTGGAATATCTGGGATTGGTGCCTCCTCCTCCATCACATCTTGGTCCAGCTGGTCTGCCCCTGGGCCTTGTGGTGCCCTGCGGGGCGACTTGATTGCTCTATAATTGAAGAGCATGGGGGCCAAAAACACTGCCTCATTGGCTCTGCTTTTCACCCCCGATTGAAGACACCATTGAAGAACGAAGTGGGGAAAGATAATCGCACACAAGTGGTCCACTACTACTGCTTCAAGGCTTTGATATATTATAGTAGCAATATCCACCGGTTGTTGGGTCATCAGTAAGTAAATCAGGAGGGCCTTCTCCCACGTGGCATCACTCAAATTTGAGGTTGGAAGAATGTTGAAAGAAACAAAATGAAGTCAAAACTTGGCTTCTCTGCGCAATCTCTTCCGTTCAAGATATCTCTACCAACCACGAGGGATCTTCAACAACACTTGCCTCTCATGATCCAGAAATGAAGCAATGTCATCAAAGGGGATCTCATCTTCATGCTGCATTAAGTAAGCATAACGGCAATTAGCTACCATCGGTAATTGGTAGAATGTGCGGAGGGCCTCCACTGAAATGTTAACTTGAACCCCTCTCACCCGACACTTCAGGCTGATTGCAATGGCTGCCTGTGTGTAAAACTCTCTAACTATGGCAGCATTTCAGCCTTTCACCCATCAGAGAGCGTAGGTGATAAGTCTGATCAGCAATCACACAGAAAGCCCAGTCGGTTGTGTAAGGAATTTCTCTTTCTGATAGAATGGGACGGCTTTGGACTCTCTCTTTAATGGCAGTTGGAGACTCTTGTTTTGATTGATGCGAAGCACTTGGACGAGATCTCTTTGGAGCCATAATACCTGTAAAACCACAAGAAACCAGCCTAGCTAACTACCAAAAACACAGAGAAAAAAAATAAAATGGACAAAAACCAAAAGATAGAGTATTCCTAAAGAAACTATCTGACCAGCACAAACTAAACAAATTAACGGACACTCCCACATTTAACCCACTTGATAGGATACAGAACATCTCAGACGACAATCAGATTCTCACCCGACCACAATACCCAAACAATAATCATAAAGGTTTAAATTGATTGACAAGGCAGCCATTCAGTGCAAAATTAAATAACAAGTCTGATTGATCAATCCCAATTGGTATCCCTACTTAACTCTAATTGAAATTCACTGTGCCTTTATCCAAAATGTTAGAATCATACCCAAACCCCCAGCTAACTACAAAACAACCTCCAATTAATGAATCAAAATGATAATTTCCTATTCAATTTATCCTAATATAACACATCAGTCCCCTGTACACTAAATGCCTAACAACTGAGCAACACAACTAAGCAATATGACATAACACTAATCTAAGCACGCCAATACAAATTAGAGCACAACAGCACACCAATCCTTTTTCAGGTTTTACAAATTCCTAGCTTAACACTGAGTAACAAACGAAATTACCCAACTCAATATAGCAGCACTACAATGCGAAGGCAAAGCAGAAGCTAGGTAAAGTAGAAATTTCCCTTGTATAGAATATAACAGAGCAAAACAGCATACAACCTAAAGTCGAAATAACAACAGAACACAATGGAGCAACATAACAAATTAACAGCCCCCATCAGCCACAACTCATGGATAGATAGTTTGAGAGTGAGAATAGACTTACCAGGAAAAAGGCAACACGAAATGGAGGAAGAAGAAGGAGGGTTGAAGGCTTCATCGAATGAGGAACCAACTGCTACGTTGTGGGGTGAAGAGGGATGAGTAGAAGGTAGTGGAGGGGAGAAAAGGGAAGGCTGCGTCATGGGGGAGAAGCTGAGAAGTAGGAAGGGTAGAAAAATGGCAACAGCAGAAACAAGGAGAGGAATGGTGAAGGGAATCAGATTGGAAGCTTTAGGGTTGAGTTAAGGGTAGGATAGGGAATTCAAATGGAAGCTGAAAATGACCTAATGAACCGGGCGAGAAATTTGGGTGAGATTCAATGGGTCACCGTGGGAATTGAGTGAAAGACATGAAGGTAGAATGGGAAGAAAAGCAAATAATTCTTGGGCATCAACTGATGTTTGGCCATGGCCAAATGTTTATTCGCTGCAGCCAATATATTTCTATTTCATTCTAGAGGCAAGTGAATGCAATTTAGCCGCAGATAATTAATGTGCTCACCACAACCAATTCGCTTCTGGTTTCAACCCACAATTTTCGCCGCGGGAATAATTAATAGTAATTATTTAAGGATTATGAAATTATTAAGAGGGCTTAAGGAAAATGATAAAATTGAATATCTTAACATAATAATTATTACTTGGACTATTTTGAAGAAGTATGAAAATATTTATGGATTTAAATGTAACTTGGGCCCATGATTAAAGGCCTAGTCTCATCTAATTATGACCTAACTTTATTCTTAGGGAAGCCCAACCTATTTTGAACCTAACTGACCCATATATCATAGCCCAACATGTTAAGCGTCAGCCCATTTAGAATAATGGACCCTTGAAGTTTAGTCCAACCCTTATTTAACCCATACAACTCTAGAATCCATGGCCCAACCCAACTAAAATCTGAACCTATAAGGAATTGGGCCTTTAGGTCAGCACATTCCTCCCTAACCCCAAGAGTTTCTGCAACCCACCTCATAAAGCAATGGCCCAATGACTAAAAATAAGCCTAAATGAACCTTGGGCTGATGGGTTAGCCTATTTTTCCCTAATAACCTTAAAGGTTCAGTAGCCTCCCCCCCCCCCCCAATTCAGTAGAAAACACAAAAGGCAAGAGAAGAAATTCGCATGTTAGGAGAGGGTATAGGGTTTCTCAACATTTTGGCTTAGATTTACACTCTTGAAGGAAGATTTAGCCAAGGTAGGTTCTATATAACTTGACCCTCTTATCTTCCTTTACATTTTGGTCTGATTGGTTTGTCATTTAGAGAATTTTCATCTCTTCTTAGGATAAAATCTGGTTTTTGGATGATTGTTGCAAGATTTTCGAAGTTAAAGGTTAGAGGGATAATTAAATAAGTATTTCCCTTCCATTTTATGTATTATTTTGCTGAAAAATATCCCTAAGGATTGATTTTCATAATAGGTTTTGCTATTATATGAAATTACAAGAAAATGAAGGTAAAAAACTGAGGTTTCTAGGTTTAATAACTCAAATTCAAATTTTGGAATATTCCATGGTGTGTTTTTTATAGTTAAGGATCAACTCAGTCCATTTGACCTCTTGGATATATGGGTAAGTGTTCCCTCTTCTTTTGTGTGGAGTATGTGCTGAATTCCCACATTTTGGATTAACTTTTTCTGCATGGTTTGTACATGTGAGAAAATGGAGTTGTGGAGAGTGAATCATGGTGAGCTTTGATGTATAGACCCTGAATTGGTGCAATACATCATTAGAAAGCTTGGGTAAAAAGTTCTCAATGATTTCTTGTTAAGATTATTCTATAGATAGGGAGAATTTCCATACTAATGATAGTTAAATGATGATAATCATGCTTATATTAGGCTTGGTATACTTCGGATCCTGGTGGTAGATAAAAGAAGAGTAATTAGCTTCATTGAGGTAACCGAGGTTATTTTCCTAGTTCCATGTATATGCTTATATTAATCTGATATTTGTTACACATGTTTGATTTTGAAATGCTAAATAATTGGTTGCCTACTTAAATTATTATTGTAATTGGACCTTATGAGTCCATGGTGAAGCTATGGTACGACTGCCACCCGTACATTTGCTTTAATCAGGCACCGAGTTGTGATCAGACCCCATATACACTGAGCCCTAGTTGTACTCATTATGGAGTAAGTACCGTGGACGGACCTCTCCCAGTGTTATTTGTAACACCTTAAAATTAATTAAGGTGTTAATCATAGATTTAGGTCATTAAAAATAATTAATAAAGGATAATTAGGCAAATTAGTGAATAGGAATTTTTAGAGAGATAAATTATTAATATGGGTTTGAGAATTAATTGTGATAGAAACTTCATCTAGGCCTAAATTAATAAATCATGATAAGAGGCTAATAAATCCCAATGAGTTAGGTACAGACCCAATCTAATTCCATATGATAAAGGCCCAAGATCCACCTTGTATAGGCTCTTATAAGTGGCCCAATAAACCTCGTGCCGACCCAAGATCATGGAGTCCTTAAAATTAAGTCTGGCCCAATAAAATTCTGCAACCCAATACCTTAAAACTGGCCCAACAAGCTCAAATCTAAAACTCATTAGGAGTTGGACCTTTTGAGCAACCTATGACCCATATTTGACCCAACTTAAACCCTAACACTTCAGTCACTTCCTCATTTTGCTGAAACTCAAGAAGGAAAATCGAAGGTGTGAAGGGAGGCTAAGGTTTGAGGCAAGAATTCCACATTTTCTCACATTTAGAGCAAGATTCAGCCAAGGTAATAGTTATATAACTTAATGTCCTCATCTTTCTCTTTAATTCAGCCTGATTAGTATTTTATTTTGAGTATTTTTACCATACCCAAAATCTGAAATGTGTTTTTTGGGATTTTTTTGGTGAAATTCGTAGGTTGAGGTTAGGGCTGACATTAGGTAAGTATGAACATGCTTTCTTTGTTAATTTGAGACCTGCATAGCTGATTTATAATATGAGTATTAATTCTGTACGAATTTGCTTAAGATTTTGGGTGAAATATTGAGGTTTCTAGTAGAGAACACTTCAATTTGAATTTAGGATTTGTGGTGGTTGTTGCAATTGTCTATAAGTGAGGTAACCGAGGTTAACATTAATTCTATGAATATGTCAGTTTTTAATTTCATATTTGCTGTACATGAATGATTTAAAATGTTGAATGAATTGGTTGGCTATCTATTGTGTTGTGATTAGACCTTGTGAGTCCATGGTGGAGCTGTAGTGCGACAGCCACTTGTGCATGTGCTTTGATTGGGCACCAAGTTATGATCAAATCCCAGATGCACTAAGCCCTGGTTGTGCTCAATGGAGAGTAGGTGCCGTGGACGAGCCTCTCCCAGTGTTATTAGTCTTTAACATGTGAAAATATGATTACTAGTATGGGATAGTAATCATGATAGCCTAATTGTTTCATTTATTGATATGATTGATATGATTCGGATGTTGATTTTGATTCATGCACATATGTTAATTAAACTGGATTATATGATGGAATTGCCTTAGTTACTGAGATTTATATCTCATCCCGTTTTATGGGATTACAATTTCAGGTGAAGGGTCCTTAAATAAGGATAAGGGCAAGAAAATTGATGAACATTCATAAGCTGAGACCTAGTATAGGGAGCTACACTTGGTCTGAGTGGAATAGAGTAGATGCTAAATTTTGTTAATCTCTGTATAGCATCATCATATATCTGTATTACCAAATGCAGGAGTCTGTATTTGATAATATAACGTGTACTTATTGATGAGTAGGCCTTACTTTAGCTCAGTATTTGATGTATGGATTTATGATATCTGTTATGAGCCTTGTTGAACTATGATATAGCTTACTATTGGAAATGTAATCTTTGAGATATTGATATAAACCCTTAATGTATGGAACCCCTACTGATTGTGTATCCAATGATAACTACTGATAGTTCATGAATTCCTGATATTGTTACTCTATAAATTTTGCTAATATAGGGTAATTGGGGGGTAGAAATGGACACTTAAGTCTTGAGCTAGCAATGATAGATTAGTTAGGTGATTAAGGTACATAATTACCATTAGAGTTGCATAAATTAAGATAGAATGGCCCTAGGGTGATATTGGAGGGAGAGTGGAGAGTATGAGACAAGATTTTCGGAGTCATAGGATTAGAAGGAATTTCGCCGCGGCTAAAATAGAGTTGGCCGCAGCCAATAGAGGCGAAGTTGCCCAGGGAGGATGTTAGAGAGTTATTCGCCATGGCAAAATATGAGACAAAACTGGGAGTTGTCCAAAGGAAAATTCGCCACGGCAAAAGAAGGAATTGGCCGCGGTGAACTTTTATGAAAATGAGCCAGGCATTCCAGAGAGGAATTGGCCGCGGCCAATAGCGAGAGGTAAGCGAGGTAAGTTCCAAGAGGCTTCTTTGCCGCGGTACCATGTAGGTTGGCCATGGCAAAATTAGTAACGAATCAAGGGGTGAAGCTGAGGGGAATTGGCCACAGCGAATGGGAAATTGGCCACGGCGAATATCCTGAAACTCTTATATTGGCTAGGAAATCTTGATTTTTCATATAGTAATCTCAAGGGATGATTTAGAAATATTGGGATGAGTTATAACTGATGAGTACTGGAATCAAAAGCTTATAAATAAATGTTTATTTCCCTTATGAACATAAGTGCTTATAATTGTATGATTGATAGCTCTAATCACATTAAGGTTTGAATTTTCCCGTATTTTCCCGTATTTTCATAATGTAGTTGGTCGTGATGCCTTGTAACCCCAATCTATGATTATTAGTCACATATTTAACCTTAATTACAATGTTTAGAAATTAGGATCGTCACATTATTGGTCATTAACATGTTGTGTATAATTGCTGGTATGAGACAGTAATCATGAGTAGCTCAACTAGTTCATTTGCAAATTGAATTGATGATTTTGGTGTTGATAATATGAAATTACATTGTATTGATTAATCTATACATATATATATATATATATATGGAATTTACCTCTTGTTTACTGAGATTGTATATCTCACCCTGATTGTGGGCTAAGATTTTTAAGGACCGGACCTTTTAATGGTAAGGAGAAAATTAATAGAAGCTTATTATGTGGTTTGGTAGTAGGTAGGTTTGGAAACCTTGTCAGATTGTATTCGTATAACTAGACTACTAGTTTTATGTAATTGCCGCATTATATCATGAATTACTAAGCATAAGGACTGTAATCATGTGATACATCAGATGTCAACTTAAACTAGTGATGTATGGAATTTCTAATGGGACTTATGTTTGAATGGAAATATGAGTAATGTATGAACTCTTTGCTGTTATTGATCTATGAACTCACTGGTTTATAGTGGTTAGAGGGTTAAGGATCCATATTTGAGTTTTGAATGAGTAATGATAGATGTGCTAAGTAGATTAGGTAAAAGAAAGACACTAAATCTTCACAAACTAAGTTAAAGTGGCCTAGAGTGTTGCTAGAGGAGGAATTAGAGAGCATGGGATGAAATCTTGGGAGTTATAGGAACAGAAAAAAATAAGCCATAGCTAAAATTTAATTGGCCTTAGCCAAAAGCGACAAAGTTGCCTAGGGAGGGTAACAGAGGGTAATTGGCTGCAACTAACATTTAATTGGCCTCGGCCAAATGTGATGAAGTTCCCAGGGAAGAAAACAGAGAGAAATTGGCCATGGTGAACAATGAAGTTAGCCGCGACGAAGTGTGAGAAGCAAGTTTAGTAGTGTTCCAAAGGGTAATTTACCACGGCGAAATGTGCAAAATTTGTGAAGGTGTAAAGAGTTGAACCCGAGAGTAATTAGCTGCGATGCGAGAGAATTTAACCACGATGAAGGTACTTAATTTCTCATATTGACTTAAAAACCGTAATTTCTCTTATGGTAATGTTAAAGAATGATTTAGAAACACTTGTAGGAGGTTTTTGTAAGTTGGAATTGATGGATGGAAAAATCAAAGGCTCCTCATTGATGATTAAATTCACTTGCATATTTGAATAATTGTGGTTGTCTAACTAATGACCCTAATAACATCAATGTTCAAATTTCTCTGCATTTTTTTTAAAGTAATTAGTTTTAATGACTTTCAACCTTGATTTATGATTATTAATTGCACACTTAACCTTAATTATGATGATTAGAAGTTAAGATTGTTACAGTCGTCACTAAAAATGTCATTTAATGGCAATAACATGTCGCTATTAAAAGTTTTGACAGATTTTAAAAAATAAAAAATTTGTACTAAAACTTTTAAATCTAAAAATTTGGCATTTTTTTTAAATCTAAAAATTTTTATACTAAAACTTTTAGTAGCAACATATAATAAGTTGCTACTAAGCTTTTTGTTTTTTTTTTTATTCTTTATTTTTAATGATCGTGAAATCTTAATATAATTTGAGAATTCCAAAAGTTCAATATTAAATATTTTTAAATTATAATCATGAAAAATATTTATTTTTTAATTTAAAAATAACTTTTAAAACATTTTAAAAAATGAAATTAGTAATTAAACATTTAAAATTTATTAATGTTAATATATTATATTAGATTTTTATTATATAAAATTTTAAAAAATATATTTAATTATTATCAATTTAACTAGGATTTAACTATAGTGAGATCACTAAGCCCTAAACTAATACCTTCGTTAGTTTAATAACTACTCTGATTTGAAAAATATTACATATTTAAGATTTATTCATTTATAACTTAATATTGTATGACAAAATCCTTTTAGAATAATATATATCATATTTTTTTGAAATAATTTTATAAAAAGTATACAAAACTTAATTTAATCTTAAATTTCATTTTTTTTCCTCTTAACGCTCCAATCTTTATTTTTCTCTATAACAAAGCAGATTATTCTTCTCCTCTTATGAGATACTCAAAACAGAAAATTATCAATATTTTAACAAATATTGTACAAATTTATTAAAATATTAATAATTACCCAATAAAAAATTATATTAATTTAATTTAAATAGTCTCAAAAATTATATTTATTACATAAACATTTGTTTATATAATATTTATTAATAGTTTCTTTTTAATTATTTTTTATCTTTTTTTGAAGTTATCTAATCATTAATCAAATATAAAAAATAAACACATCTTATGAGATAATCAAAATAGATAATTTTATTTAAGATAAATACTAATCTAAAATGAAGACTAAAATGAGTAAAAAAAAACATATTTTTGATAAAAATATGTATAATAACACCTATTTATGAAATAAAAAGCTTTTTCCTCCCCTAAATTGGCTAAATAGAATAATTCAAAAATTTTATTCTTTAAAATTTGCTACTAATTTGGCAAATAAAGTATTTATGCATTGTTTTAATTAATTAATTAAAGTTAAAATAAAAAACATAAAATTCATTTTGTAAAATTAAAATAAAATTAAGAAAAAACACATAAAAACAAAAACTCAATCAAAGAAAAGACTTGTTGTCTTCCTTAAGAAGTTTAAGGAAGAACATTTTGTTTCATCTAATAGATGTGGTGAAGTAAGTGAAAAATCTCAGTTATACTTATATGTATTTGTTAAACTCTATTTAAAAAATAAAATATAACTAGACAAATATTATAATTATATAATATAAAACACTAATACTTTGTAAACAAATTTTATAAATGAAATATAACACTTTGTAAATAATTAATAATACTATTACAAACTAATAAGAAATTTAAATTAATTAATAATGTAAATATTAATAAGAAAATAAATTATTAAATGATATATAATATAAATAATAAAATAAAATAAAATAACTATGACATTTAATTGTTAATTAAAAAGATAATTACAAATTTATGAAATAAATTTCTACATTATTTATCAAAATTTTAATAATTATCTCATGAAAATTAATATTAATTTAATTTATATAAACTCAAGAATAAATTTCACATAAAATATTTTTTTTATTTATATAACATTTACTGATGATTTCTTTTTATTTATTTTTATCTCATTGTAGGAGTTATCTAATCATTAATTAAAAATAAAAAATTAAACAAATAGATAATTTTATTATAATTATTTGATTGTTAATTAACAATATTTAATAAATTTGATCAATATTTATTAAAATGTTAATAATTATCTCAAAAAAATAATAAATTAATTTAAATAATATCAAAAAATATATCAATTATATAAACTTTTTAATTTATGTGACATTAACTGGCTCTGAACATCATATTCAGTTCAAACCAGCTTAGAAAATAATAACAAAATCAAATTAGCCAAAAAATATTAAAAAAAAAAAGAAAAAACTTTCAAGAAGCAAAAGTATAAACAAAGACCAAAAAATTAGATTGTTTTTCCATATTTCACAAGTTGAAATAACTCAAAAAAATAATAACAATTAAAATACAAAACAAACAAAAAAAACCAAAAAAAAAAAAGGAAGAAGGCAATCAAAGAAAAATACAAAAAAAGATGAAGAGAGAATAGGGTTTAAGGATTTTAAAGCCCAATGCCCAAAACTTCATGAGTTTCAAAAGAAAAAAGAAAAAAGGAAAAAAAAATCTAAAAAGGGAAATAAAAACCAAACAAAAAGAACCCACTAATATAAACAAAACAAAAAAAAGGGATGAGAAAAGAGGAAGGAAGGCCCAATTTAAAGCTCCCATAGAAGCCCAAAATATATATATATATATATATATATATATAAACAAACAAACAAACAAACAAACACAAAAAAAGGACAAAAATTATAATAACCCATTACCAAAAAAAGAGAAGAGCCCAACCCAAACAAATCGAAAAGAAAAATGGACCAAAAAAAGAAGAAGAAGGGAAACGGAAGCCCATGCCTCAACCCCTCTAGCCCAAGTCAAGAGCCCACATCTAGATCCGTTTTGTCCAAACCATACTCGTTTCACATCTAGCCACCCCCTCTCCTCTGGCTCCATTCTATTCAAGCCTTACCCGTGTCACGTCTGGTCCCCCCTCTCTTCTGGCTCCCCTCGCGTAACCCTAAGGCCTTGTTTGGTTTGAGGGGTGGGGAGCTTGTTTGGCATGTGTTTTAATGAAACTTTTCCTCTCCTCCCCTCCTCTCTTCTCTCTCCAATTTGGGAGGATTGGGAGAGAAAATTGGGAAAAAGACTAAAATGTCTTTATCTTGATTATTAATTTTATATTTTATAAAATTTTTATAAGTATGATTAAAGAAAAATTTTAACTTACCAATTAACACAGGTATATTATTATATTGAAAAAAAAATAAACATGTAAATGTTCCTAACTCAGATACATTCTAATTTCATAAAATAAATATATTAAATTATATATTTATTGAAATAATTATTTAATTAATTTTATTTATTTACAAATTTTTTTAAATAATTATAATTATAAATAATTTTTTATATTTATTTAATTTAATAATAAAAATATTAAATTTTTAAAAATAATTAATTATATTATTATTATTTTTAAAATATATAAAAAATAAAATAATCTATATATTATTATTTTTTCTCTCTTCCCCTCTCCTCCTTTTCCTCCGTTAAAATCCCTCCCTTTGGCCTAAAGCAGACAAAAGTGGAGAGGTGAAATACGGAAATGGAGGGGAGGAATGAACCGTACAACAGGACGAGCGTTGGTGCTCCAAATGAGTGGAGCAAAGAGGCATGTCTGGGTACAAATGGAAGACGGAAACGTGCAGAGGCTAAGACTAAAAATCACGCCCTGATTCTCTATATATTAGAAGAAGGTCAAAAATCAGAGGGGGGATTTTTCGGAGGAGGGAAGAATAAAGGCAAAGAAAGGCAAAGAGGGAGAGAGGGGAAGAAAAATTTGGGGATTTTCAATTTGAAGGGAAAGGACTGAGAGAGAGAGAGAGAGAGACGGAAGAGGCGAGAGGGGAAGGATAGGAGGTGGTTTGAAAGAGAGACCGAAGGAAAGATTGAGGGCCTAAAATTAGAGGCTGAGGAACCTAGCGTTGCGAAAGACAGGAGAAGAAAGGAAATTAAGGGAGAAGTAGTCCAGACGTGGCGAGTGGCTGAGGCTGAGAAAGGAAATCCTGGAATCGCTAATCTGAAACACCAAAGAATGTAAGTTCTTATTAATATGCTTAGGGAAATCTGATAGATAAAAATAAAAAAATGGTTCTATGTCACCTCTCCACATGAGTATTGTTTTGATTCTAATCTTGGTCCCACTCTTTACCAGTTTTAGTTTTATGATTTCTGTTTCATTGGCTCACTGATTGAAGGGTGTTTAGTGATATTGTCGCTATTAGTTAATGGGTGAATATCATTTTGGCTTCATCTTCCTTCTTGTTCGATTCATGTTGTTGTTGTGCATTGTTGGTAGGCAAATAGTGTTCTGATAGGTGGGATGAGACAGGGAATGAGAACCTTTTGGTTTAATAAATTGTTAATGATTTTTTGGAATGTGTTATCAATAGGAAGAATTGCCCCTTTCAGCTTTGGACCTTCTGATGAATAGTGAGTGCTGGATTTTTTTTTATTTTGTTTTATTTTTTGATAGGCTGGACTCTGTTTGATCCCTTCTGTTTCAATGATATTAAGATTGGCTCGTAAACAATGCTTGATGCATGATTCTGACTTGCCTGGGTTTTAGAGTGATGAATCAAAAATTGTTTCGAATGTGATTCTTTTGTGCTATGCTATCTGGAATAATGTTCGAGCTATTGAATTTCCATGCTTAATGAACATGTTTTACATTGCTTGATTGACGGATTGGAGTTGGAACAAAAATAGCGATGGATCCTGCTAAATGTATGTGGGAGTTTATGCCATATCTGATCCTTCTCTCCACAATGTTTATATATATATATATATATATATTTCCTTCTCTCTATCCTCTTTCTTATTTTCTTATTTATTTTTTTAGGAAAGGAAAAATGGAATGCTTATATATAGATAATAATAAAGTATATAGTCATGTAGTCTGCTACTTTACTATCCCATGTGGCGTTGTTCTCTTTTTATTTTTCTTTTTTTTCTTTTCTTCTTGTTCCTGTTTGTTTTTGCTATACCCGAGGCCCATATTCTGGAGGTCCATGACTGATAAAGGCAAACAGGAGAGAAGCTGTTATGGAAGATGGCTGAAAGGGGATATCTCGTGGTTTTTTTTCTTTTCTTTTTTTATTTGTAAGCAAAAATTGAAATGTAAATATGCATGGAATAATTGGTGTACTTGCAATTACTTTCATTTTATGTAGTATTTCATGTTTAGAATAGCCGCGTGAGATTTTGTTGTCCCCTCAGGGTCATAGGATCACTTAAGGATTAAGTGGGACAATAAGCCTCTCTAAATATATATGTCAATTACATTTTTTTAAGACTCTTATCTCATATACTAACCTATTTTGATTTCATTTTTATATGTTGACTAGTAATGTATAGAGTTTTGATAGCTTTTAGGCGTCTTTAAAATTTTTGCATGGATTTGATTATGTGTGTAACTCAGAGTATATTTCCTATTCACATTGACACTTCTTATGCATTGTGTGGGGATATTATGTATGATCTTGATTTAAGACCTTTATGATTGAATTCCAAGTAGATGGATGGAATGTTCTTCTTTGTTATCAATTTCCCTTTTGTTGTGTTTTGTTATTGCATTGAATTGCAAGTGGATGGCTTACTTATGTTTGAAAATAAGAAACATGCCAAGGTTGGTAACTCTGGCATGTCTTGTATTTAGCGAAATTTTTATTAAACTATACTCATATAGTACTAAAAAAGCTAGATTATTAACAATATCAATTGCAAAACCAAGATTTTCAAGTTAGTTACAATAGAGATAGGGTTGGAAGGTATGGGTTCAATTTGCATACATATAGAATCATACTTGATGAGTCTAGCATTGAGGCTAGATATTGAACATTGAATTTTGGATAATGTCTTAGAATAAGCCATATGGAAGATAGAGCATTCAAAATCCTATTTTAAGATGTTCATTGATTCTTGCAAAAGGTTGAGGACAATGAAGAGTGTTTTGAAGCAACTAAGCTTGGTAAGGCTAATTTTTTACAACAAATTGATACTTGAATGTTCTGTAGGTTCTTTATTATATTTAGTTTATTGATTCACTCTATATATTTAGTTTATTGATTCAAATAAATAAATAAATAAATGTAAATTTATGTTAAAAAGTTCCTTCATTTTTGAAAAAGAAAAGTAAATCTGATGCTTATTGCTGTGAACTTAGTGAAGGTACATAGCCAAGTGGGTCACCAGGTTTGTTTAACCGAAGTTTGATCATATATATATATATATATGAAATAGGTAACTGTTAAGGTTAACAACAGTTAACTTTAATTTCCATATAAATAGATTAGCATATTTGAGAGATAGTTATGATGATTGAGTGCCTTTTTAAATGTTTGTCCTATTCATACAGTGAGTTAATCTTACAAAGATTGTTTTGGGAAGTTTGTAGGTTTCTTCTAAATCTTTCTTGTTAATTTAATACTTTTGTTGGTATTCACTCAAATAGAATGAGTTTAGGATATTTGAGGTGTTTGCTTTATTAGTAACACTTATTACTTTACTTCATTCACTTAAATAGAACCAAAGTTTAGGATGCAATTTTTTATTCATTTTTTTGTATGCTTCCTAGTTTTTAAAAAACTTATGAAATAGCTTTTTATGAAATTATGAAATAAATCTTCGATGGCTAATTAGATTCTCACTTACAAAATTATGAAATAAATTTTTAAAAAAATTAAAAATTTCTTTAATAAGTGTTATCATTTATTTTTTAAAAATAGTGATGTATTCTTTTTTTTTAACGAGTGCTATTATGGATTTCTCTTTTTCTATAGATAGTTCGAATAGGTCAAATAAATTGGTCTCAATCTAGAATTAATCCAAGTATATGTAAGTAATCAGCATATTAAATTTAAAAAATCTTCTTTAGTCATTGTTTATTATATACATTGTTAATGGAATGCCTAATAGATATGGGATAATGAAATTATTATTCAAAGTTGAAGTCCATTCATGTTGTGATACTTTTATGTTTTTGTGAGCCAAGAGAGACTATCAATTTTGAAAGTCTTATGTGATTTGCTTTACTTCGCCTCTTGTGAAAAAAAAAAAAAAAAAAGTAAAGAAGTGGCTATTTTGATTTGGATTTTAGTGTATCTTAATTTTGTTTCATTTTAGGTTTGTGTGATGATGGGTAAAATTGATGATGTTATGAAATTGAATGAGAGTTTAAATTCCAATTTTTCTCCCTTTTCATTACTAAACTAAAAAATTGAAGCATATATTTTAGTGTAGCTAACCTAATATATTTAAATTTGAATTTGATACTGTTGAGTATGAAATTAAATTAAATCCTATATGGGCAATCAAAAATATGAAATAAATCTTTAAAAAACAAAAGAAAAACCCTTTAGTGGCAACTGCAATTGTCACTAATTTTTTTTAAATTAAGAAAAATTTTAGCAACGACTTTAGTAGCTTTTTGTGCCGATACATAAGGTTGTCACTAAAAAGTCCTACTTTATTGCTAACAAGGCTTTAGTGGTGACCATTGTTGTCGCTAAAAATACCTTTTAATGAAGAGTGAGGCAAATTAATAAAACTTTAGTGACGACAGTTGCTGCCACTAAATAGTTTTAATGATGACAAGGTTGCCACTAATTGTTATTTTTTAGTGGTCACTTTGTAGTCGCCACGAAAAACTTTTTGTTACGATAGTATTAGCGTCAACTTAGCGGCAACCAAATGTTGCCATTAAAACTAGTTAGTGGCAACTTTTTTTTATTTTTAGCGACGACTTTTGTTGCCACTAAAAGCTTATTTTCTTGTAGTGAATGTGGGATCTTAATGCTTTGTCTATATCTTATATTTCTATATATTATCTGGTATAAAATCTTCATCCATGTTGCATTGTATGTGTTAAGGATCTTATTATTTGTTGACAAATTATGCTGGTCATTCATTTTAGATTCATAAACATCTTATTACACATAATTGCGTTGTTTTTCTGTACTTATTTTCATAAGACTTAGAATTCCTTTATAAAAATAAGAACTTTATTAACAATTGAATTTATAGCACTTATCTATATTCCTGTGGAGGGCATCAATTCTTTGCTTAAAGAGCTATGCCAATGATTCTCTAAAGTGAGTGTTTTATGTGGTGGCACCACTGACACACCCATTTTGTTTAACTTTCATTAGCTTCTTGCACTTGTTGACTATGTAAGGAGTATATGTCAAAAAAAATTGTGTTAACATCGACGGTCACCTATATCATCATATACTCATGACTGTTTTCCATCCAAATCTTAACAAATACGAGGCATGTTGCACACATCATACATATTCAATTGCAGTTTCCATCCATAACTATGAGAATCATATTCACTTCTGTGAAAAATTCTCTTCATTTTGGTGGCAGGATGAGGCTTTCAAGGGAGTATGAAAATTAGATGAGGCAGAAGAATGGCTTGATTGAGCAACTTGACACTGCTTCTTCACCCATACTCTTAAGAAATCATCTCTCTAGAGAAACAAATGCCATTTGGAGCACTACTTTAAGATTCTGTGAGTTCGCAGGCAACACTGGAAATTGATAAGTAGGATGGATGCTTTCAGCTGGTCTTGAGCCATCCTCCGTTCTCAGAGCTTGAAGTGTGTTTGGGAAGTTTAAAACTGTTATTTTGTTATATGTATATATTTGCTTGTATATCTGAACCACTGTGGCATAAGTAATATTTAAGAGACAAATTTAATATCCCTTTCCAAAATTGGTTGCTAATTATCAATTATCTTGTAGTGAATTTGAAATTTGTGTATTAACTAGCGCAAAATTTTTATCCATGTTACATTATGTGTGTTCGTTTTCAAGGATCTTATTATTTGTCGATACTAAGAAGGACAGGGAAAAGCTCACATCTCATGAGTATCAACTACTACGGTAAGTGAGTTTCCAATTCAAAATGGTGTGAATGGTGCAGTTGAAGATTGTTGTTGGTTATTGTCTGTTCAATTTTTTATCTTATTTGATAATTGAACGTCTTCCTTTTTGTCGCCAGCAATGGGGACAAAAGTATCCTAGTGCAATGGAACTATTTTGCTTTAGTAGGGAAAAAAAATCACTCAACTTAAAAAGGTAAGTTCTATTCCATTTTCGGGACGAAAGTTATTACATTCATATAATTCATATAATGTAGTAGTTGGCTGTCCCAAAAAGCCAATGAAAATTCACTAGAAGGAATATTTCATGTGGTATGATTCATTGACACACACTTTAATTGACTTTTATTGGCTGTATACACCAATTGATTGTACAAGAAATTTATTTCCAATTTCTCTTTGAACATCCAACTTTACATAATCCTCATACATTCATGACCGTTTTCTCACCCAAATCTCAACAAATATTTACTTTTGTGTCAATTTCTCTCCATGTTGATGGCAGGATGAGGCTTTAAGCTTTTTTGAGTTTATGAAAATTAGAAAACACATAAGCATAACTTTATTTTTACAACCTCACAGTGGTTCTGCAGCCATGTTTTTCAGAGATCATCTTTCAAGATCAGCTTGATGATATATATAGATGATGATGGATGTGACGTTCATTTTGATTAACTGACGTTGTCTCATGTAGCCTTATGGCATGCTACATCGATTCTGAGAAATTGATGCGTGTTTAAGAACTTTTAAGACTATTAATTATTTTGTCACATAGATTTTATTAGCAATTATTTGCTTTTCTAACTTGGATTTATATTTGTGGTTGTACAGACAGAAAGTATGAGTTCACACTTCTAGCTAGAGTGAGGGAATTATAAATGAAAGATATGCAATTTCTTTTTATCCACATTACTGTGGCTTTATTTTGGAATATGTTGTAGCATTTGCTTTTTTAATACAATAAAAGTGATGGTTAATTTTTTTTTAATGATACTTTTTCCATTCTTTTCAAAAGTAACAGTTGTTATTAAGAAATATTATAAGCCATGTTTTTCAAAAAGAAAAGTAATTAAAAAAACAGTTATTAATGTCATCCAAAGGATAATCTAATTATACCAAATAATCTATTCAAATATATAATTTTTTATTTTTTAGTAATTTAAAATTATGAATAAAACTCTATCAAACATAACCATATATATATATATATATATTTCATGGATCAATTTTTTATATAAAAAAATAATTAGTAAGAAAAAAGAATAATACAAAAAAGGAGGGCTAGTGATCCTCCCTAGTCCCCAAAATATACAAGAAAGCAGAACAATTTTTTTTATATATTTCATGAATCCCTCTATGTATTCATAAATATAGTCTGAATCCAAAGATGTGAAGGAAAAAAAATTAAGAACTCCCATTCCACTGTAACAAAAAACACCACAATCTTGCAAACACAGTACATTGCTAAAAGGAACCTTATGCTTCTTTCTTTGCCCAAAACCTATAACCCTAGAATATGGTCAGTAGAATAAAAAAAATTTTAAAGAAAAAAAAGAATAAAAATAAGAATAAAATGAAATTCTATGACATAAAATCACATTTGATATAACATGAAAAGAAATAAAAATACTTTTTTATTTGAATATTTAATAAAGTAAAAAAAAGATAAGAATGGAAATAAAATGTAAACAAATGATCAAAACATTACTGGAACTAAAAAAATTACGAAAAAAATTAATTTTTTTAATTACCATAAAACAAAAAAAATTATAATTGAAAATATTTATGTTTAAAGATCTTAAATTTTAAAATTATTCTAAAGGACTCAAGGATTAAAAATGTTAATTGTACAATGAAATTACAATTCAAAAGTTCAAATTAAAATTTTTAATTCTTGAGTCCTTAATAATTTTAAAATTTAAAGCCTTTTAGTATAAAATATTACCATCATTTGAAACAAAATATTTTTCTTTCTCTTTTCATCTTCTACGGCACCATTCCACAACAAAACTAATGAAATGAATAATGCTACTCTGGATAATATAAGGAATCCCTTCAAGATTCCTTTCCAAATATACCAAACATCTTTTTGCACACTTTGATCTCCCTTTTCCTTTCCTCTCCTCCCTTTTCAAATATACCAAACATGTCGTTAGTGTTTAGAAATATCTACAGGGTAACTAGATAGACCCGGCTTTCATTAAAAATGCTAATCAGCCTCTTCCAATAATACAGCACTGGAACACTAAAACAGATCATCACAAAAACATCTGATGAAATAAATGGTTGTTATGGGCCTTCAGGTATCAATTCATTATATATTAAGATAATATTTTTGTAACACCTTTACCAAAGACTAATTTTACAAGGCTCGGAAATTTAAGCACTTCCTACAATGTACTTAACCAAGAGTGCTAATCAATCAAAATTGGGTAACCAAAATAGAAAAATTCTTAGGTAGATTCTTTACACACTCAACTGCAAATGCAAGAAATTCATAGAAACTCACCAAACTGAATCTTTTATAGCTTACTGCATGAAAGTGAAACAAAAATTTTTGAGTTTCATTTAGCTCCTCACCTAAGAAATTCTCACCAGACCATCCATTTGGAAGAAAGTGACAAAGCAGTTATTCACTAGCTACTCAGAAGTAAATCGTTCTAGGATAAGAAATTATTTGTTTTTCTTGAATCCCATATTCAAAAGGTATCAGCTGACAAATCTTTTGATTATTAAACACAAAAGGCTTCTTCCAATTGACAAATTTTTGTTTTTCACTATTCGAGAAAAGCAAATGAAAAATTAAAGTCAATAATCCAGCAAGACTACAAAACAAACAGAGAAGGAAAGAAAAGAAAAGAAGTAGACAGGTTATCATTTCTCGCAACTTGTATTACATAGAATTTCTCCTTTACAAATAAGAGCCGAACTTGACATATAGGTACAAAAACTACACAGTGTCCAACAATAGAATCAAACACATTTACACTTTAAGATGGAAATCTCTCTGGGTTAACCAAACAGAAGATTAAGGATAATAGACAGGCAAAATCTGCATTTAAGACACTACCAGCCAGCAAAAACATTGAATTTTTACCCAAGCTAAAACACAGAAACCAATATCTCAGCATTGACGTTGACAATTACCAAATTTTTGTATCATTTTTCCCCGGATTTCCACTCCATAATAGCTGATAGAAGCGTGTAATTAGGAATTAGATTCTTATGAGGTAATGGCATATTTGTCATTGGTGATTTGTCATTCTTTTGCAACCATGTTACAATTGCTTTGTGATCATATGTATATCCATCTGCAGCAACACAAGGATCATCCATCACATCCTGCACCAAAGACAGTATAATATGCCATTTCAAAATAATCGCATGGAAAAAGTAATGGAAAAGCAAGGACAAAACTTAGGTAAAAGTTCCTTAACTGTTGCCATCAGGTTATCCAATGAAAAAATGACAAGGAGACACTTTTTTTTATAACTGAACACCACATTAGTGGTATTTTGAAGAAAATTTCTCTAAATTTCTAAATTTTATTGGAAAACTTGTTAGCAAACACTTAAAACTACACCTAATTTTTTTCCAAAAGTAATGTTTTACTATCATTGAAGCCAACCAGTTAACTCATTGACATGAGCAAAAATTAGTTGACATTTTGTTAAAGTCATTTCCAGAATCTAAGACATCTTTTACACAAAATTTCCTATTTTAGGAAAGAGTTTAGAGAATCAATGATATGGGCAAAGTGAAATATTTAACTACCTGAAGTATTGGACAGATAAAGTGATTAGGAGGTCTGGATTTGACAGTAACAATTGAAGCAGAAGCTTGAGCCCTATCAGCAACTTCTTTTAACTTCTCCAGTGTGGGAAGTACATGATCTTTCAAATCAGGCCTGTCTCTCCGCCGAAGTTCTGCACAGCTTAGACCTAATCGAGCCAGGTCCAGAGTCTCCTGAAGCGGCCAATTCCCTGCCTTAGGATCCAATATATCTGCTAAATTTCCATTGTCAATTGCTGTTTCTACCTGATGAGTAAGTGCTCTAGCCGGTTTTGCAGTTAATAATTGTAGGATCACCATTCCAAAAGCATAAACATCAGATTTGGCAGATATTAACCCTGTCCTTTGGTACTCAGGGTCTATGTAGGAGAGTGTCCCAACAGGCTCTGTGTCCTTGTACATTGTAGACCAAGTATCTGAATGGAGCATTGTAGAAAGGCCAATATCGCCAACCTTGCTCACAAGGTTACGATCTAGCAAGATGTTTGCTGGTTTCAAATCGCGATGGATGATAGGTTTTGGCTTCGAGCTGTGAAGAAAGGCAAGAGCTGAGGCCACTTCCCATGCAATTTGGTACCTCTTGAACCATTGGATTGGGGCAGTACTGTTATTTCGGAGTAACCTGTCCTCCAAGCTACCATTCTCCATGTATTCGTACACAAGGCATCCATGATCAGGACATGCCCCAAGAAGGAGAAGTAAATTTGGATGACGAATTCTGCTCAAGATTTCTAGCTGAAGCAAACAGAAGAATATATAAGTAATATCATGTTGCTCACTTAGTCTCATATTTATATAAGTGTACTTTTTCATTGGCCAATAACCCATTAATTACATCATGAAGCGATGTAATCTATCAAGAACCATTTCAACTCAAAAGCTTAATCTGTTGAGTGAAAATTCATGAATAATTTTTATTATAAACCATAACATGCCCCCTCTCACAAAGCCCTTTGGACTTGAAGTGTAGATAAATTACATCTCCCCCATACCTTACGCTAGAACTTAATTTTAATTATGAAAATGGCAGGTGGCAGGGATCAAGCTCTAGATTGCTTGTTTATTGAGGCTCTAGTACCATGTCACGATTCAATAACCATTTAAACTCAAAAACTTAAGCTTTTGGGTGAAGGCCCAGGGATAGTTTTTAATATCAACCCTAACATAAACTATTTTTGCATATCGTATGTGTTCATAAAACTTACATACCTCTTGCTGGAGTTGCTTGATACTGTGGTTCTCATTAGAGCGGAGAACTTTTACCGCCACAGTTGTATGATACAAACTGCACTTATATACCGTTGCACATGCTCCCATTCCAATTCTAAACTCTTCAGAGAAAGATGAGGTAGCTGATACTATTTCATCCAATGTAAACTTCTTATACTGAGGCATGGAACCACTAAGAGCATCCTCTAGCTTTTCATTCCTTTTGGCAGCCTGAACAGCTTTTGTCTCTGCTTCTCTTCTTTCAATGGCTTCCTCTTCAACACATCTTTTCAAATAAGCAGCTTCTCTTTGTGCGGCCTCACATTTCTCTCTCTCTTGTATTGCTAATTTTTTGGCCATCTCCTCCTTAGCAATAATTTCCTTCAATTTCATGGATTCCTCTGATCGCCTCTTACTTAGATTGTTCAGCTGCTTAAACCAATTAAAAGTTTTACTCCAATTGACAATTTAAATCAAGAAAATTTATTCCATGCTAATTGTGGGAATGTTTATTACTAGTCCAATTGTTGTAGACACAATTATAGCTAAGCTACAAATTCCTAAGCCCCCACCCCCCCTCCAAAAAAAAACACACACACACACACTCATATATATATATATATATGGGGGTGTATCAGGTGACCATTAATTTGTGATTTACAAGTGGTTAGTTACTCCTCTCACCTAAGATTAAAAGAGTGATTTTAGGTGAGAGAAGTAAGTACCCACCAATAAATCACAAATTAATAGTCAAGTTTGATGCAAAAATCACTATAAATGCGTAACAATGTTTTCCTTGATTTTTGCATTAAAAAATTTTTAATTCAATCTTAACTAGTGATTTGTGATCTAACAGTAATTACTCACTCCTCTTACCTCTCAACTTTCACTTAAGTTAGCAATCTCCAAATTTGGGTTTTGGACCAAAAAGTCCTCACCTTTTCACTAAAAGACAAAATAAGTACAGGGGTATTTAGGTCATTTGCCTGTGCACAATAAATGCATGATTTATGAGGAAACGACCTAAATATCCATGTAGTTGTGTACTTATTTTGTCTTTTAATGGAAAAGTAAAAGTTTTTTGGTTCAAAACACAATTGTAAAAATTGCTAACCTTCATGTAACTAAAGAGTATGTGTATGTATGTGCATATATACACGTGTTAGAAGAAATTATGCTAATTAGCTAGCTGAATTTGTAGAGAAAGAGACAAAAGAAAATGGATAATACCATTTGCGATGCATTAATGTTCTGACTTTGAGCTATCGTGTGCATTCCTTGGGCATGCCGTAGTTCAATTCTCAGCTTTTCCAGCTCAAGGTTAAAATTTGCCTGATCAAATAAATGACCAAAAGAAATCCAAAAAAAAAAAAAAAGAGAAAATCATTTCCAAACTGAAGCTCCATCCAACTGGAAGTTGCTAAAGCAAGAGTAGTTTGACACATAATATAAATTTTCTCCACAGGATTTGCATGCTGCAGTATTGTCTAATTTACAATTACAATGAGAACCATGAAACATAAGAATTATTCACCCGTGATAGTTAAATGTTTAATCAATATGATGATGCTAATTTGTGGAGTATAACCTGTATACAAGCGCCATTTGTCAAAAAATATTACCTGCCTATCAGGCGAAGCAGTTGGCAGTGGCACATCCATGGTGGGACTTGGATAATAACTCCAAGATTCAATATCTGATAGATTGCTTTCGCAGCTAGAGGCCCTGCTCAGAGCATAGTCAGTATCTGAATTCCCGGCAGAAGAACAAGTAGCAGTATGCTCTATCCCAAGATCTAGAGAATGGCATCTAGAGTGGTTAGCTTCAGTTAAACCAGATTTTGTGTTTTGAAGGGTCTGATTAATGGTTGAAAGAGCTTGATATCGCTGTGCTGCTAGGGAAGAGGAACGTATAGGAGCATACAATGCAACTGAGCCATAGTCTGTGCAAATCCAAGGTCATAAATCTTTAGAACATTATTCTAAGAAAAGACCTTCAGAACCAAGCGTACTAGAGAAGGAGCTTTATTAGAACTCAACGTGAATTCATATGGATACCACATATACAACTAGAACTCTTCATTAAATAAGGTGATAAAATACAGATGATCAATTGTTTTATTCTCAGAATTGAATAAAATGCGTGAAAGACATTAACAGGAGTAAGAGAAGGCGCATAACAATGTACTAACAATGCTGCAATACAGGAATGGTTGTGCCATAAAATTTTAGCATAATCATCGAGATTTTCTATAAATTTAGATATCAGAAAAAGAATATATTTAAGAATTTGAATATGATGATGACACTACAAATAATGATAAGACACTTCATTCTCCTTATAATATTGTTTGCTCATAATGTAATCCTTATTTAGTAAGCCCCCGTATCTCAAATTTACCAACTAGAATACCTGTCTGAGGGGTGGGAGTGTAGTTCGATGTGCTATTGGTGGAACAACTGGTTTCACTACTGTCATGTATTAAGCTTTCGTCGATCTCTATGTCTGTTGGCCGTAAAGAAGACAACTTCCCTTTGGAAACAGCATACACGGTACAAAATCTTGGAGTGCATGATGAGATTTTTGCAGATAGACCCTTCAGTTTACTGAAAAGCAAGACATGATTAATAAGACCATCATAATCAGATGAAGATCAATAGAAAGAGTCAAACAATAATAAAGTTCATCCTAAAAAAGGAAACAAATAGAAAAAGAGGAAAAAGAAAAATTGATTGATACATATATCTACATCTATCTGTATATGCGTGTGTGCATCCAACACGGTATGTTATCAGTACATATCTGACAGAGAGCACATGGATCCAAGAACTCCAGACAGAAGGGAAGGTTTTTGGACAAAAAATTGTTTTAGCTTAAAGTATCACACCTCACTCCGAGCCAAAATGTGCTAGTGAAAGTTTCATTATTGACTTTTCAAGATTTTATATAATCGTTAGGAAGATCTAATTTTCCTATGGCACCTCAAAAGTACCAATAATATATCAAATGCTGCGATAATCGGATTTTTTTTCTAATCAACTTGACACTGTTCATATGCATAAAAGGAAGATAAATGCTATTCACACAACTTTTTCACAGAATGATGGGCCTTTTGACGATAGACAAGAGATAACTAAGATTAAAATCTGAACTATATTTACATTACGTCCCTATGCAATGTACGATTTTCCTAAAAAGGACTTATTTTTCAAGGTAAAGGTAGAAATATTTTTTTCGTCATCACCTTTCTATCAAAAGTTTTATAGAAGCAGATCCTTTTAAACCAGAACCACTATTGCATTATAGATTAGTATGCAAAGTAAAGACCTTCTAAATATGGCATGAGAAGAAGCTCCTATAACCAGTTTGGTCATAGCACCCTTAGCAACTTCCTCTGCTATTGCAGTTCCTACATCGTCAGATTCAATCACTACAACATCTACATGAACCTGCATCCACAGAATAAGTATACAAATCTTATTTTGCTGAATCAATTCTAACTAAATTCTAATGAGCAATAATATATGACCTTTCTCTGATCACACATTTTCTTATAAGGTAGAAGCATTTGACTTGTCTGCCACCCCACTTCCTTCTTGAAAGCAACTGCTACATCATTTCGCACTTGTGAAATAGGGATGACATTTCCCACTGCAAGGACAAAGATTTTGAATCGGCATGAAATAAAAAATGAAGTTATCTTCTGAAATCCAGACTTCACTGTATATAACCACTATATGTAGTCAACTATCAATCATGAAGTTACTTGTTATACTGGAAATGCAAATATTGTTAGGATGGAGTAAGCCACACTCATTACTCATCTCATTCTGATAACTTTGAAATGGTAGAAAAATTTAATGAGACACAAAGCAATTACTCCAACAGCCTGTTTCACTGTGCTGTGGAAGAGAAAGAGCTGCTTTTTTTCAAAAAATGAGCACTTCTTAACATTTTTTTTTTTAATTGTATTTGGCCAAGACATAAAATGCTTTCAAGTGACAGCAAAATCTAGATTTCTACTGAGAGAGAAACAGAAAATTGAAGCTTCTCTTGTGAAGTAAAAGTTCATTTTCTTTTGGACAAAATCACCCTACCTCAATAAAAAAATTACAAATATTATGTAACATTCTATCTTTGTCACTGTTCTAAATATGTCCTTTTTAGTAATTTAAAGGTAAACGATACTTTTTTGGAAGATTTAACCAAAGCGTTTATCAGGTAAAAAGTACAGATGATTTATGGTAATTTTTTCAGGATACAAGTGCAACTCTAGCGAATATTATCATTACAGCTAGGAAGTTTCTAGATGCTATGAAATATATGAGAAACTATTTTTGATTTTTCTACTGCATAAAGGTGCTTCTCTCCCTTGAACATAATGAAACAGAAAAGCATATATTACTTGGTGTTGGAACTCCATTTGTACCGGCATGGACATGTATCAGCTTAAACATAATTCTTCCCTCAGGAACAAACTTATCCAGTGCCCATTGTACCACATGCTTGCTTTCCTTGTTACCCTTGATAGCTACAGCAACAACTGAAGATGAGGAATGCTGCGATGGAGACTTCAAAAATTCATCTCCTTTGCCCTGGACTCTGTCCATCATCACTCTTCTTCTTGCAGGAGACGGTAAACTCTGTCAGATTCCCCAAAAAAAAAATTACAGTAAGGAGCTGCTTGGCACATTTTTATCTCACATTCCTTCGTAATCTTGGAATAACATATGAAAGTTGTCATAGAAGTTGCAAAGCTAAAGCGCAGAAACGTAAGATCTCATGGATTTTGGGTATGCCTCGTGGTAACTTGGATGACACTAAGCGACATCTTGGATGCCACCTGATGTCCGAGTTACGAGGGTCTACCAAATGCTTCCTAATCAATGGACCTATTTGCAACAATGGATTTCAATAATTTCATATTCAACTTGCAAAAAGAAGAAAAGCAGAAAAACATGAATAGGATAAGCTGATATGAACAGAAAAAGAAAAATGAAGAATATGCAGAAATGAGGATTGTGCAAAGATGGAAAACATTCCCTATACAGTGCACAAATAACAGAGTAAATTACGACCTAAAATGACTGATTTACAAGCAATGATCCGGTACAACAACATATTTAAAGCATATTTCAAGCTTGCCATGCAAATAATTAGCCCTGAATCTCATGAGAATTTAATTGAGTGAACAAAAATGTCAAAGACCATGAGAGAGATTATTTTTGCCCAATTTCCATAGTTGAAAGGAAGGAAGGAAGAAAGAAAAGAGAGAGAGAGGGAGAGAGGGAAAAAAAAAAAGATTGGTTTAGTTCATAAATTTAAAAAATGGTAACTTTCAAAGATCCAGTGGAATAGACAGAGAGAGAAAGATAGAGGAAAAGATTCAGAAACTCAAACGGTTAAAGATACAAAATTCATGAAAATCTAAACATTTTTCCAACTAACCAATCAACCAGCTCTGTTGAACCTTGAAACCATGAGCTTTCTAAACCCAACATTCTTTTTCTCCAAAGAAACAATTTCAAATATTCAGAAACAGCATGTGGGCATCCCAAAATCTTAGAGAAATTAACCTTAAAAGAAGAAGAAGAAGAAGAAGATAAAGGTTGAAGCAGAAAAGCTCCAGAACTAGGACCACATCATGCTTCTGAATGCATGAACTTAACTTTGTCCTCTGGTAATGTCATGTCGTAAAATCAAGGTAAATAAATGTCACAATCGTATTGGGGGTGTTTTTTAGAGGTATGAAAGTAACAACTATAAATATTCAGCTACCTGCAAACACATCAGGATTAGAAAGCAACACAGCTAATACACACACACACACACATAATACATATATATTATATATTACACACACACACACACACACACACACACACACACACACACACATATATATATATATATACATAATGGGTTTTTCAGCCAGTCTGGGAGTTTGAAAGCAGCTGGTCTGTGCTTAGTCAAACTGATTGATGGAATTCGATTTGAAAAATGAATTCAAATGTTAAAATATAGGATAAGTGTTTACTTCCAAAACGAGACGGAAATGTTAAATTTTGCCGTCGCTTCTACAAGCCATTGTCATCTGTATTGTCAAATCTCGGACTTGCAAGGTTCTTCTAAAGTTAAGACTCACATTTTGTTCTCTCTTGGTCAGAATTTTCTTTCCTTTTTTTTTTGTTTTCTTTTGCCTGGCAATTTTCAGCTTTAACTGTGTCCATCTTCTCCTATTGAGGGCACCATTGGACTAACTATGAATTGCTTTTTATTTCATAATTATTTTTTAAAATAAAATCTCATAAAAAATATTGTGTTTGCCAAATCTTTTAAGCAAAACTTATTTGTGCTATTAAATTACTAAAAATAAAGCATGTATAAATTTGACTTTACAATTAATATGATTTGTATTCAAAAATAATTTTAAATATTTATTATGGTTGATTTTAATTTTTTTTGTTTATTTAAAATATAGAAACCAAATCATAATAACTATATAAATAATTTAATTAAATTAAATACATTCAATGGATAAAATTAAAATAAATATAACAAAATATGTCAAAATAATTATATAAAGCTAAGAGAAGCAACGAGAATTAAAAAAGGGTGAGACGTTAAGTTAAAAATAATAATAATAATAAAAGTAATATGACAATTAATGATTTTGAATTAGAGCACTTTCATTTAAAAAAAAAAACTGCCTTTCGCTTCAAAGAAAAAATAGCAAATTCTTACTTTTTGAAAATTAAAAAAAAAAAAATTGCTTCCGCTAATTGTTAGAAATTGGTTTGAAAAGCTGTTAAATATTACAAAAATTAAAAACAAATACATTTTTAAGAAAATAAATTACTTTTTTTCTTTATTTTTTGCTAAAAAGAAAGGGTAACAAGTCCAAAACAAAACAAACGCTACAGTATACCACAAAGGAAATAGGTCCTCGTTATGTCAGCAAAAAGCAATAAACTGAGAGACCAAGGCATGGAGTCTTAGATATGAAGCCCTAATCCAAGTTCAAAATTAGGCTTGGCCAAGCAATCAACATATTTGTTTGCTCTTGAAAGACCAGTTTTCTAGTCATTAACTTTTGAAAGAGGCCAATCAGAATTTTCGAAGAGACAAAGAATAAAATTTCAAATAATTTAATTATGGTTGGGGGCCTCAAAAAACACGGTTCTTTACATTTTATGTTTTTCCAGGTAGACTATAGTTTATGTTTAATATGTATTTTAAGCGATGGCACTAGCAGATTTAAGGTTTTTGTCAAGAATGTCATTCTTCCGATAATATACTAATTTAAAAAATAAAATTACATTATTATAAATACATCATTAAGTAAAAAAAAATTAAATTAATTTTACTATATAAAATCAATATTTTTAAATCACTTAAATTGGCGCATGATATAAAGAATGTTGGGCATTTAGAGAATTTGAACCATGTGAACTTAATTTCCATGTTTAATTTCAAAAAATTGAATATAAACATAATCAAACTCCAGCGTATCAAGAAAATAATTGTCTTAATTCAAAAATTTTAAGCATTTAATAGTTGAATAGTAATTGAGAGTAAAACAGACATTAACAAGCTTAATCAAGCTGAGTGTTGGAGTATTTTATTTTAATTAAATTATCTATAATATAAACATTTACCTCAAATATTTAAAGAGTAAATTACACCTATTTTCCTCAATTTTGCTAAAATTATAGAAAATTTTTTTATTTTCAAAATATACATAAATTTCTCTTTAAATAAAAAGTTAAATTATATTTTAGTTTAATTTTAAATTTTTTATTGAAATATTTTCTGTTTAAATTTTCTTTTAGTTTAAAATATATATATATATATATATATTTAAGTTAATAAATAATATTTTAGTCAAAATTGTAAAAATAAATATAATTTTTTATATAATCTTTATATATACAAATAAATAATCCAAGTTAATTTTTTTATTGTTCATAACCCCGTTTTTATGCATGGATTTTTTTTTTCTTTTGGTTTATTTTTTTCTTAAAATTTTAGTTTCAACAAAATTTTAAAAAAACTTATAATAAGTTATTCTTATATAAAATAGGGAACAATTAAATGCACACGAGTGTACCAATCCACTCAATGGAACTACAATTTTGGTTTGCATTTAATGAAACAATGATTCACATGATCTTTCAAATCTCAATGCATTTTCAAACCCACGTGATTCTCGTCGGGTCAACCTAAACCTGAACCTATTGACTCTGATAATCAAAACTTTCAACGCTCATGTCGTTGTGGTCAACTTTAATTTTCTCAAGTTTAACAATAATTCTTTTTTAATTTTTAAATTTATACAAATAACTTCTATTAAAATTTATTAATGAAAGATGACATATTAAATTAAATAAATTCCTTTGAATTTATTATATACCAATAATCCTTTGACTTTTGAGTTATGCAAAAATAATTTTTTTGATGTATCATGTTTTTATTAATGAAATAATAAGTTAATTAACTAACAATAAAGGATTATTATTATTAGATTCTTCAATTATAATATTATAACTATATAATTTTTGTAGGTGAATATATATTTTTTAATTAAATTATATACTTATTATATTATTATTTAAAAAATTACACAAAAAGTTGATCTTTTATGGAATCAGCAAGCCATGCCATGATTAACACATTAGGGAGGGTTTAATAAGTGACATGTTAATGAAACTTGCAAATAAAAGTAACACGTTATAACTTGATGTTTGTAAACAATTAACAATCTAATCTTAAAAAATTAGTTTAATGGTTTGGGAAAATGTATTGTTTATCTTGATTGCTTAGGTTTAAACTTAAAATCGCATTTAAGAGTATTTACTTTTAGAATACAAGTGATTATGTCGTTAAAATTACTCGAAGAAAAACCTTGTCTTAATTAACATTCAAATTAGCCCAAATATATTCTTGCCACACATTTGAAAAAAAAAATAGCAATACACAATGTAATTTTGTTATTTGTAAAACAATCACAATTCAAAAAACTTACTTTTCTTGTCCTATCAAGATTACGCACTTTTTTTGTTTATTTTATATAGTCTATTATCTATACATTAATCTTTCTATCCAACCATCTATATTATATAAAAATTTAGAGATGCTTTGAATATCAAAGCATTTTTATATTAATAGAAATATTCTTTCTACTGCCACCTTAATTAATTAATTAATTATTAATAAGATTGAGAGCCATTCCAAAATATTTAGTATAAATAAGCGTATATTATCATCTTATTATTTCAAACAACCGATTATAAGAAGTAAAAAGGAAAAGTCATTTATATTCTTTTTCACTGTTACAAATTTTTTTTTTTAGGGTGAACTCTTTAAGCTTCATTCCAATTAAATTCTTGGTCTCTACATATACTCTATTAAATTAATTTAATAAACAAGATTTTACCATGTAAACATGATCCATAAAATTATCCCCTACAGTTTCTTAACAGGCAAGAAAAGCAGTTGAAGCAGTTGGATAGACTGTGTAAAGAGCTATCATATATTAAGGTATTTTGCTTATTATGGTAGGAAATATTATGGTATAAGCTATATAGTATTTATAATATTTATATTTAATTATTGTTATAAATTTTTTAAATATATCTTTTTAAGTTCAAAAATTGATTTATACTATTTTTACTGTGTGAATAAAATATAAAAGTTTGTGTGCAATTAATTTTTTTGAATAATTTATATGTTATATTTTATATGCTTATAATTATATATATATATATATATATATATATATATATATATATATATATATATATATATATATATATATATATATTTATTTATTTATTTATTTATTTATTGTAAAATTAATTATCATAAAAAGATAAGGTAAAATTGATAAGTTTGAAAATTTCAAGACAAGACCAGACTCTTTTGTTTGGATGATTTAGTTGCACATGTTAATTATTGTTATTAAATTTTTAAATATATCTTTCTAAGTTCAGATAAATTACATATAGGAAATTTATACTATTTTTACTTAAAATATATTTTTTAATATATATATATATATATATATTATATGAGCAGACTAATAGACCACATGGATCTAAAAATTTCTTAGGGAAAATTATTCTTTAGGACCACCAAACTATAATATACTCTCTTAATGATTTTATATCTTGAAATTATTTTAAAAACCTAAAAAATTAATAATTTAATACTAATTTTAAGGTTTTACTCTTTAATATAAAAATTATTTCATTTTTTAATTTAAGAAAATACATTACAAGTAAATTTATTTTAATTAATTCGCACCAAGACACAACGAGCTTGTCCCAAAATAGTGTCACCATGTTCAGTTAAAAGTTAAGTGAATGATGAATTCAAGTTGTATATATATATATATATATATATATATATATATATATATATATATATATAATATATAATTATTATTTTACTTTAAAAAAAATTATTTAATTTTAAGGTTTTACTTTTATTAATTATTTCATTTTTTAATTTAAGTATTATAAATTTATTTTAATTAAAATTTTTGATAAAAACTAAAAATTACTTATTAATTATGTATTATTTAAATTTTTTTAAAAAAATGATTTATTTTGTATTAAAAATATATATTTAATTTACTATAACATTTTATTACATGGAGACATATTATTGTTGAATTACGAAATCATTAATTATTATCTTTTAATTGGTTAGATTTTTTTCTGAAAAACTATTTTGTGAATATGCTTTTACGTATTGGCTAAAAAAAAAGAATATGTTCTTTGTTTTAAATAATTATTTTTTTCTACTAGATTATTTGAAATATTTACTTTATAAATTTTGAACTATTTTGGTTGAAATGAGTTTAATTGTAGTTTTTTTTTAAGGATAATCTTGTAACTTTTCATAAAAAGGAAAAAAGTTGTGTAATTAGATCATCTCTCATAAAATACTTTTTGTTGAACTATACAAATCACTTCCTAGTTGCTACTAAATCATACTTAATGAATTTGATGAAGAGTAACATTAGCGGCGTTATTCTTATGCTAACAACTACACATGTATTCCTATTAAAAGAAATAACTATACATAACACTACACAAAAAGTCTCTAATCCATCAAATTTTACTGCGACGAAAATTTCATTGCAGAACCTTCAATCAAAAAAAAAAAAAAGGGAAATTGCAGTTGACTTTCTTTGGGTCATAGATCTGAGATAGAATTTTTATGAGACAATGTTTAGTCTCAGGTTTGAGATGAAAATTTTTGTGGACAGAATTTTTAATCTCGAAATAGGGGTAGAGTAGTCTGTTCTGATTTAGAAATGTGACGAAAAATTTTGTTATATATATATATATATATATATATGTATTCACACCCAGAGCAACAGTTTTGGTCGCTGTTAAATGTGAGTAATTTCTTTTTTGTTTGGGAAAGACCATCTTTTTATAAGTATTGCAAAAGTCTGTCTTTAAATACTGGTCTTCTTGTAGTGATAATAAAAATAATTCAATTTTTCGTGTAATTTATTTTCTCCTCTCTTGTCCTAATTAACAAATTTTTTATTTTTAAAATATACACAAATCCTTTAAAACTAAAAGATAATCAAAATATTATTAAGAAAGACATATATTATTTTTTATTAAAAATATAACTTATTAAATATTATTTCTTGAAAATTTATTTTTAATATTATTATTTTAGTGAAAAACCATGAATTTAATTTATTTTAGAATTTTATCAAATTTACGGCAATGATTATATTTATTAATATATATTTAACACAAATATCATTGTTAAAATTAAATTATTATCTTTAAATTGGTTAATTTTAAAAATTATTTGGGGAATATGCTCTTTGTTTTTAATAGTTTTTTATAAATAATTTACAACTTACTAAATTTAAAAAATAACTGTGCGTGCGCACATTCACACCCCATCCCTCCCCCCAACACACACGTACATGAGTAAGGATTTAATGATTTTTTGGTCGAAGTATATGTAATTGTAACTTTTATTTTGTTGTAAGAAAGGTAAATATAGTGTATTATTTTATTTAAAAAAGTATACTTTTTCAATTTAAAAAAAACCATATAATTTAGGTATTTTTCATGAGAAGGAAAAATAACTTTTTTTCTTCTTATTATTGTAGTGAAGACATCTTCAAATTTTGTCTAAATTATTTTTCCCTTGTGGAATCTTATTAAGCACATGTTTTCCACACGGAGTCAATGTTTAGAACATTTAATCCAAGAGTAATTTCTAGAATAATCAAATTTAAGTTGTCTTGGAATAATACCATCTCCTTCATTCAACGCATCAATTACTCCATTTGGAAAATGACCCAATTTGAATTAAGCCAACCTGTAAGTATTTATATAGTTGAACATGATTGTAAATATAAAGTTGATAAAATTAGCTTTTCTATTTTTATGATAAATTACTTTTTTCTTTTTCAAGAGTTATTTAAATATACAATCTCTAATAGAAAATGTATTTCTTAAAATTTTATTTTAATATTATTTATTTTGTGTTAAAAATTATAAATTTAATTTATTCTAAAATTTTGCTAAATTTATGACAATATTTATATATATTAATATATATTTAGTACACATGTTAGAAATGAAAATTTATTAATTTTTATTTTAATTAGTTAATATTAAAAAATATTTTATGATTTTTTCATAATTATCTATCTTTATCAAAAAAATTTACAATTTACTAAATTTACAAAAAATCATTTTTTTTATTAATCAAATATACATTTAATACTTGCAATATTATATAAGTAATAAATATAAATAGGGTAAAAATGATATAACTGTAATTTATCTTTTGTTAGAGAAATAAGTGTAGTGTATTGTTTGATTTTAAGGGAATGGAGTATAATCTTTCAAAAATATATAATTTAGACATTTTTCATAAAAAAAAATAATTTACCCTTTTTTTAAAGAAGTAGCTAGGGATAAGAATTTGAACCATTTAAAATAAATCTACGTTACTCAGAACAAAGGGTTTAAGCCTGAAAAACACATCAAGAAAAACAGTCAAAAATTATGAATGAAATTAATTTTACAATTAAAAAAATATAAAAATACTTGTGAAAAGACCTAAAATCCTATGTTAGTCCGGACACCACCCAATATTGAAAAGAACAGATTCATTGGAATATTATCAATTGAATATCTAATCTTGTGTATGTAATTAGCGACTATTGAAGGGAAAAAAGAAAGAACTATTTTAAAAGTAATGATAAAAAAGCATACATTCAAAGTCAACTGTTCATTCTAAATTGGAAATATTAAGCATCGTGACCAATTAGTATATTATGATTTTTCTGCTTAGACTTTTCTTTTGTTTTGGTTCATATGTTGACTATTGCCACTTTGACAGTTTGACTTGTGTGGAAATTCTCTGGTTTCTCAAGAGGCATTGCAAGGGGAACAAACTACTTCAAAGAGTGAGATATAGCTTATCAAAAAGGTATTAAACAAAATAGAATAAATTATACAGATTTTGTTTTTAAATTTTGTTAAAATTATATAAATACTTTTTCTATTTTTAAACTTTTCTTAAATTTTGATAAAATTATAGAAACTTTTTTTTTCAAAACATATATAAACTTTTCCTAAAACAAAAAGTAAATTACATAGACATTATTTAAATTTTATTAAAATTATATAATTTTTCTCTATTTTAAAAATATATACAATTTATTCTAAAAATAGAGAGAAAGTCTGTGTGATTTTAAAAAAACTCAAAAAATATCTGTGTAATTTATTTTTTATTTCATAAAAGATTTATGTATAATTTGAAAATATATAGTTGGTCTGTGTAGTTTTAAGAAAAACTAAAAAAAAATATGTAATTTACTCTTTATTTAAAAAAAAATGTCTGTATATATTTTGTAAATAGAATAAAAGTTTATATAATTTTAGCAAAATTTTAAAAAATTTTGTATAATTTATTGAAAAGTATAATTTGAATATTTGATTAGTGGTACAAAGTTTATCCAATCCCAATGCATAATTAATAAAGACTGAACTAAAATTTCCTTCACAACTTGATTATATAAACTTGTACAATTTAATCAGAAATTAAAGTGTTTAATGCAAACTCTAAATCGTGTAAACTTATTCAGTCCACATATAATATGATGATTAATGTAAATTTAAATTAAATCAGGAATAGCCTGATTATCTAGGTACTTGGATGTCTTGTTTGGTAATAATTTTTTTTTTTATTTTGGGGTTTTCTAGGATGTTCTTTGGATAGTTCACAATATCCTAGATTAGATTTTAGATTATTTTCAATTAGTTTAAATAGTTTAAGATTAACCCTTTTTTTATCTTCCTGAAATCTTGTCTTTTGTGTACTACGTTAAGTTTTTAGGCACTAAATTTGTTCTAGGTTAGTGTATTGGGTTCCTTAGATTATGTAGTATTTTAGGGTAAATTTTGATAGGTTAATAACATGTTTTGGTAAGTATTAGGTTTGTTTTATTGATTGCGGCAATTTTGTGGTATTTTTAGTTGGCTATTAGGATGAATTTTAGATAGTTTTTGTGTAACATTTTATTTCACTGACTTGTATGCCTATTTTATAGTTTTTTTTTTTAAGTTTGTTTAGTCTTATTTTATCTAATTTTAAAATTAATAAAATTAATTTATTTCTTCAAGTATTGACACTTATATTCTGAGTAGCTTTTCCACATTATCGATAAAGTCATATCACAACACGCCTCACACCTTTCTTTTTTTTTTGGGGGGGGGGGGGGGACGGTCAGAACAAATCATTCTACAATATGAATTTTTTGGCAAATCTACTAATGTCAGCCGCAAAACTTCCATAAGGCAATGGTAAAAATAGGACTCTTCCTCTGAAGAGAAACAATCTATCAAGGAAAGGGGAAAACTCACCCAAAAAAAAAGAGACAAATGTAAAAGGAGAAAACTCCCGCACAAAGAAAAAAAAAATAGTGCTTAACTATGAAAATGCATCCAAAGGTATAAAATAAAAAATTAAAAAAAAAAAACTAGCACGCTTTTTCTTTAACTATTTTGAAAATGAGGCCAAACTAGCCGGCCAAATTAAAAATCCTATGAATCGGTTGTAGTTTCTTTTTTTTTTTTTTTTTTGAATCTCAAAACTAACCTGAGAAAAAATTGATAAAAAATTAATTAAATTGGTCAGAAATCAACAAAACTAAAGAGGTTAACTTTAAACTAATCAAAAATCACCGTTTGATTTTGCATTTTTTGTCTAAATAAGACTTTTGACATTTTATAATAAAAATTTATCATATTTAAGAAACCCTCCCTATCACATATTACATAGATTAATTGTCATCTATAAAATATTTTAACTAATTTTTACATTTTTAAATATTTATTTAGATATTATTTTAAAAAATATATATCAATTTAATAGTAAAATATTACACACATATATATACACACTTTTTTATATATTTAATACAATTTGATTCTAGTTCATGATCAAATTATTAAACAAGAAATTACTCTTTATTCTAATTCAATAACTGATTCAATTTTAAATACATTTAATTTTAGGCTACCGCATGTGACCTACACAAAAGAGCTTCATTTAATTTCTCTTTTTTTTTCTCCCTATTTCCTTGGGCAATAGTACAAGCATTACAACAAGAACTAAAAAAAGATTGAAATATACTGTATTAATGGCCTTCTTGCAACTCCTTCCCCTATTTGCATTGATATTTATTCAATAGTGATACGACGTCCATAGTAAACATGTAACGTTTCACTAATATGGCTACATGCCTGTTTGGAACCACGTCTAGAACCACGTTTGCCCAGAAGCTCCATTTTTCTGCTTTCTGCGAAACGTGGTTTTGAAATTTCTAAACGCATTCCCAAACACAGCATACATCATCCAATGCAAGACCTCATCCTCTCACTAACAATGCCAATATCAAGGTAAGGTCTGCACTCAATACCTGGATTTGTTCTGTCTCGGGATTCCAATTATCAATATAAGGAATCTTGAGGAGTTGAGTGGAAAAGTACTGTACTCACGTACTGCAAAATTTGCCTCCATGCTTACAGTAACAGGTCCTAAACATGATCTTAAATATACAAAACAAGTTCTTAATACTATATGTTACAAAAATAAATACAATAAATTCATCATGGATTCCTGTTGATGGCATAGCCAAAACAATTTCACGCAAAAAGCTATGCCTGCTGTTAAACTTCAGGACCAGATGCAAACAAGGAAACAAGGCCGCGAAACACTTGCGCTGAGAGTTGGTGTGCCTTAAAGCGCTCGCCGTCCAGATTCCATACACCCTCGTTGCCCAAAGAAGTAAAAGTAAACGCAGGGGTCTGCAAATGCTAAGCAGTTTTAGGAAGTTATCCTGAGAGACTGGGTGATGGAGAAAAGGAGAAAACTAACCTTATGATGCTCAACAAATTTAAAATCAAAGGGGTTTCCACCTCTTCGTGTAAGTTGAGTGAGGTGCCTGTATTCATCAATCGTCATGCGAAGAAAGTATATTGTTACTAAATGGGCAAGTTATATTTGATACTCGTAAAGTAATAAAAGAAACAAACATAAAAAAAAAACACAATGTCTTATACAGGTTTAAGGAATGTGTGTGTTTGTGTGGGGTAGAGAGAGAGTAGGAAAGGATGAAAAGAAAAAGAGATTACAGGAGATAATCAGAAGGATTAACATATAAAAACACAATGAGTATTGAACATGTTTAAGGAATATCAGGTGGAGAGGAATAGGAGGAAATAATGAAAAAAAAAAAATCACAGAAGAATATAGGGAAGTTTGGTTTTTTGCTATATGTTATGTCATGCTTAACTTGTTTATCAATTAGTTTCCAAGTACTTCAAAAAGGTAGGATATTCACGCATTAACTGCCACCTTAATGGTACCGGCATTTTGTTGGAACTAATAGATTCTCAATTCAAACGAGTCCGAATGTCCAACTGGTTAATATATGACATTGCATTGCTATGTCACTCAGGATAGTAAATTACTTTCCAAAAGAAGCCAGACGAAGATCCATCCTTCATGCCAGAAAAATTCAGATAAACAAGATTTTCAAGAGACTTAAAATGAGAAGCCATCGAGTAATAATAGTACTAGCACCACTAATTTAGCCATCTACAACACTATAGTTTTCGAAGTCAATTTCTCACAAGTTCATGTGCCAAGTGCCGTATCAACCTATAGGCTTTGATAACTTGAAAAGAAAGGCATGCAGTGTGTACCATAGATAAGAAGCATGGGGGCAGTCTTTAATTAATATAAGATGAAGGAAACCATCAGAAAGGTGTGCATCAGCCACCAAACCATCAGGTGCTTTTTCATTTCTGCAAGAGATTACAGCAGCTCCTACACTGAGAAAACGTCCTTTGCATCTCTTCCATCTGGTATTCTCTGTACACAAATAAGGTGTTGGACCAGAAATTTCAGGGGCCATGTGACTTGGCATACAAACTTTGCACTTGACACGGCATATACATCTTTCTGACTTATATGGACTACTCTTTTCTTGTATCCCACTACTTTGACAGTTAGGCTTGAAAGTCAAACTGGTTTCATCTGAATCAACTTCTAGGTAAGTTATCTCAGCCTCATATGACCTGAATGACAATTCACACGGAGAAAAACAATGAAGAAAAAATAATTTAAGTATCAATAATTGTTTTGAAATATGGTAGGCACAAGGCAATATAACTATCACTAAAATCAAGTACAAAAATAGCTCTTATCTGGAGAGACACTGCCTTCAGCATGAGTAGCAAGATAACAAAATAGATCAAACAAGTAAAATTGCAAAATGAGCTTAGCATCCCTCCAGAGAAGTCTTGAAGATAAATAAAAGAACCCAATAAATGTTTTGAAGCTTGGCATAAGAACTGCCTCAAGCTGCCAACTTCAGTGAAAGAAAAGGGGGTTTTATTGAAAAAATTTGGCTGCAGACTATTCAAGTACTTAATGTCTTTATCATTTACCAATGAGATTTGATAGTTCACTGTCATTTTCTTTTATTCCACATAGAAAGCTCTCAGGGTCAGGGTTTGTCAGATATGTTAAACTTCCCAAAAAGTAGGTAAGAGATCAGGCCAAGATTGTGGTTCACCTGTGCCTAAAAAACACCATTGTCCCTGCATAATCATAGCGTTTGGGGCCCATCCAGCGATATTTCTCACTCTCTGTGATGACATCACCATAGAATCCATACCTAAGGTCATCAGAAAGAATGAAAGATTATTGAAGAAACATTTATAAGAATTAAGGATCAATATGCAGTAGAAGCAAGGATATACATCAAGGTGTAGGAACTAAAGTGAGAGGCTTTGGATAGGTCACAGAAATATTTCCCAATTAAAATAGGCTTCAAAGTGACGTGCTCAAAAGCAGCAACAGCTACATAAAATCTTTCATTCACAAAGCAGAATGCAACTTAATTATTGGTATGGTAATATGTCCTGAAATACACATTCAAAGATGAGACAAAACTTTGATTAGTTTTCAGAGTGTTATTAAAGTGAACCGCATTCAATATGAGGGCTAGTAGCTATGTTTTTATGATAGTTTCAGAAATTTCCTCTCTCTATTCTCACCCTTTCTGTTTAATGGTTTAAGGGAATCTGAGGCTCAATGTATGATTTAGCAAGCTGCATAGCTAAATATCTTCACAAAAGCTAGCATCAGTTACTTTCCTCAATTGCCATAGAGTATCTATTTGCAAACATTTATTTTATATCCTGATATTTGAACACACGTATTTTCCCTAGTTGTCCCAGGTGTGTTCCCCAATCCGAAAGAGGAAGAGAGAGAGAACAAGCTTCCTGCTAAAAATAATTTTTTTTAACACAAAAGAGGAAAGCATTGAATATTTAAAAAAGAAAAAGAAGCAAAACTTATAAAAATCACTTTGCTCTGCAGGCTACAGTCTTTGGTAATGCAAGAAGTTTCACGTTCTTCAAGAAAGAACAATCTATAATCACTCAAATTCTAGAAAGGAAGCCGAAAGAAGACACTTAAAAAACAAACAATATTTACTATACTATAAATCACAAATAATAGTTTGGGCTGAATTCTTTTGCTATTGTTATCAGGAAACACTGATAGAGAGGCATTACCCTGCAAATGAAGCTGCATAGCGCACACAAGGTTCAACCTCAGATCTAGGTGTTTCTTTCCACCTTACAACTTGAGTTATGTCAAGGTGCACCCTTTTACCAAGGACAATATGCAGTGCAGATGTTATAGGATCTCGACTTCCAGTTGTACTACAAAAGATATGATCATATGAATGAGGGTATCGTATTCAGATAAGTCACATAAGTGTATTAGAAAACGACAAGAAACATTTGTAGCAAAAATTGTAGACCAAAAAAACTTTAAAATATCATGCAATTTGCAAAGGAGTTATGCTGTCTGCATCTTCGTAGACACTAGACAGATCACCATATAATCACAAGACATTTAACTTGCAACTATGCAATCTGTGCACCACCAATGAACCATATGGCGAATAACTATTTAGTTATCCTCAATAATTAGCAACAAAAAAGTGGTATAGACCAGGATGATCTGAACATGGACTTACTCAGGTCAACTATCAACAAAACTGATCTATACCATGTGTCACACAAAACATAATACTATGTAGGTTTGCTTATTTTAACAAGAAACTTATGAAGCACAAGGCAAGCTTTAAAGCATGAACCTTTCATCTTAGGTAGTTGTCATTGATAGAAGATATTGCAGAGATGGAAATAATTTTAATTAATGCAATAAACCCTGATACAATTGCACAAATATAGTTCTTTTGTTGATCTTAGATATGAAGCTTAAGTCATGTCTAGGGAAGAAAGGAAAGGAAAAGATATTATTATTAAGGAAAAAATGGTACCACATTACAATGGCGTCAGTTGAACCAGCAGGAATGATTCCAAACCTAAATTGTTCATTGAGGATTTGAAACTCAGGATCTTTATCTGCTGAATCTTCAAAAGCCAAACAATTATCACCATAAGTTTCCTTCTGCTCTTGTTTCCTTTCCCTTTTTCTTTCGTGGCGGTCAGTTTCTATAATAATAAAACATAAAATGGAAAATGGAAAAAGAGATGGTGGTTGAAAAACTAACATATAACATTAATTTCTAAAGTATGGAATAATTGGCATACTTACAAAATTATTTTCAGTTACTGTAAATTTAAAGACAACCACTAACCAAACAAATATACAAATTGATAAGCAATATAGCAATTACAACCAGGAAGTAGTTGCAGAGTGATTGGCAATGAAGTATAGGTAAACTACTCACTGGAATTTGAGATTCTGGATCCAATTTGTTTCAGACTTGAAAGAAGAGGAAATTTTTCTTCACTTTGATCAGGATTCTCCTCAACTGTTTCATTTCCATCATGAACCATGGCACCATGACTATCTTTAACCAAATGAACCAAATCTGAAGGAGCTGGCGGCATTGGAGCTTTTAGCCTAGGAGAAAGAAACCCATTAAGGATTTCATTGAAAAATCCATCACCACCCTGGAACCACCTCAATTAGAATACAACAAATAATTGGCATATAGGCAAGAAAATCACTTGAAAGCACAAGGCAAATTAGAAAACACAGTAAATGGATGCATTTAAAATACCAAGGTTTGAACTCCCATCAACATTTAGCCTCATAAACATATCAAGAATGAAAATCGAAGTGCAGGTGATTTTCAATTATGATTTAGTAAAAGCCTCACTCTACTACATATACTGCATAATTAGTGCAATTCAAAACATGATTAAGGATAAGAAATGAATATGACGATGAACTCCCAAGTCAAGTGCCACAAAGTTCAATTCCAAAATAGATTTTTCCTTGGTTAAAAAGGAATAGCAAATTTACATGACCACAGAATAGAAATGATTGGACTCGTAACATTAAGGTGTATGTGAAGTTATTTATAAAATTGCAATGTTTCACATATGAGATCTCTAGACGTTCTGAGATGCTGCATTATTTTGATAGTCTGCAAGACCAGAAAATTATGACCATCATATTATAATGAAGTTTCAGATGATTGATAAACCAGAAAAATAGGTATTTCTTCCTTTGTGTTTCATTTATCTTCTTCTTTTGCTTCTTTATCATCAAGGGAAGGGAGGCTAGCAAAGAAGCTAGCTAAAGAGTTCATTTAGCAGCATGAAGAAACTAACAGCATGTCATGTTAACATGAAACTAAGCAGGCACGCTGCTCACTGTGCTCAAGGGGAAGCATTCCATTCTACTATCACTAGACATGCTTCTATAATTTTATCAGTTAAATAGCCCTACAGTAATTGTCAATCATATTAAGAATGCATTAAAAGGGACGTATGTTCTTACAACAGCTACAACACCATCATAAGAGTTAAGATCCCTGTTTGATATAGATGACATCACATCAAAGGCCTGTCCAGGTCTCTCCGTTACAACTACCTGATGAAGGAAAGCAAGAAGGATTACTAAGACATTGGTCAATAATAACATTAGATTAGCTATTAGCATCTAATAATATACAGCAGTAATTTATTTGTTCCTATTTGCAAATCAAATATTGATATGTCATTATGTCATCCTAGCTCTCTAAAGTATCAGAGCTAACAGAAACTTCGTTGAGATGGGAATGGATTTATAATTCGCACATACTTCCATATCCTGATATTATCTAAGCTCAGTCAAATACCAATCAGCTCAAGCAAGTTCAAACATGAGTCAAGTTATAAATCGTTGTTCAAGCTCAGCTCAATCATTAAACAAGTAGAGCTCAAGTCTCATCTAGTCAAGTTCAAGTACAAGAAAATATACATGTAAAAGCCATATAGTCTGATACCAATTGATAAGCACCCAAACGAAGTGAGAACCTTCCCTCAAAATCTAGTTGTTGAGGTAGAAGAACTGCTCTATTTAATATCCCACTAAATAACCCATACTACTAAATGTGGGACCTTGGCATCCCATGCGACCTTGATTTCTATCATGAACACTTACAATGGTACAAGGGAAAAAAAAAATTTAACATTCATTAATATTGTATTTTATGATGTAAGTGTAATTTGTTATTTACAGTTTGTAGTTGAAAATTCGGGATAAGTTTAGGGCATATTTATTAGTAACTTATAATGTTCACGAAGGTCTTTGGATTTAAGGAATAGGGATATCATCTCTGTAGTAATATCTTAGTATGATTCTAGTAGTTGTGTTTTAGTTCAATTAGAATTGCTTCGAGTAAAGTTCAATTGAGATTTTCTATAAATAGGCCAACTGTAATTCTTAGAAAATCAACCCTTGTTATTGAAATAATAAGAATTATGAGTCTTAGTTGAGTTGGCATGCTCATAGTTGACTCAATTGAATAATCCAGCATGATATCAGTACAGATTTATTGAATTATTATACTAATCAAGTCTGATCAAGCTTTTGACACAACAAACTTGAATAGGTCACAAGTGATTTTTTTTATTTACAGTCTAATTCAAAAATAGTAGGATTGACTGGCCAAGATAAGTAAAACGAAAGCAACCAACATATTATCATTCCAAAATACAACAAAGGATCAGGCACAACATTCATCCCTTTTTCCTTATAAAGGATAGAAAGTGGATTAAAGGGCCTTAAAACTTCAGAGATTTGCAACATTAAATGAATTGGAACAGAAAGTATCTCTAATTCAACCACTGACCATAGCTCAAAAATAAGGGTTGGGAAAAGCTATAGCATATCTCAGTATGAGCTTCCTAAATAAGATATAGCATAATGGACCTGAACTAAAGTGACAAATATTTGATGTTTAGCAGGGTTAACCATTCAGAAAACCACTAAATATGCTAAAAACATTTACCTTTGTTTTCACGTTAGCACGTGAGAATATAGGAGCCACAGCTTCCCAGGTTCTGCAGCCACTTCCTTTCCCACTCCTTGGATGAACAAAAACCTAGTGAATCAGAAATAATCTCGGGGAAAAGTTCATTTCAACTAATCAATGAAAGAGAAAAAAGAAAAGAAAGAAGTATAAAGTCTGGTGTTTGACCAATCGCAGAACATACCATGAGACTCCTTGGTCTTCCAACTTCGAGATTCAAGGAAGAATTAAGCCGATTTACCCACATCTGACATGTTTGCAGATTATTATGACCAAAAGTATATTTAGCAAGGACCAATGAAGAAGGCTGAGTCACATTCCTTAGGACACCATGCACCGTAAAACGATACATCTGCACCTTTGTAAGAAATATTATTTACCACGTTTGATTTGCCTCTGAAGGAATATAAGTACATAAACAAGAACAAGAACAAACCTTGACATCATGTCCAATAAGAAGATGTTTCATAGCACGAGATAAATGTATCAAACCATAATCAATAAACTCAACAGAATATATGTCAGAAAGTTTGATCTCCGTAGCAGCACTAGAAAGGCATTTTATCCCCAAACAGGTTGAATTCTCCTGTTCAATTGAAAGTTTAGGACACGTATTAGAAGATGAAACTTGGACTACATGTTCATTAGTAATTAACAGCTTTGAGAATGAGAATTATCTCATAGTCCATGAACATACAGCAAGCCTTCTTATTTTAAATATTCGAGAAGAGAAAAGAGAGGGGGGGGGGGGGGGGACAATGAAACCAAAACATAGCCAAACAAGCCCAGTAAGACGCAGTCAGACCATACAGAAGTCTTCACAGACGACGATTGTATCAAAGCTGAGAGGATGTTATCCTCCATAAATAAAACAATGATCAGGATGCATATAAAGCATCAATTCAAGCACAAGATGACTAAACTAAATCACACCATAATATATAAAATTCAGGTTCCAAAATTTAGTCATATTATTGTAATGCAGAAAATTCAATACATATCGGATTAGGGCTAATCTCCAAAAGGCCTATACCATAACCAATTGAACAAGATTTTTGTTTTAAAGTAATAGAACAACACTTACATTAACAAACGGTTCGACCAATTTCCAAGATAACCCATCTGAATCGAAATTGAGGGTGACTTCCCCAACATGATCTAAGAACAATTTGGAGCTCGAGATGGCTTGTTCGCCATCTGGCAGAGCATCTGGGTGAGATTTATCTCCCGCAATACAATAATTCCCATCTCTTTCCATTTAAAATGGAAGAGTCAAGGAAACGAGATAAATTTCACCCGAATTTTCTCAAATTTTGTAGCGATTGAAAAGAAAAGGAACCCAGAATAGGGTTTAAGTTCAGCAAAAGCAGATACACAGAGAGAAGGAAAATGAAGGAAAAAGCCGTCTTGGCCTTATATTTGTGCTGTCGAGGGAAAGATGCAATGCAAGATTCGCGCTTTTGGTTCGAATTTTGGTAGGCAGGTTAGATCCATGTATAGACTGGATCAATTTAGCCTGACCCATGAATGAACCAGAGAAAAAAATAGTAATTTGATAAAAAAAAAAATTGAACAGAATATTTTTAACCAAAACAAAAAGTGAAGATGAGATTTTTTTTAAAAAATAATTTTCTGGTGTTTAATTCGTGTTAAGTTGTTAACCATAGACATATGGTTGGACTGTAACTTACTAATTAAGTACTTATTTCTCCTCTTCAATAACAAGTCATCAAATGAATCTAATTTGCAACATGGTCAAATATATATATATATATATATATATAATTTGTGCAGATATTTTCACCAATAAATTATAGAATAAATTATATGAATTGTTCTTAAATTTTGTTAAAATTATATATGATTTAAATATGTATCTAATATAAAAATATATGATTTATTAATCTAAATATTTTTCAATTTTTTTTCATAATGACTGTACCTACATGTATATTTAACCGTTCTTGTAGTAATTTGTTTCATGATTTAAATTTTCGAATTTCTTTTTTTTAATTGATTACTACGTGTTAAAAGTGTTGAATATCTAGTTTCATGTTAAAAAGAAAAGAATTAAAAATTTTTAATGAAAAATAATATTAAGTTTATAGTAATTAAAACACATAAATAATACTTAGAAAACTTTTTTGTCTTGGGGAGGTTGTTAAATAGAGACAAAATTAGAAGAAAAAAATAATATGAGGACAAAATATGTTACGTTATTTACACAATTTTATTCTTTAACACTAGCTTCAATCGTAATTAAACCATATCTATAACTTTTTTTTTTTTTGGAAAAAAGACGGCTGCCTCCTTTTTATGACAACTGGATCTGTCCCTATTGTTAAAAATGTTATAATGAGAACCTTTTTAAAGATCTAAGTATATTATCAAATTAATTTTAAATTATAAATAAACAAATAAAAAATAACAACTATTTGCTACAGGGTATGCATCATTTTTATATTGGATGACCGTATAAACTGCAATCATCCATACCTTTTGAATGATCAAAATTTGAAAAAATATTTAGATAAATAAGTCATGTATATTTTTCGAATGATTAAATTTTGAATAATTATTTAAATAATAAATAGGTGAATGCTTCAAAGAAAATTTATTGAGTTGATATAATTTTTTTTATTTATCTACTTGACACAATAATCTGTTTAATTTTTTTATATTTGAAGTATTATTTATCATTATTTAAATAAATTTAGTTATTTTCCATTTATCTTTCTGCATATAATATAATATAATATTAAATAAATATTCACATAGCATTCATGTAAATATTCAACTCATGCTATATATGAAGAATTAACTAAAATGGATTCACTTGTCATAATTTTATATGCGTATTAATTTTTATTAAAGTAAACTATACATATTTTTTCTAAATTTTTCATATGGATTTTTTTATTTTTAAAATATGCATAAATTTTCTCTACATCAAAAGTTACTCTATATTTTTGTACAATTTTAAATTTTTTTATTAAAATACTCTCTATTAAAATTGAAAGGAATATTAATAAAAAATTTTAAAATTAGATTAAAATATACCATAATTTTTTATTTAAAAAATTGTGTATATTTTAAAAATAAAAAATTTGTATAATTTTAACAAAAGTTAAGAAAATCTATATAATTTACTCTTTTTATCATAAATAATATGATATTAAGTCCTTATTTTTCTCCTAAAATCATGTTCTTCCCCTTGTTTTTCTCCTAATTTTGTGCATAATAGATTGGCCAAGGTCCCTTCTTTTGTATAAATCTATGTACAAAGGGCTTAAAACCAACTCAACAAAAAATATCTCAAATTCTGACACTTCTATTTGTAGCATGATGTGGGAGCATGCATGCCAATTTTTCTTCAACTCACCATATAATTCTTTTCAGATCCATGATCCCTTTAAGGACCCATATTTTCTTCATCATTTGTAAGGTCCCTTTATCATTTTAAGGCTTAATTTAAAAAAAAAAAACTATAGTTAAGAATCTCAAGTTAAAAATAATGATATTAAATAACCTTAAACTTTGAAATTTTTTCGAAGGATCAAAAAATTAAAAATTTAAGATGTATAAAAAAAATTACAATTTAACACTTTAAGTTAAAATTTTCTGTTCTTAAATATTTTAGAATAATTTTAAAATTTAAAATACTTTAATATAAATATCTTTAATTAGGGATTATTAACTATAATTTTTTCCTGCAAACATGAGTTAAAAATAGGACAAGTTAGGACCTGGGTGGTTTTTAACCCACACATGTCCAATTTTAAAAGGAAAAAATTTAACTATAATTGTTAGGTACAATTTTAAAAGAAAATAATTACAATCCAATATTATATAATTAGTTTTTTTTTTAAATCTGCATATTGTATTTTTTTTAATAAATATCTTAACAGTAAACACATAAAAAACTTTACACAAATCTTGTTCATTTCCAAACCCCTTAATGATTTGGGATCATTTGAGTTCCTTTTATTTTATTTGTGTTTACTCTTTTATCCTCTCAATTTTCTTTTATTTATCTTTCCTTTTGTTTACATAAAAGTAGTATTAAAAATTTTACTTTTAAACTTACTGTATCATATTAATGACATTGTAACTTGTGAAAAATAGGGTACAATGTCTCCTCTACCATTTTTCAAAATACTTCCAATCAAATCTTTAGATTCTTCTATTCTAAATTCAAGTAGATGCAATTAAATCTGATTATAAATTAGGTTAATATAAAATAGATTGAACCCATAAGAAAAATTGAGGTCTGTCTCAGTACTATTTGTTATAATTCAAGCTCAAGTCCATCTCAATTAAAAAAAAAAAAAGAGGCCAAACTTGACTTGCAAAATAATTAATGACAAAAAAATTTAAAAAAAAAAAATCTGACACTGCCAGCGTTACTCCCATTGCTATGGCTTTCAAGTTTTTGCTGAGAGATCATAGATTAGACTTTGAAAACCACAACAAAGATATGAGCAGAGGATTGATGAACAATTTCCCTCCAACACCAGATACAACCAACTTTCTGAAAATTTTCACAAAATAATGCCATGCAATTAACAGACCAAATAATAAATCGGTTTTAAAATAAGAAAAAATAACAATGGGCATTTAGTTTTACATTATGAATGCCATCAATAAATTTAAGCATCAGCTTGCAAATTATCATTATCCTGTCTAGTATATCAAGCTCAAAAATGTGGATAATTAGCTTCTTTTTAAAAATACGGCCTGACTGGATTTAAATCATGGTTCAGGCAATAAAGCTTAAAAAAAAAATCGACTAATTTCATAAGAATTAAAATTGCAATTCTACGTATTTACTCCCAAGTATGACATTAACAATAAGAATAGAATATAAATTGATAATATTAAAAAAAAATTAAATAATACAGGTGGCATTTAAAGAAAAAAAAAAGCACAAACCCAACTTATATTTTATTCAAACTTTTTAAAAATGAATTTTTTTTCAGATTTTTTTAATTTTCTGAGTTTATATTCATTTGTTTCGAGTTGGGTTTATCAAACTAAACATACTTTTCAACTTATAATCAAGATTAGATGTAACCTATATGTTGCACAAATACAAGTACATACTTGTATTGTACCTAGTATAAATACGAGCAAGAATATCCTTTTTTTTTTTCAAATATGAAAAGCGACTACAATAATATATATATATATATATATATATATATAACTTTGTGTGGTAAATAACAGTAACAACAAAAATAGGTAATGAACTTTTTACAATATATAATCAACCAAAATAATAATAAAAGTTTCTTAATATGATTTCAAAGTTGATACAACTTTATTAAAAATAATATATTATATCAAAGATGCGCATACAGCTTTCATGTATATTAGTTTTTTTTTTTCTTCCTCCTTTGATTATTGAGTTAGTAAGATTTAACTTTAAATCTTTGAAATTCAACGTTAAAAGGAAGAGTACTAACAATTTTTAGCATATGCATCCAAACTAATTTTTTCAGAAAATTAGATAATGCTGATTTAGAATACCTAAAGAGTAATGGCAATGTGTATGACTAATGTTTCTAAAATCGGACTGGTCATCAAACCGGTGAAGTCACTAATTCACAGTTTATTGATTTAACCGTGGTCGAACTATAGTTGAACTGGTGATATATATATATATATATATATTATTTTATTTTATATATTAAAAATTTAAGATAATAAATAATAGAAAAAAATATTAATAAATTTTAAAATATATTATGACTAATTGTATATAAAAATAAATCATACATAACATAATATATAATTTTTAATTTGTTTAAAATATACTTGCATAATTTTAATAAAAATCATATGAATTTTATTTTTATTTTTCATCTATTATATTAAAATTTTAAATTATAGACAAGATAATAATAATGGTTTAATGAAAAATATATTATTCATCATGCTAATTGTCAAGATTCTATTTAACTATTAGTCGTTTTGATATTTAAAAACAGAACCATGATAAACTATTTTAAAATAGACCCATAATAAAAATTTTATATTAAATATTACATATTATAACTAAAGATGCATACTAGCTCAATAGCGATAATGTGCTTACATATCAAAAGGATCCAAGTTTAAGCTATACCAATACCATTTTTTCTAAATAAATTGTGGACCGGTTCAATCAGTGACCCACTGATTTTTTTAATTTTTATCGACTTTTGATCGATTTCACTGGTTCTTAACTCATCCGATTTGAGGGCTAATCAAACTGGACCACAGACTTGTTCTCGATCCAACCGGTTGAACCAGCCAGTCTGGTCCGTTTTTCACAACATTGTGTATGACTATGTACTTGGCATAGGTATAATTTAAATATAGTCATTCTTATTTGTTCAACCATCAGAGTATACTGTTGCATCCTTGGCTGGGCCTTTTTTTTTTTACTTTTTTTGTTAACATTTCTGATTTGATTTTTATAGTTTATTGTCCAAAGAATAAAGTGAAAATTAGAGTTTCTCATCCATTACAACAAAAGTAAGAATCTTTATCCAATTTTATGGTTGAAATTTGATAGAAAGAAGTCGAATTTTTATTTTCCAACTCTAATCTGATTACTCAAAATAGTAAGAATATCCCTAGTTGCTATTGTAATTTATGACCATTGATCCTTTAAAATAAGAAGTTTATCTAAAATGTGCCTTTTTTTAATGAAATCCCTTCTTTCAAGACATGTTTGGTTTCAGAGGGTTACCAAGAAAGGGAACGGAAAGGTGTGCGGCTAGTAAATATTTGGCGTTTGGTACCAAGTGAATGGGTCTCCATGGCATCAATGTTTTCTGCATATGAAGGAAAATGCACACCTTAGTTGAATCGATGGAAAGCGAACGTAGTCAAAGGTGAGGCACAAGAGATAACCATTTTATCCCTCATTTCTCTGCAAATTGGACTTCTGGAATAAGCCAAAATCATCCTCAAGTCATAGATAAGCCAAAATGATCTTCAAGCCACATCTAGATCTCTCCCAAATCAAAATTTGAAAGGTAAACAATGAACAAGCAAAAAAATATATGTCGAAATCAACACCCAAAAAATGTTAGGAAAACATATGTCCCACAATCAAATACATACCCAACAAAATTAACAGGTAAACCCACGACGATTGTCGAAGAGAAGAAAAAGATAACAAGATGGAGTAAGACAAACACTAGCTTATAGAAGGGAAATCGACTATAATGGAGAAGATGAGGACTTGACCAAGATGTAAAAAGGTTGATGATCGGTGTCGAAAAACCATTACAATTATCAATAGTTGCAAACATTCAAAAGCCAAGCTCTTCAGTGAGGTTCGTTCACCTGGTTCTTCAATGGATGAACGTTCTCATCGACAAATTAAAGCTCCCTCATGTTGTTGTTTAATTTTTTTTAATCTTTTCATTGTTTTAGAAATTAAAAAAATAAGGTTAAAAAAACTCATTTTTTAATTATTTAATCTAAGGATATTTTAATCTTTTATCCATATTTCCTTTCTATTTCTTTTTTCTTCCTATTTAACCAAACATAAAAATAAGTCATTCTCATTCTTTTTCAATCTATACCAAACAAAACTAAGGCTTTAAAATTCTTTTCTATTCTCATTCCCTTTCCAATCAAAATTTATTTTGCCTACCAAATGAACCCTCAATGTGTCTGCACGTCAAACGCACAGAATGCAAATCCTCATTTTAGAGGATTCTCACATTTTATAATTTACCTACTTTATTCTGACTATCAATAACAAGCTAATTGTCATTTAGACAAACTTAAATTCAAGCTTATAATAAAAATAGTCTACGGCTAATTGCACTACAACCTCTTGAGTTTTTATAAAATAAATTAGAAATATAGTAATTTAAAAAAATTACACGTAAGTGTAGCTTTTAAATCAAATAAAAAATTGTATGACATGATGGATTTTGAATGACGTTTATGAATTCTATGAAATTTATATGGTTCGCTGAAATAAAACCAATTTGCAAATCACTCAAATGATTTATGATGATGACTATTGTGTAGCTTTGTCATGGAAAGCATATTTAGGGCTTTACAAAAGGATATTTTGATGACTTAATATTATTTTACCTTATTCTATTTTATTTTGTTTTACTCTATTTTTACATTCTTCTATTTTATTGTGAGAACTTGTATAATAAAAGTTGTGCAGAATGTTAGTTACTAACAATAATTTTGTTAACCTTCAATACACTTTAGATAATTCCACGTAAATTTGTGATTGAGTATTAAAAGGGCGTTGAGTTGGATATTTTTCATTTGTTCATAGGTTGGATGCTTATGTTTGATTTGGATGCTTATCCTCATAAGTTATGTGGCTATGTTTGAATATGTGGTTGCTTACCTTTATAAACTCTGTGCCTATGTTAAAAATTAAAGTTATGTATAAACCTTCCTATTTTGATATTTGTATTAAAGTGTTTCTTACAATAACATTTGTTTAACTTCAACATCTAAATTTTAATGTACGCATTTTACTTAAAATAAATGATCATTACTACCTTTTGTTAATTTCATAACTTGATTAAATTGTACATTGCATAATTCTTATATTTTGTAAATTTATAATGTAATGAATAGGTTTTATAATAAATTTAAATTCATAACTTATTTAAACTTATTTGTGCCTACATTTTTCACAGTTTTAACTTTTTGCTACTGTGCTATAAATTTTTAACTTTTATTTACTTCCTTAATTATTTATTTCATTTAATAGATAAAAATTACATGCATGTAATACATGTTACTTTCTTGTTTACTTTTTTTGGTAATTCATATTTGATCTAAAATCTATTTTCACTGGAAAAAAAATTATTTGCTTACTTATTCCTTTAGCAATCGTGGTTTATCTTTTATTCATTGAGTTCTATGACTCTTTTTTTTTTTTAATAGATACTGGATTTATTTTTAAATGCTTATTTGGCTAAGCTTAGGAATGTTGTTAATGGAGAGTTAGTCGTTAGTCGTTAGCCTATTTGTTATTAATGATCTATTACCCCTATGCATGTGTATGTTGTATTCTAAAGTATATTACAGACAGATTCTTGCCTTATGGTTTATGTTTTGTTATTAATTGCACAATTGAGAGCAAAGCTCTCTATGATGCATAAACACTGGATTGATTGTTGTTAGAAAATCTGTATTTTAGGAATGGAGTTAATGACATAATTTTAGGCTTTAGAATGTGTGAATCTCACACTCTTCTTAAAGTAAGATTTGCCCTCTATGAAATGCTGCAAGGTCTGTACAAATTTGTTTTTTATAATTAATTTAAAGCACTTTAGAGAACTACCCTCAGCAAATAGAGAGTTCTCTTCAAAAGAAAACAATTCTATGTATTTAGCACATGGTTCAGGCAATAAAGCTTTAAGAAAATCCATTAATTTCATAAGAAATAAAATTGCAATTCTACATATTTACTTCTAAGTATGACATTAACAATAAGAGTAAAATATAAATTACTAATATTAAAAAAATTAAATAATATGGGCTGAACTTGAAAAGAAAATTTTAATCCTAACTTATACTTTATTGAGACTTTTTAAAAATGAATTCTTTTTTTTTTTAACTTTTTTCCTAAGCTTATATCTATTTGTTTTAGGGTGAACTTATCAAATTGGGTAGACTTTTCAACCTCTATGTTACACAAATACAAGTACATACTTGTATTGTACCTAGTGTAGATACAAGGTAAATTTCTTTAAATATGAGAAGCCACTATAATAATTAATATATATATATATATATATAGTATATAACAATAACAACAAAAATAGGTAATTAGCTTTTTACAATATATAATTAACCAAAATAATAATAAAAGCTTCTTAATATGATTTCAAAGTTGATAAAACTTTATTAAAAATAAGTCAAAATAATATATGATCTCAAAGGTGTGCATATAAATTTTTTTTAAATAGAAGATGAGCACACACCTATTGTGTATGCTAGTTTTTTTTTTCCTTTAATTATTTACTAACAATTTTTATCATATGTACCCAAACTAATATTTTTCACAAAATTACATAATGCTGATTTAAAGTACTAAAGAGTAATGGCATTATGTATGGCAATGTACTTGGTATAGGTATGATGTAAATCTAGTCATACCCATCGAAGCAACGATCATAGTTTAGAGCTAGCATCCTCTGGATGTGTCTCTTTTTTTTTTCTCCTTTATTTTTTTAAATATCTCTTAATGCGTAGCATGAGTATGTGCAGTAAAAGATTTGATTTTTATAATTTAATGTTTAAAAGAATAAAAGAAAAATAGAGTTACTCATCCACTGCAACAAAACTAAGAATCTCTATCAAATTGTATAGTTGAAAATTGACAGGAAAAAGTCAAATTTTTATTTTCCAACTCCACTCTGATTACTCAAAGTAGCAAGAATATCCCTTGTCGCTATTATAATTTATGACCATGGATCCTTTGATATAAGATTTTATGAAGTTTCTCTAAAATGTGCTTAATCTATCTTTTTTTTTTTTAACGAAAATCCTCCCTTTCAGTGCGCCTGAGTTCAAATGCATAGAACGCAAATCCTCACTTTGGAGGATTTGCATTCTATAATTTACCTAATTTATTTTGACTACCCATATCTAACTAATTGTCTTTTAGGCAAATTTAAACTCAAAATTATAATTAAAAAAGCCTACAACTAATTGCACAATAACCTCTTAAAATTTTATAAAAGAATTTTAAAAAATAATTATTAAAAAAACTAATCGAAAGTGTAGCATTTAAATCAAATAAAAAACTACATGACACGATGGATTTAGAGTGATCTTTATGAATTGTACGAAATTTGTACTATTTGTTAAAATAAAACCAGTTTGCAAATCTCTCAAATGATTTATGCATAAGAATTGATGATGACTATTGTGTAGCTTTGTCATGAAAATGATATTTGAGGCTTTATAAAAGGAGATTTGGATGAGTTATTTTATTTTATTTTCTTTTCTTTTCTTTCTATTTTATTGTGAGAACTTGCATAGTAATAATTGTGCAAAATACTTATTGTTAACAATAATTCTATTAGCTCTCAATGTGATTTAGATAATTTCACATAAATTTGTGATTGAGTATTAGAAGATTGTTAAGTTAGATACTCTTAGTTTGTTCATAGGCTAGATGCTCGTGTTTGACTTTTACTTACTCTCATAAAGTATATGCTTATATTTGGATATATAATTATTTATCTTTATGGACTATATGCCTATGTCAAAAATAAGGGTGCTACACAAATCTTCATATTTTGATATTAGTATTAATGCGTTTCCTATAATGACATTTGTTTAACTTTAGCATCTAAATTTTAATGTATGCATTTTACTTTAAGTAAATGTTCATTACTACCTTTCATTAATTTCATAACTTGATTAAATTATATGTTGCATGATTCTTATATTTTGTTAATTTATAATGTAATAAACATGTTTTATAATAAATTTAAATTCATAACTTATTTAAACTTATTTGTATATACTTTTTTTCACAATTTTGACTTTTTACTACTATTATGTGAATTTTTAACTTTTGTTTACCTCCTTAATTATTTATTTCATTTAATAAATATCACATGCATGTAATACATGTTACTTCCTTATTTATTTTTCTTGTTAACTTATATTTGATCTAAAACCTACTTTCATCAGGGAAAAAAAAAGCTCTTTGCTTACTTATTTCTTTAGTTATTATATTTTATCTTCTATTCACTAAATCCTATTGCTCCTTCTATTATTTCTTTTGCAGATAATGGATTTGTATTTAAATGCTTGTTTAGCTTAGTTCACGAGTATTGTCAGCGAATAACCAATTGTCAACTTGTTTGGTATTAATAATCTATTATCCTTATATATGTGTATATTATTCTAAAATATGTTCCGCAAACTATAAGCAAGTTCTCGCCTATGGTTTATGTTTTGTTATTAATTGCACACTTGAGAGCAAAGCTCTCTATGATGCATAAACACTATATTGATTGTTGTTTAAAAATCTATATTTTGGGAATCTAGTCGATGATAAAATTTTAGGTTTTAAAATGTGTGAATCTCATACTATCATTAAAATATGATTTGTCCTCTCTATAATACTACAACATCTAGACAAATTTGTTTTTAGAAATAATATAAAACACCTTAGAAAAACTATCCTCAACAAATGAAAAAGTTTGCTCTTTCGAGAGAAAGCAAAAGTTCATAAATAGTGGACTAGATAAAAATTTTTTTATATTACATTCTAAAAATCAAAACACTTTGAATCAACCATCAACTTCTTTCACTCAAAGAATGTGACTTTCAATAAGTTGTTTCAAATTGTCTGAACCTCATAACAGTCATTTGACTATTAGAATTGAAAAGATATAAACTTCCAAATCAAAGGACACCAAAATGTATTTTAAACTTTTAATTTTTTAACATTTCAATAGCAATTAGATGACTATTCCAAAGGGACCAATTGATTGTCGTGTCAATGGTGATTTTTTAACCATTTTTTTTATAGCTTGCTAGTTGATTGGTTTCAATCAACCAATTAACTAATGCCTGTTCATTAATTGACTATTGTATTACAATAGTGAGCTCTATCTGACTCATTTGGATCAATCAATTCTTTTGTTCTACCAATCGACTATTAAAATGATCAATTGACTAGTTTATCAAACCAATCGAGTAACACTTGTAGAGAAAAATAAAGGTCTAGTCAATTGATTATTGGCTATAAGTAGGTTGGTTCATGTTAGACTTGGTTTTCCATTTAGTTTTTCAAACCATTTTAAACAACTATTTGTAGGCAAATCTAGAATGTCCCAAATTCAAGGAATACTTTACTAAATTCTCTACAAATGTTAAGCATGATTTTTCTTTTTATTTGAACTATGACAAATTATGAAACTTGAACCTAGTATGAATGAAAGTTATTCAGGGAATCATGATTCAATTTGAATTGTTACTTCCATCCAATCATACATTTGTGTGCTTGTGAGGATTATAGATACAAGGCTTATGCTAGTCATGTCTCTATTTCAAGGCATGATAAAATAAAAATATATTTAATACATGCACACATACATAAGCACAAATAAAAATATATAGATTAAAATGCTATTGCAAAAGTTTTTTTTAAATATTATATATATACACATTATATATTAAATTAAATATATATTAAATTAGATAGTATATTATTAATAAATTTTGCTGCATGACTGCCTTAGACTTGGATAACAAAAGTTTCGTTAGAAAAATATATTTAATATTGCTTCGGTTTGAGAGATCATGATTTAAACAAGGAAAGAATCAAGGGAATATGAGATAGTGATAAAGGTAGTTTCTTAAGATGTGAGAATAGAGGTGTTTGGAGAGAAATACAATAGAAAGTTAAAGTGAGAGGTGATGCCTCTTACGCTTGGCAAGTTTGTATACAAGAGAATCTTGCGTATTGAGTGAGTGTATGTCTCTGTATATGAATGCCCTTTTTTGTGTGTCATTAGGGATCCTTATTTATGGGCTTTCTTGGTAGTATGGTAATGATGACAATCAAGTGAAATAATTTAGTAAAATCATAGAAGTTGTGATCATAGCAATGTGCCATACTAGAACTATTCTATTTAGATCAATTTGGACAACTTAATGTATCAAGTCTTTTATATATGGCTCAATAAATTACAACTGTTAAGTCTTTGTGCAATCTAAAAGTGAGTTGGATTGTGTTAGGCTGGTTGGGATTCTTATGGCTATAAGGCTCTTATAACACTTGCCTCCAATAGCAAGGTGATGAGTTTGGTGGACTTAAAGTAATATGGTGTCAAAGTGTCCTTCTTTGATTGACTTCAGAGTTCAAGGCTTGAATTCTAGGAATTTTTATTATTGGCAATTTTAAGAAATGTTTTCTTTGATGATCAAATGTCTTATAATTATGGTTTTCAAGGAGAGTTAAAAAATGTTTGCTTTGCTAGTTTCATTGTTTCACATTCCTATGATTCACCATGTTTTCATCTAACATTTTGTGAAATATGGAAGGTTGTGGGATGTAAAGGTTTATTTGTTGGTTTTTTAAGTATTGTTTGTTTGTGTCATTTTCTTCATCTCTTCTATTTAGGTCACTCTATCTAAATACTATTTCTCTTGCTTTAGCATGTCAACACCTTTACCATAACTAGCCATTGTGCAAGAGCTGTTTCTATTTGGGTTCCTCCATCTAATAACAACCAATCATTGTTACTACTCTAAGGTGTGTAGCTTTTCAATTTTTGGGTATTGCTCTCAATTCCACAAATTCATGTAATTGGATATTGACGTTAGTGCTATCAATTACTTGTTTTTATCACTTGATTCATATACTAAATTTTCTTATGTACCTTATTCTATCTCTATTCAATTAAAAGATGCCTCTCTTACCTATAGATCATATTAGCATAGTTAGCTTTTCATCCTTCTTTTATTTAGATGATGTTTAGCAGCCTTAGTTTCAAAAATAATTTGTTGTCTCTTTCTAAGCTCACTTAATCTCTCAACGGTAATGTTTGTGTTAGTGTTAGTGTAACAAGTTTATTACATGCTAATTCATGGACTTACTAATTTTTAAAATTATAGCTAAGTAGATCTAACAATCCAAGAACTAAATTCTTAATTCAGATTTACTATTTTTTGTTCTTTAATTCAAGTGACACATAAGGTCTTTGCAATTAATTCAATCTTAGGAGTTGTTTAGTTGTGGGAAAAAAATGAAAAGGTGAAGGTAATTTTTTTGTTTGGTAATGCTTATTATACTCCTTCTTATTGTTATTATTTTTCAATATAAGGACACAATGGATATTTGTCATTCATTTTATTTATTATATATATATATATATTTCTTTTTTATTTTCATATTTAACAATCTTGCCTGAAACTATAGGCTTAGATTGCGGGCCCAAATTAGAATTAAAGGACCAAGCTGAGAAACACAAACTTCAGAAGGAAAACCCCGTTTTGCCCTGTGACCAAGCCCAATCAATTTCAGCTTAGGCCTCTGACCAAAAACAAAAAATTCTTTGCCCTCTTTTGCAAGCCAAACTAGGGTTTTGCGAATAAGTGATGAAGTAAAACCCTCTCTGTCTCTCTTCCTATTCCATACATTTCTTCTTCGACTTCTTCTTCTTCTTCTCCTTCTTCTTCCTCACATATCACTCTCAGAGCTGTCTACCTCAAATGGGTAGTAGCCAAGCAGCCGTCTCGTTCCTCACGAACATCGCACGCGCTGCCTTCGGGCTCGGTGCCGCTGCCACCGTTCTCAACTCGAGCCTCTACACCGTCGACGGTGGCCAACGCGCCGTCCTTTTCGACCGTTTCCGGGGCATTCTTGACGAAACCGTTGGGGAAGGAACCCATTTCCTCATCCCTTGGGTCCAGAAGCCTTACATTTTTGACATTCGCACTCGCCCTCACACCTTCTCCTCCATCTCTGGAACCAAGGACTTGCAGATGGTCAACCTCACCCTGCGTGTGCTCTCTCGTCCTGACAACTCTCGCCTCCCCGTGATCGTACAGAATCTTGGTCTCGAATACGATGAGAAGGTTCTTCCTTCAATTGGGAATGAAGTCCTGAAAGCCGTGGTTGCGCAATTCAATGCCGATCAGCTCTTGACGGAGCGTCCCCACGTTTCAGCGCTTGTTCGCGAGAGCTTGATCCGGCGAGCTAAGGATTTCAACATAGTTCTTGATGATGTATGATAAGTGAATTTTTATCTAAAGTCTGGTTGGCCTGATATTAGTTGAAGAATGCAATTTGCATACGAATCGTATTGTGTGTAGTTACTGATATTTATACAGGTCGCCATTACCCATTTGTCATATGGGGGTGAATTTTCAAGGGCCGTGGAGCAGAAGCAGGTGGCGCAACAAGAGGCAGAGAGGTCCAAGTTCGTGGTGATGAAGGCGGAGCAGGAAAGGAGGGCTGCCATTATTAGAGCCGAGGGAGAGAGTGAAGCTGCCAAGCTAATTTCAGATGCAACGTCGGCTGCGGGCATGGGGCTGATTGAACTTCGGAGGATTGAAGCATCCAGGGAAGTGGCATCCACTTTGGCCAAGTCGCCTAACGTAGCTTACCTGCCCGGTGGGAAGAACTTGCTTATGGCTCTTAATCCTTCACGTTAATGCTGGTAATCTTCCTAGTTTATTGTTTTCATTGTATCATTTGTGGCTTGAATTTGATTTTTGGTTCTTTAGTTGTGTGTTTCTACTTAATTTAGTAACTTTCGTTTTAGCATTTGTGGCTTGAATTTGGTTTCTTGGTTCTTTAGTTGTGTGTTTCCACGTGATTTACCAATTTTCTTTGTCACATTTTTGGCATTGATTTCATGATTCTTGTGTGTTTCTTCTTGATTTACTAATTCTTGGTTACAACATGCATGAAGTAGTATTAATGTTGGATAATTTGCATTACCTGTCTCCGTTGATCATTGGGTGCCGTGCAACCTTCTTGAGACCACTCTAGGATTAGGTTAGTTACCAATTGCTAGCCTTACTGGGTGGGCGAATTGTGATTTGCGATATTGTGGTGAATTTCTGATTGGCCTTCCAATTAAAATAAGGTCCGTATATTAATGAACACTGATATTTGATTCTGTTGATAGTGATCAGGCCCATCAATAGCTTATATTGAAATTCGTTACACAAAAAGCGGCACTAGACAATTCTGAGTATTGGATAATTGCTAAAATATGAATGCCAATCCTTTCAAGTATCAGTTTACACTTTACACATTCCAAAATAAAGGCATGATAAAAAGATAAAAATAATCTAATTACAGGCAAATGATGGAAATGCATAGGGTATGCGTTAATACTATCATTGCCTTATATTTAAGGAAGATGCAGGAGAGCATGAGCTTCACTATCTTGAATTCTTCTGTAAGAGATGGGCTGGTATTATCAGCATTGTTGTTATTTTAGTGAAACTGTATTTTCATGTTAGCTTAAAGCCTAAACTTGCATGCTGTCTTCTTTTTGTTTGAACTTTGAAGTATATTGCATTATATTTCTTTGTTTAACATAAAATGGAGGAATACATCTTGAAGTTCTTAGATTATAAGGTTGTTATTCTTGTGAGTTATTTTATTAGGTAAATAATATCTTACATTCCTGGTAGCTAGAAAGTGAATCTCAATTTTTGTTATTAGAATTTTTATTACTTCTGTATCATAATACTATTTCAATTAGGAGGGAAGGTTGTATGCTTTCTTTGAACTACTGGATGCTGAGCAATACCAGACTGTTTTTGTTCCTCTTGTATGTTGGCATTTTCTTCTTCAGATGCTTAACTTTCCCATTTGGGATCAGGAGTTTCAATTCCCAGTTATGCATGTGTTCGTTTCACACGTGGGAAAGATAGCATATGTATAATTCAGATGAAGTGGGTATGATTCAAGCAAAGTTATTTCCACGTTGCATGTTCTTTTAATCATTGAACGCTAATATTAAGAATGGCTAGGTTTCTATTTATGTAGGGGCTTTTCTGTTGACACAGTGATGCCTTGTGCATTGGATTTAGTACCATTGAAGGATATAAATTAGTAGGTCAACATACCCATGCACGCATGCATGCACATATAGGCAACTGTGATTGAAGTAGCTACTATACGAAGTTAAGTCTGTTAGTCACTTTATTATGCAATACACATAGGGCTTGTTTGGTATGCAAAATGTAGAATGAATGTGATCATGGAGGGAATGAAAAAAGTGATTTTGAGAATAAAAATGACTCTTGTGTTCTTACTTTAAAATAGTAATAAAAAAGTAGTAAGATACTGTTAAGTAATGATTATATGGGTATAATAGACATTGCACAAATATTATAGAAAGGAATTACCTTTACATAGAGATTACCAAACGGGCTCATATTTACAACCATTTTCTTATCATATTTTATAGAGTGATTTTTGTCTCAGTTGTATGGTCAAATCTTTTCACTCAACTCAAACTGTATTCTATAATATTAGCAATCTTTGAAGAAATGGCTACTTTGTGTGAAGTAGACGACAATCTTGGTTAAATAGCTGTTGCATCTCAAGATTAAACTTTCATCCCCTGCCCAATCCCTCCAAAAATATGAAATCAGAACAAAATCCCAGATTCTTGAAAAATTGGAGAATTAGTTCTTTTTTTTTTTTTTAATTTTTTTTAAAGATGATTCATTATTACATTTATTGTAGATATTTCTGTTGTTCCTTGGTAGTGATCTTGTAATGGTTAGCAGTGTTGACCCAAAATTATTTCACCGTTGCACTTGCTTGTTAAAAGCCCTTAAATATTTCACTTTTGATTGCAGGGTTCAATGATACGGTTCGTGGCAAGCTTGGATCATTGTTTTTCTAGTTGTCCTTTGTTGAAAGAATTTTTTCGCCCTCCCTCCATTTTGTAGACTGAATGTCATCCGAACACAAGTTAATCTCGTTAAAAAAATATTAGGAATGAATATGAATTTCATGTTTGATTAATGGGTCTTCTTAACCGTAGAACTATGACTATATGCAAAATATATAAGGCGGGAGATGAAATTGAATATTTGCTTGTGTACCTTATGCAGGTATTTAATCAAAGTTTTATTCAAAGTGTTTTAATATATTACGTATATTACGTACCTCCAGTGCATTTGGTTTTCAATTTTGCATTTCGATTTGGTTGTTTGCAAAATTGATGTTAAAAATCATCAGTATGTAATATTTCTTGTGTGAATTAGGCACCCAAGGGAAAACAGAGCAGCCAAGCATTCCCACCCCCGCAATGATATTTCCCCTGTAAGCTATTAACTGAAGGTTTTCATTTAAGTTAAAAGAAAAAATGTTATCAGTGATTAGAAAATAGAAACATTATCAAGGTTTTGTCGAGTCTTATATTTTTGTTGGTTTTCCTTCATCGTTACTTGCTCTTTATCGTTGCCCAGTTCTTTCTACAAGGATGTAATGATGTGATATTGTCTCTAGAAGCCTCATAGTTGATGTAGCATCCATTGTTGTCATCGCAGAATTAAGGGTAAAACGTGGTTTGGCCTATTTGCAATCTTCGTGTTTTAAAGGTTTGCATTTAAGTGTTCTATGATCTAAATCGTGAGTATATTAGTATTTTGGGGTTTTGTTTAGGTATCTTTTGGACAGAATTTGTAAAATTTGTCCTTTTTTTTTTTTAATTTTCTTACAAAATTAGAGATTTTGATTCGTCAATGGAGGGATTTTAATTTTCACAATATATGAAATTAGTGATTTTATAGGGAGATCGAGAATTTGGAAATAAGTTAAAGGATTTTCGTTGGGCGCCAAATTTGAGTTGTCTTATGTGAGTTGAATTTAAAATTTTGATTGGTCATGACACAAATTTCAGTCTGTACCTCTTAGGAAATGAGGAATTTAGGGTGAAATGAAGCATATAGGAATTTTATTTAGAGACAAAATGATGGAAAGGTTATAATCTGTGTCGAATTTGAAATTTAAATTGATGAATAAATAATTATAATATTTAATTCATAGGATTTTGTAAAGATCTTGAGAATTAACGGCAAAATTAGGTTAGAGATTTCCTTTAAATATAAAATTTGAGAGACGTTTTATTGTATATCAAATTGGGGTTTCTAATTGGTCAAAGGGAAAAATTTTATCTTCAATACATAAAAAATTAAAGATTTTGAAAGAAAATCAAGAACTTAGAGTACGTTTTAATGGATTCTATCTAAAAGATAACAAAATAAAATGTTTACGAATAACTCAGCTTAAAATACAAGTCACCAAAATGCATGCTTTTAAATTGCAAAGTGTTGGAGGACAAATGAGTCAAACCATAGGGTACCAAACCATGTTTCATCCTAGCATTTAGAGTAAAATTTTACCTTGGTCTTCCAAAGGTGATGTATTTTTTAATATAGTCTTTTATAGAATTGTCTTCTTCATTTGGTTCATCACAAATGAGATATTTGTCAATTTAATCCCTCATAAAATTATCTTTTTAATTTGGTCCTTTATAGATGGGTATTTCTTAATTTGGTTTTTCACAAATAAATTATTATTAACAATATTCATATATCAAGTTGAGAAATACTCATATGTGAAAAGTCATTATTGGTAACGATTTTATTTGTGAGAGGTCGAATTAAAAAAAAAGAACTCTTATGTGAAGAACTAAATTGAGGATGCAATTTTGTGAGGGATTAAATTGAAAAATACTTTATTTATGAAGAATCAAATTGATAAAACAATTCTATGAGGGACTGAATTGAGAAAAATCTTATCTATGGGGGCCAAACTAAAATTTTACTACTAAAATTTATTCGGTGTTATATTTTACCATAGGTAAAGAGTTAGCCGGCCTATGAATGCTTTGTTTAACATTGGACCTTTGTTTGGGTTAATGGGTTTGAATTCGAGTTCATCTATTTGGTTTGTACACCTCAAGGTTAAAGGCTTGACTCGTATTAGTCTGACGATGTTTTACTTTTCAAATTAAATAAATTATTTTTTTTGAGAAATAATTTTATTATAAAATATTTCTTTTTACTATTAAAAACTGCACAGTCCTCTTTTAAAAAGTGCACAAATTCTTTCTGAGCAAAACAGTTGTAGGGTCTATCCCAAGTTGATGCATATTAGGGCTTAAGGTTTGAGACGTAAGTTTAATAATTTATCTTTTGCTTTTATATATTTGAGCCTAATTATTTTATCTAGAAAAAGTTAAATGTTATAACTTTTACATTGGCACCATATATTTTTTTGGTCATATATTTGATGAAATTAGTATATCAGTGACACATGATTATTATTATTTTTATAGCTCGTAATAAACCAAAATTCCCAATTTTTCAATCTTTCTTCCAAATCCTTAATCCCCATAGTAATTGGAGACTAAAATCCCTTCTATATTTACCATAGGTGAAGTAATTTGAGACAAAACACAATTTCCGTTTCTTCTTCAATTCATCACGTTTGGGAAGCAAATTAGAAAAGATGATGGAAAACTCAAAATTGCAACTATAATGGAGGTAGATTTTATTTGGGAGAGGAAAACAAGTGCATCAAATTGATTCAGGGATTGAAACTCCAATACCGACTCTAATCCTGGCCCCCCTAAAAAAAAAAAATTGCACACACTATTCATGAATTTTGTTAAAATTATATATATATTTTTTATTTTTAAAATATACATAAACATTTTTTAAAACAAAAAGTTATCTTTATACTTTAATTTAATTTTAAATTTTTAAACCAAAATAACCTCTATTTAAATTGCTTTAGAATTAAAATATATATATTTAAGTTAATAAAGGACATTTTAATAAAAAAATTTAAAATTGAATTAAAGTATAAGATAATTTTTTATTTTAAAGGAGACTTCTGTATACTTTGAAAATAAAAAAATGTTTGCATAATTATAGCAAAATTTAAAAAAATTGTGTAATTGACTGGCCAAAAAAAAAAAATCATCGGCTCTAACATTTTTGTGCTTTCTTCAAAGCCAATTGCAAATCAGAGCCTATATATATGCAAAACCACGTGAAAAAAAGAACAAATTGTGATGTCCAAAGTGATTGAAATGAGAATAATGCTACGAAGAATCATATAGATGTCAGAAGGAGGCCATTGAACTTGAAAATTTGTTCGAGGATCTTGGAAGAAGCTTATAGGTAGTGAGAAATTAGAGTTTCTCACTAATATTTGTTGGGAAAGAGGGGGAAAGGGAATTGATAGAGTTCAATCACATGATGTTAAAAATGGAGAAATTCTTACCTATAATTAGTATACCATGTTATTTATATGCTATTTAATAAAATAAAATTAAATCATATAATTAAGTCTTATACAACATTTTCATTTATGTGATAGTACCATAATGAATAATAAAATATAGGTTTATATATCTTCTTATTTATGTGATAGCTTTTCAATAAGTAATGAAATGCGGATTCATTACAACATTATTAATTAAATAAGATACTGTGTAGAGCTTAATTTTGTGATTTAGTTTTATTTTATTTTATAGTGTGTGTATATATATATATATATATATATATATATATGTTTAAGTGTATGTAAGAGTCTCTTGTGTCAGAATGTTAATGGAACAAGCCTGAATGAAATTTTTTTAACCATAGAATAATCGAACGGAAATGAGCTATGCCATTGGATAGTAAATTGTAGTTTATCCTATTGTATATAATAATACAAATGATACCTGGTTAAAAAAAGTAAAATAATACAAATGATAGAAAATAATAAGAATTTGTTATAAATCTTGAAAGAGTAAAATATGTAGATGTAGTTTTATAATTTATGTTGACTTTTTTTTTTCGAAAAAATACAAATAAAAAACTAAATTATTATTCACCGATATTATTTTCAATATTTTAAAAGAGATGAAGAGATCAAAGATGCCAAAAATCTCACGAGACTTATATTTATCAATCACTTCGTAATCATAATGCATGAATATCAAGCCAAAACTTATTTCATATTAAAAATATAAAATAAAAAAAATTGTATTGTTTTAACCAATATTTTTAAAACTGGATCGATTATCGAACCGGTGAAAGCACTGGTTCATGGTTTATTAGTCGGACCGTAGTCGAATCGTGGTCAAATCGATAATAATTAAATATATTTTTTTAAAAAATTATATATTAAAATTTTAATATAACAAATAAATATTAGTAAATTTTAAATATTTGATTACTAATTTAATATTTTTTAAGATATTATAAAAATTATTTATAATTAAAAGTTAATAGTATTGAATATTAAATTTTTAAAGTTTTTAAATTATATTAAGATTCTACTTATCATTAAAAAAATTTAAAAAATAAAAAATAAATAGTAATTTTGGCTAAATATCTTGATATTTGAAAGAAATATTATTAAAAAATAAAACATAATAGAAAGCAAGCATAAAAAATAAATAAATAAATAAGTGATAAAATTGAACTTTTTGAAGGTTTATTATATGTGTTTTTTCTTTGCAATTGCGTTTAATTAAAAAGGATCCTAATCTACCTATATGCTGTGTGATGGTTTAAAATTTTTTTTGTTAAGGCTATAGATATGTGTTTGATAAAATTTATATAACCAAAATTAAAGAATTAAGTGCACCAACATATTATCAATGACTTTTTAATGTATCGGTCAAACAATTGTTATAATGTATTAATAATATTTAGTTAATGTGTTAGTAACTAACTATTAAGTATAATAATATATAATTATAAACACTTTAAGTATATAATTAATAATGATTTCTTTATTAATATGTGATTGTTTAAAGTATCATTACCAATATATTATAATAATTATTACCAGTATAATAAGAAGCCATTCATTAATACACTTAAATTCTTAATGTATACTGAAAAATTAATGCATCTATAAATCTATGTTTAAAGAGAAAATTAATGATTAAAATGATTGCTAATGATATGTTGGTAAATTTTTTTTTTTAAGTTTTCATATCTTTCAACATAATTTCAAAAAGTTCTTAACATTTATTATTATTTAAAAAATTAAAAAAAATTGGCTGGGATTGGTTCAAACCGATTTTTATCGGTTCACTTTTTACTGGTTCTTGACTGGTTTGACCGGTTTTCTGGATCAACCGAACCGGATCAGGGGCTGGTTCTCGGTCAAATCGGCCAGTCCGGTTCGATTTTTAAAACCATGGTTTTAACTAACACCCTGTTTGTTCTCTGTGACGCAAATATATTCTATTTATGTGATATATTTAATATTTATTATAATTTATAATTATTACTTTATCTATCAAATTATCATTTTAATTATTAAATTATCTTTTTAAAAGTAAAAATAAAAAATTTATTTTTTTTATCTCATCTATTTATTTTTTATATTTCTTTTTCCTTTATATCATCAAAACAAATAGCCTATAAAAGTGATATCTATTATTACAAAGGATAATAGAAGAGTTATGCATTTTCCACTAGCCAGTAATTAATTAAATTTTTATCTTTATTAAAAATTCATATTTTGGAGAACACTTCAGCTCCAAAAAAATTTAAATCAATATATATTAAATATAGATTATTTATTTAGACAATTATCAATACAAAAAAATTATTTAAATAGCAATTTGGAACTAGATAGAAATTTGAATAGGCAATTATTTAAGTCTAAAAATGCTGAAATGGCACTTCCCCACATAAGAGAAACCTAATATATTTGGGTTTAAATTTTATCTTGCTCTTTTTCGTATAGTCCCAACTCTCAAATATTATGTCTCTTTTATAACCAAGGGGGAAAAAATACTCATGTATTTTTTTGAGCATTTTCTGTGGCTCCTTTTGGAAGCTTAAGCAATCTTGATATGCCACTCTCAAGATGTTATGCTGCTATATGTGGCACAAGATAAGGATTATTTGTCAAAGAGGGTCTACCTAAGACAAAAATGGCTCCATTGTTTTCACAATTGCACCTTTTATTTTCCTTCAGAAAATTAGTTAGAAACTGCTTAAATATTGAATATTGAAATAGTCAGAAGTCAGTCCAATTCAATTGTTATTTCTTAACATTGTTGTAGTGATGGCATTGAAGAAATATATATAGAGGTTCGATTTCAATGGATTACATAAGGACAAACAAATAAGGAAGAGTTATCTATCTAAAAGAATACAAAAGCTTGTACAAATATGAGGGCAAAACCGTCATCTTCAATTTTGGCTCCAAAATGCTCAATGCACTGGCGCATATTTAGGAAGAAAAGTGTACAGTAGAAATTTTCCTTTGCTAGGTGTTTTCTCCACTACCAATTGCATATAGATCATAGAATCTATTTCTAGTTCCATTTCTAGTGACCTGCCAAACAGGGCCTTCATGTTTACTTTTCCATGATTTGAGTAAGAATATAAGAATAAATTTCGGCTAACAACATTTATAAAAGTTGATTTCGAGTAACCCAATCAATTGGGTGGAGCCAAACTGAAATCCAATTCTAGCCATGCGTCCTTTGCAATATATGATGCACCTAAGATTAACTCAATTTAAAACGCAAATTCAAACTTCCCATTACCGTCAAGTGTCAAAAAGTTCACAACTAATCAAAACCAAAACACCATAGAGAAAGATAAGATTAGAAAGAATTAAAAACAACCAACATTAGGGACCTAGACCAGATTCAATTTGGATCACAAATTTTTGTTTCCTGTTACCATTGAGTGTGATAAAGTGCGCAGCCAATCAAAACCAAGATACCATGGAGATATAAACAAGGTCAAAAGACTTAGACCATCCAACATCATAGACCCAAACCAAAGTATGTAATCATGGGACGAACATACTGAAGATTCATGAGGAAACTATGCAAACGTTCCTACCACGAAGTTACCGAAAAAGACAGCAAAGTAGTCAAAATTTTCTTTCATTGCCAAGCAGGAAACTACAAGTTCACTTAACCGAACCCATCCTGACTAACATATACAAGCAGGCAGATTCAGATACTTACCTCGATAATATTCATTCCTATCCCTCCATCTGGCTTTACAAATCACACAACTAGCTATCCCGACTAACATAAGCAGACAGATTCAGATACTTACCTTGATCATTTTCATTCCTATCCCTCCATATGGCTCTACAGATCACACAACGAACTATCCTGCTTCCCCTGCTTCTCTTCCACTTCACCAAGCACTCTTCGTGAATCGGATTCCGACACGTCTTACAAGCCACAACCTTCTCACCCTTCCCTATCTCCTCAAGACAAATCGGACAGGCGGTCCCATCCTCTACCTCTATATTGGGTTCCTGCCTTCCGCTAAAGAACAGCTGGCGAAACCTCTCGCGGAGTGCGGCCCCTGCGACGGCCTCCGGCGACGTTGGCAGGTCCAGAAGGCGGCGTAGCTGGCAGGGGAGGATAGTTCCCTGGCTGAGGCAGGGGTCGTCGACGGAGACGCCCAGAACTCGAATGAAAACAAAAAGAATGTGCTTGCAGGGGATTGTAGGGTCAGGGCAGGTGCAGGAGGGGAGGGTAGAGAGGGTGACGGTGTAGACATTTCCAGTGGCACCCAGAATGAAGAAGGAGGAATCGAAGCGGTGGAGGAGGCGGAGGTTTTGGCGGAATGCTCGGAGTATTCGATCGTAGATTGGTTGGGGGTGTCTGGAGCGAAGGTAAGGGAAAGGATTGGAGGATAAAGAGTCCATGGATAGGTTAAAGTTAAGATTTGAAACTCACCCAAACCTGCAATTAAAACTTGTAAACAAAGGGCAGTACAAGCATTCACCCATCAATAGCAATATATCAATCAATCAAATATATATATATATATATATATTTATTTATATGTATATAAAGTAAAATGGATTGATCACTGTTTATTAGTTTTCACCGGAGAAGAAGATGAAGAAGAAGAAGAAGGGAGACCCGCTGAGCCAAATTCTGCTTTTTGATAGCTTTTCGACGACTTCGGGGTGAAGGTAACCATGCACTGTTCTAATGATTAAAGCCACGTGGCTCTTGAGCGTGCGTGAGATGAAAGAAAAAAGATCTTCTCACATCTTTCTCTCTCTCACACTTTTCTCATCAGATCTAAACTATTTAAAATTTAATTTAAATAATTTAATTTTTTTTTAATTTTTTTAAATTTAAATAATAATATTTTTAAATTTTATGGTTAAAAAAATAATTTTATTTTATATTTTACTTTTTTTTAAGAATTATTTTTTAAAAAATGTAAAAAAAATTAAATTTAAAATATTTAAATTAATTTAAACGATTCAAATCTGACGCTAAAAAAAGTAAGGGAGATAGCATATGAAACCGATAAGTGAAAGACGCACACTGGAGAGGGATTATGACTCAAATACATTATTTGAATTTTATAATACACCTAATGCACAGTCATCAATCTAATTTTTATGGATACAATACAAAGATTTTTTTTTATTTTTTTAACCGTGTCCATATTAAAAATAAAATAAAATTTTTTATTGGACATGGTGCCAACCGTGTCCATTTAATTAATTTAAAATAAATTAAATACAAGGCTTTTAAGAAAATACATCAGGGAAATTATTTTTATATTCAAATTTTTATGTTTTATACTCAAAAAATGGAAAGAATATTTTAATTTTGAATTAAAAATTTTCTATAGCACTTAAATAATTTTTATATTCATTTCTTAAATAATTTAATTTATTTAAAAATTAATTTATTTTAAAAAGTAAATAAAATACTTTTAGGAAAATGCATTAGGAGGGAATCAATTTTATATTTATATTTTTTATTCAAAAAATGGTAAGAATATTTTAATTTTCAATTAAAAATTTGTTATAACACTTCAATAATGTTTATATAAAAATTTTTATATCCTTTTGTTAATATTTCGATGTGATGTCTATAAAAGAAATTTATGTATAAATTATTACATTTTTTTATTATTATATTAATTAAAGTGTGATAAATATATAATATTTTAATAATAATAATACAATACGTATATAATTGTTATAGTTTAATATTATGTGGTTGAGTGAGTGTTTTTAAAATTCTTTATAATAAATAATTTTAAAACATATTAAATGTGCTTTTTAAGTGAAGCAAGTAATGACATAGATAATAAATTAGTCGATATTAATAAAGCAATAGTTTATAATTTAAAGATTGATGAACAAAAAAATTAATTTTATATGAAGTTGAATAATATTTTATCTAAGCCGCAAGCAAAATTGAAACTTATGATACATTAGGTTGTACATATATGTTCACAAAAATAAAAAAGTTTAAAAAATTTGTTATGTAATGTCTATTGTATTATTATAATTATAATTTAATAATATTTTTTATTATGACTTGAAAGTAAGACTAAAAGTGTTGGAAAATGATAAGAAATAATTGACATGCAACATCCAACATTGAACACTAATTTTTTTTTTTTTTCACAATGGATTGCAAGGCATGCAAAGTAAAGGAAAGAAAAAAGAAAAATAAATAGCAGAAGAAACAGAAATAGAACTAAATAATGTTTGAGAGGCAAATAGATACTGCAATTATACTTTCATGTTAATTGACACAGATGCTTCACTTGTTTTTGTGCTATATCTTTTGTCTTTGCGCAATTTTTAGTTAATATTCCTTATCTTGGTCATGGTATCGCTTCTTCTTATTACTATAGTCCCACTTAGATGTTAATTTGGAAGTAAGCTCTTGTGGGTTAAAGTTTTTTTAATTTAATCTTTGTTATTAAAATTTTTTTAATAATATGTTGTTAATGTTTTGCAACGTCGTTAATTACACGTTATCTTGATATTGTAAATACATGTAATATTTTATTAATGAAATAGTTAAGAAAAAAATCACTTTTTCAGCATCATTACTTTTTGTTCATTCATATGTGATGAAATACATTAGGTAAATTGACATAATTCAATTTTTTTAGGAGAAAACATAGAAGTGAGAAATATAGAAAGTGAGAAAGAAATGGCTGCTTGTGCCACATTGAGTTTGTGTTCCTAATCGTTGACCTCGTTGTCTGGCAGGATGGTCTTCATCTTCTTCCTGCTGTACCTCACCCTCTTGCTCAGTGCCTTCATCATTATTGACCTTATCTTCATCTTCTTTGTTATCATTGTTTCCTTCTTCTTCCCCCTGTTGGGAGGGTACAGGATTCACATTCAACTGGGAGGACTAAAGTGAAGGAATTGGTTGATGGGGTGTGATATATCCCATTTGCTATGATCCAATACATAGAGAGGACCCATAAGCAAATTCAAAAGCAGACATTGTTTGGTCTGCAAAGATAGGTGTAGAAGGGACAGAACCGCATGGCATGTAAAATGAAGAGCTAACACCTCTAAAATCAACAAAATGCATGGGTAGCATGGAAGAAGATGGACCTGCTGTGTCATGATGAGTTTGTGTCACCGTAGAAGAAGATGAACATATAGTGTCATGATGTATTTGTGTCTGTATCGATGGGGACGAAGCTGGTCCAACAGCATCAAAGTGGACTTGCATCTCTGTGGATGTATGAAAAGAAGGACCAGGCATTGCAGATGCAGTGACAACACTAGGGGTGGAATCATGGTAAGGTTGATCGTCCGCTATGGGCTCTCTAGTAGATATAAAACCGCGAGCTCTCTTTGCTGTGCAAGGTAGAAGAAGCTGTAGCCTTGGCAATTGAGGGGCAGGAGGAGCAGCTTGAGAAATTGTCATGTCTCGATGCTAACCAAGTGCATCGAGTATACTAGTACAATTGGTGACCACAGCAAGACCTAACAGTGAACGGTCATCTATAGCAATAACTTGTAAGTGATCAGCAACATCAACCTGTTAAAAAAAAATTGAAAGTCTTACATATAATAAGTATAAAAAAGTGTAATAAAATAACTGTGCTACATCTTTAACAATTACCACAAAACCCTGAGCACTATTAATGAGATGGACCCACCGATGGGTAACCATCCAATACTATTTTATATATTTTAAAGAATGATCTAGAGGCTCTAATGATATTAGTGTAAGTGATAAAGTATCTTGCCAGCTCCACCAAGCATGTATGAAGTTCTCATGCTCTTTTTGCCAGTCTAAATGAATCTTGCCTCTAAGAGTAAGTGTATGGACCTCTTCTAAATTATAGGGAGCATGTGGTATTAGCTACAACTGACCAAACTGTCAAAGAACACGATCAGCATGATGCCACTCTACAATGTGAAAACAAATAAGTGGCACAGATGCAAGCCAAATATTTGAGGAGGCCAGGCAATAGTTAGGTATCAACTGGCGTACATTATTTGCATTATATGAACGCCATATAATCTACAAATGACGAAATAAAATATGTAAAGATATAATATAACTAAGGTAAGTAAGCAACAAGTCAGTAGGAAGTGTTTTAAACCTCATTAGCTCTCATCTGGTCTAACAATACTCTGTAATGTTGTATTGCTAATTTTGTCGGACGTGAATGTTGACTCGTACACCTCCACCTGTAAGATGTAAATGGAAATAATTGTTAGTCCTGATTTATATAAGCAACATGAACCATGTAGTAAGTATTTAGCTCGCTATAGGATTCATACCTGTAAGCAAGCGGAGGGAGTACATCGTACACATCAAGCTAAAGGTCTGGAGGTGGGGGCCTTTCAGGGGCTAGCCTAGAAAATCGATCCCAGGCCCATAAGTGAAGTAATATTAGATAGCAACTAATATTAACCTCCTTATCATCAGTGGCATTGCACAATTCTCTATAGAGGTATGTCAGCACTGTAGAACCCCAACTGAACTGACCTACTACTTAAAGGTCTTGGAGGAATGTCAGGTACATAAGGAGAGCTCTATGTCCTGACCTATCTGGCATCAGGACTCCACCTATCAGACGTAATATATAGGCACGTGTAAAATATAGTATGTTATTCTTATCTACATTCCCTGGAAGTGCCTCAAAATGATTGGCAAGCCAAGTAATACTAAGTCTCTGGCCATCAAACTCCTCCTCTGGCGGCTCAATCCCAAGAAGAATCCAACAAACGCCTCGCCAATTAAAGTTCAATGAACCAATGATAGGGAGGCCTGTCACTAGAAGACCTAACTGCACTGCTACATCTTGTAGCGTAATGGTACACTCGCCCTGTGTTGTATGGAAAGTATGTGTTTAAGGGCGCTTCGTTCAACGAGTGTTGAAACAAGGGCTGCATCAAAATCAAGTGCTGTAAGACGAGATACCCCATAAAAGCCAGCGACTCTAAGATGTGGTACTATAGCTGATGGAGGAGACTCTAATTGTGGGCCATGTGCAACTCGACGTAGTCGAAAAATGCAATCTGACTGTTAGACAAAAAAATTTTTAACCATTTGTAATGATAGAATAGGAAAAGAGGGAAAATTTCACTTTTTATAATACAGTAATAACATATCCTGTTTAGCCACACTGCTTGAGAGACGTGTCTGGTCTGCAAATACAACAATGACTCATCCTCTGGGCCTGGATGAACAATGTGTCTTGGGTCTGACATAATTCTATACTGCAAATGGTATAAGATAATATTGAGCTAAAACTTATAATAAGATATTTGATAAATACATAGATTAATTCGTAACAAGCGAACTCTTAACAAAGCATATTGTTATCTCCTCAATCCAATTAGCAGCGTGTGAGTTGAGTCGTCGTATGTGAGCTAATTCTTCATTAACTTTGCACTAATCATATAGATAACCTAGACATAGAAAGAAACAAAAAATAGTAATTTTGACAAAACTGTACCATCATACTAAACGAATAATTACAAGGTTAAATGATAATAAGATGTACCAATTTTTGTGAATAGTTTTTTTAGCTACTGAAGTTTAAATTTTTTGTTGATGTTGCTATCTAAATGTCAAAGACAAAATATATGATAAGCCTATGGAGGCTGCCACCTTATGCTCCGATTGGCCACGGTAGCTAAAATACTAGCATGACGGTCAGAAATTAAGCAAAGCTCATTTTTCTCTTTCACCACATGTGCTCGAAGATTAAACAAAAACCATGCCCATGCTTCGTAAGTTTTCCCCTCTACTATTGCAAAAGAAAGTGGAACAATATTCCTCTCACCATCTTGTGTACTTGCAATTAATACGGTTCCCTTATATTTGCTGTAAAGGAAAGTTCCATATATTTTGACCAATAGTTTCAGGTAATTAAATGCCTCAATGCACGGCCTAATGGTCTAAAATACTCGATGAAACATGACAGACTCACCATTAGCAACGCTAGTCGGTACAGGTTCCTTATGCATAAAATCATGGTACGAGCCGGGTATAAAATGTTGAATAGCAGCCAGCCATCTAGGCAACAAAACATAAGACTTCTCTCGATTTCTAAATGCATATGAGATGGTTCGACGTTTACCCTTCCAAGCCTTCTTGCATGTGACATTGCACCCAAATATCGAATGGACCCGCTCAATGACCTATCGGATTAACATCTCAGGATTCTCAGTCACCATAGATACAATGTATGCTGAAATAACATCAGAATCTAATTTCAGATAATCCTGTTACAAAGATGCTAAAACACATGTATGATGCCCATTATATCTCGTTATCTCCCAATGATTTTCTTTCTTTCGATAACAGGCTCTAATCCTCCATTTGCATAACCCCTTTTCATATTGAAGACACCTGTATTCTGCATATTTTTTAGAGGAATGGTACACCTTAAAAGTGTGATGTATGCGAACTGAATATATCTTTATTGCTCAACGAAAAGCTCACTGATCATTATACAGCATGCCTACATGTAACTTTTGGCTATCATTCATGTGTATCACTGTTTCCTCCATTTCAGCATAGTCAGAAACTCTCGCACCATCTATAGCTACTTGTCCAAGGAACGCAACCGTTAAGTCATCATAAATATTAATAGGAGTTGCTGGATTCACGGTGGCATCTACACAATCTGTGTCTTCATCATCATCTGTATAACCATCGTCTTGGAAATCGTAAGGAGTAGCATCATATTCATCCTCTGCCTCAAATTCATCCATTATGTCCTCTGTCTGTTCTGGAGGAGAAGGGGGACCCAATTGGTTCATGCGACGAATACGGGTGCAAGATATCATCAACTGGCAAACGAGATAAACTCGGATAAGAGGTATAGTCAATCGAACTAATTGGTGGATATTCACCACTACCTGTAAAGTACGTCATAAACAGAGCAGGCTGCTCGTGGGTGACATTACCGTGGTTGGATGATGGAAGGGGATCTGACAGATTTTCAACTGTGGCTTGAGTTCCCACATTTAAGTTTATGTCCTTCGAAAATATTTTTGCATATAATTTTACTAAATCCAACTATGATGGAAACTTTGCATTTGCCACCCATATAGCTTGGACGTTAGCGTCCTTCCTTAACGTACATGCTCGATATTTTGTGGGCCTCAGTAATACTGGATGTCTATATACCAAGTCAGATACATATTGATTTGAGTTCAACTGTAACTGTTTAGCAACTTCTTGTTTTAACCTCTCCAGCAAAATGTTATAATCAACCGTCATTACATCAACTGTAGCTGCAATAAATGTTGCACCCTCTTCGGTTTCGCATATTTGCCCATTTGCATATATACATATAACCTCCGTTCTGTTATTTATGTTACTTGCCTAATCAATATTATTGCTAACATCCAAACTAGAGCAGAAAGATTATAAATTATTATTTCATTACTACTTTATATTATACTGATATGTTGACATTTTTTTTATATTTTGTACTTTTTCACTTTCATTTTTCTTATTATTACATTATTTTTGTATGACTCACCACTTTTATTTTTTCTTAACATTTCTCATCACTTTTTTCATTTCTTCATTCCTATTTCCCATATTATAATCTTCTTCTACAAATTTTTCCATAATATATATTTAAAATTTTTTCCTTGTTATTTTTTTCCATATTAATCCTTTAATATTTTTTTCTCATTTCATACTCTAACAATATTTTTTTGCGTCACTTTTCTTTTTCCCTAACAGTCTTTAACATTTTTTTCTCATTTTTTTCCATATCTTAATATTTATTTACAATATCTCTTCATATCTTTTTTAAAATAACATTTATTATTTTAGATTATAGTTCAAAATTTAAGATTAATGATTGCATAATTTTAAATTTTAAAAGTCTTTTAAAAGATTTTTGAACACACAATTTCAATTGCTTGAGAATATTATAATTAAGACTTCAAATTAAAAATATTGATATTGAAGGACCTTAAATTTTAATCTTATAATCTTTTAAAATGATTATACAATTTAAAATCTTAGATTTATAATCTATAATTTTCTCTTAAACTTTTTCTTTATATCAAGCACAATTCACCTTCGTTTAATGCATGACTTAACTAGTATAATACATCTCTTTTTAAGTATTAAATAAGATGCTTGTTTGGACAAACTACTTGAGTAGAGAAAAAAAGTTAGACATTTTTTTTTAAAAGGTACATATTTTAGAAATAAAATGTTTGACCAAGTTTTAGAATTTTTTTAATAGTAATAAAGGTAATTTTTATTATTAAAAAATAAAAAAAAACTTCTATCTCAAAACATAAGTAGAAACAAAAACAATTTGTTGTAAGACAAAATTTATCTCAACTTGAAATTATTAATTACGATTTCACTACTTCCATTTTTTCTTATTAATAATTTTTATTATTAAAAAACAAACAAAATAATGCTTGATCTAAAATACGCACCTAACTTAATTTGTGAATTTTAAATGTACAAAATATTCTTCTTATACTATCTTTTGGTTTAAAATTCACACGTTCATAATATTTTTTTTTTGTATTTATTATATGTTTCTAAAATATACAATACTTGCAAAATTTTTTCCCTGCTACATTCTTCAACAATATTTTATGCCTCACTTTTATTTTTCCCTAACATTCCTCATCACTTTTTCCATTTTTTTATAATCTTCTTCTACAACATTTTTTCATAATATTTTTTTCAAATTTTTTACCCATTATAGCATTTAATATTTACAAACTTCTTTTACACTATAGTAAAATTTTTTCCTAAATTTATTATTATTTTAACCTTTACCACATATTTTTAAAATTTACTTCATCTTCTTACATTAAAAAATATAAATTATTATTTTTCTAGGCTATTTTATCCAAACCTTATAATTTCTTTCCTAACTACAACTAAGTTTTTACAACACAAAAATAAATAATTATTCCACATTCTAAATTAACCACATATATATATATATATATATATATATATATATCACAAATATTCAATTTTAAATTGACAACAAAATTATATTTTTAATAAAAAATTTTATATTCAGTGCTTTCATACTAGATCAGAATCTCAGGGACCATTTCTACTTGTTATCTTCCTTCTCTTGTAATGACTCTGGGACTACTTCTTCCTCTACTTATCTTTTTTCCTTTGAACTGACCCAAAATTGCTGAAAGAGGTTATTATCTCTGTGGTAGTAAAATCTTGCTTACACTTGGAGTTGGACGAAGGAAGCAAACATCAACCAAAATTTTACATGAAGAAGAAGAAGAAGAAGAAGAAGAAGAAGAAGAAAGAAGTAGCACTTGCGTGGAATGAAAAAAAATGGTAGAAGGAAGACTATGGGAAAGAAGAACAGCGCCATATTTAAGGAGAAAATAGGTAACAGTAAAAAATTACAGATAATTCTGATGTTCATTGGGAAATTGCCACGTGGCAACGTAATTTGATTTCATCAATTACGCATTGCCACGTGGTAATATTATCTGTGTGTTAGCGTGTCAGGGTCAACTTGACACATTAGACAGCATGGAAAAAAGGACACATTTGTATTGCGTGTCAAGGTCAAGCCATTTGACCTTAACACACATATAATATTACCACGTGGCAACGTAATTTGGTTTCATCAATTACGCATTGCCACGTGGTAATATTATCTGTGTGTTAGGGTCAAATGGCTTGACTTTGACACGCAATACAAAGGTGTCCTTTTTTTTATGCTGTCTAATGTGTCAAGTTGACCCTGACATGCATGACAACCTTTTAAATTGTTTTTTAAAAATAAGATACGGTTGCTTTACAACTGTGTCTTTCAAAAATTTTATTTATTTATTTTTACAAAAGGATACAAAGCAATCATGTCCTTAAAAGATTTTTTTTAAAAAAATTTTAATAATGTATCTACAAAAATTAAAGTTACAACATTGCATCCCAAGAATTCAAACTTTCTTATAAGCCACTGTGGTCAAAATCCCCACTGGAGACGCACGGGAGAGACGCTCGTGCGCCCGGGGGGGGGGATCTGAATTCAAATGAAGAAAATAAGGTACATTGCATAGAAGATGGAACTTGTTGATCATGGTACTTTTATACGAACACAAGCAAAAAATAAAGCTATGTTAGATTTGCAGCACAAATAACATGAACCTTGAAAATTGTCCATCGGGTGGAAAAAAAACCTTACCAAATGGCTTCGCATTCTCATCAATCTCTTTCCATATGTGGATGTAAAGTGACAATGCAAATCATTAAAGGTTTTAACTACTTTCCCTCTCTATCTGCTTCACCTTCTTCGCTCCTAAATTTTCAACCCCCGAGCCTTTGCTGCGTTATTCCTCTGAAATCAAATGGCCACTTCATCATCTTCAATCATATACTCGATTTGCTTGGAGGATGTCTCTCGTCTGCGTGTGATAATCTTGCAATCTCATTCTTCCTCTTTCATCACAAGATCAGAGGCATACGATTAGGGAGCCCATGACCAAATCTTCCCATCTCCTTCTGTTAGCTACCGCTGCTGTTGCCGCAGTCAGGATGCCATGTGCCTGGCCGTGGAAAGTCGTTCGTGAAGCGGTCGATTGGTTTCTGGCTGTCTATCTTCACTCAAGTGAATTGCTAGAGGTTAGAAATTTCCTTTTTTTTATTTGTGAAAATTTGCTTATTCTATATGGCACCTAGTTCAAATACGCCTTTCAATCTTGAGTTCACATCGACACATCTTCACTCAAGCAGTTTATGGTGCGTAGGGGAGTCCTAGAACCGTTGTCTTTGTTCATTAGTGACAATATTAGCGACAAGAATAAAATTTTATAGAATTGTTTCAGTTTTTTGAGTCTTCTTAAATGTTCAGTAATTCAAAGCTGATTGAGTTAATTCTTTGACTGCTAAGGAACTAAATTTTTGGTTTATATATCAATTTCTAACTTTTTTTTTTTGTATTGTTCAGCACAGTGCATACTATTTTGCCAATTTTCATCCATATTCCTCGTGTCTAAATCCCTTTCCTATTTTCTCATCCTATTTATTGATTGGCATGGAAGGTTGCACGCTGAAAGTGTTAGAAACATATTGCTCTTTTATTCCTCCAAGTGCTTGAATGTTAGGATTTATGGTGGCCATTGGGTGAGGAATTAGATTTAAATATTTGGCCTGGTCTATGGGCAATGTGAAGCCACCTGATCCTCCCAAAGTTTTGAAATAAATTTATGGTGTGCAGTTCTGAACATTAGCTTAATCTTATGGCACAATGATAGTGCATGAGGTGAAACAAGATTTATATCAGTTTCCTCTGCAGTTGGGATATTAAGCTGAGTGGACTTTCTAATTCCTACTTGAAAATTGAAAATTGTTGCAATGATTGATCCTTGACAGAGATTGCTGCTAACAGATGGTCATGAATCATGATGCAACCAAATGTTGAACTGCCTCGTGTAATTGATGATAGGACCTACAATTTTTACTGCTTTAAATCAAAATGAAGAGTGCAAAACAGTGAAAGTAGTATTATTAATTGAATCTCTTATTCTTCATCTCCTTCCTCCTTCTGCTTTATTCTTTTGCTAGCTAGGATATATAAACAACAGGTATTTGGGGGATATGTATATTAGAGCTGATGTTGCCCTCCAAAACATTCATTTTGTGGTATGAATAAAATCTCTGTATAAAATATGTTTGATTCTTAGCTGTGTTCTAAACCTCTTTATAAATATATTTGATTCTTTCTCTTCATGGGAATGCCATTCAACTATCTATTTTTCTGCAGTTATTAAGAAATTTGTTTGTGCAGGTAATGTCATCCCTTGATGGTTCAATTTGATGAAGCATGCTTAGGTATGTAAGAATCTGTAGCACTTTTTTTACACAACACAATTAAAATTGAATGCCCAAAGATATATGAAGTGGGAAGACATTCTGAAGTTGTGCGATGATTTCTTACTACCTGATCTTAGATATCCTCAATATACTCTTGAGAGATGCAAGGAAGAGCATGAAATACGATCATTTCACAGATATGCAAGGCATGTTTTATGATGGTCGAAGTTGTCTGCAAGTGAAAAATCTGTTTTATGATGATATTGTTTTTTATGTTGGTTGAAATGCAAGGCATGTTTTCACGGACTACTAGAAGCCGGAATGACGGTTTCATAATGCTTATGTCCAGAAACAAGAGGTAGAGGCTAAATGGTAAATTTTGTAAAATGTCTGTAATTTGTAGAAATTGGGTAATTTTTTTAAGGTCTAACTTCTAACTGTCCGTTTTTGTTAATCGAAATAAAAAAATTTGGTTTCCTAATAATATGCTCTTCATACTAAATTATTATTAGTTTCTCGAGGAGGGCTGATGTTGGTGAGGATTTGTCTGAAGCTATAGTGATACATTTATTTATTTTTTCCTGTATTATATTAATTGATAATTAACATAATCTATATGTTAATTATTTATTTGGTTTATCTCTTTTCTACATCAAATATATATATAAAGGAAAATATAAAATTAAGATCTTAAGTTTGTCACTATAAATCAACATTAACATTTGGTTCACAACGTGCTTTCAAGCCTGATTAGTCATAACCTAACAACTAATAGGAATAAAATAGTAGATAAAAAAAGAATATCAATTTGTTATATTTCTGTATATGTGGCACCTAAAAGGGTTCCACATTTTTATATCGCTTTAAGAATCAAGAATTTCACCTAATCACAAGTGTGGAAGTTGAAGCCTTGTCTCAAGCAGTAGTACTTTGATGTTACAATACATAGCAACTGGTCTAGTCGTGGGCTTCTGCAAAGTCTGTGAACTCTACTATTTAAAAAATAAAATAAAACATAAAAAAATAATAATACCAGTTATAGTTTAAAAATAATAATTTAAAAATTTACTTATATATATATATATATATATATTAATTTCCAAATCAGTCATAGTATAAACAGCTCTTAAATTCAAACATGTCAATCACAAGTTTAGTTAGTCCCTTTGTTGCATTCAATTCTTAGGTCTTTGCCTAGAGGTTACAGATTCTGACATTTCTTGAGATGCCATGACTCCGTTAGACGTGCTATGTCTAAGGCATTGACTGATATATAAAATTTTAGTTATAAGAAAAAGCATAAATTAAAAAAATAAATTAAATGGATATAAAGTGATTTTTGTATTTATATTTAAGAAAATAAAAAATTAAATACTGTTAAATAATAATAGAAATATAATAAATATTATATAAAATATAAAGAATGTTATCAAACGGCGTCATATTGTTTTGTTTTATGTGGCATTAAAATCTTACATTAACAATATAATCTAACTAATCTTCGTTTGATGACATTATCAAGTAAAAAACTATTTTTCGATTTGCTTTGCTGAAAAGCTAAATTAACAATATAATTTTCATTTAAAACTTACCTTAACAAAGCAAGAATCATTTCTGAGTTTAAATGTCATCATATTTGATGTCGAGTATTTTGATCTTTACCGTCTCATTTTAGATGCATTTTCTTTAATTTGACGTTTTCTTTATTCATTCAAATTTAATTACAAGTACACCTGCACAAATAAGTCTTCTAGTACATTCTTCAATTCAAATATTATATCCTGTTTGCTATTCAAATAAAAAGAGAAATGAAAAAAAAAAATTTAATATAATATTTATTATATTTTTATCGTAATTATTCAATAATATTTATTTTTTTATTATTTTTTAAAATAAAAAGATAAGGATTATTTTACATCATTTTCATTCACTATTTTTATTTTTATTCTTCCAGTACACGCCTGGTTAGCCATCCTCTATGTGCATAGCAATTATTTATTATATGATTATGTTACTTTGGTATTACGTTGACCTTCGCCTTCGGTTAATTAGATCCAATATCTCACGCTACAAGCCTATATTGACTTGTATTGGTACGAAGAATTAAGGGAAAAGTTAAACATAGAAATAAAAATATAAAAAATAATTGTAAAAATAAAAAATAATTTTTTATCTTTATTTTAAAAAATTTATAAAATAAAATATATACTATTAAATTATAATTATATAAATATAATAAACATTATACAAAATTTTTTCTCCCTCTTTTTTTTTTTCAACTTCTAAATAAGTCCTAAATCAATGTGCCTATATTTATATATAAACTTGACATAAATAATAATACTCATTTATAATGCTTGGGATTGGGGTACAGATGTCCAATTGATACTATTCTTTTCTTCGGGTCTCATTTAATCCGTCTAGCTTTGTGAATAAAAAAATAATTTGAGATAATTTTTTTTTATAATTTTATTTTAATTTAAAATTAAAAAACAAATATAATTAAATAATAACTATAAAAACATAACAAATATTATATATAATAACTGGTGTCATTATGAAAAACCAAAAGGGCCCTCATTTACATCTTAAAAATTTTTTAGGCTAAAAACAAAGCACAATTGGAGGTAAGGACTGAAAAATAAAAATATTTATATTAAAAAATTTATTATTATTAAATTTAAAAAATTTATTTAAAATTAATAATAATTTATTTTAAAATAATAATAATAGATCATTTAAAATAAATATTTTTAATTTTAAATATTAAAAATTCTTTTCAAAAATAAACATATCAGAGATTTTAAAATTTTATATTATTCCCTACACTTAACCGTACATCCTATCTTAATCGATCTGTCGTGCTATTTTCGTCTCTTACCGACATGTAACTAGCTTTATTGATTTTATCGCTTCCTTGGTTGTTTCCATCTCTTTTCGCTGGTCCTCTCATTATTTAGAAAATAGTTTTTTATTTTTATTTTTTTCTTCAGTCCTGTCTCTCATGATTGATAAGAGAGGTGAAGGTGCCCATTAATGCCCAAATTCGATTCACAATGAAACCGAAATTAATCGCTTTTTATATTTAGTAATAAAAAATGTGACAAAAAAGAGATTTAATTGAAATTTATAAGGTAGTGTAGGAAGATAAAACAATTTTCAAGCCAAAATTTTAAAATGTCATTAATGCTCCTTTGATATAAATTGAAGTTGAAAAAAATGGTAAGGATTAAAATTCATATTTAACAAATAAAAAAAATACTTGAAGTATATTTATATGATACATGATATTTTTTAAATTATTAATTTATATTTTTTAAATCAAATAATTTTTAGATATTACTTTCAATTATTATATAATATTTTTTAACAAGAGAGATTTCGTGATTAAGAAAAAAATTAGTATTTTATTAATTTTAATTAAAAGATTATTATTTTAGTATTGTTTAACTAATTAGAAAGTCAAAAATTATTTTAATAATTTTTTAATTAATTACAAGAGAAAAATTTAATAAAATTTAATAATTAAAATAATAAATTATATAAATTCAAAACAAACAAGTAACTTTCAATTGAAAGTGTCCAATCGAAAATCAAATTTTGACTGACTACGTATTGTGATGCATTGCTATAATGCAGTTATTTATACATATATATGTGTCTGTGTGTAAATAATTATTTTTATTATATAAAAAAATATTTTTTTGAAAAATAAAAATAATTAAGGAAAGAAATGTACTTTTTAAAAATTAAATTTTAATTTATATATAAATTGAATTAAAATGATTTTATTGTAAAAAAATGGCTATATAATACAGATTATTGAATCATAAAAATAATTTGTCTAATAATTTACTAAAAAAATTATATTGGCAAAAAAATAGCAAATTCTATATTGAAAATACAATTTTTTTTTAATATAAAAAATAGAAAGAATAGGAAAACTAAATATACTACTTTTAAAAGAAATAATAAGAAAAAATAATAAAAATTAATTATAAAACCAATTAATAGTAGTTATCTTTAAAGAAAATAATAATGAGACCGTTATAAGACATTGTCTAATGTTGAAATAAAAAAAAATTATTTCATTACAATTATTTTATTGTAAAAAGAAATTTATTCCATTATAGATTATTGAATTAAAATTATTTTATTGTAGAAAAAGGGTCATAAAAATAGCTATAATATATATAAATAGCGCCATACATACGCATATTACATTGTACTTGATATGACTATGATTTAATCATTTTTTAAAATGAAGGTATTTTTGTCTTTTCTTTTATATTCTTTTTATTTCATTCTTATTTTGTCAAAATAAATGAAGGTATTCATTCATTTTTAAAATTGTTAATTTATATTTTTTAAATCAAATTATTTTTAGATATTATTTTTAATTATTATATAATATTTTTTAACAAGAGAGATATTAAGATTGAGAAAAAAATTAATATTTTATTATTTTATTAACTAATTAGAAAGTCAAAAAATTATTTTAATAATTTTTTAATTAATTACAAGAGTAAAAGAATTAATAAAATTTAATAATTCAAAAAATAAATTATAAAAATTCCAAAAAAAAAAAGTAGCTTTCAATTAAAAGTGTCCAACTAAATATCAGAAGAAAATCAAATTTTGACGGACTATGTATTGCGATGCATTGTTATAATGCAGTTTTATATATATATATATATATATATATATATTATATTTATTTATATTATACATATATATATGTATAGTATAAATATAAATAATATTATAATATATAAATATAATTAAAATATATTCATTATATTTTTTATATATATTATATATATCAAAATAATATATATTATTTGAAAATAAATAATTATTTTTATTATATTAAAATAATATTATTTTAAAATAAAAATTAATTTATGAAAGAAATAATTTTTAAAATATTTTTTTAAAAATTAAATTTTAATTTATATATAAATTGAATTAAAATGATTTTATTGTAAAAAAATGGCTATATAATACAGATTATTGAATCATAAAAAATAATTTGTCTAATAATTTACTAAAAAACTTATATTGGCTAAAAAAAAGAAAATTCTATATTGACAATACAAATTTTTTTAATATGAAAAATAGAAAGAATAGGAAAACTAAAAATACTACTTTTAAAAGAAATAATAATAAAAAATTAATTATAAAACCAATTAATAGTAGTTGCCTTAAAAAAAAAAGACGACATTTTCTAATGTTAAAATAAAAAAACTTATTTTATTACAATTATTTTATTGTAAAAAGAAATTTATTCCATTATAGATTATTGAATTAAAATTATTTTATTGTAAAAAATGATCATAAAAATAGCTATAATATATATAAATAGCACCATCCATACGCATATTATATTGTACTTGATATGACTATGATTAAATCATTTTTTTAAATGAAGGTATGCTTGTCTTTTCTTTTATATTTTTTTTATTTCATTCTTATTTTATCAAAATAAAGAAAAAAATAAAAATATAATTCCTTTCATTTTTCACTCATAGCAAATATAATTTATTTTATTACATTTTATTCAATTTTTTTTTCTATTTTTATTACTAAATTTTATGTATACTAAGCGAGGCCTTTGTAACTTTTCTTTGTTTCTTCTGCCAAGGATTTCCCTCTTCAAGCTTTTTTGGCATATGCTCTTCCACCACCCAAGAAATTGAAGCTTCACAAAAAACCCAGGTTGGCCTGTGCTAATTCCAGGAGCCTCTAAAATTGTTGCTGTTCATGTCAACTTATTTGGGTATTTCTGTCAAATATTTTGCATGCCCTCATCATCAATGTTTTATTTCCCAACATAGTGTGCGATTTCTTATCATACCATAATGGATATAAATATTTCACCCTTAGCATTTCAGCATTAATAACATGTCTTGCTTAAAATTCTTTCTTTATACCCATGTTGTCAACCCTCTCTGTCTTTAGTTTCAACAGATGAGGGTATTTTTGTCAAACAAACGCATTTTCCATTTAGAATTAGAACGGCAGTTGCTAGCTACGTACATATTGCATGATGATTGACTGGAAAGTACTTTCATTCTCCCCAGTATTATTCAATTGGATATAGCAAACTGACAAATGCATAAGTCAAAGAGTAAGAGAGACAATTGAACTCTACCGCTTATTAAGTTTCAAGTTTGAATTACTTTTCTTTTTCTAATCGACATGCCTACACTCAATTAGGTGAAAAGGTATTGGCCAGCAAGAGAACAATGTCAACAAGTTATGCACTTAAGAAGGCGAAAGATTCAAGATCCTCATATTTCTAATGGCTTCATAACTTCATTAAGTCAACCTCCTGCATTGCCAATAAAAATGACTCTATTGGCTTGTTAATTATCTTTAACAATATCTTCTCAAATAGAATTATCCTGTTCTACAAATACTTCATTGTCTATAATATATTTCAGATTGTGAAAATAGTCTGCAAGAGACTTACTAATATCTTCACGTAGTTTCTGTGTTTTTTGTTTTCTGTTTTTATGCTTTTTTTTTTCGGTTGATTTGCTTTACTAACCTTGGGTGAATTAGACATATATACCAATACTTTTTTTCACTTATCAATGCCTATTAACTATGGGATAGCCTTACAATGTCTTACTCTGTTATTTGCTGATTTAAAAACTTAAACAATCTATGTTAAAGTATTTACCTTTCTTCAATAGTCCTCCTACTATAAGCTCTTCCTTCCCTATGCCTTTTTGTTAACAGTCTGAAAATTCTCATGCCTACAATTTATCTAATATAAAATCCTGGCTTCCTTCTTTCGCATCTTTAACTGTTATTCAACACAAAAAATTACCTTCATTGGTTAACCCTGCCTTATCAACAAATTAGTCCTCTACTCCTTTCTTGTACATTAATCTTAATCAAATATATCTGCCCATAAACAAATTCAAACACTGACACATGATAAAGTCTTTTGTTCCTCTTTTTCTTTCTGTGCTTAACAACTTGCCATGCAATTTAACTTACTGCAATATATTATCATTTTCCCTTCCTTTATATATTGGTCAGATTATGTTTAATGGTTAAAGTTTTTTTCCATTATAGGCTTGGTATATGTTATATATGAATGGTTCAGTTCTAGGACACAAGCAAAAAATACGTTCCTTCTTGCAACCATATGTAACACAATGGTTAAGGATTTCCTTCCATCGCTACCTTCTACCAGGTCCGGTGATATTAACAGTGAAGAAGCTCTCGATCTGGTTTTTGTCAGGGTTTCGACAATCACGCTGAACATCGCTGCTTAGGTTTGATTTCCTTCTTTCTCCTCGTCATCATTGGATCTGGTTGTTGGAATTTCACAATCTGCATCAAATTGAGGTGAAGTAGTCCTGTGTCCCTTTTTTTTCGCTAAGATCGATACTCTAATGATGATTTCTCCTTTGTCACAATTGCCACTATTATGATGTATGTAATGGTAAGAGATTCATCAGTAGATTATGTGACAGAAACATCATTGATGACTGAGAGACATGTATGTCTAAGCTTTGCTTTGTTTTCTGCATGAACTTTCATTATCCTCTGCTTAAAAGGTGAATATACAACTAACTTGCACGAGCAAAACTAAATTCTTTTTTTTTTTTTTAAATTTTTGGGGCAATTGCGACAAAGGAGAAAAACTAAATTGCATGAGCAAAAGGCAGCCGTCAAATAAGTAATGTTCTCCTAAGAATGATGTTGATATTGTTAGAGAATTGTGTGTGTGTGTCAAAAGGGAAGAGAAAAAGAGAAGTCCCACATTGCTCAAATAAAGGAAGGCTAAAGGGTATAAATAATAACATGCTCTTATGGAAGAGCAAAATGGGTCTAGGAGGAGAGTGGGCTCGCGCGCACACAAAGCTAGGCCAACATAGCCGAGCTCAGTTGAAATTCGGCGATTTGCCCCCCCTGCGCACAAAATATACGCGGTGTTGGACATTTTTTACCGTTGCCGGAATTTAAATTTTGAAAATTAAATATTTTCAAATAGCTTTCCGGAAAACTCACAAATTTAAGGCTTCGGTTATGAGTTCATTATGTGAACGTTACTCATCATTTACCGGCAATTATTAATCCGTTTTCTTATTTTTATTATCTGATATAATGGTTATTAATCTTCATGTCGGAAACCGCCCAACGTTCAGAAACGCCCTCATTAATATAATTCAATTTGGTCCAACGTCTCGTTGCTCTTTGGGTTCCACACACCACAGCTCCGGACAATATTCGAGCTGCTCTCTCCTCTCCTCTTCTCTCTGTCCCTGAGTTCTTATCTCCGCTGTTCTGCTTTCCTGCGACATCGCAGAAGAATCCGTTCAATCTTGGGGAGTGCCGTCTTGTGGCGGAATATCTCTCAAGGACAGTGTCCTTGTACACGGCTCGGATTTGTTTTATACTAACAAATTTCTTGTGCAGCTACTGATTTTGTAACATTCTTGAGAGATATGGAGTCACAAAACAATGCTCCTGCTTCCGATGGCCCTACCGGTGCCAATCTTGGTCCTACATCCTTTGCTCCGTTCACACTACCTCCGATGCCACTGTCTAGGCCACCACCGGATATTTCAAAAATTGAAATGTTCGATGGCAAAAACTTTCGAAGGTGGCAAGAACGCGTTTACTCAATCTTGGACCTATATGGAGTTGCTGCTGCGCTCACATAATCTGAACTTTCGTTAGATATTGACCAAAATCAAAGGATTATTTGGGAATATGCCAACAAGGTATGCCGAAATACCATCATTAATACTTTGTCTAATGATCTGTTCGATGTTTACTATGTGTACAAGGAAGCAAGCAAAATTTGGGAATCGTTAATTGCAAAATATACTGCTAAGGACGTTGGAAAGCAAAAGTTTGTTGTTGGAAATTACTATAGATGGGAGATGACCGAGGACAAGGATATTAAGCTGCAAATTAATGAGTACCATAAGCTGCTAGAAGAGTTGAGGGCAGAAAAAATCAACTTACCTGACGAGTTTGTTGCTGGAATTCTGATTGAGAAGCTGCCTGAATCATGGAAGGACTACAAACAACAACTGAAACACAAACAAAAGCAATTGCCATTGTCGGACCTAATCACTCACATCATAATCGAGGACACAAATCGAAAAGAGATGCAAGCTGCAAAAGGCAAAGAGATGACCTCAAAAGCAAATTTGGTGGAGACAAAGCAGTATGCCAAGAGGTATGACTCTAAAACAAAACCTGACTACAAGCCCAAGAGTTCTAACCCCAAATTCAAAAAGAAAGGGAGTTGCTTTGTTTGTGGAAAACCAGGCCATCATGCTGCTCAATGTAGAAAGAGGGCTAGAAATGACAATCCTCCTAGAGCCAATTTGGTTCAAGGAGATGAAGAAAATGAAATCATAGTAGCGGTCATTTCTCAAGCTCTCTTAGTATCCGATGTGAAAAAATGGGTGGTAGACTCTGGGGCTACCAGGCACATTTGTGCAAATCGTGAGATGTTTGCCTCCTATAATCCTACCAAGGAAGGAGAAGACCGTGTTTACCTTGCTGATTCCCGAACTGCAAAAGTTCTAGGAAAAGGAAAGGTTGAACTAAAACTCACATCTGGAAAAACCTTGTCACTCAGTGATGTTCTTCATGTGCCTGATGTTAGAGCCAATTTAATTTCTGTAGCTCTATTAAGCAAAGCTGGGGTTAAGGTGTCATTTGAATCTGATAAGATCGTAATGACAAAGAATAATGTATTTGTAGGAAAGGGCTATTGTACTCAGGGGCTGTTTATTCTCAACATTGCTGATATGAATGAAAATGTATCATCTTCTGCTTACTTGCCTGTCTTTATGGTTGATACTTTTGATATATGGCATGCTCGATTAGGACATGTTAGTAAGTCATATTTAAAGAAAATGCAAAAACTTGGTTTAATTTCTGAAATTAAAAATGATTCTCTAAACAAATGTGAAATTTGTGTAGAAGCTAAATTAACTAAAAAGTCTCATTTTTCTGTAGAAAGAGAAACTGAATTGCTTAGCTTAATACATACTGATTTAGGTGATTTAAAACAAACTATGACAAGAGGTGGCAAAAAGTATTTTGTAACTTTTATTGATGATTTTTCTAGATATACTAAAGTTTATTTATTGAGAAATAAAGATGAAGCTTTTGATAAATTTCTTTTATATAAAGCTGAGGTAGAAAATCAATTAAATAAAAAGATTAAAAGGGTTAGGTCAGATAGAGGAGGAGAATTTGTTTTATTTAATGACTTTTGTGAAAAAGAAGGAATCATTCACGAAGTAACTCCTCCATATTCACCTGAATCAAATGGAATAGCAGAAAGGAAAAATAGAACTTTAAAAGAAATGATGAATGCTATGCTTGTAAGTTCTTCTGCACCAGATAATTTATGGGGTGAAGCTTTGTTATCTGCATGTTTTTTACAAAATAGGATTCCTTATAAGAAACTAAATAAGACACCTTATGAATTATGGAAAGGGTACACACCAAACTTAAAATATTTGAAAGTGTGGGGGTGTCTTGCAAAGGTTTTATTACCTGATCCTAGAAAGAGAAAAATTGGTTCTAAAACTTCTGATTGCATGTTTATTGGATATGCTGAACATAGTGCATCATATAGATTTCTAATTTTGAAAAGTGATGTTCTTGATCATAACATTATTATTGAAACTAAAGATGCAGAATTTTTTGAACATACTTTTCCATTAAAAATTCAGCATATGTCTCAAACAGCTGAAAATTTGCCTTCTTCATCTAAAGTAAATGAAAGTGAAAATTTTGTTGAAAATTTAAGGAGAAGCAAAAGACAAAGAAAAGAAACTTCTTTTGGAAATGATTTTTATACTTTTATGTTACAAGATGAGCCATCAAATTTTTCTGAAGCAATCTCATCTTCTGATGCTCATCTTTGGAAAGAAGCAATTAAAACTGAAATAGATTCGCTAAATCAAAACAAAACTTGGGTTTTAGCAGACTTGCCTCTGGGAGCAAGACCTATTGGTTGCAAATGGATTTTTAAAAAGAAATATAATCCTGATGGATCTATTGATAAATATAAAGCGAGGCTAGTAGCTAAAGGATTTACTCAAAAACAAAATATTGATTATTTTGATATTTTTTCTCCAGTAACAAGAATTTCTTCTATTAGAATTTTGATTGCTTTAACTTCAGTTTACAAGCTTTTTATTCATCAAATGGATGTTAAAACTGCCTTTTTAAATGGTGATTTAGAAGAAGAAATTTACATGGTACAACCTGAAGGGTGTGTTGTTCCTGGACAAGAAAATAAAGTTTGTAAACTTGTTAAATCATTATATGGATTGAAACAAGCACCGAAACAATGGCATGAAAAACTTGATCAAGTTTTAACAAGTGATGGATTTTCCACTGTTGAAGTAGAAAGATGTGTTTATACAAAAATTATGAATGATGGTTGTGTGATTATCTGTTTATATGTTGATGATATGCTTATTTTTGGTACAAGTATAAATGTTGTGATAGAAACTAAAAGGTTTCTTTCTTCTAAATTTGATATGAAGGATATGGGTGAAGCAAATGTGATATTAGGTGTTAAGATCATAAGGAGTGAAAATGGCATTTTACTATCTCAAGAATATTATGTTGAAAAAATTCTTAAAAAATTTGGATTCTTTAAAAAAATACCTGTAAGCACTCCTTATGATGCTAGCACCAAATTAGTTAAAAATAAGGGTGATCCGGTAGCTCAATCTACATATGCACAGATTATTGGGAGTCTGTTGCATTTAATGAATTACACCCGACCTGATATAGCATATGCTGTGTGTAGATTGAGTAGATATACTCACTGTCCAAGTAGTGAACATTGATTAGCTTTGGACAGATTAATGAGTTATCTGAAAGGTACCATGAATTATGGTATATGTTATAATGGATTTCCCGCTGTATTAGAAGGGTACAATGATGCTAACTGGATCTCAGATTCAGAAGATACCAAATCCACTAGTGGCTATGTATTCACTCTTGGTGGTGGTGCAGTAACCTGGAAATCAACTCAACAAAATATTATAGCGAGATCCACTATGGATTCAGAGTTCATTGCTCTAGAGTTGGCTAGTAATGAGGCTGAGTGGTTGAAAAACTTCTTGGCAAATATTCCATTAGGTGAAAAACTAACACCATCAGTGTCATTACATTGTGATAGTCAATCGGCGATAGCCGTTACTAAAAATAAGACCTACAATGGCAAAAGTAGGCACATACGTTTAAGACATAATATTATAAGACAGCTGTTGAAAAATGGAGTTATATCGATCGATTTTGTAAGGTCAGAATTAAATCTGGCAGACCCCCTAACTAAACCTTTAGGGAAGAAACAAATTTTGGAAACATCAAGGGGAATGGGACTTAAGCCAGTTTGAAAATTAACAGTGATGGTAACCCAACCTCTGTGATTGGTGATCCCATGAAGGAGGTTCATATGGGTAAAAACAAGTCGTTTGTTAATTCTGCTAACACTTGATTATTTTAGTCCATTCCTATGATATGAGGAAAAGTGTTAGAATGCATTGTTGGCGAGGCTGAGCAAAAGCTCTTAATGATTTCATATTCCTTATGGATGGTGTGATCATTGCAGTCACACTTGATGAAATCACCTATATGAATGTGGAGTGGGGCCGCTCCTATGAGATCATGGCAAAAATCTCTAGAGCATTCATTAAAACCAGGCACGCGCAAGGCCGTAATTTAAAGCGCAAAACTGCGATAACAACGGAAATTGTGGGGGTATAAATTGACTCTTAAGGCCTCTAGTATACAACGAAAATTGTTGGTTCATAGAAGCTATAAGCTTCACCTACAATTGTGTATACTAAGCTTTATTAGTCTAGGAATGGTTCATAGTCCGTAAGACACCATATTCGAAATGTTTAAACCCATATGTATAACTCAGATGATAATGGTCTTTTGACACACATGTGGGGGATTGTTAGAGAATTGTGTGTGTGTGTCAAAAGGGAAGAGAAAAAGAGAAGTCCCACATTGCTCAAATAAAGGAAGGCCAAAGGGTATAAATAATAACATGCTCTTATGGAAGAGCAAAATGGGTCTAGGAGGAGAGTGGGCTCGCGCGCACACAAAGCTGAGCCAACATAGCCGAGCTCAGTTGAAATTCGGCGATTTGCCCCCCCCTGCGCGCAAAATATACGCGGTGTTAGACATTTTTTACCGTTGCCGGAATTTAAATTTTGAAAATTAAATATTTTCAAATAGCTTTCCGGAAAACTCACAAATTTAAGGCTTCGGTTATGAGTTCATTATGTGAACGTTTCTGAACGTTACTCATCATTTACCGGCAATTATTAATCCGTTTTCTTATTTTTATTATCTGATATAATGGTTATTAATCTTCATGTCGGAAATCGCCCAACGTTCAGAAACGCCCTCATTAATATAATTCAATTTGGTCCAGCGTCTCATTATTTTCTGTGCTTATAAATACCGTGTTGCTCTTTGGGTTCCACACACCACAGCTCCGGACAATATTCGAGCTGCTCTCTCCTCTCCTCTTCTCTCTGTCCCTGAGTTCTTATCTCCGCTGTTCTGCTTTCCTGCGACATCGCAGAAGAATCAGTTCAATCCTGGGGAGTGCCGTCTTGTGGCGGAATATCTCTCAAGGACAGTGTCCTTGTACACGGCTCGGATTTGTTTTATACTAACAAATTTCTTGTGCAGCTACTGATTTTGTAACAGATATCTCACATAGAAAGATATGTAAATTCTATATGCAAAAAATATTCAGCATTAATATTGACCAAAAACAAATTAGCAATCATTTGTCCTATAACCTTTCAGCAACTATTTAGCCCTCACTACATCCAATTGTCCAAATCTTTGCCATCTTGATTATATGCATTATTTAACTTCAATTTCAAACAAGATCATATACAAGTAATGGTACACCCCTGAGTTGAGTATTAAAGCAAAACCCCTGCTCTTTTTCATTTTGCAGAACTCAACATAGATTATTTACCTAGGAGCAACAAGGATCCTATTGCATTACAATCTTCTTTTGGCCATAAGAATATTTACTTCTAAAAATTTGTTGGTTCATTGAATTTCTCATGGTGAGGGAGGATTTTTCAATGTCATTATGAGTTTCCCATCAAATTACCCAAATATTTGATGATTATGATTTTATTGCTCTGACTTGGGTAAAAAATTTTTGTTTGATTATGATTATGATTAGTCTTGGACTTTTTTTTTTTGGGGTCTTAATTCACTGCAAAAATGCATAGTCACAATGGTCATTCTTGCACCAAGTTACTTGTTTGAACTGATATACATGTTGTGGTTCTATTTTGGCTAAAAAATACTGCACAAGCCTATGTTTCTGCAAAAAATTTTCTACATTGAGCTGTTGAATACCTGTGGTTCTATTTTGATTTAAGATCACCACACATGCCTGTGTTTCTATACAAAATTTTCTGCATCAAGTTATTGCACAACTTGTGGTTTTGTTTTAGGTGAGAAAATACTGTTTATGGTTTGTTTTGTTCTGGTTGGCTATCCAATTTGTGCCATTTGGTTTTAAGCATGTTTATGGTTCGCTGTGATGCTTAAATTCTGTCGAGGAATGTTGAAACAATGTCTAGTTTGCTGTGATTAAACGCTCAAATGGTGTTTGCTAGGCTAAAGGAGTTTTGTTGATTGTGAATTTGTTAAATTTGCCTGGTGTTTGAGTAATCAATGGCTTTTTTGTGCACAATTTGAGTGTCCATTGGATTATCTGTAAACTGAGGTTAGTTTGGGTTTGCTATGACTTTGGTGTGGTATGGCAATATACTCTTCTAGCTATAGAAAATCGTTGCAACATACAGTAATCTTCACTACTCCTGAAGGGAACTAAATCCAACTTCCACTTTTAATATTATTGGATGATATTTTGGTCGTCACGGCTCTAGAATTTAAAATGGAAGCTTTCTGTTGGAGCATATTTATTTTATTTACTCATAAAGTCACAATATATTTCACCATATGGCATTATTATGTATTTAATTTTTGGCAATGCTTGCTTTTTTGCTACTACTGCAGATCGTCTCGTAAACAGAGGCTATGATTTAATGAAAATTGTAATAGCCTTCTGTAAGAAGGTTATGTATTTCTTACTAATAATTTGGGATTCAGAATGTGAAGTTTTGCATTAAGTTGCATTGCTAGAAGAGTGAGGCTGAAGAATAACTCTGTAAAGCCAATTCACTCTGCTTCAGAATGCTCTGATGATGAGACATCTTCTATTGCGAGCAAAGAGGAATGAAATAAAAGAATAAAAAAAAAAGGAATGAAATAAAAATGCCAATAGGATTATATATGTTAGCAATGACGTAAAAATGCCAATAAGATTGTATATGTCGATTCTGAATAGTTCATTGTAAGGGATCTTCATGATATTATCACTTTGATATATTAGATTGGTCATTTTTTTCTTCTCCTTTCCTTAGATTGATTTTAGTTTTTGTATTTATTTATAAGTTATAACCTCAAGTAATCTCAACCATTAATTAGTTTGTTGATATAATATTGGTTGTTTTTAAAATGAGCAATTTGGTGTATATATATTTTTTCGATTTAAAAAATTAAAAGTTTATTTTTTTGGTGTTTTCCCATTATTAGTAATTAAAAAACTTTTTTTATTTTTATAAATTAAAAAAGAATAGTTTTATATTTTTTCCTATTAGTGATAATTAAAAAAGATCTTTTAAAATTAAAAATATTATTTTATTATTTATTATTATTGATAATTAAAAATAATTATTTTATTATATTTTATTATTATTGATAATTAAAAATAATTGTGTTGTTGTATTTTATAATTATTGTTGATTAAAAATAATTAGAATATTTTGGTCTTTTAACATCCTTTCATCTCATTTTTATCTCACTTCTATCAAATCAAATATTAAAAAATAAAAATATTTTTATTCTTTTATATATCATATCAAATATGATTATGACTTATAAATTTTTAAAAAATTTTAATCTATTTTTAATTTTCATTCTATCAAAACCCATCTTGTATACCAAACAAGTCAAGTCTGCTCTTTGAAATTTGCTCCGAAATCCCTCACAAACTCTCATTTTATTGACATGGTTTTTTTTTTTTTCAAAAGGTAAAAACCCCTATCTGTAAAAGACTTCTGAGAGACTTTTGAGAGCAGACTTAAGAGGATTTGCTCACCGTCAAATCCTGGAAAATAAATAAGCATTTGTTTTTCCCTGATTTCCCTTTCTTTACACTGTATATTCTCTTTGACAGGGCAAACTTAATAGAGGGACGTCCCTCTGATATGACCATAGCACAGCACCGAAACTCATTAATACTGTCCATATATCTGCTTAAGTATAACCATCCTTCATGTTTTCATCTGCATGTGTTAATTAAGAACATCATATATATATATATATATATATATATAAGTAGAATAAAAATAATTTTTTATTATTAAATTTTTCATGATTTATATTTTTTTAAATTAAAGTGGAGCCTACCAGTGGCTGCCTATGACGCCACCTCTAGTCATTTTTAATCCAAGTTTGTATTATAAGTTGAGAATTTATAACCTAATCCAATTTAAATATATATTTTATGTCATAACATGTGTTCCACCTACCGTCATTTTAACCTTGTATAAAAATTAATATTTTTAAAACTAGATTGTCATTGAACCGGTGAAATTACTGGTTCATGATTCATTAATTCAATCATAATCAAATCGGTGATAATTTAATATATATATATATATATATATATATATATATAATTTTATATATTAAAAATTTAAGATAATAAATAATAATGAGTAAATATTAATAAATTTTGAAATATGTTATAACTAATTATACATGAAAACAAATCAAACATAACATAATTTTTAATTTTGTTTAAAATATATTTACATAATTTTAATAAAAATTATATGAATTTTAGTTTTGTTTCACATCTATTATATTAAAATTTTACAATTATAAATAACATAATAATGATAGTTTAAGAGAAAAGATATTATTTTTATTAAAATAAAATCATAATAAAGATTATATATTAAATATTGTATACTATAATTGAATATACTTCCTAGCTCAGTGGAAGAGACATGTGAAATGCGCCAAAGGGTCACCGGTTCGAGCCACAATATTGCAAATTTTGCTAAAAAAAAATTTAGATCGGTTCAACCAGTGACCCAATTGATTTTCCTAGTTCTTGACCGATTCTAAGTCCATTCGATTCTAAGAGTTAACCGAATCAAACCAAAGATCGGTTCTCGGTTGAACTGACCGATCTAGTCCAATTTTCAAAACAGTAATAAAAACAAAAAGCTGATTCATTAAACATCAACTTAAGCCATAACGTTGCCTCATTAAGATGGTTCCAGACTACATATCCATTTACTTTGGAGTCCCAGAAAAGATCATTCTTGAACCTTCCATTCATAGCTTCCTCTAAAATTTTATTATGTTTTCACACTTTGTATTGATAATAATTTTATCTTTAAGATACTAAATGAAAAATACTTAGGGATTAAATTAAAAAATTATAAAAAAATCAAATTAAATAATACCTTATTTATAATGGACCAAACTAAAATGATAATTTTATGAAAGACTAAATTAAAAAAAATCACATCTATAAAATAGCCAAATATATTTTCACTAATGAGGAAATCAGAGTTTTGCACTTATATTTGTTTAGAGAGTGTAATATTCTATATTTTGTAAACTAAAATAGTTTTTAAATAATAGAAATGAATGATTAAAAAGGGTTACAAGGAGAGAAAATGTCAAGGCTAAAAAGAAATTGATATGGGCCAAACCAATGAAAATTTAGGGATTTAGAAAATATAAGAATTGACATGAGAAATGAATATTTCTCATTATAATATGATGAAATAAAATTAGTAGAATAATTAGATGAGGTTGGTTTAATTAAACCTCGAATGATGTATGGTTTAAAGCAAATATTTTTAATGAAGAGTTTAAATTTTATTGCGAACTTGTTAGTTTCTGAAAATGTGAAAAAATAAGTTCAAATGGTGAAATTAAAATATAAAGGCAAAATTTGAATTTTGAAAACTTATAAACCCTAAGAGTGTGTGTGTGTGTGTTTTACAAACTTGGAAACCAACCTTGGTAACCCCAAACCCTCACCCATGGTGGCACGAAGAAGGAGGAAGAAAGCCATATATAAGTAAGCAAACATGGTGAATTTGAATATGATATTGTTACAAACTTTTTCCTATTCCTTATTCTCTTTCTCATGGTGGTTTTGTTTTCTTAAAAGAATGAGTTTTATGGCTGAACTCTTGGACGGAGAAACTCCTTTAAGGAAACCAATTGCACTAAAATATTTTTTTATCGAGAGTATTTTCAAATGATGTAGGATTTAGGCTATGAAAACTTTATATATATGAAACCTTAACCCACCATCAATTTAGCCAAGATAGGGATTGAAGGGAGAGAACATGTATTTGATGATAGTTTGATGAAACTACGGGTTTTGATGGGTGAAGAATGAGGATACATAATTAGAATTGACAAAGAACCTAAAGAATGCCATATGACTTCACCTAGGGTTTGATTTTTACACTTAAGAAATTTAAAACCCTAGGAGAGTTAATTAATCTCTCTAATATTATAATTAAATGAGAAATAAATCATGGAGATTCTAAAACTATCAAATTCCCTAAGATGTAAACAAATCTCTAAAGAATGAAGCCTTGATGCTAGTCTCGACCGAGGGGGAGTTCAAACACCTAAAGAGTTGTTTCATTGATTCTAAAGTTATGAATGGTTTAGATATGAATTATAAACACTAATGGAATAGTTGAAATGAATTTAAGAACTTTATTTTTTTAAAGTAAAAAATTAGGGCTCAATGATGCTTGATAGGACCATATAGCTTTAGATGGATTTAATTATATTTTTGATGGCCTTAATTAGCTCCATAAGAGTTAGGAAGATTATATATGGTGAGATTTTGAAGCTTAGAAGTTGAATTCTAAAAGTTGCTTCTTAAGGCATTCAAAATGATCTAAAGTTATACCTTAAGATTTGATTAGCATATGAAGGGTAATATGAGATTACATATGACTTAATTGATCCTTTTATGTTTCTTTTGATAGGTTTAGGCCAAACAAGTGAGAGCATATCAAGGTGTGAGTGTAGGGCCATGGAACCAAAGAGATGAGACAAAAGGAATTGATTTATTTGGCTTGAAAAGATAACTTTTCCTTCATTCTTATTTATGTATGGATGGTTTGCTTAATTTTCTTTGTTGCTTGTATGTAATTGTTTGCAAATTATGTAAATTGTTAATTGTTTGAGTATAATATGCAATTGTATGACATTAATTTACATTTGAGGTCGAATTGGCTTTTTGATGAGTGAGACTATGCTAAAATCTCTTAAAAATGGGTAACGTTAGGATAAAAGTTTTCAAATGTGGGTAAAATTAAGTCAAAAGCCCCTAAATATGAATGAGACTAAACCAAAAGTTCCTAAATATTAGGTGAACATAGGCCAAAAATCTCTAAAGCATGGATTTGCTCTTACTTGAGCCATAAGATCCCTAGAGCATGAATAATGGTTTGGCTATAGTTATATGATATACAAATTTGCTTCTATATACTTGATGAACCATATGTGCATTTGAAAATGGAATCAGCCTAAGAGATGTTATTGCATATATGAATATGTAATCATATATTATGATGTATTAAAATGAAAATATGTTCAAAAGCACTAAACCATAACATAATGAACATTTGTTGTATGTAATACTCAATAGAATATGGTTTGGTATATGAAGTTCCTTGATGTTCATATGTATTCTTACATATAGGATAATGATTTTTAGATGTAGGCAATTTTTACATGATGGATCCATTATATATGATGCATTTGTAGATTGAAATTTGTTCATGTTGAGAAATGATATTTTAGAGTTCATTTGGTACTATTTACCATTTGGAACCAAAATTTGGATCATTTGAGCCATAAAATATTCTTTCATGTTTAATAGCCAAAATAACTTAGTTTGAAATTGAAATTTGGCAGACAACTAAAGGACATATAGAGCTTTTCAATAAGCTAAATTTTTTTTTTGAGTTTTGTAGAATATTTGATAAATTTTTGAATTTGGTCTTAAAAAGCTAAATTACGCAACTACTGTTTATTCTATATAACTCTCGGATTTCATGTCTCTTGAGGAATCAAATGGATTTATTTTAACTTAAAATTTTTATGATAGAAAGTTTCTATCATAAGCTTTCTAAGGATATCTAATTTACATTAATTGGAGTTGTGTAATTCAAGTTATGCATTTTCAAAATTTAGATATCAATAGGTATTTTATGGCCAAAATGTACAAATGGTTAATTCCATAGACTTTGTTCTTATTTGTATATTATCTTGATTCTTACAAATTAGTTATGCATAAATTTCTCAGATAAATTAGTAAAAATCCATTAATGAGCATTATGGAACCATTTGATTCTTTTAGTAACTAAGAATTTTGCTACTAAAGGTTTTGTTATTATACATTTGCTTTAAATGACAATATGTGTAAAGTAAAGTAAGAATGAGAGATATATTATGGTGTAATAGAGAGGGGGTAAGAAATTGATTAAATTTAACTACAAGATATCAAAATGTTAGTGGAATAAAATAAAGGATTAGATTTAGATATAATTTATTATACTTTTGCTATCAAAATTTTTAATTAAATTATGATAAGTTTATGATTTTCGTATAATAACATGACAATTATATAATTTAATTGGAGAACCATATAGTTGTTTATTAAAATCATACATTTGTAAAGTTATTATTTAAAAACTATACTCTTATTATATTTTAATTAAAGAATATGATAATAAAGATATAAAGAAATATATGTAAATTTTTTTCTAAAGTAAAATATAGTTGAATGAAAAATTTTGAATTATAGTATAACTGAATGGGAATGAGATAGAAATTAGTAAGAATTTGTTGTAAATCTTGAAAAAGTAAGATATATATAGGTGCAGTTGTGTACTTTATGTTGACAATGTTTGAAAAAATGCTACTAAAAATATGCATAAAGATACCAAAAATTTTACTAGACATATATTTAACAACCACTTCATAATTCATGAATATGAGGCCAAAACTTATTTCATATTAAAGGTATAAAATAAAGGAAAATTATGTTGTTTCAGCTAAGTACCTAAATGTCTCCAATCACAAAAGGTAACAGTGGAAACTACCAAAAATTTTAAATTAATATATATTAAATATACATTATTTATTTGCAAAATTATCAATACAAAAAAATTATTTAAATGGTAATTTGGAACTAATTAGAAGTTTGAATAGGAAAATTGATTCAAGTCTAAAGATGCTGAAATGGCACTTCTCCATGTAAAGGAATGATTGTGAATCTTTTCAATAATGCATCATGCATTTAAGAAAGAGAGTGCAAAAAGAGTGAAAATGCATATTAGCTTTACTTTTTTTTTTGACTCACCTCTTATTTTCTCTCTCTCTTTTCAAATACATATAATGTATCTACTTACTAAATATAGATGATTTATATCCATAAAAAGAAACCTAATGTATTTGGGCTCAAATTTTATCTTGCTCTTTTTTGTAGTCCCAAGTTTCCAAAATATTATGTCTCCTTTATTATTAAAAAAATATACTTTAAAAATTGTAAGTATATGATCTTTTCTTCAAAATTGTGATGTCTCCCAATCTTTTGAATAGGCACAATTTCTCCTTTCACTTTTGGCCCAATTATAATATGCACTTTACCATTTTCATTGTTTTTTCCATGTATTTAAGCATGGCTAGCCTTGACAAACGCTTTATAACCTATTTGTTAAACTTCTTGTGGTGAAAAAGTTGCTTTTTTTTTTTCAAAGAAATACTTATTTTTATTTTTTTGAGGTCTTATATCTAGCTTTAAAAAAAAGGCAAATTTATAATTTAGTTTATAAAAGATTACTTATCTCTTAATTTCAATCTTTAAAGATAAAGTTTTTTCAACTTAATCACCTAAATATTTTTTTCAATTAAAATGGTACCTTCAACAAGTATTTGTGGCTCTCTAATGCACTAAAATTTAGCTTATTTTATATTGAAGATAACTTAAGTAAGTTTGTATAATAGTTGTATGAGATTTTATTTTTGCCTAACAAATGATGGAGAATTTTTATCTTACCTCTAAAATCTTACAAAGTTTTTTTTTTTACCCTTTTTCCTTTACAACTTTAAGTTCCTAAAATTTGAAATTTTGAAGAAGAAAATTTTTCCAAGCAAAGAAAAAGAAAACTATCATTTAACCATTCCTATGTATATTCCTCCTATCACACATTGAAATCAAATGTGTATTTAGCATAGAATACGAAGGTGGTATCATATCCATAAGTCTAATCTAACAACTTATAGCTTACTTTTGCTATACATACTACAATATTTCAACTCTTAGACATGAACAAACATGTTCAATTCTTGTAGAAATTTTAGCAAAAAATTTTCATGTAGGTAAGTAATCAGTTTGTTGTGGGTATACAACTCATACAAGTAACTAATTAATTCATTGTAAGTCCTCAACGTACGTATAATAACATGCCTCCGTTTCACATGTGATAGCCATCATATCGGGCTAGCATGTCTTATATTTTCAACTGGTTAGGCAACTAGTCATGGTGCCTCAAGAGCTAACTAAACTACTATTAACAATTAGTTCTTTCATAAAACATTACCATAATGTATGGAATCACACTAACTCAAATTATCTATAAGCATGTCTTATAAGTAACCAACAAAGACACTTTTTGAAAAAATATCCCAAGATTACTCCTATTGATTCCATATATATATATATTGACAACTCTCCAATTCAAGAAATGTAGTATAATCAAAACATCTCTCATTTGATCATCAATGCAAATAAAATTTTAGGAATCTTAAGAAACATTGGTTTTTCACAAAATATAAAGATGCAAGGTAGGAAATTATAAAATAAGGTAATATATGGTGGGATGTTATTTACTCACTAACCAACCAAACTCCAATAGTACTTCATCATAAGTATCTGGTTAGCACATCTTCAAAAGTACTACAATTTCTCACAACTCAATTTTTATATATCACTACATGCTTTGCATAGGCAAGGAGATAACTCAAGTCTTCTCATTAACACTTTACATTTTATAAGTAGCCTCTATAGTTTCCAACCATAGCACTTATTAAGAATTGACTATTCCATCACTAAGCTACTAACAAGTGATCCAAATCATGTGTTTATATAAATTTTCAACTCATCTAATGTCCAAATTAAGTCTAAGGATTTTGAATAAGCCAAATTTACCCCACATAACGAAGCCTTTAAATTATTTTCATACCCTGTAAGTCTAGACAACAAGAAAATCCAAAGAGTTTTCCTTTGGAACTCACTTATAATAAGGTTAACTTTGTTTATTTATTTATTTTAAACTAGTCTCAGCATACCTTCTCCCACTTAAAATTCAGCATCATTTGAATAAAATCTTCCTTTCTATAAACAAGTACAATCATTTTACCAACAATTATTTTTTTATTACATTAATAACCTATTAAGTGTAATATCAACTAACTTCTCTTCTTATTAATAAGGCCTCCAATATTATACGACTTAGTTAATACCTTTCCTATCTTAAAACCTAACCTTTGCATTGATATAAGTTTTAATTCAAGTTACAACCAACTTAATTATGAGACACCTATTGGTTAAACATTTATTTAGGAAGCCTAACTAAGGGGACTTGGGCCAATCAATAGGAGTTAGCTTACCCATGCCTCCATTGTGCAACTTATTAATGTTACTGAAAATTCCCATTGAACTACGGCTATTCATGAGCAAGGTTGAACTGAACATTTAGTAAGCCTGATGTTCAGTCTAATTAAGACATTAGATTTATTTTTATATCCGTGGCCTGGCCCAACTCAAAGAATCTCGGTTTTATGTTGGGTTAGGGTGAGTTAGGGCCACCTAGGCCATTTTTTTTGTATGAATTGATATTTGTATTATAAAAATATCTTTTTGTAAACTCATAAGTATATATTTCAAAACAATATGTTTTAAAAACCTTTATATTTTTATCAATAATAAAAAAATAGCTTGATATTATCAAGTAAAATATAAGTTATACAAGCATAATTAGCCTTAGATAAACATATGTATTTTCATTATTCAACAAACAAATATCAGTAAGCATGCATATTAATGATAAAAATAATTAAGAAGTAGGGAGAGTTTGAGTAGGTAATAAAAGTTGTAGCATGTAGAGAGAATTAGATGAAATAAAAATAAAAAACATATAAAATGGCAAGATGTTGATAACTAAAAAAAAAGTAACTAGTAGGGCTAGTTGGGCAGAATATATCTTTACCTGTGGCTTAGCCCGACTCGATATAGTTTTGTTTAAAATTTTACCATTTATATTTTTGGTCAGGCGTCCGGCCTCGCCTGACCCGATTAGGCTGGGTTAGGATAGGTCTTAGGGCCTAACGGGCAAATGAACACCCCTACATTGAACTTGCAACAAATCCCAATATCAAGGAAGTAACAATAGACCAGGCTAGACATTCACCATTTACAGACAAGAGATAATAATGTTGTGAGAAATCTAACACAACTCTTAACATTCCCTTGCATACCTCACAAGAATGGACAACCCAACAAGGGAAGGAGGAAGAGTGTATGTTCGATCGACTCACCAATTACTAGACTTAAAATTTTAGAAAATTTCCAAGGTATGGAGCCAAAATAAAAGAGTGAAGAAAACAAGAGTTAGCTCACCTCAATTGGCAACTATGGAAGAGAAAGGAACTAATTAAATCTTGAAGGAACTTAAGGAAGATGTGGATATGCAGAATATATAGCTTTAACACATAGGAAAAATGAAGCTGAAGTTGCAAACCCTAAAAGAAAAGAAATAAGAAATGGGCAACATTGGAGCTGAAAATCTTGAAAAAGGAACTACTAACCAAGGAAATAGAAGGTTGGAGTTGTAGACTTTGAAAACACCTCAAGCCTATTTGGTTAGCTGAGGAAGAGGTTGTGAACTAGATGAGGCTTTTGGTCTGCAAAGGCTAGAGCTTGTGCCTTTAGATATGTGTATCTCGATGTGGTAGCCACTTAAACTAAAGTTGGGGATTGAGTATTTTTTTCCCTTTTTAATGAATATAATCCCAAGTTTGCCTTAATAAATTTACCTTAATTTTGATTTAAATGAATGCCAAAATTAATTTCCGCGTATGATGTTGTTGACCCCACTATTTAATTTTTTTTTACCTAAATTTTTTTCTCAATCTTAGATTATTAGACGTTCTTTCTCTTTCATTTTTTTTCCCTTTGGATGCCCTTCCTCCCCCCCCCCCTTTCCTTCTTTTTCAACTCCCAAACATACATTAAGAAATAAGATATGAATGAAATACTGTGGATCATTGGCTTCACCATAAACAAGGAAGCAAGTTTTACTTGCTTAGCAGAGCCTTGGGGACTTCAACACTACATATGAATTTGGACAAAGGAATTGAGAATATTGAATGAGTATGACCACTATCATAAAATTTTTATGAATACCATGTTCACTCAATATATGGAGTATAATAATTGGATATAATTTTGATAGCTACAAAAGATTATTATTAGTAACATCGCATAAGTTGCCACTCAGTTTTTAATTATAAAATGAACACACCTTTAGTAATGACATTTTATAGTGATTTATGACTATTTTCACTATTTTTATTAGTAATTTCTAAAATCGTCACAAAAAGCCATGACTAAAAATACTATTTTTTATAGTGAGTATTGGCAATTTACAAGAATCGAATATAGAACATAAATATATGAAAATAAAAGTTATCAAATATCCAGTCTATAAATCACTTGAGATTATAACAAAAACATAGGCTTGTTTTTCATGATTGGGCTGATGTCGTGTCGCAAAACAAGAGAAGCTTAAAATAAACAGATACAAACCCAGAAAAAAGAATACCAACATATAAAAAAAGGGTAAACTAAATTCTTGGTAAAAATACTTTTTTTTTTTACAAAGAAATTGAAGGAACAAACTTCAAACTAGAAATTGCGGTATTGTTTCTTCTCGTCTAGGCAAAGGCAAAGTTGTGGCTCCAGGGCCACATGAGCGGAGAGTATTAGAATAGGAAGTAAAGTACAATCTGAAATTACTGTCAAATCCATGTTCACAAATATTTTCAAGCTTTTTGTTTCTGTGACCAACCAAATCATACCTATACACATTCAACCCGGTAGCAAACACCAAAGAATCCCCATTCATGACTGTAAATCCAAGAACAATAGAATTCAATTCCATTTCCTTCAAACTTATTGTTAAAAACCTTGACCAAGAACTTGATTCGAAATTGGCCAAAACCCAAAAGGCAAAAACAAACCTTTCGTCCAATCTCACCAAACAAATAGACTCATTTGAACTTCCAACTTTCCCCCACTTGAAAATACTCATGTCATGGTAGAGGTTTTGAGCATTTTCTATGGCTCCTTTTGGAAGCTTAAGCAATCTTGATATGCCAGTCTCAAGATGGTATACTGCTATATGTGCCACAAGATAAGGATTATTTGTCAAAAAGGATCTACCTAAGACAAAAATGGCTCCATTATGGAACACAGGCAAGTCGTTCATGCTCCAATCTCCTACAAAGAAGCTTACTTCTTTTGCTTTCCACACACCTTCCTTTGGCATGTAGATTTTGAACTTAAAACTCAATGAGGTGAGATTATACTCAAGAAGAAATAACTTGTATTCCTCAAAATCAACATATCCATTATTGTTGCATGCAAATGGGAACGTGAAGTAAGGATTTTCCAGCAAACTTTGTGGGGTGGGAATGTACAAGCATGACAGTGTTAGAGGATTACAAATAAATAGTTGTATGCCTCTTTCTACTCTTTGACAGAGAAGCAATCCATTACTAGAAGCAAGAATTTTTGTAGTGCTTTTAATGAGAAACTGAAGGAAATTTGTGGGAACACCAGAAGATGCCTCCTCCTCGGGTAATGCATGTATTTCTGTTTTGTTAAAGTACGACGCAAAGAAATGTTGTTGAATGAAGACGCAAGAATCAGGCTTTATCATTGAATTTTGAGACTGCTTCAATGTGAAGTATGTTTCTTTTGTGAACTCATATATGGACTTGGAACAAGATTTAAACTTATATACTGATTTTGCAGGCATCCATGAGAATATTTCAAATATTATATCTTCAGGTAATTTCGCGTCTCGATCTGGAAACACAATAAGTATTAGGTTAATGAATGATTTAGAAGAGGAACAAAAATAATCAACCTAACTATCCCATTCAACCTCAAATTTTGTAGATTATTGAAACTATTGCACAGAACTCTGATTGAATAACATGATAAAAATATTGCTTCATCTAAAATAGGAGTCCAATCCAACACAAGTCAAACGTAAAATGTTCGTTCGTGCTTGGTAGACACCAATAGTATTTCTTTATTTCGTAGAACCAAAGTGAATTTGTAGAGAATTTCAGCACTTGGGAACAAAGAAAACACACTGGAGACAAAAAAGCACCTTCTCTCTAGAAATAATTAAAAAAAAATCAGTCTTAAACTTATCGAAACGTTAATATCATATTATTATTATTTCTCTCTCCTGGCTATCGATGGAGGAAAACAACTAACTTCCTGATTTGTTTTAGACAATTGGTAATTTTTAAAATATTATCTTTAATTAAAGAGGAAAATACATAGCATGACACTTGATCTTTTTATATATGATGATGAAACCTAATCAACTTAATTAGACAAAAACGTTGCAGAATATTGGAAAAGTTCCATTTTTTTATCCTTTACATCTAAATCTTTCAATATTCTTCAAAAGACTCAAATATGTAAATCATGAAATCTTAATGAAAAGAATTGGAACACATGTAAAGGAGGCATTATTGTATAAAATTCTGTGTCGATAGTGATTAAAGAGACTCACATAATATGCAATACCACTTTAAGATGCACGAGAGACGAGACAAATAAAGAACGAGACACAGAATTGAGAGCAAAATTTTACAGTACGTACGTGGAGAGAAAGAAAAGACCTTCGCAACTTGGGAACAAAAAAAGCCTACTTTCTCTCTCAAAACCCTGAAAAAATAATTCGCCCATTCAAAAACTTTCCTAAAATTTAATTTCATATTATTATTTTTCCTTGTGAGATGGCAGTGTAGTCAGTGATGGATGAGAGAGTCTAAATCTTCTCTTATTGGATGTGAGTAGAACACTAAAGAGTGAATAAAAAGAGATGAAATAGGTTGATGTATATTCTTGAAAAACAATCACAATTATGATGGATTTATGTGACTTAACCGATTAAGTTATTTCATTAAGAATAGGATAAGGATGAAAATTATTATTTTATATTTTAAATTATCTTTTCACTTCAATCAGTTGTGATCTTTTTAAAATTCTAACTTGTTTCAATATGTCGTTGTGTTTAATTTTTTTGGATTATTTTATAATTTTAAATAAATAATATATATTTGATATATAATTAATTATCATTATTATTATTATTTTCTTGCAGTGATGTGCCTCAAAAATATAAATTTTAAATTACAAATGAAAATAACTAATCGCTGGTAAAAAATCCATAACTCCTCTATTATTCCCAATAATAGTAGACACGAGGGTTGGTAGTTTAAGACGTCCAATTTCCCTTTATTTTATATTTTTAATATAAAATAAGATTAAAAAGATTGGATTGAAATTCATTAAGATATTGTGATTTTTTGTGTCTCTGATCTCCTCAATCCTCATCTCTTTTAAAATATCGAAAATTATAAACAATAAAGAGTTGTACAATGTTTTTTAGGTAAACGAGGAGTCCATTTTTTTGGTATTTTTTAAACAATAAGGCTAAAGCTATATACTCCACCCTTTAAAGATTTATAACAGATTATTGACCAAAAACAAATTTACAGTAGATATATATATATATATATATATATATAGAGAGAGAGAGAGAGAGAGAGAGAGAGAGAGAGAGTTGATATTTGTAGTAACAGCCCAGGGAAAAAAAAAAAGAGACATAGTTTCGTAAGAATGTATTATGGAATTTACATAATGTTTGATTGGCAGTAAAAGAAAAGTAATATAATTTATGCAATATTTATTATATCTTTATAATTATTATTTTATTTATCAAATTATCATTTTAATAATAAAATTATCTTTTTAAAAATATAAATATAAAATTTATTTTTTATTTTACATATTTATTTTTTATATTTTCTTCTCCTTTATATTATTCAACTAAACACATCCTTAATGTGAGAATAATTTATAAGCCTTTTCTTTTTGTGTGTGGGGATGGTATTAAATACTCCACAAGACACATTCCTTAAAAAAAGAGGACCTAGGATTTATATATTTGGTGAAAAGATCAAGGTTCAAGTAGTTCAAAATAAATAAATAAAAGATGGGTGACATTTCTTTTCTATAGGAAAAAAAGGAACTAATTTGACTTTACAAATAAAAAGGAGGCTTGAAGGTAGTTGGTGTATTTAAATTTGTGAAAACCAAGATGGTTTCATTTTCTTATTCCTTTTATTTTTCTCTCTTCTTTATTTTTTTAATTGTTGAAAACTATATATATATATATATATATATTAATTTTTCTTAAAAAAATAAAAAACAACCAAACACACATTCAAGTTCTAAAAGATAAATAAAAGTAGAATAATATATATAAATAATTCCTGGGGCAGGAGGGTGAAAGTGAGCAATTGATAGCATTCCAATCAAACACTTGAATTGAGAATAAGATACAGAGGACAGAAAGCTGGTGAAGCCCCTTCCTTTCTTGTCTACTTTTCTATGATTTGGGTAAGAACATAAAAGTTAATTTCAAATAATCCAGCCAACTGGGTGAAACCATATTAAATACAATTCTAACCATGCGCCCTTTGCAATATATTATGCATCTAATATCAGAACGCAAATTCAAACTCGCCATTACCATTAGGGCCTGTTTGGTTGCTGGAAAAGGGCATTAGGGAATGGAATCCAAACAACATTTCATCGTTTGGTTGCAAGAGTGCACCAGCGGAGGATTCCGTTCTGCTGTTCGATTCCTGCAAATGAAGAAATGTGAAATCTTCAAAAATTGAAAAGAAAGCGTCATTGTTTAAAAGAATGGATTGGTAGTTGATATTTTTTTACATTAATAATGAATATTGATCATTTAAAAATAAATATTTTTATTTTTTAAATTATTGGTCATTAAAAAATTATATTATTACTTATTAAAAATAATTATTATTTTTATTTTTTTATATTAGAAGTATTGTGGTTATTTAATTAATTTTTTTTATTATTACATTATTTTTATTTAATCAAACATAAAAAATAAATAAAATTCTATTCCTTTCCATATCATACCAAACATGATGATAAATTATAAGATTTTTTTCTATTCATTTCCATTCTTTTTTATAGTCTTATACATTACAATATTCTTTTCTATTTCTTTATATTTTTTTTTCATTTCTTTCCATTCCATCTGATTCTCATAACCAAACGCACCCTAAGTGTCAAAAAATGTAACCAAAACAGCATAGAGGAAGATAAGATTATGAATAATTAAAAACAACCACCAAGAGTGCTAGATTCAACAAAATGTTGATTTAAAAGTTGACATGCAAATTCAGATACTTATCTTGAACATTCCTATGTCTCCATGTGGCTCTACAAATCCTGCTTCCCCTGCTTCTGTTCCACAAGCCCCAACCTTCTCATCGCGAGGATTAGGGAAAGGATTGGAGGATAGAGAGTCCATGGATAGGTTAGGCTCCGTTTGGTTCAATGGAGGGGATGGGAGGGGTTTTAATGAGTTTTGTTTAGTTGGAAGGGAGGGGAGGGGAGGGAAGAGAAGATTATTGTTTGGTTCAGAAGAGGAGGGGAGGGGAGGAGAGGTAATTATGTTTGGACAAATTTACCCTTTATATTATTTTAATTTTTTTTATAAAAAAATTATTTATATCAATAATTTTTAAAAAAATTATAAATTTTAATCTTTTTTTTATTTTTAATTTCTGATAAAAAATTATCTTAATTTTTATTAAATATTAATATATTAAAAAATTAAAAAAGATAAAAAACAAATTAAACTTCTAAAAATATCCCACCCCACCCCTCCCCTCTTCCCTAATTTAATTCAACCAAACACCTTACCTCCCTCTCTTCTCCTCTCCTCCCCCTAATTTAATTCAACCAAACACCTTACTCCCTTCCTCTCCCCTCCCTTCCAAAAACCCTCAATCAAACACTTCCTTAAAGTTCAGATTTGAAACTCATACAAACCTGCAATTAAAACTTGTACACTAATCACAGTACAAGCATTCACCCATTCTTTGATTAAGATAAAGATTACAGAGGATAAAAGAGAAAGAACTCGTTAACAAGGAGGAATCTTCCTTCTTTTGCTTCTCACTCACCCTACAACTTCCCAAATCTGCTTGAATCATCCCTTCCCCAAAATCTCGACTTTCCTTTCGTGCTTTCGTTGGATCTCTCTCTCGCTTTCCTACTTTCCTCTCTGTCTTTTCTCCACCGTTAGCAAAACGCAGAATGCTCCGCGTTTCGGTGACTTGGCCAATGCTCCTTGCTAAGGGCTGAGAAGAGGCGTTGAGCCATTTCTTTTACTTCTTTTGGATTGGGCTTAACCTTTTTTTTTTTGGTTATTTCAAAATTAAATTAAAAATTAAACATCAATTAAATAATTAAAATAATATAGAATAATTAAAAATTAATTAAAAAATAGCTATAAATCAAATGAGTCTAAAATTAAATTAATATTAACTCAAAATCAAATAAAACACCAACATATATTTTTATTATTTTCAAAAAATACTTAAATAAAATATGATATTCATAGGCCCCTCTACAATTTTTATTATGCACATGTATGTAAGATTTTATTATAGATATTTTTAGGACCTAATTTATCCCTTGACTCCCATCCCATCCCATCCCCTCCGCCCAATAAATAAGTCAACAAAAATGAAAACCTATTTTGTAGAAAAATTGGAGAGCCATTTGTTTACCAGCTATTCTTCATTAGATTTTACGATAAATTATTTTCCCATTGCTTGAGAAATATCTAAATTACTTGGCACTCTTTTTTATTTTAAAAAATTACACTCTCTATTCTTGAAATTAAAAAAATATATATATACTGACCTCTCATATAATAAAAGAATAAATTACAATTACATTTATTTTGACCAAACCATTCTAATATTTTTATTTATATAATGTAATAATTATTAAATATATATTTGATTAATATATAATAGTTATTTTTTAAAATATAAAATAAAATAAATTTATAGTTATTAACTATTATAAAGCCCTCTAAGTTATAAGTTTTTAAATTGACCCAACCAGTCCAACCAATTTTTAGAAGCCTCAAAAGATTTAACAACTATTATTCATCAAATCTCATGCAAATAATTGATGGAGTAAGTTGTCCAAGTTGTTTTAAGCATAATGGTTCTAATATAGCAAGCCACCCTAATAAGATAGCTTTTATAGCTTAATTAGACAATTTATCCTAACTATTATTATTAGCACACATCTAGATTCTTCCTTATATCCCATGCTGTCTTTGGCGTGCAGCGCAGATTGTAACCCTCCATATAATAGGCCACGATTTTTTATTTTTTTTATTTTTTAAAAAGATTTAATAGATCTTGTATTGCATAACACTATATTATATACGATACAAGATTCACTCCACATTAGCACATTGTCTAAAAACTTGCAAATATAAATCCACTCTAACACAAAGGGAGAAGTCTGAAATCCATTCCACTTAAATACATCTTACAAAACTTGAGAAACATAATCTTTATTTTATTTTGCCAATGTATCCCTTTTGATCCCTGTATAATATAAATTGTCGTCATTTTAATCTCTTTTTTTTCTCTAATTCCTTCATTATCTGAATCATAATCTCTCAAATTGAAGCATATCAACATAAAATATATTACATCAGAATAAAAGTTTAACAAATACACTTTTTAATAAGTTATATTTTTGATAAAAGAAATCAATATTATTGTTTGATAGTATTTTGTTCTTTTTTTTTTTTTCACTGTAAAGAATAATTGTATATATTTTCAAAATAAAAGGAAAGGATGTGTAATTTCACCCTTTATACAATTTATGTTATGGACACGTATGTATGAGTGTTTATATTTTATTATAAATGTTTCTTTTGCTGCTCATTTTGATGTAATTTGGCAAAGAACTTGTAACGGTAAGTAGTGTCGTCCTTCATTAAAAGAATTTCCTCCTTCATTTTGTAGCATGAATGTCATTTCGACACACGTAAATCTTAATATATATATTTTCATGTTGGATAGTGATATAGACAAGAAGAGATTATCAGGTAAGGTGAATGATTGCCTAATTAACATTAAGATGAATTGGCTTTTGTGTGAAGGCCAAATGAGCATTTAGATTCCAGCCTTTTGGCTACAAGGGAGTCTCGATATATAGTCTTTAAAAGGGAATCAAATAATGACACAATGATCAAATTGCTTTAGTGAAGTAGTAAAAGTTGTTTAACTAGGGTGTCTTGTCATGTTAAAACTATTTTGAACTGTTTTATTTAAAGCAAGTGACTCATGTTATGTCATTATATGTGACTTGATGGATTATAGTTGTAAGTTTTTTTAGGTCTTAATTTAGTAGATTGAGCTATTTTAGACTTTTGAGATTCTTACATCTTATAAAGTTCTTATAAGATTTATTCTCAAGTTCATTAGTGAGGTGTCAAACTAAGTAAATTTAGAGGGAAGAGTCTTTTTCTCAAACTATCTAGAACTTTTAAATGGTGGGAGTGATACTTTTTATAAGCATTTTCTGCAATGCAATGCCTTCAAGAGGTGTCTATTCATTGATTCTTGATTTACTAGTAATTAATAAGGCATTCATGGGAAAGGTAAAGATTAGTCATCTCGTCATTTTGCATTATTAGGCCTGACGTTTTTACATTCATCACAATCCACCACATTTGCATGTCATGCTCTTTCGGTGGGCTATCATGAGATATGAATAATTTGAATGGCTGGCATGGGATACGAATGATTGTTTTTGATTTTGTAATAGCCCAATTTGGCAAATTTTGATTTTCCAAAATAATTTTTTTAAAAAATTATTATTTTTTAATCTTGATATAATTAAAATGTTTTGATTCAATAAGATGGATGACATGGAATAAAATAACTAATATGGGCTAGACTGTTTGTTTCGAAACCTGGTTGAAGATGGAATAGAATGATAAAGAAGAGATTTCAAGGCCCTTCTTTGTTATCTAAAATTCATAATTTTTTATCCATTCAAATTAGAAGGTTTGGTGTGGAGCGTAATGGATATGCAATATAATTACAATTATATTATCTTTGTTAGTGGGATAATATGAGAAAAAAAATTTATAAGCTACTTTGTTTTATCGATAAGTCTCTTTCTTCTTCTATTAAACACCCAAATAATAAAATAATTTGTTATTCTATCCTATTCTCTCATAAACTCTTCAAAGTTGATATGACACTTTAAAAATGACAATTTCCCATATAATAAACCTCACTCTCGTATAGCAATGACAATAAATTCAAGTATTTTGGGTACAAAAAAAATTCTAATATTCATTGTATATTAAATAGTAGACGAAATATGAATTAAAAAATTGACATAAGATAAATATTATGAAAATTTAAATTTAAATATTTATTACTTTATTTTCCTCTCATATAGGTGGATTCATATTTTATTGACTTGTTTGGTATGTAGAATAAAAAAATAATTTATAAATAGAAAATTTTTTTTCTTATTTTAATTTAAATTTCAAAAAGTAAATATTGTTAAACAATAATTAAAAAATTATAATAAATATTACACGCAGAGAAAATTCATCTATATCTTGTACAAAGCCAAACCGTGAAACCGCCCGGACGGGGTATCATATCAAAAAAAAAAAAAAATCTATTAATCCATAAACGTCTATGAATCCACCCTGAACCCAACCGTGAATTCACTCTCGATAACCATTCGCACAGCCACATCCCACGGCCCACCCCCACGCCGTCGGCCGTCCTCTCTACGAAATCGATGGAGTTTTCTCTAGCAACTCTCCTTGTCTGCTAGAGATTTCTTCAAAATCAATTCGCGGTGTTGGCTGAATCGACTTCCTTGTCTGGTATACAGGGTATTTCGAATACGATATTGGAATTGTTGTTTTTTCTTCGGATACAGTTAGTGTTCGGATATTATATGTTTGGGACTTATGCATGAGCAAATAATCGGATATCCCCCATTGCCATTCCTCTTTACGGGTTTGAAACTGAGCCCCGTTCCATGGCAATATGTTGTCCAAGTTGCTCGAAGTTCACACCAAGTTCTTTTCTTCCACCTTTTTCTCCACACTCCGTTCGCGCTCCTTCCCTCTTCAGTTTTCCTTCTAGTTCTGTGAGGCCTTGGAATCTCCGTTGTTTGCATAATTGTCCAAGAGTTTGGCTTCAATCCAGCCGTCGTTGTGGTCCCCTGCTAGCTTCGTCGTGCAGCAATTTGGAGCCTGCAGAACTGCAAGAAGCCCAGAATGCGGTTTCAAAATTTCTTCAAGAATTCGGGGTGTCTGAGGAGGAATCCAATTCTATTGCGTCTAATTCGCCCAAGTATTTGAGGATGCTGGTTGACGAGGTTCGGGGTTTGGACGAGCTTTCAATGTGGGAGAAACAATTTGGCGGGTTCCAGGAAAAGGTGGTTCACATTGCGAGGGAGAAAGGTGATAATGGCAAAGTTGCATACTTGGAGAGTCTCGGCTTGAGCCTCTCTTCAGCTATGAATGTGGCCAGGTATCTGTCGGCAGAAACACTTGCAGCACTCATTCTTAAGGTAAGCCACTTCTAGTTGTTGTGATAACTTCAGGTTCTAAAGTTTTATGTCGTGTCAACCAATGTTTTCGACTTTACTCTCTTCAACTTACCATGCTTAGCTGGTTTAATTATCGGAATACTATAATTTATTGCTTATTTCATTTCTTGTATTGAGCTGATAAAACTATCAATTTTGACTTATTGGTGCATTCAACATTTTCATATGTCAGCCCTAATTGTTGCTGTTTATAGGTTAAGTGTATGAAGGAACTGTTCTTTTCTGGCAGTGAAAATGATGAGTTCCCAGTCAAAAGTGTTCGCAATATGATGATGCAGTTATCAATTCCTATTGATGAAGATCTGCAGCAGACTTTGTCCTTTTTTGAAAAGGTTTAATATATGTTTATGTCTTTCAACAATATGCTGTTGTATTTTGCTCTTCAAACTCAATTTTTTCTACCCTGTGTTTTGTTTATTCTATATTCATTTCTACTAAGATGTTTTTCTTTAAATATGTTTCCTCTTAAAAAATTGTAAGCTAAATTTTTTGTCTCTTGCCATAGGTTGAAGCAAGGCGTGGAGGTTTGAACATGTTGAATTCCAGTGATGCTTCTTTCGATTATTTAATTGAATCATTTCCTCGACTACTATTGTTATCAGTGAAATTTCACATGAAACCTTTAGTGGAATTTCTTGAGAGTGTTGGAATTCGAAGAGGTCTCATCAGAAATATAATGTTGACTTTTCCTCCCTCTTTGTTGTGGAATATTGAAGTATTTAAAACTAGAGTACTAGCCTTGAAGGAGGTACATGAATTTTATTTCGGATTTTTATGTGTTTTCAATGCACAAAATCTAGGTAATTTTTAATAATGTTTAAAGATGCATGTTTATTTTTTTTGGAATTTGCATTCTTTTTGTGGTGTCTTTCTCAAATGTGCCTACTGAGTGATCTCGGTCTCTCCTCCATTGTTTCTTAAATTTGGACCTGTATGTTCTTTACGTGAAACTTTGACATTTTGGCTTCTTTATATAAGTGATTAATTAATCAAATTTGCCGTGGTGGAAATCATTTAATTCCATCCCCATGCAACATTTTTTGTAATTGTGCTCTCTCATGACTCTTAAAGTTGTCATAATAATGATTTAAACGTAAAAAATGCTTTTCTTTTTACTGGCATGCATCCTTTTGAACCTATAATCAAATGCTACACATGATCTTAATTCTTAATGTTATTATCTGTCCGTGATTGAGAGTTTCTTGACATGTTTATTTTGTAGATTGGTGGTGCAAATAAAAATCATGCCAAGTTGCTGCTAAAATATCCTTGGATACTATCTAAAAGCATTCAAGAGAATTATCAGGAGGTCCTTTCTTTGTTTGATTCAGAGAAGGTATGGTTTATGTTTTCATGTGTCAATTTGTATGCTTATTTGTTTATGTCAATTTATATATAAGTTGAATTGAAAGCAAAGGAAGGAGACTAATTTCAGTGGTAGTTCTGCTCTTTTCTATTTTCTTGCCTAATTACATGTTCTAAACTGAATTGAGTGGTCTTAATGTCCTATAAATAAGAGCCAGCTAGAAGTAGTATAATGCATTATATTTCATTAGTTCTTTATCATGAAGATAAAAGGCCTGGTTAAATGCCCTGATATTTATTGCTTGAAGAACATTCTGGTGTTTTTCCTCCATATACCTATTTAAAATATGGTAAATGAGTGAAATCAAAACTTCACACAAGTGGGAATAATCACTGTCATTGTAATACTATTTTGTAATATCAAATCAAATATTACTAAGGTATTCTTCATTTTTGCTCATAAATATGCATGACTTCAGTCTAATAAATAAAAAAACAAAAAGCTGCAACAAATTCTTATGAGTCAAATGTACGCCAGACAACAAGTAACATTTTATAGTGCTCCATGATGTTTCATTTTCTGAAAGCATTGCATGCTCAACTCAATACAATTGTATCTCTATTAATGTTATAATGATTAACTATTTAATCATCCACCAATTTGCCCTCTTATTATTTATCAATTCTTCACAATCTCTGTGAATCATAGTGGTAGTTAAAACCATTGCACATTCAGGGGCAAAATATCTTCTATCTTGTCCTGTTCCATTTCCTATAGAAGTTAGGAGATGGGACTCTGAATGTCATCTGTCTATGATTTGACATTTGACCCTTAGATTTAGCATTTTAGAAATAGCTATTTAAAATTCTTTACTATGATGTTATATTTTATGCTCAATGCAGACCTGTCTATGGTGTAATTGATGTACCTTATTGGCAGTTCAATTTCGTTCTGCATTCAAGGCTGTCTCTGTTCATAAATGTCTGTTGCACTTATTTTGTGAATTACTGGTAGGGTAGGCTGGCAAGGCATACTTTAATAGTTTGACAAGTACAATAATTTATGTAAATACTGAGCTAGTAACAGAATGCTTCATGATAGGTTCCAAAGGCATTTGTTGACCGTGCAATTGAAACCTGGCCTCATGTATTGGGTTGTTCATCTAGCAAGCTAAAGTTGATGGTTGATCAGTTTGGTGAAATAGGAGTTCAACACAAGAAGTTGGGTCAAGTTATTGCTAAAAGTCCTCAGCTATTGTTACAGAAGCCCCGAGACTTTCTTCAGGTACTCCTTACTTGTTTTCATCCAAATGTATGATCTGCTTGTCATACTTTTCCATGGATAGTTAAAGTAGCTTTACACCTTTATCATATTTTGTGAAATATTGAAATGCTTATTTGTGTTCATATCAATTCTGAGTTTCTAATTTCTAGTATATTGTACACAGTTTTTACCCTTCAATGTTTTTGGTTTGAGAGTTTCTATATGGAAATTAGTTTACTCACACTTAATATCCAGGGAAAAGGATTCCTGTTATGTTTTTAGGTATCTAATGAGAAGGCTTGTGTGGTACAAAGTGAAGAGAATGTATCAGGCTCTGGTATATCAATAAGTTCCTTCAGAAGAGAATATTTTACTTTCTTGTTCTGAATTTTGTTTCTTTGGAAGATATACCTATTCCTCCTCTTTTTAGAATAGAATTTTTTTGCTTTATTATTCTTGTTCAAAACCATGGACCCACTATTCATTAGCGAATTGGCTAGAAAAACAGAGCCTCGAGTTGAAAGTTTCAGATTATCAGTTTGATCTCCTTGCTCCTTCAATAGACACTTTTGGGGTCTCAGTTATTGTTAGCACATTCCGAACTACATTGATGACTATGAACTTGTGAGCTTTCATTATGGAACCTCTTATAACCAATTTCAGCTGATTATAAGTGTGGGTTGACCTTAAAAACTAGTGAATTATCTGGTGAGGTGTCCTACTCAATTGACATCCAACATCCATCTTCATGCCCTTCATGTTGTTGATGCAGGATCCAATAAAGAACATGCCTTCACCACTTGGTTTCTTGGCTTTAAACCATTCCGTCTCTTTTATTAATTTAACTTTTATAGGCCAACAACTCATGCAACCTGGCATAAGTTTCCCATCCTCTGTATTCATAGTCAAAATAGAAAAAATTTATGGATGTGTTGGAATTTGAACTTCCAATTGTCATAGTCAGATCAATCTGAGTAAGCCTGAGTGGAGTGTGTTTCTTAGGAAAGGAATAAAATTAGTAATGGTTTGAAATTGTGCATTGTTAAGCTGTCTTCTTGTTGAACTTGATGTAGTCACTACTCACCTGTGGAATGCTATTCCTGTATCCACTAGCATGTAAAATTTAACACTGTACAACCCCTTTTGCACTTGATTGTTGAATTTCTCGTGTTATCTTTAGTAGTTAGTTCTTGTTGCTTTGCCAGAAGCAAAGTTTTTGATGCAACTGATACCTCTCAAACTCTGTTTTTTGAGCTGCATAAAAGTTTGTATCATTCTTATTGTTGCTACATTGTTGTTATTTAATTGTGCAATAAGCTCCTTGTTCATTGTTATTTATAGGTTGTTCTGTTCTTTGAAAATATGGGTTTTGAGAGAGAAACAATTGGGAGAATACTGGCTCGCTGCCCCGAAATCTTTGCTGCTAGCCCTAGCAAAACTCTCAAGAGAAAGATTGAGTTCCTTAGTGGTGTTGGTGTTTCTGAAATTCACCTTCCTCGGGTTATAAAAAAGTATCCAGAACTTCTTGTGTCTGACCCAGACAGAACTTTACTACCTCGGTATTATTCTGACTCATGTTAGAGTCGAATTGATTCTTTTATACTTCATCTTAATCTTCTCGTTTTCTGTTCATATGATATCATGGTTGTGTTTACTTTTACGTTATCAGTGTTTTGCCTATAACCAGGGTACCTCTGGTCATCCTTGCAGTTGCGGTGACTGTTTACTATTTTAAACATTCTTGTTCCTTTAGAATATGCCTATAAATCTGAGCCTTAGTGTGAATTGTTACACTCACTTCTGGTTTCTCTTCTATTTATCAAAAACAATAAATATTTTGGAAACACGCACTACTCAGATGCAAGATCCTGATTTCTCTTATCCTTAAATATGAGAAGAAAAGAAAAAGAAGGTGCAGTAATTGTCGCTGTGACTTGATCTTCTGGTGTCTTTGTGCAGGTTGATGTACCTGATGAAGTTAGGACTATCAGAAAAAGACATTGCGTACATGATACGATCATTTTCTCCTCTGCTTGGATACAGCATTGAGGAGGTTCTGAGACCGAAAGTAGAATTCCTGGTGAAAACAATGGAGAGGCCAGTAAGGGATGTGGTGGGCTACCCGAGGTATTTTAGCTATTCTTTAGAAAAGAAGATAAAGCCAAGATATTGGGTGCTGAAAGGAAGGAATATTGAATGTAGTCTGAAGGATATGCTGGGAAAAAATGATGAAGAATTTGCTGCTGATTATATGGGTCTTCCATCTCCGCATCCTTGAAAAATGGACTTGTGTCATGGTAGGCTGTAAATATTATACCGTAGGTTTCCAAGTGTATTAAGTTTCATAGCCCTTCTGTGGATTTAGCCTTACCAAAGTAGGTTCCTGCCTAGTATAATCTTCTTAACAAAGAGCTCAAAAGTCAAGAGAGAGAGAGAGAGAGAGAGAGAGAGGAGTATACTTTTTCGCCAAAGGCATAGCCGTTAGAGGATAGACATGTAGTTGGTGATTTTTTTTAAATACAAAGTCAACTTTAAATTAACTAGAGAAATTAACATAGGATAGAGGGAAGGGGGAGAGTTCAGCAATTTGATCCAGCCTCTTCTAATGCCTTGATACACATTTTGGTCATTGAAAGATATATTATGGGATTTTGAGCCACTTATTATTGTATTTGTTTTTTCTTTTTGTGTCAAATTCGTGCATGTGAAAAGTATTACACCCATATTTTATATTTTTAGAGAATTTGGTGACTCAGCCACTGAGTTTTCCATATTTTTTTTGTAAAAGATATTTTCAAGAACTTGGTGGGTGGCACTTCTACTAAGTTTTTTAGGACTTGGTGATAGTGTCATCAATATTGATATAGAAGGATAAAAGATTTTCGCCATGATGTGATAGAACATGAGAAAGGAAGTAGAAGTAGTGCCTTTTAATTTTTGTGGGAGAATTCATGCATTAGGGAGGCCAGATCATTCAAGTCTCCTATTAGTTGTTACAGATAAATTTAGGGGGAAATTACAAACAAGGATCTTAACTTACAATTATTTATGATGAAGAATTTTAAAATTTAAAATTATTTAAAGGGCCTAAAAAATCTAATTTTTGTAATGGATGGAAAAAAATATCCTCGAATATCTTTTTCATTTTATTTACGTCTTCTTTGCGCTCTTACCACTTAATCCCTTCCTCTCCACCATCTCATCCCTCTCTGAACAATAGCGACAGAACAGAGTACAAGAACAATCATTTCTTTCCTCTCCCTCCATAAACTCTGTTTTGATACTTAGAAGATGCGATAAAGGGGTTTTGATCTGGAAGCAAAATTGCAACATAGGGGGTTTTGAAGAGGGGCGTTGAATCAACATATTGTACACTTATTTTAAGAAAAAAAAACACTATTAATTTCTTTCAAAATTACATACACAAGGAGCTAATATCATATAGAGATTTAGAATTCGACATTGTAATGCTACAAATATAATTAAACATCCATTTATTGATGTAGTGAAACACAAAAGACTTATAATTTGTGAATCCAAGTAACTTCAGAGTTAGAAAGAAAGATGGTAACAAATCTAGAATCTAAGAGTAATAATACTAAAAGATTTTTGTAATTTTAGCCAGCCTAAGTGTTAACTAATTGAAGTTATAACTTGTGAATTGAATGCGAGTAACCTTGTAGTTTGAAAGTCGGTGATAAGTAATTTAAAACCTGATAATCATAATACTAAAAGTTCTTCGTAGTTCTAAAAAGCTTCAATAGTAACTAATCAAAGTTATAAATTGTGCATGCATTATATAAAAATTGGTTACAACTTACAGTAGATTCGTGTGAGGATCTTTTTTATGCTTGTGCTCAATTAATTAATTGTTGTTTAAAATATCGTCAATGTGTGCTTTTGCTCAAACAATATGATTTTCTAAACAACTTATTTTGCAAATTGCGAAACTACAGGTTACTAGCAACTCAGTTGACCATAGCTATTGCTCTAGTGATGCTACAGGAGGCCTTCAGGATTCCGGTATAGATCCATGTGAAGTAGAAATTGGCTAATTACAGTATAGTTTACAACTGAATACCATATGATAATTGGTGGTTTTTTTGTCCAAGTATTGAGCTAGCATTCTAGTTCTCTGTATGTTAAATGTAAAGCATCACGTGCTTATTATTTTGACAGAGCTAATGTGTAAAGGTAAATGTAGAAACTCTACAGGTAATTTCATGTAATCAGTGCTGAGAGACTGCGTTGCCTCAAGTAGAAAATTTTTTGTCCTGATCTTGGTGCTTCATTGTTTTGGTGTTGTTGGCATTTGATATAGTGCTTATGTTATGTTGCTGTTGAATTACTCACAGGTGAAAACAACTATAGATGGTCAACTTCCAATATATGAATTGGTTGAATCCTCCAGCAACTTTGTGAAATTAACGTTTAAGCTCGATTTTTTGTTCTTGTATGGAAAAATAATTTTGCCATTGTGGTCGTACATAGACAAACACTTCGGAATTTGTAACAACTGCTTATAGTATTCCCATCATATTTTTCTTTTCTTTTTTATTTAAATAAAATGACAACTTTAAGATTTAAGGATTTTTTAAAATTTTTTATTGTAAAGTTTTTGTAGAGTAAGGAAAAAAGTGACACAAAATGTGAAAATATGTACGGACTCTACTACTTCTTTTTTACCTCTTTTTTTTTTCTTTGAATTCTTTAAAAATTTTATAATAAAAAATTTTAAAGAATAAGATTTCTTCTATTAGAAGGATACTTCAATTAGATAACATTACTTGTAGTCAGGTTTTTTTCTTTAACTTAGTTTTTTTTCTTTAACTTTTTCATGCAACTCGTATTTTACGCAAGTGCTTAGGTATCGTTAGGTACGTGGGATAAGCTAAGGCTGGAATATGAAAAGGAATAGGAATTCCTATTTTATCTGTTTGGTACATGGAAGATGATAATCCACAAGAAATTTTTATCCCACAGAATTGGGAATCTTTTATCCTGAATAAAATGGAAGGAAAGGTAAACTAATCCCAAGAGAAGCAAAATTAGCGACCTTTCTGCCCTTGAAATAACCACGCATTTTCTCTCAAGTGCGATAAGGGATAGACCCGCATCCACTAACAGAGCTTCATCATACACTTGTTGCATAGTTGGTTAGCCATTGTCTTCCATCGCAGTCTTCTCTGCAGACTAGCGTCTTCCGGATCTGGTGATACAATAGTGAAGAAGCTATCATTCTAGTGGTTGAGTGGGTTTTGATAGTCATGGTTGACATTGCTGCTCCTATTTGATTTCTTTCTCTGATCCTTAGTGCTTCGGTGTTGAAATTTTAATGATTTGTATATGAGACTGAGGTGTATGATTTAGCCTTTTAGTAAAAATTTTTCATTGTTGCATTAGTTTGCTGCTGCATATGTTATTATTCCGTGTGGTGTTGCCTGTGCTGGTGCTTCCATTGTGTATTGTCAGTCCAATAGTTTGAAGCCCGCCATGTGTGATTTGAGATAAAAAATGGCTGTTACCTTTGTCTCTTTAATAATGATTTGGTATGGTAGTGTGTTAGGCATTTGGAAGGAAGTTCGAAATAGGCATTATGCAACACATTTGGGTAGCAATACTAGAAATTTGAGCAAGCTAAGACAAAGGCTTGATATGTATGGAGATGTGTCTAAAAATGAAATTCCCTATTTAAATAATAGGTCAAAGCATGTTCAGGATCCTAGATCTACATTAGTAATATATTTCTATTGTCATTTTATATGAGGAAACCAAAAAAAAAAACAAAAGAAGAGATGAAGTTATAAATGGATTCAACCAAAAAAAAAAAAATATATATATATATAAATGGTTGCCTGCTTGAATCAACATCTATACTAATGATATTAGATATGATTTGAAAATTATGGCTGAAACACATCACCTTTGTTTGCTTTCCATGTTCTTAAGCTACGTTTGGGAGTGATGGTTGCCAAAAAAGGAAAGAAATTCAAGGAAAATAAACAACACAAAGGAAACAAAAAAGGGAAAAGGAAGTGATGGTTAAATAATGAAATTCTTTCTTTTTATTAGAAAAGAATTTCATTATGTGCCTCCCTTTATAAACATATAATTCCTAAGGCTATTTCACTATCATTCTCCCTTTATACATAATCCTTTTAAAAAGGATTGTTAAAAGTGAAGGGAGTCAAATTATTGGAAAAAAAGAGGAGAAAATTGGGAATGGTTATTTAAAAATATTTCCCTATCCTTCTCCCTTTATAAATATATAATTCCTAAAAAATGAGAACTTAAAACCATTTTCATGACAAAACCACAGGTACTTGAAATGTATTTGAACGCATTGACATTGTTGGTTAGAGGAGAAATCACTATGCCATTCCTTTTTGTTCTTATGTAGTTCACGATGGTGTTCCTTTTTGTTCTGACAAACTTTTCATTGACTTTTGGTGTAATGGACTTATATTGATTGTGGGCTCATTTGGAACATCTTAAGTTTTGAAAAATATCTTTAATTGTTTAGATTTTGTTATTAATGTAAGTGGAGTTGATATTATATCTTAATGTAAAATTTTAAAGGGTCATATTTATGAGTCCCTTTTATTTATATATGTCGCTTAAGAGATTTGTTCACTTATACTTACATCCAACATATATATGCTAGTTAGTCAGAAGAAACAAATGGTGACATTATATATGGAGAACCCTTGTGCACTACCAAATTAAAGAGTCTTCTAATCAAAGTTTGGAGAGGCCACATGAGAAATTGACATTTTGCCATGCCTCATGAATGATAACAATGAAGCTATAATTTATACTATGTTCTTTAGTCTGATTTGATGATTGTAGTTTATTGACTTTTGTGATGTTGAAGGAAGAATTTCTTTTTTGTAAAGATTAAAACTTTATACTGAATCAATTACTTTCTTCCATTCATCAAATATAGGTCATTATTGTTAAGTATAGATACGTGACTTTTATTATCTAGTAATGAATTATAACTAGTACTATATACATAATTCATAATAAATTTAGATATGTGAACTGGTTCATAATTGATGAATATTTTATTTGCTCAAAGTTGACTTGCATTGCTTTATTGTATTTTCTTAACTAACATATAGTTTAACTGAGAAGTTGGCATGTGAATGGATGGATATGGAAGGTATGCTTAGTTGAAGTATATATACATATATATTTATATCTGTGGTGAACAAATATGAAATTCTTATTTGTTGATAATCTTTTAAATTGATAGTTAATAAATCAAGATTACTATTATAAATATAAATTTCAAATATGTACTATAAAAAATTAAAAAAATGTGAATTGTAAAGAATAAAAAAAATGAAAAATGCAAGAGCAATAATGCATGCAAAATGAAATAGATAAGATTACTATTATAATGATGCAAGAACAATGTTAAATGCATGAGAGGTGGCTGGTTTTAGCAAAAAGGTTTTGCATTATGTAGAGAGACAAATTTCGTGTATCCTAACTAGCATTTTGTAGAGATTCTTCGTGCAATGTTATCTTTTGTTCTTTTTCTCACCTAAACATAATTTCCTTGTTCGATAGATAATTCTGAACAAACAAAAGCAAAATAAGTATGAGGATGGTAGGGGAAAAGTCAGTGATTATCTATGGTTCCATGCTAAATTACTATAGGTGCAACTTTTTCTAAGATACCTCCATGTGAGTTGCATTGGATGGTTCCCATATGTTGCCCACTTGTTTGTTTTAGACTTTGAATCCTCTTTTTAAACCTCATTGTAATATGATTCTCTTCATACCTATTGACCACTTGGTTGCTTGAAATGGTTATGTGAGTATATGGTTGTTCTTTGCATATGCTCTCCATTTTGCTCCACTAGGTCATTATATTTTTCCAATCTTTTGACATGTTCCCTAACGAGTCTCATTATTTCTATGATTTGATATGATTATTTTTGCAGCAATGGCAAATTTAAAAAGAGCAATAATCCTTGGATTGTTGATTTGGTGGTTGAATGTTGTGCACACAGTTTATAAATTTTATTTGTCCATGGGTCGTATGTTTAGGAGGCGTATTAGTAATAAATCATACACTGTGAGCTTTTATGCTAAAAGGGCTCTGCTTATGAATCTGGCTTATAATAATGACACAGCCTATTATAACCAACTTAGGATGAATAGGCAAACCTTTGATAGGTTATGTTCTATGCTTCATACTGTTGGGGGATTAGAATCTACCAAAAATATGTTAGTCAATGAGCAAGTAGCAATATTTTTACACATACTTGCTCATCACGTAAAGAATAAAGTCATTCAAAATTGTTTTGGAAGATCAGCGGAAGTAATTAGTAAATATTTCAACCTGGTGTTGATTGGGATGATGCGTTTGCAAGGTGAGCTATTTAAAACCCCAGAGCCTATTCCTAAAAATTCACTTGATGAAAAATGGAAATGGTTTGAGGTAAAGAAATGAATTGATTTCATTTATACAAAATTGGGAATGATATTTGGAACACACTGATTGATTATTCCTCTTTTTTAGAATTGCCTTGGTGTTCTAGATGGAACACACATAAGGATAAAAGTGCCTATGAAAGACAAACCAAGATACCGTAATAGGAAAAGGGACATAACCATAAATGTCTTGGGAGTTTGTTCACTGGACCTACAGTTTATATATGTTTTGCTAGGGTGGGAAGGGTCTGCAGCTGATGGAAGGGTATTACGTGATGCAATTAGTAGAAGAAATAGGTTATGTAACAACCGGGAAAAGGGAAAAGGAAAAGAAAGAAGAAAGCTGAAAATTTTCAAAATCTTGAAATTTTTCTAAGTCTGCTCGCAATAGCGAGAAATGGTCTCGCTATAGCGAGAGTTCCTGTTTGCAATAGCGAAAGTGCTTCTAACTATAGCGAGTGCGGGCATTCCATATAAAAACCAGGGGGCTGCTCGCCGTAGCGCACGCCATAACGAAAGTGGGAGTCTGGAACTGATACGAGCTCGCCGTAGCGAAGGTTAAACCTCGCCATAGCGAAGGGAACTGATACGTACTCGCCGTAGCGAAGGTTAAACCTCGCCATAATGAAGGTGACTAACACGAGCTCGCCATAGCGAAGGTTAATTTTCGCCATAGCGAGTGTCAATCCGGAAGAGAGTAAAAAGCGAAAAAATGACTTCTTTACACGACCCAACTCATTCTTTCTCTCATATTTGCCCTAGACTTCGACCCAAGGAGAGAAAAAAGGCGTGGAGAGTGAGAGAGACCAAGAGAAGGAGGAAGAGCAAAGGAAAGGTAAGCAAGTTTCTCTCATTTCTTCTTAGAATCTTGATCTCTTCTCTTTGCCCTCTTTTCTTACGGTTTTATTTGTGAGATTAGTGGGGTTTTGGGTATGGGTCAGAAGAGGAAAAGTGGAAAACACCCTTGAACCTCTTTGTTTTCCTTGAAAATATTGTTTCCACTACCATGAGAGCTTGAGAGAGAGGATGAGCTGGTGACATTCTAGAGAGAGAGAGAACCCTAGGTTCTTATATGTTAGAAAGGTTGTTCTGAAGAACTCCTAAGAGTTGTTAAGTTATGAGAGAGTAATTTATGCTCTTTGATGTGTCTAGGCTCAAGTGAAGCACCTCCATCAAGGTGTGAGTGTGAAACCAAGGAAGGAGAAGAGAAATTGAAAGGGAAGGCTTGTGTTGGCTCATAAGGTAGCTCTCTTTCCACTCTTTCTTGTTGCATTCTTAGATGTAATAGTCATTGTTTGTTTATGTATATATTTGTTGTGTGAGATATGTCATATGTTATTGCCATGATGCATTGTTACCAATGTGCTTGTGTGTTGGATTGTGAGAATTGCTCGGGTAAGGTAGTGCCGAAAGTCCCTTGAGATGGGTGAGGTAGAGCCGAAAGTCCCTTGAGATGGGTGAGACAAGGCCAAAAGTCTCATAACCGAGTGAGGCCAAGTCAAAAGTCCCTAAACTCGGGTGAGGCCATCCAAAAGTCCCTAAACTCAGGTGAGGCTAGACCAAAAGTCCCTAGAGCTTACTTGTGGCATTGTTGTGATCTCCATAGCATGTACAACATGTATTATGTGATTGAGAATGGTTGGATGCCAAATTAGATGCTTTGACTTGTTATATGTCTTAATTGCTTACTTGAATGAGTGCATGAGCTACTGAGATTCCATGAATCTCATCCCTTCCCCTCCCATATTAACATGCTAGGTGGAGCTTAAGGAGAAACAAGTGCACACCAAGGAGCCTAGGAGAATGTTAGATGAATGTTAGCTTTATTTTGGTCTTTTGATGTAAAGTGGTGCCAAAATGAATATGCACCCTCTATTTTTGAGATGTACATGTTGTAACAAGTGTAAATGTAAGGAAACATGATGTATAAACTATGTAAAGAGCCAAAGTAATGAAAATGTGGGTTTTGTCCCTTTTGTTAAATGTATATGATAGTGTATTTTGGCCTGTAGCATAGTGAGTTTGGAATGTATGATGATTTGGACTACTTAGACATGTTATATAGACTATTTTCATGCTTTTAAACTTATCCATGAGGAGTGAGAATATGTGGGAGGCCATTTGGACCCACTTTGAACCTTTTGGGTGCTAAAACCGGTAATTTTGTGAGCTCCGTCAAAGTATGACCAAATGAGCTCTTCTTACCATGAGATTTTGCATGCCTCTAGAGTTTGTAGAAAGCTTCTTGGGAAGCTAAAGTTGGTAATATTTAGAGGCCTAGGGAATATTTGGCGAATTGTTGAAATTGGAAAAATTTGATGGGTTGGTCATGTACTGTTACCATAGGTCTGAAAAGAAATCCATGTCATTTATAGGCCAAAAGGAGTCCAAATGTGGTGAAATTTTATACACATAAACTAGACAACTATTGTGACCTATACCAACTAGAATCACCTAAATCGGAGGTCAGTAGAGAGAGAATGAACCTTCTAAAGTTCTGTATCAGCATCAGGGAATAACTTGACCTCCGTTACTGTTCCATCGGTTTTTGGGATCTAAGGGCTGCTGAACTGATTTAGACTTATTTTTTTTCCTTTAATAGATATCTGTACCTTTCTAAATTGGTATAGATTGACCAAATTAGATTTTTTTGGATTTAGTTATGAATTTTCGAAATTCATGACAGTAAGCTGCACCAGAAACAGGGACAGCTAGACCTCTGTCTCATTTTCGATGTCAAACATAGTCCAAACGCTGAGATTATGGTTGAGAATTATTTTTAGTGTGAAGTTAACACTTAGAGATTTCTAGAAAGTTATGGTTTGCTAGATTCCTATTTTTTTATAATTAGTTATGATTTTCCAAAGTAGAGCTAAAAATCAGACTTTTGGGCGAATGTGAGAAATTGCATTTTTTTAGTTTTTGACTCCATACCCGTGGCTTATGGCTTGTTTTATGTTTGTATGAGTTGTATAAGTAGAGTGTAAGTAGAAAATAGGAATGATGGGTTCACAGGACCTACGAGACAGAAGATGAGTGTATGAAACCCCGTTTTATAGCATGAAAATGTCACGGTTGGTACTGGTTCTTTGGAAATCATATGGAATTGAGCCCAGAGGGAGGCTAGATAGAGTTAGTACATTATGGTGTTACAGGTTAAATGTACCTCAGGGTGAGCAAATCTATTAGCTTTCCATATATAAACGTCTTGTCATTTACTATATCTATATATGTTTATATTAATATATGGTTATATTAATTAGGTTGATACTATTTGGTCGATGTTTGGTTTACCAATTATGAAGGCTTTCTTGCTCCTTATCAAGGACAAAGATACCACTTAACTGAGTGGAGAAAGGGTCGCCAACCAAATTCCCCTTAGGAATTCTATAATATAAAACACTCATCCACACGAAATGTCATCGAGCGAGCGTTTGGAATTTTGAAACTATGGTGGGCAATCCTCAAAAGTCCCTTATGGTACCTAGTGAGAACATACAACTGGATTATAATTGCATGTTGCTTGTTGCATAATCTTATTCGACAATTTGATAATTCAGACCCATTGGAAGATGAGGTTGGGGACATGGCACCAGTTGATCTAATTAAGGAGCATAGTCTTATCATTATAATGGAAGCAACTGAAACTTAGAGTGCTTGGCGAGACAGATTAGCCAATGAAATGTTTACCAACTTTAGGTGCCATAGAGCATGTTGATGAATTATTTTTTTATGATGGGAACCTTTATAGATGTATTGGCAATATAATATTGGATTTATGTCTACTTCAATTTATAGTAACTATTATGTTAGCTTTAATTCTTATCATCTAATTGCTTATTAAATGTGTTTGTAATATAATAGTTGAATATTAGTGTAGGTTTAGTGGTCTGTTACACGCGATTTTATCACTTGCTATGTCTCTTAATTATGTATGGTATTATTTGCTAGTTTTTTCCTTTTTTTAAACCCTCACATATGCAATGGTTATGATTAGTTTGCAGTTTGTTTAGCTTATCATCATGGCTAATCAACCCGAGGGTTCCTCTCAAGGCACTAAACATGTGTGGACACCAGAGGAAGATACTGTGCTTGTGGCATGCATGATTGATCTACAGGCTGAAGGGAAATATATTGGAGACAATAGGTTCAGACTTGGGCATCTATCCCTGCTAGAATTAATGTTGGAACAAAAATTACCTGGAAGTGGGATTAAAGGTTGTCCCCACATTTAGTCACTCATAAAAACATTAAAGAAAGCCTGGGCAGTTGTTCATGATATGGTGTATGGTACAAACACTAGTGGATTTGGGTGGGATGCTTAAAGGAAGTGTGTGATAGCAGATAAAGAAGTTTGGGATGAATATTTAAAGGTACAACTATCTAGTTAAGCATAACTGCTATTTGTGAATATATAATGTTTACTTGATTTTGTCTGTCGATATTATACATACTCATGGTACTTGTTAGGAATTAGTGGTATTTTGGTGACACCTTAATCTACTACCGCTATCTAGCCTTTCACTGGGCTCAGTTTCATATGATTTCCAAAGAATCAACACCAATCCGTGGCATTTTCATGCTATGAATCGGGGTTTCATACACTCATCTTTTGCCCCGTGGGTTCTGTGAACCCATCATTTATATTCTCAACTCAAACTCAACTTATAAAACTCAGACATAGCATAAAACAAACCATAAGCCACGGGTATGGAGCCAAAAACCAGAAAATGCACTTTTCTCACTTGTGCCCAAAAGTCTTATTTTAGCTCTAACTTTGAAAAATCATAACTAATTATGGAAAAATGGGAATATAGAAAACTCTAGCTTCCTAGAAAGCTCCAAGTGTTAAATTTATACTAAAAATCATTCCCAACCACAATCTCAGCGTTTGGACCATGTTTGACATCGAAAATGGGAAAGAGATCCGGCTGTCACTGTTTCTGGCCCAGGTTACTGTCATGAATTTTGGAAATTCATAATTAAATCCACAAAAATCCAATCTAGGCACACTATACCAATTTGGAAAGCTACGGATGTCTACTAGAGGAGAAAAATAAGTTCAGATCAGTTCAGTAGCCCCTACACCCAGAAAATTGATGGAACAGTGACGGGGGTCAGGAGAGCTCCCTGATGCTGATACAGAACTTCAGAAGGTTCAATCTCTCTCTACAGACCTCCGATTTGGGTGATTCAAGTTGGTACAGGTCACTTTGATTTTCTAGTTTATGTGTATAAATTTCATGATAGTTGGACTCCATTTGGTCTATATCTGACATGGTTTTCATTTCTGAACTATAGGAACAGTACATGACCAAACCATGGATTTTTCCCAAATTCAACAATTCACCAAATATTCTCTAGACCTCTGAATATTAATCACTTTAGCTTCTCAAGAAGCTTTCTACAAACTCTAGAGGCACGCCAAATTTCATGGCAAGAGGAGCTCATCCGATCATACTTTGACGCAGCTCTAAAAAATACCGGTTTTGACACCCAAAAGGTCCAAAACGGGTCCAAAAGGCCTCTCACACATTCTAGCCACTCATGAACAAGTTTAAAAGCATAAAACTAGGATATATAACAAGTCCATGTGGTCCAAATCAACATACATTCCAATCTCGCTATGCTACGGCCAAATATACACTACTTCATTCATTCAACAAAAGGGGCAAAACCCTCATTTCCATTACTTTGGCTATAAACATAGTTTATACAATATCATTTTATATTTATACACATGTTACAACCTTTGCATCTCAAAAATAGTGGGCGTATATTCATTGTGGCACCACTTTACATCAAAATAACCAAAAGAAAGTAATATTTAACTAAGCATGCTTCTAGGCTCCTTGGTGTGTGCTCGGTTCTCCTTGAGCTCCACCTAGCATATTAAGTTGGGAGGGGAAGGGGTGAGATTCAGGGAATCTCAGTAGCTCATGCACCCAATCAAGTAAGCAATCAAGGCATATAACAAGTCAAAGCATGTGAATAAGCATTTAGCCATTCTCAAACATCCAACACACATTATATATACTATGGAAATCACAACAATGCCAAAAATGGGCTCCAGGGACTTTTGGTCTAGCCTCACACGAGTTTGGGAACTTTTGGATGGCCTCACCCAAATTTAAAGACTTTTGACTTGGCCTCACTCGTTTGAGACTTTTGGCCTTGTCTCACCTATCTCAAGGGACTTTCGGCTTCACCTCACCCATCTCATGGGACTTTCGGCGCTACCTCACCCGAGCAATTCTCACATTCCATCACACAAGCTCATGGCATCAATGCATCAAAGCAATAACATATGGCATATTTCACATAACAAGCATATACATAAACATACAATGACTATTACAACCAAGAATGCAACAAGAAAGAGTGGAAAGAGAGCTACCTTTCAGCCAAGGTCAACCCTAGCTTTTCCTTTCAATTTCTCTTCTCCCTTCTTAAGTTCACAATCACACCTTGATGGAGGTGTTTCTCTTGAGCCTAGACACACAAAAGCATGCAATTACTCTCTTAGAATGTAATCATTCACATCAAACTCTCTTAACATACCAGAATCTAAAGTTCTCTCTCTCTCTAGAATGCCATCAACTCTTTCTCTCTCTCAAGCTCCCATGGTAGTGGAAACAACATTTTCAAAGAAAACACAAAGATTTAAATGTGTTTTTCACTTTCCTTCTTCTGACCCATGCCCAAAATCCAACCATTTTCACAAACAAAACTGCAGAAAGAGAGGGCAAAGAGAGGGGATCAGAGTTCTAAGAAGAAATGGGAGAAGTTTCCTTACCTTTCCCTTACTCTTCCTCCTTCTCTTGGTCTCTCTCACTCTCCACGTCTCTTTTCTCTCCTTGGGTCGAAGTCTAGGGCAGATATGAGAGAAGAAATGAGTTTGGGCGTTTAATGAAGTCTAACTCTCGCTATTTACTCTCTTCCGGACTGACCCTCGCTACGGCGAAAATTAACCTTCGCTATAGCGAGCTCGTGTTATCTGGCTTCGCTATGGCGAGGTGTAATCTTCGCTACGACGAGATCGTATTAGTTCCCTTCGCTATGGCGAGATTCGACCTTCGATATGGCGAACTCGCGTCAGTTCCAGACCTCACTGTCGCTATGGCGCACGCTACGGCGAGTTGCCCCCTGGTTTCTGTATGGACTGCTACCCGCACTCGCTATAGCTAGAACCTCGTTCACTATTGCGAGAAGACATTCTCGGGCAGTGAGACCTTTTCTCGCTATTGCGAGGAGACTTAGCAAAATTTTCAGATTTCAAATTTTTTCAACTTTCACTTTCTTTCTTTTCCCTTTTCTTTTCTTTTTCTCGGTTGTTACATTTCTACCCCTCTTAAAAGAAATTTCGTCCTCGAAATTTAAAGACTTACCTCAAGGGAATAACTCTGGATATTTTTGCCTCATTTCATCCGCTAATTCCCAGGTTGTTTCCTCAGATGTCAGATCTCTCCAGATCACTTTCACCAGAGGAATGTTCTTGCTTCTCAGCTGTTTCAGCTTAGCATCCACAATTCTCTCCAGTTTCACTACATAGGAAAGATCTTCCTGCAATTGTACATGCTCATATTCTATGACATGTGAGGAGTCTGGTAAATACTTTTTCAATTGGGAGACATGAAAAACACTGTAGATTTGGGCTAGGTTAGGAGGTAAGGCTATTCGGTAAGCCACGGGTCCAATTTTCTCAAGGATTTCATACGGACCAATATACCTAGGACTGAACTTTCTTACCCTCATTGACCGACCTACGCTCGTCATTAGAGATATTCGAATGAACACATGGTCTCTAACCTCAAACTCTAACGGCCTCCTACGCTTATCTGCAAAGCTTTTCTGTCTACTTTGGGCCGTGAGGAGCCTCTTTCTAATCAATTCTATCTGTCGGGTAATCTGGTCCACAATCTCAGGTCCTATCACACTCCTCTCACCTAACTCAACCCAACACAGAGGGGATCTGCACTTTCTCCCATACAAAGCCTCATAAGGGGCCATCTGGATACTAGAATGGTAACTGTTATTGTACGCAAACTCTGCTAACGTTAAATACACATCCCAGTTTCCCTTCATCTCTAGCACACATGCCCTCAACATATCTTCTAATGTCTGGATGGTCCTTTTAGTCTGACCATCTGTCTGGGGGTGATATGCAGTACTAAACCGCAATCTGGTCCCTAAGGCATGCTGCAATGACCTCCAAAAGTTCGATGTGAACCTGGAGTCTCTATCCGAAACTATGCTATTGGGTACTCCATGAAGTCGCACTATCTCTTTGATATACAACTGGGCTAGTCTATCCAGTGTATGAGTAGCCCTGTGATAATTCCCAACTATTCATGTTATTGTATATATTTTCTCTCAGTAAATATGATGATTAACCCCTATTTATAGGACAAATGACACTTACACAAAAGAAAATGAACATATTTAGGATGAATAGCTATATACTCAATACTTATTTGAAAAATCAGCATTTATACTTTAATTTTGAGTATATTGATAACTAATCACATGTTATTTTTCATATAGGATGTATATGTTAAGGATTATTGAGCAGTCTCAGGAGAAAAAGGCTAGAAAATAGTGATTTTGCAATTCTCGCCGCGGCCAAGACCATTCAAGCCGCGGCTGAAAGCGAGGAGTGCAACTCGTGCCGCGGCGGAACATGCTATCGCCGCGGCCAGAGCTCAGACAGAAGCAAAACTTGCCGAGGCGCAATGTTGAGGAGCCGCGGCACTTATGGAATGAACCAAAAATCCTCGGCGCAAGATGATGAGCCGCGGCATGGAGTCTCACAGAATCAAGATACGCCGCGGCGAAACCTGTGTGTGCCGAGGCGAAGAATCTGCATGCCACTCCGAAGCTCACAGAACCGAGTCTCGCCGCGGCGTAACATGTCATCGCCGCGGCCCTCAGTCAGACAGAACTCAACCTCGCCGCGGCGCAAAATGCTGAGCCGCGGCGCACTTCGAATTAACTGAACGCAGCGTTTTGTTTTCAGAATTTTTCGAGGGTTTAAGGCTTCATATGTGTTGGAGAGTCGAGGAGCCGTCATTCTGGACATTCTGGGTCATTTTTGTGTGGTTCAAAGTGAGTAGAGGCTAGGGGAGAAGCTAAGAAGACATTTTGAAGCAAAGTGAAGCTGGAGATTGAAGATTGAAGCTCAACCCATCTCGTTTTGGGAGTTTCTTCTTTCGTTCTTCTGTCTTTACCATTTTTATTGATGTATCTGAATGTTGCTTCAACCATGTCTTGGAATTTTATAATCATGTATAGCTAAACCCTCTCTAATCTAGGATTATTAGGAACTCTTGTATGGATTAGTGGTTGTTCTTCATTCTAACTTTGCAAGCAATGGTTAATATTTGTTCATTCAACTTTATGCTTCATGCTTTCTGATTGATTGGCCAACAATTAGATTGATTTGATATCTAACTTGAACTTGGGAAAGGGAAAGGGAGATTAGATCAAAAGTTGAGTGGTGTGGATGCTTGAAACTTGCCTGAGTAAGTGGATAGTCTAGTTATCGAGATAGGAATATACTCAATAACCCCACATGGTCCAAGTAGGTATTGTGATAGTAGTGTGATCTTGGTTGATTTTGTAAGGAATTATAAAATGAACTGGGTAGACCTATATAATGTTTGGAAAAATATATATAGGAACAACTTAATCCTAGACCAGCATGTATTACCATTGATAGCAAAAGCATTGAATGTTGAGCTGACTACTATGAAGTACAAGAGGACCAATAATCCTAGATGCCACTAATTATCCAAAACATCCAAATATCAATCCTGAGTTCTGTATAGCTTTTAATCCATAAACAACTTTCTTTTACACCAACCATTACAAATTGATTCGCTTAATTTAAATTAGAGTGTGAATTTCAGTACTTGATAATATTTTGATAACAAATCCTCGTGGGAACGATCTTTTCTTATCACTATATTGCCTTCACGATACGTATACTTGCGTGTACGCTTCAAAGAGAGCAACACCCTGATAGCTAAAAAGTGTGCAGACTTCGTCAGTCTATCCACAACTACCCAAATAGCATCGTGTCTAGAGGATGTCCTGGGTAACCCCATAACAAAATCCATGGCTATACTATCCCACTTCCACTCAGGGATATCTAGAGGTTGCAACAACCCAGCCGGTTTCTGATGTTCAATCTTTATCCTCTGACACACTAGGCATCTAGCCACATAATCCGTCACATAGCTCTTCATCCCTGGCCACCAGAAAATCTTTTTCAAATCTTGATACATCTTAGTGGCACCTGGGTGGATAGTATACTTACTCTTATGCGCCTCTTCTAGAATACTTTCTCTCAACTCATTCTGACTAGGCACACAGATTCTCTCTCGATATACTATCATGCCATCCTCAGACAACTTGAAATATGAGGTCTTACCTTGGGTAATCTCATTCCTGATCCGTCTCAGGAACTCATCCTCTTTCTGGGCATCTAAGATCTGGGTTCTCAAGATATTCTCAACTCGGGTTTCACTCAGATACAATCTACCTGATACCACCTGACAAGAGAGGTTCAAATCTCTGAACTTCTCTAGGAGCTCCTGCTCCCTAATCATCATATGGGCTACATGTATGGTTTTTCTACTCAGGGCATCCGCCACCACATTGGCCTTACCCGGATGATATTTCAACACATAATCATAATCTTTCAAGAATTCCATCCATCTCCTTTGTCTCATATTGAGTTCTTTCTGATCAAACATGTATTTCAGACTCTTGTGGTCACTATAAATCTCTATGGTCGCACCATACAGATAGTGTTTCCAAATTTTAAGAGCAAACACTACAGCGGCTAACTCCAAGTCATGTGTGGGGTAATTCTCCTCATGAGGCCTCAACTGCCTCAAGGCATATGCCACTACTCGACCCTGCTGCATCAACACACATCCTAACCCTTTGCCCGAAGCATCACAATAAACCACAAATGGTTTACTAGGGTTAGGGATAATCAGTACAGGGGCAGTTGTCAAATAGAGTTTCAACTCCTGGAAACTCTTCTCACATCTCTCATCCCACACAAAGAGTGTATCTTTCCTAGTTAGCCTCGTCAGTGGTAAGGCCATTCGAGAAAAGTCCTGAATAAATCGTCTATAATACCCTGCCAAACCTAGGAAACTCCTAACCTCGGTGATCGTTCTAGGTCTATCTTACTGCAACACAGCCTCAACTTTATGGGGATCCACCGCAACCCCATCTCGTGAGATCACATGACCTAAGAATCGCACCTCGGTCAGCCAAAACTCACATTTAGTAAGTTTGGCATACAACCTTTTCTCTCTCAAGGTGTCTAGGACTAGTCTCAAATGCCTCTCGTGCTCCTCAAAAGATCGAGAGTACACTAAAATATCATCAATAAAGACCACCACAAACTAAATCTAGATACGGTCTGAATATCCTATTCATATAATCCATGAACACAGCAGGCGCATTCGTCAATCCGAATGGCATCACAAGGAACTCATCGTGCCCATATCTCGTTCTGAAAGCCGTCTTAGAGACGTCTTCAGTTCTCACTCTCAACTGGTGGTAACCAGATCTAAGATCTATCTTAGAAAATACAGATGCCCCAGCCAACTGATCTAACAGATCATCAATTCTAGGGAGAGGATATTTATTCTTGATGGTAACTTTATTCAACTCTCTGTAATCAATACACAACCGTAAGCTACCATCTTTCTTTTTCACAAATAACACCGGAGCACCCCAAGGTGAAACACTAGGGCGGATAAACCCTTTCTCTAACAGTTCCTCTATCTACTCTTTCAACTCAGCAAGCTCGGCGGGAGCCATCCTGTAAGGAGCTTTGGACACCGGTCCAGCACCAGGCACTATGTCTATAGGGAACTCTAATTCTCTCTCAGGGGGTAGGCCACTAAAATCAAACTCTCTAGGAAAAACCTCAGGGAATTCCCTGACAACTGGGATCTCCTCTATCCCTTCTTCTACCTCAGCCTGAATAGAGACAAAGACTAGAAACCCTTGACATCCACACTCTAAATATCTCTCAGCCTGGGTAGTAGTCATAAAGGATAACTCAGCTCCTACCCTAGGTATGGTCCCACAAGCAGGTAGGGAAATGGTTCGGTGTTCACAATCAAGTATGACATTATTTGCAGCCAACCAGTTCATACCAATAATCAAATCAATATCATGGAAAGGCATACAAACCAAATCAATAGTGGTATGACAGTGGTTAAATTGGACAGTGACATTCAAGCAAGTATGGGAAGTAACCACGTGGCCTCCAGTGGGTGTAATGACAGACAAGTCAAATGGCAAGACACTAATGACCAGACCCAATTTCCTCACACAATCATAAGATATAAACGAGTGACTAGCACCCGAATCAAACATAGCAACTATAGGAAAGCCATTCACTAACAGCGTACCTCAGATTAAACTGGGAGATGCGCTGGCTTCCTGCTGAGTAAGGGCGAACACTCGGCCCCGGGTCTGTGGTCTAGGAGGAGGCGCTGTCTCCATCTGAGGACAGTGTCTAGCAATGTGCCCCGGCTTCCCACACTTGTAACATGGCACCGAAGACTGCTGGAAGGATGACTGGCCCCGCAGAGGTGGCACACCTCGCTGTGGCTTCCTATTCCATGGCCCTTTGCCTCTCCTCTTATTACTAGAGGTCAAACTAGAACCCTCTTCTGGTTTCGGCCTTTTCAAATCTGGAACCCTCTTCTGACTAGCCGTAGTCACAGTAGGCATAATAACTTGCAAGTTAGTCTCAATCACCCTACTGACCTCCACAAGAGTATTAAACTTCCTGATCCGCTGTGGAGTGACTCTGTCGCTAATCAGGGGCCTCAAACCAGTCTCAAACTGCTCACATCTCTAGGGTTCATCATCATACCTCTGGAGGTAAGAGGAATACCGAGACAACTCTATAAACTCGGCCACATACTGATCCACAGTCATCTCATCCGCTGTCTCAAGCCCATGAACTCCATCTCTTTCTTCTTCCTCACTGAACTTGGGACATACTTCTCATAAAACTCGACCAAGAAAGTCTCCCAAGTTATCTGTATATTCTTGGTCTCCATCAGGGGTTTCGTACTATCCCACCATCTATCAACTTCCTTTTCTAGCATGAAGGTGGCTAGCTGGGCTTTCTGCTTAGTGGTACAATCCATCACTGAGAATATCTTCTTAAGCTGCATCACCCAAGCCTCCGCCTTATCTGCATCCAACTCCCCGTCAAATGAGGGTGGATTATTTTGCCTAAACTGCTTCAACACTTTCTGGATAGGCATCTGGGTCTAAGGAGCAGCAGGCTCTTGGGGAGGTACAGGTGGAATGCTGGATGTAGATGGTTGAGGTACAGGGGCATCCCTTCTGGCTTCTTCTTGCCTGGCCAGGGTGTCTTGCAAATGCATGATCACATCATGCTGCTGCTGGGCAATATACCTCTGTTGTTCCAGCATTTCCTGATGCTGGCCCATCATGGCCTCATACCGATCAAGTCTCTCCATGATGGCCTGCAGAGGATCCCTAGTCTCAATAGGAACCTCTGGCTCAGCTCTATGAGCCCTGGGCAGTCTGCCTCTGCCTCTACCTCTGCCCCGTCTAGTCTCAACCATGTCTGAAAAGAAGTAGCAATCCTCAGTTCACAACACTATCACAACACATATACATATGGATGCTACAACTTCCATGATCATTCACACCAAACACTAACAAATTATAGCATTCAAGAGCCTAACATTGAGCAAAAGTGCCTGAACCTTTGCTCTGATACCAAAAATGTGACACCTTAATCTACTACCGCTATCTAGCCTCTCATTGGGCTCGGTTTCATATGATTTCCAAAGAATCAACACCAATCCGTGGCATTTTCATGCTATGAATCAGGGTTTCATACACTCATCTTTTGTCCCGTGGGTCCTGTGAACCCATCATTTATATTCTCAACTCAAACTCCACTTATAAAACTCAGACATAGCATAAAACAAACCATAAGCCACGGGTATGGAGCCAAAAACCAGAAAATGCACTTTTCTCACTTGTGCCCAAAAGTCTTATTTTGGCTCTAACTTTGAAAAATCATAACTAATTATGGAAAAATGGAAATGTAGTAAACTATAGCTTCCTAGAAAGCTCTAAGTGTTGCATTTACACTAAAAATCATTCTCAACCACAATCTTAGCGTTTGGACCATGTTTGACATCGAAAATGGGAAAAAGGTCCGACTGTCACTGTTTCTGGCCCAGGTTACTGTCATGAACTTCAGAAATTCATAATTAAATCCAAAAAAATCTAATCTAGGCACACTATACCAATTTGGAAAGCTACGGATGTCTACTAGAGGAAAAAAATAAGTCTCGATCAGTTCAGTAGCCCTTACACTCAAAAAATTGATGGAACAGTGATGGGGGTCAGGAGAGCTCCCTGATGCTGATACAGAACTTCAGAAGGTTCAATCTCTCTCTACAGACCTCCGATTTGGGTGATTCTAGTTGGTATAGGTCACTTTGGTTTTCTAGTTTATGTGTATAAAATTTCATGATAGTTGGACTCCATTTGGTCTATGTTTGACATGGTTTTTATTTCTGAACTATAGGAACAGTACATGACCAAACCATGGATTTTTCCCAAATTCAACAATTCACCAAATATTCTCTAGACCTCCAAATATTACTCACTTTAGCTTCTCAAGAAGCTTTCTACAAACTCTAGAGGCACGCCAAATTTCATGGCAAGATGAGCTCATCTAGTCATACTTTGACGAAACTCTCAAAAATACCGATTTTGGCACCCAAAAGGTCCAAAACGGGTCCAAAAGGCCTCTCACACATTCTAGCCATTCATGGATAAGTTTAAAAGCATAAAACTAGGATATATAACAAGTTCATGTAGTCCAAATCAACATACATTCTAATCTCGCTATGCTACGGCCAAATATACACTACTTCATTCATTCAACAAAAGGGGCAAAACCCTCATTTCCATTACTTTGGCTATAAACATAGTCTATATAATATCATTTCATATTTATACACATGTTACAACCTTTACATCTCAAAAATAATGGGCGCATATTCATTGTGGCATTACTTTACATCAAAATAACCAAAAGAAAGTAATATCTAACTAAGCATGCTTCTAGGCTCCTTGTTGTGTGCTCGGTTCTCCTTGAGCTCCACCTAGCATATTAAGTTGGGAGGGGAAAGGGTGAGATTCAGGAAATTTCAGTAGCTCATGCACTCAATCAAGTAAGCAATCAAGGCATATAACAAGTCAAAGCATGTGAATAAGCATTTAGCCATTCTCAAACATCCAACACACATTGTACATGCTATGGAAATCACAACAATGCCAAAAATGGGCTCCAGGGACTTTTGGTCTAGCCTTACACGAGTTTGGGGACTTTTGGATGGCCTCACCCGAATTTAAGGACTTTTGACTTGGCCTCACTCGTTTAAGACTTTTGGCCTTGTCTCACTTATCTCAAGGGACTTTCGGCTTCACCTCACCCATCTCATAGGACTTTCGGCGCTACCTCACCCGAGCAATTCTCACATTCCATCACACAAGCTCATTGGAATCAATGCATCAAAGCAATAGCATATGGCATATTTCACATAACAAGCATATACATAAACATACAATGACTATTACAACCAAGAATGCAACAAGAAAGAGTGGAAAGAGAGCTACCTTATCAGCTAAGGTCAACCCTAGCTTTTCCTTTCAATTTCTCTTTTCCCTTCTTAAGTTCACAATCACACCTTGATGGAGGTGTTTCTCTTGAGCCTAGACACACAAAAGCATACAATTACTCTCTTAGAATGTAATCATTCACATCAAACTCTCCTAACATACCAGAACCTAAAGTTCTCTCTCTCTCTCTCTAGAATGCCATCAACTCTTTCTCTCTCTCAAGCTCCCATGGTAGTGGAAACAACATTTTCAAAGAAAACACAAAGATTCAAAGGTGTTTTCCACTTTCCTTCTTCTGACCCATGCCCAAAATCCAACCATTTTCACAAACAAAACTGCAGAAAGAGAGGGCAAAGAGAGGGGATAAGAGTTCTAAGAAGAAATGGAAGAAGTTTCCTTACCTTTCCCTTGCTCTTCCTCCTTCTCTTGGTCTTTCTCACTCTCCACGCCTCTTTTCTCTCCTTGGGTCGAAGTCTAGGGCAGATATGAGAGAAGAAATGAGTTTGGGCGTTGAATGAAGTCTAATTCTCGCTATTTACTCTCTTCCGGACTGACCCTCGCTACGGCGAAAATTAACCTTCGCTATAGCGAGCTCTGTGTTATCTGGCTTCGCTATGGCGAGGTGTAATCTTCGCTACGACGAGATCGTATTAGTTCCCTTCGCTATGGCGAGATTTGACCTTCGCTTTGGCGAACTCGCGTCAGTTCCAGACCTCACTCTCGCTATGGCGCACGTTACGGCGAGCTGCCCCCTGGTTTCTGTATGGACTGCTGCCCGCACTCGCTATAGCTAGAACCTCGTTCGCTATTGCGAGAAGACATTCTCACGACAGCGAGACCTTTTCTCGCTATTGCGAGGAGACTTAGCAAAATTTCTAGATTTCAAATTTTTCCAGCTTTCACTTTCTTTCTTTTCCCTTTTCTTTTCTTTTTCCCGGTTGTTACAATTTTTGTCTTCTAAATTTTCAATTGATCTCCTATAACTCTTATTTATTTTGTACCAACTTATTGTTATACCTAATTACTGGGAATTATAGTGACCTTTATAAAGTTTCACAAAATGTGAATACATAGTCATTGATGGCTTTTCGTTTTAGTGCTTTCAACGTATGATATAGCTTATGAATAGGTAGTCATTGTTGGCTGGGGTTTAGAGCTACTTTTATTATATCGTTATGGTATTATATGTCAATATTTGGGCATCTCTGATACAGTTAATTTCCTTTATGTGTAGTCACATAAAAAGGCAACAACCTTTCAGAGTAGGCCTTTTCTGTTATTTGAAGAACTGTGTATAGTGTTTGGAAAAGGCTGAGTGACTGGGAAGGATGGCCTAATATGCTATTGATGTACTTGAGGAGATTGGTGGAGGGGACATGGACATCAGCATAGAAGACTTTATAGACACTGACTTTGGTGATGACCTAGATGCAGGTTTGGCATAGTCTGAAGCGCCACTACCCTTTATAGGTGAAGCCATCTCTTGTTCAAGGAAACGAAAAAGATGTAGTCATGATGACACATTTATGAAGGCATTCAAAGAGGTGGGTTTAGATTTACAGCATGAAATTCGAGATGCAACAGAAAAATTATGCACAACTTTAAGCGTTGAATTAGAGTTGAATGCCAAGAGAGACCGTCTTTTTTCTGAGTTAGCAATGGTAGACGGATTTACCTGCCATGAAAAGAATGCTGCTTATATACAAATTTCTCACGATGACAAGTTGATGCTTGCATTCCTATCCTTACCTCATAATGAGCGATCTGATTGGATTCACCTCTTCATCAGATTAATGTAAGTTGTATGTCTTGATGTTTACTATTTGTTGAGTTTAAACTCTGTATTTTGCAACTAACCTAGTCTTCCTCCACCACGATAATAGGATTCACAGATGCTATGGATAGGAGAGATGGTGGGTGGATAACTTTTTTATCCAACGTGCACAATTTTGTTGTCCCATATGTGCATTAGTTATCAATATTTTGGTTGTATATGTATTGCAAACTTGTTGTTTTTGGTTGGTACCATATGGTGTAGGATGTGATGATTTTTTTGGGGTATATATCCTGGAATATGACGTTGGAACAATTTGGTGTGTATATACTGCATTCTATTTGTTTGAGGGTGCAATTTGCTATGGGTAATTTTTTGGTGTATATAGGATGCAAAATTAGGGGATGGCATGGATATATTTTGAAGGGTATTTTTTATGTAAATATGCTGTTGGATATTTGGATTGCCTATACATTTGTAGGGGATGCTACTAAAGGCTGACAAAGATATATATGTTGAAGTTGGTGCTATGAGCACTATATTTATTGCTGAACTTTCTGACATGGTCTACATTTTTGTGTATTTAGGGTATACCTTTCTTTACTAACTTTTTTGGTTCTTCCTAGGTTAGAAGTGTAAGGTTGCTATAAGTGCACATTTGTGTTGAATTATTGTTGCTTTATTATGGCAATTTCTTGTGTATATAGGTTGCAAAATTAGGGGATGGCATGGATCTGTTTTGAAGGGTGTTTTTGACATAAATATGTTGTTGGATATTTGTATTACCTGTGCATTTGTAGGGGATGCTGCTAAAGGTTGACCAAGGTATATCTATTGAAGTTGGTGCTATGAGCACTTTAGTTGTTGCTGAAATTACTGACATGGTCTACATTTTTGTGTATTTAGGGTATACCTTTCTTTAGTAACTTGTTGGTTCTTCCTAGGTTAGAAGTGTAAGGTTACTAAAAGTGCACATTTGTGTTGAATTGTTGGTGCCTTACTGTAGTAATTTCTTATGTATATAGGCTAACAATGTGAATGCTTTTTGTGTAATTTTGGTGAAGATTAAAAGGCTGAATGATGTAATCATGGAAGGTGTTTACGAATATATCTCAAAGCCACTGTTCATATTATATGGTGTTCTTTTATTGATGGTAATGGGTTCACAACTTTAAAACTTCTCCTTGCTTTATTCCCCACGCGCTCTCATATCTGCATTTATATTCATTTGCCTACTTTTTTGTTGAAGTTGTACTGACTTATAACCTAGTATGGTAGCTTCGAAATAGCATATGAATAGTTAAAATTTTTCCTTAAAAAAAATGTCCAACAAAAATGGAGGTTAAAGTAAAATTTCAAATGGAGAAGTATGGTTTTTGTTTTAAAAAATAAAGTTAATTGTCTTAAGTGTGGTATCTAAGCTAGCAGCAGGTCATAATTTAGGGTATGAAAGTGCATGGAGTAATTGTTAGTTTTTTTAATTTGGAGTATTTGTTAGCCTTTAGTGGTATATGCAATTGGTTCATAATTAGGAGAGGGTATTTTTATTTTTTTTGAAATTAAGTTAATTATGAATATATATATACACATATATATTAGTCACATTGCAATGTCTTTCCTACTGTATTAAAGTGAAAATGTTACAATTGACTTTTGATCTATTAGCTACATTACAATAAGTTCCAATGGTGTAAATTTGAAAACTTTAATTCTATAAGATTATTAAAATATCTTTCTTATTATTAAATTTTTTTTACTCCCCTCTTCATCTTTTTCAATTAAAAATGAAGATTAGGATAGATAAAATTTTGCTAAAGAAAGTAGCTTTTAACTGGGGGGGGGGGGGGACCTACTTTAATAAGTTGTGTAACATTTCACATTTGTTTGGTATAGCCTGCAAATTATAAGAAATACAATTTTATGATATTTCTTATCTTTCATTATAAAAATCCATTTCAATTCTTTTCTGTTGTCTTGATTTCCTTCACCATTTAAATTTCAGTCAAAACTAAGATTAATTAAAAAGAACTCAGTAATGTGTAAATGTCCAAGAGCTAAAATTTGAATAGAAACAAATAAAAAAAGTGAAAAAGTTAAAAGGGAATATTCTTGAACAATCCTTTGACATGAGATGATAACGAGATTGTAGTTAATGTTAATAAAAGAATTAGAAGGGTCTTCAATGCTTTGATTTGCTCTTCTATCGAGAGGGAGAAGAGTTTTCTTATATATATATATATATATATATGCTACCTCATGTAACGATGGAAAAAGGGTGAAGAAGCTAAACATTATTATTGGCTTACGTCTATGGTGGGAAAAAATATGCATATTACGTTCCTAATCTGCATTTCCATCAATTCACATTTACAAATGCAAATTTACATATGCATGTTTATTGTAATTGTAAATTTCCAACATCTCATACGAGATTAGTACAAAATCAAAAAATCCCATCCATCAAAATAGTGTCATACATATGGGTTTATTTGCAACTTGGGAGTATGCACACAAACAACAACATAACGTAGAATATTACTGCCATCTTCAACCCAACCATTTGCCCCTCTAATTTTGTTATTCGCTGGTTAAGGCGATCAATTTCCATCCCTTCCACAACCCTTTCTAACCTTGATAACCTTTGGCCTAATTTACTACTTTCCATGTTCCTTGTATAAACATCAGAATGCTTGCCCACTCCCTTATCCCTTGTATCCTCATCACCCATGTCAGGATTGAGCCATTCAAAATATTTGCATGTGTTTGTGGCGCATGTAGCAAATGGCTTGTTTGGATTTTTATTGGTTTGTGATATTTTAATGGTGGCACTTTGATGACAATAGCAGTTCTTATTGTGGGTGGTTAGACCAGGATGTCCACTGCTTTCACCTACACTGCAAGAAGCCATCAAATCCTACAAAGTAGGCATACTCATCAATTAACCATGGTTAATACTAAATCACTGCTATTAAATAGTACTTTGAGCAATTCAAACATCTAAATTTAAACTCTTGTTTAGGGGAGAAAAGAGGGATCAGAACGATTTCCATGGATAAAAAGGTACTAATAGCACCATTTAATTAACAAGAACTACACAACTTTCAAACATATATTAGTCTCATCCTCAAATGTATAATAAAGACTCTGTCTTCACCAAATTTCCATACGTGGAAAGCTACCAATAAACCCTTTTTCAACATCTATTCTAATGCTTTAAATAATTGTTCCTTCTCCTTCTTTTTCTTCTTTTTCTTCTTCTGTCATCCATTGGCATTCATTAATTTAATGGTTTTTGTTATCCTAAACTATTTTGATTAAGGATTGTGTATATCGGATGGTTCCCAGTTAAGCAATAGAGAAGAAATCGTACACAAACAGCAAAGACAAGAGCAACATGTGTAGAAATATCATGCTTTGAAGATTTTTCACAATAAACCCAAGTTACACAAAATTCAACTAAGCCCCAGATGAACAAACAACGGCTCCCATTGGAATAACATTTGAGCAATTGCAAAGGACAAACCATAAAGAGAGAAGAAATCAAAGACTATATGACATCTCACTTTGTTCGACCTCAACAATGAAAGAAACAAGGAAAAATTTGACGGAATATGCTGTGTGATGAAAGATTCGAAATAGTGCCAGGGATACTCCACCAACGAGTCAAGCACTTCTATCGACAAGGAGAAGAAGAGCAATGTTCTTCAACCATCTATCAAAACCTGCCATTTTGAACTTGAAATTCATTGAACCTTAAATTCATTTTTCAAAATACTAGACATGTTCAAGAGACAAGCCATGAGTAACTCACAGATCTTTCTGCTCACAAATCTAGTGCGATTTGGAACCCTCTGTCGAAGACCTTGTTGGAGCAATGAACTTGGCTGAATGTCCAAATACGCACAGAGCAATCGCTGGAGATTTCTCTCAAGGGAAGATGCTACGTTGTCCAGATTAGGGCTCCTCATCTGTGTTTTATATTTTTGTTTTATTTGAACAGTAGAAAACAAAAAATAAATTTGTCCAAAGAATATTTTTATTAAGGGCTATTTTAGTCGTTTGAATGCTGATTATTCCTATCCTTATCTTGTTTTTTTCTAGCCAAACATAACAAGGTAATTGTTTTCTCACTTTTCTTCATATCATACCAAACGTGATTATGAGTTATATAATTCCTTTGCATTCCCAATCCCATCTCCATTCCCATTACTTTATAATTCTCTCCTTCGTACCAAACGATGCCTTAGTGTCTGACGTACTTGTGTTTAGGACGTGCACAAGAGTTCTAATATTTATAAATTAGACTTGTCAGCAATATCCCCCTGAAACAAAAAAGAGCCGATTGTTTTCAGCTCACTGCTTAGAAAGATAGCTAACTGACATTTCTTTCTTAACTTACACCTTCATATTTTATACAATTCTTATCGATAGATTGTTTAATAAAAAAATGGAACAGAATCTTAGGATGTAAGTCTTAACAAAGACAAATAAATCAAACATAGAACATAAAATATATCAAGAGCAAAGTTGCTTATTATCAATTCTATAAATCTCTTACAATCTAAGAAAAACATTGGCTTGCTTTTCTTGATTGGGTTGACATCATATCGTAAAACAAAAGCATAAAATAAGCAAAAACATATATACTTAGCACTTATACCAGGTTGTGAATTTTTGGCAAGAAGTAGATCAACAAATAAATAAATGTAAATCAAATCTTTAATAAAAATACAAATTTTCCCGCCTAATAAATTTGAACGAGCAAACTTCCAATCAAAAACTGCAGCATTATTTCTTCTCATGGCGGCAAAGGCAGAGCTCTGGCACCAGTGCCACATGGACGAAGAGTATTAGAATAGGAAGTGAAGCACAGATCATATTCAAATCCATGTTCAGATATTTTTTCAAGTCGTTTTCTTCTTTTACCAATCAAATCATACCTGAACACATTCTTTGTTGTACCAAACACCAAGGAATCTCCATTCATTACTGTAAATCCAAGAACAGTAGAATTCTTCTTCCCCAACCCCATGTCATTCAAACTTAATGTCAAAAACTTTGACCAAGAACTTGATTCATAATGAGTTAAAACCCATATAGTAAAAACAGACTTTTTAACCATAGTCACCAAACAAATAGACTCATTGGAGCTTCCAACTTTCCCCCACTTGAAAATGCCAATTTCATACTCATAATACATGAGTTGTTGAGCAGTTTCTATGGCTTCTTCTGGAACCTTTAGCATTCTTGATATGCCACTCTCAAGAGTGTACGAAGCTATATGAGAAATCATTATTCCATTGCAAATGGGCCAACTTGAGGCAAAGTAAACGTCTCCCTTGTGGAACACGACAGGCAAGTCAAGTTTCACATTCCCATCATCCACAAAGAAGCTTTTTTCTCTTTCTTTCCACACACCTTCCTTTGGCATGTAAATTTTGCACCCAAAACTTGATGACTCTTCGTTGGGATTACTCTCAAAAAGAAATAACTTATAGTCCTCACAATCAACACCTCTACTATAGTTGCATTCAAAGGCGAACATGACATAAGCATCAGGATTTTTCAGCAATCTATGTGGGGTGGCAATGAAGGAGTATGATTGTGTTGTGGGATTACAAATAAATAGTTGTAATTTTGGGGTACTTTTTCTTCCAATTTGACAGAGAAGCAATCCATTGCTGGAAGCAATGATTCTTGCTGACGTTTCATTAAGAGACTGAACAAAGTTTGTGGGAATACCAGAAGATGCCTTCTCTCCAGGTAATGCATGTACTTCAGTTTCGAGATGGTTCCACCGAAAGATTTTTTGTTGAATGAAGAAGCAATAATCATCCTTTAGCACCGAATTCTGAGATTGCTTCAGTGCAAAATATGTCTCTTGTGTGAACTCATAGATGGACTTAGAACAAGACTTGAGCTTGCATATTGATTTCGCAGGTAGCCACGAGAATATTTCAAATATTATATCCTCAGGTAATTCCAAAGTCTTGATCTATAAACACGGTAAGTATTACGTTAACAAAATGATTTAGAAGAAGGACTAATATAATCATCCTATTTATTCCACTCAACCTGATAAATTTTACAAGTTATTAAAAATATTGTATAGAATCTTATCTTATTTATATATTAAAAGCCGTGGGCCTGTTACTGTTTATTTTGACACTGTTCATAAATTATTATTCACAATATCGCATCGTAACCCTGTTCATTTATTGTGTTGTACTGTTTATTATACTATTCATCTGTATGTTTTTTAAATTTTTTTAAAAATTTTTTCTTCTAAGACCCACTTTTTTTTTTCAAATTCCTGGATCTAGGGGAGTTATTGCTAATTCTTATTGAATAATGATTGGCATGCAGCATCGATATGAGAAAAACTAGAAACAGCACAAATATCCCAATATGACAAAATTTCTAGTGTCACGATTCAAAATTTTCTGGTCGCATCGTCTAAAACAAGTGTCCAAAACACTTCAAACACAAAATGTCCATCTAAATCTCGCTCCCTCTCTCTCTTTTTCCATATAACTCTGCATTTTAGAGTCAAGAAGATAAAATTTCAGCATTATTTAGGGACAAAGAAAACTGGCTGGACAAAAAGAGAGCACTTCTCTCAAAATCAAAAGGAAATTAATTCAAACATCCTTGAAATTATCATGAAGTTAATAATTTTCATTTTATTATCAAAGGGGAGGAAAACAACCAACTTCAAGTAGAAATAGACCATTGGTAATTTCTTGAACATCATCTTCATTAAATAAATACTATCTTTAAAAAAATAACATAGGATAGCACTTTATCTTATTTATATGATTATGAAATCTGATCGACTTAATTAGCATAAAAACGTTGCATAATGTTAAAAATGTTTCATTTTTTCCCTATATATCTAAATCGTTCAATCTCCTTTAAAAATTTAGTTCATGTAATCTTATTTACGTGCTCTGCACAAAGAATTACAACACACACACACATATATATATATATATATATATAGGAGGAAATTTTATTCTCTGCTAACCTTTGTGAAAGCTCTTTCTTTGCATGTACTCCATTTCTTTGATCTTCTCTGCTTTTTTTCCTTCAATGTCTTTTCACTTGATGCTAATCGAGCAACATCGCTCATCAGGGTGGTTTGCTGAGGCAAAGGCAAAGAGCTGAAAAAATTACAACATGTTTATAAGAGGCGTTATTACATAGAATTTTGAGTCAACAGTGACTAAAAGAACACTGATTTAACATATGTTAAACATCATGGAGTTGAGCCAAATGAATTCAACATTCACTCATAAACACATCATACCATATTTGAAGCACAATAACATTAGACTCACTAGTCCACAAACAATTCAAGTAAGATGAATTTACCATCATGCTTTGCCAAACCAAATTCAAAACGGACAAGGATAATTGCAAATCCACCCCATTCAACATATCAATTCACAATCCCTATTTCCATCAAAATCGAACAAAGGATGGGAGACTAATAGACACCCAACTCCAATCAACATATTAATCCCTAATCATTATCAAACTGATTATAATTGACAAGGAAGAAAATCAGAAAGAAAAATTTAAGTATAATTTTTAATATTTTTACTATCAATTTTTTTAATAATAACATGAAAAGTGTATGAATTTCATAAACAAGTTTATAGTTTCTACACCTTAACATTATATGATGAGTTCTTTTATAATTTTATTATAATGTCATATTTTATTTTAAAAAAATCTAATAATAAAAGTATAAAGAACGTACTACATCTTGTCCAAAACTGAACCACCACAAATTAGCAAAACTCATACATAGTAATCATCAAACATTAACCTCAAAAATTAAAAATTCATGAAGTATGCACTCTCACCTAGAATCACTTAAGTTTTTGTCACTTGATTCGGCAAGCTCAGCTTTCTCCTTAACCCTCCAGATTAATGATCGAGCCCTCAACATATAAGAGGCGTTTATGATTGCAATACTTACTTAAGAACGAGGGATCAGAATCAGGAACAAAGTTTTTCAGCACTTGTGGAGAATAGTGCAGCTTTGTTCTCTCAAAATCGAGAGAAGAAAAAAAATTTACCCGTCGGGAAACTTTCCTAAAATCACGAGATGTTAATTTCATGTATATAATTAGGTTTCCTTAATGTCCTAGTAGTAATAGATGAGGCTGATGGGAATCCTTGTGGTGTGAAACAATCACAATTATAATCGATTTATGAGACTTTACAGATTAGCTAGGTTATTTTATTAAGGGTAGGATTAGGATGAAAATAATTATCTTATATTTTAAAGCATAGTTACACTCCAATAAGTTGTAAACTATTCAAACTTCTAACGAATTTCAATTTGTTGTTTTAATCAGATTTTTTTGGATTATCTGGCAATATTTTAAATATATAATCTATATTCGAAATATTATTAGTTTAAATTTTTGGTACTGATGTGTCTCTAAAATATAAAAAGTTAAATTAAACCTAAAAAACAACTAATTTTTAGTCTATTATTATTTTGAATAATATCAATAGACACTTGGCAATTAATTGAAATTGTATACTTTTCCTTTATTTCATAATTTTTAAATAAAATAAGATTAAAAAAAACTTCGATTGACATTGAAGTGCCTGTTATATGCCTCATCAAATTTTTGGTATACCAAAAATAATAAAAAATGACCGTAGTTAAATAATTTTTTTAATTGTATTTTTTTTTTTAAAAACGTCAAGTATAAATCTACATTTTCCACTCTTCAAATATATATAGCAGATTCTTATACTTTTTTTTTTATAATTTGTATAATTATATAATAAGTATTTTTTTGTTTGTTAGATAGAAAGGGGATATAAGACCTTAAAAAAATTAGGCAACAAAAATAGAACCAGAGAAGCACAGACGTAGATTAAAATTAATAGAGAGAGGCAATTTAGAATTTCATTTCAAGACATAGTCCGGGAGCTAACAATGGGCTAATTACAATTCAGTTTAGTGACAGACCAATATTTGTGCTTAGATATATCAATTAGTGCCAACGATCATTGTTGTTAAACTCACAAATTGGCTTGTGAGTTTATCAACCTTAAGTTTTTTACTTAAAAAAATTATATGAACTCACTTGTAAATTTGATTCAAACAAAGTCAATTAATTTAGTAATTTTTGAATCATATTGGACGAGTTACTATATAATTGAATTAAATTAAATTAAAAAAATACAAAATAATAGAACTCATATTTATGACTTTGATGATATTTATTCTGATGATGACTGGATAACTAAAGGCAAGAGAAATAGAGATGATGTGAAAGAAGAAGGTGATGGGATCCTTCAACCTATTCAAATTAATGATAATGTTACTAATTCTACTCTTGAGTTAGTGGTAGGGCTAAGTGATCATTTAAGGGTTAATTTGAATATTAATAATATAGGTAGTAATGCTTTAAATATAAATTTGAACAATGACATCGAAAAAGAATATAATAATAATAATTTTGGTGATAATGATAGTAGTAAAATAGGTGAAGATGATAATGATTGGACTTTTGAAAGTTTTTATTTATATTTTTGAAATTTGAATATATTGAATGATTATTTATGTATGAATTTAATTGAAATTAATTTTTATATTGAGACAGATAAATTATGGAATGTAAATAGTTTTTTAATTAGCATAGTTTAAATTATATTTAAATGATTTCTTTTTGTATATTATTTTTTTGATATAATTATTAACCAATATAAATTCTTAGGAGTTTATAGTACTAATTTATATTACTGAGTTTACATCCCCTTTATAAATTTATCTAAATTCCTGAATTTGTCAACCTTGCCAACCGCTAAATTCCTTATACCATGTGCTACATACCAAAGAGATGTAGAAAAAGAGTAAAGACTTAGTCTGGTGGATTCCATTTGGACCCAAATTTCTCCTTTACGAAATCTCATGCATTACTGCACCAGATCATCTCCCCAATCCATGAGCTTTATTCGGTGGCCAAATGCAACCTGATTACCCTCCCTATAACCATGAGAAGACTACTTGCAACCCATCTTCCTCAAGTCATCAAGTCTTCTCCAGTATATTATGCATAGTATCGTTACCAAAAGGAAAAAAAAAAAAAAAAAAAAGCTTCTATCGATGCTTCTGAATTTGGATTGATATTCATGAAGTGCCTTATAAAGAAAATCACGAGTAATGAGTAGTAATTTAGTCTTTATTTTTAAAACGAGATATCAAGATAAGGTATAAAAAAGGCATATTCCAATTTTTAAATATTTGCAACAGTTTATTATAACTATTTTTATCTTTTATTTAATTTTATAAAAAGATAACAGTTAAAAATTGTTTGATTAAAATAAAGACCAAAAAAAAAAATTATAGATTCTGTATGAGAAAAATAGTAAAATTTTAACATGCCAGGAACACAACAATATCAGAGGCACTCACGTCTATTATCTTTTCTTCTTTGTCAGTTTGCATCTTTTTTTTTTTTTCTTTTTAAATCTGTATATCCCTCCATATCTTTTGTGATCACAATCTTCAAAACAGTAATTTAGACCTGATTATATATAAAAAAGAATTAAATAACCAAATCCTACGACACTTTTCTTATTTTCTCATATGTTACACTCTTTTCTTGGTCTCGAAAATATCTATAAACTTAGACAAGTCAATAAAGTTCCACTCTTCTTAGACTTGTCAGCAATTCCACCCAGGCCCCCCAAAAAAAAAAATCTAACCATTTTTAGAATTCTTATTAATAAATTGTTTTATCTAGAAATGGAACGTAGGATTTAAGGTCTTGACGATGACAAGTAGATCAAACATAGAACTTAAATATATGAAAAGCAAAGTTGCATATATATTGTGAATTATTCTATAAATTTCTTTAATTTATAACAAAAACATTTGCTTGTTTTCCATGGTTGGGCTGAAGCCATATCGTAAAACAAAAGCATAAAACAAGCAAAAACATACTTAGCACTCATACCAGGCCATGTTTTTTTTTAAAGCAAGAAATAGACCAGCAAATAAATAAAAGAGTAAATCAAATCCTTAATAGAAATACAAAAACACTTTTCTCGCCAAAGAAATTGAATGAGGAAACTTCAAACTAGAAACTACAGCATTATTTATTCTCCTCTCAGCGAACGAAAAGTTGCAGCACCAGTGCCAAATGAACGAAGAGTATTAGAATAGGGAACGAAGCGCAAATCCCAATCAAATCCATGTTCACAGATTTCTTCGAGTCTTCTTTTTCTCTTGCCAATCAAATCATACCTATACACAGTACTCCTTGTACCAAACACCAAGGAATCCCCATTCATTACTGTAAATCCAACCACAATAGAATTCTTCTTCCTCAAGCCCATTTGTTTCAAACTTATTGTCAAAAACTGTGACCAAGAACTTGATTTATAATCAGTCAAAACCCATATAGTAAAAACAAATCTTTTGACCAATCTCACCAAACAAATAGACTCATTTGAGCTTCCAACTTTCCCCCACTTGAAAATACGCATTTCATACTCATAACATTGGTGTTGTTGAGCTGTTTCTATGGCTTCTTTTGGGAGTTTAAACATTCTTGATATGCCACTCTTAAGAGTGTATGATGCTATATAAGGACTACTTCTCCCAATGTGGGGACTCCAGCTTGAGACTATGTGAATAGCTCCCTTGTGGAACACAGGTAAGTCAAATCTCATGCTCCTATCACCCACGAAGAAGCTTCTTTCTCTTTCTTTCCATACATCTTCCTTTGGCATGTAAATTTTGCACCCAAAACTGTCTGGCTGTTGGTTGAGATTATTCTCAAAAAGAAACAACTCGGATTCCTCATAATCAACACCTCTATTATGGTTGCATTCAAAAACGAATATGACAGAAGCAAAAGGATTTTTGAGCAAACTATATGGGGTGGAAATGGAGGAGCATGATTGTGTTGTGGGATTACAAATAAATAGTTGCACTGTTGGAGTACTATTTTTTCTAATGATTTGACAGAGAAGCAATCCATTGCTGGAAGCAACGATTCTGGCTGAATTTTCATTAAGAAAATTAAGAAAGTTTGTTGGAACACCAGAAGATGCCTTCTCTCCGGGTAATGCATATATTTCAGTTTTGCAATTGTTCCACTGAAAGATCCGTCCTTGAATGAAGAAGCATAAATCATCATTTAGCATCAAATTCTGAGATTGTTTCGGTGCAAAATTTGTGTCTTTTGTAAACTCATAGATGGATTTCGAACAAGATTTGAACCTGCATATTGATTTTGCAGGCAGCCACGAGAGTATTTCAAAAATTATATCCTCAGGTAATTTCGTAGTCTCGATCTGTAAACATGAAGTCTTACGTTAATGAATGACTTACAAGAAGGACAAACGAAATCATCCTAATTACCCAATCAACGTGATAAATTTTATAGATTATTAAAAATACTGCACAGAATTCTTATTAAATACTGATTAGCATGCAACACCAATTAGAGAAGAACTAATAACGGCTATAATATCACAAATATGACAAAATTTAAGTGTCACCATATAAAATTTTGTCGCCTCATTGAAAACAAGTGTTCAACACGCTTCAAATACAATATGTCCATCTTCATGGACGTCAATCTATCTTTTTTTGTTTTTTTCACTCTTCATATAACTCAGTGCATTTATAGAGTCAATAGAAGCTAAAATTTTAGCAGACAAAAAAAAAAAAAAACGATAGACACAAAGAAAGCTCCCTTTCAAAATCGAAAAGAAATTAACTTAGTCGACATTCTTGAAATTATCTAACTTTAATTTCATATTATTACTAGAGGGGAGGAAAACAACCTACCCTTTGATTTGTAAGTAGAAATAGACAATTGGTAATTTCTTGAACATTATCTTCATTTGAAGAAATAGTACCCTTAAAAAAAAAATTACATACGATGGCACTTGATCTTGTTATGTATGATAATGAAATCATAATATATATCTAAATCTTTCAATCCTTTTTCAAAGTTTAAATATTTAGATCATGAAATCTTGTTTACATACTGCATAAATAATTACAACATTTATAAAGGAGAGAATTTTATTATTCGCCAACCTTTGCGAGAGCTCTCTCTTTTCGCTGTTTATAATCTCTGCTCTCTTTGTACTTGGGGACTCTTTCATTCTCACGGGAATTTCGTCGTGGTCTAACCTTTGGAACGCGGTCAATCTGCGCCTCATTCCCGATTTTCTCTCTATGCTTTTCTTCTCTTTCTAGGTTCCGTTTCTTTGATCTTCTTTGCTTTTTTCTGGACTGTATGGGTTCTTTGATCGAAGGTGACAAGCATCTTCTTTTCTTCGGTGCCCTCTCACTTAGCCAAAACGGGCCAAGGAAGAGCTCAAACACTGGCTTAGTAAGAGATTCAAAGAGTGAATAGAGACTAAAAGTCATGATTGCAATACTTATTTAAGAAACACAGAACGAGACATAGACATATGTATCCAGTACAACTTTAGGACTAAAGTCAGCAGATGAGAAACCTTTTGGCGAGCAACAATCACAATTATAAAGAATTTATAAGACCTTACCAGTTAAGTTATTTTATCAAGTTTTGGATTACTATGAAAATTATTATATTATATTTTTAAATATCTTTGCATTCCGATAATTTGTAATCTGTTTAAACTTCTAACCAATTTTCGTTTGTTGTTTGAATTAATTAGACTTTTTTGGATTATCTGGTAACATTTTAAATAAGTATATATATTTAAAATATAATTATTTTTAATTCTTGGTTCTGATGTGTCTTCAAAATATAAGAAAGTCAAATTATAAATAGAAAAACAAATAATTGCTTGTGGAAAATCCGTATATATATATATATATATATTCTATTATTGTCAGTAGTAATAAAAGACAATACTTGGTAATTAGCTAAAAATGTATAATTTTCCTTTTTTTTTTTAATAAATTTTTAATAAAATAAGCTTAAAAAAATCTGAATTGACATTCACGCAAGTGCCTGTTATGTCTCGTGAAATTTTTGGTGTACCGAAAATAATAAACAATAATCGTAGTTATTACTTTTTTATTTGCATTTTTTTAAACAACATCAAGTATAAAACTATATCTTTCACTCTTTAATCATTTTTACCTAGCCTTTTAAATATATCTATTATGATTAAAATATTATATATATTTATTGTGATTTTATTTCTATATTTAAATTAAATAAAAAAATTAGAAAACTTAATTATAATTAACCATAATAAATATTTAAAATCATCAACCCATATTTATCACGAAGTTAAATCTAAACACTCTTTCTGTTTTTTTTTTCTATTTATTTGACAATTAAAAACACTTTTGCTTAAAAAATAATTAATAATGTTAGGATTTATCAAAAGAAAGTATAGCACAATCATTCCATCATATAACTAAGAGAGAAAGAAACCATTGTTTTGTCAAGAGTGTCATGATCGGTTGACCAGAAGTTGTAGTGTCCGCTGTATGCAAATATGGATTGAAAAGGCAAGGCCATTGAGAATTAGATGTATAGCTATGGGATTTCTTGACAAACCACTGTTGTCAAGAGTCTCATGATCGGTTGATTGAATAATAGAGTTGACGAGGATGCATTGTGAGAAATAATTGATTGAATGTTCTGTAATATACACTGGTTTGAGTATTTCCCAAGTACATAGCATGGTCCAAGTTTTCTCAGTTGCCGCATTTGATCATTCCCCACTGTCTTAATCATACACAACTTTATAAAGAAGACACATTTTTTAAACCTAATTTTGAGGTGAATTTTTTCAAATATATATTTTTTAACTTGTCAGTGTTTTATACTCATCACAGAAATATGATCAGTTGTCTTTTAAAAAAAATTAGATTTTTTTTTTGAGATACAAAGGGAGGCTCACACAACCTAATCACCCACAACCTGTGGCAAATTGACACTAACAACATCATCAACAATAATATGATAGCAACCACTAGGAGGATTGTTAAAGAGAGTAATCCCTACATCAAAATTGTGAGCTTGGTTAGCTAACTAGTCAACAAGCCGATTCCTTTCACAATATGTAGACTAATACAGACCTACCAATCTCTTTGAAGTAACCTTTTAATTTTGAAAACCAAGTGGCTTATAGGATGAGAAGACACATAGCCATTCAACAAGAAGGAGAGGGAAGTCATTGATCCACTTCTACCTAGATCTTATTGTAGCCAAGATTCCAAGCCAACTCAATGCCTATGTGAACTCCTTATAGTTTTGAGCTAATGACCCTTTTGGCACTAATATTTTGACTGAAATTAGAAATCCAACTACAAGTTGCATCTCTTAAAGCAACCCTGCAACCATTTGTGCTTCCATTATTTTGCACACAGCCATATGTATTAAGCTTTATCCAATCACCACTTAGGTAGATCCAACCAACATAAGTTTCCTTCCTTTTCATGCTAAAAGAAGGGTGAAAAGTCTATAGCTCCTTAGCTTCCATAGTAGTGAGTTGAACATAAATAACAAGCTTATTGTTGTCCACCTTTTCATTGTTAAAGGTGGACTAATTTCTTTGTTTCCAAATTTACCAAATGCTAAGCCCAGAAAGAAAAAACCTTCCACTTGAAGCCAAGATCCTTACCAAGCTTTCAATTAAGGTCAAAGCTAACCAACTCTCAAAGTCCCTTATTGAAGAAGGACTATCAATGTTGAGAGCAGATAATAGAGGATCAAAATATTTTAGCATCAAGACAATCCCTTAATGATACATGTTATTGAAAGGCACATAAGAAACAAGTATAAGTTAGGTTGTTAGATAGTTATTGTTAGCTTTGTTTGTCATATCTTTGTTATATTTTGTTGCTTGATAGTATTTTGTTACTTATTGTTGCTAGTAGTTATCTAGCTAGTGAGATACTATAAATAAGCATTGGAGGGAATATTGAGTTGTTGAATAATTGAATAAGATTTGTTTGGTATTGAATACCAATTCCTTTGAACTTCTATAGTGATTTGGTATTGGAGCTTATGATTCTCAACCATGGTAAAGGACACACGTTCAAGCAACAGAATTCGTGACGTGGAGTAGGAGATGAACGAATTACATTTCTTTGTATCATGAATCGAGGCAAATGTTGTGAAACTAGAATTGCACGTGGAATCATCACTCACAAGAATGGAGAATCTAGTTGGGGAACTCACAGCAAAGCTTCTTGCAACATCAACAATGAATGTTGCAGAAGAAGGTAATGGAACTAAAGGTGTGACTAGTGCTCATGTAAGTTGTTCTATCCATGGTTTACCTTAGTTTAGGTCATATAGTGGTAATCAAGCTATCCGTTACCAATTCCTTTCCAAGTTCTCATGAGTGGAGTTTCTACATTTTGATGGTTTTGATTTCAAAAGATGGTTCTTATGTTGTTACCAATTCTCTGATATTGATGAAACTCCCATAAAGTAGCAAGTAAGGCTAGTTACAATGCATTTGGAGAGGAAGGCTTTACAATGGAATCAAAGTTTTAAGAAAAAGAAGGAAGATAGGAAATGTTAGCTGGGTTGAGTATGTTGAAGGCTTGAAAACTAGATTTAAATATATCTTCAAAAGTGATCCAATGGCAAAGCTTACAAATTTGAAGTAGGAAGGAACTGGAAGTGATTACCAAGAGAACTTTGAAGACTTTTGGTTGAGATTGAGTTGGCTAAGGAGCATGCCATTAGTCATTTTCTTAAAGGACTTAAACCATAAATTGAAACATAAGTGAGGATGTTTAAACTTACTTTTTTGTCTTATACCATGTTCTTGGTGAAATTACAATAGGCTTTTATTATTGCCTTTTAAAACTAGCAATAACAATATTCTAAGAAGTTATCAATGTCTTACTATCTTACAAGTGCCATGCACATTACTAAAACTTATAGCAATACTCCTACATATAGAAAATCCCTTACCACTTTTCTCTTCAAAAACACTAATGGCAATTATATAACTACTTCTTCTAATTCCTTTAAACCTAAAGCCAACATACCTTCCGAGAAGCTTATCAAGCAATTATCCAAGAAAAAGATGGGTAAGTGATGGAAGCAATGCCTCTATTATTGGTGTCATAAGAAGTTCACTTTTAACCATAAATGCAAGAATTCTAAACTATATATGTTGATGGTGGAGAAAGGAAAACTAGAAGATAAAATGGAAATTGATGATAATAATGCAAAAGGTACCGAAGGAGAGCATGGTACAGGAATTTTAGTAGAAATGCATCCAAGAATTTCATTGAATGTAATTACTAGTGCAATACTAGATTCTAAAGAGTATTCCATTATAAAGGTTCATGGAATGGTCAAGAGACAATCTATTATGTTAGTTTTAAACATGGGGAGTACTTACAATTTGGTAAATGCTAGTTTAGGTAAAAGACTTGATTGGTTGTTAAAAGACTTAAGATGAAAACACAAGTGTCAATGGAAACCAAGGTTTTTGTAGCTAATAGGGGCCGAGTGTTAATATAAAACAAGTGTGTGAGTATGTAGTGGGCTATGGGTGAGAATTCATTTGAATCAGACTTTCTAGTTATGAATTTAATGGGACATGATATGATTATGAAGGTTTAGTGGTTAACTACCTTAGGTCAGATCACATAGGACTTGAAGGTTCAACTTTATGTGTTTTATGTTAAAAGATAAATTTTATGAACTTCATAGAATTGATTGCTCTCATGTATTGTTGATTGACAAGGATGTATAGAAGAAACAAATTATGGAGGATGGTCAATTATGCTTCATTTGGATCAATTGTTAAGCTCCTATAGCTGCTATTGAATTGAATATGAATAATGGGGAAATGATAGTGGAGGAAGCACAATCTTTGCATTAGTTATTTGAGGAATTTATTGATGTTTTTCAAGAGCCTACTTTTTTACCTCCTTTTAGGGGATTTTTAATCATAAGATGGTTCTTAAGGGGGAAACTCCAATGAGTGTGTATCCCTATCATTATGGTCCTATATACAAGGATGCCATAGAGGAGTTAGAGAGAAAGATGCTCAGGAATAGGGTCATCAAGCCTAGCATTAATGCCTTTACATCTTTAATAGTGCTAGTGAAGAAGAAAGATAATTCATGACAATCTTGTGTAGACTATCATAAGTTTAATGCTCAAATAGTTAAATTTTTTTTTTCTATTCTTATTATAGAAGAGTTTATTGATGAACTGAGGGGTTCTAAGTATTTCTCTAAGTTAGATGTATGGTTAGACTATCATCAAATCATTATAAACCCTAATAACATTTATAAAGCAACCTTTAAGACACATGAAAGGCTATGTGACTTTCTTATTATGCCATTAAGCTTAACAAATGCTCTAGCAATATTTCAGGAGTCAAATGAACACTATTTTTAAACTTTTCTTATGGAAGTCTATCTTGTTTTTTTTTTTTTGATGATATCTTAATATAGTAATCTACGGGAGTTGCATCTAGAACACCTTAGAAAGACCATGATTCTATTGAGATAGCACTGCTTGTATGCTAGAAAAAGCAAGTGTACATTTAAAAATACTCAACTTGAGTATTTGGGACATGTGACTTTTGTTGCAAGGGTCAGGCCAAATGCTAAGAAGATCACAACTATGTTAAACTAGCCTACTCCTTCTAATATTGAGTCCCTACAAGGGTTCCATAGCCTTATAGGTTGTTATAGAAGATTTGTCAAGCATTATGGTTCTTTCAGTGACTGATTTATTAAAGAAGGGACATTTACTTGGCATGAGAAAGAAGAAGTAATGTTTCAACATCTTAGAAAGGCTATGACTTCAACTCCTGTCATAGTCTTAGCTAATTTTTTATGGCCTTTTATAGTGGAAATTGATGTATCCAACTTGGGTTTTAATGTTATTTTGCTACAAAAGGGTCACCTAATAGCATTTGTAAGCAAGTCTCTTTCTCCATATAAATGCCACTTTTCTACCTATGAAAATGAATTGACTGCTCTTGTGTTTGCTATCAAGCATTGGTGTTAATACCTTTATAAGAGGCATTTTACCATTGCAATAGATCATCTTCCACTGAAACATCTACTAGAGCAAAAAATGATTTCTGTTGAACAATTTAAATGGTTCAATGAACTGTTAAGTCTCCAATATGACATAGTGTACAGGAAAGGGCAAGATAATATTATGCCAGATGCTTTATCACATTAAGTACCCAAAGCAAATGGTTCAAATTTAGTTTTTCATGTTATTATTTCATTCTCCAACTTGAATGATAAAGTTAAGGCTTTATGAAGGTCTGATGAACAGCTTCAATCATTGACTTTTGAATTAGAAGCTGATCTAAACTCTCATTATAAGTTTAGTTGGGATCATAACATTTTGAAATGGAAAAGAAAGTTGGTAGTGAGAAAGGATAAACCTTTGCAGAACCAGTTACTGTACCATTTTCATAATCACCCCAAAGGCGGTCATTCCAAAGTTACTCACACATGTAAAATGTTAGCAACTATTTTTTATTTGAGTGGCATGTAAAGAGATGTTAGGAAGTTTGTTAGAGAGTGCCAAACTTGTTAAAGGTATAAATATGAGACAATAACTACTCCTAGGCTATTGCAGCTATTGTCCATTCCCTTCTAGTTGTGATCTACTACTAATATGGATTTTATTATAGGATTACCTAAATCCTACAACAAAATAGTGATTTTGGTTATGGTAGGCAGACTTACTAAAATTGCTCACTTCATTTCTCTCTATTACCCATTCTTAGCAATAGAGGTAGCCTAAGTTTTTCTAGACAACATAGTCATATTGCATGGGTTTCCTAGTTCTATTACCATAGATAGGGATCCCATTTTTTGTGAGAACTTTTGGAAAGCCTTGTTCAAGGTTAACAAGGTTAAGCTACTTTATTCCTCAACATACCATTTATAAACATATGGCTAGATAAAAGTACTCAACTATAGTCTTAAATGTTACTAAGGTTGTATGACAGGGGACTATCTTAAGGAGCGATCTAAGTGTTTATCTCTTGTCGAGCTATGGTACAATACTTCATATCATACCTCAATTGGAATTTCACCTTTTAAGGCCATGTATAGGGTGCCTACTCCCACTGACTTGCCTTATATCATGAGCGATTATGATAATACCTTGGTGGGCCATAACTTGAATGATAGGAATACCACTAGACAATTATTAAAGCATCATTTAGAAAGGACTCAGAATAAGATGCAACAAATGGCCAACAAACATAGAAGTGAGTAGGCTTTTAAAAAAATGAGATGTGGTCTATTTGAAGTTATGTCCCTTTTGCCATAACGCTATTAATAATTTAGCCTTTCATAAGCCAATTGCTTGATGTTTTGGGCCATATAAAGTGGTTAAGAAGGTGGGACCAGTGTATCAATTAGAGCTTCCTATTGAGACTAGAATTCATCCAATTTTCCACGTTTCTCTTTTAAAGAAGCATGTTGGGCAGGCTATTCTAGCAAGTTTTGTTCTTTTCAAATGAGTGAGGATGATTATTTTTCCATGGGACCTAAATGTCTTTTAGGGAAAAAAATTTGTTAAGAGACATAATTTACTTCTCACTTAGTTTCTTATTTAGTGGAAGCACACCAACCTAAAAGATGCTACTTAGGAGTCTCTTTCTAGTATATAGTAGTTTCTTAAGTTTGACGTAAGTGTAAATGCTTATCCTTGAGGACAAAGAAGTTGTGGAAGGGGAATAGTTGATACATGTTATCAAAGGTTACATGAGAAACACATGTAGGTTAGTTGTTATAATGTTATTGTTATCTTTGTTTGTTGTATCTTCATTATATTCTGTTACTTACTAGTATTTTGTTGCTTACTATTGCTAGTAGTTATTTAGCTAATAAGATACTATAACTAGGTGTTGGAAGGAATATTGTGTTGTTGAATATTTGAATAAGATTCATTTGGTATTGAGTACCAAATCCTTTGAACTTTTATACCATTTAAAGTATGGAAGACTATCTCAGTGTGATCTTCACAAATCATGCAAGTCTTAGAACTGGATAGATTGCATCTAGTGTTATAACTATTAGTCAAAATCCTCTCATGCATCACTAACTAAAGGAAAGAGAAAACTCTTTAAGGAAAATGCCAAATTTTTTTTTTCATACGACATCAAAATGATCACCATTTAATAGATGGATTACCTTATACGTTGACTTGATCGAGGAGGTGTGGTCTTTAAAGGGAAGTCAAGCTAGCGTGTCTAAGCAACTAAACTGATTCAGTGGATGATGGTAGCCACCTTGGAACATATCTCAATAGGTAAAAAACTTTTAAAGATATTTCAATCCTATTCTCCTTCATGAGCTAATGTATTAACAATAGTGTTCTTAAGGCTAGCATTAAGGAGATGAGTGAGATAAGAAGAAAAAATAGGTAACTCATGCATCCACTTGTCTTGCAAGAATTTGGCTTTATCACCTTGGCCTATATTCCAACCTACCCTTGCTTTCATGTAATTCCAATTCTTGCAAAACCTTTGCCAAACATTTGAAGTTGATTTAATAGTGTTAAAATTAGGGATAACATTAGGACCACACTTTGTATTTTGCCCTTAAAACTTTCACCCAAAGGTCATATTTTCATTCCATTAAATTCCATCCCACTTTCATTAGCATAGTTAAGTTCATGGATTTAAAAGAACATAAGCCCAACCCTCCTACAAGTTTAGGTTTACAAACATCATTTCAACCAATTAAATGCATTTTTTTTCTACTCCCTTAAAGCACCCCATAAGAAATTTCTACTAAGTTTTCCCATCTCACTACACACATTTGTAGGAATGAGAGAAATCTACATATAATATAACAAAATGAAATTAAGAATGAATTGTGTGATAAGGCCCATCAAAGAAAGCTTTTTGGTCTTCCATCAACTTAGCATTGCATTCATTTTTTTCCAATAAAAAAGGAATAAGTATCCTTCGAGACTAACTGGTGATGTAAAGTAACTCATAAATATTTGCCTAAGTCATGCGCTAAGGAGAAACCTGAAAAGAGACTTACTTGATTAGCCACATTATAGTTAACATTTCGAGAAAAGAAAATCTTAGTCCTCTCCTTGTTGACCTTTTATCTAGGACTATCAAAGAAAATCTTCAAACACCCAAGCATAATCTCCACTTGCATAATAAAGGCCTTAACAAATAAGATAATGTCATCTACAAAGAAAAGATGAGATATTAGAGGACCATCTCTTGACAAAGAAACATACTTTCATGCCTTTCCATGCACATCTTCTTTAATAAGATGTCTAAACCTTTCAATACAAAGAATAAAGAGGTGAGTTAAGAAGGGATCCCCCAGCGAATACCCAATGACATATAGAACTCTTTGGTCAGGTTTCCATTCCAAATAACTCTTATGGAACTAGTGGAAACATAAGCTATAATAAGATCAATAAAGGACTGTGAAAGCCCAACTTCCATCAAAGTATCTCTTAAGAAACAGTTGTGAACTCTATCATATGCTTTCTCAAATCCACTTTGATTACAACGTAGCCCTTCCTTCTCTCCTTTTTCTGTATAGTGTGCATACCTTTTTGTGCAATAATCACATTATCTACACCATGTCTCTTAGACAAAAACTACATTGGTTTGGGGCAATTAGAAATTCCATAAAATTTTTCAATCTCTCTGCAATAGTTTTAGTAATAATTTTTTAAATGACATTGCAGAGAGACATTAGGTGAAATTGCTTCAAATTTTCAAGATTCTCAATTTTTGGAATAAGTAACAAAGAGGTATCCTTCACCTGCCTTATCTTAGTGGGATTATCATAATACTATTTTATGAATTCAAAAACAAAAGTGACCATTATAGTGTGAAGACCATTAGGACTGAGGGCTTTATAAGGACCCATGCTAAAGACTTCATGTCTAATTTCTTCATCCCTAAATCCAACTTCTATTTCCAAGATGGGTGTTCACTAAGTTTTGGAGGAAAAAAAAACTTCATAGGAAATTCAAGTAATGTTTACCAATGTCATTGGTATATAGGTTCTTGAAAAAATTGACAACCATGCCATTCATAACTTTGTTGTCAATGTTTAACTTTCCTTCTTCATCCTATATGGTGTTAATTTAATTCTTCCATCTTCTAATTAGGTTAGAAGCATGAAAAACAAGGGATTTCGTTATACTCTTTGATAAGGCTTCTCCGCATATGTCTTAGGTATTGGTTGTCTCTATAAGCCAATCTCTTATCAATGCCTTCCTTACATCTCACAAGACTTCTTTTCTTCTTCAACATGCTGCAAAAAAATTCTAGTGCCATGTCATAGCATTGACAGTGAAATTGCTCTTAGCTTAGAGCCAAGAAACCTTATTTTGCTAATCATTATTTACTAGGTTTACAAACCCACCATGCGTGAGCCATGCTACCATGAATTTAAATTGATGATCTCATCTGCCATATTCACCAATGTTCTTATCAAATTAACAAGCATAGGGCGATTGTGAGAGCTAAACAAATTAAGGTATGTAGTAAAAGAGTCTCTATTCTCTTCCATCTAGGCTATATTCCCTTGACAGTGATCAAGTCTCTTATGAATTTTGCCATTAGTTCATGTGCATTTTAGGCTATTAAAACCTAAGTCAACCAAACCATATTAAAAAATACAACATGAAAGTTTGTCATGCTACGAATATTAAGGGTCCCTCCACTTAACTTATCATCTAGGGATGCCAATGCATTGAAGTCTCTAACGCAGGCTTAAGCTTTGCCATTAACTAAATTAGCAAAATTACCAACTTTTGCTAAAGCTTTTTTTTGAGAAGTGTAATTTGGGCTCATATACACTACTAAAAAGAAGAAACCAGGTTTGCCATGACATCTCACTTCCATAGAAAGCACCTGAGGATGAGATTTATTTGATTTTTAAAATTATTAGATTTTAAAACAAGAAATTTTCATCTCAATTGGAACTTCTCCTATACAAGAGGGGTTATGTGAATAAAATAATGACTAAGTGAGAGTCAAGCCTATAAAAATGAGTCTTACTAATCTAGATACTTTTTTGCTTAGTGTAAGTAAGATACTATCCAATTAGAGAGATAGAGAGAAAAGAGAAAGTGGATAGAAAGAGAAGATGTAGGCCTCATATATATTCTTACCATGTCACTCTTTTGATCTCTTTCTCCAACAAAATAATGGACTAAGAGAAGATTCAAATTATAAGACCTAATAAGCTCCACTCACTTAATTACTCTCTCTTTATAGGATCTCATCCAGGATCTAAACTAAAGTCTTTACCCTTAGCCCTAGTATCCTTTTCCACACGTCATCTCTTGCCTTTTTTTTTAGTTTTCATTTTCATTCCATTCCCAAATTCCCGAAAGACTAAGCATTAGTGAATGAACCAAAAGTAGGTTTCTCGAAACTGGACTCCAGGAGATGAATTGTGACCATCTATCTCAAGGAGGTTTAAAAAATATTCGTTGTTGGAAGCACAATCTGCAACCACCCGCAATATATGGTAGCATTAGCTTGCGATTATCTAACTACAGTGATTTGAGGAGGTGGCAGAGCCACTCCGACGATGAATAAGACTTCAACATGTCTACTTTTAGGTACCCTCTTGTGATATTATTTTCCTCTTTTGTTTAATTTCCTCTTACTTGAACCTTCTTAAACTCTCAATTCACCATGCCCTAACTTCATTGGATTTGACTACTAGAGCTCAAGTAAAGTGAAATTTTTAGAGCTATTCAAGTTTTCGAGAGAGACTCCTTGGCCATTGCAAAGTTTCATTTCTCTTTTCACTTGGCTCTCTCTTTCAATGGCTCTCTTTGAGGTTTGTCCATATTCTTATTATTAATCGTAATAGAGCTAATGTGTAATGTAAAAAATAGAAACTTTACAGGTAGCTTCATGTAACAAATGTTGGCGGACTACATAAACTAGGATTATATCCTGAAAAATTATCTAGTAAGGAAAATACTTATATTACTTTTGTGAAAGTTAACTAATTGATAGTTGTATCTTTTATGCTATGTTGCTCCTTGTTTCCCTGTTTGATCAACAAAGATAATGTGTGCTTCATGGTTTTGGTGTTGTACTGGTAGTGTAAGTAACATTAGATAGTGCTCATGTTAGTTATCGGTTTGCCTTTTAGGAATTTTTTCTTTTAGTAGGTGGAAAAAAGAATTTAGGGAGAATTAATTTATATGGTCCTGATATATCTTGGATGTTAGTCAACATCTATTTTTTGGTGCAATGATATTTAGGGCCTATTTGGTATATCGTATAAGACTTGATAGTATAAGCTAATGCAATATGTTGTAGACTTATCACTTGTTTAGTACATGTAATGTATTGTATAAGCTTATACATCAAAATGATATATGTAACACCATATATTCATACATCTCAATTTATTTAATTCAAGACATCTACCATGGTTTTATCATATATGCACTTGCAAGGCAACGGGAGAGTGAACAAATGATAACCGAAATTGTCCAACTCTTAGCATATAAGGCATTTAATTCTTCCTCAACTCAAATATATTCTTAACATATCATAAAAACTTAGATTCATCACAAAATCTGACAAGAAACAGGAATTTCAAACTCTTCCCTATGGTTTTCAATAATTAGTCTTGGGTTCTAGAACCAAGTTTCTATCATCAACTTTGAAAATTCATAATTAATTACAGAAAAATTGAAACCCAACAACCCATAGATTTCTAGAAACCGTTGAATGTTAAATTAATGTCAAAGATAGCTTTAGGCCATGAAAACGGCATTTAGAATATGATTGACAACAAGAAAGCAATGTAGGTTCGGTTGTCCTAGAGTTCTAAGACAAATTACTGATATGAAATTCAAAAATTTATAACTAATTCCAAAAAAATTTAATTCAAACCAACTATGCCAATTTTGAAAGCTAAGATGTCTAATTTAAGAAAAAAATAACTTTAGACCAAGAAAATGACATTAAACTAATAAAAATTGATAGAACAATACTTGAACTTTGCTGGTTCTATTAGTATTGACATAGAACTTCAAAAAATCATTTCTTTCTCTATAAACCTCCAAATGAGGTACTTCTAGTTGCTATAGGTCGTTATGAATGTCTAGTTTTTCCATATAAAATTTCAAAATCATTGGACCTCATTTGTCTCTCAGATAACATGAAAACAATTCAGCTTAAATGAATAGTAACTCATACCAATATACAAAATTTTTTGAATTTTGAAAAATCATAATAAATTTTGTAGACTTCCAAATAATGCAATTCTTAGACTAGTAAAAAGTTCTATATGAGATCTATATGTGTACAAAATATCAACCTCAAAATTGTTCATTTGATTAGGTTGGAATTTAGCTTACAAATTTGGTCATTTTTTGTCCTAAAATGGTTTAATTTGGTGCCAAATGATCTTCTCCTTGAACCAAAACCACTTGGACACATCTAAAAGCTATATAATATCCTAAATATGCATGCCAACTGATTCAAAAAGCCATGGAACTCGAATTCATTATGCCACAAGCCATATTACACATTATCTTACAACCACATCAATGCACCTCAATGTCAAAAACATCCATTCTCATTCATATGCTATCAATTTCCATACATACATCATATATACATGTATATACATATGTTCAAGTGGCTATACATCATATACAACATGAGCTTACATCATTTTACAACAATGTAGTTACAAAAGGATCATTCAACACATTCTTTTGTAAATCTTTTATCTTTCAGTGTGGTGGCTTCCATCTCTTTGCTCACTTGGTCCACCTAGACATGTTTAGGTAATGGAAAGGGACGAGTGAAATTTTAAGAATCCCAATAACTCTTAACCCCTTCAATCATACATAAAAGCCATGACTTCAAGTCTAAGAATGCATGCATGAACCTTTTAGCCACTAATAGTCATAGATACAACTATTTTCATGTTCAAAAAACTTATAATATCACATATTGGCTTTCAGGAGCATTGATTTAACCCCACCCCCTTTTCTTAGGACTTTTGAACTTCCTTCACCCATTTTCAAGGGACTTTTGACTAAGTTTTACTCTTCTTGAGATTTTTGGCTTTGTCTCACCCAATCTTAGAGATTTTTAGCTTATCCTCACTTTTGCTAAGGGACTTTTGGCTTCACCAAGCTCATTCAAGCCAACTAACATTCATAAAACACATATTATGCACGTAATAGTACCATGGCATATAGAAAATCACTAGAAACATTATTCATAGTAAAATCATATATACACATATTGAAAGACAAGAAAACAACTAAACATGTATGAGAGAAAGGTTAGAAAGCTACCTTGAATGCAAATACACACACTTTTTCTTGATTTTTCTTCCTTTCCTTTGGCTACACCCTTGCAAGTGGGTGGAGTAGGATTCCTTTGGCCTAGACACATCAAATAGGATCCAATTACACTTTTGAAACAAACTTGAGCACCACACACTTTTCAGAAAAGTTTGGTTTCTTATTTAGTTCAATTATGGTTCCACAAAGCACCTATTGAAGCAACATTAAGAATTCATGATCTTATCTCCATTCTCTTCTTTCATCTATGACTCTTGACTCCATTTACACTCCTTGGAGCCATCACACAATCTTTTTAAGGAGCCTAGCTATATGTTACTTTTTTAAGTCACTTTATGTAACCTACACCTCCATCTCACATCTTAGGCTTTTTAAGTTCTTTTCAAGGTTTCCTCTCATATTCTCCCACATATATATGCAAATCTAGGCTTAGTACAAATTAAAATTCTTCCTAAGAGTCCAAACCTACTTAGGCCAAGACATGCTTCTTGATTGTGCACCAGAGGATTTTGCTTACTTCTCTTTAAGGAATTGGCACATGGGTGGCTTCTTGGGTATCTTGAGAACTCATCAAACTCTTAGACAATTCAAATTATCATTGGGAAGTCTCCTTCCTATCAAGGTGCAATCAAATCTCTAATCTATGTAATTTAATTTCTAATGCATTTTACTTGGATTTCTTTGCATATACTTATTCTTCACACTCCAAAACCTATGATTCCACCTTGGTTTGGACATAAATCATCCCTTAAAGAATGGGCTATAGGCTGGACGAAATGCTCATGAGGGAGAACAAACAAGGAGTACAAGAAAAACCTTAGAAACTATCTTGTCTCAAGACTTTTTCAAGAGTCCTTTTCATTGCTTCAAGCTCCTTTTTGAAATACTGAGTTCCCTCCTTTGAACCAACCACAAAATAGCCCCAAATGAATAACTAAAGCCATAGAAAAAGAGGTGGGAAGGAGGAGAACAACTTTAGAGAAGGGAGAAGCTTGAAATTTTAAGTTTTTCTTCACCTTTTTTCTTGTTTTTTTCCTTCTTCTTCTTCTCTTATAGTGTGCCTCTTTCCCTCGATCTCTTCCTTTGTTTTGGGCAAAAAAATGGCTAGTTAATCAAATTGGGGGAGGGCCACGTGCTATATAGAAGGAGAAGAGTCACTTTACCAAATTTGTACTTTTGCATTTTAGTCCCTTTTCTTGGCTTTTTCATTTTAGGCTCATTTCAACTCCTTTTCGAAATTTGTCTTTTCCATCATAATATTTAAGCTCTCAATCTTATAAATTAACTTTGGAATTACTCAATTTGAATTTGAAATTATTCTGAACTATTTGATCAAAGTTTTGGTTAATTGACGGCCAAAATCACTCACCGGAGAGGTTTCAACTATTTTGAGGATTTCTATTGTTTTCAGGGCCTCTGAGAATTTTAGAAAGCTCAAATTTCTCATTTAAAAAGCTCTCCTATGAGTTTTTCAAATTTGTCAAAAATTATAAAAATGCCCCACTTTCTTTTACAAATTTTTCTAGCTCATCTGGCTCAAGTTTTCGAACATTTTAGACCTTAGATCCTCATTTTTCATTATTTGAAATTTTATTCTAATTTTATTTGACTTCAAATCATTTTCTCTGAGAGACTTCCTTTTACATCTAATGAGTTTTGTGCATTTATGGATAAACTAGATATTACGTTTCTCACATTTACGGGAAACTAGATGTTACAATGTATAACCTAATTATGCTTAGGATTAGGCTTGATTAAGTTTTGATGTCTAAGGCTTTATTAATATTTTTCAATTTTAACCTCTCACTCATAGGGATATTTATTAGTTAGGTTAAATCGAGTTTTAACTTAACCTGATAACGTTGAATATGGGTTGGGTATTAGAGTAACATGATATTCAACCCAATTTTGTATCAAACTTCTTTTTTCTAGGTCTAATGCCTAGCCCTAATCGGGTTTAATTAATATTAGTTGGGATCGGGTTACTTGGGTTATTTTGAATTTTTGGGAAACATTATAAAATGACCTTAAAAAATAAAATCTTCATATAAGTCCTTATAAAATTATATTTTACCAATAACAAATTTTTATATAAGTCCCTATGAAATAATTTTTTTCAAAAAAATTAATAAGATTGGGATGGACTATGCAAAAACTGATTTAGTATTAGATTTAATCTAATTAGTTTAGTATGAAGCTGTGTTACATTGGTTTCTCAAGCTAACAAAGTTTTTTTTTTCTTAATATTTGGTAAAAATTATAAATTAACTTCTAAAAAATTTTTATATAAGTTTTTATAAAATAAATATTTTGTAAAAAAATTCATAAGATTAAGTCAGGCTAATTGAAATTAGTTAACATCACTAACTTGATGTAGTTTGCCCAAATTATTTTTTAGCTATTCAACTCGATGTGACTAAGTGGGATCAGATCGCCTAAGTTGTCAAGTCGTCATGTATTATATGCAACTGTATTCACCTATACTTTTTTTGTAAAAATTAACATAATACAATAAATTTAAATAAATATAATTTATATTTTAATTGAAGGGTGTTTTTGTCAAAAGGATTGTTTTATCCTATCCAATATTATATAATGCATCAACAAATAAATGATAGTATTATCTTATACAATATCATATTAAATACTGTATAGTTTTAAAATTTTATTTAGCCTTATTTTATTAGGCCTTATACTATTAAGTTTTATCCTATATATCATACCAAACAGACCCTTAAAGTATTTTATCATGTATAGGATTTGTATAAAAATTATCATATTATTATTTTAAAGTATCTTTATGTTGGAGAATTGTATATGTGTGTGTCAAAAGGGAAGAGAAAAAGAGAAGTCCCGCATTGCTCAAACAAATGAAAGCCAAAGGGTATAAATATTAACATGTGATTATGAAAGAGCAAAATGGGTCTAGGAGGAGAGTGGGCTCGCGCGCACAAAAAGCTGGGCCAACATAGCTGAGCTCAGTTGAAATTCGGCGATTTGCCCCCCCTGCGCGCAAAATATACGCGGTGTTGGACATTTTTTACCGTTGCCGGAATTTTATTTTTGAAAATTAAATATTTTCAAATAGCCTTCCAGAAAATTCACAAATTTAAGGCTTCGGTTATGAGTTCATTATGTGAACGTTTCTAAACGTTACTCATCATTTACCGACAATTATTAATCCGTTTTTATCTGATATAATGTTTATTAATCCTCATGTCGGAAACCATCCAACGTTCAGAAACGTCCTCATTAATAAAATTCAATATGGTCCAACGTCTCATTATTTTCTGTGCCTATAAATACCGCGTTGCTCTTTGGGTTCCACACACTACAGCTCCGGACAATATTCGAGCTGCTCTCTCCTCTCCTCTTCTCTCAGTCCCTGAGTTCTTATCTCCGCTGTTCTGCTTTCCTGCGACATCGCAGAAGAATCCGTTCAATCCTGGGGAGTGCCGTCTTGTGGCGGAATATCTCTCAAGGACAGTGTCCTTGTACACGGCTCGGATTTATTTTATACTCACAACTTCCTTGTGCAGCTACTGAATTGTAACAATCTTGAGAGATATGGAGTCACAAAACAATGCTCCTGCTTCCGATGGCCCTACCGGTGCCAGTCTTGGTCCTACATCCTTTGCTCCGTTCACACTACCTCCGGTGCCACTGTCTAGGCCACCACCGGATATTTCAAAAATTGAAATGTTCGATGGCAAAAACTTTCGAAGGTGGCAAGAACGCGTTTACTCAATCCTGGACCTATATGGAGTTGCTGCTGCGCTCACACAATCTGAACCTTCGTTAGATATTGACCAAAATCAAAGGATTACTTGGGAATATGCCAACAAAGTATGCCGAAATACCATCATTAATACTTTGTCTAATGATCTGTTCGATGTTTACTATGTGTACAAGGAAGCAAGCAAAATTTGGGAATCGTTAATTGCCAAATATACTGCTGAGGACGTTGGGAAGCAAAAGTTTGTTGTTGGAAATTACTATAGATGGGAGATGACCGAGGACAAGGATATTAAGCTGCAAATTAATGAGTACCATAAGCTGCTAGAAGAGTTGAGGGCAGAAAAAATCAACTTACCTGACGAGTTTGTTGCTGGAATTCTGATTGAGAAGCTGCCTGAATCATGGAAGGACTACAAACAACAACTGAAACACAAACAAAAGCAATTGCCATTGTCGGACCTAATCACTCACATCATAATCGAGGACACAAATCGAAAAGAGATGCAAGCTGCAAAAGGCAAAGAGATGACCTCAAAAGCAAATTTGGTGGAGACAAAGCAGTATGCCAAGAGGTATGACTCTAAAACAAAACCTGACTACAAGCCCAAGAGTTCCAACCCCAAATTCAAAAAGAAAGGGAGTTGCTTTGTTTGTGGAAAACCAGGCCATCATGCTGCTCAATGTAGAAAGAGGGCTAGAAATGACAATCCTCCTAGAGCCAATTTGGTTCAAGGAGATGAAGAAAATGAAATCATAGTAGCGGTCATTTCTCAAGCTCTCTTAGTATCCGATGTGAAAAAATGGGTGGTAGACTCTGGGGCTACCAGGCACATTTGTGCAAATCGTGAGATGTTTGCCTCCTATAATCCTACCAAGGAAGGAGAAGACCGTGTTTACCTTGCTGATTCCCGAACTGCAAAAGTTCTAGGAAAAGGAAAGGTTGAACTAAAACTCACATCTGGAAAAACCTTGTCACTCAGTGATGTTCTTCATATGCCTGATGTTAGAGCCAATTTAATTTCTGTAGCTCTATTAAGCAAAGCTGGGGTTAAAGTGTCATTTGAATCTGATAAGATTGTAATAACAAAGAATAATGTATTTGTAGGAAAGGGCTATTGTACTCAGGGGCTGTTTATTCTCAACATTGCTGATATGAATGAAAATGCATCATCTTCTGCTTACTTGCTTGTCTTTATTGTTGATACTTTTGATATATGGCATGCTCGATTAGGACATGTTAGTAAGTCATATTTAAAGAAAATACAAAAACTTGGTTTAATTTCTGAAATTAAAAATGATTCTCTAAACAAATGTGAAATTTGTGTAGAAGCTAAATTAACCAAAAAGTCTCATTTTCCTGTAGAAAGAGAAACTGAATTGCTTAGCTTAATACATACTGATTTAGGTGATTTAAAACAAACTATGACAAGAGGTGGGAAAAAGTATTTTGTAACTTTTATTGATGATTTTTCTAGATATACTAAAGTTTATTTATTGAGAAATAAAGATGAAGCTTTTGATAAATTTCTTTTATATAAAGCTGAGGTAGAAAATCAATTAAATAAAAAGATTAAAAGGGTTAGGTCAGATAGAGGAGGAGAATTTGTTTTATTTAATGACTTTTGTGAAAAAGAAGGAATCATTCACGAAGTAACTCCTCCATATTCACCTGAATCAAATGGAATAGCAGAAAGGAAAAATAGAACTTTAAAAGAAATGATGAATGCTATGCTTGTAAGTTCTTCTGCACCAGATAATTTATGGGGTGAAGCTTTGTTATTTGCATGTTTTTTACAAAATAGAATACCTTATAAGAAAACAAATAAGACACCTTATGAATTATGAAAGGGATACACACCAAATTTAAAATATTTAAAAGTGTGGGGGTGTCTTGCAAAAGTTTTATTACCTGATCCTAAAAAGAGAAAAATTGGTTCTAAAACTTCTGATTGCATGTTTATTGGATATGCTGAACATAGTGCATCATATAGATTTCTAGTTTTGAAAAGTGATGTTCTTGATCATAACATTATTATTGAAACCAAAGATGCTGAATTTTTTGAGCATATTTTTCCATTAAAAATTCAGCATATGTCTCAAACAGTTGAAAATTTGCCTTCTTCATCTAAAGTAAATGAAAGTGAAAATTTTGTTGAAAATTTAAGGAGAAGCAAAAGACAAAGAAAAGAAACTTCTTTTGGAAATGATTTTTATACTTTTATGTTACAAGATGAGCCATCAAATTTTTCTGAAGCAATTTCATCTTCTGATGCTCACCTTTGGAAAGAAGCAATTAAAGCTGAAATAGATTCACTAAATCAAAACAAAACTTGGGTTTTGGCAGACTTGCCTCTGGGAGCAAGACCTATTGGTTGCAAATGGGTTTTTAAAAAGAAATATAATCCTGATGGATCTATTGATAAATATAAAGCGAGACTAGTAGCTAAAGGATTTACTCAAAAACAAAATATTGATTATTTTGATACTTTTTCTCCAGTAACAAGAATTTCTTCTATTAGAATTTTGATTGCTTTAGCTTCAGTTTACAAGCTTTTTATTCATCAAATGGATGTTAAAACTGCTTTCTTAAATGGTGATTTAGAAGAAGAAATTTACATGGTACAACCTGAAGGGTGTGTTGTTCCTGAACAAGAAAATAAAGTTTGTAAACTTGTTAAATCATTATATGGATTGAAACAAGCACCGAAACAATGGCATGAAAAACTTGATCAAGTTTTAACAAGTGATGGATTTTCTACTGTTGAAGTAGAAAGATGTGTTTATACAAAAATTATAAATGATGGTTGTGTGATTATCTGTTTATATGTTGATGATATGCTTATTTTTGGTACAAATATAAATGTTGTGATAGAAACTAAAAGGTTTCTTTCTTCTAAATTTGATATGAAGGATATGGGTGAAGCAAAGGTGATATTAGGTGTTAAGATCATAAGGAGTGAAAATGGCATTTTACTATCTCAAGAACATTATGTTGAAAAAATTCTTAAAAAATTTGGATTCTTTGAAAAAATACCTGTAAGTACTCCTTATGATGCTAGCACCAAATTAGTTAAAAATAAGGGTGATCCGGTAGCTCAATCTACATATGCACAGATTATTGGGAGTCTGTTGCATTTAATGAATTACACCCGACCTGATATAGCCTATGTTGTGTGTAGATTGAGTAGATATACTCACTGTCCAAGTAGTGAACATTGGTTAGCTTTGGACAGATTAATGAGTTATCTGAAAGGTACCATGAATTATGGTATATGTTATAATAGATTTCCCGCTGTATTAGAAGGGTACAGTGATGCTAACTGGATCTCAGATTCAGAAGATACCAAATCTACTAGTGGCTATGTATTCACTCTTGGTGGTGGTGCAGTAACCTGGAAATCAGCTCAACAAAATATTATAGCGAGATCCACTATGGATTCAGAGTTCATTGCTCTGGAGTTGGCTAGTAATGAGGCTGAGTGGTTGAAAAACTTCTTAGCAAATATTCCATTAGGTGAAAAACCAACACCATCAGTGTCATTACATTGTGATAGTCAATCGGCGATAGCCGTTACTAAAAATAAGACCTACAATGGCAAAAGTAGGCACATTCGTTTAAGACATAATATTATAAGACAGCTGTTGAAAAATGGAGTTATATCGATCGATTTTGTAAGGTCAGAATTAAATCTGGCAGACCCCCTAACCAAACCTTTAGGGAAGAAACAAATTTTGGAAACATCGAGGGGAATGGGACTTAAACCAGTTTGAAAATTAACAATGATAGTAACCCAACCTCTGTGATTGGTGATCCCATGAAGGAGGTTCATATGGGTAAAAACAAGTCATTCGTTAATTCTGCTAACACTTTATTAGTCCATTCCTATGATATGAGGAAAAGTGTTAGAATGCATTGTTGGCGAGGCTGAGCAAAAGCTCTTAATGATTTCATATTCCTTATGAATGGTGTGATCATTGCAGTCACACTTGATGAAATCACCTATATGAATGTAGAGTGGGGCCGCTCCTATGAGATCATGGCAAAAATCTCTAGAGCATTCATTAAAACCAGGCACGCGCAAGGCCGTAGTTTAAAGCGCAAAACTGCGATAACAGCGGAAATTGTGGGGGTATAAATTGACTCTTAAGGCCTCTAGTATACAACGAAAATTGTTGGTTCATAGAAGCTATAAGCTTCACCTACAATTGTGTATACTAAGCTTTATTAGTCTAGGAATGGTTCATAGTCCGTAAGACACCATATTCGAAATGTTTATACCCATATGTATAACTCAGATGATAATGATCTTTTGACACACATGTGGGGGATTGTTGGAGAATTGTATATGTGTGTGTCAAAAGAGAAGAGAAAAAGAGAAGTCCCACATTGCTCAAACAAATGAAAGCCAAAGGGTATAAATATTAACATGTGATTATGGAAGAGCAAAATGGGTCTAGGAGGAGAGTGGGCTCGCGCGCACAAAAAGCTGGGCCAACATAGCTGAGCTCAGTTGAAATTCGGCGATTTGCCCCCCCTGCGCGCAAAATATACGCGGTGTTGGACATTTTTTACCGTTGCCGGAATTTTATTTTTGAAAATTAAATATTTTCAAATAGCCTTCCAGAAAATTCACAAATTTAAGGCTTCGGTTATGAGTTCATTATGTGAACGTTTCTGAACGTTACTCATCATTTACCGACAATTATTAATCTGTTTTTATCTGATATAATGTTTATTAATCCTCATGTCGGAAACCGTCCAACGTTCAGAAACGTCCTCATTAATAAAATTTAATATGGTCCAACGTCTCATTATTTTCTGTGCCTATAAATACCGCGTTGCTCTTTGGGTTCCACACACTACAGCTCCGGACAATATTCGAGCTGCTCTCTCCTCTCCTCTTCTCTCAGTCCCTGAGTTCTTATCTCCGCTGTTCTGCTTTCCTGCGACATCGCAGAAGAATCCGTTCAATCCTGGGGAGTGCCGTCTTGTGGCGGAATATCTCTCAAGGACAGTGTCCTTGTACACGGCTCGGATTTATTTTATACTCACAACTTCCTTGTGCAGCTACTGAATTGTAACACTTTACGCTCTAATCAGCTCTGATATATTCAGACTTCTAACTACTTTCTATTTGTGTGTTTTAATTAAAATTTTTTGGATTGTTTGATAACTCTTTAAATAAAAAATTTATATTTAATATATAATCAATTTAAAATTTTTTTGGTGGTTGCGCGTCTCCAAAATATAATTATAAATTAATAATGAAAAATAACTAATTGATAATCCTCAAGAACCTGTTAAAAACTTGCCAGAGAAGGTGGGGCTATTTAAAATTTAAGATGAACTACGTATAATTTTTACGTACATAACGACTTACACGTACATAAAAGGTACCTTGACGATGGTGTTAGCCTATTATACAAGTAATAATGATAATAGTAAGCCAATAGCAGTGTGTTGAAGCAAAAAGTAAAAATAGTTTTTATACTTCGTTCTTAAATTTCTTTGAAAAATTGAACAAAAATGCAGATTGTTGGAAAAAATTTCCATAAAATTTTTTATCAGCAAAACAAGCACAAGACAATTTTTCATATAAAAAATTTGAAGAATTTTGTTACAAAAGCAATGGAGCCTTTTGTCTTGAAAGGTCCGTAAATAAGTACTCGTTGTTTATAACTTCAGGTATTTTAATATGATAAGGAGATCAAATGCAGAAAAAAGTTCGCGAGATATCAGAACTTCATGAATATTAATCCAACTTTTTTTTTAATTTTATTTTATATTTAACAAATGAAAAAATTAAAGGAAAATTCCTAGCTAGCGTCTACTATTTTTATTGAGATAATAGGGTAGGAATTAAGGGTTGGCCAAAAACAGAAAACGAGTAGGAGTTATGGATTTGCCACTAGCAATTAATCAGTTTTCAATTTTAATTTAAAATTTATATTTTGGTTCGTGCACGTCACTGTTTTAAAAATTTAAATTAATAAATAGATTGTTTATTTTAAAAAAAAATTATCAACTAGTCCAAAATACTGTAATTATATAAAACAACAAATTGAAAATAATTAGGAGTTTCAATAGGTTACAACTTACAATTGATTGGATTGTAGAGATACTTTAAACGATAATTTATTAAATGAAGTGACATAAAACCATTATAAATGTGATTGTTTCTCACTGAAAGGATTACCTTCACCCATACCTGAGGAGGGAAAAAGATAAGAAGAAATTAGCGTTTGATCATTTTTTGAAGGTTGTTGAACGGCCGAATTCAATTTCTTGTAGATTTTGAGAAAGAAGAGGCGTTTTCAATGTGCCAAAGCAGCACTGAAGGTGTTTCTTTGTGCCCTAGTAAGTGTTGAAGTTTTTTGTTTCTAATTCTATGTACCCAAGTTTCTGTCTAAAAGTGTGTCGAACATCTATATGAGGTAACACGATATGACAATATATATATATATACATATACATCTATATATATATATATATATATTTGTTATCTTGTGTATGTATCGTATTTTGTAGTTTTTAAATTAGTGTTACATGCCAACGATCTCTTTAGTTCTACTAAGAGTATGTAAGTAAAACTTACATGATTTACGTATTTTAATTCTTGAAAGAAGATTGTAAGATTTAGATATATAGGGGAAAAAACAATGGAGTAGCTAGAGTGATTTTCTTTATCTTTGTCAATAAAGTGGGAAATTCTCCTATTTTCTATGTAAATCTTGTTCAAGTGTGTTGGCTCTTCCAAATCGTTCATTAACATAACTATTTTGACTAAATAAATAGGCTACTCATTATGTTTAAACATTGTTTTTCCTTTCCATTGGGCAATTTCACATCCCATGCCATATTATGAATACATTTTAGTGGTGATAGTTAGTCATCATTGGGTCATGACTAATACTAGTATAGCAAAAGGTCTTTAATAATATCAAAAGGCAATGTTAGTATTTAGGATCATTGATTTGTTTTGAATGAAGGGTTGCCATTAAAGAGTTATCATTAGTGGTGACCAAATCATCACTAATGAGTAGTTTTTAGTAGTAACAAATTTTAGTCACTACTAAAAAGTCATTATTAATGGTGAGAAAGTCGACACAAAAGAGTAGTTTTTAGTAGCGATTAGTTCTTTCCACTAAAAAAATTGATCTTTAGTGACGACGCTATGTATTATTAGTGGCAACTACCATTTGTCACCACTAATGATTGGTAAAAAAAATCATATAAATCAAGAAAAAAAAACAAAAATTTCAAACTCAATGATTGTGCCACCAAATTTAAAAAAAGTATGACATTAGGGGAAAATTTGTTTACACTATTACATCTAAATTTTTTTGTATCTAAATAATTTCATATTCACCTTTGAATGTAATTGTGACAATTACAAGTTATTTCTTTTTAAGAATACATGGTCATTAAGCATAGGGCCCTAACCATTGAATGAGACAAACTTTTACATTAGGAAATGGGAAGAAATTATTGGTGTAAGGATTAGCTATATTGTCACATGGGGTGTTGAAAGATGATGTTTAACAATTTAAGCAAGCTATCCAAGCATAAGGTGACAAGTGTCAAGGTACCCTAATTTGACATATCCATAACTTTCTTTTTCTCAAGGTATGCTTATGCTAAACTAAGGGCTCAAATGATACAATGGCAACATTTCAATGAAATTTGTAACACTCGGTTTGCCGAAAAAGGGCAAGAAAGGTGAAATTTTTAAAGGAAGTCCTCTAAAGCAAGGGGATAATGGCCAAATAAAATTAGAGTGATATTCTAGACCTCTGAAAATAAGGATTGGATGCTTGAGTTGCCCAAAAAATCAAGCCAGAAAAGCTAAGAAAATTTGCAAAAATAAGTTAGGGTATTTTTGTAATTTCTAGAAATTTTGGAAACTCACACGGGTGATTTTTAAATGAAAAATTTGAGCTTTTCAGGGTTCTCAGAGGCCTTGAAAACCATGGGAACCCTTAGAACAGTTAAAACCCCTCTGGTGAGCGGTTTCGGCTAAGAGTTGACTAAAAGATTTAGAAAAATTTTAAATTCAATTTGAGTAAAACCAAAGGAAATTTATAAGTTAGAGGATCTAAATTTTATGATGGAAAAGATAATTTTCAAAAAGAAGTTAAAATGAGACTAAATGGATAAACTATGGTTTAAGGACTAAAATGAAAAGTGGATAACTTCACCTTTTTGATTCATAAATCACATCTAGCCACTTCATCTTCATTGTCCATGACTTGAAGTAGCTCCACACAAATCTGGAATGGCATCCAAAAGAAGGAGGAGAGAGAAGGAAGAACAAGGCAAATAGGTATTAAAATTTGCAAAATTTCATGGTTTTCCTTTTACAAATTTTCTTCTCCTCTCTAAACTCTCTCTAATGGTGGTTTTAGCTTCTTGAAAGAAACACTTTCATGGCTGATTCAATAGAAGGAAGAAAGAATTTGGAGGGAGTCTTGGAAGCTGAAGGAAACTCATTTGACAAGCTTTAAGAAAAGGTAACTCTTCCATGGAATTCTTGCTTTTCTTGGTTCTTCTCCCCCACCACCATTTCGGTCAAAATTGAGCCTATATAGAAGGAAATTAATTCTGGTCTTAGCAAGGTAGGAGAGAGGGTATTAGAACAAGAGGAGTATGAATTTTTAATTAGAAGTGAAAGAGAACCAATAAACAACAAGTTGAGACACTTATGGAATTTGACATGTATATTAAAATATGAAACTTCTTAAGGATAATCTAACTTATGTAAGAGTATGCATGAGGTCTCAAGACATTCAAGAAGTTTCATAAATGCCAAATCCTTAAGCTAAATAAGCCAAACCTCCATAGGCTCTAAGTGTTCATCAATCTTGGTTAATAAAGGGAAGATGTACCTAGCGAGAGTTTTTTATTTATTTCAAGGTTTAATGTGGTCTAGATATGAATTATAAACACTAAAGGAACTATTGATTTCAATTTAGAAACCATGTTTTGAAAGTTGAAAAATTTAGGTTTCTTTAGGCCTAAAGAAGCAACTTGAGGTTAAGCTCCTTAAATGGAGTTGGAGATGATTCCAATGAGTTTAATTAGAGTCAAATGACTAAGAATGAATGAGAAAGTAGAGCTGAGATTATAGATTATGAGAGTTGCTTCATTATACCTTATATGGAACCATAATTGAGTCATAAGCTAACTTATGTGTGTGTAGAACTTATGGGATGCTAGAGTTAGTTCCAATGATGTTTTTATATCTTATTGGATGTGTCTAAGACAAAAAAATCATGCTCTCCATGGTTCGGTGCATGAGGTTGAGAAGAGGAAGTGGATTTCAAGGAGAAAAGTGTGCTATTAGCCTTGAAATAGCTTTCTATCCTTTCTTGTATGCATTTTTTGGGTGATTTAGTATCTTTGGATGCTTGTGCATATGTTTGAACCATGATGTATACTTATAGCCTTTGATTACATGTTATGGTACCATTATGTGCATAAAGTATGTTTTAAAAGCAAGATAGCTAAAAGTGGGTGAGGTTGTGCCAAAAATCCTTTAGAATAAGTGAAGAGGAGCTAAAAGTCCCTAAGAGTGGGTGAGACAAAATCAAAAGTCTCAATAAGGAGTGAAACTAAGTCAAAAGTCCCTAAATTTGGGTAAGCCAAGTCCAAAAGTCCTTAGAAATTGGGTGAGAGAAGACCAAAAGTCCCTAGAGGCTATTCTTGAATTGCATGAGTTTATGTGACATAAAATTATGTTTATACATGTCCATTGTGAGCATTTAAAGCATACATGCATTCATTGACATAAAAATGTGCCATATATGTGTGTATGAAAGGTAGATAGCTATTGGAATTTTTTGAATCTCACCTCTCCCTATTTTATCACTTACCATGTCTAGGTGGGCTTTTTGGAGAAAAGAAAAAGAGACATGGAGCACAAGAGATGCTACTTTAACATTAAAGTAGGTATTATGATGATTTGATGTCAAAGTATGTAATTGTATGTTAAATATGAGATGCAATTGATGTCTCAAGTGTAAATGTTTGTATGTATGATGTATGAATCAGATTTGAGCTTAATTGAATGAGTATGTGAATTTTTCCCACCCTTGAGTTTAGTTGTACATGTCTATAAGTGGATGTAAGAGAGTGAATTTGTGATGCATGATGATTTGGACCATTTGGGCAGCCTTTGTATGTTATTTTTATTCTTGTAGATGTGTCTAATTGGTTAAAGAATGAGTAGGAGAGCATTTGGAAGCATTTTGACCCTATTTGGTTCCTAAAAATGCCATTTTTGTGAGCTGAATCTCAAACTATCCAAATGGACGCTTTTCAATATGAAATTTGGCTAAATATAGGTCTCATTTAGAAATTTTTGTTGAGCTAATAACTATTATTTTTGGAGTTCTAGAGAATTAATTATGAATTTTCAAAGTTGAAAAAATTATGCAAAAATGGTCACAGCACTGTTCATGTAGTTAGTTTACTTCTTAATGTCATTCATAGGTCAAATGAAATCTAATACTCATAAAATTTTGCAAATATAAATGAGACACTATAAGATTTTTATAACAATTAAGAGCACCCTAATTGGAGGTCTGTTGAAATAGAATCAAATTTTTTAAGTTGATTGTTAGTATTAAGATACAGTTGGACCTTTAGTACTGTTCCATTATTTTTCGTGATCCAACTAATGTTTTCGTGGTCTGAAATGATTTTTCGCCTTTAGTTAACATCCAGAACTTTCTTGAAAACTATATATGCATGATTTTGATTTTTCTAAAATTAGTTGTGATTTTCCAAGTTTTGCATCAGTAAACTACCCTATAACCCGAGAAGAAAACATGGAATTTCTAATATAAAGGCTTGTGATCTGTGATGTAAGCTCTAAATTGAGTTTTTTTTTTATTTGTTTGGATATGATATGGATGAAAATGATTTGAGAAAAGTTTAAATGACTCATATAGGTAAAATTGAACGATTTTGGTATCCATTCGCTAGTGTCTCCGTTGCCAAGTGTGCCATCTTATTGCAATTGTGTATGGTTTACCTTAGATGTTATAATTTGAGGCTTATGGGCTTATGGTATTACAAAATTCAACATCTTTATTACATTACATTACAAAAGAATATCATAATTCAAGATAAAAAGCCCTAACAACATATTCATTACAAAAGACTTCTCATAAAGAACTAAATACACAAAAGGCCTCTTCATGCTCACGGACCTCAAGAGGCCACTAGCTTGTCCTCATCTGTTGAACTACTATCACTTGGCATAGGTTAGATCACATATAAAGAATGAGATATATAATCCAAATTCTATCATCCTAAGCATATATAATATCACTCAAGCAAAGAAATATAACCATGCAAAAACATTATCACAAAGGTACTTAGGTTAGCAATTACATAAGCTAGCTAATAGCCATTAATTCATAAATTTACATAGTTTTCTTAGATTTGGAAGAACTATTACACTTAATTCCTTATCTCATCATAATTGATGCCATAAGGCACCCTTAGTCACAAGGGCACATGAAACATAACATACATAGCCAACTCTTGCTATAATACATTACAATTGTAATATACAATCACATATAAGCATTCTAATATCATGCAACATATATGCACACAAATAGAATTGTTACCTTGTAGGGTCGACACCCAATGCCAAGCAAGCCCTTGAGTTCCTATGCACAAAACAGTCCTCCTTCTTGGCCCAATACTCTTAAGCAATACTAATCAATTTAAATAGCCTAAAACATCAAATGGCTCATTAAGCAACTAGGCATTTACCTATGTAGGACTCCATACTTAACCTAGGCTTAGCATGTAAATAGAAAGCTTCTATACCATACTTTTGGTTCCAAAACATGCTTTGACTTTCTAGACTCCATAATTAATATACCATGGTCGAAAACATGCCATTCCAAACTTTAAACTAGGCTAAGACTCATAAAATCCCATTGCTAGCATGCACTTTGCCATTTCCCTTATCTTAGGCAAAAAATTATAACTTTTTATTGGCAAGGTTTTTAATGCATCTTAAGCTTCTAAATTCCTTATATTAGCTTAAGAGAACACTTTAAGTGTCCATTTGGTCTAATTTTTACTATCTACATACATAACTTAAATTGACCTTTTTTGGCCACAAAATACAAATTAGGACCATTTCAATTTCTTGGTTCAAGCTTTAAATGCACTATTCAAATAACATTCTTAAACCATATAAATCATATATGGATAGCCACGCAACCATAAATTTAGCCTAAGCATCCAAAATGCCATTACTTACATCAACAAGAGCAAATTTTCAAAGAATGTAGACTTTAGCCAAATTTACCATCATATTGATTCAAGCCCACCTTTAATTCACAAAATTAAGTATCTAATATCTCAATTTATTCAAAGCATTCCCATTATCTAGCCTTGGCTGAGACATATACACTCCAAAAGGCCCATCATGCAAAACTTTCAACAAAACCCATTCAAAGCTTCATCATATGCATGTGTTCTTGCCACTTATCAACACTCATATCCATTGGCAATAACATATCACATTCTCATCATAATGGCAAAAAAATTTAACTCCTTAGGGTTAAAAAAAAAAAAAATTAAGGTACCAAATGGCATAGAAATGTTCTAAAATGTTACATCACTTTCTTTACTCAAGCTTTTTCCTAAGATGGGCATTTGATAGAGCATGACCAGCCACTCAAATTTATCTTCTCAGGACAAAAATTACATCAATGAAAAGCCTTTGAGGAGAGGAAGAAAAATCTCAACTATGAGGAAAGTTGAAAAAATTAGGAACTTACCTAAAAATCATGAAAACCATTCCTCTCCCCCCTACCAATTTCTTCGTCCATTTTTGCTTGGATTTTTGCTGCAATATCTCTCTCTTCTATGCTATAGGTATGCACTAGTTAGCCAAGAAATGTGACAAAAGATGAAAGGAGTTGGTGCATATTTCCTACAGCTTGGAATGACACATCTTTAGACCATTTTACCTTTGATTTGAATCCTTTCTCTGATCTAACCAATGAATCTTGTATTTTTATTTTACTTTACTAGTTTATTTATTTTATTGGCTTTATACTTAGAAAAATAAATTTTGGACTCTCAATGACTTAAAATTGTCAAATGTGCCTTTATGCCACTGTGTTTCTTAATATGTGTAAAACTGGGACTTTAAGTTATTTTAATTATTTTGAAGCCTCTAATAATTTTATTTAACCTTATATTAGGGGAAAATAATTTATTTTTTTATTATACTACTAATTTCATATAATTACTATTTTATCCCTTTTCCTTATAAAGTCTATTTAGGTACATTTTTAGCCATTTTTCTTTAATTTTAATGGGGTTTTTATTTTTTTTATCCTTTCCCTTATCTTTATTTTTGGGGTTAATCCATTATAAAATTACTGGCAATTACATTAGGCTTTCATATCACAACACATTAAAATTATTCTAATATGAGGAACTTTTTTTACACTTTATTATTTATTATGTTAAAATATAACTTTTCAAATATTTTAAGAAATACGAAATTAATAATTAAATATTTAAAATTTATTAATATTTATTTGTTATATTAGAATTTTAATATACAAAATTTTAAAAACATATATTTAATAAGCACTAATTCGACTATAATTCAATCATAGTCAAACTAATAAACCATGAAATACTACTTATATCAATTCAGTGATCAATTTGATTTTAAAAACATTGATAAATAGACCTAGAGGCAAGAAGAAGAATAAGAAGAAGTTTAGGCCAGCTAAATTAGATTGTAGTCAATGTAGAAATTGTGCCTATTCCTTCTCACCCTAGAGATTTCAAAAGGAAACCTTTATGCTTTTTTCATATTTGCCTTTGAATGCAATTTTGAGGATTACAAGTTAGTCCTTCAAGAGAATAATGCCACCTAATGGTCATCATTAAGTTTTGGGTGCAAAATTGGTGTGTGGAAAGCAAGAAAGAAGCTTCTTTATAAAAGGTAGGACATGAGATTTGACCCACCTATGTTCCATGAGGATGCCAATCACTTCATCTCAAATTGTTTCCATTACTTTTAACAAATAGTCCTTATGATATCCTTTATATAGTAGCACATAATCTTGAGAGTGGCATATCAAGAATGCTTATTTTGCTTAAGCATGCTTCCTCTTTATCAATGAATTTGTCAACTTGAGTGAATAGTTTAGTTAGAGTCTAAATGGGTTTACCGACTAGAAAGAAGGAGAATAGGCCATTCTTCAATCTAATAGTGATAGTGAAAATACACCTAGAAGGCAGGTGAATAGATATTTTCAATAATAAATATAAGAAATTAAAGGTTTTCATAATCATGATAGATGAACAAGAATTAGTTAACTAGAAAAGTATTAGTCAACTAAAATTGATAATATAAGGTATTGAAATTAAATTATCAATAAACTAAAATAGAATTAGTTAACTAATACTTAGGACAGAAAAAATAACAAAGAGATAAAGGAGAAAGGAAATAATACCCAAATTATTTGAGTATGGCAACAATGCCTACATCTATTCATTTTAAATATTAAAGGATTTCTTTTGTATCACAACTTAGTATAGTAAGTAAGGTTTTCAATTGTTCACCGTAGACACAGGTTTCCTAGTTAACCTTAAATCAAACAGATTTTTTCACTCAAGGTAACGCACAACTCACTTTCACTCATAGGAGAGATTTTTACAAAGGAGAATAAAGGATTTTTATCCCTTTAAAGAAGTACACTCAAGTTACAATAAATGCTCTCATTAGTGATAAAGAGATTGGATATATTGATGCTTTGTTTTTCACTTGAAAGTTTTGTATATCTTCACTTCAACTTCTTTGCATTTATATCTTTTACCATCTACTGGCCATTGTGAAATAGTCGTCCATCACCTAACTAGCCATATATTATTATTCTAGCTAAATGATACAACAATAGTTGGTACAAAAAGTAGAAATAACTTATGTTTAATCCCTTAATACATAATTTCTAAAGTAAAGGAAAGCCTAACATTTGTCATCGATCGTGATTATTTTGAGGTTCAATTTCACCTGCATAAACCTTATTAATGAGATCTCCATCTGCATCCATTCTACTTCATGTTAGCATGTTCTAATTTTGGGTCTGAACCCATTATAGCTAATAATGAGAATTTTCATTCCAAATAAAACATTATATTTGAAAACCAGGTAATGGTTCAGCTATATAACTATAAAGAATCTTTTGTTACCTTTATTCATTGTATATGAAAAATAACACATTAGTAAATGAAACATAAAGACAAGTATAAAATTTTCCTGTCATATTTCTCTCATTTACACAAAAGATGCTATTTCTAATTTTCTTATGGGCAAATGTCCTCCTCTATATAAATATACCAAAAATATAGATATCATTTATCGAAAGTGACTGTGTCACTACCTTATCTCCATTTATCCACCCTTTATAGCAAAAATATCATGGACATCTATGTTAATTTCACTAGTCTATTTATATATATGTACATTTATGTTATCTTTCTATTTAGTTCTACATGTATTTTTTCTTTAAGTCTAGTCTAAACCTACAATGCATACATTGACAATGATTGGCATTTCAAATCCTAGCCGCTCAATATATTTAAAGTCAAATGTAATTTCACAAGCTATCGTAACCTTGAACATCTATATAAACTAGCATGTTAGTATATAACACATATTAGCCAAAAAAAATTTGTGACATAAACATTTTTAACTAAGTCGCTCACTAAAGTGGAACCACAAAAATTCACACAATCATAAAGTCACCTCATTTTTAAGGATTATCCTCATTTCTTAGAGCACATCTCCATTTTGAAGGTCTCTACTAATAAAGATCATTTCTTATCAAGACTTTGTTTCTCAAGAACTTTGCCTCTTAAGATCACCTTCATAAGGATCCTTTCTCATAACTCATAGTTTTTCCAAAATTGCCATATTTCTTTCTTTTTCTTATGAAAACCACTGTAAAATGGATAATAGTTAAAAGACATAAAATAGTTAGATAGATACACATATGATTATTAGGCAAATGGATTATGAAGGATATGGGAAATTTATGCTATATAGACATTCATGGTTACTAGCATAGTTTGTCCCAGAATAGCCATTTCTTAAGAAACCTTTCACTTAATATTATCATTTTTTGATATCTATACAGTCCTTTGTCCCATAGTCAATATAGGCTATAAGGTACATAGTCTTATAACTAATTTTGTCTATGGTTATGTTTAAGTTGTAACGTTCAAGTCATAGTCCATGTCTTAAAGTCATCAGTCATAAAATGGTACTCCTTATGCATAGGGATTAAGTCATTGTTATAGTCACATATAAATTATTCAATTATATGTATAAATATTTATATGTGTGTATGTGTATGTAGGTTGTTTATAATGATTTCTTTTATATCCCCAAGGACCTGGTCTTTGAACAACTATACTAGCACCATTTGATTATACATAAACAATCCACAAATATTTGCTTATTATACTTGCCATGGAATCACACAACTCATGTAAATTCACATGACCAAGCCATACGGTTATCTAGTTTTTGTACTGGACACTATCTCTTAGTGTTAGGAAATCACATGGCTTATGTAAATTCACATAGTTAGGCCTTGTGATTCTTTGGTTCACTATGGCAACATTTACATGGTTAGTAATAGGAAAATTCATGGCTGTTGAACCAATCAAGATTAGTTAAATTAATTGGTTTGCAATATAGTGCTCCTTAGGTCGTCTCTCGAGGAGGCTTTAGTCAAACCAATCATATTAATTACAAGAAATCACAAAATTAGAATTAATTTGAATGGGGAGTTTTCTGCAAAATTAAGAGATTAACCAAAAAAGAAAACTATCTATTGAAACAAATGAGAAAATAAAGCAATTCACTAAAGCGCAATCAATCCTAGGTTCCTTCCCCTAATATCTCACATTCCTCATCCTTTAAAGATTCTCTTGGTTCAATTTTAATCTCCTGGTTATTGCCATATGATGTCCCTAAGTTACCACTTAAAGTTATGATCAATCCTTATTATTAAGCCTAGCGTAGTCATGCTAGATTAACAACATGAAATCAATTCTTATTCGAATGCATGAGATTAACACACAAAATGGAAGGAATCTGATTGATCAATCAACTAATTAAATCAAACATAACTTTCAAATCATGCAAACAAACTAATAATTATGTAATTTAAATTACTCGACCAATGTCATTAAGATTAACACAAAAACAAAGAAAATGATAAGAGGAAATTCATTTTATAATTAAAATCAAACTAGTATGTATAATCAAACCATAGACTTAGATTTTGACATTAAGTTCGGCATCTTGGATTGATCATATAAGAGTTTAGAACACCATGAAAGAAACAAAACACTTTAGAGAGAAAAATAATTTGTGGAGACTTTAGAGATGATGTAAAAGAAAGTGTGTCCTGACTAAAAATGACCTAAGAAAAATCTAAAGCACTAGATGGGGCAAGGTTACCATATGATCTAGAACTATAAAAATACATTATTAATTCCTAAATGAAATAAGTCTAGTGTCCAAAACCCTTTGTTAAACATCTAAATCCATCTGTATGGATTAGCTTACCTGCAAGAACAAAAATATGGATAATTGGGCTTTTGTTGATCAAAGTATAATAATAACAATTAAAGCCTACATTCAATAATTATGTAATTAAAGCACATTAATCCTAATTAAAACCAAATAATATAAAATGAACATAAGGTAATCAAATTAGCCCCACTAAATTACTATAAAACAAAGTATAAGGAGTAGAAAATGTATAATTATTTGTATTATCAATGGTATAAGTTCCTATATATATCCTTTATAATTCATATGTAACCAAGCAATTTAAGATCATTTAATACACAATTACAAAGGATATAACTAAGTACCTTTTTGAAGTAGGATTTCATACCAAAGGCATAATATGAAATTCCTAAAACTTATACATACACACTTATGTGCATGAAGAAGGTCACCACATCACATAATTTCCCTAAATTTCACAAGCCAAAGGATCACAAAACCAAACCATATGGTTTTCTAGTTTTATATAGATGCACTATCTAGCAAATTTGGAGCTTACACAACCCATGTAAATTCACATAGTCAAGTTGTGTAATAATCTCTTGTTCCTTATGACAACAACAACAAAGTATGCAATCCATACCATTCTTTTATTTATTACATGTAAACAAAACAACTGAAGTTATACCTCTAATTTCATGGGAACCATAGACTAAATATCCAATATAAAATTTGTGAAGTTCAATGTCTTAATTTGGTACATTGTTACTTTCCTACCTACAACAACCCTACGTCACCTTTAAAGCCCTAGTGGTTTGGCTTTTATAGAATTTCATCACTAAAAAAGTACTTTTTAATGGCCACATTTTATGTCACCACTAAGGTTCTTTTTGCAATGACTTGTAACACCTTTAAAAGTCACTTTTTTTTCTAGGCAAAGCTTGTCATTACTAAAAGTACCTTTATAATGGCGACATTAATTGTTGCACTAAAGTAGCTACAAAAGATTTAGTGCTACCAAAAATTTCATATATTAACTAAAGCAATATGCATATACAAATCCTGAACCTTAAACCCATTATATGAAGTTCCTATTACAAAATTATAATCCTAAAAGAAATGTATAAACAAAGCTAGCACTAACCTAAATTCTTCTTCATCATTCTATCAAATTCTTTTTCATCCAATTCTTGCTTGGAAAAAATTAAAAGGTTATGGGCCTTAACTGGTTCATTATTTATTGTTAACCAACAAAAGATTCTAACTCCTTCACATATGATGTTCTTGCCACTATATTTAGCTTGATAAAAGCACTTATGCACATAATCAATGAAAGGAAAACATAACAAAAACCAAAAGCACATAAAGGAGGATTGCCTATACTTGACAAACCAATAATTGAACTTCATAAAGCAAGGATTTGCATGCATGAAAATCCATTTTTGTGCAATGAGGTTCAAGTTTGCCAAACAGAAGATATGAATAAAGGGAAAACAACCAGCCATACCCACCATTATATGTCTTAAGGGTGTTCACCAGGTTTGAAAGTTCGATGGGCCTGGCCTTGCCTGGTCAAATTAAGTCGGGTTAAGCCTGACGAAAAAAAAAATTTAGGGTTGGGCAGGGTCACCTTGAAAAAATTAAAAAAAATTAAAAAATATTTATATAAAAATTTTAATTTTTTTAAGGATAAAACAGAATTCTATAAAAACTTATATAAAATTTTTTTTTAGATGTTATTTTGTAATTTTAATAATAAATTCGAGCTAGCCTTAAAGGATATATTAGTCCAACTAAGCCCAAAAAAAATAAAAATATTAAACAATTATTTTTTTAAAAAAAATTTATATTAAAATTTTAATTTTTATAAGGATTTATATAAAAATATTTTTTAGTTATTTTATAATTTTAATAATAAATTTAAAAAAAATACTAGGTTGCCTGGTATTGGCTTGGCCTTGTCCGATATTAAATTAGGTCAGACTAGACCTAGGTAACGAGTTTCAATTTTGAAACTCATTTAAAATCAAGTTAGGTATCGGGCTAGGCCAAAGTACGGCCTAACCTGACCTATGAACATTCTAAATATGTCTTAATTTTCTCTTTTTATTCTTACTAAAATACACTTTCAAGTGTTTTAAATAGAACAACAGTAAATGATGCAGCATAATCAGAAGCAAATTGCAAATAATTGAGGTAAGAAGTCATTCTAAATAAATTAGTTACATCTTAAAAATCACAAAGTGATGTTTTCAATCACCAATATCTAAAGGAAATGAGATTTGATTTACATATCTATGACTTTAATATCAATAATTAGGTTCAATAAGGAAGAATCCAAGAAACGAATCCTTGCATTTTTCTTCCCTCATAAAGTTTTTTTTTTTTTTAATTTTCTAGCAAACACATCTATAATTTGTAAAATTTCTCCTAGATCTTTGAAATTTTCTTTTCTTCTACTATATAGTATTTTTTTTTTTCGACAAACAGACAAACATATAGGTTCCTCTAAAATTCCTAAATTTTAAAACCCCAACAAAAAGATAATAAAAGGAAAATATGAACACAACAAGGAGAGAGGAATTAAATTGCAACCTAAAACCAATTCATACTCAACAAACATCTAAGGCTACACCATAATGAAGCATAGAATTCAAGGTTACTTAAGAAGTCTCCCTTGTCGCCAATCTCTTTCTTGAGTATCTTAGAAGTCCTAGTCACTGTTTTCTCCCTTGCTATGGGTTCCTCATTCCCCGTCGTCGTTCTCTCCAACAACTTTGTTGTCTTCTTCAATGTTCACACTTTTCATTTGCTCCTCATCTATTGATCTCTCAGGGGTTAGCTTTGTCTCACAAAACAAGAAGGAATTAGGGGAGAGGGTTATTAGATAGGAATGAAAAGCTAAGTTTCTTATCTTTCATTCCCCTGCTTAATTTAAAAAAAAATTAAAGAGAATTAGTGGCAAAATTTAATTGCTACTAAATTAGGGCTGTCCATGGGAAGGGTCAAGCGAGGCATTTAATAATCCCGATACTTGGTTCAATTAGGATTTTGGGCTTGTTTTTATGCCTGTGACTCAATTTGACCTAAACAAGTTCGGTTTTATGCTAGGCTAAGAGAGGCTAGGGCAAGTTAGAGCACCCTAACTAGTGAATTTTTTTTATTAAACCTAAAAAATGAGACCACAAGTAATCACAATCAACTACTAACAAACAACAATCAAATGAGATCATATAAAATCCAAAATATATCATACTAGGAGTAATAAAATAGAAAATACAATACATAGATTGCAAATTAAGAAAGTTAAACAAACGCATATTAATCAATACTTGTAGCATCTTTAGTAATATGTGTTCCTCTTAAAACCTTTATAAAAAGTAAAATAATAGAAAATTAGAAAGTTAAACTCACAAGAAAAAAAATGCATTATAGCCAATTTATTCTAAAGTATAGAACTTAACTGATTCAATAATATTCTCAAACTCCTCACATTAATCAAAGTCATGATCATTAAAATTGAATACATTAGGGGATAGCTAATTTTGGATGCAAATAAGTACTTTAATCATCTTTGGTGATAATAAACTCTTGACTATAAGTACACACCCACTAGTGCTCAAAACAGATTTAGAAGTCATAGTGGATACTAGCACGCCTAACATCACTTGCAATCATAAAAAGAACTTTATACTTTCTACCATACCAAGAAATCAAAAGTCCCATCTTCCTCAACTAAGTTAGCTACAAGATAGTTATCCAACTCTAATTTTTGTTTGTAAGTAAATTTCAATTTCTTTGATACAATTCAAATCAATATATGCTAGTATCCTTTCCACTGCATTCCTTCCATTGAATCCACTATGATCATCACTTGTTTCAATTGATTCATTAACAACCCCTACAAAATATTGCTCATATAGATAATATAAGGCATCTTTAGTCCTTTTATTCATGGATCCACACACATCATGATCAAGATATATATCATTAAAAGCAGTGTTCACATATACAAATTTATACTTGGGTCTAACACCATCCTTATTACTAACAAAGGATTCATGTTCTCTGACTTTTTCCAATACTTATCATATTTCCCTTGCATATTCTTAGCCATATTCCTAACAAGAGGATATGTGGATGCAACAGTCGTTTGCAATATGGTCTGAATAAGAGTAATTTCACGGAAGCATGCATTTGATGTCACATACAATGATCTACTAAATTTCAATGTAATTTTATAAAAGACCTTTCAAAAGTCAATAACCACAGAAGTATTACTCTAATCATATGCCATAAGAGAACCAATTCGATTATCATCTTCCTTAAAGTACGCATTGTAGGCCTTATCTTCATCTTTCATTCTCTCAAATACCTCTTGGAACTTCATGGCATGTTCCAACATCCTATAAATGGAATTCCACCTAGTCGTAACATCTAGACACAAAAGACTCTTAGAGTCTATTTTTTTCTTCTTTTAACAAAACTCTTGAATTTTGAAGTCTTGCAAGAGAAGATCTAACATATCTAATAGCATTCTAAATGGTAGAGATAAAATCATGCAAATCCTTCAACCCATCATTTATCACTAGGTTTAAGATATGAGCACAACACCTCACGTGTAGATAATTCCCATCACACACTAACCTATTCTAATCTTTCAATCATTTTTTCAAGTACACCATCGTTGTGTCATTGGAGCTTGCATTATCTACAATTAGGGTGAATACTTTTTCAATCCCCCATTTCGACAAGCACTTCTCAATTTCCTTTTCTATAGTTTTTAACTATACAAAAATTTAGAATTCACTTTTGCAATCTCTAATATTCATCAATAAAATGAGCTGTCAAGCACATATAGTTAAAATTTTGAATTGACGACCAAGTATCTGTAGCAAAGCATATATAGGCACTTGATTTTTTTAACAAATCTTTCAACTTCCTAGATTCTTCATGGTAGAGTTTTAGAGCAATCCCTAGCAACTATTATTCTTGATGGAACTAGAAATCTAGGTTCCAGATAATTCAATAACTCTTTAAACCCATTCCCTTTTATGACATGAAAGGGCATCTCATCACATATCACAAATTTAGCTAGAGCTCTTTGACATTTATCAAGACTATATGTGTGAGGGACCAGAGTTTTTATAACCTCCTACATTATCTCCCTCAGAAGGTTGAGTGTATGCTAAAATACATTAATTTTTTGCCTAATGTAGGTTCTTGGTACATGCTTTCAAGTGCCTATTCTAGGAATTCATTTCATGTTTAGTTAGGTCACAAGCATAGGAAGCCTCAAAATACTTATATACAATTCTATATTCCCTTCCAGTTTCATCTAACGAAAGTTTTCTAAAATGCTTTCAAACACTAAACTTGTTTATGAGGGGTTTTTTTCTTTCCACCCACATTTGTAGAAAGTGTAATAGCAAAGGCTATAGTAGTAGCAACACTTGAAGCAAAAGAGTGTTAGCTGGGAATATTACTAGGTTAAAGTCGGAATTGAAATTGGGATTGGAGTTAAATTTATTCAGTACGATGGTTTGTCATTGGTGCATTTAACCCTAAATATATGATTCACATCAACAAAAATAAAGTTTAGATAAAAACAAAACATAATTTGTTAAGATTTTTTATATTTGAAGTAGAAGTATATGTTTTCATTACATTATGTACATGTGATGTCAATCAACTCTTAGATGTACATGCTCTAATACCTTCAACATATTCACAACACAATCAGTACGTGTATTGTATATATTTAGAAAAAAAAAATTATTTCAAAGAAATCTAAATGAAGAATGTAATCCTAAAATTAAATCATATTGGTTTAACACTTTTCAGCAATAAACTATTGAAAATTAATCTAGAAGTTAAAAATCATTTCCCTTCATAAAAATACAACTATAAAACACTAATCTCTTAAAGCATTAATTAATCCAAGTAACAAAAAGGGGATAAGGACCTAATTTAATGTTAGCACTCCACAGCAAATGCTGCACTTACACAAGATCATCACCGGAATGGATACGTAGCAAACAGATATAAATATAACACAAGCCATAAGGAGGAATTGAAGGTGCTAATTAGTTAATTGGGAATCAAATGAAGAGATGTAAATTAAATGGAAGCTTGTACTTTATGACCAATGCAAAATGTGCTTGTACCAAGTATGTATCGCTTTTGACCAAGAAGCCCTTTCTTGATGTTCACTGTCACTTAGATAGAATTCAGGCAAAATTTTTTTTTTGGGGGGGGGGGGGGGGGGGGGATGAATATTTGAATAGATCAAAACTCCATTGGTTGATTTAGCTTCAGTAGCATTAGTGGCAAAGCTAGCAATAGTAGTATGATATAATATATAAGTTTCTTTTAGTGGAAGTAGTAAATAATCTTTAGTATAAAGTATTTCAATAACCTACTAGCATCAGTGGCTAAGTTCTGACCATGGCTTGGCTTTTCAGATTGAAGGAACAACAAAGAGTGAACCCATAAATCAATAGATACAACTGATTTAGAAACAGATCAAATCATATCAAAATTGAAAGCTGGCTAGCTATCCAAAAACACATCATATAAAAAATGAACACTTGGCTTGTAAAGGCCGCATAACGAACGAGAACTACCAACTAAATGGTGAATGAAAAATAGATCAAATTAGAACATTAGGCGAAGAGAAGAGAAGATGCAGTGCAGTTGAGGCATTTGTGGCTCGGGTTCAGACTCTTGGTGGGCATTTGATAAATTTCATTTTGATATATTTTATTTCCCTTAACTTAGACATTTTTTATGATGAATTATGATTTAATGGATTTGATTAGATGATATTTGATTCTATTGGCTATTTTTGCTTATTTGTAAAATTATTGAATTTTAATGTCTAAATTCTTTTAAATAATTTTGTAAATTTTTTTACTTAATATTTTTTATTATTTATGCAAATTTTGATGGGCAATGGGAATTTAAAGGATGAAAATTTATTTGGAAAAGAATTAGAAGCCATTGAATCAAAGGGTCAAGATTTCAAGGATGAAAGCCACATTTTGCAACCTAAAGGGAGGAATAATCATCCAGAATTTTTAGTAAATTTTGAGAAAATAAAATTTGGAAGAATATAAGAGGATTTGGCATAGGCTATTTCATGCTAGAAGACTAGATCCAATTCATTCCATCCACTTCCACGTGGGCTCTCTAACGGACACACTCACAAAAAAGCACGTGAGAAGGGACTCATTTACAGAGGAAGGCACGCATGGCTCACAGACAGATCTCACATGTTTACAAGGCCCTACTGTCCCTTCCACTCACACATGAAAACATGCATCATTCCATATGCATATTCATACACCCATCCATTTACACATACACACAGCAACTGCAGGCGTCCCTTCCACGTAGCACTAACACACACATGCATGGGGGCCCACCAACTCACATAGACAACATGAGCCACACACTCACGCATGGATTACACTCTTGGCTCTCTCCCACGTTGACACATCATACATGTTACAATTCACTCATGACATGCACTCTCATTCATTTAGCACACCTCTAGGCACTCACGTCCTCACACAGATAGCACACACGGCACACTAAATCACACTCGACGGGTTACACCTCTAGCATTAACACACACTTGAGGAAAAAGCCACGAGTTCAAGATAAGAGATGCATGAGATTCTATCATTCACATGGATAAGGCATGTGGAGGGATGATGTCGGCAAATAAAATCCATTCATTCTATTTTTCATATGAACACACATATGAAGGCATGAAGCACACATGTGAAAAGCATCCACATGGCCATGCACTCTTAAACACTCACAGGTCTTATTCCACGAAGCAATTCACACACACATCCAATAATGCATCAGAACCTCATACTCCTGGGCCCACATCATAGCCCTTTTAACACTCACAGCATTCCCTTTAATCCACGAAACTCCATTCACAAACACATGCACAACAACTATAGGACACGGGTGAGAAGGGAAGAATCAGGTGTAGCTTATCTCATTTCCACGTTCCATGCTACATGGGATTCTCTCCTACACGTGGCCACAAGAAGAATAATGCACTGGATTCATGTGGTTGAGGACGTAGAGAACATGATTTTTGAGGAGTGAGGGTCTAGAAGAGAGAACACATAAGGAGGAGCTAAGGGGAGGCTTGGGCAAAACATGAGATTGATATATTCCATCATCCGTGAAGCTCCAAGACCGTGGCTCACCTTCCTCCATTTTCCTTCATCATTTTTCATTCCAATGAGAGCTTAATTTCATCTTGTGGCTAGCTAGGATGAAGACTTTGGTTGGAGCTTGAATCCATGAAGATTAATTAGGGATTTGGCTAAGATTTCTGCACCTTATTTCCTCTCTTTCAAGCACTTTTCTTTTTCTTGTACTAACTTGGTTAAGATTGTATTGAATTAAGAATTGTGTTGTTTATAATTGGTGATTGGTTATACATCAATTAGGATAGAGTTTTAATAATTAATGGATCAATTTAAGTGTTGAAATTTTTATTTACCTCCAATTTTTCATGTATGCAATCAAAGTGTTTAATGAAATATTAAAAATTATATGCTCGAATGTTTAATTTGAGGTTTCCTTAAGATTTAATTGGTTAATTAAACCCTCTAGGATAAAAGTTCAGAGGCTAATTTAATTTATTAATAATTTAATTTAAGTATTTAATAATCTTAATCACAAGAATTAATGATTTAATGTAGAGTTAAAATCTTAATTAACATTGAATTGTTAGTGTCTTGAATCTTATGTGGTAACTCAAGATAAACTACCATAAATACATGTAGGAATTCTTATACCAAAATCATTAATAATTAAATTAGGATAAGGATAGTGAATATCAAGGGATAAATCCAAATTTAGTCACATACTCATTACTCTCTTGTTATTTCATGCATTTTAGTTAGTAGTTTGAAATTTTATTTCAATTTAAATTTTAATTAGTTAAATTCAATTAAAATTCTTTTTAATTATGTAGTTTTTAGGTTTCTCTTACACTTAGAAGGCTCTTTTGAATATTAAAATTTATTTTCAAGGAAAACAATTTAGGTTGCACCCTATATTGCAAAATTTACTCAACTTAATGTGCTTGAGGTTGCTTAGCACAACCATCAACGTTAGACATAAAGAAGATGAGGGGGGAACCAGGGGAAGGAATGAAGCTGAGCTGTGAAGAACTAAAGATAATGGGAGGAAAATGCATTGCCGATGTTGATTTATGCCTAACCCAAAAAAAAATGTAGAATACCAAGTTGAGTAGGGCAAAAGTTGTTGACAAGTTTTGCCTGTGACCCAACTTGGCCCGGTATTGAATTTCAATTTTTTTTACAATATTTTGCCTCTTTTTTTTTAGCCCAACCCAACTTGGCCTAATTAAGCCTAGTTGGGTTGAGCTCCTTGGGCTAATGGACCACTAAATATACCTACACTAAATGTTACTTTTAGTAGTGACATGTATAGATTGCAACTAAAAGATGCTAAAAAGTTTGGCACCAAAGTTTTTTTTTACCAAAAAAAAATTTAAAATTTTTTAGTGAAGTTACCAATAAAAGTCTGCTAAAATTCACTTTTAACGGTGACATTTATAAGACATAATTATAACCTCTTATCACAACGATAGCTGTTGCTACTAAACATTTAGCTCCAAAATTTTTTAGTCCCAAAAAAAAAAATTTTGAAATGATCTAACAACATCTTAGAGTTGCCCTAAAAGTCACTTTTAGCAAGAGCATTTATAGGTTGCCACCATAACCTTTTTTCATAGTAATAACTATGGCTACTAAACATTTAGCTCCAAAATTTTTTGTTTACCTAGAAAAAAAAATTAAAAAAGATTAGGTGGTAACCTAAAGTCACCACTTCAAGTCACTTTTAGAGCAATAATTTTGTCTCCACAAAAACTTTTAGTGATGATAGTTATTGTGTCACCATTGAAAGTTTTAACAAAATGAGAAATATCAATTTAGTGATAACTTTTAGTAGCGACTTCAAAATGTCATTGCAAAAGAATAGTTTCAATGATGATTTTTTTTATTCACGGCTAACGTCAACTTTTTTGGTAGTGTGCAAGACCAAAGGTAGTTTGTTTTACCTTCTTATGCTTTTCCTCCTTCCTCCTTTGTTGCTCTATTTTCTAGCCAAATCTCTTCACTCTTTGTTTCTTTCCCCATAAAAGAGGAGTGGGGTTATAAATAGAGAAGGAGGAAGTAAAAAATTTCTAGACTACTTCCCTTTTCATACTTGTCTTTCTCTGCAAGGCAACGCATTCATCTTATCCCCTACTTAATTCAAGTATCCTTTCTCTTATCCTAAGGCTCTCAATTTCCCTTAAGATAGTCGACCATAAAAGTGATGTTTTGATCGAATTAAAATTTGGGAGTAGCTTTTCTCTCCTCCAAGACCTCTCTTGGGTAGAGAGAGAAAGAGATTGGGGTAGGCCCTTCTCTCCCCTCCTAAGAGAGATCCTAGATAAAATAGAAAGCAATTCTCTCCCCTCCTAGGAGAGATCCTAGATAGAAAAGAAGGCAAAAGCTTAAAGCTTTCCATTTGTTAGGACTAGGTTAGTTAGTTATTGATTTTTTTTTTCCATTTTGGTTCCTTTGCCTTTGATCATTCCAGCCGAGATTCCTTTCCAAATTCATCTCTTAGGCTTTTGGTGAAAATTGTACTTTGGCCCCTAGGTGAAAAGTACACATTTTTGTTCTATATTTTTAAGGTTATTTCATTCCCCCCAATATAAAAGCCGCATAATCTTTTTAGTTGATCTAATTATTCCTAATATTAGTGCTTACTTTTTAATAGGGTATTAGTATAACATCATTAAATTTTTGGAAATTCTCCAAATTTCTTTATGTCCAATGGACATAAAATGCACCAAAATAAGATGTATTATATATTGATATTTCTACTTTAATAATCAAAATAATTTAATACCAAGCCATATAATTTAATTTATTGTGTTTTAGAGGTGAATGTTACATAAAGCAAGTATTGCTTTAGGCCTCCCAAAATGTTGGGCTCCATAATTATATAATTATACCAATGATTTATATAATTAAAAAAATTTAATTTATATTATCTTTTGTGACAAGGAAACAGTCTAATTTATCTTAAAAATTTCCTTACAAAGTCAAAGACCTAAAATTTTATTGCCTAATAAATATCAATATTTTTCACTCATATTAATTAGTCAACCTAAGTAAAGCAAATTCCCCTAGAACTTAAGTCTAAGGGAGATGCCACCTAAGTAAGGCTCTTGGGCAGTGCTTATTAAATTTCAACAATCAATTATTCCACGTAACTTGTATTTTTTCTCTCATTTCTAACACATAACGTTCAAATATTTTATTATGAAACATTTTATATTTTTCACTCTCATTCTAAATAATACCCATTCTCCTTCATTGCATTTCTCTCCCATTTAAGTCAAAAAGCAAAAGAAAGTTATTCTAATTATCGTTGAGAAGCAATTAACAATATTATTCTATTGAAGGATCCTATTAAGTGATCTTTTTTGCAATTAACTTTTATACTCAAGTTTTATTGTCTTAATATTTAACTACATTTTTATTTTTAATTTATTTTTTAATTTTTTAATTTTTATTTTCATACTCAAATTCTTTACACTCTTATTTTAAATGAATTAGCTATATTATCAACTAAAAAATAAATATTAAAAATTAATTATAAAAATTTGATTAATTACTTTACATTTTAAAAAAATTAAAAAAAGCTTAAATAAAAATTTCATTAATTTTATAAATAATTTATGTTAAATTTTAACTGTAAACTACAAAGTATGTTAGATGTCCCCTATTGCTAAGCATAGCTTATCTGAAGAAGATCGTTGGCGAGAAATAGCAAGACCCTCACTAATAGTTATCTTACATGGCTCGATGTGGTAAGTGGTACGGGGACTTCGATGCTGCTTGGTGTTGCTGTTGGTTTGGATTATACAAATCAAATATGTATTATTTAGATTTTTTTAATTTTAATCATTATGTTTAAATTTTTAATTAAAAGATTATTCTTATTTAAGTTTTATTTTTCAAATAATAATAATAATAAATAATTTAAAAAACTTTTAAACAATCCAAATATAATTTAAACAATCTTGACGAAGAGCAACACTAAGTAGCACTGAAGTCCAGATGCAAAGAAACCAAACGCATTGCGTTGGTCTGTTTTCCTTGTGTTTATTGAAAAGCCTTTGCTCTAGCGTGTGTTGTCGGAATTTTAAACAAAAAATTTACATGGATCTCTGTGGCAAAATTGGTATACAAAAATTAAAGGAAGTTAATTGAAAAAATAAGTTAAAATTATATATGCATAAAATAACCTTTATTTAGAACAAATATTTATTTATTTAAGTAAATTTATTTTCAAAAAGAATAAATAAAAGCCTCTATTGTTCTTAAAAAGAACGTTTTATTACTTTTTTATTTTAAAACAAATTGCTATTTTCAAAAAGAATTAAAAAAAGGCCATTTATTTATTCTTAGTGTTATTACATACAAAGAAACATCATGGCCCAAAAGTATTTCAGTGATACCTGTTTTAAATGTAAGTGCCAAGACGTTTTGGTACACTTGGGTTTTATCTTTACCCTATTCTTTTTTCCGCTCTCCTACTAAAGTCTTGTTCTTTTTTTAAATTTAAAAAATAAAAATGAATATACCATTTATTCATTTGTTGTAAATCTATTAGACTAAACTTATATGTTTTTTATATCCTTCCTATCATATTTTTTAATTAAAGTATAATAAGTGTCAGATTTTTTAATAATAATATAATATGTATATAATTTAATTAAAAAAATCATACAATTATTTTAAAAAATTATATACACGTCACATTATTATTGAAAAATCATCCATTTATTATGTTTTGATTAAATTTGGAAAAATTTAATAATAAAAATATAAGTATCCATATATAAATTCTTTCTAAATCTATTTACGTTGTGGACCAATTAGATTCAGAAATTACGATAAAAGGATTATTCATTTAATCAACTTTATACACACACACACACACGTGTGTGTATATATACATTTACTAAATCACCTTTAATTCATAAGTTTAAAATATCCCAATTTGAACAGGGATAAAATGGCGGGGTTGTCTATGCTCCCACTAACCGTCAAAACCGTCACTACTGGTAGTGGGGGCAACGATCCAGTGGAGTGCTGGTGCTCAACTTTCTGGCCAGTAACAGTTCGCCACGTCAGAAATTACAAAACCCTCACCATTTACAAGGGTCGCCCTTATTAAAAATGGTCCAATACATGCGCAAGTGCTCCTTAATTCCAGAAAACTAACTACACGTGATCAGAACAAAAAATTTCACGAGCACCATTTCAAAATGTTCCACAGCATGAATTAGAGAGAACTTTCTGAGAAACCCAATTGAGAAGAGAAGGAAAAGCATTGAAAGGAACCAGAGCTTTGGGTTTTTTCTTGCGAAAGTAAATGAAACTGAGAGACTCAAAATTGTCATAACAAAAAAATGGAAAGAGAGTTTGCTGGTGGAACATACATAAAGAAGGGGCCATGGAGTGCTGAGGAAGATGAGATTCTCATGAAACATGTCAAGAAGAATGGTCCAAGGGATTGGAGCTCCATTCGATCCAAAGGGTTGCTGCCCCGAACCGGGAAATCGTGCCGTCTTCGATGGGTTAACAAGCTTAGACCCAACTTGAAGACGTAAGTTGACATCATTTTTTGTTATCTTTGTTTTCTCAGTTCAACATATGAACATTTGAATTTGCTACATTTTTTGTATTTAATGTAACTAACTCTGTTTTTCCCTTGTGGGGTTTTTGCTTTTTCCGAGGGAAGTGGACTAGATTGTTGTTGCCTTTGTGTTTGTTATCTCTCTTGATTGCAAGAATAGGTGGAAATATTGAAAAGTAGTAGTAGTTGTTCTTTTGATAGTGGCTATGAAGGAAGCCATATCGTGTCCATACTAGTATCAATTAAGTGTAAGATACCGCCATTTTTCTGTGTTATCTTTCTTTTTCCAGTTAAGTGTCAACATTTTGCTACATTTTTGTCATTGATTTACTCTGTTTTCCTTGTGGGGTTTTTTTTTTCTTTGCTAGGGAATTGGATTAGAATGTTTGTTTGCTGTCGTTTGTGATTGTAATTTGTAAGAACCGGTGGAAATATTGAGAAGTAGCTATGCTTTTGATTACTTTAAAATCAAAGTCATATGCTATCTGTCACTCATATCAGCACAATGAGACATTTGAAATTATACTTGGATACTCCTTATTTAATCATGTCCTATCCTGTATATGTGATTCTTAAGAAAGTGGTTATTACATGAAGTATTTGTTTCTGTGTGAGTGTTCTGTGGTGTCTGTGCAATGTGTTTGGTTTGCAAGAAAATGTGAATGTGTAATTGCAATGGCAGAGGGTGCAAATTTTCAGCAGAGGAGGAAAGGGTGGTGATAGAATTGCAGGCACAATTTGGGAACAAGTGGGCCAAAATAGCGACATACTTGGAAGGGAGAACCGACAACGATGTGAAGAATTTCTGGAGTAGCAGGAGAAAAAGGTTGGAAAGAATGTTGCAGAAACCCTCACCATCAAAGCCACAGAAAAACAAAGGGAAAGCTCCCATTAATCAAGCACCAGTTGAAGAGGTGAGGTAGAAATATATTGTTTCTTAAACATTTTTCTGTACCACTTGTGTCTATGTCAAACTTTTGTATTAAACATAACATGACACTTCAAATTTTATATATATGCACTTCATCATTTGTTATTGCGATATCCGTGTGTGTGAGCATTTATATTTCTTAAATGCTCATTTTCTATAGAGTGGAACTCAAATATCAGATCAAAACTAAACACTAATAACAGAAAAACTGTGAAGTGAAGCAGACACCCACAATTCTGATGGGCACTTTCTTGAGCTCTAATATGCAGAACAGGTCGCTATTTTCTTTTATTACCGTGGCTTTTATATTTTAACCTTTTAGCAATTACTAAGAACAGATGGCATATCTCTCTCTATCAATTTAGGTTGAATCCTTTTGGAAAGCATTCTTGGAGTAAAATTAGTGTGCATTTGAAATCGTCTGAAAAGATAATTTAATTTTGGACAAAGCCTGATGACACTCTTGACTGTAATATCATAAACAAAATCGTAAAATCTTTTTAATTTAGAAGCTAAATTGTGTATTGCAGGTTCCTTCATGCAGTTCCAATCATCTGGAGGAAAACCCATCAGGCAGCAAGTACCTTTCCTTCGCTGTTTCCTCCTACATGGAAAACACTGAGGAATTCAAGATGGTTAAGCCACTGAAGTTTCAAAATTTAGAAGCTGAGGAGGCCACCCCGCTTCACATGGTACCCTCATTTGAGTCTTCATCAGAATACACCTTTTCTCAAGTACTCCCTGAATCCCACCAAGTGGACTTTCCCCTCTTGCCAGACTGCCATGGCCTTGCTGATCCAGAGCCTTTCGATGCCGACTTTCTCAACATTTTCGAGCAGCAGAAGGTTTCAGAATGTGTGTGCAGCAGCAAGAAACTTGAGACCAGGTTGCCAGGTCTTGCAATGGGAGGAAATGCTCAGAGTTCAAGTCCAGCAAATGGCTTCTTTGAAGACTTTCCGAGTGAGATATTTGACTATTTTGAAGATCTTCCACCCTCATTAGAAAAATGAACTATTTAATTTTTTTTTTTAGTGCTCAGTTATCCTTCTCTTGGTTTCCATGTTCCAATTTCAATATATACAAAGCGGGATGAGATGACTATCCTTTTGGACTTCAATTAATGCCAAATTGTTGTAACATGCTGTAATGGTGTTATGTAAGTATGTTAATTTGACAACTCAAACATGTATTGGATAACTGGAATTTACCAGTCTAATAGCATGAACCATTAAATGAGTCAGTGACATCACATCCCTTGTATTTAACCTTTTTGTGGATTATATTTAATACCAATAAATTAATCTTCATATCCCCAATGCCAAGAGCATGAGTTGGTGGTTAACCTTTTCAATAAAAATACAAGATCTCGATGGGTACAAGTTCTACTGAGAAGCAAGTAAAGAAACCTACACTAATCCCTACGTCAAAATATCGACCACAGGTGCTGCAAATTTGATGAACGTAAATGTAAAGATAAAAGAAAGTTGTGGACATCTCTTATGTTCTTGACAAAAAATGTTGGCACTTTCTCGTTGCCATTGTAAATATAAATACTTCATTTTATCAAGCTGAGACAGCTTGGAATCCATAAGAAATTAAAAGCTGTTGGTATTCTCAACGCCGCTGCCCAACACACAGACTATAATTACAAAGAAAATTAAAGTTATAGCTGCGTTCATTGCTTATTCAACCTTCCAATTTATAAATCACATTTTAAATCATCCTAGTAAGGGTTATAATTATCCTTTCTCCCTCCCCTTTTGCGGTAACATTCTCCCAATCATAAACAAGATTTAAATGTTAATCTGTATCATTAAAGCAAAAAGACAACACCGTCTTGTTCCAACAAGAATGTTTACAAAGATTTAAAAAGAATTAAAATTTAAAAAATAAAATAAAATGAGAGCAGCTTCTTGACTAGGAAGTCATAACAAATGATGCTGTAGCGCCCTACTCAATTGCTGGCCCCACCCCCTTTCCCTTTCACAATAGAGGATGCGTCCCCATCGTTAAAAGGTGCGCCAAATTGACCATGATTATGAGGTAAAATCAGTTTTCTATTCATTAACTATGAACAACGATCACTTATCATTATCAATTCTTACTAAAAAACACAATAAAACATCACAGTGATGTATTTTTCAGGTTAACAAGTGTATTTCTCTAATTTCTAAGGCAAGACATCAATAAAAGCAGTACACCTCTTTCCCTTTTTCTTGTTTTCTTTGTTTAAGTAAAACCTGCACAACTATAAACAAAAAGGATTATGAAAATCCAGACCAAAATCAAAAGAACTATGAAAATCACAATAACTCGATCACTTCAACTCCACACCAGCATCCAAAATCCTTCCCCGGCATAGAAGTCTTCACCCAACTTCAAAAATATAGCTTCTAATATAATGATCTTCACTAGATTGGAGAGAAAAACTTTAAAGGTTGGAGAAAACTTTTTTACAATATCCACGTCAATGAATCCAGTGCAGAAAAAGAAGGAAAAGAGTCATTCATCTCCACACTGTCTCATTTGCATCGGTGAAAATGGCATTATGATGTTCAATGAGGTATTGAACAACCTCAACTGCAGCAAAGTCAAGTGGGGTGCCATCATCCAAAGGAATGGGAGAGGATGCATCTAAGCCTTCATCCTCACCTGCACAAGAAGATTTAAAAGAAATGAAAAAGGCTATCTCCAATCATCACTAATACCGTACAACACATGCATATTTCTTCAGAAAAAGGTATTTTGATGTAAGTTTATTTTTAAAAAAAAATCAAGAGTTGAATTAACTTTTATATGTGACGTGAGATGAGAATGCAATCTTCAGAATCCCCAAACTGCAAGTATAACACTTTCTTCAAGTAAATTTTTAAATTATTTAACAACCATCCGAGGTAAGAAGGGCCTGTATATAATCAGTTGATTACCCCCCAAAAAACAAAATCTGAACCAGACATTTTGATAAAAAGAAACTTATTTCCCATACTCATCGAATATTTTCAGTAACATGCAAGAAGAGAATCTGGTTCATTGAAAAGCTGCATTTGTTATTCCAGCCCTATAATTATTAGGAGACTCCCGTAGCTTGTGATGAAGCTTGAGGCATATACTCAGAACTCATCTGCTTCACAAATGTAATCGAAGACAACTTTTGACATCTCATCTCTCCTTCAGTCAAGTCATGTACATTGGTTGAACTGTTAATGATAAAAACTTGGTTCAGATAGAGAAACACCATTGCCAGAGTTAGCTTGAGCAGTGATGGTTTCGAGAAATTTCCTAGATGGTTTTAATCCTTTTAGCTCTAACCATAAATCAACTCTAGTACCGAGGTCAATCAACCTAATTAGATTTTAGAAAGAGATTTGTGTTGGCATCATTTGACTTACAAAAAAATCTGACCAAGACATTTTTGTATAACCAAAAGAAAAAAAAAAGGCATGGGATATTTTCAATAACATACAAGAAACAGGTTTTGGCTCTTAAAAAAAAAAAATTCATCGTTATTCTAGCTAGGGATGATCATGGGTAGGATAGTACCCTATCCCTAACCCATATCTTGCAGGTGAATTTTAAAAAGGTAGAGTAGGCTACTTAAATCCATGGATCCAAACCTATTTACCCAAACAAAGTTTAAAATAAATGATTTTTTTCAAGTTGAAACTTATTTACATAAAATCTATTTATATAAAATCACAACAAAGGATCAAATATCACAAACAACTATTGATATAATTCAGAACAAATATAATGCTATTTGGATTTTTTTCATTTTTAATATATTAAATTGACTAATATACTTAAATGCACGAACAAATATAAATTATACACACACACACTCTCTCTCTCTCTCTCTTTCTCTCTCTTACACACACACAGGTGTCTAGGAAAGTGCAAGGTGCGTACTGTACTACCTGAACCCATAAAATATTCTTAAAAATCCCTGTACAAAAACCCAAATGGGTAAATTTTATGGGTGGGCGCCCGTAAGGTCTAGGTATTTTCCCCTTCCCTAATTCCCACAGCCTGTGATGAAACTTGAGGCATCTAACCAATATTCATCTGCTTCAAACATGTACGTGAAGACAACTTTTGATATCTCATCGCTCCTTCAGTCAAGTCATACATTCGTTGCATTGCCAATGATAAAACCTAATATGTGGTTCAGATAGAGAATCATTGGCTAGAGTTGACTTAGCAGTGGTGGTTTCATGAAATTTCCTATATGGTTGTAATCCTTTTAGCTATAACTATAAATCAACTATGGTAACATTTTAAGTCAATTCAATTAGATTTTAGAAAAGGATTTGTGTCGGCAACATCTGACTTACCATTAAGCATGTCCCAAGAAGAACCAGGTGGCGCATCCAAGCTCTTTTTGGAAGGACTATTGGACAACTGATTCCAATAATGACGATAAGATTCAGGACTTGAGCCCTTTTGCCACATAATAACAAGTGCCATTTCCATTGCAAGGCTGTGAGCATCCATCTGCATAAAGTCAGCAATCTTGAGCATGCTTATCAAATGGGTATTTAGTATCTAAAAGCTGGGAGAATGTACCAGATATCAAACATATAATGGAATCCAAGAATAATAAACCATTCTGATGATCATATTACAGGGCGAAAGGAAGACTGCTAATTATTTAAAAAAAAAAAAAAAAGTAAAGCAATTCATGCATCTCAGAAGCTAGTTGTATTTCCTTCATGTTTTAAGATGGAGAAAAAATTAAAGATCATTAAAGAGGACAAGGTTAACAGAAACCAAACACAAGAAACTCTTCTAGAACCAGAGAGAGAGAGAGAACAGAAAATAATCACTACATCACCTTATAAATGTAAATCAGAAGACAAAACCCCTAATAAGACCATTAGCAGAAACGAAGAAGCTAGCAAACAATCCTACCTCAGATAAGATTAGCAGATAAATATGTATTTTGGAAAAAAAAAAAATCTAGCATCCTGCCCTTGCCAAATACACTACATTCCCCAGTGAATAGAGCAGAATCCCACAAAATGTTACCTTCGCTCCTCTAGAAGCACCCAAAGAACCAAAATTCCCCCCCCCCCCAAAAAAAAAAACAAAACAAAAAGGACACTACTGTTGGGAAGTGCAGTGTCTGTTTACTGTTGTATGGTGTTGGAGGAATATTATACATTAATATTCTAATAATATTTCCTTTTCTGTTTATCAGTTTTTCTGACTTTGTTTGTTTCCTCATTTAGTTACAGACTTTTAGGGATTTTATTTTGTATTCTGATTTTCCTTTATTTTCCCTGATTCTCGGCAATATTATTGGGATTGAATGGCAGCTCATTGTTGCTCATCATCCCTATTTTTACCCTATGTTTATTCAGTGAATGATTATTGAAATTCATTCCCAAATTGTTCATGGTATCAGAGCGACTGAACAAGCTCAGGGGATGATTTCTTTTGGGTCTATGAGGGCTATGCATACTGAATCAGAGGACTCATTGAACTCTAGTTCATCTGGCATGGCCCACCAAGGATCGAACCCATCGCCGAACACACCAAGCAACGCCTCCAACCCTAACCTTCCCCAGAACAGCATGGAAACCACTCCGTCTGTGATTATTAATCACACGCTGAACGGCAATAATTACTTGCAGTGGTCACACAACATGCTTATGTTCATAAGAGAGAGAGGAAAGGAGAAATATCTTCTTGGAAACGCTCAACAGCCAGACATGACAGATCCAAAGTATGAGGCATGGGTAGTTGAGAATAATCAAGTCATGAGTTGGTTAGTTGGCTCAATGACTGTTGAGATCAGTGAGCAATTCGTGTTAGCTACAACTGCCAAGGAGATCTGGGAGAATGTAAAGCAAACCTATGCCACCATTGAGAACACTGCAGCTCTGTTTCAGATAAAAGGTGTTCTTCGCAACACTAAACAAGGTGACAAGACCGTGACCCAATATTACACAGCTCTTGTGAAATTGTGGCAACAATTGGATCTGTATGATCCTCACCAATGGACGTGCATTGAAGACCTGATGTGCTATAGAAAAATTGTTGAACGAGAGAGGGTCTATGACTTTCTTCTTGGCCTAAACCCAGCATATGAAGTTCGTGGTAGAATAATGACTACTAAACCACTACCTATGATTCAAGAGGCGGTGAACCTTGTGAAGTGTGAAGAAAGCAGAAAACAACTTGTTCAAGGGACATCTAGCAGTCAAACCAATTCAGAATCATCTGCCATGGCTGTTAAAGGTGCAAATGGACAAGATTCAAGGAAGAAGCAGGGTAAGGGCTGGTGTGAACACTGTCAAAAGAGTGGGCCCACTAAAGACAACTGTTGGAAGATACATGGCAAGCCTCCAAATCAGAGACAGAAATTCAGGTCAGAAAACAAGAGTTATGTGGCTGCTGGAAGTGAGAAGACAGATGAAGAAAATTCACAAATGAGCAAGGAAGAGCTCGAGTTGCTAAGCATGACCTAAAGACTGAAAAGGTTGTCTCCACTAGTAATATGGCTCACATAGGTAATGATGATACTACTTTGGCTGTTAAAACCTCTAATGAAAAGGATTGGATTGTAGATTCTGGTTGTACAGACCATATGACAGGTGATGATACTTTAATTGAAGATATAAGGCCTTGTCCAGGTAATAGAAGGGTGAAAGTCACCAATGGTAAATTTGTTAAGGTCCAAGGAATTGGTACTGCTGTTATTGGTGATAAACTTGTTCTTAAAAATGTTCTTTATGTACCTAAATTGGACTGCAATTTATTATCTGTCAAAAGGCTGACCAAGGATCATAACTGTAGTGCTAACTTTGATTCTGATGGTTGTTTATTCCAAGATTTGGAGTCGGGGAAGAAGATTGGCAATGCTAGAGAGATTGATGGTTTATATTACATTGGAAGTTCTCAGATGAATAAAGCAAATGCTATGCTGCCTACAAATAATGAAATTGCTCTATGGCATTATATGTTAGGCCACCCTAGTCTAGATTATATGAAAAAGTTGTATCCAACTTTCTTCAATAAAATACTGATTTTCAGTGTGAATTCTGTCAGCTCTCTAAACATACCCGCACCTCTTACTTGCCCCGACCACATGTACCATCAAAACCTTTTTCCTTAATCCATAGTGATGTTTGGGGGCCATCAAAAGTGAAAACTCAAAACAGTGCCCGATGGTTTGTAACTTTTATTGATGACCACACAAGACTCACTTGGGTATATCTCATGAAAGATAAATCTAAGGTTTTTCAGGTTTTCAAAAATTTTTGTTCTCTCATTAAAAATCAGTTTCATACAACTGTTCAAATTTTCAGAAGTGATAATGCAAAGGAAAACCTTAGTCATGCTTTTGAGCAATTTTTAAATGACAATGGTATAATACACCAATCCTCATGTGTTAATACACCACAACAAAATGGTGCTTCTGAACGCAAAAATAGACATCTACTTGGAGTTGCTAGATCCCTTCTGCTCACTTCTAATGTACCTAGTCGTTTTTGGGGAGAGGCCATTCTCACATCTGCCTATTTAATAAACCGTATGCCCTCCAAAGTTTTGGGATTCAGTACACCTCTGAAAAAATTGTTAGAAACTTACTCTTACATTTCTTTTGCTCATACTCTACCTCCAAAGGTGTTTGGGTGTATTGCCTTTGTGCATAATTATGAAGGCAGCAAATTAGAGGCCGGGGCACATAAATGCATTTTCTTAGGCTACTCTTCTAACAAAAAAGGCTATAAGTGCTACTCTCCCATCCTCAATAAGTATTTATCACTATGGATGTAACCTTTTTTGAAGATAAACCATATTACCCAAAACTATCCATTCAGGGGGAGAACAATGGACAAGAACGGCCTATTTTGGGTGCCAATTCAGAACCTGTACCATCCCTTGATGCACCTGAAATGTCCAAACCTGGACTTGAATCTTTTTCTGAAATACCCAGACCTGAACCCCAATCTGTACCTAGCCCAGAATCCCCTGATAATGAACTCCAATCTGTACCTAGCCCAGAATCCACTGATAATCCAGTTTTGAATCCAGAAACTGATCAGAATTCCACTGAACTTGTAACTGATGAGAATGAAGAGACTAGGGTGGATAGACCTATAAATGAAGCTCCAAGGGAGTGCACGAGAAGTAGGAGAAATCAGCAGATAAGTGGTGAGATACAACTAGAACAAACCACCATGATCTCTGAGCAAAGCCATGAATCCAACCCAACTTCAAATCCTGAGGAGTTATGTTGGCCAATAGCACTAAAGAAGCGAGTCAGGTCATGTACTAAACATCCGATCAATAAGTTTGTTTCTTATGCAAATCTTTCTCCTCGATTTCAGACCTTTGTGTCTCAATTGAATGCTGAAAATTTACCTGAGAATTTCCAGGAAGCAGTGAAGGATCCGAGGTGGAGAGAGGCTATAAGTGAAGAGTTAAAGGCACTAGAGAAGAATCAAACATGGGTAATAACTGATTTGCCACAAGGGAAGTCCCTAGTTGGCTGTAGATGGGTCTTTATCATCAAGTACAATTCTGATGGCAGCATTAGTAAGTACAAAGCTAGACTGTTAGCTAGAGGATTTACACAAACGCAAGGAATTGATTACCAGGAAACCTTCGCACCAGTTGCAAAGTTCAACACCATCAAAATTTTGTTATCTTTAGCAGCAAATCTAGACTGGCCATTACATCAGTTAAATGTAAAGAACGCTTTCTTAAATGGGAACCTAAAAGAAGTTTACATGGAGATGCCACCAGGTTTGAGAAATGCTAATCATCCTTCTAAGGTATGCAAACTCAAGAAATCCCTATATGACCTTAAACAGTCACTTAGAGCTTGGTTTGATAGGTTTACAAAAGTGGTTAAGAAGCTTGGTTATTATCAGTGTCAAACTGATCACACACTTTTAGTAAGACATTCAAACAATGAAAAACTTGCTATTCTTATAGTATATGTTGATGACATTGTCATTACCAGTGATGATCATAAGGGTATTCATGCACTAAAAAAGGCTCTAGCTGCTGAGTTTGAAGTGAAGGATCTAGGAAACTTGAGATATTTCCTAGGCATGGAGGTTGCAAGGTCCTGCAAGGAAATATCAGTTTCTCAAAGGAAACATACACTTGATTTGCTCAAGGAAACACGTATTATGGGAGCGAAACCAGCTGAAACTCCTATGGAGTCCAATTACAAACTAAGTCTCAAAAAGGAGGGAACACCAATTGATAAGGGAAGATATCAACGGTTGGTAGGTAAGCTGATTTATCTCTCACATACACGGCCTGACATCAGTTTTCCTGTTAGTGTAGTGAGCCTATTCATAAGCAATCCACAAGAAGAACATATGGATGCAGTTTTCAGAATTCTAAAATATTTAAAGATGACACTTGGGAAGGGTTTATTTTTCAAGAAAGGGGGACCTAAAAATATTGAAGTATTCACAGATGCAGATTGGGCTGGATCAATTACTGATAGAGGGCCAACTACAGGCTATTGTACTTTTGTATGGGGTAATTTGGTTACTTGGAGAAGCAAGAAACAACCTGTGATGGCCAGAAGTAGTGCAGAAGCTGAGTATAGAGCCTTGACACTTGGTATTTGTAAAGGAATGTGGATAAAAAGGCAGCTGGCAGAATTGAAAATACACTCTGAAGCTCAGATGAAGGTATGGTGTGATAACATGGCAACTATCGAGATTGCTAAGAATCCAATTCACCATGATCGTACCAAACATGTGGAGATAGATAGACATTTTATAAAGGAAAAGGTCTGGACTAATAGATCTTGCTTATGTACCCCACCAGCAACCAAGTAGCAGATTTATTCACAAAGGCCCTAGCGCGTGTCAGATTTGAAGACTTGAGTTGCAAGCTAGGAATGATAAATATCTATTCACCATCTTGAGGGGGAGTATTAGAGGAATATTATACATTAATATTCTAATAATACTTCCTTTCCTATTTATCAGTTTTTTTTACTTTGTTTGTTTCCTTATTTAGTTACAGATTTTTAGGGATTTTATTTTGTATTCTGATTTTCCCTTATTTTCCCTGATTCTCGGCAATATTATTGGGATTGAATGGCAGCTCATTGTTGCTCATCATCCCTATTTGTACCCTATGTTTATTCAGTGAATGATTATTGAAATTCATTCCCAAATTATTCATATGGTAAGTTTGGTCAATGCCAATGGCTAAGACTCCTAGAGAAATTTAATGCCTTCACATTTATTGTGAAATAGGATTGTCTTTTCAGAATCTGTGGTATTCAATGAGTGGTGTTTTTAGGATAATACCACTGATAGACATTCAAAGACATAGCTCATCCTCTAATATGTACTCTTGTTCAGCTATGAATAGTACAATTATCTTCATATTATTAAATATATTGGACAACAGTTATGCTTTATTAGTTATATTGTTGGAAATCACATTTAACATGTGAATATTTAGACTTTAATGCCTTTATTTGTTTCCTTATTTTGTTGGTTGGGTCAACATTTTATTCCTTTTTTAATGTGATTTTAATCAAATTTTAATTGTTTTTTATTATGCTTTATTTCTCTGTTTTTAACCCCTTTTCCCAGAGGGTTTGAACCTGTCTACCCCTCCAATCAGGACATTAATCTCCGAATTCCTTCATATATCAACAGCCATGTCTCATGCTCTACAAATAAAGTAAAACAGTCAAACTTAGGTAAATCCTGAATAAGGATATGAACACAAGCTTGCAAATGGTGATAAGATATAAATATATGATAAAAGAGAGTCAAGCATTTATGAATAATTACAGACACAGAGAATGCCAGCCACAAAAATAAAAATCAACATCAAAAAGTCTTTAAGACAGTTGAACGACTGCACTGTAGAAAACACTAACTTTTGATTATTGACAAAGCTGCAAAACCTAGACAATTCTAATATCAAAAACAATATTAGCAACAACATTAAAAGACATAGGGAGAACAATAAAAGATCAAAATAATTCAATATTTTAGAAATGGAAAAGTGGTCCACTTCATATTTTTAAGAAAATAAGCAGAAGTTTGGTAGCAACAGCAACAGCACATGCTAGCTAAGAAAAGCCTTAACATCTTTTCTTCTTCAGTCTATTAAAACGGTTTTCATAATAAATTAAGAATATTATTCACTGACATTATTTCTTATTTCCAGTGCAAAATGACCCGCCAAGGATTCCACAGTGAATGAAGCAATAAAATAATCAAGTACACATTCCAACACATATGTGAGATCCACAGCCCATCCCACAATCAGACAAAACACAGAGAGAGAGAGAGAGAGAGAGATGCCTCCTGCCTTATTGAGAAGTGACTTCTGGCTAACACGGAGCAATAGTGCAGTTACAAACTCCAGAGTCATGTAGTTTACACTGGGGAGCTTCTTCAGTATGTTTCTCATGGAATGCACACTGGATCGAGCACTTTTGATCTCATTATAAAGCTCAAATGTGGTAAGGGGCTCAGGAAGGCTAGCAAGATAATATTTAGTAAGAGCTGCTACATCAACTGGATTTACACCTTCTGGTACTGATGCAGTTGGATCTGTAACATGCAAGGGTAACAGCAAATGTCCATTATCCATATATAAAAACTACAACTTACTCTGTTACCAACAGAATGACTGCACTACCTTGGTTATATATGTAAACCAACTGTTGAATGACCTTTTTATCCCCTTCAGATTTAAAGAGAGATGGCGAGTTCAACCCTGCATATAATGAATTGAAAAAAAAAAAAGATGACTATTGCATTGAAATGTTAAATCAAAAAACAAGGGCTGATGCATGGATGTAGACCCTTATTCTAAAACTAGCTACCTGAAAGTATGAGATAATCTGCACATTTGACCAATATCTGAGGAATAGGCCGGCTGGATTCATGCCTCTGTACAGTAACCTCAATTGGAACTCCAAATACTGGGAAGAAATAATAAAGTACCATAATACAGGCTGTCAACAATTTTAAATGACAAAAAATATGCCATGATAATAAAGTTCTGGAGTCTGAACAACTTAATAGTTAACTAGTCTTAAAAATTTCATTGTCAAAGTGCCAAACTGTAACATTGTTCATCTCCAAGGTGGCTAATGGAAACAATCAAATTACAGTCATTGAAAACCCATGACACATAGAAAGAACACTTCACATGCTTAAAAAAACTTACCATCAGTGCTAGCAACTCCCTGCAAAAGAAAATTAGGGTCAAAATTTTTTAAATTAATGTATAATAGTAAACATATAGCACAGTCATCTCAATGTCATTTACCTTCTGCCATCTTTCAATGTCTGTCAATATTGTCTTACTTTTTTGCGCTGTTTTCTTTGCAACCTAAAATACATCACCGTTATGCCAAACCAAAGGAAAAAGATAGAAAGGAAAAGAATCTAATCACCAAATTGGTGCAGGGAAAATTCACTGTGATGATAATTTCTGTTGAACCAGCAGATATTGGAAAGAGATAGAAAGAAGGAGAACAGAGAAGAAAGACAAAAGATAGAGAAATTGATTTAATTAAAATCCCATTTAACCAGTACCAAATCCAAGAACAGCTTAAAATAAAGCCAACAGAAAACCAAAAGCTATCCCATATCTGAGAGACAGAAAATGAACTCAAGTAATCCAAAATCAACTAGAATGCATCGTTTAACCGAGAGGAACAATTATGTATTAAAATTCTCAAATTAAGAAATCTACAAGGTAAAAAGATTCCTAAGCTATCCCTATGGTATGATAATATAAGCATGTCACTTCTTGCTACAAGCTCTACCGAACAACTCAAATGGCTAATCATCTCCTTAACCAACAAGGAACCTACATTCAGACAATTGTATGTAATGATGACAACTTATATTATATTGTCCTCAGATACTGTCTTGAAATCGGTAGTGTATAAAAGGCCAAATCTATGATAAAAGGAAGGGTTTAAAAGAAAAAGGTGTAAAGTCATAGTCACTCAAATAACTACCTTCTCTACAACCATCTACAGTATCTTCTCAACACCCTGATGTTAGTACATCACCTTTTTCCAATCTTTCCTTTTTTTTTTTTTTATTTGTCTAATTTAATGACTAGTAATCACCCCCAAAAATTTTCAGTATCTTTCATGTCATGTCATGTTGATTGTATTAACATTCACTATATCAATTTAATAAGAAGTAAAAACCAACTATCTAATTGATTAAGGTTCAAGGAACCAAAAGAAAGAATATCTAGCAAATGGAAGGAATAGCACAAGAAATTGTATGCATGCGTACAAAGATTTGTTAGGTTTATGCTCCCTTCAATCAAGCTTCACAATAGAGTCACCAATGAGACAATCTCAAACTATTCCTTGCACTCTAAAATCACAAAATTGACTAGGAATCTGGCTTATATGCTATTGTTATCATCAGTGAACGAGATCTCAGCCTAAATTTAGCCATCCATTCAGTATGATCAATGATCATTAACTCTCTTCCCAGATTCAGATTACAAATTCAACATGTTACGCAAAAGTCAGACAAAGAATTCAACAATTGAAATTGTCTCATGTAACCTTTGCAGGCTGGACAAGGAGTCATACACCTAACCTTTTCTTTAAACTATGAAAAGCATATCTACAACAAGTATCCAAATGTGTGAACCGTTAACACACTGTTGGCTCGATAAGGAGTCACACCAACCTTATATCATAGCACATTTCATCCAAAAAGCTTAGTCTGTTTACTGTTAGGTTAACGCCCACAAATAACTTCATAATCATCTCTAACATGTCCCCTCATGCAAAAGCCCTTTGGGCTTGAAGGGTTGATAAAGCATAGATCCACCAAATCTCACGCCAAAATGTAATTTAATTAGGAGAATGGGACTGGCAAGGATAGAACTCTTAACACTATGTCAAGGGCCATTTCATCCCAAAAGCTCAAGCAATTAGGTGAAGGTCCATGAATAGTATATTATTATCTTTGATACCATTATTTCATGATTAATGATGGGAGTTGAGATTAACACAGGTTTGTTTTCTTAGCCCCTTCGCTGGTTTCTGCTCATTGGTCTATTTTAGGGAATTTCTTTGTCTATTATACAAAAGGATTGGTTTACCCTTTGGAGCTGATGTTCATTTTGTCTTTTATTTTTTCTTTTCTCTTTTAGGAGAATTCCTGATCCTCCAACTTCATACTTATTTTCTCACAATGAATTCTTTTTCCAATCCAGAAAAAGAAAAAAGGTAATGTTGGATTTTGCACTTCTGTTCTAAAAAAAAGGATAAACTAAAACAAAATAAAAATCAACCATGTCAAGAAAAAATAAATTATGACAAAATATGTCAACCAGGGAAGGTGCAAAAGCAGGTTTTCAAACCACATATCAGATAATAGAAGAAATATCAAAGAACCATTCATAACTAAATGATGCCAATACTGCTATTTTCTTTGTATTACAATACTACTCAAATGCTGTAAAACAACTGAGCTCCTCCAAGACACGACATATTGGATTACAAAACTTTGAATCTAAATGGGCATAAGTATCATGAAATTACCCCAAAGCTTAAACCAGTTTCTTCTTTTCAAGGTACCCAAACCTAAGGCATGATATGACATACACAGATATCCAATAAGTACTCAGAAGGCACTATGGGATTGAATATCTCATTTTAAAATTGTGTTTTCATAATAATATTTCTAATTTTTGCCTAGCATTTATCTTCCCCAGACAGTATGACTAATTTAAGCAAGGTTTAGAAACAGATTATCAGTTTCAATTGTGAAAATTTCAGACTATTCGAATAGGTCAATCAGAAACACAATGCAATATATTATGTTCTATCAACAAAAATAAGTCATCATGACTACTGTATAAAATATTATATATCAAAATACTAAATCCAATTATGAAGCTCTATTACCTCCTCAACTTTTGTTTTCCCCACTGCCACCTTATCCTTTGTCCCTGACAAGCTTCTCCTGAACAATGTCCCAGTTGTAGCAGCAGCTGATATCAATCGATCCTGGACAGCATGTCTTGTTGATGGCTGTTGAAGAAGCGCCCATCGGCTTTTGACCATTGAACCAACTCGTTCTGCCACATCAGCAACGTTACTCTTTGCATCCTTTGTGACCTCACCTACAAATGTTCCCGCTGATTGCCTAGCCTCTTTAAGCTTGACCCCTACATTAAAGATTACATTTGAACAATCAAAGAAATAGAGGGGCCGTAGAGTGAACAAGAAAAAAGGGCATAGATTTAGCCAAAGACACCTGAGGAAGAAAAGAAACCACTAGCCTTCTCATGCCACTGAGGTGAGACGGCAGAAGGCATTGAAACAGAAGCAAAGACCAAAATCGACCTCAATGAATATTATTAGTCGATCCTGTTTAGAAGTGAACGCATGAAAGACAAAGTCAATGGTAATGGGAAAGTTTCTAGTCATCAATACAATTATAAGTTCTTATTGACTTGAACTAAAAGCAGTATGATTATTTATTCTTTCACAATATACTATACAACTTTTGATGTTTGTCAACATGGAAGCTCATCAATTTCTCCAAACATATTAAACCAAATTTATACGAAATCACTCTCTCCAGCATAGTCAACCTCTCCACTTTCCCGTCGTCATGAAAGATCGTAAGAAGCGAAGACTGAATAGCAAAACGGATTTAACCCACAAAAGTTTTGCACCTGAAGCGCAAAATCCTTTCTTAAGCAGTTTGATAGCAGGGAAAATGAATGACAAATACAAAAATAATGACGAAAACACCATGTCCCCGATGAAATTAATTGATCTACAACTGATTCCATCAGTGCTTTTCTGGAACAGTTCAAAATAACGATCTTCTCAAGCTTTTCCCACCTATAACACAATCTAATGAAAACGAAAACAAACCCAGTTTTCGTTTGCATCAAAACCATAATTTCTTTTTTGGGAAAAAAAAAAAGGAAAGAGAACAATCAAGAAGCCGATGTGAAAACCCTAAATTTCCCAAACAGTCAGAAAGAATTAAAATTACCTTCCCTAAAAGCTGACTTCAGGTGAAGAGACCCAGCAAGAGAGAAACCTTCGAAGCTGCCTTTTACGTCTAGAGAGAGATAGAGACGTGGTAAAACCCAAAATCAAAAGTCGTTACTCAAAGAGAGAGAAAGAGAGAGATTCACTCAAGAAAAAAAATATTGAGGAGAGAGAAAAGAAAGGGACTGAAGTTACACTTTTCAAAAGCAGAGAGCTCATATAGAATGGAACTGGTCAGTGAAGGCGTCGTTGGTTCAACCAATGAGCGGCAACCACGGACCCAAAGACGGAGGCTTTGTTCTTCTGGATACTTCCAACTACTATAACGGTACTTTCGTTTTTCACTCGGCCTCCCCACACCATAAAATAACAATTTATTACTTATTTTATGCAACATATATATATATATATATATGTATATATGTATATACACTCCAAAAAGAAATTTACACGGTTTATAAATCGTTTAGTCCCGGACTATGTTGTACGTCATGTCTCCAGTTGTGTGAAATTTTTTTTTAATTCCTATCTTCTTTTCTTAATACATACAATGTATAAGCCCACCTCTAACTTTTAAAAGTAAGGTGTGATATCTACTAGCAAAATGCAAAATTTTAAAAAAAGAATTAATTTTAATCATTTTGTTTTTACTAAAAATTTGATAACAAATACCTGAAAGTTACATCTTTAAAATTATTAAATATTTTGATGTCTAACTATATCTTTATGGATAATTCACAGAGGAGTTTGCCTTTTAGTAGATTAAACTCTTAGATATAATTTAAAATTCTAATATAATAATGTTTTAGTTGAATTATGAAAAAATTTAAGAAGAAAGTCCTAATATAATGAGAATTCAAACTTTAAAAAGGAGGAATTTTTCAAAGATATATCTTTTGTTATCTTCTTTTTTTCTTTAAATACCAATATTTAATATGAGGTATTTAATGTCAAAATATATCGCATTCTATCTTACTATAAAAGTTTGTTATTCAGTGATTATCTTCTTTTGTTTTGTTTCTTTATGGTTTATACATTCAAAAATAGTGCCAAATGAATATCCTTTTTTATATTTGTCTAATTATTTGTGCTTAATTAATATTTAACTATGTATTTAATTATCTTGTTTGATTTAATAAGCATATTGATATTTATTTATAAAAATATTTTAAATAATAAAATGGGAGGAGTGGAAAGGCATATCATTGATAAACAAAAATATATTCATTGTTCTTATCAAATAAAAGAAATGGAGAGAAAATGAGTTTTTTGCTCCAGAGAGATGCATGCATCAATTATTTAGTTTTTAAATTTTAAAAATACACAATTTAATCCTTGAAAGATATATACCTCGATTATTTGGTCTTTAACTTATAAAAATAAACGATTTACTACTTGAAAATTTTTTAATCACCACTCATTAATTATTATTCTGGAACTAACAAGTACTCCTTTTGGCCCTTTTTATTAGAAATAAAAAATTATTTTATTGGTATTAAAAAAATAATTAATATCAGTTTAACTCATTAATTAAGTTTAAATTTAATAATTCTTTCTTATTTTACCCATCTTTATTTTGTATGGAAAAATATTATATATTGTTAAATATATTGGATGTAATAATAAATTAAGGGTAAAAATAAAATTTATTATTTAATGAAGTAAAAAAACATATAATGTTTCTTATATTTTGGGATCCAAAAAATCTATTCAGATTTCTTTATAAAAGAGACCAGAGGTAGTAACAAGTAACAAGTCAAATGTTTACATATGAACAGTCTATCTAATATTCACAAAATTAAGTATAAAAATATAAATGTAAAGAAAAATATAATTTTTTAGATAAAAAATATCTATAATATTTTTATTTTTAATAATTGAGTAATGATTAAATAATAATTAATAGATCATATTGAATAATGATTAAAAAAATAAAATTAATATTTTTATTTTTTTTTATTTCACCTTCTATTGGCTACCAAACATGCCCAATTGTGTATTTTCAAAATGTAAGAACCAAATAATTAAGAATATCTTTTTCAAAGATTGAATCACACACTCGTAAAATTAAAAGATCAGATCGTTAAAGCATATATGTTTTGAGTCATGGAAAGGTACATTCCCTCACCCATAAAAAAAAATTTATTCACTGCTTTCATTAATGCTAATAAGATGTAGGGTCATTGGGATTGGAGAAACCATTAGCAACTGATCGATCAGCATTACCAATAGGAGCAGTCTCAAAATGAAGAGCGGTAGAAAGAACGCCATTTGTCCCAGGACTTCTCGTCTCAATGACCCCGTCAAAAGCTTGATGATTGTGATTGGAAACTTTGGTGACCAAACTAGTATACATACTATATGTGGTCAAGGTATCAATTATATATAGCTTGTTGGTGACATCTTGGCATATTTCGGTTGAAACCAGAGAAGAATAATGATAAAGATGAATAGTAATTCCAATGAAAGAAAGCAAAAGAGGACAGGAGTTCTCTGTAGGGAAATTATTAGCTTGACTGAGGAAAAAGATGCTCTCATGGCGGAGTTTGAGGTCATTTAGCAAATATATAGATGAGGCCAAAGTAAGGCATATGTCAACATTGGAAGGTGGAGATTTGTGTCCTCTTGTTGAAGGAATTCGACAAGAATTAAATTATGAGGATGACTTGAATGCCAATATTTGATTACAGTTAAAGGTGACAGAGGAATGAAACGTCCAACTGCTTCTTGTCGTGCAGGACTTGCGTCAAATGTTAATATAGAGGTGGGACAGAGTCTCGAGTAAACGACATTGAAGATGGAGATTAGCGTGGGATTTGTCCGCAGTCGCGTTTGAAAGCGGCGATAATGGGGCAGATGATGGTGTGTGATATTTTTTTGAGCATTTTAATAAAATATAAAACGTGAAAGTACAAAAATAGCCCTTTATATATATATATATAATATTAAAGATATTTTAATAATTTTCAACGCGAAAAAAGCACCTCGTAAGGCATGGGTTAAGGTCCCCATCCTTTGATGGGAAAAAATTACCCTCTCATCCTGTCTCTACAAGAGAAAAATTACCTTTGATCCTCAACTCCACATGGGGTAGTCTTTGTGAATTTTTATTATCGAGAAAAGAAAATGGTTATTCAACTTAATTGACATAAATATCTATAAAGATTTATTATTATTCACAGTTCTCTAACTGACACTTTAAACACCTATGGACACTTAAAGGTCTCTTGTGACAAACTTTAAAAAATCGAATTGAGTTTAATTAAAAAGGAAAATAAGATCATCATGCACGTGTGCGAATGGGTAAGTATAATATAAGAAAAGCAACTCTCAGCGAATTTGATAAATATACTTAACTTTAATATAAGCCACAGCAAATTCCCATGTCACAATATGACGTCTTGGCTTCACAGGGGAAAGCAGAAGGCCCACTCATTTGTGCTTGCCAAGTCAGAGCATGAACACAAGAGACGTAGCTTCTTGGATTAACACAAGTCCTTAAGATTCATGAGCTATATCAACACCATAGAAAACAATACTAGAACCCAAAGGTCTGGCATATAATCGGTCTCTTTAAGAAAGTCATTCTATCATGCTTTGAGAACCAAAGAGGAAGGGAAGGGAAGGGAAACTTTATGACATGCCAAAATTGCAATTCATAACGTATGGGCTACAATTTCAAACGAAATGTCACCAAATAAATCAAGTCTAGTGGACCCAACGTCCAATTCATATTCTTTATTCTCCTGAGAATCCCGTTTTTGTTGCAACCAATCCTAGGTCAAGACAAAAGGGGGACACTTGTTGCGAAAGGTAGTGTGTTTAGTTAATTCATTCACTCAATCTTAAATTACCTTGGACTAAATTAGAGCAAACCAAACTATAGGCTAGATACGTTAAAAAATGGATTGGGCCTAGTTAAAAAGTTAATATAAACTAGGCCTAGCCCATGTATTTTTTATTTTTGAGCCCAATTTGATATAAAAAAATAGTGAACCCAGCCTGGCCTGCTTCCCTTATTTGATATTTGGTTTCTCTTTTACAACTTTTTCTATTGATAGTTAATCACTCTTTAAAACCAAAAAAAATAAGAGAAAAAGACATTTTTTTAAAAAATTCTAAAATAAAAATATCAGATCAATTTGTAAAATATTATTTCATATTGACAAGTATAATTTAATTATAAATAATATCTACTTTCACTTTTACCAAACCTATTCATTAATAAATAATACATATATACTAGGTATATTATTCAAGAACTTTTTTTTTTGGGTCAAAAAAACATAATAATTTTTCACTTTCCATTAATGCAGTTAATCCTTACTTAATTTTTCCTATTTCAATTACATAACTATATTATTTTCATATTTGATATGCATAATTTAGTATCTAAATTTTAATTATAATGATATCAACATTAAAAATTGTATTCTTTCTTCAAATTATATTAATAATTGATATTTCCAAATTCTATTTTTGAAACAAAAAAGAATAAAGTTGAAAGAAGAAAAATTACAAAAGATTTAGGTAGAATTTAAAAATATTAAGATAAAATAATAAAAAAATTTCACTAGCATCAAGCTTTAAAAAAATTCTTGAACTCAATTCATTTTATATGCAATTTTTCTAAATGAGCTAAATTCTTTTTAGAAATTTTTTATAAACTCATTTATTTTTTTTAAACCAAAATAATTAAGTTAGGTGATCATTTAGTTATTATAGCAAAGCTTTAGATGAATGAATTTTAGCAGTGGAGCTATCATTAAGGATGCACAAAAACCCAAAAAACCCGATCTAAATGGGTCAAATTGAGCAAAGGAGAAAAATTAAACAAAAAAAAAAGAAAAATTGAATGGACTAAAAAATAGGGCCAGCTTATGCTATGGGTCAGACCAATCAGTTGTATTAGCCTAGTTGGCTCTTATCATATATATATATATATATATATATTCCTAATTCCTAAAATCCTTAATTCCCTTTTGCTTTCCACCTTTCTCTCTATCAATAATGTCACGATGCATGGATGTAGTGCTTCTCTTCTAGTTTCTCCTCTCCTAGTCTTTCCTCTTACCCCTTCCTTCACTCCTTCATCATCAACTAGGCTTATCACAACCCTCTACCTTAGCTATACTCCCTACAAGCCTATCTCCTCTCATTGTCATGAGTCTCCATTGTCAACCATCGGCCTCCCTTGACCCTTCAAAGCTTTATAGCCTTCACTTGCTTCTTTTGTTTATTTCACAATTTTAGGTTGATCTCATCATCATCAGGTAAGATCTCCTCTTCTCTCTTTCCTTCATTTCCTTTTGATGTTTCATTACTCAATGGCACTTTTAAGATTCATTTTGATTTTTAAGCTTTTCATCTTCGTGAATGAAATCCCACATTTGTTGAATTTTTTTAAATCTAACTTCAACCCTTGCTAAAATTTGTAATCCCAGTTAGCATTTGTTCACCTAAATTTAAGTGTATGTGAATTTGTATAAATCGATGAACACCCACTTTCTAAATTAGTCTTGTTAGTAATGTAATATCTTCTACAAAAGAATTCAACTAATGAACAGAGGTACCCTTCCTCTTAGATCCATTATTTCATGGTGTTTTGTTTTTGGACCAAACATTATGTCATAGTTGCACAATGCATTCCTTCATTATCTTGGGATGATGTTTGTAATACTCACTCTATTTAGTACATGTGGAGAGCCTAAGCTAAAATGTTTGAATTTTTACTTAATTGCTTTACATCTTTACTTTTCACTTTCAACAACTATAAGTATGCACCACGAGTTGTTAGATATTTACTAGTAATGATGCCTTAATAAGTAGAAAGATAAGTTTGACATTATTATATCTATTGAATTACATTTTCTAGAAAAATCCATGAGCCTTATTGGCAATCAATGATGTTCCCTTACTACAATGCTTACATCAAGTGAATGGTGCTCTCTTTACTTCATGTTATTTATGTCAAGTGAATGATGTTTTATAACTCCATAAGTTTTGATATATGAATATGAAATTTGCTTCAAAGAATGTATGAGGGAATCAACATGTACATGTTAAAAAAAAAGGATAGCTAGATTTGTAAATCATGAAGTTAAGGTCATCATCATCATCATCATCATCATCATCATCATCATCATCATCATCATCATCATCATCATCATCATTATTATTATTATTATTATTATTATTATTATTATTATTATATTTTAAGTAGATAGTCCTTAAATGTATATTCTAAATACTTAAGCTCAAAAGTTATTGCCTTGTTAGATTTGGTATAACACTAGGAATAGTTATACATTGAAATACTTAAGCTCATCTTTTCATTTTATTCTATATGATGATTATTATAATTCTTATGCATGTAGAAGGATTTGATACTATTAACTAATATTTTTTACTATAAATTGATACTATTAACTAATATTTTTTACTATAAATTAATACTATTAGACAGAAGGCACTAATGGTGAATCAAACTTTTGAGGAAAAAAAAAACCAAAGCCAAGGCCAATCCCAATCTCAACCTAGCACTATTCATACCCAATAGTCCATTACTTCATAATTGCTACCTCTATTGTTGTTGTAGCTTTTACAACTGTAGGTTCAAAGAGAAACCCCTTCTAAACAAGTCAAATATTTGGTAGCATTTTAAAACTTCCATTAAATGAAACTAATGGGGAACATATGTATGTATGTAAATACTATGAAGCTTCCTATGCTTGTCACCTTGACAAACATGGAACAAATTCCTTGCATAGGCACTTGAAAGCATGTAATAAAAATCTACATAGGGCACAAGCAAAAAATCAAACCATTTTAGCATATACCCAGCCTTTAAAGGGAGATAATCCAAAAAGGTTTGCTCCTAAAAGATTATTGACCCCTCCCTCCTTCAATTTAGATGAATTTCGAACGGTTTTAACTCAATTTGTCATATGTGATGAGATGCCTTAGGTTATGGAAGGGAATAAATTTCTTAAGTATAATAATCATCTAGAACCTAGGTTCCTAGTTCCCTCAAGAATGATTATTGCTAGGGATTGCTTAAAACTCTATGTGGAAGAATTCAAAAAGCTTAAAGAGTTCTTAAAAAAAATCTTATCAGCATGTTTGCCTTACTACAAACAACATGGATTTCAATTCAAAATTTTAATTATGTGTCTGATAGCTCGCTTTATAGATAAAAATTAGAGATTATAAAAACAGATCCTTAATTTTTCTATAATTGAAAATTATAAGGGTGATATTCTAGGTAAGGCAATTAAGAAGCATTTATTGGATTAGGAGATTGAGAAAGTGTTCACATGAACTATAGATTATGCAAGCTCTAATAACACTATCATGGCCTATTTGAAGAAGTGATTGAAAAGCTAGAATGAGTTGGTGTGTAATGAGAATTATCTATTCGTGAGGTGTTGGTCACATATTCTGAAGTTAGTTATGGATAAAGGGTTAAAAGATATGCATGACTTCATTTTTGCTATTTATAATGTTCCTAGATATGTAGGGTCCTCTCTTATAAGATTTCAAAGGTTTAAAAATCTTGTTGAAAAGGAAAGAATTGAGTTGCAACTAGGTGGAATTTAGCCTATGTGATGTTTTCAAAGGGCATTTGATAGAATGGAAGATGAAGATGCAGGTATAGTGCACACTTTAAGGAAGATGTCCATCAAATTGCTCCTTCTATAGCTTTTGATTAGGATATTGCTCCCTGTGTTTGTTCAGTTTTTGAAAGCCTTTTATGAGATTTTATTGAGGTTTTCTAGTTTATTATATCTGACCTTAAATGCTTGCTTTCATGACATATCTTTGATTTTGGATATGTTTAGATCAAGTTCTACTATTGATGATCCTCTTATTACAAAGATGGCTAGGAATATGAAGGGTAAGTATGACAAGTATTAGGGGATGCCAAAGAAAATGAACCATTTGCTAGTACTAGGAGTGGTACTTGACCCTAGATATAAACTTGCCTATGTGTATACTACTTTTGATGAGATATATCCTAATCTTAATCTTTGTGAGGTCATGGAGAAAATGGCGAAAGATGTATTGTATCATCTATATGAAAAATATGTTGAAGAGTTGTTAATGAATCACAAGATATCTCTGAATAAAGTGGTGACTTGAGTAAAAAGGATCCAAAGGGAGTGCAAATGCCCATTTTTAGTCCTGCTAAGATAAAGAACAAATGGAACATGTCTATAAAAATGGAAGTTAGTTTAGATCAGACTATGAAGTTAGAGAAGTATCTTATAGCTAAATTAGTTAAGGATAATCCTTCTTTTGATATCTTGTCATGATGGAAAGAAAATTTAGCAAAGTATAAAGTTTTTTATTTGGTTACACGTGATGTGTTATGCAATACATTAACCTCTTAGTTCTCACACAATGGTCACATAGGCTATCCCAAACACATATATGGTATATTAGTGCACATTTGGAAGAAAAACATATACTTTTATGCATGGATAATTGTGTAATTGTATCATAAACATCACAACTCATCTCATATATCATGGATTTGGAACAACAACCAAAATTGCTCTCAAGTTTGTTGTCACCAATTTTTGATATAAATTTTGAAAATTTATAACTAATTTTAGAAAAATTTAAATCAAGCCAATCATACCATTCTGAAAAAGCCCTGGATGTTAAGTAATTGCTAAAAATAGTTCCAAACCAAGTTAAAAGCCTTTAGCTTATAAAAAGTAATAGAATATTAACTCAGGTTAATTCTCAAATAACTCCAAGATATGTAACTTTAAAATTTTGATTCTCCCCCTACAGAGCTCCAAATGAGGTGTTCTCAGTGGTTATAGAAAGCTTATAATGTCTAATTTTTATTTATAAAATTTTATAAGTATTGGGCTTCATTTGGCCCATGACTAACAAAGAAACATAATCTAACTATATGAACAATAACTATACCATTTCTATATAATTTGGCTAATTATGAAAAATTATAATAAATTCTCTAGTATTCTAAATTGAGTGTTCTTTAGATCTATGAAAAGCTCTAGATAAGCTCTATAAGTGGGCCAAATTTCATTCCAAGACTAGTTTATTTGGTTAGTTTGTGGTTCAGCTCAACATTATGTCAAAATTGAAGTCCATAATAGTTCATAATGCTACCAAATTACCTTCTTAACAATCCATAGCCACTTGGGCACATCCCAAAGCACTATCATAGCCTAGGAAAACATGTCAAATGATTCAAAATATCATAAAACTCAATCTCACCTTGCCACTTGCAATCATACATGTGTATATACTAGCACATGGGTGGCAAAAAATCACATATTCATTCATATGATTCCAAATTCCATTCATACATTATATTTACATATATCTTATTGTGCTCAATGGTTTACATCACATGTACATCATATAGATACAATTCTTGATATCAAAATACTATCAAAATGACTACTTAGCTACTCCATTGTCAAAGTCTTGCTTCTCAAGGTTGTTAGCCTCTATTTCTTTATCCATTTATCTCACCTAAACATAATTAGACAGATGAAAGATAAGAGTGAGATTTAAAGAATCGCAATAGCTCTTTGCCCTTTCAAACATACATAATAGATGTTAAAAAATATCAAAGAATGCATGTATAGTACATAGGCTACTAGTGAATATACATAAAGTAATTTTCATGTTCAAGAAACTTATACATAATATACATAGGCTCTCAAGGGCATTGGTTTAGCCTCATCTATTTTCTTTGGGACTTTTAGATTTGTCTCACCTATTTTCAAAAGATTTGAATAAGCCTCACTCTTCTTGAGACTTTTAACTTTGTTTCACCTAATTTTAAGAACTTTTGGCTCATCCTGACTTTCGCTAAGGGACTTTTAGTTTAACCACGCTCATTCAAGCCATAATGCATACGTAAATATATTTCAAGAAGTATTATGATACCATAACAATTAAGTAATAGTTAAAAACATTTCTCATAGCTCAAACATACACATAAACACTCAAAAATAAATAAAAATCCAAGCTATACATGTGAGAAAGGTTAGAAAGTTACCTTGGAGCCAATGCCACACATTTTTCCCTTGAATTTATATTCCCCTTTTCAGCCAAGCTCATAGAATTTGGTGGCACTTGATTCTTTTGTCCTAAACACATCAAATGAGACATGAGTCACTTATAGGAACAAGCTTTAGCTTCTCACAAGTTTTATGTTATGCTACTTTTTCATATGTCTCCATAATACTTCCATACAAGACATAATTAAGCAACTATTGGAATTCAAGATTTTGGCTCTATTTTATCCTTTAATCTAGGTCTCTTAACTCCATTTAAACTCCTTAGAGTCATCACAAATTTATTCTAAGGAGTATAACTATAAGTTACTTCTTTCTATCTTAAAATAGAACTTACACCTCTATCTCACAAACAAAAATTTTTAAATTTTTTTCAAGGCTTCCTTTGATGCTCATCTATCATATCTAGTCCCTTTCTACCCTTAGAAAAATTTGAAACCCTCCTTAGGTGCTTGTGCCACCCTTAGGTTGAGACATGAAGCATTTTGTAGCCAACAAAGTTTTGTTTGTTTTTTTGTCCAATTAGGCACTTATGAAACTTTTTAAATATCTTAAGAACTCTTACATACTCTTAGATAGGCTATGTGTCCCCTAGAAAGTTTCAGATTTCCATTTGCAACTTAAACTCTCAAGGTAGCACGACTTGCATTTTCTTAGTTCTTTTTTTTGCTTTCAATTGGAAATTCCTATTTCTCTTGCTTTAAATCCCTCATTTCTAACTTACTAAGACTTGAATTAATTCTCTCCTTAATGGTTCTAATTTTGATTGAAACTTCTCAAGAGAATTCCATCAAGAAGAAGTAAGAAGAGCTATGGTTTTTACCTTGGTTTTAAGCCTCCTTAAGTGAGCTTATCAACACTTCTAAACTTCCTTTCAATTCCTCTCCTCTTTCCACTAAATCAGACATATATCGGCTTCAATTAATTCATCAAAATCATGGGGAAAGAGAGGAGAAAGAGGAAGACAAGGCTAGGAAAGGAAGAAGCATGAACTTGTCTTGTATTTGTACCTTTTCCTTGGTCTTTCTTCTTCTTCTTTCCTCTTCTTCTTGTGCACCCTTAAAGCTCTCTCTCAATTCTGTTTAGATATTAATACATTGGTGGAGAGAGTGGAGTAAATGGTTGGACGTTTTTAAGAAGCAAAATATAATGACCCTAACTTCTAATCATCATAATTAAGATTAAATATACAATTAATAATCATAAATCAAGGTTAAAAGTTATTACAACTAATTACATTAAAAAAATACAAAGAAATTTGAACCTTGATATTATTAGGGTCATTAATTAAACAACCACAATTATTTAAATGTGCAAGTGAAATTAATTATCAATGAGAAGCCTTTGATTCCTCCATCCATCAATTCCAACTCACAAAAACTTCTTAGTGTTTTTAAACCATTCCTTAGCATTACCATAAGGAAAACTAAGGTTTCTAGGTGAATATGAGAAATTGAGCACCTTTGTTGTGGCTAAGTACTTTTCGCGCCGTGGCTAACTACTCTCTGGATCATCTGACACATTTTCATAAAATTTACCATGGCCAAATACTCCCTTCGCCTCAATGAATTACTTTCTAGATGACTTCCATTTTAGCTCTCATATTTCGCCGTGACAAATTCCTCTTTGTTTCCTTCCTTGGGCAACTTCGTCACTTTTTGTTACTCTCCCTAGACAACTTTGTCGCTTTTGGTCAAGGCCAATTAAAATTTGACCGCAACCAATTACCTTCTACTCCTATAACTCTCAAGGTTTCATCCCATGCTCTCCAATTTTCTCTTTAGTAACACTCTAGGCCACTTTAACTTAATTTATAAAGATCTAGTGTCATTCCTTTATGTAATCTACCCAACACATCTATCATGACCCATTCAAAACTCCAATGCGGATCCTTAATCCTCTAGCCATTATAAACCAGCAAGTTCAAATATCAATGATAGCAAAAAGTTTATAAACTACTCATATTTTCATTCAAACATAAATCCCAGTAAAAGTTTCATACATCACTAGTTTAAGTAATGTATCACATGATTACAGTCCCTATGCTTGGCAATACCTGATGTAATTCGGCAATTACATAAAATTAGTAATCTAATTACACAATACAATCTGACAAAGTTTTCAAACCTATATGCTACTAAATCAAATAATAAGCTTCCATTAATTTCTCTTTGTTACTGAGAGGTCCGATCCCTAAAAATGTTAGCCTACAACTGGGGTAAGATATACAATCTCAGTAACAAAATGTGAATTCTATATATATGTATAGATTAATCAATATAATACAATTTCATAACATCAATACCAGAATCATCAATTCAATTTGCAAATAAACTAGTTGAGCTACCAATGATTACTGTCTCATACGAGTAATCACACACAACATATTAATGGCCAATAACACTAGAAGAGATCCGTCCACGGTACCTACTCCATAATGAGCACAACCAGAGCTCAGTGCATCTGGGATTTGATCACAACTCGGTGCCTGATTGAAGCACATGCATGGGTGGCAGCCGCATCACAGCTCCACCATGAACTCATAAGGTCTAATCACAATAATAATTCAAGTAGTCAACCAATCATTTAGCATTTCAAAATCATATATGCGTAAACAATATCAGATTAATATGAACATATACATGAAATTAGAAAATTAACCCTGGTTACCTCAATTAAGCCAATTTACTCTTTCTCTAGCTACCATTACGATTCAAAGCACACCAGGCCTAACATAAGTATAATCATCATTATTCTACTACAATTAGCAAGGAATTTCCCTATTCACAGATTAATCTAAACAAGAGTACATTGAGAATTTCTTACCCAAGCTTCCTAAGGGTCTATGCACCAATTTAAGGTCACAACAATAAGAACTTACAATAGATCACTCCTAAAATCTCTATTTTCGTACATGTAAAACCTATGCACCAAAAGTCAGTCCAAATTATGAAAATTCAGTATATATACCACACAAGAGAAAGGGGAACACTTATCCATATATCCAAGAAGTCAAATAGACTGGGTTGAGCCTTAACTACCAAGAACACACTATGGGTCATTCTAAAATTTGGATTTAAGTCATCAAGCCCAGAAATTTCAATGTTTTACCCTTATTTCCTTATAATTTCGCATAATAGCACAACCTATTATGAAGATCAATGCTTAAGGACATTTTCCAGTAGAATAATATATAAAATGGAAAGGAAATACTTACCCAATTACCCCTTTAGCTTTTAACTTCAAAAATCTAGTGATAATCATTCAAAAATCAAATTTCATCCTAAGAAGATATGAAAATTCTCCAAATGACAAACCAATTAGACCAAAACGTAGAGGAAGATAAGAAGGTCAAGTTATATATGACCTACCTTAGCTAAATCTTCCTCTAATAGTGCAAACTTGAGCCAAAATGTTGAGAAACCCTAGCCCCTCTTCTAACATACAAATTTCTTCTCTTACCTTTTGTGTTTTTTATTGAATGGGGGGAGAAATTGCTGAACTTTTAGGGTTATTAGGGGGAAATGGGTTGACCCATTAGCCTATGGTCTATTTGGGTTATTTTCTAGTCATTGGGCCTTGGCTTGGTAACGTGGGCTGTAGAACATTTTGAATTAAGATGAAGTGTGCTGACTTTAAGGCCTAAATTCTAGTTGGTTCAAAGGTTAGTGTTACTTGGGCGAAGTCTTATAAGTTGGGTTGCAAAGTTATAGTTGGGTTAGGCCAAATTTTAAAGGTTCATTTAATTTGGGCCCACATAAGGGAATGTTGGGCCAACTATAAGAACTCATATAAGTTAGGTCTTAGGCCTCTATCTTATTAAATTATATTAGGCCATTACTAAGTACTCTCTCTTAGGTCAAGTCTCACAATAAGAAGTTGAGTTTGCATCTATAATCATTAGGACTCCATTGGTTTCTAACCATGGCCTACTTAATTTAATTTGGGCCTAGAGGTTTCTAACTTAATTAAATCTTAAACCCATATTAATAATTTATCTCTCTATAATTTCCATTCATATAACTTGCCTAATTATTCCGTAACACTTATTCTTAATTATGTCTAACCCATGATTAACACTTTAATTAATTTTAAGGTGTTACATGAAACGTAAAGTTAATACACTTTTCAATTTATAATCTTGCCATTATACTTTGACTATGGTGTGTGAGCTTGTTTTAAATCCTTTTTAATAACCTTCTTATTTATCATAAAATTTAGGACTTCTAATTCACAAAATGTCTTTGGTTTCACCTAAATTACATTTGAAACTAGTATGAACCATTTGGTCAAAGTTTTTGTCAACTGATAATCGAAATTACTCACCAAAGGGATTTTAACTGTTATAAGAGTTCTTATCATTTTTAAGGCATATAAAAATCTCGAAAAATGTAATTTCTTTCATTTAAAAATCTCTTATATGAGTTTTCCAAAATTTGTCCAAAACTATGAAAATGCTATTACATATTTTTGAAATTTTTTGTAGCTTTTCTGGATTAGGTTTCTAAGCATCTCAAACTTCAAATCTTCATTTTTAGGAGTCTAGATTATCATTCTAATTTTATTTGGCCATTTTCCCCTTGCTTTATGAGACTTTCTTTGAAAATCCCACCTTTTTGGCCCTTTTTTCGGCAAGCTGGGTGTTACATGTTAGCTGTGCTAGTGTTAACTATGGTTTCTAAATCTATTTTTAGCATTGGTGGTTATGTGTTTAATCCTTTTGAGGAGTTTGTTATTATCAAAGATATTTGAAGCACTCATTTACACTTGAACCATGCATAAAAAGTCACTACATGTCGTTTTAGTTTTTAAAGGTTGTAACTACATCTCCAAAACATTACACAAGGATAACATTTACTATCTAAAGCATGCATAAAAATTTATTACACTTTAGATTACCCTTTTATCCTTTTTTTAATTATAATTCATCACTATGCTAAATTTATAGACATAGCTATATTATATGTTTGGCCTTAATATTTGGCTCATATATTATATATTCTTAGATTTTCACATAAAATTTACAATTACAAGATCACATTAAAAATTCTATGGATATTGATCACTCTTACTTATATACAATATCATCCATATTTGGATTAAGTTTCAAGCTCTCCAAACACACTTGCAAATTACTCTACATGTATGGCAATCTCAGGTATACATTTATTACATCATTAAATACGTTACTCCAAAATAAAAAAAACTTCATATATCACAACACTAGCTATTAGCTTAATTTATTGGTCTTGACTCCTCCTGGCTACCCCTTAGAAGTTGGTTTGGGTTAGTACAAATAAAATATGAAACATATATACCACAATTGTTAGCAAGCTATTAACTAAAGAAAATTATTAATTATAAGCACATTTCAATTTCGTAAATCAAGTAGAAAAATTTAACATAACATTAAGAAGAAATTTGTAAAGTAACGCTATGAATTATGTTGAATTCAAATTCTAAATTTGACATATATTCATAAGAAATGCATCTCACAGTTTTACATTTGTATCTCTCACTTCAAGGAAGTATAACTCATTGGCCAACACTTAGGAGAATCTTATATTTTGCACTTACCCCAATTGCTCAAAAGATCTTATAAATTATTTAATTGCTCCTATCTCACATATAAGGCATGTAACTCACAAGATTTAGCTCAATAACTCATATTGGTATCATAAATAATTCAACATATTATATGAAAATAAATCAGAAATCATATAATTAAAACTTATCTCAATCTTTAAGTGGTTCTTTCTTTGCACTTAGAAAGCCCTCTTTCCTTCCTTAAGCAGTCATAATACTTTATCAATTCTTTTCATTATTCTAAAACAAAAAAAACATAGTCTTAGACTTAATATTCCTATCAAAGGATCATTTCTTTGCATTTGTAGAAATCTTATCTTTACTTACATAGCTTACAAAACAAGAAGTTACCTCAAGATGGTTTTAACTCATCATTAATCCATCTCTAAACCTTATAACATAACTTTATCTCCATAAGACATGAAATTCATATCAAGAACTGACTCATCAATTTTTCTACAAAAGTTATCTTTCACCTAGCTAAGGAATTATGCAAGCAAGTATCTCATGCATACTTTCTTCTTCCTTCTTCATTGTCCTTTCCTTCTCTTCTTTAAGGGTTGCAGAACCTCTCTCCTCCCTACTCTTCCCTCTTAGCTAGAAATGAAAACAAAGGAAAATGCTAAATGATAAGTGCATGGAATGTTAGTAGGGTAGATAAGGATTTATATTATTAGTTTATTAATGCCATTACTTGAGGGATCTGATTAATATGTATACAAACACATTAGAAATGATTAAACAGGAAAGGATGAATACACACACACACACACACACACACACACACACACACACACACACACATATATATGAAGAATGAAGCATAGTTTGCTCTTACAATTTTTCTCTTGGCCAAATTGTGTTCCTCCCCTTTAGTGTGTTATATAAGAATGAACTAAATGAATAAGGAGGTTATAAGGGTTTGTACGAATGTTTGCAATATTAACATGGTAATTCTATTTAAATAAGGGAGTTGGTTAGTGTAAATATAAAGTAGAGATGCTTAATGAATAGAGACATGATCTTATATATGAAGGAAAAAGTAGGGCCTCAAATTAGCTAAATTTTTTCTTAAACATGACAAATGATTATATGTTTACAAAAATAGGGAAAGAAATGCTAGATGTTACAACATAGAAGAAGATGAGAAAGGAAACATAAGAACTTACAAAATAAACTATGCAAGAAGAAAGAACCACAACGCTTTCGAGGAATTTGTTGAAGATACAAATAAAATGAACCTTAAAATTTTAAAGAATGTATGAGAACACTACATTAGAGATTTTAAAGGTACAAAAGGTTCTAAAGAAATCTAGTCGCATAAAAGGAAGAACAAGAGGGAGTGAGATATATATGCAATTGAATGACAATGAATCCCTAAAATTATTTAAAAATTTAAAAATAATCTCTATAATAACCATCATTATTTACAACATGTTAATTTATATCCACCAAACACCATGATGACATATGGTCCATGCCTTAAGAAACCAGGAAATGCTTGAAAAACATTATAGAAAAAAAAAAGCTTGCTAACTAATTGATCAATATATCATCAAAGATTAAGGAGACCAACCATTATTAAGAGTCACATTCACTTACAAGTGGTTGATTGACTATCAAAACATTATAAATCCTTTACTAAAAGTAACAAATTAAGAATTTTGGGGGGTATTAAACACATTTTAGGTAACGAAGCCTAAACTATTACTTTATTACTCAAGCATCCACCTTAACTATTACATAGTCTACCATATAGAGGATCTACCTTCAAGTAGCCTACTAACTACCCATAATAGTGTTACCCTCACTAAAGAACTGATAAACCTATCTAGCATCAACCTAACACTTGAAGAGACCAAAATACCCTTAAAGAATCGCTAACTTACTTGCTTGTAAATAAGATAAGTGCTTACATGATCAGGTGTCATTTTCACTTGGTCTTCCATACTCTTAAACTTTGACAATATTCACTTACTTAATCATTAGAGTTCATAATGGAGCTATGCACCTTTGTCATTTGTGCAAGCATTCAACCATCATGCTCTGACATGTGATTGAGTCATTGATTTACAACATGCTTAGCAATTTTACTTAGTTTCCAATCTTTTATTCTTGCTTCTCTCTTTGGTATAGTTTTGAAAGGACAAGCCTCAAAGTTTAATAACTATTTATTATTTGGTTATCTAATAAAATTATAAAAGGCATCACTTTTTTTTTAAATTCTAATCAAATTATTGGCATCTCGAGAAAATTTCCTACATGTCATAATTCTAATGATAAATTTAATAATAAACAATTAAAACATTGTACTTGAATCTTTTTTTATCACTACAAATGTTTCAGCCACTATGAATTAAAACAACAATGTCTACTCTTTAAAAGAGTTAAATTTAATTAGCCAAATCACACTTAAAACCTTAAACTTACTTTTTAAACCAATTTATCCACATTTATAAGATTTTCACTTTCAGTGTAGAACTATATCTTTTTTATTTATTTATTTATTTTGTATGGCTATAGTCATGTCAAAACTATAATTATTTAGAGAAAACTTACACACAATGTTAATATAAAAGTAATCTAATAAGAGGGGTCGAATTAGATCTTAAAAATTATTTTAGCCTTCTTTATAATTTTTGATTCCTTTTGTTAAAGTTAGGCTTTTAAGGAATGAGATCCTACTTTCAATAATAGCATTAACTAGAAAGTAAAAAAAGTAGGGAAAATAGAGAATCATATAACCAATTTTATACTAGTTTAGACTAAATTATCCTATATCTAGTCCCCTAACATAAAACAAGGGTGTTGTATTAATTGTAGATAATAACTAAGTATATGTAGCAACACTACAACACAAAAACAATACTTTAGCTTTTATCACCTATTCCAACATAACTTAATAAAGCTTAACAATTAGCTTTTTACAACTTTTCTTCTTTCCACAAATTTTTCCCACACACTAAGTTTCTTAAGAAAGCTCCTAGAAACTTTTCCCAAAGGTTTTCTTTAGATACCTAAAAACTCTCCCTTAGGTTTTTCTACAATACACCTAGAAACTTAATTTTGGAAGAAAGAGATTTAGGTTAAGATCTCAAACTCATTAAGGGTTCTCAAATACGAAGGTTAACTCACACAAAACAATTACATATTAAAGCACAATACAAGTTCATAATAAGATTGTTTAGTGTTTTATTCTCTCTTCTTAAATTCTTCTTCAAGAGGTTTTCATTATATAATTCAGCTTTTGGTAATTAATTGCTAGTATATCAGCTTCCGTAAATTATATAGATATGCTCATTGATTAGGAATTTGTCCCTTCAAAGCTTCCAATCAATTTGTGATTAATGCAATGACTTTATTAAATTTATAGTAGCCTTTTAAGTGCAAACCGTTAACTCATTTAATGCATGCATTCTAGAAGTGAGAGGACTTGAGTGAATCTTCATTAAATTGTCTTCATCTCTGCTTCTTTTAAACAACTAGTTTCTTTTTCTACTTTCTAATTTCACAAACTTCCCTTTTTCATTCTTATTTCAAATTATATCATCGACAACACATGGAAATAGATTAGTGTAAGGTCAATATAAAATCTTTTCATATGAATATCTTGGCCAATTCATTTGAAAAACTTTCCTTAGAAATATTTTCATTAATTCTAAAGTCCAATTTAAAAACTTACTTTATAGTGACATTAAAAAACTTTCCTTAGACTTTATGATCATAATTTCATAAACCACATTAATTTCAATTTCAAAAACTTTCCTTATATAAGACTTGACACATTTAATTTTCTCTTTAGAAGACGTTCCACAAATCAAATATTATTGTAAATAAATAAATCACATTTTAGTCCATGAAACAATATGTTACCCATCAAATTATCCTAGGCCAAAAACAATATTTTTATAATTATAATTATGGCCAAACAAATATGTTCATGAAATATAAACTTAGCCTAAATTAATCCATTTTCCAAAGACACATAATTGAACATATTGGACATAATTCAAAACTAAAAAGTCTAAAGCCTTTGATCCAACAACCTCCCTTTTTTTTATTATGGCAAACATGTGAAAATTGGTAGAGTATAAGTTTCGAAAAATAAATAAAGAATAAAGAGTGGAGATCAATTCCCTAGGCATGAAAAGATAAGAAGCATTTCCCCTGAATTAGACTACATATAAAACCTAGTAAAGGAAAGCTCCCTTTTATTTGATGCTTCCTATAAACCTATTGTAACTACCAGCTATATACCATTCATAACATAGGCAACAGTTATCATTTTTCACTACATCAATAGACATCAATATTACTCAATCACAAATTATTCATCGATAATCAAATCATAATCATTCATCCATTCATTCACATAATTCATATTTCTCCCCTTTTCACATGAGTAAAAAATAAGGACAAATAAAACCATGAGATCAATAAGGGCAAATAAAAATCATGAATAAGATAATTCTCCCTCATTTCTAGAATAAGCAAACTACTAATATCAAACAAACTTAGGCTATGAATAAAACCTAATAGTAATTAATTGAGAAACTTGGTGTAACAAGCACCTAAGACAAACGTAGGCTATGAATACAACCTAATAGTAATTAATTGAGAAATTTGGTGTAACAAGCACCCAAGTATCATAAGAGGTTCACCATAGACCTAAGTACACAAACAGTCCTAGTAGGCAAACTATATGAATCATCAAATCCGAAATGAAAAACTAATTAGTTGGTATAGTCATTCAAAAGTCATAAAATAGGGTATTAGGTAGTAGGTTATGCCTATAGGTTTTGAGGATCAAATGGACCCATAGGTGTGGCATGGTAAAAAGTGGTAAAGCTTGGTGTCTTTAAAAGATCCAAAAGGTTTTTAGTTGTTTTCATTCCTTTTTAAAACTTCTTAGAAACAAACTTCTTTATGTTGTAAAATCCTTTAGCTTAAACCATAGCCTTGGTAGCAGTCATTTCTTTGATTCTTTGAATTTCAGCCATGATATCACGAATCAAGGTCATCACCGCAAGAGGAACAATGATAGTCAATTCATCTAATGAGTTATGAAGGTGTTTAATAGGCTCCTTTAATGTAGGCATTTGTTCTTCACCTTGATCATCTTCTTCAGCCTTCTTCTTGTCCTGGTAAAGGAGAGTGTGAAAGTTTCAAACTTAAAACTTAGAGCTATAGGAACATCCTCTCCTTCAAACATTTTTAGAGTTCCAAAATCCTTCTTAGACTCAGATGAGTCTATCTTTTCTTCTTCTATTAAATCTACCATTTTAGGTTCTTTGTCTTTTCACTTAGTGGATAAGCAAATAGATTTTAAAATGGGTTAGCTTCTTTTAGGTTACTTTACCACAACTAGAAGCAATGCTCTTCTATCATCCTTTCACACTTAGAGGCTCAAAATTGGGGTCATCTTTTCCACCTTCAGCCCAAAATTGGCTAACTTTTTTGTAGTGCATAGAGGCCACAAACCTAAAGTTAAAATTGGCTTGGACAACTGCTTTCTAAAAATCAATATGAAAATGTAATATGAAAATCAAAATGTAAGATGGACAATATAAGAACATTTGTTTATAAATGACTAAGTGTTTGTGTCAATTTAGATGGACAATATAAGAACATTTGTTTATAAATGACTAAGTGTTTGTGTCAATTTAGCCATGCTTTTTTTTAAAGCAAAAGAGAAAGTATTTTCTTATCAAACTAAGTTAGTATTTAATTAATAAAAAAAATGACTTTAAAATAGTAATATAATATCTTTATTTGACGTTATAAATACTTCCACGCTACCCAATAGTACTTTGATTACTCTCAAGTATTCTTTCCCTCATAACGAATGTTCTTATTACATGGCCCTTGCATCAATTTAAAAAAATTGCATTCTCTCAACACACACACACACACACACACACACACACACACACCCACCCCAAAAAAGCTATAATTATATTTATTTTGACTAAAATACCATTATATTAGTTACTTATATAATAAATATTAAATATATATTTAACCAATATAAAATAATTATTTTTTCAAATTTTTAGAATAGATTAAATTCATGATGTTTAACATAAATAAATAATATTAATCTAAAAGTTTAAGAAATATATATTTTTAATAAGTCATACTTTTCATAAAAAATTAATATTATTTTTAGGGTATTTTAATAATTTTTTATTTCAAAAGAAGTCTATATATATTTTCATAATAGAGAAGTACTAGATTATATAATTTTGATATCTCTTAGGAGAAATGAAATTAATTTATCATGTTTTTTTAAAAAATAATATTTCTATTTATATAAAAAATTGTATACTATTTTCAAGAATTAATTAAATTGTTAAAAGGGCTTGCAGAACGATTTGACCAAGGGCTAAGATGTTTCCTTGCTATATCAAATTTAATAACAATAATTTTAAGAAGAAAAATTTTCAAAAACCAAAGTACGGCAGACATGGCTTAAGCAATAATTATTTAATTAATTCAGTTGTTAGTTTTAATTAACTGATTAATTATTACCATTTGCTAAAGTAAAGGAAGAACAAGTAAAACGCGCCTTATGTGTTATGTCAATTAAGCGTCTTCTACCAATCATATAGGATCTGGAACAAAGAGACAACGCCATCCCTAATCAACTCGTTCCAAAAATCACCGTTTTTCCTTGTTGATTGTTTCTCCCTTATCTAACATTTGATTCCTTCTAATTTCTGAGTTTTGTCGTCAAGACGATTAATTGAAGCAAAAATGGACGCCACACATACCATGTTTTGTCGTCAAGACATTTTGGTCAACCCTCTAAGCTCAATGGGCATGCAAGTGTCTTGTATTCTCGTCATATCACACTTCTTTAATGTTGTGCTCAAGACTTTTGGTCAGCCTGGACCCATTGCCCAAATATTGGTAATTTACTCTTTTTTTATTGAAATTTTTAATTTTGGGATTTTTCATTGAATCATGGAAGATAGATTTAGATCCTCTTGATTTCTTTAAAAACTTGACAACGTCAATTACATAAACAGAAAGTACATGGTATAAAGTGCGCAAGATCCATATATATTGTGAGATTCACTACTCAAGTAAGTCATGCAAGAGCAAAAATAGTACGTGTAACCCACCTATATCATGGAGTCCACCATTCAAGTGAAGTTTGCTGCTCAATTAAATCCCATGCACAAAAGGAGAAAAATACAGCGTGTAAGACATGCACAAAAGGAGAAAAACAGTGTCCACCCACATTTTGGGGTCCACTACTTTGTGCACTATGTGTTTATCATTATCTGAAAATCACACTATCAATTTGAAATTGAACGAATCCAAATCCATGGATAATGATGGAATTGTGGTTGTGTCCTTGCTCAACAGGCTGGGGTGGTTTTAGGGCCAACGGCATTGTCTCATGTTAAGCAGATACAAGAGTATTTTTTTCTTCAGAGCTCCACAAATTACTATGAAGTTGTGAGCTTCTTCTGCAGAATCTTCATCACGTTCTTGTTTGGGTTAGAGATGAATATTCAATACACCATGCTCAACCTGCGTCTAGTCAGTTTGGTAGCCTGTGGTGGTGCAATAGTGGGTAGCATTTTCGGTTTAGGTGTCTCCTTTTATTTGTACAAGCAGTTACAGAGCACTGCCTCTATGCCCTATTTTTGCATGATCATTATGCTTATCATATCATACACAAGCTCTCCCATTGTGATTCGTTTGGCATCAGAGATGAGGTTGTTTGCATCGAACATGGGGCGAATCGCGGTGTCTTCTGCACTAATTATAGAAATGGCTTGCTTGTTATTTTTCAATATGATAGTTAATTGGCATGCAAAAAGTATTTTGAGTGGATTTGGTTGCATTCTAATCACTGGGGTTGTGATTCTTATAAACAAGCATTTAGCCTTATGGCTAAATAAAAGACATGCAAACCAAAAGTACATAAAGGCTCCTCAGCTATTATTCATCCTATTCCTCCTTGTAGGTAACTCAATGATTATAGAAATTTGGGGTTTCAACAGTATTATTAGTTGTTTTATCATTGGCTTGATGTTCCCAAGGGAAGGTAAAACAGCTAGAACATTGACACATAAACTAGGTTATTCTATTTACAACTTTGTACTTCCAGTATACTTTGGGTACATAGGTTTTCAGTGCAACCTAATTGCCTTAAGAAACCTGAATGCTGTAGCCAATGTAGCCATTTTGATCTTGCTGAGCATTGCCAGCAAGCTTAGTGGCACTCTTCTAGTTTGCCGTTACTTTCAAATTCCTCTAAGTGAAGGAATTTTTCTTGGCTTCATATTGAACACCAGAGGGTATGCTGATCTTCTATTTTTTGGTGCAGCAGCGAAGGGAATAATTGTAAGTTTGTTTCTTGACTTCATTCAATTCGTTCATAATTAAAATCTCAACTTTCTGTACTAATTCACTGGCTTTCTCGTTAATTTGCAGAGCTTTTCTGCAGAAGCATACAATGTGTTGTTAGTAGCAATAGTACTTAACACAATTATATCAGGAATAATTGTCGCTTCTCTAACCAGAGGGGATGATAAAATGTTTGCCAACCATCATACTACTCTTGAATCACAACAAGTGGGGGACGAGCTTCGAATTCTAGCTTGTGTATATGATCCTCGTCAAGTATCTGCTGTTCTAGCATTAGTTTTAGCATTAAATGGCTCTAGAACATCATCAGCTACTACTTACTCAATGCACCTAATAGAACTTGTAAAGAAGATCAAGTCAAACATGTTTTACCACCAAAAGGAAAATGCCGAGCTTAGCGACGACGAAGACTATGGTGGCAATGATGTAGTGGAAATTAATGATGCTATAGACACCTTCACTACTCAGACAAAGATTTTGATTCACCAAAGAAAGGCAGTATCTTCTTTCCCAAGTTTGTATGAAGATGTTTGCAATGATGCAGAAGATTTACATGTAACCATTATTTTACTTCCTTTTCACAAGCACCAACGTATTGATGGAAAGTTGGAAAGTGGGAAGGAAGGCATAAGGACTACTAATCAGAAGGTTCTTAGACATGCCCCTTGTTCAGTTGGTGTCATTGTAGAAAGAGGACTCAGTAGGGTTCCTGGCTTTTCACAACTAACTGCCTCTGAAGGCTTTCAAAATGTTGCAACACTTTTCTTTGGGGGTTCAGATGATCGCGAGGCTATTGCTTGGAGCATACGCATTGCGCAACATTCTCGAATCAATTTGACAATCATCCGATTCCTACTCGCTTCTTTGCCACAAAATGAAACTGCAAATGAAGAATCAGAAGAGAAAGAAATTTTGATGTCATTGTCAGGGCAAGAAACTGTGAATGAGATTGATAATACTTTTATGGTTGATTTCTACAATAGGTACGTGGCTTCAGGTCAAATTGGATATGTGGAGAAGTTTGTGAGAAATGGAGCACAAACAGTTCAAGTTTTCAAAGAAATAGGGGATCTGTATTCTTTGTTTATAGTAGGAAAGGGTGGAAGAGGACATTGTTCATTGACAATTGGTATGAGTGACTGGGAGGAGTGTCCAGAGCTTGGAACAGTTGGTGATGTCTTGGCTTCTTCAGAATTGGCTATTCATGGCTCAGTTTTGGTTGTCCAACAGCATAGGGATGTGAAGAAAAACCTGATGCATGATTAACAAATAAAGTAGACATTCATAATTTGATATACATATTTTGTGTACAGTTTTGTGTACATACTATGCATGTATAAATCAAACATTTTTTTTCAAACTCTGAAGCAAAGAAAAAGAGAAAGATTTCAATTTTTTTATTTGTTATTCAGGTTATGCTACTCTTAAAGAAGATGATGTTCATGACCACAATTGATGCTTTGTGATCTCTTGGAGAAATTACTGGGTGAATGGGCTTTGCAGCCTTTGCTGCGGTTATGGGATCTACAGAAAAATTAAAACTTTATTGTAAATTTTTTTGGTCAAGCTGCTAGGATTATAGAGACATTGGAGACTGTGGGGTCAGCTAGCTCAAAGAGTCTGCCTTAAAATGTTGCATTAGTGCAAGTTCTTGCCTTCAAATGGGACTCTCACAAAGGTGGGTTTCACCATTTCTTTTAGTCTGTGAACTTGGAGTTTACTTTCTGTTTTTCCACCTTCATAGTTTAACCTGCTATGGAAACTAAATCAAGCTTTGTTGCAGCAATGTCGGATATATCATTGAGGAAAACTAGTGTGAAAGAGTCCTAGATTCTTCTAAACTGCACACTTGAAAGGCTATAGTCAAGCTATCCTTTTCATAAAATTGATAAGATCTTCTAACGTTTATTACCATAATAATCTCTCTCTCTCTCTCTCTCTCTTCCTCTCTGTCTCCCTAAATTTACAAAAAAATTATAGGAAGGAACTTTAGAGGATCGTATCTCATGATGAATATATGCTTTTAAATGGTTACGGAATTTCCATGATCTTGAAGTTCATATCCAGACATGCAAATGGAGAGAACAAGTTAACGTTGGGTCTGAGATGCTCAATTTTCTTTTCTTGACAACCTTTTTGTGAAACAATTTATACTGAACATTTGCCAACTAGATGACGAGGTATCTCCATGTGATGTTGAAATAGAAAACTGGAAAATAAACTCGCTAGTAATGTTACAAAAGAGAGACTATTTGCAACAATGTGCCAACTAAAAGGTAAAATTGTCCATGCCTCATAATTTTAGCCATCAAATTGAGATAAAGTTTTAGTAACAAGAGATGAAAACAACAACGTCCGTTTGTGTGGTTAGTATTATATATTATATGAGAATTATTAATGAGACTTCACTTAATTACCTAACCTTTTGAGTTGAAGTAGTTATTGACATAGTATTAGAATCTACATGACCAAGTGGTTAGGAGTTGGATCGTTGCCCCCCCACAATATTATCATAATTAAATTATGTTTCTGCATAAGATATGATAGGCCCATGTTTTTTACATACTTTAAGCCAATGAGCATATTAAATATTATAAAACTATTCAAGAGTCTTTATTTGATAGCTTAACTTTTTGAGTTAAAATGGTCAATGACATAATCAAGTTAAATGACTTTTTTAAGATTGAGAAAGATAGGAAGAGCTTCTGAATTCTTTTTTGTGATTCGATGCATCCTCTCTTTGATTCTTTTTTCCTCAGAAGGCATTTAAAAGGTTGTAATTTACACTGATCTTCTGGAATGGGAGGTCAAGCATTGGCAGACTTGGACCAAAGTCTTAAAATATGCATTATAAATTATAAAAAAGACGAGGGTGCAGAAAGGATCAAAATTATATATGAAAAATATTTAGCATAGTACAATCTTCCTTTTTGTTTTTTATTCTTTTGTATGATAATAAAGATTATTAATTTGAAAGACACTGTTGGTGAAAATTAGTTGTTTAGTGGTTCCATATTGAAAATTTGGAATCTTTTGATTCATTTACATCCATTTGTGCTATCACCGGTAAATTGTAATTAATGCATATAATCATATTTTTGAAGTGGCTCATCATGGTTTGAGTTAATTCTAAACTATGTCTTCCTTATTCTCTGTATTCACTTTAATAAACAAATTAATAATGGCAAATCCATTAGGGTGGTTTTCCTTGCAAGTTGCAATTGTTCAAATCACTTACCGTTATTTTTGGAGTAGATTTTCTAAAATCTTTTGTTGTAAATTGTTTGTAAAATTAGAGAGAGAGAGAGAGAGAGTAGGTGAGATTCATTAAGTGATTTTCATTACAATGTCTTCTCTCTCTCTCTCTCTCTCTTCAACTTTACAAAAGTTTACAGTAAAAAATTTTAGAGGATCTTCCCTCCTAATTATGAACTGCTTGAAGTGTGGTGAGGATCATGATGTGTGTTGTTTGTAGAGCTTAAAGCACATGGTATTCTTCCAGTAAAGTTTCTCAAAATACTTAAAAGCAGTTTGTATTAAATTTCATTCATCATGATCGACTTGGCCCACTTAGCAGTTTATGCAGCAAGAAAGGTAGCATGTCGCTTGGAGTATGATATCATGAGGACTATAGGAGCAAATTAGGAACGTAAATCATTATTTACTTTAACAACTGCCTGTGTCCATAACATATCTAAAATTATTTCATTTACTTGTTTTGCTACTTTTGACCTTATAAATGGCTATATTTATATTTTCTTCATTCCAAATTCATTACGTGAACTCTTACTAATAAACCTTTTGGCACTTTCATGATATACTTGAATCCATTCGAAGTTCCTTAAGTCTTTATTATTAAGTTCTTCAATATAAAAACATAAAATGTAAAACAGTATTTTAAGAAACTTCAATGATTTAGCGCTGATTTGTACAAAATCTCCATTTGTCATGCTTCTGTGGAAAATTTTGATAACAAACACCTAAAAATTGTACTGAAGTTTTTGTCCTCATTGAAATTAGCCATGGGTTTGATACTTTGATAAGCTTCCAAGACTTGCCTTCTGTATGTCATATTTTGAGTAACTAGGACATGCTTCTGGTTTCTTATAGTCTTGGAGTGTTATATATTTTAGTTTTGTTTATACTTTTAATTTTTCTTTTGCTGATAGTGGATGATATAGGATTTAGCTTTGGCTGCATTGGAAATTATATACAAGAGGAGGCGGTATATGCCTCTGCCAAGAAGCATCTTGAAGATGTTTTGCATTATATATATATATATATATATATTGTTTGTTCTTATATGGATTTTCAAGTGCTAGGTCATCATTTGCATCAAGTTTAAATTATCTGCATAGTTTGGTGAGCAATGAGGAGGACCGAATTTAAGGTACCGATAGCACTAACGTGCAGCTACTGTAGACAATTATATCAATTTCATATCACAAGTTTGGAGGGTCCTATATCTCTTAAAAGGAGAAAATTACCCAGGACACGTCATCTTTGCACAATTTGCATAAATAAGCACAATAAAAGATGCTAGTTTGCAGACAAGTCACTCCTCTGAAAGGATCTGTGTGAGTAGGCCTCACAAGGAAACTTTGTGCCACTTTTATTCACTTAATTAATCCACTTTCTATCACTTAAAGCTCGAATTCGGAATCGATCCTCTGCATTGTCTTTATAAATTTTCTATGCAGTCCAAAAAAGATAGACATTATGTCTATCTCTCTAATTGCATAGAAAATTTATATAGGACAAAATTTAAAGAATCTTTTTCTCTCAAAGCTCAAGAGAAACTTTTTTTCTCACCTTTTTATCACTTATGCATCACATTTTCAAAAAAGGAGGTGTAAACACCGTATTTTGTCCGGACCAATTACAAAAATAATAAAATTAAAAAAAAAAAATATAAAATTAAAAAAAAAACAAATAAAAAAATTATTAACTAAATTAAAAAAAAAAAGAGAGAGCTTAAGAAAACAATATTAAAAAAAGCTCAAAGGCCTAAAAAAAAATTACAAAAAAAAAGAAGAAGAAGAAAAAAAAAAAAGCCCAAAGCCTAAAAAAAAAAAAAAAGAAGAGACATTATAAAAAAAACAAATAAAAAAAATTATTAACTAAATTAAAAAAAAAAAAAGAGAGCTTAAGAAAATAATATTAAAAAAAAGCTCAAAGGCCTAAAAAAAAAATTACAAAAAGAAGAAGAAGAAAAAAAAATCCAAAGCCTAAAAAAAAAAAAAAAAAAAAAGAAATTATAAGGGATAAACAAAAAAGAGGCCATCTGAAGTCCAAATTCCTTTCCCCCCCCCGGGTGCAGACCCATTTTAACCAACCCAAGACCAATTCCCCTTTTCCTTAGCGTGGCTTTGGCAGAAAAGAGGACTGAAGCGTAGGCTGAAAAAGGGGACAGGAGGCAGCGTCTAGGGTTTGAGAAAAGCCAGCAGGGGAGAGGGGCAGAAGAAACTAGACAGAACTGAGAGGCAAGGAGAAAAGCCAGCAGGGGAGAGGGGCAGAAGAGACTAGACAAAACTGAGAGGCAGGGAGAAAAGCAAAAAGGGGATTCAGGAGAGCAGGGCTGAAAGAGACAGGAGGCACCGTCCAGTTTCAGAAAAACCAGCAGGAAAAGGCGGGATGAGGTAGAATTGAGGAGACGGGTGGAGCAGGCACGGGATGGCTCTCTGGGTATGAAAGGACTGAAGGGAGACGTGCAGGGAAGAGGGCAGAGAAGGAGAAGTTGAGGAAGAAGGCAAATAGGAGAGACGAGAAGAAAACTGAAAAGGAGAGGAGGAGATCGAGGCGGAGAGAAACGAAAACAGAGGGGGATTTCGAGAGAAAAAAAAAAGAGTGAGGAGACAGCGAGAGATGGAGAAGAGGAGATTCGGGGAAACGAGGGGATAAGGTGAGAGCAGGAGAGTGCGAAATCGAAAGAAGAGGGAGGATTTTCGGAAAAAGGAAGCAGCGGAGGAGATTGAAAAACAAATCGAGAAACAGGGAGGCCGAAAAAAATTGAGAGAAATTGTGGAGAGAGGGCCGGAGAAATTGGGAGCATTTCCTGGGATTTCCAGAAGGGAAACTCGCAGCTTAAGGGAGGTGGGCTTGGAAGAGGATTCGTCATCCCTCAGAGGTAACGTTCCACGCTTGACTTCCCTTGAAATTTGCTGTTGTTCTTCTGAGCATATTGTTGAAAACATCTTAAGAGATTTGTTCCTGCTATATAGCCTGATTCTGTGGAACAATAGAGTTTGATTTTTATAAAAAAAATTTTCCCTGTATGCTCTGATTTGGCTCTATATTGATGGAAGATTATTCTGTGATGCAACTATGAATTACTTGCTACCATAAGAAATGATTTTGGGCGTGAAATTTGAGTTTTGATGTTGTGAGATGTGAATCAATTGGCTGACGTTAAAATGTTTACTGGATTTAACATTTGAATTGGATTATTGTCATAATCTCCTTGTTAGTCCCTTTAATGCTCTGCTTGTCGTGGCTGTTGTTCCCGTCACAAGTCTTTCTTGTTACCTATTCATTTTCTTTTATAATTCATCCTACGTTATGTATACCCGAAATCCATTGGGAATTGGTTTGTTTGGGCTGTGGATAAAACATGGATGTGCTGCGCTGAATGAGATTCATAGTGCCATTTAAGAATGTCTCCAAGGTTCTACACATTCATCTCTGTCTAATGCCTTATGACTGAAATTCGGTTACTATTTTTTTATTTGAGGGGAGATGAGTAAAAAAAATTGAGTGCTTAATGCTGGATGTGCGAGTTTTATACAGTTGAAGGAATTGTTGACAACTTCCACTTATTCGTTTGATTCAAACATTATTGGTTAATGAAATTTGGATCATGCTTTGTTCACAAGGTTAATTCGGTTCCTTGCTTGACTGCTTTAAACCCTAAATTCTAAAAGGTGTGCTGTTTCTTGGCTCTATCTTGTTGCCACTTTTGGAATTTGCTGTCCCAATGGTTTTCCTTGACTTGACTTTAAGCTGAGTTACCGATTTAGAACTCCATATGGATGCTGTTTCGTGGGTACCTACTGCTTGAGTGTGATTATAGTGGTTCTTAGCTTGAGATTGTGGGGAATATCCTATCCAGAGTTTACATGTGGCTTTATTGATTGATGAGCGTGAATTGAGCATAATTGTGGGTCTGGAAATGGGATTCATAGTTCCATTTAAGAACAGGCTGACAGCATGTTAATATCTCATGGAAACTAATGCACATTTTGCTTTCTCTATGCGAGGCCCATGGCTTGGGGAGCTCGTACCTCGGTGATACATCAAGCAAGATGCGACAAGGGACTTCAACGGATGAGCGGGGAACGGGGAAGAAACTCTATTCTATTTTATTTTTATCTATGAATTATAAATGATATGTAAAATGTACTTCCAAAAAAAATCATAGAATGTACAATGGCACACATGCAATTATCAGCTATTGTGGGTCTGCAAGATATATTAGTTTTATTGTATTTTATTTTATTTTATATTTTAGAGTTGTCGTGTGGGATTTTGTATCTCCTCGAGCGTTTAGGGGTCATCCGGGGCTGTGTGTGACAATAAGTCCCCTCAGCCACTTAGTTAGATTGTCAAATATTTTTATATTAATTTTGAGTTTCAATAATTAATATAAAAAGGAGCAAATTTTCAAAAAAAAAAGAATTTCAGAATAAAATAAAATGAATATCTTTTAATAGTAAGTTGTATTTTTCTTAATAAAAAGAGAATGCAAGAATTAACAAAAACATATAATCTTTGAAAAATCAAATAATTTATTTTTACAAATCAAACCAAAAAAAGAAGAAAAAGGAAAAAGAAAAGCAGAACAAAAAGAAAGTAACTCTCAGAAGTTAAAGAAAAGAACAAAAAAGAGAAAGAGAAACAAAATGTTTATAAATTCTCTCTTTTAAAAGAAAGGTTTATTAAAAATTCAATTTGAAAAAAATTATCCCTTTTGAAAGTTCCTTGCTAAAAAATCAAAAGTAATAAATCAAAAAAAAATAAAAGAATAAAAAATTAAAATCACTAAAAATGAATTAAAATAAAAAGATGAAAAAGAATAATAATAAATTAAAAAAAAGGAAAAAATAAAACAAAAAAAATAAATGAAAAAGAGAGAAAAAAATCAAAAATACAAAACCAAAGTAAAAAAAAAAGGAAGAAGATGAGTAAATTAACTAAAAAAAAAGGGGTTTTCTCTACAAATAATAAAGGTTTTCGAAATTAAAATGGCACTTTTTCTTTTTTGGAAAGTTTGTCAAAGCTAAAAGAAATTGATTAAAAAAAATACAAAGACAAAAAAAAAGAGAAAAGAAGTGAAATTGATTCTGTCTTTTGCAAACAAAATATTTCAACCAACTTCAAATTTATTATGTTTGTAAAAGTTAAAATGATTTTTACTCTTTTGTCTCTAAAAAAAATAATAAAAAAATAAAAAAATAAACCAAAACATAATAAAACAAAATAAAAAATAAATAAAAACAAAAACAAATAAAAAAACAAAAAAAAACCTAAAAACAAAAACAAAAAAACAAAAACAAAACCAACAAAACCAACAAAACACAAAAATACAAAAAAATAAAAAAAAACAACAAAAACAAAAAACAAAAACAAAACCAACAAAACACAAAAAAATACAAAAAAAAATTTAAAAAAAAAAAAACAAAACAACAAAAACAAAAAAAAGAAATAACAAGAAAATCAAACAAAAACCAAAAATTAAAAAAAAAACAAAAACAAAAGAACAAAAACAAATAAAAACAAAGAAAAAAACAAAAACAAAACCCAACCAAAATCTATTCTTTAACGGATCGAACTACGTGGACTTTGATCCCTATTGAAGGGTACGTAGGCTCTAGGCTCTTATCCTAGGTCAAGTCCGACCTTGTAAATAAAATTTTCTGTTCAATTTTCATTTTCATAATTTCTTTTCTTTCATTTCGTCTTTTCAAATTTTGTTTCTTTAGTTTATTTCCTCTTTTCCTTTTTCAACTTCATTCACTTTACCTTTGTTTCTTATTTTGCATGTGATTTGTTAGGAGAATTAAAATAGACTAAAGGCCATATTGATTTTGTACAACTGACTTAGGGTAACCGTTCTTAGTAACGGGTGTAGTGGGGTGCCTAACACCTTCCCCACTCACAACTGACTCCCGAACCTATTTTCTAATTCGTAGACCATTTTTCTTGTTTTTCAAATAAAAAGGCTTTTCCAAAGTTTTGCCTTTTCAAAAATTAAAATTTTGGTGGCGACTCTACTACTTTTCTTAATTCTGATTTCAGTTTTCATTTTCTTTGAAAAATAGGAAATCGAATTCCTTTTCAAGAAAATTTTCTTTGTTTCAAAAGCGCCATGCAGTCGCATTTTCGGGTGTGACAGGAGGGCATCACTTCACTTCAACCACTCATCAACGCGCCATCTTATTTCATCATCATATTTCTCTAACTTCACTCGCCTGAGGGAAGGAAGGAAGAATCATCCCATTTTTCCCAGACGCTGCATTTTTCCATGAAGAAGTTCCATGACTCTATTAGAAGTTATCATATCTCTTCCTTACCTCCTCTACCACTAAATATCCACTCCTTTCTCAACATGGATCAGAAGAACCCTGTTTCCTGGGATCACTGTTAAATAATTGTTGGTTTGGTTGATGCTTCCTTTTCGATCTTTTTCTTGGTGAACTTGGGATTAAAAACTGAAAATGAGTGAGCAAATCTATCTTGTAGGTTGTTTAGTAAGTACACGGAGAAAATAAAATGGGAGAATTAAAATTAAAAATATTTACTTTAAAAGACCCCTTATCACTGGATTTAAGAGATTTTGCTTAAAATCAACAATAATTTATTTTAAAATAATAATAATAAATATTTTAAAGTAAATATTTTTAATTTTGAATCTTCAACTCTGATCTTCCCAAATCAAATTACTTGCTTGTTTTGTCCATGGTAATATTCCAACACTTTGATTTAACTTGGAAATTGAACAACTGCAAGTGGCCTAGATTGTGAAAAATCGCAAAGCATGTTCGTAAGTAGAGCCACGAGGACTAGCAAGGCCAAGGCCCTAACTTTTTATAATTTGTAATATGCATGTAAAACATTTTGTTAAAACTAAGTATGGCTTAGAAAAAACAGAGTTTGCATACAACTCCTTATAAAATTACATATGGCCCCTAAATGTTTTTCTTTATTTTCTTTTGCTTCTCTCATTTTTTCACTCCATATGATATTTACTCTTTCTTGTCTATTAAGATTTTTTTTTCCCTCTTTTATTATATCCTACAATGTCCCTCCCCCCCCCCCCCCTCTCTCTCCAATTTTTTTTTTTTTTTTTTTTTTGCCTCCACCCCTGGACACCCTCTGATACTCTCTAATTTATCTTTGTAATTCCAAATCCATTGACCTCATATTCTACATAAAGTGATCCAAAGTTCAATTGTAATCTATATTTTAAACATAGGACCTCTTATAATTTTTATGAGTCTCACATTTATTGTGTCACTCTTTAACTTATATGATGACTTTTTAGACATTATTAAAACAAAAAATAAAACTAGAGTCATGAACACTTAAAGAATATATGCAAAGGTAATTATGCCCGTAATCTGGATCAGATATGATGAATGGCACTTCAACTTGTACTTGAACCCTTCATAATGCTGCCTTGTGATGTCTGTATCGTGTCCTACGACTATGTCACCGTTTGTATTTCTAAGCTTGGGAGAAATAATAGAATGTAAAACATATAGTTGAAACAAACAACGATATAACATGTAAAAGGCCTCCGATATTAACTTGCCATGAAAATGAACTACGAATGGTTAAGAAACAGAAAAATTAATGGTGGTTAAGATTGTTGAACTGCAGATATTGCAGTAAGAAAATATGGATGAAAAGACATCTATGAAGATTTTCTCTTTTCCTTTTTTATTTAACTAGAATAGCTCCCGTATAGATAGATGTATGAGGATTCATTCTAATCAATCAAATTTAAAAAAATAAATTAAAAAAAATATGTAAACAGTACTTATATGCAATATTTGCTATTCATAAACACTATCTATAAATATTGTTCATTTCAGTTAGAGATTATATATATATATATATATATTTGGGTTACACGATAGAGTTAATGAGGATAAGCTTGGATCATAAATCCAAAGTTGTACTCGAATTTGATCCAATATGCCACTCTCAAATCTAGACTTTTCCTATTTAAATTAGGTTGCTTATACGAAACACGTGTGACCTACGCCATTGTTTTCTTTCCCTTTCTATCTAAATCTTTCAAATCTTCTTTCAAAAACTCAAATATTTAAATCATGAAGGAGTAAAATCCTCTTTTAATCATGATATATTTTTTATTTAATTTTCATGAAATTATCTTCTTAATTTGATCATTCACAAATAAAATATTTTCAATTTGATCCCTTATAAAAATGTCTTGTCAATTTTGTCCCCTATCTATAAATATTTATTGGTTTAGACATTTATAAATAAAACCATTATTAATAATATTCTTTTATCAAATTAAAACATTATCATATTTAAGAGACTATTATTAATAAAAGTTTTATTTGTAAGAGACTAAATTAAAAAATACTCATCTATGAGTAATTAAATTAAAAAGATAATTCTATAAGATCAAATTAAAAAATACCTTATATGTAAAAAATTAAATTAAAAAATAAGTTTATAAAGAACTAAATTAAAAAATACAACCTCTATAAATACTAAAATAGAGTTTTACTCTGAAGTCTTTCTTACATATACTCTTAATAGAGTTCTGACTAAAACTAAAGAGATATCATTGGTATGTAATCCATTCAAACTCTTTATTACTTTCAATTTGTTGATTTAATCAATTACAGTCTTATGAATTAGTTGATAATTTTTTAAAGCAAATAATCTATTTATTATTTTAAATTTTTTAAATGGTGAAGTGTCCCCAGAATATAAGTTTTAAATTAAAATTGAAAACCGATTAATTGGTAGTGGAAAATCCATAACTCCTCCACTATATATCTCAATAATAACAGCAGATATATACTAGCTAGGAATTTTCCTTTAATTATTTCATATTTTAAATATAAAATAACATTTAGTAAAAGTTGGATTGATATTCATCAAGTGCATGTCTCGTGAAATTTTTTACATCTTTAATCTTCTTATCGATCATATTAAAATACCGGAAGTTATAAACAACGAATAGTTATTTACTTTTCTATTTATATTTTTTAAACAATATCGACATAGAGGTATAAAGGAAAGTTTTATAAATTTTAATATTACTATATATCCTTAAGGGGGGTCTTTGCCTCCACCCCTTGCTCTCGCTATTGAAAATTGTAAGGGATATTATGAATCTATTCATTACGGTGGATGTTCTTTTAAATTTTTAACTCTCAAATTCATTGAAAATGTGTTATGATTTTATTCTTTATGTAAATGATCATTTCCTTTAAGAATTGCAACTTTTTGAATATTTATTTTTTACTTTTATGTCCTCTTTTATGGTATATTATTTTACATTTAGGATATGACCTTTTGAAGTTATAAATTTGCACCTATAAATAGGCACCTCATTTGCATTGAGAGATATTAATAAAAATTGAAAAGCATTTCTTTTATTCTATATCTTTTCTAACTCCTTTTTCCTCTATTTCTTGAATTATTTTATAACACATTATCAGCACGACTTTGCTCTTAATCATTTAAACAAGAAATGTAAGATCTTTCCATCTTACTTGTTAAATTTTCTATTGGTTTTATTTTATTTGAATTATCATATCAAATCTTACGAAACTTAAATTTGTGGCCCTTGATCTTTCGAGCAAGAATTATTTGTCTTGGATTTTAAATGCTGAAATTCATCTTGATGCAATGGGTCTTGGAAATACCATCAAAGAAGGAAACAATCAGTCAATGTAAAATCGCGTTAAAGCAATAATTTTCCTTCACCATCACCATCATGAGGGGTTGAAATCTAAATATTTTACAACGAAAGATTCACTTGTGCTCTAGAATAGTTTGAAAGAGAGGTATCTACAATTGTAAGATTTTGAATTAGTCGGTAAGTATAACTCTACAATGTTTCGTATTAGCTTTCAATTAAAATTGTATGAAAAAGTAATTACTAAAAAAGATATGTTAGAGAAAACTTTCTCTACTTTTCATGCCTTTAATATGCTCCTACAGCAGCAATATAGAGAAAATGAATTTGAAAAATACTCACAGTTAATTTCATGCCTTCTTGTGGCTGAACAAAATAACGAGCTACTAATGAAAAATTATGATGCCCTTTCAACTAATTCTATTTCATTCCCTAAAGTAAATGTGACTATGATTAATAATAATGAACAAGGATATGGACGTGATTCTGGTCGTAGTCAAGGCCGTGGACGTGGCCAAGGAAGAAATAATATTTTTTATCATAAGAATGTTGCTTACCACAAAAAATGGAATATGAGAGAAGAAAAACAAGGAAGTACAAGTGGACAAAAGAAGCATGTGAAGAATTAAAAAAATTTATATTATCATTGTGGTATGAATGGACATTAGTCACAAACTTATCGTACAGTAAAATATCTTGTTGATCTCTATCAAACATCAATGAAGGAGAATGAGAAATGTGTTGAGACCAATTTTAATAATCTATGTGATGATTTTGCCAATAATCTTATAAATGCTACACACTAAGATATATCAAATTTTTTTGTTAACCCACAAGAAAAAATTGATGCTTAAAATAAGTTTACATATTTGTAATCATTTTATAATTATAAGTTTATATAACATTTTAAGTATGAGTTTTTAATAATATTTCTTATACTTTTGTTTTGTTTAATTTTAGAAAACATGAATGAAGATATATGTCTCGCGAATAGTGCAAGTACCCATACGATCTTAAAAGATAAAAAATATTTTTCTCAAATAAATATGGGTAAAGCTTATGTTACTATAATTTCTAGTAGTATAAGATTATTTGAAGAATTGGAATAGCTATTATCATATTACCAGAAGGAACGAGATTTATCATAAATAATGCTCTATTTTCTTCTAAGTCTCAAAGAAATTTTTTGAGTTTTAAAGATATTCATTATAATAAATATCATATAAAGACTGTGTGTGACGGAAATAATCAATACCTCTATATCATAAATATTGTTTCTGGTAAGAAAAAGATACTAGAAAAATTACCAACTTTCTCTTCCAATTTGTACTACACAATAATTAGTACAATTGAGATATATACAACTATAAATCAAAAGTTTATAGATTCAAAAATACTTATCATTTAGCATGAACGATTGGGGCATCTCGGAACAATAATGATATGAAAAATTATTAAGAATTCATATGGACACCCATTGAAAAACTTAAAAATTTTTCAATCTAAGGAATTCTCATATACTACTTATTCTCGAGGTAAATTGAGTATTAAGCCATCACTAACTAATTTGGAATTGAATCTCCAGCTTTTCTAGAATGTATACATTGTGACATTTGTAGGCCTATTTACCCACCATCTAGACCATTTAGAAATTTTATGGTATTAATAGACACATCCAGCAGATGGTTTTATGTATGCTGGTTATCAACTTGCAACCTATCGTTTATAAGATTGCTTGCTCAAATTATTCGATTGAGAGCATAATTTTCAAATTATATCATTAAGTCTATTCAACTTGATAATACTAGAGAATTTTCTTCACAAGCTTTTAATGACTATTACATGTCAATTGAAATACATGTTGAATAACATGTAAATCATGTTTATACACAAAATGGTTTAGCTGAATTGTTTATTAAACGACTACAATTAATTGCTAGGCCTTTACTAATGAGAACGAATCTCTCTGTTTCTACTTGAGGACATGCAATTTTGCATGCAGTAGCACTTATACGCATAAGACCAATAAATTATTATAAATACTCCCATTTATAACTAGCTTATAATCAGGAGCCAAATATTTCCCATCTTAAAATTTTTGGATATACAGTATATGTTCCAATAGTTCCACCACGACGTACTAAGATGGGACTTCAATGGGGGTTAAGAATATATGTTGGGTATGATTCTCCTTCCATTATAAGATATCTTAAGTCAATAAAAGGAGATGTATTTACAATACGTTTTGCTGATTGTCATTTTCATGAGTTAGTTTTTCCAACATTAAGGGGAGAAAAAAATAAGCAGTTGGTCAAAGAAATTACGTGAAATAATTTGACATATCTTGATCCTCCCACATGAACTTGAAGTTCAAAAAATAATTCACTTACAAAGTATAGCAAATTAACTGCTTACTGACATAAAGAGAGTGACAAAGTCACATATACTAACTGCAAATGCTCTTGTAAGAATTGAAGTCCTTGAAGGACAATCTATAATTGAAATAGTTGATGAGTCCAAAGTACGCTAGAAGCGTGGCAAACTAATCAGTTCAAAAGATAAAAATCCCCACAAAAGGAAAGGAACAATTAATCATAATAAGCCCATTGAAGAAATAGATACTCTTGAAGAGTCTAGAAACATAACAAATAACATAACTTCAGAAGAAGTTTAGGTACCTAAAATTGATAAAAATAAAGAGATCTCAATAAGTTATGTTTCTATGGGAAAAAGATTCAACCGTAAAGAAATAATTGTCAATAACATTCTTGCATACTCTATAGCACTTAATGTTATCAATGATAATGAGAATCATGAACCTACATCCATCGATGAGTGTCGATGTAGATATGATTAGCCAAAACAGAAAGACGCAATTCAAGTAGAATTGAACTCACTTGAAAAACATGAAGTTTTTGGGTCTATAATCCAAACACATGAAGATGTAATACCTGTTGGCTACAAATAGGCATTTGGGCATAAATGAAATGAGAAAAATGAAATTGTAAGATATAAAGTACGACTTGTTGCACAAGGGTTCTCACAAAGATCTGGAATTGATTATGAATTTATTTATTCTCCTGTGGTGGATGCAATCATATTTTATTATCTTATTAGTATGGTAGTGCATAAAAAATTTGATATGTATCTTATGGATATTGTTACAGCATATTTATATGGTTTACTTGATCATGATGTCTATATGAAAATTTCAGAAGGATTTAAGATACCTGAAACATATAATTCAAGGACTCAAGAACTTTGTTCAATTAAATTGCAAAGATTTTTGTCTGGACTAAAATAGTTTGAACGAATGTGGTATAATCATCTTAGTGAATATTTGTTAAAGTAAGAATATAAGAATGACTATAAATGTCTATGTGTTTTTATAAAAAGGTCAAATTCAGGATTTGTAATTGTCGTTGTATATGTTGATGATTTGAACATTATTGGAACTCTAGAAGATATTTTAAAAATAGTATACTGTTTGAAAAAGAAATTTGAAATGAAAGATCTTGGAAAGACAAAGTTTTGTCTTGACCTACAGATTGAGCATTTGAAAGATGAAATTTTTATATATTAATCAAACTACACACAAAAGGTTCTTAAAAGAGTTTGCATGGATAAAAGTACATCCATTGAGTACCCTAATGGTTATTCGATCACTTGATATGAAAAAGGATATTTTTCGACCTCGAGATGATAATAAAAAATTTCTTGGTCTTGAAGTACCATATCTTTAGTGCAATTGGTGTATTAACATATCTTACTAATAATACAAGACCTGATATAACTTTTGTTGTAAGCTTTGTTAGCCAAATTTAGTTAAACTCCAACATGGAAACATTGGAATGGAGTTAAGCATGTTTTTTGATATCTTCGAGGTATTATTGATATGGGTTTGTTATATGCAAATGGATCTAGATCAAAACTTTTGAGATATGTAGATACTATATATTTATCTGACCCACACAAAGTTAGATCTCAAATAGGCTATATATTTATAAGTGAAAATACAATTGTTTCATAGTATTTCACTAAACAAATACTTGCAGTCACTTCCTTGAATCATGCAGAAATTATAGCAGTTTATGAAGGAAATCGAGAATGTGTTTGGTTAAGGTCAATGACTCAACATATCTAAGAAACATGTGAGTTATCTTCTTGCATGAAAACTCTGACTGTACTGTATGAAGACAATACGGCATGTATAACTCAGTTGAAGAAATGATATATCAAAGGAGATGGAACAAAACACATTTCACTAAAATTCTTTTTCACCATAATCTTCAAAAGAATGGTGATATTGATGTTCAACAAATTTATTTAAGTAATAATTTAGTCGACTCATTCACCAAAGCATTACCTACGTCAATATTTGAAAGATTAGCATACAAAATTGGGATACAACAGTTCAAAAATCTACAGTGATATTTGAATAAGGGAGTGTACAAGGAATGGTGTACTATTTTTCCTTCACTAGGGTTTTTTCTTATTGGGTTTTTTTCTAGTAAGGTTTTAATGAGGTATATTCCTTATACAATGGACATCTAAGAGGGAGTATTATGAATCTATCCATTGTGATGAATGTTCTTTTAGTTTCTTAACTCCTAAATTTATTGAAAGTATATTATGATTTTATTCTTTATGTGGATGATCATTCCCTTCAAGAATTGTAACCATTTGACTTCAAGAATTGTAACTCTTTGGATGTTCATTTTTTACCTTTATATCCTTCTTTATGGTATATTATTTTACATTTATAATATGATCTTTTAGAGTTACAAATTTGTACTTATAAATAGGCACTTCAGTTGCATTGAGAGACATGAATAAAAATTGAGAAGCATTTTTCTTATTTTATATCTTCTCTAAATTCTTTTCCCCCTATCTCTTGAATTGTTTTATAACAAGAGATAAGTTGTCATGAAATTAAAAGTTCTATAAAGTAAGCATATAATAAAAAATTATTAAAGGTAATTGAATTTATTAAGACATTTATTGTAATAAATTTTTATTAATTTATTACATCAATCTTAAAATACAAGAAAGTATATATTTTGTTTGAAATGCAATGATTGTAGGTTACCCGTTATTGAACATTGATTATATTCATAACTTGGTGACAAGATTTTATCCAAATGATTTCATGAATAAAAGAGACTATATTCAAAATACAAGCACAACATTTTGAACTTAATTTTTCTCAACATCTTAATTTCCAAAACATGTTAATAATCTTTTAATTAAGGTTATCAAATTCACGAGTTCAAGTAAACTTATAAAGAGGAGATAAATTTATAATGTACACTCATATCATAAACTTGTGAGAATTTACATTTGTTAACAATTATATATAAAATATAATATATAAAAAGAAATTTATTTAAATATAATTCAAATTATACTAATTTAAAAAAATATTTTTATTCCATAATTCATATTTCTCAACATAAAAATTTTAATCAAGTTCATACATAAATACTATTTTTGTATCCTTTTTCATTAGATTGGGTTAGGTTTAAGAATTTTTATTTTTTTAAAACTCAATTTGACTTAATTATATGAAAACTCATCAAATTCGGTTTTAAAAACATTGAGTTAACTGAATTTATTTGAGTCAAAAGTACATTAAACTGAGTATATATTGAGTTTGAATTTACAAGAGAATTAACATAATTTTTTTAAATAGAAACTTAAACTTGATAAATTTGGCAAATCAACTGGTGAGTTTAATAATAATACTCTTAATTATGCCAAGGATAAAGATACGATATTTACCATTTAATTGATTATTTGCTTTGTCTATTATTAACTTTTATAGTTTTCATTTCGACAAGTGAGATATTATTTTCAGTGATGAATATCATAAAAATAAACCTACAAGAATAAGATAAAAAATAATTTTCTTACTAAATGCATGATTAGTTATAATAAAAGAAATATTATTATAAGAGATTGATATATAATCAATTATTAATAAATTTTATGACATGAAAAAAATCATACTTAACTTCTATAAATTACAAAAGGATATGTCATATATATATAAAACTAAAATTAATTTTTATCTACATAATCATATTAATATTTTCTAATTTTCGCACAATAACTTAATCTTAGATCTATCCCTGCGTGTGTCCAGTAGTTAAAAAATTCAATGCGCCCTACTAGAGTTTGATTCACAAGTCACCTGATCTTTCAATGAGTATGATTCTCTAAATTTACAGCTTTCTTCAACCTTTTTACAAAATAAATAGTTGAAATCATCTCAATTATTTTTTTTAAAGTATTTAAAATTTTTCAAAATTAATATAGCATCCCCATCTACATTTTTTCCCCTTAATTTGTCTCTACCCCAATCTTTTTTCACCATTTTCTCGCTCTTTTAATGTATTTTTGAAATTTTCTCTTCACTTATGTTCGGTCATCCAAAATTTTAGGCTTCTTAATTATATAATTATACTTAAAATTTATATAATTATAAAAATTTTTATGTTATCTTTAATGGCAAGAAAAAAGTTTATTTTATTTTAAGAATTACAAGTTCTGGCTCAAAAATTTTCTAATTACGTAATAAATATCACTATTTCCCACTCATATTAATTAGTCAACCTTTTTGCTCAAAAACAAAAAATTAGTCCACCTAATCACAATCCCATAATCCCTATTTGTTCTCTTTAATTTATTTTTTCTATCAATATCTCTTATTCCCAATACATTAATCATTGCCTTTTCTGCTGATCCATTACCAAGTGTTTTAAATTTTAACAATCAATTATTTGGCACAACTCCTATTTTTTTCCTCTCATTTCCAATTCACTAACATTCAAATATTTCGCCATATAAATATTCCTTATCTTTTTCACTCTCATTCTGGATGACACTTAATTCTCTTTCATTTCACTTGTCTCCCTTTTGAGTCAAAAGTAAAAGAAAGTTGTTCTATTTAATATTGAGAATCAATTAGTAATATTATTCCATTAAAAGACTTCATTAAGCGATTTCCTTTGCAATCAAGTTTTGTACTCAGTTTTATTGTTATAACTTTTAACTATTTTTTATTTTTTATTTATATTTGTATAGGTATTTTTTGTTAATTTTTTTTCTTTTCGTACTCAGGTTACCCCCGTTCTTTTTATTTTAAATGAATTAGTTATATTATCAATTGAAAAGGAAATTAATTATAAAAATTTGATTAATACATTTGCATTAAAAAATTAGAAAAATACATTTTAAATAAAAATTCTTGTCAATTTTATTAAATAGATAAATTTTGTGTTAGAGTTTTACTTTAAGCCAAAGAGTATGTTAAGCTGCCTCTGTTAATTATGTCCTTACCTCACAAAACTTACTATCTAAATTGTCCTTTCCCTCCTCTTCTCTCACTCATACATTGCTTCCACATTATCGAGATAAATTAATAGTGCTGTTTAAAATAATGAATACCAAAGGTCTGTTATCAATTGCGTACAACTTTTCTTCCAAAATTTGAAGTATCGATCAGATAAGCAGAAATTCATATCCTACCTTATGTTTGGATTTGGGAAAAAAATAAAAGAGGAAGTTAAAAAATCCACTGACAAAAATTTTATATTTTAGTCTTTTTTTAAATAAAAAAGATACTTATTTTAATTTTTTTTAAATGTCCACCATTACTATTTTACCATTATTGACCATGCGAGGAGGTTCACTTGAAAACATGTTTTAAGAGAAGCAAAACAATCAGCAGATTTCTTGTCTTTCTTCTACCACCTTCACATGTAAGTTGCTATATATGTTCCTACACGTGCCTTTGTGTACATATATGCCAAATTTGTGTTAGAAATGTTGATAAAAACAGTTTTTGATTATGAACAAATCTTTTTTCTAGAGATGCAAGTGTCTCTGCCTTGTTTTAAGTATATTATTAATTTTTAAAATTTTTAATTATTTTCTATTTATTATTATCTACACGGTTTTTAGTTATTAAATAATGAAAGGTGCTCATAGGTGCTTATCTCTCATGGTTCTATTTATTATTATGTAACATAGTTTTATTTGCTATTTATTAATTAAACTACTATTTTGCTCAGCGGTTCCAATCACCTTCTCAACAAAAGGCTCCGTTTAAAATTTTTTTAATTTTTTTTACATTAAAACTTGTCTTGTGTTTGTTTTTCTAATAAAGATCCCTATAAAAAAATTTTCCAACAATCTAATTTTTTCAAAGAATTTAAAAAAAAAAAGGTATAAAAACTATTTTTATTTTTTATTTCAACACACTGTTATTAGCTTACTATTGTCCTATTTACTTATATAGCAGGCTAACGCCATTGTCAAGGTACCTTTATGTACCTAAAAGTCGCTATGTACATACAAGTTATATTTAGTTCATCTTAAATTCTAAATAGCCCCACTCTCTCTTGGAAGCTTTCCAACGGGTTCTTGAGGATTATCAGATAGTTTTCATTTGCATTGAATAATAAACGAGTTATAGATCTTTTTCAACTATCAACTAGTTATTTTTCATTACTAATTTAAAATGCATATTTTGAAGACAAGTCACTAGCGAAAAAATGTTAACTTAATTATATATTAAATATCGATTATCTATTTAAAGAGTTATCAAATAATCCAAAAAAATTCTAATTAAAACACATAAATAGAAAGTAGTCAGAAGTTTGAATAGATTAGCGCTGATTGGAGTTAAAAGAAGCTTTAAAATAACAATATGATATTTTTCATACAAATTATATACATAATAAAATAACTTAATTGGTAAAGTATACCAAAACTATTATAATTGTGATTGTTTCCCTGAAGGGAAAATAATAATGAGAAATTAATTAACGCCGATGATTTTACCAAAGCTTTTGGAAGAGTGATTTCATTTCTGGAATTTGGGAGAGAAAAGGCGTCTTCTTGGTCCCCCTCGTGCACTAAAGATGTTTCTTTCTCCACAAGTGCGGAAAAAATTTTCTCTTAATTCTATGTATTCAGTCATATTTGTGATCATATCATGTCCTGTGCTTCTTAGATTAGCCTGATATATCTCGTAAGTTTCTTTAAACACTGTTCACTCAGTATTCTATGTAAAAAAGAGGAAAAAATGAAACGTTTTTAATAATCTTCTATTTTTTGTTCTAACTAAGTTGATCAGATTTCATCATCCTATATAAGAAGATCAACTGTACTAGCATGAATTTTTTCTAAAAAGATAGTATTTGTTTAATGAAGATAATACTCAAGAAATTACCAATTGTCTATTTCTACCTACAAATCAAGAAGTTGGTTGTTTTCCTCCCCTCCGATAAGAAAATGAAACTAACGTTTTGATAATGTTGAGAATGTTTGAATTACTATCGTTTCGATTTTGAGAAATATGCTTCCTTTGTGTCCAATGTGTTTTCTGTCTACTAGTGCTGAAATTTCACCATGAATGCACTGAGTTTAAAACTTTAAATTGTAATACTTTGGCCCAGTCTAGTATATTATGTAAAGAAAACTTTTTTATATTTTATTGTGTATAATATTTATGATGTTTTTATAATTATTATTCAATAATTTTTTATCTTTTTTATTACTTTTTAAATAAAAACATGAAAATTATTTTTTATCCACAGAATTACTTCTTCATTCTCTTTTCCTTTATATTTATTTCTATTCTATATGTCAAACAAGACTTGTAGATTGTCATATTGGATGTTTTTGCTGTTTCAAGTTCTTAGATTAGTATTGTAGGCCAGTCGAATTTGGCAACTAGGGTAATGATATTTGTCCATCTTCTAAATAATTCATTAATGCATGTTTACAGATGAAAACTATGAAATTACCTGAAGATATAAAATTTGAAATACTCTCATTTTTGCCTGCGAAATCAATATGCAAGTTCAAGTCCTGTTCTAAATCCATCTGAGTTCACACGAGACAAATTTTGCACTGAAGCAATCTCAGAATTTGATGCTAAAAAATGATTCTTCCTTCTTCATTCAAGGACGAATCCTTTGGCAGAACAATTGCAAAACTAAAACACATGGCATCTTCTGGTGTTCCCACAAACTTTCTTCACTTTCCTAATTAGAGGTCCGCAGAAATCCTTGCTTCTAGCAATGGACTACTTCTCTGTCAAATCATAAGAAAAAAGTACCCCAAGAGTGCATCTATTTGTTTGTAATCCTACGGCACATTCATGCTTCTCCATTGCCATCCCACATAGTTTGCTGGAAAGTCCTTATGCACCTGCCATATTCGCCTTTGAATGCAACCATAATAGAGGTGTCGATTATGAGGAATATGAGTTATTTCTCTTTGAGAATAATCTCAGCCTACGGTTATTGAGTTTTGGGTGCAAAATTTACATGCCAAAGGAAGGTGTGTGGAAAGAAAGAGAAAGCTTCTTTGTGGATGATAGGAGCATGAGATTTGACTTGCCTGGGTTCCACAAGGGAGCCATTCACTCTGCCTCAAGTTTGGTGTTCTTACCTTGGGAGAAATAGTCATTATATGGCGTCATAAACTCTTGAGGGCGGCATATCAAGAATGCTCAAGTTTCCAAAAGAAGCCACAGAAACTGGTCTTGAACACTGTTATTATGATTATGACATGAGTATTTTCAAGCGGGGCAAAGTTGGAATATCAAATTGTTTGGTGAGATTAGCCAAAAGTTCTGTTTTTATCTATGGGCTTTGACTCATTATGAATCAAGTTTTGGGTCAAAGATTTTGATATTGAGTTTGAAAGAAACGGGGTCAGAGGAGAAGGATTCTATTGTTCTTGGATTTACAATAATGACTGGGGATTCTTTGGCGTTTGGCACAAGGAGGTATGTGTATGGATATGATTTGATTGGTAGAAAAAAGCAACACACTTGAAGTGGGCCAGCAGCTGTCAATAAACCAGCAACACCACCTCGTATCACACAACCATCAGGGCCAGCCAGTGAGAAAACAAAATAACAAGAAAGACACAACTATCAATTAGTTAACTTTCACAGAAGAAATATGGGTACTCTCCTTGCCAGCTAATTTTTCAGGATATAATCCTAGTTTATGTAGTCTGCTCTGCGAACACTGGTTACATGAAATTACCTGTGCAGTTTCTGCTTTTTACATTACACATTGGCCCTATTACAATAATAAGTACATGATGCTTTACATTAAGCACAATCTACAGGAAACTGTTGAAAATTTTAAAAAAGAAAAAGAAAGAAGAAGGAAATAAAATATTTGATTAAATAAAATTAGAATAGAGAGAAGAGAAGGAAAAGGAAAGAAATCAAATTTACTTTGTTCTAAATTAAGAGTTTTGAAAGAAAGAGAAGAAGTGAAGTATTTTTTAAATTTTAATTTATTTTTTTATTTTTTATAATATTTTAATATATTAATATATAATAAAAATTAAGATAATTTTTTATTAAAAATTAAAAATAAAAAAAATTAAAATTTATAATTTTTTTAAAAAATTATTAATATAAATAATATTTTTTTATAAAAAATAAATTTATTTAAATATAATTAACTCTCTTCCTCTCTTCAACCTCCTCTTTTAAACCACACAATTATTTTTTTTTCTTAACTCGTTAAACTGTATTCTTTTAAATATAATTACCTCTCTCTCTCTCTCTCTCTCTCTCTCGTTAACCTCTCCTCCCATCCGCTTTGTTGACGGAACCGGAGATAAAACAACCACCAAAATATCACATGGTTCAGTCGTAAACTATACAGTAATAAGCAAATTTCTAATCCACATGGATCTTTACCAGGATCCTGAAGGCGACCTGTAGCATCACTAAAGCATTACATATGATCAATTGAGCTGCCAGCAACCTGCACCTTCGCCATTTGCAAAATAACTTGCTTAGAAAATTATATTGTTCGAGCAAAAGCACACACGTTTTACGATAGTATAAGCAAAAATTACTTAACTAATTGAGCAAAAGCGTAAATAAATGCCTCGCACGAATCTATTGTAATTTGTAGCCAAACCTGATTGAAACATTTCGGTTTCATTTCTCCGCAGTTTAGCAGAAACCATTGGAAGAGAAATCAAAAAGTATATGGACGGACCTTAGAGAGATCCATTGAAAGAGAAAGCCAAATGGAGGGAGAAATCAAACTCTCTACAATGGCCAAGGAGTCTCTCAGAAAACTTGAATAGCTCTGAAAATTTCACTTTGCTTGAACTTCAGAAGTCGAATCCAACGAAGCTGGGGCACGGAGAAGCAGGTTCGCGTACGACGAAGGGAAATTTCAAAATAGGAAGATGACGGTACACGATATTAGGGCTAAGGGCGATATTTTGGGATTGAAAATTTTTCTTTTAAATTTTAATATTTTATTTTTGAGCATAAATATTTTTTAAATTTTGTTGAAGTTAAATAATTTTTTTAATTTTAAAAGGTACATTAATCTTTTATTAAAAAAATCTTATATTTTAATTTAATTTTAAAATTTTCATTAAAAATATTTTTTATTAAATTTAATAAAAATAAATTTTATTTTTTATTTTTATTTATATATATGTTTGAATATAATACATGTTTACATATTTAAATTAATAGAGAGTATTTTAGTTTAAAAAACTAAAAATTAAATTAAAATATATATTATAAAATTAAAAAAATTATATAATATTAACAAAATTTATTAAAAGTACATATAATTTATTTATTTGTAACTTGCTGCATTTGCTACTATTAAATTAACTGCTTGGTTATTTGTCAAGAAATGCCATAGCCATATAATTCTAGAGCAAATACATGACATCTGATTCTCAACAGCTTTGCCTTTTCAATCCACCTTTGTATCCAGTAGACACTACTGATCAACAGATGACACTCTTGACAAAACAATGGTTTCTTTTTCTCATTTAGTATTAACTATGACGGATTCGATGTACTCATTTCTTTTGATAGATTCTAACACCATTTTACCAAAAAAAAAAGTTTTTTATCGTCAAATTACCAAAAAAAAATGTATGTATAGATTTGACTTTGCGTTAAGTGAAAAGATGATTTTAAATATTTATTTGGTTAATTTTAATTACGTCTCTAATTTTTTAGTTAATTTAAATGTAGACAATAAAATCACAATATATATATATATATACACACAAAAGGTTAGGTAAAAATAGTAAAGCGTCATTATGTTAAATCATGAATTTTAAGGGAGGGAGGAGGGAAGATCTTGTTTTCAAAAAAATAAATAAATAAATAATTTTTACTTTTTTCTATGCTTTCAAGGCTCAATTTTATATTTCTTTCTTCCGGTAGAAATATTGGCTCCGCTATACTTGTTTAAAAAGGAATAATGATGTTATGATTTTAAGAACACATATTCTCTAATCATGATACAATTAAGTATTAAATATATAGAATAATATTTCATTAAATAATTATTTTAAATAATAACTTATTTTATAATTAATAATTTTTAAAATAATTAATTTGATTTTTTGTGTAATTAATAAATATAATTATAGTAATAAATTTATTAAAATGGAAAAATATTTTTTATATTTATTAATATTTAATAATCTGAAAAAACATATATTTTCAAAAATATAAAATCATCACTCCTCAAAATATAAGCAGTTTCTCCCCACCATACAGACTACAAACAGAACACTGATTTTGGGATAAATGGAACCTTGCCCATATTTGTTTTCCCCTTCATTCCTTCTTTGTGGTTGTTTAAAAGTGTGAAAGTTCCAGCAGGCCATGGATTTACAATTTACACGCGTTCAAATGTTTTGTATTCTTGTGTTCAAATGTCTGATTGACACATATAAGATATCTTGACCCATCATACAAAAACTACTGTTTAAATTACTTGCTTCCTATGTCATCGTCAAATTGATTGTTTACAAACACCCTGATATGTTTCAAAAAATTTGATAAGATACATAGAAGTTCTTGATGAATTCCCTTTGTTAGTGGATGTCAAGGATGCATCCAATTTAAGGTACTTTTATTATTATTTTTATTTATTTATGAAGTCCTTAAGGTTATATTAATGCACATATACCAATAATTATGATAATATTATCTAAATATAACTTCTTTCAGCGATGGCTCTTGAGCATCTCTAAAGTCTGAAATTATAAACTTTTAAGGGTATGTTTGGTACACCGTATAAGACATGATAGTATAAGCTAATACAATACATTATGAACTTATAACTTGTTTGGTGCATGTAATGTATTGTATAAGCTTATACATCATAGCTTTCTTATACATCAAAATGACGTATAATCTAATCATGCCTTGGGGGGTGGGATTAGGCCTGATTAGATTTTAATATATAAATACTTATCAATACTTTTCATTTTTAATCTCTCACCTATGGAATATTCCTTGGCTAGATTGGATCAGTTTTAATTAATACTAGTTGAGAGCGGATTAGTTGGGTCATTTTTAAATTTTTGATAAAAATTATAAAATTATAAAGTAACCTTAAAAAAATAAAATTTTTATATAAGTTCTTATAAAATAATTTTTGATAAAAATTATAAAATGACCCTAAAAAATAAAATTTTTATATAAGCCTCTATAAAATTGTATTTTATTATTAAAATTTTTTTATATAAGTCTCTATAAAATAATTTTTTTAAAAAAATTAATAGAATTGGGATAAGCTCTGCAAAAACTAATTTAAAATTAAACTTAGTCTAATTAGTTTAGTATGAGATTAGGTTAAATTGATTTCTTAAACTAGTTAAGTCACTTTTTTTTTTTTTAATATTTGGTAAAAATTATAAATTGACTCTTAAAAAATAAAAAAAATTTATATAAGTCCTTATAAAATTATATTTTGTCCCTAAAAAAATAAAAATTTCATATAAGTCTTTATAAAATTATATTTTAACTATTTAGCTTGATGTAACTAGACGAGATCAGGTCACTCAAAGTCACTAGGTTAGTCTAATTGGTTTAGTATGAGACTGGATTAGATTAGTCTCTTAAACTAGTTAAGTCACTTTTTTTTTTTAATATTTGGTAAAAAATTATAAATTGACTCTAAAAAAATAAAAATTTCATATGAGTCCTTATAAAATTATATTTTAACTATTTAGCCTAATGTAACCAGACGAGATCAGATCACTTAAGTCATTAGGTTATTATGCATTATATGCAACCCTATTCACCCATACTTTTTTTAAAAAAAGTAATATAATATAGAAAGATATAGTATATTTTTTAAGCGAAGGTTATTTTTGTTAAAAGAGTTAATTTTTATCCTATCTAGTGTTATATAGTGCATCATCAAATAAATGATAATATTATCTTATACAATACATTATTTTATACAGTATCATACCAAACACTGCATAGTCTTAAAATTTTATCAGGCTTTATCCTATCAGGCCTTATCCTATCAGGCTTATACTATCAGGCCTTATCCTATACATCATACCAAACAGGCCCTAATTGAAAAAAGAACGATGATCTCAAAGTAATATAACAATGCTTTACAAAGCGTCATAATACAACGATTATTTTTGCTACTCTTCTAAAAGATATAGTTAAAAATCCTTACTATACTAGACATAACAACACTTTTCTATATGTCAAAAATTAATTTTTGCAATAACTATCTTAATAATTTTTGACCTTCCGAAGAATCATAAAAGCCTACTTTTGTTTTAGTGATACTATGCTTAACATGCTAAAAAAGGCTTATTACTCGAGGAGGATGGATTTGATTACTTGAGGAAGATGGATTGCAGGGAGGTGGCTTAGCTGTAGTTAAGCAAATCACGACAATTCCAAGTCTCAAATATGGTTCGCTCAACCACAATAAGACCATGATCTTAATTGTAGTTTATCGTTAAAATGCATTTAGATCTAAAATACCTAATTGTAGTTAGGCACTTTTATGTTTTAACCGTGGTTTATGGGAAACATGGTTAGGCCTTAAATCTAACCATAGTTCTCTTAGAACTACGGTTAACAAGTCTTAATCGGATTCTAGGAGAACTATGGTTAAGGTAATTTAAATTATCCTTACTGGTCCCGCTTCCACGATATCGCATCCAGAGTCAACCCCTTCCCAAAAAATTCAAAAAGACAACATTACCATGACCCATCAACAACAGCATGAACCACTGTTGGCGACCAGAAATGTAGACCAAGAATGATAAAGGAAGTTGACCAACCGCCATCCCCACCTAGCTTACTATTGCCGATGAAGTTCCATGAAGTTTTTTCATTTAACCTCACAAGCATCATTTGTCATCCACCATACAGGTTTTCACCATTGTTAAGGAGCTTTTCACTGTCGACAACGCTTAATTTGTCTACTATTTGTAAGTTTTGAAATCTCTTTCTCCCTTGTGAGGCTATGTTGGTTGATGGCTTTTTCTTTTTTGGCTTTAAAACATAACATAAAATTAGGATTAGAGTAATGAGATATTAAGATACTAATAATGTTTGAAACCCTCAAAGTTTAGAAAAGAAGCTAACTTTCATCAAAACCATGTTAGCCCATTTTCCTATATTATACTTTTGTCTTTTACCTTGTTATGATTCATTATGGCAATATAATATGATTTAATAGGGAAAATATCAAAATACTCATGCTATCTGGTTTCATGAAAACTACTTGGAAATGGATTATTTTAGGTGTATTAATTGAGTTTAAACTACTTATTTGTTTAGCAACTCGATATGTAGCTAGAAATAATCTTCCATGATTAAGCAATTTCTTTATGCAAGTATAACATGAATACTAAGTATTCAACATCTACTATTTAATGGACCATATTATCTGTTGTTTATAAATAACTAAATGGTTTAACTTGGATCAAACATCTCTTGCTTAGAATTTATTAAATGTTGGATTTATAATCCCTGTTGATTTGTTTGCTTAGGCTAGCATTGGTTTTAACTACAATTTTGTGACACACTAGTAAAAACTAGTTTTTAATTTTTAATTAGATCAATATTATATAAATTTATTGTCTTTTAGTTTATTATTTTTTAGAAATGGATAAGCTTTAGATAACTAAGCCTCAAAATACCCAAGAATATTTATAGAGGCTTAGTGAATTTTCAGACTTCGTATGTGCCAATAAAAATGTATAAGTTAGAATAACATGTCTATGTCCTAAGTGTAACTTAAAGAAATTGTGGATTAAAGAAGTTATGTGTAACCATTTGATTGTTAAATCATTCCTATAAGGGTACACTTTTTGGGTTAGCCACGTGGAGAGACATGTTAAATAAGAACTACTTATAAAATCTCCATCGAGGCCATAAATAAGAGAAGAATGAATTTGTAAGGATGGGCCTGTGCATGACATGCTCTGAGATGCATTTGGAGTTCATCATGAAAACGAAAGTGTGGATGAAGTGGAGGGTCTAGCTCCACCATCTTACAAGGAGATAAATAAAGATGTTAAAGAGTTTTACAAGTTTATTAGATATAGACAACAAAACATATATGAAGTGTGCAAGAATTTATTAAAATTATCTTTCTTAGTAAGATTGTATCACATCAAGAGTATATGTAAAGTAAGTGAAAAGGATATGCCTATAATATTGGAATTATTGGTGAATGCTTTTAAACATGTAAAAATTCCACCCTTTTATGAAACCAAGGAAACCATCAATAAAATGGGGCTTTACTACATAAAAATTCATGCATGTCAAAATAATTGTATGTTATATTGGTGGGAGGGTGAGAAAAAGGATGAATGTAAAATGTGTAACACATCTAGATGGAAACTAAAAAGCAAGGATGAAAAGCAAAAGAAAAAACCTATAAAAATCTTCAGATACTTTTCATTGAAGTCATGATTAAAAAGATTATTTATGTCTTCTAAGACTGTTGAGCATATGAGATGGCATGCCATGGATAGTAATAACAAAGGTATGATAAGGAATTCAAGTGACTCATTTAAAGGCATGGAGGCAATTTGACATAATGAATCCTTAGTTTGCTATAGATCCTTAGAATTATGCCTAGAGTTGGCTATTGATGGTTTTAATCCATTTGGCAACTTAAGTACAAGTTATAGCATCTGACCAGTGGTTTTTATGCCTTACAACCTTTCTCACTAGATGTATATGAAATATAGTTCATTCTTTCTTTTAATGATAATTCTAGAAATGTGAGTATTTGGGAATGATATAGATATCTATCTATAACTTCTATAAAAAAGCTAATAATTTTGTGGAATATAGAGGCTAATACTTTTAACTCTTACACCAATGAAATCTTTAATATGTATACAATTGTGATACGTACTATTAAAAATTTTCTAAGGCTTAAAACATTATTTAAATGGAATGTATATATTAGGTTAGCTTATCTATCTTATAACTTTAACTCAAATCCTTTTCGCATTTACCATAGTCAAAAGTAGTGTTTTATATTTCATTGTCATTTTCTAAACATAATACATAAATTTAGATTGGCCTGAAGTCAATTTGGTGGAAGAAAAGAAAAGAGAAATTTTCCAATTGCAATAATTGGCTCAAAAATTTCAAGACAAAAGAGGTTAACGTTGAAAGCCGAGATAAAAGACCTTGAGAAACTAATGGTGTTGATGGTGACACTCAACAATGGTATAAGAAAAGTATATTTTTTTTAATTTTCTTATTTGGCAAACCATTTGCTACTCCATAGTCTTGACATAATGCATATTGTGAAGAATGTCTGTGATAATGTGATATTCACTTTGTTCAATAAATCTAAAAGATCAAAAGACCATTGACATGCATGGAGAGAATTACAAGAAATATGCACTCAATCTAAGCTCTAGTTTGATAACAGTGATAGATATCTACTGGTTTTGTTCACATTGACAAAAACAAATAATGATTTCTTTCTTAGGACCTTAAAAAATATCATTGTACATGATGAATATTAAAATAATATTTTTAAATGTATTGATTTGAGACAATGCAAGATTAGAGAATTGAAAAGTCATGACTCACATATTCTTATAGAGCAATTACTACCTTTAGCCATAAGAAAAATACTTTTTAAGCCAGTGTGTATAATACTAATAGACTTGTGTTCATTATTTTAAAAATTGTGTAATAAATGTGAATGAACTTAACCAACTCCAGAGTAGAGTTGTCCTCATGCAAACTTAGTTAAAAAAGCCAAACTTGGAAGCATTATCTAATATTCATAGATGTACCTTATAAAGAGATTAGTATATGTACAATTTTCAAACTTATCAAATCTTTCAAATATTTTATTTACATTAGTGACTTGCAATGGTATTCTTAACAAGCACTTGGAAAAACTAAAGTCCTATGTAGTAAATAAAGCTTAGTAAGAAGGCTCAATAGCTGGAAGCTACTTAGCTAAAGAGGTTTTAATTTTTTGCTCAAAGTATTTGGATGGAGTAAAGACAATATTTAATCAACCTAGATATGTTAATAATTAACCCAATGTTGGTTCATCTACTAAGGGCACAATATTTCTAGCAATTAAAAAATTAATTGGTAGTTTTGGATACTTCAATCTTTCCCTTAAGGAGAAACTACAAATACATTAACAAGTGCTAACTAATTGTAGATGGACCCTTTTTTTCATTAAGTATATTAAAGTTATTAAGCTGAATGCGCCATAATCACTATGTACTTACTTGATGTATTTCATATGGGGAATTCAAGGTAATGGTGAAGTAATAATTAAAAAGTCATTCATGATTGTCTTTAGAGGTAGATAGAAGACTTTATAGGGAATTTATTAAATGATTTTCTCATCGTGTAAATGCTTGTACACCTTGTTTTATTGTCAACAACCTATTTCATGCAAAAGCATTTACATAATAAGAATATTACTTTCTTTTCATTAGATAAGTAACAATGTCATTGATATAAAATTACTTGCCTTGGGTCTAATTAATCAAACAAAAAAATATAATGCATACAATGTTAACGGATTCAAATTTCATATTATAAAATGAGACCAAAGGCTAAAAATTCAAAATTGTGGAGTTTTAAGGATTTTCAAGACAAGAAGTTATGCATGTAGTAGTGACAGCCCTATACACTTTGGATGTGTGCCCTTTTATGGAAAATTAATTAATATAATTGAACTAAACTATCATGGTCTGTAAAGAATTGAAACTTGTATGTATAGAAATCATAAAATGTGAATATATATAAGCTAAGCTTGTCATGTGGGTCCCAGTGATTGAAAGTTTTTGTCTTTTCCCAGGTCACTATATTGCATTACCAAAAATGCCCAATTCATATGTAGAAAAAAGGTTAGTTCTTTTTGTCTTTTCCCTTCTAATCGTTTGCCATATGCCTCCATCAATATGAACTTTCTTTCTCGGGTAGCCAACTCAAATAAAAAAAACAAAATCAACCATAAAGTTGTCCTCTGCTTTAGCCTTGTTCCATAACAGCCACACTCCCTTAATCTCCATAGGTGTCTTATGACTTTGCTATAAAATCGTGCCTGGTAAGAGTGAGTTTAGCCACGGGATTTTCAGCTAGTGGTTCTTGGAGTTTGGCACCCATGTCCCTCATTTAGAGTTGGTTTGTTCAGCTTGGGATAGCAGCGCTGGAGTCTTCAATTAGTGTCCTCTTCTTTGCATCTTCATTCCTTCACTGCAACCTACTTCCATTCTGTTTTGGCCATGAGTGGGTGCGAGGAATTGGTAGCTATTTTTTCTTTTTCTTTTCTTCTTTTTCATGCAAGGCTAGTATATTCAAGGTGGGTTTTGTTATTCTTGTTGCTAATATGTCATACAGTCTTTTTGATTCTTTTGTAACTGGTTGTGTTACGTTATCTTTTAAATGGTCTTGAGTTTTTTATTTGTGTATTTCTCCCTTCACCCCTCATGGTTCTCAGTTTTTGAGTGTAGAGCTAATGGTTATTTGAGGGGCTAAATTTAGTGACTGCAGTATTTGGAAATTAAGGAAGAGGGGGTCACATTTTGGGGTATGAACTCAAGCTTTATCTAGGTGGGTAGTTGTTCCTTATAGACTTGTTTCTCCCATTCTTATACTCACATCTATGATTGCCCTGCTGCCATGTATTTCATGTGTATGGATGGAATGTGTGAAATTGAGAAAGGAAGCGTGATTAGCCAATTGAAAAAAAATAAATATATGTACATGGTATGCTAGTAGGAATGTGCAGAATAAGAAGGAAAAAGAGAGAGAGAGAGAGAGAGTTATAGTTTTATTTTTTACCCTTTCTTTCTTAGTCTTATTTGCCTCTCAAATTCTGAGACCATGCCTTTCAAGAATCTTGTTTAAATAGATCCAATTAGATAATTATATAAACTGTCATTGTGATTAATCTCTCGTTTGTAGGGAAAGGTAATCTTTAGCCACCTGAAATGTATAACTTATCCTTACTCATTCATTTTTAGTCTGTGCTTCAGACCTGTAAAATATCAAAATTTTGTGGTAATCAAGATAAGTTTATTATGAGGCAATTGATGGCCATTCAAACTCTAAAATCTTGTGAACGAGTGGTATAGGATTTTCAAGAGAATGAATCATAGCTAAAGAATGAGCAGAGAATACTATAGGGAATTTCTGTATCATCTTGAAAGGTGAGTAAATAATGCCGGCTATACCTTTTATTTCATGGTTTATGGTTACCTACTCCTCAGTTATTGTATTTATTTGATTAAATATGTTTTTGATTAATTACGTTAATAAATTTCCTTTCTCAAATATGTTTTTGGATTATTTACGGCCCAAATGCTTATTGAGGATTTTCAGACTATAGGAATAATTACTGAGGTATTCTGATAGATGTTGGGACTATAAGTATGTGTATGTATGAGTATAATTTGATTACTCTGAGTAGGTATTTTTGAAATTATTTCTAATGGGAACTATCTGTTTCGGAACCCTGCAGCTAACCACAGTAAAGGTTAACCATGGTGCACTATGAAAAATACCCCAGCTAGTAGGGGTGCTGCTAGCCCCATATGGTTAGCCCCCACACGTGGATCTGTTTTCATTTTCACGAGCAAGTTGCTTAGCGTCTGTGTTATTTACCCTCGCAGGCTATGTGCTTAGCGTCTGGCTAAATTGGTACTGATTGGATGCTTCCCACTGCATTTAAGGCATGAATTATTATTATTATTATTATTATTATTATTATTATTATTATTATTTCTTATATTTGTATACATACAATCACTTTTATAGTTTCACTTGTGAATTGCTATTTGAATAATATCTTAATGTTCTTACATGATATAGTTAGCCTTGTTTACTCACTGTGCATTGTCTCACCTTTTTTTTTTCCCAATCGGTTTCAGATAGTAGGGCTGAGCCCGATCCCTCGTCAGCAGTTTAGCTCTGGCACTTTCTTGCACAGTTGGTGAGCCCCACATTTGTTCGCGTGGATGTATTTTGTGTTATTTTGGAATTCATTTTGTATCGCAGACTATTATATGTAGCTCCACGGAGTCACAAATAGGGCTTCCCACCCTTAGAAACTAATGTAATTTTGATCTGAATGGTTAGCTGAATCTTTATATTTTTGTGTTGAACTAGTTGGCTGATTTGTAGAAATTACAGGAGGTTCAAATTACAGGAGAGACTTTGCGGGAATTTCTACAAGAGTCTATTGGCACTAAATGTATAATGCATATATAAAATTTGAAATTTGTTCTATTTAGTATTAAATTGTAAGGATTTGCATAAGTGTTAGATAGCATTTTTGTTTAGAATTTGACTATCTTTCATGCCAGTCACACTGTTGGTTGTAGGGTGTGACATGGTCGATTTTTAAATATATGTGGGTCAATATCACTAATCCTAAAAGGATCATAATTGATAACTTGTGATTCACATCTATCATTTTTTCACAATTAATACACACTAGTGATAATAAAGATCATAAGCCATACATCTATGCTTTAGAAGCTTAACAAGTATATTATGTGGAAGCTAAGTTAGATAAAAATTGGAGTACAGTTGTGCATCTAAAGCCACAAGACTTGTATGACATGGGTGAAGAAGATAAGGATAATAGCTATAATAGTGAGTCATTCCAACATTAATACTTGGAAATGCTATTTTCAAATGGAAAAGCAAATCGAAACTTGTTTAAATTCAGAGTCTTATAACTTTTTTATGCTTGTATTTGATGAAATGTGTTTCTTTCTTATGCTTGATAACCTGAGTTTTATGTCTATCAAATTGTCACACCCCACAATTTAAGTATGTTGGCACAAAAGACAAACAATTTCCCCTACCATAAGTCTATTTATATTGACATCCTCCTCTACAATTTAGATAAAATCTCTTAATTGTAACGTCATATAATAACATTATGGGTATCACTTCCAAAACATCTTTATACCAATCAAATAAGTTTTTAGGTAACTTTTGTAGAAATTTTGGCAGAGTTTCCTCTGTAATTTAGACCTCCCGATATTTCTACAATCAGTCAGCTAAACAATACACCCAAAAATAACAAAATAGACTTCTAGGGATTGGGGATACCCTATCTATGATTCAGTGGAGCCACACTCTACACTGTTCAGAATAAAATAAATTACATGCATATGACAAAATGTGTACATGAACAATTGTGGGCTCACCAAAAGAAATAAACGGAAGATCAACTACTAATAGGCTGCTCAGGGTAGACTAGGGTCTTCACCGCTATCTGAAAAATAAATTAAGAAAACTGAGTTTGATACTCAATGAATAAGTAATGCCAACCCTTAAAAATAGGGACAAGGCCCGTAATATATATATATATATATATAACGCATGAATCAAGCCTTATGCAAATCATTTCTTAAAATGTACCGGAAGTATCTAAGCAAAACCAATTGAAACAGATGTAGAGCACACAGCTCACGGGGAGAATAACCACAGACGCAAAGCACTCTGCTTTGAAAATAAAATGACTTTGCATGTGGTAGCTACCCACACGGGGCTAGCAACACCCTTGTTAGTTGAGGTACAGATCATGGTGCACCATGGCTAACAACTACTGCTGTTAGCTATAGGGTTCTGAACAGATAACCTCTTAAAATATTACTTTTCTCAATTTAGCATTTCAGACAAAGTACGATTCATATCAGTTCAATATCTAAGTTTCCAGATAACTCAAACAGACGTCAATTTACAAAATTTCACGTTCAAATCAATTTTTGAATAACATGCATATGACAAAACATTTAAAGATGTCTCTCTTTAAATAGATTTCCAAATGTTAGAACACTGCAAGGAAACTTAGTAACAAAATAATAAATATGAGTTACTCACGGTCCGCATTACTTACTCACCTTCTAAGATGATACTGAAATTCCCTGCCCACTCCTTAGCTATGACTCAATCTCCTGAATATCCTATAATACCCGTTCACCAGAGTTTAGAGTGTGAATAACTAAAATTTATCTCATTAGCTTAGCCTATTTGAACAAAATTCTAGGAAAAGAAAAGAACATTGATATCTATTCTTCATTCCCTTAGCATGCTATAGATATGTATATGATTTCAAGGAACTAAATCTACCATCCTCTCCTTAATTCCATGCCCTCCATACCCATACAATACACACAATATACATATATAAAGATATAGATTTGTATATATATGTGCCCGTATATGGCAGCAGAGCATTTTGGATTCATCATTCAAAGATTGAAATTCACTCAAGGGAAGAAGAAAAATAGAACCATGTCAATTTTATGCCATTTCTTCCCTAATTCCATTAAGGAGCTAAACTCAAGAACCAAGAAATAACAAAAAATTCATACCACACAAGGCTATCCTTTCTGCAGCAAAACACGCTGGGGAGGAGCTTATTCTGCACAAACAAGAATTGGCAAGTAAGAAGCACAATGGAATTTGGTTTTAGATTAGGAAGTTTATGCAGAAAATGGGAGTAACCACTGTATAGGAAAATTGAAATACATTTTAGCATAAAGGAAGTCAAGATTGCCCCAACCAAACTCATCCTCTTACACCAAATTTTTTTTTTCTGCGCAACACTTTCCCTCGGCTGGCCACACACCAAAAAAATGCGTTGCAGACTAGAAAATAGGGGAAGAAGATGCTTTGAAGATGGGACCAGAAAAAGCAATACACACGGCAGAAACTCCAGACCTAGGGAAGAATTTTTCTGACGTTAATTCACCAGCAACGAGCAGCGCAACTCAGCATATATAAGGAGAAAACAAACAGCAGAAGAAAACCAAACCAGAGACAGCAAAAATGATGATGAACAGGGGAGAGAAGATGCAGCTCTTTCCAGCGAAATTCGGCTACTTTTCTGACCGAAAGGATGGAAGTTCTGTGCTGCAGAAATGTAAGAAGCAAAATGACGTGAAAGCCCAGCTTAAAGTGGATGAAAACGGGGTATATCAGGAAATTGCAGAAGAAAGGAAAAACTGATACGTGGCAGCTTCAAAACACTAGTTTGAAAAGTCAAACTTCCCTTATATATATATATATATATATATATTCATGCACGTCGGTTCTTTACACGAATGTAGTATGCCAGTTCTTTTTATCTTTTAGTGCAGGAATCCTAAAAATAAAGAGATTTTTAAAGAAGATTAGTTAAGGTCCTATTTGCAGAGGCAATAGATCCAACATTGAAGATCCTTTGTCAAGTCTGGCCGTTAGTGTTAATAACCAATTGAGGTACCTAGATTCAATAGTTGAGGTTCCAACCACCTAGGCAAGCATTTAAGATATTGATGACTTTCTAGCCAATGAAAAGGAAAGGGAACAAGGATAGCCTAGTGAGCACCACATTAGAAGAATGAAAAAGAAATTGAAAGTTTGAAATCAAAGGTAAGTAAGACAATAAATTCTAATGCATTTAATTGATTTAATCTAAGTTTGTACACTAAATTTACTTCTACAGATAAGTAAGAACAAGTTAGACCCAGGCAAATAACTTCATGAGGTGTTCAGGTCCTTTATGAAGGTTAAAAAGTTGTTGTGCATTAGAATGAGTGAGTCCTACCCATTAGAGACAGAGGTAGACTCTTAGGTAATTTTTAAGGAAATGTTCCTAAAAACTTCATAACATTTCTCATTAACTACCCAAGATCAAAGGCATTCCAAGTGAGTACAAAAATGACATTTACAAAGATACTATATAGGCAGCATATTGATTATTGAACTATTTTTATAATTCATTCATGTTTACTTATATTAATTAATGACTGTATTTTATGCTGTGAGCACACTTTGTCATCAATTACAAAGGGCTAGTGGCACTAGGTGCAAAAAAGAGTTGTACAACCACAAATGAGATGACACAAAAAATTAAAAAATAAGTTACTTGTCACCATCTTACATGAGATTTTGAGGGAGCAATGGGCATTTTATATAGAATATTGAGATAATAACATTTTTTTATAAATATTTTGCAGTATTCTTGATAGATATCATTAACATATTTTTGTCAATTACTAGGAGATTGCAATAAAAAATAAAGAAAATAGGTGAAGACAAACGATTTCCTACACTAGTAAATCAAAGAGCCTTGTAAGAAAAAGATTGGGATGGTAAATTTATTTTGATAAATAGCATCACTGTATCTATCTTATTTTAAGTCTATTATTAATTTTTAAAATTTTTAATTCTTTTCTATTTATCATTATCTAACACAATTTCTAGTTACCAATTTATTAAATAATGAAAGGTCCGAGCACAACGTGTTGTACAGTAGAGAAACTGGACGCAAAAGCTTGAGTATGTTAGAGTTTATGGGACTGTAAAGATATTTTTAAATAATAATATAATAATTTCCATACAAATCCTATACATGATAAAATAACTTAACCAGTAAAGTATCCTAAGTCTATTATAATTGTTATAGTTTCTCTGAAGGGAAAATAATAATAAGAAATTAATTAATGCTGATGATTTTACCGGAGTTTTTGGACGAGTGAATTTGTTTCTGGATTTTGGGAGAGAAAAGTGTCTTCTTGATCGTGGCATGCACTGAAACTGTTTTCTCTCTCTACAAGTGAGAAACATTTTTCTCTTAATTCCATGTATTCAATCATATTTGTGCTTGTATCATGTCCTATGCTTCTTAGATTACCATGATATATCTTGCAAGTTTCTTTGATCACTATTCCCTCAGTATTCTATACAATAACGGAAAAAAAATTGAAACGTTTTCAATAATCAGCTATTTTTTGTTCTAATTAGGCTGATTAGATTTCATCATCCTATATAATAAGATGAAGTGTACTCTGCTATGGATTTTTTTTCTAAAGAGAGTATTTATTTAATGAAGATAATGTTCAAGAAACTACCAATTGTCTATTTCTACTTACAAGTCAAGAAGTAGGTTGTTTTTGTCCCCTCTGAGAATAAAATGAAACTAACCTTTTGATAATATTGAGAATGTTTGAATTACCATCTTTTCGATTTTGAGAAATATGCTTTCTGTGTCCAACGTGTTTTCTTGAATGCAGTGAGTTTAAATTGTAACACTTGAGATTTTGTCATATTGGATATTTTTGTTGTTTCTAGTTCTTAGATTGGTGTTGTACGCCAATCGAATGGGATAACTAGGCTGATGATGTTTGTCCCTCTCTTAAATAATTCATTAACATAGCATTTAATTGTGTTCACAGATCAAAATTATGGAATTACCTGAAGATAAGCAATTTGAAATACTCTCATGCTGCCGGCGAAATTAATAAGCAAGTTCAAGTCTTGTTCTAAGTCCATCTTGAGTCCACAGAAGAGACAAATTTTGCAATGAGGCAATCTTAGAATTTGATGCTAAAAAAGATTCTTCCTTCTTCATGCAAGGGCGAATCTCACGGCAGAACAATTACAAAACTGAAATACATGCATTACCTGGAGAGGACGCATCTTCTGGTGTCCCCACAAACTTTCTTCCATTTCTTAATGAAAGTTCAGCAGAAATCCTTGCTTCTAACAATGGATTGCTTCTCTGTCAAATCATAAGAAAAAGTACTCCAAGAGCGCTACAATTTATTTGTGATCCTACAGCACAATCATGCTCCTTCATTGCCATCCCACATAGTTTGCTGGAAAGTCCTTATGCACCTGTCATATTCGCCTTTGAATGCAACCATAATAGAGGTGTTGATTTTGAGGAATACAAGTTATTTCTTTTTCAGAATAATCTCAACCAATGGTCGTCGAGTTTTAAGTGCAAAATTTACATGCCAAGGGATGATGTGTGGAAAGAAAAAAGAAGCTCCTTTGTGGGTGATAGTAGCACGAGATTTGACTTGCCTGTGTTCCGTAAGGGAGCCATTACTTGCCTCGAGTTGATGTCCTTACCTTGCTAGAAATAGTCATTATATAGCGTCATACAATCTTGAGAGGGCCGTATCAGGAATGCTTAGTTTCCAAAAGAAGCGATAGAAGCTGATCGTGAACCCCGTAGTTATGACTATGACATGGGTATTTTCAAGTGCGGCAAAGTTGGAAGCTCAAGTGAGCCTATTTGTTTGGTGAGATTGGTCGAAAGTACTGTTTTTACTCTATGGGTTTTGACTCATTATGAATCAAGTTCTTGGTCAGAGATTTTGACATTGAGTTTGAATGAAATGAGGTTGGAGAAGAAGAATTCTATTGGTCTTGGATTTACAGTAACGAATGGGGATTCCTGAGTGTTTGGTACAAGGTGCATGAATGTGTACAGGTATAATTTAATTGGTAAAAGAAAAGGAAGACCTGAAAAAATCTGTGAACATGGATTTGATTGGGAATAGTGCTTCACTTCCTGTTTTAACTCTTCGTTCAAGTGGCACTGATGCCACAACTTTGCGTTTCCAGAGATGAGATATAACGCTGCAGTTTCTAGTATGAAGTTTGCTCACTCAATTTCTTTGGCGAGAGAAAAGTTTTTGTACTTTTATTGTTTATTTACTTTTTTATTTATGTGTTGGTCCCTTGTTTTTCATATGATATTTTAAGAAATTTATAGAATTGATAACATGCAACCTTGCTTTTCAAATATTTATGTTCCATGTTTGATTTATTTCTCATTGTTAAGACTTATATCCTAAGATTATGGTCTATTTATTGATTAAACAATTTATTGATAAGAATTTTATGAAATACAAAGGTGTAAAACTACGAGAGAAAGGCCAGTTACCTATCTTTCCAAGCAATGAGACAATGTTTTCTGAAAGAGACCTTATCTCTGTCAATGAAGCACCAGAAACAGTACAGAAAATTTTCAACTTACAAGCGTCATTCATCGGTCAGAAATAGCGGCGAAGCAGTAGAGAAAGCATCACACTTGAATTGGGCTAGCAGCTGTCAATGAACCAGCAACACCACCTGCTATCACACAACCATCAGGGCCAGCCAGTGAGAAACAGGAAACAAAATAACAGAAAAGACACAAATATCAATATAGGTATTCAACTTGCCCGATAATTTTTCAGGATATAATCCCAGTTTATGTAATCTGCCAACACTGGTTACATGAAATTACTTGTACAGTTTCTGCTTTTTACAATACACATTAGCTCTATTACAATAATAGGCACACGATGCTTTCCATTAAACATAATCTACAGGGAACTAGAATGCTATTTCAACACTAGGACAAAACAACCACCAAAAATATTAACCGGGACTCAGTTGTAAACGATACAGTAATAAGCCAATTTCTACTTCACATGGATCTTTACCAGGTTCTTGAAGGCGACCTGTAGTATCACTAGAGGATTACATATGATCAACAGAGCAGCGAGCAAGCTGCACTTTCGCAATTTGCAAAATAACTTGTTCAGAAAATTATATTGTTTGAGCAAAAGCACATACATTTTACGATACTATAAGCAACAATTACTTAATTAGCAGAAGCATGCAGAAAATCCTGGCACGAATCTATTGTAAATTGTAACCAAACTTGATTGAAGCATTTCAGTTTTACTTCTCCGCAATTTAGCAGAAACCTTGGAAGAGAAATCAAAAAGTATACGGGGGGACCTAAGAGAGAGCCATGGAAAGAGAGAGGAATTACGTTTGGTACGCAGAAAGTTAGGAATAAAAAAAAAAAAAAAAGATGATTTTAAAGATAAAAAATATTTATAATACTTTACATTTAAGGATTAAATAATAATTAATAAATAATATTAAATAATAATTAAATAATAATTAGAGAGATAAAAATTAAATTTCACCAAATTTTTTTTTTTCCATTCCTGTTTCCCCAGCGCAACCAGACGAGCCGCAAGTGAAAAGAGAAATGAAACTCTCTGCAACGGCCAAGGAGTCTCTCAGAAAACATGAATAGCTCTGAAAATTTCACTTTGCTTGAGCTTCAGGAGTCGAATCCAACGAAGTTGGGGCACGGAGAAGAAGGTTCGAAGAAGAGAAAAAGAAAATAGAAAGATGATGTACGGGAAAGGAAATTGAGGCTAGGAAGAAAATTTGAGATTGAAAATTTTCGTTTCAAATTTTTTTTTTTTCTTTTTGGTTTCAATTTGAAGATTAGATCTTCTCTTGCGTTGTGGGAGAAGCAAGCAGATTATATATATATATATATATATATATATATTTAATTCTTTTATTTTGATATTTTTATTTTAAAATAAGTAATATATAGGATAAAATATATAATTGAGATTAAAAAAAATTAATGAAGAGTCCTTATTCAATTTGGACCCTCTATGTCTATCTTGAATCGGAAAGAATCCTTATTCATGGGAAAAAGAAAATCATGGCACCCAATTGGAATTAATTAGTTATAGATCATTTGATACATAGAATTATTAAAATACAGAAATAAAAGGAGAATAAAATAAAATAACCACGTTTAGTATAATATAAAAAAAATAAAAATATTATTTTATTTATACGTTTAATTAAATAAAAAAATATTAAAATAAAAAAGAATGATGAGAAATAATTCTTGTACCCTTAATAAAAGTAATAAAAAATTAATGATAACAATAATATAATAAATTTTATATAAATTAAAAATAATAATTATCCTCGATCCTTGCATTTATCTAAAGGAAATGGATTTCTTCTCTTTTTTCTGGTAATTAAACAAAATATGGCTACAAAACGAGATGTAAAAAAAGATTTTTTTTTCCCCTTCTATTTCCTACTATCAAACAAAGTGTTAGAGTATTCATTTTGCTACATTTGTTACTATTTTAAATTAACTACTTGGTTGTTTGCCAAGAAATCTTATAAACTATGTAATTCATCACTATTTGTCGCATATGCACAAAACAAAGGAAAACCTATTGCAAGTGCCTACATCTTGCACGACACAAGAACCTCCTCCTTCAATTTGTACTTGCATAATAATGAACACTAATCACGCTTTGACTCTTGATATACCCAAAGTAAAAAGACCCTTCATCAACAATCATGAGCTAACAACGAAAAAAGTAATTGAACAAAGCAAAAGAAAGTTGTATCCTTGTCAACTTGCAAAAGGCAATGAAGCCCAAAATCTCTCTCACTACATAAGGAGGGAGTTGGCTAATAGTACATCCAAGGCGATAATGATGTTGATGAAATTGAGATTTAATAGAAACTACAACCTACCACAAAAAAATGCCTCAAAAACTATGCCAATGGAGGTATTAGCCTTCATTATGGAAAACACTATGACCTTTGAGAGAAGTATACAAATGAAAATTAAGAGGAACCCTATATAATTCCTTTGCATGAGGAATGAGAAAAGGCATTTTCTTTCTACCCTTCCCCTTGGGCTTCATGTGGAAGCAAACACAATGGAATTTGTAAGGAGCAAAGGGTGGACACTAGGGGGCAACACAAGTACAAGATAGGTTGAGTTAAGAAGGGAGATCAACAGCTAGATAATGACAAAGGATCCACCTATTTTAAATACAGAAAAAAAGTAACTGCCAAAAGCACAACTATTGAGACATAGAATGTGCAAAAGGCTCATAAACATAACCTCAAGCACAAGGCTATTAAAAAAGAAAAGAAGAACATACCAAACTTAAGCTCAATTGAGCTCAAAGTGGAATTAATAGAATGAAGTGACATGGGCTCTACTTTAATAACTTCAACTTCATATCGTTGCAGCATTCCATTGCTCACATAGTATCAAATTCTGACAAAGCCATTAATAAAAAACTTTGTGAAAAGCTCACAAGCCCCTAATTTGCTTATAAAACCAAGCATCTAGAAAAACACCTCCATGGTATAAGATGCCTTAGCCTTGGTTCAAATGAACTGCAAGAATGTCATACACTAGACAAAGTTCCATAAGAAAGAAGCAACATTTTCAATCATGAAATAAAGGGGGAGCATTGAAGAAACCTTCCACTTTAAGTTCAAGCTCTCACCAACCTTCATCTTAACCTTCACATCATTGCAGTTTATAAAAAGCAGTAAAGATTGCGAATCGGAAGGGGCATAAAGCTTGCTTGCACAACATAACAAAATTTGTAACACTACAATAGAGGATAGAATTAATTGCATCAATAATAGATTGAATTTGGCTAAAATCATCCTAATAAAAAGGATGGGGTGGGAATCAAAGCTTATAAAGCAAGTGATCCTCATACACACACCATATTGCATTGGAACCAGTATTTAAAAGGATAAAGAAACCTTCTAGCAAAAACAAGCAGAAGCAAGAAATAATGATGAATTCAACTTGCAAGAGCCTCAATTTCTCTTTGGTCATCCTAGAGCTCATAAAATAAGCTAAAGACAAAGCACGAAGAGACGCACCCACATGACTTGCCATTACAAGAAAAACTAACAAATTCTAGGGAAGTAAACAAAATCCTTTTTTGGGGAGAAGGGACACTATAATCACTTTTGTAGAGATCCCAACCATCACAAAAGCAATACGACTACTCAAAATTTCAAAATCAAAAGCTTAAATACATATTTATCTAAAGCCTGCTTAGTTGTAAGGTTGTTGGCAAATTTAGAGGTAAATGTTATAGAAGTTTTACATGTATAAAACTCTTATAAGTCCAAAACAATCCATATCCATATTGTCAAATTCTAAACTACAAGGATAGGCTCATACAAAATTCCTTAGAAAACCATTATCTTACCCTAAGTAATAGTGTATATTGGCAACTATAGATAATCCTTTATTCTCTTTATAGTCTAGAGAGGAAATTTTTTGAATTTTACTCCAACTAAACAATACAATACATTATAAAAGGGCTAAGCTTCCTCTTTTTCTTTTTCCCAATATTCTTGACACCAACACATGCTTAGGCATAAAATAAAATATCAAAATTCACAAGTGACAATAGAAAAAGAACACAAAAATTATCAAAGAAAATTTTTAATAGTTAGATAAATTTATTTTAACTAAAAAACAATACATATTTATCACAAACAAAAAAATTTATAGGTATATATGACCTAAATTCCAACTAACAAAAATTATGAGATATAATGACAAGAACATGATTTTAATTCATATTTTTTAATTCAAATGATTTTAATTAATACTGATGCCAATTTTAACGTGTGATATTTTTTACTTTGAAATATATTTATATATCACATTCAATAAATATACAAATAGAGTACAAAAATTAATTTTATTATATTATTTTTATTTACCCTTATTAAATGAAAAAAAATTGAAGTCATATACCTTAAAATTAGATAAATATATGGAAGAGTAAATTGTTATTTATGTTGTTAATTTTTTTAATTTTATCCTTCAAAATATAACGCTCTCAAATTAGTTAAATAATAAAATTTTCAAAATTATTTATGTCTATTCATGCGCTAAAATCATGAAGATTAGTTTTTCAAATTAATCCTCAAAAAGGATGAAAATAATTGAAAAAGAATTATTAAATAATTAAATTAAAAGGGTTACACGGGAATAAATTAAAAAAATCATTAAACTTAATTATTTTTTAAGCATCATTTTACCCAAATGTTTTCCCTGAAAAAGAATGGAATAATAATCCTTATATTTTAATTTTTTGGCGATTAATTCATATATTTTTGAAACCCACAGTTCAAGCAAAACAAAGAGAATTTAAAAACCTCCCCCCAAAAAAGAGAAAGAAGAAAGAAAAAACGAAGAAAACAAATTTTAAAAAGAAAAGGGAAAAAAAAATGAAGAGTACAAAGGAAAAGCAAAGTGAAACGGAAGTGGAAGTCCATACCACTGACATTGCTTAATCCAAGCAGCTTTCTTGTTTCTCCACAACGAAAAGAAAAATACCAAAGGAAACTTGTGATTGAACTCCATCGCTACCCATACCTTCAAGGTTGCTTCCAGGAGCTTTTTATGTTACCCAGTCTTCTTCGACCTCGAGAATCGGTGCTTTTGTTCGAGTTTGCGGTTCCAAGTTCGGTTTCTATGAGACGTGTCAAAGGATCACAAACGTATTGGTGGTTAGTTTGCATTTCATAATTAAATTGGTTATTATCGATGACATGACTTAAGTGGGTTAAATTTGGGTTGGATTTGGTATTTGAATGCAGACTTTTTATTTATTTATTTAATTTTCCCAAACCAATTCTAAATCCATGGAAGGAAAAGTGGCAATGGCTAATTCAGCTTGTGATTTTACTTCTGATTGATTAGAAGATGATGGTGTCTGCATTTTAATCTGGAGCTTGTAAATAGCCAATGTTATTTTTGTAGTTTAACTGAAGGACTTTTATAAATAAGTACCGTTTATAGTGATATTTATCTAGAAGGACCAAAAATCATTTCAGTACAAAATGAAATTTAAGTTGAATGCTATAGTATAACCATATCAAGTGGTTACTTCGTCCTTGTAGGTAAATATCACCAATAGTGGGTCCCTATTTGAAATCGTCCTATAATATAATGGTTGTTTGAAGTGGAATGTCTTTGTTTGGAGAGGATCGCTGCTTTTTGAAACAATTGTGAACTTGACAGATTGAAAAGAAATAAGATTGAAGAGGGTGTTTACTGTCCATTGATAAGAACTATGTTCTTGCGCTGGATTAGCATCAACAAGTTTGTGTATCAAGCTCAGTATAGAAGCTATGGCATGTTATTGTAGAAGCTGTTTGTTCAAGTAGGAAATTTTCTTGATTATGGTGGCAACGAGATCTTACAACTATGCGCATATGCTCTTGCTAAACAACCCTTCATTGAGAACTGTTTTTATGAACATCTTTAATATTTATTGTCCTTATCCTGTGTTATGATCTTGGACAAGCGTCTAGTTTATTTTTATTTTTGTATTGTGAAGGTGGCCTAGGCCCTGGGAGGAGGGATTGGGGAAAGGGGCATGGGTAGGGGTCAAATCCTCAACATCCAGCTCATCACATTCTTAAAGACTGAGGTTGGTGCCATGTGAACTATTAGCTTATTGGTGTTTATTTTTTAAACTTGTTTGTAATGTCAATATGTGGGACGTATGATTTTGGATGGGATAAGAATTTAATATGGCATTTTATCTTGTTATGGGTTGAATTGGAAAGGGGGGGTAGTTGCAAGGTTCCAACTTAGCTGCTGTTAGTAAATCCTTTGAGAAAGTAGAAGAACGGAGAAATGGGATGCAATGAAGAAGCTGTGAATGGTAAAGAGGGGCTAGTGTTATTTGTTTTGTGCTCCTGCTATGGCAAAAATGATAATGGACTTGCTATGCTTTCAAGGAATGATATAATATTTAAGGTAATGAGGGTTGGAAAGACATTTGATTCTTGTTGAAAATGGAATTTAGGAATTCTCAGTTAGTAAGAATTGTTGGAACTATGTTTCTATCGGACTAGCAAAACTGATAAAAGTTCAATTATTGACATTTCATCTAATTCTGCTTCTGAGGATTAGATAGATGCAATCTATAAATGAGCTATTTTCATTTAATCCTCATTAAAAAATGGAAATTTTACCCCAACCAATCGATTTATAATGAAGTTCTTCTTGAAGTATCGCAAAATGACATTGGTCTCTAAGGATCATGGTTAAGTCCTTTCAGGTTGCATTACATGTATGTTGCATAACATAATGTTGGGTACCACTCTGATCCATCCTAGGACGTCAATCCTCTTAAAGTCAGCATATAAAGCCTGTCTAAATTCTCAGGGATTTTAAAAATTTGAAATTTATGATTGACAGAGTTATTAGAACTACAAACTAGCTGGTAACTACATCATCGATCCTTGATTACCTATCTATAACTTGAAATAGCTAGTAGGAAAGACACACAAGTTCGTGGATGTATCCATGTAGAATTCTGGCAGATCTGTTTCTGGACATATTAGGATCCTGACTGATCGCATCTGTGACATACAATATACTATCTATTTTTGGTCAATGGCCTTTTTTCTAGCAGCGCCTACTCCATCTCTAAGGATATGATGGAGGTGAGATCAACGGGTTAGAACCTACCTCATCAATGTTTCTATGTTTGATTAAAATTTTCATTTTTCCTGGTATAAAGAGGGTAGATTTAATGCTAGACTTTTAAATTTTCCGTTAATTTGATCAATCTGTGAATTACATTTGATGAAACTTTGTTGTTCAGATGGCTTTAATTTTTCCTTTTTGTTTTATCTAATAGCTTTCAACTCCCCGCAACTATTTCTACAGGTTCATAAGTAGCAGACAGGTTTGTAGGAGGTAAAAAAAAAAGTTCAAATTTTGTTTATGGGGATAGACCTAGAGCAGCCTTCTGGAGAATATTATGAGGAAGACAGTAGGCATCATGTAATTGTTGATGTGGTTGATGGATTGGATGAAGTAAATAGTAGAAATGAACACAGAAATTGTTTAAAAGTTGTTGGAAAGGATAAGAAGAATTCAGGGCCAGATATCAATCCTGAATTATCAAATTCTAGAAACAAAGGGTGCATTGGACAAGGAACCAACTTGAATTCTTCAAACATATCAGAGCCTCATGATGGAATGGAGTTTGATTCAAAGGAGGAAGCATTTTCATATTACAAAGAGTATGCAAAATCAGTAGGATTTGCTGCTATAATAAAAGCCAGCCGTCGATCCAGAATATCTGGAAAATTTATTGATGCAAAATTTGCATGTACCCGATATGGAAACAAGCGAGAACCCTGTGCAGCTGAAACTCTGGGTTCTCTTTCAATTGCAGATGACATACCAAGTATTCCTGTAAAACGGAAACGTGGTAGAGTGAATGTTTGGGCAAAAACAGACTGCAAGGCCTGCATGCATGTCAAGAGAAGGCAAGATGGTAGATGGATCATCTGTAGTTTCCTAAAAGAACATAACCATGAAATTTTCCCTGACCAAGCCTATTTCTTTAGGGGAGATGGGAACCTAGGTCTAAGAAATAGTAATGGTGGGGCTAGAACAAAAAAGATGTATGTTAAGATGTCCAGAAAATCTGATGGATATAAAAAAGTTGACAATAAAAGAGGTAGCACTGGAAACCATTCAGGTAATAGACAGCATTTGGCTTTAGATGAAGGAGATGTCCATGCTATGCTTGACCATTTTATATATATGCAAGACGAGAATCCTAATTTCTTTTATGCTATAGATCTGAATGAAGAGCAGCAATTGAGAAGTGTTTTCTGGGTTGATGCAAAAAGTAGACTTGATTATAGACACTTTGGTGATGTGGTTCTTCTTGACACCACACATATCAAGAGTGAATATAAGCTTCCTTTTGTTCCCTTTATTGGTGTGAACCACCACTTTCAGTTCCTGTTGCTAGGATGTGCAATTGTGTCTGATGAGTCTAAATCAACTTATACGTGGCTGATGCAGTCATGGTTCAGGGCAATGGGCAGACATGCTCCAAAGGTAATACTTACAGACCAAGACAAAGCTCTAAAAGAAGCTGTTGCTGAAGTGCTTCCTGGATCTCGTCATTGTTTTTGTTTGTGGCATGTCCTGAGCAAGATTCCAGAGAAGTTAAGTCATGTAACACGGCAGCATGCAACTTTTATGACTAAATTTAACAAATGTGTGTTTAAGTCTTGGACAAATGAACAGTTTGAGAAGCGATGGTGCAAAATGGTTGGGAGATTCAATTTAGGTGATGACAATTGGTTATGCTCAATTTATGAGGATCGTGAACGCTGGATGCCTACTTATATGAGAGACACTTTTCTAGCAGGAATGTCTACACCACAACGATCAGAAACTGTAAACTGTTTGTTGGACAAATATTTGCAGAGGAAAACTACATTGAAAGAGTTTTTAGAGCAATACAAAGTGATATTACAAGGGAAATGTGAAGAGGAAGCAAAAGCAGATTTTGAAACTTTGCATAAACAACCAGCATTAAAATCCCCCTCACCTTTTGGGAAGCAAATGGTAACATTGTACACACGTGCAATGTTTAAGAAATTCCAGAGTGAGGTCTTGGGAGTTGTTGCTTGTCATCCAAAAAGAGAAAGTGAAGATGGACCGAAAAAGATGTTTAGAGTTCAAGATTTTGAAGATAATCAAGAATTTATTGTCTTGTGGAATGATATAACCTTTGATACATCTTGTTCATGCCGTTCATTTGAATTCAATGGTTTTCTTTGTAGGCATGTAATGATTGTTCTACAAATTTCTGGTGTATACGACATCCCATCTCAGTATATACTAAAACGATGGACAAAAGATGCAAAGAATAGACAAATAACAAGAGAGTTGCCAGATGTGGGGGACTCTAGGATTAAACGCTACAATAATCTATGTCAACGAGCCTTTGAACTGGGTGATGAAGGGTCTTTATCACAAGTGAGTTACATTGCTGCTGTAAATGCACTGGAAGAAGCTTTGAGAAAGTGTGAGAGCATGAATAGCTCAACTCAGAGTGTCATAGAGCCAAGCTTGCCAATTCTTGGTTCTCATTATGTGAATTTAAGTAACTCTGCTTGTAATGTGAATGAAAAGGACAGTTCTTTGGAGAAAAGGCAGGTTAGTTAAAGCTCAGCCAGTCATTATGCCCATATCTCAATTTTTGTTTCGTTAACTTTAGAGATTTTTTTTACACCAATATTATGTTTTAATAGGTACACCCAGAGCCAGAGATCATTGCTATTGGAACTGATAGCAGCTGGCAGCAAATGGTTGGTATCTTCTTTGCTGGAATTTCTTACCAGAAACATCAAGAAGATGCTGATTGTGATATTACATTGTAGAGGAATATCTTATGAATTGTGTTCTTTATAGGCAAACTCTAATTCAAGAGCAGCTGGCCTTGATTGTTCTTATGAATCACAGCAGAGCATTCAAGAGATGGTATGGCATGGTTTCATTGCTACTACATGCACTTGTGAGAAAACATGGTATTATGGTTTGACTATTTTCCAAATCACTTGAATTTTATAACTTTCGAAATTTGGGCTCCTTCCGTTAATTTTATTACAGGATCAGCTGAACTCAAGAGCTCTGAACTTGGATGGCTATTATGCCACTCAACAAATTATTTCAGGAACGGTAAGAAGTCCTTTGCGACCATGGATCAAGAAATTCATTTCAACATTAAATATCCAAATGTTGTGTACTTGTTGGTGATATTAAGTACTCTGACTGTTCTCCCATATTATGTTGTAGGGACAATTGAATTCAATAGCTGCTAACCGCAATGATTATTACAGCAATCATAGCATCCAAGGCCTAATAATGCAAATTTGGCTAGTCTTTGGTGGGGGTGCTCAAATCAAACCATATCAATTGAACCAATCAATTGAACTAAACCAAACCAAACCAAATAAAAAAAAAAAAACTGAAAAAGTAGGTCCAAATTGGTTTTCTACAAGTAAAAACCGATTAAGTCAGTTTGGTTTTTGGTTTTTAGTAAAAACCAAACCAAATTGAATCAATGTGCTATTTTTATTTTTTATTTTTTTATCTTCCCCATTAAAGGTAACAAATTCGGCCATCATGCATATTTAATGTGTAGCTTTGGTAGGTATAATGAAGGATTATGCAATGAATAACAAATCAAAATTGGTTGTTATTATGCGATGAATAACAAATCAAACTAGGTTGTTTGGCTTTTTGTACTAGATTTAATTTTATATTTGCAAATAGTTAGTTAATTGTGTGGATAATGGATGATTGGGGGAGGAAATAGTTTGTAAGTTGTAAGGGAGTGTTGTTTGAAGAAGAGAAGGAAGTTAATCAAGATGAACATTTGAGTCAAGTCACATCTAAGTTTTTATTATCATGCTAATACGTAAAAAACCAAAAAATATTAAATCAGTAGAAAAACAAATTATAAAAATAAAAGTGAGCATGAATCAAACCAAATCAAACTCAAATTAATCTGATTATAATCCAAAACTGAATAAGTTTTCCATTTTGGTTTTGATTCAAAATCGAACTGAACCTTTAAATGCCTCTAGTTTTTGGTGTGTGTTTTTTCATTTCTGTATTTTTTTGGGCTTCTACATTTGAAATTGGATTGATTCATGTTGCAGGGACAATTGAACTCAATTGCCCACATCCATGATGCCTACTACATAACACCACAAAGGATGCATGGGATGGTATGTGATTCTATTATATTTGCTAAGAATTGGGATTGGCGTTAATTTTAGTTTAGCATTTTTCAATGATAAGAACTGAAGAAAGGAGAAAATATATAGTTAAAACTTTTTCAAACTGCTTGTCTTTTCAACACCTTGTTAAACTTTTAAAGTTGAAGGATTCTTAAGTTAACACATGCCATTACCGTTCTATGACTTTACCTGATAATATCCCTTGCATTGTGTAGAATATATGCACAGCTAGAGGTGTTGCTAGCCATGCTACGCCTCTTGCTAACCTCCTTGGTTCATATTTGGCATGCGTCCTTTTAAAAAAAAAAAAATTGGCCGGGGAGGGGAGATAGGGGAAAATTTGTTCACTTTTTTGGTTGACTTTTCTTAAAGGAACCTTTTAGAATTTTTTAATATAAAAATTCTGAAGTTGATAGTGTGTTAAATTGTAAGTCTTGCTGTGTATCAGTATTATGGTTGTAAGATATTTTAATGATGATATCCTACTGCTGTTGCATGCTTGTAGGCAGAGTTACATTTTAGACAACAAACTATCCCAAATTGTTCCGAAGTTCAAGATGGCTTGCGAAATGTGGTAGTTGAGTTTAACTCTGAAATTAAAATTTTATTATTTTTTCCATCCCCGGATTCTTCATAACAGTTTTAACTACATTGCACGATCAGTCCTCTGGAGGACCCACACAATTACTTGGGATTGGAGCAAAACAACTCAATTCAAGGCACTTCTCGCAATAGTTAGGTTATTAACTGACACAGTAAGTTGTAAATCATCATTTACGTTCAGTGTCATATGTTTGTTTAAAAGTGAAATACTAACCCTTTTATTTGATGAGTCTTAGATTGATTTATACCGTTTTGGCATTTTAGACATGTAGGATTTTGTTTCTGGGCCTGAGAAAATGTATCAACCCATATTTTCATTCTACTTTTTCCCCCCCTTTTTAAGAAGAGAGTTATAGAAGATGAGAATACAATATCTCCAATTGGAACCTCAGAAATAAAGATGAACAAAAAATGAAATCATGAGACAAAATCTTTAAATCAAAGTGCAGTAAAGCACCCCAATCTCGTTGCATTTTACTTTGATCCTTTGCATTACATTGGAATTTAAATCAGTAGATGTCCTCTAATAATAATCTGTAACATTTGCAGGTGAAATGAACTCCAGAATAATAGCTTTTCGTAGGAACAAACTCTTTTGGCTTTTCTGAGTCCATCGAGTGTAGCAGTGATGCAAGATTCAAGTATCCTTTGAGAAGGTAAAAACGTAGCCCAAATTGTTAGTTTACTTTCATTGACATATTGGACGACACAAAGGTCCAAGAGATGTGAATATGTATCTTCTCTATTTATCTAAAACTAGACTATTCGTTTCCCCCCCCCACCGATATAGCAGGCTTAATTTATCTATGTATTTGGCCCAGCTGTTGTATACACATTGAGTTATTTTCCTCCTATCCTGCTGTCCACCTTATTTAAAACTTTTTCTTTGGGAGAGCAGGAAGGTTAAAGTGAGCTTGGGCATTTATTAAGTTCCTATTTATAAATTCTTTTGTCTATATAAATAATACATTTTAAGTTCATAATTTTCTTTATCTGCATAATATTTTTTGTCAGCACTCTACTGCATGTCATTAAATTAACATACACGAAGCCCTAGTGATACAGAAGCCTTATCGGGTTGCCAGATCTGAGGATCAGAAATATATAACGTCAGAAAAAATGGACACTTTTCACTAGTATTACAACTATTAAAAACATTAACGATTATGTGTCATCTTTTTCTTTGCCCGCTGGGTAGAATTCAAAAGGCCAGTGCGAGTAAAAATATTTTTCTTTTCCCATCCACTTCCCTGCTGAAAATTTAACAAGTGAAAGATCTTGCAGGAAGAAAATAAAATATCACCTAAATTAAAGATCAATAATAGAATTAGGCTTTTTGCCCTCTTTTTTAATCTTGTCAGGTGACATAAAGGGAGTCTGATTTTTCTTTGAAGTGTTAAATTTCTGAAGTTTTTGGCGCCAGGTTGATGATTTGGCCCCAGGTTAAACCATGCCACGTACAAAGCAACTGTATATGAAATATTACTTTTCAACTGTCTAATTGTTCAGCCTTATACATTTATTACAGTTTGACATTTATTAAAGTATATGGTAATTTACTCTTTCATTTTAATTCTATTTTTAATTAAAAAAATTGACTGGCTATAGTTATTTTGAAGGTGGATACTAATTCAGAGCATGTTTGATAACTAATTTGAATAAATCTTCTTCAAAAGATGCTAATTACTGTTGAAGAATGGTAACTGCTATTAAATCTAAATCATAAGTGGAGTGGATAAAGATTTGATTAATCATGGGATTTGCGCTGTGTTAATTGCTGTTAATAACTGCAAGTAGTTTAATGTGGTAGCATAAAGTTTTTTGGTTATTTCTTTCATATTAGATTTGAATTATTGATCAAAATATCAAAAGGGTGATTTAGGATTCTTATGATAGCTAATTTGGTTTTTATGAGGCTGAAACGTTCCAAAGCCATATATATTCAAATAAATAATGATAATCATATGCACAACTAATTTTACTTCTTTACCACTAATAAATTAATGATGCTAATGTTACCTTTGGTTATATAAGAGCCTACCTAGATCTCCCCCCCCCCCCCCCTCCCTTTTCTCTTTCTCCAATGGAGCAAAAGCTGTTTACATATTCAAAATTCTGAGTCATCAAATAGAAAACTTATTGCCCAAATAACTGATATAATGGAAAATTTTTGTGCCAACTACTCAAGAACACTGGAACTAGATTTTCATGAGGAGTCATAGTCCACTCTCTTGTTTTGTCTATCATTCCCTTTGCCCATCATTCTCTTCCAAAACCAATGTTCATGCCACACCTTCTCCATCTGTTCAATTGGCATATTCTTAGTCTCCGGCAGAAAATAGTACACAAACAAAGTCATCACCAATACCCAACCCCCAAAGAAGAAGAAAATCCCAGACTTGAAGTGGCAAAGCATGGCTAGAAAGGTCTGAGCAACAATGAAAGTAAAGAGGAAGCTCACTGCCACTGTGATGCTTTGCCCGGCTGATCGAATCTCCAAAGGAAAAATCTCGCTTGGTACTAACCATCCTAGTGGCCCCCATGACCATCCAAACCCAGCAACATATATGCATATCAAGACCAAAACCAAATAAGCGTACCCTTTGCTTAATCCACCATGTTCTTTCAGTTGAGCTGCCATTATGCCTCCAACTATACTCTGTGATGCTAACATCTGAATGCCTCCAATTGCAAACAAGGTTCTCCGACCAACTTTATCGACTATGAGCATAGATATGAAGGTTGAGCCGGTGCCTACAATGCCAGTCATGGCAGCAGAGAAGAGTGAGGCGCTTTCACCGAAACCAATTGTTCTGAAAAGTATAGGGGCATAGAAGGCAATGACATTGATCCCTGTCACTTGCTGGAAAAATGGTATTGCTACTGCCATTACAAGTTGAGGTCTATATTTTTGTTTCAAGATAATCTTAAATTGGTGTTTGGTGTTTTTTGACGTAGAACTTGCTTCAATGAGATCTTCAAGTTCAGCTTGCACATTGTCTAGTCCTCGAATACGTTGAAGCATTAACTTCGCCTTTTGGTGATCTGTGCTGCGTTGGATTAGGCTATTGGGAGTTTCTGGGAGGAAAAGTGCACCTAGTGTCAGGATTAAGGCTGGAACTGCTGCCATGGCTAGCGAAATACGCCAACCCCATCCACCTTCAATCTTCTCTGTGCCATAGTTGATTAGATTAGCAGATAAAGCTCCAATGCCAATGCTGAATTGGAATCCATTATTGATTGCACCTCTTTGTCTTGGTGGTGCCATTTCAGAGAGATACAGGGGAACTGACTGCAGAACAAGCAAAGAATTTACAAGAAATTCTAACAAGAAGAAAATGGTTGGAGCAAAATCATAGCCAAGTCTATTATATGTCAAGAAAGCATGAGAACGACAAATAGCTCTTGTGTTCATACTTTTCCTTGTTGGTTTTAGTGCACTTCACCGTGCAACGTTCATCCTGCACTTCAGAGGAGCTAAATCTTCAAAATTAAGGCCTGAACGTTCTAAGATAGTTTCCATGTCGTTTAAACTAAGCTGTTGAATTTTTGTGGATGAGAAACATCTATAGGGAACATTTATAATTAAAACTAAGCTGTTGAGGTTTTGTGCATGAGAAACTATCTATAGGGAAGTTTCCTAGTTTCCTGTTTAGTCTTTGAGTTCCATACGATATGAAACATTTATCATGCTGCCATCAAAAGAAACAGTTCACTCTCAGCATAAGAGAGAACTACAGGAGATCATAGTCACCAGGTGTAGCCTAGTAGCGAGGAGTGAGGATACTTAGCAGAAAGTCTTAAGTTCAAACATTTGCTCCTTCATATACCCATAAAAAAGGGGAAAATTACATGTTACCTCCCTAAATTAAGACTTAATTACTAAATTGGGTAAATGAAATTTGAAATGTAACAAAACTCTTCCCTAAACTTTGGAGCTTGGACTAAAATGAACACATTACATCCCAATGAAATAAACTATAAGAGGCTGCTTCCTTGCGTCACCAATCTTCACGGACTGACATCAGGTTGGAATGAAAACATAGATATAATGGGCCACGTGAGGATCATGTAGACTCTTGGAATTAATTGGATTTAACCTTTTTCATTTTAATCCAAAATTTAGAGACGTGTTTTTTTATATTTTAAACTTCATATGCCAATTTTGTGATTAAGTCTTAGTTCAGGGGTTAAATGTAGTTTTCCAAGAAATAAAACGACTGCAAGAGAAAGTCATTGAGAAAAAGAGGGGGGAAAAAAAGAAAAAAGTAATATAGGCTACCTACCTGGTTTGCAAAGCCTACTCCAACGCCAAGCAAAAGGCGACCAACTATGAGCATGTACACATTAAAAGCTGCACCACCAAAGGCTGCACCAGCAAGAAACGCAGCACCTCCTGCAATAATGGATGGCTTGCGTCCAAATGCTCTGGTGATATAAGAAGCAAAGAAGGAAGTAACAAGACCAGCAACATATAGCGATGATGTGAATGAGGTCAGTAGTTGGCTGTCAAATATGCAGTAGTTGCTAATTTTTGTATCCTCTTTCATCTTCTGGTATACTTCTGGGAAGAACTTGTTCAGAAATGGCTCCATTGAGGTCACCCCACCTTCAGATTCACTTTTCTTAGTTAATAAAAGCAGCCATATTGTGATATCGAAAATTGATTTCTAATTATAGTCAGACTCACCTGATATACCAATGTCATAGCCGAAGATGACACCTCCCATAGCAGCCATCATACAAGATAGGACAACGAATAGGGTTATCCTGCCATTGCTGTGTTCATTTCCCTTTGTTATATCCAAGGCAACCGCCATTAGCTTTTCCCTTAAGCTTACACAAGTGGAAGCAGAGAAAGACAGAGTAATTGGTTGCAGTTAAAGAACAATTATGAATAGTCTCTCTCAGATCTCAGAGGGAGTTCATCATGGTGCCTGTGCACAATTTAAAATAGCAAGTTGATTTGAATTTTTAATACAAGCAAGTGTGCCATTTTTTGGTCAACACGGGGTTGGCTTACTTTTCAAAAGGGAATTTGATAAGAGATTTGTAGTTACTCAAATTATGTGGTTCAAATTCCCTTAATAATGTTAGGAACTTGTGTTTGGTGTCAATACTTTCAGGGAGATCCTTCGACGTCTAATATTTTGGGTGAGTTTGCTCATCCCGACATTGATTTCTACATCAAGTGTCAAAAATAAATGTTTGACAAAAGTCGTTGTGGGGCAAATAGGGAATTTCACGCATCACTGGCTCTCTTCTTGGTAATGTTAGAGTAACCTATCATTATTGCCATTTTATATAGAAAATAAAGAAAAAGAAAGAATAGAAAACTTGTATGGTTTGAATCAAAGTGGGACCAAATTTGCATGACAATCCCTCCATTATTTGAGTAAAACGTTTTTATATGCACGATGATAGAGATGTGCCTCTAACCATGTGCTTATAAACGAACCCCCAAGTTGAAAGATGTCATCTTCCACTAAGTATACAGTGCAGATTGGCAGGACTAGTAGTATGGCGGGACAGCGAGGTGTCTGGCCAATTGTTTCAAGGATATGGCATGTGCATCAGTTTCTTAATCGGAAAAAACTTAAAAAATGATTGTGCTCAGAAAAATTTCACGTGTAGATGTAGTTGAAGTTACATAACCGAGATAGAAGTATCAAGGAGGGTTGAATCTTCTAGTGAGAATTTCTACTCTACACTCAAGATTTTAGCTAGATTCAAGAGTTCCTTGAAGACTATGTAAGTTCTTTCTGGTATTAGAGCAAGTTCTCGGGTTTGAACACCAGGTCTTTGATTTCAAAATTGAAAGTTGAGGTACTGTAAGGGTTCAATTGTAAATTAAGAGATTTGAGTCTTACATTGGAAGTATGAAATTCTGAAGTGGGGTTTATGGGAATCTTGGACCTCAGGTTTTTCAATCTCGTGCATTAACTTTTTGAGTATAGTTCTTTCTAAAGTTTCAAACAGATACTCATAGAATACTTGCAGATTGCAGCTATATAACAATGTAGATATACTTTTGCTGCGCCTTCTTACAGAATATAGAATCTTGTTTGCTATGACTTTCGATTAAATGTTCTCCACATTTTATTGTTTGTTTCAAGAATCATGATTACAGCATCCCCTGCTTCTGTAATTGTAACCGAGGTTCTGTTTGGTAAATATACATATAAAATTATGATATGTGGACACTCTTAAAACGAGTTATGTCTTTGATTGACACTATTTAATATTTAAATGAAACGTGACACTTTAAATTTTGTTGTGTTAAAGTATTGATATTGGTTGAGTTGATCACCATCTAAAGTCTTATTTGATTTTTCTCATCTCTTGAAATATCCTCAAAAAGCTTTCTTTTCAAGGTATCTTTTGCTTTTGCTTGCTTATGGCTTTGACGCAAATTTTATTGCACAGATTATTCATGTTTTTCTTCAAAATCTACAAGACTTATAACATTTTCTCTGGTTGTATGGTAAGGAGATTTTCAAGCCCGCGTTGCATATCAATTGGGATAAAGTTCTTTTTGAGTGATTTTAAGAGATTACTCCCTACATTAGTTTGTGCATTTAAGAGAATAAATTCTTCTAAGTGTTAGTCCCATAATTTAAATTGGAGCAAATTTTGTAATATTTATAACAACAAATCATGGTACTTACTCTTGTCCAAACTAGAGAGAAGAACATATGAATGCCTACAACTACGAACAAAATTCTGTGGCCTAATTTATTAGGGTAAGCATTGCTGATCTTGGTGTCCTTCGTCTAAGTGTATATTTGTGAAAAAAATCCAAAATTTCGCACCCTGTTGTGAAAAAATAGATGATTTTTGTATACATTTGAATTCAAATGTACCAATGTCATAGCCGAAGATGACTCCACCCATAGCAGCCATCATACAAGATAGGACAACGAATGGGGTTATCCTGCCATTGTTGTGTTCATTTCCCTTTGTTAAAGCCAAGCCAACCGCCATTAGCTTTTCCCTTAAGTTTATACGAGAGGAAGCAGAGAAAGATAGAGTAATTGGTTGCAGTCAAAGAATAATAAGAGTAGTCTTTGCCAGATCTCAGCATGACTTCAGCATGGTGCATGTGCACAATTTTGAATAGTATGTTGGTTTGAATTTTCAATACAAGCTAGTGTGCTGTTGACCTGAAAGTCATTTCTTTGGCCAGTAGGGGTCGGCTTACTTTTCAAAAGGGAATTTGATAAGAGATTTGTGGCCATTCAAATTGTGCGGTTCAAATCCTCTCAATGTCAAGAACTTGTGTTGGTATCAATATTTTGAGGGAGATATTGAGACGTTTAGTACTTTGGGTGGGTTTGCTTGCTCCGATGTAGATTTCTACATCAAAGTTTCAAAAATAAGTGAACATTGTGAATTTGACAAAAGTGGTGGGGGTTAATTTGGAGTTTCACGCGTCATTGGCACTTTGATTAGTAATATTGGATTAACTTATTATTATTGTCATTTTGTGTCAAAAATAATAAAAGAAAGAAAGAAAGAAAGAAAAGAAAATTTGTATCGTTTGAATCAAAGGGGGAAAAAACTTGCATGACAATCCTTAAATTATTTGAGTAAATTGTTTTTATATTCACTATGAAAGAGATGTGCCTCTAACCATATGCTTAAAAATAAACCACCAAGTTGAAAGATGGCAAGATTCAGTAAGTTTAGATGTGCAGATTGGCAGAACTAGTAGTATGTGAGGACAACGAGGGGTCTGGCCAATTGTTCCAAGGATATGGCATGTGCAGCAGTTTCTTAATTGAAAAAAAAAAAAAAAATTATAACAAAGGATCCAAAAGTAAAGATATTTATTTTTAAGGACTTGTTATCACTTATTTTAAGATGATTACCACTGATTTTAACAACAAACAGTTGAATCTAATAGTAACAAGTCCTTTAAAATAATTTTTTATTTATTTTTGAGTTCTTAAATATAATTCTCCAAAAAAAAAAAAAAATGAACAAATGATAGTGCTCAGAAAAGTTTCATGTGTAGATGTAGTTGAAGTTCCATAACCAAGATAGAAATATTAAGGAAGGTTGAATCTCCAAGTGATCGTCTACTCTATACTCAGAAGATTTTAGCTAGAATCAAGAGTTCCTTGAAGACTTAGCTAGCAAGTTCTTTCTGGTATTAGAGGAAGTTCTCGGGTTTCACACCAGGTCTTTGATTACGAAATTGAAAGCGCTTATATATATATATATATATATATTGGTTTCCCCTTCCCCTGCTGGTTTGCTGAGGATGTTATGTTGATTGTTTCTATTTTCCTAGCCTAAGGAAGAGGTGTTGTAAGCATTCGGTTGTAAAGTATGAGAATTGAGTCTCACATTGAAAATAAGAAATTCTGAAATGAGGTTTATGATAATCTTGCCCCTTAGGTTCTCCAGTCTTGTAAATTAACATTTAGGGTATGATTCTTTCAGAAGTTTCAAACAAATACTCATAGAATACGTGCAGATATATGACAATGTAGACATAATTTTGCTGTCCCTTCTTATAGAATATAGAATCTTGTTTGCTATGACTTTCAATTAAATGTTCTCCACATTTTATTGTTTGTTTCAAGAATCACAATTATAGCATCCCTCGCTTCTGTAATAATAAATGAGGTTCTGTTTGGGAAGCATACATATAAAATTATGAAATGTGGGCATTTTAAACTGAGTTTCGGCTCTATTTGGCACCATTTAATATTTTATTGTGTTAAAGTATATATTCGTTGAGTTGATAACCATCTAAAGCCTCATTTGATTATGCTCATCTTGAAATACCCTTAGAAAGCTTTCTTCTTAAGATATCTCTTAATTTTGCTCGTGGCTTTCATGCAAATTTTATTGCACAAATTCATGTTTTTCTTCAGAAGTCTAAATTTTTACTTATATTTGGTATATTATGTCAGTTATACATTAATTAGTAAAATAAAGTCAAATTATACAATAAACTTCATATAACATTTCATTTATGCAGTAGGACTATGGCAGGTTATAGAGTGTGGGTTTTATACAATATTCTATTTATATAATAATGAATTAATGGATAATGGAGTGTTACACCAAATGTACCAAAAAATTTGAATGCCTACAACAATGAACAATACTTTGTGGCCTAATTTATTAGGGTAAGCGTTGCTGAACTTGGTGCCTTTCACTTAAGTGAATATTTGTGAAAAAAAAAAAGTTATCTAAAATTTCGCACCTGTTGGGAAAAAATAGTTGATTGTTTTATAAATTAGAATTCCAAAGTAATAAATAAGCTTCAAATAGAAATCAACCTTATATTTTGTTGTACATAATTAATGAAGAAAGTTATATTTTTCTCTTTTAAAGGATATTATAATTACACTACTCTCATTTATGTATTTGGATTGTAAAAAAGAAGACCTCGTATGAAGTTAACAAATCCGGTTGTTGTAAACAAAGCCAATAATGCACCTAAAACAATTCTTTGAAAAAATTATAGTTGAAGATTTAAATTATAAATATTTATGTTCAAGAATTTTAGACTTTATAATTATTTGAAAATATTTAATTAAAAAAAATTAATTTATAATATTAAATTTTTTTACGTAAATTAAATTTTTGATCTTTAGATTATTTAAAATAATTTTAAAATTTAAATATAAATATTTTTAATTTAAAATCCTTAACTATAATTTTTTTTTCTTTTTGTCAGAAACTAAAACAATTTGACAACTTTCCACTACAGTAACAAAATTTATGGTGAAATTCATATTTAATATGTTTATGATTTCTGTCTCACTGACTCAATTTGCCCGGAATACTTATTGACAATGTAATACTGAGATTAAGTATTATCCCATGTATCTCATGATTACATTATGCGAATTCCAATGTTCATTAAGAATTTCATTTCTCTTTTTTTTTTTTCGTTTTGTTTTACTTGGTGGTTTGTTTGTTTTGTTTTGCTTATTTTATTTATAAGATTTTAAATTTGCACTCATTGTTTGAACCTCAACAGTTAAAGGTAGAGAACAGTTTCTTAATTATTATATCACTCCCTAACATTTTTCAAAATATTTGATTTTTCAAATATAAAACCTCATGAAATTAACAATTGTGATTGTTATATATAATCGAAGCCAATAATGGATCTAAAGCATATTAATTAAATAAAATAATTTTACAATTTGGCACTTTGCCCTAACAATTTGTCAACACTCAACCTAAGAGGACTGTCCAGAATATTTCAAAAAAGGCGGCTGTATTTATGAATCGTTATCCTAATCAACAACGAAATTACAATTTGAAAAAAAGGGTGTGGATGACTTGAATATAGGACCTCAGAGATTTTTGAGCTTAATATTATAAAAATAAAACATTAATTTTTGAAATCTTTACCATACAAAATTATTACATTAAAATATTATATTTATACTTTCTTTTTTAATTTCACATAACATAGAGTTATCCATATTTATTTTTTATTTGAAGGAAATCCTACTATTCCCAGCCCCGTAGGCCCCACACACCCACATCTAAATAATATACATTACTCTAAAGAATATATTATATAGATATATAGATATATATATATATATATATATATTATTTAGAGTAAATAGTCTTGTCGTTTGACAAAAAGCATGTGCGTAGCCTTTTTAGGAGAAGGTTCATTAGGGGTTTTTTGAGCCATATCCATTTACAGAAAAAAAAAAAAAATTGAGCCATGACAAAAAAGAATTACATTGCGATGCTGAAGTTTGAAAGGAAATCGGCCTCATAAAATCTGATTTAGAATAAATCAATTTTTTTTTAAATAAAAAACTTGAAGCAATTTTTGTTTTAAAAAATAAAATTATAACTAAAGTCGAACCCAACGAGCCCGACTTCAGTTATAATATATTAGTGTTGCAGCCTAATATTAGGCGTTGCAAGCTAGGCTTGCAACATTGAGGCTTGCATGCATGCAGGCTTCCCCTTCCCCCCCCCCCCCCCTCCCCAATTTCGTGCTTCAGTCGACACCCCCTCCCCAAAACCCAATTTACTTCACTCCTTCGTCCTCTCTAACCCACATTCTCCCTCGACCCAATTCATTCCCCCTCGTCCTCTCTCTCTCCTTCTCCCATCCAACACTCCCTCCCAAGTCCCCCTCCCCGCTCCAATGCATTCTCCATCCCCCCTTCATCCTCTCTCTCTCCCTCTCCCATCCTACTAAATCAGAAGCTCCTCCTCCTCCTTCTCTCTCATCCCACACAATTAGAAGCTTTTCTCTCCCTCCATTATCAAATTTGCTCATCCTTCTATCTTCCTCTCTGAAATAATAAAAGTTAGTAAATTAATTTTATTCTCTTTTATTTCTTTTATTATTGAGCTTATTTCTCTCTTTTTTTTTTATTAAGCGCTCATCTTTAAAAATATATTTTGAAGTGATTATATATATATATAAAACGTAGTGAAAATAATTTTATAAACTTACAATTTTATTGAGTTTTTATATTTAAATTTAATTTTTTAATGGAAATGCCACTAATTTATTTATTTATTAAATTATCATATTTTTTTGTTTTCTTGATGTGAGTAATTAATTTATTGTATATTAAATGTTAATATATATAATAAAATATAATGTTAAGAGTAAGGTTAATTAGTAATTAATTATAAATAATAAGTTTGAAACGAATATTTTTGCTTATAACAAGAAATTTTATAATGATAGATGGTAAAAAAAATTTTAATTTCTTATATTGATTGTGTAGGACTAACCAAAAAATGGCACGCCTGTTACAAGTTATTCAGTCAGGACCAGAAGATGATTTGCTTTTGTATTTTCAGATAAGGCACGTTTCACAAGCTGTCTGGGGAGGAAATGATAGATTGCTTCGTCCACGACGAGTCATGCATAGTGATCGGCTACCTGCACCTCCACCAGCTATTATTAACTATTTACGGGAAGCCGGTTTCTATGGGGCAGCTCGATTAGGGCAATTTGAGTATAGTCCTGCACTTGTATCAGCATTGATAGAAAGATGGTGTCCTAAAACTCATACTTTTCATACCACTCAAGGAAAGTGCACGATAACTCTAGAAGATGTTGCTATCTAGTTAAGGTTACCTTATATTGGAAATCCCGTTATTGCTTGAACAGATTATCTGTGGAAGAATACATGTGAAGGGGTTGCTTGGGATTAGGCTACCTGATGATCAAATGTATGGACAGAGGTTGGCCGTTACTTAGTTAGTAGAAAACTTTAATCAACTACCTGATAATGCAGATGAAGACATAGTGCGATAATATGCACAGACATATATATTAAGACTTATCGGGGGTCTTTTGATGCTAGGTAGATCGAGCCATAAAGTGTACTTAATGCATTTACTACTACTGTGGGATTTTGAGGAAACCGGCTAATATAGTTGGGGATCTGCATTACTGGTTCACTTGTATAGAGAGCTTTGTAACGCAACTAACCCTACTGAACAAGGCATAGGTGGATGTATGACCCTCCTCCATCTTTGGGCATGGGATAGATTCCCAATGCTAGCTCTAGAGAGACCACCACAACTAGATCCTGAGCTAAAAATTTATCCAGCGCTTCCACCACTGGGTTTCAGGTAAAATAGTTAAGAAATCAAAAAAAGCATTTATATGTCTAAGCACTTACCCTAATATACTTTTGGTAACTTATTTTGCTACAAATGTGTTAGGATCATAGATGGAAGAATGTCGATAAACCTCCCCGTCCACAAGACATGGCGTTATGACCATATCGAATATTATTAGATACGATGCGAGACGATGAGGTATGATTGATTTACATGGCTAGAATTATCCTAAATTACCTTTTTAGAATATGCTTGTTTTTGTGACATTTTAATATGTTGTAAATAGATCATGTGGCAACCATATAAAGCAAATATAGTTTGTGATCTCATTCCATAATATTGCCTCGAAGGTCGAGATATTTGGTTAGCATCGGTGCCACTTATCTGCTTCCATATCATTGAGTGGCATCACCCAGATCGGGTGTTATGCTAGTTTGGTCGGCAGTAGCCAATCTCGACACCTCCAATCAATTTAGGGGCTTTACATACATTACAGTTGCGCCGAAAAACCTCAACAAATTGGCCAGAAGAACACTTGACGTTTGTTAAATTTTGGAATTCATGGCAAAATCGCGTGGCTGAGGCACCCCCACTACTGTACCTATGGATCGCACGTTAGATTATATGAGATGGTATTGGGCATGAACACGACGATAGATCCATCCTGTTAGCGGTGCAGCTGGTTTTGCAGTAAAGTAAAATTATTGGTGGCTATTGTTATTGGTCATTTTATTGCCTATTTTGTAATGTCTTATCATTTTATAACGTACCTATTTTTGGCCAGGTCGATATAGCTGAAGATCTTTATAGGCTAAGCATTTACGACCGGCCATTGATGGAGTATTGTGAGTTTCGAGAAAAGGTGAGTGAAAATCAAAAGAACATTTTACTCGCTCTTGGAGAACAACATTTCACGATGGCTTCCCCCCTATTTCGGCACTTGATTTGCCATAACCATAGATCCCTGAGGGTAGGCTAGGTAAGAGACGTGACGGTTATATATCAACTAGGATTCCCATCGTAACAGAGCATGAGCCACCTCACTTGGGCCCAAGTACAACGACAAGGGTTACACCAGAAGGTGGTGCAACATAACAACAAGAAATTGGCACCGCTGATCAAACTTTTTCTATGCCGGTTAACCATGAAGGCATTGGTCCGTTCTATTATGTTTCGCTATCACCATTGTCCTAGTTTGGGTCTCCTGATCCAGCGCAGTTTGGGTCATTTATGCCCCTATTTGATAATCCAACTGTGTTTAGTGCTCCGTATGGCGGTTGCTTTTTTGAAGCAGGGGGCTCATCGTACCAAGGGTTTGTTACTTCACAACAACCGATTCAACCAGTTTTCTCCCCTCCATTTGATTTAAATACTCCTCTAACTAATACCAGTAACAATCAACTAGTGGAAGAACATGAAGACCCAGTGGACCAAGGGCGACCACAATGTGACAGGCGACGGGCACATTGTGGCACTGGTAGCCATTATTTCTGATATATGTATAGTTGATGAAAAAGAGCATTGATGCACTGTATCGAAGTTGTTTTACTTATATGTACAAGTTTCAACTAAAGAAAAAAATATTTGTATGGTTTCACCTTATATGAGAAAAACCAATTAAGAATTCCAGTTGCAACTTTATATATTAGTTTAATTTGTTAATTTTTTTTGGGATCAAGTGACAAGAAATTTATTTCTTGATAGGCATGGACAATTAACATATGGTAGTGTTGGTTTTTTTTCCCCTGTCCAATGATAATCCATGTAATAACCATACTTTTTGTAAATAGATTCTCGAAAATTTATTAAAGTTGAAATAATTGAAATAGTTTATTAATGCAAAATAAATTATCTTAAATAATTAAAATTTATTATTTATTTCTCCACATAGTTGGCCGTCGGTAAGCTTTCCAAATTGAAATTTGTTGAATTGTGCCTCTGAGGTGTGAAACCTACATTTCAATTTGATATTTTATAATATGAGTCTTAAACTTAATTTGAATTTAAAAAGTTTAAATTGATAAAAAATACATACATACATACATACATACATACATACATACATACATACATACATACATACATACATACATATATATATATATATCTAAAACTAATACTATTAATTAAAAAAATTAGATTAAAATTAAAATTTTTATTATTATAAAATTGTGTTTTATTAATTTGATATTATAAAATTGTGTTTTATTAATATGAGCAGCCTACATGCAAAGCTTGAAAGTGTGCAGGTATGATGGTCTGACTTCAGTGTAATATTTTAAAAAAAAATTACTTGAAGTCAGAACCAATAGTTCCGATTTCAAGCTTTTTATTTTTAAAAAAATTGATTTATTTTAAATCGGACTCTATGAGGCCGATTTCCTCTTAAACTACAGCATTTCGATGTAATTCTTTTTTGTCACATGGATTTGGCTCAATTTTTTTTCCTGTAAACGGATATGGCTAAAAAAATCATTCATTAGGAGTAGGAGTCGGTCGATAGAGTACTGCCATTTTGAGAATCGCAACGAGCAATTCTTACATGCACTTGGTGTGTCGCGTCATTTATATACTTAACGGTTAAAATTTATTTTGTACGTAGACTCCACCTATACTGTGTATGAATCCTACTTGTACAAATTCAATTCTGACCTTTGATTTTTTTAAGTGCACCATGCTTCAGATACACCTAAAAAAATTTCAAATGCAACACATCAAAACCTGCAAAAACAGCCATTATGGGAATTTTTTAAAAACTGCAAATAAATAATAAATATCGTCTTGTCCTAGTTCATGCACATCTTTGCTTAGTAGTGCGTAGTAATAGTTTTAGTTATTGAAAATAATTTTAAAATTTAAAATTTTAATATAAATTTTGTAAAATTTAAGTCTTTAAATATGATTTTATTAATAAAAAAGGCAAATGCCTTTTTTTTTTTTTAAATGAGGCTCAAAAAGCCCAACTACCGGCCCACCATAATTGAACGTCAGATAAGATTCGATTGTTGCTCCCGTGAATTAGCAAATATAGAGAGACAAATGTAAAAGAATCACAGATTGAGATTCTTTTCACAGAAAGTAAAAGTTGGTGGTGGCGGATACGAAGTAGAAAGAGTTGATCACTGAGGATATTGAAGATAGGCAATTACTTCCCGTCATACTTCACTCTACAGATTCAACCCCCATTCATTTGGAAAAACAAGTATGCATCATGTACTCTTCTCCAATTTTGAAGGCTTTTCTCATTTTGTTGTGCTCACAGATTGTGAGAAATGTTTAATTCCAAAATTATTACCTTTTTTAGTCTTATTTAGTTTTAGGTAAAAAGAAATTGTGAGATGACAAATGTTATTACGAAAACGCGATTTAGATTTCAGAAGCTTATGTTTTCATTTTTATTTTGTTTATGGAGTTGCTAATTGATCATTAAATTGATCATTAACTCAAACTCTATAGATGGAAAATGATGTGATCATTGACATTAAAGCAATGATTCAGCATAGTGAAGATGATCTCTCGTCATCCACATTTTGTATCTATAGGGTGCCCCCTATGATCCGTGATCTAAAAGAAGATGCTTACACCCCAACAACTATTTCGATTGGCCCCTTTCATTATGGCAATGTGAGGCTGCAAAACATGGAAAAGCACAAACAAATATTGTTCAAAAGATTTACACAAGAAGCTATAACAAGCTTGGAGGATTTAGTCAATTTTGTGGAACATTTAGAACCAATGGTTCGTGCTTCCTACTCAGGGAACATCAAACTTAGTGAGAAGGAACTTGTGAAGGTGTTATTAGTGGATGCTGGTTTCATAATTGAACTCTTCATCAGGAAAATCCATAAGAGACAGTTAAGGAATGATTCTATATTGTCACAACCATGGTTGGCGAGTACTATAATTAAGGATTTACTTTTACTTGAAAATCAACTTCCATTCTCTTTCTTTAAAAGTTTGTTCAATAAAGCATTTCCCCTTCATCTTCGTGGTGATCTTCCTTTATTTCTTGAGCTCACATATAACTTTTTTGACTATTTTAACATTAGAAAATTAGAGCCTAATCCTATTGTTAGAATAACAAATTTTACAGATCTTCTTAGATTCTTTCACTTACAAAGAGTAAAACCTCCAAGGCTTCAATGCAGAGAGGCTAGAAACCATGACCTTTTATACAGTGCAAATGAATTACTAGAAGCAGGAGTGAAGTTCAAGACAAGCCCAAGCAAGTGTTTACTAGATTTGATGTTTACAGGGCAAGTTCTTGAGGTCCCACAAATTATAGTAGATGACAACATTGAAACTTTGTTTCTTAATATGATAGCTTTAGAGCAGCGCCATTATCCTTATGGATCTTACTTTACTGACTATGCTATTGTATTAGGTTGCCTAATCAAGACAAACAAAGATGTGGATGTCCTCATTCATAGGGAAATAATCATGAACTATCTAGGGGATACCAATGATGTTGCTAAAGTATTTAGTGGTCTCTTGAAAAATGTCAGTCGAAGGGATATCAATTCTGATTACCTTGATATTTGCAAAAAGTTGAATGGCTTCTATCGTGATCCTTGGCACAATAAGAAGGCAACTTTGAGACGTGATTATTGCAAGACACCTTGGCAAATTGCTGCCTCTGTTGCTGGAATTGTACTCCTCATTTTCTCCCTTGTTCAAACAATATTTTCTATCCTACAAGTAGTAGTGAAGTAGATTATAGGCTTGTCTAATACCATAATTTGTGTGTTCTATTATCGAACTTTGTTATATTCAATCTCTAATTTTATATACCCTATATATAGTATCTATGAATAAGGCAATTCTCAAACTCATAATTAGTAAAGCACTTTGATATAGCAAGTTTTGTTGAAAATAGAAATGCACCATGTAGCCCTTGAATAATTGTACTCCTTATCCTTTTTTTCATTCAAACTTTGTTTTGTGATAGCTACATAAGTTTAAAGTTTACATGGTTTTAAATATATTATATGTAATAACTCTTTAAAAGAATTCTTTCAAAGCAAAGCTTTTTATATGACCGAGAAGCTGGGTATAAAAGTCATCATGTAGTTTGTTCCTTAATGAGTATATGCTCGCGGCTTCTGCAGTCTATAATGGGAAGTTTCATGTTCGGCTCTCTCTATGTTCTGATTAATGTTTTTCTTTTGGCCAAACTAGTACTGATTAATATGTGGACTGGACAATTAATCATGCAATCCATCAGAGTGCTTAAGACATATATTCTTCAAATTATGAACAAGAGCATCTTCATAAGGTAGGTTAATTCACTTGATAGATGATGAACACTGCACATCATTGGTATCTTCCTAAGGTAACTTAAACTATATATATAGTTTCTGAAATATTAGACACTTAATCAAGCAATTCAACACAGTATTTAAGACGTGTTCTTCAAATTGTAAACAAGGCGAAAACGTCCTTAATACAACAATTGAATTGGGACTATTTCCCACCAGCACAACCAATGAATAGATTAAATTGACTGGTTAACAAATGGAAGAAACAAACAGATAAAGGATGGAACTAGAACAACATCAAGCCTAATTCTAATTAACCTGACCTATCAAGCACAGTAGACAATTTAGTAGGACATCCTAACCTTACTGCAAATGAAAACCTCAGAGACGCCGAACAAGACCATTTCCTTCAACCTTAGTAGCAGCCTACAGAAAAGCGATCATAGAGAATTTTCCAGAATCTAGAGATTTCACTTCTGTTACTTCCATCTTTTTTGCTAATTGCCCCCTCATTCATAGCACAGTGATAAAAAAATAAAATAAATTGGATTAACTAAGGATTTTACCAAGTAGGGACTTTGGTGAACCTCTACATTCTTCTTGAAAATTCTCTTTTAAAAAGTGTTCAAAATATACTACTAGAAAAAAAGTAATTAGTGCCAGGCATACTTCTCGCTAAATGGGCGAATCTTCATTAAATCGGATTTTAGTGATGAATTTGTATGTCCCAAAGGACGTCCCTCTTTTGCGCTTTATTAAATTTTATGGCTAAAATATTTTTATTTAGACAAGTTCAAATACATGACCCTTTCCTTTATTTTAAATATATGCACTTAGCTCCCAAAATCAAAATATAACTAAAATATTCTCAAGAATAATATTAATTTCTTCTATTAATATATATTTAATACAATGTGATTCTTCAAATTAAATTATTATAAATAAATTAGTTAAATTTAAAAAATTATTTTGTGAATATGTTCTTTGTTTTTAATAATTTAATTTTTAATCAAATGATTTTACAATTTGTTAAATTTAGAAAATTATATAATTATTTCATATTGTTCAAATATATATATATATATATATATATATATATATGTGTGATACTTGTTATATTATATAAGTATAGATATATAAGTATTTTAGTTAACATAAATGTCATTGAAACTTATCTTTTATTATAAGGAAAATAAAGGTAGCATATCTTTTGGTTAGAGTATATATTTTTAAAATAAAAAATAAGTCTAATAATTTAAACATTCTTTAAGTGAGAGAAAAATAATTTACCATAAATTTTAGTAACGACTAGGCACAATTGTCACTCATTCATTCTAGTCATAGTTAATCTTTAATGGATTAGTGATAGACATTCGAGTTACTAGACAATTTAATGGCAAATTGTCTATCACTAATGTTTAATTTTTATTTTTAAAATTTTTATTTTTATCTATTATACAAATCTTAAATTCAAACTCATATCTAATTTGAAAAATAAAGCTCATATCTTTGTTGTGACAGGGGAATGAGCTAGAGCCCGCAAACAGATCCATGGGTGGTTGTGACTTGGGTGGAAGATGTTAGGAATTAGTTTTTGGGAATACGGAGTCAAAGAAATTCTAGTAGGCTTTAAAAGGTGTGAATTGTCACACTAGCTTTAAAGCGAAATTTGTCTCCTATATAACACTGCAAGGTCTAAATAAATTTGTTTCTAAGACTAATCTAAAACACCCTAAAAAAAACCCTCAGCCAATAGAAAGGTTCTTGCCTTCAAGAGTAAGTAAAGGATCAGAAAATAGGGATAAAGAGAGACTTGTTCATTCATATCTTTTGCCAAAATCAAAGGACTAGTTGACTATCATGTTAATGGTCACTTTGTAACCATTTTTTAAAAGCATACCAGTTGATTGATTTGGTCAACTATTATTAGTTGACCAATCAATTAAGACTTGTTCATCAATCAACTATTATATCATAATATTGAACTCTATCTATCTCACTTGGACCAATTGACTACTTTATTACATTAGTTGACTAACACTTGTAGGGATAGAATTTGTTCCATTCTATAATGGACCAGTTAATTGGTTATTGACCACCAATCAAATGGTTCATGTACTTGGTTTCGTTTAGTTTTTTGAACTATTTTCAAAAATCCCCTACTCTGTTTGAAAATCTAAGTGGCATTTCTTCCTATAGAGTCACAAATAATGAGAAGTATCTCAAGACTTGGACTTATCAATAGTGTAAATAATTTAAAGTTTCAACAAAAGTAGATAATTGCTAAGTATTAGACCACTACTCTTCAATCAAAATCGAAACTATCATACATATCATTCTAAATACCTTTAATCACGATTACAACATCCTCTGCTTCTGTAATAGTAAGCGAGACTTTGTTTGGTAAGCATACACATAAAATTATGATACGTGGACACTCTTAAAATGAGTTGTGTCTTTGATTGACACTATTTAATATTTAAATGAAATGTGACACTTTAAATTTTGTTGTGTTAAAGTATTGATATTGGTTGAGTTGATAACTACCTAAAGTCTCACTTGATTATGCTCATCTCTTGAAATACCTTCAAAAAGCTTTCTTTTCAAGATATCTTTTGCTTGTGCCTGTGGCTTTGACGCAAATTTTATTGCACAAATTATTCATGTTTTTCTTCAGAAATCTACAAGACTTATAACATTTTCTTTAGTTGTATGGTAAGGAGATTTTCAAGCGTGCGATGTATATCAATTGAGATTAAGTTCTTTTTGAGTGATTTTAAGATATTACTCCCTACATTAGCTTGTGCATTTAAGAGAATGATATCTTCTAAGAGTTAGTCCCATAATTTAAATTGGAGTAAATTTTGTAAGAGATATAACAACAAATCATGGTACTCACTCTTGTCTAAACCAAAGAGAAGAACATACGAACGCCTACAACTACAAACAGAATTCTCTGGCCTAATTTATTACGGTAACCATTGCTGATCTTGGTGTCTTTCATCTAAGTGAATATTTGTGAAAAAAGTCCAAAATTTCGCACCCTGTTGTGAAAAAAATAGATGATTATTTTATACATTTGAATTCAAATTTACCAATGTCCTAGCCGAAGATGACTCCACCCATAACAGCCATCATAGAAGATAGGACAACGAATGGGGTTATCCTGCCTTTGTTGTGTTCGTTTCCCTTTGTTATAGCCAAGCCAACCGCCATTAGCTTTTCCCTTATGCTTACACAAGAGGAAGCAGAGAAAGATAGAGTCATTGGTTGCAGTCAAAGAATAATAAGAGTAGTCTTTGCCAGGTCTCAGCATGAGTTCAGCTTGGTGCATGTGCACAATTTTGAATAATATGTTGGTTTGAATTTTCAATACAAGCTAGAGTGCCGTTGAACTGGAAGTCGTTTTCTTTTTTGGCCAATAGGGGTAGGCTTACTATTCAAAAGAGAATTTGATCGGAGATTTGTGGCCATTCAAATTATGTCGGTTCAAATCCGCTTAATGTGAAGAACTTGTGTTGGTATCAATATTTGTAGGGAGATCTTGTGATGTTTAGTATTTTGGGTGGATTTGCTTGCCCCGATGTTGATTTCTACGTCGAAGTATCAAAAATAAGTAGGCATTGGAATTTCACACGTCATTAGCACTTAATTAGTAATATTAGAGTAATTTATTATTATTGTCATTTTGTGCCCCAAAAAAAAAAAAAAGAAGGAAAGAAAAGAAGACTTGTATCGTTTGAATCAAGGGGGGACGAAGCTTGCTGACAATCCTTAAATTATTTGAGTAAAATGTTTTTATATTCACTATGAAAGAGATGTGCCTCTAACTATATGCTTAAAAATAAACCACCAAGTTGAAAGATGGCAAGATTCAGTAAGTTTACATGTGCAGATTGGCAGAACTAGTAGTATGTGAGGACAGCGACAGGTCTGGCCAATTGTTCCAAGGATATGGCATGTGCAGCAGTTTCTTAATCCGAAAAACACTAAACAAGTGATTGTACTCAGAAAAGCTTCACGTGTTGATGTAGTTGAAGTTCCATAACCAAGATAGAATTATCAAGGAATCTTCTATTGATCTTCTACTCTATACTCAGAAGATTTTAGCTAGAACCAAGAGTTCTTTCAAGACTTAGCTAGTGAGGTCTTTCTGGTATTAGAGCAAGTTCTCGGGTTTCATGCCAGGTCTTTGATTACAAAATTGAAAACTCTTTGTTTTCCCCTATTGCTGAGGATGTTATGCTGATTGTTTCTATTTTCCTGAGTCTAAGGAAGAGGTATCGTAAGCATTCAATTGTAAAGTATGAGAATTGAGTCTCACATTGAAAATATGAAATTCTGAAATAAGTTTTATGGCAATCTTGTAAAATTAACTTTTAGAGTATGATTCTTTCATTAGTTTCAAACCAATACTCATAGAATACTTGCCGATATATGACAATGCAGATATAATTTTGCTGTCCCTTCTTATAGAATATAGAATCTTGTTTTCTATGACTTCCAGTTAAATGTTCTCCACATTTTATTGTTTGTTTCAAGAGCCACGATTATAGCATCCCCTGCTTCTGTAATAGTAAACGAGGTTCTGTTTGGTAAGCATACATACAAAATTATGAAACGTGGACATTTTAAAATGAGTTTCGCCTCTATTTGGAACTATTTAATACTTTCTTGTATTAAAATATAGATATTGGTTGAGTTCATAACCGTCTAAAGCGTCATTTGATTACGTTCATCTCTTGAAATACCCTTAGAAAGCTGTCTTTTAGAGATATATTTTCCTTTTGCTTGTGGCTTTGAGGCAAATTTTATTGCACAAATTATTCATGTTTTTCTTCATAAGTCTACAAGACTTGTAACATTTTCCTTAGTTGTATGATAAGGATATTTTTGAGCCAATGTTGTACATCAATCCAGATTAAGTTTTTCTTGGGGTGATTTTAAGAGACTACTTTCCACATTACCTTGTGCATTTAAGAGAATAAATTATGTTGTAAGATTTAGAACAACATACAATGATACCTGTTTTTTCTACACTCACTCTTGTCTAAACCAAAGAGAATAACAAATGAAAGGAGAAGTTTTTTTATATACCTAATGGACCACATCATTTATACACTAACTGATAAAATAAAATAAAATTATATAATAGATTTCATACAATGTTCTATTTGTACAAAAATACTATAGTAAGTTATAAAGTATGAGTTTCAAATAACATTTTATTTATATGAAAGTGAAGTAATAAATAATAGAGTGTCACCCCAAGTGTACCAAAAAATTTTCAATAAGAATGCCTACAACTATGAACAAAACTCTTTGGCCTAATTTATCAGGGTAAGCGATGCTGTACTTTGATTCCTTTCTTTAGTTTTGATAGCAACTTGATGCCTTCCTTCCAGGTGAATATTGTGAAAAAAAGTTATTCAAAATTTCACATTTGTTACAAAAAAATAGATGATTTTTGTATAAAATAGAATTCCAAAGAATAAATAAGCTTCAAATAGTAATCGACCTATACTCTTTCCTATGACGAAAATTTATATATGAACCTCTTTTACATATAAAAAGATGTGTTGCAAGTAAATTTATTTTGACAAAATACTCTTAAGTAATTAAAATAATAAAGTTTATGAATTTAACATATTTATAAACATATCATAAAAGTTTACAAAAATAAATATGTCGCAGGTTATAATGATTTGTTACTGATTTAGTTTGCGCAAATCACATTTACCTGAGAACTACATTTTACGAATTCCAATGTTCATCGCACCTTTCAATTATGTATTTGGATTTTAAAAGAGAAGAACTCGTATGAAGTTGACAAATCTGGATGTTTTACACAAAGCCAATAATGCTCTTAAAACAAATTGAAAAAATTACAGTATAAAAATTTAAATTAAAAATATTTATATTTAAAAATCTCAAATTTTAAAATTATTTTAAATAATTTTAAAACATAAAATTTTAAATTGTAATTTTTTTACACAATTTAAATTTTAAATTTTAGAATTTTTAAAATAATTTTAAAATTTTAATATAAATATCTTTAATTGGGAATCCTAAATTATAACTTTTTCTTCTTTTTTTTTTTTTCTTTTTGGTTAGAGTCTAAAACAATTTGACAACTTTTCGCCACAGGAGCCAATTTTGTGGTGAAACTCATATTTAGTATGATTATAATTTTTGTCTCACTTAATTAATTTGCAAATATATATTGTACAATGTAATACTGAAGTTATGTACTATCACATGTATCTCATGACTATATTATATGAATTATAATGTTCATTAAGCATTTCATTTCATTTTTTTTTGTTTTATTTTATTTGGTGATTTGTTTGTTTTGCTTTGCTTTTCACTTAGAAGATTTTAAATTTTACTCATGGTATGAACTTCAACAATTAAAGTAGGGCACAGTTTCTTAATTATTAAATCACTCATTAAAACTTTTCAATATTTGGTGTAATAACCTAAATTAAAATAATAATAGTCAAATAAATAATTAAATTAGACAAAAATTTATTTTTAGGATAAATATAATATTTAGGTAATCTTAGGATAATTATAAAGCTTTAAAATTATCTTAAGAAGTTATTTTGAAACCTATCTTATACCCATTGGGATATTTTTATGTTCCAAAATTCTTAAAATAAGTCACCATGGAAATTCTAAATAATTATGGGGTCCTTATTTTTATTTCTAGTTATGCAAAAATAACTTTTCTAAGTCCTATATAAATTCCATTATAAAAGTTCTGGGCATCTTTTATAATTTTTGCTTTTTCCCTTAAAATATGATTTCTTTTTCTTCTTTCTTATTCTTCACTGCTGCAGCACGTCTCCCACCCTCACTTTCTTCTCTTTCTTCGAAGCCTTCTGCCAAGCTCCTCATCTCATCCCTTTCTCTTTTTTTTTCTTCCGTTTTCTCAGCATTCACCAGTCGTCCCTCACGCTACAACGCCCCTCCCACCTTCCTGCTCCGGTGACCCATCTCGGAAGACCTTGGCTGTCGCATGAGGGGGGTTCTTAGTTAGTAAGTTCCATTTCCATTTCCTTCTTCTTTCTTTTGCTTAATGCTTCATTTTTGTTCTTCTTTTCCTCTTGTGCGTGGGGTTATTTTTCCATGATTCTAACTTTCATTCTTGCTCCATTTCTATGCCAATGGGAATCCAAAACCTTAGTTGTTGATTGCTTCCTCATTTTGGCCGTGGGAAGCTTCTCAAATTGGGGCTTTTTGATTTAAACCATTAAGGTATGAATTGATACTTCCTATGGGTTCATTTAAGCTCTTTAAGATATATTTTAAACTCAAATTAAATTTTAAAAGCTTGAATTTAATTGTGCCAATTAATTTGTGAAATCCAAAATCTAGGGATTATAGTGAATTATAAAATTTAAATTATAATTATAGATTTAGGTGTTAGAGGGTGAAATTAATTATATTGAACATATTAGAAGTTAATAGAGTAATTTAGGGTGATGTTCTTGATAAACACATATTTTATCTATTTTTATCCTCCTAACTTAACCTTTTTAATAATTAAATGTGGCCTAATAAATGCAATTAAATGGAAATTGATTTTAATAGCTAGTTTTGCACTTTAGAAAACAATTGACAAAATAATGAATTTTAATGCATAAATTCTTTTAAATGAGTTTTGTGAATCTTATCCTACTTAATATTGTTTATCATTCTTGTAGAATTTTGATGGGTAAATGCATTTGAATGGAGGTTGGTTTGGAGAAGAGGTAGCATGCATGGAATGGGAAGGAGAAGCATGTGCAGATTTAAGGAAGATGCACACATCAACTCAAGTGGCTGTAACTCGAGGAAATATGAAGCTACGTGAGCTGGTTGAATCAAAACACAAAGGGCTGAAATAAGAAGCCATAGCAACGTGGACTGGGTTTAAAAGAATGAAGCAACGAGAAGTCCAAAATCACGTCAAGCAGATGAAGCAAACTTGAGCTCGAGTTCTATATGAATGAGAACAAAACAGAAGCAGCTCATGAAGAAACAGATATGAAATCCTGCAAATGAAGCTAATCACGTGGAAAAGCTGCTGGAGCAGAGGAGAAGAACACAAAGCAGCTGCATGAGCAAGAAGCATGCAGAATCACGTCTGGACAGCATGCAGAACAGAGCAGAAGAATCACATTTGGTCACACACAGGAGCCACGGGTTGAAGGAGCTAGAAACAAAATACAAACCAGCTGAACAGAGAAGAAGCAAAATACAAATCAGTAGCCAACGTGGAAAAGCTGCAGAATGTGGAAGCCTGGACTGAGACACACAAAGGAGAAGGCTGCCACGTGAAGAAGCTGCAGAAACTGGGGAGAAGTAACGTGACAGCAATGAACGATGAAGCTCAGCAGCTACAGAGCCAACGAGAGAAGCCACGAGTTGAAGTCTGGGCAGCAGCTTACAACTCGAGCAAAACGTGAAGAAAATGAAGAAGAGAGAGCTGGAAATCACGTCTGGACAGAATGCAGAAGTTACAACATGCACATGGATTATAATAAAATAAAAGCACTGGGACCCACACCTGATATCACATGCAATGCAAGCTTCAGATAATTGAAATGGGAAGGGGGAGCACGTGTTTCTCACAAGGGAATTAAGAGGATGCGTTCCAGCGATTGAGCTGAGCAAGCACGTGAAAAATAAGACATTCACGTGAATGGAGAAAACACAACGTCGCACACTCCGTATTATTCAATTCGCTCATTCCGTCTAATTCCATCGTCTCACATCATACCACATTCCAGCAACACAACGTCGTCATTCGGCCCAGCCCATTCAACATACGTCATTCTCGTCCATTCACTCATCCCTACGCCTTATAAATCCTCAAGCCCTAGCCGTCATTATTCGTCCATCAATACACACGCCTCCACCCACGCCTCCATACACAGAACTTCATCCATCTCTCCATCTCCATCTCTCCACACCGAATGAAGATTTAATTCATCCATCTTGAGGCTAGCAAGGGAGGAAGCTCTTGAGTAGAAGCTTGAATCCATGGATGAACAACAAATTATGGCTAAGATTTTCTTATTTTTCCTACACTTTTTCTTATTCTATACAATCTCGGTTGAGTTGTATTTGATTTGGAATTTGTGTAATTAATTAGTGGCTGGTTAGACACTGATTAGGAAACTTTTTTGTTGATTAATTGGTTGGATTTGAATCTGATTTTTCATTATTCTCTTTAATCTCCCATGTATACCACGAAGGTGTTCGATGAATTGCATGAGTGAGATTTTGTGCTTGATTGTTTGATTTGAGAATTCCTTAGTGTTTAGTTGGTTAATTAAACATTTTTGGATGATGAATCAGAAGATAATTAATTAGTTAATTAATCAAATTGGATGTTCATTGATCTTAAAGACAAGAGTTAACGGTTTAATGCGGGATTGAGGTCTCAATTCAACATTAGATTATTAATCTCTTGAATCTTGAATGGTTATTCAAGATCATTTGCTAATGAACATAATTAGGAATTCTTAGGCCATAATTAATCACAATTGGAATAGGATAAGGATAGTGGATACCAAGAGATGATTCCTAAGCTAGTCGCAAGTCCATCATTCATCACAATTCATCCAATTAGGTAGTATTTAGGAATTTTGTTTCAATTTCATTTTAGATTAGTTTAATTCAACCAAAACCCCCAAATTAGGTAGTTCTAGGACTTTAGAACACTTAGAGAACCCAATTGAATATTGAATTCCAATTCCAAGGGAGATGACCTAGGTTGTGCCCTATATTGCATTTAATACCCAACCTAGTTTTATTTTGAGGGTTGCACGACAAGCCCGTCAGTTCTTATGTTCAATATAATTATAGGTGATAGTGAAGCTACTCTTTCAAATTGGAAATCTTTCAATTTTAGGAAATTGGGGTCTCTACTATTGGCCCCCACAGGTGAGTGTATAGATAGCAAAATAGTAGCTTTTTTTTTTTTCTTTTATATATATATATATTGTTAGCCTAAACTTCTTATTTTATGATTTGCCTTATTTGCGTTGTTGTGGATATAAATATTATTTATTTATTAATTTTATGTGGATTAAGTTATATGTGTGAAAGTATATATATATATATATATATGTATGTATATATATATATATATATATAAATGGTTTTTATGTTGGGGAGGTTTTAAATGACTTTTGATTATAATTTCATTATATAAAAGTTGTTAATTCATTTTTTTTATCAAATTATATTTTTTTTATTTGATTTAACTTTATATACTTGTTTACCTACTTGTCAATATTTAATTTATATGAATGATTTTATTCTAAAATTATGAATGAGAATCTGATTAAAACCCCGTAGCTGTTAATGGGAGTAACGGCCTCAGTATACCTAGTTGGAATAATGGATAATCATTGTGTGGCGGCACTCAATGATAATTATATTGAATATATCGTAATATGTACACCGTGTGGTGGCACTCGGTGATGGTGGTGATATTGTGATACTGCGTAGTGGTCTTATTAGTGGTATTGAATCCTGTGTGGCGGCACTCAGGGTTGATTATAATTTTTACTCGTGATACCCATTATATCTTGTTTCCTTTGATTTTAAATTGTGCTTTTGCTGACAACTTGCAATGTAATTTAATTGTTATATATATATATAAACAACAATTAAAGGCAATATAATTTCTTTTATTTGTCTAAGTACTTTATTGTGAGAAACTCTAAATCTATTTATTTCTCCTTCTACTTATTTTGTTATATATGCATTCACTAAGCCAGTGGTAGGCTTACCCTTTTCCTTTGTCATATTTCAGATCAGCATAAAGTAGATTAAGGTGTTCTGGGATCTGCGTGCTACCCAGACGTAGATGGTAGGATATTTTGATCGGTTGAGTTGTGTAGAAACTCCAAGACACATTGGCTATTAAGTGTTATATTAATTTGAGTCACAAAGATGTTATATATATATACATTTTTGGTAGATCATATAATGATCTTTGTAATAGCATTTGACTATATTTTGAAAAACTCATATACTATGTTGTATTGTGGCGAGAATTCGAAGATATAAGATGCTAGTAAATTTTTGAAATGAAATGTATTGGGCTGTATTGAATTTGCAGGGTTGGGATGTCCAATTTTTAGGGGAGGTGCTGCCGAATTTTCGGCAACCTCTAATTATTGTAGGTATGCTTATATAAAAGTATGGGCATTGAATGAGTTACCAGGCTTACTAGGCTGGGTCAATCATACTTGGCTTGGTCTAGGTGCCGGTCATGGCCCGAAGTTTGGGTCGTGACAAAGTTGGTATCAGAGCCAGGTTTGTGTCTAGGTCCTCATAGCCATATGATTAGGGAATAGTAGAGTCTTGCATGTAATTGCGTAATTGGCCAGCGCACCTTACGTGTAGGAGTCTATTATTGCCAAATCTAAGTCTTAGAGTTTTGTTTAGTGGTCTATGCATTAAGTGTGTTTATTGCTTGAAACTTGATATCATTTTTGTGTATTTTATTTTATTTTTAGGAAAGGATGCCGCCGAGAAAGAGGACGGCACCTAGGAGGTTTGCTCCTGATGAGGCTTCCAGCCTGCCTCATGACCCTGCTTCGGCTCCTAGAGGCCGAGGGCGTGGTAGTAGTAGAGGTCGCGGACGTGGTGTTAGCCGCGGACGTGGTCATGATCCAGCAAATGAGTCTGCTAGGGCAGCAAGAGATGAGGTGCCTGAGGCTAGGCAGGCAGACTTGACATTAGCAGATGTTGTTGCCAGCATGCGTGACATGCAACAAACTATGAGAGAAATGATGGGTGTAATCCAGCAACAACAACAGCAACAACAACAAAGGAGAGAACAGCATGTAGATTCTGAGCCAGAGCCAGAAGTTAGATTAGAGAGGGAGCAATTAGCTCAACAGGGGAGGACAGTTATGGTTCAATTGTCAGAATTTATGAAGCTTAAGCCCCCTTCTTTTACAGGCACAGAGGCAGATGAGGACCCTCAATACTTTTTGGATCAAATAGGCCGACTTTGTAGAGCATTGGGATGTACGCCTACTAGATCAGTAGAGTTGACAGAATATTGTTTGCTAGGCTTGGCTTAAACATGGTTTGATACAGTGAAGGAAGGAAGACCACAGGGGTTACCCCCTTTGGTTTGGGAAGAATTTACTGAGTTGTTTATGAGACGGTTTCTTCCACAGACAGTTAGAGATGCTAAAGCTAGAGAATTTGAAGTATTGAAGCAATTAGAGGGTATGACAGTAGCAGAATATGAGATACTGTACACTAAGTTATCTAGATATGCTCCTCACTTGGTAGCTACCGAGCAGATGCGAGCGAAGCAGTTTGTACAAGGGCTTTTAGATTATTTGTTCCGATCAGTTGCTAGAGTCCGATATGACTCTTATGAAGATGTAGTTGAAAGTGCCAAACTTTTTGAAGCTCGTAGTAAAGAAAGCAGGAATGCACGAGAGTCCCGTAAACGGCAGCGAAATGAGAGCAATCGGGGTGGCTATCATGTTAGAGGTGGTAGTGGAATCAGAAGGGAGATTGTAGTAAGTCATCAGGGTCAACAACAAAGTTTTCAAAGTCAGGGAAATCATAGTGGACATTCCTCAAGTATAGTTCAAAGTGGTGGAACTAATCAAATGCGCTCTTCCCAAACTATGCGTCGTAGAGGGAGATCTTTTGGGCCCCTATCCCCTTGTTCTACTTGTGGGAGGAGTCATACTGGCATTTGTTTTGGACCAGGGAGAGCATGCTATCAATGTGGTCAACTAGGCCATATCAAGAAGGATTGTCCTATGTTATCAGGGCAACCATCCTCTAGTCATGCATCTAATCCTACGACGCTACCATCATCTCCAATTCTAGCAGCTCCAATAAGACAAGTTGGTGGGCCTGGAGGCCAAGGCCTTGGTGGGGTACAATCTCGTGGTAGAGGAACAGGAGGCAGAGGCCAGGGGCAAGCTAGGGGAGGTCAAGCTCGTGTTTATGCGATGACACGTCAAGATGCTCAGACGTCCAATACAGTGGTCACAGGTATTCTTCCAGTTTGCTCTTTTGATGCACATGTTCTATTTGATTCTGGTGCTACACATTCCTTTGTATCCCCATTCTTTGCTTTGCGATTTGGTAAAGATGCATCACTACTAGATGAGCCTTTAGTGGTAGCTACACCTATGGGAGATACAATCACAGTCAACCATGTGTATAGATCTTGTGAAGTCCTAGTAAAAGGCAATCAGTTGTTTGTTGATCTAGTAGTCCTTGATATGATGGATTTCGATGTAATTTTGGGTATGGATTGGTTATCTTCTTGTCACGCTACACTTGATTGTTATAATAAGGTAGTGAAATTTGAGTTGCCAATGGGAGAATCTTTTACTTTCCAAGGCGACCACAGTAGGGCACTTAGTAATTTGATCTCTGCTTTGCATGCTAGGAGGTTAATGGAAAGGGGGTGTAAAGGGTATCTGGCGATGGTTAAAGATATTAGTGCGACAACAACAAGTTTGGAGAAGGTACCAGTAGTATGTGAATACCTTGATGTCTTCCCTGAAGAGTTGCCCGGTTTACCTCCAGGTAGGGAGATTGAATTTTGCATAGACTTAATTCCTAACACTCAACCTGTGTCTATACCTCCATACAGAATGGCTCCTACAGAGCTTAGAGAATTGAAAGAACAATTACAAGATCTTCTTGATAAAGGTTTCATACGCCCTAGTTCCTCTCCTTGGGGTGCTCCAGTATTATTTGTAAAGAAGAAGGATGGCTCTTTAAGATTATGTATTGATTATAGGCAATTGAATAAGGTGACAGTGAAGAATAAGTATCCATTGTCACGAATAGATGACTTGTTTGACCAACTTCAAGGAGCTCAATGCTTCTCTAAGTTAGACTTGAGGTCGGGGTATCATCAGTTGAAGATCAGAGGAGAGGACATTTCAAAGACAGCTTTTAGGACTCGTTATGGGCATTACGAGTTCTTAGTCATGTCGTTTGGGCTTACAAATGCTCCAGCAGCTTTCATGGACTTGATGAATCGAGTCTTTAAACCATTCTTAGATCATTTTGTGGTCGTTTTTATTGATGACATTCTTATTTACTCAAAAAGTAAGGAAGAGCACGAGCAACATTTGAGAATGGTTTTACAAACTTTGAGAGAACACCGACTTTATGCTAAATTCTCTAAGTGTGAGTTTTGGTTGGACAATGTGGCTTTCTTAGGACACACGGTGTCTAAGAATGGGATAAGTGTGGATTCTAAAAAGGTGGAAGCAGTCAAAAATTGGCCTAGACCTACTACGGTGACTGAGATTCGTAGTTTTCTTGGGTTAGCAGGATACTACCGCAGATTTGTTAAAGATTTCTCTAAGCTTGCAGCTCCTTTAACGAGATTGACAAGGAAGGGAGTGAAGTTTCAGTGGTCAGATTCATGTGAAGAGAGTTTTCAACAATTAAAAGATTGTTTAACCTCTGCACCTGTGCTAACTCTTCCATCTGGAACTGGTGGTTATACAGTATATTGTGACGCATCAAGAGTAGGCCTGGTGGGTTGTGTATTAATGCAGTATGGGAAGGTGATAGCCTATGCATCTAGACAGCTCAAGAAGCATGAACAGAATTATCCCACTCATGATTTAGAAATGGCTGCAGTCATATTTGCATTGAAGATTTGGAGGCATTACCTATATGGTGAGACTTGCGAAATTTACACCGATCACAAGAGTCTTAAGTATATCTTTCAACAGCGAGATTTGAACTTAAGACAAAGAAGGTGGTTAGAACTCTTGAAAGACTATGACTGTAACATCTTATATCACCCTGGTAAGGCTAATGTAGTGGCTGATGCATTAAGTAGAAAATCAATGGGTAGCTTGGCCCACATAGCGGAAGTTAAGAGGTCTATGGTAAAAGAGTTTCAGAAGCTTGAGGAAAGTGGAGTAAGGTTAGAGATCACAGGATCTGGTGCCTTATTAGCCCATGTGCAGCTCCGTTCTAGTTTGGTAGATAGAATCAAAGCTACACAAGACCAAGATCCCCAGATGAAGAAGATCATTGAAGAAGTTCATGAAGGAAAGCTACAAGAGTTCTCAGTAGACTTTGAAGGTATTTTAAGGTGCGGTCATAGGTTATGTGTGCCGAATGTAGAAGACTTACGGAGTAAAGTACTAGAAGAAGCTCATCATTCAACTTATACTTGTCATCCAGGTTCTAATAAAATGTACCAAGATTTAAAGGGGTTATATTGGTGGAAAGGGATGAAAAAGGATGTGGCCGAATTTGTATCTAAATGCTTAGTGTGTCAACAGGTGAAGGCTGAGCACCAAAAGCCCGCAGGCTTGCTTCAGCAAATTGAAATACCGGAATGGAAGTGGGAGAGAATTACCATGGACTTTGTAACTGGATTGCCTAGAACTATCAAGGGTTATGATTCAGTATGGGTGATTGTAGACCGCTTGACCAAGTCTGCTCACTTCTTGCCTGTGAAAACTACTTATAGTGTAGCTCAATATGCTAAACTTTACTTAAATGAGATTGTCTCTCTTCATGGTGTACCAGTATCCATTATTTCAGACCGTGGCCTACAATTTACAGCTAAGTTCTGGAGGTCTTTTCAAGAAGCACTTGGAACTAGATTGGATCTTAGTACTGCCTTTCATCCTTAAACAGATGGGCAGTCTGAACGTACAATTCAAATATTAGAAGATATGTTACGTTCATGTGTCTTAGACCTTAGGGGGAGTTAGGATAAATACTTGCCTTTAGTGGAATTTGCTTACAATAACAGTTATCAATCGAGCATTCAAATGGCTCCTTTTGAAGCACTGTATGGTAGGCGTTGTAGGTCGCCTATTGGATGGTTCGAAGTGGGTGAATCAACACTATTAGGCCCAGACCTAGTTCAGGAGTTAGTAGCCAAGGTAAAGCTAATCCGTGAAAGGCTATTGACTGCTCAAAGTAGACAAAAGTCTTATGCCGACCACAGGAGACGTGATTTAGAATTTGCAGTTGGAGATCTTGTGTTCCTACGTGTATCGCCTATGAAAGGTGTTTTACGATTTGGAAAGAAAGGGAAGTTGAGTCCCAGGTACATTGGGCCTTTTGAGATACTTGACAGAGTGGGAGCTGTAGCCTACCGTTTAGCTCTCCCACCAAATCTTGCAAGTGTTCATCCTGTCTTCCATGTGTCTATGCTTCGGAAATACTTGGCTGACCCTTCTCATGTGCTTCAACCTCAGACCATAGAACTGGATGAACAACTCTCTTATGAAGAGCAACCCGTGGCTATAGTTGATAGACAAGTCAAGAGATTAAGGAACAAGGATATAGTTTCAGTGAAAGTGATGTGGCAGAATCATTCCAAAGAGGAGGCAACTTGGGAAGCTGAGGAAGCTATGCGTGAGAAGTATCCCCATCTTTTTGAGACCCCTTAGGTAAAGAGGCTTGCTAAAATTCGGGGACCGAATTTTTTTCTAAGGGGGGGAGAATGTAATAACCTAAATTAAAATAATAATAGTCAAATAAATAATTAAATTAGACAAAAATTTATTTTTAGGATAAATATAATATTTAGGTAATCTTAGGATAATTATAAAGCTTTAAAATTATCTTAAGGAGTTATTTTGAAACCTATCTTATACCCATTGGGATATTTTTATGTTCCAAAATTCTTAAAATAAGTCACCATGGAAATTCTAAATAATTGTGGGGTCCTTATTTTTATTTCTAGTTATGCAAAAATAACTTTTCTAAGTCCTATATAAATTCCATTATAAAAGTTCTGGGCATCTTTTATAATTTTTGCTTTTTTCCCTTAAAATATGATTTCTTTTTCTTCTTTCTTATTCTTCACTGCTGCAGCACGTCTCCCACCCTCACTTTCTTCTCTTTCTTCGAAGCCTTCTGCCAAGCTCCTCATCTCGTCCCTTTCTCTTTTTTTTCTTCCGTTTTCTCAGCATTCACCAGTCGTCCCTCACGCTACAACGCCCTTCCCACCTTCCTGCTCCGGTGACCCATCTCGGAAGACCTTGGCTGTCGCATGAGGGGGGGTTCTTAGTTAGTAAGTTCCATTTCCATTTCCTTCTTCTTTCTTTTGCTTAATGCTTCATTTTTGTTATTCTTTTCCTCTTGTGCGTGGGGTTATTTTTCCATGATTCTAACTTTCATTCTTGCTCCATTTCTATGCCAATGGGAATCCAAAACCTTAGTTGTTGATTGCTTCCTCATTTTGGCCGTGGGAAGCTTCTCAAATTGGGGCTTTTTGATTTAAACCATTAAGGTATGAATTGATACTTCCTATGGGTTCATTTAAGCTCTTTAAGATATATTTTAAACTCAAATTAAATTTTAGAAGCTTGAATTTAATTGTGCCAATTAATTTGTGAAATCCAAAATCTAGGGATTATAGTGAATTATAAAATTTAAATTATAATTATAGATTTAGGTGTTAGAGGGTGAAATTAATTATATTGAACATATTAGAAGTTAATAGAGTAATTTAGGGTGATGTTCTTATGTTCAATATAATTATAGGTGATAGTGAAGCTACTCTTTCAAATTGGAAATCCTTCAATTTTAGGAAATTGGGGTCTCTACTATTGGCCCCCACAGGTGAGTGTATAAATAGCAAAATAGTAGCTTTTTTTTTTTCTTTTATATTTATATATATATTGTTAGCCTAAACTTCTTATTTTATGATTTGCCTTATTTGCGTTGTTGTGGATATAAATCTTATTTATTTATTAATTTTATGTGGATTAAGTTATATGTGTGAAAGTATATATATATATATATGTATGTATGTATATATATATATATATATATATATAAATGGTTTTTATGTTGGGGAGGTTTTAAATGACTTTTGATTATAATTTCATTATATAAAAGTTGTTAATTCATTTTTTTTTTATCAAATTATATTTTTTTTATTTGATTTAACTTTATATACTTATTTACCTACTTGTCAATATTTAATTTATATGAATGATTTTATTCTAAAATTATGAATGAGAATCTGATTAAAACCCCGTAGCTATTAATGGGAGTAACGGCCTCAGTATACCTAGTTGGAATAATGGATAATCATTGTGTGGCGGTACTCAATGATAATTATATTGAATATATCGTAATATGTACACTGTGTGGTGGCACTCGGTGATGGTGGTGATATTGTGGTACTGCGTAGTGGTCTTATTAGTGGTATTGAATCCTGTGTGGCGGCACTCAGGGTTGATTATAATTTTTACTCGTGATACCCATTATATCTTGTTTCCTTTGATTTTAAATTATGCTTTTGCTGACAACTTGCAATGTAATTTAATTGTTATATATATATATAAACAACAATTAAAGGCAATATAATTTCTTTTATTTGTCTAAGTACTTTATTGTGAGAAACTCTAAATCTATTTATTTCTCCTTCTACTTATTTTGTTATATATGCATTCACTAAGCCAGTGGTAGGCTTACCCTTTTCCTTTGTCATATTTCAGATCAGCATAAAGTAGATTAAGGTGTTCTGGGATCTGCGTGCTACCCAGACGTAGATGGTAGGATATTTTGATCGGTTGAGTGGTGTAGAAACTCCAAGACACATTGGCTATTAAGTGTTATATTAATTTGAGTCACAAAGATGTTATATATATATACATTTTTGGTAGATCATATAATGATCTTTGTAATAGCATTTGACTATATTTTGAAAAACTCATATACTATGTTGTATTGTGGCGAGAATTCGAAGATATAAGATGCTAGTAAATTTTTGAAATGAAATGTATTGGGCTGTATTGAATTTGCAGGGTTGGGATGTCCAATTTTTAGGGGAGGTGCTGCCGAATTTTCGGCAACCTCTAATTATTGTAGGTATGCTTATATAAAAGTATGGGCATTGAATGAGTTACCAGGCTTACTAGGCTGGGTCAATCATACTTGGCTTGGTCTAGGTGCCAGTCATGGCTCGAAGTTTGGGTCGTGACATTTGGTTTTTTAAATAAACAATTGTGGTTGTTATAATCGAAGCCAACAATACATCTAAAGCATATTAAAATTTTTTTTTGATAATTTGCCTTAACAATTTGTCAACGTTTATCCAAGGGCACTGTCCAGAATATTTCAAAAAAGGCGGCTTTATTTATACGGGGTTGGAAAAACAGAGAGAAAATTTTGGTAGATGCAATGGCGGATATGAAGCAGAAAGACTTGACCACTGAGAATACTGAAGAAATGGTGGAAATCCAACAGCTTCCCCTCATACCTCATTCTACCGATTTATCCTCCAATCATTTGCAGCAAGAGGTATGCATCGTGTACTCTTCTCCTCCAATTGTAAAAGCTTTTTTTAATTTGTTTACTTCCCTTTTGCTGACGACCTGTAATATTGCTAATGTTTAATTCCTAAATTATTAGCCATTTTAGCCTTATTTAGTTCTAGTTATAAAAAATTTGTGAGATTACAATTCAGTCATTATGAAAAACACAATTCAGATTTTGGAAGCTTACTATGTTCCCCATTTTTATTTTGCTTATGGAATTGCTAATTGCTTTCAAAATCAAACTTAATAGACGGAAGATGATGTGATCGTTGACATTGAAGCAATGATTCAGGACAGCGAAGATGGTCTCTTGTCACCCACATGTTGTATCTACAGGGTGCCCCCTAAGATTCGTGATCTAAAAGAAGATGCTTACACCCCAACAGCTGTTTCGATTGGCCCCTTTCATTATGGCAGTGTGAGGTTGCAAGACATGGAAAGACACAAACAAATATTCTTCAAAAGATTTACACAAGAAGCTATGACAAGCTTGGACGATTTGGTCAGTTTTGTGAAATGTACAGAGCCAACGATTCGTGCTTCTTACTCAAGCAACATCAAACTTCACGCGAAGGAACTCGTGAAGTTGATATTAGTGGATGCTGGTTTCATAATTGAACTCTTCAGGAGGAACTATAAGGGTCAGTTAAGGAATGATTCTAAATTGTCACAACAATGGCTTCAGAATACTCTAAAGATAGATTTGCTTTTACTTGAGAATCAACTTCCATTCTCTTTTCTTGAAGATCTATTCAATAGAGCATTTCCCCCTGGCCTTCGTGGTGGCATTCCTTCCTTTCTTGATCTCACATTCACTTCTTTAACTGTTATAACATTCAAGACATAGATCCTAATCCTAATGTTAAGATAAAGCACTTCACTGATCTCCTTAGGTCCTTCCACTTACAAAGAAAGGAACCTCAAAGGCATCCATTCCTAGAGGCTGGAGACCATGTTCTTTTATATAGTGCAAACGAGTTACAAGAAGCAGGAGTAAAGTTGAAGGCAAGCACAAGCAAGTGTTTACTTGACTTAAAATTTTCAGGACATGTTCTTGAGGTTCCACAGATTTTGGTCGAAGATATGACTGAAATTTTATTTCGTAATATGATAGCCTTAGAACAGTGTCATTATCCTTATGCATCTTACATTACTGACTATGCTCTTGTATTGGATTGCCTAATCAACATAAATAAAGATGTGGATGTCCTCATTCATAAGAAAATAATCCGCAGCTTTCTAGGTGATACCAATAATGTTGCTACACTATTTAACGGTCTCTGGAAAAATATCATTCAATCGAATTTCAATTCGGAATATCTTGATATCTGCAAAAGGTTGAATGGCTTTTATCAAGATCCTTGGCACAAGAAGAAGGCAACTTTGAGACGTGATTGTTGCAATACACCTTGGCAAACTGCTACCATGTTGCTGAAATTGTACTCCTCATTCTCTCCCTTGTTCAAACCATATTTTCCATCCTCCAAGTAGTAGTGAAGTATATTTAAAGCTTGTATAATACTATAATTTGAGTGTTTTGTGGTCAAACTTTGTTATGATTGAGAGAATTCTCGAACTCGTAATTAGTGAAGCACTTTAATGTAATAGGTTTTGTTGAAAATAGAAATTGCACCATATATAGCCATAGAATAATTGTATTCCTTATTCTTTATTTTATTTAAACATCGTTCTATGATAACTGCATAAGTTGAAAGCTTATATAGTTTGAAAATTATTTTATAGTGTTTCTTCTAGAATTCTTTTTTAGTATAGGAACTAATTTTCCCGCGATGTTGGTAATAGGTAAAGCTCTTTATATGACTGAGAAAAGCTGGTTATAACCGAAGCCAATAATTTCAAGCATATTGAATAAAACAATTTTACAATTTACACTAACAGTATCCAATAAATTAAATTATAGACTAAAATATCATTTTAGTCCTGTAATTTTATGCTAATTAAGTTTTATTTTAGTCCCTTCTCTATTTTTTCATTGATCCCTCATCTTATCAAACGTCGCAAAATTATTAGTATATAATATTACTTAACTGCTGACTCACAATCAGATCGTGTTGAGAAGTACTAGTCTTGCATTCTTCAATTTGGACTGGACAATTAATCAATCAATTCAACATGGCGTCCAAGACATATGTGCTTCAAATCATGAACAAGACATGACGAAGAACTCCTCATTACAACAATTGAAACGGGATTAATTCCCAGCAACACACAGCCAATGAACAGATTAAATTGACTGACACACAGAAGAAACAAGGATCAAGGATGGAACTAGAACAGCATTAAGCCTAATTCATATGAACCAGATCATCTATCAAGGCACGGAAAATGCTGACATGGCTTCTAATTGGTTCTGAAATGCACACTTGAAATGTTAAATAGCCAATAAACTTTTAGTCAAATAAACTCTTCTACATCAATAGAGAACAAAAATCTCCCACCAAAGACCTAAACGTGCATTTTAAAACACAATTGTGTGACCCAATGCGTTAGAGGGACTTGTTACTGCCTACCAGGGGTCCAATGCTTCTAGAAAAGCAATCATCCTGATCTCCATCAAAGACTGGTGGTGTCATTTAAAAAAAAATCTGATTCTCCCTTTATTAAAGCAAAACTTAATTCTGACTGCCTAAGCGTTTTTTTTTTTGGGAGAGGCAATAGAATATTAACAACGCGAAAGAGTAGGAACCAAGTTGTCGGGTTGTGACAGGTTTGAGGCTTGAAACACAGGAAAAAAAAATGCTATCTACAAAACAAGCTGCGAAATAACGACTAGTTGAGTTGTAATGCTCAGAAAATAGCAACTTAGATTATAGTTGTTATGTCCTAAAATATAGCAAAACAAATGAGTTTGAATTTCCAGCAGTCTTGTAGCTAGCCGAGTCCGTTTATTCAACAGTTGCTAAGGATGTTATGTTATGCTGATTTTTTCTGTTTTTCTGAGTCTAACAAAGTGATATGGAAGGATTTAATTGCAAGATATGAGAATTGAGCCTTACATTAAAAGTATGATATTTTAACGTGGGATTTATAGGGATCTTGAATTTTAGCGTCTCCAACCTCACAAATCAACTTTATAGAGTATGTATGATTAACAAGTACTCATAGGTTACGTTGAAGCGACACCTTAATTTCGTCATGTTAAAGTATTAATATTGGTTGAGTTGATAATCCTCTAAAGCCTCATTTGATTATGCTTGGCTTTCTTTATCATGTTTTCCTTCGTAAGTCTTTAAGATTTGCACAGATTTTTTTTTTTGGGTGTATGATAAGGGTATTCTTGAGCCAATATTGTGCGTCAATTGAGACTAAATTATTTTCCAAACAATCTTAAAAGAGTGCTTCCCTCACATTAACCTAATACATTTAAAAAAATTAATACTTCTAAGTACTAACCTCAAGATTTAATCTTGAGTGAATTTTGTAAAATTTTGAACAACATATCATGGTAGCTCTATCTTTCTGCACTCACTATTGTCTCTCATAAGTTATATAATTCTTTTCCAAAATCAGTGAGAAGAACATACGAATGCCTATAACAGGGAACAAAACTCGTGTGCTTAATTTATCAAGGAAAGCATTGCTGATTTTTGTGTCTTTCATCCAAGTGAATATTCGTGCAAAAAGAAAATCTCTAAAATTTCGCACCCTGTTGTGAAAAAAAATGTGATTTTTGTATAAATTAGAATTCAAAAGTAACAAATAAGCGTCTATAAATTTTTGTATAAATTATTTTCCTCCTATCCTTCTGTCCACCTTATTTAAAACTTCTGCTTTCGGAGAGAAGGAAGGTTAAAGTGAGCTTGGGCATTTATTAAGTTCCTATTTATAAATTCTTTTGTCTATATAACTAATATATTTTAGGATATAATTTTCTTTATCTGCATAATATTTTTTGTTTTGTTAGTGCACTACTGCATGTCATTAATCCCTTGTTTGGTTTGAGGGGAGGGGAGGGGAGTGTTTGGTATGTATTTTTAGAAGGGAAGAGTGGGAAAGTTTAATAAAATTTTCTCTCTCCTCCCCTTCTCTCTTATCCCTCCAATTTGGGAGGATTGAGAGGAAAAGTTGAAAAAAAAGACTAAAATGTCTTTGTCTTGATTATTAATTCTATATTTCATAGAATTTTTATAAGTATGGTCGAAGAGAAATTTCAATATACCACTTAACACAAGTATATTGTCATATTAAAAAAAATGTAAACATGCTAATGTTCCTAAATCAGATGCATTTTAATTTTATGAAATAAAACATATTAAATTATATATTTATTGAAATAATTATTTAGTTAGTTTTATTTATTTACAAATTTTTTTTAAATAATTATAATTATAAATAATTTTTGACATTTATTTAATTTGGTGGTAAAAATATTAAATTTTTAAAAATAAAAAAATAATTAATTATATTATCATTATTTTTAAAATATATAAAAATAAAATAATCTATATATTATTATTTTTCTTTCCCTTCTCTCTTAAACCAAATAATATATCATTAAAATCTTCCGCTTCCCATTATTAAAATCTCTACCCTTCCCTCCTTTGAACCAAACGAGGCAAATTAACATGCACGAAGGCCTAGAGATACAGAAGCCTTATCGGGGTGCCAGATCTGAGGATCAGGAATATATAACGTCAGAAAAAATGGACACTTTTCACTGGTATTATAACTATTAAAAACATGAACGATTATGTGTCATCTTTTTCTTTGCGCGCTGGGTGGAATTCAAAAAGCCAGTGCAAGTAAAAATATTTTTCTTTTCCCATCCACTTCCCTGCTGAAAATTTAACGAGATCTTGCAGGAAGAAAATAAAATATCACCTAAATTAAAGATCAATAATAGAATTAGGCTTTTTGCCCTTTAATTTCTCTCTTTTTTAATCTTGTCTTCAGGAGACATAAAGGCGGTCAGACTTTTCTTTAAACTGTTAAATTTCTGAAGTTTTTGGCGCCAGGTTGATGATTTGGCCAGGAAACTTGGTTAAACCATGCCACGTACAAAGCAACTGTGTATGAAACATTACTTTTCAACAGTCTAATTGTTCAGTATTACAGTTAGACATTTATTAACGTATATGCTAATTTACTTTTTCATTTTAATTCTATTTTTAATTAAAAAAATTGACTGGCTATAGTTATTTTGAAGGTGGATACAAATTCAGAGCATCTTTGATAACTAATTTGAATAAATTTTCTTCAAAAGGTGCTAATTACTGTTGAAGAATGGTAACTGCTATTAAATCTAAATCATAAGTGAAATGGATAAAGATTTGATTAATCATGGGATTTCTGCTGTGTTAATTGCTGTTAATAGCTGCAAGTAGTTTAATGCGGTAGCATGAATTTTTTTGGTTATTTCTTTCGTATTAGATTTGAATTATTGATCAAAATATCAAAAGGGTAAAATAGGATTCTGATGACAGCTAATTTGGTTTTTATGAGGCTGAAACGTTCCAAAGCCATATATATTCAAATAAATAATGATAATCATATGCACAACTAATTTTAATTCTTGACCACTCATAAATTAATGATGCTAATGTTACCTTTGGTATATAAGAGCCTAGATCTCTCCACACGCCCAAAAAAACCAAAAAAAAAGAAAAAGGGAGCAAAAGCTGTTTCCATATTCAAAATCCTGAGGCATCAAATAGAAAGCAATTTCCACTGCTCTTATAGCCCAAATAACTGGTATAATGAAAAATTTTTGTGCCAAGTACCCAAGAACGCTGGAACTAGATTTTCATGAGGAGTCGTAGTCCACTCTCGTTTCCTCTATCATTCCCTCTGCCTATCATTCTCTTCCAAAACCAATGTTCATGCCACACCTTCTCTATCTGTTCAATCGGCATATTCCTAGTCTCTGGCAGGAAATAGTACACAAACATAGTCATCACCATCACCCAACCCCCAAAGAAGAAGAAAATCCCGGACTTGAAGTGGCAAAGCATGGCTAGAAAGGTCTGAGCAACAATGAAAGTGAAGAGGAAGCTCACTGCCACTATGATGCTTTGCTCAGCTGATCGAATCTCCAAAGGAAAATTCTCGCTCGGTACTAACCATCCTAGTGGCCCCCATGACCATCCAAACCCTGCAACATTTATGCATATCAAGACCAAAACCAAGTAAGCGTACCCTTTGCTTAATCCACCATGATCTTTCAGTTGAGCTGCCATTATGCCTCCAACTATACTCTGTGATGCTAACATCTGAATGCCTCCAATTGCAAACAAGGTTCTCCGGCCAACTTTATGGACTATGAGCATCGATATAAAGGTTGAGCTGGTGCCTACAATGCCAATCATGGCAGCAGGGAAGAGTGAGGCGCTTTCACCTAAATCAATTGTTCTGAAAAGTATAGGGGCATAGAAGGCAATGACATTGATCCTTGTCACTTGCTGGAAAAATGGTATTGCTACTGCCATTACAAGTTGAGGTCTATATTTTTGTTTCAAGATAATCTTAAATAGGTGTTTGGTGTTTCTTGACGTAGAACTTGCTTCAATGAAATCTTCAAGTTCAGCTTGCACATCATCTAGTCCTCGAGTACGTTGAAGCATTAACTTTGCCTCTTGGTGATCTGTGCTGCGTTGGGTTAGGCTATTGGGAGTTTCTGGGAGGAAAAGTGCACCTAATGTCAGGATTAAGGCTGGAACTGCTGCCATGGCTAGCGAGATACGCCAACCCCATCCACCTTGAATCTTCTCTATGCCATAGTTGATTAGATTAGCAGATAAAGCTACAATGCCAATGCTGAATTGAATCCATTATTGATTGCACCTCTTAGACTTGGTGGTGCCATTTTAGAGAGCGATACAGGGGAACTGACTGCAGGACAAGCAAAGAATTTACATGTCAAGAAAGATTGGAGCAAAATCATAGCCAAGTCTATTATATGTCAAGAAAGCATGATGTAATACCTTGAAAATATAAAATAAAATATTTTAAGTCATTAAAATAAAAACTAAATAAATTATAAATTAATTTCGGAGTGTATAAATTTTTCTAAAAAATTTTTCATTTATTTTTAATATCTAAAGTATATTAAATTTTTTTGGGGACAAAAGTGTAATATTAACCAAAAATATTTTAATATTTCTCAAACACCTTCTCTCTCTCTCTCTCTCTCTCTCTCTCTCTCTCTCTCTCTCTCTCTCTCACCTTTTTCCATATGATGCAGCGTCCCTTTTTCTTCATCTCCTTCACGAAGCTCTACACGTTTTGCTACCATCCCCGCATCTTCATCTCCCAATTTTTTTTCTCTTCTCTTTTGGTCACTTCCAACCATGCATCTGCCTTTGTTAGTCACTATTCTGACGTGCTTCAGTTCCAGTGCTTCTTCCCATTGTTGTAACTCCATTTTTTCTCATCTTCTTCTTTCTATTTTTCCTTCACTATTCAGCCGTGAATTTTGTGGAATTTGAAGGTAGTTTTTTTTTCTTCTCTCTTCATCTTTCTTTTCCATCAATATTGATCCTTTCACATGCTTTATTGAAGCACAATCCTCTTTGTACAGCCCTCTTCCTTCCAAGTGCCGTGGGTGAGCTCCAAAAATTGGGAGTTTCTTGAAGCTTAACATTAAAGTGTGAATTAGCACTTCCCACTTCCTCTTCCCAGTTCTAAGTGTGTTTTAAACTTAATTTAGCTTAAAAAAACTTTGGATTGAAAAATTTAAATTCAGGATTTGTATTTAAGATAATAAAGTATGTAAAAATTTAGAGATTTATATTTTAAGAAATATATTAAGTTATATAAATAATTATTGATGTTATTTGGGTGGTTAAAATAATTAATTTATATTGATTCTAATTTTAGGCGATATCGAAAAAACTCATTCAATTGGGACTTGGCACTAAACAATAGAAAATAAGGACTTATATTATTGATCTCAATTAGTGAGTATGTAAATAATAAAGTGATATTTCTATTTTATTCTATGTTATATTTCTATAGTGAAAATTTCATTTTTACGATTTATGTGCTTTGCTTCTTTGAAAAACAAATTGGTGTTTTCAAAACTTCAAAATAGGTATGTGTACATATTTATATGATGATTTAACAAATTTATTAAAGTAAATAGATAATTGAAATGTGGCAAGATACATACTTGTGAATGCAAAAAAAGAAATTAAATGAAAAGAAAGTAGTGGTATATATATTTATTTATTTATAAGAGAATTGTTTATATTGTTTGTGGTTTCACATGTTACAGTGACTTTATTGAAAGTTAACTCATCTTATTTATTTATTTATTTATATTCCTTGATTCCATGTTTATTTTTGTTAACTAAATGCCATTTTAGCAGATTTTATTTTTCACATTTTTTTTATAATGGATGGAAATCTAGTTAGAACCCTGTAACTATTAGTAGAGGTAACGGCATAAGTGTATCTAGAATAAATTATGAATTTTGATAGTACTGTGAAGTGATGTATCCAGTGTCATGATTTGAGATGTTAGATGCGTGCTGTGAAAGTGATAAAGAGGAATGTATCCAAACTAATATCAAGAGATATGATGTTGTGGTTTGAATGCAAAGACCCTTGATGTTTTGGATCCTTTCTATGATGCCCATTTCTATAATATTTTCTTAACATGTAAAAAATATGGTTTTCGTTAGAAAGTTTCTTGTTTATTAATTAATTATTTTTCATTTCAATTATAAAACATTATTGCTTAAATTATTTGATTACTAGTTGATTTTGAAAAACTCATATATGCCCTTATTTTCCCTCCATACACTTTATTATTTATGCACTTACTAAACTAGTGGTAGGCTTATTCCTTTTCTTTCATTATTTTACAGACCAGCAGGCAAATGAGTGAAGTGATCTAGGAACTCATGTGCTACTAAACCCTTAGAGTATGTGCTCAATTTTGTGAGATTGTGTCAGACTCCATGATGTGGTAGCATTTAGGTATGGAGAGAGTATTTTGGAATTGACATTTGTTGTATGGTCACCTAGTATGTGTAAACATTGTTCATAGTTTCTTAGGTAGGTATTTTGATTGTATGTAACTTTTTGTTGCTAGTACTGGTGCTGGTTTGATTTATTTTATAGGTTAGGGTATCCAACTTTTAAGGAAGATGCTGTCGTCTGGCAGCCCCCTAGTGAAGTAATGGAATGTATACTTATTTTTCAAAACTTGTGGGTTGTGTGGGTTAGTTTAAACATATAATATAGTGATCAACTTTAAATTTTTAAGGCTTGTTAGGCTAATCTAATCATCATATTGGTTTAGTTTATGTGCTGGTCGTGACTCAAAAATTAGGTCATAATAAAGTTAGTATTAGAGCTATGATTTGTCTATGTCCTTGTAGCCACATGATTGGTGTAATACCTTAACCTCCTAGCTTTCACACAATGGTCGCATAGACTATCTCAAAACATATATGGTATATTGGTCTACATTTGCAAGAAAGCATGTACTTTTATGCATGGATAATTGCGTAATTGGGAAGTCACGTGCATGATCATGACTTTAGGGATCATGTGAACTCATCAATATCTTTCTTCATCTATAGCATATCTAATCATATCATAAACATCACTACTCATCTCATATACCACGGATTTGGTACTAAATTTGAAGAACAACTAGAATTGTTTTCAGGTTTACTGCCATAGCTTTTTTATATAAACTTTGAAAATCATAACTAATTCTAACAAAATCAAAATCATATAAATCATAGCTTTTTGGAAAGCTTTAGATGTTAGATAATGACTAAAAATAGTTCCAGACTAATATAGAAGCATTTAGACCACGAAAAGCAATACAATAGTACTCCAGGTTAGTTCTCAAACAGCTCCAAGACCTAAAACTTTAAAAATTTGGTTCTCCCTCCACAGAGCTCCAAATGAGGTGCTCTTAATGGTTATGGAAATTTTATGATTTCTAGTTTATGATTGTAAAATTTTATGAGTATTAGACTTCATTTGATCCACAAGTGACATAGAGAAGAAAACTGACCGTATAAACAGTACCCATACCATTTTTGTATAATTTGGCTAATTTTGAAAAATCATAATAAATTCTTTAGAGCTCTAAATTGAGTTTTCTTTAACTTTGTGAAAAGCTCTAGATGAGACCTACTTGCTAGCCAAAATTCATGTAAAAACTCATTCATTTATTTAGACTTTGGTTCAACTCGAGAATTGGTCAATTTTGAAGTCCATAATGGTATCATAAGGTACCAAATGACTCTCCTATCATTCCATAGCCACTTGGCATATCTTTCACGACCCACAGATTTGGTATGTTGACACAACAGATAGCAAATTCTCCTACTATAATTAAGAGTGTCATTTCTGACTTTTGTGGAAATTTCGGTAGAGTCCCCTCTATATTTTGGACCTCCCGATATTTCTACAACCAGTCAATTCAACAATACATCCCAAAATATATCAAAATATAGACATCTAGGGAGTGGGGATATCCTAACTGGATTTAGTGGAGCCACATTCTATATTGTTCAGAACAAAACAAATTCATAACATAAAATACACCCACATGAACAATTGTGGGCTTGCCAAAAGAATTTGCAGGAGATCTACAACTAGTCGGTAGCTCAGGGTAGGCTAGGGTCTTCAACGCTCTCTGAAAAATAAATTTACGAAAGAGTGAGTTTGAAACTCAGTGAATAAATAATGCCGGCCCTTAAAAATCTTAAGGACAAGGCCTGTAAAATATCTATATATCTATATATATTCATCATGCGCAAAACAAGCCTCATGCAGATCGTTTCTTAAAATGCATCAGAAGTATCTAAGCAGAATTGAATTAAAAACAGACGCAGAGCATACAGCTTGCGGGGAAAATAACCACAGATGCAAAGCACTTTGCTTGCGAAATACATAACTCCACATGTGGTAGCTACCCACACAGGGCTAGCAAAACCCCTGCTAGCTGAGGTTCAGATCATGGTGCACCAAGGCTAACAACTACTGCTATTAGCTACAGAGTTCTGAGTAGATAACCTCTTAAATTTAATACAAATTCTCAAATCACATTTCAGACAGAGTACCTTCCATATCAGTTTAATATCAAAGTTGCCAAATTACTCCACAGGCATCCATTTGCAAAATCTCATATTTAAATCAGTTTTCAGTAATATGCATATAACAAAACATGTATCCAAACGTTAGAACATTGCAAGAAAACTTAGTAATAAAATGAGAAATAGGGTTTACTCACAGTCCGCATTACTTACTCACCTCCTAGGATGATATCAATATTCCCTGCCCAGTCCTCAGCTCTAACTCAATCTCCCGAGTACCCTACAATACCCATCACCAGATTTTTGAGTGTGAATAACTAGCAAAATTGTCTCGTTAACTTAGCCTATCTAACATTAATGTCTATTCTTCATTCCCTCAGAATAATATATGAAAAACTAAGGTTTCTTAGGTGATATAAGTGTTTTCAACATGTTAGCCGTGGCCAATTCCTCTCTGGAAACGTTAGCCGCGACCAATTCATTAATTCGCCGCGGTGAACTACTTTTGGGATGACTCCTAGCTAACCTCTCACTTTCGCCCCGACATGGTGAAATCCACCATTTTCACTTCCATTCCATGTCCTCCAGATCCATGCAACATACATATACATAGTTATAGGTTTATATGTATATATATTTGCATCCATATATGTAACAACCGGGAAAAAGGGAAAAGGAAAAGAAAGTGAAAGCTGGAAATTTCAAAGTCCAGAAATTTTGCCAAGTCCTCTCGCAACAGCGAGAAACGGTCTCGCTACAGCGAGAGAGCTAGTTCGCTACAGCGAAGGCAATTCTAGCTATAGCGAGTGCTGGCAGCAGCCCATACAAAAACCAGGGAGTTGTTCACCGTAGCGTGCGCCATAGCGAAAGTGAAGTCTGGAACTAACGCGATCTCGCCATAGCGAGTGGTAAATCTCGCCATAGCGAAGGGAACTGACGCGATCTCGCCGTAGCGAAGGCTGCACCTCGCCATAGCGAAGTAACTCATGAGAGAGGGATGAGAGAGAGATGAGAGAAAGAGAGCATAATCCGAAAGAAGGAAGGTGGTAATACTTTGAAGCTTAAGGGGAATCCATTTGCTCTAACCAACTCATCTCCTTGCACCCTTTTTCTTTTCTTTCTGCTCACCCTCCCATATCAGTTTGTCATACACATAGAAACACCTTACAGAACAGCAAAATAGGGGAGGGGGACTCTGTGAAGTGGAACCAACAGAAACAATACTTACAGCAACAAACTCTAGACCTGGAAAAAGACTTGGTTCTGGCATTACTTTTCCCCAACCCACAGCAGCAGAATTTGAAACAACTAACAGCAGGAAAATTGAGTCCAGGAGTAGCGAAAAATGGCGAGAAACAGAGGAGAGAAGATGAAGCTTTGTTTCCAGTGCAACTCTACTCCTTTTTCTGACTAAAAAGATGGGTATGGGCATGGTTCAGTGCTGCAGAAGTGGGAGAAGCAATTTACGTTAAAGACCAGCTAAAAAGGGGATGAAAAGGGGCATTTCGGATATTTGCAGAAAGGAGGAAAACGTTCTACATGGCTACATCAATTTCTCCCTTTGAAAAGTCAACTTCTATGCATATTACAAACTCATGCACGTCCAAAAGCATAATTAAAACATATATGAGCATGTCAAATGGTTCACATCATCATAGAACTCATCCTCACTTTGCCACTTGCATTTATACATATGCACATAAAGGTTCATGGGTGGCAAAATCTTATGCATTCATTCATTTAGTTCTAAAATGGATGCATGCATCATATTTATATACATTTGAACTTATTCAAAGGTCTACATCATATATGCATCATGTGGATACAAATTTTGACATCAAAATGCTATTTAAAAGCCTATTTCTTTATACCTTTGTCAAAGTTTTGCTTCTCAAGGTTGTTGGCCTTTATTTCTTAGTCCACTTGTCTCATCTAGACATGGTTAGATATTTATGGGGGAAGAGTGAGATTTAAAGAATCCCAGTAGCTCTTAACCCTTTCAAACATACATAATGGATGCAAATTCATGTCAAAGACTACATATATAATATTTAAGCTACTAGTGAATATATAAAGCATTTTTCTTGGCACATAAACTCATACATATTAAGCATAGGTTTTTAAGGGCAATGGTAGAAAATCAATTACTAGTCGACTTAATAATCTTCGACATGATTGACTTTGATGTGATCTTAGGCATGGATTTGCTATCTTCTTCTCATGCCATACTTGATTATCGTAATAAAGTTGCCAAAAAGAGAAATTATCACCTTTCACGGTGATTGAAGCTTGGCACATAGTAATTTAATCTTTGCTTTGGTGCTACAAGGCCAACTCTGCCTATGTTGTAATTTAATGTAAATCATTTTTATAGCCAGTTCCAAGCCCAAAAAAACGAGGAGGGTTAACATAAAATTTTGTCGAATCTTTATGATATGGATCAACAATATATTAGAGTTAATACTAAGTTGTTGCCTAGAAGTAATGTGTTGTATAATTTGAACATAGTATCAAATGAGCAAGAGCTGCTACATTGACGCTTGGGTGTAGTGAAAAATAAGTAAAGGTTCTCATATTTTTGTGAATGAATATAGGTAAAAAAGTTAGTTCACAAGAGGAGAATTCATTTTGGAACTTGGAATATAGGTATACTTATAAGTAAATCAATGGAAATAGTAGATACCGTGATTAGGTGGAAGATTAATTTTATATACTTATAAGAAACTAAATAAATAGGAGAAAAAGCAAAGGAGTTAGACACTTCAAGTTTTAAGCTCTGATATATTAGTAAAACTAAATTTAGAAATGAGATAGGTATAATTATAGATAAGTATTGAAAAAATATTGTGGTAAATATAAAAAGATTAAGAGACAAAATTATAGTGTTAAAATTTGTATTGGAAAGAGAAATTTGTAATGTTATTAGTATTTACATACCACAAATAGGGTTAGAAGAGCACTATAAGATAAAGTTTTAAAAGGATTTAGAAGGTTTAATTTAGAGAATACCTTTAGGAAAAAAGATTCTCATAGGAGGAGATCTTAATGGTTATGTAGGAAGTATATCTAGAGATTACGAGGGTTCACATGAAGGATATAATTTAGGAAAAGCAAATGCAGAGGGTAAAACTATTCTAGACTTTTTATTAGTGTTCGATTTTACTATAGCTAATACTTGTTTTAAGAAGTATGAGGAGTATCTTATCAAGAATAAAAGTGGGAGGACATGCTCTCAAATTGATTTCTTTCTAATAAGGAAAGCGGATGAAGACTTTGCATGGATTGCAAAGTTATATCTGGAGATAACTTGACTATACAACATAGGGTCTTAGTGATGGATGTTCGAATTAGGAGGGGAGTAAAAAGTAAAGGCTAAGATAGGGTGTCAAGGATAAGGTGGTGGCAATTGAAAGATCATAAGGAAAAGAGGAGTATCTTATCAAATATAAAAGTAGGAGGATATGCTCTTAAATTAATTTCTTTTTAATAAGAAAAGTAGATAGAAAGTTTTGCATGGATTGCAAAGTTATATCTGGAGAGAGCTTGATTATACAATATAGACTCTTAGTGATAGATGTTCAAATTAAGAGGGGAGTAAAAAGTTAAGGCCAAGATAGGGTGTCAAGGATAAAGTGATGACAATTGAGAGATGATAAGGAAAAGAGCTTGCAAAGAAGGATTTTAAAGAAAGGATTGTGGGAGGTACAAAAAAGTGCTAACGATATTTGGGATAAGATGGATAAAGAGATTAAGGAGGTTATAAAAGAGATACTCAGGGAATCAAGAAGTTTTGAACCTATGGATAAATAATCTTGGTGGTAGGATGCAAGTATACAAGATAAGGTTAAAGTTAAAAGAGAATATTATAAAGCATGGTCTTTGGGTAAAAGTGAGAAAAATTAAAAAATATATAAAATAGTCAAGAAAGATACTAAGAAGGTGGTAAGCAAAGTGAGAGTTAAGGCATTTTATGGATTATACCAGTTCTTAGACACTAAAGTTGGGAAAAGAAGTATTTATAAACTTGCTAAAAGTATAAAAAGAAAAATAAGAAACGTGGATCAATTAAGATGTATTAAGGATGAAGAAAGGGGAGTCCTGGTCATGGAACAGGATATTAAAAGAAAAGTGGAAGTGTTATTTTCATAGGCTATTTAATGAGAGACATGGGATTTCATTACACTCAGATAGGCTAGACATTACAGAGAAGAATTAAAATTATACTTTTTAGCGTAGGATTCGAGAGTTAGAGGTAAAAGAAATTTTAAAAAAGATAGAGAATAGCAAAGCAGTAGAACCGAATAATATACTTATTGAGGTATGAAAATGTTTAAGAGTAAAGGATATAAGTTAGCTCATAAAGTTATTTAATAAGATTATAAGATGTAAAAAAATGCTAGACGAGTGGAGGAGAAGTACTTTAATTTTTATTCAGAAGAATAAGAAAGACATATAAACTGTGCAAACTATAAAGGAATTAAACTCATAAGCTACACTATGAAGTTAGCGGAGAAGGTTATTGAGCGGAGATTAAGACAAGAGATTTAAGTTATAGAGAATCAATTTAGTTTTATGTCTAATAGGTCAACTATAGAAGCGATATACTTATGTCTAATAGGCATGTGATAGGGTGCCAAGAGATATTTTATGGAAGGCTTTGGAGAAAAAAGGAGTCTGTATTACTTATATTCAAGCAATTCAAGATATGTATGATGGAGTTATAACTAGTGTGAGAATACAAGGTGAGTCCACTTAAGAATTTTTGATAACTATTGGCTTATAACAGGAGTCAACTTTGAGCTTTTATCTATTTACTTTAGTCTTAGATATGCTTACCAAACATAGTCTTAGTTGGAAAGTCAAGAGAGGAAATAAATGAGAAGTTAGAGATGTGGAGATTAGCTTTGGAAGGATATAGATTCATTTAAGTAGAAGTAAAACAAAGTATATGAAATATAAGTTTAGTTAGAAACTCATTAATTCTTGCGTAGAAGTAAAAATCGGAGAACACACCATACTACAAATAACTCGATTTAAACAAATCACTTAATTTAAGTATCTTGAGTCCATCATATAACATAATGGAGAAATAAAGGAAGATATAAATCATAAGATTCGAGCAGGGTAGATGAAATAAAAGAGTACTTCGGGTATTATTAGTAATAGAAAAGTGTCACTCAAATTTAAGGGTAAATTTTACTACACAGCTATAAGACTATCGATGTTATATGGGGCTTAATGTTGAGCAATAAAAATTCAATAGGAGAATAAGTTTAATATTGTAGAGATAAGAATGTTGTGTTGGATACATGGATATACCAAATTAGATAGAATTAGAAATGAATATATTAGAGAGAAAGTTGGGGTCACACCTATTGTGGAAAAGGTTATAAAATCGCGTCTTAGATGGTTTGGATATGTGTGGAAAACACCTGTAGAAACCCCAGTAAGAAAAGTAGATCAAATTAAGAGTAATCCAATGATTAGAGAAAGACAAAGATCATGAAAAACTATAAGTGAAACTATTAAGAAAGATTTAAATTTAAATGATTTGTCTAAAAAGATAATTTATAATAGAACTTTATAGCATCGTTTGATTCATGTGACTAACTCTACCTAGTGAGAAAAGACTTGTTATTATTGTTGTTGTTGTTGTTTGGTGCTAGAAGGCTATCGAGAAAAATGTGCAAAGGCTAGAGACACATGGGTGATAGAAGTGAGTCTAAAAGAACTACCTATAGTATGTGAATTCTCTGATATTTTTCCAAAAGAGTTGCTAGGTTTGCCACCAAATAGAGAGATTAAGTTCTATACAGATTTGATTTCTGGTACTTCACCTTTGTTTATACCCCCATATCATATAGCTCCAGTAGAACTTAGAGAGTTGAAAGAGAAATTGCAAGATCTTTTTGATAAAGGCTTTATACGCCTTAGTTCTTCTCCTTAGGATGCTTTAATGTTATTTGTGAAAATGGAAGATGGATCTATACAATTGTGTGTTAACTATACTAGGCAATTGAATAAGGTGACAGTAAAGAATAAATATCCATTGTCATAGATAAATGATTTTTTAACCAACTTCAGAGAGTTCAATGTTTTTCAAAAATTGACTTGAGGTCAGAATACCATCAATTGAAGATTAAAAGAGAAGATATTCCAAAAATAGCCTTTAGGACTCGTTTTGGGCATTACAAGTTCTTAGTCACGTCCTTTGGGCTGACAAATGCCCTAGCAGCTTTTATGGACTTAATGAATAGAGTCTTTAAACCATACTTAGACTATTTTGTAATTGTCTTTATTAATGATATTCTTGTATATTTGAAGAGTAAAGAGGAACATGAACAATATTTACAAATGACCTTGCAAACTTTAAGAAAGAATTCCGTATGCTAAATTTTCAAAATGTGAGTTGTGGTTGGACAATGTGGCTTTCTTAGGATACACAGTGTCTAATGTTGAGATTAGTGTGGATTCGAAGAAAATAGAAGCAGTTCAGAATTGGCCTAGACTTACTATGGTGACGAAGATATGTAGTTTTCCTAGATTAGTAGGATATTACTGTAGATTTGTTAAAGATTTCTTTAAGCTTGCAGCTCCTTTAACTAAGTTGACAAGGAAAGGTATAAAATTTCAGTAGTTAGATGCTTGTAAAGAACCGTCTAACTTCCTATGTTTAATTTTCAGGAGAGATGTTACTAGATTTTCGGCAACTCTCTAGTGAAGCAATAGAATGGATACTTATTTTTCAAAACTTGTGAGTTATATGAGTTAGCTTAAATATATGATATAATGAGTGACTTTAAATTTTTAAGGCTTGTTAGGCTAATCTAATCATCATATTGGTTTAGCTTATGTGTTAGTCGTGGATCAGAAATTGGGCCATGACACATGAGAACTACAAATAGCTCTTAGGTTTATACTTTCCCTATTGGTTTTAGTGCACTTCACTATGCAATGTTCATGTTGCACTTTAGAGGAGCTAAATGTTCAAATTTAAGGCCTAAACGTTCTAAGATAGTTTTCCATGTAGTGCAACCAAGTCGTTTAAACTAGGCTATTGAGGTTTTGTGGATGAGAAACATCTCTAGGGAAACATTTATAATTAAAACTAAGCTGTTGGGGTTTTGTGCATGAGAAACTATCTGTAGGGAAACATGAAGTTTCCTAGTTTCCTGCTGTGTCTTTAAGTTCCATACGATATGAAACATTTATCATTCTAGCATTAAAGAAACAGTTCACTCTCAGCATAAGAGAGAACTGCAAGAGATCATAGTCACAAGGTGTAGCCTAGTAGAGGAGTGAGGATAGTTAGCATAACGTCTTAAGTTTAAACAGTTGCTCCTTCATATACCGAAAAAAAGAAGGGGGAAACATTACATTTTACCTCCCTAAATTAAGACTTGGTAACTAAATTGGGTAAATGAAGTTTGAATGTAACAAAACTCTTCCCGAAACTTTGGAGCTTGGACTAAAATGAACACATTACATCCCAATGAAATAAACTACAAGAGGTTGCTTCCTTGCTTCACCAATCTACATGGACTGACATTAGGTTGGAATGAAAACATAGATATAATAGGCCGCATGAGGATCATGTACTATTGGAATTAATTGGATTTAACATTTTCATTTTATTCCAAAATTTAGAGAGGTGTCTTTTTATATTTTAAACTTTATATACCAATTTTGTGATTAAGTCTTAGTTCAGGGGTTAAACGTAGTTTTCCAAGAACTAAAAGGACTACAAGAGAAAGTCATTGAGAAAAAGAGGGGAAAAAAAGGGTAAAATAGGCTACCTACCTGGTTAGCAAAGCCTACTCCAACGTCAAGCAAAAAGCAACCAACTATGAGCATGTACACATTAAAAGCTGCACCAGCAAGAGACGCAGCACCTCCTGCAATAATGGATGGCTTGTGTCCAAATGCTCTGGTGATATAAGCAGCAAAGAAGGAAGTGACAAGACCAAAGCGATGATGTGAATGAGGTCAATAGTTGGCTGTCAAATATGCAGTAGTTGCTAATTTTTGTATCCTCTTTCATCTTCTGGTATACTTTTGGAAAGAACTTGTTCAGAAATGGCTCGATTGAGGTCACCCCACCTTCTGATTCACTCTTCTTAGTTAATAAAAGCAGCCATATTGTGATGTCGAAAATTGATTTCTAACTACAGTCAGACTCACCTGATATACCAATGTCATAGCCGAAGATGACCCCTCCCATAGCAGCCATCATACAAGATAGGACAACGAATATGGTTATCCTACCCTTGCTGTGTTCATTTCCCTTTGTTATAGCCAAGGCAACTGCCATTAGCTTTTCCCTTAAGCTTACACAAGTGGAAGCAGAGAAAGATAGAGTAATTGGTTGCAGTTAAAGAACAATTATGAGTAGTCTCTCAGAGATCTCAATAGGAGTTCAGCATGGTGCATGTGCAAAATTTAGAATAACAAGTCGGTTTGAATTTTTAAGACAAGCAAGTATGCCATTGAACTAAAAGTCATTTTCTGGTGAACATGGGGTTGGCCTACTTTTCAAATGGGATTTTGATCAGAGATTTGTAGTTACTCAAATTATGTCAGCTCAAATTCCCTTAATTATGTTAGGAACTTGTGTCTGGGGTCAATACTTTCAGGGAGATCCTTCAATGTCTAATATTTTGGGTGAGTTTGCTCATCCCGACATTGATTTCTACATCAAAGTGTCAAAAATAAATATTGTTTGACAAAAGTGGTTGTGGGGCAAATAGGGAATTTCACACATCATTGGCTCTCTAATTGGTAATGCTAGAGTAACTTACCATTATTTCCATTTTGTATAGAAAATAAAGAAAAAGAAAGAATAGAAAACTTGTCTCGTTTGAATCAAAGTGGGACCAAACTTGCATGACAATCCCTCCATCATTTGAGTAAAACGTTTTCATATGCACTATGATAGAGATGTGCCTCTAACCATATGCTTATAAACAAACCCCCAAGTTGAAAGATGTCATCTTCCACTAAGTATACAGTGCAGAATGGCAGAACTAGCAGTATGGCAGGATAGTGAGGTGTCTGGCCAATTGTTTCAAGGATATGGCATGTGCATCAGTTTCTTAATCGGAAAAAACTTAAAAAATGATTGTGCTCAGAAAAATTTCACGTGTAGATGTAGTTGAAGTTACATAACCAAGATAGAAGTATTGAGGAAGGTTGAATCTTCTAGCGAGAATTTCTACTTTATACTCAAGATTTTAGCTAGATTCAAGAGTTCCTTGAAGACTTAGTAAGTTCTTTCTAGTATTAGAGCTAGTTCTCAGGTTTGAACACCAGGTCTTTGATTTCAAAATTGAAAATGGAAATCCTGTAAGGGTTCGATTGTAAAGTAAGAGATTTGAGTCTTACATTGGAAGTATGAAATTCTGAAGTGGGGTTTATGGGAATCTTGGACCTTAGGTTTTTCAATCTCGCACATTAACTTTTAGAGTATAGTTCTTTCTGAAGTTTCAAACAGATACTCATAGAATACTTGCAGATTGCAGATATATGACAATGTAGATATACTTTTGCTGCCCCTTCTTATAGAATATAGAATCTTGTTTGCTATGACTTTCAATAAAATGTTCTCCACATTTTATTGTTTGTTTCAAGGATCACGATTACAGCATCCCCTGCTTCTGTAATTGCAAACGAGGTTGTGTTTGGTAAGCATACATATAAAGTTATGATGTGTGGACACTCTTAAAATGAGTTATGTCTTTGATCGACACTATTTAATATTTAAATGAAATGTGGCACTTTAAATTTTGTTGTGTTAAAGTATTGATATTGGTTGAGTTGATAACCATCTAAAGTCTCATTTGATTATGCTCATCTCTTGAAATATCCTCAAAATTCTTTGTTTTCAAGGTATCTTTTGCTTTTGCTTGCTTATGGCTTTGACGCAAATTTTATTGCACAGATTATTCTTGTTTTTCTTCAAAATCTACAAGACTTATAACATTTTCTTTAGTTGTATGGTAAGGAGATTTTCAAGCCAGCGTTGTATATCAATTGAGAATAAGTTCTTTTTGAGTGATTTTAAGAGATTAGTCCCTACATTAGCTTCTGCATTTAAGAGAATAAATTATTCGAAGTGTTAGTCCCATATTTTAAATTGGAGTAAATTTTGTAAGATTTGTAACAACAAATCATGGTCTCTTGTCTAAACCAGAGAGAAGAACATATGAATGCCTACAACTACGAACAAAATTCTCTGGCCTAATTTGTTAGGGTAAGCAATGCCGATCTTGGTGTCTTTCATCTAAGTGAATATTTGTGAAAAAAATCCAAAATTTTGCACCCCGTTGTGAAAAAATAGATGATTTTTGTATACATTTGAATTCAAATTTACCAATGTCATAGCGGAAGATGACTCCACCCATAGCAGCCATCATACAAGATAGGACAACAATTGGGGTTATCCTGCCATTGTTGTGTTCATTTCCCTTTGTTATCTAGCCAAGCCAACCGCCATTAGCTTTTCCCTTAAGATCACACAGGTGGAAGCAGAGAAAGATAGAGTAATTGGTTGCAGTCAAAGAATAATAAGAGTAGTCTTTGCAGATCTCAGCATGGTGCATGTGCACAATTTTGAATAGTATGTTGGTTTGAATTTTCAATACAAGCTAGTGTGCCGTTGAACTGGTAAGTCTTTTTTTTGGCCAATAGGGGTTGGTTTACTTTTCAAAATGGAATTTGATAAGAGATTTGTGGCCATTCAAATTGTGCGGGTTCAAATCCCCTTAATGTCAAGAACTTGTGTTGGTATCAATATTTTTAGGGAGATCTTGCAACGTTTAGTACTTTGGGTGGATTTGCTTGCTGTGATGTTGATTTCTACATCAAAGTACCAAAAGTAAGTGCGCGTTGTGAATTTGACAGAAATGACAGGGGCTTAATACGGAAGTTCACACGTCATTGGCACTCTGATTAGTAATATTAGAGTAACTTATTATTATTGTCATTTTGTGCCCAAAAAAAATAGGAAAGAAAAGAAGACTTGTACCGTTTGAATCAAAGGGGGACAAAACTTGCGTAAGAATCCTTAAATTATTTGAGTAAAATATTTTTATACTCACTATGGAAGAGATGTGCCTCTAACCATATGCTTAAAAATAAACCACCAAGTTGAAAGATGGCATGATCCAATAAGTATACATGTGCAGATTGGCAGAACTAGTAGTATGTGAGGACAGTGAGGGGTCTGGCCAATTGTTCCAAGGATATGGCATGTGCAGCAGTTTCTTAATCGGAAAAATACTTAACAAATGATTGTGCTCAGAAAAGTTTCACGTGTAGATGTAGTTGAAGTTCCATAACCAAGATAGAAATATTAAGGAAGGTTGAATCTTCAAGTGATCGTCTACTCTACACTCAGAAGATTTTAGCTAGAATCAAGAGTTCCTTGAAGACTTAGCTAGTAAGTTCTTTCTGGCATTAGAGCAAGTTCTCCGGTTTGAACACCAGGTCTTTGATTGGAAAATTGAAGCTCTTTCCTTTCCATTTCTGCTTTTTTTCTTTTTTCCTTTTTCCCCTACTGGTTTGCTGAGGATGTTGTGCTGATTCTTTCTATCTTCCTGAGTCTAAGGAAGAGGTACTATAAGCATTCAGTTGTAAAGTATAAGAATTGAGCCTCACATTGAAGTACGAAATTCTGAAGTGGGGTTTATGGGGATCTTGCACCTTAGGTTCTCCAGTCTTATGATTCTTTCACAAGTTTCAAACGAATATAATACTTGCGGATATATGACAACGTAGATATAATTTTGCTGCCCATTCTGATAGAATATAGAATCTTGTTTACTATGACTTTCAATTATAAGTTCTCCACATTTTATCGTTTGTTTCAAGAATCACGATTATAGCATCCCCTGCTTCTGTAACAGTGAACGAGGTTCTGTTTGGGAAGCATACATATAAAATTATGAAATGTGAACATTTTAAAATGAACTGCGTCTCTATTTGGCACTATTTAATATTTTATTGTGTTAAAGTATAGATATTGATTGAGTCGATTACCATCAAAAGCCTCATTTGATTATGCTTATATCTTGAAATACCCTTAGAAAGCTTTCTTCCCGAGATGTCTTTTACTTTTGCTTGTGGCTCTGACGCAAATTTTATTACACAAATTATTCATGTTTTTCTCCAAAAGTTTATCAGACTTGTAACATTTCTTTAGTTGTATGGTAAGGATATTTTCAAGCCAACGTTGTACATACAATCGAAATTAAGTTCTTTTTCGAGTGATTTTAAGAGATTACTTCACATCACCTTGTGCATTTGAGAGAATAGATTTTTCTAAGTGCTAATCCCAAAATTTAAACTGGAGTAAATTTTGTAAGATTTAGAACAACATATTATGTTATTTCTTTTTCTGCCCTCACTCTTGTCTAAACCAGAGAGCGGAATGAACAAATGGAAAAATTCTTATATATATTTAGTGTATCACATCATTTATACATTAACTAATAAAATAAATTCCATACAACGTTTTATTTATATAATAGTGTTATAGTAGGCTATAAAGTATGTGTTCTATATAATATTCTATTTATATGAGAGTGAAGCAATGAGTAACAGAATGTCACACCAAATGCACCAAAAAAATTTGCCTGCAATTATGAACAAAACTCTCTAGCCTAATTTATTAGGGTAAGCTTTGCTAAAGTTGGTGCCTTTCATCTAAGTGAATATTTGTGAAAAAAAGTTATTCAAAATTTCGCACCTGTTGCAAAAAAATAGATGATTTTTGTACAAATTAGAATTTCAAAGAATAAATAAGCTTCCAATAGTAATCAACTTTATATTTTGTTGTACATAACTAATAAAGTAAATTATATTTTTCTCTTTTAAAGGATATTATAATTACACTACTCTCTTTCCTAAAATGAAAATTTATAAGAACCTCTTTTACATAATAAAAAGATGTGTTAAAAGTAAGTTTATTTTGACAAAATGCTCTTAAGTAATTAAAATAATGACTTTTACAAATTTAACATATTTATAAAATATAATAAAAGCTTACAAAATAAATATATCGCAAGTTATAATTATTTGTTACTGATTTAGTTTGCCTAAATCACATTTTCCTAAGATACATTTTACGAATTCGATGTTCATCGCACCTTTCAATTATGTATTTGGATTTTAAAAGAGAAGACCTTGTATGAAGTTAACAAATCTGGTTGTTGTAAACAAAGCCAATAATGCTCTTAAAACAATTTGAAAAGAATTACAGTATAAAAATTTAAATTAAAAATATTTATATTGAAAAAAGTCAAATTTTAAAATTATTTTCAAAGATTTTAAAGCAAAAAATTTTATCTTAAAATTTTAAATTGTAATTTTTTTACATAGTTTAAATTTGTGACCTTAAACTTTTTAAAAATAATTTCAAAATTTAAAACTTTTAGTATAAATATCTTTAATTTAGAGTCCGAAATTATAACTTTTTCTTCTTCCTTTTTTGGTTAGCATCTAAAACAATTTGACAACTTTTCGCTACAGTAGCCAAATTTGCGGTGAAACTCGTATTTAATATGATTATAATTTCTGTCTCATTAATCAATTTGAAAATATTTATAGTGTAATACTGAAATTAAGTACTATCACATGTATCTCGTGACTATATTATATGAATTCTAATATTCATTAAGCATTTCATTTCCTTTTTGTTTTGTTTTATTTTATTTGGTGGTTTGTTTGTTTTGCTTTGCTTTATTATTTAGAAGATTTTAAATTTTTACTGTTGTATGAACTTCAACAAATAAAGTATAGAGCACAGTTTATTAATTATTAAATCATTCATTAAACCTTTTCAATATTTGATTTTTCAAATATTAAACCTCACGAAGTTAACAATTGTGGTTTTTATAATCGATGCCAATAATACATCTAAAGCATATTAAAAAAAATGGATAATTTGCCCTAACAATTTGTCAACGCTCACCTAAGGGGACTGTCCAGAATATTTCAAAAAAGGCGGCTTTATTTATAAATCTTTGTCCCAATCAACAACGAGATTACAATTAAAAAAAAAAGGGTGTGCGTGAATTGAATGTAAGTCCACATAACCCTGTTTTTATTAATTAATTATATATATATATATTAAAAGTATTAACATTAAAAATCATATGACAATAATTTATGACTTGTGACTAGGGTTTAACAAGTATAATTTAGTCTAAAACCAAGAAAAAGCAGCCGAAACAAAGTACCAGCAAAAATCAAGTTGCTTGTGAACCTCCAAATCGTTGAATCCTCTTCATTAGTTGATGATCTGTGTCATGCCAAATTGAATGAGCAATAAAAGAAAAAAAATGTAAACACGGCATAATGACAACCTCAAAGCACTCAAATGTCATGATTCCCGCTCCTAAGCCAATTGAAGAGTACATCAGACATGGTTGATGGAATGACTTAATGGAGAATGTGCTAACACAAGAAATGCCATAAATTGGAAGCAAATACTTTCATGCAGCACACAAAAACCTTAAAACTTTCACTTTACAACTTCTTTATATTTAAGTTATTTATCAGCTTTATGTTTCTTTCAATTCAATTCCTATTGAAGTTGTAATTATTTTCTTTCAAAGTTTTTTGTTGTCAGTTTCAAAGTCTGTACATTTGATTTTAATGCAATCCAGCACTCCTGTCATTTTGTAAGTTTTTCTTACCTTGGCACTCACATACACCTATCTATTTAATCTCAAGCCTAACTATGTTTAAGACCTTGGGAATCCTTCATTAAACATTTCATTTCATTTTTGTTTTTTTTTGGGGTTGCATTTAGACGATTTTAGATTTTTATTTATGGTTTCAATAATAGAACTATAGATTACACTTTCTTAACTATTAAATCATTTATTATTATTTTTTTCAAAATATTTGATTTTTAGCTGTTATAGCCGAAGCCAAGAATGCATCTAAAGCATACAACAATTTCATAATTTGCACTAACAGTATCCAAGAAGAGCATATACTGAGGTTTTTTAGTAGACGGCGGACATGAAGCAGAATGACTTGACCACTAAGAATGCTGAAGAAATGGTGGAAACGCAACAACCACGTTCTTATTAATAAAAAATATGCATTAAAATATAATAAGAACAAGAAAAGCGCGTCTAATTGACTTGGCATGCACAGGGAAGTCTACGCAAATAATAAGTAGGACCCTACTCTCCATTATGAACCCTCAATAATTGAACATAAGAAAAGACTTGACTGTTGCTACTATATGAAGTTGCAAAAACAGAGAGAAGCACAAGAGGAACACATACTGAGATTCTTTTCAAAGAAAATTTTGGTAGATGCACGATGGATATGAAGCAAAAAGCCTTGACCACTGAGAATACTAAAGAAATGGTAGAAATGCAACAACTTCCCCTTACACCTCATTCTACCAATGTATCCTCCAATCATTTGGAACAACAAGTATGCATCGTGTACTCCTCTCCAATTGTAAAAAGCTTTTCTTAATTTGTTTACTTCCCTTTTACTTAGACCTTGTAATATTGCTAATGTTCAATTCCGAAATCATTAGCCTTTTTAGCCTTATTTAGTTTTAGTTATAAAAAAAATGCGAGATCACAATTTAGATTTCAGAAGCTTCTTATGTTCTCTTTTTTATTTTGCTTGTGAAATTGCTAATTGCTTTCAAAATCAAACTTGATAGACGGAAGATGATGTGATCATTGACATTGAAGCAATGATTCGGGACAGCGTAGATGGTCTCTTTTCATCTACATGTTGTATCTACAAGGCGCCCTCTAAGATTCGGGATCTAAAAGAAGATGCTTACACCCCAACAGCTATTTCGATTGGCCCCTTTCATTATGGCAATGTGAGGTTGCAAGAGATGGAAAGACATAAAAAAATATTCTTCAAAAGGTTTACTCAAGAAGCTAAAACAAGCTTGGACGATTTAGTGAGCTTTGTGAAAGATTCAGAAGTAATGGTTCGTGCTTCTTACTTTGAGAACATCAAACTTAGCAAGAAGGAACTTGTGAAGGTGATATTGGTGGAAGCGAGTTTCATAATTGAACTCTTCATCAGGAGCTATGTGGGCGAGTTAGGGAATGATTCTAAATTGTCACAACAATGGTTGGTGAATGTTATAATTGTGGATTTGCTGTTATTGGAGAATCAACTTCCATTCTCTTTCCTTGAAGATTTGTTCAATAGAGTATTTCCCTTTCACTCTCGTGGTGACCTTCCTTCATTTCTTGAACTCACATATAACTTCTTTTATTATATTAACGTACGAAAATTAAAGCCTAATCCTAATGCTAACATAAAACATTTCACGAATCTTCTTAGATTCTTTCATTTACAAATAGAAAAACCTCCAAGGCATGAGTTCGCAGAGGATAAAAATGATGACCTTTTATATAGTGCAAGTGAGTTACTAGAAGCAGGAGTGAAGTTCAAGACAAGTCCAAGCAAGTGTTTACTAGACATGAAGTTTATAGGACATATTCTTGAGATCCCACAAATTTTAGTGGACGACGACATTGAAACTTTACTTCTTAGTATGATAGCTTTAGAGCAGTGCCATTATCCTAGTGCATCTTACATTATTGATTATGCTCATGTATTGGATTGCCTAATCAACACAAATAAAGATGTGGATGTCCTCATTCATAGGGAAATAATCCTTAACTATCAGCGTGATACCAATGATGTTGCTAAAATATTTAATGGTCTTATGAAAAATATCACTCGAGAGAATTTCAATTTTGATTATGTTGATATTTGCAAAAAGTTGAATGTCTTCTATCAAGATCCTTGGCATAGGAAGAAGGCAACCTTGAGACGTGATTATTGCAAGACACCTTGGCAAACTGCTGCCTCTGTTGCTGGAATTATACTTCTCGTTCTTTTCCTTGTTCAAACTATATTTTCTATCCTGCAAGTAATAGTAGTGAAGTAGATTTCAAGCTTGTATAAGACCATCATTTGCATGTTTTGTTATCCAACTTTGTTATGTTCAATCTCTAATTTTATTTAATCTATCTATAGCATTTATGAATGAAAGAATTCTCTAACTCATAATTAATAAAACACTTTGATATAGAAGGTTTTATTGAAAGCAAAAATTGCACCATGTAGCTATCGAATAATCATACTGTTTATTCTTTGATTTTCTTCAAACACTGTTCTATGATAGCTACATAACTTTAAAGCCTATACAGTTTGAAATATATTATATAGTACTTCTTAAATAATTCTTTTCATGTGAAGGAACTAATTTGTCCTCAATGTTAGAGATAGGTACAGCTTTTTAAATTACTTAGAAGCTTGTTATAAAATTCATAATGTTGTGTTCTTTGATGAGTATGTGCCCTCAAGTTTTGGAATACATAGTGGGAAGTTTCTTGTTTTGCTCTCTCTATGTTCTGATCAATGTTTTTCTTTATGCCTAACTACTACTGATATTAAAGTTCACAGAATACAAAGATTTACGGACAAGAAAGCAAAATTATTAGTATATAATATTGCTCAACTCCTGACTCACAATGAGATCAAGTTGAGAATTACTAGTCTTGCATTCTTCAATATGGACTGGACAATTAATCAAGCAATTCAACATGGCGTCTAAGACATATGTTCTTCAAATCATGAACAAGATATGGTGAAGAACTCCTCAATACAACAATTGAAACGTGATTAATTCCCAGCAAAATGCAACTAATGAACAGATTAAATTGACTGACACACAGAAGAAACAAGGAATAAGGATGGAATTAGAACAACATTATAGCCTAATTCTAATGGACCAGATCACCTATCAAGCATGGTATTTGGTAGTTGTAAACAAAGCTAGTAATGCACCTAAGACAATTTTTTTCTTTTTGAGGTCAGAACCTTAAACAATTTTTTTTTTAAGAGGAGAGTCAAAAGCAAAGGTGAAGATAGGGTGTTAAGGACTAAGTGGTGGCAACTAAAGGGGGATAAAGAAAAGAATTTACAAAGACGGATTGTGGAGAAAGGACCTTGGGAAATACAAGGAAGTGTTAACGATATGTGGAATGGAATGGCTAAAAAGATTAGGAAGGTGGTAAAGGAAATATTAAGTGAATCAAAAGGTTTTGGACCTAGGGATAAAGAATCTTGGTAGTGGGATGCAAGCGTACAAGATAAGGTTAAAGTAAAAAGAGAGTGTTATAAAGTGTGGTCATTATATAAGAGTAATGAAAATTGGAAAAAATATAAGGTAGCTAAGAAAGACACTAAGAAGGCAGTGAGTGAAGCGAGAGCGAGGGTATTTGATGGGTTATACCAATCTTTAGGTACTAAAGTTAGAGAAAGAAGTATTTACAAGTTAGCTAAAAGTAGGGAAAGAAAGACAAGAGACATAAATCAAGTGAAATGCATTAAGGATGAAGAAGGGAAAGTGTTGGTCACGGAACAAGATATCAAAGAATGATGGAAGGGTTATTTTCATAGGTTTTTTAATGAAGGGTACAAGATTTTATTGCAATCGGATAGGCTAGACATTAAATAAGAGGATTGAAATTATACTTTTTATCGTAGGATTTATGAGGTAGAGGTAAAAGAAGCATTAAAACAAATGGAGAATGGCAGAGCAATTGGACCGGATAATATACCCATTGAAGTATGAAAGGGTTTGGGAATGAAAGGTATAAGTTAGCTCACAAAGTTATTTAATGAAATTATAAGATCTAAGAGAATGCAAGACGAGTGGAGGAAAAGTACTTTAATCCCTATTTATAAGAGTAAAGGGGACATTCAAAATTGTGTAAATTATAGAGAAATTAAACTCATGAGTCACACTATAAAATTATGGAAAAGAGTAATTAAGCGAAAGTTAAGGAAAGAGAGTCAAGTTACGGAGAATCAATTTAATTTTATACTAGGAAGGTCAACTATGGAAGCAATATACTTGTTGCAAAGATTAATAGAGAGATATAGGGAGAATCAAAGAGATTTACACATGGTGTTTATCGATTTAGAAAAAGTATATGATAGAGTGCCAAGAGAAGTTCTATGGAAGGCTTTGGAGAAAAAAGGAGTTCGTATAGCTTATATTTGAGCAATCCAAGACATGTATGATAAGGTTATAATTAGCGTAGTAACAAAAGGTGGACTTACAGAAGATTTTTCGATAACTATTGGTCTACATCAAGGGCTAACTCTGAGCCCTTATCTTTTTACTTTAGTCTTGGATGTGCTTACTGAACATATTCAAGAGCCAGTGCCACAGTGCATGCTTTTTGCAGATGATATTATCCTAGTTGGAGAATCTAGAGAGGAAATGAATGAGAAGTTGGAGAGGTGGAGACTAACTTTGGAAGCTCATGAATTTCATTTTAGTAGAAGTAAAATGGAGTATATGGAGTGTAAGTTTAGTAAGAGGCACACCACTTCTAGCATAGAAGTAAAAATTGGAGAACATATCCTACCACAAGTCACACGATTTAAGTATCTTGGATCCATTATACAACATAATGGGGAAATAGAAGAAGATGTAAAGTATATGATTCAAGCGGGGTGGATGAAATGGAAGAGTGCTTCGGGTGTTATCTGTAATAGAAGAGTACCATTCAAACTTAAGTGTAAATTCTACTGCACAGTTATAAGACCTGTAATGTTGTATGGAATTGAGTATTGGGCAATAAAAAGTCAAAAAGAAAATAAGTTCAATGTTACAGTGATGAGAATGTTGCGGTGGATGAGTGGATGAGTGGACACACTAGACGAGATAGGATTAGAAATGAATGCATTAGAGAGAAGGTGAAAGTCGCACCTATTGTAGAAAAGATTATAGAATCAAGGCTTAGATAGTTTGGTCATGTGGGAAGGAGACCTATAAAAGCCCCAGTTAGAAGAGTAGATGAGATGGAGAATAGTCCAATAATTAAAAGTAGAGGAAGACTAAGAAAAACTATAGGAGAAATTATTAAGAGAGATTTAGATTTAAATGGTTTGTCTAAAAATATGATTTATGATAAGTGTTTATGGTGTCGACTGATCCATGTAGCTGACCCCACTTAATGGGAAAAGGCTTTGTTGTTGTTGTTGAGGTCAAAACCTTAAACAATTTGACAACTTGTTGTATTAGTAGCCAATTGTATGATGAAACCCATATTTAATATATTTATAGTTTCAGTCTCACTCAGTATGCCTAAATAATCAAAGTAAAGAATACACCTCTTTAGCTTTTAAAATAACATTAAAATTTTTTTAATTTTAGATTTGGTTTTTCAAATATAAAAGCTCATATCAAATAAACAAATTTGGTTGTATAACTAAAGCCAATAATGCATTTCAAGCTTATTGAATAAAACAAATTGGAAATTTGCGCTAGCAAGATACAGTTAATCAAATTATAGACTAAAATATTATTTTGGTCACTTAATTTTATACTAGATTTCATTTTGGCCCCTTATCCATTTTTTATTGGCTATTGATCCCTTAACTTATCAAACATCACAATATTGATCCCTCGTGTTAACGCAACCAACACCAAAAGGAAAATAAAGAAGAATAATTGGAACACTACTTACACACAAAAGTAGTATCAGAATAATGTCAACTCTCCCCAGTAATCCAGTGATTGTTGGTAATAACTCGACGGTGCTTGACCACCAATTTGTCTAATGCTGAAGCTTATGAGAAACTGGACTCATGGTTTTAAATTGCGATCCGCATCATGTGATGCGGCCGCAATATTGCTGTTGCGGCACCAGCCGCATTCGCATTTTTTGGCTGCAACACTCGCGATCCTTCTTATACTATCCGCAACACCCGCAACTACAATCGTAATATAACCACAACCGCAACTGCAATTTAAAACCATTGGGACTCGCCAAATTTACCAAAAGGTTAAGTAAACTGGTAAAAAACAGGACTTATGGGTATCAAACTTAACCCTAGAGCTCCAACCCTCACAAGCATTTTGCACATGGAACATCATAAAATTTTAAATTCAAAATCCACAACAAAAACATTACCCGATCAAGGTACGAAAAATGCTGACACTGTTTCTGATTAGTTCTGAAATGCACACTTGAACTGTTAAATAGCCAATAAACGCCAGTCAAACAAACTCTTCTACACCGATAGAGAATAAAAGCCTCCCTCAAAAGACCTAAACGTGCGTTTCAAAACACAATTGTGTGACCCAATGGGTTACTGAGACATGTTAGCTTGGCCGAAATGCAATGACTGGACAGAGTATGAGCCGACCACACTATTGAGGGTTGAATTGTGAAGGCTTTTCCTTATTTTGTTTACTTCCCTTTTGCTTATAACTTGTAAGATTGCTGATGATTAATTCCTAAATTTTGAACTATCCTTTCGTCAGAAAATTCCTCATCAAGTAATCTCACCATATTTATTATGCTGAGTAGCTATTCAACGTAGTCTTCGATGGTTTCTGACTCTTTCATTTTCAACATTTCAAACTCTCGAATCGGTTTCATCACTTGCTTGTTGTTTACTTTGTCATTGCATTGATATTCATTTTTTTTCATAGATTTCTGCAGTTGACTCCAATTGCATAATCCTGGTAAGAATTGAAGGTGAATCTGCAGAGAATAAGCAGGCCTTGGATTTAGCTTTCCTAGCTTGTCTTTTTCTCCTTATGATTCTTGAATTGTGCTAGTGTTTGTTTGGCTCCTAGTTGAGGAATCTCGTAGTATTCTTTTACTGCCTACCAGAGGTCCAGTCCTTCTAGATAAATAATCATTCTCATCTCCATCAAAGACTGGTAGTGCCATCGAAGAAAAATCTGATTCTCCCTCCATTAAAGCAAAATTTAATTCTGAATGCCCAAGCGTTTTTCTTTTATCTTCTGGAGAGGCAATAGAATATTAACAACGTGAAAGAGTAGGAATCAGTTTCCCGGGTTGTGACAGGTCTGAGGCTTGAAACACGGAGGGGAAAAAAAGAAAAAAAAAAAAAAAAGAAGCTAGCAACAAAACAAGCTCCAAAATAGCAACTGGTTGAGTTGTTATGCTCAAAAATAGCAACTTAGATCATAGTTGTTATATCCTAAAAAATAACAACAAATAAATTAGAATTTTCAGCAGTCTTGTTGTAGCTACTCGAGCCTGTTTATTACACAGTTGCTAAGGATGTTACGCTGATTATTTCTATTTTTGAGTCTGACAAGGAAATAAGGACTTAATTGCAATATATGAGACTTGAGCCGCACCTTAAAAGCATAAGATTCTAATGTAGGGTTTATAAGGACTTTGAACCATAGCCTCTCCAACCTCATAACCATCTTTATAGAGTGTGATTGACAAGTACTCAGGTTACATTGAAGCGACACTTTAATTTCATCATGTTGAAGTATTAATATTGGTTGAGTTGATAATACTCTAAAGCCTCATTTGATTATGCTTGGCTTCTTGATCATGTTTTCCTTCATAAGTCTCTGAGATTTAGTAAGATGCTTTTTTTCTTTTTGGGTGTATGGTAAAGGTATTCCTAAGCCAATATTGCACGTCAATCGAAACTAAGTCCTTCCCAAATGATTTTAAAAGAGCACTCTTCTTCGTTACCCTAATACATTTAAGAAAATAAATACTTCTAGGTACTAACCCCAAGATTTAATCTTGAGTGAATTTTGCAAAATTTGAGCAACATATAATGGTAGCTCTGTCTTTCTGCGCTCACTATCGTCTCTCATAAATTATATAATTCTTTTCCAAAATCAGTGGGAAGAACATACGAGTGCCTACACCTAGGAACAAAACTCTTGTCTAATTTGTCAAGGTAAGCAATGCTGATCTTGGTGTCTTTCATCTAACTGAATATTTGTGAAAAAAGGAAATTCTCTAAAATTTCGCACCTTGTTGTGAAAAAAATATACAATTTTTGTATAAATTAGAATTCAAAAGTAATAAATAAGCATCTATAATTTTTTGTACAGAATTAGCAAAGTAAAGTACATTTTTTTTTTCTTTTTCTCTTCAGAAATATCTTAATTATTATATTCTTTTATGAAAAAATTATACAGACATCACTTGAATTTTGCAAAAATTATAAACTTCCTATATATTTTTAAATATACAAATATGTATTATATTAAAATATGCACAAAATAAAAATAAAAAAGAGTAAATTTTATTTTTAAATATGAACAAATAAAAATGAAAAAAGTAGATTTTCTTTTCATTACATTTAACATATATGCATATATATATATATGTACAAAAGTTTATATAGAATATTTTAATAAAAAAATTTAAATTAGATTAAAGTATAATATAATTTTTTATTTCAAAAGAAGTTTGTATATATTTTAAAAATAAAAAAAAAATTTACAATTTCAAAAAAATTTATAAAAAGTTTACGTAATTTATCATCCTCTTTTCTATGATAAAAATTTACATGGATCTCCCTCGCATAATCAAGAGATGTAGTACAATTAAATATGTTTTGCGGAAACACTTTCAAGTGGCTAAAATAATCATTGTTTGAAATTTAATAAATTTATAAAAATATAATATCTTACAAAAATAGATATATTGTAACTTATAATTTATTTCTTATTGATTTAATTTGCCTAAATCACATTAACCTCAGGACCACATTTTACGAATTCCAATGTTCATCAAGCCTTTCATTTCTGTATTTGAATTTCCGGAAATGAAACCTCGTACGAAGTTAACAAATTTGGTTGTTTTAAAAGAAGCCAATAATGCACCTAAAACATTTTACTTTATTTTATTTTTTTGTGAGAACCTAAAACAATTTGACAACTTGCCGCAACAGTAAGGTGTGATAGATTTTTAAAAAAATAAGACCTCGTATGAAGTTAACGAATTTGGTAGTTGTAGACAAAGCCAGAAATGTCCCTAAGACAACTCTGTTTTTGTCAGATCCTAAAACAATTTGACAACTTGCCACAGCGGTAGGGTTGACTCTTTTATGGCCTTAGTCTTTCAAATGATTCTTTCAGATACTCATGGAATACATTGCAGAGGATCCATCCTCTGCACACAGTACATAGCACAGTATTGTACATTGTGTTGATTTTTATTTTTATTTTTTTAAAAATTTTTTATTGTACGTGCTCAAACTTTTATATCAATAGAATTTGTAATTTTTTATATGCATAAAAGAATTGTTAGTAAGAACTAACATATCTTTTATTAAAACAGATAATATCTACATAACACATTACAAATCTTATTAATATGGGGATTTGGCTACATTTAAAAAAATTTAAAATAATAAAAATAAAAGCATGTCGTGCCTCGATACATTGCACATGGAGAGCATATATAAAATTAAGAGTCGTGGGTTCTATTAAAATAAGTCATGTTCACACGTATTTAATATTTAAATAGGATATAATATTTTATATTTTATTTTGTTAAAGTTATTTATGTAGGCTTTGATGATACCCTCTAAAGTCTAATTTGATTATGTTCAGCTTTTAAAATAAATACCGTCAACAAGCATTGTTCTCAAGACATCTTTTGCTTTTAACCGATACTTTCCATCAGAAATCTGAGTTTTTGTAAGATTTTATTTTATTTTTTGTATGATAAAAGTACCCTCTAACCAGTGTTGTACGACAAGAAGAAAATAATTTCTTCCTTGAATAATTTTAAAAGAATACTCTCCATATCAACCTGATACATTAAAAGAAAAAACAAAAAGTAAATAAATTCTTGTGAGTACTTATTTCAAAATTTGATATAGAGTAAATTTTGTAAAATATAGAATTACGTATCATGTGCCTTGTTTGGTACATAGATTTTTTTTATAGAAATAAAAATATATTAAATAAAATATAATTGAATTAATTACGTTTGATATAATAAGAAAAAGAAACAAAAATAGCTTTTTTTTGTCAATTTGGTGGATAGAAATAATGATAGTATAAAAAATAAGTAATAGCAAAATGACTAAAATGTTGTTAAAAAATAATATAAGATATAATAATAATATGTTAAATAAATATATGAAAAAAATATATTTATACATTTATTATGTAAGTTTATATATATTTATTATATATATATTATGTATATATAATAAATACTATATTTAATTCCCATATTCACAATTGTGTATATTGATAATATTTCAGTATTTTCTAATTCAATAAAACATTACTTTAAGCATCTAGAAGAACTTTTTGATATAGTTAAACTAAATAGTTTAGTTGTCTCAACCACAAAAATAAAATTATTTTTAGTAAAGATGAAATTTTTGGAATTAAAAATATGTTAAGGATTTTGTGTTATTTCCTTAAAAAACTCCCACAAATACAAAAACTGAAGTTTGTTGATTTAGCCATTATTCCAAAAAACCTTCAATACACTTTTTGTTGAAATTTGTTAAAAAACTTATAGTTTGTAAATTTTATACTTTATATTTTCAATAATATATATATATATATTTCTATCATATTTCTTATATTATCTCTATTTAATCTATATTTATTTGAATTCAATCACTTATATTTATTATATATATATATATATATATATATATTGTGGCAATGCATTGCCACATAAAGTGAATTCATTCTCAATGTTAAAATTGATTGGATTGATAGTTGGGCAGATCAATTTTTTTGTTCAATCTTTTAATTATTATTCATATAATTTTTATTTTTAATATTAAATATTATTAAATATTAATTTTTTAATTAATTAAAAAATTTTAAAAATAATTTTTCTGGCTTTGTAATTAGTTAAAAAATAATAAAATAATATTATTATTTTCTTAATCTTAGGATCCTTCTTGTTAAAAAATATTATATAATAATTAAAAATAATATCTAAAAATTATTTGATTTAAAAAATATATAAATTAATAATTTAAAAAAATATAATGTATCACATAAATATACTTCAAGTGTTTTTTTTATTTGTTAAATATGAATTTAACGTTCAATTAATAAGGTGTTTGTTTCAACTTAGTCCGTACCAAATTTCTTGATAAAAATTTTGCTTAAACTTATATCGAAGGGGCATTAAGGATATTTCTCTATTTTAGCCCCAAAACAATTTTATCTTCTTGTGCTACCATGCAAAACAATGCCATTCTCCACTTTTTTTTCATTTCTGTCATATTTTTCTTACTATTAGACACACAAAAATGACCAATTCCATTTCATTATCCATTCCTACTGTCATATCAAATAGGGCCAAGGTACCTCTATCTTTTTGTGCTTACTCTAGTCCCTCATATATGTCATAATTCTCTTCCAAAATAAGCGAGAACACATAAATCCCTACAACTGCGAGCTAAACTTTTCAGCCTACTTTATCAAGGCAAGCGTTGCTGATCTTGGGTGTCTGTCATCCAAAGTAAATATTTGTAATTTATAATTAAAAAGTAGTAAATAAGCATCAAATAGCATTTGATAAATTCTTTTGTACAGAATTAATAAAACAAATTACTTCTTTTTCCTCTTGAGAGATCTCTTAATTACACTATTCTCCTTTTTATGATAAAAATTTACATGGACCTCCCTTGCATAATTAAAACATGCGTTACAATAAAATTTATTTTGACAAAAATGCTTTCAATTGGTTAAAATAATTACTGCTTTAAATTTAGCAAATATATACAAAAATTAATAAAAATTTACATAAATAAATATATCGGAAGTTATAATTGATTTCTTTTTAGTTTTCCTAAATCACATGTACCTCAAGACTACATTTTCTGAATCCCAATGTTCATTAAGCCTTTCATGTTTATATTTGGATTTTTCGATATAAAACCTCGCATGGGGTTAACAAGTTTGGTTAATGAAAACAAAGCCAATAATGCACGCGAAACAATTTTCCTTTTTTATCTTGGATAAGATCCTAAAACAATTTGACAACTTGCCGCAAAAGTGGCAACTATTATGGGGAAACCAAATTTTTATATATTTATAATTTATGTCTCATTTAGTTTGCCTGAAATATGTATTGTACAATGTAATACTGAAGTTAAGTACCATCACATGCATCTCAGGACTACATTATACGAATTCCAATGTTCATTAAGCATTTCATTTCATTTTTGTTATGTTTCATTATTATTATTTTTTGGTTCTTTTTGTTCCTTCCTAACTATTTAGTCGTTCATTAATTTCTTTTTTTAAGACTTGATTTTTGGCTGCTATAACCGAAGCCAAGAATGCATTTAAAGCATATTGTACATAACAGTTTGACAATATGCACTAAGAGTATCCAAGAAGAGCACACGCGGAGATTCTGTGGCAGACGGCGGACATGAAGCAGAAAGACTTGACCACTGAGAATGCTGAAGAAATGGTGGAAATGCAACAACTTCCCCTCACACCTCATTCTGCCGATTTAACCCCCAATCATTTGCCACAACAAGTATGCATTATGTACTCTTCTCCTCCAATTGTGAAAGCCTTTCTTAATTTGTTTACCTTCCTACAGCTTAAAACTTGTAATATTGCTAATGTTTAATTCCTAAATTATTAGCTTTTTTGCCTTATTTTGTTTTAGTTATAAAAAAATTGTAAGATTACAATTCAGTTATTACGAAAAAACAAAATTTAGATTTCAGAAGCTCATGTTCCCATTTTCTAATTTGCTTATCGAATTGCTGATTGCCTTCTAAATTAAACTTGATAGATGGAAGATGATGTGATTATTGACATTAAAACAATAATCCAGCTTAGCGAAGATGGTCTCTTATCACCTACTTGTTGTATCTACAAGGTGCCCCATGGGATCCGTGATCTAAAAGAAGAAGCTTACCCCCCAAGAGCTGTTTCGATTGGCCCCTTTCATTATAACAATGAAAAGTTGCAAAACATGAAAAGGCACAAACAAATATTTTTCAAAAGATTTACACAAAAAGCTATGACAAGCTTGGATGAATTGGTCAATTTTGTGAAACGTACAGAGCCAACAGTTTGTGATTCTTACTCAGAGAACATCGAACTCAGCAAGACGGAACTTGAGAAGTTGATATTAATGGATGCGGGTTTTATAATTGAACTCTTCATGAAGAGCTATAAGGTTCAATTAGGGAATGATTCTAAATTTTCACAGCCATGGTTGGAGGATACTATAAGGAAGGATTTGCTTTTACTTGAGAATCAACTTCCATTCTTTTTCCTTGAAGATCTATTCAATGGAGCATTTCCTCCTGACCTTCGTGGTGATATCCCTTTCTTTCTTAAGCTCACATATTACTTCTTTGACTATTTTAACATACAAAAATTAGAGCTTAATTCTAATGTTAAGATAAAGCACTTCATTCATTCTTAGATGCAGGAGACCATGTTCTTTCATACAGTGCAAACAAGTTACAAGAAGCTGGAGTAAAGTTGAAGGTAAGCACAAGTAAGTGCTTATTAGACTTAAAATTTTCAGGGCGTGTTCTTGAGATCCCACAGATTTTGGTGGAAGATACAACTGAAATTTTATTTTGTAATATGATAGCTTTAGAGCAATGCCATTATCCTTATGCATCTTACATTACTGACTATGCTCTTGTATTCGATTGCCTAATCAACACAAATAAAGATGTGGATGTCCTCATTCATTCAGAAATAATTCGCAACTATCTGGGTGATACTAATACTGTTGCTACTGTATTTAATAGTCTCTGGAAAAATATCATTCAAGCGAATTTCAGTTCTGAATACCTTGATATCTGCAAAAGGTTGAATGGCTTCTATCAAGATCCTTGGCACAAGAAGAAAGCGACTTTGAGACGTGATTATTGTAGTACACCTTGGCAAATTGTTGCCTCTGTTGCTGGAATAGTACTTCTCATTCTCTCCCTTGTTCAAACCATCTTTCCTATCCTCCAAGCAGTAGTGAAGTAAATTTAAAGCTTGTATAATACTATAATTTGAGTGTTTTATTGTCGAACTTCATTATGATTGAGAGAAATCTTTAACTCGTAATTAGTCAAGCACTTTGATATATCAAGTCTTGTTAAAAATAGAAATTGCACCATGTAGCCATAGAATAATTGTACTCCTTATTCTTTGTTTTATTTAAACGTTGTTCTATGATAGCTACATAAATTTAAAGCTTATATAGTTTGAAATATATTATATAGTATTTCTTATAGAAATCTTTTTAAATAAAAGAACAAACCTTCCCACAATGTTGAGAATAAGTGAGTATAGATCTTCTCATATTTGCTCATGTCACTCACAAAATTCATTTTTGTTTTGTTTTTTTTCATTTTTTTGGGGATGAATCCCCTCATTATATTATTAGAGATAATATGAGCAACATGATAGGTAAAAGCTTTTTACATGATTAAGAAAAGCTAATTATAACTAGTATGAAGTTAACAAATTTGGTTGTTATAACTGCGGCCAATAAGGCATCTAAAGCACATTGAGTAAAACAATTTGGCAATTTGCACTAACAATATCCAATAAATTAAATTATAGACCAAAATTTATTTTAATCTCTTAACTTTATGGTAATTAAATTTTATTTTAGTCCCTTCTGTATTTTTTCATTGATCCCTCAACTTATCAAATGTCACAAAATTGGTCCCTTATGCTATCACTGTTAGACTTACTAACACTAAAAAAAGGAGTAAAGATAAAATCCATCTCCAATCCAACAAATGTTTACGATGAAATTTATAATGAAAAGTTTTCTTCAAAAAAATTTTCATGGCAAAGAAAGAAATTGTGAAAGATTTGTTTTTCATCTCAAAATAGAGATAGAATCACCTACTCCAATTTAGAGAAAAAAATTTTGTCTCTTAATTTGCTTTTTAAACAAGAAAAATATATAGCGATAGTTTGGATTGATTGTAAAACTAGATGAAATTTATAAATAAAATAAAATACCATCAATTTACAAATGTTGCAAAAATGGCTACCTTGCATTCACGAGTATAATGGAAGATTATATCAAGATTTCTATAAAGAAAATAGTGGTTTTAGATGTATTACTAGTAAAAATACATAATCAACCATAACATGAAACTTGTTGAATTAATAATTGATAATTGCTATGGATTAAACATGAACAAATAAAGAAGGATAAAACAAATCTAAATTATCATCATGCTTAGCCTTTCTTACACCTTCGACAGTATAAAAAAGTCTTAGGGATTTCTAACCTAATATAAGGATAACCAACTAGTAGTAGAAAGGACACTATGGGAAAAATTAGCATCAGTGCATTGTCAGAAAAAGTGATAAATGAAAGGCTCCTTCCCACATATTCCTGCCCAAATCTTTGAGGATTTATAGTCATAAATCCATAGTAATCTACCTAGTATATTATATTATAGAAGTTAAGGTCATGCCATGAAACAAATGTATTATTTGTATTTTAAAATTGAGAATTCATGATCCATATTTAGAAGAAGAATAATTGGGAAGCTACGAGCACACAAAAGTAGTAGTAGAGCAGTGCTAACATCCACCAATAATCCAGTGATCATTGTTAATATCTTGATGGTGCTTGATCCCCAATCTAGCAATAATGCTTAAGCTTACAAGAAGCAGGACTCACCAAATTTACTAAACACTTAATCAAATTGATAAGTAATAGGACTTACAGGTATCAACCTCAACCTTAAGATTCCATCCTCACAAGCATTTTGCACATGGAACATGATAAAATTTAAAATTCAAAATCCACAACAAACACATTACTAGATCAGCGTATGGAAAATGTGTGGGACGTTGCAGACACATGCAGGACGTGAGACGTGAGTTATGAGACAGTTCATGGAGCAATCTATAATTGCATGACAGAACCCACGTTGCACATTTGAACGTGACTTGCAACTTCTCCATTATGGTCCAAAAATTAAGGCTTCGTGAGGTGACTTCCCACATCTCAGAACGTGGCATTTTCTTCGACAAATGATGGAATTGTCGTTGAAAGAGTTTGCCTATAAATACAGGGTCCCTGAGCTCGGTTTTATATTTCTACACATCATCATTCAGTAGAATAAGAGCTTAGAAGCATTCTTGGATTTTCATACGTCAAAATTCTGATAAAAAAAACAGAGGATTTAAGCAATGGCTGGAGGTAACATTTCGATTCATTTCTATCGCTTTGGATGTTATAAATATGATTTTATATATCCATGAAGTCTATCAGTTGGTATCAGAGCCTGAATATACCTCTGTCTTGCTGTGTTTTTGAACTCAAAAACGTTAAAATTTTCGTGAATTTGGGTTGATTGATAGAGCTATTTTTCCATCATTTTGATATCAAAAATGGAATCTACACGAAATTCTGATGAAAATGGACTCCTGGATCATCCAAAACGGAGCTCGAAAACTCAAGAAACGACCGGGTTTTCATTTGGGTCCGAAACGGGTTGAAATCGGGTCGGGTTGACCCCGGTCGACCCGGCTGGAGGTCAGGGACGACCTAAACGACAAGTCGTTTTGAGCCTTCAATAAACAACATGTCATTTTGTCGTTTATGTCGCTATTATGTGTGGTGTAAACGACATGTCGTTTTGGATTTATTAAATAAAATGGCCTCTGTAGGATTCGAACCCCTGACCCTCCACATGAGCCACGCGAATCTAAACCACTGAAGCAACGTTTCTTTGTTGTTAATTAGAAGCAACATTTAATATATATATACGTTTTGTATTTTGTGGTATTTTCATTAGTTTCCTTTTTATGATTTATATATATATTAAATATATATATATATATATATAAATTTTTTTTAAAAAAAAAATATTTTACTGGCCAATATTTAATTAAAAAAAATTAAAAGTAATTTGTTTTGTTGGCCATTTATTTTGTTTAAAATTATGAAGTACATTTTAATTTTGTCCAAGTTTTGGCAAAAATATTATGGACAAAATTAAATTAATTTTGACAATATTTAGTTATTTATTTGTCAAAATAATTGTGAAATTAATTTTATGCCTTTAAAATTTGCCTAAATCTTGAAAATTTAATTAATTTTAGGCAATTTTGGCATATTTAATTATAATAATTAATTTATGGTGTCATTTAATTTATGCCTAAATTTAAAAAAAATAATTAATTTTTATTTTTAGGCAATATTTATGGCACATTTAGATTAATTTAAAGAGAGAATATTAATTAAATTAATTAGTCATATTTTGTTGATTAATTGATTAATTATTGAAATTCTCATTGTGTATGCTTGTTTATGCATTATGTTAAATTATATTCAAGCATGTAATTTTATTTAGATGTCATGTGAATTGTGTATTTTTAATTTAATTAAAGTTTAGCCATAGCACCTTTAATTATTTTAAAATTATACATTAAGTGTTATAATCACATAAAGTAAAATGACATCAAATTGTAATTAATTATATTTAATATGATAATTATTATCCTACAGGAATATTATCATATTTCATGTGATTAATTAGGATGGAATAGTAAGTTTTTCTTTTCTTGATTTATCCGCAGGAATTAAGAAAAGAATATAATTTACTAGTTTTATCATTAGTATATGAGTCTAATTAAATAAAATTTAGCCCACAGGTAATTTTATTTGTTACTAGACTCATAATTTGAATTGATATGCATTGCATTGGCATGACATATCATTTAAGAATATTTATTTGTCTCAAATTATTAACATAGCATGTAAATTGTGCAGCTTTTCAACCTTTAAATATTTCTGATTTTCAAGTTCCTGAATTAACTGGAGATAATTATAATGTTTGGAAGGAGAAAATACTTCTCCAATTAGGGTGGATGGATGTTGATGATGCAATCAGAAAAGATGAACCTCCTAAACCCACGAATATTAGTAGTACATCAGAAGTAAATGTTTATGAACGTTGGGAGCGATCCAATCGCCTTAGTATGATGTATATTAAGACTAAAATATCAGCTAGTATTCGTGGGTCTATTGGAGAGCATCAAAACGTTCGAAGTTTGCTTAAGGCTATTGATGAACAATTCGAATCTTCGGATAAGGCTTTAGCAAGTACCTTAATGACAAAGTTATCATCCATGAAACTTATTGGCATAAGAGGTGTACGAGAACACATCATGAAAATGAGGGATATAGCAGCTCAATTGAAAACACTTGAGGTTGAGATGTCAGATTCTTTTCTTGTGCACTACATCCTGAATTCTCTGCCACAACAATATGGGCCTTTCAAAATCTCCTACAACACTCATAAAGAGAAGTGGTCAATCAATGAACTTCTAACCATGTGTGTACAAGAAGAAGGAAGGCTCATAGCAGAGATGGGTGAAAGTGTACATACAGTGACACAAGGAAGGAAGAAAAGAAAGGCCAAGACAAAAGGGAAGGCAAGGTTCCCATCCCTGAGGACATTAAGAAAGAGTCTAAGTGTTTCTTTTGTAAAAAGAAAGGACACATAAAGATGGATTGTGTCAAATTCAAGGCTTGGCTTCAAAAGAAAGGTAACTCAATCTCATACTTTTGTTATGAATCTAATATGGTAGATGCTAGTAGTAACACATGGTGGATTGATTCTGGCTCAACAATTCACATCTTTAATACCTTGCAGGGCTTTCTAAGCCAAAGGAAGCCGGTGGGCAGTGAGCAATACATCTATTCAGGAAATAAGATGGGCTCAACTGTTGAAGCTATAGGAACATGCAGATTAGTCCTTAATTCTGGTTTTATTTTGAATTTGGAGAAGACATTTTATGTACCAAGTTTCTTTAGAAACTTGATTTCAGTTTCCAAACTTGTACCATTGGGATATTGTTTTGAATTTTCAAGTAATGAATTTAAATTATTTTATAAATCTAATTTTATTGGCAATGGTACACTTTGTGATGGTCTATTCCAAATTTAATTACGAAATAGTAACCTTTATGACTCAATGCATGTTTCTAACAGTATAGGTATTAAGAGAAATGCTACTAATGAGGATTCCTCTATATTATGGCACCGTAGGCTTGGTCACATCTCAATAGAGAGAGTGAAAAGATTAGTAAAAGATGGAGTACTCAATACTCTTAACTTTACTGATTTCAACACTTGTATAGACTGCATTAAGGGAAAGCAGACTAGCAAGACTAAGAAAAGTGCTAAGAAGAGTTCTAGCATATTAGAAATCATACATACGGATATTTGTAGTCCAGATTTGGACTCTAGTAGTCAGAAATACTTTATCACCTTTATTGATGATTACTCACGATACATGTATCTCTATCTGCTCATTAATAAGAATGAAGCACTGGATGCCTTTAAGATATTTAAGGCAGAAGTAGAGAAACAATGTGGTAAATAAATTAAAATAGTGAGATCTGATAGAGGTGGTGAGTATTATGGTAGATACACTGAAGATGGACAAGCACCAGGTCTATTTGCTAAGTTTCTTCAAGAGCATGGGATTGTTGCCCAATATACCATGCCTGGGTCACCTGACCAGAATGGTGTAGTTGAAAGGAGAAACCAAACATTGTTGGACATGGTGAGGAGCATGCTGATTAGCTCCAAACTTCCTAAATTCTTGTGGACTGAAGCCCTTAAAACAGCAGTGTATATTCTTAATCGAGTTCCTACCAAGGCTGTTGAAAAGATGCCATTTGAGTTATTCAAGGGTTGGAAACCAAGTTTAAGACATATGCGCATTTGGGGATGCCCATCTGAGATTAGGGTTTACAATCCACAAGAGAAGAAGTTGGACCCTAGGACTATAAGTGGCTACTTTATTGGGTATGCTGAAAAGTCTAAGAGTTATAGATTTTATTGTTCATCTCACAGTACTAGGATTGTGGAATCAAGAAATGCAAAATTTCTTAAGAATGACTTGATCAGTGGGAGTGATCAAACTCAAAACTTAAGTTCTGAAAATGATCAGTCTAATGTTCAAATTCCTACATCAAGTGATAGATTGATTGTAATTCATGCCCCTTAAGTCCAAACAGACATTGAACAACCAATCATTCAGGATCCACAACCTGTTGACATTGACCAAGTTGATCCAGTTAATGAACAGCCGTTAAGGACTGTTGAACAAATAGTTGAACAACATGCTCCCCAAGAGAATGTTGAGTCAACATTAAGAAGATCAACTAGGATGAGGAAGTCAGCAATTCCTAATGATTATACTGTGTATCTACAAGAATCTGATTACAATATAGGAGCTGAGAATGACCCTAAAACGTTTTCACAAGCCATCAGTTGCAGAGAATCAAAACTGTGGCACAATGCCATGAAGGAAGAGATGGATTCTATGGCGTCTAATGGGGTGGATTCTATGGCGTCTAATGGGGTTTGGGATCTCGTTAAGTTGCCTAATGGCTCAAAGGCTATTGGATGCAAATGGGTCTATAAAACGAAAAGAGACTCATTAGGCAACATCGAGAGATATAAAGCACGACTCGTGGCCAAGGGATTCACTCAAAGGGAAGGAATTGATTACACGGAGACCTTTTCTCCTGTATCTAAGAAAGATTCCCTCCGTATAATAATGGCATTAGTTGCTCATTTTGACTTAGAGTTGCATCAAATGGATGTGAAGACAGCATTCTTCAATGGGGAACTAGATGAGGAGGTATATATGAAACAACCTGAAGGATTCCTCTCTAGTGCCGGTGAACATTTGGTGTGCAAGTTAAAGAAATCCATATATGGATTGAAACAGGCCTCCCACTAGTGGTACTTAAAATTTCATGATGTTATCTCCTCATATGGATTTGTGGAAAATGTCATGGACCAATGTATATACCAGAAGGTCAGTGGGAGTAAAATCTGTTTCCCTGTATTGTATGTGGATGACATATTGCTTGCAACCAATGATAAGGGGTTGTTATATGAGGTGAAACAATTTCTCTCTAAGAATTTTGATATGAAGGATATGGGTGAGGCATCTTATGTCATTGACATTAAGATCCATCGAGATAGAACTCAATGTATTTTGGGTCTGTCACAAGAAACTTATATCAATAAGGTCCTGGAGAGATTTTGGATGAAAGATTGTTCACCAAGTGTAGCACCTATTGTGAAGGATGACAAGTTCAATTTGAACTAGTACCCAAAGAATGATTTAGAAAAGGAACAGATGCATAACATTCCATATGCTTCTGCTATTGGAAGCCTTATGTATGCTCAGGTTTGCACAAGACCTGACATTGCATTTGTAGTTGGAATGTTAGGCAGATATCAGAGTAATCCAGGTATAGATCATTGGAGAGCTGCAAAGAAAGTAATGAGGTATTTTAAAGGTACTAAGAACTACATGCTGATGTATAGACGGACTGAAAACCTTGAGATAGTTGGCTACTCAGATTCGAATTTTGCTGGATGCGTTGATTCACGGAAATCAACATCAGGCTACATTTTCATGCTAGCCAGCAGAGCCGTATCTTGGAGAAGCGCGAAGCAGACTTTGACTGCTACTTCTACTATGGAGGCAGAGTTCGTTTCTTGTTTTGAGGCAACTTCACATAGTGTTTGGCTTAAAGGCTTTATATCTGGGCTTAGAATTGTCGACACTATCCCTAGGCCATTAAAGATATATTGTGACAACTCAGCTGCTATCTTTCTTGCTAAGAACAACAAAAGTGGAAGTCGAAGTAAACATATCGACATTAAGTACTTAGCCATTCGTGAACGTGTCAAGGAAAATAAAATTATTACTGAACACATCAGCACTGAGTTAATGATTGCTGATCCTTTAACAAAAGGCATGCCACCAGTAATGTTTAGGGATTATGTATCTAGAATGGGACTTAGTTCCATTTTGTGTTATTGATGTATATACTATATATATATATATATCATTTGTAATAAAGCCTTTATTCATTTTAAGTTATTTTCTCATTTATGCGTATACATTAAGTTTGAGGATAACAATATTAAGAGGACCCAGAATAAGCATATGGCTTATTCATAAAGTTAAGGAAATAAAATGCATTGTGATACATAGAAGGTATTACTCACTTATAGAGGAACTACCGCTATGATTCATGTATTTGTGTTTTTTGTTAAATATTTGAATCTTAAGGAGCCATTATGTATAATGATTTTCGAACCAAGTGGGAGAATGTGGGACGTTACAGACACATGTAGGACGTGAGACGTGAGTTATGAGACAGTTCATGGAGCAATCTACAATTGCATGACAGAACCCACATTGCACATTTGAACGTGACTTGCAACTTCTCCATTATGGTCCGAAAATTAAGGCTTCGTGAGGTGACTTCCCACATCTCAGAACGTGGCATTTTCTTCGACAAATGATGGAATTGCCGTTGAAAGAGTTTGCCTATAAATACAGGGTCCCTGAGCTCGGTTTTATTTTGGTCAAATATTAAAAATTTGTGCGCCAATACTTTTAGCGATGACTTGTTTTAGTTGTCACTAAAAGATATCTTATAGCGGCGACCATTTTAGTCACCACTAAAAGTTTTGGCGCCAAATTTTTGGTCAAATAAAAATATTTGCGCCAAATCTTTTGGTGACGACTGATTGTATTTGTCACTAAAAATTAGCTTTTAACGGCAGTTAAATAGTCACCACTAAAAGTTTTAATGCAAAATTTTTTACTTATTAAAAATTTTTGCATGAAATATTTTTGTAACTTATTTTTGAATAAAAATATTTGAAATTAGAATATTTTTAAGTTAAAAAAATAAATTATACGTATCAATTAATATATGCAAATATATAAGACAAAAAAATAAATTAGAATATTTTTAAGTTAAAAAATAATTTTAAAGTTAATAATTAATATATGCAAATATATAAGACTAAAAAGTATTTTAGTTGTAATCATTAATTATTATCATTAATTAAAAAATAAAACTAGAATTTTTATTAAGTTTAAAAAACCTAGTAGAATGTTATTTATTAAGAAGTTAAAATTTCAATTTTTAGAATTCATGAAATTAATATGTCTAACATTGCATATGTCGAAGAATTCATATATCTAAATTTTCAATTTCTATTTCTGTGATTCATTTTATTAATGTGTCCTTTTCAACTTTTGAAGCAACGTAAACAACAAAGAGGTAGAAAGAAAGAAAAAAAAAATGAAAGAGAAGAACAAGGAATAGATAAAAGATTGAACTCCACCTCAATCTCTTATCATTGCAACATTAATTTTAGTTAGGTAACCTTTTTAAATTCCTATTTTGTCTTCTTCTTCGTCCATTAATATCTTCTTCTTGCTCATGTTCCATGGCTTATGATAGTTCCTTTAAGCAAAAATATAATGATTTCTATGGATTTTTTAGTGAGGGGGTAGCCATGGATGTGAATTTAGAACTTCAATCTTAATACTTTAAACTTAGGGAGACCGTAAATGATTTTTTTTTTATGAAGATGAGCCTCAATGTAATGTAATGAGCCCTAGTGTAATGATTTAGCATGCATTTCCTGTTGAGACAGCCACATATACAAATTCTAGAGAGATAAGCTGAAGGATGACTTATATTTAGGATTAAGAACTTTAAATGTTTTAGTTGGACCAAAAATATAATGGGTAGATCATAGAAAAAGATACATTAGGCTATTGAAGAATAAAGATTCTAAATTCTTAATTAATTTTTGAGTTCAGTTATGTATTTCTTAATTTTACCCTCTTTATTATTAATCAAGTACTTAAATTCAGGACTTAAATAGAATAAAGTTTAAGTAAATTATAAAAAGCATTATATAATTATAAACTTATTTTAATGTTGGTGAAAGATAGTGAAAAACAAAAGTCACAAAATTGAAGGCTTAAACAAACCTTTTTGGGAAAAAATAAGTGACTGAACCACATTTGACAGTTTGCCACGCGTAGATCTCGAAAAAATACCCAAAATGATAAAAAAAATCACCTCAAATGGAGAATGGTACACAAAGTTATGGCATTTTGAAGTTTCACCCTCCAATCTTATATTTTCTTCATAATTTCTGTTCTAAACTTAACCTATTTTTTTTTTTTTCACTCAAACTATTTTTTTCATTTATATATCAATTATCAATTATTTAATTATCAATATATTTCAAATGATATTATGTCATTACAAATAAAAACCTAAAATGGAGCTTTACTGAAATAATAAAACAAAGGCACTTCAACAGTAAAACCTAGACTCAGTACTCATTTTTGTTCCTTACCTCATTTTCTTTCCCTATCTGTCCCCTTTTCCCTTTTCCCATTTTCAAACCTTCTTCGTATCTGCTGCAAAGGCTGTTGCAAATCCTTCTCAATTCACTAGCATACATCCTTTTGGTCGATTTCATTGTGAGTGAAGCTATTCCAACAAAAACATTTTGCGCATGAAAAACAGAGTATGTTTAGGAGCTGATTTTGCTGTGGAAGAGGAGAACACAGAAACTAAAGAGGAAGGAAGCTATGTAAGTGGTAATCTGGTCCATTGTTTGCTCTTTCTCTAGTCTATTGTTTGCTTCTTCTCTAGTCTATTGTTTGCTCCTTCTGTGTGCGATTGATTTTGTCTTTAGTGCTGTGGCTATGGCTAGTAAAACTGAATAATGCCCACTAGGTTTTTGTGAATAATGCCAATTTTGAATCGAATTTACTTTCTTTTTTTATAGAATTTCTTCTTTTTTGTGTTAGTTTTTCCTTCTTTGATAGCTACTTCTAGCCTCTATGAATTTGTTGAATTTCTTATTTCTGATATGTAAATTTATAGTAGATTTTGCTAAACATCTGAAAATAATTTTTTATGTTTCAAACTTACTTCATACAACACAGATTCTCAAGTGTTAACTCTTCAAACAATATCAACTGTGGCTCCTTGAATCTTTACTATAGCTGCTATAGCATAAAGGTATTATTTTTCTTTTTAATGAACTATCAAGCTTGGTATTGTGATATTTTGTTATGACATTTAGCATCAATTCTTCTGTTGTCTTGATAGTTCGCTGTGATATTGATGAAATGGTTTTAAGTTTTGATATGTGTCTAAGCCTTTTGAGGGTGGAATGGTTCTTTTAAGTGCTGTAAATTTAGTGTCTAAATAAGATTTGGTCCAATAATTCTACCTGTGTGTGTACCTGCATAAGTTCTGATACGTGCCTAAGTCTTTTAAGGGTGGAATGGTTTTTTTTTAAATGCTGTAATTTTGGTTCCTAAATTAGATTTGGTCTAATTCTTTCTAAATTCTAATATGTGCCTATAAGTGCTGCAAATTTGGTGCCTAAACTTTGATATATACCCATAAGTTTTGATATATGCTTATAAGTGCTATAAGTTTGGTGCTTATGAGTGCTGTAGGTTTAGTGCCTATAAGTGCTATAAATTTGGTGTTTATAAGTTCTGATATGTGCCTTTAAGTTCTGATATGTGCTTTAGAGATTTGGTCTAATTCTGTTGCCTTGATAGTTTACTGTGATACTGCTGAAGTTTGGTGTTAATTTCGATATATGCTTATAATTTCTAATATGTGCCTAAGCTCTGATATATGCCTTTAAGTTTTGATATGTGCTTTAAATATTTCGTCCAATTCTATTGCCTTGATAGTTTGCTATGATACTACTGAAATCTGGTGTTAATTATGATATATGCCTTTAAGTTCTAATATGTGCTTTAGAGATTTGGTCCAATTTTATTGCCTTGATAGTTTGTTGTGATACTGCTGAAATCTGGTGTTAATTTTTTTTTTTTTAGGATGAAGTATGGTGCTTAAGTTTTTTAAGTGTTGTAAACTTAGTGTTCAAATTACATTTGGTCCTATTTTCATACCTGTGTGTGTCATACTATCATACATTATGTATTCTAGCTTTCTATAGTTAAGGCCTTATTGAGAAGATTCTAAAAGAGTTGCCCAACTTTGAGTTTTTCAAAGCTTCTCAATTATAGATTATTTTATCATAAAGTAAAAGATCCTATTGACAAGGTCTTATCCTATCGACAAGGTCTTCAATTTTCCTTTGCTAAATTTGAGATCCTGTCGACAAAGTCTTATCTAGTTAACAAGGTCTTCAATTTTCCTTTGCTAAATTTGAGATCCTATTGATAAGGTCATATTTTGTCAACAAGATCTATAACCCTATCAACAATATTTTATAACTTATCAATAACATAGTTTACCTTATTAATAGCATCTTATTACTACCTCTAGAAAAAGGATGACTTATTCTACATATTTATTCCAACCTTTCCATATTCATTCCAACCCTTCCATCATCAAAATGCAATCATGTTCAATGTTTAACCTTGGTCTTACAACCTTTCCATATGTGAAGTGGAACTATAAGGGCCCAAAACTGAAATTAAGTGGTCTAACTCCTAAACATTGTAGACACTCAAAATAGGCTAAACAACTTTGATTTGGCATAGCCACATTTAGCCTCTTTTGAGATTTAAATGTCTACCAAATTTCATATAAAAATTTATTTATTTGGTCTGATTTTGGTTCAAGAGCAAAATATGGCTCAAAATGGGACATATATGGTTCCAAATTTCATAACAGCTTCCTCATGTCCTATGACCATTTGAGCATATTCCAAACATGAAATATAGCATATATGACTATTTCATTAGGTCCTAAATATCATGCAAATCAAAACCACTCATCCACTTGCCATTATACATATACTTTCCTAGGCACACATATAGTCAAATTACACATTTACTTTCAAAAATGATATTTACATCATAATCTCATACTTTTACACTTGTGGGAATGTTTTCATTATAAATATATCACGTACAACATATTACATTAAAGTAAAATATTACATCAAAGCCTATACTATTATTAATGTAATGTCATGCCCTTAGAAGTAATATAAAAGTGTGACATTATGAATCCCTAATTATGTTTTGTACTAGAACAAAGTTTGGTTTTGGTTCAGATCTAAAACTTAGAGATCTAAACCAAAGCATAAGTATATAATTCTTTACATGTAAAAAGATTTGACTTGTCCATAGCTTAACTTGCAATGATGTTGATTAAAATGTAGAAAGTAACAAAGATGGATAAAAGTTGGATAAAGATCAATAATAGAGTTGATCCAGCATATAGACAAGGAGTTGATGAGTTTTTGCAATGGGTTAGCCAAGGGTGACGGATATGATTCGATGCCCATGCAAGGGGTGTAGGAATAGAGAATGGAAGAGTTGCATTGACATAAGGACAAATCTATTAAGGAAAGGTTTCAGCCTAAGTCATGAAGTGAGGGACTCACATGGAGAAGTTCGTCTTGGTGCTTACATTTCATTACATCAAGATAATAGTGGTGAGGTAGCTGATGATATAGCTAATGATACTGATGAAGAAGATGACATTATTGGGATGCTTCATGATGCATATAGTCATGCAGATTCAAATGAAGGGAACTGTGAGTCGGAGAACCATGAGCCACCTAATGGGCAGGTGAAATAATTCTTTAACTTGTTGCAGGATGCTCAGACTAATCTCTATCTAGGTTGTGACAAAGTTTTGAAACTCTCTTTTATAGTAAGGCTACTCAACCTTAAGTGCCTTAACCATTAGGGCAACAAATCCATAGATTCATTATTAAGTTTATTTAAGGATGTTCTTCTAGAGTGGGCATTAATATCTAACTCCTATTACGAAGTAAAGAAGGTTATTCAAGAGTTATGAATGGATTACACCAAAATTGATGTATGTGAGAATGACTGCATCTTATATTGGCAAGAGCACGCCAATGCTCAATTATGTCCTAAGTGCAACATGCCTCGATGGAGGTCAAACAGTCTTAAAGGATAGAAAATTCCTCATAAAGTATTACGATATTTCCCTATAAAGCCTAGGCTACAAAGGCTATACTTGTCTCACTACACAGCTAAGGAGATGAGGTGGCATAATGAAGAACACATTGATGATGGTGTTTTGCTGCATCCAACTGACTCTATTGCATGGAAATCATTTAACCAGCAACATCTAGAATTTTGTAGTGATCCAAGAAATGTTTGGTTGGGCCTAGTAAGTGATGGGTTTCAGCTTTAGGGAAATATGAGTACTAATCATAGTATTTGGCCAGTTGTATTGGTTCCATATAATTTGCCACCATGGTAATGTATGAAGCACCCATATTTTATGATGACTCTTTTAATTGTAGGCCCCAGAAGTCCAGGTGATAACATAGATGTGTACCTCCAACCAATGATTAAGGAGTTACTTGAATTATAAGAGCAAGGAGTAGAGACATATGATGCCCATAAGAAGTCTAATTTCAAGTTACGTGCAGCATTATTGTGGAAAATTAATGACTTCCCAGCATATGGGAACTTATTAGGATGGTCTACAAAAGGAAAGCTTGCATGCCCCTGTTGCTATAAAGACATATTCTATTTCGTTACGAAATAAGTTGTGCTGCTTAGGCCATCGTCGCTTCCTGCCAACCTATCATCCTTGGTGATGAAATCGAAGGGTATTTGATGGGAAAGTTGAGCATAGAGTTCTACCCTCTCTTTTAACTAGTAATGAAGCATTTCGTCAATTATAAGCACTAGGTAATGTAACTCTGGGGAAAGGTCAAAAGCCAAAGTGTGGCCATATCACTAATGCATTTAATTAGAGAAAAAAAGTATCTTTTTCTGCTTACCTTATTGGAAAGCATTGTTGATCCAACACAACCTTGATGTTATGCACATTGAGAGAAATGTTTCAGATAACATCATGTCAACTGTTATAGGATTAGTTGGAAAGACAAAAGATACAGTATAGAGTCAATATGACTTAGTTGACATGGGAATTAGATCTGAATTACACCCTATAGAAGAAGGAAACAAAGTTCTAATTCTAGTTGCTTGCTATGCATTGTCCCTACAAGAGAAATTAAAAGTTTGTAACATCCTAGCTATTTGAAAATGTCTGATGCCTTCTCTTCAAACATTTCACGATGTATTAACGTTTATGATAGAAAAATCTATAGATTGAAATGCCATGACCACCATGTTTTGTTACAAGATATATTCCCTATAGCATTACGTAGCTTGTTACCCAATAAGGTATCTGAACCTATATTAGAGTTAGGTAAATTCTTTAAGAATTTATGTTCCAAGTGCCTAACAACCAAAGCTCTTGATCATCTTAAATTCCAAATTGCAAGCACATTGTGCAAATTGGAAAGGTTTTTCCTACCAGCCTTCTTTGATATCATGATCCACTTGTCTATCCATTTGGCAAGAGAGGCAAAGCTTGAAGGGCCCATACAATATAGGTGGATGTACCCTATCGAGAGATAACTTACTACACTAGATATACCTTTTATAAATTTCATTAATACTTCATGCTAAATTCTTTCTTCAAATCCTCTTATGTATTTAGGTATTTGCTGACATTAAAAACATATGTTCGCAATAAGGCTTGACCAAAATGTTCAATAGTTGAAGGGTATTTAGCAGATGAATGTCTTACTTTTTACTCCTGTTACTTGAAAGGCATTCCCACTAAGTTCAATAGGCCTACCAGAAATGATGATGGACTTATGAGAAAGGATGAGATATCCATCTTTAATAAAAGTGGCCAAGTCCAAGAAGGTTACGAATCAAGATTTCTTTCTAGTGTGGAGTTCAATCAAGCTTGTATGTATGTGCTCTATAATTGTGAAGAGGTTTGGCCATTCATAAAGTACATTTGTAGAGCTTGGTAACTCCTTCCAAATAATAACTTCTTCAAGAATTTGTTGCCTTAACTATGTCATTCATTACAGGGAGTATAAGAAGTAGATGGAAATGCATGGATCAACAGTTAAAGAGTTCCCAAAATGGTTTTGTGAGCAGGTTAGTTTTTAGACACCGCGCTAGAAGGTAAGAATTATGTGATAAATTTTAATCATAACAAAATTTATCAATGGTGATCTCGCATTGTAGGTTGCAAAGTGAAGCGCACAAGGTGAGGCTAGTGATGACCTCATGAGTTTAGTAGCTGGCCCACTCAAAGTGGTTCACCACTACTTAGCATTTATAGTGAATGGCTTTAGATTCCACATAAAAGATCGTGCCTTAGGCTGAAGAACAGATAATAACAGAATACTTATGAAAGGTGATGATGAAGATGAGAATAAAGAGTATTATGGTGTGTTAGAGGACATATATGAGTTGTCATATATTGGGCATAAAAAATGCATTTATTCAAGTGTCATTAGTGGGATATGGCTCATTTAGGAAGATGATACAAGGTTGATAAATTTAGAATCACTAGCGTGAATACCCATTATTCACTTAACTCTAATGAGCCATTTGTCTTAGCATATCAAGCCGAACAAGTGTTCTATTTAAATGACACAGTTGATGTAAATTGGCTCATTATTGTCAAGACAAATCTCCATGACCTGTTCAATATGCCTGAGGTGACTAATGATGACGTCAATGGGAACTTTGAAGAGGGCCCATCGATGAGGCATATCAACAAGATGAAATCGAACTATATGTGGTCCTTGACAATAATGTGGGAAATGACTTTGTGGTCTAGTTGCAGAGGGATGATGTTGCTCCAGAGACTTTAAGCCATTCAAGCGAATGCTTATGAACATAATGCCCAAGTGCAATTAATGTAAGACATGGATTCATTGATGATAATGATAAGGATGTGTCCACTGACAAAGGAGATTCAGAAGACATACTTAGGGAGGATGATGAAGTCGATACTGACACCATAGATACTAACCAAGATTAACTAAGATTCTATGGTATTTAATGGTATATATAATAAGTGACTAAAATATTAAATTCATAGATAGCATCCTATTTCATTGAGTATTTTTTTTTTTTATTTTGATAAGGTTGAAGATCTTGTTCATAAGGTAGAAGATCTTGTTGACAAGGTTGAAGATCTTATTAACAATGTCTTTAAATTCAGTGGTTGGATAATATGTTATTTACATAATTGAACATCTTGTCAACAAGATCTTGAATTCAGTAGAGAGAAGTTTGAAACCTTGTCAACATGATTTGTTATCTTACAACAAGGTATTCTTTAATTAAGAAACTTAGAAAAGCCAAGATCTTGTCGACTTGACCAATACCTTGTCAACAAGGTTTTCTATCATAATAAGTTATAACATATAATAAGCGATAATTATGATAGTTTCTATCAGGTTGTTATTATTATTATTATTATTGTTTTAAATTTTGAAAACTTCCCTTTTTATAATTCATTTCTTGGCTAAAAGTTTCATAATTTTACAAATTGACATTGTTCAACTACCTTGTTCTCATAATAAATGTGGAATGATCTAGGAAATGTCAGGTGCTGGGCATGGGAGAGGAGCTAGATGAGGTGGACGAGGCTTAGGATGTGGAAATGGAAGAGGGAGGTAGAATAACACGAGTGATGTTGCATCCCTACCATGTACAAGAGGGCAACTTAAGCATGATACACTAGAAGCTCAATATTCTCCATTGCCACTAGAAATAGTTGGTGAGGAAGAATAAGAACAAGATGGTTCACTTCTTACCCAGCCATCATGAAACCAGAGTAGTGCAAGTAAGCAAGGGAAACAATATAAGTATTTGGTTAATTTTTTGCCTTGTGTCATACATAGGTATATTTTTTTTTTATCTATCATCATCTAATCGTTTTCTTTTTTCTATATTGTTCAGCTTCTTGCAGTACTATTAAAAGGGTTGGGAGAAGTATAAGTGTTTAGGAGTTGACCTTAAAACAAAATTTGGCAACAAAATCTTAATTACCATGTCCAGGACCACTGAACGGTTGATTGGATATGGGGCTCGAGACTTATCTAGTTACATTGGTTAGGTGTGCGGACTACTGTGTCCTTAAGAGATGGTGATTAGAAAGATATTACAAACAAAGATGGGGACACCATGTGGTTGAAAGTGAAGGTAACAAGTTACATATTTTAAATGCATATTTTTAACTAATGTGCAAATACTTATGTTATGTTTGCTATTATAATTACTTATAATTTGAATTTGCTATTATATTCTTAATGCATAGGACAAATTTGAAGTTCGCGATCCTTAGCAAGAGGTGGCATTCAAGTCTCACTACATGGACTCGATGTAATGACTCTTTAAGAATTGGAAGTCTTCATTGTCAAAAATATATAAGAACTACATGACTGACGAGGAGAGGCAAGTAGTAAAACCAAAGGAAGTTAGCCTTGAAGATTGGGATTGGCTAATTCAGCACTTTAAGTCTGATAAGTTTTAGGTCCTTAGTTCAAACTTCATTGTAGCTGTACTATTATTAATTAAAATTATCATTAACAACACTTTGGCTTTATATGCAAGCTACAAGTAGTAGAAATAATAGAAATAGGTCAAAGCAGGTAACATTACATACATGTGATATTTGCTCATTTGCAGAGGTTGAAGAGTCTTTGGTGAGCATCTCATTGTATTTTAGGAGAAATTCATTTCTATATTCACTACTACTTTTCTTCATGCTAAAAAGCTTTGAATACTAATATCTAAAAAAATTTTAGAGGGACCCAAAACTAGGGGAGCCAGTAACAGCTGATCGAGTATGGGAGGCACAACATACTCATTAGACAAAAAAGGAAGAGATAGTGTGGGCTGATCCGTAGTCCTAGGAGATCCATGTAATGTTTTCAAATTCATTAACTTTAAACAAATTGTTTGTACAATTTTCCATACTTCTAACTTGTAATATCCAGTTCTCCAAAAACCAGAGAAAATATGAGAAACGTAACATACGGTTTCTCTGTAAAAGAACAAAATTCACCGGATACAAAAGGAAGTCCCCCAAGATGATGTATTTAAGGTCTTGAAAAGTTTGGGAAGCATTCTAAACTCCTAAAAATGAGAATTCTAGCCTCAAACAGAAGGAAAAACTGAGCTAGAATAAAAAACAAATTTTGACAGAAAACCTATGAAACAAAATGGCATTTTCGTAATGTTGGGTAATTTTTGGAATTCACATAGGAGGGCTTTTTAAACCAAATTTTTGAGTTCTCTAGGGTTCTCAGAGACCCTGAAAACCATGGAAACTCCTAGAATAGTTAAAACCCCTTCGGTGGACGTTTTCCAATGTCGGTGTACCCAAACTTTGACGGATCTGTTTGGGAAGGTTTTAGCTCCGATTTGAGTGATTCCAAAGGAATTGTTCTTAATTGGGAACCTAAATTTTATAATGGAAAAGACGGTTCTCAAAAAGGAGCTAAAACAAAGGAAAAACAAAATTGTAAAATATGAAGGGCAAAATGGGAATTTTTGAAAAGTGTAACTTATTCCCACCTATATATATGATACACCCTTCTCTTCCCTTCATTATACATGACCATCTTCTGCCTAAAACTAGAAGAAAACCCTAGGAGATGAGGCACACAAGAGGAGGAAGAAAAAGAGGAGAAATTCAAGGTAGAAAGGTATGGATTTTCATGCTCTTTCTCTTCCAAACCTCTTCTCCTTCATTCCCCTTTATATCTTATGATTATAATGAAGTATATGGATCTGTTTTAAAGGAGAAATTGAGGAAAAAATTTGGATTTGAAGAGAGGAGCTCAAAGAACACAAGATTCAAGTGAGAAAAAACAAGAAAACAAGGTAATTTCTCTTCCTATGGTTGTTATCTTTGGCTCCTTCCTACTCCATTTTGCCCCACTTGAGAAAACCCTAGGAGGAGATGATTTTTAGGTAAAACCAAGCATGAATCTAAGGAAAAAGGGTGTGGAGATTAAGAATATGCAAAGGGAATTATCAAAAAGCTATTAGAAATCAAGATGCAAAACCTAGGGTTTCTAGTGCACCTTTCAAATTCTGATGTTGTATGATGATTCCTAGGCTTAATTAAGAGTTTAAATGAGTTCTTGAGATACCTAAGATACTCCCCACAAGCTTCCTCCTTCAAGAAAACTAAGAGAATTTCAAGAAGGCCAAAGAAGCCCATAGTCTCGGCCAAAGAGGGTTCTTGTAGTGTGGGAGAGTTTTAAATTTTTTTAAGGCCATTCTTGAGTTATATTTGATGAATGAAAGTGAGGGGAGGCCTTAGAAAAAATTTAGAACCCATAGAAAGTGATTTTGTATCTTAGGTTCCATATTATGACCTAAAAAAGCAACATGATGTTAGGCCCTTTGTTTTAATAGTGTGATAACTCCAAGAGGCTTAAAAGGAGTCAAGAATCATATTTGAAAGGAAAGAATGAGGCCTAGAAATTATTTGAGGGGTGTTGCTTCATTAGGTGCATTTATGGACCATAATAGGGGTTATAGAGCAATCTAGTACTTAAACAAGTTATATAGCTTTAGAGAATGATTCATGAACCTAAATGTAATACCATAAATTCTAGCTCATCTCATACTTTTAAATGGCATAATATCATGAATCGTATTGATTTTCCATGGAAAAGCCAATGAAATAATGATTATTTTCGTATTGTATCATATCTAAAAATTCATTTTGGTGTCACGTGGACTGTGTGAGCTCATGCTATGCATCCTCATATTTAATTACATCATTACAACTCATTTACATCCCAAAAACATGCCTATAACCAATGAAAACTGAAATAAAGCATGGAAAATAGGAGTTTATTTTCGGCCAAAATTGGCCTCTTCCTTGGGCAAACTTTGGAAAATCATAACTAAATCTAGAAAAATAGAAAACATGTGTTCTTAATCATTTTGAAAAGCTTAGGATGTCTACCTCATACTACAAATATGTCCACACCATAACATTCATTATGGAGGATGTTTGACATTCAAAAAGCTACTGAGGTTGTTGGCTACCTAGGCTACTATTTAGATTATTGATACAAACTTCTAAAATTCATAACTAATTATATAAAAATTTAAATCACACACATTTGGTAATTTTGGAAATCTAAAAATTTTAACTTGATACTAAAAATAATTTTAGAATGAAACAGATACGTTTAGCTATTAGAATCCTATAGAATAGTAACTGGACTCCTGAGGCGCCACTGCTACTGACAGCCAACTTTAAAAATGCATAACTCTCTGCTTAGACTTCCAAATGAGGTGATCTTGGTGGCTACAAAAAGTTATGACCTCTAGTTTATGCCTATAAAATTTTACAAGCATTGGACACCATTTCACCATCGGGTGACACAAAACTTAAATCTGCCAGTGTGAACAGTGCACCTACCAGAAACAATAGAAAATCTCAACTTTGAAAATTCATCAAATATCCTCTAGACCTCCAAAAATTATGTTCTTTATCTTCCCAAAAATCTCTCAATGAGACCTAATTTCATGCCAAATTTCAAAGCAAAACTAACTCATTTGGCCAAAAAGTGACATAGGATTTCATTATGGTCAATTTTGGCTCCATATTGGGTACCAAAGTTACCAAATGGATTTCCTTTAGTCTTGGCACCTTTTGGGCAAGTTTAAAAACTTATTTGAGACTTTTGTGAGCTGCCCAAATGGTCCCAAACCTCATGCATCTCATTTTGGCCATTCAACCCATACTTATGCATATTTCCATCAAACTTCCATAATGCATAATTGGACATTCAAAACTCAAATTGTATTCTAAAGCTCATACATCATATCCATGGCTCTAAACATTACATGATAGTATATTTACATATGTCTCAAGGTTCATTGTATATATACAACATCATATACAATATGAACCATCATTATGGTTCCAAAATGGACAAAACCATGCATAAGCTTGTCAATCTTTCCTCTTTATGGTTGTTGGCTCCCTTCACCATAATTACTTGGTCCACCTAGTATGCTAGATCATTGGAGAGGAGGGGATAAGATTTAAAGAATCCCGATAGCTCATCTCCCATTCAATCATATATAATATGTGCAAAGCAAGCTTTATAAATGCATGCATGGAGAAAAAGAAGTCATGGACATTTTGAAAGCAAAATTGGCATGTGATTCAATTATACAAGACATTTAAGAGCTCACCAAGTGCTTGGATTGGCTTCACACTTCTCTTAATAGATTTTGGACTTGCCTCACCCATTCTTTAAGAGCTTTGGACTCAACCATACTCTTGGGAGCCCACTTTGCTTTTGGGAGACTCTTTACTTTGTTTTAACCAAGCTCAAGGGTTCTTGGCTCATCCTCACCCAAGGGAAGAGTTCTTGGCCTCTCCACACTCAAGCAAACTCACAAAAACATCATGTAATCATTTGAAAATATAACATAGCATCAAGCATCATGGCATATAAAGGCATGCTAGCATACTTTTCAAAGCTTGAAAATACACATGCACACATTCTAAAACAAGCTAAACACACATCCATGCATGAGAGAAGGTGGAGAGAGCTACCTTGTATACAAACACACACTTTTCCTTTAGGATTCAAGCCTTTTCTTTCGGCCACACACCCACAAATTGGTGGAGATGGTTTCTTTTGGCCTAAATACAATATATGGGAGCCAATTAGGTTCATGAAACAATTTCTAGGGCCATGCAACTTGCTTAAACCTTAGATTACTCTACAACCTCCATTATGGTCTATATTGGCACCTAATGAAGCAACACCCCTCAAATGATTTCTAGGCCTCATTCTTTCCTTTCAAATATGATTCTTGACTCCTTTTAAGCCTCTTGGAGTCATCACATCATTAAAACAAATGGCCTAGCACTATGTTGCTTCTTTAGGTCATAATATGGAACCTAAGACACCAAATCACTTTCCATGAGTTTTAAATTTTTTTCAAGGCCTCCCTTCATTTTCATTCATCAAATATGACTTAAGAACGACCTTAGAAAAATTGAAACTCCCCCCACATACAAGATCCCCTCTTGGCCGAGACATGCCTAGGTTTTAGGCTTCATGGAGTTTTCTTTATTTTCTTGAAGGGAGAAGCTTGTGGGGAGCATATTTGGTGTCTTAAGAACTCATTTATACTCTAACTTAGACCTAGGAAGCATCGCATAAATTCAGAATTTGAAAGGTGTACTAGAAACCCTAGGTTTTGCATCTTGAATCCTAATGCCTATTTCATGGTTTCCTTTGCATATTCTTATTCCTCTCCATCAAATACCTAAGAATCATGCTTGGTTGGGCTTGAAAATCAGATCTTCCTATGGTTCTTAGGCTAGGTCGAAATGGAGAAGAAGGGCCATAGAAGATATGAACCATAGGATGTATTTTTACTTTGTTTTCTTACTTAGTTTGGCTTAAATCTTGATTTCTCCAAGCTCCTCTCTTCAAATCCAAACTTTCCCTTGAATATCTCCCTTGAATCAAATTTATAAACCTCATTTTAATCCAAGAAAACAAAGGAGAAAGGAGGAGAGGAGGTGTGGATGAAGAAAAGCAAGTAAAATCACCATGAAAACATACCTTAAGCTTGGTTTTCTTCCTCCTTCTTCTTCCTCTCTTGGGGCACCTCTCCCTTAGGGTTTTTCTTCTGATTTGGGGCTGGAAAATCTGAAGAGAAATGAGGGCAAGTGTGAGGCACCACCTATATATAGGTAGCGAAAAGTGACTTTTTCAAAAATTTCAATTTTGCCTTTCATACTTTGCATTGTCATTTCTCCTTCATTTTAGCTCCTTTTCGAGAATTGTCTTCTCCATTATAAAATTTAGGTTCCCAATTAAGAAAAATTGGAATCACTCAAATCGGAGCTAAAACCTTTCCGAAGGGATCTGTCAAAATTCGGGCACACCGACGTTGGAAAACGTCCACCGGAGGGGATTTAATTGTCCCGGGGCTTCCTATGGTTTTTAGGGCCTCTGAGAACCTCAAAGAACTTAAAAATTTGGTTTAAAAAGCCCTCCTGTGTGAATTCCAAAAATTGCCCAAAATTACGAAAATGCCATTACATTTCGTAAGGTTTTCATCAAAATTTATTTCTTCATTCTAGCTCCATTTTTCCTTCCATTTGAGGCTAGAATTATTTTTTTATAAGTCTAAAATGTTACTCAAATTTTTCAGAACCTAAACTAATTCATCTCGGGGGACTTGCTTTGAAAACGTGCCTGTTTTCATCGTTTAACGAAAACCGAACATTACACTAATTGGCTCCTAAAAATTGTATCTAGGCCAAGAGAAACCATCTCCCCCAATTTGTGGGTGTGTGGCCGAAAGAGGAGGCTTGAATTCCAAGGAAAAAGTGTGTGAGTGTACACAAGGTAGCTCTCTCCACCTTCTCTCATGCATGGATGTGTGTTTAGCTTATTTTAGAATGTGTGTATGTGTATTTTCAAGCTTTGAAAAGTATACTAGCATGCCTTTATATGCTATGACTCTTGATGCCATGTTATGTTTCTAAATGAGTACATGATGTATGCTTAAGTTTACTTGAGTGTGGAGAGGCCAAGAACTCTTCCCTTTGGTGATGATGAGCCAAGAACCTTTGAGCTTAGTTGAGACAAAGTAAAGAGTGTCCCAAAAGCAAAGTGGGCTCCCAAGAGTATGGTTGAGTCCAAAGCTCTTAAAAATTAGGTGAGGCAAGTCCAAAATCCATGAGGAGAAGTGTAAGGCTAATCTAAACACTTGGTGAGCTCTTGAATGTCTTGTATGATTTGTTCATATGCCAAGTTTTCTTTTAAAATGTCCATGTCTTCCATTTTCTTCATGCATGCATTTATGAAGCTTGCTTTGTACATACTATGTATGAATGAAAGGGAGATGAGTTATTGGGATTCTTTGAATCTTATCCCCTCCTCTCTAATGATCTAATATACTAGGTGAACTAAGTGGCTATGGTAATGGGAACCAACAACAATGAAGAAGGAAGATTGACAACCATATGCCTAGTTTTTATCTTTTTAAACCATAATGATGCTTCATGATGTATATGATATTGTAAATGGTCTATGACCCTTGAGACATGTGTAAATATGATATTATGTGATGTATAAATGTATGGAGATGATGTATGAACTTTGTAATAGAATTTGAGTATGTAATGCCCGAGTATGCAATTTGAAAGTTTCATGTATATGTGCATAAGTGTGGGTTGAATGGCCAAAATGAGATGCATGAGGTTTAGAACCATTTGGGCAGCTCATATAAGTCCTAAATATACTTTTAGACTTGCCCAAAAGGTACCACAATCAAGGGAAAGCCATTTGGCAAGTTTAGTACCCCATATGGAGCCAAATTTGACCATAATGTAACCTTATATCACTTTTTAGCCAAATGAGTTAGTTTTGATATGAGATTTGGCATGCAATTAGGTCTTATTGAGAGATTTTTGAGAAGCTAAAGATTATAATTTTTGGAGGTCTACAAAATATTTAATGATTTTTTAAAGTTGACAATTTTTCTAGTTTTGGTCTGTGGCACTATTCATTTGGTCTGAAAATGAATTCTATCACACGAGACTCAGATGATGTCCAATTGCCATGAAATTTTATACAAAGAAACTAGACAATAATAGTGACTTGTGCCAACTCATAGAACCTTATTTGGAGGTCTACAGAGGGAGATACACATTTTTGAAGTTTCTATCTAGTACTAGTAATTTTGCTCGACCAGAAGTACTATTCCATTGAATTTCGAGGTCTGGGCTTGATGAACTAGTCTGGAGGTATTTTTTCTCTCTAGCTAACATCCACAACTTTCCAAATTGGTATCATTTGTATGGATTGTATTTTTATAGAATTAATTGGGCATTTTCAATAGTTTCTACAAAATTCTGTGACAGTTCCAGTATTCAGTCAGACCTTTGGACTATTTTGGATGTCAAATGTCCTCTGTGATATGTTCTAGACATATTTTTAGTGTGAAGTAGACATTCAAAACTTTCCATAATGACTAAGATTGCATGATCTTAATTTTTCTAGATTTAGTTATGATTTTTCAAAGTTTGGTCAGAAAATGGAGCAAATCTGGCCGAGAATGAACCTTCATATTCCATGCTCCATTTCGTTTTTCATGAGTTGTGGGCATGATTTTGTGATGCAAATGAGTTGTAATGATATATTTAAATATGAGAATGTATAGTATGAGCTCACACGGTCCACATGACACTGATTGCAAATTTTGAAGTATGACGTAATGCAAATAAGCCCATTATTTTCACTTCCTCTTTCATATGCTCTCTTGGGAATGATGATGCAAAGCCTATGAATGACATAAAATGAGCTAGAATTTATGGCGTTACATTTATTGGTATCAGAGCAAAGTTCTAGGCTCTCTCGGATTGGATTTAACTTAAGGATGTAGCTATTAGGCTTTGTAAAAGGCTTAAATGGATAGGTAGAGCCTTATATGAGACATGTTGGGTGTGTGAGGATAGGTTGTGGCTTTGTTCATGATGAGTAAGTGGTAGAATGGTTTTAGAGTAGTTAGTAAATACTAGAAAAGAGTGGCCTCTAGAGTTGCTTGAGTAGAGCTAAGCTTGAGCAGATTTGAGTGATCCAATGGCTAGAGTTTGATGAGATGTGATAGCTCGCCGAGATCAGTGGCAAGCCCTAGATATAAACAATGAGAAATGATCTCATTGATATGAAGAGGCTTGCTAGAGAAAGAGTACTTGAGGCCTCATTCTCCCTGGTAGTCATACTTAGGCCATTCCCAGCTGTCTCACGTAACGTAAAGACCAGTAATGATGCAGTGCGATGTGAGATGAGGTTGTGGCTACACCAGACTAGTTTAGAAGGGAATGAGAAAGAGAGTATCACATAGTCACAACACCCAATTATCTAGATGAATTTCAGAGCCCAAAGGGCTAATCCCCTCAGGCCAGAGGTTAAGTTACAAGCTACACCCTAGAGCCTTGATAGCCCAGAGGTAACAACTAGCTATGTATAAATGAAGTAAGAGGTAGAATCCTCTAGCTTGAGGATGGGCTAGGTATAGAGGCAATGAGGCTCAGGTTAGTAGCTAAAGATGAAAATCCAATCCCGGGGAAATAACCTAATCAGAGGCCATTAGCCATGGTCAATTAGTTGCTTAACTATGGCCAATTATTCCATAAAAATAGTGAGGCAATCTAGAGAGTCCCTTGCCATGGCCAATTAAGAAGTTAGCCACAGCCAATACTTAAATAGGAAAATTAGGGTGAACCCAAGGCAAATTAGCCGTGACAAATGATGTGTTAGCTGCGGTGAAGGGTACTATGAATGCCTTGTTGATCATATTTAGGCCAACTTAAGAAAGGAGTTGATAAGGGGTTAGATAATCCACAGAAACTGGGAACCCCTGGTATGAGTAGAGAAAAGAGCTCAATATAGAGAAAGTTAGACACAGGGATGATAAGGTTATTAAGACCCATCTTTAAGGTATTGACTCCAACCTAGAATGCTACTCAGTGAGACACTAAATGATAAAATGGTAGTGTAACCTCGAAACAATGTAAGATAAAACTACTAGCAGTGAGGGACATAGTGAGTGGCCTAGAAAGGTGTACCTCATAGGTAACACCTACAAGTAAGTATGAGTAACCAATAATAGAGGCTCAGAAAAGAATGAGGATAGTTAGTAAGCTACAAGTTTGATGAGATGGCTAACCAGGCTAAGTATAAGCTAAAGCCTGGAGAAGATGACCAGTAGCATCGTTATAGGTGAGATATGTAAATAAAAAGCTAAGTGAAAGTTCTCCCTGGATCGAGAAAGAAAAGATGAGACATTCTAAGTCAGGGAAAACTACCCAGTAGTGGTTAGTAAAATTCCCCTAGATATACCCCCTTGAGTTATAAAGTATAGTAATAAGGGAAGCGAGGAAGAGTTGAGAAACTAGCCATAGAAAATATGTCTTCGCTTTAATCATGATTAATAAGTAAATTGAGCTAGAGAGGTAAACAGATAAGGGTCCAATGATTAGTTATACGAGCTCCCTAATATGAGAATGATATAGGGTTGAGGCACATGAGTGATTAGAGCACCCAGTAGAGCATAAGTTTTCATTAAAATAAAGTCTGAGTATTGAGAGTACATGTTCTGGCTTGGGTTAGCAGAACCCTAAAAATAATATATGATGCTCTTGGGAATAAAGCTAAAGAAATGAAACAAAGAAAAAGCCTAGCTCTGATCTAAATGTAGAAATAAGTTAAGGAAAATAAGCTGAGATAGATAGTTAGTGCCTTAGTACCCTTAGGGAAGCTTGAGAAAGTTAGAGACCACCTAAGAAGGTGAACCTCGTATTCTGTAAGGAAAGAATATAAGTCGAGAGCGCCATAGAACAACAGTCCTGGGATTATGTGAAATAGAATCCTCCTTACCAAGGGATGGTCTAGCTAAGAGTAGAATAAGGGTATGAGTGAAAAGTAGGCCCTCTTGATGTTACAGAAAGTGAATAAATAGAGGAATCCCAAGAAAATACAGATGCTCTTGAGCATAAAGAAACCTAAACTGACAATAGAAATAGCCAGTAGTAGAATATCCTTTTAACTAAGTAAGAGGATAAGAAAGGTAGAAAGAATATATATGACAGTGTTCAAGCCGAGGACATATTAGATTGAAAATAGATATTCAGTTAATATGCTTGAGTACTTAAGGAAGCATACTTGTCCTTGGCATAAATGCCATTCTAGCATAATAGCGTCAGAAGTAAAAATAGTTGGGCAATGTAGAGAGATATTGGGATGTAGTAGAGGAAGAATCCTACTTTCCCTAAGTATTCTATGAGAATAGGGCAAATAGAGAAAAGCAAGAAAGGAGTAATTTAGATTGTTGGGAAACTTGTAATACACAGGCGATAGTGGTTTTGAGCTCAGTCATGAGGTGCTTATGTATTAGTGTTTGATGTTATGGTTTGCTTGCAACAATGGTTACATGATATTGGGTCTGGCCAACACAGTAGTAATGTGACTTGAGTGCATAGCAAACGATGACATCAATCACCAAAGTGTCCCAATAATCGAAAGGTATCCTGGTTAAAGAACGAGATAAGTTAGAAAAGAAAGGTAAAGGGATTCTAGTAATATCAGAATAATGAGAAAAACATGCAAAAAGGAATTACCAGTAGAAAATGTTTAGATTCAGTATGCATAGCCCGAGTCCCTTATAGTATATGTAAATGAAATGAATAGAGACCAGTGTATAGCCTTTCTCCTGCCAGAGATGTTCACCACACAGTGTGTGAGATGCCCTAGTGCCAAGGCACTTAAAAACAGAACGTGGGCATAATAAGAACTGCAGGATATGAGAGGAGGGTTAAAACGAGTATATGTAAGTAAGTAAGTCAATAGAGCAAGAAAAGAAAGCCGAAATGAAAAAAAGGGTTAAAATGGGAATCTGAGGATCCTATGAGGAGCGATAAATGAAAATTTAAAACTCTCTCTAGTATTAGTATGATGGAATCCTAGAGAATGAGATGACATAGAACCCACTTCACACGAAAAGCATGATGTACTTCTGAGTTTAGCCTCAGCTATTATAAGTGATGGTAACTGGACTTAGTGAGCAAGTATTTTACTATCAGATACAGTGATCTTAGGCTTTGACGTCTCTTAGAGATGGATCGTAGTAGATCTTGACATAGCACAGCGGGTTGCAGTAGACCCTAACAGGGCTCTGAAAGGTTGCAATAGACCTAGGGGTCACAGTAGATCCCACAGAGTTATAGAGAGCCCTAGCCATAGCATGATAGATCTCTAGTAGAGATGACAGCCTTAGATAATTTTACAAAGTAGTTAGTCTCGAGACCAGTATAGTTTCAACTAGCCTTTGTCTCAGAGACTACAAATCTCCTGAGTCTGGTAGACCGTTGCCACAAAGAAATGAAGACTTTACTCAGACAGTTAGACCATTGACTAGCTCTCTTTAGAGATGAGCATAGTGTATGAGATGAGGAAAGCAAGATATTAGCTTCCTAGAGTTAGAGCCAGATGAACTACTATCAAGTAGACAGTAGCCCTGACTAAGGGATAGAGAGATCCCCGTATACTAGCTTATGTATTCAGAAAAGGGTCAGGTGCAGTTTTTATTTAAGGTAAATGGTATAGTATGTCTCCAGTGAGCAAAACTATGAGAATAGCTAGCATTCCATCAGAGCCCAACAGTAGTCAGTGGTAATAGCCATTCAGTGCCAGTATGAGACATACAAGTTAGGCCTATCAGTGTTGAAATGAGGGATGATAAAATGCCACTACAAGTGAGCAAAGAAAGTGAGAAAAAGTCTCAGCCTACAAAAATATATGTAGTAGTAAACAGAGAAACTGAGATCATAAAAGCAAGAACTCCTCAAAGGAGTTGTAATCCCAGTATGTAATTAAGATATAAGGCCTATAATAGAAAGAAATATGAATTGTAATTATAGGATGAGCTAGTAAGAAAGAACGCAGAGATGAACAATGGATGATACTTGTAAATAAGTAAGCAGATAGACAAAAACCTCCAATGGCTCTAATGATTAGAAAAGATGATGAGATGTTATAAGTAGCCATTTAGAGAGGATATGAGAGACGTGATGTGAAATAAATTACCTCCTGAGATGTGTAAATGAGTCCACTGAAAAGAAAAATGTTAATCCTGTGAGCGGGTTAACGTTAACCTGACATGATTAGTAAGCTCTCCCAGGATAGGCCTTCAGAGTCAGAAATTTCTTTCCCTTATGAAAAGAACTAGCTAGTATTTGAGAGCAATAGAGCCCTTATTAAGAGCTAGTAATAAAAGTTCCCTGGCTAAGAGAAAATTTAAAAGAATGAAATTGCTGATAAAGTGTATAGTGCTAGGAAGAAAGGAAAGAAGAGAGTAGTTGGCCAGAAAAGAAAAGAGAAAGAGGAGAGCATACCCCAAATTTTGAGGACAAAATTTATTTAAGGACAGAGAAATGTAATATCTGGTTCTTCAAAAACCAGAGAAAACATGAGAAACATAATGTACGATTTTTCTATAAATGAACGAGATTCACCGGATACAAAAAGAAGTCCCCCAAGATGATGTAGTCAAGGTCCCAAAAAATTTGGGAAGCATTATAGACTCCTAAAAATGAGAATTCTAGTCTCTGACGGAAGGAAAAATGGAGCTAGAATGAAAAAATAAATTTTAATAGAAAACCTATGAAACGTAATGGCATTTTCGTAATTTTAGGTAATTTTTGGAATTCACACAGGAGGGCTTTTTAAACCAAAGTTTTGAGTTCTCTGGGGTTCTTAGAGGCCCTAAAAACCATGGAAACCCCCAAAACAGTTAAAACCCCTCCAGTGGACGTTTTCCAACATTAGTGTGTTCGAACTTTGACGGATCCGTTCGGGAAGGTTTTTGCCCTGATTTGAGTGATTCCAAAGGCACTTTTCTTAATTGGAACCTAAATTTTATAATGGAAAAGACAGTTCTAAAAAAGGAGCTAAAACAAAGGAGAAACAAAAATGCAAAGGATGAAGGGCAAAATGGGAATTTTTGAAAAGTGTAACTTATTCTCATCTATATATATGATGCACCCTTCTCCTCCCTTCATTATGCATGACCATGTTCTGCCTAAAACCAGAAGAAAACCCTGGGAGATGAAGCACACAAGAGTAGGAAGAAAAGGAAGAGAAATTCAAGGTAGAAAGTTATGGATTTTCATGGTTTTTCATGCTCTTTCTCTTCCAAACCTCTTCTCCTTCATTTCCCTTTATGTCCTATGATTATAATGAAGTATATGGATCTATTTTAAAGGCTAAATTGAGGGGAAAATTCGAATTTGAAGAGAGGAGCTCAAAGAACACAAGATTCAAGTGAGAAAAAGTAGAAAAACGAGGTAATTTCTCTTCTTATGGTTGTCATCTTTGGCTCCCTCCTCCTCCATTTCATCCCACTTGAGAAAACCCTAAGAAGAGATGATTTTTAGATAGAACCAAGCATGAATCTAAGGAAAGTGGAGATTAAGAATATGCAAAGGAAATTATCAAAAAGTCATTAGAAATTAAGATGGAAAACCTAGGGTTTCTAGTGTACCTTTCAAATTCTGATTTTGTATGATGAATCCTAGGCTTAATTAAAAGTTTAAATGAGTTCTTGAGACATCTAAGATGCTCCCCACAAACTTGCTCTTTCAAGAAAACTAAAAGAACTTCAAGAAGGCCAAGAAAGCCCATAGTCTCGGCCAAAGAGGGTTCTTGTAGTGGGGGAGAGTTTTAAACTTTTCTAAGGCCATTCTTGAGTCATATTTGATTAATGAAAGTGAAGGAAGGCCTTGGAAAAAAATTTAGAAATCATAGAAAGTGATTTGGTGTCTTAGGTTCCATATTATGACCTAAAGAAGCAACATGATGTTAGGCTCTTTGTTTTATTAGTGTGATGACTCCAAGAGGCTTAAAAGGAGTCAAGAATCATATTTGAAAGGAAAGAATGAGGCCTAAAAATTATTTGAGGGGTGTTGCTTCATTAGGTGCATTTGTAGACCATAATAGGGGTTATAGAGCAATCTAGTACTTAAACAAGTTATATGGCTTTAGAGAATGATTCATGAACCTAATTGGCTCCCAAAAATTGTATCTAGGCCAAGAGAAACCATCTCCACCAATTTGTGGGTGTGTGGCTGAAAGAAGAGGCTTGTATTCTAAGGAAAAAGTGTGTGAGTGTACACAAGGTAGCTCTTTCCACCTTCTCTCATGCATGGATATGTGTTTAGCTTGTTTTAGAATGTGTGTATGTCTATTTTCAAGCTATGAAAAGTATGCTAACATGCCTTTATATGCTATGACTCTTGATGCCATGTTATGTTTCTAAATGAGTACATGATGTATGCTTGAGTTTGCTTGAGTGTGGAGAGGCCAAGAACTCTTCCCTTTGGTGAAAATGAGCCAAGAACCCTTGAGCTTGGTTGAGACAAAGTAAAGAGTGTCCCAAAAATAAAGTGGGCTCCCAAGAGTATGGTTAAGTCTAAAGCTCTTAAAGAATGGGTGAGGTAAGTCCAAAATCTATGAGGAGAAGTGTAAGGCTAATCTAAACACTTGGTGAGCTCTTGAATGTCTTGTATGATTTGTTCATATGCCAGGTTTGCTTTTAAAATGTCCATGTCTTCCATTTTCCTTGTGCATGCATTTGTGAAGCTTGCTTTGCATATGCTATGTATGATTGAAAGGGAGATGAGCTATTGGGATTCTTTAAATCTTATCCCCTCCTCTCCAATGATCTAATATACTAGGTGAACCAAGTGGCTATGGTAATGGGAGCCAACAACATTGAAAAAGGAAGATTGACAACCATGTGCCTAGTTTTTATCTTTTTGAACCATAATGATGCTTCATGATGTATATGATATTGTAAATGGTGTATGACCCTTGAGACGTGTATAAATATGATATTATGTGATGTATAAATGTATGGAGATGATGTATGAACTTTAGAACAGAATTTGAGTATGTAATGCCCGAGTATGCAATTTGGAAGTTTCATGTATATGTGCATAAGTGTAGATTGAATGGCCAAAATAAAATGCATGAGGTTTGGGACCATTTGGACAACTCACATAAGTCTTAAATATGCTTTTAGACTTGCCCAAAAGGTGCTACAATCAAGGGAAAACCATTTGGCAAGTTTGGTACCCCATATGGAGCTAAATTTAACCATAATGAAATCCTATGTTACTTTTTGGCCAAATAAGTTAGTCTTGATCTAAGATTTGGCATGTAATTAGGTCTCATTGAGAGCTTTTTGGGAAGTTAAAGATCATAATTTTTGGAGGTCTATAGAATATTTGATGATTTTTCAAAATTAGTAATTTTTCTGGTTTTGGTCTGCTACACTATTTATTTGGTTTCCATTTTCCATGCTCTATTTCGTTTTCCATGAGTTGTGGGCATGATTTTGTGATGCAATTGAGTTGTAATGATGTAATTAAATATGAGGATGTATAGGATGAGCTCACACAATCCACATGACACTGAATGAAAATTTTAGATATAGCGCAATGCAAAAATAATTCCATTTTTCCTTGCTTTTCTATCGGAATCCTATATATTTCATGATATCATGCCACTCAAAAGCATGAGATGAGCTAGAATTTATGGTATTACATAACTCATGTCCTGCATTACAGTCACGCATTCACGATCTTGTTATTCAACAACAAATAACAAATGAAGAGGCACGCCTAACTGGAGATGAGATATTAGCTATCATACCGGGGGAGAGATCGGGGTATATGTGTGGCAAGGGATATGGGAAGAAACCCTCGGGAAAGAGAAGCATCGGCGAATATGAAGTGGATTCTAGAGTTTCTTCTACAATAAAATAAGTACGTGAAGAGATGTGCTAAGAAATGGAATAAAAACTACAAGAGGAGTGAGCCCAAATGCAAGCACAGATGCAAGCTGAAATTCGTGCTCAAATGGCTGCTTTCATGGCCACATTCCAACAGGTATCTTTTGCACTTCTCTCTTTCTTTTCAATGTTAAAAAACTTAGTGTTATGTTTTTTTTTAGCGGTAATGTACCTCTGATGAACAATGTTTCAAATGGAGAAACTTAATAATTTTGTCAATAATTAAGAGTTTTAATGATTTATTATTCAACTAACACAAATAATGCATCTTAATTTATAACACCATTTTCCTTTTAAACTTTTGACATTAATTTGTTTATGACGTACATAGTCTTTCAAACATTATGTTTTACTAAAATTGGAATGTGGTCTAAACTTGTCACACAGGTAATTGCTTTGATAGAGAAAGTCTTGGCATTTATGAAACAAAATGAAGTGTCTAGATTGAATACTAGTGCCCCTCCCTTGAATTACGAAGATTCAATCAATTGCCGATACTAACTTCTTGCTCTTTTCCTTTTGTTTAGTAAAGTTGTAATGCTATTTTAAACATTCAATAGTAGAGTGTTTGAGTGAGTTTAAAAAATTATTCATATGACAAGCTTTTGTATTTATACTTGTTGGATGGACCTCTGCAGTAATGTATATATCAAACTCTAATTTGCTCTCTTTTTGCTTATGAATTTTAAATTGTTAGATTTTGTAAAATGGTATATGTTATTAGAGATTTAGAAGATTTATTTTTCACCATTTATAATATTATAAAATCTATTTTAGTAAATAAGATTGAAGAAAATAATTAAGAAAAATATTAAAAATCTAAAAAAAATAAAATAACCTCTTTAGTGGCGACTAAAGTCACGTTAATAGTGTACCAATATTGTTAATAATAGTTGATGCTAAAGATATATTTAGTGGCGACATAAAACATTGATGCTAAAAGAAAAACTTTAGCGGTGAAAGAATGATTAAAAATAGGCATTTAGCGTCACCAAAATATTTCGCCACTAAAAGCATACATTTAGCCACAACAATACTCGCCACTAATTCGTCTAAATACCCACTAAAAGGAATTTTGATGACTACTAATGTCATTGCTAAAACAATATTTAGCATCAAGGTGTGCAACACCATAAATTCTAGCTCATTTCATGATACTCATGTGCTTCACATCATTAAATTCCATGAGAACATATGAAGGAGGGAATAAAAATAATGGGTTTCTTTGCATTGTGTCATAGTTATAAATTCTGCTCGATGTCATGTGGATCGCATGGGCTCGTACTATACAATCACATATTTAATTACATCAATATAACTCATTTGCATCATAAAATCATGGCCACAACTCATAGAAACCGAAATGGAGCTCAAAATAACCAAGTGTATTTTCGGCCATAATTGGCCTCTTTTCTGGGCAAATTTTGGAAAATCATAACTAAATTTAAAAAAATTGAAATCATGCAATCTTAGTCATTATAGAAAGATTTAGATGTCTACTTTATACTAAAAATATGTCTAGATGATAAAATTCATCACAAAGAATGTTTGACATCCAAAATGGTCCAAAGGTCTGACCAAATCCTGGAACTGTCACAGAATTTTATAGAAAACTTTGAAAATGTCCAATTAATTCCACAAAAATCCAATCCATGCAAATGATACCAATCTGGAAAGCTATGGATGTTAACTAGAGAGAAAAAATATTTCTAGACTAGTTTATGAAGGCTAGACCTCAGAATTCAATAGAATAGTACTTCTGGTTGGGTAAAATTACTAGTACTGGGCAGAAACTTTAAAAATTTGTATCTCCCTCTCTAGACCTCCAAATTAGGTGCTTCTAGTTGGCACGAGTCACTATGATTGTCTAGTTTCTCTGTATAAGAATTTTATAGCAATTGGATATCATCTGAGCCTTGTGTGATAAAATTCATTTTGGATTGGCCTCACACTTCACAAACTTGTGTGACTTGCCCAAATGGTTCTAAACCCCATGCATCTCATTTTGTTCTTTCCATGCACACATATGCACATTTTCATAAACTCATTCAAGAAGCTATCTTTGCCATACATACTCAATTCACATTCCATCATGCACATAACACATACTTTCATTTCTACTTCATATAATAGCATAATTACATATGTCTCAAGGGTCATAAGCCATTTACGACATTAATATATATCATTACGATTTATTATGGCTTTAAAAGGAAAATGCTAGACATATGGATGCCAATCTTCTTCCTTCAATGTTGTTGGCTCCCATAAACATATCCACTTAGTCCACCTAGCATGTGGGATCATTGGAGAGGAGGGAATGAGATTCAAATAATCCTAATAGCTCATCTCCAATTCAATCATACATAATATATGCAAAGCAAGCCCTAAAAATGCATGCATGAATATAATACAAATCATGAACATTCAAGAAGCAAGCTTAACATGTGAACAAGCATGTGAACAAGTCACACAATACATTTAAGAGCTCACTAAGTACTTGGATTGGCCTCACACTTTTCCTCATGGATTTTGGACTTGCCTCACCCATTCTTTAAGAGATTTGGACTCAACCATACTCTTGGGAATCCACTTTGCTTTTAGAAGACTCTTTACTTTATCTCAACGAACCTCAAGGGTTCTTCGCTCATCCTTACCATGGTCAAGAGTTCTTGGTCTCTCCACACTCAAGCAAACTCAACAAACATCATATATTCATTTGAAACCATAACATGATATTATGAAATCATGGCATATAAAATCATGCTAGCATACTTTTCATGGCTTGAAAATATACATACAAATATTCTAAGACAAGTTAAACATACATCCATGCATGAGAGAAGGTGGAGAGAGCTACCTTGCATACAATTACACACTTTTCCTTTTGGCTTCAAGCCTCCTCTTTCAGTCACATACCCATAAATTGGTAGAGATGGTTTCTCTTGGCCTAAACACAATTTATAGGAGCCAATTAGGTTCATGAAATATATTCTAAGGCTACACAACTTGCTTAAACCCTAGATTACTTTATAACTCCCATTATGGTCCATAAATACACCTAATGAAGCAACACCCCTCAAATAGCTTCTAGGCCTCATTCTTTCTTTTCATCAAATATGACTCAAGAATAGCCTTAAAAAAATTTAAAACTCTCCCTAGCTATGACATCTCATCTTGGCCGAGACCATGGGCTTCCTTGGCCTTCTTAGAGTTCTCTTGGTTTTCTTGAAGGAGGAAGCTTGTGGGGAGCATCTTAGGGGTCTCAAGAGCTCATTTACACTTCTAATTAAACCTAGGAATCATCATACAAAATTAGAATTTGGAAGGTTCACATAAAACCCTAGAATTTGCATCTTGAATTCTAATAGTTATTTTGTTTGCATATTCTTATTCTTCTCCATTAAATACCTAAGATTCATGCCTGGTTTGTTGAAAACTTAGCTCCATAAGGTTGCCTTTACCTAGGTTAAAATACCCATGAGAGAAAGGAAAGATTAAGTGGAAGAATTGCATAAAACCTTGTTTTCCTTAATTTTCTTGCTTGTTCTTTGCCTTCCATAGCTTCATCCCTTGAATTTCAAACTTTCCCTTATGTTCTTCCTTTAAAACAGCCCTCAAAACTTCAGAGAATTCATGGAGAAGAAGAGGGAAAAAGAGGAGAAGAGATTGGCTAAGAAAAAGGATGAAAAACAAGTAAATTTCCATACCTTAAGCTTAGATTTTCTCCTTCTTCTTCTTCCTATCTTGTGCACCCAAACCCTAGCTCTCACTTCTGAAATTATACAGAAATTTCTGATTCCAAATGGGGGAGGAAAGTGGGGCACCACCTATATATAGGTGTAAGAAAATGACTTTTTCAAAAATTCTAATTTTGTCTTTCATACTTTGCATTTTTGTTTCTCGTTCGTTTTAGCTCCTTTTTGAAAACCATCTTGTCCATTATAAAATTTAGGTTCCCAATTAAATAAAATGCCTTTGGAATCACTCAAATCGGAGTTAAAACCTTCCCGAACAAATTTGTCAAAGTTTAGGCGCACTAACATTGGAAAACGTCCATCGGAGGGGATTTAACTGTCTGAGGCTTTCCATAGTTTTCAGGGCCTTTGAGAACCCTGGAAAACTCAAAACTTTCATTTAAAAAGGCCTCCTATATGAATTCCAAAATGTGCTCAAAATTATAAAAATGTCATTACGTTTCTTAAGCTTTTTATAAGAAATTGTTTCTTCATTCTAGCTCCATTTTTCTTTTCGTATGAGCCTAAGATTCTCATTTTTAGGAGTTTAGAATGCTTCCCAAATTTTTTGGGACCTTAACTACATCATTTTGAGGGACTTTCTTTTGTATCCAGTGAGTTTCGTTCGTTAACGGAGAAACTGTACGTTACGTTTCTCACTTTTTTTTTTTTTCAGAGAACTGAATATTACAAGGTGCATGTCTTTGCTAAAGATCCCTAACGAAAGCTTCTTAAATGGCCAAATAGAAGGATTTTTGTGGCAAAAAAGTCACCGCTAAATCTCTTAAACTAAAAGGTCGTCACTGAAAGTATATATTTAGTGATCATAGCTATTGGCAAAAGTCATCACTCAAAGTTTTTACAAAAGCTATTATCACTGCTAAAATTATACATTTAGTGATGACTTTTTTCGCTTCTAAAAATATTTTTTGTGACGACATGAACCTCGATGAACCTTTAGCGATGAAATTTATTGCTTCTAAATGTCATGGACCTAAAAGTTTGGGAGTTCTAGTAGCAAAATTACATATATTTAGGGGCGATTTTTGTTGTCACAAAAAGTATTTTTAGCAACAACAATTTTTTTTGCCATTAAATCTTTTTAGCAATGGCTGTAGTTGTGGCCACTTAGCGACGACTACATTGTCGTTGCTAAATAGGTTTTGCGACAACTTTTGATGTTTTTGCGACGACTTTTATTGCTGCAAATTTCATATTTTTTTGCTATGTTAATGAATTATTCCCTAATATATATAAACTTCCTTTTCAAGTTAGAACATATATACCTATGCTAAGCCTATGTCTACTATCATGAACCTACAATGTAACATACATCCCTTAAGTGTGATGGAATTTAGTTCAAGCGTACATGTAGTGGCATGGCATGCATGCAACCTGTAATTCTCTTAGGTGAGATTTATGTGTACAAAACTATGAACTAAATCAATTGTTTGCTTTGTTGTTTAGAGCATAGCATTTTTGGAATAGTCTACATATTTTTATGGCCAAGTTAGTATGTAGTATTTGGTTGTATGCGATTTTTATGGATTATGAGGGTGATGATTTTGCATACATGTATTCTCAAAAAATTTCATTGGAAATTGAATAACTAGAGTTTAGTTGGAGAAGTGGTTACTATGCCCATTGTATTATGACTACATAACATGCCATTGCATGCTTTATTTTATATTTTCCTATCTTGCATTTTATACTTAATGAAATATCATGGTTTCTTGAGTTTTCAAATTTCTATTAGCATTGATGTTTAATCAAGAAGTATTTTAATTACATTGAAAATTCTTGATTTTAAGTTATTGACACATAGATAGAATCAATGGGAGCAATCTTAGGAATTTTTATCTTTATGTTGGTCACTTGTGAGAAATGTTTTCATATGAATTGAATTAGTATGATTCTATAGATAACAATAATGATTTTATAAAGGGACTGATTACAAAACATTAGTGGCTAACAATAACTATATTAGCCTTTAGTGTGCTTTGGCAATTACCCCAACTAGCAAAGGTGTAGGTAATGCTTGCCCATGTGACAGCTAACACATATGGAATGGAAGAATACTATTTTACATGAAATGAGGACTCATAATGGTTGTGACGACCCTAACTTCTAATTATCATAATTAGAGTTAAGTATGTGATTAATAATTAATGCTCAAGGTTCGGGGTTGCTACAATAAATTACTTTGCGGAAATACAGAGAAATTTGAACCTTAATGTTGTTAGGGTCATCAACTAATCAACTATAAACAGGGACATGTATACAAGCATTTGTAATTCATCCCTTTATCATTTTCAACACCCAAAAACCTCCCACGAGTGTTCCTATATCATTCCTTAGCATTAGCATTCAAGAAATCTGGGTGTCTAGGTCAAAAACTGAGTTTTTAGCCCTCCGCCGCGGCGAGTTGGACCTGCGCCGCGGCCAACCTATGTGGCGCCGCGGCGAGTCTTGCTACTGTAACCTCCCAAATTAATTTTCTCGACTCGCGCCGCGGCGAGGTTACGTTCTGTCACCCCCTGGGCGATTATTTTCACTCCGCGCCGCGGCGAGACTTATCAAGCCGCGGCGTCCCTCGCCACTGTCACTCCCTAGGCCGCGGCGAAGCCTTCTTGGCCGCGGCGTGAATCCCTTCTGTAGCTGTTTTCCCTATGTTTCGCCCCCTACACTCTATTTCTCTCCTTAGGGACACCCTAAGATCACTTTCCCTCATTTTACATGGCTCTAATGGCATTTATCTACCTTATTTACTTAGCTATTCTTTCATTACCAATTCAAAACTTACATGCCCATTTCCGTTCTCTAATCACCCTCTATTAGCGAGTTTATGAAATAATAACAACACCAATCATTCACCGTTGATATTTAACATTCGATACACTTTCCATTATTAGCCAATTACAATCATAAGGTTCAATTCCATGATAATCGAATTACACATACAATCCCTACACTTGGCAACTCATGATGCAATGCAGCAATGATACAAAACTAACAATTTAATTACAATACATTTTTGTCAAAGCTCCTAAACCTATGCATTACCAAACCATTTAATGGTCTTCCATTAATTTCTTCCTCGGCACTAAGAGGTCCGGTCCCTGAAAATGTTAGCCCAGAACGGGGTGAGATATACAATCTCAGTAACAACAGGTAATTTCCATATATATGTACAAGTCAATCAATCCAAGACAATCTCATGTCATCAATATCAGAATTTTCAATTCAATTGGCAAATGAACTAGTTGAACCACTATTGACTACTGTCCCATACCAGCAATCATACACAACATGTTAAAGGCCATTAACACTGGGAGAGGCCCGTCCACGGCACCTACTCCCCATTGAGCACACCAGGGCTCAGTGCATCTGGGGTTGATCATACCCGGTGCCCGATCGTGGCACATGCACGGGTGGCAGCCGCACCACAGCTCTACCATGGACTCACAAGGTCCAATTACAATAACAATCAAGTAGTCAACCAGTCATTTAACATTTCAAAATCAAGCATGTGTAACAAATAGCAGATTAACATGAGCATATACATGGAATTAGGAAAATAACCCAGTTACCTCATTGAAGCCAATTACTCTTGCCCTAGCTACCATAATGATCCAAGTGCACACCAAGCCTATAAGAAGCATAATTATCACCATTTCTAGTCATAATCAAATATCCAAAGAGCTGAACTACTAATGACGACTAGAGGTTACTTACCTAATTACTAAGGGATTTAATTTCGGACTCCAACTTTCCCACACCAGAAATTGCTATAGTTTACTCTAATTTCTGGGTAATTCCACATTAAACCAAATCCCATGTCATAGGTTAACTACAGGGGTCTCAAACTAACAGAGAATGCATTAAAATGGAAAGGAAATACTCACTTAACAGCACCAATAGCCCCACCTCTGAAAATCCGCCATAGAAGCACCCAAAAATTCGCACTTCAACCACCAAGCCCAGAAAATTTAGTCTTCCACCATTATCTCCTTGTAATCTCACACAATAGAAGAACCCATTAGGATAATCCATCCTTAGGGGCATTTTCCAGCAAAGTAATACACCAAATAGAAAGGAAAAGCTTACCTAATCCTCCCTCTAACCTCCAAGTCCGAAAATCTTGCAAGGAATCACCCAACACCAAATTTCAGATTTGAGATGAAGATGAAAATACTTAAACCCAGAAATTAATCGGACCAAAATAAAGAGGAGGATGAGAGGGTCAAGTTATATATAACCTACCTTGGCTAAATCATCCTCTAGAAGTGAGAAATGGAGCCTCCATGTTGGTGGAACCCTAGCCTCCCTCAAACCTCCGAATTTTCTTCCTTGAGTTTCAGCAAAATGAAGGAGAGGCTGAAGGGTTAGGGTTTTAGATGAGTTTGGGTCAACCCTAAAGCCCAAAATCCACTTAGGTTCAGATATGTGCTTATTGGGCTTTCGTTTGGTGAAGTGGGCTGCAGAACAATTTCAGTTTAAGTGAGGTATGCTGACCCAATGGCCCAATTCCTTGTAGGTTCAGATTTTGCACTTGTTGGGCTTTGTTTCATGAATTGGGCTACAGAAATTTGATTGGGTTAGGCTAACTTCCAAGAGTCAATCCCACTTGGGTCTGCATAATGTGTGTTGGGCCCACTATAAGAGCTCATGTAAATTGGGTATTGGGCCTTTATTTCACTAGGTCAAATTGGGCTATTGCTAGGGGATCCCTCTCGGCCCAAGTCTCATGATAAGGAGTTGGGCTTGCATCTAGAATCATTGGGCTTTTATAAGCCCCTTCTCATGATCCCCCTACATTAAGTTGGGCCTAGATATAGTTTCTATCCCAATTAATACTCAACTCATATTATTACTTTATTTCTCAAAATTACCATTCTCTAACCTTGCCCACTTATCCTATATTAATTATCCCTAATTAATCTAAATCCATGATTAATACCTTAATTAATCTTGGGGTGTTACATTCTTCCCTCCTTTTAGAAATTTTGTCCTCAAAATTAGTCACACCTTACTCATTTAATGTTGGACTATTAATCCTCATAACATCCTCCTTGATAACTGAGATAGTCTTACCAGAGTCTAGTCCCTTCTTACTACTCTCCTGGGGAGGATGTTCTTGTCATGTTACCACTCCACTTGGTGACCACAATTCTACCCCTTCTAGTTTACCTACGGCAAATAACATTCCGATCTATGCATATCGTATTCCTTTTGTGTCTGCAGCTAAGTAGATCCAGACCAAGCGACACTTGATCATCTTATAACAAGCTTTAGACACCTAGCTCAAATAAATCCCAATTTTCTCTCCCTTCATAGCTTTTTGTTTAATTCTGTTTTATATTTTCCTCCTTTCTCTCTTTTTTTTTTTTTCTTCTTTCTCTCCTCTCTCATTCTTTTGTCGTTCTAATAGCCGATTATTACTTGTTCATGTTAATTTTCTTTCCTTCTTAACTCTTAATCCACTTAGGAGATAACTCTTAAATACTTTAACTTAACCCTCCTTAATAGTTGGTACCACAACCATAAGGAATTCCACTTATTTAGCCCCTTTTTTTTTTTGTATCTATCCCACTAATGGCAACAGAGGTAAGCGACCTCATTTCATAATGAAGTTCCATTTGTCCTTCACTTAGATTACCCTTACATTTCTTTAGTCCAACCTTCTTAACTAAACTGGGTTCTGCCTTTTACAGGTTCATTTAGTTTAAGTTTTCAAGTCTTACATTCAACTATCTCATAATTTATGGCACACATTACCCTCATTTATTGTCCATTGGTAGACAGTTCATTATTTCCTTTAGACGCATAGAATTCTCCTCTCATTTTCAATTAGCGCCTAAGATTACTCCTTCTCGTTTGTCGGGATTTCCAAGGGTTAAAACTAATATGAAGTCTGATCTCACCACTAATCTCTTGAAGGCACCTAAACACATTAGGTTCACTTTCTATATAATTGAAATCATACATGATCTTTCAAGTGAAAATAAACACGATATTTCAGGTCTAGATTACATTTTCTAATAAGACTTGATCTCAAGGGTGAGAATACCTTGTCTAGAGCATCAAGGTAATCCGGTAGGACTTAGGAATGAATTTCTTTAAATCTTACAAGTCATACTTTTAGTAAGTGGTTTATTAGGTAACACAATTTCCATCGCTTGCCCACAACATTAAGAATTTTCTTGTTGGCTTCTGATGATGGTTACTTATAGACAACCTTATCATCCTCCCCCTTCCGGGTAACCAACATAAGAAAATCCTTAATAGATCTCTTCCCTCTCTCTCTTCTTCCTTTTGTTTTTCCTTCGCACTTGCAAAGGCATTACCATAATTTCATACATGTGACTCTAAAGATCACCATGATCAGTAGATCCCAATGCCTCGTCTTTCTTCTTGGTTACTATAAGTTTTAGTAGTCAACTTAATGGCATCTCCACTCATTTGATGTCAACTGAGCATTTCTTTGGGTTTTCATGTCATTATATAGTCCCAAAAGGGCTGTGCTTTCGTGTCTTTTATCCCCAACTAAGATATTTTCATACAAGTATAGTCATTCTTCGACTAGCATACCCTTTTGTTTTTTTTTGTTTTTTGTTTTTTTTTGTCTTCTCCATTCCCTACTTTGGAATTTCATAATAATTCCCCAAAGAGTAATGAAGTAATATCTCATCGACAAGGTTTAAGATCCTGTCTACAAGATCTTGTATGCATTAGTGTAAAATCTGAGTCCTTGTCAATAAGGTTCTCTGACTACAAGTACAAGGCCTTCTGATCATACATCTTAGCATACAATACGAGATGATATAATAGTTCCCGTCTTTACACAATGGCCTATGCCAACCACAACTAACTTTTCACTCCCCTTAAAAGTTTTTAGGTCTCAATTTCATACCTGACTATTGGGAGTTAAATTATCATAACAAGGGGACTTAGTGAGTCCTTTCATTATTAAACATTCCCTAATTATCAGCGGATCAAGTAGAGATTCCCAATGAGAGAACTCAAGTATTGTTTACTACTAGTGTTTTACCCTTCCTCATCAATCATTACACTGAGGTTTTATTGTAATAACATAAGTTAATTGCATTGTTGCCACCTCTCATTCATTTCCCTCCAGGTTATTATTCTAGATTAGAGAGTCCTCTTTCCAACTTAGGGAGTTTTGCTACCATCATAAGTACTAGCCCATCTCAATTTCCCAATGTCGTTTTTATCCCCTTAATCACACCACACGTGACACAAGACAATGAAACTACAAGTGGTAAAATCGGGCTTTGCCTTTAATATTAGTAGGCAACGCTTTTCTATGGCCATACACATGCTCATCACCCCGTGATGACTATGTCTTGACCACTTGTACTCACACAGGTACAATTTGATTCCCCCCTCCCTTTTTTTTTCTTTTATGGGTGGGTCTTTACCATCAAGATCTCTTCTTTACCTTCTAGGAAGAAAGTCTACTTAGCCTTGTTTGACGCCAATTTGGTGGTTCAATTTCATCAAATCATATGACGAGTGACATGCCCCGCATGCCCTTAGCACCGAAGTGCCAATAAATAAGCACGTCCCACGTGCCTCTAGCACCAGAGTGCTGTAAAATCTTATCTTACACTCCCCGAGTGCATCGTGCACATAAAGTGCCTCTAACCACCACCCAAATGCACGTCAACACATAGCATAGTAAACTAAATTACACAAGAGACAACATGCACAAGCACCCCGTGCTGGTACACCTCACGTCTATCATGCTTAAGGGTTATCTTTCCTCTCGTCATAATCTCTCTTTTTGCCATAGTACACTAAGGGAGGAGCCTCAAAGCTCTCAAGATTCCTTTCAGAATGTCATCTCCCTTAATCTCTTGCTTTAAGGTCACTATACACGTTTAGGAATGGATTCGACCATCCTAAGGTTTTCTTACCCTCTTTCTTGTCATCATTGACTAAAGATGGCTTACTCACTCTAATAGTTTGAATAAAACTATTTGGAACATTCTTTAGCTCTTATCATCCTCATTCATTAGGACCAAACTGCGGTAGCTGGGATCGAGTAATTGTATTCTTTATTAACCGGGACCACACGTGTGGGTTAGGACCTCTGTACCTATAAAGCTTCAACCTTAGGGATCCTTTGAAGTCTACATAATCCTAACTCATTATGGATTGTGCATCACTTCATATATTTATTGAATCACACTTATTTACTACACACTAGTTCCATTATCAATTTCCTGATTACAAGTAAGGTCTACGTCTTACCCCTTTCATAAAGTTCTTATAACTAGTCAAGTGTTTTACTCCGTACCATTGCCTTTTAAGTTCTCAACATCACTCCAGATGGCCCTTGAAAAGCTTAGAATTTCACTTAGGTAGATAATTGTTACTTTTGTTATGATCAGTTGACTACTTCGATAGGCCAGTCAATTGGTCGGCCGTACCCAATTGGCTTGCTTAGTAAATAGCGGTCAACTGGTCATAAGCGCTATTAGTAGCTTTGTTCATCATCCTTATCAGTTACTTGGTCTCATTCGTTCAGTCAACTGGTGCCTCACAGCGAGTGACTGGTGCATCTATTGCGTAGCCAGTTGGCAACAAGCCTCAACCAGTTATCTATCTGGACTGAGACCAATAACCCAATATCTGAACAAAAGAAGGGCAGAATTCTACTCTTTTCATTGGCATTAACAACCTCAAGTCTCAATTAGCATTACTAAAGTGTTATGAGGTAAAATCTAACTATACTCTATTATTCTCCAAGGTATACTTATTGTGATAGGTGATGCTCTAAATAAAATTCAAGAAAAACAGTCATTTCAGTCAAGTATTACAAGCCTTATCTCATCATTCCTCTATACTTCTTTCCAGCACATAAAGCACATCAATTATATGTTTGCCTAATTAGCTATTCTCATGAGCTAATACCATGCCAAATATGCATCATGATTGCCAAGCTTCTAGTCATAGAATTTAAATTAAAACGGTTGTCCTGAACCATTGCTCTGATACCAACTGTGACGACCCTAACTTCTAATTATCATAATTAGAGTTAAGTATGTGATTAATAATTAATGCTCAAGGTTCGGGGTTGCTACAATAAATTACTTTGCGGAAATACAGAGAAATTTGAACCTTGATGTTGTTAGGGTCATCAACTAATCAACTATAAATAGGGACATGTATACAAGCATTTGTAATTCATCCCTTTATCATTTTCAACACCCAAAAACCTCCCACGAGTGTTCCTATATCATTCCTTAGCATTAGCATTCAAGAAATCTGGGTGTCTAGGTCAAAAACTGAGTTTTTAGCCCTCCGCCGCGGCGAGTTGGACCTGCGCCGCGGCCAACCTATGTGGCACCGCGGCGAGTCTTGCTACTGTAACCTCCCAAATTAATTTTCTCGACTCGCACCGCGGCGAGACTTCTTGCGCCGCGGTGAGGTTACGTTCTGTCACCCTCTGGGCGATTATTTTCACTCCGCGCCGCGGCAAGACTTATCAAGCCGCGGCGTCCCTCGCCACTGTCACTCCCTAGGCCGCGGCGAAGCCTTCTTGGCCGCGGCGTGAATCCCTTCTGTAGCTGTTTTCCCTATGTTTCGCCCCCTACACTCTATTTCTCTCCTTAGGGACACCCTAAGATCACTTTCCCTCATTTTACATGGCTCTAATGGCATTTATCTACCTTATTTACTTAGCTATTCTTTCATTACCAATTCAAAACTTACATGCCCATTTCCGTTCTCTAATCACCCTCTATTAGCGAGTTTATGAAATAATAACAACACCAATCATTCACCGTTGATATTTAACATTCGATACACTTTCCATTATTAGCCAATTACAATCATAAGGTTCAATTCCATGATAATCGAATTACACATACAATCCCTACACTTGGCAACTCATGATGCAATGCAGCAATGATACAAAACTAACAATTTAATTACAATACATTTTTGTCAAAGCTCCTAAACCTATGCATTACCAAACCATTTAATGGTCTTCCATTAATTTCTTCCTCTGCACTAAGAGGTCCGGTCCCTGAAAATGTTAGCCCACAACGGGGTGAGATATACAATCTCAGTGACAACAGGTAATTTCCATATATATGTACAAGTCAATCAATCCAAGACAATCTCATGTCATCAATATCAGAATTTTCAATTCAATTGGCAAATGAACTAGTTGAACCACTATTGACTACTGTCCCATACCAGCAATCATACACAACATGTTAAAGGCCATTAACACTGGGAGAGGCCCGTCCACGGCACCTACTCCCCATTGAGCACACCAGGGCTCAGTGCATCTGGGGTTGATCATACCCGGTGCCCGATCGTGGCACATGCACGGGTGGCAGCCGCACCACAGCTCCACCATGGACTCACAAGGTCCAATTACAATAACAATCAAGTAGTCAACCAGTCATTTAACATTTCAAAATCAAGCATGTGTAACAAATAGCAGATTAACATGAGCATATACATGGAATTAGGAAAATAACCCAGTTACCTCATTGAAGCCAATTACTCTTGCCCTAGCTACCATAATGATCCAAGTGCACACCAAGCCTATAAGAAGCATAATTATCACCATTTCTAGTCATAATCAAATATCCAAAGAGCTGAACTACTAATGACGACTAGAGGTTACTTACCTAATTACTAAGGGATTTAATTTCGGACTCCAACTTTCCCACACCAGAAATTGCTATAGTTTACTCTAATTTCTGGGTAATTCCACATTAAACCAAATCCCATGTCATAGGTTAACTACAGGGGTCTCAAACTAACAGAGAATGCATTAAAATGGAAAGGAAATACTCACTTAACAGCACCAATAGCCCCACCTCCGAAAATCCGCCATAGAAGCACCCAAAAATTCGCACTTCAACCACCAAGCCCAGAAAATTTAGTCTTCCACCATTATCTCCTTGTAATCTCACACAATAGAAGAACCCATTAGGATAATCCATCCTTAGGGGCATTTTCCAGCAAAGTAATACACCAAATAGAAAGGAAAAGCTTACCTAATCCTCCCTCTAACCTCCAAGTCCGAAAATCTTGCAAGGAATCACCCAACACCAAATTTCAGATTTGAGATGAAGATGAAAATACTTAAACCCAGAAATTAATCGGACCAAAATGAAGAGGAGGATGAGAGGGTCAAGTTATATATAACCTACCTTGGCTAAATCATCCTCTAGAAGTGAGAAATGGAGCCTCCATGTTGGTGGAACCCTAGCCTCCCTCAAACCTCCGAATTTTCTTCCTTGAGTTTCAGCAAAATGAAGGAGAGGCTGAAGGGTTAGGGTTTTAGATGAGTTTGGGTCAACCCTAAAGCCCAAAATCCACTTAGGTTCAGATATGTGCTTATTGGGCTTTCGTTTGGTGAAGTGGGCTGCAGAACAATTTCAGTTTAAGTGAGGTATGCTGACCCAATGGCCCAATTCCTTGTAGGTTCAGATTTTGCACTTGTTGGGCTTTGTTTCATGAATTGGGCTACAGAAATTTGATTGGGTTAGGGTAACTTCCAAGAGTCAATCCCACTTGGGTCTGCATAATGTATGTTGGGCCCACTATAAGAGCTCATGTAAATTGGGTATTGGGCCTTTATTTCACTAGGTCAAATTGGGCTATTGCTAGGGGATCCCTCTCGGCCCAAGTCTCATGATAAGGAGTTGGGCTTGCATCTAGAATCATTGGGCTTTTATAAGCCCCTTCTCATGATCCCCCTACATTAAGTTGGGCCTAGATATAGTTTCTATCCCAATTAATACTCAACTCATATTATTACTTTATTTCTCAAAATTACCATTCTCTAACCTTGCCCACTTATCCTATATTAATTATCCCTAATTAATCTAAATCCATGATTAATACCTTAATTAATCTTGGGGTGTTACAATGGTTCGATTCTTTATCCATGTGGGCTATGTGCTTATTGTAACGTCTAGTTTTCGTTAAACGACAGAAACGAGCGTGTTTTCAAAGCAAGTCCCCTGAAATGAATTAGTTAAGGTTCTAAAAAATTTGAGTAACATTCCAGACTCCTAAAAATGAGGATCTCAGCCTCAGACTAAAGAAAAAATGAGGCTAGAATGAAGAAACAAATTTTGACAAAAATCTTATGAAATGTAATGGCATTTTTGTAATTTTGAGTAATTTTTGGAATTCACACAAGAGGGCTTTTTAAATGAAAATTTTGAGTTCTCTGAGGTTCTCAAAGGCCCTGAGAACCATGGGAAACCCCAGGACAGTTAAATCCCCTCCAGTAGATGTTTTCCAATGTCAGTGTACCCAAATTTTGACAGATCCATTCGGGAAGGTTTTACCTCTGATTTGAGTGATTCCAAAGGCATTTTACTAAATTGGGAACCTAAATTTTATAATGGAAAAAATGGTTCTAAAAAAGGTGCTAAAACAATGGAGAAACGAAAATCCCAAGAATGAAAGACAAAATGGAAATTTTTGAAAAAACCATTCTTCTCCACCTATAAATAAGAGGCACTCCACTCTCTCCTTCATTTAGTCTCAGATTTTTCTGCCTAATTTCAGAGAAGAAGGCTAGGGTTTAGGTGTACTAAAGGGAGAGAAGAAGAAGAAGAAATTCAAGGTATGGTTTCTTGATAGTTTTTCATGCTTTCTTCCATCCAAACCTCCTCTCCTCCATTCTCCTTTGTTTCCTTTAATCAAAATGAAGTTTACAAATCCGTTTTAAGGGAGAAACTTAGGGGAAATTTCGGATTTGAAGAGAGGAGCTTGGAGAAAGCAAGATTCAAGTGAGAAAAAGCAAGAAAACAAGGTAATTTCTTTTCACATAGTTGTTACCTTTGGTTCCCCTCCTTTACCATTTCACCTCATCTAAGAAACCTAGGAGGATTTGATTTTCAAGTAGAACCAAGGGTGATTCTAAGGAAAAAGGGTATGGAGATTAAGAATATGCAAAGGAAATTAACAAAAAGCCATTAGATTTCAAGATGCAATTTCTAGGGTTTTAATTATACCTTGTAAAATCTAATTTTGTACAATGATTCCTAGGCCTAAATAAGAGTTTAAATGAGTTTGTAAGATCCCTAGAAGTCTCCCCATGTGCTTCCCCTATCAAGAAAACAAAACAAAGTCCATGAAGCCTTAATTCCTCCATAGTCTTAGCTTAGATGAGTTTGCATAGCTAGGGAGAGTTTAAAATTTTTTTAAGCCCATTCTTGAGTCATATATGATGAATGAAAATGAGGAGAGGCCTTGGGAAAAATTTAGAACCCATAGAAAGTGAGTTAGTGCTTTAGGCTCTATATTATGACCTAAAGAAGCAACATGTAGCTAGGCTCTTGGTTTTGATTGTATGATGACTCCAAGAGGCTTAAAAGGAGTCAAGAATCATATTTGAAAGGAAAGAATGGAGCCTAGAATTTATTTGAGGGGTGTTGATTTATTAAGTACAATTATGGAACCATAATGAGGTTTATAGATCAAGCTAGAGTTCAAGCAAGTTGTGTGGCCTTAGAATTGATTTCATAAACCTAATTAGCTTCCATGAACTGTGTCTAGGCCAAGAGAAAGCATTCCCACATGTTTGTGTGTAAGGCTAAAAGAGGAAGCATTCTTTTAAAGGGAAAAGTGTGTGGTTGCCTCCAAGGTAGCTTTCTCCACCTTCTCTCATACATGGATGTATGTTTAGCTTGTCTTAGAATGTGTGTATGTGTATTTTCAAGCCATGAAAAATATTCTAGCATGATTTTATATGCCATGGTTTCATAATGATATATTATATTTCTAAATGATGTTATGATGTTTGTTTGGGTTTACTTGATTATGGAGAGGCCAAGAACTCTTAGCCATGGTGAGGATGAGCCAAGAACCCTTAGAATTGGTTGAGACAAAGTAAAGAGTCTCCCAAAATGAGATGGACTCCTAAGAGTAAGGTTGAGTCCAAGAATCTCTTAAAGAATAGGTGAGGCAAGTCTAAAATCCATGAAGAAAAAGGTGAGGCCAATCTATCCACTTGACAAGCCTTTGGACATCTTGTATGACTTATTCACATGCCAAGCTTGCTTCTTGAATGTTTATGTTATCTATTATATCCATGCATGCATTTTCAAGACTTGTTTTGCATCCATTATGTATGATTGAATGGGAGATGAGCTATTGGGATTCTTTGAATCTCATTCCCTCCTCTCCAATGTTCTAATATGCTAGGTGGACTAAGAGAGCAAGGTAATGGAAGCCAACCACCTTGAAGATGAGAAGATGATATTAAAGTGCTTGAATTTTGCTACTTTAAGACCATACAATTGGAAAATAATGTAATCAATAGATGTATATGTAATATGATGTTATGAATAGATGTAATTATGATAATATGTCATGTATATATGGGAGAATATATTATGAGACCATTACAATGTGATTTGAACATATTTTGGCAAATGAGCTTCTTGGATGACATTATAGGATTGTGTATATGTGTGAGTGAAATAGCCAAAATGAGATGCATGAGATTTGGAACCATTTGGATAGCTCACATAAGTTCTAATTATGCTTTTAGACTTGCCCAAGAGTTGCCAAACCCCAAGGAAAGCCATTTGGACATTTTGGTATCCCATATGGAGCCAAATTTGACTAATTTAGAACCCTAAGTCACTTTTTATCCAAATGAGCTCTTTTTTATCTAAAATTTGGCATGCAATTAGAGGTTTTTAAGAGTTTTTTACGAAGCTAAAGAAAAAAAATTTTCTAAGGTCTACAAAATATTTTATGAATTCTTAAAGTTGGTAATTTTTTTGGTTTTGGTCATATCACTGTTCACTCAAGTCTGAAAAAAAAATCTGTCACACAAGGCTCAAATGATGTCTAATTGCCATGAAATTGTATAAAAGAAACTAAACATTCCTATTGGCTTGTTCTAACTAGAAGCACCTCATTTGGATGTCTAGAGAGGGAGATATGAATTTTTAAAGAATCTATTCAGTATCAGGAACTCCACCCAACCTCAGTTATCGTTTGATTAAGTTTTAAGATCTGGGAATACCTGAACTGGTATAGAGTTATTTTTTCCCTCTAGCTAACATCCACAGCTTTCTAGATTGGTATCATTTGCATGGATTGGATTTTTCTAGAATTAATTAGACATTTTTGAAATTTGCTATAGAATTCTATGACAACACCAGTGGACAGCCTAACCTCTACATCATTTCGAATGTCAAACGTCTTCTGTATTTGATGTTATAGTCTGGACATATTTTTAGCATAAAGTAGACATGTATAGCCTATGGTGGGGTTCCTCGGCCCCCCAACCTTCTACCAGTTCCAGTCTCTTTAACACAGTTAATTATCCTAGGATTATTTCGTCCTTTCATAGATGAATGATATATAAAAAGGACAAAAAGGCACTGGGGTTAAAATATATCTTTCATTCTTTTCTTTATCTAAAACCATAGAATTAGCAATGAAAGATACATATAAATAAATTAGAATGCTCAAGAGTGCACGATTTCAATTTTTCTAGAATTAGTTATGATTTTCCAAAGTTGTAATAGAAAAGTGAAAAAATCTGGCCGAAAATATGTATGTGTAATTTAAGCTTCCCTTTGAGTTTCATGAGATGTAGGCTACTTTTGATGATGCAAATGAGTTGTATTTATGTAATTAAATATGAGAATGTGATATATGAGCTCATATGATCTACATGACATTGAATGAAATTTTTATACGCGACGCAACATTAAAATAATCAATATTTTTAATGCCTTTTTCTTTGAGAATTTTCATGATTCTTGGAAATAAATTATTTAAAGGCATGATATGAGCTAAAAATTTTGGTGTTACACGTACAATGGATCAGTTATTTACTCATGTGGGTTGTGTGTTTGTAATAATTATTTTATTATGAGGAAAGTTCTTCCAATAGGAAATGTTTTCTATTTTGAAAGCCCTTGTTTAGAAACTTCTTGATTTGTAACTCTTGAAAGATTCATACTTTTTATTATTACTATTATCACTAATTTATGGTTATGCAATGATCATGACTTAGCAAGCATTTCATATTTGAACTTTTATCTATTTGTTATGCTGAAGCATGATTTCAAATTTTTAAAAGCTTCTACAAGGTACTTTCATATAATGCCTTATTGGTTTATATGTTTATTTTATTATTCATTATTTAAATTGTGATATGTTATTTATTTGTTAAATATTTAGACTTTTAGATAACAAAGTAGAGCCAGAGTTCACATTAGTGGTGTAGAAAGGACTAGGCCTCCTTCTAGTGAGTTTTGCATTGTTCCGCATAGGTGTTGCGTACTTTGTTGAAAGCATAAAAATGTATTTTCATAATCAATTTATAACTCCACAAAAATCCACAATCAAGATCCCCCACCCTAATGTAGGTTGTGTAGTTAATTGGGTTGAGAATGGAGCTCTCCTACTTGTGTTGCTAAGTTATGATTGTTGTAGAAATTTTAAGATGTCCTATTTTTAAGTAACCTTTTTTTTTTTGAAATTTTTGCAAAAAAAGAGAATGATTTAATTCAAATAATTATGAGTTTTAAAATAAATGAAGGGTTATTCTTCATGATTTTAAGTTCTTGTATTGGATTTTCTTCTTACTAATCTTTCAATATGGCAAGAAAGTAAAATTCTAGCTGATTTTGTTAGGCTTACAAATGCAAAATTATCACATACCTATGCTGGTCATATCTTTGAATTTGGGGTATGATAAAGTTAATATCAAAGTTTAGGTTTCTCATTTTTAGAGCAAGTGTTCTTTGATAATATCTTGTTGCTTACTTGAAGCGTATACGCAAGTATACGTATCACTAAAAGTAATATGGTGATAAGAAAAGATTATTCTCTTGAGGATTTATTGCCAAAACTTATCAAGTACCAAAATTCACACCCTAGCTTAAATTAAGCTAATCACTTTTAAAGAATTGTATTAACAAAAAATGGTTATATATTATCTACTATGCAGAGTCTAGAATTATTATTTGGATTTTCAAGTGAATAGTAGCATCTAGGATTATTAATCCCTTTTGTATTTCATAGCAATTTAATTCAACACTCAATACCTTTACTCTTAATGGTGATACATGTTAGTCTAGAGTTCACTTGTTCCTATAAATATTTTTCCAAATTTCATATAAGATTATTTAATAAATTTCATAATTCCTTATGATATCAACTAAGATTAAATTGATAATATAATACTTAATTGGACCATGTGAGGTTAATGAGTATATTCTTATCTCATTAACTAAACCATCTACTTTCCCAAGCAAGTTTCATGTACTCACATAAACTTAACTCTTGATCTAACTTCACTTTCCCTTTTCCAAGTTCAAGCAAAAGTATCAAATTAACCTAATTATTAGCTAAACAATAAAAGAGCATAAAGCATGGAGTTGAATAAATGTGTATTCATCATTAATTGCAAAATCAGAGTAAGGAACAATCACTAATCCATACAATAATTCTTAATAATCTATATTAGGGAGTTTAGTTATACATATTCATGAAAACCAGTAATAAAGTTAAAGCAAAGGTCAGATACATATGAGAAAATGCAAAGAAAAGAAGAAGGAAAGAAGAAACTCATAAATGAAGCTTGTCTCTGCTTTAATCTTAATCCCTAGCATTCCTTCACTTTAAGATGCCTTTCTTAGCTTCTCCCCAGCCTCTACACACCTAGAATAGACCTAATAACCTAGAATGATAGCTCCCTTTGCTGCAATAGCCATATGAAGTAAGAAACCCTCAAAATTTCAACAAAGAAAATGCTGCATTTTGCTAAAACGAATCGCGTCGTGACTCAAAAGGTCACACTACGATGAAGTGGAATATGGAACCATCTATGCCCCAGTGATTTTGCCTACTATTTGCTTTTGAAACATGCTATGTTGTGGGGCATTTAGCCACTGTAAGTGCTAGGAATGCGTCATGCCATGATGCAACGTATCACTGCCATGACGCACATAGCCTCTACTTGCCATCTTGCTGCATCTCAATTTGTTCTTGTTGTGAGTTTAACCTTATCTTAATTTGTACTATGGTGCAACATGTAACACCATAAATTCTAGCTCATTTTATGTCATTCATAGGCTTCATATCATCATTCCCATGAGAGCACATGAAAAAGGGAATGAAAATAATGAGTTTATTTGTATTACGTCATACTTAAAAATTGCAATCAGTGTCATGTCGACCGTGTGAGCTCATACTATACATTCTCATATTTAATTACATCATTATAACTCATTTGCATCACAAAATCATGCCAACAACTCATGGAAATCGAAATGGAGCATGGAATATGAAGGTTCATTCTCAGCCAGATTTGTTCCATTTTCTGACCAAATTTTGGAAAATCATAACTAAATCTAGAAAAATTGAAATCATACACTCTTGGTTATTCTGGATATATAGATGTATAATTCACACTAAAAATATGTTTAGATCATAACATTTATCACAGAGGATTTTTGACATCCAAAATAGTCCAAAGGTCTGACTACATCTTGGAACTGATACAGAATTCTGTAGAAAATTTTGAAAATATCCAATTAATTCCACAAAAATCCAATCCATGAAAATGATACTAATATGAAAATCTATGGATATTAACTAGAGAGACAAAATATCTCTAGATCAGTTCATCAAGCTCAGACCTCATAATTCAATGGAACAGTACCTCTGGTCGGGCAAAATTTTTGATACTGGATAGAATGTTCAAAAATTCATATCTTCCTCTCTAGACCTCCAAATGAGGTGCTTCTAGTTGATATGATTCACTGAGATTTTCTAGTTTCTCTGTATAAAATTTCATGGCAATTGGACATCATTTAGGCCTTGTGTGATAGAATGCAAATTCGGACCAAATGAATAGTGCAGCAAACCAGAACCATAAATTTTGCCAACTTTGAAAAATCATCAAATATTCTATAGACTTCTAAAAATTATGATCTTTAAGTTCCAAAAAGGCTCTCAATGAAACCTAATTTCATGCCAAATTTCATATTAAGACTAACTTATTTGGCTAAAAAGTGACATACGGTTCCATTATGGTCAATTTTGGCTCCATATGGGGTACCAAAGTTACCAAATGGATTTCCCTTAGTCTTGGCACCTTTTGAGCAAGTCTAAAAGTATATTTAAGACTTATGTGAGCTACCCAAATGGTCCTAAAGCTCATGCATCTCATTTTGGCCATTCAACCCACACTTATGCACATACATCATACTTTTAATTTGCATACTTAGGCATTACAAACTCAAAACATATGCTAGATTTCATACATCATATCCACCCATTTAAACATCATATAATAGCATATTTACACATGTCTCAAGGGTCATAGACCATTTACAACATCATATACATCAAGAAACATAATTATGGTTCTAAAATGGATAAAACTAGGCATATGCTTGTCAATGTTCCTCCTTCATTATTGTTGGCTCCCATTGCCATAGTTACTTGGTCCACCTAGCATATTAGATCATTGGAGAGGAGGGGATGAGATTTAAAGAATCCTAATAGCTCATCTCCGATTCAACCATACATAATATGTGCAAAGCAAGTCTTACAAATGTATGCATGAGCATAATACAAATCATGGACATTTAAGAAACAAGCTTGTCATGTAAACAAGTCACACAAATCATTCAAGAGCTCACCAAGTGTTTGGATTGGCCTCATACTTCTCCTCATGGATTTTGGACTTGCCTCACCCATTTTTTAAGAGCTTTAGACTTAGCCATACTCTTGGGAGTCCACTTTGCTTTTGGAAGACTCTTTGCTTTGTCTTAACCAAGCTCAAGGGTTCTTAGCTCATCCTCACCAAAGGAAAGAGTTCTTGGCCTCTCCACACTCAAGCAAACTCAAACAACATCATAGCATCATTTGAAAACATAATATGACATCATGAAATCATGGCATATAAAATCATGCTAGCATACTTTTCATGGCTTGAAAATACACATACATACATTCCAAGACAAGCTAAACACACATCCATGCATGAGAGAAGGTGGAGAGAGCTACCTTGCACACAATTGCACACTTTTTCCTTTAGGTTCAAGCCTCCTCTTTCGACCATACACCCACAAATTCGTGGAGATGGTTTCTCTTGGCCTAGATACAATTTATGAGAGCCAATTAGGTTCATGAAACATATTCTAAGGCTACATAACTTGCTTAAACCCTAGATTGCTCTATAACTCTCATTATGGTCAATAAATGCACCTAATGAACCAACACCCCTCAAATAACTTCTAGGCCTCATTCTTTCCTTTCAAATATGATTCTTGACTCCTTTTAAGCCTCTTGGAGTCATCACACCATTAAAACAAAGGGCCTAGCATCATGTTGCTTCTTTAGGTCATAATATGGAACCTAAGACACCAAATCACTTTCCATGAGTTCTAAATTTTTTCCAAGGCCTCCCTTCATTTTCATTCATCAAATATGACTCAAGAATGGCCTTAGAAAAATTTAAAACTATCCCTAGCTATATGGAACATACTTGGCTGAGACTATGCCTAGGTTAGGGCTTCATGGAGTTTTCTTTGTTTTCTTGAAGGAAGAAGCTTATGGGGAGCATCTTAGGTGTCTCAAGAACTCATATAAACTCTTAATTAAACCTAAAAATCATCATACAAATTCAAAATTTGGAAGGTGCACCTAAAACCCTAAGTTTTGCATTTTGGATCCTAATGACTATTTTATGGTTTTCTTTGCATATTCTTATTCTTCTCCTTCAAATACCTAAGATTCATGCTTCGTTGGGCTTACAAATCATATCCTTCTATAGCTCATGGTGTATGTCAAAGTGGAGAAGAAGAGAAGACCAATATAGCTACCATAGGATGCAATTTTACCTTGTTTCCTTGCTTAGTTTGGCTTGAATCTTGTTTTCTCCAAACTCCTCTCTGCAAATTTGAAATTTCCCTTGAATTTCTCCCTTGAATCAGATTTATAAACTTCATTTTAACTCAAGGAAATAAAGGAGAAGGGAGGAGAGGAGGTGTGGATGAAGAAAAGCAAGGAAAATCACCATGAAAACATCCCTGAAACTTAGATTTCTTCCTCCTTCTTCTTCCTCTCTTGGGTGCCTCTCCCTTTAGGGTTTTGCTTCTGGTTTGGGGCTAGAAAATCTGAAGTGAAATGAGGGTAAGTGTGAGGCGCCACCTATATATAGCTAGGGCAAAGTGACTTTTTCATAAATTCTAATCTTATCCTTCGTACTTGCATATTCTTTTCTCCTTTGTTTTAACTCCTTTTGAGAACTGTCTTTTTCATTATAAAATTTAGGTTCCTAATTAGAAAAATACCTTTGGAATCACTCAAATTGGAACTAAAACCTTTTCGAACGGATCCTTTAAAGTTCAAGCACACTGACGTTGGAAAACGTCCACCGGAGGGGATTTAGCTATCCCGGGGCTTCCCATGATTTTCAGGGCCTCTGAAAACTCCGAAGAACTTAAAAACTTGGTTTAAAAAGCTCTCCTATGTGAATTCCCAAAATTGCCCAAAATTAGATAAATGCTATTACGTTTTGTAGTTTTTCTATCAAAATTTGTTTCTTCATTTTAACTTTGTTTTCCCTTCCATCTGAGGTTAGAATTCTCATTTTTAGGAGGCTAGAATGTTACTCAAATTTTTAGGACCTTAACTAATTCATTTTGGAGGACTTGCTTTGAAAACGTGCCCATTTCCATCATTTAACAAAAATAGGACATTACACAACATGTACTTGCCACAGTGCTTTCAGCTTCTGTGTGACATTTTGCTACAGCTTGCGTAGGATGCACTGCAACACAAATTTCCTTGAGTGCCTATCTTCCTTTTCTTCTAGTTTATCTGTAGCTCGATGAATTTCTGCCACGATGCACTTTCAAAAATTGCAATTATCAATCCTTTGAAGCCTCTTTGACATGAAGAATTTCCTCACCATGTTTTAGCATGCTTCTTGCTCAATAATTCTTGTGATTGCACCCTACAATAAGAACAGAGTATGATTAATTCTCAAATAACTCAACATTAAAATAGAACTTGTCATTTAAAGTGTAAAAGTTAAGTATGGAGCTATTCTTCTAAGTGTGTTTATTTTACCTATAAAAAGTATTATTTACTTTGTAATTAAAGGTTAAATCCATTTTTACTAAAAGAAAATATGCACCATAACATGAACAACAGGGAGTTATCACACCCCTAAACTTGAACTTTTATTCATCCTCAAGTAAAGCAAATCAGAAACAATATTAGAGTGTCCATAGGTTAGGTGAACATCAATGTCTACTATAGTCATCATGTGCTACATTAGAGAGTATATTCAATAGGAAGAACAAGCAATACATGCCAGAAGCAAAGTTCAAACGATAAAGCTAAGACTTCCAACCATTTTGAGGTTTGTGTGTGAGTTTGGCCAAACATTCATCTCAAACAAGTGTCAAAAATAACTTTCTACACTCCAACATGTATAAACTAGTCTCACATATAGGAACTTCATAAGCTCACCTTTTTCCCTCTCTCCACTAAATTAGGTACCACAAAACACTAGATCAAAAGGACTTTTAGGCTTGTAATGAGGCTAGGGCTGTGGCTATGAATGATGGGTAAGATTAGTGCAAAAGATCTTGAGAAAATTTATATAATAGTATACACATACTAAAGGTTCTCTCAATGCACCTTCAATAATTATTCCTATTGAGTCCCTTTTTTTGTGAGTAAATCTCCTTCAAACTTAAGTCTTTTTTACCTTAATTAAACTTTAGCTTTTCTTTTTTTCTTTTTTTAATTTAGTGTGACATATATTCAACTCAACTCTAAGTTAGAGAAAGGGAGAATTGACATGGACCATAATACTTTAATTCCAAAAACTGTACAAACATCAATTACTACATATCTTTTTCAATCAACCTTAATGTTTTGTTTCCTAATGAATATACTACCACTTTTTCTCTAGAAAAGGGACAAGCCTATACAGCTAATTAGGCTAGGTATTTATGTTGGTAAATGGAACAAAGTGCAATATTATATGGTTTTTCCAAATAGGCTCAAATAAGGTTTAAGCATTAATATAATTAAATAAGGATCAAGCTTGAAAGGCACAAATACAACTAAAGAATGCCTAAATCATCTCTAAGGGTCATGCCATACCTATTGATTTGCCTCAAGAAGGTAGAAGATAAGTTCGAAAGTCCTGAATTTAAGATTGGACATACATATTAAATTACAAAAAAAAAAAATTCTCCTAACACTAGTAATTAACCTATATCTTGGCCAAATGGTACATAGCATATTTTTCAAAAATGGTAGAACTTAACTTTATACATTTGAATTAAGTACAAAACACAATTAGCATAAAATTCCTACTAAACACATCTTGACACATAACAACTATCATTGGAATTAGATAAAAACAACTCCAGCAGACTAACAGACAAACTAATTCAAATGAATTTAAAAAAGAATTTTCCAAGTACAAGTTCAAGCATAAAATTTCATGTTATTTAGACTATTAAAACTATCCTACCACCAAACTTAAGATCAATATTGCCCCAATTTTAAGGGACAAAGAAAACTTAAGAAAAATGAGAGTTGGTGATTTGTATATTGTAATCCAAACCTTTTTTTTGTGTTGTTGAAACTGAAAAACAAAATAGGTAATATAAAATAAAGGACACTAGGATTAGGAAAAGAACCAGTAAACAAAGCATATGAAGAGTATGACATAAAGTCAACACAAGTTGAAAACAACACACAGAGTTTATAGTTCACAATGAAACAACTAAACAAAAGAAAATACAAGAAGGATGGGAGAATTATAAGGGATGTCAAGTGGCTGGGTCCTATGGGGGCTCCTAGGATAGCTCATATGGAAATGACTCAGTGGGACTATGTAAAAAACCTAAAGGACATGGAAGCTCAGATGGGTCCCACTAGAAACAGTTGGCTAAGTGTCTCCAACACTAATAATTCTAATGATCTATGGTAAGGGAACGATGCTCCAATTCGATGAAACATCGCTCATTCTCAACTGCCAAAAGGGAGAGATCCTGAACCATTGTAAAAACAACACTCAAGGAATGCTCCTAAGGAGAAGGTGGTGGCAGAATGCGAGCTGGTAGAGAGGGTGGATAATTTGGATTTGCTGGCTGCTCTACTAGCTCATCCCCTTCATCCTCATCCACTACCATAGAAATAAAATTTGTTGTCAACATTTGTTGGTGGTGTCACACCTAAAAATGCGACTGCGTGGCGCCAAACCGAAATCAAAGAATTAAAAGTAAAGATCTCTTGAAATAAATAGAGTACAAATAGATAGGGTTCAAGAGTCGCCACCAAAATTTATTTTTGAAAAGGCAAAACTTTGGAAAAGCCTTTTTTTAGTTTGAAAAATAGTCTGCGAACCAGATTCGGATTCAGGAGTCAATTGTGAGTGGGGAAGGTGTTAGGCATCCCACTACACCCATTCCTAAGAACGGTTACCCTAAGTCCATTGTGCAAAATCAATATGGCCTCTATTCTATTTTAATTCTCCCTAATCAAATACATGCAAAGAATAGAAAAAAAAATTTAAGGAGATAAAATTAAAGAGAAGAAAGAAGCAAAACAAAGAGAAATTCAAAGAATAAACAAATAATATAAAATTAGAAGACATAAAAGAAATAAAATTAAAGGAAATAAAATTAAGAGAAAATGTTTATTTACAAAGGCAGACTTGACCTAGGATAAAAGCCTAAGGCCTACGTACCATTTGAAAGAGATCAAAGTCCACGTAGTTCGGCTGAATATTGTATTAAGGTTTTTTTTTTTCTTTGTTTTATGTTTTGTTTTTGTTTTTTCTCTTTTTTTCTTGTTTTTGTTTTTGTTTTTTATTTTTTTATTTTAACTTTTTTTAATTAATTTTATTTTTATATTTTTTGTTTTTGTTTTGGGGTTGTTTTTTTCGAAAAGACAAAGAAAATAAACTACTTTTTTTTTCTTTGACAAATAAAACAAGTTTTGAAATTGGTTGATATGTTTTGATTTGTTAAGGGAAAATTTAATTTAATTTTCCTTGTATTTTCAATTTTTTCTCTTACTTATTATTATTTTTTTTTATTTTTCTATCATTTTCATTCTATTTTTTGTTTTTTTTAATTACCTTTTTCTTTTTTTCATCTTATTTTGATTTTTTTTTCTTTTTTTTCTTTTTGTTGTTACTTTTTGTTGTTTATTATTATTATTTTTGTTGTTTTTTAAATTTCTTTTTGGTTTTGTTATTTTTGTTTGTTTGTTTGTTTTTTTCTTTTTCTTTTCTTTTTTTTTTTGACTAATTTTTTTTTTTTTTAGTTCCATTTGTATTTTTTTGTTTTGTTTTGTTTTTTTTTCTCTCTTTTTGTGTTGTTTTTTTTTTTTTTGGTATGTATTTTCCATTATTATTTTTTATTATGTTGTTTTGTTTGGTTTGGTTCTTTTTGTTTTCTTGAGTTTATCCTTTTCTTTATTCTTATTGTGCTTTGCCTTTGTTTTGTTTTATCCTTTAAATTATTATTACCTTTTCTTTTCTTTTTTTTGTGTTCTTTTTTTTTCTTTATTTGTTTTTTTTTGTTTTTGTTATATTTTTTTTTTTGCTTTTCTCTTTCTTTCGTTTCATTTTTAGTGTCTTTGTTATTTCACATTCTTTCTTTTTTCTTTTTTTTTACTTTTAATTTTAATTTAATTTAATTTATTGTTATTATAATTTTTTTTGTTTATTCTTTTTTTTCTGTTTTTGTTAAAATTATATATTTGTTTATTATTATTTTTCATGTGGTCTTATTTGGTTTTTGTTTTGTTTCATATGATATATTTTTTTTGGTGTGTTTTTTTTTTATTCTAGTTGCGTTTGTTTTGTTTTGTTTTTCTTTTTGTTAATCTTTTGATTTATTTTTTTGGTTAATTTTTGTTTTGTTCTTCCCCCTTTTTTTTTTGTTCCTATTCTCTTTTATTGTCTTGTGCATTCTTGTTGTTATTTTTTTCGTTAATCTTTACCCCTTTTTTTGTTTAATTTTGTTTCATATTCTTTTTGTTTTGCTTTGTTGTTTTTGTTGTTGTTGTTGTTTTTTCTTTAGTTTCCATTAGTTTTTCTTTTAGCTCCTTTTTTTTTTTTGTATTTCTTTGTTTTTTTTCTTTTTGTTTAGTTTGTAGCTTTTCACTCATTTGTAGAACAATCTTTAAGAAAGGAAAAGGCAAGTATTTGAGACTTGTCTTAATTTTTAGTGGAAAGTTTTGTTTCTATTTTTGTTGATTGATTTTTTTTGTCTTTTTCTTTATTAAAACTTTCTTTCGTTCCCTTTTTTTTTAAAAAAAAAAAACATTTACTGAAGGCCGTTGAAGACCAAAATACTAATTATAAGTTCAAGACCCAAAAGGTACCAAAGAGGCTTATTGCCGCACATGGCCTTTTGGTTTATTCTTATGAGCCTAAGGGGATATAAAATCCCACACGGCCATACTAGTAACGATGGAGAATAAGTAAAATAAATATAAAATAAAATAAAAGAAAAATAAAATAAAATAAAATAGAAAACAAAAATAAAAATAAACAAATAACTTATATTTGTGAGGGTGGGTGCTTAGTGTTCAGCTATGATTCACTATGTCATTTTCAAACATATTTACAAGAGTTGGTAAAATAAAAGGAACCATACAAGTTACAACCCAATTGTTCCACGCACCTTCCTTTGCTCTGCAGCAGGGCATGACCACTCCTTTCTCCCCATTAAGAGATAACCAATCCACACACATTGCAAGGGCTCTTATCAAATTCAAACATCAAGCAAACTTGTGAAGGAGTAGCAACAATTTTTTAAGGAAACGAAATAAACCAAAGGAAAAAGGGAACCCCGATTCTGGTTCCATTTGATAAATTCTTCATGGGAAGGCAGTCAACGAAATAAGCATTAGAATGGCTAAGGCATCCAAATCATAATTTTATGCAGGTAGCAGGATAATAACCTACTCAGGGCTAACTCACATAGTAACATATCTAGCAGTGCCACATAGCAGGGAAAATAAATAGCAACCCCAAACAATCAAGCTATCTGTATTCGTTACGGATGACAAACATCTTAATCACACATTTTATGCAAGATACAGAAATCAAATCATATTCAGCCCATGCAGCAGCCATCAATCGAAGCTATCCCTATCTTCTTCAAAAGCAAATGCACATGCAAATGACCATACATAATCCACAGGGACTACACCTTCAAACTCATGATCAGAAGCCACATAGAGCCTTACCCAAAAATTCCTTCACCAGAGGTTGTTTATCAAATGGGAATCTTAAGCAACTAGATAGTTCAGTTCCATTATTCTAACCAGATAATCACACAGAACTTGCCTCTCAGTATTTCGACACAGAATGTATCAACATGCTTTCAGATCAAGGCAATAGGGTTATACAGACAAAATCCAAGAAACAAAAATTCCAAAATTTAGCACCCCAGATCAGAACACACCCACACCTCCAGAGTTCAGATTAACGAAAAATAGGATTACACAAACAAAATCCAAGACACGAAAATTCCAAAATTCAATACCCCAAATCAGAACACACCCACACCTCCAGAGTTCAGGTTAACAAAAAAAAAACGTAGAAGACATACCTTCAGAATTCGAGAAAACGAATGAGTTTCTTCTGATGCTGAAACCTCGCTGCTATCTGCGCTTGATCCAGATCAACTTTCGATCGTTATCCTTCTCCCTTACTCCCTGCTCCTCCTCCCCTCTAACCCGGAAACCTCACTGACTACCTTTACAGAGATGGTAACAGAATCCCCTCACCTGAACTCTCACTCAGTCTCAAATACTTGCCTTTTCCTTTCTTAAAGATTGTTCTACAAATGAGTGAAAAGCTACAAACTAAACAAAAAGAAAAAAAACAAAGAAATACAAAAAAAAAAAGAGAAAGCTAAAAGAAAAACTAATGGAAACTAAAGAAAAAAAAATAACAACAACAAAGCAAAACAAAAAGAATATGAAACAAAATTAAACAAAAAAAGGGGTAAAGATTAACGAAAAAAATAACAACAAGAATGCACAAGACAATAAAAGAGAATAGGAACAAAAAAAAAGGGGGAAGAACAAAACAAAAATTAACCAAAAAAATAAATCAAAAGATTAACAAAAACAAAAAAAAACAAAACAAACGCAACTAGAATAAAAAAAAACAACACACCAAAAAAAATATATATATCAGATGAAAACAAAACAAAAACCAAATAAGACCAAATGAAAAATAATAATAAACAAATATATAATTTTAACCAAAACAAAAAAAAAGAATAAACAAAAAAAAAATATAATAACAATAAATAAAATAAAATAAAAATTAAAAGAAAAAAAAAAGAAAAAAGAAAGAATGTGAAATAACAAAGACACTAAAAATGAAACGAAAGAAAGAGAAAAGCAAAGAAAAAATATAACAAAAACAAAAACAACACAAATAAAGAAAAACAAAAGAACACAAAAAAAAAAAAGGTAATAATAATTTAAAGGATAAAACAAAACAAAGGCAAAGCACAATAAGAATAAAGAAAAGGATAAACTCAAGAAAACAAAAGAACCAAACCAAACAAAACAACATAATAAAAAATAATAATGGAAAATACATACCAAAAAAAAAAAAACAAAACAACACAAAGAGAAAAACAAAACAAAACAAAACAAAAAAATACAAATGGAACTAAAAACAAAAAACAAAAAAAATTAGTCAACAAAAAAGAGAAGAAAAAGAAAAAAACAAACAAACAAAAATAACAAAACCAAAAAGAAATTAAAAAAACAAAATAATAATAATAATAATAAAACAAAAAAAGTAACAACAAAAAGAAAAAAAAAGAAAAAAAAACAAAATCAAAATAAGACGAAAAAAAGAAAAAGGTAATTAAAAAAAACAAACAAAAAATAGAATGAAAATGATAGAAAAATAAAAAAATAATAATAAGAGAAAAAATTGAAAATACAAGGAAAATTAAATTAAATTTTCCCTTAGCAAATCAAAACATATCAACCAATTTCAAAACTTGTTTTATTTGTCAAAGAAAAAAAAAGTAATTTATTTTCTTTGTCTTTTCGTGAAAAAAACAACCCCAAAACAAAAACAAAAAATATAAAAAGAAAATTAATTAAAAAAAATTAAAACAAAAACAAACAAAAAAACAAAAACAAAAACAAGAAAAAAAGAGAAAAAACAAAAACAAAACATAAAACAAAGAAAAAAAAACCTTAATACAATATTCAGCCGAACTACGTGGACTTTGATCCCTTTCAAAGGGTACGTAGGCCCTAGACTTTTATCCTAGGTCAAGTCCGCCTTTGTAAATAAACATTTTCTCTTAATTTTATTTCCTTTAATTTTATTTCTTTTATTTCTTCTAATTTTATTTTATTTATTTATTCTTTGAATTTCTCTTTGTTTTGCTTCTTTCTTCTCTTTAATTTTATCTCCTTAAATTTTTCTTTCTGTTCTTTGCATGTATTTGATTAGGGAGAATTAAAATAGAATAGAGGCCATATTGATTTTGCACAACGGACTTAGGGTAACCGTTCTTAGGAATAGGTGTAGTGGGATGCCTAACACCTTCCCCACTTATAATTGACTCCCGAATCCGAATCTGGTTCGCAGACTATTTTTCAAACTAAAAAAAGGCTTTTCCAAAATTTTGCCTTTTCAAAAATAAATTTTGGTGGCGACTCCTGAACCTTATCTATTTGTACTCTATTTATTTCAAGAGATCTTTACTTTTAATTCTTTGATTTCGGTTTGGCGCCACACGGTCGCATTTTCGGGTGTGACAGTTTGGCGACTCCACTGGGGATATCTAGAGAGTCAAGCCCGAGTTAAGTTAGTTGTGCAAAATGTTATGGCTTTCTTTTTATTTTGGTTCTCCCGTTTGTTTGTTGTTTGTCTCACATGATTAGGATAGATAACATCCCTTTCACATGCTTGCTTATTTGTTTTATTTCTTTGATTGTGTATATGATACATGTTAGAATAGATAACATGTGGAATAAAATCTTAGGGTAGATGACCGTACTTGTATGTTTTATTTCTTTTTACTTATATCTGTATATACAGTTCTCTGCTATTTATTCTACCAATCTGCTTAGTAGATGAGGGTTGGGTAATCTATAGGATGGAAGGTAAATGCTCTCCTCACACACATCACTAATACACAAATATATCACACACGTTATGGGCCCTATACCCGGGTCTGAGTGTTCCTTAGGTTAGTAGAGGTTTATATTGATTTCCCTGTGAAGCCTTGTGCTTTCTGAGGCTATCATGAAGACCTCACCTAAATTGTACCTTGTTATATGGACTGGACCTGTGTAGGATCTTTTTCCTCTCAAGGTCGAATTCATATAATGAGATCCTCATCTCACGGTGGGACAATTTAGGGACCAATGCTTAGGGGTCATAGATCTGCCATGAAAATTCGCACTGATAGTTAAGCCATAGATGCCTCCTAAGTAGGTAGAGCCATACTTCTATAGACCAATGATCACAACCTAGGATCTATCCATATTAGGACAAATGAGAGCACCTTTAATTGTTCATGCATTACATCCAATAATATCCATAGGAAAAGTGACACATTGCCAATGATTACTGGAGTAGTTGACGGGTTGTTATGACGCCAACTAGACATAACATTAACTACGATGAAAGTACGCATTAGTTAAGCTAACCCTTGCCTAGTGGGTTTGTAACCCCGAAAAGGCCATAATCGCATTCTTTATGGTTCCTCAAAAGGGGAAGTCTTCAACATACATTCATGCATCAAATAAAGCATAAAAGAAATAGATATGCATTAAAATAATGAACACCGCATAATATACTCTGCCCCGCAAAATAATGAATTTCTAATAGAAAATAAATGTTTCTCAAAGTCATGGAAATTATAAAATCTAATAGTTTTATATCATCAATGAACAGATGTGATGTCTCGGTTAGAGAATTAAATTTTTTTAGGATGTTGAATCGTGTAGAAAGACTTATTTCTCTCGATTTAATTGTCGACTCTTTTCTCCCATGAAGTAATAAGTCCCTCAAGGAGGGTTGCAAAGTTTTTTTTTATCATCTCTCGTGCCGAGGCATTATATCTAACATCGTAGCATGAATATCAATACATCATTATATTAGCTTGTTGAATATATCAGTGTTAATTATGTAGAGAGCTATTCTTCCTTAAATTGATCCTTGTACCCTTATTCTTTATGGAATAATAAATTCCTTGAGAATTGGGTAGAATTGTCAAGCTAACAATAATGATACACTAACCAATAAGTTTTGATCTTTTGAAATAGTGAATAACCATTTGGGTTAATTGGCACAATGGTGGTAATGGAACCTTTGGACAATGGACGATATCTGAGCTTAAGACAAACTGGCCTAGTTGCGACAGGAACAAAGCTTAAAATTAAGGCAGAAGCCGAATCGGTCGAGAGTTTGATTGTCTTAAATGAGAAGTTGACTGGAAGGCATATCCAAGATTTTTGAAGGGATTATGGGGATATTCTAGACTTGTTGCGAATACCGGTCTAGCCAGAAGCACTTTCAGCCTTGGCCTAGCATTGGGATAATTCACTAAGGTGTTTTACATTCTCTACATTCCAGATTACACCTAGTTTAAAGGAATATAGGAGTTTCATGAATACACTTGTGGGAAAGGATGCTTCAGTTTATTACTATCCTGGACATTTGCCATCAAAGCATACAGTGGCTCAAATTTTAGGGGAAGATCCTAGTAGAATTCAATTACATTAGAGAGGACAGATTGAAGGCCTTTTGAGGAAGTACGTAGAAAGGCGTTTGGAGATCTTAGCTGAAAAGGGAGACTGGGTAACTTTTAAGAGAGTCCTTGCTCTTGCCATATATGAATTAGTGTTATTCCTTTCAGCAGTGGGGATGATTGATTTGGCGGCCGTGAGCATTCTATGGATGGTGGAAAATCATCACGTGAATCCCATGCCCACAGTTTTGGCAGAAACGTTCTTGACCTTAAGCTTTTGCCGACAAGAAAATAGGGAGAAATTAAAGTGTTGCCTATAACTCCTCACCATTTGAATGTTCAATCATATTTATGGGAGGTAATATCAATTGGATCAATGACATGACACTATACACCACACTATTAAGGATTTCCTTAATCATGAAGGTGCTATCCTATTATCTTCAAAGAAGACTCGTGATGATTGGGCTCAAACCCTCAGTCAATTGGATGAGAACACGGTATGGTGAAAGTTGGCTTGGTGGGAAAATGAAGAAATAGTGTACTATTGCGGAGAATTCTTGAATGTACCTCTGATAAGCCTTTGAGGCTGCATTAATTACAACCCATCGATTGTTCATCAACAGCTTGCTTACAAACAAGATATTCCATCTGAGGAAGCAATACAATTGGTTCACTTTTATCATAATGATTCGGAAGCCAAGCCGCTTTGCTAAAAAATAAAAGGCGCGTGGAGCCGAGTGATATGCAAAGGGAAATGAAAACTTGGCAAGCGAATCGTAGCCACAACCAAGGAATATCGAGAATGGCTAAAGAAAAGGACAAAAGGGGCTAACCCTTCTTTTGGACCCATTGACCCCATGCTTGGCAATGACATACAAGTAATTGACAAACAACTAGCAAGGCAAGTGGAAGAGAAAAAAGAAGAATTGAAAGGTTTAGAGGAAAAAAGGCAAGAGCGCTTAAGGAGTTTGAACCAAATGAGGAGTGAATGCACAGTGTTGCGCGCAGAAGTGGATAGGGCAAAGAGACATAAAGGAAGTGTGGGGAATGTTGAGATGAAAAGGATGAAAGAAGAAAATATAAGATTGAGGGACACCATAGAGAAAGCTCAACAGCGGGTAACTGAAAATGAAAAAAAGATGTGTATCAGTAGAACCCGATTGATGAAAGTCCTTAAGGAGAAAGATGTACTAGAAAGACAAGTGTAGAAACTTGAATCTAGTGGGATTCGACATGAAATTGATATGCTGGCGAGGGAATTAGAGCAAAAAATGCATGAAATATCCATTGTCAGAAGTGATAATGCTGCGGTAGTACGAAACTTAGTGGAACAGCTTAATCAGCAAGCTGAAATGATTAAGACGTGGAAGGTACTTCATGCAGAGCGAGCCATAGAAAAGGAAAGGTTCATGTCTTGGTTCAGGAAATTGTTACTCTTAGCTGATGAGATTCTCCCTAGTTTCACGAGTACATTGAAAGCAGCTGAGGGTTTGGCTAACCCATGGAGTATACCAAAGGAAATGACAGAGTTTTTTATGTTGTGTAATGACATTGTAAATGAGTTGAAATATCTTAATAGTTATTAAGTTTCAAAGAATTTCGATGTAATGAAGAAGCAAGAGTTGTATGTTCCTTATGCTTGATGAAAGGGAAATACCTTAGATGAATACAAAGACCTGATCATGTCGGGGTTTTTAATTCCCTCTTGTGTCAAGTGTCAACTTTGATATTCTTACATGGGTTAATGAAATCCTTTAAGAATTGGAGGTCCCGATGTTCCTTTACCATTATGCCTAAACAGTTAACCTAAATTAAAAAATGTGTATATAATAATAATGATGTTAATAATAAAATGAGAAGTATTTTGTTTTCAATATCACTAAATTTGCCTTCTGTTTACAGAGAAAAGAATAGAAAGAGTCAAATAAAAGAAAAACAATATTACACCTCCGAAACGCATCCCATCTAACCAGATACATCCCATTAGGATATACGACACACGTTTAAGAGCCAGACTTATGGAGGAACGTCAAGGGGAAGGAAGTCAGAGAATTGAGGAGGACAAAGTCACACTGAATAACCGCATCATGACCATAGAAAACTAGATGGCTCAAATGAGCGACATGATGAAGATGTTATTGGAAGCTGTCAAAGGAAAAGGCATTGATAACTTACCCAGTGCGTTCAGTCATCCACCCATCGCTGCACACATGGGAAGAAGCTCACCGGGAGTAGTTATAACTGAAGAACATTCTAGTCGAGTACTTGACCCTGTGCTACAATAGAAGAATGCACAAGATCCTCCTGCGATGGTGGCTGATAAGCCAGTTCCCCGTGACGAAGCAAAAGATATACAAGATTTCCCCGGATATGATGCTACCTATACATTCTAGATCCTAACTGCGGATAGTAAAGGGAGGAGTAATGATGCTAAGGAGGACTGGGAAAGAGAGTTAGGGGAGGTCAGAGACTAACTACGTGATTTGCAAAGGCCAACCACATGAAGGTCACTAGATATAGAGGAGTTGTGCTTAACTCCCGAAATATCAATTCCAAAAAAGTTTAAAGTTCCAGATTTCGACAAGTACGATGGTTCTAATAATCCAATTTACCATCTCAAGTCGTATTGCACAAAGATGACTGTTTGGTCAAGGGACGAAATTTCTGATAAATTTCTTCTTGGAAAGTCTGACTGGATCTGCCTTATTATGGTTTATGCAATTAGACCATTCTAAGATTCGTAAGTGGAGAGATCTCACAAATGCTTTCATGAAACAATACAAGTTTAACCTCGACACGGCCCCAACTAGAGAACAATTGAAGAGAATGAATAAGAAACCAACTAAGTTGTTCAAAGAATATGCTTAAAGGTGGAGATTAATGGCCTCCCAAGTTCAGCCCCCAATGATCGGATCCGAATTTTGTTCATACTTTATTCGGACCTTATCCGATCCGTTCTACAAAATCATGTTAGGAACCCATGTTACTGATTTTGCTGATTTAATTGAGGTTGGAGAGAGGATTGACGCAGACATCTGAGATGGAAAGCTTATATCTCCTTTGACAGAGGGTGGATTTAGGAAGGGCCAAGGTATGAAGAAGAAAGAAGGGGAAGTAAGCTACATTCAACCCTCAAAACCATTCTCACGACAACTGGTGTCTTATCAGATCGGTAGGGGAAGTGAGGGCCAAAACTAGTATAGACCGCCACTGAATGGACTAGGACAGCAAGAGAGGGGAGCTAATGTACGACCGAGGGACAACCGTCCATGGCCTAATTTCAATTCTACCAATGCAGAGCTGTACCAAAAATTGTTAGAGGCAAAACTCATAGGGCCACGGTACGTGAAGGGGATGCAACCGCCATACCCAGCCTGGTACAACCCCAACGTCTCCTGTAAGTATCATATGGGAGCCCCGGGGCATTCAATTGAGAACTGTATTACATTCAAGAGGAATGTGTTGGATTTAATAGAGTCTAATCATATCCAGCTTAAGCTCAGGGAGGATTCAACAATCACCACCAATCCTCTACCCAGTCACGGACGACAAGTGAATGCTATTGAAAATAAATCGGGATTTTCCAAGAGCCCCGACACTATTGGGTTCCCCATGAAGATTCTTTTAGCTAATCTTCGATCAGCTGGGTACATGTTGGAATTAACACCAGAAGAGTCTATTAAAACTATTGTTGTGTCACAAGCCAAGTTTTGTGATTACCATCAACAAGATATAGACCATAATGTCGAGGCTTGCGTGCAGTTCCAAAAAGCATTGAAGGAATTAATAACATTGGGAGTTATGATTGTAGGGAAGTCAGAGGAGGAAGTTTGTGTAATAGATAAGAAATGTGTTGATATTGTCATCCCTGCCAAGCAACCGAAAATAGTTACTCTAATGGTTAATGAGTCATTTTCAACGGCGGCCTCTTTTACTCCGAAGCCCTCACCAATAATTGTTAACATGCCAGCACCCTTCCTATATGACAGCAATCGTGCTGTACCTTGGAGATATGAGGAAACTATTGAATATCCCCTGAATCATGCAGTAATCGCTAAAGCAGAAGGAGAGCCTATCATAAACATAGCCGAGACTAGGGGAATCACTCGAAGTGGTAGGGTTTATCTTCTTACAAGTGTGGATAAACGTCTAAAGGGAAAAGGGGTTGATAATAACACTAAAAAAGAGGAACAAAAAGGGATAGAAGAAAGTGCTGATGATGAGTTCTTACGAATCATGAAGCAGAGCGAATATGACATGGTAGAACAGCTAAAGAAAACTCCAGCTCAAATTTCAATGTGGTCTTTAGTCATAAGCTCGGAGGTGCATCATCGAGCCTTGCAAAAAGTATTGGAGGAAGCGTATGTGTGACCCGATGCTACCCCAGAAAGGATTACCAGTGTGATGAATGTTGTTAAGTCCACATCCGCTATCTCATTTTCTGAGGAAGAGATCGTGGGGACATCTGCCAATCAGCCTAAGGCTTTACACATTACATTGAAATACAATGGCTTTGTAATTGCCAAGGTCTTGATTGACGGAGGATCAGTGCTTAATGTACTACCACTAGCCACATTTGAGCAACTAGCAGTTAAGGCATCACTCATTGAAAAAAGTGACATGGTGGTTAGAGCATTTGATGGCTCTAAACGAGCAGTAATTGGTAATACTCGTTTGTCCTTGGAGTTTGGGCCAAAAACATTCGGGGTAGACTTTCAAGTTATGGATATTGATCCATCCTACACAATGTTGTTGGGTTGGCCTTAGATTCATTCTACCGGTGCCGTGTCTTCCACCTTTCATCAAAGGGTTAAGTTTATCGACGAGGGGAGGATAATCACTATTAAAGGAGAAGAGGAGATAATGTTGAGCAAGCCCAGCTCCTTGCCATACATCGAAGCCGCTAAACAAGAGATTGAAATGCCGCTTCAAAGTTTAGAAATGGATGGACCCAAGCATGTCGTCAGGAATATTAACCAGACTGTGATGAAAATGTTAGAAAGAAATGGGTTTAAATCTGGAAAGGGACTGGGGATACAGCTTCAAGGAATTGAACGGCCTATTAGTCTTCTAGAAAATCCCAAGCGTTAAGGATTAGAGTATGAACCTTTGTTGTTAAATCAACTAAGGGCACAACCAGGCGTAAAGGGAAGTAAAGAGCAAGAGAAGTAGAAAGTCCCCTACATCAGGGAAACTTTTTTGACTCCCTCAGAGGTTATGGGTCGGTTGAGTATTTCAATGGTTGATGATAGAGCCACGTGAGGAGTTAAAGCTTGGATTACGGTCGACGATTCTAGAGACAGATTGGATAATTGGGAAATTGAAGACATCACTGATGTCGTAACTCTAGAGTAATTGTTATGATTGTATTATTCCTTTGTTTTAATTTGTTTAAGACATTTTACTTTGCAATTTCATTCTGTACTTTATGAATGATAGTGGTATTTTTGTTAACGAAATCAAAGTCCTTAAATATCACGCTTTCCTTTCATTCTTTTTACTTGTTTATTTTCCTTTTATTTCCTCCTTTAGGAAGTCATTTTCCTCGGGACTCATGTCCAACGCAGAGGTCCCCGAGCCTCTGTTGAGTGATTCTTGTGTTACTACAGATATGCATGATTCTGAATCTGATAATGAAGAATTAACCCAAATCTTCGAAAAATGCTCGATTCTGAAGGTAAAAGGATATGCCCATATGAAGAAATGGTTGAAAACATTAACTTAGGGACAGAGGAAGATAAAAGAGAGATTAAAATAGTAGATAATCCAGAAAAAAAGGAGATAGTTCAACTCTTTAGGGAATACATGGACGTCTTTACATGGTCTTATCAAGACATGCCTAGACTCGATCCAGAGATTGCTTCTCATGAGATTCCTTTATTCCTAAATGTCGAGCTAAAAAAGCAAAAGTTGAGAAGAATGAGCCCCAACATGTCTTTGAAAATAAAAGAAGAGGTCATGAAATAGTTAGAAGCAGGGTTCCTCCAAGTGTCCACATACTCGCAATGGGTAGCAAACATTGTACCAGTCCCTAAAAAAGATGGAAGGGTTCGCATGTGTGTTGATTACAGGGATTTGAATAAGGCAAGCCCTAAGAATGATTTTTCACTGCCTCATTGACATTTTAGTCAATAATACAACCCGAGCTCATCGATATTCCTTCATGGACGGTTACTCAGGGTACAATCAAATCCCTATGCATAGGGACCATAAAGAGAAAACTACATTCATTACACCATAGGGGACCTATTGTTATAGAGTGATGCCATTCGGGTTAAAGAATGTAGAAGCGACTTATCAATGGACCATGATGGCACTTTTTCATGATATGATGCATAAGGAGGTTGAAGTGTATGTCAATGATATGGTGGCTAAATCTGGAGAAGGGAAGAGCCATGTGGCAATTTTGAGAAAATTGTTTGAAGGGTTGCGTGAATATAAACTCCGCTTAAACCCCAGCAAGTGTATCTTTGGGGCTTTAATTGGAAAGTTATTGGGCTTCATGGTGAGTCAGAAGGGAATAAAGGTGGATCCTGACAAAGTAAAAGCGATTCAGGAAATGCCATCTCCCCAAACTGAAAGGGAGGTGCAAAGTTTTCTGGGTCGACTAAATTATATAGCAAGATTCATTGCTAACTTAACTGCAACCTGCGAGCCAATTTTTAAATTGTTAAAAAAGAATTACACTGGAGGATGGGATAGTAACTGTCAGCAAGCTTTTAACAAAATTAAAGATTACTTATTAAATCCCCCAATTTTGGTTCCACCCGCACAGGGACGACCTTTGATCCTCTATTTGACCATCTTGCCGAGATCGATGGGGGCCGTATTGGGGCAACATGACACCTTCAAAAAGAAGGAACAAGCAATTTATTACCTGAGTAAGAAATTTAATGAATGTGAAGCCCGCTATCCACTGATTGAGAAGACTTGTTGCGGGTTAACATGGACTACTAGACGTTTGCGGCAATACATGCTTTATTTTACTACTTGGTTAATCTCTCGAATGGATCCTATCAAATATATTTTTGAAAGCCCACACGTTTCTGGTAGAGTTTCTAAATGGCAAGTGATTTTATCTGAGTACGATGTCAAGTATATGACGTAAAAGTCTGTAAAAAGGAGTATCATAGCAGATTACTTGGCCAAGAATCCTTTAGATGAATACTAACCATTGGATTTTCATTTCCCTGATGAGGATGTCTTAGCCGTAGAGGATGATGGAGATAATGGAAATGACAAGGATGGACGATGGAAGATGTATTTTGATGGAGCCGCAAACATGCACGGTTATGGTATAGGAGCTGTAATTATATCCCATGAAGAAAAGCAATTCCACGTGGCCATTAAATTGGAGTTTGAATGCACCAACAACGTAGCTGAATATGAAGCTTACATTAATGGGTTAAATGCTGTAGTAACTCTTGGTATAAAAAACCTTGAAGTTTTTGGTGATTCAGCTCTTATAATTCATCAAGTGACTGGGGAATGGCAAACTAAGGATTCAAAACTGATTCCATATCAGAAATTTTTGGCTCAATTAATTGAATAATTTGAAGAAATCAATTTTCATCATATCACTCGAGATAAGAACCAATTTGCTGATACTTTAGCCACCTTGGCAGTAATGATTCGACTCAACTATGGAGTCCAAGTCTAGCTGCTCTGAGTAGGGGCCAGAGATTTACCAGCATATTGCTTGAACATAGAAGAAGAGCATGACGGACAACCTTGGTATCATGACATTAAAACATATATGACAAGTAGGGAATACCCAATTGAGGCCACCGAAGGTGATAAAAAGGCTATCCGGCGTCTAGCCATGAATTTCTTCATCAGCAATGGGATCTTGTATAAGAGAAGTCACGATAGCACACTGTTACGGTGTGTGGATGCGAGGGAGGCCCAAAAGATAGTCACAGAAGTGCACGAAGGAATATGTGGTATGCATATAAATGGTCTCATGTTAGCCAAACAAATCCAGAGGTATGGGTATCTTTGGTTAACAATAGAGAAAGATTGCATTGAGTATGTTCGAAAGTGCCACAAATGCTAGATATACTCGGACAAAATCAATGCACCACCGGTTTCGTTACACAATCTGGTGGCACCTTGGCCATTCTCCATGTGGGGCATTGATGTAATTGGCCCAATAAATCCTAAGGCTTCAAATGGACATTGTTTTATTCTGGTTGCCATCGATTATTTCATTAAGTGGATAGAAGCTAATTCCTTTGTCAGTGTCACTCAAAAAGCTTTCTACAAGTTTCTCAAAATGAACATCATATGTCGATATGGGCTACTTGAAAGGATCATTATAGATAATGTTGCAAACTTGAATGGAACAGAAGTCTCTAAACTTTACGAATGGTTTAAGATCAAGTACCATAATTCAGCACCTTATCGACCACAAATGAATGGGGCAGTAGAGGCAGCAAATAAGAACATAAAGAAGATCATTGCTAAAATGACAATCACCTACAATGATTGGCATGACATGCTCCCATACGCATTGCATGGTTATCGTACAACTGTGCATACCTCCACTAGAGCGACTCCGTATTCTCTAGTTTATGGAATGGAAGCTGTCACGCTAATCGAGGTTGAAATCCCGACCTTACGGGTATTAATTGAATCCAATTTAGATGAAAGTGATTGGATGAGGGCTCGTTATGAATAGTTGAATATGATTGAGGAGCGAAGGCTCACCGTTATATGCCATGGGCAATTGTATCAAAAGAGGATGGCACGGGCTTTTAACAAAAAGCTTCGTCCTATAGAGTTCAAGGCTGGTGACCTAGTTCTTAAAAGAATCTTGCCCAACCAGGATAATGCTCAGGGCAAATGGGCTCCTACCTATGAAGGGCCTTACATTGTGAAGCATGCTTTCTCAGGAGGGGCATTAGTTTTGACGGATATGGATGGCCATGAATTGACCAAGCCCTGCAATTCAGATGCAGTAAAAAAATATTTTGCATAAGAGAAAAAGCTCACTAGGTTGAAAACCCATATGGGCGACCTAGGCAAAAGTTAGAGCACAAATAATCGCTCGCTAGGCTGAAAATCCGAAAGGGCGGCCTAGGCAAAAATTAGAGCAAAAAAAAAAAAGAGACAAAGAAGAGAGCAAAGGAGAAAAGAAAAGAAGGGGATGAAAGGAAAGAAAAGCCCGCTAGGGGGTATGGAAAATGCCTAGGCACAAGGTGGGGCAAAATCTGAGGTCCAAAGTTGGGTCGAAGTATGGGAGAAAAGGTTTCAAATTAGTTTCGACAAATTGCATGTCTCATATAATGTAAAGGATCACTTTGTAGGGGCAAGCAGGGCCAAGTGTAGAGGGCATTCTACGAAAGAACTTTTTTATTCTAGTTCTTTTATCTTTTCTATATTTCAAATTACCTATTGTCTGAACTCTTATATGCAAAATAAAGCTTCCAATTGGAGATTATTCTTTTAGTAATTTCTGTTCATTCATATTGCAACCACTGCATTCATGCTTTTTATAAATAAATTAACAACTAAGGAATAACATTTATCAAAGCAAATACTTGACACATCATTGAGACCCTCTTTGGACTAATTATCTTAATCATTACTGGAAGGGTAGATCGGGACCAAATCTCAAATGTCTCTCATTAAAATGTCATCTTCATCTCAAACTCTGTTATCAAGACATTCATGAATGACATGTACAATGACTCTTCTTCTCAAGAAAACAAATGAAAGGGTCAACCGTGGCTTCAAAGATAATGTACAAAATCCTCTGTTGGTGGAATGTCAAGGATTCCCAATTGAATGCAAGCCAAAATGCCAAGAGTCTGGTTAAATGGGTAGTGATTCGAGAGGACAATATACCTTGTCCCTATCGTTGGTCAGTTAAAAGTTCAACACTTGGTAATGCCTCTAAATTAGCATTTTTATGAAAAAAAAAAAGAAAAGACAAAAACAAAACAAAATAAGAAAAATGACAAATAATAATAATGATAAAATAAATAAATAAAAAGGGAAGGGAAAAAGAAGAAGAAAATGGAAAAGAGGAAAGTACAATAAATAATAATACATGCTTTCATATTAGGGCAAGTAAATATTAAATAAAGCATCCCACATATTCTTCCTTTTTTGCCCAAGAAGCTAAAATCAAATCAGGGGCAACATCCACCTGTCTTATGTTTCCTGCTCGCAAAATTACATTTATCCACTGAACCCTTTTGTTACATTCCCCATGAGGCTTCATTCATATATCATACATCTCACATATACATATGCATTACTCAAACATTGGGTCCAAAAGTCTGACCAAAATAGGCACAAATAAAAGTTCTGCCAGAACAGGCATCAAAGTCCTACCAGAATAGACACTCAAAAGTCCTGCCAGAATAGGCATCAAAGTCCTACCAGAATAGGCAATCAAAAGTCCTGCCAGAACAGGCGTCAAAATCCTACCAGAATAGGCACTCAAAAGTCCTGCCAGAACAGGCACCAAAGTCCTACCAGAATAGGCACCCAAAGTCCTGCCAGAACAGGCATCAAAGTCCTACCAGAATAGGCACTCAAAAGTCCTGCCAGAACAGGAGTCAAAGTCCTACCAGAATAGGCACTCAAAAGTCCTGCCAGAATAGGCACCAAAGTCCTACCAGAATAGGCATTTAAAAGTCCTTCCAGAACAGGCACCCAAGTCCTACCAGAATAGGTACAAATAAAAGTCCTGCCAGAACAGGCATCAAAGTCCTACCAGAATAGGCAATCAAAAGTCCTGCCAGAACAGGCATCAAAGTTCTACCAGAATAGGCACTCAAAAATCCTGCCAGAACAGGCACCAAAGTCCTACCAGAATAGGCACCCAAAGTCCTACCAGAATAGGCACAAATAAAAGTCCTGCTAGAATAGGCATCACAGTCCTACCAGAATAGGCACTCAAAAATCCTGCCAGAACAGGCACCAAAGTCCTACCAAAATAGGCACCTAAAGTCCTACTAGAATAGGCACACATAAAAATCCTGTCAGAACAGGTACCAAAAGCCTACCAGAATAGGCACCAAAACCCTGCCAAACCAAGCACTGGAAAATCCTTATACAAACTAAGCACACGTTCGAAAACCTTGTACTTATAAGCGTCTGTTATCAAGTACATTCACTCCCAGGTAAGTCAACTACCTTTAACCTGCTTGCTCCCCAAACAAAACATACGTTTCCATCTTTACTTATTCTTAAGCTAAGGATATCCAATATTACATTTCTGATCTCCTCGCTTAAAGAATAAGCAAAGAGGGGCAACCTGGAAACACCATGTTTTGTTTGGGTCGCTTTTGCCCTTTTGTTTGCTATCCCCTAATATCAGGAGATAATCAAATCGTTCTAGACAAAATACGTGTTCTTATCTTTACTTGTTCCTTATGCAAAAACATCAAATTTTCAATCCTTTGCCTAAGAAACAAGTAAAGAGGGGCAACTGTAAACATCGTATTTTGTCCAAATATATTTTAAAATAATATAAAAACCCAAAGCTAATAAAGAGTAAAGAAAAAAATATAATGATAAATAAATGGAGGAAAAGAAAATTCGAAGTTACATCTGTCCAAAAGAAAATAAAAAATAATATATTATAAAAAACAAATTAAAAAAAAAAGAAGAAGCTAAAACTAATAAAAAAATCAAATCAAATCAAAGAAAAAAAAAAGAGAAAGTCAAAATAAAAATAAAACTATAAAAGTAAAAATAAAAACAAAATAAAGGCCAATTAATCCTAAAATTAAGAACAAAAGGAAAATCAGAGAAGGAATAATAGAAATAAAAAGGGTTAAGAAAAGAAAAAAAACTAGAATTAAAAAAAAAAAGAGAGAAAGAGTCCCACCCAAAGCTAATTCAGAATTGGGCAAAAAAAAACAAAAACAAAAACAAAAAAAGAGAAAAGAAGGGGAGAAAGGCCCAAAGAATAGAAACCGGTTAAAGGAAGGGAGGCCCATTTTCGTTCAGCCCCGGACCCTCCACCTCACTAACCCGGACGAGAAGCCTCAAATGAAAAACGAAAGGAAGCTCTACGGATGAAAGAAGGAAACCCTAGACAGCTAGCTGGTCCCCCCTTTCTCCTCTGCTCTGACCCTCTCCCGTGAGTGTTTTCGAAGATGAAGGGATTGAATGGTACAGGAGGAATGCTGGCACTACAAATGGGTGGAGCAGAGAAGCACAACGAACCTGTACGAAGGGTAGAAGGGCAAGACACGGGAGCGAGAGTGGAGACCACTCTCAGGTCCGCTATAAATAGAGAAGAGAGATTCGGCAGTAGAGAGGTTGAGTGAGTGTTGCAAGTGATTTGGTTTTGAAAAACGAAGGCAAGATTAAGAGAAGAGGCTGAGGGAGAAGGAATCCTTTCGGGGTTTTCCCTTCAAGGGAGGAGAAGACGAGGAGTCGAGAGGGGTTTTGTTTTAGAACAGAAGAGGGGAATCGGGGAAAGGAAGAGACTGAGTGGAGTTTTTTTTTTAGGATCAGTGAGGCTGAGTGAGAGTTCGGGTGAGGGGATTCTGTTACCATCTCTGTAAAGGTAGTCAGTGAGGTTCTCGGGTTAGAGGGGAGGAGGAGCAGGGAGTAAGGGAGAAGGATAACGATCGAAAGTTGATTTGGATCAAGCGCAGATAGTAGCGGGGTTTCGGCATCAGAAGAAACTCATTCGTTTTCCCGAATTCTGAAGGTATGTCTTCTGCGTTTTTTTTCGCTAACCTAAACTCTAGAGGTATGGGTGTGTTCTGATTTGGGGTGCTGAATTTTGGAATTTTCGTGTCTTGGATTTTTTTTGTGTAATCCTGTTTTTCGTTAATCTGAACTCTGGAGGTGTAGGTGTGTTCTGATCTGGGGTGCTGAATTTTGGAATTTTTGTTTCTTGGATTTTGTCTGTATAACCCTATTGCCTTGATCCGAAAGCATGTTGATACATTCTGTATCAAAATACTGAGAGGCAAGTTCTATGTGATTATCTGGTTAGAATAATGGAACTGAACTATCTAGTTTCTTAAGATTCCCGTTTGATAGACAACCTCTGGTGAAGGAATTTTTGGGTAAGGCTCTGTGTGGCTTCTGATCATGAGTTTGAAGTTGTAGTCCCTGTGGATTATGTATGGTCATTTGCATGTACATTTGCTTTTGAAGAAGATAGGGATAGCTTCGATTGATGGCTGCTGCATGGGCTGAATATGATTTGATTTCTGTATCTTGCATAAAATGTGTGATTAAGATGTTTGTCATCCGTAACGAATACAGATAGCTTGATTGTTTGGGGTTGCTGTTTATTTTCCCTGCTATGTGGCACTGCTAGATATGTTACTATGTGAGTTAGCCCTGAGTGGGTTATTATCCTGCTACCTGCATAAAATTATGATTTAGATGCCTTAGCCATTCTAATGCTTATTTCGTTGACTGCCTTCCCATGAAGAATTTATCAAATGGAACCAGAATCGGGGTTCCCTTTTTCCTTTGGTTTATTTCGTTTCCTTAAAAAATTGTTGCTACTCCTTCACAAGTTTGCTTGATGTTTGAATTTGATGAGAGCCCTTGCAATGTGTGTGGATTGGTTATCTCTTAATGGGGAGAAAGGAGTGGTCATGCCCTGCTGCGGAGCAAAGGAAGGTGCGAGGAACAATTGGGTTGTAACTTGTATGGTTCCTTTTATTTTACCAACTCTTGTAAATATGTCTGAAAATGACACAGTGAATCATAGCTGAACACTAAGCACCCACCCTCACAAATATAAGTTATTTGTTTATTTTTATTTTTATTTTTTATTTTTGTTTTCTATTTTATTTTATTTTCTTTCACTTTTATTTTATTTTATATTTATTTTACTTATTCTCCATTGTTACTAGTATGGCCGTGTAGGATTTTATATCCCCTTAGGCCCATAAGAATAAACCAAAAGGCCATGTGCGGCAATAAGCCTCTTTGGTACCTTTTGGGTCTAAAACTTATAATTAGTATTTTGGACTTCAACGGCCTTCAGTAAATGTTTTTTTTAGAAAAAAAAAAAGGGAAAGAAAGAAAGTTTTAATAAAGAAAAAGACAAAACAAAACTTTCCACTAAAAATTAAGACAAGTCTCAAATACTTGCCTTTTCCTTTCTTAAAGATTGTTCTACAAATGAGTGAAAAGCTACAAACTAAACAAAAAGAAAAAAAACAAAGAAATACAAAAAAAGAAAAAAGAGAAAGCTAAAAGAAAAACTAATGGAAACTAAAAAAAAAACAACAACAACAAAAACAACAAAGCAAAACAAAAAGAATATGAAACAAAATTAAACAAAAAAAGGGGTAAAGATTAACGAAAAAAATAACAACAAGAATGCACAAGACAATAAAAGAGAATAGGAACAAAAAAAAAAGGGGGGAAGAACAAAACAAAAATTAACCAAAAAAATAAATCAAAAGATTAACAAAAAAAAAACAAAACAAAACAAATGCAACTAGAATAAAAAAAAAAAACAACAACACACCAAAAAATATATATATCAGATGAAAACAAAACAAAAACCAAATAAGACCAAATGAAAAATAATAATAAACAAATATATAATTTTAACAAAAACAAAAAAAAAAAGAATAAACAAAAAAATATATAATAACAATAAATAAAATAAAATAAAAATTAAAAGTAAAAAAAAAAAAAAAAAAGAAAGAATGTGAAATAACAATGACACTAAAAATCAAACGAAAGAAAGAGAAAAGCAAAGAAAAAATATAACAAAAACAAAAACAACACAAATAAAGAAAAACAAAAGAACACAAAAAAAGAAAAGAAAAGGTAATAATAATTTAAAGGATAAAACAAAATAAAGGCAAACCACAATAAGAATAAAGAAAAGGATAAACTCAAGAAAACAAAAAGAACCAAACCAAACAAAACAACATAATAAAAAATAATAATGGAAAATAGATACCAAAAAAAAAAAAACAAAACAACACAAAGAGAAAAAAAAACAAAACAAAACAAAAAAAATACAAATGGAACTAAAAACAAAAAACAAAAAAAATTAGTCAAAAAAAAGAGAAGAAAAAGAAAAAAAACAAACAAACAAACAAAAATAACAAAACCAAAAAGAAATTAAAAATCAAAAAATAATAATAATAAAAAACAACAAAAAAGTAACAACAAAAAGAAAAAAAAAAAAAAAAAAATCAAAGTAAGACGAAAAAAAGAAAAAGGTAATTAAAAAAAACAAACAAAAAATAGAATGAAAATGATAGAAAAATAAAAAATAATAATAATAAGTAAGAGAAAAAATTGAAAATACAAGGAAAATTAAATTAAATTTTCCCTTAGCAAATCAAAACATATCAACCAATTTCAAAACTTGTTTTATTTGTTAAAGAAAAAAAAAGTAATTTATTTTCTTTGTCTTTTAGCAAAAAAAATAACCCCAAAACAAAAACAAAAAAATACAAAAAGAAAATTAATTAAAAAAATTAAAAAAAAACAAACAAAAAACAAAAACAAAAACAAGAAAAAAAGAGAAAAAACAAAAACAAAACATAAAACAAAGAAAAAAAAAAAACCTTAAAACAATATTCAGCCAAACTACGTGGACTTTGATCCCTTTCAAAGGGTACGTAGGCCCTAGGCTTTTATCCTAGGTCAAGTCTGTCTTTGTAAATAAATATTTTCTCTTAATTTTATTTCCTTTAATTTTATTTCTTTTATTTCTTCTAATTTTATTTTATTTATTTATTCTTTGAATTTCTCTTTGTTTTGCTTCTTTCTTCTTTTTAATTTTATCTCCTTAAATTTTTCCTTCTGTTTTTTGCATATATTTGATTAGGGAGAATTAAAATAGAATAGAGGCCATATTGATTTTGCACAACGGACTTAGGGTAACCGTTCTTAGGAATGGGTATAGTGGGATGCCTAACACCTTCCCTACTCACAATTGACTCCCGAATCCAAATCTGGTTCGCAGACTATTTTTCAAACTAAAAAAAGGCTTTTCCAAAGTTTTTCCTTTTCAAAAATAAATTTTGGTGGCAACTCTTGAACCCTATCTATTTGTACTCTACTTATTTCAAGAGATCTTTACTTTTAATTCTTTGATTTCGGTTTGGCGCCACGCGGTCGCATTTTCGGATGTGACAGGTGGTTCCAATAAAACCACCAACAAAAGATAACTATATTTGGCAGTTTCTAATAATTTCCATCAAAAATCATATTAAGATGACTTTTGTTAGTTGTTCTTAAAAAACCACAAACAAAAATCCATACATAGTTGGCGATTAGCAAAAAGAATGAACAAAAATGTATTAACTTCAGTGTTTTTGTTAGTGGTTCCTAACACAACAAAATCTCACACCATTTTTTGTTGGTAGTTCATACAAACTGCCAACATAAACATTAAGCTTATTAGATTTTTGTTGGCATTTCATAACAAACAAAGGTTTATTTAGTTGGCAATTTTTCTGAAACTGCTAACTATTTGCATTTTAAATTCCATCTATTTTCATTTGGTGTTTGCCCCTATAGAGTCTTCCTTCTTCTTCCTTCGCAATCCCTTCTCTAAGTCTATCACTCATACCACCTTTTTGCGGTGTCCACTTGCGAGTAGCCAAACATTCCATCTCCCTATCTATCCTCCACTATTAGCCCTCTCATTTTGAAGCCTCTTCTTGTCTATTTTCTTGTGTTTGCCATTGATTTTTATGCGAAGTCCACTGTTGAGTTTCCTATTTATTTTCATGCGAACATTCGATCAATTGGTCCGTCCCTGGCTATCCACTTGAAGATTTTTGGCTAACCAATGTCTACCTATCTATTTTCTTATGTTTGTTGCTGATTTTTTTGCAAAGTATGGTCTTCCGCCATCCGCCTTCTATTTTACTATAAGTTCATCCCATTTTGAAAATTCTTTTTACAAAATTCATTTATTTTAATTAATGTATTCTTTCTTTAAGCAAATTAAGTGCTAGTTGTCTTCCTCCATTTTGGCTTCCTATCCTCCATTCCTCCATTTTTGCATTTGTGTTTTTTTCTTTGGGAACTATTTTTTACAATATAATTCTTTTGGTATGATAGAATATGCAAAATGATGTCAATTGATAGTTACAACATTCTCGTACATGCAAAAGGTGCAAAGAAAAATGTCTAAGCCTATTATAACAAGACGTATTATGTAGTAGTGTACAAAATATAATATAGCTAAGTTATAACCTACATAAAAGAAAGGAAAAATTGTTCTGTCATTGTTATTTGATTATGGACTACTAGAATATAGTTCTATTTTAGTTTGAAGAGAAGGCTAAAGGCTTGGGAAACTTCCATTTTATGCTGTCAAGCTCCAGGGTTTTCTTTGAGATATAGATTGAAACAAAAGAATAATTAAATAAAGTATGATATTTAGTAAAGTAATAGGTGGGAGTTCAAGAAAATTAGGAGTCACTAATCACATTTCTCTTAAATTGGCTCTTGTTAAATCAAAAAGGTATGAATTGGAAATGGATGTCTACCAATCATCTATCTAGGGAATATGAGGATGGAATGAAAAAAGTTTAGTAGGTTTGCATTTGAGCATGCAAAAGACTCTAGTAAAATTATATGCCCTTATTTGAATTGCTGCCATGTGAAACAAATTAGTATAGTTGAGTTGGAAGATCATTTAGTACATAATAGGATTGACCAAAGTTATACATGTTGGATAAGGCATGGCAAGACAAAGGATGAGCATAGTAACTGGGAGTATAATGGGAGTTGTACCTCAAATGATTTCAACACAGGTACATACAAGGATGATCATTTTGAAGAGATGGCAAATGTGGTTGAAACGGATCTTTAGGATTTTCCTAAAATATTTGAGAAGTTGAAAAATGATGCAGAAAAGCCATTATATTATGGTTGTACTAAATTCACAAGATTGTCAGTAGCATTGAAGCTGTACAAGTTGAAAGCAGGAAATGGATGGAGTGATAAGAGCTTTATAGAATTGCTTGCACTTTTGAAAGATATGCTACTGGAGGATAATGAGCTTGCTATCTAAACATATGAAACTAAAAAAATGTTATGCTTTATTGGCATGAGTTATGAGAGGATACATGTCCTAATGATTGCATTTTATTTCACAATGAATATGCATCATTAAAGAAGTGTCTGAAGTGTAATGCCTCAAGATATAAAAAGAAAGAATCAAGTTTGACAAAGGTGGTTTGGTATTTTCCTATCATACCTAGATTTAAATACATGTATAGCAGTGCAGAAGATGCGAAACACTTGACATGATATACGGATGAAAGAATTCAAGATGGCAAGCTTCGACATCCTGCTGATTCTCCTCAATGGAAAAAAGTGATCATAAGTACCTTGACTTTGGGCAAAAAGATAGAAACTTACACTTTGCATTGGCTACCGATGGAATGAACCCACGTGGTGTCTAAAGTAGTACCCACAGTACATGGCCAGTGATTTTGGTAATTTATAACCTGTAACACCTTAATCTACTACCGCTATCTAGCCTCTCACTGGGCTTGGTTCCATATAATTTCCAAAGAACTAATACCAATCCGTGGCATTTTCATGCTATGAAACGGGGTTTCATACACTCATCTTCTGTCCCGTGGGTCCTATTAACCCATCATTCATGTTCTCTACTCACACTCCATTTATACAACTCATACATAGCATAAAACAAGCCATAAGCCACGGGTATGGAGCCAAAAACCAGAAAAATGCAATTTCTCACTTGGGCCCAAAAGTCATATTTTGGCTCTAACTTTGGAAAATCATAACTAATTATAGAAAAATGGGAATCTAGAAATCCATAGTTCTTTGGAAAGATCTAAGTGTTATATTTACAAAAAAAATAATTCCCAACCATAATCTCAGCTGTTGGATCATGTTTGACATCAAAAATCAGACAAAGGTCTGGCTGTCTCTGTTTCTGGTGCAGCTTATTGTCATGAAATTTGAAAATTCGTAACTAAATCCACAAAAATCCAATCTAGGAAAACTATACCAATTTAGAATTCTACAGATGTCTACTAGAGGAAACAAATAAGTCTAGATCAGTTCAGTAGCCCTTACACTCCGAAAACCGATGTAACAGCAACGGAGGTCGGAGGGGCACCCTGATGCTGATACAGAACTTCAGACCATTTGTTCTCTCTCTACAGACCTTTGATTTAGCTGATTCTAGTTGGTATAGGTCACTGTGGTTATCTAGTTTATGTGTATAAAATTTCATGACATTTGGCCACCGTTTGTTCTATGAATGACATGGATTTCTTTTCGGACCTATGGTAACAGTACATGACCAAACCATAAAATTTTCCCAAATTCAACAATTCACCAAATATTCTCTAGACCTCCAAATATTACCCACTTTAGCTTCTTGGGAAGCTTTCTACAAACTCTAAAGGTATACCAAATTTCATGGTAAGAAGAGCTCATCTGGTCATACTTTGATGGAGCTCACAAAACTAACGGTTTTGGCACCCAGAATGGTCAAAGTGGGTCCAAATGGCCTCTTACATGTTCTAGCCACTCATGGATAAGTTTAAAAGCATAAAAATAGTCTATATGAAGTATCTAAGAGGTCCAAATCCTCATACATTCCAAATTCACTATACTACGGCCAAAAATACATTACCACATACATTCAACAAAAGGGGCAAAACCCACATTTCCATTAATTTGGCTCTTAACATAGTTTGTACATCATATATCCATACTTTTACACTTGCTACAACATGTATATCTCAAAAATAGAAGGTGCATATTCATTTTGGCACCTCTTTACATCAAAATTACATCAAAATAGTCAAAATAATCTAAAATCTAGGTAAGCATGCTCCTAGGCTCCTTGGTGTGCACTTGTTTCTCCTTGAGCTCCACCTAGCATGTTAAGTTGGGAAGGGACGGGGTGAGATTCAGGGAATCTCAGTAGCTCATGCACTCATTCAAGTAAACAATCAAGGCATATAACAATTCAAAGCATGCAATTTGGCATCCAACCATTCTCAATCACATTACATGTTGTACATGCTATGGAAATCACAACAATGCCAAAAATGGGCTCTAGGGACTTTTGGTCTAGCCTCACCTGAGTTTAGGGACTTTTGGATGGCCTTACTCGAGTTTAGGGACTTTTGACTTGGCCTCACTCGGTTATGAGACTTTTGGCCTTGTCTCACCCATCTCAAGGGACTTTCGGCTTCACCTTACCCATCTCAAGGGACTTTTGGCACTACCTCACCTGAGTAATTCTCACAATCCATCGCAATAACATATGGCATATCTCACACAACAAGCATATACATAAACATACATGACTATTACATCCAAGAATGCAACAAGAAAGAGTGGAAAGAGAGCTACCTTATGAGCCAACACAAGCCTTCCTTTTCAATTTCTCTTCTCCCTTCTTAGGTTCACAATCACACCTTGATGGAGGTGCTTCACTTGAGCTTAGGCACAATCAAGAACATGGAATTACTCTCTTAGAATGTAATATTCAGAGTAACCCTCCTAACACACAAGAACTTAGGGGTTCTCTCTCTCTCTCTAGAATGTCACCAATTCTTTCTCTCTCTCAAGTTCTCATGGTAGTGGAGACAACATTTTCAAAGAAAACAAAGAGATTCAAAGGTGTTTTCCACTTTTCCTCTTCTGACCCATGATTAAAATCCAACTAATCTCACAAACAAAACCGTAGGAAGAGAGGGCAAAGAGAGGAGATCAAGATTCTAAGTAGAAATGAGAGGAACTTACTTACCTTTCCTTTGTTCTTCCTCTTTCTCTTGGTCTCTCTCACTCTCTATGCCTCTTTTCTCTCCTTGGGTCGAAGTCTAGGGCAAATATGAGAGAAAGAATGAGTTGGGTCGTTTAAAGGAGTCAAATTCTCGTCTTTTACTTTTTTCCAGACTGACCCTCGCTACGGTGAAAATTAACCTTCGCTACAGCGAGCTCGTATCAGCTGCCTTCGCTATGGCGAGGTTTAGCTTTCGCTATGGCGAGAACATATCAGTTCCCTTTGCTACGGCGAGATTTAACCTTCGCTATGGCAAACTTGTACCAGTTCCAGACTCCCACTCTCGCTATGGCGCATGCTACGGCAAACAACTCCCTGGTTTCTGTATGGACTGCTGCCCGTACTCGCTATAGCTAGAATCACCTTCGCTATTACGAACAGGAACTCTCGCTATAGCGAGACCATTTCTCGCTATTGCGAGAAGACTTGGAAAATTCTTGAAATTCGAATTTTTCCAGCCTTCTTCTTTCTTTTCCTTTTCCCTTTTCTCGGTTGTTACATTTCTACCCCTCTTAAAAGAAATTTCGTCCTCGAAATTTAAAGACTTACCTTAAGGGAATAACTCTAGATATTTTTGCCTCATTTCATTCGCCAATTCCCAGGTTGCTTCTTCAAATGTCAGACCTTTCCAAATCACTTTCACCAGATGAATGTTCTTGCTTCTCAGCTGTTTCAGCTTAGCATCCACAATTCTCTCCGGTCTCACTACATAGGAAAGATCTTCCTGCAATTGCACATGCTCATATTCTATGACATGTGAAGGGTCTGGTAAATACTTTTTCAACTGGGAGACATGAAAAACACTGTGGATTTGGGCTAAGTTTGGAGGTAAGGCTATTCAGTAAGCCACGGGTCTAATTTTCTCAAGGATTTCAAATGGACCAATATACCTAGGACTGAGCTTCCTTACCCTCATTGACTGACCTACTCCTATCATTGGGGATACTCAAATGAACACATAGTCTCCAATCTCAAACTTTAACGGCCTCCTACGCTTATCAGCATAGCTTTTCTGTCTACTCTGGGCCGTGAGGAGTCTCTTTCTAATCAACTCTATTTGTCGGGTGGTTTGGTCTACAATCTCAGGTCCTATCATACTCCTTTCACCTAGCTCAACCCAACACAGAGGGGATTTGCACTTTCTCTCATACAAAGCCTCATAAGGGGCCATCTGGATACTGGAATGGTAGCTGTTATTATACGCAAACTCTGCTAACAGTAAATACACATCCCAGTTACCCCTTATTTCTAGCACACATGCCCTCAACATGTCTTCCAATGTCTGGATGGTCCTTTCAGTCTGACCATCTGTCTGAGGGTGGTATGCAGTGCTAAACCGCAACTTGGTCCCTAAGGCATGCTGTAATGACCTCTAAAAGTTCGATGTGAACCTGGGGTCTCTATCCGAAACTATGCTATTGGGTACTCCATGAAGTCACACTATCTCTCTGATATACAACTGGGCTAATCCATCCAGTGTATGAGTAGCCCTGATAGCTAAAAAGTGTGCAGAATTCGTCAGTCTATCCGCAACTACCCAAATAGCATCGTGTCCAGAGAATGTCCTGGGTAACCCCATAACAAAGTCCATGGCTATACTATCCCACTTTCACTCAAGGATATCTAGAGGTTGTAATAACCCAGCCAGTTTTTGATGTTCTATCTTTACCCTCTGACACACTAGGCATCTAGCCACATACTCCATCACATCATTCTTCATCCCTGGCCACCAGAAAATTCTTTTCACATCCTGATACATCTTGGTGGCACCTGGGTGGATAGTATACTTACTCTTATGTGCTTCTTCTAAAATGCTTTCTCTTAACTCATTCTGACTAGGCACACAGATTCTCTCTTGGTATACTATCATACCATCCTTAGACACCTTGAAATCTGAGGTCTTACCTTGGGTGATCTCATTCCTGATCTGTCTCAGGAACTCATCCTCTCTCTGGGCATCTAAGATCTGGGTTCTCAAGATATTCTCAATTCGGGTTTCACTCAGATACAATTTACCCGATACCACCTGACAAGAGAGGTTCAAGTTTCTGAACTTCTCTAGGAGCTCCTGCTCCCTAATCATCATATAGGCTACATGGATGGATTTTCTACTCAGGGCATCCGCCACCACATTGGCCTTGCCCGGATTATATTTCAACACATAATCATAATCTTTCAAAAACTCCATCCATCTCCTCTGTCTCATGTTGAGTTCTTTCTGGTCAAACAGGTATTTCAAACTCTTGTGGTCACTATAGATCTCTATGGTAGCACCATACAGATAGTGTCTCCAAATTTTAAGAGTAAACACTACGGCGGCTAATTACAAGTCATGTGTGGGGTAATTCTCCTCATGAGGCCTCAACTGCCTCGAGGCATATGCCACTACTCGACCCTGCTGTATCAACACACATCCTAACCCTTTGCCTGAAGCATCACAATAAACCATAAATGGCTCACTAAGGTCAGGGATAATCAGTACAGGGGTAGTGGTCAAACAGAGTTTCAACTCCTGGAAACTCTTCTCACATCTCTCATCCCACACAAAAGGTGTCTCTTTCCTAGTTAGCCTCGTCAGTGGTAAGGCCATCCGAGAAAAGTCCTGAATAAACCGTCTATAATACCCTGCCAAACCTAGGAAACTCCTAACCTTGATGATTGTTCTAGGTCTATCCTACTGTAACACAGCCTCAACTTTATGGGGATCAACTGCGACCCTGTCTCGTGAGATCACATGACCTAAGAATCTCACATCGGTTAGCCAAAACTCACATTTACTAAATTTGGCAAACAACCTTTTCTCTCTCAAGGTGTCTAGGACTAATCTCAAATGCCTTTCGTGCTCCTCAAAGGATTGGGAGTACACTAAAATATCATCAATGAAGACCACCACAAACTGATCTAGATACAGTCTGAATACCCTGTTCATGTAATCCATGAACAAAGCGGGCATATTCGTCAGCCCGAATGGCATCACAAGGAACTCATAGTGCCCATATCTCGTTCTGAAGGCCGTCTTGGAGACGTCTTCAGTTCTCACTCTCAACTAGTGGTACCCAGATCTAAGATCTATCTTGGAAAACACAGATGCCCCAGCCAACTGATCTAACAAATCATCAATTCTAGGGAGAGGATATTTATTCTTGATGGTAACTTTATTCAACTCTCTGTAATCTATACACAAACGCAAGCTACCATCCTTCTTTTTCACAAATAACACTGGAGCTATCCAAGGTGAAACACTAGGGCAGATAAACCCTTTCTCTAACAATTCCTTTATCTGCTCTTTCAACTTAGTAAGCTCGGCGGGAGCCATCCTGTAAGGAACTTTGGACACCGGTCCAGCCCCAGGCACTATGTCTATAGGGAACTCTAATTCTCTCTCAGGGGGTAGGCTACTAAAGTCAAACTCTTTAGGGAAAACCTCCGGGAATTCCCTGACAACTGGGATCTCCTCTATCCTTTCTTCTACCTCAGCCTGAATAGAGAAAAAGACTAGAAACCCTTGACATCCACACTCTAAATATCTCTCAGCCTGGGCAGTAGTCATAAAAGATAACTCAGCTCCTACCCTAGGTATGGTCCCATAAGCAGGTAGGGAAATGGTTCGGTATTCACAATCAAGTATGACATTATTCGCAGCCAACTAATTCATACCAATAATCAATTCAATATCACGGAAGGGCATACAAACCAAATCAATAGTGGTATGACAATGGTTAAATTGAACAGTGACATTTAAGCAGGTATGGGAAGTAACCACGTGGCCTCTAGTGGGTGTAGTGATAGACAAGTCAAATGGTAAGACACTAACGACCAGACCCAATTTTCTCACACAATCATAGGATACAAACGAGTGGCTAGCACCCGAATCAAATATGGCAACTACAAGAAAGCCATTCACTATTAGCGTACCTTGGATCAAACTGGGAGATGCGCTGGCTTCCAGCTGAGTAAGGGCGAACACTCAGCCCTGGGTCTGTGGCCTAAGAGGAGGCGCTGTCTCCATCTGAGGATAGTGTCTAGCAATGTGCCCCGGCTTCCCACCCTTAAAATATGTCACCGGAGACTGCTGGAAGGATGATTAGCCCCGAGGAGGTGGGACACCTCGCTGCGGCCTTCTATTCCATGGCCCCTTGCCTCTCCTCTTAGGGTTAGGTGTCAAACTAGAACCCTCTTCTGGTTTCGGCCTTTTCAAATCTGGAACCCTCTTCTGACTAGCTGCAGTCGCAGCAGGCATGATAACTTGCAAGTTAGTTTCAATCACCCTGCTGACCTTCACAAGGGTATTGAACTTCCTGATTCGCTATGGAGTGACTCTGTCGCTAATCAGGGGCTTCAACCCAGTCTCAAATTGCTCACATCTCCAGGGTTCATCATCATACCTCTGGAAGTAAGAGGAATACCGAGACAACTCAATGAACTTGGCCACATATTGGTCCACAGTCATCTCATCCATCTGTCTCAAACTCATAAATTCCATCTCTTTCTTCTTCCTCACCGAACTAGGGACATATTTCTCATAAAATTCGACTAAGAAGGTTTCCCAAGTTATCTATATATTCTTGGTCTCCATAAAGGGTTTCGTGCTACACCACCATCTATCAGCTTCCTTTTCTAACATGAAGGTGGCTAACTGGGCTTTCTGCTCGGTGGTACAATCCATCACCGAGAATATTTTCTTTAGCTGCATCACCCAAGCCTCTGCCTTCTCCGCGTCCAACTCCCCGTCAAACGAGGGTGGATTATTCTACCTAAACTGCTTCAACACTTTCTGGATAGGCGCCTGGGTCTGTGGAGCAGCAGGCTCCTGAAGAGGTGCGGGTGGAATACTAGATGTGGATGGTTGAGGTATAGGGGCATCTCTCTTGGCTTCTTCTTGCCTGGCCAGGGTGTCTTGTAAATGCATGATCATATCATACTGTTGTTGGGCAATATACCTCTGTTGTTCTAGCATCTCTTGGTGCTGGCCCATCATGGCCTCATACTGGTCAAATCTCTCCATGATGGCCCGCAGAGGATCCTCAGTCCCAACAAGAACCTCTGGCTCAGCTCTCTGAGCCCTGGGCGGTCTGCCTCTACCCCTGCCCCGTCTAGTCTCAACCATGTCTGAAAGAAGTAGCAACCCTCAATTCACAATGATATCACAAACACATATGCATAAGGATGCTACAACTTCCATGACCATTTACACCAAACACAAGCAAATCTCATCATTCAAAAGCCTAACATCGAGCAAAAGTGCCTGAACCTTTGCTCTGATACCAAAAATGTAACACCTTAATCTACTACCGCTATCTAGCCTCTCACTAGGCTCGGTTCCATATGATTTTCAAAGAACCAATACCAATCCGTGGCATTTTCATGTTATGAAACGGGGTTTCATACACTCATCTTCTGCCTCGTGGGTCCTATGAACCCATCATTCATGTTCTCTGCTCACACTCCATTTATACAACTCATACATAGTATAAAACAAGCCATAAGCCATGGGTATGGAGCCAAAAACCAGAAAAATGCAATTTCTCACTTGGGCCCAAAAGTCATATTTTGGCTCTAACTTTGGAAAATCATAACTAATTATAGAAAAATGGAAATCTAGCAAACCATAGCTCTCTGGAAAGCTCTAAGTGTTATCTTTACAAAAAATAATTTCCAACCATAATCTCAGCGTTTGGACCATGTTTGACATCAAAAATCAGACAAAGGTCTGGCTGTCTCTGTTTCTGGCGCAGCTTACTGTCATGAACTTTGAAACTTCGTAACTAAATCCACAAAAATCCAATCCGGGCATACTATACCAATTTGGAACACTACAGATGTCTACTCGAGGAAATAAAAAAGTTTAGATCAGTTCAGTAGCCCTTACACCCTGAAAACTGATGGAACAATAACTGAGGTCGGAGGGGCTCCCTAATGCTGATATAGAACTTCAGACGGTTTGTTCTCTCTCTACAGACCTCTGATTTAGGTGATTCTAGTTTTTATAGGTCATTGTGGTTATCTAGTTTATGTGTATAAAATTTCATGACATTTGGCCACCATTTGGTCTATGAATGACATAGATTTCTTTTCGGACCTATGGTAACAGTACATGACCAAACCATAAAATTTTCCTAAATTCAACAATTCACCAAATATTCTCTAGACCTCAAAATATTACCCACTTTAGCTTCTTGGGAAGATTTATACAAAATCTAGAGGCATGCCAAATTTCATGGCAAGAAGAGCTCATCTGGTCATACTTTGACAGAGCTCACAAAACTAACGGTTTTGGCACCCAGAATGGTCAAAGTGGGTCCAAATGGCCTCTTACATGTTCTAGCCACTCATGGACAAGTTTAAAAGCATAAAAATAGTCTATATGAAGTATCTAAGTGGTCCAAATCCTCATACATTCCAAATTCACTATGCTACGGCAAAAAATACACTACCACATACATTCAACAAAAGGGGCAAAACCCACATTTCCATTAATTTGGCTCTTAACATAGTTTGTACATCATATATCCATACTTTTACACTTGCTACAACATGTACATCTCAAAAATAGAAGGTGCATATTCATTTTGGCACCTCTTTACATCAAAATTACATCCAAATAGTTAAAATAATCTAAAATCTAGGTAAGCATGCTCCTAGGCTCCTTGGTGTGCACTTGTTTCTCCTTGAACTCCACCTAGCATGTTAAGTTGGAAGGGGTGAGATTCAGGGAATCTCAGTAGCTCATGCACTCATTCAAGTAAAAAATCAAGGCATATAACAAGTCAAAGCATGCAATTTGGCATCCAACCATTCTCAATCACATTACATGTTGTACATGTTATGGAAATCACAACAATGCCAAAAATGGGCTCTAGGAACTTTTGGTCTAGCCTCACCCGAGTTTAGGGACTTTTGGATGGCCTCACCCGAGTTTAGGAACTTTTGACTTGGCCTCACTCAATTATGAGACTTTTGGCCTTGTCTCACCCATCTCAAGGGACTTTCGGCTTCAACTCACCTATCTCAAGGGACTTTCGGCACTACCTCACCTGAACAATTCTCACAATCCATCACATAAGCACATTGGTAACAATGCATCATGGCAATAACATATGGCATATCTCACACAACAAGCATATACATAAACATATATGACTATTACATCCAAGAATGCAACAAGAAAGAGTGGAAAGAGAGCTACCTTATGAGCCAACATAAGTCTTCCCTTTCAATTTCTCTTCTCCCTTCTTAGGTTCACAATCACACCTTGATGGAGGTGCTTCACTTGAGCCTAGGCACAATCAAGAACATGGAATTACTCTCTTAGAATGTAATATTCAGAGCAACCCTCCTAACACACAAGAACTTAGGGGTTCTCTCTCTCTCTCTAGAATGTCACCAATTCTTTCTCTCTCTCAAGTTCTCATAGTAGTGGAAACAACATTTTCAAAGAAAATAAAGAGATTCAAAGGTGTTTTCCACTTTCCCTCTTCTGACCTATGGTTAAAATCCAACTAATCTCACAAACAAAATCGTAGGAAGAGAGGGCAAAGAGAGGAGATCAAGATTCTAAGTAGAAATGAGAGAAACTTGCTTACCTTTCTTTTGTTCTTCCTCCTTCTCTTAGTCTCTCTCACTCTCCACGCCTCTTTTCTCTCCTTGGGTCGAAGTTTTGGGGCAAATATGAGAGAAGGAATGAGTTGGGTCGTTTAAAGGAGTCAAATTCTCGCCTTTTACTCTTTTCCGGACTGACCCTCGCTATGGCAAAAATTAACATTCGCTACGGCGAGCTCGTATCAGCTGTCTTCGCTATAGCGAGATTTAGCTTTCGCTATGGCAAGAACATATCAGTTCCCTTCGCTATGGCGAGATTTAACCTTCGCTATGGCGAACTCATACCAGTTCTAGACTCCCACTCTCGCTATGACGCACGCTATGGCGAGTAACTCCCTAGTTTCTGTATGGACTACTGCCTGTACTCGCTATAGCTAGAATCACCTTCGCTATTGCGAACAGGCACTCTCGCTATAGTGAGACCATTTCTCGCTATTGCGAGAAGACTTGGAAAATTCCTGAAATTCGAATTTTTCCAGCCTTATTCTTTCTTTTCCTTTTCCCTTTTCCCGATTGTTACAATAACCTACCTCTATGGCTATACATGAAGTGCAAATATATGATATTGTCTATGTTAATTTCTGGGCCCAAGCAGCCTGGAAATGATGTTGACGTATACTTGACTCCTCTAATTGAAGATTTAAAGCTAATGTAGGAGATGGGAGTGGAGGTATGTAATGGGTATTAGGAGGAAATATTCAACTTGTGAGCTATGCTATTTAGGACAATCAACGACTTTTCAATGTATGGTAATTTGTCAAGATACAGTATTAAAGGATGTTGCAGATGCCTATTTACTAGGAGGGCATACATTCCATGGAGTTGGAACATTGTATGAAGAATGTCTTCCTCAGGCATTATAGATTTTTGCCTCCAAGACATCATTACTGATACTGGAGAAAAGCTTTCAATGGATGACAGAGGAAGGTAGTGCACCTTTGTCGTTGATTAGTGAGCAGGTATATGAAAAGGTAAAGGATTTAAATAAAAATTTTGGCAAACCATTGAGGAGAATACCTTGGGACAAGTGAGTGGAAAGAAAGGTTTATTTTCTTTGAACTGCCATATTGAAAGTCCTTATATATGAGACATTTCCATGATGTGATGCATATTGAGAAAAATGTATGTGATAGTGTAATGATACATTACTCAATGTGCTAAGAAACAACAAAATAGGATCAAGGTTAGACTTAGTTACTTTGTAATAAGAGGAGAATTAGCATTAGTGAAGGAGGATGTCATACTTTTCTACCTCCAGTGGTGTATACTCTATCTAGGAAAGAATTTTATTTTTTATATATCTTTCTTGATGGAGTTAAGGTTCCAGAGGAGTATTCTTCAAACATTAAAAAACTTGTATCAATGAAAGATTTGAAGTTGAATGGTCTTAAGTCTTATGATTGCCATATTCTGATGAAGCATTTGATTTTAGTGGCTCTTCGTTCCATTTTGCCTAAAAAGGTGCAAAGGAGAATCACTGAACCATCTTTCTTTTTCAAGTCCATTTGTAGCAAAGCGATTGACCCTATAAAATTGCCATCATTACAAAGACAAATTGTGGTCACTTTATGTGAGCTTGAAATGTATTTCCTGCCTTCATTATTTGACATGATGGTTCATCTAACTGTTCACTTGGTTAAGGAGACACAGATGTATGGCCTAGCTTATTTGAGATGGATGTATCCAATTAAGTGTTACATGAAGATATTAAAAGGGTATGTTAAAAATCAAAGTCGACTAGAGGGTTGCATTGTTGAATGGTACATAGTCGAAGAAGCTGTTGAATTTTGTACCAAATACTTATCTAAATCGACACATGGGAAGAATTGCTAGAAAAGAGATTATAGGAAATGAAATAGTTAGTATTACAAGTATAGAGTGGGATTAAGCACACCTATATGTTTTACACAACATTGATGAGGTTAAGTCATATGTGTGGAAGTAGAAGGAGATACTTGGAACCTTAAACCCCAATAAGAATGAAAGTTGGATAAGGAAAGAACATAATTAACTTTTTATAGATTGGCTTAGAAATCGCATTTTCTTGGAGTTAAATGTAAATCTTGGTGCAATTTCTAAAAAATTGAGATGGTTAGTAAAAGGTTCAAGCCTACATGTCCTCTCTTATACTGATTATCTTATTAATGGCTACACTTTCTATACAAAAGCGTAAGATGTTCGGAGTACAATGCAAAATAATAGTGTAACTCTTATAACTTAGTCTATGCATATTTCTGATACTAAAGATAAAAACCCTATATATACGAACATGTCATACTTTGGAATAATTGAACGCATATGGCAGTTAGACCACATTTTTATTTTGAGTGCCAATCTTCAGTTGTAAATAGGTTGAAAAAAGAATGGCCTTCAAATTAATGAGTTAGGGTTTATCTAGGTGGATCTTAATAAGGTGGGGTACAAAGACAACCTTTTATTTTTGCATCCCAAGCTCACTAAGTGCTTTATGTCCTCGATCCTGGTAGTAAGAAGTGGTCTATTATTCTATTGAAAAATAAAATGAATAAGGATAAAGATGATATTCAACACGGTCAACATACAGATGTTGAGGATGATCCCTTTTTCTAGACATTGCTTGAAAATGATTCCACTAAAAATGATGTCCTATATATGAGAGATAATTATAAAGAGGGCATTTGGATTTTAAAGAAGGGGAAAAGAAGTCTAAATTAGGCGAGAAAAAGGAAAAAAATTGTCTTAAATGCTTTTATTTCATTTTATTCTTTAATTTCTTTATATGTCCCCTTAAATTTTTTAAAAATATTTTTATGTTTAATCTTTGAATTAATTTTGCTTATTCTTCAGACTTGTGTGTTTGAATTTCATTATAGGTGAATGGCTTCTCTAGGTGGTCATGATAGTGCTCTAGATGATGTCACGAATAAGATAAACCAAATTAAGTGAGGTTTGACCATCCAAAAGAAGGTGACCCATGTAAGAAGTGTTGGGAAGAAATTTGAGGTTCAATGGAATACTAAGGGTTAACTAATTAAGAAAAATGGTAAAAAAATTAATCAGCTATATCAGAGTTGTTGCTCGTATGAATGTGCCTATTACTATAAGTGATTGGTGAAGGGTTGACAATACCATTAAGAACATCATTTGGGATGAAATAGCAGTAACATTTTCTGCCACAGGCATTATGTTGTTTCTCATATATACATGCTCTGACAAGTTGATTATGATGGTTTGCAGATGTCTTTTGATATTGATTAGAGTCAAATGAGGTTTCTACTTAGGATACTGGCAAGGCATTATGATTGTTCCACTACATATTCAGTAGTAAATTCTTGAGAAATGCCAACGGGAACATCCTTGACCATCCGCCTAAATTATTTAAAGCTATAATTACTCAGGAGGCTTGGGATATATTTACTGGCTGATGATAAGAGGATCTTTTTAGGTAATCATATTTTATAACATATAGTTGTTCATTTTAGTATGCAACAATATGTATTGATTAGATTATTATGTCTTTTCATAGATATTAAGTTAGGATAATCAAGAAAGAGTAAAGAATATTCAATACTCGTGTAGGAAAATCTGATTGGGATATTTAGGCCTTGAATAACATATGGTATGTGAATATATATGTTATAATATGATGCAATACTTACATATTGGTTTTTTGTCCTAATACATAGATCGAACAAGAGAGATCAAAAGTTAGCTCAGTATCCTATCACAGTCTTTAGAAAGTAGCTCGAGTCAATAAAGCGAGCAAAGTTGACAATGAACGCTTTCTTGAAGTTTGGAACAAATGTGTAAGTATTAATTGATTATAAAAAATTCCAATCAATCTCTTTCATTTTCTAACTTTTAATAATATTTGCTTTTTAATTTATATATCACAGAATGCCTTATCATAGACCCTCCAAGAAGGCAATGTGCTCCCAAGGGGTGATGATATAATGGGTAAGGCACCTGGTGTCTTGGAGCACCCTGGTTGTGTTAGAGGTGTCAACTTCAGCATTAGTCAAAGAGACTATTTTGGGATATAAAAGTGATCGAAGTTGCATTCTTCAATTGAGGTTGCTAAGTTGAGAGAGAAGTGGAGAGACAAGAGCAAGAGAAATTTGAGTTGAAAAAGCAATTAGAGGATCGACGATGCCTTATTGAAAATTTAATCAAGATGCAGATGATGGAGATACAGGCAGTGGAAGCTAGCTCGAGCAGTAAAGATAGTTGCACACTTCCCTCTCAGCATCTCCCTGAGGTAATTGCTTTCTTGAACTAAGTTAACAATTAAGTGGTTTCACTTTTTATCAATAATTTCTTTTGTTATAATTTGTCTAGGGCAAATCAGATTGTCTATTATGGTTAGACACCCCTACTTGTCATGTAGTTACAGAGGATCGTATGTATAACATTGTAGGAGACACACTTCACAATACAATATTACCCACTGACCACACGAAAGTAGCTATTAATATCCTTATGAAAGAGAGTATTGGATTGCCTATTCCTATCAAAGACACAAGAATAGTAACACAAGCAATGGAGAGCTTCATTATGTGGCCCACCAATCTCATTATGGTAACTCCATCAAGATAGGTTTGTTAGTTGACACTTCCTTATAGTTCACTTCGTTATAATTCTTTTTTGATTCTAAATTAAACTGACTCACTTTGTTACACAGTTTAAGGAGAAACACCTAAAAGTGTCAAAACTTAGTAAGGAATCAATGTCCGCACCATCAAAGCCAAGACCCGACCCTCAGGTTTCAAACAAATATATATTGGCTCTTGAAACATTAGTAGAACAAATGTTAAGGGATGATAACATAAAAATTGTAAATTTTGATAAAGAGATTTACAATAGAGAAAACACATGATATACTTAGAATGAAAGTAATAAATAATATCCTCCAGCATGAAATGATAAGGGTCACTGCTATTAATTTATATATTAGGCACTTCATCTACTATAGATAAACTATTTTTTTCTACTGTACATAAACTAATTTTTTAACTATGTTCATATCAATTTATCATTAATCCATTTGTTTCTTCATCTCAGGTACTTGTACTAAACAATCTTGGTCCCTGGGAAAATTACGAGGAGGTTTGTGTTTATCAATCCCCATAACATTGCCACTTTTTCTCCATAGATGCTGCATAGCCAGCTTACAAGTCAATTACAACAAGTAGTAGATCTGTTTGCTGCAAGAGCTGAAAATGAGGTGTTATTGTTGACCCTTTACATGCAAGGGTAAGTCACTTAGTGTTGAACTTTTCAATTACATGTAATATCAATGTCAATGGTTTAATTAGAACTTGCTAACACTAGTTAATTGTCTTAGAGGACACTGGATGTTGCTCGCCATCAATCCTTGTGCTCTGAAGATATATTACATGGATCTTTTGAATGGCAACCCAACGAACTGTTAGCAGATGAGGAGTCATTTAATCAGTAAGCATATGTATTTATTTTCTACATATTTCTATATAGTTGTGCATTTTAAATTCAAAATAGTTTCTTATATTAAGTTTTTTTTCCACTGACTTGATAAAGCAATAGTGATGTTCCGCACAAATCGCAGGCTTAAGTTGCCAAAGTCAAAAACACCTACCACGTTATTCAAATGGAACAAAGTAAAGGTATTTATTAATATTCAAGAAATTATTGAGTACATAATTTTTTAAATTTAATATTTTTTTTATTGGATTTTTACGGTGTCCAAAGCAACCAAATAACATAGATTGTGGGTACTACGTAATGAGATTCATAAAGGATATTGTCATACACAAATAGTTAATGATCTTAGACACGGTATGTAATTCAATTCCTTTAAGTTATTGGATGATTTTTCTTCCCTCTATGTTTCCTTGTGTAATAAAATTTAACTATATGATGGTATCAGTTGCTGGAAATCTGCCATTACAAGTTGTATTTGGTGATATTAATGTATAATTTGTTGCAAAAAGAGGGCTTAAGACTTAGGGAATCTCTATTTTTAAGCCATTATACTACTAGATTTTTTTTAATATAGAACTTGCTTTAAAAAAATACTTCTAAAATTTGACCAAATTCTAGTCATCTAACTTCGAATCATTGTTATTTTCCAAGGAAGAGTGGTCTCAATACGTGTTCCAACAATGTCAATTGATTTAGTTGAAATTTGCTTGCGTTAATTTCTACTGGTTTTACATTGTTTAGTAACATTTGATTTACTAATTGATTGCTTTATAATAGTTCTTCTTGCTGGTTGTTTTGAGTTGGTGAATAACTGATGGCTAGTAGAATTTTAGAATAAAAATATACTGAAATGCATAAACTGGAGCTAAATAATAAAAAAGGAAAAAAGAAAAAGTTGTTGGTTGTAAATAGAATTGCCAACAAAAGTCCTATTTTGTTGGCTCTTATTGTTAAACTGCCAACAAAAGAGTAGTCTTTTATTTGCAGTTGTTAAATAATTGCTAACAAAAGACCCATCTTTGTTAATGGTTATTAAATAACTACCAACAAAAGACCACTCTTTTATTAGTAGTTATTTAACAACTGCCAACAGAGATTGACTTTTGTTAGCAGTTTAGAACCACTAACAAATGGTTGCCCTTTTTGTTGGCGTTTGCATTATTGGTAGTTACCGCCAATAAAAGAGAAAAATAACAGCCAACAAAACCTTTTTCTGACATAATGATCATCATCCACATTACATATCATCTGTATAGAAAATCACTTCCTAATAGAAAGAGCTCCTCATGTGGTTCAAACTGTACCCCAACATCTATGCACAACGAGGTAATATCAAGTGAGGATGGGCTAATCTAGAGGTGGCAAACTGAGAAATCCTCTTGATATTTTCACAAATGATATACCCAACATCCATGGTCTCCCAGTGATAATCAAGCAAATCAGGATAACCCGGTCTATAGTCAAATCGATCATATGAGCACTGGGAAGTAGATTTGCACACACAAAATGAGCCCAATAGCAGGACAATCTATTAAGATTACCCCTAAGAATGGCCTTGGGGACCCCACGTGACATCCTACAATAATTATGCCCTGGCAACTTTAATTTAGTAACCACTTCATCCAAATCAGGCATCTCACTACTAGTCTTGTAGAAGCAACACTCACAGTCCAGTACAATAGGAAGATTGTATAAATCCCTATTAACTTGTTTGTTTTATAATCACCATGCACCCTCTAACTCTATATGTGTGCTCACGGTAAAATGGTGCATTAGCATAAAATTCTCAAACTATTACAACATTGCGACTGCTGGCTCAGCATAAAACGGACTCCACCATCTATAAGATAACTGATCAACCACTTCTTGACTTTTTGTAGGCATGGTACTAAATGCCCTCCCTAGGATCAAAGCTCTATGAAATGTAATTGCATTGTACCGTTCTTGAGCAGCTAGGGAGACAAAGCGAGACTAGTTAAAGGAGGCTGACGAGGAGGAAAATACCTTACCTTTAGCTTTCTTTTTTGGGGCCATTATAGGTATACCTATAAAAGGAAATTTAGACATTTAATTTCTGCAAGTAATCAAGTAGTTACTAACTTATACTCTATTCACATGCAATTCTAGCTACTACTAATCAACTAAGGACCCGCTTAAGCCAATCAAATGGTGATCACAACAATCAATATTTAACTTCTTTTATATACATAGTACCCCAAAACATTATGAAGGCATAAACAAATAAACAAGCCATTAAGAAAATGAATTAACCATCTTAAAAACCTCAAACAAAATGGAAGTATTGTACAAACAAGTATGAATAAGAGAAGCACAAAAAACACTTAAGAACAGAGTTCTTTAATTCATAGCCCAAACAAATAATAGCCAAACAAGAAATAGATTTCTTTCAGGCATTTTGATAAATAGTTGGTGGGCATACTCCATTTCCACAATTGAAAACCTTGAATAATACAAAGTAACCTCCATCCAATTATGCACAATCATCCAACATAAACATTAAACATATTCTAGATAAATTCTCAATTCAATTATAAAGAAAAATTGTACCTTTAAATTTTACAAGGAGAAAATGAGATGAACCACCATACCTTCAAGCTTTAAGTGAGGGTGAAAAGAGAAAGGGGAATGTCTATATGCCATGACAGAAATAGGAAGAAGTTGAGCCTCAATAGAGAAAGAAGGACACTACTAATGTTGAAGAAAATGCAAGCATTGGGGAGAGATGGAAAATAGGGGTTGTGTGGGGTGATGGAGAAAAGAGGCACTAGAGGGAAATTTCAGAAGAACTAGGAATGGGACATGGGATGCACAGCCACACCCTTTTATAGAAAGATATGGAAGTTATGGATGTTTTGGGGAGATGGTTACGATAAGGAAAAGAATAAAAGGGAAGAGCTGCGGTGGTAAGGAGGAATGACTGAAGTTTAATGAGGGTTCTCAAGTTCTAAAATATTTTTTTTATTAAAACCTACATCACGTTGCAGTGATAAGTGGCCTAGGAAGATATAAACATGCATCTTGTAGCGGCTTAACAATTACAATCCGTGGTGTAAATGGGTACTACTTCCATATATGCTGTGAAACTCTACGTCATGGCATATTTCTCCATTGTCTCTAGACACTCTGCAACTTTTTTTTAATTGGCCGCTGCACTTTTTGCTACTAGAATTTGATGCACTATAGCATAACACCCTTAAGTCATAGCATAAATTACCTTTGATGCACCCAACATATTTTCTATAAACCTAATGATTTAACACTCATTTCTATACTTTAAGTACACCAATTTTTGCAATATAAAGCACAAGGAAAGAGGTAACTTAGCATAATAAAGTTAGAAATTCTCCCTCTTTTTCTTTTTTTCTTTTTATTTTTGAATTAAATGTTGAATAAGTTGTTTGGAGCTCCTCCAATGGTTATGCATGATTGACAATCCTTCTATAGATTCCTCTAAAAAAAAATATGCAACCACAGGTTACCAAAAAGAAATTGGCACAATTTTTAATATCAAAATTAAAATTAAAAAAAAGAAACTTGGGTTGCCTCCCAAGAAGTGCTGAGTTTATAGTCCTCAAGTTGACTTTTGCTTCATGTAATCTCTTACCTTTTGATGATCCCCTCCCTGATAGTGTTTTAATCTTTGTCCTTTGACTTTAAACTTTCAATTTGACTCTTGCTCTATAATCTCCACAACACCAAATGGAGAGACATCCACTAATGTAAAGGGTCCTAACCACCTTGACTTTAGCTTTCCTAGAAATAGCTTAAGCCTTAAGTTATAAAGCAACACTAAGTGACCAAGCTCAAACTTCCTCTCTAAAATCTTCTTGTTATGCTATTGCTTTGTCCTCTCTTTGTAGAGCTTGGATCTTTTATAGGCATGAATTTGAATTCATCAAGCTCATTAAGTTGTAACAGCCTCTTCCCACTAGCTTTTCTCAAGTCAAAATTCAATTTTTTCATAGTCCAAGAAGCACTATGTTCAAGTTCAACTGGTAGGTGATAAGCTTTACTCAAAATAAGCTTGTAAGAGGACATCCCAATGGAGTTTTGTATGCTGTACAATAAGCCCATAAAGCATCATCTAACTTCTCAGCCTAATCCTTCCTAGAGGGACTCACTATCTTCTCTAGAATCTTCTTGATTTTTCTATTAGAAACCTCACATTGGCCATTGGTTTAGGGATGATATGCCAATGCCATCTTGTGTTGCACTCCATATTTTTTCCAGAAATGTTTTGAGCTGTCGATGGCTTAAGGTGCACCAAATATGGTAAAAATGTTTTTCTTTAAAAATATTACCACCACCCAATGTCATTAACATGACAAGTTACTGCTTCAACCTATTTCATCACATAGTCAATAGCAATAAGAATGTATTGGTTGTTTTGAGAGGATATAAAAGGCCTCATGAAATCTATCTCCTAAACATTGAATGCCTCTATTTCTATAATATTTTTCAAAGGCATCTCATGTTATTTTGATATGTTACCAGATCTTTGGCACTTGTTGCATCTCCTTACAAAAGCATAAGCATCCTTGAACAAAAAGGGCCAATAAAAACTTGATTGGAGAATTTTTGCTACAATTCATTGCCCATTGAAGTGTCCTTCATATTTTGCTACATGACATCTTTGTAGAATAGATTCTTACTCTTCATTTAGGATACACCTCCACAATATCTGATTAGCACACATTCTGAATATGAATGGTTCATTCTAAAGATACAGCTTTACATCATGTAAAAACCTTTTCTTTTAATGGGAGTTCAAATCTAGAGGTAGCACATGGCACATAAGATAGCTCACATAATCTGCATGCCATGACACTTTGTTGTGCTCCACATAGAATAAGCTTTCATTTGGAAAATTCTCATTAATCTACCTCTCCTTACTATCCTGAGCTTCAATACTCAGTCTAGACAAATGATCTGTAACATGATTTTCACTACCCTTTTTATCAACATATTTCAAATCAAATTCTTGTAAGAGAAAAACCCACCAAATAAGCCTTGGTTTGGATTCCTTTTTCTCAATCAAGTATTTGATAGTCAAATGGTCTATGAAAATGATAACCTTGGTACCCACTAGATAAGCTCTAAATTTCTCAAATGCATACACTATTACCAACAACTATTTTTTGGTGGGGGTGTAATTCAATTGAGCATCAGATAGGGTTTTATTGGCATAATATATTGGATGAAAAATCTTTGCTTTTCTTTATCCTAATACTTCCCCCATAGCATAGTCACTGGCATCACACATAACCTCAAAAGAAATGGTCTAGTCAATGGCCACAATGATAGAAGCAGACACCAATTTCTTCTTCAACTCTTCAAAAGCTACATGGCATTAGTGGTCAAAATTAAATGGAGTCTCTTTCTTAAGCAATTGACAGAGGGGCTTAGCAATTTTGGAAAAGTCCTTAATAAATCTTCTATAAAAGCCCACATGACCTAAGAAGTTTTGAACTTCTGTTACACTTGTAAGGGGTGGAAATTAGTTAATTATGGAGATTTTTGCTTTGTCTACTTTAAGAACTTTACTTAAGACCTAATGGCCAATGAATATGCCTTCTTGCACCATGAAATGACACTTTTTCCAATAAAGAACTAAATGGGTCTCCTCACACCTCTTCAGAACTTGCTCTAAATTAGTGAGACATTATTCAAATGAATCTTTGAAAATTAAGAAATCATCCATAAATATCTCTATAGTCTACTCAATCATATCAGAAAAATAGATATCATACACCACTGAAATGTAGCCGGTACATTACACAATCCAAATGGCATCTTTCTAAGAGCAAAGGTGCCATATAGGCATGTGAAGGTTATCTTCTCTTAATCTTCTTAAGTAATAGCTATCTGATTATATGCTAAATACCTATCCAAGAAGCAAAAATAATTTTTCCATGTTAATCTGTCCAATATTTGGTCAATAAATGGTAAGGAAAAATGATCTTTTCCTACTAATCTATCCAATATTTGGTCAATAAATAGTGAGAAAAAATGATCTTTCCATATGGCATTATTTAGCTTATTATGAGTGTTAGCCACTATAATTATGCCTCTTTTCTTAGGGACACATTAGACTGGGCTTACCTATAAGCTATTTAAGATAGGATAAACAATCCCTACATCAAGCCATTTCAAAATTTCCTTCTTGACCACCTCTTTCATTATAGGGTTGAGCCTTCTTTGACACTCAATAGATTTCTTATGGTTATCCTTCAATAGTATCTTATGCATACATATGAAGGGACTTATCTCTTTTATGTCTACTATTGACCACCCAATGGCTCTCTTGAAACTTTTAAGCACTTAGAGAAGCTCCCTTTCTTGATGTGCAGAAAGAGAAGTAGAGGTTATTACTAGTAATGTGTATTCTTCTCCTAGGTCAGCATACTTTAAGTGAGAAGATAATGGCTTTAAATCTAGAGCTGGAGGCTCCTCCACTAGTAGTTTCAGCATATATTTTTCTCTTGATGATAAATCAAGTGATTCAAACTATTGTGGAGCCTTAAAATGTTTTTGAATGGCTCCCAATAGCTTAATACACTCCTTAACTCCATTATCCTCCTTTCTAACCATGCTAACTAGTGATGCTTTTAGAGGATCATTAAGGCTTGATTTAACAAATTCTTCATGTACTACATTAGCAATTAAGCACATAAAACAACATTCTTTTAGTTCATTCATGCTCTTCAATGCGTTATACATGTTAAAAGTCACTTTTTGATCATTTACCCTCATAGTCAGCTCTCTTTTTTGCACATCAATCAATGTTCTTCTTGCGGCCAAAAAGGGTCAACTTAAAATGATGGGAATATCCTTATCTTCTTTATAATCTAAAACTATAAAGTCTGCTAGAAATATCAACTTATCAACCTTCACCAAAACATCTTCAATGACTCCATTTGGATAAGCTAAAGATCTATCAACTAGTTGCAAAGTAATGGTTGTTAGTTTAGCCTATCCTAACCCAAGTTTCTTGAAAATTAATAAAGGTATTAGTTCACACTTGCCCTAAGATTACATAAGGCACTTCCAGCAAAATGTTTCCTAATATTATAAGGAATGGTGAAACTTCCTAGATCTTTCATCTTGGGAGGTAATTTCTTTTAGAAAATAGCATTACATTCTTAAGTTAGGGCTATCATCTCAAATTCTCTAAACTGCTTCTTATTTGACAGCACATCCTTCATAAATTTAGCATAGCTTGGCATTTGTTCCAAAGCTTCTGTAAATAGAATATTAATGTGGAGCTACTTGAAGATCTCTAGAAACTTTTGATATTGCTTATCCAAATTGTTCTTCTTGAAGCATTGAGGGAACGATAATGGAGGAATAATCTTCTCTTGTCTCTTCTTTTGATTTTTCTTCTCAACAACTTCACTATTCTCTTCAACAAGCTTCCTCAAGCTTCCTCAAGCTTCTTTTCCAACTTACCTTGATCTTGTCTAGACTCATTATCTTACCTTAAAGGTGACACTTTAGGTAACTCTTTGCCATTTCTCAGTATATTGGCTTTGCATTCCTCTTTGCTATCTCTTCTAGGGTTAGGAATAGTATCACTTAGAAGAACCCTTTACTACCTTGAATTTATAGAAGAGGCCAATTGGCCAATTTGCATTTCTATGTTTTGAATGGCTAATTCATGCTTTGTCATTTTTGCCTCTTGTCTAACTAGAATAGCATCTTGCTTAGCCATATATTGCATGAGCATTTCCTCCATACTTGGCTTATTTTCCTGTATTGGTGGTCTAACTTAAGTAGAAAATCCAAGAGGGTGAGAGAGTCTCATTCTAGAAGAAGATGCTTGGGCTTGATTTTGACCTTGACTCCATGAGAAATTCAGATGATTCCTCTAGCCTAGGTTGTAGGTGTTTAAGTATGGGTTGTTTGGATTTTTTCCATAGTTGCCCATATAGTGAATTGCTTTTACCAATGAAGGACATCGATCATTAAAGTGTTCCTCCCCACAATGTTCACAAGTAATGACCAGAGTTTGAATGGCATTAACACTTATAGGTGCACTGAAGCGCATCACAAGATTATCAAACCTCTTATTTATTGCAGCCATTTGAGCTGAGAGTGTAGTTAAAGCATCAATTTCATAGACCTCACCCACCCTATAATGTCCCATTTTAGTAAAAATGACAGAAACAAATACATTTTCAAAGTAAGTGTAATGTTTGGTTTTCGTTAAACGACAAAAATGGGCACGTTTTCAAACCAAGTCCCTTGAAATGAATTATTTAGGGTTCTAAAAAATTTGAGTAACATTTTAGACTCCTAAAAATGAGAACCCTAGCCTCAGATAGAAAGAAAAATGGAGCTAGAATGAAGAAACAAATTTTGACAGAATCTTACGAAACATAATGGTATTTTCATAATTTTGAGCAATTTTCAGAATTCACACAGGAGGGCTTTTTAAATGAAAATTTTGAGTTCTCTAGGGTTCTTAGAGGCACTGAAAACCAAAGGAAGCTCTGGGATAGTTAAATCCCTTTCGGTGGATGTTTTCCAATGTCGGTGTACCTAAACTTTAACAGATTCATTCGAGAAGGCTTTAGCTCCGAATTGAGTAATTCCAAAGGCATTTTATTTAATTAGGAACTAAATTTTATAATGGAAAAGATGGTTCTAAAAAAGGAGCTAAAACGAAAGAGAAAAGAAAATACAAAATATGAAGGGCAAAATTGGAATTTTTGAAAAAGTCATTTTTCCCTACCTATATATAGGTGGCGCCTCACACTTGCGCTCATTTAACTTCAAAAAATTCAGCCTCAAACCAGGAGCAAAACCCTAAGAGAGAGGCGCCCAAGAGAGGAAGAAGAAGGAGGAAGAAATCCAAGCCAAAGATATGTTTTTATGGTTGTTTTTCATGCTCTTCTCCATCCACACCACCTCTTCTTCATTCTCCTTGATTTCCTTTGATTTAAATGAGGTTTAGAAATTTGATTCAAGGGAGAAATTCAAGGGAAATTTCGGATTTGAAGAGAGGAGCTTGGAGAAAGCAAGATTTAAACCAAATTAAGCAAGGAAATAAGGTAAAATTGCATCCTATGATTGATATCCTCCATCACCCTTCTTCTCCATTTTGCCTAACCTTAGGAGCTATAGGAGGATCTAATTTTCAAGATCAACCAAGCATTAATCTTAGGTATTTGATGGAGAAGAATAAGAATATGCAAAGAAAACAACAAAATAAGATTTCAAGATGCAAATTCTAGGGTTTCAAGTGTTCCTTCCAATTTCTAATTTTGTGTGATGATTCTTAGGTTTAATTAAGAGTTCAAATGAGTTCTTGAGACACCTAAAATGCTCCCCATAAGCTTCTTCCTTCAAGAAAATAAAGAAAACTCCAAGGAACCCTAACCTAGGCATAGTCTCAGCTAAAGTATGTTCATGTAGTTAGGGAGAGTTTTAAATTTTTCTAAGGCCATTCTTAAGTCATATTTGATTATTGAAAATGAGGAGAGGCCTTAGAAAAAATTTAGAACTCATAGAAAGTGATTTGGTGTCTTAAGTTCCATATTATGATCTAAAGAAGCAAGATGATATTAGGCCCTTTGTTTTAATGGTGTGATGACTCTAAGAGTCTTAAAAGGAGTCAAGAATCATATTTGAAAGGAAAGAATGGAGCCTAGAAGTCCTTTGAGGGGTGTTGCTTCATTAGGTGCATTTATGGATCATAATAGAGCCTATAGAGCAATCTAGTATCTAATCAAGTTGTATGGCCTTAGAGATTATTTCATGAACCTAATTGGTTTCTGTAAATTATATTTAGGCCAAGAGAAACCATCTCCTCCAATTTGTGGGTGTGTGGTTGAAAGAGGAGGCTTGAATCCAAAGAAAAATGTGTGTAATTGTGTGCAAGGTAGCTCTCTTCACTTTCTCTCATGCATAGATGTGTGTTTACCTTGTCTTAGAATGTGTGTATGTGTATTTTCAAGTCATGAAAAGTATGCTAGCATGATCTTATATGCTATGATTTCATGATGTCATGTTATGTTTTCAAATGCATGTGTGATGTTTGTTGAGTTTGCTTGAGTATAGAGAGGCTAAGAACTCTTGACCATGATGAAGATGAGCCAAGAACCTTTGAGATTGGTTAAGATAAAGTAAAGAGTCTTCCAAAAGCAAAGTGGGCTCCCAAGAGTATGGTTAAGTCCAAAGCTCTTAAAGAATGGGTGAGGCAAGTCCAAAATCTATGAGAAAAAGTGTGAGGCCAATCCAAACACTTGGTGAGCTCTTGAATGTCTTGTATGATTTGTTCACATGCCAAGTTTGCTTCTTAAATGCTCATCACTTCCATTTTATCCATGCATGCATTTTTAAGGCTTGCTTTGCATATATTATGCATGATTGAATGGGAGAAGAGCTATTGGGATTCTTTAAATCTCATTCCCTCCTTTCTAATGATCTAATATGCTAGGTGGACCAAGTAAATGTGGTAATGGGAGCTAACAACATTGAAGGAAGGAGATTGACATTAATATGTCTAGCTTTTGTTTTTTAAAACCATAATGATGCTTCATGATGTATATCCTTGTTGTAAATGGTCTATGACCCTTGAGACATATGTAATTGTGATATAATGTGATGTAGAAATGAAAGAATGTGCTATGCAAATGATGGAATGTGAATTAAGTATGTATGGCAAAGATAGCTTCATAAATGGTTTTATGGAAATGTGCATAAGTGTGGGTTAAATGGCCAAAATGAGATGCATGAGGTTTGGGACCATTTGGGTAGCTCACTGATAACCATGATATTTTATATATTTTAATCCCTTAACTTAGGTGTTTTAGTGTCCAATTATGGCTTTAGGAATTTAATTAAGTGGAATTTGATTTTAATTTGCCATTTTTGCATTTGAGGAATTTATTTGCAAATTATTGATTCTTAATGCTTAAATTCATCTTAAATAAATTTTGGATATTTCCACTTAATACTTTCCATTCTCTGTGTGCAGAATTTTAATGGACAATTAAAGCTTGAATGGTAAATTGAATTGGAGAAGGTATGAGGTTCAAACACCATGCAATTCTGATGTGGCTGGAACAAAGAAGAGACAACACAATGAATGGAGCTGCATGAAGGGAAGCTTGAAAGGAAACTCGTGGCAAGGGAAGAAAGCAAAACAGAGGAAGAGCATCACATGTTAATGAGGAAAGGAGCAGAAACGAAGAACACAAAGCTATAGGTAGCCACTGGTTAAAGAAGCAACTCCAGACCAGAAAGAAGAAGCTTTGGGCTGGAAGAATTAAAGGAGAGGAAGGAAACACAACGTGGGAAACTTGCATGGAAGGGCTAGACAGTAACGTGAGATTTACGTAGAAGATGAGCTGAAAACAGAGCATGAATGGAGGTAACACGAAGGCTGGAACTTTTGAGCAGAAACAAAGGAGAAGCTCAAGTTATTGGTTCAAACATGGATAAGAGTACAGCAGCTGCATGGGTTCAGATTAAACACGAGGGGCAGCAACATACACATGCAGAAACAGAGGAAAACTTGCTTGAGCTGCATGGGAGAAAAGAAAGCAACGAGGAAACTCGTGGAAAAGCTGCAGAATGAAAGAGCTGAACAGAGGCTGAACTCGAGGGTTGGCAAGGAAACAAACACGAAATGAAGCTGCAAAAATAAGAGGAGAAAGCTACAGAGCTGGAACTCGTGGAAAACCAAAAGAACAACGTCAGCGAGAGTGCCACGAGCTGGGTTTAGCTACGGGAAATTGAAGAACCATGTGGAGGCAGCACTTAAACGTGGATGCATGAGCTAAAAAGGGGGGCTGCCACATGCTCACTAACTCGAGCAGAAATGGAGAAGGAATTCACGAATTGAAAATGTGAGCAACTCGAAGAGCTCAAGTTTTGCATGAAGCATTCACGTGGGTGAACAGAGGAAGCTGCACGAAGAAGTTACAGCAGAAGTTACGTGCATGTGAGCAGAATGAATGAAGAGCTACATGAGAAAGCAACGTGGAAGGTGATTAATATATTCAATGGGGCCCACACTCACATAATCAAAGACACATTCAGGCTAGTGATTAACAAGTTGCAGCGTGGAAGTAAAGAAAGCTGAAATAAGGAGCTGAACACGTGAGCTAAGCGTTGATGATTCATCGGGCAGTGGCTTACATTCTCCATCTAATCCAGACCCTACGTTTGATCATCACTTTTCCATCCAAGGGCTGACGTGAAAAACATGGAGGAGGCGTGACTTCAGCTGAGGGGCACGTGATTAATTAATGAAAATTGGCGCTGAAGGAAAAGGCGTGACTCGGGCAGAACGTGAGGAGGAAAAAGGAGGAGAACGCGAGAATACAGCGAGGGCGAGGAGGAAGTGAAAAGAGCGAGAAGCTCCAGCGCTGGACGAGGAAGAAGTTTTCGTTGAATTCTCCATGACTACAGCTTCAATGATCAAATTCTCTCCGATCAAAACATCCATGGCAGCTTGAATTCCATTTGGTGGCTAGCTGAAGATTGGATCCTCCTAGATGAAGATTTGAGCTCCACATTTTCTCATGAATTTGGATAAACTCTCTTGCTCAATCTTTTAATTTCAGCATTATTTTCTTGATTAATTTGACTAGGTTTAGCTTATTGGTTTGGGAATTTAATTGTTGGAATTACTAGATTGAATTGATTCTTAGATTGATCTTAAATTGAATTTCGGAATTCTGTTTGTGATCATTATATGTTTGTAGAAATTCCAGAATTAGTGCTGTACAATTGACCTCTAAATTCCTCTTGATTTTAGGCTAATTGATGCAATGGTTATTGAATTAGTTGGCTGGAACTTTTGTGCAATTAATTGCTTGAGGGAATTAATTAATCTAATTGGTGAATTAGCATCTTGAGTGGATTGTGCAGTAGATTTCATTAATCAATCAAAATTAGTATGGTGTGTTCTTATTTTTAATTCAATTAATTAGTTGTTCAAGGTTCTTTGTGGTTGCAAAATTCCTTGAATAATTGATGAATTGAATCTTGGATGGTCATTCAAGAGCCTTACAAGGAATGCACTAAAGAGCAAGAATTTAATCCAAAATTGGTAAACTAAAAAGAGCAAGGATAATTGAACTCTAGGGAATCCAATTGAAAGCTAGCTACCACATTTGTTTGACTATTCATTTGAACTTAGTTTTAAGTTTTTAATTCTTGTTAATTAACTTTAGTTCAATTAAATTCTAGCATTTCAAAACCCCCCCCCAAAACAAGTCCTAATTAGTAATACTTAGAACACTCTTTCATAAACAAATTGAGGCACAAACTCCTTGGGAAAATGACCTAGGTTGCACCATTATCTACAAATTTATTTTGCCACCTAGTTTTATTTGAGATTGCGCGACACAATTGTCACTCACAGAAGTCCTAAATGTGCTTTTAGACTTGCCCAAAAGGTATCAAAACCAAAGGAAAGCCATTTGGCAATTTTGGTACCCTATATGGAGCCAAAATTGACCATAATGGAACTTTATATTACTTTTTAACCAAATGAGTTATTCTTGGTCTAAGATTTGGCATGAAATTAGGTCTCATTAAGAACTTTTTTGGAAAGCTAAAGATCATAATTTTTAGAGGTCTACAGAATATTTGATGATTTTTCAAATTTGGCAATTTTTCTGGTTTCGGTATAATTTTTCTGGTTTCGGTATGCTGCACTATTCATTTAGTCCAAAAAAGAATTATGTCACACGACTCAAATGATGTTTTTAACCAAATGAGTTATTCTTGGTCTAAGATTTGGCATGAAATTAGGTCTCATTAAGAACTTTTTTGGGAAGCTAAAGATCATAATTTTTAGAGGTCTACAGAATATTTGATGAGTTTTCAAATTTGGCAATTTTTCTGGTTTCGGTATAATTTTTCTGGTTTCGGTATGCTACACTATTCATTTAGTCCAAAAAAGAATTATGTCACACGACTCAAATGATGTCTAATTACCATGAAATTTTATATACAGAAACTAGACATTCACAATGACTCATGCCAACTAGAAGCACCTCACTTGGAGGACTAGAGAGGGAGATATGAATTTTTGAAAATTCTGTCTAATATCAAGAATTTTGCCCGACCTGAGTTACTGTTCTAATAAATTTCGAGTCTTGGGCTTGATGAATTGGTCTAGATATATTTTTCCTCTCTAGCTAACATCTATAGCTTTCCAAATTGGTATCATTTACATGGATTCAATTTTTTTGCAATTAAGTAGACATTTTCAAATTTTTCTGTAGAATTCTATGATAGTTCCAGAATGCAATCTGACCTCTGGATCATTTTGGATGTCAAATGTCCTCTGTGATGGATGTTATAGTCTGGGTGTATTTTTAATGAGAATTAGACATTTGTAGCTTTCTAGAATAGCCAAGATTTTATGATTTTGATTTTTCTAGAATTAGTTATGATTGTTCAAAGTTCAGTCAGAAAAAGGGGCAAATCTGGCAGAAATTAAACAATCCCATTTTATGCTTCATTTCAGTTTCCATGAGTTGTGGACATGATTTTATGGTGCAAATGAGTTGTATTGATGTATTTAAATATGAGAATGTATAGCATGAGCTCACATGGTCCACGTGACACCGAATGGAATTTTTAGATACAGCACAACACGAAAATAATCATTTTTTCTTTGCTTTTTTCATGGGAAACCTACATGATTCATGATATTAAGCCATTTAAAAGCATGAGATGAGCTAGAATTTATGGTGTTACAGTAACTCCTTTGAAATGAATTGGTTAGGGTCCAAAAAAATTAGAATAATGATCTAGACATTAAGTAATAAAAATAGGAGGCCAGAGGTGCCCTGAAACAGATGCTAAAATAACCAAAAAAAATTTAATGAAATAGCTACGTAACGTAATGGCATTTTCATGATTTTAGGTAAATTTTAAAATTCTCACAAGAGGGATTTTTAAATGGAAATTTTGAATTCTCTAGGGTTCTCAAAGGCTTTGAAAACCATGGGAAGCCCCAGATAGTTAAAACCCCTCAAGTGTATGTTTTCTAGTGTTGGTTGACTCGAACTTTGACCCTTTCGTTCGAGAAGGTTTTAGCTCCAATTTAAGTGATTCCAAAGGCATTTTATAAGATTAAGGACCTGAATTTTATGATGCAAAAGACAATTTTCAAAAAGGAGCTAAAATGGACTAGAAACAAAAATGCCAAGTTGAAGGGACAAAATTAGAATTTTTGGAAACAACTTCTTAAACCTATCTATATATACCCTATGCCCCACTCTTCTCTTCACTTAGCCCATTTATTTTTGCCTTAAACCAGAGAAAAGAGCAAGGAAGTGAGGTGCACAAGGGAGGAGAGAAAGGGAGAAGAAAAAGCAAGGAAAAGGTATAGTTTTTCATGGATTTTTTTTTTTTTTGGTTTCTCTTTAGCAAATTCCTTCTCCCCCACCTTCCCTTCTTTCCTATGGTTTAATTGAAGCTTTTGGGGATATTTTGAGGTCAGGCGTAAGAGGGAAATTTTAAAATTAAGGAGAACAAGCCAAACAAAGTGAAGAACAAGTAAAGGAAGCCAAGAAACCAAGGTATTTTTCCATACTTCAAGCTTGATTTCTCTTGTTCTTCCTCTTGTGATTTTCACCCTATATAAGACCAGTCCTAAGGAGTTAAATTTCTAGTTAAACCAAGAGTGAATATTAAGAAAATTAGTAAGGAGAACAAGAATATGCAAAGGAAACAATCAAACAACCATTGATTTGAAGATAGCAAAGTTAGGGTTTCAAGTGTTCTCTTAAAATTCTATTTTGATACAAGAGTTCCTAGGCTAAAATGAGTGTTTAGATGAGCTCCTACAATCTCTAACAAGCTTCTCACATGCATCTCCCATCAAGAAAACAAAACAAACTCACTTGGTGGTCTTTTGGTGCATAGTTTTGACATAGACTAGAAGGAGCACCAACGGTTAGTTTTAATTCATTCCAAACTTGATTTTGATTCATATATGATGGGAGAGGATGATAGGAAGCCCTGAAAAAATTTTAGAAGTCATGGATAGTGAAATGGTATCATAGGTTCTATATATGATTTAAAGAAGCAACACCTACCTAGACTCCTTAAATTAATTGTATGATGACTCCAAGAGGCTTAAAAGGAGTCAAGAATCATATATGGATGGAAAGAATGGAGCCAAGATCATGTTTTCCTAAGGTTGCTTCAATAGGTGCATTTTGGAACTATAAATGAGCCATAGGAACAAGATAGCTTTTCTAATGAATGTGTAGCTTTAGAATTTGTTCCAAGAGTGTAATTGGCTTCCATATTATGTGTCTAGGCCAAAGGAACCAAGTTTTACCTTCTTATAAGTGTGTGGCCAGGGGAGAGGAATTAAGTTAAAGGAGAAAAGTGTGCATTTATGACAAAGGTAGCTCTCTCTCTTTTCTCTCATGTATAAGTAGATGTTTATCTTGTCTTTGAATGTGTGTATATATGTTTTGAATCATGAAACTTGTTTTAGCATACATTTAAATGCCATGGTACCATGATGTTATGTTATGCATTCAAATGATGCTTTGTGAATTTGCTTTGGTTTGTTTGAGTGCGGTAAAGCCAAAAGTTCCTTAGTAATGGTGAGGATGAGCCAAGAACCCCTAAGCATGGGCGAGACAAACCAAAAGTCTCCAAAGAGTGAGGCTTAGTCAAGAACCCTTTTAGAGAATGGGTGAGGCAAGTCCAAAATTCCTTGTGAGAATGGGTGAGGCTAAACCACTTGCTTGGCAAGCCTATGTATGTTTTGTATGACTTCTTGAATGCTAAAAAGGTTCTATGAATGATTATGAAAGCCGTGATGTCTATGCAAGCATTTTTAGATATAGATTTACATTCTTTATGTATGGTTAAAAGGGAGAAGAGCTATTGGGATTCCTAGAATCTCATCCCTTTCTCCCTATTACTTAACATGTCTAAGTGGACCAAGTGAACTAAGAAATGGGAGCCACCAAGCTTAAAAAAGAGAGTTTGACAACAAAGTGTGTGAAATTGTCCATTTTGTAGCCATATGAGTGGCATATAATGTAATCCAATGTTGTATATAATGTATGAGTCCATGAACACTTGTAAATATATGGATATTCATGATTTGATACCATATGTATGATATAGCAATTTTTGGGCATTGAATGGCAAGATGAAGCATATGTATTCTTGTGCATATCTTAGGGTGAGAGTATGAGTTTTTGACATCTAGGTTTGTGCACCTTTGAGATATGTTTAGTATACTATTTTGGTGCTTTCCCATGTGCTCAAATGGCATGAATGTCTTAGAAGCCAATATGGATCATTTGAGACCCTTAGAAGACACCAAAGGAGCATTTTTGGAACCTAATGTTAAGATTTGACCAAATGAACAAATTTACCCATGAAATTTGGCATGCATATAGATCTCATCCAAGATTTTGGTAAGCTAAAGACTAGATTATTTGGAGCTCTGTGGAATTAATTATGATTTTTCAAAGTTACCAAATTTTAGTTGTTCTGTTATAGTTACTGTTCATATGATCAATTTTTTCTCCTGTGTCATTCGAGGGGCCAATAGTGTCCAATACTCATGAAATTTTACAAGCATAAAATATACATGATAAGCCTTCTGTGGCCATCAAGATCACTTTAATTAGATGTCGGGGCGGGGAGATATGAATTTTTAAAGTTCTATGATAGTACTAGTAATGACAGGCAACATTGGTTACTATTCCATCTATTTTTAGTAGCTAAATGTCCTTGTTGGGTCTAGAATTATTTTTAGCTTAAAGTAGACATTTGTAGCTTTCCAAAATAGTACAGTGTGCTTGATTTTGATTTTTTAAAAATTAGTTATGATTTTTCAAAATTTATGACAAAAAACTAGCACACTAACCCATGGTTGCACATGGAATTTTTGTGTATATAGCTCATGAGCTCGAGTTCTTGGCCACTTCCTGAGATGGTTTTGAGTTGTATTTGTATATTTAAATATGAGAATGAGATGGATGACTCCATATGGTTCACGAGACACAAAATGAAAAATTTATACATGACGTAGCGCAAAATAATTGAATATTTTTATTGTATTTTCCTTGAGAATGAATGCTAGTCCAAGGAAATGCAAGCTAGAATAATATGAGATGAGCTAGATAATTATAGTGTTACACACCCTTTTCTTTTGAGGTCTAGATGTAGACCATTGGAGATAGTTAGCTGCCATATTTTCTAGCAAATTATATACAACATCAACATTTAGATTACTTATGATACTCCTATTGGATGCTGAGTCAAGGATAGCTTTTGTTTTCAGTAGCATTCTATTATAGAAGGTCTGCACTTGCACCCATTTAGGAAATCCATAGTTAAGGCACTTTTTCAACAACTCCTTGAATCTCTCCCATGCTTCATATCTTGTTACATGAAAGAAGTGATATCATTTCTCAACTTTACTGATCTAGCTAGTAGAAAGAACCTAGCTCTAAATTTTATGACTAGATCATCCTAAGTGGAGATGGACCCATCTGGTAATGAGTTAAGCCACACCTTGGCTTTATCCTTTAATGAAAGTGGGAAAAGCCTTAACCAAATTGCATTATCAGATACATTGTTCTGCTTAAAAAAGTTACACACCTTCAAGAAGTTTAAGAGGTAAGTGTTAGGGTCTTTCATAGGAGAGCCACCAATTTGCCTAGCCATTTGGAGCATCTATAATACCATTTGCTTCATTTTAAAATTGTTGGCTTAAATAGTAGGTCTTCTTATGCTTAAATGATATCCTTGCATGTTCAATGTGGCAAAATCATTCACTATTCGAAGACGATTTTCATCCTTATATGCCATATTTCTAGTTGGTTTAGAAGTTTCAGGTTCCCCTCTCAAAGTTTGATTGGAAGCTTCTTCGGATTCTTCTTGAAACAACACAACTTCTAGACTTTCAATTTCTTAAATAAGAGGTTGTGCACACAAGGAGAGTAGTCACTGTAAAATAAAATAGAAAAGGAAATAAAAATAACTAAAGTAAAACTATGCACAAAACTTAAATTCAAATTAGGTATGCTAGTATTAATATTGATAGAAAAATATTTTGGCATTCAAATCCCCGACAATGGTGCCAAAAACTTATTGTTTACTTGAAGCATGCATGCAAGTATACATATCGCTAAAGTAATATAATGATAAGAAAAGATTATTCCCTCGAGGATTTGTTGTCAAAACTTGTCAAATATCAAAATTCACACCTAAGCTTAAATTAAGCAAATCAATTTTAAGTAATTATATTAACAAGAAATGATTATAAATTATCTGCTATGCAGAGTTCAAAATTATTATTTGGATTTTTGGGTGAATAGTAGCATATAAGATTATTAATCCTTTTTGTATTTCATAGCAATTTAATCCAACACTCAGTACCTTTGCTCTTAATGGCGATACATGTTAATCTAGGGTTCACTTGTTCCTATAAGTATTTTTCCAAATCCCATATAGGATTATCTAATTAATTTCATAATTCCTTATGAAAACAACCAAGATCAAATTAATAACACAATATCTAAGTGGACCATGTGAGGTTAATGAATATATTCCTATCTCATTCACTAAACTATCCACTTTCCCAAGCAAGTTTCAAGTACTCACATCATTTAACTCTTGATCTAACTTCACTTTCTCTTTTGCAAGTTCAAGCAAAAGTATCAAATCAATCTAATTGTTGGCTAAGCAATCAGAGAGCATAAAGCATGGAGTTGAATAAACATGTATTCATCATTAATTGCAAAATTAGAGTAAGGAACAACCACTAATCCATACAAGAGCTCTTAATAATCCTAGATTAGGGAGTTTAGCTATACATATTCATGAAAACTAGCAATAAAGTTAAAGCAAAGGTCAGATACATATGAGAAAATGCAAAAAAATGAAGAAGGAAAAATGAAACTTGTCTCTACTTCAATCTTCAATCCCTAACATTCCTTTACTTCAAGATGCCTTTCTTAGCTTCTCTCCAACCTCTACACACCTAGAATAGACCCAAGATAACCCAGAATGATGGCTCCCCTCACTGTAATGGCCATATGAAGTAAGAAACCTTCAAAATTTTGGCAAAGAAAATGCTACATTTTGCTAAAACAAATCACGTCATGGCTCAGAAGGTCACACTGCAATGAAGTGGAATATTCGAACCATCTATGCTGCGGCTTGCCTTTTTACATCGTAGTTATTTTGCCTCCTATTTGCTTTTGAAACGTGCTAGCCGTGACACATTTAGCCACTATTAATGATAGGAATGTGTCATGCTACAGCACAACGTATAACCTCTGCCTACCATTTTGCTATGGCTCAATATGGTCTCGCTGTGAGTTCAACCCTGTCTTGATCTGCTTCACAGTGCAAGATGTTCTCGTCGTGGTGCTTTCATCTTCTATGTGACGTTTTACAAGTGCAACTTGCCTCAAGTGCCTATTGTAACACTGTGACACCTTAAACTACTACCGCTACCTAGCCTCTCACTGGGCTCGGTTCCATATGATTTCCAAAGAATCACTACTCTTCCGTGGCATTTGCATGCTATGAACCGGGGTTTCATATACTCATTCTCTACCCCGTGGGTCCTGTGAACCCATCATTCAACTTCTCAACTCATACTTCATATAGATAACTCATACATAGCATAAAACAAACCATAGGCCACGGGTATAGAGCCAAAAACTAGAAAAATTGTATTTTCTCACTTGGGCCCAAAAGTCATATTTTGGCTCTAACTTTGGAAAATCATAAGAAATTGTAGAAAAATGGGAATGCAGCAAACTTCAGCGGCAGATATAAGAGAAGAAATGAGTTTGGGTGTTTAATGAAGTCTGATTCTCGCTATTTACTCTCTTTCGGACCGACCTTCGCTACGGCAAAAATTAACCTTCGCTATAGCGAGCTCGTGTAATCTACCTTCGCTATGGCGAGGTGTAGCCTTCGCTACGGCGAGATCGCGTCAGTTCCCTTCGCTATGGCGAGATTTATGGCGAAATGCTTCCATCTTTTTGCTATGGCGCACGCTATTTTTTTGTAAGTGCAATAGCTTCACCTTCGCTATTGCGAACAAGCACTCTCGCTGTAGCTCATTGCGAGTGCCTATGGCTTTCAACACTATAATTTCTAACTCATCTCATGCCTTTAAATGACTCAATTTCATAAATCATATAAGTTTCTAATGAAAAGGCAATAAAAATATTAATTATTTTCACGTTACGTCCTATAAAAATTTTCTTTCAGTGTCACATGCACCCTATGAGCTCATACATCATATTTTCATATTGAATTATATGAATACAACTCATTTCCATCATAAAAAGTGGCTTACTTCTCAAGGAACTCAAAACAATGCATGAAATATACATATATAATTTCGGCCAGCTTTGTCCTCATTTCTATTATAACTTTGAAAAATCATAACTAAATCTAGACAAATCAAAATTATGCATTCTTAGCCATTATGGAAAGCTAAACATGTATAATTTATGCTACAAACATGTCCAGACCATAACATCCAACAAAAAGGACGTTTGACATGAGAAATGGTTTAGAGGTCAGGTTGTCTATTGGTGCTATCACAAAATTCTATAGCAAATTTCAAAAATGTACAATTAATTTCAAAAAAATCCAATCTATATAAATGATACCAATTTGAAGAGCTATGGATGTTAGCTAGAGGGAAAAAATAACTCCAGACCATCTCAGGCATTTTCAGGCATCAAAAATCAATCAAACAATACCTAAGGTCAGTTGAAGTTCCTTAAACTGGACAAAATCTTTAAAAATTCATATCTCTCTCTCTAAACATCCAAATGGGGTAGTTCTAGTTGGTACAATTCATTAGAAATGTTTAGTTTCTCTATATAAAATATTATGACAATTGGACATCATTTGAGCCCTGTGTGACAGATTTCATTTTCGGAATAGTATGAACAGTCACATGACCAAAACTAGAAAATTTTCCAACTTTGAAAATTCATCAAATATTCTCTAGACCTTCAAAAATTCTGTTCTTTAGCTTCCCAAAAATCTCTCAACAAGCTCTATTTTCATGCCAAATATCAGATCAAAAGAGCTCATTTGGACAAATTGTAACATAGAGTTTCATTATGGTCAATTTTGGCTCCATATAGGATACCAAAATGTCCAAATGGCTTTTCTTGGGGTTTGGAACTTTTTGGGCAAGTCTAAAAGTATAATTAGGACTTGTGTGAGCTACTCAAATGGTCCCAACTCTCATGCATCTCATTTTGGTCATTCCACTTCTGTTTATACACATACTTCCATAATGAAAACTTGTCAATACATAATCAAAATGTGTATATTCATACATACAACTTTAACTCTCATTCATACATCACTTATTAATATAATTACATAAGTTCAAGAGGTCATAGGTCATATACAACCATAGATGAAAACATTTTCCACCTTGATGGCCTTAAAGAAGCAAATTTCATACATTTCAATGTCATACTCTTATCTCTTAAGTGGTTGGCTTCCATCCTCTTGCTCTCTTAGTCTACCTAGCATGTTAGAACATTGGAGAAGAGGGGATGAGATTCAAAGAATCCCAATAGCCTATCTCCCATTCAATCATACATAATAGATGCAAAACAAGTCTCACAAATGTATGTATGGCATATGGACATGTGCAATCATTCAAGAAGCATTCTTAGCATTTGAAAAAGTCATACATAATATACATAGGCTTTCCAAGCAAGAGGATTAGTTTCACCCATTTATTTGTGGATTTTGGACTTGCCTCACCCATTCTTTAAGAGGCTCTTGGACTCAGCCATACTCTTGGGAGTCAACCTCAATTTTGGGAGACTCTTTACTTTGTATCAACCAATCTTAAGGGTTCTTGGCTCATCCTCACCATGGTTAAAGGTTCTTGGCCTCACCACACTCAAGCAAATCAAAGCATACATCATGAATCATCATTTAGAAAACATAATGCATCATCATGGTACCATGGCATATAAAATCATGCTAGGATATTTTTCATGGCTTAAAACATACATACACACATTGAAGATAATGTAAGCACACATCTATGCATGAGAGAAGGTGGAGAGAGCTACCTTGCACATAATCACACACTTTTTCTCTTGAATCCAAGCTCTCTCTTTCGGCCACACACGCAAAAGTGTGGGGATGATTTTTCTTGGCCTAAACACAATTTATGGAAGCCAATTAGGTTCATGAAATTAATTCTAAGGCCATACAACTTGTTTAGACACTAAGTTAATCTATAAACCTTATTATAGTTCTATAATTGCACCTAATGAAGCAACACCTATCAAATAAATTTTAGACTCCATCTTTCTTTTCAAATATAATTATTGGCTCCTTTTAAGCCTCTTGGAGTCATCACACAAGTAAAATCAAGAACCTAACTATATGTTGCTTCTTTAGGTCTTAATATAGAACATAAAGCACCAACTCATTCTCTAAGCTTCCTAAATTTTTTCCAAGGCTTCCTCTTATATTTATTCATCATATATGACTAAAAAATGGGTTTAGAAAAATTTAAAACTCTCCCTAGCTACCTTAACCTCCTTGGGCCGAGACCATGAAACTTAATGGCTTTCATGGACTTTACTTTGTTTTCTTAATAGGAGATGCATGTGGAAAGCCTCTTAGGGATCTTAGGAACTCATTTAAACTCTTATTTAAGCATAGGAATCATTGTACAAAGTTAGATTTTACAAGGTGCAATTGAAACCCTAGAAATTGCATCTTGAAATCTAATGGCTTTTTGTTAATTCCCTTTGTATATTCTTAATCTCCACACCCTTTTTCCTTAGAATCACCCTTGAGTCTGCCTAAAAATCAAATCTTCTTAGATCTTCTCAAGTGGGGCAAAAATGGTGGAGAAGGGGAAGAAAGGATATCAACCATGAAAAAAGAAATTACCTTGTTTTCTTGCTTTTTTTCACTTGAATTTTGCTTTCTTTAGGCTCTTCTCTTCAAAATCCAAATTTTCCCCTAAGTTTCTCTCTTAAAACAGATTTGTAAACTTAATTTTAATTAAAGAAAATAAAGGAGAATGAAAGAGAGGAGGTTTGGATGGAAGGAAGCATGAAAAACTACTAAATTTCCTTACCTTTTAGCTTGAATTTCTCCTCCTTTTCTTCCTCCTCTTGTGCTCCTCATCCCCTAGGGTTTTCTTTAGTTTTTGGGCAGAGCTTGGTTGACTAAAATGAAGGGGAAAGAAGGTAACCACTTATATATATAAGGGAGGAAGATGAATGTAACGACCCTAACTTCTAATAATCATAATTAAGGTTAAGTACGTGATTAGTAACCATAAAATTTCAATTAGGGTTGAAAGTCATTACAACAAATTATATTCAAAAAATGTTAGGAAATTTGAACCTTAATGTTATTAGGTCATTAATTAGGCAACCACAATTATTCAGAAGTGTAAGTGAATTTAATCATTAATAAGGAGCCTTTGATTCTCCCATCCATTAATTCCAACTCATAAAAACCTCTTACAAGTGTTTCTAAATCATTCCTTAGTATTACCATAAAAGAAATTAAAATTTCTAAGTGAATATGAGAAATTGAGCACCTTCGCCGCAACTAAATCCCCTTTCGCTGCGGCCAATTACTCTCGGATTCAAGTCCTTACACCTCCATAAATTTCACGCATTTTACTGCGGCCAAATACCCCTTTCGCCGAGGCCAAATACCCTTTGGAACACCCCCAAACTTGTTTCCCAGGCTTAGCCGTGGCCAACATCACTATTTGCCGCGGCCAATTTCTCTCTGTTTTCTTTCCTGGCAAGTTCGCCACATTTGGCCGAGGCCAATTAATTGTTGATAGAAACAGAGAAGAATTGACCGCAGCCAATTCTTCTCTGTTTCTATTTGGCCTAGGCTAATTAAATTTTGGTCGCAGCCAATTCCCTTCTGTTCCTATAACTCCCAAAATTTCATCTCATGCTCTCCAATTCCCCCTCTAGCAACCCTCTAGGCCACTTTAACTTAGTTTGTGAAGATTTAATATCTTTCTTTCACTTAATCTACTTAACACATCTATCATTACACATTTAAAATTCAAATGTGGATCTTTAACCCTCTAACTACCATAAACTAGTGAGTTCATAGATTAATGACAGCAAATGTATTATGGTCACAAGGTGCATGGGGTCAATGCTTAATGTTCATATAAAATCAAATCACTTATCCATTATTAGCCAATTACAATTATAATGTTCAATTCCATGATAATCAAATTACATATACAATCCCTATACTTGGCAACTTATGATGCAATGCAGCAATGATGCAGAACTAACAATTTAGTTACAATACATTTTGTCAAAGCTCCCAAGCCTATGTGCTACCAAACCATTTAATGATCTTCTATTAATTTTCTCCTTGTCACTAAGAGGTCCGGTCCCTGAAAATGTTAGCCCATAACGGGGTGAGATATACAATCTCAGTAACAAAAGGCAATTTCCATATATATGTACAAGTCAATCAATCTAATGCAATTTCATGTCATCAATACCAGAATCATCAATTCAATTCGCAAATGAGCTAGTTGAGCTACCAATGACTACTGTCCCATACTAGCAATCATACACAACATGTTAATGGCCAATAACACCAAGAGAGGTCCGTCCACGGCACCTACTCCATAATGAGCATAACCAGGGCTCAGTGCATCTGGGGTTTGATCACAATCCGGTGCTCGATCGAAGCACATGCACGGGTGGCAGCCACACCACAGCTCCACCATGGACTCACAAGGTCCAATCATAATAACAATCAAGTAGTCAACCAGTCATTTAACATTTCAAAATCAAGCATGTGTAACAAATAGCAGATTAATATGAGCATATACATGGAATTAGGAAAATAACCCAGTTACCTCAATGAAGCCAATTACTCTTCCCCTAGCTACCATAATAATCCAAATGCATACCAAGCCTATAACAAACATAATTATCATCATTTCTAATCACAATCAAATATCCAAAGAGTTGATCTACTAATGACAGACTAGAGATTACTCACCTAATTACTAAGGGATTTAATTTCGGATTCCAACTTTCCCATACCAGAAATTGCCATAGTTCACTCCAATTTCTGGGTAATTTCACATGAAACCAAAGCCCATATCATAGGCCAACTATAGGGGTCTCAAACTAACAGAAAATGCATCAAAATGGGAAGGAGATACTCACTTAACAACACCCATAGCCTCACCTCTGAAAATCCACCATGGAAGCACCAAAATTCGCATTTCAATCATCAAGCCCAGAAAATTCAGTTTTCCACCATTATCTCCTTGTAATCTCACACAATAATAGAACCCATTATGATAATACATCCTTAGGGCATTTTCCAGCAAAGTGATTCACAAAATGGAAGGAAAAAGCTTACCTAATCCTCCCTCTAACCTCTAAGTCCGAAAATCTTGCAAGGAATCACCCAACACCAAATTTCAGATTTGAGAAGAAGATGATAATGCTCAAACCCATAAATTAATCAAACCAAAATGAAGAGGAGGATGAGAGGGTCAAGTTATATATAACTCACCTTGGCTAAATCATCCTCTAGGAGTCAAAAATGGAGCTTCCATGTTGGTAGAACCTTAGCCTCCCTTGAACCTCCCAATTTCCTCTTTTGAGTTTCAGTAAAATGAGAAAGAGGTTGAAGAGTTAAGATTTTAGTTGGGTTTAAGTTAGGTCTAAGATGGGTCATGGGTTGCTCCAAGGTCCAACTCCAAATGGGCTTCAGATTTTTGCTTTGTTGGGCCAGCTCTTATGTATTGGACTGCTGAATTTTAATCAAGTTTGGGCCAAGTTTGAAGAGCTCAAGGATTTGGGTTTGCACAAGGGTTATTGGGCCACTCATAGGAGCCTATACAAGGTGGATCTTGGGCCTCTATCATATGGAATTAGATTGGATTTGCACCTAACTTATTGGGCCTCCATTAGCCTCTTCTTATGATTTCTTAATTTGGGCCTAGATGAAGTTTCTATCCTAATTAATTCTCAAACCAATATTAATAATTCATCTCTCTAAAATCTTCATTCACTTAACTTGCCCAATCATCCCATATTAATTATTCCTAATTAATCTGAATCCATGATTAACACCTTAATTAATTTTTGGGGTATTACAATGAACTTTTCAAAAATTCCCATTTTGCCCTTCATTTTTGGCATTTTTGTTTCTACTTCTTTTAGCTCCTTTTAACAAAATGTCCTTTCCATTATAAAGTTTAAGCTCCCAATTTAGTAAAATGCTTTTGGAATCACTCAAATCAGAGCTAAAACTTTCCCGAATGAATCCGTCAAAGTTTGGGTACACCAATGTTAGAAAACATCGATCAAAGGGGCTTTAGTTGTCCCAGGGCTTTCCATGGTTTTCAGGGCCTCTGAGAACCCTAGAGAACTCAAAACTTTCATTTAAAAAGCCCTCCTGTGTGAATTCCAAAGTTTGCTCAAAATTAAAAAAATGCCATTACATTTCGTAAGCTTTTTGTAAGAAATTATTTCTTCATTCTAGCTCCATTTTTCTTTCTATCTGAGCCTGGGATTCTCATTTTTAGGAGTCTAGAATGCTTGTCAAATTTTTTAGGACCTTAACTATCTCATTTCAAGGGATTTCTTTTTGTATCCAGTGAATTTCGTTCATTTACAGAGAAACTGTACGTTACATTTCCTATGTTTTCTCTAGTTTTCAAAGAACTAGATGTTACACCTATCTTCCTTTTCTTCTAATTTAGCTATGGCTCAATGAATTTATGTCACAAATCAATCTTTGAAAGCCTCTTTGATAGGAAGAACTTCATCCCCCTATTTTAGCATGTTTCTAGCTCAATAATTCTTGTGATTGCACCTTACAATAAGAATAGAGTATGATTAATTCTCAAATAACTCAAAATTAAAATAGAACATGTCATTTAAAGTGTAAAAGTTGAGTATGGAGCTATTCATTATAAGTGTGTTTATTTTACTTATAAAGAGTATTATTTACTGTGTAATTAAAGGTTAAATCCATTTTTACTAGAAGAAAATATGCACAATAACATGAATAACATAGAGTTATCATACCTCAATTATCATTATAAACTTGGGCTTAATTATAATTGAGGCATTATTAAAGGCCTTATAGGATGTTAATTCTCTTCCTTCCTTCAAAGTATTTCTTTAATAGGCATCAAAGTATGGGTATTATTACTCTTGTGTAGTCCCATGATTTTGTATTGCTCTTGTGCATGAACACATACACATTTGCATATTGTTAAGTAGTGATGACTGATAAGATCTATTGACTGCCATCGGCTCATAGTGGATCTCGCCCTCCCTTCTGAAGTCAATATAATATAAATTTCCTGTTAACTGTTGAAATAAGATATTTGAATGTGATTTGTTTTCTAATATTTCTCTGGGATATTGGTAAATCATTCTCAATTGTAAACTTTTGTAAAGAATTTTTTATTTTTCTTTATGAACTAGTTATTGTATAAGACTCAAAATCAAGAATTAATAAAATTGTATATGCCTTACCTCATAGTATTATCATTGATATTTATAGTTTGAGAATTATGTTATTGGCCGTAAAGTAGTAATTATTTCTTATTATCTTATAAGTTTAGTTGGAAAATAAAAACCAAATAAAAATAAAACAAATAATTGAAAAGCTATAATTCAATCACTTGAGATTAAATTAACTATATATAGTTTGAGAAATTAAGTATTATGCTTTGGATAATACTTTTATAGGATTGGATTGATTTTGCTTAGATTTAGAGGTGAAGCAGGGTGTGTCAAGCCCTTTAATATTGTTTATCAAATTGGTTATGCTTGGAAATTTTATTTGTGGCTTCTATTTAAATGGTAAATGCTTGGGAATTAAATTAATTTGGAGATAATGACATAGCTGACAAGGCTTGGTGGTTGAGTATATAATTCGAGGATAACCCTCGTGTGGGAAATTGTCGGAGAGACCAGTAGAGAGTACTACAACATCATCCCATGTAGTGAGTAAATAATGTTGATTATGTATGTTTTTATATTTTATTGGTTATTTAAATGCATGATTTAATTTTCACTCCTATGCCTCAAGACAAGTTTCTTGATTTTTGTGTTTTTGGTACACAAGTTTGAATGCTACCAACACTTTGAATTCTTGATTCATATATGGATATTAATATAAAATGTTCTAACTGAGGATTGTATGATTATTATTGATTTAAACCTTATAAAAAGCAAAGTTTTGGTTTTTGTTTTTAATCTTTCAACTGTGTGTTTGTCAAAGACATTTTTTGGAAAGTTGTTAGCCATATGAAATGACAACTATGACATAGCAAATGTGACATGGCATGATATGATATAATACAATTTGATATGTTATGGACTTTGGGCTCTCAGACTATGAATGGCCAATTATGTGCTTTGTGTTTATATTCTATCTATATATATACACATATTAAAAGAATAATTCACTTTAAATTTTTTCTAGATAAAAAGTCTAGGTTTGAGGACTTATAAGCTAAATACGGGGAAAAAAAAGGTGAAGTTTGAATTTGTTATCTACTAAGATATAAGTTCAATTTTTTTAAAAAAAAATATTTTTCCTAAGGGTACAAAGATAAAAATTATAGCACCCTACTAATATCTTATCATGAGGATCCCTACGTTCTTTCATTAGTTACACTCCTAAAGCGCTCAACCTATGGGAATTGTTCAGGATATATTTGAAAAGAGAGGGGAGATTTTATGAATCTTTGTCCTAATGAATTGACCAAATTCAATTAATGAAATAAATGAATAGAAAAAAAAAGGTGTGAATGACTTGTATATAAATTCATATAATCACTTATATGTTATCAGAAACAATATATAATAATTTATATAATTCTTTTCTCACTTATCCTCCTTCCTACCCCGCCCCCTACTCTCTTGCTCTATTCACACTTGCCAGTCTTTAATTTCTTACCATGTTAACTTGTTAGGTTTTGTTAAGTTAATTACTCATCAATTTGAATTTCTTAGTCTAGGTGGGGAAGTGTTATCCCTATAACCATGTTCTTATTACTAAAAAATATATCTGAAAATGTGATAAGAATAAGAAAAGCAGGTCTAATTGAGTTGGCTTGTATAGGGAAGTCTATGCAAATAATAAATAAGTAGGACCTCAGTCTACACTATCTACCTTCAATAATTGAACATCAGACAAGGCTTGATTGTTGCTTCTTTGAAGTTGCAAATACAGAGAGAGAAGCACAAAAGGAGCATTTACTGAGATTCTTTTCAAAGAAAAATTTAGTAGATGCATAGAGGATATGATGTAGAAACACTTTACCATTGAGATTACTAAAGAAATGCAATTACTTCTTGTAGCACTTCATACGACAGATTCAACCTCCAATCACTCAAAAAATCAAGGATCACGTCATATACTCTTCTCCTCTAATTGTGAAGGCCTTTCTTATTTTGTTTACTTTCCTTTTTCTTACAACTTGCAAGATTGCTAATGTTGAATTCCTAAATTATTAGCCTTTTTAGTCTTATTTTGTTTAGTTATTAAAAATTTGTGAGAATACAAATTAGTCCTTAAAAATAAAAATTCATTGCATGCGCATGCTAGTCTTTTTTTTAAAATGGTTTAATGCTAATTATTGTTAGTTTAGTCATGTGCTAACGACTTAAATTTTCAAGTCAAATTTGATAGATATCTCTAGCACATGAACCATATTGTTGTCGCCAATAAGAACGAATCAGAAATGATGAATTAGGTTGCATAATTAAGCTATATTTCAAAATTGTATTTTTTTGGCAATAACTAAAATCAAAATTATTAAAGAAAATGCAAAATTATTCAGTCATCATGAAAAACACAATTTAGATTTTAGAAGCATATTATGTTCCCCTTTTTTTTTATTTTGTTCATGGAATAGCTAATTGCTTTCAAAGTCAAAGTTGATAGACGAAAGATGATGTGATCATCAGCATTAAATCAATCACTTAGCATAGTGAAGGTGGTCTCTTATCACCTACATGTTGCATCTATAAGGTAGCCCCTATGATCTGTGATCTAAAAGAAGATGCTTACACCCCCATAGTTGTTTCGATTGGAGCCTTTCATTATGGCAATGTGAGGTTGCAAGACATGGAAAGGCACAAACAAATATTCTTTAAAAGATTTACACAGGAAGCTATAACAAGTTTGGACAATTTGGTCAGCTTTGCGAAAGTCTTAGAACCAGTGGTTCGTGCTTCTTACTTCGAGAACCTCAAACTTCGCAAGAAGGAATTTGTAAAGGTAATATTAATGGATGTGAGTTTCTTAATTGAACTCTTCACAAGAAGCTATAAAGGCTAGTTAGGGAATGATTCTAAATTGTCACAACAATGGTTGGTCAATTTTATAATTGTATATTTGCTTTTACTTGAAAATCTACTTCCATTCTCTTTCCTTGAAGGATTGTTCAATAGAGCATTTCCCTTCACTTTTGTGGTAACCTTCATTTCTTGAGTGAACATATGGCTTCTTTTACTCTTCTAACATATAAAAATTAAAGCCTAATTCTAGTACTAGGATAAAGCACTTCCCATATCGTCTTAAATTCTTTCATTTACAAATAAAAACCTTCCAAGGCATAAGTTCATAAAGGATAGAAATAATGACCTTTGTATAGTGCAAGTGAGTTACGAGAAGCGAGAGTGAAGTTCAAGACAAGCCTAAGCAAGTGTTTACTAGACTTGAAGTTTACAGTGCAAGTTCTTAAAGTTCCACAAATCTTAGTGGATGAGGACATTGAAACCTTGTTTCTTTATATGATAGCTTTATAGCAGTGCCACTATCCTAATGCATCTTACATTATTGACTATGCTCATGTATTCGATTACCTAATCAACATAAATAAAGATGTGGACATCCTTACATAGGGAAATAATCCTGGATGATACCAATGATGTTGCTAAAATATTTAATGGTCTCATGAAAAATATCACTCGAGAGAATTTCAATTTTGATTATGTTGATATTTGCAAAAGATTGAATGTCTTCTATCAAGATCCTTAGCACAAGAAGAAGGCAACCTTGAGATGTGATTATTATAGGACACCTTGGCAAACTACTACCTCTATTACTAGAATTATACTTCTCATTTTCTCCCTTGTTCAAACCATATATTCTATCCTACCAGTAGTAGTAGTGAAGTAGATTTTAAGCTTGTATAATACCATAATTTGGGTGTTTTGTTATTAAACTTTGTTATGTTCAATCTCTAATTTTATTTACCCTATCTATAGCATTTATGAATAAAAGAATTCTCTAACTCAGAATTAATAAAACACTTTGATATAGCAAGTTTTGTTGAAAATAAAAACTACTTGTGTAACCATAGAATAATTGTACTCTTTATTCTTTGTTTTCTTCGAGCACTATTCTATGATAGCTACATAACTTTAAGTTTATATAGTTTGAAATATATTATATAGTATTTCTTATAAAATTATTTTCATGTAAAAAAGCTAATTTGCCTTCAATTTTGGTGACAGATACAGCTTTTTTAATTTTAAAAAAGTCATAAGATTGTTTGTGATAATTACACCTAGAGGAGGTGAATAAGTATATTGTGTAGAAAATTAAATAATATAAAATTTTTGCCTACACAAAACTAAAGGAGCAAGCAACCTCCAAAATTTGAATATACAAAAGGTAGAGCACATAAATAGTAACAGACAAAATGTTAACAAGTTAGTGGAGGAAGTACACAAATATATATGTGTGTGTGTGTGTGTGTGTGTGTGTGTGTAAAATAAAACAACAAACTTTACTAAAAATAGAGGATGCAAATAGTAATATAATGCAATTGAATAATGTGAAATAAATGGAGTGACTATGTGCAACACAAGGTTAACTAGGTTTCTAAAATAGAGATCTTTTAAAAGTGGAAAAGGCAAGTTCAGCAAAAGATTAAAAAAAAAAAAAAGTAAAAGGCCAGAGAAACACACATAAATTTATCTTGTTCACTCCCTTTGGCCTACGTCCAATTTCCTTAAATTTTTAAAGGATTTTTCTTCACTTTTAAATGGTCATCTTACAACAACAATGGTTTTTCGTGCTCACCACCAATACAAATTTCCAAGCTTATCTTAAACTAACAATAGGGTTTTGTACAACTACTCTTAATTAAATCACTTAGAATTTTATAGCAAGGATTGATGAAACAGTTTGACTCTCTTTTTTAAGATTCTTTCCAAGCTCAAGGTTTTCCTTCTAATAAGAAGATTTTCCAAATGTTAAGTAAAAATGTTACAAAGAATTTAAAGCACTTTATTTTTCATTTTCTCTACAATGCTGCATTTGCACTTGAATTCTCACATATATATATATAGGTATTTAACATCTCCTAGCCATTAGAGATAATCCTAAACATGCAGTATCCTTTTTGGTTAGAGCAAATTCAATATGTTTCTAACATTTAGAACTTTTTACATTTGTAGTTACTGTCAGCTTAAGAAACTCTTCTCATGCAACCCATCTGGTCTATTCATCATAAATGATATACAAGGATCAATACATGGGTTAGAGTAATATATTATTTTCATGCAAGAATAGAGATAGTTGCAGTAGAAAAAAGTTCTGCTTCAAACTCATATTATGTTATATTTGCATGAGTGCCATTCACTTTTTGTCATATATGCATTAATAGTTTTGTCATTCATTTAATAATAGAGAATTCACAAATAAGCCTTAATATACAAATGGGATTTTACATAAATAACATTTGGGTTTTGTTATTATCAAAGTCATATGTTTGCAACCATGGGCAACAATCTCCCTCTTTTGATGATGACAAAACTATTACGCAAAAGGTCAAGTAATTTATATAAAAGATCATTTTATGCTCCCTCTAATCAATGCATATCAGCAAAAATAAGATGATTCAATGGAGTCATAGGAAGACCATCCAAAATAGAGCAATAATAAAAAAAATTAAGCAAATAGGTTAACCATTTTGCATATGATTCTCCCCCTTTTTGTCAATAGTAAAAGGGAGGATGACAAACAATTAGAGCAATAAAGGCAATAAAAGCACAAAAAATAATCAGTGAATCATACATTGAGAAGCATAAATTCAGAGAAGATGAATGTATATATAAAAAAATAAAACCCTCATTGGAATATATCAAAGTCTTTAAAATTGTTCTAAAAAACTATAAGGCATCCTTAAGTTACTAATCAATATAACGAAAGGCTTGACCTATCCATTCAATAAGATAAAGTAAGAAAGAGTTAATATCCTAGAGTTGCTATAAGAACTTATTTCAATTAGCCTAAAATGCTTGCTTCATGCCATACAGCTCGATAGTAACAAAGTATAGTTGTTGTCAAATCATTCCTTGACTCCTTACCATATTACAGATGGTTCTAATATCAGTCACCAAGGAGCCAAAATCAATGCATAGGGACTACACATTATCATTAAGAGTATGAAGAAGTAGGAGAATTTTGTTATTGGATGAAGGAATAATGATGGGAGGAGATGGAGGAGGTGAAGGAGAATGAGGTAGAAAGTGTAGTGATGATCCACAAAAGATGGAGGAGAAGAAGGTGGATGAGCTATAGGAGGTGGAGGATTAGAAGGAGGAGGAGTTAAAGTATAAGGATAATCTTTGGTAGGTTGAGGAGGAGAAGGTAAAGGAGGTGGAGGTGGAGGTGGTGTAAGTGGAAAAGTTTTAGTTAGAGTTGGTGGAGAGAGGGATGGTTTAAGTATAGGTGCAAATGGATGAGGAGAAGAAGCAGGTGGAGGAGGTGTTAAAGGTAGTGTGCTTAAAGGAGTTGAGGAGAGAATGGTGAGTTTGGTATGGATAAGATGGGAGGTAAAGGAAAAGTTGGTGATGGTAAGAGAGATGAAGGAATGAAGTCTGGGACTTTTAGTTTTGGGGATAAATGAGGTAAAGTAGGTGGTAGGGGTGAGTCATTATTGGAAGTGGAGGAGGAAGTGGACTCAAGTGCTTTCTTTTTCTTGAAAGAGAGAGGTTAAGGTGGAGGACACATATGGCCAATTGAAAAGGAAGATGGTAAAGACACAATAGGGGTGGAGAAATGTCACCTAAATACTTGAAAGTTGCTAAGCCACTAAAATCATGTGCTTCTTTAATTAAAGGAGCAACAACTTTCTCTATAGCACTTACTATTGGAGATTTCTTCACTCTAGGCATCTAGACTTTCTTCTTGCTTTTGCAAAAGGAAGTTCTTACGACTGTCTTCTTGGGTTCTATGGTTAGAGGTGGAAGAGCCTATTGAAGGTTGAGGAGCCTATTGGATTTGATTCAAAATGCTATAAGATTTGCCTTGAATTCTACTATATCACAATTTCAAATCTATTTGGTGTCAATGAGGGTGTACTTCATGTATCATAACATTGTTACATCATAAGTCATTGAAATCATATAGGGTGAGTAACCTTCAAAACTAACTGCATGCCATTTAAAGATTCATGTGAGGAGCATTCCATAAAGGAGGCTCATCACTTGTGAAAAGCCTTTAACCACTTCTTCCATATATTTTAGCATTCAGAACAAAATGTTAATGCTTTGCTGAGCTATTAAGTTATATACCTAAAATACATCTCTGCAATATAGGATGTGCAATGTTTATATTTAAGGAAACATAGTTGTATTGATATTATGTGCTGCAATGTAGTATGGAAAGGCAAAGGCCTAAGCATTGATCTTTTTCTTAGTAATTAAATCCTTTCACTCAACCACAACTTCAAAGGCATCAGCATATTTTACCTAAATTTGAACAGGCTAAGAGTATCCAGTAAAATAATACTTATGGTCTCCATTAAAAGATACTCTAAAAATTTTTTCTAGAGTATTGATTCCCATAAGAATTAACTTCCCATTAATCATTGAACTCAAGCCATCCTTTCTTTGACAACACATAAATTTGCATAAAATTCCCTAACTAAATCATCATATAGTGGTTCATCTATTATCACTAAGGGAATCCAGTGCATAGCCTTGAAATCTAACTCTAGCAAACAGTTTAAATGAGTTAACTTAGCAAAATCAACATATCCTCTAGTAGCAATAGGTCTATGCTAAAAGTTAAAACTTAGGAAATAGATAAGCATAAGACTCTATGTTGGGTTCTTCTTCTTCAACCTTCTTTCTCCCTTTGCCTTTTGGTATAAAGGGTTTCTTGATTGGGGTTTCTTAGATAGAAATCCCCTTAAACCATTCAGGTTGCTTCTCGATGCCTTCAATTTTGTCCCAATCTAAGTTGTCATCAATGACCCTCTTTCTTTTAGATTGTTGGCTCATGCTTATGGATATCTTCATTTCTTGTTTTCTCTGTCGCTCTAATTTCTTTAATCGAATCTTTTCAAGCGCTTGTTGTCTTTTTTTTTAAACCCTTCCTCGATGTTTATCTCACCTTTTATAGGGATAAATTTCTTCTGTCACTAGGATCTTTGGAAATGAAATGTGAAACAATTTATGTTTTGGTCCATAAACTATTTTAGGGTTAGGGCAAATAAGTGCTTAAAAGAGAGAGAGAGAGAGAGAGGGTTTCTAAAGTGACACGTTGATTTTACCTTTTGACTAATTTATTTGAAAAAAAAGCCATTTATTAACTGTCATTAATTTCCAATTATCATTAATCAACCACCAAGCATACGTTTTTTTCAGAATTAATTAAATTTTTAGTAGACACCTCAATTTACATGGTAATAAATCCAAATGAATTTATTTTCTCCAAGGCCTGACACTTTACTAATGTCTGTATAAGGAAAAGCAATAAATAAATGAAAAGAAAGGCAAATAAATGACATAACAAGTGAATGCACAATATAATCAATAAAATAATAACAAAATGTGATAAAATAAATTGCCAAGATGGGTTAGAAGAAACACAAATAGCATAGCTAAGAGTGTAGGAGGCAAGCCACTCCATTTTGAAATTTCACAAAGGAGGATTATTTATGATCAATCATTCCAAGTTCTTTTATAAGAAGGACAAATATGTTCTTAAGCAAAGGTTTAGTGAACATATTAGCAAGTTGGTTCTCAGTTTGGACATAAGTTACCTCTACATTTCCTCTTTACACATGGTTTTTTTTTTATGAAGTGGTGTTTTACCTCAATATGCTTTGTCTAAGAATGGTGTATTAGATTCTTTGTGAGGTAGATGGCACTTATGTTGTCACAAAATATGGGGATGTGGTTGAAGCTGAATGAATAATCTTCTAGTTGATGCTTCATCTATATCAATTGAGTGCAGCAACTTCCAATTGCCATGTATTTTGATTTAATAGGAAAAAGAGCTACAAAACTTTACTTCTTGTTATACTAAAACACTAGTGCTTTTTCTATCTAATTTGTCCCCTGCCAAGTTTGCATCTGCATATCAAACTAGGCTAAAAGAATTAGTTTTGAGATACTACAAACCATAGTTTTATGTCCCCACAAGATATTTAAAAATTCTTTTAACAACAATAAAGTGTAATTCTTTTAGGTTTGCTTGAAATCTTGCACACTTATATACATTGAATATTATATCAATTCTACTAGCAATTAAATATAATAAAGAATCGATCATACCTTTATACTTCTTTTGTTCAAAATCTTTATCATTCTCATCTTTATCTAGAGTGGAAAAGGGGCACATTTGCGCCCTCATCTTTTGTTCAAAATATTTATCATTCTCATCTTTATCCAGAGTAGAAAAGGGGCACATTTGAGTCCTCATTGGTTTTGAATTTTGGAACCCAAGCCTACTAATCAACTTTTTAGTATACTTTGCTTGATTAATGAAATTTCCTTCTTTTGTTTGCTTTATTTGTAATCATAGAAATAAATTCATCTTCCTCATCATACTCATCTCAAATTCTCCTCTCATTAAATTGGCAAATTCCTTGCATAGAGAATTGTTAATGCTTCCAAAGATAATATCATCTACATAAACCTATACAAGTAGAGATTCATTTTTATTTTTCTTAATGAAGAGGGTAGTGTTAAGTTTCCTTTTCGCAAAATCCATTTTCTAGAAGAAAAGTACTCAACCTTTCATACCAAACTCTATAAGCTTATTTTAAACCATAAAATGCTTTTGAAAGCTTAAGCATATGGTTGGATAACTTTCATCTTTGAGCTAGGGATTGCTTAACATACACCTCTTTATTTATAAACTCATTTAAGAGTGCACTTTTGACATCTATTTGATACAACTTAAATTTCATATAAGAAGCATATACACACAACATTTTAATGGATTCTAATCTAATAACTAGAGGATAAGTTTCATCAAATTAAGTCGATGCCTTCTTGTTGTGTGTAATCTTGGGCCACTAACCTGGTTTTATTTTTTACCACATTACCTTATTAATCAAGCTTGTTTTAAGATACCCATTTGGTTCCAATGATAAAAGCTCCTTTAGAATGCTCCACTAAGCTCCATACCTTATTTCTTTTGAACTAATGTAGCTCTTCTTCTATAGCAATTATCCAATTTTTGTCTCCCAATACTTCTATCATTTTAGACTTGATTTGTGATAGTAATTGAGATTATTTTTGCTAGATCTAAAGGATCATCTAGTATGCATTCCGACATTTAGATCACCGATAATATATTAAGATGGATAAGTGGAGGAGTTCTCCACTTTCTAGATAACCTAATATTGCTTTGTGCAAATTCTAGTAAATTGTGCCTTTGTTCACTCACTAATGCATTACCATCCTTAACTTGTTGATCATTATCACTTCTATTACTCTCTTCATGATGTTGATGAGATCAGTTTCTGAGTTCTACTCTTTACTCTACTTTTGAATCTCTTTGTTGACTAGAAGATGAAGTTTACTTTAACTTCTATTAGTAACAGTGGGCTTGAGTAGCTTTCCTTGCTATCTTCTTTTACTTTATCTGTTAGGCTTAGATTTGGATATTGACTTAAATGGTTTCTTCCTAAAATATGCTTATCTTCATCTGTACACACCACTTTTTTCAAAGAAGCATTAGTTTCATCAAAAACTACATGCATGGATTCTTTTACCCCCATGGTTCTTTTGGTATATACTTATATGCTTTACTAGATGTTGAATGCCCTAAGAATATTTCTTCATTACTTCTAGCATCAAATTTTCTTAGGTTATCCTTTCTATTATTATGGATGAAACATATACAGCCAAATGCATGAAAATGACTAACATTAGATTTTCTACCCTTCCATAGTTCATACGGAATATTTTTAAGTATTGGTCTAATAAGGCAATGATTCAAAATATAACAAGTGATATTTATGGCTTCTGCCTAAATGCATTTGTGAAGATCATTTTTTATAAGAATGGTTTTGGTCATAACTTGGAGCATTTGATTCTTCCATTCAACAACTCCATTCTATTGTAAAGTTCTTAGTGCAAAAAAGTTATGGCTAAAACCCTATTTATTACATAAATTTCCAAACAATTTGTTTTCAAATTCCTTGTTTTAATCACGTTGAATGCTGAAGATTAAATACCCTTATTCTCTCTGAACTTTTTTTATAAAAGAAGATTAAATTATTAAAATCTTCATCCTTGTGTAAAAAAAAAGAGAACCCATATGAATCTAGAAAAGTCATTAATAACTACAAAAGCATAGCTTTTTCCTCAAAAACTTCGAGTTTGCAAAGGGCTAAAAAGATCCATATATAACAATTAAAGTGGCCAAGTGGAGGAGACAAATTCCTTGGATTTGAAGGAGGATATCACTTGTTTTCTCATTTGGCATACATCACATAGATGATCTTTTTTCAAAATCTGGCTTTAAAAGAACTTTTACAAGATTCGACTTCGATAATTTGGATATAATATACATACTTGCATGGCAAGCTTTCGCTACCATGACCAAGGATTATTACATGTAGAGGAAAGACAAGTTACATTCTTTGAACTAAGATGATTTGAACTCAAAATATAGATGTTTTCAAATCTTTGACTAACAAACAAGGCCTTATCATCATTGTAGATAGTGTAATGCATGGGATCAAATATTACCTTGTATTCTTTATCACAAAGTTAATTAATACTGAGTAGATTGTGTTTTAACCTAACTACAAGACAAACATTATTTAAACAACACTTTTTAGTTAATTTTTCTTTACTTATACCATTGACCTTACCCTTTCCTCTATCATTGAATGTGACAAATTATCCATCTTTTCTTGCAAAGGTTAGAAATTGATATGAATCTCTAGTCATATGTCTAGAACAACCACTATCTAAAAACCATTGTTGTTTTATTATCCTTCACTTCATGCATACTTGAAAATATTTCAACGTTTCTCAGGTACCCAAATCTTTTTGGGTCCTTTCTAATTAGTGCTAGACTTAATTGTTTCTTCTAGAACCTATATAAGTTTTTCCTTTTTATATTTACATTTATAGAATGTATTTCCATTCCTATTATAGTATAGACAAGAGGTGGAAGAAGTTGACTTAATAAAGAAATTTCTATGCATCTTTATGTTTTTTTTTCCTTCATATCCTACTTTTGATTTGTCAAACATACACTTTTGTTTTTCTAATAGCATATTCAAATTTTCTTCTCCTTTTATAAAATTCACTAAGTCTCTTTGTCAAGGTTGTAACTTGTTGCTTTAGAATTTTATCTTCTTTTAGAGCTGATTCTCAATTGGATTTAAGCATTTGAACACTCTCTTCTAGTTTGGAATTTGTTTGAAGTTGTTCCTTATACTTAGCAAATAAATTTTTCAAATCAATAAGAAAATTATTAAACATTTCATCTAATTCAACATAAGAGAGTGGGTTTTCTTCTGTTACCTCATCATCTTCGAGAGCCATGAAGCATATGTTGGCAATTTCTTGTTCAAGTTCTTCTTCATTTTTATTGTTATTGCTCTAAGCTGCCATGGCTTTCTTCTTTTCGTAGGATTTAACAGCTTTTTTTCTTCAAGTAAAGACATTTTGATTCGATGTGTCTAGTCTTCCCACATTCATAGTATGTAATTATACTATTAAATGGTTCCTCCTTTTTCTAGTCACTTTTTCACATGTTTCCCTTGTTCTTCCATAGTTCTTTCTTCTTCTTTCCTTATTTATCTAGCCTTTTGAGAAAAAGGCTATATCTTGTGCATCTAGTTCACCCTTATCTTTTTCTATGGAGGGCTCTTCAATTGCAATAGCTTTTAAGGCTATCGATTTCCTTCTTGCTTCAACACATGCCTTTTTAGATTATTCTTATCATAGCCAATGAGTTTCCCTCAAGTTTGTCATATGAGAGCATGGAGATTAAACTCTCGATGGAATCCACCTTAAATTGCCATTTCTATGGGAAACTTCTAAAAAATTTTTGATTATGTAATAACCTATCAAAAATAATAATAGTAGTAAATTAATTAATTAAATTAAAAAAATTTATTTTAGGATAAATATAAGATTTAGGAAATTTCAAGGATGATTCTAAAGCTTTAAAAATCATCTTAAGGATTTGTTTTGATATTTCTCTTGTATCCATTGGGATATTTCTATGGCTTAAAATTTTAAAATAGGTTGATATGGAAACTTTAAATATTGTGGGATTCTTATTTTCATTTTAAACATATAGGAATAATTTTTCCTGAGGTTTTATATAAATCCCTTTAGAAAAAAGAAAAAAAGATTTTAGGTACCCTTTTATAATTTTCTCTTTTCCCATTTATAATAACATTTTTTTCCTCTTTACTCTTGTCTAACACAGCATCGCCCCCCTAATTCTTCTTTTTCTCTTTCTTCGAAGTTTTGTGATTTCCGTAAATGCAGCTCCTTTTCATCTTTTCCTCCCTTTTGTTTTTGCATTTCCTTATTGCTCACCAGCCACACCTCACCTTGTAATGCCTCTGTTGTCTTCTTGTTCCAGTAACCTAACGCTAGAAGATCATGGTTGCTACATAGGAGATGAACTGTGAATGATGAGTTCCATTAATGCTTAAATTTCATTCTTCCTCTTTTCTTATATTTAGGCAGCCTTCTCCTTTGTTTCAACTTCTATTTTACTTCTTCTTAATGCCAATAGTGATTTAAATCATCAATTACAGTATTCCTTTCCATTTTGGCCTTAGGGGAGTTTCTCAAATTGGGGCTTTTTGATTTAAACCACTAAGGTATGAATTGGCTCTTCCAACTTGTTCATTTAAGCTCCTTAAAGATATATTCTAAACTCAAACTAAATTTTAAAAGCATAAATTAAATTACGATACTTTAATTTGTGAAATCTAAAGCTTAGAATTGAAGTGGCATTAGAAAACTTAAGCTATAATCATGGGTTTAGGCATTAGAGAGTGAAATTAATTATATTGAATGCATTAGAAGCTAATTGAGTAATTAAGGTGATGTTCTTTTATCCAATATAATTATAAGTGATATTGAGACTGCTCATTCAATTGGAGATCTTTTCAAAATTGTAGAAATTTAGGACCTCTATCATTAGCCCCCATATGTGAATGTATAGATAGCAAGGTGGTAGCTTCTTTTTACTCTTTGTTTTTGTATTGCTAACCCAAACTTCACATTTAGTGATTTACCTCCTCTGTGTTGTCAGGGAAGACAATCTGGTATCTTATTCTTTAATATGGGTTGCAAATTGCATGTGGAAGTACATGTGTATGTGTGTGTGTGCTTGTGGAGGGGGAAATCATGGTTCATGAGAAGTGCAAGCATGAAGTATGAAATATGGAAGTGTGGTATTACTTATTTCTAAGCGGGTGTAAGGAAATGATAAACTATTAAAGTTTATGCTTGTTATCTTACTATTTCATTCCTAATTTCAAATGGTAAATTTTATTTACAATTTTTTTACATAATCTCATTGATTTGTTGTTTTTATTTTATTTAAATTTCTTCTATTACTTGATTTAAATTTTTACTTGCCAATATTTAATTTATTTAGACAATTTCATTTCAAAATTTTAGATGAGAATCTGGTTAGAACCCCAAAGCCATTAGTAGGGGTAACAATCTAGGTTCACCTAGTTAAGATGATGGATAATCACTATATGATAACACTTAGTGATAACTATACTAGACATTGTGGAATGCATACCATGTGGAAACACTCGGCTGATGGTAGTGATATTGTAATATTGTGAAGTGGCAATACTGGTAATATTGAACTCTGTGTGGTGGCACTCAGGGTTGATTTTGGTTCTTTCTTGTGAGACCCATTTCATGTTATTTTCTTTAATCTTAAATTATGCTTTTGTTGATAGCTTACAATTTAAGTGAATTGATGTAATTACATATGTGTTAGTTATTTATTTGTTAAAGTACTCTATTATGAAAAACTCTAAGTACACTTATTTCTCTTTCCACTTGCTTTATTGTCTATGTATTCACTAAGCTAGTGGTAGGATTACCTCTTTCCTTTATCATATTTCAAATCAGCAGAAAGTAGATTGCGGTGATTTAGGAATTACGTGCCTCTCAGACACAAATGGTATGTTATTTTGGTCACTTGGTTTATGTTGAGACTCTAAGACATATTTGCTACTAAGTGGTAAATTATTTTGATTCATGTAGATGTTATGATTTTGTTGTAGACCATATGGTTATGTAGACCAATTTTTAGGGGAGCTATAGTCGGATTTTTGGCAACTCCTTTATATATATATATATGTGCATATAAAAACATGAACTTTGAATGTGTAATCAGGCTTGCTAGGCTAGGCTAACCTTGGTTAGATTAGTTTAGTCACTGGTCATGGCTTTGGGTTTTAGGCTATGATAGATTAAGCTCAAGACCAGTATATTTTCAATCAACAGCTTTTAAATCTCCCTCTAGTTTAGCAAACCATTTAGACATTTCTTCAATATCCTCATTGTCTTTCATATGAAAGAGTTTGTATTCATATAAAAGCACATTAAGATTACTTTCCTTTATTTTAGATGTTCCTTCATGACTAATGATAAGTTTCCCCCACCTTTCCTTTGTTGTCTCAAAACTTGAGATCTTATCATATGTTGCTCCATTAATAGCACATATTAGAATATTTCTAGATCAATGAATATATTAAACCAACTTGATGTCATCTTTAGTTTATTCATTTCTTGGTTTATCAACAATTCATCCAATTGTTAGGTCCACCTTTTTCCCACATTTTATGGCCTTCCTTAATGACCTCCTATACAAGATAGTCAATAGAACATATATATATATATATATATATATATATATATATATCTTTATTCTTTCCTTCTAATATAAAAGTGTTTCTCTATGAAGTAGGGTGGTTTGTCAATTGAGAAACCCTCTTAAAAGTAAGCTCTTTCTAAAGTGTTGGTTCTCATTTTCTACAATAAAAAAAGGACCTTTTCTTTTAACTATTAAGCACAAAATCAAATAAGATTAGCTTTGATATCAATTGCACCTAGAGAAAGGTGAATAGGTGAGTTGCATGGAAAATTAAGTAATATGACATTTTTGCCTATACAACAGTGGAGGACCAAGTGACCTTCTAAATTTGAATATACATAAGGTAGAGCACGTAAACAACGACAAAGAAACTATTAATGAGCTGGTGAAGGAAGAACACAAATATATATATGTATGTATATATAAAATAAAACAACAAGCTTTACTAAAATAGAGGATGCAAATAGTAATATAATGCAACTGAATAGTGTGCAATAAATGAAGTGAGCAAGTGCAGTGCAAGGTTAACTAGATTTCTGAAAGAAAGATCCTACAAAAGTAGAGGAAGCAAGTTTAGTAAAATGTAAAAGAGAGTAAAGAGCCAAAGAAACACATGTAGTTTTATCCTGGTTTAGCCTACATTTAGTTCCCTTAAATTTCTAAAGGATTTTTCTTCACCCTAAAATAGCTATCTTACAACAATGATGGTTTTTCATACTCACTACTAACATAGGTTTTCAAACTTATCTTAAACTTACAATAGGGTATTGTACAACTAACTTTCAACTAAATCACTTAGAAATTTTATAGTAAGAATTGATACAACAGCTTGACTATCTTTTTTGAGATTTCTAATAAACAATAGACAAGATACTAAGCAAAAATGTTACAAAGAATTTAAAGCACTTTCTTTTTCATTTTTTTTTTTACAATTATGCATTTGCACTTGAATTATCGCATACATATATATGCTTTTAGCATCTCCTAATCATTAGAAATAATCTTAATCATGCAGGATCCTTTTTGGCTAAAGCAAACTTGATATGTTTCTAACATTCAAAACCTTTCATCTTTGCAACTGTTGTCAACTTTAGAAACTCTTCCCATGCAACCCATCTGGTATATTTGTCATGAATGTTATATGAGGCTCAATACATGGTTTGAGTAATATATCCTCTTTATAAAGGAATAGAGACAATTGTTGCAAAAAGAAGTTCTGTTTCAAATTCAGTTTATGTTATATTTGCACCAAAGCTGTTTACTCTTTGTCATATATGTATTAATAGTTTTATCGTTTAGCTAATAATATAGAATTCACGATTGGGCTTTTACATAAATAACATGTAGGTCTTATTATCATCAAAGTCTTATGCCCACCACCTTGGGTCAACAGTTTGTTCCTCAATGAGTATATGCTATCAACTTCTGCAATATATAGTGGAAAGTTTCTTTTTTTGGTCACTCTATGTTTTGATCAATTTTTTTCTTTAAGCCTAAATTTATTGATACGGAAGTTCACAAAATACAAAGATTTATGAACAACAAAGCAACATTATTAGTATAGACCACACAAAATAATAATAATAATAATAATAATCTTAAAGCTCCATTAATCCAATCTCACATACAAGACAACACAAAAGCTTTCTCTTTCCAATCTTGCACATTGGACCCTGCAAGTTAACAATATTACCTAACTCTAGACTCACAATAAGATCGTGTTGAGAAGTACTAGTCTTGCATTCTTCAATTTGGACTGGACAATTAATCAAGCAATTCAACATGGTGTCTAAGACAAATGTTCTTCAAATCATGAACAAGATATGGTGAAGAACTCCTCGATACAATAATTGAAATGGGATTAATTCCCAGCAACAAACAACCAATGAATAGATTAAATTGACTGACACACAGAAGAAACAAGGATCAAGGATGGAACTGGAACAACATTAAGCCTAATTCTAATGAACCAGATCACCTATGAAGCATTGTATTTAGAGTTCTAAACAAAGCCAATAAGGCACCTAAAACAATTTTTTTTTGGGTCAGAACCTTAAACAATTTGACAACTTGCCGTATCAGTAGCCAATTTTATGATGAAACTCATATTTAATATATTTATTAATTTCTGTCTCCTTACTCAGTATGCCTAAATAATCAAAGTAAAGAATACACCTTCTTAGCTACTAAGCTAACATTAAAATTTTTTAATTTTATATTTGGTTTTTCAAATATAAAACCTCATCAGGTTAGTTAACAAATTTGGTTGTATAACTAAAGCCAATAATGCATTTAAAGCATATTGAATAAAACAAATTGGAAATTTGTGCTAGCAAGATACGATTAATTAAATTATAGACTAAAATACTATTTTGGTTCCTTAATTTTATACTGGATTTGATTTTGGCCCCTTATCCATTTTTTATTGGCTATTGATCCCTCAACTGATCAAACATCACATTATTGGGCCCTCGTGCTAACACTGTTAGACTCACTTACACCAAAAGAAAAATAAAGATTAGAGAGAGGAAAAATTCCATATCAAATACAATAAATATTTGGGACAAAAATTTGCAATGAAAATTTTTTGCTAGAAAACTTTCCATTTCAAAAAAAAGAAAATAATTGCGATGGATTTGATCTTTCGTCACAGATCTAAGATGGAAATTTTTGTCAGATTTGAAACAAAAATTTCCATTTCAAAAAAGAAATAAAATAGCTTGCTCCAATTTAGAGATAGAAAATTTTGTCTCTCAATTTGCTTTTCAAAAGAAAAAAACAAATATATAACATGGTTTTGATTGTAACTAAATGTGAATAAAATTTATAAAAAAAATAAAATACCATTACAAATACTGCAAAAATGGCTATTAGCATTGCGTTCCTTCCTATCCACTCCAACACCAAAATTTCTATTAGGGTACTAGCATTGCATTCATATCATAAATATAATGAAAGATAATATTAAGATTTCCACAACGAAAGTAGTGTTTTTAGGTGTATTACCAAAATAGATACACAATAAACCATAACATGGAACCTGTTGATTTAATAATTGACGCAGAATTGCTATTGATTAAACATGAACCAATAAAGAAGGACAGTTGGCCGAAAAAAAGAAAAGAAGGATAAACAAAAAATCTAAATTACCTTCACCGTAAGCCCTTGCAGCCTTTGAGAGTATAGAATGTCTAGGGGATATTTGCAACCTAATATAAGGATGACCAATCAATAGTAGAAGATAATCTCGAAGAAAAATTAGCATTAGTGCACTATCAGGAAGATCATACCATGAAACACAAATGTTCGAGGATTCATGGTTGTAAATACAGAGTAATCTACCTACCTACCAAATTATATTAATTATAACAGTTAAGATCATAGTATGAAACACAAATAGTATCTGTACTTTCAAACTAATGAGTCTGAACACTGATCCATATTTAGAAGAATAATTGGAACGCTACTTACACATAAAAGTAGTATCAGAATAATGTCAACTCCTACCAGTAATCCGGTTATTACTGTTAATATCTTGATGGTGCTTGACCACCAATTTATCTAATGCTGAAGCTTATGGGAAGGTGGACTCACCAAATTTACCAAACGCTTAAGCAAACTGATAGAAAACAGGACTTATAGGTATCAAATTCAGCTCTAAAACTCCCACCCTCGCAAGCATTTTGCACATGGAACATCATAAAACTTCAAATTCAAAATCCACAACAAACACATTACCAAATCAAGCTACGGAAAATGCTGTTACGGCTTCTAATTGGTTCTGAAATGCACCCTTGAACTGTTAAATAGCCAATAAACTTTAGTCAAATAAACTCTTCTACATCAATAGAGAACAAACGCCTCCCACCAAAGACCCAAACATGCGTTTCAAAACACAATTGTGTGACCCAATGGGTTAAAGGGATAACTAGGCTGAAATGCAATTACTGGACAGAGTATGAGACGACCACACTATTGAAGGTTGAATTGTCAAGGCTTTTGTTATTTTGTTTACTTTCCTTTTTCCTGTAGGATTGCCGATGATTAATTCCTAAATTCTGAACTATCCTTTCATCAAAAAATTCCTCATCAAGTAATCTCACCTTGTTTATTATACCCAGTAGCTATTCAACATAGTCTTTGATGGTTTCTGACTCTCGTTTTCATCATTTTAAACTCTTGAATCAGTTTTATCACTTGCTTGTTATTTACCTTTTGATTACATTGATATTCATTTTTGAGATATTCATAGATTTCTACAGTTGACCCCAATTGCATTGTCTTGGTGAGAATTGAAGATGAAACTGCAGATAATAAGCAGGCCTTGGATTTAGCTTTCCTTGTCCTTTTCTCCTTATGATTCCTGAATTGTGCTAGTGTTAGGTTATGTCACAACCCACAGATTTAGTATGTTGGCACAAAAGATAGCAAATTCTCCTACCATAATTAAGAGTTCATTTCTGACTTTTGTAGAAATTTCGGCAGAGTCCCCTCTATAATTTGGACCTCTCGATATTTCTACAATCAGTCAATTCAACAATACACCCAAAATATATATCAAAACATAGACATCTAGGGAGTGGGGATGTCCTGACTATGATTCAGTGGAGCCACATTTTTACATTGTTCAAAGTCAAATAATTGACAAGCGTAAAACAAAATACACCCACATGAACAATTGTGGGCTCGCCAAAAGAACCAAAACAGGAGATCTACAGCTAGTCGGCAGCTCAGGGTAGGCTAAGGTCTTCAATGCTCTCTGAAAAATAGATTTAAGAAAGAGTGAGTTTGAAACTCAGTGAATAAATAATGTCGACCCTTAAAATCTTGTATATTCATCATGCACAAATCAAATCTCATGCAGATCGTCTCTTAAAATGCATCAGAAGTATCTAAGCAGAACCAAATTAAAAACAGACGCAGAGCACACAACTTGCGGGGAAAATAACCACAGACGCAAAGCACTTTGCTTGCGAAATACATAACTCCACATGTGGTAGCTACCCACACGGGGCTAGCAAAACCCCTGCTAGCTGAGGTTCAGATCATGGTGCACCAAGGCTAACAACTACTGCTGTTAGCTACAGAGTTCTGAACAGATAACCTCTACTTCTTAAAATAATACTTTTCTCAATTTAGCATTTCAGACAAAGTACCATTCATACTAGTTCAATATATAAGTTTCCGGATAACTCAAACAATGTAAATTTGCAAAATTTCACGTTCAAATCAAATTTTCGAATAACATAGATATGACAGAACATTTAAAAATGTCCCTCCATAAATAGATTTCCAAATGTCAGAACACTGCAAGGAAACTTAGTAAAAAAAATAAGAAATAGGAATTACTCACGGTCCGCATTACTTACTCACCTCCTAGGATGATATCAACATTCCCTGCCCAGTCCTCAGCTCTCACTCAATCGCCTGAGTACCCTACAATACCCATTCACCAGATTTTTGAGTGTGAATAACCAGAAGAATTGTCTCATTAACTTAGCCTACCTAACATTAATGTCTATTCTTCATTCCCTTAGATTAACATATGAAAACTAAGGTTTCTTAGGTGTTACAGGTGTTTTTGGCATATTAGCCGCGGCCAAATACCTCTTAGCCGCGGCCAATTCTTCTCTGTTTAACCCCCTTTTATAACACTAATTTTATCGCCGCGGTGAGTTGGACATTCGCCGCGGCCAACATACATGGCGCCGCGGCGAATAAGCCTCCTGGAGCTTCCTCACTCGTGCTCTCGATATTTGGCCGCGGCCAATCCCTCCTTCCGCCGCGGCCAATTACTTAATTCGCCGCGGCGAAGTACTCTCTGGGTAACTTCCAGCTGACCTCTCAACTTTCACCGTGGCATGGTGAAATCCATCATTCTCTCCTCCATTCATGCCTTCCATATCCATACAACACACATATACATAGTTATAGGTTTATATATATATATATATATATCCCCTTGCACCTCCCCTTTTTTTTCTACACACCCATCCATCAGTTGGCCACATAGACAGAAACATATTACAAAACAAGCAAAACAGGGGAGGGAGATGCTGTGAAAATGGACCAGAAATTGCAACACTTACAGCAGTAACTTCAAGCTTGGGAGAGGATGTGGTTCTGGCGTTACATGACTAACAACAGCAGCACACTTATTCAAGCCAGCAAACAATAGCAACAGCAAAAGAAATGGAACCAGAAGCAGCAGAAAATGAACCAAGGGAACAGCAAAAATGGCGAGGAACAGAGGAGAGGGGATGAAGTTCAGTTTCCAACCAACTCTCTCCTTTTTCCTGACCGAAGAGATGGCTATAGGTATGGGTTCAGTGCTGCAGAAATTGGAGAAGCAAATTACCTAAAACCCAATCAAAAAGTGGATGAGTAAGGGCATTTCGGCAATTGCAGAAGGAAGAAGAAAAATTTCTACGTGGCAGCTAAATCTCCCTTTGAAAAGTCAACTTCCATGTGTATTACAAATTCATGCATGTCGGGTTTTACAGGTTAGCTCGCAGTTGAGGAATCTCACAGTAATCTTTTACTGCCTGCCATGGGTCCAATGCTTCTAGATAAACAATCATCCTGATCTCCATCAAGGACTGGTGGTGCCATTGAAGAAAAATCTAATTCTCCGTTCATTAAAGCAGAACTTAATTCTGAATGCCCAAGCAGTTTTTTTTTTTTTGGAGAGGCAATAGAATATTAACAACGTGAAAGAGTAGGAATCAAATTTGTCGGGTTGTGACAGGTTTGAGGCTTGAAACAGAGAAGGGAGGGAAAAAAAGAAAAAAAGCTAGCAACAAAACAAGCTACGAAATAGCAACTGGTTGAGTTGTTATGCTTAGAAAATAGCAACCTGGATCATATTTGTTATATCCTAAAAAATAGCAAAACGAATAAATTGAATTTTCAGCAGTCTTGTAGCTACTCGAATCAGTTTATTCAACAATTGCTAAGGATATTATGCTGATTGTTTCTATTGTTCTGAGTCTGACAAGGAGATATGTATTGTAAGGACTTAATTGCAAAATATGAGACTTAAGCCTTACGTCAAAAGTATGAAATCGTAATATGGGGTTCATAGGTACCTTAAACATTAGCCTCTCCAACCTCATAAGCCATCTTTATAAAGTGTGATTAACAAGTGCTCATAGGTTATATTCATCATGTTAAAGTATTAATATTGGTTGAGTTGACAATCCTCTAAAGCCTCGTTTGATTATGCATGGCTTTCTTCGTCATGTTTTCCTTCAGAAGTCTCTGAGATTTGGCAAGATTTTTTTCTTTTTTTGGGTGTATGGTGAGGGTATTCCTGAGTCAATGTTGTGTGTTAATCGAAACTAAGTTCTTCCCCAAATAATTTTAAAAGAGAACTCCTCTCACATCATGGTAGCTCTGTCTTTCTGCACTCACTGTTGTCTCTCATATAATTCTTTTTCCAAAATCAGTGAGAAGAACATACGAATGCCTACAATTAGGAGCAAAACTCCTTTGTTTAATTTTGTCAAGGCAAGCAATACTGATCTTGGTGTCTTTCATCTGAGTGAATATTTGTGGAAAAAGAAAATTCTCTAAAATTTCGAACCTTCTTATGAAAAAAAAATGATTTTTGTATAAATTAGAATGCAAAATTAATAAATAAGCATCTATATTTCTTTTTGTACAGAATTAATAAAAATAAAGTACATTTTTTTCTTTTTGTCCTTAGAGATATCTTAATTATAATATTCTTGTAATACCTTTTAAAAAAATATATATATAATAATAAAATAAATTATTCTAGGATATTAAAATAAAGATATCATATTTTTAAATTAATTCTAGACTTTAAATAATTCTTATGGATTTTTTTTTATATATCTTAAGGATTTTATTGAAGTGCATAAAAACCTTTGAGGCAAAAGAGTAATTTTGGCTTGGGACAATAGTGCAATTTGAGCTAAAGAATAAAATAATCCTCCACTAACTCTCTCTCTTCAATCTCCTTCAGCTTTTTTACGTCTCCCATTTCACGAAGCTTCTTTTTCTTCTTACTTCTTCTTCTTCTTTCTTCTCCATTTCCCACGAAGCCTGTGCATTTTCCTTCCATCTCATTTTGCATCAACTTCTCAATGCGATTTCACCATCTTCTTCCCATATTAGTGATCTGCTTCTCCTTCTTTTTCAGTGGGAATCCATGGCTAAAGGTTAGAGAGTCATTAATATTTGCCTAACTTCATTTTATCCATTTCTTCTTCTATTTGGTGTTGATTTTTAGTTGTTTTATAATACTTATTTCTCACTTAGCTTCTTTGGTTTCTCTTTTGTAATTTCTTCTCTTCTTCCATTATTATTGAAGCTAATATGATATTCAATTTTTGTTGCTTAAGTTTCCGTAGGTGAGCTTCCAATTTGAGGGCTTCTTGAATTTATACATTTAGGTGTAAATAAACACTTCATATTTCATCTTTGAAGCTTCAAGAAATGAATTTTAAATTTAATTTGAATTATAAAACCTTAGGTTGAAAAACTCCAAATTTAAGGTTAGTATTTAGTATAGAAATGTATATAAGAATTTAGGGATTTAGGTTTTAGGGAGTATATTAGGTTATATAAATAATTATGGATATTATTGGAGTAGCTAATATAATTAATTTATATTGGTTATAATTTTAGGTGATATAAGGGAAACTCGTTCAACTGAGACTTAGCATTAAACAATAGGGAATAAGGACTTATACTATTAATTCCAACTGGTGAGTGTGTAGATAATGAAGTGGTTTATCTATTTTATTCCAATTTATATTTTCTATGGTGAAATTTTCGATTGTGTGATTTATGTGCTCGTGTTTTCAAAACTTCAAAATGGATATATATATATATATATATATATATATATATATTCTTATGATGATTTAATAAATTTATCAAAAGAAATTGATAGTTGAAATGTGATGTGATATATTCTTGTGAAACGTAAAAGAATGAATTGGATGGAAAGAAAGTAGTAGTGTGTATATGTTTATTTATGAGGAGAGTATTTTATGTTGTCTTGTGATCTCATATGTTATAGAGATTATAATAAAAGTTAACTTGCCTTAATTAATTAATTATTTTTTTTAATTCCTTATTTATTTTTTATAGCTAAATGTCATTTGAATCAATTTTGCTTTAATTTATTTTATTTTATATAATGAATGGGAATCTAGTTAGGATCCCATGGTTGTTAACGGAGATAACAGCCTAGGTGCACTTAGAATAAGTTGTGAATGTGATGGCACTGCGATGTGATGTATCCAGTGTTGCGATTTGAGGTATTAGATGTATATTGTGAAAGTGATAAGATTGGATGAATTCAAAGAAATGCCATGATATGTGATGATGTGGTTTGATAATTTGATTCCTCTCTATGATACCCATTCTTATAGTATTTTTCTTATATTTAGAAAATATAGATTTTATCTAAAGGTTTCTTTTTATTTAAATAATTATTTGTCATTTCATCCATAAACTTTATTGCCTAAATTATTTGATAATCATTGATTTTTAAAAATTTTAGTATGCACTTGTTTTCCCTTTATGCACTTTATTATTTATACACTCACTAAGTCAGTGGTAGGCTTATCCCTTTTCTTTCCTTATTTTTTAGACCAGCGAGTAAAGGAGTAAAGTGATCTGGGAGCTCGTGAGCTACCAGACTCTTAGAGTAGGTGTTTGAATTTGTGAAATTGTGTTAGACTCCATGATGTGATGGCATTTAAGTGTAGAGAAAGAGTTTTGGAATTGTCTATGTTATATGGTCACTTATAATATGTAAATATTGTTTATACTTTCCTAACTAAGCATTTTGATTATATGTAACTTGTTGTTGCTGGTGTTGGTGCTAGTTTAAATTATTTTTCAGGATGGGATGTCCAATTTTTAGAGGAGATGCTGTCGAATTTTCGGTAGCCTCTAATGATATAATGAATTGAATATTAAAATTTTCTAAAACTTATAGATATATGAGTTAGTTAAAATATATGACATAATAGTTGACTTTAAATTTTGTAAGGCTTGCTAGGCTAACCCAATCTCCAGATTAATTTAGCCTACGCGCCGGTCATAACTCACAATTTGGGTCGTGACAATTCTTTTATGAGAAAATTACACGGATATCACTAGAATTTTGCTAAAATTATAAACGTCTTATTTATTTTCAAATATACAAATATGTATTATATTAAAATATACACAAATAAAAATTAAAAAGAAAAAATTTTAGTTTCAAATATGTACAAATAAAAATTGAAAAAAGTAGATTTTGTTTTGATTACATTTAACGTATATGCATATATATATATATATATATATACAAAAGTTTATATATGGTATTTTAATTAAAAGAATCTAGAATTAGATTAAAATATAATATAATTTTGTGTTTCAAGAAAAATTTGTTATATTTTAAAAATAAAAAGATTATATAATTTTAACAAAACTCATGAAAAATTTGTGTAATTTATTATTCTCTTTTCTATGATAAAAATTTACATAGATTTCCCTTGCATAATAGAAAGATGTATTACAGTAAATTTGTTTGGCAAAAGCAATCTCAAGTCGTCAAAAAAATCACTTTTTAAAATTTAACAAATTTGTAAAAATATGATAAAATTTTACAAAAACAGATATACCGTAACTTATAATTTATTTCATATTTATTTAGTTTGCCTAAATCACATTTACCTCAGGACCACATTTTACGCATTCCAATGTTCATCAAGCCTTTCATTTTTGTATTTGAATTTTCAGAAATTAAACCTCGTCAACAAATTTGGTTGTTTTAAACCGAGCCAATAATGCACCTGAAACATTTTATTTTATTGTATTTTTTTGTGAGAACCAAAAATAAGTTGACAACTCGCCGCAACAATAGGGTGTAATTCTCTCAATTTTAAAAAATAAGACCTCGTATGAAGTTAGCAAATTTGTCCGTTGTAAACCTTGCCAAAAATGCTTCTTAAACAAACTTTTATTATTATTTTTTCCTTTTTCTGTCAGATCCTAAACAATTCGACAACTTATCGCAACTGTAGGGGGTTGACTCTTTTAACTCTTTCAAAAGTTTCTTTCAGATACTCAGAATACATTGCAGAGGATCCGACGTCTGCGCACAGTACAGAGCACAGTACTGTATATTGTATTCATAGCTGATTTCTATTTTTTTTTAATTCTTTTAGATGTACCTTCTCAAAACATTCATTTCAGTAGAATTTGTAATCTTTTATATGCATAAATAAATTTTTGATAAAAAATAATATATTTTTTATTAAAATAAATAATATGCACATAAAATGTTACAAATCTTACTCATATATGGGGATCTAGTTATATTTAAAAAAATTAAAATAATAAAAATAAAAATATATTGTGCCTGGATACTTTGCACATGGAGAGCATATATATATATATATATATATATAATTAAGAATCGTGGGCTCTATTAAAATGAGTCATGTTCAGACGTATTTAATATTTAAATAAGATGTAATATTTTAAATTTTATCTTGTTAAAAATATTTATATTGGCTTTGATGTTACCCTCTAAAGCCTATTTCTGCACTTACTCTACTCTAGCTCATAATTTTCTTCCAAAATCAGTGAGAAGAACATGTAAACGCCTACAGCTGCAAACAAAACTTTTCTGCCTAATTTATCAAGATAAGCGTTGCTAATATTGGGTGTCTTTTATCTGAAGTAAATATTTGTGGAAAAAAAAATCTCCAAAATTTCACGCCCTATTGCAAAAAAATTGATAATTTTTGTATAAATTAGAATTCAAAGGTAATAGACAAGCATCAAATAGCATTTGATAAATTCAAATCAACCTTAAGTTTTTTCAACAGAATTAATAAAATAAATTACTTTTTTTCTCTCGGGAGATCTCTTAATTATACTATTCTCTTTTTTATGATAAAAATTTACATGGACCTCCCTTGCATAATTAAAACATGTGTTACAATTAAATTTATTTTGACTAAAATACTTTCAATTGGTTAAATGATTAATTTTTTTAATTTAGCAACTTTGTAAAAAGAATTAATAGAATTTTACATAAATAAATATATCGGAAGTTATAATTGATTTCTTTTTAATTTGCCTACATCACGTTTTCCTCTGGACTACATTTTATGAATTCCAAATGTTCATCAAGCATTTTATTTTTATATTTGGATTTTCAAAAATAAGCGTTGCATGAAGTTAACAAATTTGGTTGGGTAAACAAAGCCAATAATACACATGAAACACCATTTTTTTGGGGTCAGATCCTAAAACAATTTGACAACTTGCCGCAAAAGTGGCAACTTTTATGGGGAATGCATATTTTATGTATTTATAATTTCTGTCTCATTTAGTTTGGCTGAAACATTTATTGTAAATTGTAATACTGAGATTAAGTACTATCACATGCATCTAACGACTACATTGTACGAATTCCAATGTTCATTATGCATTTCATTTCATTTTTGTTATGTTTGGTTTTTTTTCTCATTTAGAAGATTTTGAATTTTTATTCATAGTTAAATAATAAAAGTATAGAGTACACCTTCTTAACTACTAAATAATTTATTAAATTTTTTTCAAAATATTTGATTTTTGGCTGTTATAACCGAAGCCAAGAATGCATCTAAAGAATACAACAATTTGACAATTTGCACTGACAATATCTGAGAAGAGCATATACTGAGGTTTTTTTAGTAGATAGTGTAACAATCGGGAAAAAGAAAAGAAAAGGGAAAAGAAAGGAAGTGAAAGCTGGAAATTTTCGGAATCCAGAATTTCTGCCAAGTCCTCTCGCAATAGCAAGAAACGGTCTCGTTACAGCAAGAGAGCTAGTTCGCAATAGCGAAGGCGATTCTAGCTATAGCGAGTGCTGGCAGCAGCCCATACAAAAACCAGGGAGTTGCTCGCCGTAGCGTGCGCCATAGCGAGAGTGAAGTCTGGAACTGACGCGATTTTCGCCATAGCGAATGGTGAATCTCGCCATAGCGAAGGGAACTGGCACGAGCTCGCCGTAGCGAAGGTTACACCTCGCCATAGCGAAGCCAGATTACACGAGCTCGCTATAGCGAAGGTTAGTTTTCGCCGTAGCGAGAATCAGTCCGGAAGAGAGTAAATAGCGAGATTTAGACTTCATTAAACGCCCAAACTCATTTCTTCTCTCATATCTGCCCTAAGCTTCGACCCAAAGAGAGAAAAGAGGCGAGGAGAGTGTGAGAGATCAAGAGAAGGAGGAAGATCAAGGGAAAGGTAAGGTAACTTCTCCCATTTCTCTTTAGAACTCTGATCCCTTCCCTTTGCCCTCTCTTTCTGCGGTTTTAATTGTGAAAATGGATAGATTTTGGGCATGGGTCAGAAGAAGGAAAGTGGAAAACTCTTTTGAATCCTTGAGTTCTCTTTGAAAATGAGGTTTTCCACTACCATGGGAGCTTGAGAGAGAGAAAAGGGTAATGGCATTCTAGAGAGAGAACCCTAGGTTGTATGAGATAGAAGGGTTGCTCTAAATTAAATTATAAGAGAGTAATTGCATGCTTTTGTGTGTCTAGGCTCAAGAGAAACACCTCCATCAAGGTGTGATTGTGGACCTAAGGAGGGAGAGGAGACATTGAAAGGAAAAGCTAGTATTAGCTTTGGCTCCAAAGGTAGCTCTCTTTTCCCACTCTTTCTTGTTGCATTCTTGGGTATGATAGTCATTGTATGATATGTATATGCTGAATGTGTGGAATATGCCATATGCTATTGTTTTGATGCATTGATGCCAATATGCTTATGTGTTGAAATGTGAGAATTGCTCGGGTGCGGTAGCGCCGAAAGTCCCTTGAGATGGGTGAGGTGAAGCCGAAAGTCCCTTGAGATAGGTGAGACAAGGCCAAAAGTCTCAAACGAGTGAGGCCAAGTCAAAAGTCCTTAAACTCGGGTGAGGCCATCCAAAAGTCCCTAGACTCGGGTGAGGCTAGACCAAAAGTCCCTGGAGCCCATTTTTGGCAATGTTGTGAATTCCATAGCATGTACATTATGTGTTGGATGTTTGAGAATAGCTAAATGCTTATTCACATGTTTTGACTTGTTATATGCCTTGATTGCTTGCTGGATTGAGTGCTTGAGCTACTGAGATTCTCCGAATCTCACCCATTTCCCCTCCCAACTAATATGCTAGGTGGAGCTCAAGGAGAACCGAGCACACACCAAGGAGCCTAGGAGCATGTATAGGAAAATGTTAGTTTTATTTTGATATTTTGATGTAAATATGATGTAAAGTGGTGCCAAATGAAGATGTGCCCACTATTTTTGAGATGTAAAGTTTGTAACACGTGTAGAAGTATGAAAGGATATTGTATGACCTATGTTTGTAGCCAAATGAATGGAAATGAGGGTTTTGCCCCTTTTGATGCATGAATGAAATAGTGTATATTTGGCCGTAGCATAGCGAGATTTGGATGTATGATGATTTGTATCATATGGACATGTTAGATATACTAGTCTTATGCTTTTAAACTTGTCCATGTGGAGTGAGAGTGTGAGAGAGGCTATTTGAACCCGTTTTGGACCTATGGGGTGCCAAAACTGGTATTTTTGTGAGCTCCGTCAAAGTATGACTGGATGAGCTCCATTTGCCATGAAATTTGGCGTGCCTCTAGAGTTTGTAGAAAGCTTCTTGAGAAACTAAAGTGGGTAATATTTGGAGGATTATAGAATATTTGGGGAATTGTTGAATTTGGGAGAATTTAATGGATTGGTCATGTACTGTTTATCTAAACCAGAAAAAGAAATCTGTGGCACTTTTAGACCAAATGGATTCCAAATGTGGTGAAATTTTATACACAAAACTAGAAAACCAAAGTGACTTGTAGGAATAGGAATCACCCAAATCGAAGGTCTGTAGAGAGAGATTGGACCGTCTGAAGTTCTATATCAGCATCAAGGACCTTACCTGACCCCCATCACTGTTCCATCAGTTTTCGGGGTGTAGGAGCTACTGAACTGATCTAGACTTATTTTTTTCCTCTAGTAGACATCCATAGCTTTCCAAATTGGTATAATGTGCCCAGATTGGATTTTTGTGGATTTAGTTATGAATTTTCGAAAGTCATGACAGCAAGCTGCACTAGAAACAGTGACAGCTGGACCTTCTTCCCATTTTTGATGTCAAACATGGTACAAACGATGTGTTTGTGGTTGGGAATGATTTTTAGTGTAAAGTTAACACTTAGAGCTTTCCAGAAAGCTAAAGTTTGCTGTATTCCCATTTTTCTACAATTGCTTATGATTTTCCAAACTTAGAGCCAAAAGATGACTTTTGGGCCCAAGTGAGAAAATGCAATTTTGCTGGTTTTTGGCTCTATACCCGTGGCTTATGGTTTGTTTTATGCTATGTATGAGTCATATGCATGGAGTTTGAGTGGAGGATGCTTGAGATGGGTTTACAGGACCCACGGGGTAAAAGAAGAGTACATGAACCCCGGTTCATAGCATGCAAATGCCACGGAGTGGTATTGAATCTTTGGAAATCATGTGGAACCGAGCCTATGGAGAGGCTAGGTAGTAGTAGTAGATTGAGGTGTCACATTTTTGGTATTAGAGCAAATGTTCAGGCACTTTTACTCAATGTTAGGCTCTTGAATGATGAGTTTTGCTTGTATTTGGTGTGAATGGTCATGGAAGTTATAGCATCCTTGCATAAGTGTTGTGATATTATTGTGAACTGAGGATTGCTATTTCTTTTCAGACATGGTTGAGACTAGACGGGGCAGGGGTAGAGGCAGAGGCAGAGGCAGACTGCCCAGGGCTCAGAGAGATGAGCCAGAGGTTCCTACTGAGACTAGGGATCCTCTGCAGGCCATCATGGATAGATTAGACCGGTATGAAGCCATGATGGGCCAGCACCAAGAGATGCTGGAGCAACAGAGATACATTGCCCAGCAGTAGCTTGATATGATCATGCATTTGCAAGATACCCTGGCTAGGCAAGAAGAAGCCAGAAGAGATGCCCCTGGACCTCAACCGTCTACATCTAGCATTCCACTTATACCTCCCCAGGAGCTTGCTGCTCCACAGACCCAGGCGCCTATCCAAAAAGTATTAAAACAGTTCAGGCAGAACAATCCACCCTCGTTTGACGGGGAATTGGATGCGGATAAGGCGGAGGCTTGGGTGATGCAGCTTAAGAAAATCTTCTCAGTGATGGATTGTACCACTGAGCAGAAAGCCCAGCTAGCCACCTTCATGTTAGAAAAGGAGGCTGATAGATGGTGGGAGAGTGCGAAACCACTGATGGAGACCAAGAATATACAGATAAATTGGGAGACTTTCTTGGTCAAATTTTATGAAAAGTATGTCCCAAGTTCAGTGAGGAAGAAGAAAGAGATGGAGTTCATGAGTTTGAGACAGACGGATGAGATGACTGTGGACCAGTATGTGGCCAAGTTTATAGAGCTGTCTCGGTATTCCTCTTACCTCCAGAGGTATGATGATGAACCCTGGAGATGTGAGCAGTTTGAGACTGGTTTGAGGCCCCTGATTAGCGACAGAGTCACTCCACAGCGGATCAGGAAGTTTAATACTCTGGTGGAGGTCAGTAGGGTGATTGAGACGAACTTGCAAGTTATCATGCCTACTGTAACGACGGCTAGTCAGAAGAGGGTTCTGGATTTGAAGAGGTCGAAACCAGAGGAGGGTTCTAGTTTGACCCCTAGTAATAAGAGGAGAGGCAAAGGGCCATGGAATAGAAAACCGCAGCGAGGTGTGCCACCTCCTCGGGGCCAGTCATCCTTCCAGCAGTCTCCGGTGACATGTTATAAGTGTGGGAAGCCGGGGCACATTGCTAGACACTATCCTCAGATGGAGACAGCGCCTCCTCCTAGACCACAGACCCAGGGCCGAGTGTTCGTCCTTACTCAGCAGGAAGCCAGCACATCTCCCAGTTTGATCCGAGGTACGCTGTTAGTGAATGGCTTTCCTGTAGTTGCTATGTTTGATTCGGGTGCTAGTCACTTGTTTATATCTTATGATTGTGTGAGGAAATTGGGTCTGGTTGTTAGTGTCTTGCCCTTTGACTTATCTGTCATTACACCCACTGGAGGCCACGTGGTCACTTCCCATACTTGTTTAAATGTCACTGTCCAATTTAACCACTGTCGTACCACTATTGATTTGATTATTGGTATGAACTGGTTAGCTGCAAATAATGCCATACTTGATTGTGAACACCGAACCATCTCCTTACCTGCTTGTAGGACCATACCTAGGGTAGGAGCAGAGTTATCCTGTATGACTACTGCCCAGGCTGAGAGATATTTGGAGTGTGGATGTCAAGGGTTTCTAGTCTTTTTCTCTATTCGGGCTGAGGTAGAAGAAGGGATAGAGGAGATCCCAGTTGTTAGGGAATTCCCGGAGGTTTTCCCTAGAGAGTTTGATTTTAGTGGCCTACCCCCTGAGAGAGAATTAGAGTTCCCTATAGACATAGTGCCTGGTGCTGGACCAGTGTCCAAAGCTCCTTACAGGATGGCTCCCGTCGAGCTTGCTGAGTTGAAAGCGCAGGTAGAGGAATTGTTAGAGAAAGGGTTCATCCGCCCTAGTGTTTCACCTTGGGGTGCTCCGGTGTTGTTTGTGAAAAAGAAAGATGGTAGCTTGCGGTTGTGTATAGATTACAGAGAGTTGAATAAAGTTACCATCAAGAATAAATATCCTCTCCCTAGAATTGATGATCTGTTAGATCAGTTGGCTGGGGCATCTGTATTTTCTAAGATAGATCTTAGATCTGGTTACCACCAGTTGAGAGTGAGAACTGAAGACGTCTCTAAGACGGCTTTCAGAACGAGATATGGGCACTATGAGTTCCTTGTGATGCCATTCGGGTTGACGAATGCGCCTGCTGTGTTCATGGATTATATGAACAGGGTATTCAGACCGTATCTAGATCAGTTTGTGGTGGTCTTTATTGATGATATTTTAGTGTACTCCCGATCTTTTGAGGAGCACGAGAGGCATTTGAGACTAGTCCTAGATACCTTGAGAGAGAAAAGGTTGTATGCCAAACTTAGCAAATGTGAGTTTTGGCTGACCGAGGTGCGATTCTTAGGTCATGTGATCTCACGGGATGGGGTTGCGGTGGATCCCCATAAAGTTGAGGCTGTGTTACAGTGGGATAGACCTAGAACGATCACCGAAGTCAGGAGTTTCCTAGGTTTGGCAGGGTATTATAGATGGTTTATACAGGACTTTTCTCGAATGGCCTTACCACTGACGAGGCTAACCAGGAAAGATACACCGTTTGTGTGGGATGAGAGATGTGAGAAGAGTTTCCAGGAGTTGAAACTCTGTTTGACCACTGCCCCTGTGCTGATTATCCCTGACCCTAGTGAACCATTTGTGGTTTATTGTGATGCTTCGGGCAAAGGGTTAGGATGTGTATTGATGCAGCAGGATAGAGTAGTGGCATATGCCTCGAGGCAGTTGAGACCTCATGAGGAGAATTACCCCACACATGACCTAGAGTTAGCTACCGTAGTGTTTGCTCTTAAAATTTGGAGACACTATCTGTATGGTGTGACCATAGAGATCTATAGTGACCACAAGAGTCTGAAATACCTGTTTGACCAGAGAGAACTCAATATGAGACAGAGGAGATGGATGGAATTTTTGAAAGATTATGATTATGTGTTGAAATATAATCCGGGTAAGGCCAATGTGGTAGCAGACGCCCTGAGTAGAAAATCTATCCATGTAGCCCATATGATGATTAGAGAGCAGGAGCTCCTAGAGAAGTTCAGAGAGTTGAACCTCTCTTGTCAGGTGGTATCGGGTAGATTATATCTGAGTGAAACCCGAATTGAGAATATCTTGAGAACCCAGATCTTAGATGCCCAAAGAGAGGATGAGTTCCTGAAACGGATCAGGAATGAGATCACCCAAGGTAAAACCTCAGATTTCAAGTTGTCTGAGGATGGCATGATAGTATATCGGGATAGAATCTGTATGCCTAGTCAGAATGAGTTGAGAGAAAGCATTCTGGAAGAGGCCCATAAGAGTAAGTATACTATCCACCCATGTGCCACCAAGATGTATCAGGATGTGAAAAAGATTTTTTGGTGGCCAGGGATGAAGAGCCATGTGACGGATTATGTGGCTAGATGCCTAGTGTGTTAGAGGGTAAAGATAGAACATCAGAAACCGGCTGGGTTATTGCAACCTTTAGATATCCCTGAGTGGAAGTGGGATAGTATAGCCATGGATTTTGTCATGGGGTTACCCAGGACATCCTCTGGACACGATGCTATATAGGTAGTTGTGGATAGACTGACGAAGTCTGCACACTTTTTAGCTATTAAGGTTACTTATACACTGGATAGATTGGCCCAGTTGTATATCAAAGAGATAGTGCGACTTCATGGGGTACCCAATAGCATAGTTTCGGATAGAGACCCCAGGTTCACATCGAACTTTTGGAGGTCATTGTAGCATACTTTAAGGACGAGATTGCAGTTTAGTACTGCATATCACCCCCAGACAGATGGTCAGACTGAAAGGACCATCCAAACATTGGAAGATATGTTGAGGGCATGTGTGCTAGAAATGAAGGGGAACTAGGATACGTATTTACCGTTAGCAGAGTTTGCTTATAACAACAGTTACCATTCCAGTATCCAAATGGCCCCTTATGAGGCTTTGTATGGGAGAAAGTGCAGATCCCCTCTGTGTTGGGTTGAGTTAGGTGAGAGGAGTATGATAGGACCTGAGATTGTGGACCAGACCACCCGACAGATAGAGTTGATTAGAAAGAGGCTCCTCACGGCCCAGAGTAGGTAGAAAAGCTATGCTGATAAGCGTAGGAGGCCGTTAGAGTTTGAGGTTGGAGACCATGTGTTCATTCGAATATCTCCAATGACGGGAGTAGGTCGGTCAATGAGGGTAAGGAAGCTCAGTCCTAGGTACATTGATCCATTTGAAATCCTTGAGAAAATTGGACCCGTGGCTTACCGAATAGCCTTACCTCCTAATCTAGCCCAGATACACAGTGTTTTTCATGTCTCCCAGTTGAAAAAGTATTTACTAGATTCCTCACATGTCATAGAATATGAGCATGTGCAATTGCAGGAAGATCTTTCCTATGTAGTGAAACCAGAGAGAATTGTGGATGCTAAGCTTAAACAGCTGAGAAGCAAGAGCATTCCTCTGGTGAAAGCGATCTGGAGAGGTCTGACATCTGAGGAAGCAACCTGGGAATTGGCGGATGAGATGAGGCAGAAATATCCAGAATTATTCCCTTGAGGTAAGTTTTTAAATTTCGAGGACGAAATTTCTTTTAAGAGGGGTAGAAATGTAACAACCGGGAAAAAGAAAAGAAAAGGGAAAAGAAAGGAAGTGAAAGTTGGAAATTTTCAGAATCCAGAATTTCTGCCAAGTCCTCTCGCAATAGCGAGAAACGGTCTCGCTACAGCGAGAGAGCTAGTTCGCAATAGCGAAGGTGATTCTAGCTATAGCGAGTGCTGGCAGCAGCCCATACAAAAACCAGGGAGTTGCTCGCCGTAGCGTGCGCCATAGCGAGAGTGAAGTCTGGAACTGACGCGATTTCGCCATAGCGAATGGTGAATCTCGCCATAGCGAAGGGAACTGGCACGAGCTCGCCGTAGCGAAGGTTACACCTCGCCATAGCGAAGCCAGATTACACGAGCTCGCTATAGCGAAGGTTAGTTTTCGCCGTAGCGAGAGTCAGTCCGGAAGAGAGTAAATAGCGAGATTTAGACTTCATTAAATGCCCAAACTCATTTCTTTTCTCATATCTGCCCTAAGCTTCAAAGAGAGAAAAGAGGCGAGGAGAGTGTGAGAGATCAAGAGAAGGAGGAAGATCAAGGGAAAGGTAAGGTAACTTCTCCCATTTCTCTTTAGAACTCTGATCCCCTCCCTTTGCCCTCTCTTTCTGTGGTTTTAATTGTGAAAATGGACGGATTTTGGGCATGGGTCAGAAGAGGGAAAGTGGAAAACTCTTTTGAATCCTTGAGTTCTCTTTGAAAATGAGGTTTTCCACTACCATGGGAGCTTGAGAGAGAGAAAGGGGGTAATGACATTCTAGAGAGAGAACCCTAGGTTGTATGAGATAGAAGGGTTGCTCTAAATTAAATTATAAGAGAGTAATTGCATGCTTTTGTGTGTCTAGGCTTAAGAGAAACACCTCCATCAAGGTGTGATTGTGGACCTAAGGAGGGAGAGGAGACATTGAAAGGAAAAGCTAGTATTAGCTTTGGCTCCAAAGGTAGCTCTCTTTTCCCACTCTTTCTTGTTGCATTCTTGGGTATGATAGTCATTGTATGATATGTATATGCTGAATGTGTGGAATATGCCATATGCTATTATTTTGATGCATTGATGCCAATATGCTTGTGTGTTGAAATGTGAGAATTGCTCGGGTGCGGTAGCGCCGAAAGTCCTTTGAGATGGGTGAGGTGAAGCCGAAAGTCCCTTGAGATAGGTGAGACAAGGCTAAAAGTCTCAAACGAGTGAGGCCAAGTCAAAAGTTCTTAAACTCGGGTGAGGCCATCCAAAAGTCCCTAGACTCGGGTAAGGCTAGACCAAAAGTCCCTGGAGCCCATTTTTAGTATTGTTGTGAATTCCATAGCATGTATATTATGTGTTGGATGTTTGAGAATAGCTAAATGCTTATTCACATGTTTTGACTTGTTATATGCCTTGATTGCTTGCTGGATTGAGTGCTTGAGCTACTGAGATTCTCCGAATCTCACCCATTTCCCCTCCCAACTAATATGCTAGGTGGAACTCAAGGAGAACCGAGCACACACCAAGGAGCCTAGGAGCATGTATAGGAAAATGTTAGTTTTATTTTGATATTTTGATGTAAATATGATGTAAAGTGGTGCCAAATGAAGATGTGCCCACTATTTTTGAGATGTAAAGTTTGTAACACGTGTAGAAGTATGAAAGGATATTGTATGACCTATGTTTATAGCCAAATGAATGGAAATGAGGGTTTTGCCCCTTTTGATGCATGAATGAAATAGTGTATATTTGGCCGTAGCATAGCGAGATTTGGATGTATGATGATTTGTATCATATGAACATGTTAGATATACTAGTCTTATGCTTTTAAACTTGTCCATGTGGAGTGAGAGTATGAGAGAGGCTATTTGGACCCGTTTTGGACCTATGGGGTGCCAAAACCGGTATTTTTGTGAGCTCCGTCAAAGTATGACTGGATGAGCTCCATTTGCCATGAAATTTGGCGTGCCTCTAGAGTTTGTAGAAAGCTTCTTGAGAAGCTAAAGTGGGTAATATTCGGAGGATTATAGAATATTCGGAGGATTATAGAATATTTGCAGAGGCTAGGTAGTGGTAGTAGATTGAGGTGTCACAGATAGCAGACATGAAGCAGAAAGACTTGACCACTGAGAATATTGGAGAAATTGCGGAAATGCAAAAACCGCGTTCTTATTAATAAAATATATATATTAAAATGTAATAAAAACAAGAAAAGCACGCGTAATTGACTTAGCATGTACAGGGAAGTCTATGCAAATAATGAGTAGGACCCCAGTCTCCACTATGACCCCTCAATAATTGAACGTTAGAAAAGACTTGACTGTTGCTACTATATGAAGTTGCAAAAAGAGATAGGAGCACTTACTGAGATTCTTTTCAAAGAAAATTTTGGTAGATACATGACGGATATGAAGCAGGAATACTTGATTGCTAAGAATACTAAAGAAATGGTGGAAATGCAACAACTTCCCCTCACACCTCATTCTACCGATTTATTCTCCAATCATTTGCTTACAACTTGTATGATTGCTAATGTTTAATTTCTAAATTATTAGTTTTTTTAGCCTTATATAGTTTTAGTTATAAAAGATTGTGAGATTACAATTCAATCATTATGAAAACACAATTTAGATTTCAGAAGCTTCTTATGTTCTCTCTTTTTATTTTTCTTATGAAATTGCTAATTGCTTTCAAAATTAAACTTGATAGATGGAAGATGATGTGATCATTGACATTACAGCAATGATCGTGCTTAGTGAAGATGGTCTCTTGTCACCAACTTGTTGTATCTACAAGGTGCCCCATGGGATCCGTGATTTAAAAGAAGATGCTTACACCCCAAGAGCTGTTTCGATTGGCCTCTTTCATTATAGCAATGAAAGGTTGCAGGACATGGAAAGGCATAAACAAATATTCTTGAAAAGATTTACTCAAGAAGCTATGACAAGCTTGGACGATTTGGTCAATTTTGTGAAACGTACAGAGCCAATTGTTCGTGCATCTTACTCAAACAACATCAAACTTGGCAAGAAGGAACTTGTAAAGCTGATATTAGTTGATGTTGGTTTCATAATTGGACTTTTTAGGAGGAGCTATAGGGGTCAGTTAGGCCCTTAGGGAATGATTCGAAACTGTCACAACCATGGCCAGAGGATATTTTAACATGGATTTGCTTGTACTTAAGAATCAGCTTCCATTCTTTTTTTCTTGAAGATCTATTCAATAGAGCATTTCCCCTTAACTTTCATGGTGGCATCCCTTCCTTTCTTAAACTCACATATTACTTCTTTGACTATTATAACATTAAAAGTTAGGGCCAAATCCTAATGTTAGCATAAAGGACTTCATTGATCTTCTTAGGTTCTTTCACTTACAAGGAATGAAACCTCTTAGGCATTCACTCTTAGAGGCAGGAGGTCATATTCCAAATGAGTTACAAGAAACAGGAATAAAGTTGAAAGCAAGCACAAGCATGTGCTTATTAGACTTAAAATTTTCAAGGCATGTTCTTAAGATCCCACAGATTTTGATGGAAGATACAACTAAAATATTGTTTCGTAATATGATAGCATTAGAGCAGTGCAATTATCCTAATGCATCTTACATTACTGACTATGCTCTTGTATTGGATTGCCTAATCAACACAAATAAAGATGTGAACGTCCTCATTCATTTAGAACTAATCTGTAACTATTTAAGTGATACCAATAATGTTGTTACAGTATTTAATGGTCTCTAGAAAAATATTTGTCAAGCGAATTTTAGTTCTAAATACCTTGATATCAGCAAAAGGTTGAATAGCTTCTATCAAGATCCTTGGCACAAGAAGAAGGCAACTTTAAGATGTGATTGTTGCTATGCACCTTGGCAAACTATTGCCTATGTTGCTGGAATTGTACTCCTCATTCTCTCCCTTATTCAAACCATATTTTCTATCCTCCAAGTAGTAGTGAAGTAGATTTAAAGCTTGTATAATACTATAATTTGAGTGTTCTATGGTCGAACTTTGTTACAATTAAGAGAGTTCTCGAACTTGTAATTAGTGAAGCACTTTAATATAGTTGGTTGTGTTGAAAGTAGAAATTGCGCCATATGTAGCCTTGGAATAATCGTTCTTCTTATTCTTTGTTCTATTCAAACATTGTTCTATGATAGCTACATAAGTTGAAAGTTAATATAGTTTGAAAATTATTATATAGTATTTCTTTTATAATTCTTTTTAAGTATAGGAACTAATTTTCTAGCAATGTTGGTAATAGGTAAAGCCTTTTACATGACTTTAAGAAGTTAACAAATTTGGCTATTATAACCGAAGCCAATAAGGAGTTTAAAGCATATTAAATAAAACAATTTGACAATTTCCACTACCAATATCCAATAAATTAAATTATAGACCTTAATTTTATGTTGATTAAGTTTTATTTTATTCCCTTCTTTATTTTTTCATTAATCTCTCAACTTATCAAACATATAAAAATTGGTCCCCCATGCTAACACTATTAGACTTACTAACTCTGAAAAAAGGGAGTAAAGACAAAATCCATCTCCAATCTAACAAACGTTTGTGATGAAATTTATGATGAAAAATTTTCTTCAACAAATTTTTCATTGCAAAGAAAAAAGAATTGTAACAGATTTGCTTTTTCATCTTAAATCTTAGACAAAATTTTTTGTCTCAAACTTGATATGATTTTATCTCAAAATAGAGATAGAATCACCTACTCCAATTTAGAGAAAAAAATTTGTCTCTTAATTTGTTTTTCAAACAAGAAAATATATAGCAATAGTTTAGACTAATTATAAAAGTGGATAAAATTTATAAATAAAATAAAATGCCATCAATTCACAAATGTTGCAAAAATGGTTATTGGCATTGCATTCATTCCTAATCACTCTAATAACAAAATTTCTATTGGCTACTAACATTGCATTCACAAGTATAATGAAAGATTATATCAAGATTTCTACAAAGAAAATAGTGGTTTTAGGTGTATTACCAATAAAAATACATAATCAACCATAACATGGAACTTGTTGAATTAATAATTGATAATTGGTGTTGATTAAACATTAACAAATAAAGAAGAATTAAAAACAAAGAATCTAAATTACCTTCACGCTTAGCCCTTCTTGCACTTATAAGATTATAAACATATCTTGGGGGTTTCCAACCTAATGTAAGGATGGCCAGTCAATAGTAGAAAGGACACTCCAAGTAAATTTGTCATTAGTGCTTTGTTAGGAAGAGTGATAAACAAAAGGTACCTTCCGCACATATTCTTGCCTAAATCCTTGAGAATCTATAGTCATAAATCCATAGGAATCTACATAGTAAATCATATTATAGAAGTTAAGGTCATGCCATGAAACAAAAGTGTGTAGTATCTACATTTTAAAATTGAAAATCCTGATCCATATTTAGTAGAAGAATAATTGGAACTCTAGTAGCACACAGAAGTAGTACTAGAATAATGTTAACATCGACTAATAATCCAACAATTATTGTTAATATCTTTATGGTGTTTGATCACCAATCTACTTATAATGCTTCAACTTATAAGAAGAAGGACTCACCAGATTTACCCAACACTTAGTTGAATTGAGAAGTAATGGGACATACAAGTATTAACTTCAACCCTAAGACTCCTTCCTTACAAGTATTTTGCACATGGGACATGATAAAATTTAAAATTCAAAATCCATAACAAACATATTACCACATCAGGGCATGGAAAATGTCGACATGGTTTTTAATTGGTTCTAAAAATGCATATTTGAACTATTAAACAACCAATAAAGCATTTTTTTTGGTAAAATAAACTCTTATATATTAGTTGTGAACAAAATTCTATGAACCATGATCTAAAGGTGTGTTTCAAAATATAATTGTGTAATATCTTATAATTTGGTAATTAAAATACTCCTAGGGTAAGAGAAGGATAGTCAAAGTTAAAAAAGAATCAAAATTAGAACTGCTATGTTAATAAAAGGGGATCCCAGAGTAAAATGAATTGAGAAAAATTAAAGGTAGAATGCTAATTAGAGCATCTAGAAATAAAGATAAGAAGCTAATAATGACCTGAAACCAAAACCAAAACGGCTAAATAAGATAAACTGAAATTGTAGTGGTAAAATTATAATTTCGGGCAAGATTTTATAAATTTAAAGGAAGAAGTTTAAAATGGTAAAATTGAGCTCACTAAGATTTTTAGAGACCTTAAAAATTATAGAAACTATTAAAATAGTTAAAACCCTTTTTAGGGATATGAATTAGGATGTCAGTTGACCAAAATTTTGACCAAGTTATTTCAGATCATTTTAAATCTTAAAAATTTTAAATTAAATATTTTTTACAAATTAGAGAGTCTTAATTTTTTGATTGAAAAGACAATATTAAAAAAGAATACAGAATGAGCCCAAACAGAGAAATTCAAGTTACTAAACGTAAAGGGAATTTTGCTAATTATTCTAAAACACCCTCCTTTCCTTCTTATATGTGCCATGCCACCTCTAGCCCTCCCTAACTAACTTAGAACACACCTTAAATAGAACCAAAGAAGTATCCAAAGAAGGAGGAAAGAAAAAGAAAGAATAACAAAATAGGTAAATAAAAGTACTTATTTTCATGGTATGCTAGTTACCAAACTCCTTCCCCTCTTTAAGCTCTCTTTCTTAAGGTTTTAGTTTCTTGAAAGGAACATTTTGGTAGTTGACCACTTGGGAAAAAGAGAATTTGAAGAAATAAATTGCACCACAAAAAGCAGCATTCCAAGAGCAATCAAACAAAGTATGATACCATATAAGAAACTTGCTCCTTCCTTGATTCTCTTGCTTTCTATGGTTTGACCAACATTTAACAATCCTAAAGGGATTTAGTTTTTGGCTGAAATTTAATAGGATTGGGGATTTTAAAGTACAGAGATTAAGATTATGCAATTGGAATCAATTAAAAAGCTTTAAAATACAAAGTAGACCATGCAAGGTTTTTCCTGCACCTTGAAAATTTTAGAATCCTAGAAAGATGATTCAAGCTATGTAAGGTCATATCTAAACTAATTAAAAGAACCAATGATAATCTATATGCATCAAATTATCCATGGAAGAAGTGAAACTCCCTTTAGCCCCTCATTATGGTATAGGTTTGGCCAAGGCTAGGTTTAAGTATCTAGGAAGAAATTTCATTGATTCTAAGACTATAAGTGGTCTAGATATGAATTATAGACACTAATAGAACCATTAGAATGAATTTAGAAGCTTGATTTTGAAAAGTGAATTTCTAGGGCTCAATTGGGTCTAAATAAAGAACTTAGTGTTAGACTTAATAAATCAAGCATATGAGGGCTCTAATAAGTTCCTTTAAAGTCACATAGCTCATATCAAATGAGATTTTGGAGTTAAGAAGTATAATTATAAGACTTGCTTCATAAGGCATTCAAATAGGTCACAAGTGCACCGAAAACCCTAGTTGATATGTATAAGGCTCATATGAGTGTAAATATGGTTCCATTGTTGATTTTGTGTTTTATTTGATGTGTCTTGGCTAAACAAGTAAAGTTACATTCAAGTGTGGGTGTAGGGTCATGGAACAAGAGAAGAGAAACTAAGGGGAACTAATTGGAACATTGTGTTAAGGTAACTTTTCTTCCATTCTTATATATGTGTGTTTAGTTTGTTTGAATGTCTTGGATTGCTTATATGTATTATTTGTAAATTATGTGTATTGTTGATTGCTTGATGATCATATGCAATTGCATGACATTTATTTGTATTTAGATTGAATTGGTTCTTAATGGGTGAGATTGTGCTAAATGACCTTAAGTCATAGGTAAGGTAAAGCCAAAGGGCACCTTGGATATGGGTGAGATGAGGCCAAAAGTCCCAATTATAGGTGAGAGTAAGTTAAAAATCTCTAAAAAAGGATAAGCCTAAACCAATAATCCCTAATGGTTGGCTGATGTTAGACCAAAAGTTCCTAAAGTGTAAAAGTGTTCTTGATAAAGCCATGTAATTTCTAAAGCATGAATATAGTTTATGTTAGAAAATACATGTATGTGTGTGTCAAAAGGAAAAAAAGAGAAAGAGAAGTCTAACATTGCTTAAACAAATGAAGGCTAAAGAGCATAAATACTAACATGTGATCTTGGAAGAGCAAAATGAGCCTAGGAAGAGAATGGGCTTGCAAGCACAAAAAACTGAGCCAACTCAGTTGGAATCTATCAATTCCCCCTCCCCCCCTAATGCATGCGAAGTGAAATGCAAACTTGGACAATTTTTGTAGAAAATTATCTTAATTTTTTTAAAAATTTGAATTTTGAAAACCTTACCCGAAAATCTCCATTTTTTAAAGCTTTCAGTGTAAGCTTTCATGGCTTCCATTTTTTAGGCTTACACATGTCGGCAGTTTCTGAACGTTGAGGAATTAATGGTTATTCATGATTAGATTTATCTCCGTCATTAAGCTGCTCCAATGTTCAAAAATGGCTCCATTACTACATTTAATCGTTGTCCAACATCCTGTTATTCTGGTGCCTATAAATACCAAGTTAATTACTGGGTTCGACATACCATAGCTACAGACAACATTTGAGCTATTATCTTCTCTTCCTCTCTGCAACTTCTCTTCATCTCTGAGTTTTTATTTCTACTATTCTATTTGCCCGCGACACTGTAGAAGAATTTGTTCAATCCTGGGGAGTGCCATCTTGTGGCAGAATAACTCCTAAGGATAGTATCCTTGTGTACGACTCAGATTTAATTTATTCTAACAAATTTCTAATTTGTAGTAAGCAATCTTGAGAGTTATGGAGTTACATAGGAATGATGCCAATGTTTTCAATGATCCTACTATAACTACCATGGGTGCTAGTTCCTTCGTCCCATTGGCACTACCTCCTATGCTGCTATCTAGGCTGCCACCAGATGTTTCTAAGATTGAGGTTTTTGACAAAAAAAAATTTAAAAGGTGGCAAGAATGTGTTTACTCTATCCTTGACCTACATGGAGTTACTACTACACTCACACAATCTGAGCCTTCATCAAATATTGACCAAAATCAAAGGTTTGCTTAGGAATATGTCAATAAGGTATTTAGAAATACCATTATTAACACCTTGTCTAATAATCTCTTCGATGTCTACTAGGTGTACAAGGAAGCAAGCAAAATCTGGGAATCGCTAATTGCCAAATATACTATTGAGGACATTAGGAAGTAAAAGTTTATTGTTGAAAATTACTATAGATGGGAGATAACTAAGGAGAAGGATATTAAGCTACAAATTAATGAGTACCACAAGCTCTTGGAAGAGTTGCAAGCAGAAAAAATCAACTTACCTGATGAGTTCATTACTGGAGTTCTGATTGAAAAGCTACCTAAATCATGGAAGGACTACAAACAATAACTAAAACACAAACAAAAGCAATTGCCTTTGTCAGACCTGATCACTCACATCATAATCGAGAACACTAATTGAAAGGAGATGCAAGCTGCAAAAGGTAAACAAATGGCCTCAAAAGCAAATTTGGTAGAAACAAAGCAGCATGACAAAAAGGTATGACTCTAAAATAAAACCTGACTATAAGCCTAAAAGTTCTAACCCCAAGTTCAAAAAGAAAGGGAGTTACTTTGTTTGTGGAAAATTAGGCCACCATGCTAATCAATGCAGGGAAGAGGGCTAGAAATGACATCCTCCTAGGGCCAATCTGGTTTAAAGAGACAAAGAAAATGAAATCATTGTAGCGGTCATTTGTCAAACTCTCTTAGTGTCTGATGTGAAGAAATGGGTGGTAGACTCTGGGGCTACCAAGCACATTTGTGCAAATCGTGAGATGTTTGCCTCCTATAATCCTACCAAGGAAGGAGAAGATCATGTTTACCTTGCTGACTCTCGAACTGTAAAAGTTCTAAGTAAAGGAAAGGTTGAACTAAAACTCATGTCTGGAAAGACTTTATCACTCAATGATGTTTTTCCTATGTCTGATGTTAGAGCTAATTTAATTTCTGTAACTCTATTGACAAAAGCTAGGGTTAAGGTGCCATTCGAATTTGATAAGATTATAATAACAAAAAATAATATTTTTGTTGGGAAGGGTTATTGTAGATAGGGGCTATTTGTACTTAATATTACTGACATGAATAAAAATGTATCATCTTCTGCCTACTTTCCTGTCTTTATGATTGATTCTTTTGATGTGTGGCATGCTCGATTAGGACATGTTAGTAAATCCTATTTAAAGAAAATGTAAAAAACTTGGTTTAATTTCTGAAATTAAAAATGATTTTCTAAATAAATGTAAAGTTTGTGTAAAAGCTAAGTTAACCAAAAAGTCTCATTTTTCTATACAAAAGAAAAACTGAATTACTTAGCTTAATACATACTGATTTAGGTGATTTGAAACAAACTATGACAAAAGGTGGCAAAAATTATTTTGTAACTTTTTTATCGATGATTTTTCTAGGTATACTAAAGTTTATTTATTGAGAAATAAAGATGAAACTTTTGATAAATTTCTTTTATACAAAGTTAAGGTAGAAAATCAATTAAATAAAAAAATTAAAAGGGTTAGGTCGGATAGAGGAGGAGAATTTGTTTTATTTAATGACTTTTGAGAAAAGGAAGGAATAATCCATGAAGTAATCCCTCTATATTCACCAGAGTCAAATGAAATAGCAGAAAGGAAAAATAGAACTTTAAAAGAAATGATGAATGCTATGCTTGTAAGTCATTCTGTACCAGATAATTTGTGGGGTGAAGCTTTGTTATCTGCTTATTTTTTACAGAATAGAATATCTTATAAGAAAACAAATAAGACACCTCATAAATTATGAAAAAGATATACACCAAATTTAAAATATTTAAAAGTATGAAGGCGTCTTACAAAAGTTTTATTGCTCAATCCTAAAAAGAGAAAAAGTGGTTCTAAAAATTATGATTGCATGTTTATTGGATATGTTAAACATAGTACATCCTATAGATCTTTAGTTTTAAAAAGTGACGTTCTTGATCAAAATGTTATTATTGAAACTAAATATGCAGAATTTTTTTAGCATATTTTTTTGTTGAAAGTTCAACATATTTCTCAAACTATAGAAAATTTACCTTCTTCATCAAATCAAAATGAAAATTCTATTGAAAATTTGAGGAGAAGTAAAAGACAAAGGAAAGAAACTTCTTCTAAAAATGATTTTTATACTTATTTAGTACAAAAGGAGCTGACAAGTTTTTCTGAAGCTATTTCATCTTCTGATGTTCATCTTTGGAAAGAAGCTATTAAAGTTGAAATTGATTCTCTTAATTAAAATAAAACTTAGATTTTAGTATACTTGCCTCCAGGAGTAAAACCTATTGGTGGTAAATGGGTTTTTAGAAAGAAATATAATCTTGATGGGTCTATTGACAAATATAAAGCGAGGCTAGTAGCTAAACGATTTACTCAAAAATAAAACATTGATTATTTTGACACTTTTTCTCTAGTGACAAGAATTTCTTCTATTAGAGTTTTAATTACATTAGCTTAGGTTTATAAATTAATTAGTTATCAAATGAATGTTAAAACAGCTTTCTTAAATGGTGATTTAGAAGAGGAAATATATATAGTACAGCCTGAAGGGTGTGTTGCTCCTAGACAAGAAAATAAAGCTTATAAACTTGTTAAGTCATTGTATGGTTTAAAACAAAAGCCTAAACAATGGCATGAGAAACTTGATCAAATCTTAACAAGTGATGGTTTTTCTATAGTTGAAGTGAAAACATGTGTTTATACAAAAATTGTGAATAATGGTTGTGTGATTATTTGTTTATATGTTGATGATATGCTTATTTTTGGTACAAGCATAGATGTTGTGATTGAAACTAAAAAATTTCTTTCTTCAAAGTTTGATATCAAAGATATGAGTGAAGCAAAGGTAATATTATGTGTTAAAATCATAAGGAGTAAAAATTGTATTTTATTATCTCAAGAACATTATGTGAAAATTTTTTTTAAAAAGTTTGAATATTTTGAAAAAATACTAGTAAGCACTCCTTACGATGCTAGCACAAAATTAGTTAAAAATAAAGGTGATCCAGTGGTTGAATCTACATATGCATAAATTATTGGGAGTCTATTGTATCTAATAAATTACACTCGACCTGATATAGCATATGCTATGTGTAGATTGAGTAGATATACTCACTATCCAAGTACTGAACATTGGTTAGCTCTAGGCAGATTAATGAGTTATCTAAGAGGTACCATAAATTATGGTATATTTTATAGTAGATTTTCTTCTATATTAGAAGGATACAGTGATGCTAACTGGATCTCAGATTCAGAAGAGACGAAATCCACTAGTAGTTATGTATTTACTCTTGGTGGAAGCACAATAGCTGGAAATCAGCTCAACAAAAAATATTATAACGAGATCTACTATGGATTCAGATTTTATTGCTTTGGAGCTGACTAGTAATGGGGCTGAGTGGTTGAAAACTTCTTGGCAAATATTCCATTAGGTGAAAAGCTAACACCATTAGTATCCATACATTGTAATAGTCAATTAGCAATAGCTGTTGCTAAAAATAAGACCTACAATAGCAAAAGTAGGTACATTTGTTTAAGATATAATATCATAAGATTGCTGTTGAAAAATAGAGTTATATTGATCAATTTTGTAAGGTCAGAATTAAATCTAGCCGGCCTTCTAACCAAACCATTAAGGAAGAAACAAATTTTGGAAACTTCAAGAGGAATGGGACTTGAGCCAATTTGAAAATTAATAATGATGGTAACCCAACCACTATGATTGGTGATCCCATGAAGAAAGTTCATATGGATAAAAACAAATCATTTGTTAATTCTACTAGTGCTTTATTATTTCTGATCCTTTCCTTTGATATGAGAAAAGTGCTAGGATGCAATATTGGCGAGGTTGAGGAAAAGCTCTTAATGATTTCATATTCCTTATAAATGGTGTGTTCATTGCAGATATACTTGATGAAATCACCTATATAAATGTGGAGTGGAGCCACTCCTATGAGATTATGGCAAAATCTCTAGAGCATTCATTAAAATCAGGCATGTGTACTACTGTTTAATGCGCAAAACTACGATAACAGTGGAAATTGTGGAGGTATAAACTGACTTTTAAGGCCTCTAGTGTACAACAAAGAATTGTTGATTTATAGAAGCTATAAGTTTCATCGACAACTCTGTGTACTAAGCTTTATTAATCTAGGAATGGTTCATAGTCTATAAGACATGATATTCTAAATGTTTATAGTCATATTTATGACTCAAATGATAGTGATCTTTTGACACACATGTGGGGGATTGTTAGAAAATACATGTATGTGTGTGTCAAAAGGAAAAAAGAGCATAAATACTAACATTGCTCAAACAAATAAAGGCCAAAGAGCATAAATACTAATATGTGATCTTGAAAGAGCAAAATGGGCCTAGGAAGTAAATGGGCTCGTGTGCACAAAAAACTGGGCCAACTCAATTGGAATCTATCAATTCTGCCCCCTATGCGCACGGAGTGAAACGCAAACTTGGACAATTTTTGTAGAAAATTATCTTAATTTTTTTTTAATTTTGAATTTTGAAAACCTTCCCCGAAAATCTTCATTTTTTAAAGCTTTCAGTTTAAGCTTTCATGGTTTCCATTTTTTTAGGCTTAAACATGCAGGTGATTTCTGAACGTTGAGGAATTGATGGTTATTCATGATCAGATTTATCTCTGTCATTAAGCCACTCTAATGTTCAGAAAATAGCTCCATTACTACATTTAATCATTGTCCAACATCTTGCTATTCTGGTGCCTATAAATACCCAATTGATCATTGGGTTCGACACATCACAGCTACAGACAACATTCAAGCTGTTCTTTTCTCTTCCTCTTTGCAACTTCTCTTCATCTCTGAGTTTTCATTTCTATTGTTTTTCTTGCCTATGACATCGCAGAAGAATCCGTTCAATCCTGAGAGTGTTGTTTTGTGGTGAAATAACTCTCAAGGATAGTGTTCTTATGCATAGCTCGGATTTGTTTTATTCTGACAAATTTCTAATTTGCAGCAAGCAGTTTATATGTGGTTGTATGACATGCATACTTGCATCTTGGATCTTGAGTGAGCCATATATGTAAGCTTAAATGTTATATTAGCTATTGAGATTTTTTAAATCTCACTTTTCTCCTATCTTTACTAACCATAGCTAGGTGGCTCTCAGGGAGCAAAAATGGTGAACAAAAGGTCTAGGAATAGCAACTTTGACAATATAATTTAATTTAAGGTGTACTCTTGAATATATAAATATGTACTTATATATCTTGATGTATAGAAATACAAATACAATTAAAAATGCTAGACTATGATATAGAGATCATTTATGGATTGTAATACTTGATATAATGTAATTTGGTACCTTGAATTCCTATATGTACATGTGGGATGATGAATTTTAGTTCTATGATAAATTTGACATGATGGATTAGTCTTATATGCTGTAAATGTGGATTGAAATTTGCCCAAAATGAGAAATGGTATTTTAGAGCTTAATTGGTTATCATTTGGAACCAAAATTTGGTCTATTTGAGTTATAAAATATCCCTATATCCTTAATAGCCCAAATGAGTAAGTCTTGGGTTGAAATTTGACAAACAATTAAAAGACATTGAGAGCTTTCTACAGAGCAAAAGATCATAATTTTTGGAGCTCCATAGAATATTTTATAAATTTTTGAATTTGTCTTAATTATGCAAAATTGTTGCAATACTGTTCATATGACTTGTCTTGGATTTTGTAGTGTTTTAGGGACCAAATAGACTCATTTTGACCAAAAATTTTTACAGTAGATATATCTCATTATAAGTTTTCTAAGGACATCTAATTTGCATTAATCGAGTTGTGTAACTCAAGTTTTGAAAATGTGTTAAATATTTCAAATTTATGTGTTAAATATTTCAAAATGTGCATATGATCAAATTTATGGATTTAGTACTTTCCCTTGTGATAACTTGAACATAACAAATTGGTTATGTATGGATTTGAGAGTTGGAATGATAAGAATTCATGTAAGAGCGTTTTATGACAAAATGGTACTTTCGGTGACTATAAATTTTGCTGCTAAAGAATTAGTTATTATATTTTGCCACCAGAGAATGCATATAATACAAGATTTACATAAATTATATGATGGGATGACAAATTGCATAACTAAAATGACCTAAGAATTGAAAAGGGAATAAAATAGAATTTAGATAAATTAATTTAAATTGTTGGGTATCTTAAAATATATGGAGTTTAAATTACAAAGAAATAAGAGATAAAGGTGAAATTTATTTTAGCACTTATTAAATTAAACTAAATTAATGAGCAAGGATTAAAATTATTTAGTAGGGAAATAAATCTAAGCTTGAACATGGCTCTAATAGTCACCAATGAGGTAACCTAGAGCAGGGACCTAAGTTCAAACTTATATAAGGCCAGTTATACCTTTTATTTCTTATTCAAACTTTTATAGCACTCTTGATTGCTTACCACTGAGAGCATCTCATATGTGAATAAAATCATAGAAGTGTAACTTTCATTATAAGACTGACATTAATTCCTGACAAATAATATCTATCGCAAATAATCAAAAATCGCAATTTTCTAATAAATATTTTTGTTGCACAATTTATCTCTATTTTTGCTATAGCTAATATCTTCTTATAGATATTTCTGTTCACATTCGCTTTCCTCTGTCAGCCCTACATGTTTTGTTATGTCATATTAATAAATATAAAATTTATTGTAAATAAAATTTTATTTAATATAAATATAATATTAGTAAAAATTCAAATAATAAAAAAGAATTAAGAAATAATATTAATAGTAATTAATAATAAAGATTAAATTAATTACTTATTTATTTATAAATAATGTTAATAAAAAATTAATATATATATTTATAATTTTTTAAAAAATAATAAAAACTCATGTATCCGATCACTTAGCTGTCGAAATGATTTTTGACAGCTATTTAGTAGAACATTCATAATTAATATTTTTTATGCAAATGATTTTTATTCAAATTTATTATTATGTATTAATAATTAATATATATTATAAAATAAAGTTTTATTAATAATTTGTTATATTTAATTTAGTTGCATTGTATTTATTATTATTATTATTATTATTATTATTATTAATGATGTCTTGTATTTGAAATTATCTTCTCGCTTTTTGGATTTATCTTGTCTCTTTGCTGAGTTTATAGTTTGCCCTTCTTCTTCTTTATATTTCTAGACCTTTTGGGTTCCTCTTTGCTATTTTTCCAGGTTTCTCCATTTTTCTATTTTTGCAGGTTTTATCACAATTGAACCAAAAAAATCAAATCAAATCAAAGAAATTAAATTAAAATTAATTAAATAAAAAATTTTAAAAAAATTCATTTGAACCACAAATGAAACCGAATCTAGATTGAGAAATTTTCAAATTTTAACCAAATAAATTTTCAAAATTTTATCGCAAAAAATGTAAACCATCATTTCAATTTATCTTCTATAAAAGAGGAAAAAAACAAATGATCAGTAACTTTATCGAAGAGAAAAGGCATCATAGATATGAAGCTAACGAAGAAAAAATAAATATTTTTCTTAGATAAGAAGATGAAAAATTGATACAATAAAATAAAATAGTAAAAAATCACAACCCAAAACAAATAATTAAAAATCCACATAACACATAAAGAAAGCAAATACAACAAGGAAAGTAAGAGGAGATAAATAAGATAGACAAATAAGAGAAAAGATAAAGAGTCAAATCAGAGAGTTGAACAACTTCAAATAAAAATGATGATGAGCAAAGATGACTAACCTCAAATAAAAATAAAAATGACAACAAATAAAAATGATGAGGAATGGATGAAACAAAATCATGCTAGTATGAAACAAAAGACAAAGCAAAACTTAAATTTATATTGAGAAGGAATGAAAAAATTTGGCGGGGACAAAAATTACTTTTATTTTTTATTTTTATAGATCCATGTATCTACCTTTTTAGTAATTTTGTTTTCTAGTGACGTAAAAGGATTAGCCAAAGTTAACCAATTTTCTATCATCATTTTCTTTAGCGGATTTGTTACAACTTTTTGTCAGTTCCTTTTTTTAACTTTTACTATGCAGTGCTATTTTTTGATAACTTATCTTTTTCTATTATTTTTATTCTTGCTTTTCTTTATCTAATATTGATACTAATTATTACAAGTCATTAATTATGATAGCTTATAATTATTATTCATTATAATTAGTTAAAATTATTAATCATTAAGTATTAATTCTAATTTTATTATATTATCTCATATAAAAAAATTTTAATTTTTATTTAGTTTAAAATTAATATTTTTCCCTCTTAAAATTGCATATAATAATTAAATCGATAAAACAGAAATAAAAAATTAATAATTACTTTAATAATTTAATTAAAAATTTTAATAAACATAATGTATTATTATATTAAAAGTGGTTTTATGAAAATTAAAATTTCAATTTTTAATAGTTAAACAAGGGTGAAAATATAAAAAAAAAATTTCCATTATATTATTTTTATTTATTTATATATTTATTTGATAATATAATAATTAATTTATCTATTAACTATTTAATATTTAATAATAAATATATATGATATAAATTATAATATAATTATAATCTAAATTAAATAAATATTTAGACATTTTTACTAATTTATTATTATTAATTAATTAATTTAAATTTAGGTTTTCTATAATTTATATTATATTTTTTAAAGTATGCATATTATATATATATATAATATAATATTGTCATACCTTAAGCTCATAGTCCTTCTATAGCATTATATAACTTAAGCTCATACAATTTCTAAGAAAAATGCAATATATTTAATGAATTAATTTGCATTATGTAGGACTTTAAAAATTCATCTTATCCTTAGTGGATCTCATGAACTCCTCAATATCATCCTTTACTCATAATCGTAAAACCCCCGACGTGCATGCCTTAATATACATGGAAGTTGACTTTTCAAAGCAGCATTATTTGAGCTGCCACGTAGAAGTTCTCTGCTTCCATCTGAAAATTCTAAAATGCCCTTCTCTCATTCATTTTTGTGCGTGGGTTTTAGGTAATTTGCTACCCCAATCTCTGCAGCACCGAGACCATACCCATGCCCATCCCTTCGGTCAGAAAAAGGAGCAGAGTTGGTGGGAAACTGAACTTCATCTTCTCTCCCCTGTTTCCTCGCCATTTCTGCTGCTCCTGGATTCATCTCTGCTGTTTTCTAGTTCAAGTCTGCTGCTGGTGGTTGGGGATTTAACGCCAGAAACCAGTTTCTTTCCCAGGTCTGAGTTGCTGCTGTAAGTCTTGTGTTTTTGGTCCATTTTTCATAGCACCTCCCTCCCCTGTTTTGCTTGTTCGGTAATGTGATTTTGTGTGTGAGTAGCAAACTGATGGAAGGGTGTGTAAAAAGAAAAGAAAAGGGTGCAAGGAGATGAGTAGGTTAGAGCAAATGGATTCCCCTTAAGCTTCAAAGTATTACCACCTTCCTTCTTTCAGATTATGCTCTCTCTCTCATCTCTCTCTCATCCCTCTCACATGAGTTACTTCGCTATGGCGAGGTGCAGCCTTCGCTACGGCGAGATCGCGTCAGTTCCCTTTGCTATGACGAAATTTACCACTCGCTATGGCGAGATCGCGTTAGTTCCAGACTTCACTTTCGCTATGGCGCACGCTACGGCGAGCAACTCCCTGGTTTTTGTATGGGCTGCTGCCAGCACTCGCTATAGCTAGAATCGCCTTCGCTGTTGCGAACTAGCTCTCTCGCAGTAGCGAGACTGTTTCTCGCTGTTGCGAGAGGACTTGGCAAAATTTCTGGACTTCGAAATTTCCAGCTTTCACTTTCTTTTCCTTTTCCCTTTTTCCCGGTTGTTACATATAATGAAGAATAGACATTAATGTTAGATAGGCTAAGTTAATGAGACAATTTTGCTAGTTATTCACACTCAAAAATCTGGTGATGGGTATTGTAGGGTACTCGGGAGATTGAGTTAGAGCTAAGGACTGGGCAGGGAATATTGATATCATCCTAGGAGGTGAGTAAGTAATGCGGACTGTGGGTAAACCCTACTTCTCATTTATTACTAAGTTTTCTTGCAGTGTTCTAACGTTTGGATAAATGTTTTGTTATATGCATATTACTGAAAACTGATTTAAACATGAGATTTTGCAAATTGATGCCTGTGGAGTAATTTGGCAACTTTGATATTAAACTGATATGGAAGGTACTCTGTCTGAAATGTGATTTGAGAAACGTATTAAATCTGAAATGTGATTTGAGAATTTGTATTAAATTTAAGAGGTTATCTACTCAGAACTCTGTAGCTAACAGCAGTAGTTGTTAGCCTTGGTGCACCATGATCTGAACCTCAGCTAGTAGGGGTTTTGCTAGCCCCGTGTGGGTAGCTACCACATGTGGAGTTATGTATTTCGCAAGCAAAGTGCTTTGTGTCTGTGGTTATTTTCCCCGCAAGCTGTGTGCTCTGCGTCTGTTTTTAATTCAGTTCTGCTTAGATACTTCTGATGCATTTTAAGAAACGATCTGCATGAGGCTTGTTTTGCGCATGATGAATATATATAGATATATAGATATTTTACAGGCCTTGTCCTTAAGATTTTTAAGGGTCGGCATTATTTATTCACTGAGTTTCAAACTCACTCTTTCTTAAATTTATTTTTCAGAGAGCGTTGAAGACCTTAGCCTGCCCTGAGCTGCCGACTAGTTGTAGATCTCCTGCAAATTCTTTTGGCAAGCCCACAATTGTTCATGTGGGTGTATTTTGTGTTATGAATTTGTTTTGTTCTGAACAATATAGAATGTGGCTCCACTAAATCATAGTTAGGATATCCCCACTCCCTAGATGTCTATATTTTGATATATTTTGGGATGTATTGTTGAATTGACTGGTTGTAGAAATATCGGGAGGTCCAAATTATAGAGGGGACTCTGCCGAAATTTCTACAAAATTCAGAGATAATACTCTTGGTAATGGTAAGGGGATTTGTTATCTTTTGTTCCAACATACTAAATCTGTGGGTCGTGACATAATCCATCTATATAAGTCATAAATATCATAAACTCTCACATACATCTCGGGTTGGAAGTCACACACTAGAAAAACTGAAGAGTTGGCCTCGGGTTTCTGATATAGTTTTCTGGTGCAAACTTTGAAAAATTTAAAAAAATCAAAATCAAGTAAACCATACCATCTGAAAAGCTTTGGATGTTAACTAATGAATAAAAATAGTTCTATACCAAAATAGAAGCATTTAACTCATGAAAATGAATGGAACAGTACCAGAAGTCACGTTGTGCTACTAGTACTATCATGCAATTTCAAAAATTAGGTTCTCCCTCTACAAAACTCCAAATGGGATGATCTCAGTAGCTATGGAAAGTTTAGGATGTCTAGTTTATGAATTTCATGAGCATTAGACTTCATTTGACCCACTTGTGACATAGAAACAAAATTTGACCATAGGAATAGTGTACCCTACCACTATGTAGAATTTTCTTAACTTTAAAAAAGTATAATAAATTCTCTAGAGCTTCAAATTAGGTGCTCTTTAGTTCTGTGCAAAGCTTTAGATGAGACCTATATTTAGGTCAAATTTCATGGAAAAATTTATTCATTTGGTCAGACTTTAGTTCAACACACAATTTGGTCACTTGTTGAGGTTTAAAGGGGTTCTTAAAGTGTCAAATTGCCTTCTAGATCATCCATGGCCATTTGGGCACGTCCAAAACCACATTCAAAGCCTAAAGAGGCATACTAATTAGTTCAAAACCTCATGGAGCTCATTATCACTATACTGCTTGCTATCATACACATGGGAATCAAGGCACATAAAGGGTCTTTAGTGGCAAAATCATGCATGCTCATTCATATAATCTCAAAATCATTACATACATCATGTCTACATACATATGAGTGTGCTTAAGTGTCTACATCATATATACAACATATAATTACAATTCTTGACAACAAAAGGCTACTAAAATGACTATTTAACTACTTCATTACCAAGTTCTTGCTCTTCAAGATTGTTGGCTCCCACTTTTGGCCCACTTGGCTCACTTAGACATGGTTAGATATTGGAAAGGGAAGAGTGAGATTCCAAGAATCCCAATAGCTCTTAATCCTTTTAGATATATATAATGGACACATTTTCAAGTCAAAAAATATATGCATGAAGATTAAGCTACTAGTAACCATACATAAAATAATTTGCATGTTCAAAAAACATATACATATCATACATTAGCTCTCAAAGGCATTGGTTTAGTCTTACCCCTTTTCCTTAAGACTTTTGGACTTACCTCACCTATTTTCAAGGGACTTTTGACTAAGTCTTGATTCTCTTGAGACTTTTAGCTTTGTCTCACCCAATCCTAAGGACTTTTGACTCATCCTCATCCTCATCCTTGCTAAGGGACTTTTGGCTTCACAAAACCCATTCAAGCCACAATGTATCCATAAAACACATTTCAAGAACATCATGGTACCATAGCATGTAGAAAATAGCTAGAATCATTTATGATGACATAAACATATATACACACATCCAAAGACAAGAAAACAACCAAGAAGGTATGCAAGAAAGGTTAGAGAGCTACTTTTGTAACAAAACACAAATCTTTGTCTTAATTATTCTTCCCCTCTCAAGGTCACACACTTGCAAGTAGGTGGAGTTTGATTCCTTTGGCCTAGACACATAAAAAATGGTCCAATTACATTCTTGAGATAAGTTCTAACACCACACACACTCTAGGGAGGCCTACTTGCTCATATGGTTCAATTATGGTTCCATATAAGACCTAAGGAAGCAACCATAGGAATTCAAGATCTTGACTTTATTTTCTTTCTCAATCTATTACTCTTAACTCCATCTACACTTTTTGGAGCCATCACACATTCATTTTAAGGAGCCTAGCTATATGTTGTTTCTTTATGTCACATTATGGAAACTACACCTTCATCTCTCAATCCATGGCTTCTAAATTTTTTCCAAGGCTTCCCTTGGAGTTCTTCCATTATATCTAGTCCTAATCTAGGCTTAGAAAAATTTAAAACACTCACTAAGTACTTTGAATGCTCTAGGCTGAGGCACCCTTCAAAGAAAGGACCGATGGACTTTGCTTTGCTTTCTTAAAGGGAATGACACTTGGGAGGCTTCCTAGAGGTCTAATATACTTATACAAGGTCTTACATAAGCTATAACATCCTTGGGAAAAATCAAATTTTTTGATTTTTCTAAGAATCCTTAAGTTCTCATTCTTGAATCTAAGGCTTTCTTTTTGGTTTCAATTGCCTAGTTTTAATTCTCACCCTCTAAGACCCTTAATTCCACCTTAATATGATCAAAATTAATCTCCTATAGAATGGGCCCTAAGCTGAATGACATTACCATGAAGGAAGCAAGCAAGGAGAAGCAACATAAACTATAGTTTCTTACCTTGATTTAATGCCCTTTCAAGTGCTTTCTCCTTTGCTACAAGCCTCTCCTTCAAATTCTAATCTCCTCCCTTTGAACCAAACCCAAAATAGCTCTATATAAGTCAACAAAACCATAAAAAGAAAGGAGAGAAGGAGGAGAACAAAATTCCTAAAGGAAGAACCATAAAAACCTTAATTTTTCCTTACCTTTTCCTAAGTTTTTCTTCCTCTTCTTTCTCCCTTCTTGGCTGCCCTTCTCAGTTGATTTGATCCCTTCTATTTTTGGACAAAAAAAAGGTTGGTTAATCAAAAGGAAGGAGTGGAACATGCCTTATTAAGCCTAAGAGTCACTTTTCAAAATCTGTCTTTTTCATCAAAATATTTAAGCTCTCAATCTTATAAATTGACTTTGGAATCACTCAATTTGGATTTAAAACTATTTCAAACTGTTCGATCAAAATTTCTGTCACCTAACAGTCGAAATCGCTCATCAGAGGGGTTTCAAATATTCTGGGAGTTATCATGGTTTTCAGGGCCTCTGAAAATCCCGGAAAGCTCAAATTTCTTGTTTAAAAAGCTCTCCTATAAGTTTTCCAAAATTGCCAAAAACAACGAAAATGACCCATTTTCTTTACAAACTTTTCTAACTCATCTAGCTTGGATTTCTAGACATCCAAGACCTTCAATATTTATTTTTCATTATTTAAAATTTTATTCTAATTTTTTTGGTGTCAACTTACTCGTTATAGAGGACTTACTTTTTAAATTGACTCGTTTCTTTATTTTTATGAAATACCAGATGTTACAAATATAATATAATATAATATGGGCAAACCTAGAAATAGTGATAGAAAAATAGTTGGATTGCCCAACCATTGTTTTATCATTTTTTTTTTGACAGAAGTGTAGTGGTGGGTTTGACAATTTTTTTATATTTTCAAAAAATTTCGTTTCTCATTGAGTTTTGTCAAAAAGTAGTATTCAATCCATCGTCTCTTTCCCAAATGCTATTTTTTTTCTATGTTAACATTAGTTTTTGTCATATTAATGTGAATAAAATCTCAATATAAAATTTTTATGTTTTGCAAGTCAAAAATAAGCTTTTAAAAAAAATTCCCAAAGCATATATTTTTTAATAAAAATTTTATTTTTATTTTATTATTTTGTATTTATTTATATATTTGTTCAATAATATAATAATAAATTTATGAAATAACTATTACATAATAAGTAAACATAATATAAACTAAAATATAATTATAATCTAAACTAAATAAATATTCAAAGTATATTATATCTAGCTTATTATACATTAATTAATTTAAATTTAAATTTTCCTATAATTTATATTATATTTTTTAAATTATACTATTGTTATATATGTAATAAGATATTATTATAATATATATATATATATTAACCACTTTTCTATCACTAGAAATAGTGATAACAAAGTAATTGATTTATAATAATATATTATTATAAACCTCAAACCAATATTTTTTCTAAGAAATTTTTTCCTATAGAAATATATAATATATAATTTAAAAAAATTATATATTATATATAATTCTATGAAGTAAAAATATTGAATTTAAGCTTAATATAAATAAAAATAAAATGTTTAATAATTTACCAATTAATATTAAATAAAATTATTAATACTTAATAAATAATAATTTAATAAATGAAATAAATAATATTAATAATGAATATATATATGTAAATAATTAAATTATATTTCATCTAATAATTCTTCTTCTCTATCTTAGACATCTATTTGAAGATCAACCTCTGAAAAGTTTAACATTAGATAAAATTAGATTAGAAGAGAGGTATATAAATGGAAAGGACTTTTAGACCTAGTACATTAAGGTTTTAGGTCAAAAGGTGGTATAAAATATGCTTATATAGCTCCTCTTTAAAGTTCAATGAAGATTGCCCAATGGATCTCCTTGATGTTGATGTTTGAGGTTTCCCTAGGCCTTTGTGTAATAACCCTCACATGTAATGGGTTATAGCCTATTGTAATAGAAAACCTTATTGACCAAGTGTTAGTTGAGACAATAGGATCTTGGACTTTCCAAGTTTTCTCAATTAAAGAATACTTTGTTGTAAGATAACAGATTTTATTGATAAGGTTTCAAATTTCTCTCTACTAAATTTAAAACCTTGTTGACAAAATTTTTAATCATGTCAATAGCATATTATCTAGCTACTAAATTTAAAGACCTTGTTAACAAGATTCTCAAACCTTGCTAACAATATATCATCCTAGCCCTATAGTGGAATGACTAAATATGTAGTCATTTCTATACAACTTACTCCTAAAGACACAAAATTACCATCACAATAAAGGCATTTTCTAATAGTTCCATAAACTTCCATAAGTGAAATAGAACTCTAGAGGTCAAAGTGAGAATCTTCTTTACTTTTATATCATAAACTCTATAGACATATTTATTTTGACTCAAAGAATCATCATCCAAGACACACATGTATAAAGAAGTTATATTTTTTAATTTGGCCTTTTAGGACATATTATAAGCTAAACTTAAAAAGTTTATAACTTATTCTATATAACTCCGATTTATACAAACTCAGTGTTTATGGAATTCTTATAATAAGAGCTATCTACTGTCAAAATCTTAGGTGAAAATAATTTCATTTAACTCCTCAAAAACATGAAAAATAGAAACTGCATCAATGCTATAGTACTACAAAACTTCAAGTGTTTTGAACCAGATTCAAAAATTCATAAAAATATTCTGTGTAGCTCCAAAAATTCTCATTCTTAGTTTGCTAGAAAACTCTATAAATTCTCTAATAGCATACCAAATTTTAGTCCCAAACTAAGTTATTTAGACTATCAAGAGTAAATGTGTAATTTATGGCCTATTTACACCAAACTTGGGTTCCAAAGTGGTCTAATTGGCCTCTAAGTTGCATTCTTCCACTTGGTGCAATTTTAATCATCCTAACCATCCATTACATGTGGTCCAACACAAAGGATAAAGCTTACATCAAAATATAACTATCCAACACCCAAGTATGCACATAAACCTTATGGCTTCATATATATAAGAATATAAACTATTGGCCATATCAAGTGTCAAATTGGCTCCTAATCATGTTCTCAAGTTCATATACATGTTTCTATTATAAAACCTTGCCATATACATAAGAGTTCATCATTCATACACATGTTTGCCATCCATTTAGGTCTATCACATACATTAAGCATATATACATATCAAATTTCTACTTACATCATTTCTTTCTTGCCTAGCCCTTCTCAACTTCTTTTCCTTTGCTTGGAAAACCTGAAATGGTTAGTGGGAAGGACATGGGTGAGATCCTGGGAAGAATTCTAGTAGCTAATCTCAACCAAATCAATGTATACAAGAATGTCATGAGAAAATCTAATGTATGTTGTGCAAGAATGTGGTTCTTATGTATCATGAAACTCAAATACAACTTTTAGTATAAAAACTCATTTCTCAATAAGTCATGACATCATAACATTCTAGCCAGGCTTAACTAAACTCATTTCTATGTCAAGGAAGAGCTACTATGCTCAATTCCCCTCCATAGGGTGTTAGGAGCCAAACATATATAATGTTTATGCATAAAAACTCATAATGAAAAGTATAGCAAAGCATAGCTTAAGAATGTATCAAGCAACTATACACACAAGTATCTTAACTCATCTTACCATTCAAATGCATGCAAGATAGAAAGATAAAAATACCATATAGAGTTAGAAACCGTAAGCTACTACTAACTCCCGACTCATTCTCTTTTCTTTGATCTTTTGCCATATCCTTCTCAGACTCATTCATACCCAAAATGAGTTTACATTGGTTGAGAATAAACTACATCAAATACAATACAAAGCATCTATTAGGATACGTTCTAACTCTGTTACCATATAGAGTTAGTAAAACTCAAAAAGGCATTTAAACTACTTTATGCCCCCTTAAGTAGAAATCCTTAGATTTCACTTTCTAGGCTCTTAAATCTCACATATTATGAGCTACATAACTTTAATAGAACTCATTGGAACTATCATATACATGATTATACAAGCCTAGGCCCACTTACTTCTTTAGTCTCCTTTTGAACCCTAAAATTTAATTTTTCAAAGTAAGAGTTCTAAATTCAATCCAATAGTTCCATTGGTGCTTATTTATCATAATTGGGCCTCTTAAAACCTTAGAATCAATTAAAGCTCTCCCTAGGTGCTCCAACCATGCTTGGCCAAACCCATGCCATATAAAGGGGCTCAGGGAATTTTGCTCATTTTCTTGAGCTTTCTTAATTTTAACTTCATTTCCATGACATGATTAACTTATAATAATCATATAAAACTTGTTTGGGTAGCCTCAACAACACAGTTCTATGATTGCATCCCAAATTCTCAACTTAAGCTACATATATGGCTAAAATTCAAGAATGTATATCCATGGAAATTAGCCCTTAATAGCCTTAATTCTAGCAACAATTCATCTTTCTGATGGTTGTGTCGTGCAACCTCAACTAAAACTAAGTTGATTAAAGGTTTGTAGTTAATGGTACAACCTAAGTCATTTTTCAAAAAGTTTTTACTTCTAATTATTTATGAAAAAGTTCTCCAAGTGATATTAAGTAAAAAATGTATAGGGGGCTTTTGAATTACTGAATTTTAATTGAATTAAAGAAAAATAACAAGAATTACAAATGTAAGACTAAAAGATGTTAACAATTAGGAAAGATGTGTTAACTAGCTTTTAAATGGACTTTTTAGAATTCAATTATCCTTGTCCTCTTTTTAATGTATCAAAATTAAACTTAAACTCTTGCTTTTTAGTGTATTCTTCATAAAGATTCTTAAATTACCATTCAAGACTCAAATCACTAATGATTCAAAGAACTTGCAACCACAAGAAACTTTGAACAATTAATTACTCGAGTTAGGAATAAAAACACACCAAAACTGAATCTAAATGCTCATTAAAGTAGTAGAACAATCCACTTAAAATTGCTAATTAACCAATTAGCTTAAGGAATTTCTCAAGTAAATTAATTACATAAAAGTTCAGCCACTTAATTCAATAACCATTGTACTAATTGGCCTAAAAACAAGAGGAATTGACTAGTAAATTGGAAAACCATTAATTTTAGAATTTCTACAAACACTTTCGCATCAAAATCAACATCCAAATGTGAGATTACAATTAAATCACAGATCAAATTAATCCAATATATTCTATCACCAAATTCTTTAATTAACAAGCTAAACCTAGTCAAATTAATAAAGAAATTAATGCTAAAAATAAATGATGGAGAGAAGAGAGTTTATCCAATTTGGAGATGCATCTTGGGGCTCAAATCTTCATCAATGGAAGTCCCATCTTCAGCTAGCTACCCACGAAATTTTAAGCTATCATGGAGGGGATGAATGGAAGGAATAACAGTCGTCCATGAAACTTGCTGGATTGGAATTCCTCTCTTTGCGTCTCTGGAGCTGCTTTCTATAACACTTTCTTTTTTTTTTCGTGAATCTCTTCTAGCCTTGTCATGCTTCTTCTCTGCCCAGCACCCGTCATGCTTCCCTCTCATGTGAGTTTTTTTTCTTTGTCATTATGTGGGCCCCATATTGATGGTAATGAATTCTGAATGTGGTTTGCAGCCTTCAATCTGTGAGAAGCACATGATTATTTATTCCTCCCAGCTGCCCATGTTTTAGCTTGTTCTCACGTGCTCTTCTCCCAAACCCCAGCACATTCTCCCCGGCTAGCTCCTTCTTCCTTGAATCCATGTCAAATGCGAGGCTGCCTTTATCACTTCTCGTGGCTTCATTTGTTGCTGCTACGTGAGAATCTCCCATGCCTGTAGCTTCTTTCCATTCCTAGCTCCCTTCTTCCTTAAAACTAAGCTTATCTGTTGTGTGTTTCATCCATGTGAATCAGCGTGTCTTCTGCTCTCCAAAACTGTGGCTTCATGCATGTTTCCCACGTGAACTTCTTATTCCTTCCTATGTCTTTCACATTCTATTTTCCCCATCTCGTGTTTCCTATTCCATACCAGAATTGCATGGGTGTTTGAATACACCTTCTCCCCCTTCTCTTCATTCTCCACGTGCTTCTGCCTGCTATACCCATGGCAACGTGAGTGATATGAATGGATTTGCTATGTGAGTGACGTGGCTGGACCTGATGTGAAAGAATACATGTTAGTGAGTGCATGTGAGCTGCATTGCTAAGCTACCACGTAATTCTACATTTCTACTAGACCTGACCCATATACTAATGCTTAATGTATGAGTGGGTGTGGTATGTTTTCACGCAGCTTCTTGATGCATTAACTTCGTGACTTGGTGCATTGTATTGCTTATGTGCATGCTGGAATGCATGTAACCCATGGCTGATTACAGATGAAGGAATGTGAGCTAGACATGTGCATTAACATTGCCTTATTTTGCCCCCACATCCAAAAATCCATGAGTGGAAAAAGCTGCCTTGTTTCATGTGCTTCATGCAATGTGTATATCCTGGAGCTACGTGTGCATGTGAGTGTGATCTATCGTGGTGTGTATAAGTGTACTCGTGTGTGACTTCCACGTTCTGACTTTCGTGTCTCTCATGGACCCTAAACTCGTGGCTTCATAAATCCTTCATCATGTGATTTCCTACATGTAACAAAACACAGCGTATCATCCAGCAAATAAGAATCACGTGAGGGAAGATATGCTGATGGAGATGCCACAGGAATGAATGGATTAAAGGAATGCTTTGCTGATAAAGAAACACGATGGAAATGAAGTGATGTAATCACGTGATTAACCAATGGAAAAAGCCAGCTGATGTGTATGCCTATGCCATGTGATTGATGACATTGAAATGTGGAGGAAGAAAACCAACTATGAAGGTGTTGAACCCATGTGATGGATGAGTTAGAACATGATGAAAACTCGTGGAGTCCTCCAAGCCTCCTTGTTTCTCAAGTGCTTCTTCCTCTTTTCTCCACTTCAAAACCATGGCCAGAGATATAAATTCTGCACAAATAATAATAGGAAAAAAATTCAATAGGAAGAATTCACAAAATTATTCAAAGGAATTTATACATTAAACTTTAATAATTCTGCGAATAAATTCCTAGAGTGCAAAAATAACCAATAAACTCAATTATCCTCTAATTAAATCCATTAAGCCACAATTTATCATCAAAATGCCTAAATTAAAGGGAATAAAATATATAGAAATTAGCAATTATCACTTTCCGATACTATCTTTCCTTGACCATCCCATACACATACCAGAACACCCAAATCATAAATCCAACCATTTCAATTGAACCTATAAGAAACAATGTTTAAAACACTCATTCATGCTCTTAAATCATTCAAAAAATTGAGAGAAATATCATATGTTTTCAGCACCACCATGGACAAAACATGGGCCTGTAGGGTTCAACACAAAACCAAAAATCTTGCAACAAGATATACATGGGTGTAAAGAGCTTTTTAGCTTAAAGCTTTTTACCGTGAAGCTTTTTCGTTAAAGGAGCATCCCTGAAATCTAAACTTTAGCCTTAGGTCAATCATGAAAATAGGGAATCTTGGGATGAAATTTACATTAAAATGAAGCTCTTAGTGAGAGGAATAATTTTGCTAACTAGAAGGAAGTGAAAAAAGACAAAAATCCTTACCAAGATGCAAGGCTTTTGTTTCTCTCTCTTGAACATCCATGGTTGCATTTTTCTCAAGATTTTTCTCTCTCTTTGGTAAGGCCTGGTTTGATGGAGAAGAAAGAGAAAAAGCTGACTTTAAGTGGGTGTACAGATTTCAAGGCCAAAAGTGACATATTTAAGCTCTAATCACACCTATTTTGAATTTTAAATTGATATAACTCCCAAACTCTATATTTTTTTGAGTAACTCTATTAATTAATTTATTTAAGTGCCTCTCATACTCAAAAAAAATAATTATTGGGCTAGCGATGACTTTAAACAACTTAAATTTCTATTATGTCACTGATTTTCTCGATATAAGTATAATTAAGGCTCTAGCCTATTTTGACTCTTTTGAAACATCTAGCAACCTTAATTAACCTTATTTAGCCATAAAATAATTTATTTTAACATTATATCACTATTTTCTAATAATTACTATTTTGCCCCAAAATTCTCAAAATCTTTGCAGTTAGTCCTTTTAGACTATCAAGTACGTCTTTTTCTACTTTTGGATGCTCGAACCCTTTTATGTACCTTAATTACCCATATTTTACTTTGAATTAAGGGAAAATAAATTTTACTTTCATAGTATTGATATTCTCTCAAAATTACTATTTTGTCACTAAGATGTTAATTTCCTTTATTTAGGCACCTTAGCTTTGTTTTCGCACTTTTTGCTCTTTTCTTTCGTCTTATCTAGACTTTTAGTCTCTCATTATCATGCTCATCAACCTTTCTTATAATGTCTTAATATTTAGAAACATGGGATGTGACACTTAGCATGAAAGTGAATTTAACTTTTAGCGGAGAGACTTATAACTATAAGAATTGGCTGCTGAAGACATTGGGCCTACACCTTAGACCAAACAAAGGATATTAAAGCCTTAGGGCCCCGTACCTTACCACTAAACTCTCTATTCTAAATGCGCTTCTAATCTCTATATGACTATGCCTAACTACTAAGCCCTTTATCCTAAGTGAACGTAAACAATTGCAAGAACACAATAATATTAATTTTATGAATTTGTAGTCCAAGAATGATTGCCACAAAAAATAAGTAAGGAGTAATCATACATAACTTAAGAAGAAAATTATAAAAAGTAATTATCACAAGTCAACATGAATATAATGAAGTAGGCTAGTTGTAAAGAGTGAACCCATTAGTACATAAACTTAGTTGAATATTTTATGGCTTCATAAAATAATAGGATATACCCTATTAAAATGTTTTGATACTTTTCCATCAGATGGATGACAAAGTACATTTTCCTGCCTTCTATTGTTCCCATGCCATCAAACAAACTTAACAGATCTCATTGAAGCATAAAACATTTACAATGTAGGGAGAATTGGCAAATAATGCATTCTTTTTTAAACTTTGTCTTTAACCAAGTTAACTATTTTTATGTCATAGTGCTACATAGAGTTTACATATTATCTTGTCTATGTCATCTTTGTAATACAACATATATCCATTAATGCAAACATCAATCTTTTGTGCAAATAGACTAAGTTTTGATACTAACTTCTTAGTTTAGTACTAACTATTAGGTACAATATTATGATGTGAGCAACTATTTTTCTAAGAGTTGCAAATTGGTTAGAATGTAATTTCTTTTGTTATTATTTGTCTAAGGCAAAGCAAACTGTCTAGGGCAAAGTAACTATTTCTTTTATTACAATATTATTATCAATAATTTCTTTTATGATTTGTCTAGGGCGAAGTAGACTGTCTATTATGATCAGACATCCCTACTCGTCCCATTGTTGCAAAGGGTCATATATATAACATTGTAGGAGACACACTTCACAATGTAATATTACCCATCAACCACATAAGAGTAGCAGTTAATATCCCTTTGGAGGAGAATACTGAATTACCTGTTCCTACTGAGGATTCAAGAACGGTAGGACAAGCAAAGGGGAGCTTTATTGTGTGGCCCACCAATCTCATTACAATAGCTCCATCAAGACAAGTTTGTTAGTTGACACTTTCTTATGGTTCACTTCCTTATAATTATTTATTGATTCTAAATTAAATTGACTCACTTTGTTGCATAGTCCAAGAGGAAACACTTGAAAGTGTCAGGACTTAGCAAGGAATCAATTATCGCACCATCAAAGCCAAAGCCAACGCCAAAGCCTAACCCTCAAGTTTCAAACAAATATAGATTGGCTCTTAAAGCATTAGCAAAACAAATGTTAGGGGATGACAATATAAAAATTGTAAATTTTGATAAAGAATTTTACAATAGAGAAACACATGATTTGCTTAGAATGGAAGTAATAAACTATTAGTTTATATATTAGGTATTTCATCTACTGTACATAAACTATTTTTTTTACTATATTCATATCAATTTATCATTAATCCATCTGTTTCTTCATCTCAAGTACTTGTACCATATAATCTTGGTCCCTGGCAACATTACAAGGAGGTTCATATTTATCATTCCCCATGACATTATTGCTTTTGCTCCATAGATGCTGCATAGCCAACTTATAAGTCAATCATAACAAGTAACGAATCTATTTATTGCAAGAGCTGAGAATAAGGTGTTATTCTTGGTCCCTTACATACAAGGGTGAGTCACTTAGTGCTAAACTTTACAATTACATGTAATATCAATGTCAACTATTTAATTAGAATTTGCTAACACTGGTTAATTATCTTAGGGGACATTGGATGTTGATCGTCATTGATCCATGTGCTCTGAAGATATATTACATGGATCTTTTGAATGGTGACCCAATGAACCATGAGTAGATATAGGAGTTATTTAATCAGTAAGCATATGTATTTATTTTCTATGTATTTCCATATAGTTGTATGCCTTAATTTCAAAATAGTTTCTCATTTTAAGTTTTTTTCCACTTGCTTGATAAAGCCATGGTGATTTTTGCGTAAATTGAAGGCTTAAGGTGCTAAAGTTAAAAACACGCACCATGTTATTCAAATGGAACAAAGTAAAGGTATTTATTAATATTCAAGAAATTATCAAGTACATAATTTCCTAAATTTAATATGCTTTCTATTGAATTTTTATAGTGTCTAAAACAACCAAATAACATATATTGTGAGTACTATGTGATAAGATTCATGGAGGATATCATCATACTCAACAATCTTAGACACGATACGTAATTTAGCTCCTTTAAGTAATTGGATGGTTTTCCTTGCCTCTATATTTCCTTATGTAATAAAATTTTATTGTATGATGGTATCGCCATTATAAATTATATTTGGTGATATTAGTATGTAATTTGCTGCAAAAAGAGGGCTTAAGACCCCAAGAATCTTTATTTTTAAGCCGTTATACTGCTGGATTTTTTTAATATAGAACTTGCTTTAAAAAAAATACTTCTAAAATTTGACCAAATTATAGTCATCTAACTTTAAATCGTTATTATTTCATTTTTCAATACTTCCTAGATGTATATTACAAAAAATACTCTAATGCTCAGATAGATAAACCCAGGGAAAAGTGGTCTCAATATGTGTTCCAACAGTGTCTGTTGATTTAGTTGAAATTTACTTGTGTTAATTTCTACTAGTTTTATATTGTTTAGTAATATTTAATTTACTGATTGTAATTATTATTTGATTGCTTTATAATGGCTCTTCTTGCTTGTTGTTTTAAGTTGGTGAATAATTAATGGCTAGAAGAATTGTAGAAGAAAAATGAACTGAAGTGTATAAATTGAAACTAGATAATAAAAAAAAAAAAGAAAGAAAAAAGAAAAAGTTAGTAATTTTATTGGCGGTTCTAAAAGTCCTATTTTATTAGCAAGTATTGTTAAACTACCAATAAAAGTTAATCTTTGTTGGCAGTTATTAAATAATCACCAACAAAGATGGTCTTTTGTTGGTAGTTGTTAAATAACCGCTAACAAAAATGTGGTCTTTTATTGGCGGTTATTAAAGACCCATCTTTGTTGGTAGTTATTAAATAACTGCTAACAAAAGACCACACTTTTGTTGGTAGTTATTTAATAACTGCTAACAAAGATTGACTTTTGTTAGTGGTTTAGAACTACCAACAAATGATTGCCCTTTTTGTTGGCTTTTGCATTGTTGGTAGTTATAAACCTCCAATAAAAGGAAAAAATAATCACCAACAAAACCTTTTCCTAGCGTAATGTAGTGAAGGAGATTTCTGAATCTAACCCATATATCTTTTATTAAGTGACCTTCAATGCATAAGTGTTAGTGATTTTCTATAAATGTATGAGTCAACCAAGCAATATAGTGAAAATAAGATATTGTCCCTCAAAGACAATTAATCAAATACCAAAATTTCCAACTATCCCTATTGTCTAAAAAAATTGAAAATTCAAATGAACCAACTAATAGACAAGAATAAAATAGCATTAAAATTAATTGACTATGAATCAATTATGAAACGACTTTAGAGTTTGGACTTTATTATTTACTTTCTATGAATGAACAAGGATGAACTCAGGTAAGGCACTATTTTAATTAACAACTAATTTCCTAATGTATATGAACTTCTTAGTCACTTTATTTTAATTAACAACTCAAGCTAGAGCATGTGTGCCTATGCTAAGCCTATGTCTACTATTGTGATCATACAACTTAACATAAATCCCTTAAGCATGATGGAATTCAGTACAAGCTTGCATGTAAAGGCCTGATATGCATGCAACCTATAATTTGGTTAAGTGAGATTTATATGTATATAAAACTACAACCTAAGTCTATTATTCTGGTGATCACCTATTATGATTCACTTCTCAATTCATCTCATAATAGATCAAATACATAAATAGTGGTTAGCCACTTTGACTAAAAATCAATACATGAGAATCCTTATTCAACCATAATTTGTAGACAACAACTTCATCTCAATTCATCTAAATGTTTAGCTATTCATAACTAAAAATAAAATTCAAACAATTAAACTCATTGAATTCATAATGAAAAAGAAACAAGAAGGAAAACAAAGTACTTAATGATAATAATATTTAAAAGAATTTCTCCAAAATTTTAATGGTGTAGCAACAATGATTTCAAAGCTTCTCTCTTAATTTGTGTGTAGGTACTTTTGATTTTTATATCCTTTTAATAAATGTGTGATTAGGGCTAAATTTCCCTTCCAAAATCACCCTTAAACCTTAAAATTTGATGCCTAATCACTTGCTTAATTCTACGCACATGACTAAGTCATGTAAATATGCCTTATCACATGGTCAGATTGTGTGATACTTTGGACACAACTTTGTCAAATGCATGTCAAATGCATAGGGCACGCAAATCCCCATGATAAGGCCATGTGGTCCTTTTCTTGAAAACTTCATGTTTTTCTTAGTTACATAGCTTGTGGAGTTTTAACTTTTATGGAAGGGCATGTACTTTTCTAGATTTTGGCTTTATGACTACTTCTCAACCACATGGCCCATGTAAATACACATGGGTAGCCCATATGGTTATCTAGCCTTATTTCTTTTTTTTTTTAGGGCATAATTTTCCTTTTTATCCTTTCTAATACACTCCTAATCAAAACACACAAAAATACATAAGCAATCATATAATTTGGATCTAAAAACTCTAACTTAAGGCAAAATAAAATGTAACATTTATACACACCAACAAATTTTAAGACTCTATAGAGAGGAAGAGTAATTAGAACTCATGGGATGGTTATGAATGTCCTCATGTGACTTGATTTATTTAGTGTCTAGTCAATGTCAAGTCAAGAAGGAATGTGAACAGAATTATTTATATCAAGTATGTCTGACCTCTTTACCTTTTTTTATTGCCTTAGTCCTTATTATTAATTCTTGGACCAGGTTTAAGTTAATAAAATAACTATAGTTACCAGTTTAAGCATTTAAAACATGATAAAAATGAGAAATCTCTAAAACTTTTTCTCAAGATTTTGACAGCATAATGGCTATAAACTGGGTGCTACCCAGGAACTATGGTCCTTTCTTTTACTAAAATTAATTGCCTACATACAATATAAATACAGTATACTCAATTCCAAAGGTCTTAGGGCTTAATTATCAACTAGTCATTCGACCCAAATTACTCACATAGCTAAGGATATTAAATAATCATAAGTGCATCATATAACATTTACATTACTAAAATTAATCATATGCTTTCTAATCCATCTCTAAACTGTCCTATCTAGGCCCAAGATGTATATATCATTATATTACATGCATATTGGTCTCAAATTATAGTTTGACAAGATATCAACATAAATACAACATCAAATACATAATTCTTCATGGAATTATGGATTTTCCTTGATCTACTTGGCTACTTTCACTAGGGAAAAGGGTTAGTGGATACAAGAGTAAGATTATAGGGATAATTTCAGTAGCATAATCCTACTATAACACACATTAATCACTCAAGTACATAGGTATGAGTGTATGCATGAATGCAACTTTGCTAATATCTCAGCTTCTAAATATGTGAAAATATGCAAGGATGCAGTTGAAATTTGGCCAAGCTCACTGAACTCTTTCTTAAGTGGCTTTGATACTTAGAATAAAGAAGAATTATTGTGCTCAATTCCCTGGCTCTCTTCTTTTAGCCAACATCAAGTAAAGCTCTGCTTACTAGACCAAAACTCAGCAAAATACCATAAGAATCATATAACTCATTCAAACATTAAGCAAATACATTATATAGGCAATCAAAGCACTCAAGCAAATGCTACATGATAGGAGTCTATCCTTAATGCTATAGGTGCTAGTTTTTTTTTCCCTTTTTTATCTAGGCATTGACACTATGACCTTTTGCTACACGAATAGCTTATAATATCATATCAATACTCATATTAGTGCTAAAGCTATTATAAGCTGGTTATATGCAATATTATGCTACTTTTGATGAACATCAATCCTCTTAAAAAGGAACTTTAAGACTCTTTTCTTCTTTAACTAAATGACCATTTTTTTATACTCATATGACTTTGCATTTCACTCAAAATCAAGCTTGAAACTTCTCTTACTTGCTTGCCTAGTTAATCTTTCTTACTTGCCCTTTTCTTAGCCTCTGATATAGGGTTTTTCTTGGGCAAATTTTTTTAAGCAACTCAAGCTCCCTAAATTCTTATTTTAAGCCTAAAGTTAGAATTTTACTATTAATTTGGTCCTTGCACTATTCATTTAGTCATTTCCCATTTTGACATATTTAGTAACTTTAGGCCATTTTCACTAAACTTGCTTTTATACCTCAAGACCTCTTTTAGCTCTTTATGCTTCCATTAGGCTCATCGAATGCTCATATACAATGCCAAATGTGAATATAGCCATTTATTTGAATTAGGTTTTCTTAAGCATATAACAATTTTGACTTTCACAATTAGCCTCTGTAATTCAAACTAATGATTCTCCTAACCTTTATAATTCTCTAGAAGATCTCTAAATTCATTAAAACTAAAAAACAAGTTCATCTATTGCCATTTCCTATGGGGTACCTGAAACCATGCATATGTAGTGCCATATGGAATTTTCTTACTTCCTTTGTCAATTTCTTCTCATTTCCATAACCTAAATGAATTCTACATATTCCATATGATTAAATACATGCAAGAGGATGTAGAGAGAGAGAATTTCTCTCTCTGCACATGATGCAAAAGGATAGAAATCCACAAAATCATAGCTTCCAATATATCATGCTATACCTTGTTTTGAAGCTTGTTCAATATTCTATGTTTTCCACCGATTGGTTTTTTTAAAAAAGAACTTTCCTCCCCTTTGATGGTAGCTTAAATACCTTTAATACATAATTTAAAACCATCAAATTAAAGCTCTTAGAGAGGGAAATCATTTTCATAATTGGAGCTATACCAAAAGAGCACAAAAAGCTTACCTGTTTACCTTTTTTTTTCCTTTTCTTTCTCTTCTCTCTACCATGGATGCCATTAGTAAACTTCGAGCTACTAAAAATGAGCTTGAGGCAGTGGAGATCTGGGTAGAATGAAGACCATATAAATAATTTAAAAAATAGCTTTACATGTGTTGACTTTTTATCTTTTATACACATTTTGCCCTTACTTCTTTGGACTTTAAAATTTTTGCATTCTAGTGCATTTTTTGTGCAGAAATTGGACCCCATATCCTTATTTAGAAGGTCTTAAAACCCTTAGGGCAACTTTTCTGGGCTACAAGGGCTTAGAATAGTGTAAAAAAACTTAAAACTACACTGCAGTACTAGCTTTCAAGATTTTTGCGCTGTTAGTCCCTTAGGTGGCTTCTTTAGGAGCTAAGCCTTTTTAGACCACTTTCACCAGGGGAATAGTCTTATTTTTCAGCTGCTTAATCTAAATATGTATCATTCTTTTGAGTATTACAACATAGGAAAGATTATCTTGCAATTCTATGTTGTCATACTTAATGACTTATATGGGAGGCACCTGACACTTTTTCAACTTAGATACATGAAATACATTATGTACATGGGCCAAAATAGGTTGGAAGGCTATCTCATAGGCCAATGGTCTTATTTGGTCAAGAATTTGAAATGGACCAAGATACTTAGGATTGAGCTTTCTTACTTTAATAGACTTATCGACCCCTGTAACTGGAGATGCTCTAATATAAACATGGTCCTCAATCTCATAGTCTAATGGCCTTCTTCTTCTATTTGCGTTATTTTTCTATCTACTTTGGGCCGTTATCAATTTTTGCTTAATTATTTCAATTTTTCTAGAGGTATGGTCCATTACGTTTAGGCTTATAAAGCTTCTCTCCTTTATCTCTACCCAACATAAGGGAGACTTATACTTCCTCTTATACAAGGCCTTATACGGTGCCATTTCTAAACTAGAATGGTAACTATAATTGTAAGCAAATTCTACTAATGGCAAGTATGCATTTTAGTTTCCTTTTTATTCTAACACATAAGCTCTAAGCATATCCTCTAAGGTATAGATGGTTCTCTCTATTTGACCATCAATTTGGGGGTGACAAACTATGCTAAACCTCAGCCTAGTTCCTAGGGCCTTTTGTAATGACTTCTAAAAGTTAGAGGTAAATTTAGGATCCTTACCTGAAACTATACTTTGTGGTAGCCTATGAAACCTCACTATCTCTTTAACATACAGTTGGGCTAACTTATTAAGGGTATAATTGACTCTAACTAACAAAAGATGGGTAGACTTGGTCAATCTATTTATAACTACCCATATTGCATTATACCCTGATGATGTTCTCAGTAACCCCATAATAAAATCTATAGAGACACTATCCCACTTTCACTTAGGGATATCTAGGGGTTGAATTAATTTAGATGGCTTCTGGAGCTTTATATTTACTTTTTGACATATGTAACATTTTGTCACATACGTTACTATATCCTTCTTTATCCTACGCCACTAAAACATTTTTTTAAGTCATGGTACATCTTTGTGCTACTTGGATGAAGAGTATACTTGCTTTTATGAGCTTCCTCTAAGATCTTTTCTCTCAACTCTGACTAATGGGATACATAGAGCCTATCCTTGAACTTAACCAAACCATCCTCTTAAACATTGAACTCTGAAGTTCTATCATGGGTTATTTGGCCTTTTATCTCTTTTGCATAGTCATCTTCCTTATGCACTTCTCTAATTTGCTCTCTAAGGTCGCTTTCTAGTCTGACCTTACTCATTAATAGTTTTCCTTTTAGCACCTAGCATGAAAGGGTCATATCTTAAAACTTTTCTATCAACTCTTGCTCTTTTAACATTGACCAAGCCATAGTCATTGACTTCCTACTCAAGGCATCAACCATTATGTTGGGCTTGCCTAGGTGGTACTTTAAGGTGAAATCATAGTCTTTTAAGAACTTAATTCACTTTCTGTACCTTATGTTTAACTTTATCTGATTGAAAAGGTATTTGAGGCTTTTGTGGTCATTATATATTTTTATATTAGCTTCTTATAGGTAGTGCCTCTAGTTTTTAAGGGTAAAGACCACTGCAGCTAATTCTAAGTCATGTGTGGAGTAATTCTCCTTGTGAGGTCTAAGCTATCTGGACATATAAGGTACCACTCTACCTTTTTGCATAAGCACACATGTTAACCCCTTCCTAAATGCATCACTATAGATCACAAAGGTTTTTCTTTGGTTAGTGAGTACTAAAAATGGTGTTGTGATAGGCCTATACTTTAATTTTTGAAAACTTTGCTCACACCACTTATCCTAAATAAATGGTGTACCTTTCCTAGTAAGCCTAGTTAGTGGCAAAGCTATCTGAGAAAAGCCCTGTATGAACCCCTTGTAATAGCCTACCAAACCTAAAAAACTTATGATCTCTATTACTATCCTACGTCTCTTCCACTCCAGTACAGCTATTGCTTTACTAAGATTTATTGCGACCCTTGCCTAGGAGATCATATGCCCTATAAATTTAACCTTTGTAAGCCAAAACTCAAATTTACTAAATTTGGCAAATAACGGCTTTTCTCTCAAGGTTCCAAGGACTATTCTTAGATGTCGCTCATATTCTTCTACTGATCTGGAGTACACTAAAATATCATTTATAAAAATCTCAACAAATTTGTCTAAATATGACCTAAATACGCTATTCATGTAATCTATGAATACTGCTAATGCATTAGTCAAACCAAAAGGTATAACTATGAATTCATAATGCCCATATCTAATTCTGAAAGCCATCTTAGGGATATTCTCAGCTCTCACTCTCAACTGTTGATACCCAGACCTTAAATCTATTTTAGTAAACACTAACACTCTTACCAATTGATCTAGGAGATTATCTATTTTGGATAATTGGTATTTACTCTTGATGGTGACCTTATTTAATTCTCTATAATTTATGCATAGTCTAAGACTCTAATTTGTCTTTTTAACAAAAACCACAGCAGCTCCTTAGGGTGACACACTCAGTTTAATAAATTCTTTCTCTAATAGCTCCTCTAATTGTTTCATCAACTCTACTAATTTTGGTGGAGCTATTCTATAAGGTGCTTTAAACATTGGACTTGCTTTAGGCATTGTATCTATAGGAAATTCAACTTCTAAATTAGGGGGTAGGCCACTGATATCTTTAGGGAATACTTCTATAAACTTCCTTATATTGGTATTTCTTCTATTCCTTCTTCTACTTCAGCATGTACTTTAAAGAAAATTAAAAATCCCTAACACCCCTTTCTTAAACATCTCTTAGCTTAGGTGATGGTCACAAAGTTAAGGTTAGCCCTAGTATTAGGTATGGTTCCACAAGAAGGTACAATAATTGATTTATTCAAACAATCAAGTAGGGCATTATTTGCTAACATCTAATCTATACCAACAATTACATCAATATCAGTTAAGGATAAGCAAATTAAATCAAGTATGGTAAAACAATTATTAAACTGAATTATGCAATTTAAACAAGCATGGGATGTGGTAACCTTACCTCCTACAGGGGTAGAAACAAGCAAATGAAAAGGCAAAAGACTTGTGTCTAGCTTAACCTCCAAGCATAATTATATAAGATAAAAGAATGACTTACACTTGAATAACCATAGAATGCATAAGATAATTATTTACTTTAATAATACCCTGTATGATATTCAGAGATTGTGCAGCTTCATGCTTTGTTAAGGTAAAGACTCTCCGTTGAGTTTGTGGCCTAAGGGTAGGCATTGGCTCCCTCTACTGGAGACACTTTCTAGCTAAGTGTCCTAGTTATCCACATTTATAATAAACATTCTAGCCTACTAAACATGGTCTTATCCCATAATTCCTACCACATTAATTATAGATGACACAAGGTGTACTGCCCTGATCGAAAAGATTAGACTTCTTATTCTTCTCACCTTACCTCCTCATCTAGTTCCTTCTATTACTTTTTCTTGTATTTATGCTAGTACTTGGATTACTTCATTCTTATCTAAATTTCTTCACTCAACCACTAGCAGCCTGATTTACTAAAGGAGCTTCTAAGGCTACTAAGGCAACTGCTGGTGTCACTGGAATAGTTGTTAGTGGGTTTTCTTGCATTCTCTATGAATTCTTCTTAGTTACTTAACGGATGTGTCACACAACCCCCAAAATAAAACTAGGTTAGATTAATTTTATAGTTAGTGGCACAACCTAGGTCATCTCTCTTGGAAATAGAATTCAATATTTAATTGGGTTTTTTAAGTGTTAAAGGATCCTAGAACTACCTAAATTAAGGGGATTTTTGATCTAATTAAACTAAGTAAAATGAAATTGAATTAAAATGACTAACTATCTAATTGTATGAATTATGGTTGAATGATAGACATGTGACTAGCTTTGGATTCATCCCTTGGTATCCACTATCCTTATTCTAATTCAATTGTGATTAATTCTCGTCTAAGAATCCCTAATTGTGTTCATAACAATGTATCTTAAGTTATTACGTAAAAATCAAGGGATTAACAATTTAATGTTAAATTGAAACCTCAATCCCGCATCAAATCGCTAACTCTTGTCATTAGGATCAATGAACATTTGAATTGAATAATTAATTGATTAATTAGCCTTTGAATTAACACCCTAGGATATTCAATTAACCAACTAAACTCCAAGGAATGCTCTAATCAAACAATCAAGCACACAATTTTACTCATGCATTTCATCAAACACCTTGATGGCATACGTGAAAAATTAGAGAATAATGAAAATCCAGTACTAAATCAATCAAATAATCATTCAAAAATTATCCTAATTAGTGTCTAACTAGCCACTAATTGTAAACAATACAAATTCCCAATCCAATATAACCTTAACCAAGATAATACAAGAAAGGGAAAAATGCAAGAAAAAGAGAAAATCTTAGCCAAAATTCCTTTGTTATCTCCATGGATTCAAGCTTCTCCAAGGTCCTTTTCCAAGCTAGCCACAAGGGAGAATTAATGCTTCATGGTGGTGGAGGAATGGAATAAGGAATGGCTCTGCGTGGTGATAAGGGTAAGTGGAAAAATGATGATGGATGCCAATCGTGATTTTTATTCAATGGAATGGCCTTCTATTTTTTTTTTATGAATGATGCTTCCAGCCTCTCCTCACGCACTCTCCATCACGTGCTCCTTTAGTGAATGCGTGGGCCCCTTTAATTATATGATTATGTGCTTCACTCTTTTGTGCACTTCAATCAGAGTCTATCCAGCCCCTCTTCTCACGTGCTTCCTCTTTTTTTTTTTATTCTCAGCATCTCCTTAAAAATCATGTGTTGTGGATAGGTTAAGAATGTGGAATGATGATGTGATCTAGATGAATGGTCCTTCTTACGTGTTCATCATGTGCTTCAATTATTTATTCCTCATGTTAGCTTTTTTCATCTCCAGCCCTAGTTTCTCATGTGATTTCCATCTTCATATTCTTCACATCAGCCCCAAGTTTTGCTTCTACATGTGTGTGTATTTGAGCTTCTTTTATTTCCTCCCACTTGACTGCTCCCTCTTTGCGTTATTATTTATGTTGGTCTCGCTTACCACGTGGCTTGTTTCCTTCTTTTCTTTCCCTGCTTCTTCCTTGTTCTTTACGTGATTTTAGCCTTACACTGCTCACGTGGTTTGCATCTGATGAGTGTAACGTTAAAGCTAAACCGTGGCTACTTCTAGCTTCTTTCTTCATTCATTTGTGTTGCTTCCCTCGTGTAAAAAGAGAGCTAGATTTGAATGTTCTTCCACATGCAATTCTGCATGAGATAGCTCATAGCTCTTGCTCCATCCATGCAAGTGTGGTTTCACATGTTTCCTCATCTCAATCCATGTCTTACTTCACGTTCTACTTTTGCTTCTCACGTAGCTTTTGAATCTTCCATGCACGTCTCTCTCCAACCCATACTTCTCCTCTCAAGCTTCTCCTTTCCACATAGAACCCGAGCCTCTTTCTCCTTTGGATATGGTGGCTGGACTCGTGGTTATGGAAGTGCTTAATGTGGTGTTTGTTGTGCATGTGATTATATGAGTGAGTGTACATGGCTGGAGGTATGAGAGCTATGTGGAAGTATGTGTGCGTGATGAGGTGAAGCTGAACTCATTACAAAAAAATAGACTTTTAGTGGCGACTCTTATCGCCATTAAAAGTTAAAAAGTCGCCACTAATTAGTTTTAGTGGTGACTAAATGTCGCCACTAGGTCGAGGCTAATAATCCCGTAACAAAAGATTTTTAGTGGCGACAAAAATATTGCCACTAAAAATGTTATTTAGTGGCGATAAATGTCACCACTAAAGCTCTATTAATTTCTCTTGTATTAAAGATTGCCACTAAAGAAGAACTTTTAGTGGCAGCAAGTGTACCTATTTCTAGTGGCGACTTTAGTCGCCGCTAAAAGGTTTTTTAATTAAAAAAAAATTAGTGGCAACAATGGTTGCCACTAAAAAGTCTTATAGTTTTCTTTTTAATTTATTTTATATTTTTGGTTACCTATGTAGAGTTTAACCTAATTTTATATTCTTAAATTATCAAATTCAAATTCAAATTTATTTAATAAAGTGAGATATATGCTTTAACTTTTTAGTTTAGCAATTAAAGAAGAAAAAAACAATTCAAACTCCCAATCAATTCTATAACATCATTAGTTTTACTTACTGTCATACAAACCTAAGATGAAATAGAACTAAAGCACATTAAATTCCAAATCAAAATAGTCACTTCTCTGTCTAAGAGTTTCAAAATAAATAGTGTCTTTAATGGCTCTAAAGAGCATTAAAGTGACACAATAATGAATAGGCTTGAACTTTGAATAATAATTTTATTATCCTATTTCTATTAAGCTCTCCATTAACAATGTATAAAACAAACAATAACTAAAAAAGATTTTTAAAATTTAACATGCTGATCACCTACATTTATTTGGATTAATTTTAGATTGAGACAAGTTTATTTGACTTGTCTAAAGTATTTATAAAAAGAGAAAAATAAATGATAACACTCATTAAAAGATAAATGATAAGAATACTAAATCATGTATAATCCATACACAAAAAGGCATAAATAACATGTTCTAAACATCAAGCCAATTTTGTACAACATAATAAACATATAAAAGAACTCTCATACCAAATTTCAAGTCAAAATTTCACAAGAGCCAATACAGAAAAATCAAAGAAGAAAGCTGAAAAATCAAAAAAACTAATAAACAAGACATTTGTATAGTCTAGGAAAAAGCCAATAAAAATCAACGAAATAAACTTAAAAATTCACCAAAAAATTACTTATATAACTAGACATACAAACAAGTTTGTATAAAAAATTTTAGAGAAAAATCATGTCTATATTATTCACAGAAAATTTGCAAAGTTAAGCTATAAGAATTATTAATTGGAAAACAAATATGAGAGTTTGAATATTCTTTATTACTGAAGATGAAAAACTGAAGTCTCCATGGCAGCCTGTAACATGAGGGTATGAACCAAAAGAGAAATCATTTAACTTGGCATTTGAATATTCTTTATTTTTTTTCTTCAATTCTTATTAGTTTTTTTAAAAAAGGTAAATGTAGAATGTGTAAAGTTCATCACTCAAGTAAATCTTATATATTCAAATAGAACCCACCACTTAAATAGATCTTACATACTCTGAATCTATCTTTTTTTAAAATTTACAGAAATTAAAAGAAAGAAAATGAAATAATCTTAACTATTTCACTTTAACAGATCTTCCCTAAAAAAAAAAAAAGGGATTGGAGCCCAAGGTTTAGGGTTTAGGCCCCACTCCCTTATCTATTTCTCTCTTGTACGTGACGTAGGAGACAAGAGAGGATATGATTCCCATTTTACTTGAGCATACTTCAACACTTCAACTACAATGATTATTTTAAATTGGTTAAAGTCCATTCACCATTTTATTGATTGGTTCAAAAATAATTTATTTTTTCAATTTAAAATATGTTAATAAACTCTCTTATAGTTTAATTTTGTATAAAACAATTATTTTATGATATTTTTAATATTAGTTTTAACAAAACTAATCACGGGAATATTTATTAAAATGATATGAATAGTTTTTATTGTTAAAAGTAAGTTTTCTTTATACGAATTTCATAGTCTTAATTTTGTACCTAGATTGATGCCATTGACTTTTCTGATCATATAAACCCTTACAGTTTTTGCTTACTATGAATATAATTTTTCATAGAATAAAGAAAGGGAAAAAAATGCATGTATATATGCTTGCAACTAAATTAGAACTAAACTTCCATAAACATCTTTATAACAAAAACATTGAAAATGTCTAAATCTAAGCTTCCATAAGTAACTCTAGTGCGTCATTATTAAAATATTTTTAATATTTCCTTATATGCTAACTCCATTAAAAATTTAACAATATGCCTAAATGATTGTTGCTTTGGAGAGAGTAAGTAATATGAGGCATCAGTTAATGGTGTTAGATAAGTCATAAATAAATATGTTAGGTTTAACATTGAAAACATTTTAAGATTAAAAGATTAAATTTTTCAAAAAAACAAATGAAATGTAGATGATGAAAATAAAATGCACCAATCTGTCATAGAGTAAAATAGAGTTTTTTTGTGATGTTAATGATAAACAAGCAAGAATAACAATAGTTGTTGAGAGAGTAACTTGATTCATGCCTCAGCATTAGCTTTAATAGCTAAAAAAGGATTTTCAACATCTTATATGTAAGAATTGTCTTTTTCTATCATAACTTGACTTATTGACCATACATTTTGTTGAATTTCCATCTATCACTATCAACTCTCCAACCTATAGTTTGGAAAAGATTGATTAAATTTAACACACAAAACATACAAGAACGTGCACATAGGGTTCCTATAACTGCTCCATTAACATGTGAGGATTGGGGAGGGTTGGGGATGCTTGACCTTTTATGGATAGGCCAGGCCATTTGTTTATTAAGCAATTAGTTGAGCCTATAAAAATATCATTCAAAGTAATAATAACAAGTAACAATGCCATATCAAGTGGGTCCATTAACATTCCTTAAGTTCAAGTCATCAAAGTTTGCTCTCCTTTATTACCTTTTTATAATTAAAAGTTTTGGTGTTCTTAAAGAAAGGTAATATATGACAAACGCAACATGTTAGCATAATGGGAATAGACAATCTTGCAGGCAAAGTAGCAAGTGGGAGAGATATAGAAGCAATTAGCAACTTAAAAAGATATAGCATTTGTTATAAGTATGGAACAATCATTTGTATCAGATTTAACACAACCAATATGTTCATATTCTCAAATTTCAAAAACAATAATGTAATGGGAATAGAAAATATTAGATTTTTTCCTTGTAATAAGCTTATTTATTTTTATAAAGACATATTATTACAGAGAAATAAGAAAAAAATAGAGTATAAGATATTCTCCATAAATAATATGAAAAACAAAAGAAAAAGGAAAAACGTATATAAGCTCAAAAGAGGTTACTTCTACCAATCTAACATATATTACTAAATAATAAATTATCTATTGAGCAAAATATTGAGAACATGAATTCAGAAATATATAATAAACCTTAGAATGAAAGGTCTCACCTCCACTATGCTCCTTTCTCCTCAAGCATTGTAGTTTATATTGGCGTCAACAACTTGCTGAAGATGAATATAAAAGACAATGTCAAATAGGGAGAAAAGCATCTAAATCTTATTTGACAGAACAACACTTGGTTACTTATAGCTAAAATAAGAATATTTTACAAATGCAAGTTCACTAAGGTAAACACATATAATTACCTATCTCAGACCAAAAATTAAGTTATACATGACATCCATAATTGTTGTTTTTAACAAAATTTATAATTTTAGAAGAAACCTCCCTTAAAAAAAACTATTACTTGAAATGCTATTTTAAAAAGAACAAATCAATTGTTCAATTAGTTTTTGATAACCCTTTTATAAAAAATATCAAAATCATTCATGAATGACATGGGTTTCCATCAACAATAGTACTTAGAAGGAGCTTTGAACATGCTCCCAAAGCTATTACTACCAAAAAATATGTATAGAAAGCTACACAGCATGCAAATACCTCATTCTCATAAGTAGGCCTTGGCAAGAAGGATGAATCATGATATACTAAGATCATGATTTATACACCTCACCCACTTCATAAATAAAAAATAAAAAAATTAGGTATATGCTAATTCTTATACATCTTTCATCACAAAGATAACCATAGTGTAACAAAAGCATTCATAACTTGCAGCTATACTTTCACAAGCCGTCCCAAAAAAAAAAAAAACCAGAAGTATTACAAGCCCTTAGCCTAGTGTTTTTATCTAGTAAGCCCATTAATTTGTTTTGTACCCCCTGTCCTCTAGATAAAAACAAAGGAGGGGGTATCATGTTTTCGTCATCAGTTCTTATTTTCATTCTCTCATTTTACGGTAGTCCATTAATTAGCTAGATAAATCCAACTACTTTTCTTTTAATATTATTATCTCTCAATTTCACAGATCCCGGGGCCACGACCTCAAATGTTTCTGTAAAAAGGTGCAACATTATCTAAAGTTATTATTAGAATTAAATCCTAGTTAGCTTTGTTTCTTCGACTCATATCTGGTTTGTTTATGGCTTTGGAGGAGAGTCAAGTCACCAACATGAACAAAGTAATATATGAGTACCTTGGGCGTCTGGGAATGACGAATGAAGCAAAGCGAGAGTTCGAAATCAAAGCAAATGCCATGATAGGGGTGGAAAGCTTTAAATCCGTCTGGTTCGAGAAGATGACCACCCAACTCCATCAAATTCTGGGAGCAATTGACAAATGCCAAGTTAGGAGGCTAAAGGATCTTAAAATCAATCTCAATGAATCCCAACTCCAAATGGTGCTATTTTTCATTTTCTTTTTGTTATTATATGCTAGTCACTAATAAAGACTAAATTCTCACAAAGCCAAACAAAGAAAAGAGAAGGATTGGAAACTCACCTTCAAATCGAAGCTTTAACACTCTAAACATACCTTCTCACCCAATCAATCAAAAACCCCCAAATCTGAGCAACCTTAAATCAGAAATTTTTGCTCAAATGAAAAATTAATCGAATAGTGTTATAATGTAAGAAGAAGAGAAGAGCTTTCCTTTAACTCACATTGATCAATAACGTTTTCTTCACCCATGTGCAAAGCTTGAGGGTTGAAAATGGTGGCTCCATCCTACGTCGTTCTCTCCTCTCCCTTCAGTGCTGTACGCATCGTGAAATTTAAGTGGGAAGATGGGTTGTTGGCTTAAGTGATAGATGGTCTAGGGCATGGGTAATTGGGTTAATGGGTTATCCTTTTAATTTTTAGTTTTGCTACTTTTATATTATTATTTATTTTATCACGTATTAATTTAAATTTTCATTAACTTAAATTCATGCTCATCTCAAAATTTCTGCTTTAACCCTTAGAAGGTTGGCCCATTGTTAACAAGCAAATGTGAAGGAAAAGGCTTAAATCTCACATTTCGGTCACTGCTGAATGTGGTTGCTTGAAAGGAAAATCTCACATATAGCATTATTAATTATTTAATAATATCATTTATTATTATTTAGATACTTATCTAGATTAATTAAGATTATGTTAGTTAAATAAATTAGGGTAAGAAAAGAACCATATCGGGGGACAGCCTGGAATGAGCGAGATCAGCTACCCATTCAAGGAGTAATTTAGACTTAGGAATAGGAGTGACCGAGACTAAACTGGGTCATGGTGAAAGAGGGCAGAGTTCCTTCCATGACCCGGTTTAGTCTCGGTCACCCCTATTCCTAAGTCTAAATTACTCCTTGAATAGGTAGTTGATCTCGCTCATTCCAAGCTGTCCCCCGATTGCGTCAATCCGGTAGCTTCAGCCGGTATGCCCGGGAAGCGCGATGGTAGGGCCACAAAAGGTACCTGGGATTGAGTTTTACGCACGGCATCACTATCGCAGGTTGCACTGGTAGTGATGCCGTGCGTACAACTCGATCCCAGGTATCTTTTGTGGCCCTACCGTCTCGCGCTTCCCGGGCATACCAGCTGAAGTTGCCGGATTGACGCAATAATGGATAATAACTTATTTATAGATTTTCTTTATTTTAATTATTTTTTATTTGTCTTATTCATTTAATTTAGTCAACTTTATATTTTTGTATTTATCTATTTATTGTAGGAGTTATTATCTTTGTTAGATAGTTGTTTAAATTAATTAAGATTAGGTTATTTAGATTAATTAGAATGAAGAAAAGACTTATTAATGTCTCAGCTATATATCTCAATTATATATAAAATATACATAATTATATAATATTTCTAAATATAAATAATATAATTAATTAATATTATAGATCATTTACTTTGCAGGTTTTTATTTTAGTTATTTTTATTTTATTTATTTATTTAATTTAATCAATTTTATATTTTTTCTTTTATCTATTTATTTTAAGAGTTATTATCTTTATTAGAGAGATATCTAAATTAATTAAAATTAAGTTATCTAGATTAAATAAGATAAAGAAAAGATCAACACAACTAAATCTTTTGCATATTCATCTAAGCTTTGGTTAAAAAAAATTAATATATATATATATTTTAAATGGGAATATAATTCGCAAGAAATGTCAATATTATGTATCTTTTAACTTTATGATAAGGGAGTATAATTTTCAAAAATGGATAGAAAGACTTTGTAATTTAAACCTTCAAGAAAAAGGGAATTTATCCAAACATTAATAGCATTTGTATTTGGTTATCTAAAAAATTTGGATAAAATTTAAAGAGAAGTGGATAATTTTTTAACTTTACGTTTTACTTAATTGAAATCATCCAAGTTTAGAAGTTTATGGTTCTGATTTCTTATTTAAATGGAGATTTGATTTGATTTGGTTAAATCTTTGACTTTTAATTCAAATTTTTCATTTAGTAAATGATTATTTGTTTGTAGTTTCTAATCTATTTCTTATTAATTTTTTTTTATTATTTGTTAACCTTCTTATCAGAAAACTCCTCATAAATATAGATAATTCTTTAAATCTTTTGGAATTATTAATTTAAAAAAATTAAAAATAAAATTATTAATTCAATTTAAATTGAGAATTAATTAAACATTTTAAAATGTCCAACTTAAATTTAAAGAATATTTTTAATAATTTAATAATATGTACAAATATAAACAATATAATCAATTAATATTAATAACATTTACTAATCTATTAACAATTGTTTGTTTTAGTCATTTTTATTTATTTTATTCATTTAATTTTATCCATTTATATTTTGTTCTTTTTTTCTTTCATTTTAGGAGTTATTATGCTTATTAGATAATTATCTAAATTAATTTGAATAAAGAAAATCTTAACTAATGCTTCGAGTATATATCTGAATTATATATAATATATATAATTATAAAATACATATAAAAATAAAAATATAATTAATTAATATTAATAACCAAAAAATAATTTATTCACATATTTTTATTTTAGTTATTTTAATTTGTCTTACTTATTTTATTTTATTTTATTTTAGTCATTATCTTTATTAAACAAGTACTTTAACTTTGTCTTGGGTTTCTAAAAACAATAATGTTATTGAGTGTTTTTAGAAAAGGAGAGTAAGTAAGAAAAGTTGTTAGGGTTTTGGAAAATTAATTTTATGTATTTTCTTATTTATTTTTATTTTGAGAAATTAATTTGAGCTATATATAAATACTTTCTTTGACAAATTTTTAGCAAATTTTGATGAACGAAATTTTCATAAATTTGTAATTATCTTTTTAATTAGATCTTAAATAATTATAATAGAATTATCTATTTGGTTTACTTTTTATTTTTAATTAATGTTAGGTAATTCCTAAAACTAAATATAGAATAATTAAAAAAAGAGCCCTTAAAATTTTATTAGTAAGATCTTTCACCTATTTCACTGTATATATTATACAAAATAAAAGTGTTATTCCTTGAGCTCTCTAAGGAAGATATTGAGCCCTTTTTGTTTGATCGAGTTTATCACACTCCTCACAACTAACATCATTGCTTGCTCTCTCTTTCTTATTCTTACCACCCACTTCATTCATTGAACAGAAAGAGAGAAGATAAAGCATGCATAGATGAAATAAATCTGAATTTGAATTTAAAGGGAAAGAAATTTAAAATAAAATGGAGATGGGGTTTTGAATTTGAGAAAAAAAGTAGATAAGTAGACAAAGCTTCAATGTTTGAACTTTGTTTGAACTGATGACAATTAAATATATTTTTAAAATTTTATATATTAAAAATATAATAAAAATTAAATATTAATAAGTTTTAAAAATTTAATTACTGATTGCATGCTTTTTAAAATATCAAAGAAATCATTTCTAATTGAAAAATGAAAACTATCGATAATTAAAATTTAAAAGTATTTAATATTGAATGGGATTCCCAAATTATATTAGGATTCTATTATCATTAGAAATTAAAAAAATAAAGGGTTTAGAAATAATAAACTAGAATAAGTATGTTATGAAATGAAAAAAATTTAACTAAATTAAAAATATAATTAGAATTACAAATAGTATATGTATTAGTTTTGTTGTTTTTAAATATTATATATATAATTGTTTGTTTTATTATTTTATTTATAATCATATACATATTAAATAATGCATGACATAACTACAAGAAACTTGTGATACAATCAATTTAAGTGTTAACAATTTGTTTTAAATTTTTTGGCTCAAGTCTCATTGATGCTACTTTTACATATAAAAAAGTTGCCAAGCTTTTAGTGGCTACACATATAGTTTGCCACTAAAGCTTACTTTTAGTGGCAACATTTGGTCGTCACTAAAAGTTTTGATGCAAACATCTTTGGATCAAATAAATAAATAAAATGTTAAAGTTTTAGTAGCGACATTTGATTATCACTAAAAGCCATTTTTAGTGGCGACTCATATAATTGCCATTAAATGTTTTGGCATAAAATTGTGAATTTTCAAAAAAAAATTTTGCTAACTTTTAGTGACAACTAAATGTTGTCACTAAAAATTTTGGAACAAAAAATTTTGAATTAAAAAAAAGCAAAAATTTGCCAAACTTTTAGTGGCAATACAATGTCGCCACTAAAAGTACTTTTAATGGCGACCATGCTTGAGTTGTCACCAAAAGATATTTTGAGGCGATATTTTTGTCACCACTAAAAACTTTTAGTGGCGACCTATTTTGAGTCTCTACTAAAAATCTTGCTAAAATAAAAATAATATTTTAGTGGCAACTTTTAGTGACAACATAATAAAGTTGTCACTAAAAGTATATCTTTAGTGACGACTTTTTTTAGTCGCCACTAAAAGTTATCACTAAAAATCTATTTTTTTGTAGTGACTTGTGTGTGAGAGCTACGTATTATACATGAAAGGATGGTATGATTTGTGACACCTTAAACTACTACCGCTATCTAGCCTCTCACTGGGCTTGGTTCCACATGATTTCCAAAGAATCACTACTCTTCCGTGGCATTTGCATACTATGAACCGGGGTTTCATATACTCATTCTCTGCCCCGTGGGTCCCGTGAACCCAACATTCAACTTCTCAACTCAAACTCCATATATACGACTCATACATAGCATAAAACAAACCATAAGCCACGGGTATAGAGCCAAAAACCAGAAAATGCACTTTCCTCACTTGTGCCCCAAAAGTCTTATTTTGGCTCTAACTTTGGAAAATCATGAGAAATTGTAGAAACATGGGAATGCAGAAAACTTCAGCTTTCTAGAAAGCTCTAAGTGTTAACTTTACACTAAAAATCATTCCCAATCAAAATCTTAACATTTGGACCATGTTTGACATCGAAAATGGGAGGAAGGTCCAGCTGTCACCGTTTCTGGTGCAGCTTTCTGTCATGACTTTCGAAAATTCATAACTAAATCCACAAAAATCCAATCTGGGCACATTATACCAATTCGGAAATCTACGGATGTCTACTAGAGGAAAAAAATAAGTCTAGATCAGTTCAGTAGCTCCTACACCCCGAAAACCGATGGAACAGTGACGGGGGTCAGAAGAGCTCCCTGATGCTGATACAGAACTTCAGATGGTTCAATCTCTCTCTACAGACCTCCGATTTGGGTGATTCCAGTTCCTATAAGTCACTTTGGTTTTCTAGTTTATCTGTATAAAATTTCACCACATTTGGAAGCCATTTGGTTGATGAGTGCCATAGATTTCATTTTCTGGTTTATATGAATAGTACATGACCAATCCAATAAATTTTCCCAAATTCAACAATTCTCCAAATATTCTATAATCCTCCGAATATTACCAACTTTAGCTTCTCAAGAAGCTTTCTACAAACCCTAGAGGCACGCCAAATTCCATGGCAAACGGAGCTCATCCGGTCATACTTTGATGGAGCTCTCAAAAATACCAGTTTTGGCACCCCAAAGGTCCAAAACGGGTTCAAATCGCCTCTCACACACTCTAGCCACTCATGGACAAGTTTAAAAGCATAACACTAGTATATCTAACATGTCCATATGATCTAAATCATCATACATCCAATTCTCGCTATGCTATGGCCAAATATACACTATTCCATACATGCAACAAAAGGGGTAAAACCCTCATTTCCATTCATTTGGCTATAAACATAGTTCATACAATATCCTTTCATACATTTACATTAGTTACAACCTTACAACTCAAAAATAGTGGGCACATCTTCATTTGGCACCACTTTACATCATATTTACATCAAAATATCAAAACAAAGCTAGCAACTAGCTAACTAAGCATGCTCCTAGGCTCCTTGGTGGGTGCTCGGTTCTCCTTGAGCTCCACCTAGCATATTAGTTGGGAGGGGAAAGGGGTGAGATTCATGGAATCTCAGTAGCTCATGCACTCAATCCAGCAAGCAATCAAGGTATATAACAAGTCAGAGCATGTGAATAAGCACTTAGCCATTCTCAATCAACCAACACACAATGTACATGCTATGGAGATCACAACAATGCCAAAAATGGGCTCCAGGGACTTTTGGTCTAGCCTCACCCGAGTCTAAGGACTTTTGGATGGCCTCACCCGAGTTTAAGGACTTTTGACTTGGCCTCACTCGTTTGAGACTTTTGGCCTTGTCTCACCTATCTCAAGGGACTTTCGGCTTCACCTCACCCATCTCAAGGGACTTTCGGCGCTACCGCACCCGAGCAAATCTCACAATTCATCATACAAGCATATTGGCATTAATGCATCAAAGCAATAGCATATGGCATATTCCATACAACAAGCATATAATCATACTATGACTATTACAACCAAGAATGCAACAAGAAAGAGTGAAAGAGAGAGCTACCTTATGAGCCAAAGCCAACACTAGCTTTTCCTTTCAATTTCTCCTCTCCCTCCTTAGGTTCACAATCACACCTTGATGGAGGTGTTTCTCTTGAGCCTAGACACAATTAAAGAGCATGGATTACTCTCTTATCATGGAATCATCAGATCAAACTCTCCTATCTACCAGAGCCTAGAGTTCTCTCTCTCTCTCTAGAATGCCATCACCCTTTTCTCTCTCTCAAGCTCCCATGGTAGTGGAAAATCACATTTTTCAAAGAAACACAAAGATTAAAAGGTGTTTTCCACTTTCCCTCTTCTGACCCATGCCCAAAATGCAACTATTTTCACAATTAAAACCGCAGAAAGAGAGGACAAAGGGAGAGGATCAGAGTTCTAAAAAGAAATGGGAGAAGTTACCTTACCTTTCCCTTGATCTTCCTCCTTCTCTTGATCTCTCACACTCTCCATGCCTCTTTTCTCTCTTTGGGTCAAAGCTTAGGGCAGATATGAGAGAAGAAATAAGTTTGGGCGTTTAATGAAGTCTAAATCTCACTATTTACTCTCTTCCGGACTGACTCTCGCTACGGTGAAAACTAACCTTCGCTATAGCGAGCTCGTGTAATCCGGCTTCGCTATGGCGAGGTGTAACCTTTGCTACAGCGAGCTCGTGTCAGTTCCCTTCGCTATGGCGAGATTTACCATTCGCTATGGCAAAATCACGTTAGTTCCAGACTTCACTCTCGCTATGGCGCACTCTACGGCGAGCAACTCCCTGGTTTCTATATGGATTGCTGCCAGCACTCGCTATAGCTAGAATCGCCTTTGCTGTTGCGAACTAGCTTTCTCACTGTAGCGAGACCATTTCTCGCTATTGCGAGAGGACTTGGTAGAAATTTCGGATTCCGAAAATTTCTAGCTTTCATTTTCTTTCTTTTCCCTTTTCTTTTCTTTTTCCCGGTTGTTACATGATTGAGCTTGCAAGGATGTGTGTGTGATTGCATGAGCTTCATTTGAGTGAGTGCATCAAGAGTGGGCTGACCATTGGTTCTGTTCACTTGTGTGTGTGTTTGAAGCTACATGGATGAATTACCTACAAGAACCATGCATGAGTGAGTTGTGCATCTTCTTCCATCCACAAAAATCCCTCATTTCTAATTGCAAAATATGGCTTCTCTCCTTGAAATTTAGCTCTTAATTCAATCTTGAAGCTTCGATCATTTTCCAAATGAATTTTCATCCTTAAAATTTTCATTGCCCAACAAAAATCTCCATAAATAGTAAGAACAATTCAATAGAAAAAATTCACAAAATTATTTAAAGAATTTATGCATTAAAATTCCAAAATCTTGTAAATAATTTCCTAAAGTGCATAAATGGCTACTAACATCAAATTTCACCTAATTAAATCCTTAAAGCCATATTTGATCATTAAAATACTTAAATTAGGAGGATTCATATATATAAAACTAGCATTCATCAAATTCCCTCACACTTAAATCTTTGCACTCCTGGGCAAAACTTAAAATCCAAAGAAAAAGTTAATGGAATGGCAAGTGGAGAATGGAAAAGAAAAATGAAAGCAAAAATCACAAGCTAAGTACTAATCACAACTCTTCAACACTTCAACAATCAAAGTTAATTTCACTTACATTAAGAAATTAGTTCCGTGGCAATTTCATTTGAAAAGCATGAATAAAAAATGCATAGCCTCTCACATGGATTGGTGTTTACTTTCAACTCTCAAGTGTTTAGGCAATATGTTTCACTAGCTTTTGAGTTTCCACCACTATGCTAAATGCAATGCACCAATCAAAGGACTTTGTTCAGGGTTGTAATGGGGCTAGGGAATGAAATAAATGGATACAAAAACAAGGGGAAAACAAACAACAAATGGAACACCTTAGAACCTCAAGAGCAATCAATGAAAATCTAGGATAGAGAAGAATGTGTTTCAAGGCCCTTTTGTTTTTCCAACTAGTAAAAGTGAATACAAGCTCCACTTAAAACATTTTTTTTTTCAATTGCTTTTTTTTTTTTTCATTGCTCTTCTCTTGCTTTTCTTTCTCTTCTTTCTCTTCAATTTTTTTAAATCAAATTCCTCAACTTTTAATGACAATGGCATAAATGGGTGCAAAGTATACATTCTCTCATCCTAATTAGATGTAATGCTCTTTGAAATCCATAAAGCATCTTAAAACAAGGTGGAAAATATTTTTAATGGCTATAGGCTAACAAGAAAATAAAATCAAGGTTCAGGAGTGGTTAAACAATGGATAAAATACATTTAAAGGTTAGCTTTTTGGCTCATTAGCTACAAAAGAAAGGAATGCCTTATCATTATCATACATGCAAATGCAATTATGGTCTCAACAAAGGACCAATACAAGTTCTAGAGTGAAAGAAAAGATAGGTGAATACATATTAGAATTGAACAAATACGACTCAAATTCTCACCAGCTAATGGCTATCAAATAATCCATTGAAATCAAATTCATTGCCACTTCACTTGAATCAAGACACAAGATCCATCACTTATCATGTCTAAGTGAATCCAAGTTATAATCATCTCAACTTGCAACTTTCACAAAATTTTTTTTTAAAAAAAATCACATTATTTTTAAAAAAATTTTCTCAAAAATTTTAAAAATTATTAGTATTTTTTTTTAACAAAGGAAGCAAAGAAAAAATGAAATGGAATGGAATGACTCTCACCCCACACTTAAATATTGCATTGTCCTCAATGCCAACACACAATCTAATTATAGATAAACAACACAATATAAAGAGTAGAAAGGGAAAGTATACAACTGGATGAACTTGAATCGAAGATCTCAAGAGTAGCTCAGATTCCTTTTTGTAGCTGGTTAGCAATTATTTATTACCTGCAAAATAGAACAAAGCAAACAATAATGCGAAAAAGAAAGCGAAAACTAAATCTTAAACTAAAAAGAACTCTATAAGAGACCAGCTAATCATAAGTATTAAAAAACAGAATCAAAACAACTTTACTTCTTTTTAGCTCAACAAATTAAAGTCTAACCACTTTAAAACATTTTGATTTATCATGTAGTGTTGATTCATAGACTTCCTCAACCATCAGTAGTCTTAAAAAGTCATAATTAGCATGTTCAGAAGCAAAAAAAGAAGGAAAATCAAATTTAGGACATTTAAAGCTAAAGAAAGAAAATTTAAAATCAATTTTAAAAAAACTAGACTCTAGACTGTCTAAATATCTATCAAAACCAATAAAATCAATTAGACTACCATCAGTAAGAGTCACTGCATCAACAGAAAAATTAAATTACAACTTTTCACAGTCCTTTAAGTTAGAATCCGTCAAGATATTTGGCAGTTGCTTTATGTCAGTTGGGAGAGTCTGTGACTTGTTAGGAATTAGCTCACTAACTTCAGGAATCTGTTCAGGACTTTCAGCAAAAGAAATAACATCTTCCCTAACTAAAGAGACATTAGTAGGCTCACAAGATTCTAAACAATGATCAACAACAAAATCTAGTCTCTCACTAGTGTCAACAAGAGTATAAGGATTAACAAGATGTTCAATATCAGCACTATCTTTATGCATGCTCTCATCAATACTAGTATGATCAATAGAATCAGTCTTATCATTAATAGTTTCAATGCAAACAAAGGGATCCATGGATTCAAGAGACTTATCAAACCTAAAAAACTTATCAATCTCAACACACACATGACATGTATGCATATCATCATATAAGTATCTCAAAGTAGAGTCTGATTTATCAACAACAAGCTATGTAACAATTTCACTATCCATATCATCATTGCATGCTACATTCACTATTTCATCAATCGCATCATCACATACCAAGTCACCTTCACACTTATCTATTACCCTAGACTTAATAGGATCATCACTAATTGGCTTAAAAATGAATTCATCATTATAATTGCAACTAGGAGTAGAAAGACCAAGTGCATCAGTACACAAGGGTTCATTAACATCTACAATTGCATCATTTTTGTTTAATGCATTACAGCAATTAACCAAATTAGGAGATTCAACAACAATTTCTTCATCTACTTCATCATCAAGCAATTCAGAATCAACAACATCATATGCATTTGTAGTTACAATGCTATCATGTAAACTAGATTTAATTCCAACAAATTACAAAATATTAGAAGATGGAAGGATATTACTTAATGAATAAGATTCTTCCTCCTTTATACATTCCCTTCTAATTTACAGTGTTGAATGTTTTTGATTCTCTGAAAGATAACTTTATCTCTGATGGCTGGTCTCAAACCCCTATCAAATTTTGTAGTCTTCCATCTTTCATCATCATCTTGCTACAAATAGGAAGAATATTTAAACCACTATGTGAATTTAACCATATAGAAATCAACACTCATATCTTCAAGCTAGCTTAAAAATACAAACTTCGCCTCCTTTTCATCTCTCGCAAAGTTAGGAAAATACTTTTCATAAAACTCTATTAGAAAAGCCTCCCAATTAATAGGAATACCCTTAGGCCTCATCATCGACTCTATGCTTCTCCACCAGTGATCTACCTCCTTGTCTAACGTGAATGCTACTAAGAGGGCTTTCTATTTTGATGTTACTTACAACTCTAAATATTTTCTTTAGTTGCATTAATTAAGCTTTAGCCTTTTGAACATTAAACTCTTTGTTAAAAACACGTGATCTATTCTTCCTAAACTGATTCAGTGCCTATTGAAAGCTAGGCTGAGTGGAGGTAGAGGCATGTGTGGGTATACATGATGGTAACCTGGAGGGTAGATAGGGGGCTATGCCATCTAAGGCTAGGGTGGAGCTATTTCTGGGTGTGGTGGTGCTATAAGAGGGTCTTCTCTCTCTCTCTCTCTCTCTCTCTCTCTCTATCGCTCTAGGCTAGGGCTTTCCTTAAGTCTTAAATAGTAGCCTGTTGCTCCTTCATAATTTGTTATTGTTAATCTAGTCTTTGTACTGTTGCCTGTAAAGCCTTTGCTACTAGATCTGCAAGGGCTTCCTTAGCAGTCTACCCCCACCCTTTTTAGTAGTCACCATGCTCTTCTATCTTTTTTACTGAAATAAAACCATAAACTTTAGCATACCACAATATAAAACCTTTACACACACTTTTCCAATCTTCTTAACTTCATCATAACTCAACCCACATTATATATTAAGCATGTTCTATCACATGTTCATATACAGAGCATATTCTTAAATAATTATATATGCGAGCATTGCTTCAATTAAACATATTCCTTTCATAGGAAACTTTAATCTAATACTTGACCTTAAATTGAATTGGATTTAATCAGGCTTAAACCATTGCTTTGATACTAACCCTAATGCCAGACCTCTTTACGTTTTATTATTACCTTAGTCCTTATTATTAATTCCTAGATCAGGTTTAAGTGAATAGAATAACAAAAGTTACCAGTTCAAGCATTTAAAACATGATAAATATCACTAGAGGCTCTATATGGAGGTGGTACTAGAACTGGCCTAGTCGCATGTACACCCCAAGGACAGGTTGGCCCCGAAGGGGGTGGAAATGTAAAGTGCCACATCAAGCAATATTGTTCCTCCCTTCTATGGGAAAATGTGTTGCTAGTAAGGAGAGTATTACTCTTATTTATATGGCCTTAGCCTAAGACCTTCCTCTCTGATGTGGGACTTTACATTTTTACCCTCATTTGGGGCCAACTTGTTCTCGGGTTGCACATGTGACTAGGCCAGCTCTGATACCACCTTTATACAAAGCCTTTAGTGATATTGTCCTCAGTTTGGCCATGTCTGAAATTGGGTTCCGTAGCTAGGGTTTTGTTCCTTCCTTTTGCAAAAAAACATATCACGGTGGGGAGAGTACGACACCCACTTATCTGGCCTTAGCCCAGGACCTTCCTCTCTAATGTAAGACTTTACATTTTCACCCCTATTTGGGGCTAATCTATCCTCGGGTTGCACATACAATTAGGTCGGCTCTAATACCACCTCTATTCAAAGCCTATAACGATATTGTCCCTAGTTCGACCATGTCTAAAACTGGGTTCCATGGCTAGGGTTTTGTTCCTCCCTTTTGTGGGAAAACGCATTGCTAGTAGGGAGAGTACTACTTCTACTTATATGGCCTTAGCTCAGGACTTTCCTTTCTGATGTGGGACTTTACATTTCCACCCGCTTTTGGCGCCAACCTGTCCTTAGGTTGCACATGTAGCTAAGCCAGCTTTGATACCACCTCCATACAGAGCCTCCAGTGATATTGTCCCCAGTCTAGCCATGTCTGAAAATGGGTTCCGTAGCAAAGGTTTTGTTCCTCCCTTCTGTGGGAAAATGCATTGTTAGTGGGGAGAGTACTACTCTTACTTATATGGCCTTAACTTAGGACCTTCTTCTCTGATGTGGGACTTTACATTTCCACCCCCCATTTGGAGCTAACTTGTCTTTAGGTTGCACATGTAGCTAGGCTGGCTCTGATACCACCTATATATAGAGTCTCCAATGATATTGTCCCCGATTCGTTTCTGTTGTTTTTCATCGTTTTTATGAAAATTGGGTATTACAATAAAAATATGAAATCTCAAAAAAAAAATTTCTCAAAATTTCAGTAGCATAAGAACTATAAACTGGGTGTTGCCTACGCACTTTAGCCCTTTCTTCTACTGAAAATTATTGGCTACCTACAATACAAATACAGTATACTCAATTCCAAAGGTCTTAGGGCTCAATTATCAGTTAGCCCTTTGACCTAGATTACTCATATAGCTAAGGATATTAAATACTCATAAGTGCATCATATGCATTTACATTACTAAAATGAATCATATACTTTCTTATCCATCTCTAAACTGTCCTATCTAGGTCTAAGATGCATACATCATTATATTACATACATATTGGTCTCAAAATAGTGTCTGCAAGATATCTACAGAAATACAACATTAAATACATAAGTTTTCATGAAGTTATGGATTTTCCTTAGTCTACTTGGCTACTTTCACCTAGTAAAGAGGTTAGTAGATACAAGAGTAAGATTCTAGGGAGAATCTCAGTAGCGTAATCCTACTCCATCACACATTGATCACTTAAGTACATAGGTATGAATATGTGCATGAATGTAGCTTTTCTAATATCTAAGCTTCTAAAGATGTGAAAATATGCATGCATGTAGCTGAAATCTGGCCAAGCTTACTAAACTCTTTCTTGAGTGGCTTTGATACTTAGTATAGGGAAAAACTACTGTGCTCAATTCCCTAACCCTCTTCTCTTAGCTAACGTTAGGTAAAGCTCTACTTACTAGGCCAAAATTCATTGAAATACCATAAAATTTGTATAACTCATTCAAACATAAAGCAAACACATTATACAGGTAACCAAAACACTCAAGCAATTAAAAGTATGAAAGAGAAGAGGAAATGCTACCTAATAAGAGTTTATCCCTAATGCTACAGGTGCTAGTTTTTTTCCCTTTTCTAGCAAGGCATTGACAATGTGGCCCTTTGCTACATAGATGGCCTATAATATCATATCGACATCATATAAGACTTTTTTTACTTTAACTAAATGACTATTTTTCTAGGCTCACATAACCTTGCATTTTGCTCAAAATGGAACTTGAAACTTTTCTTACTTGGTTGCCTAGTTAATTTTTCTCACTTTCCCTTTTCTTAGCCTTTGATATGGGGTTTTTCCTGGGCAAGTTTTTCTAAACAACTCAAGCTCCCTAAATTTTTATTTTAAGCCTAAAATTAGTATTTTACTATTCATTTGGTTCTTGCACTATTCATTTGGTCATTTCCGATTTTCACATATTTAGTAACTTTAGGCCATTTTCGCTAAACTTTTTTCTACACCTCAAGATCTCATTTAGCTCTTTATGCTTCCATTAGGCTCATAGAATGCTCAAATACAATGCCAAACACCAATATAGCCATTTATTCGAATTAGATTTTCTTAAGCACCTAAAATTTTGACTTTCACAATTAGCCTTTATAATTTGAACTGATGCTTTCCCTAACCTTTATAATTCTCTAGAAGACTTCTAAATTCATTAGAACTAAGAAACAAGCTCATCCACTGCCATTTCCTTTGGGGCACCTAAAACCATGCATATATAGTGCCATATGGAGTTTTGTTGCTTCCTTTGGCAATTTCTTCTCATTTCCACAACCTAAATGAATTCTACATACTCCATATGATTAAATACATGCAAGAGGATGTAGAAAGAGAAATTTTTTTTCTCTACATGTGATGAAGAAAGATAGAAATCCATGAAATTAGAGTTTCCAACATATTATGCTATACCTTGTTTTGAAGCTCGTTCATTGCTCTACATTTTCCACTAATTGGTTTTTTTTTAAAAGAGCACTTTCCTCCCCTTTGATGGTAGCTTAAATACCTTTAATGCAAAATTTAAAACAATTAAATTAAAGCTCTTGAAGAGGGGAATCATTTTCATAATTGGAGCTACATAAAAAGAGTGCAAAAACTTACTTGTTTAGCTTATTTTTTCCTTTCTCTCTCTTCTCTCTACCATGGATGCCATTAGTAAACTTGGAGCTACTAAAAATGAGCTTGAGGCAGTGGAAATCCGGGTAGAATGAAGACCATATAAAGAATTAAAACAAAAAGCTTTACATGTGTTGACTTTTTGACTTTTATGTCCATTTTGCTCCTATTTCTCTAGACTTTAAAATTTTTGCATTCTAGCTCATTTTTTTTTATGTAGATTTAAACTCCAAATTCTTATTTAGAAGGTCTTAAAACCCTTAAGCCAACTTTCCTAGGATACAGGGGCTCAGAACGGTGTAAAACAGCTTAAAACTACACTATGGTACTAGCTTTCTCGATTTTCATGCTGTCAGTGTTTTGATCTGTTTATACTTCTTGAACATTTCTTATAGCTCATTTAACTCATATATAGTGGGAAATAACATTAGCTTGCTCAAATTAATTTTTTATTAAAATTCTTATTTTTCCCACTTTTTTAGCATATCATTGTTCACACGCTTTTGAAACTTATTCTTTTTCTGCTTTTCTATCTATTTTCTCTCTTTACTTAGTTTTCAACTCTCTTTCTCATGTTCCTCTAACTCCTTAGGAGGTCTAGGTCTAATTAGATAATACAAGTTGTTAGAAAGTACATGAGATTAATAACTTCTTTATAGAAATTTGAATGACATTTGTGAAGTTCATGTGATTGCATAGATAAGATTACTTAAAAGAAGATATTGCTTAGTTTATGGTCCTAAAAATGAGATGCAATAAATGGTAGTAATGTAGTTGCTATAAGGCTCAATGTTCCTTATGGTGGGTTAAAATTGCAATTAGAACCTTTGAAAACTCTTATTTACTCTTAGCATTATCAAATTATGGTAGTAAATATTAGGATGGCATGATTTGATGTAGCGAGAATTTTACACAGGAGATGTAGTAGATCTCTTATGAGATGGGAAAAGAATGAATGACTTAAGATAGGCTTTTTTGATACAATCCAAGTGTGGTGTAAGAATGACAATAATCAACAAAATTTTTATAAATGCTATGTATCATTGGTCGATTATTGATTATAGCTATACTACGAATCGCAAGAGTTATACAAGGTGTAGTTAACCAATATTGACTTATGCAAAGAGGTTAGTTGTAATACCATATTTAACTAACTTGCCTTAACCATATCCTAGCCCTCTTCTATTGGTCTCACAAGTTTTGCAAGAAAACTCAATTAAAATATTCAATTATTTTTGCATTGTATAATGGATAAAATTTTTATTTCGTGGCCTGTGGATCATATGAACTCATTCATCACATCCTCCTATTTAATTACACACATACACTCCAAAACCATCTCAAAATGTTGCCATAAACTCAGGCTTATAGCATATTTACACAAAATAATACAGGTCAATATCGAGTCCAATTTGACAGATTTTTGGTACAACTTTGAAAAATCATAACTAAATCTAAAAAAATTGAAATCAAGCAGCCCATATTTCTAGAAAGCTCTAGATGTTAAATTTATATTAAACATAATTCCAAGCCATAAAAATATCATTTAGACCATGTTTGACAACAGAAAAATGACATAGGTCAGACTGTCCAACGTTTCTGATGCAAGTTACTGATATAAACTTAAAAAATGCATAACTAATTCCACAAAAATCTAATTCCAAAAAACTACATATGTTAAATTTAAGGGAAAAATACGTCCAGACCAAGACAAACATGTTTAGCCACTAAAAATTGATGGAACAATACCCAAGCTCAACTAGCATTCTTAATACTGACATAGAACTTAAAATATTCATAACTCTCTACCCAGATCTCCAAATGAGGTGTTTTTAATTGCTACAAGTCACTGGCAATGTCTAGGTTATGCTTATAAAATTTCACATTCATTGGACCACGTTTGGCCCATAGATGACACAGAAATCCAAACTGACCATATAAACAATCCTTATATCAGGACCGTAGAAAAATGGTAACTTTGAAAATTCATAATTAATTTTATACTTTAGCTTCCCAAAAAGCTCTAGATGAGCTTTACATGCATGCCATAATTTATGAGGAAATTTGTCCATTTGATCAGATTGTACCATAGGGTAGCAAATAGTCAATTTTTATGCTTCATAAGGGTCTTAAAGGGTCCATATTGGTTTCTCCTATTCCTATGGTCACATGTGTAACATCCGATTCTTTGAAACGAGAGAAAACATGATAAACATAATGTATGGTTTCTCTGTTAACGAACAAAATTTACCGGATATAAAAGGAAGCCCTACGAAATGATGTAGTTAAGGTCCTAAACAATTTGGGAAGCATTATAGACTCTTAAAAATAAGAATCCTAGGCTTAGACAGAAAGAAAAATGAAGCTAGAATGAAAAAAATAATTTCTTACAAAAAACTTATGAAATGTAATGACATTTTAGTAATTTTGAGCAAATTTTGGAATTTACACAGGAGGGCTTTTTAAAAATTTTTTTTTGAGTTTTCCGGGGTTCTCAGAAGCCCTAAAAACCATGAAAAGCCCCGGGATAGTTAAAACCCCTCCGGTGGACATTTTCCAACATCGGTGTGCCCAAACTTCGATGAATTCGTTCGGGAAGGTTTTAGCTCTGATTTGAGTGATTCCAAAGATATTTTACTAAATTGGGAACCTAAATTTTATAATGGAAAAGATAGTTCTAAAAAAGGAGCTAAAATGAGTTAGAAACGAAAATGCCAAAAATGAAGGGTAAAGTTAGAATTTTTGAGAAAGTGAAAACTTCTTGAACACACTTTAAGTTTCTTATTTCTTCTCCCCTTCATTTGCACGACCTATTCTACCCAAAAACTAGAGAAAACACCAGCTCTCTTAGGTGCACCATGGAAGAGAAGAAAGGAGGAGAAAAAGCAAGGAAAAGGTAAGGAATTTAATGGATTTTCATGCTCCTTCTGCTTTCAAACTTATTCCTCTGCTCTTGAGCTTTCTTCCTATGATTATAATGAAGTTTATAAATCTATTTTAAGGGAGAAATTGAGAGGAAAATTCGGATTTGAAGAGAGGAGGTCAAAGAACACAAGATTTAAGTGAGAAAAAGTAAGAAAACAAGGTAATTTCTTCTTCCATGGTTGCTACCCCTTGCTCCCCTTCTCCACCATTTCACCCCACTTAAGAAGACCTAAGAGGATTTTATTTTTAGGCAGAACCAAGGGTGATTCTTAGGAAAAAGGGTGTGGAGATTAATAATATGGAAAAAGAATTAACAAATAACTATAGAAATTCAAGATGCCAAGTCTATAGTTTCATATGTTCCTTACAAAATCTAATTTGATACCTTGATTCCTATGTCTAAATGAGAGTTTAAATGAGCTCCTCAGATCCTTAGAAGTCTCCCCATGTGCTTCCTCCAACAAGAAAACAAAGCAAAGTCTATGGAGAGCAAAATGCTTCCTAGGTTTGGCCAAGAGAGGTTAGCATACCTAAGGAGAGTTTTAAATTTTTTTAAACCCATTTTTTAGTCATATATGATGAAAAAATATGAGAGGAAGCCTTGGAAAAAATTTAGGAAGCTTAGAGAATGAGTTGGTGCTTTATGTTCTATAATATAACCTAAGGAAGCAACATGTGGTTAGGCTCTTTGTTTTAATGATGTAATGAATCCAAGAGGCTAAAAAGGAGTCAAGAATCATATTTGAAAGGAAAGAATGGAGCCTAGAATTTATTTGAGGGGTGTTGCTTCATTAGATACAATTATGGAACCATAATGAGGTTTATAGATCAAGTTAGTATCTAAGCAAGTTGTGTGGCCTTAGAATTAATTCTATAAACCTAATTGGCTTCCATAAATTATGTTTAGGCCAAGAGAAATCATCCCTACACTTTTGTATGTGTGTGTGGCCAAAAGAGGGAGCTTGGATTCAAGAGAAAAAGTGTGTAATTGTATCCAAGGTAGCTCTTTCCATCTTCTCTCATGCATGATTGCTTGCTTTACTTGTCTTTAAATGTGCGTACGTGTATTTTTAAGCCATGAAAAGTTCTCTAGCATGACTTTGATTCCATGGTAACATGATATTACAATATGTTTTTCATATGATGTTTATGATCTATGCTTGAGTTTACTTGAGTGTGGTGAGGCCAAGAACCCATAACTATGGTGAGGATGAGCCAAGAACTCTTAAAATTAGTTGAGACAAAGTAAAGAGTCTCCCAAAAGTGAGATGGACTCCCAAGAGCATGGTTGAGTCCAATAATCTCTTAAAGAATAGGTGAGGCAAGTCCAATATCCACAAGAAATCGGGTGAGGCCAATCCACTTACTTGGCAAGTCTTTGTATGCTATGTATGACTTTCTCAAGTAATGAAAATATCTCTTGAATGTTTGCACATGTCAACATGACCATACATACATTTATGAGACTTGTTTGCATCCATTATGTTTGATTAAATGGGAGATGAGTTATTAGGATTCTTTGAATCTCATCCCCTCCTCTCCAATATTCTAACATGCTAGGTGGACTAAGTGGACAAGGTAATGGAAGCCAACCACCTTGAAGCTGAGAGTATAACATCCAAGAACATGAATCTTGCTACTTTAAGGCCATAAAATTGGCAAATGATGTAATTAATGGATGTATATGTATTATGATATTATGAGCATATGTATTTATGATAATATGTCATTTATAAATAGGAGAATGTGTTATGTAACCATTAGATTGTGATTTGAACATGTTTTGGCAAATGAGCTCTTTGGATGACATTATGGAATTGTGCATAAGTGTGAGTGAAATGGTCAAAATGAAATGCATGAGATTTAAGACCATTTGGGCAGCTCATACAAGTCCTATTTATGTTTTTAGACTTCCCAAAAGGTACCAAACCCCAAGGAAAACCATTTGGACATTTTGGTATCCTATATAGAGCAAAAATTGACCATAATGGAACCCTACGTCACTTTTTACCCAAATGAGCTCTTCTTGATCTAAAATTTGGCATGAAATTAGAGCTTGTTGAGAGCTTTTTGAGAAAAAAAAGAATATAACTTTTAGAGGTCTAGAAAATATTTGATGAATTTTCAAAGTTTGGAAATTTTCTGGTTTTGGTCAGATCACTGTTCATACTAGTCCAAAAATAAAATTTATCACACAAGACTCAAATAATGTCCAATTGCTACAAAATTTTATATAGAGAAACTAGACATTCCTAGTCACATGTGCCAACTAGAAGCACCTTATTTGGATATCTAGAGAAGGAGATAAGAATTTTCAAAGAATCTATCCAGTATTAGGAACTCCAACCGACCTCAGTTACTGTTTGATTGAGTTTCGAGGTCTGGGTGTACTTGACTGGTCTGGAGTTATTTTTTTCCTCTAGATAACATCCATAGATTTCTAGATTGGTATCATTTGCATGGATTAGATTTTTGTGAAATTAATGGGATATTTTTTAAATTTGCGTCGAATTCTATGACAGCACCAGTGGACAGCCTGACCTCTGAACTATTTCAATGTCAAACATCCTCTGTATTAGATTTTATGGTCTGAACATATTTTTAGCATAAAGTAGACATGTGTAGCTTTCTAGAATGGTCAAGAATGTAGGATTTAAATTTTTTAGAATTATTTATGATTTTTCCAAATTTATGATAGAAATAAGGACAAATCTGGCCAAAAATATATATGTGTATTTTAAGCTTTCCCTTGAGTTCCACGAGATGTAGGCCACTTTTAATGATGCAAATGAGTTGTATTCATATAAGTAAATATGAGAATATGATATATGAGCTCATATGATCCATGTGACACTAAATGAAATTTTTATACGCGACGCAACGCTAAGAAATGCATTACTTAATGCTATTTTTCCTTACCTCTTCATGAGTTGCTTGATATAAGGCATAGAGATAGTATGAAATGAGCTAGAAATAAATGGTGTTACAACATGAGTAAGTAGGAAAGCATCAAAGTACTCTAACAAACATGTCTTAAAGGGCTAATAATCCAAATTTCATAATTCCACTCATCCACCCCAAGATATACACAAGATTACATATATGCTACTCTTGCCATTCATTACCAAAACCATGCAATATCACTCATTTGGCTATAGTTCTCATACATACCTCAAGTATTTATATATTTACACATGTTCAAATGGTTATACAATATTCATCATAGGATTACATCATATGCCATCAAAATGGCTACAAAATGAACAAAATAGCACTCTTCTTGTCATTCTCTCATCTTCTAAAATGGTGGCCTCAATTTCCTTATTCACTTGGTCCACTTAGACATGTTAGGGTCAAGGAGAGGGAGGAATCAGATTCTAGGAATCTCAATAGCTCATCTCCCTTTCAAACACACATACTTGATGAAAATTTCAAGTATAGATGCATGTATGCCAACATGGAATTCTCAATCATGCATAAAGCATTTTCTTTATTCATAAGGACATAGATAACATACATAAGCTTGCCCAAGCATTGGTTTAGCCTCACCCACTCTCTTTGGGACTTTTGGACTTGCCTCACCCATTCTCAAGGGACTTTTAACTAAGCTTCACTCTTGCTAGAGATTTTTGGCTTTGCCTCACCCAACAGTAGGGACTTTTGGCTCATCCTCACCCTAACTAAGGGATTTTTGGCTTTACCAAGCTTAAACAAACCAAAGCCATTCATCAAAGCTTCATTTTAATACATAAGTAAAGCATCAAGATACCATGGCATGTGAATACTTGCTAGAAATATATTTCATGGCTTTAAACATACACACACACATACTGTAATACCATATCTTTCTAGCCTTCCTCATGTAATTCACATGATCCAAAACATACATTGCTTGGGAGTTGTAAGAAAATGGAATATAAACAATGGATTAAATTTGTGTTGCGCTACATATGAAAATTCCATTCGATGTCATGTGGGTCGTATGAGCACATACTATACTTTCCCTTATTTAATTACATCAATTCAACTCCTTTACAGCACAAAATCATGCTCACAAATCATAGAAACCGAAATAAAACTCAAAATAAGCAAGTCTAGCTTTGGCCAGAAATGCCCTCCTTTCTAGTCAAATTTTGGAAATTCATAACTAATTCTAGAAAACTCAAAATCATGCAATCTTGATCATTTTGGAAAGGCATGGATGTCTACTTCACATTAAAAATCACTAGATCATAACATTCATCACAGAGCATGTTTGACATCTAAAATGGTCCAAAGGTCTGACTAAATTCTGGAGCTATCACAGAATTCTGTAGAAAACTTTGAAAATGTCCAATTAATTCCACAAAAATCCAATCTATGCAAATGATACCAATCTGGAAGCTATGGATGTTATTAGAGGAAACAAATATTTTTAGACTAGCTCAAGTAGTACAAATCTCAGAATTCAAAAAAGTAGTAACTCAGGTCGGGTAAGGGTCTTGATACTGGACATAATGTTCAAAAATTCATATCTCTCACTCTAGACCTCCAAATAAGGTGTTTCTAGTTGGTACAAGTCACTGGGATGTATAGCTTCTTAGTATAAAATTTTGTGGCAATTGGACATCATTTGCTCCATGAGTGATGGAATTTAATTTCGGACTAGTGTTACAGTACCAAGGACCAAAATCAGAAAAATTTTCAACTTCAACAATTCGCCAAATATTTCACAGACCTCCAAAAATTACCAACTTTAACTTCCCAAAAATCTCTCAGTAAGCTCTAGATGCATGCCAAATTTTAGACTAATAAGAGCTCATTTGGACAAAAAGTGGTATAGCCTCCTAAAATGGTAAATTTTTGCTCCATATGGGTAACCAATTTGTCCAAATGGCTTTCTCAATTGTTTGGCATCTCTTAGGCAAGTTTTAAAGCACAAATATAACTTGTAGAGACTACCCAAATGATCCCAAATCCCATGCATCTTATTTTGGTCTCTCAATATCCATTTATGCACTAAACACACATGCCATTCAAGGGTCCATCTGCATAACTTTATTGAATTAACACCACATACATTATACATATAGTCTATACATCATGTTACACATGCTCAAGGTCTTACACAACCAAAAATAATATGTACACTGCTTCTTGACACTCCATTACAATTTACATTACAAATTACACAAAGTTAGCCATTTAGTGTTCTTGGCTTGCATTCCCTTAGCCTTGGGTACCACCTAGACATTTTAAGCATGAGAGAAAAAAGGGGGTGAGATTCCAAGAATATTAATAGCTTACACACCCATTCACTCCATATTCAAGGCATACACACATCAAATATATGAATATGCAAATATAAAGTGTGCAATAAATCTCATTTCATGCCACATCAACAACATGTCAATACCATTTTCATGCTCTAGGGACTTTTGGTTTAGCCTCACTCCATTTCTAGGACTTTTGGATTTGCCTCACTCTTGGCTTAGGGACTTTTGACTTAGCCTCACCCATTCAAGGGACTTTTAGCCTTGTCTCACCCATGCCATGAGACTTTTGGCATCTCCTCACCTTCATCAAGGGACTTTTGGCATCACCTTACCCTTATGAGCTCTTTCCACAACCATAGTCATTCAAGAAGACACATTGGTACCCATATAATTTCAAGACATCAAGTGGCATGTTCTCAAATCACAAGAGCATATATAAGCACATAACATATACATATGTACACAAGAATGCAAGAGAATGACGTGGAGAGTTACTTTTTAATTTATGTAAGCTCACTTTTCAATTTCCTTCCCCTCCTTGGTTTCACAAGAGCACTTTGGTGGAGTAAGGTTCTCTTGACCTAGACATCACAATTAACACACAATCAATCACATCCTTGAAGTAAGCCAAGACATTAAACTAAAGCTTATCACATGCTTGGTTCTATAATGGACATATTGCTTCCATAAATGACCTATTGAAGCAATTCATATTATTCAAGTGCTAGAATCCATTCTTTTGTTATTTCTAGACTTCTTGGACTCATTTAAGGTTCTTGGAGCTATTACATATTCAATTGCACCATTGAAAGACCAAGTTGCTTCATAAGGCACCATTATGGACACCATTGTCCCATCTCCCAATCTATGGCTCCTAAATTTTTTCCAATGGTTTCTCCTATCTTCTATCATCATATAAAGTCCCAAACCAAGGTTAGAACAATTTAAAACATCTCCTAACCTAATGAACCTAGCTTGGCTGAAATATGACCATAATGGAGGTTCATGGACTTTGTGATTTTTCCTTGATGGGAGAGCCACTTGGGAGGCTTTCTAAAGGTCTTAGCTCAAGGAAACATTCAAATAGCCAAGGAAACATTCACACAAAATCAGATTTTGTAAAACCCTAGAAAGAACTACACTTTTCTAACTTGTTTTCCTTTGGTTTTTACTTGAATTTTTTGCCATATTCTTAATCCTTGCACTCTTTTTCCTAGGTTTCTCTCTTGGTTCTGCCCAAAATCTAGCCCCTCCCATCCCATCCTAGGTTGGCCAAAACATACAAGAAGAAGGGACAAGAAGAGGCTACCATAGGAATGAGATTTTACCTTGTTTTTCTTTAGTTTCTTGGAAGTTTCTTCCCTTGGTTGGCTTCTCTTCTCTAAACACGAAATTTCCCTCCTGGGTCTGACCTCAAAACAGAACCAAATCATTCAAAAAATCCATGGAAAGAAAGGAGGAAGAGAGGAGAACAAGATTGGAGGAAGATGGAGCAAGAAATTCCATAAAATTACCTAGTTTCTCCTTGGCTTTCTTCCTCTTTTTCTCCTCCTTCTTATGTGCCTAAGAGAGCTGAAGATTTTCTGTATTTTAGGCAGAAAGGGTCGTGCTTATTAAAGAGGAGAAGAAGGGAGAAAAGTGTGGAACTCTTTAGAACATTCAAAAAACCATAATTCCAATTTTACCCTTCCGTAATAGCAATTTCATTTCAGCTTCGTTTTAGCTTCTTTTTTAGAACTGTCTTTTCCATCATAAAATTTAGGTTCCCAATTTAATAAAATGCCTTTAGAATCACTCAATTTAGAGCTAAAATCTTACCGAACAAATCGGTCAAAGTTTGGGTCAACCGATGTTGAAAAATATACACTGGAGGGGCTTTACCAGTCCCAGGGCTTCCCATAGTTTCTGAGGCCTCTAAGAACCTTGGGCAACTAAAAAATTTCATATAAAAAGCCCTCCTATGTGGTTTTCCAAAAGTTACACTTATTTACGAAAAAATCATTACGTTTCGTCAGTTTCCATCGTAAATTATTTCTCTATCCTAACTCCGTTTTTCTTTCCGTTTGAGCCTAGAATTATCATTTTTAGGAATCTAGAACTCAACCCAAATTTTTTGGGATATTATCTAGGTCATTTCAGAGGACTTACTTTTATATGACTTATTTTGTCATTTTACAAAAATTACGTTCGTTACACACACACACACATTCAAGACAAGAAAAATGCTCAAGCATGCATGAAAGAAGGAGGAGAGAGCTACCTTGCTTATAATGTCACACTTTAACTCTTAGAAATGGTTCCTCTCCTTTAGCTAAGCACCCACAAGTAGGTGGAACTTGCTTCCTTTATCCTAGACACATTATATGGGAACCAATTATACTCTTGAAGCAATTCCTAAAGCTACGCATTCATTTTAAATCTTAGATTGGTCTTATGTCTCATTTATGGTTACAAAATATACTTAATGAAGCAACATCCATAATTTAAGTTCTTAGCTCCATTCTTTCCTTCCATCTATATTTCTTGACTTTATTTAAACCTTTTGAAGTCATCACACAATCAAAATGAGGAGCCTAACCACATGTTGCTTCTTTAGGTCATAATATGGAATCTATGCTACCATTTCATTTCCTAGACTTCCTAAAAATTTTCCAAGACTTCCTCTCATTCTTTCCCATCACATATGACACAAAACTAAGCTTGGATGAATTTAAAACTATCCCTAAGTATTGGTTCTACCCTAGGTCAAAACAAGCTTCAAGAATGAGAATCAATGAGCTTTCTTTGTTTCCTTGATGGGAGATGCATGTGGGAAGGTCTCTAGGGGTCTTAAGAGCTCATACAAACACTCACTTTAGCCCAGGAACTTGTATCAAATCAGATTTTTGGTTAAGTTATTGAATCCCTAACAATTCTAACTTGCAATTTAATGGTTCTTACTTTGTTCTCTTTGCATAATCTTAATTCCCATACCTTAATTATTAAGATTCATACTTGGTCTACCCAAAATCTAATCCTTCTTGGTTGTCCATATATGGGGTGACATGAAGAAGAAGAAGAACAAGGAAGAAGAAGTAAGAAGTCTAGCTTTTTACCTTGGTTTCCTAGCTTCCTTTAAATGCTTCTTCTTTTGCTTGAATCCTCTTCTCTAAATTTGAAACTCTCTCTTCTATTCTAACCTCAAAACAGAACCAAACTTCTCATAAAAACTATAGAAAGGAAACTTGATAGGAGAGGAACAAAGTTTCAAGATGGAGAAGCATGAAAATTCTTAAGAATTCTTACCTTGATTTCCTCTTTCTTCTTCCTTTGTCTTATGTGCCCTTCTCACTAGGTCTCTCTCTATTTTGGCCAGCCACAAAGTTGGTTAGAAGGGGCTAAAAATTCTGGATGTGAGTTATAAGAAGAATTAATGAAATTGTTTACTAAAAATTCTCGTTATGTTCGTTTTCTTGGCATTTTTGTTTTAACTTTGTTTTAGCTCCTTTTTTAGAACCGTCTTTTCCATCATAAAATTTAAGTCCTCAATCTTATAAAAAGCCATTAGAATCACTCAAATTGGAGTTAAAACCTTCTCGAATGAAGAAGTGAAAGTTTAGGTCAACCATTACCAAAAAGCATACTCCGTCTGGAGCTTCCCATAGTTTTTAGAGCCTCTAAGAACCTCAGAGAACTCAAATTTTCTATTTGAAAAGCCCTTCTATAAGTATTTCAAAAATTTCTCAAATTTATAAAAATGCCACTAGACTTTCGACAAATTTTGTGAACCACTCTAACCCTGGTTTTTAGGTAACTCGAGACTTAAACCCTAATTTCCCATTATTTAAAATTTTATCCTAATTTTATTTGACCTTAAGCCTCTCATTTCAAGGGTACTTGCTTTTCAAACTGACGTATTTCAGTATTTTACAAAAAATTAGACGTTACATTAGTTGCCATAGTGTAACATCCAATAATTCATAAAATTTTCTTAGTCTGCTGGCTATAAATAGGACCCCTATTAGTTATAGCAAATGTACCTATTAGCTACAATGAGTTTCTAGCTAGCTATAGCGAATGTACCAATTTGCCATAGTGAAGATGTAGTCTGCTATAGCGAGTTTGTATGTCCTATACAAAATCCAAGGGTTTCTTGCAATAGCACATGGTAGCGAGAATAGAGGACTTGGGACTGATAAGTGCTCGCCATAGTGAGGGGTATTTTCCACTATAGCGAGAATTGATCCAAAAAAAGCATGAAAAAGTGGATTTTTACTTTTTAAAGACCCTAGAAGCTTCCCTTTTCTTCTAACCAACGTCTCCTTTGCTTAAGACCAAGGGAGAGCTCATCTAAAAAGGGCATAAAGGAGGAGGAAGGGAGAAGGAAGGAAACCAAGGAAAAGGTGAGAGAAACTTGAGATTTTCATAGTTTTTCTTCTTGAAATTTTGGTCTTCTCTATTTGCCCTCTCTTTCTAAGGTTTTGGTTGTTGAATTGGCTTTGTTTTAAGCTTGGTTCAGAGGAAGGAGAGTAGAAATTCAAAGGGAAGGCTAAGGCTAAAGGAAACCTTTTTGAAGAAGGCTTGAATTCAAGGTAGATATTTATGTATCTTTGCTTCTTGGGTATGTTGGTTTTACCAACTTGAGAGCTTGAGAGAAGGAGGAAGTTCTAACTTAGACTAAGTATGAAACTTATGAATTAATGTGTGGGAAGCTAGGAAGTGCAAAGTAAGTAAAGGAAAACCATTAAACTTCAAGATAGGAACCATTAGGGTTCTTGAGCATTTTGTAAAATCTAATTTTTATCTAAGAATTCTCTAGCCTATGTAAGTGTTTTTTTGGGTTTCCAAGACTCCTAGGAAGCTTCCCCAAGTGTCTTTCCCTTCAAGGAAAATTTAAAAGCTTCATTAGACCTTTTATAGAAACATAGATAAAGTAATCTTCTTAAATATGTGGTTGATACTTTGGTTTGTTCCAAGAGAGTAATTGAGTGTTATTTGTTGTGTCAAGGCCAAGGAACTCAAGCTCCATCTAGTTGTAGTTGTGAGACTGAGAACTAAAAAGAGAAATCAAAAGGGAAGACTTGTGTTGGCTTGTAAGGTAGCTCTTCACTCTTTCTTATTGCATTTTTGATTGTATGATGGTCATTGTATGCTTGTGTTTGCACTTGTATTGTGAGACATGCCATTTGATATTGCCTTATTGCATTGGTACCAATACACTTATATTTTGGGTTGTGAAAATTACTTTTAAAGGGTGAGGTGGTACCAAAAGTCCCTTGTAGGTAAGGTAGAGCCAAAAGTCCCGAGGAATAGGTGAGACAAGGCCAAAAGTCTCATGGATGAGTGAGGCTAAGTCAAAAGTCTCTAGACCAAGGGTGAGACCAATCCAAAAGTCCCCAAAATAAGGTGAGGCTAGACCAAAAGGCCCTAAAACTTATTCTTGGCATTGATATGATTTTTATGGCATGTAAATCATGTGTTATATGATTTTTAATGGTTGGATGCCTACTTGCATGCTTTGACATGTTTATATGCCATGATTACTTCCTTAAATGGTGTATAAGCTATTAGGGTTCCATGAATCTCATCCCCTTCCCTTTCCTATCTTAACATGTTTTAGTGGAGCTCAAGGAGATCAAAGTGCAAGCCAAGGAGCCTAGTTAAGCATACTAGTCAATTGTATAACTTGTATTAGTTCTTTTGATATAAAGAGATGTCAAGTATATATATGTATATATTATTTTTTACATGTAAACATATAAGCAAGTGTAAAAGCATGTATATGTGATGTATAAACCATTTGTGGAACCAAAGCAATGAGAATACAAGTTTTGGGTACTTGGTAGCCCATTCCTAGATGTGTATTTTTGTATGTAGCATGGCAAGATTATGATGCATGATAGTTTAGATCATTTGGGAAACTATGTTTATGTTTTAAAATTTGCTCAAGAGGTGGTAGAGCATTTAAAAATCCATTTGAGCCACTTTTAACCCATGCAGGGAGTTAAATTTGCCAAATTTGAAGGCTATATCAAGATTTGACCAAATGACCTCTTCTTGGTCTGAAACTTAGCATGATTATAGGTCTTGTCTAAAGCATTTTGGAAAGCTAAAGTTCATATTATTTGGAGCTCTAGAGATTTTTTGGTGAATTTCTAAAGTTGAGAAAATTTCCAAATTTGATAGTGGCATTGTTCACAGGGTCAGAAATTTTGCCTCTATCACACGTAGGCCAAATGGTGTCCAATGGCTATGAAAGTTTATAGGGAACAACTAGACATTAACAGTGACCTATACCAACTAGAAGCACCTTAATTAGAGGTATGTAAAGGGAGAAATAATTTTTTGATGTTTTGTGTTAGCGTTAGGGATGCCAGCTAACCTTGGTTACTATTCCATTAGTTTTTGAGGTCAAAAGGCTATTTAACTGGTCTAAAATTATTTTTTCTCTCTAGTTAACATCTGTAGCTTTCTAAATTGGTATATTTTTCCTAGATTAGATTTTTTTAGAATTAGTTATGAATTTGTGAATTTCATATTCAAAATCTGTATCAGAAACACTAGGCAGTCTGACCTTTCGAGCTTTTCTATTGTCAAACATGGTCTAAATGCTAAGATTGTCTTTGGAATTATTTTTAGTATAAATTTAACATCCAAATATTTCTAGAAAGCCATAGGTTGCTTGATTCTTAATTTTCTAGAATTGATTATGATTTTCCAAAGTTGGAGCCAAAAATCTGACTTTTGGACATGTGAGAGATTTTGCATTTTTCTGGTTTTTGGCCTTATATATGTGGTTTATGGATTATTTTATGATATGTATGAGTTGTATGATTGGAGTTGTAATATCAGATTTTCGTTAAATGATAAAAATAGGCGTGTTTTCAAAGTAAGTCCCCCGAAATGAATTAGTTAAGATCTCAAAAAATTTGAGTAACATTCTAGCCTCCTAAAAATGAGAATTTTAGCCTCAGACGGAAGGAAAAATGGAGTTAGAATAGAGAAACAAATTTTGACGGAAACCTTACGAAACATAATGGCGTTTTCATAATTTTGGGAAATTTTTGGAATTCACATAGGATGGCTTTTTAAATGAAAGTTTTGAGTTCTTTGGGGTTCTCAAAAGCCCTAAAAACTATGAAAAGCCCCAGGACAGTTAAATCTCCTCCGGTGGACATTTTCTAATGTCAGTGTGCCTGAACTTTGACGGATCTATTTGGAAAGTTTTTAGCTCTGATTTGAGTGATTCCAAAGGCATTTTTCTTAATTGAGAACCTAAATTTTATAATCGACAAGATATCTCTAAAAAATGAGCTAAAATGAAGGAGAAACAAAAATGCAAAGTATGAAGGGCAAAATTAGAACTTTCGAAAAAATCACTTTTCCCTACCTATATATAGGTGGCACCTCACACATACCCTCATTTTACTTTAGACCTTCCAGCCCCAAATCAGAAGCAAAACCTTAAGGGAGAGGCGCCTAAGAGAGGAAGAAGGAGGAGGAAGAAATCCAAGCTTAAGGTATGTTTTCATGGTGATTTTCCTTGTTTTTCTTCATCCACACCTCCTCTCATCCTTTCTCCTTTATTTCCTTGGATTAAAATGAAGTTTATAAATCTGATTTAAGGGAGAACTATAAGGGAAATTTGGGATTTGAAGAGAGGAGCTTGGAGAAAGTAAGAATCAAGCCAAACTAAGCAAGGAAACAAGGTAAAAATGCATCCTATAGTAGCTATATTGATCTCTCTTTCTTCTCCACTTTGACACACACCTAGAACCCTGGGAAGATCTAATTTTCAAGCCCAACCAAGCATGAATCTTAGGTATTTGATGGTGGAGAATAAGAATATGCAAAGAAAACCATGAAATAGCCATTAGAATTCAAGATGCAAAACTTAGGGTTTTATGTGCACCTCCCAAAATTTGAATTTGTATGATGATTTCTAGGTTTAATTAAGAGTTTATATGAGTTCTTGAGACCCCTAAGATGCTCCCCACAAGCTTTCTCCTTCAAGAAAACAAAGAAATCTCCATGTAGCCCGAATAATACCTATGTCTCGGCCAAAGGGAGTTCTTGTAGTGGGGGAGAGTTTTAAATTTTTCTAAGATCATTCTTGAGTCATATTTGATGAATGAAAATGAAGAGAAGCCTTGGAAAAAATTTAGAACCCATAGAAAGTGATTTGGTGTCTTAGGTTCCATATTATGACCTAAAGAAGTAACATGATGTTAGGCCCTTTGTTTTAATGGTGTGATGACTCCAAGAGGCTTAACAAGAGTCAAAAATCATATTTGAAAGGAAAGAATGGGACCTAGAAATGGTTTAAGGAGTGTTGCTTCATCAGGTGCATTTATAGACTATAATGGAACTTATAAAGTAATCTAGTTTTTAAGCAACTTGTGTAGCCTTAGAATGTATTTTATGAACCTAATTGGCTCCCATAAATTGTATCTAGGCCAAAAGAAACCATCTCCACCAATTTGTGGGTGTGTGGCTGAAAGAGGAGGCTTGAATTCTAAGGGAAAAATGTGTAAGTGTACACAAGGTAGCTCTCTCCACCTTCTCTCATGCATGGATTTGTGTTTAGCTTGTTTTAGAATGTGTGTATGTATATTTTCAAGTTATGAAAAATATGCTAGCATGCCTTCATATGTCATGATTCTTGATGCCATGCTATGCTTCCAAATGAATACATGATATTTTTTTGAGTTTGCTTGAGTGTAGAGAGGCCAAGAACTCTTCACCATTGTGAGGATGAGCCAAGAACCCTTGAAATTAGTTGAGACAAAGTAAAGAGTCTTCTAAAAGCAAAATAGGCTCTCAATAGCATGGTTGAGTCCAAAGCTCTCAAAGAATGGGTGAGGCAAGTCCAATATCCATGAGGAGAAGTGTAAGGCTAATCCAAACACTTGGTGAGCTCTTGAATGTCTTGTATGATTTGTTCATATGCCAAGCTGCTTTTTTAATGTCTTTGACTTCCATTTTCTCCATGCATGCATTTGTAAGGCTTGCTTTGTATATATTATATATGATTGAATGGGGGATGAGCTATTGAAATTCTTTGAATCTCATCTCCTCCTTTCCAATGATCTAACATGTTAGATAGACCCAATAGCTATGACAATGGGAGCCAACAACAATGAAGAAGGAATATTGACAACCATATACCTAGTTTTATTCTTTTTGGAACCATAATGATGCTTTATAATATACATGATGTTGTAAATGGTCTATAACCCTTGAGACATGTGGAAATATGATATTATGTGATATTTAAATGTATGGATATGATGTATGAGTTCTAGAATACAATTTCAGTATGTAATGCCCAAGTATGTAATTTGGAAGTTTGATGCAAATGTGCATAAGTGTGGGTTGAATAGCCAAAATGAGATGTATGATATTTGGAACCATTTGGACAGCTTACACAAGTCTCAAATGTACTTTTAGACTTGCCCAAAAGGTGCCAAGACTAAGGGAAATCTATTTGGCAATTTTGGTACCCTATATGGAGCCAAAATTGACTATAATGGAACCTTATATCACTTTTTGGCCAAATGAGTTAGTCTTGATCTGATATTTTACATAAAATTAGGTCTCATTAAGAGATTTTTGAAAAGCTAAAGATCATAATTTTTGAAGGTCTATAGAATATTTGATGATTTTTCAAAGTTGGTAATTTTTATGGTTTTGGTCTGCTGCACTATTCATTGGGTCCAAAATTACATTCTATCACACGAGGCCTGAATGTTGTCCAATTTCCATGAAATTTTATATAGAGAAACTAGACAATCACAGTGACTTGTTTATAAGCACCTCATTTGGAGATCTAAAGAGGGAGATATAAATTTTTAAACATTCTATCCAGTATTAGGAATTTTGCCCAACCATAGGTACTATTCCATTAAATTTCGAGGTCTAGGCTTAATGAACTAGTTTGGAGATATTTTTACCCCCTATTTGACATCCATATCTTTCTATATTGGTATCATTTGCATGGATTAGATCTTTTTGGAATTAATTGGACATTTTCAAAGTTTTCTGCAGAATTCTGTATTAGTTCCAGGATGCAGTTGGACCTTTGGAAAATTTTGGATATCAACCATCCTCTTTGATAAATGTTATGATTTGGAAACATTTTTATATGAAGAAGACATCTCAAGATTTCTAGAATGACTAAGATTTCATGATTTTGATTTTTCTAGATTTAGTTATGATTTTCCAAAGTTTGGTCAGAAAATGGACCAAATCTAGCCTAGAATGAACCTCCATATTCTATGCTCTATTTCGTTTTTCATGAGTTGTGAGCATGATTTTGTGATGCAAATAAGTTGTTTTGATGTAATTAAATATGATAATATATAGTATGAGCTCACACGGTCCACATGACACTGATTTAAATTTCTAAGTATGATGCAACGTAAATAAACCCATTATTTTTATTCCCTTTTTCATGTGCTCTCTTGGAAATAATGATGTGAAACTTATGGATGACATAAAATGAGCTAGAATTTATGGTGTTACAAGAGTTTGAGTAGAGAATGTGATTAACAGATTCATAGGACCCACAAGAAGAAGTATGAACGTTTAAACCTCGGCATAATGCATTAAAATGTCGTGGTTTTAGTCCTTTTCTTTAGGAATTATACGGAATCAAGCTTAAATAATGGATAATCACAGTTAATACATTATGGTATTACACATAATGTGCAGTAAGGTATAAGAGTTTTATCTAAAACAATAAACTTAGTATAGAAATAAAAGGCCATTTGTTTATATCTGTATCTTCAAATTCAAAAGGAAATAAAATGGAATTTGGATAAATTGATTTAAATTGTTGGGTGAAAATTATCATAAGGAGCATAAAGTTTGAATTGGAAAGAAATAATAGATAAAGCAGAAATTTATTTTAGCACTTATTAAATTTAAATTAAATTAACTAAGTAAGAATTACAATTATTTTGGTAAGAAATTAAAACCAAACTTGACCATACCTATAGTGGTGACTAATGAATCAAGCTTGATATGGAACTTATGTTCAAACTTATATAAGTTATTTCTTCTTTAGATTTTTTTTCCCAAATTTACAATAACAACCTCAAATTTTTATTGCCTCAGAGTGTGTTACCCTACAGTACCACTATGTTGAAGCTTTTTGCTTGCTTCTACTCTCCTTTTTCAGTCTAGCCCTACATTTTTCCTTCTTTTCTATGAAGAAAACACTACATATGTAATGAACAATAAATTCTATAAAATGACAAAATGAGCTGTATAAAGGAAAGTCTATTAAAATGAGCTAGATAATGTCCCAAAAAAATTTGGGTAGTATCCTAGGCTCTTAAAAATAATAATGCTAGACTCAGACAAAAGAAAAATTGAGCTAGGATGGTGAAATAAAATTGTGACAAAAATTGACAAAACATAATGGTATTTTTGTAAATATGCACAATTTTTAAAAAAACTCACAGGAAGGATTTTTAAATAAAAAATTTCAGTTGCCTAGGGTTCTCAAGGCTATGAAAATCATGGGAAGCCCAAGACAGTTAAAGCCCCTTTGGTGTATGTTTAACAATGATGATGAACTCAAACTTTCACAGATTTGTTCGGGAAGGTTTTAGCTCTAAATTGAGTGATTCCAAAGACATTTAATTTAATTGGGAACCTAAATTTTATGATGGAAAAGATAGTTTTAAAAAAGGAGCTAAAACGAAGTTAAAACAAAAATGCCACAATTGAAGGGCAAAATTGGAATTTTTGTAAAAAGGATTATTCTTAAAGCTTCCACACACTTCACGCCCTTTCTCCCATCTTCTTTAGGTCGACTTCCTCTACCCAAAAATAGAAATGGAGAGTAGAATTTTGGGTGCACAAGAGGAGGAGAAATTTAGAGGAAGAAAAGTCAAGAAGGGTAGGTAAATTCATGGAATTTCATGCTTCTTCTTCTTCCAACTTTGTTCCTCTCCTTTTAAGCTTTCTTTTTATGGTTTGGTTGAGCTCTTTAGTTTTATTTTGAGTCCAGATTTAAGGGGAGTAGTTCAAATTGCTTGAGGAGAAACAAACCAAGAAGAAAAGCTCTTGAAAGCAAGCTTGAATCCAAGGTAGTTTCCTATTCTTGTTGCTTCTTCTTCTTGTTCCTCCTTTGTGTATATTTTAGCCAAGAATAGAACCAAGGGATAGGAAGAATTTTTGTCCAAAAACAAGAGAGGAACTAGGGTTTTAGATCATGGGGAATGTAGAATATGCCAAGAAATTACAAGAAAAACCAATGGATTTCAAGTTAGCAAAGTGTAGGGTTCTTAAAGGGTTTGTAAAATCTGTTTTGATAAATGAATTTCCTAGGGTATCTAAGTGTTTACTTGAGCTTCTAAGACCTCTATGAAACCTCCCAAATGGCTCTTCCTTCATGGAAAAATCAAGAAGCTCATTCCTCCCTTTCCTCATATTATCTTGGCCTAGGCTAGTTAATAAGGTTAGGAAGTGTTTTAATTTGTTCTAGCCTTGGTTTGGGACTTTATATAATGGGAGAAGGTAGGAGAAACCCTTGGAAAAAATTTAGGAACCATAGTTTGGGAGATAAGACAATGGCCTCCATAATGGAGCCTTATAAAGCAACACATGTACAGGCTCTTGTAAGTGAGTAGATGATGGCTCCAAGACCTCGAATGAGGTCAAGAGGCCGAGAAATAAAAAGAGAATGAAGCCTAGAACTTGAATTACAAGGGTTACTTTAATAGGCCACCAATAGAGCCATTATGTGACCTATGGAGCTAATTGTGTTCCTAAGAGTATGTGTAGCGTCTTGGCTTGCTTCAAGAGTGTAATTGTGTGCTATTTATGATGTTTAGGCCAAGAGAATACCAACCCACCTAGGTGTGCTTGTGGACCCGAAAAAGGGAAGGAGTAAGACAAGGTAAAGCTTGCATAATTGCCAAGGTAGCTCCCCACCTCATTCTCTTTGCATTCTTGGTTGTATATATGTCATTGTGTGCATGTGTATGCTTTTGTGACTTGAGAACATGCCATTTGATGCTTTGAGATTGCATTGGTACCAATGTGTTATTTTGAATGTCATTGATTGTGGAAATTGCTCATAAGGGTGAGTTGATGCCAAAAGTCTTATAACATGGGTGAGACAAGGCCAAAAGTCTCTTGGATGGGTGAGGCCAAGTCAAAAGTTCCTAAACCAAGAGTGAGGCAAATCTAAAAGTCCTAGAAATGGGGTGAAGCAAAACCAAAAGTCCCTACATCATGTTTTTGAACTTAGTGTGAATTGGTGGCATGGAAAGTGTGACCTTAAATGGGTAATTTTTGGAGATTTGTGGAATTTTGACAAATTTTTGAATGTGACTAAAATTTTAGAATTTGCTACTAGTATTGCTCATATTGTCTAAATTTTGATCTCTATCATTCATATGGCAAACGATGTCCAATTACTGTGAAGTTTTATAGGGAGAAACTAGACCTTCCTAAAGACCTATACAACTAGAAGCACTTCATTTGGATGTCTAGAGAGAGAGAGATATGAATTTTTGAAGTTTTTGTTCTATTATAAGAATATAGTTAGACCTTCATCATTGTTCCATCAATTTTCGAGGTCTGAATACTCTTGAATTGATCTGAAATTATTTTTTCCTCTAGCTAACATCTATAACTTTCCAAATTGATATAGTTTTCATGAATTTTTTAAAATAATTGTGAATTTTCAAAATTCATATCAATAAGTTATATTAGTAATTCTGGGCAGTCTGATCTTTACGCATTTTCTGTTATCAAACGTGGTCTAGATGAAATTTTCATGGCTGGGAATTATTTTTACTGTAAATTTAATATCTAGAGCTTTCTAGAAAGCTATGGTTTGTTTAATTTAGATTTTTTTATATTTAGTTATTATTTTTCAAAATTGCCTCAGAAATCTACCACCATGGAACCTGAGGCAAAATGTGAAAATTTGTGATTTTTGGCCCTTAGTCCATGGTTTATGTGAAGTTTTAAGATGTTTATGATTTGTATGAATGGAAAATAATTAGAGAATATTGTTGGTAAGTTTCTGGGGTTTATGGATTAAAATTTGAATTTTTAACCCCAACATAATGCCATTAATTATGTTGTTTTAATGCATTTTCTTGGGATTTCTTTGATAAATTGGGCAAGTCCCACTTGGATAAAGGAAATTAGTGCTAGAAATATTATGGTATGACAGCATAGCACCTCCCTTTGTTATGCCTTGAATTTGGATGAATTTGTGTAATTTTGGAGCCCAATTTTCATCTAAACCTTGTCTTTTTCTATTCATTTTTTCTTTTCTTTAAGGTATGACAACTTAGTGTCTTTTGGCTTTGCATTTCCTTTTTCCATGGAAAAATTGCATTCTACCATTTTAGCTATCCACTTGAACTAGCTTTCTTCTTTGTGTAGCCATGGAAATTGTTCCTTTAGTTTAGCAAGGTATTTTATTTTTTTTCCCAACCTTGAGTTTTGCTTAAGTCGCACATCTCCTATAGCTTTTAGCAGCTATGAAACTTGATGACTTGAGAAACCTTTTCCTTTTTTGTTCATGCTTAATTGCTTTTCGTGATAGCTCTTCCAAGGTGGGTTTGCTTGTTTTAGTAATACCTATTGAGGTTGGTTTTGTGTAATGATTCTTTAAGCTTCTGAGCTCATTGCAATTGGGATTAAGGTCGTCATGCTCAAGGGAAGTAAGATTGGAATGCGGATAGTTGGTTTCTATAGCATAGGATTATCTATCCTTTCTAAAAGAAAATAATTACATTTTGAGTTGGGTTTGGGTAGTTATTGAGATCATAAGGGAAACTAGGATCTCGGTCACATCTTTTGTCCCATGCAACTCTGATCGGAGTCATTAGATAAAACTCTAATATGCTTTTTATAATAGATACACAGTAATTCATGGAGGAAGAATCGAAATTTTTCTTTGTGTTTGATCTATACTTTTGTTTGTATGGAGAGTTTAAAAGAGTGAGAGAGAGAGTGGTCGTCAAAAAACAAAAAGCTAAAATCATGCATCCACTTTTTTTTATTAGTTTTCTCCCACCAATTGAATCAATAACTTTGCTTGAAATTTGAAAATCAAAAATCAAAATTCAAATAATATTTTAATTTAATAATTCAAATAACAACCTCAAATGTATTTAAATTTCAAAATTCAGATATAATAAATAATTTAATAATTAATTAGTTAATAATTAATAAATTGTTTAAATAATTAATTTCCCTTTAAAAAATCAAGTTAGGCTATGGGTCAATGTAGTTAGCCTATTAGAGGTGTCCATTTTCTAAAATTTCTCACTCGCATAAGATAGGATGACTAACACAGAACCATTTGCTCCTCTTCAACTTGTATACCAAGTTCTTTACTGCAACTACTTAGGCATAATTTTTTAGGAGTTCTTACACTAAAAATCTCATTATGGGACCAACATAAGTGATGCATCCCTTAGATACACTTAAGACACTTATTCATGTGGCTCAGATGCCTTAGATTTATCCATATGCACCATATTCTACTTTATGGAAAATATTTAATTTTACTTAAATTGCCTTTCTCTCATATGCATAGTATCCATACTTATGGAGTTACTAAAACTTCATAAGAAGTGAACTTTAGATACTAGCATAGTTTTGTATATGTCGACTAATCTTTCTTTTACCCCCATATCATTTAGATTAGAATTAGTTGCTTTCCTAGTATTAATCCTTTAGGTCAAATCTATTGTGACTATAAGATATATGCTAAAATAACATAAACTAACTCATCTCTTCATAATATTGTCAAAGTTATAAAGGCATCTTTGAAAGAATTTGATCATTTCTAGAATTCACAAAGCAATGAAGTAAATATTTATCCACTAGTTTCCTAATTGTAGTTTTAAAGCACATGTAATATAAACTGTATGATACAATGTTTCTCTTACTTTATAAGAACGTATGTCGATTTGATTTATTTATCAATATCGTATAAGTCTAAATCTAGACATACATAGTGTCTAACTTGAATTCTACCATTCCGCTCACCTTTTATATCGCTTTAAAAGAGAATTTAGATTTAGTTATAGGTTTTATGGATGGTGGATATCCGTAATTCAATCCATATTTATATCTGTGTTTAGATTTCATATCAACCTTCTTTTTCTCTCTTTTTATTGAGGCAACATATTTATATTTTGTACACTTTTCTATTCCATATTAGCACTTCTACTGCCTCTTATGGTGAACATAAATGTCTCATCTTTATTCGCTCCTCATAAGTGTAAAAGGTGGTTACTCATATGAAAGAGCCAATCTCATTAGCCTGTACCTCATACTTTCATTATGTATATGCTACTTATGAGTATGGTTTAACTTGCATACTTAATCAATCCTTATATGCTAGTTATAATTATGGTTTAACTTGTCTACTTAGTCAATCCTTGAGTCATATATATGGTGTAGTACTCTATGCTCTGTGCTTTACTAAGAGACTTTACATCTTCTTCAGGCATGTCTCTAAGTATAGGCCTTTCCAAGAGATCAATTAATATCTTATTCATAGACATATTTCAGAGTAGCACCTTTTTGTACTATTTGATCTCTCTCCTTCTTATGTCTATATATTTACTCTCATTGTGATACTTAAGGACTTTGGTTAGCTATAGCTTCTTATTTATCATAATTGGTTAATATTGGACTTAATGTCCCACCAATGATCCCCAGAAAGCTTATAACTCTCTTTATCCATTTAGTTTCTTGCTCTATTATAGAATATGCTTTCTTGCACTATTATAGAATATGCAATGATCTCTGCATCTTTGGTAAATAATACTATGCATGTCTGCTTCTTAGTATTTCAAGATATCACATCTCCATTTAGTAAAAAAGTATATCCAAATGTTAATTTCACACATCTAGATCTCCTTTCTAAATAAGCATTTTAGATATTTTCTTAATAGCACTTATGCTATTAACTAGAATTTTATTATTACTTATTCATAAGGTCAATCATTCATAAATGTCTGGCCTTGTACACATTATTGCACATAACATCTAACAATGTTGAAGTAAGGGACTTCTTACATGATTTTCAAGGAAGAATCAATTTGAGGATGTCTCCTATAACCTAAACTATTTTCTTTTTCTATAGGGGTATTGATGGGTTTATAGTCCTTTATACTGAATTGCTTAAGGACTTTCTAATTGTGATTCTTTTATAAATAGCAATCAATTTTTTTCATTCAATTCCCTTAGATCTTAATACCAATAATGTACTCTATTTTCCCCATATCCTTTATCTCAAATTTTAAGAACACTCATTCCTTAATGGCCATTAAAGAATATTGTCTATCTATAGCTAATGTTATATTATCTACACAAAGGATAATCTAACCAACTTTTCTTAAATTGCTTAACATAAATATTATGGTTTTCATTAATTATTTGAAATTTATATGAGGTCTCAACTTGATGAAATTTTAAATACCTATTATTTAGATAATTTTCTTGGTTCTTAAATGAACCTTTAGAGTCTCTAAACATTTTGTTCCATTCCATTTTTATGGAACCTAATGGTTATTCCATGTACTTTCTTCATCTAGTTATCCATTTGAAAATACAATTTTTCATATCCATTTGATGCAGTGACAAGTCTAAACTTGTAACTTCAGCTAGGACTAGGCTTATTATATAATAATGAGAAAGTATTTTTTTCTAAAATTATATCTTTATGTTATGTATATCTCTTAATAATTTAACATGTCTTTAGTCTAATAATTAATCCATCTATTTCTCTCTTTACCTTAAGAACCATTTGTTTTTAATTGCACTTCAATTAGATGAATGGTCAACCAATGTCATAGATATGGTTTATTCTTATTAGATTTATCTCTTGATCCATTGCTCTTAATTAATCCATCTATTCTTTTCTTTACCTTAAGAACCATTGGTTTTCAATTTTCCTTCAATTAGATGAATGGCAACCAATCTCACAAACATGGTTTGTCCTTATTAGATTTATCTCTTGATCCATTACTTTCATCCAATCTCCTTAAGGATGGTATACTTTGGCCTTTTGAATTGTATTAAGCTCCTTAATGCTTAGCAGAGTACCTCTATGTATTGCCTTTTTAATCTAAAAAAAAAATTTCAAGCATACTCTCATGATTACTCTAAGATAGTAAAGTTATCTATGTGACCTTTTAACCTTGCACCAAGCTCTCATTTAGATCAATAGGTCGAGGTGCAACTACTTGTCCTTATTGATTTGACCTTGTGTCTTACATAAAGATGTATATATGTTAATTGCTTCCCTACTTAGAAATTCATTCCCTAAATGTAGTGTTATCCAACTCATTTTTAGTTATACTTCTACCTTGATTTCACTGATAAAGATATACCCCTTTGACTTGTTCTAAGCATCTTGTAAAGATACATACTTCACTCTTTATGTCAATTCTCATGCTTATAAAAATTATCATGGATATAAGTATCCTACCTAATAGCCTTAGGACACTTAAAAAAATGCTTATCATTATGCCCACTAATCATAGTGTGTGGAACTAACTTTATTTAGAAGGCACTTGGTTAGGTCTAAAGTCATCAATTTATAACTCATTATCCTAAAAGGGTAAGACTACTTGAATCATTATTAACCTTAACCATTTCGAGTAAAGTTTTTATTTTCTCTCTTGGCACCTCCATTTGCTAAAGAATGTTAAGGAATTGTCAATTGGCTCATAATTCTTTTCTTTTATAATTCTCTTGGAACTAGTCTGACAAATATTTACATCCTCTATCACTACTCAAAGTTTCAATTTCATTATCCATTTGATTATCAACCATGTTCTTATAATGTCTAAAGCACTCAAATGCTTCTAACTCATGGAGGACTTAGTGGACTTGATTATATTGCAAATAATTTTCTTTCTCTCACTTTCCTTTTGGACCACATATGTCATAATGAATTAATTACAATGGATTCAAGATAGTTTCCTAATTTGCTTAATTTACTAAATAGCTTTCTTATAGTAATATTTCTAAAATAGAAATGGACCTTAGTACCTATTATTTTGCTAGTTTGCTTGCTCTCTTTTCATTTATAAGACCTGAGACTAGCCTATCGTTAATTAATTTCCAAAACTAGATTAAAAGTAGAGTATTAAGGCAAAGCACTCACACATTATAATTATGTTGACCACAATAACACCATCTTAAAGAAAGCTAAAATCTTATTCTTGTCTTTTTTTCTTATATTAATGGAGTTGTCATGGAAAATCAATACTAAAATCCTATATTAAGAAGAGAAATTACATACATTAAATTTTTTCAAATATTTGGAGTGTATAAAACACTATGCAGGATGGGATTTGTCCTTCATGCAAAATTTTTTTTTGCATGTTTTGATCCCCTTTTTACTTCAATTCTTATAAAAAATGCTTCCTATATAAATCAATCTGCTTTCAAAAAGTAGTTGACAATATTTTACAACTGATTCTCAATCCTTAGCTAAGTGGTTTGTGGCTTTTAAATCATTTTGCTCGACACAATCATGAGCAGAATGACTCGTTCTTTGATAGATATGATAGTAGACCTTTACCATGTTAAACTTCATTTCACCATGTTTGCCTTTCTTCTTAATTTTTTATTGGCCTTCTCAAAATGTTGGCCAAACCTTCTATAAATATAAAAGCATTATCCTCTTGTGCTTAGACTTTAAAGTCATTGTAATTTCAATCATATAAGCATTTCCAAGGGTCTAGCAGCTTTTAGGCACTCATTCCTAAGCTTTATATGATGAGCAATCATCATCAGAATGATGATCCTTTTGCAATTCTTTTCACTTTCATATATTCCCAACTTATCAAAAGAAATCTCATGATAGTCTAACCTTACTATTTATATATAAGGATATGACTAGTTGATTACAATTCCTTGATAGTCAATCTTATTAGTTTTAGTTATACTTCTATAACCAAATATGTCCTTAAGGGTTATCCGCATGGCTTGAATAGTTGGCCAAGACTCATGCTCACATATAAGATTGTCAACCTTGTTGCTTAACAGTGATGTGTGAGCAATGTTGTTTCTTTTCTTTTTCAATTGAAAGATTCTAAATCCCTGCCTTACTGTTGCATTTCCATGATTCAACTCCTATATGACATTATTCAATAACTTCTTAACATCTTACTTTTCTCTGGGATCTAAGAATCCCATGATGTCATTTTTCCTAATTAACAACATCTAGCTTGTTTCTTTTATCAAGCTAGGTAATGATATTTCTAATAGTCATAATCATAATCTAATTTCTACATAGACATAGCACCAAAAACTTACATATACACAATGTTACGTTTGTATTCACAATGAACTTCAATTAAACCAATAATGACTTTATTAGGTTCATAATTGAAAGTTTACACTTGGTATACTTATATCATATATTTCTTAAGAATGTCCTTACTTTTCTATTAAATTTATCTGCAAATGCTTTTAGGCTTCCAATCTAAGAACACCCATTCACTGGAGTGTTTTACACATTCTCCTTTTTTTTTTTCTTTTCAATTCTCAAACGAGCCCGAGCTTACCAATATGAGAACTTCTACTTAATAAGGTATTCCCTCTTCCTTTCAATTGTTTAATACAACGCTCTTGTAAACTAAGTTCATATCAAACACACACAAAGGACTTCAATCTAAAGATGTTTATCTTTTTTTATAAGTTTTCTCTCTAACCATTACAAGCCTATTTCTAATTGCCTTTAGCCATCATGAGCCTACTTTCTATTATCAAGGTTACTTTGGCATATTTCAAAAAGCATACCTCACATGTTTGATCAATCTTTCACAATGAATTCTTTATTCATATGCACTATGCATAAAAGCATTCTAGTATTTCTCATATGAAAAATGAGAAACCAAAGTGGCTCATTAACATACGTGATAACACAATGTTTCACGAAGAATTGAATCTTTAATGCACACTGATTAAATGACCAATTTCTCATTTTAATTTGGTTCTTTAAATTTTTCCCTATGGCCTTTAAAGAGTGATGTTTACTAAACATTATTTAAGAGTATATTGATCAAACTCAAGACCTTTGATAACTTAAGGAGTTTAATACTTCACATCTTTAGATCAATCCAAACTATTCTTGTCTTTGGATGTATGTGTGTGTGTGTATTTTTTTTTTTTTACTTGATATGTATCCATTTAATAAATATGGAATGTCCTTAAGTTTATAGTTACTTATTTAAGAGAAATATAATTTTAAAATTCATAATTAAAATTTTTATGAATTTTTTGGCACATAAAATCACTATTTTATAACTTAAAAAATATTAAAATATAACCTACAAATGCCCAAATATAGACAAATTTTGTATCATTTTGAAACTCTTGAAATTAGAAATTCTTAAAATCCAAAACTAGCCTTGTAGGAGATGGCACATGTGTAACACCATATATTTCTAGCTTGCTTCTTATTATTTCTAAGTCTCACATGATGAATTGTATAAAAGGGAATGGAAAAATGGCATTAAAATAATGCCTTATTTTGCATTGCGTCACGTATGAAAATTCCATTCGGTGTTACGAGGACCATATGAGCTCATACATGCAAGTGTCTGCTATAAACTTCGAAAATGTCCAATTAATTTCACAAAAATCCAATCCATGCAAATGATACCAAGTTGGAAAGCTATGAATGTTAGATTTATGGTAAAAATAGACTCAGACTAGATAAAGCACGTTTAGCGATTGAAATTTAATAGAACAGTGACTCAGGTCGTGCTACACTACTGTTGCTATTCCAGAAATTCAAAAATGCATATCTCTTAGCTCAGACCTCCAAATGAGGTGCTTTTAGTTGCTACAAGTCTCTGTAAATGCCTAGTTTCTGGCTATAAAATTTCATAGCCATTGGACCACGTTTACCCCTCAGATGACACAATTTCACAACTGACCAAATGAACAGTACTGGTGCAAATCCGAAATTTTGATGCCAACTTTGAAAAATCGTAGAAAATTCCACAGACCTCCAAATTACCTGATCTTTAGCTTGCCAAAAAGTTCTAGGAAAGATCTAAGTGCATGAAAAATTTCAAGCCAACAAGAGGTCATCTAGTCAAACTTTTCCATAGCTCAAGATTATGGCAATTTAGTTCCAATAAAGGGGCAAATTTGGTTCAAATGAGTCATTCCTTGTTCCACACACATTTGAGCAACTTAGAAAGCATAAATATAGCACAAATAAGTCCCTCATAAGGTCTGAATCCTCATACAACTCAAATTCACCATGCCACTCCCATATACATACATGCATAAGTGGGCTCCCAAGTGGTTAAAATACACAATTCTATTCATTAAACTCTATTCTTGATACATACACTAACTTTACATAGTTTTACACTTGTTCAAAGTGTAATGGCTCAAAAATAACATCTACATATATTCTTTGACATCCTAGTACATCAAAACTAGCAAAATGTGCCAAGAGATAGAGATTTAAGCTCCTTGGCCTCCATCCTTTGGATCTTGGACTCCACCTAGATCATATGAGATGAGAGAAAGGAGGGGGTGAGATTCATTGAACCTTAATAGCTCATACACCTATTCAAGCACATTTTCAAGGCATACAACATGTCAAAGGCACAAGTATGCAATCAATCAATTCATGAAGCATTCCACTTTCATATTTTTTTGTCACAAACTCATGTCAAGCATAAGAATGAGCTCTAGGGACTTTTGGTTTGACCTCACCCCATTTCTAGGACTTTTGGATTGCCTCACTTTTGGTTCTTAGGACTTTTAACTTAGCCTCACCCATTTAAGGGACTTTTGGCCTTGTCACCCATGCTGTGAGACTTTTGGCATCTTCTCACCCACATTAAGGGACTTTTGGCATTACCTCACCCTTGTGAGCCATTTCTACAATTCAAAGACATTCAAGAAAGCATATTGGTACCAAAATAGCATCATAGCATCAAGTGGCATGTCCTAAACATACAAATACATACACAAGCACTCAATGACACATATGCAATAAGAAAATGCAACAAAAAAAGGTGGAAAGCTACCTTGGTGCAAATTCAAGCCTTACTTTGCTTGTTCCTTCCCTTTTTCGGTTCCACAAACACAAGGAGGTGGGGTTGGATTTCTTTGGCCTATTCACAATAAACAACACTTAATTATACTCTTGGAACAAGTTATAACATCTAACTTACTCTTAAGACTACACTTTGTTCTATTTGTCATAATATGGTTCTATTAATGACCTAATGAAACAACTACCACAAATAAAATTCTTGGTTCCATTCTCTTGCCATATTTAGACCTCTTGACCCCATTTAAGATTCTTGAAGCCATCACACACTCACTTTCACAAACCTAGGTCCATGTTGCTTCATAAAGTTACATTATGGAAGCCATTACGTCATCTCTCAACCTAAGGCTTCTAAATTTTTCCCAAGGGTTTCTCTTATCTTCTTGTATCATATAAAGTCCCAAATCAAGCTTGGAACTAATTAAAACATCCCCTAGCTATCTCTAAGGGTTTTGACTGATTTATACCTTTATTAAAGACCCATGGAGTTTGAGATTTTTCCTTAATAGATAAGGCACTTGGGAGGCTCCCTAAGAGTCTTAGAAACTCAAACAAATACTCACATATGATGGGAAAGTCTTGAATCAACCCAGATTTTAAACTATGTTCAAGCAGCCTACACTTTTTTAACTTGAAATTCAATGGCTTTTACTTGCTTCTAATGATAGATTCTTAATCCTTGCACTCCAAAACCTCTAATCCCTCCATGAATTAGGCAGAAAATAGCCCTTAAGAATTGGGTTCATGGTGGCCAAATTCATGCAATAGGAAGGGGGAGGGAGAAACTACCAAAGAATAGAAGTTTTACCTTGTTTTCTTACTTCCTTTGGCTTGTTCTTCCACTTGGTTGGCTTACTCCCTCAAGTTTCGAAATTCCCCTCTCTGTTCTGCCCCCAAAACAGCACCAAAATCTCCATTAAAACCATAGAAAGAAAGCTTAAGAGGAGAGGAGCAAGTTTCAAGAAGAAAAGATATGGAATTTCTTAAAGTTTCTTACCTTTTTCTTAAATTTCTTCCTCCAAAATCTTCCTCCTCTTGTGTGCCTAAGAAGCTGGAGTTTTCCTCTGAAAATGGCCAGAAGAAAGTCAGTTTAGAGAGGGGGAGGCAGAACATGGAGTTAAAAGGGGCATTTAGAAGCTTTTATGTGCAATTTATTTCCATTTTTGCCCTTCCATAATGGCATTTCCAGTTTGGCTTCGTTTTAGCTCCTTTTTTAAAACCGTCTTTTCCATCATAACATTTAGATTCCTAACTTAATAAAATGCCTTTAGAATCGCTCAAATTGGAGCTAAAACCTTCTCGAACGAATCAATCAAAGTTTAGGTCAACCGACATCGAAAAGAGTACATCGGAGGGGCTTTACCAGTCCCCGGGCTTCCCATGGTTTTTGGGGCCTCTGAGAACCCTGGGAAACTCAAAATTTCTATTTAAAAAGCCCTCCTAGGTGGTTTTCCAAACTTACACTTATTTACGAAAATGCCACTGGCCTTTCAGCAAATTTTTTTGAATTACTCTGGCCCCAGTTTCTAGGGAACTCAAGGCTCAAATCCTCATTTTCTATTATTTCACATTTTATCCAACTTTTATTTGGCCTTGAATCACTCATCTCAGGGGACTTGCTTTTCAAACCGACTCGTTTCTATGATTTTACAACGTACCGGGCGTTACAACATGTCTTCACATGCCTTTTCTTGCTCTTTATTTACAAAAATATAAAAATAAAAAATGAAGTCCATGTGCTTAGAGTGGCTCCTAGGCCTCATGTGCCACATAAAGGGTTGATTTCAACCGTTATCTTACCACCATTAGACTCTCTTAATCTTCTCATTTTGTTGGTACAAGTTTTAAGTTGAATGGAGTTGGGGATGGCTTACACGTGCCACCCCTAATAGTGGGGTTGAAAGGTTGTCTTCAACTTTTAATTTTCACAACTTTTCTTCAAAATTATAGAAATAATATTTTCACAAGGCAAACTTTAAATCACCATATCTGTCTTGTTTGAACTCCATTCAGGAAAGTTTGGTGTCATTAGAAAGATTGCGAAAAGAACATTCTAATGACATATGGATTGCATTTATAGATCGATGGCCTTATGAGAAAGAAATAGCTCTAAAAAATCAGTTGTTTGGTTGCTTTTTCCCAAAAAAAAAAAATCAATTTTAGGCACCTAAATTCAAATGTTCATATATCTCTCAATAATCATCCGTCAAGGTAAACTCAATGGCATTAAAAAACTTATTCAATAAGCTTTCCAATTATACAGCTTGCCGTGAGAAGACTAGCCTCCTAAAGATGGCAGTTTCAACACTAAAAGTCTAAAACTTAAAACCTTATTTTCTCTCAAATGGTTTATTTGATTTCCACTATACTTATACCATATTATTCTTACACGATAGGTTATATGTGATGTTAATTGCATGGCCTAATTTTGTCTATATAAAGACCTGCCATTAAAGACTATTTTTTGTCCAATTATGATTTTATGCATTTTCAAACCAAAAATCAAAGCAATTTAATGGAATAAATGGCAAATTTTAACATATAGGGCTAACAGAATTAACCCAACCGAGCTCTAATACTAGTGAAAAAATAATTGAATTTTGAGTTGGATTTGGATACTTACTTAGGTCATAATAGAAATAAGATCTTACTCGAATCTCCTAGCCTAAGTAGTTATGACCGAAGTCACCAAATGGAACTCTTATTTGCTTTTCACAATAAATACACCCTAGTCCATGAAGGAAGAATGGAAATCTTTATTTGTGTTTGTTATGTGTTTTTATCTATGTGTAAGATTCAAAAGAGGGAGATAGGGAATGTCATTAAAAAACAAAAAACTAAAATCATGCATCCTTACTTTTTTGATTAGTTTTCTCCTATCAAATAAAGTAATAACTCCCATTCATTTGAATTTTGAAATGCAAAATTCATAATTTAAATAATATTTTAATTTAATAACTAAAATAACTAGCTCAAAGATATTTGAATTTTAAAATTCAAATATAATAAATAATAAATATTTTAATTAATTAATTAATTTCCTTTTAGAAAATTAGATTGAGTTATGGATCAGCCCAATCAACCCACAAGGGGCACTCCATTTTTCTGAGACTTATATATCTATTTTATTATGGGTGTATATATATATATATATAAGTGTCGAGTTTTGCAAGTCTAAGATTTGATACCTATCATACCTCGAGAACTAGAGTGCAACCAGCATGGAGTACAAGGTGAATCTTGCCCCATACGCTTTGTTTTACAATTAAATTCTTTCCTAACTTTCCAAAGTATAGCTATTAGTATGTAAACCATTTAAGAACCAACTCACATGAATAATTTCATACTATATCATGAAACCATCAAAATGATTCTTCACTTCATCTATTGTAGAAATTTTGACAAAGTTTTTCTTGAATTTTGGACTTTCCAAAATTCCTACAATTACACAATCATCCTAAAAATACAAATAATAGAGCTTTATTCTAGTGTCTATTCACAAAAAGACACATATATCAAGGTGGGTGATCTTACTTGTAAGTTATTTAGAGCTACATTTATGATATAACAAAATAATGAATCAAATTACATCAAAATGGGTTTTCCCATATGATTCATGTAGAGCTCACTAGATCCACACAAAGATACCAAAGAAGGCTTAAGATTAACTCTGCCATTTGAAATACCAAATATTTAATAAGTAAATAACATCTTACGATGTAATTATTAGTAATTAAAGCAAGTAACTAAATAATTTAAGTATTGCTTTAAATATCATAATAGTACATTTAAATTATCATAAGGTCAAAAATTCATACTTCTTAATAAAATAACAATTTATAAGCATGCAGATACGAAAGCAATTCAATAAAGATTTACTACTATGACTATCATCAATTGGTAAGTGATGATACCAATAATAAATAGGCATGAAACTTTCAAAATTTATTTGGATGATCTTTTAAAAACAAAAGCTCATTCTTTAAAACAAATGCATTTGAAAGACCTTATTTGAACAAAAAAGTCATTGTGGACACATAGCCTACAACAACCATTTATTGTTGAGTCCTTAGCTCATATAAAATAACATCCCCTTATTCTACATGTAATACCTTAAACATTTAGCCCATTCATTCCATTTCAAGGCTTAGCTTCCATCACGTACATGAAAATAGTACATAAATAATGGAATTGAATTGCATTACGTAAGGCCCAAAACTTTTATTTCATGCTTCCTGGACTATATGAACTCATCTATATCATTTTCTATCCATAACAAATTTGTGCAAGTCATACACATCACAAAATAACCTAAGAGTCTCGGATTTTAGAGCACATTCCACAAAAGCAATGGTTTGCTCTCGAGTTACAAGGGTAGATTTTTTACCTTAGCTTTGGAAAATCATAATTAATTCTAGAAAACTCAAAATGAAGCAAATGATAGCTTTTTGGAAAGTCCTGAATGTCTATCATAGGTTAAAAATCATTTTAGACCATAAAATATCAACTAGACCATGATTGACAATAGAATAGCACCAAAGATCTAGCTACCTAGGTTTGCTATTATAAGTTACTGATATGAATTGCAAAAATCCATAACTAATTCAAGAAAAATCAAAATCTAGTAAACCATACCATTCTAGAAAGCTGTGAATGTCTACTAAAGCCTTAAAATAATTATAGACCAATGCCATGGCCCTTAACTCATGGAAATGGATAGAATAGTAACTCAGGTCACATTACATTATGAGTACTATCATGCAATGTTGAAAATTCATTTCTTCCTCTATAGAGCTCCAAATGAGGTGATCTCAGTGGCTATGGAAAGATTATTATGTCTAGTTTATGGTTAAATTTCAAGAGCATTAAACTTCATTGAGCCTACATGTGACATAGAGAAGCAAACTGACCAAATGGATAGTAACCATATCATTTCTGCATAATTTAGCCAACTTTGAAAAATCATAATAAATTCTCTAGAGCTCTAAATTGAGTGCTCTTTGGCTTTTTGAAAAGCTCTAGATGATACCTACTTGTTCATTTGGTCAGACTTTGGTTTAACACAAAAATGGTCAAATTTAAAGTCTTAAATGGGATTTTAAGTCACCAAAAGCTCTCCTTGGATTTCCACAACCACTTAGGTAAGTCTAAAAGCATAAATACCATATATAAAAGCATGCCAAATGATCCAAATCATCATGGAGTTCAATCTCACCTTGCCACTTGCATACATACACATGAACATCACACATCATAAAGAATCTTTGGTGGCAAGAACAAACATACTTATTCATCTAGCTTCCATATTAATACACACACCATTTATGCATACATTAGAACATATTTAAGGGCATACATTATATATACATCTCATGGTTACATAATTTGACATCAATATTATAACACCCCAAAATTAATTAGGGAGATAATCATGGATTTGGACTAATTGATAATACTTATTATGGAATAATTAGGCAAGTTATGTAAATAGGAGTTATAGAGAAATAAATAATTAATTAACCTTAAGATTTAATTGGGTTGAAACTTAATTTAGACCTATAATTAATTTAAGTAGGTCATGGTTGAAGACTAATGGAGGCCTAATGATTTTATATGCAAACCCAACTTCTTATCGTGAGACTTGGCCTAAGAGAGACCATATAAGCAATGACCCAATCTAGTTTAATAAATGAAAAGCCCAGAACCTTGCTAAAATGCTAGAAATTCTACAGCCCAACTCATAAAATCCATGGCCCAATAAAGCCTAAACCTAAACCCACTTAGAATTAGGCCTTAGGGTTAGCCCAAGATCTAACTTAAACCCTAAAATCAGTTTAGCAACTCCCTATTCTATAGAAACAAAATACATGAGAAACAGAAGAAGTAAATTCGGAGGTCCCCTGGAGGCTAAGTTTCTTACCACCTTCTTGGTCCTATTTTACCTATCTAGGCCAAGATTCAGCTACGGTGAGTGTTATATGACTTGACCCCCTTTTCTTCCTTTTCAATTTAACCTAATTGATTTTTCATTTAGAGCATTTTCACCACACCCAAAATCTAAAATGTGTTGTTTGATCTTTTCTTGGAGGATTTTTGGAGGTTGAGGCTAGGATGGATACTGAGTAAGTATAAACTCCTCATTTTGATGTATTTACAACTAGTTAGAGACCCCAATAGCTAACTTATGATATGGGCTCTATTTCAATACAAAAATATCCATAATTTAGGGTGATATCTTGAAGTTTTCAGTAGAGGAGACATCCAATCCGAATTTTATTCTTGTAGTAGCTAGGTAAGTGTCTTCTAAGTAGTTATTAGTGGTTTAATTATTTAAGTATTGGGTTACTGCTATAATTGATGAATAAGAATGGTAATGGTTTGATTTTGTATTCATTTGTTGGTTCCCCATAAATCGTCCATAAGTGAGGTAACTGAGGTTACTACTAATTCCATGCATATTTCTACTTTAATTTTATATTTGCAACATGATTATGATTTTGAATGCTAGATAAATTAGTTAGCTATCTATTATATGTGATTAGACCTTGTGAGTCTATGGTGGAGTTGTGGTGCAATTGTTACCCATACATGTGCTTTGATCAGGCGTCGGGTTATGATTGAACCTCAAATGCACTGAGCCCTGGTTATGCTCATTTTAGAGTTGGTGCCACAGACGGGCCTTTCCCAGTGCTATTAGCCTTTAACATGTGAATTTATGATTGCTAGTATGGGATAGTAGTCATTAACAGCCCAATTGTTTCATTTGCTAATATGATTGCTATATTTTCTGATTTTTATATAATTTTGTGCACATATATTAATTAAATTAGAACATATGAATGGAATTTGCCTTGGTTACTAAGATTCGCATCTCACCCTATTTCATAGGCTAACTATTTTAAGTGGAGGTCCTTCGAGTAAAGATAAGGGCTAGTATGTGGATGAACATCTATGAGCTAAGGCTGGTGTGGGAAGCTACACTTGGACTGAGTAGATTTAGGGTAGATGCTAGTTTTGTTGTTATCATGTATAGCATCATCATGTAATCATATTGCCAAGTATAGGAGTTTTATGTTTTGGTAACTTATGATGTATCTAATAGGAAGTTAGGCCTTATACAATCCAGTATTTGAAGTATGTGCTTATGTATTTGATATGGAACCTAGTTGATGCTAAGTTATGGTCAATCATATTGAAATGTAATCATAAGTTAACTTAAATGATGACTTTGACTAGTAATACATGGTACCCCATTGAGATTTTTATTTAAATGATAATATTAGTTGTATATGAATTTGGTTGCTTGTTTTTATCATATGGAATTTTGCAGATGCATGATAGTTGGGAGTAAAAATCAACATCTAAGCCTTGAATTGGTAAGGCTAGATGTGTTGGATAAATCAAGTAGATAAATGCCATTAGAGTCTCACAAATTGTGAGAAAGTCCTAGAGTGTTCCTAGAGAGAGAATTGGAGTGCATGGGATGAAATTTGGAAAGTACAGGCACAGGAGAGTGATAGAAGCGAGGAGTGCCATAGCTCGACGTGTCTCACCATGGTGTAAAATGAAAATGTTACCCAAGGAGGGTAACAGAGAGGAAATTGCTGCAACACAACATATTCCACCCCAGCTCAAATAAAAAAATTCAAGTGATGAATGTTCCAGTAGCTAGTTTCATTGCGGTACAAGTATAGCCCACCGCGGCTTAAATCATGAAACTTTGTACAGCAGCTCCAGGGGGTGTTTATGCCGTGGTGCCATATAGACTCACCATGGCGATAGTTCTCAAACTCTTACTTTTAGCCTAGAAACCTTGGTTATTCCTGTGGTAATGGTAAGGTATGACTTAGAAATACTTGTAGGAGGTTTTTTGTGAGTTGGAAATATCAAATAAATGAATCAAAGGCTTCTAATTGATAATTAGACTCACTCATAAACTTAAATACTTGTCATTGTTTAGTTAATGACCCTAATGATATCAAAGTTCAAATTTTCCTATTTTAATTAATTATAATGATTTTAGACCTTGATTTGTGATTACTAATCATACTATTAAGCCTAATTATGATAATTAAGAATTAAGGTCATTACATTTGATATCAAAGGAATGGTTCAGGAAATTGTGTTAGATTTAGAACCTTGTGGCTAGTAAACTTGGCAATCATAATGCATGCATGTTAAGGATAAGAGTATTATGATCTGGTGATGACTCTTATACTTGTATATACTTGCTATGGGTAGAATTATGTTTGGATTTCCTTAGAATGTAGCTTAATGGGGGATGCTTATGTTATGCTTGTGGCATTGCAGAGAGAGATGGCAACATATAGAGAAACTACTGAAATGCTAAGAGAAATGCAAAAGGCTATGGCTACAATGGCCAACTGAATAAGAGAACAAGTCGAGGCCCATGAAGCTATAATTAGAGCAATGACTAACTGTCTTCAAGAGCAAGCTGAGGCCTATGTAGCCACCGTTTAAGTGCTGCAACAGTTACATGAGACAATAAACAAGCAAAATCAGGAAGTGCCAATAGAGAATCGTATTGGTGCTGGTCAGAACCTTGGTGTGGGGACATCAAGGGGAGGATGGTGACGTCTCTATTATGTTAGCCATATTTAGAAAGGTTGACCCTTCATCATTTTTGGGGGAGTTGGACACTAAGAAAGCTGAGAGGTGGCTGATGTAACTAGAGAAGATCTTTGAGATCATGACTTACACCATAGAGCAAAAAGAAAAATTAGGTATATATAAGTTGGAAGGTAAGGTTAAGTATTGGTGGAAGAGTGCCTCCAGGCTGTTGACTTTTAAGGGGATACCCTTGACTTAGGAAAGTTTCCAAACTAACTTTGAAGGCAAGTATTTCCCACCTTTGTTGAAGGCTGACAAGGAAGCTAAGTTTAAATTCCTTGAATAAGGTGACATAAATGTGGATCAGTATGTAGCTAAGTTCATCCAATTGTCTCACTTTTCCTCCTACTTGAGATGGTATGATGATGAGCCATAGAAGGCTGAAAATTTTAAAAAGGCCTGATACCAGAGTTGAAGGACAAAATTGTCTCTACAAATCCATAATTTTGATGAATTGGTGGAGAAGTGTAGAGTAACAAAGAGGACCATGATTGAAAGTGAGGCCAAAAGGAAGAAAACCATAGAGGGTAATGGTGACTGGGGCATACAGCCTTTTAGGGGCTGAATTAAAAAGGGAGCTAGTAGTGGTAGTGGCTCTTGAGGTAAGAGACCACCCCCAAGAAATGTTCTTAAAAAAAAGAGTGTGGGACCACTAAGGAGTGCAGCTAGTGCCCCACCAACTTGTGTCAACTATGGGAAGAACTATAGTAATGGACCATGCCTAATATGCTATAATTGTAGGAAGCCTAGACACTATGCAAAGACTTGCATGGTGTCACAAGAGTTAGCCTCGTTTGTTAAACCACCTACACAAGGAAAGGTGTTCGCAGTTACACAGCAAGAGGCTAGTAGATCGCCTAGTCTAATCCAAGGTACTTTACTTGTCTATAATCATATTATGATGTATTATTTGACTCGAGTGCGACCTATTCATTCATCTTATATGACTATGTTAAGCGTCTAGGTCTTAAAATTAGCCTGTTGTCATTTGAATTATTTGTGTCTACCCCTACTGGATATTCTATGATTACATTTGATATGTGCTTGAATTGTATTGTATAATTGGATAGCCATTGTATTAGCCTTGACCTGATTTATATCCTGTTGTATGACTTTGATGTAATCATTGGTATGGACTAGTTGTTAGCTAATAATGTGATACTTGAGTGTAATCATAAGACTATTTCTTTACCTGCCAACATACCTGAAACTTGTCCTGTGACTGAGCTTACTTGTATATCTGCCATGCAAGTCGAGAGATAACTTGGGCATGGTTGCCAAGGGTTTTTAATGTTCTTTTCTTTACATATTGAAGTTGATGACAGGTTAGAAGATATACTTATGATTAGGGAGTTTCCCGAAGTTTTTCCTAAAAAGTTTAATAGACTACCTTCAGAGAGAGAGTTAGAATTCTCCTTTAATTTGGTACACAGTACAAGTTTGATTTCTAAGGCTCCATATAGAATGGCGCTCGCTGATTTAGTTAAGTTAAAGAGTCAATTAGAGGAGTTACTTAAGAAAGAGTTCATTAAGCTAAGTGTGTCTCCATGGGGAGCACTAGTGTTGTTTGTCAAGAAGAAGGATGGTAATCTTAGGCTTTGCATTAACTATAGGCAATTGAACTAAGTGATCATAAAAAACCAAATAACCTTTGCCTAGAATTAATGATTTGCTTGACCAATTAGCTAGAGCATCGGTCTTTTCAAAGGTTGATCTTAGGTTTGGATATCACCAACTTAGAGTCAAAGCTGAGGACGTACCTAAAATAGCCTTTAGAACTCAATACTATTATTATAAGTTCCTAATCATGCATTTTGGGTTAACTAACGTCCCTGCTATTTTCATGGATTATATGAATAGAATCTTTAGGCCCTATCTTGACTGATTTGTGGTAGCGTTTATTGATGGCATCCTTATCTATTCTAGGAGTAGTGAAAAGCATGAAGAGCATCTTAGGATAGTTTTTCAAACTTTGAAAGAGTATCAGTTGTATGCTAAGTTGAGCAAATATGAGTTTTAGTTGTAGGAAGTTAAATTCCTAGGTCACATGATATCAGAACAAGGGGTAGTGGTAGATCCTAACAAGGTAGAAGTAGTACTGAATTGGGAGCTACCCAAGATGGTGACTAAAATCCATAGCTTCTTAGGTCTAGCCAGCTACTATAGAAGATTTATTAAGGGATTTTCTCAATTAGTCATTGAAAGGTCTGTCATGCAACCCTCAAAATAAAACTAGGTTGAACTAAATAGTGGCACATTCTAGGTCATCTCCCTTGGAATTGGAGTTCAATGTTTAATTAGGTTTTGTAAGTGTTAAAAGATCCTAGAACTACCTAAATTAAGGGGGTTTGATTGACTCAAACTAATTAAAATGCAACCGAATTAAAATTCCTAAATGCTACCTAAACGTATGAATTATGGTTGAATGTTAGATTTGTGACTAGGTTTGAATTCATCCCTTGGTTTCCACTATCCTTATCCTAATTCAGTTATGATTAATTCTAGTTTAAGAGTCCCTAATTGTGTCCATAATAAGTTATCTTAGGTTACCATTCAAGATTCAAGAGAATAACAAAGTAATGTTGAATTGAAACCTCAATCCCGCATTAAATCACTAACTCTTGCCTTTAGGACCAATGAACACTTAATTTGATTAATTAACCGATTAATTAGCCTTTGAATCATCATCCTAAAATGTTTACTTGACCAACTAAACAACAAGGAATCTTCAAATTAAACATTCAAGCACTCAACCTCTCACATACATTTCATCAAACACCTTGACTGCATACATGGATAATTGGAGGAAAATGAACAATTCAGAACTTGATTCAATCAATTAATTAACAAAAAAATCTCCTAATTAGTGTCTAACTAGCCACTAATTATAGATAATACAAATTCCCAATCAAATATAACCTTAACCAAGATAATACAAGAAAAGGGAAAATGCAAGAAAATAGAAAATCTTAGCCAAAATTATGAGTTCTTCTCCTTGGATTCAAGCTTCCACTAAGAACTTCTTCCTTGCTAGTCATACATAGAGATTAGAGCTTCATTGGAGGTGGAATGGAAGATGAGAAAAATGGAGGAAATGGGGTGGAAGGGCGTTCTGGACGAAGGAAGGGTGAAGGGCATGTGGAATGGAATGAAGCATGGAATGTGTGTTGGATCCCCCGAATGAGCGTCTAAATTACGTGTAAATGGATACTCTCTGCCCAAGTGTATCTTGGATGCCCTTCCCACGTGAATTTTAATGATTTCACGTGCTTACTCTCTTATTTCAATTCCCTGCAGCTCCTTTCTCTTTTATTATATATGAATGTGGACCCCACTTTATTTTGCATTATAATATTCCACGTAAAACTCGAGCTGCATAGCTTCTGCATGCATGTAGCTTCTTCTTCTTTTCAAAGCATCAAAACTTGTGCTCCTTCCTTTGTGTTGTTTTCTTTTTTCTGCTACAGCCACGTTAGCAATCACGTTAGCTTTCTCTTGTTGCTCTCCAGCCTGTTTTTAGCTTGTCGTATTCTCCCTTCTATGTGTTCCTTTGGTTTCCACGTAAGACTCGAGCTGCATAGCTTCTGCATGCTTCCTTCATTTGATCACATTTAGCTCATTTACGATGTCAGACCCAAGAGTGCTCTGTTTTTCTTCTTTCTCATATGTTTCTTTATATGTTTGCAGCCCCATGTCAGCTCCTATGTTACACTTTTCCCTTCATTCTACCTCCGCAGGTGTATGTATTTGAGCTTCCTTTAAACCTGTGGAAATCTTTTCATTTTTCTTGTTGGAACCCTTCGCTGATTCTTCATTCTTCTCTTCATACATCTTTTACATATTTTGTAGCTTGTGTATAAATCATGAAGCTCCTTGCTCTATTCTCATCTCCATCTCACTTTTTCCATGTCAGTCTTAGTAAACTCGTGCAAGCTGCTGCGTCTACGTGGAGTTCCACAGCTTCATGCTTCTCACTCGTACAGTAGCTGCTCTCTGACCCATGGCTTTTAATCGTGGCTTGCTCATTCCTTTTCAGTCCGTTAAAATAGTAGCTTTTCACATGTTGCTTCTCTTTATTCTTGCTCTGTGTTACTTTGTTTTCTTCTCGAGAAGCCCCCACATCCAGAAACCCATGCAAGTGAGCTACACTTTTCTATGTTCTACATGTATGTGTGTGCATGGAAGCTTGTGTAAGCTTGCTTCTTCTCAAAATCCAATTACTCCATCAATCTCCTTCCATTCCAATTTTATTTCCTCCAAACTGTACACATGAAGCCTTCATCTCTTCGTCCTTTTTTCTTTAAATCAAATGCTCATTCAAGCTATTTTCCCTTCAAAAATTTTACACAAAAGATTGGAAAAATATTAAATAGAATTATCCATAAAATTATTTAAAAGAAATTCATGCATTAAAACTCAATAATTTTGCAAAATAATTCATAAGGTGCAAAAATGGCTACTAAAATCAATTATCCACCTAAGTAAATCCATTAAGCCTTATTTAACTATTAAAATGCTTAAGCTAAGGGAAATAAAATGTATAAAAATCATGTTTATCAGCCATGCCTTTGACAAAGTTAACTAGGAAGGACTAACCATTTATGTGGGATTTTAAGTGTGAGAATGCCTTTCAAAAGCTTAAGGATAGGTTGACCATTACACCTATATTAGTGATACCCGACCCTAAAGACATTCACAATCTATAGTGACGCATCCAAGAAGGGATTAGGGTGTGTTTTGATGCAATAAGATAGGGTGATAGCTTATGCCTCTAGATAACTTGGACCTCATAAGGAAAATTACCCCACATATGACATAGAGTTAGCAACTATAGTTTTTACCCTTAAGATTTGGAGGCACTATATCTATGGTGCACAATTTGAGGTGTACAGTGACCACAAGAGTTTGAAGTATCTATTTGGCCAGAAGGAGTTGAATATGAGGCAAAGAAGGTGGATAGAATTCATTAAGGACTGTGACTTCTCCTTAAAGTATCATCTAGGGAAGGCGAATGTAGTCACCGATGCCTTAAGTAGAAAATCTATTCACATGGCAATGATGATACTTAGGGAGCAAAAGTTGATTGAGGAATTAAGGGATTTGAATCTATCTATTTCAGTGCATCTTAGTAGTTTTCTTTTAGGAGAATTAAGGATAGAAAATGGCTTTAGTAAGAGAATTAAAGAGGCCCAAGAGTTAGATGAACATTCGGGAAGAATTAGAGAGCAGTTAAGGAATGGAGAGGTCAAAGACTTCGATCTATTAGAGGATGGTTTGGTAAGGTACCAGGGTAGAGTATGCATACCCAAGGATGAAGAGTTAAGGAACCTACTGCAGTCTAAAGCTCAAAAGAGCAGGTACACCATTCATCCGGGGACTATTAAGATGTATAGAGATCTTAAGAAGTTTGTGGTGGCTTAGGATGAAGTCAGACATAGCAGAGTTTGTTGCTAGATATCTAGTGTGTTAGAGGATTAAGATTGAACACTAAAAACCTACAAGTTTGTTACACCCTTTAGAGATTCTGAAATGAAAATAAGATAGTATATCCATGGATTTTGTGATAGGTTTGCCTAGAACATCCTTGGGTTATAATGCTATTTAGGTGATTATGGATAGATTGATGAAATCTGCCCACTTTCTACCTATTAGAGCCGCTTATCCTCTAGATAGACTAGCTCAACTCTATATTCATGAAATTGTGAGATTACATGGTATCCCTAATAGCATTGTGTTAGATAGAGACCCAAAGTTTACATCAAAATTTTGGTGGTCTCTACAAGAAGCTTTAGATACTAGTCTCAAATTTTAGCACTACTTATCATCTTCAGTCAAATGGACAGACTAAGAGAATTATTTTGGCCCATGAGGACATGCTTAGAGCTAGTATGCTTGAATTGAAAGGAAGCTGGGATGTGTACTTACCTTTAATTGAGTTTTCCTACAATAATAGTTACCATTTTAGTATCCAAATGGCACCATTTGAGGCACTTTACGGGAGAAAGTGTAGGTCACCCTTGTGTTGGATAGAGCTTGATGAGAAAAGTCTCTTAGGTCCGGACATAGTGGACTAAACCACTCGTCAAATTGAACTCATTAGAAAGAAGTTGTTGGGTATCCAAAGTAGGCAAAAAAGTTATGCAAATAAAAGATGCAGACTTTTAGAATTTGAGGTAGGAGACTATGTATTTCTTAAGGCTACTCCAGTGATGGGTGTAAGACAGTCTATCAAGACAAGAAAGCTTAGTCCTTATTATCTTGGTCCATTCCAGATCCTTGAGAGGATAAGACCTGTGACCTATAAATTTGCTTTGCCCCCAAAACTAGCTAAATTGTATAATGTATTCCACATATCCCAGTTGAAAAAGTATCACCTAGACCCTTCCCATATCATTGAGCATGAGAATGCACATCTACAAGGTGATTTGTCTTATGTGGTTAAGCCGGAAAGGATTATGGACTCAAAAGTCAAACAGCTGCGTAATAAGGACATCCTCCTAGTAAAGTTAGTATGGAAAGGACTTACTCTAGATGAAGCAACTTGGGAGACAGAGGAAGCAATGGGGAAGGATTATCTTACACTATTTGAGTAAGATATATCTAATTTTAAGGACAAAATTTTTAAAAAGAGGGGAGAATGTAACACCCAAAATTAATTAAGATGATAATTATGGATTTAGACTAATTGATAATAATTATTATGGAATAATTAGGCAAGTTATGTAAATAAGAGTTATGAAAAAATAAATAATTAATGTAGGCTTAAGATTCAATTGGGTTGAAACTTAATTTAGGCCTATAATTAATTTAAGTAGGTCATGGTTGAAGACTAATGGAGGCTCAATAATTTTAGGTGCAAATCCAACTTCTTATTATGAAACTTGGCCTAAGAGAGACCACATAAGCAATGACCCAATCTAGTTTAGTAAATTAGAAAGCTAGAACCTTGCTAAAACGCTAGAAATTCTAGAACCCAACGCATGAAATTCATGGCCCAATAAAGCATAAACCTGAACCCACTTAGAATTGGGCCTTAGGGTTAGCCCAAGGCCTAACTTAAACCCTAAAATCAGTTTAGCCACTCCCCATTTTGCAAAAACAAAACATATAAGAAACACAAGAAGCAAATTCGAAGGTCCCTTGGAGGCTAAGTTTCTCACCACCTTCTCGGCCTTATTTCCCTTATCTAGACCAAGATTTAGCCAAGGTGAGTGTTATATGACTTAACCCCCTCCTCTTCCTCTTCGATTTGACCTAATTGATTTTTTGTTTAGAGCATTTTCACTGCACCTAAAATCTGAAATGTGTCGTTTGGTGTTTTCTTGGAGGATTTTTGGAGGTTGAGGCTATGATGGATATTTGGTAAGTATAAACTCTTCATTTTTATGCATTTACAACTGGTTAAAGACCCCAATAGCTGACTTATGATATGGGCTCTATTTCTATGCAAAATATCCATAATTTAGGGGTGATATTTTAAAGTTTCTAGTAGAAGAAACATCCAATCCAAATTTTGTTCTTGTAGTAGCTGGGTAAGTGTCTTCTAGGTAGTTTGTGGCAGTTTAATTATTTGAGTATTGGGTTGCTGCTATAATTGATGAATAAGAATGGTAATGGTTTGATTTTGTATTCATAGACTAATGTAGCATTGTTGTTGGTTTCCCATAATTCATCTACAAGTGAGGTAATTAGGGTTACTGCTAATTCCATACATATGTTTACTTTAATTTTATATTTGTTGCATGATTATGATTTTGAATGCTAAATGAATTAGTTAGATATCTGTTATATGTGATTAGACCTTGTGAGTCCATGGTGGAGTTGTAGTGCAACTGCCACCTGTGCATGTATTTCGACGGGTACCGGGTTATGATCAGACCCCAAATGCATTGAGCTCTGGTTGTGCTCATTTGGAGTAGGTGCCTTGGACGGGCCTCTCCCAGTGTTATTGGCCTTTAACATGTGGATTTGTGATTGCTAGTATGGGATAATAGTCACTGATAGCTTAATTGTTTTATTTGCTGATATAACTAGCATATTTTCTTATATTTATAAAATTTTGCGCACATATGTTAATTAAATTGGAATATATGAATGAAATTTTCCTTGGTTACTGAGATTCACATCTCACCCATTTCATGGGTTAACTATTTCAGGTGAAGGTCCTTCGACTAAGAATAAGGGCCAGCATGTGGATGAAACTAAAGCCTGGTGTGGGAAGCTACACTTAGACTAAGTTGATTTAGGGTAGATGCTAGTTTTATTGTTATCATATAATCATATTACCAAGTATAAGAGTTTTATGTTTTGGTAACTTATGTGTATCTAATAGGAAGCTAGAACTTATACAATTAGTATTTGAAGTATATGCTTATGTATCTAATATGGAACCTAGTTGATGCTAAGTTATGGTCAATCATATTGAAATGTAATCATGTGTTAATTTAAATGATGACTTTGACTGGTAATGCATGGTACCCCATTGGGATTTCTATTTAAATGATAATATTAGTTGTATATAAATCTGGTTGCTTGTTATTACCACATGAAATTTACTGATGCATGATAGTTGGGAGTAGAAATCAACATCTAAGCCTTGAATTGGTAAGGATAGATGTGTTGGATAAATCAAGTAGATAAATGCCATTAGAGTCTCACAAATTGAGGGAGAGTGGTCCTAGAGTGTTGCTAGAAGAAGAATTGGAGTGCATAAGATGAAATTTGAGAGGTATGGGCACAAGACAGAGTTATGCTACGACTAGGAGAGTGACAGAAGTGAGGAGCATCATAGCTCAGGGTGTCTCACTATAGCGCAAAATGAAAATACTACCTATGGAGGGTAACAAACAGTAACATCGCTACGGTGCAACATGTTCTATCGCAACTCAAGTTGAGAAATTCACATGATGAGTGTTCTAGTAGCTAGTTTCACCATGACACAAGTATAGCCCACTGCGGCTTAAATCGTGAAACTTTATACAGTAGATCCAGGGGGTGTTTCTGCCATGGCACCACATAGACTTGTCATGATGATAGTTTCGAAACTTCTACTTTTAGCACAGAAACCTTGGTTTTTCCTATGGTAATGCCAAGATATAACTTAGAAATGCTTGTAGGAGTTTTTTTGTGAGTTGGAATTATCAAATAAATGAATCAAAGGATTTTTATTGATAATTAGACTCACTTGTATACTCAAATACTTATGGTTATTTAGTAAATGACCCTACTGATATCAATGTTCAAATTTTTCCTACTTTCTCCTATTTTAATTAATCATAATGACTTTAGACCTTGATTTGCGATTACTAATCATGATATTAAACCTAATTACGATAATTAAGAATTATGGTCATTACAAATATGGCATTAAAATGCCTATTTTTCATAACCATTTGCCAAAGACTTGATCTTCAAGGTTGTTGGCCTCTATTTCTTTGTCCACTTGGCTCACCTAGATATGGTTAGGTATATATGGGGAAAGAGTGAGATTCAAAGAATTCCAATAGCTCTTAACCCTTTTAAACATACATAATGGATGCTAAAACATGTCAAAGAATGCATGCATGGCTTTTAAACTACTAGTGAACATACACATAACATTTTTCATATTCATGAAACTTATACATAATATACATAAGCTCTCAAGGGCATTAGTTTGCCTTACTCACTTTCTTTGAGAATTTTGAACTTGTCTCACCTACTTTTAAGGGACTTTTGACTTAACTTCGCTCTTCTTGAGACTTTTAGCTTTGTCTCACCCACTTCTAGGGATTTTTGGCTCATCCATGCCCTTGCTAAGAGACTTTTGGCATCACCAAACCTATGCAAGCTATAATGCAACCATAAACACATTTCAAAAATATAATGATATCATAACATGTAAGCATTGGTTAAAAATGTAACACCATATCTATCTAGCCTTTCTCCATCTCATTCCTAGTCACTTTTCCTTGGTATAGTAAAATTAGTAGAAAAATTCAATTAAAATATTGCATTATTTTGCATTACGCTATACTTAAATATTTCATTCCACTTTTTGTGGGCCATATGAACTTACTCATATCGTTTTCCAGTTAAAACACATTCATACAATTCAAAACTATCTTAAAATGTCACAAGATTCCCGAGTTGGTAGCTTATTTACATAAAATTACAAGGTTCATTCTTGGGCTGGCGTGCCAAGTTTCTGGTATCAACTTTGAAAAATCATAACAAAATCTAGAAAAATAAAAATCAAGTAAATGATAGCTTTTTTGACAGCTCTAGGTGTCAAATCTAGGTTAAAAATCATTCTAAGCCATGCAAACATCATTTAGACCACAATTAACAATAGAAAAGAACCAAAGGTTCAGCTACCCAGGTTTATTGTCACAAATTATTGATAGAAAATTCAAAAATTCATAACTAATTCTAAAAAAATCAAAACCCAACAAGTCATACCATTATAGAAAGCTATAGATTTTAACTAGAGTATAAAAATAATTCTACACCAATGCAGTAGCCCTAAGCCACTTGAAATTGATGAAATATTACATAAACTCAACTAGCACTGCTGGTAATAACATAGAATTTCAAAAATTTATATCTCCCTGGTCAAACATCCAATTAAGGTGATCTCGATGACCATAGAAATATTATCATGTATAGTTTATTCTTTAAGATTTCAATGAGCATTGGACATCACTGGTCCCTTAAATGACATAAGAGAAGAAACTAACCATATAAATAGTAACTATACCGGAATAACAGAAATTTGGAAAATTTAAAAATTCATAATTAATTCCACAGAGCTCCAAATAATCTAGTCTTTAGATTTCAAAAAGCTTTGGATGAGATCTATATGCATGGAAAATTTCATGAGGAAATTCGACCATTTGGTTAGATTGTGTCATAGGGGTCTAAAATGGTCCATTTATGCTTCTTAAAAGGTCACAAAAGGTCCAAATTTGCTTCCAAGGCTTTCATGGCCACTTGAGCACATGGGAAAACATCAAAATGGTCTCTTAAACATGTCTCAAAGATCCATAAACCCAACTTTCATAAACTAACTCTCCCACTTCAAGGCATACACAAGAACTTACAAGCTCATCTTGCCATTCAATGTCAAAAAGTTGCTATATCATTCACATGGCATAAAATCTCATATATACATCAAGTATCTATGTAATTATACATGTTCGAATGGTTATACAACATATTCATCATAAGGTTACATTGTATGCTATCAAAATGGTTTCAAAGTGAACAAAATCACACATTTTCTTATCTATCTTTCTCCTTCAAGCTTGGTGACTATCATTTCTTGGTTTACTTGGTCCACCTAGACATGTTAGGCAAATAGTGAGGAAGGAATGAGATTCTAGGAATCCCAATAGCTCTTCTCCCTTTTAACCATACATAAAGGATGCAAATTTAAGTCTAAAAATACATGCATGAATATCATGGAATGCATAATCATACATGGAATATTTTTTGCATTCAAGAGGTCAGATAAAACAAACATAGGCTTGTCAAGAAAATAATTTAGCCTCACCTAATTCTCTTTGAGATTTTAGACTTGTCTTACCTATTTTCTTAAGAGACTTTTGACTAAGATTCACTCTTTAAAGACTTTTGGCTTTGTTTTACCCATTCTTGGTGTAACACCATGCATTTCTAGCCTTGCCTCATGTCACCTCTAAGTCTTATACCATGAATTACACTAGAAAGTGGGAAAATAGCATCAAAATATTACATTTCTTTGCGTTACGCTATACAAAAATTTTTCTCTCAGAGTCCCGCGGACCATATGGACTCATACATTATATTCTTATATTTAATCACATGAATACAACACATTTACACCATCAAAAGTGACCTACATCTCAAGAAACTCAAAGGGAAGCTCAAAATATACATACATATTTTCGGCCAGATTTTTCCACTTTTCTGTCACAACTTTGAAAAATCATAAATAATTCTAGAAAATTCGAAATCATACATTCTTAGTCATTCTGGAAATCTACAGATGTCTACTTCATAATAAAAATATGTATAGACCATAAAATTGAACACAGAGGATGTTTGACACATGAAATGTCTAGAGATCAGACAGTTCACTGGTACTGTCATAGATTTCTATAGCAAACTTTAAAAATGTCGAATTAATTATACAAAATTCAATCCATACAATTGATACAAATATGGAAATTTGTGGATGTCATCTAGAGGATAAAAATAACTTTAAACTAGCTCAGGCATGCCCAGACCTCAAAATCTAATCAAACAATAACGGAGGTCGACTGGAGTTCCTAATATTGGACAGAATCTTTAAAAATTCATATCTCTCTGTAGACATCCAAATGAGATGCTTCTAGTTGGTACAAGTCATGGTGAATGTCTAGTTTTTTTGTATAAAATTTTATGGCAATTAGACATTATTTGGGCCTTGTGTGACAGATTTTATTTTTGGACTAGTATGAACAATGACATGACTAAAACTAGAAAATTTTCCAACTTTAAAAATTCACCAAATATTTTCTAGACCTCCAAAATTTATATTCTTTACCTTCCCAAAAAGCTCTCAACAATCTCTAATTTCATACCAAATCTTAGATCAAGAGGAGCTCATTTGGGCAAAAAGTAACATAGAGTTCTAAATTGGTCAAATTTGGCTCCATATAGGATACCAAATTATCCAAATGGCTTTCATTGGGTTTTGGCACCTTTTAGTCAAGTCTAAAAGAATAATTAGACTTGCGAGACTGTCCAAATAGTCCCAAACTCCATACATCTCATTTTGGCCATTTTATCCACACATGCATAATTCCATAATGCCATTCATGAAGCTACATTGCCCATACATACTCAATTTACATTCTATCATTCACATAATACATTCTTTCATTTCTACATCATATATTATTATAATTACATATGTTCCAAGGGTCATAATAAACATAGGTTACATCATTTGACATGAATATGGCTTTAAAGACTAAAAACCATGCATTATGTTGTCAACCTCTTTTTTTCAAAGTGATTAGCTTCCATTATCTTGTCTACTTGGTCCATCTAATATATTAGATCATTAGAGCGGAGGGAATGAGATTCAAAGAATCCCAATAGCTCATCTTCCATTCAATCATACATAATAGATGCAAACAAGTCTCATAAATGCATGTATGGTTATGTTGACATGTGCAAACATTCAAGAGATATTTTTATCATTTGGGAAAGTCATACATAACATACAAAGGCTTGCCAAGCAAGTGGATTTGCCTTACCCAATTTCTTGTGGATATTGGACTTGTCTCACCCATTCTTTAAGACATTCTTAGACTCAACTATACTCTTAGGAGTCCATCTTGCTTTTAGGAGACTCTTTACTTTGTCTCAACCAATCTCAAGGGTTTTTGGCTCATCCTTACAATAGCTAAGGGTTCTTGGCCTCACCACACTCATGCAAACCCAAGCACACATTATAACATCATTTAAAAACATAATATGTCATCATGAAACTATGGCATATAAAATCATGCTAGCATACTTTTCATGGCTTGAAAATACACATACACATATTCTAAAATAGGTTAAGCACATATCCATGTATGAAAAAAGGTGGAGAGAGCTACCTTGTACATAATTACACACTTTTTCCTTTGAATTCAAGCTCCTCTTTTCGGCCACACACACACAAAAGTGTGAGGAAGGTTTCTCTTGGCCTAAACACAATTTATAGAAGCCAATTAGGTTTATGAACTTAATTTTAAGGCCATATAATTTGCTTAGACACTAGGTTAGTTTATAACCTCATTATGATTCTATAATTACACCTAATGAAGCAACACCCCTCAATTAAATTCTAGGCTCCATTCATTCCTTTCACATATAATTCTTGACTCCTTTTAAGCCTCTTGGAGTCATCACACAATTAAAACAAAGATTCTAACTACATGTTGCTTCTTTAGGTCATAATATGGAACCTAAAGCACTAACTCACTTTCTGAGTTCTAAATTTTTTCCAAGGCCTCCCCTCATTTGCATTCATCATATATGACTCAAGAATGGGTTTAGAAAAATTTAAAACTCTCCCTAGCTACACAAACTCCTTCAGGCCGAGGCTTTGGAGGAAATGGGGCTTCTTGGAGTTTGCTTTGTTTTCTCAAGGGAGGATGCTATGGGGAGTCTCCTAGGGATCTTGGGAGCTCATTTAAACTCTTATTTAGGCCTAAGAATCATCATAAAAAATCAAATTTTATAAGGTGCACTTGAAACCCTAGGTTTTGCATCTTGAAATTCCATGGCTTTTTCTTGAATTTCTTTACATATTCTTACTCTCCTCCCTTAAATTCATAGAGTTCACCCTTGGCTCTCCTTAAAATTCCAGCCTTCTAGTATCTACATACATGGGACGAAATATGGTGAAGAAGGGGGGAGGAGTAGCTACCATGAGATGCAAGATTTACCTTGTTTTCTTGCTTTTTCTCACTTAAATTTTATGTTCTTTGAGCTCCTCTCATCAAATCCGAATTTTTCCCTTAATGCCTCCTTTAAAATAGATCCATATACTTCATTATAATCATAGGAAATAAAGGGAGAATGAAGGATAAGAGGTTTGGAAGAGAAAGAGCATGAAAAACTACTAAATTTCCATACCTTAAGCCTTTGATTTCTCCTCCTCTTTGCCTTCCTCTTGTGCGCCACTCTCCCTAGGGTTTTCCTCTGGTTTTAGGCAGAACTTGGTCATGCAACATGAAGGGAGAAGAAGGGTGCATCATATATATAGGTAGGAGGAAGTTATACTTTTCAAAAATTTTCATTTTGCCCTTTGTTTTTGGCATTTTTGTTTCAATTCATTTTAACTCCTTTTTTAGAATCGTCTTTTTTATTATAAAATTTAGCTTCCCAATTTAGTAAAATGCCTTTGTAATCACTCAAATTGGAGCTAAAACCTTCCCGAACTAATCTATTAAAGTTCGAGTGCACTGACATGGGAAAACGTCCACCGGAAGGGCTTTAGCTGTCCTAGGCCTTCCTATAGTTTTCAGGGCCTCTAAGAACCCTAGAGAACTCAAAACTTTTATTTAAAAAGCCTTCTTATGTGAATTCTAAAATTTGCTCAAAATTATAAAAATGCCATTACGTTTTGTAAGTTTTTCATAAGAAATTATTTCTTCATTCTAGCTCCATTTTACTTTTCGTCTAAGCCTGGGATTCTCAATTTTAAGAGTCTAGAATACTTCTCAAATTTTTTGAGACCTTAACTATCTCATTTTAGGGGATTTCCTTTTGTATTCAATGAATTTCTTTCATTGACATAGAAACCGTAAGTTACGTTTCTCACGTTTTCTTTCATTTTCAGAAAATCAGATGTTACATTTCTCCCTCCTTAAATAAATTTCATCATCAAAATTTAGGGTATACTTTCCTCTTACTCTTTTCCTTTCTAGCTAACTATTCTTTTCTTTCCCTTCTTCTTCGCTCTATGCGCTTTTCTTAGCGGTTTCACTCTTTTGAATTTTCTTTTAGCTAGGAGATTTTTATACTAGCTCTTTAATTAGAGCTCTATTATTATAACATACTAGTTAATTCTTTTCATAAGGGAAAGAAATTTTTATCTCTAGAGGCCTATTCTGGGAGAGCTCACTAATCATACCAGGTTAATGTCAACCCATTCATAAGATTGACTTTTCTTTCAGTAGACTCTATTACACATCTTGGGAGATAACAAATTTTGTATCACATCTCCTGTATCCTCTCCCAATGGCTCCTCATAACATCCTATCATTTTTTCTAATTATTAAAGCCATCGGAGGTTTCTGTCTGTCTACTGTCTTAAAATATACTACCCACTGTTCATCTTTGCGTTTATTCTTACTAGCTCATCCTATAATAACAATTCACATTTCTTTCTATCATAGGCCTCATATTTCAATTACTTACTGGGATTACAACTTCTTTGAGGAGTTTCTACTTTTAATAATCCCAATTTCTCTGTTTACTACTACATTTATCTCTTTAGGCTGGAACTTTTTTCTCACTTTCTTTGCTCACTTATAGTGGCATTTTGTAGTCCCTCATTTCAATACTGATAGGCCTAACATGCATGTCTCATACTGGCATCGAAGAACTACTACCACTGACTATTGTTGAGCTTTGATGGGATGCTAGCTATTCTCACAGTTTTGCTCACTAGAGATATACTGTACCAATAAATGTGATATTTTGATGCTATTTTCCCACTTTCTAGTGTAATTTATGGTATAAGACTTAAAGGTGACATAAGGCAAGGCTAGAAATGCATGATGCTACACTTGGGGGCTTTAGCTCCTCTTCACCCTAGCTAAAGGGCTTTTGGCTTCACCACACTCAAGCAAACCAAAACATCTTCATAAAATATCATTCAAGTGCATAACAAAGCACCATGGTACCATAGCATATAAATATATGCTAGAAACATCTTTCATGGCTTAAACATACACACATATTTAAAGACAAGAATAACACCCAATTATACATGAGAGAAAAAAGAGAGAGCTACTTTGTACACTAACACATACTTTTCTCCTTGAAAATGGTTCCTTTCCCTCGGCCAAGCACTCAAAAGAAGGTGGAACTTGATTCCTTTGACCTAGACATATCATATAGAAGTCAATTACACTCATCAAATAATTTCTAAAGCTACACATTCATTTTAAAAGTTAGGTTGTCCCTATGGCTCATTTATGGTTCCATAATGCACCTATTAAGGCAACACCCATTATTTATGATCTTAGCTCCATTCTGTCCTTCCATTATGGTTCTTGACTCCTTTTAAACCTCTTAGAGTCATCACATAATCCAATTGATGAGTCTAACTACATGTTACTTCTTTAAGTCACAATATGGAACCTATGCCACCATCTCACTTCCTGGGGTTCCTAAAATTTTTCCAAGGCTTCTTCTCATTCTCTCCCATCATATATGATATAACACTAAGCTTAGAAGAATTCAAAACCACCCATAGGCATAGGCATTAGTTTTACCCTAGGCTGAAGCTATGCACTTTAAGGGGGACCAAGGAGTTTCTTTGTTTTCCATGATGGAAGATGCATGTGTGAGGCTTCCTTGGTGTCTTAGGAACTCATATGAACTCTTAAACATATTAATTTATGGTTAAAACTCATCTTACAAACCAAGGTGCAATTAAAACCCTAATTTTTCTATCTTTTAAATTCATAATTCTTTCTTTGTTTCCTTTGCATATTCTTATTCCCCTCAATTATTTTCCTAAGATTCACCCTTGGTTTGGTTCAAAACTCAACCCCTCTTAGCTATCCCTAGGTTGGCCGAACCATACACATCCAAGAACAAAGAAGAAGCATAGAACTAGCATTTACCTTAGTGTTTCTAGGTTTCTTTAAGACCTCTTTTCTTGGCTTGTATTCTTTTCTTGAAACTTGAACTCCTCCCCTCTGGTCTGAGCCCAAAACAAACCCAAAAGCTTAAATAAATCCATAGGAAAGAAGAGAAGAAGGATGGAAAGAAGTTTGCTAAAGAGAAACTAAGAAAATTGATGAATTTCCATACCTTTCACTTGGTTTTTCTTCTCTTTTTTCCTCCTCCCTTGTATGCCTTTCTCTCTAGGTCTCCCTTCCTATTTTTGGTTGAAGTCAAGTTGGTCATATGAAGGGAAGAGTGGGGCATCCATATATATAGGAAGAAGGAATAAAATTATTCTAAAGAAATTCCATTTATGTACTGTAAACTTGACATTTTCGTTTTTGGTTCATTTTAGCTCCTTTTTGGAACTGTCTTTTTCATCATAAAATTAGTCCTCAATCTTATAAAATGTTTTTGGAATCACTCAATTTAGAGCTAAAACCTTCCCAAACAAAAATGTCAAAATTCGGGTCAATTGATATTAAAAAAGGTACATTAGAGGGGTTTTACCTGTCATAGGACTTTCCATGGTTTTTAGGGCCTTTGAGAACTCAGAGAGCTCAGAATTTTTATTTAAAAAGCCCTCTTGTGTGTTTTTCAAAAGGTTCCAAAAATTATGAAAATGTCATTATGTTCTATTACATTTTTCTTAAATTTTGTTTGACTATTTTAACTCTAGTTTTAGGGTACCTTTCGCTTCCTAAATTTGTTATTTGAGATTTAGAATATTGCTCTAATTTTATTGGACTGTACATTTACAGAAGAACTGTATATTACATTTCTCATGTCTTCTTATACTTTCAAAGACCTAGATATTACATTTCTCCCCTCTTAAATAAATTTTATCTTTGAAATTTAAGGGTACAATCTCTTTTTAGTCTTTTTATATTCTCACTAACTAGTTCTTTCTTTACTTTTTTCTTGACTCTATTAGCTTCTCTTAAAGACTTTGCTCCTTTACATTTCTTTCTGCCATGGAATTTACATTACTAGCCTTAGTGACTACTCTTCTTTTTGTGTACTTTTGTTATGGAGCATCCATTAGTTTTTCTCATAAGGGAAAGAAGTATCTGACTTAGAATCGTACTCTTATGATTTTGGACTTATTTTGAGAGAGCTTACTAATTATATCTGATTAGTGTTAATCCATTTGTAGGGGTTAAGATTCTTCTTAATGGACTCATTTACGTACCTTGGGAGGTAATTTACTTAGTATCAAATCTCTCGTATCATTTCCCAATGGCTTCCTATGAGATCTTGTTACCTTTCTTTGATCATCACAGCCATTAGAGATTTCTATCTGTTTACTCACTTATTTAAATATACTATCCACTGTTCATCTTCGTACTCTTTCTTACTAGCTCATTTCATTCATATTTCTTTTCATTATAGGTATAACATCTTACTCACTTACTAGGATTATAACTCTTTCAAGGAGTTTCCACTTTTAATTATTTCAGTTTTGCTATTTATTAACATATTTGCCTCTTTAGGCTAGGACTTTTCCTTACTCTTTTTGCTTCCTTGTGAGTGGGCATTATATAATTCCTCATCTCTAGCTGATTGACAAGACTCATAATTTTTCATACTAGCATTGAAGTGTAACTACCACTGACTAAGTCCAAACTTTGGTGGGATGCTAACTATACTTACAGTCTTAATCACTGGAGACACAGTCTACCACTTACCCCATTATGAAAACTATACCTGACCGCTTTCTAAAACATAGCTCTGACATATAAAGATCTCTTTCTATCCCTTGGTTAGGTTTAATATCTATTGGGTAGTGGTTCATCTAACTCTAGCTTGGGGCAACTACATTTTACTCTCTTCATCCCATATACTACACTAATCTATCAAGGATATAGTTTGTGGTTTAACTATCTGAGTATAGCCTTATTGTCTCTGGTGATAGTAGTCTACAAGACTTAGGAGATCTTTAGTTTCTGAGACAAAAACTAACTGAAACTATACTGGTCTCTGAGACTAATTATGCTATAAAACTATCTTAGGCTGCCATCCCCCTAGGAAACTACTATGATATAACTGTGGGCTCTTTGCAACTCTGTGGGATCTACTGTGACCCTTAGGCTTACTACAACCTCTCAGAGCCCTACTAAGGTCTACTACTGTACTGTACTAGGATCTATTGCAATTCATTTCTAAGAGATATCAAAGCTTAAGATCACTATATTTGAAAATAAAACACATGCTCAATAAGTCTGGTAACTGTCGCTCATAAACTCTAAGGCTCAACTCAGATATCCATCATGCTTTTCATGCCAAGTGGGTTTTGCATCATCTAATTCTTTAAGATCCCATCACTAATACTCAAGAGCATTTTAACCTTCATTTACCACCCCTTATAGGATCCTTAGGTTCCTACTTTAGCCCTTTTTACTTGGGCTATTTTCTCTTACTTTTACTAACTTACCATACTTTACCGATATTCATTTTGCCTTTCCTCTTATATCCTGCAATTTCTGACTATGCCTATGTTCTACCTTTAAGTGTCTTTAGCACGAGTGCATCTCACACACTGAGTGTGCTTAACATCTCTCGTAGGATAAAGCTTACACACTGGTCTCTTCTCATTTTGTTTAATTATGTCATAAGGGACTCAAACTATGCATATTAAGCTTGTGCTATGTCAATATAAACATTTTATACTGTTAGCATGTTCTTTTCTACATTATTATTCTTTACTAGGGACTCCTTTCGATATGCTTTACTTACTATTCTAATATTGCTAGAATCCCTTCACTTCTCTTTCTTGACTTATCTCATCATTTAATCTACTAGGATACTCTTCGATTATCGGGACACTTTTTATGATCAATGTCATTGTTTGCTACGCACTCAAGTCACATTACTACTTAGTTGGGTAGACCCAATATCATATAACTATTGTTGCAAGCAAACCATAACATCAAATACTAATACACAAGCGCATCATAACTAAGTTTAAAGTCATTATTGCTAGTATATTACAAATTTTCCAATAAACTAAAGTATTCCTCTATTACTTTCTTTTATCTGCCTTATTTTTGTAGGAGAATTAAGAAAAACAGGGCACTTTCTCTACTTTCTTATGAAATTTTTTGCTTTATCCTGAGGTTACTTTACATTGCCCAATTATCTCTATTTTAGGCATTATCATGCTAAATTGACATCTATGCTAAGGACAAGCGTGCTTTCTCAAGCACTCAATCACATCAACTCGATATCTATTCTTAATCTATTATGTCCTCAGCTTGAGCACCATTACATATTCTCTCTTTTTTTACTTTCATTATCCTTTTACTCAAGTAGAAGTATACTCTATTACTTATTCATTCCCTTGCTATTTTGTATTTCTTTACGTTCAAGAGCATTTGCATCTTTTTGGGTTCCTCTATTTTTTCACTTTCTGTAACATCAGAGGAGGTCTAACTTCTCTTATACTCTTGCTTTGCTCTTAACTAGATCGTCCCTTTGTAAGAAAAATTTTATTTCATGTCATCCCAGGAATTGTATTCCTTCTCTATATAATGCAAGGACTTACCTTCTTAGGTGGTCTTTGGCTCCCTCGAGCTTCCCTGAAGGTACTAATTGCTTGCCTCAGTTCATTTCTATATTTGAATCAGAGCTAGGCTTTCTCTTTATTTAATCTCTTTATTCTCATCTCTAGGAATATAATCTACTAATTACAGGGTTTTACTAATCTAATCTGGGATACGTACTCTTAATGTCTGAATTCTGTGCTACAAAATACTTATGCTTCACTGGATCCTCTAATTACTTATATGCCTCAACCTTACATTATTTTCACATTAGAGAGCTTGTCTGGCTAACTATCTCATTAGAGCTATAGCTTACAATAAGTCTTATTGACTCATATAGGCTTGCAATGAACTTAATGCTTTTAAATTGTTCTCATTCTCCTATCTGGATGACGGGCTCATTGCGCAACCCTCAAAATAAAACTAGGTTGAACTAAATATGTAGCCAATGGCACAACCTAGGTCATCTCCCTTGGAATTGGAGTTCAATGCTTAATTGGGTTTTCTAAATGTTAAAAGACTCTAAAATTTTCTAAACCAAAGGGGGTTTGATTGATTTAAACTAATTAAAATGAAACTAAATTAAAATTCTTAATTGCTACCTAATTGTGCGAATTATGGTTGAATGATGGTCTTGTGACTGGCTTTGGATTCGTCCCTTGGTATCCACTATCCTTATCCTAATCCAATTGTGATTAATTATGGCCTAAAAGTCCTTAATTATGTTCATTATAAGTTATCTTGGGTTACCATGCAAGAATCAAGAGATTAATGAAATAATATTGAATTAAAACCTCAATCCCACATTAAATCATTAACTCTTATCTTTAAGATCAATGAACACCTAATTTGATTAATTAATTAATTAATTAGCCTCTGATTCATCATCCAAAGATGTTTAATTAACTAACTAAATACCAAGGAATTCTCAAATCAAGCAATCAAGCACATAATCTCACTCATGCATTTCATCAAACACCTTCGTGGCACACATGGGAAATTAGAGAATAATGAAAAATTAGATACCAATCTAATCAAGTAATCAACAAAAAGGCTTCCTAATCAGTGTCTAACTAGCCACTAATTACAATTACATAAATTCCTAATCAAATACAACTTAACCAAGATTGTACAAGAAAAAGAAAAAGTGTAAGAAATTAAGAAAGTCTTAGCTAAAAATTCTGTGTTCATCCATGGATTCAAGCTTGCGCCAAGTGTCTTCCTCCTAGCTAGCCTCAAGATGGAGATTAGAGCTTCATGGAAGTGGATGAAGGTGGAGAATGGAGGAAAATGGTGTGGTGAATGGCTCTGGATGAAGTGGGACGAAAGGCATGAATAATGACGATTGAATGAATGGTGAATTCCAATCTAGATGTGGTGAATGGATGATGATGAATGCCCTTCTCATGTGATTCCTTTAAATGATTCCACGTGCTACCTCATTTCCAATTGTTTGAAGCTATCCACGTTAATATCTTCTTCTATTTACATGAGTGTGGGCCCCAACTCAATTTTTTATAATATTCCACATGCCTCTTCTTACTCATTTACTCCATTGTCTTTCACGCATTCTGCTCAGCTTCTTCATACGAATTCATTCTTCTTTCTTGTGTATATGAATGTGGGCCCTATTGAATATAATAATCATCTTCCATGTTGCTTTCTTCGAATCATGTAGCTTTCCCACATCGTGTTTCCTACGTTGTTCCTCAGCTCATTTTCTTCTTTGTGTTTTTATTCTAGTAGCTTGAGCTTGCAATGATTCCCATGTCACCCCGTATGCGTCATTTCCACGTGATAACTTGCAATCTAACTTAGCAAGCTTCTTCGTCTAGCCTATTACGAAGAATCTTGAGCTCTCTTCTCTGTTCTGCATGTGTGTGTGCTTATGGCCTAGACTTTTCCCCACTTCTCTTTCATGTTGCTTCCAAGCTTCCACTTCTTCATTCAAACCAGAACGTGGCTTCTTTTTCTACTCTCCACATAGCTTTTTCATACGTGAGGTCATTTCGACATGTTTCTTCATTTCTCAGCTCATGGCTTCCTTCATTCTTGTTTTGTGCTGCTTCATTTTCTTCTCCTCTATTTCTATTGCATCTTCATTCAACTTATCTCTCATTCTACACAGAACTCTAGCTCCATGTTTCTTATTTCCACGTTAGCTATTGTGTGTGCATGAGTTCACGTTGAAAGTCTCGCATTCCATCCTCTCAACACTCTGTTTCTCCTCTTTATTCTTCATGTTATTTCTTTACTCGAGCTGCATACCTCATGCATGGTTCTGTGGCTTCTTTTATTTAGCTCAAAAATCATGTTGCTTCTCTTAAAATCTGTACATGCTTCTCCTTCCCATTCCATATCAAAACCTTGCTTCTTTCTCCACTTGATCTTCACATGCTTCTTCTTCTTGCTTGCTTTGAATATACTTAATTTTTATTCTCTTCAACTCTCCAACTCGTGGCTTTCATGATTATGTTCAAAGCCCATTAAAATCTACACAAAAGAATGGAAAGTGTTAAGTAGAAATACCTACAAAATTATTTAAAAGGAATTCATGCAATAAAATTCAAGAATTTTGCAATTTAATTCCTAAAGTGCAAAAGTAGCTATTAAAATCAAATTTTTCACCTAATAAAACTCATTAAACCATAGTTGCTCACTAAAATGCTTAAGTTAGGAGAATTAAAACATATAAAATTCATGCTTATCACTGGACCTTTGGCATTGGACTAATTATACTCATCTTTAGGTGTTACCTATAAGGTATGCCCTTCTCATATATTCACTGAATGCCTCACTGTTATTAACCTCAAGTTATATTAACATCCTATCAGCAGGGTCTTGAACTCATCATATTAGCTTGTCGTTCATGACTAGATGGGGTAGCATTATAGGTTGGAGCCGACACCTTGTAAGTGGGTCTCAATAACCTTACTGTTCTTATGTCTGACATTTTCTAACTTTAACTACTACACACTGATAATTGCTAATTTTCATATATTTTTCCTCTTCTAATTAGGCATTTTGATTATAAATTTTGGCTTAAAGGACTTCAATTGGAGGATAATTAAGTTTATTGACCATTTCTATATTTTAAGAACTAAATTGCAAAATTATTGGTTTTAATGCATAAATGTGTTTAAATAATTTTGTAAGATTATTCCTACTCAATTGTCTCCATTGTTTTTGTGTAGACTTTGAGAAAATTAAATCTTAATGTTGTAGAAAATATGGAAGGTTAATTGGAGAAGAAAAATGCCATGAGCCACTTCATCCTTAGTGCATCCACTTTTCCTCCATTCTCACATGGCACCTCATCATATACACTCACATGCATGGTTGGTCCACACTCACACTCAATCTCCTAGAAATGGCCACTACACTTCCACCCACAGGAACAGAGTAAGAAAATGAAGAAGAGAAGAGTAAAATAGAGCTTGCAAAGGAATGAAGGAAGGTATAGAGCATGTGGTGAGCTTTTGTGATTCGAGAAGAAGCTTATAAGCTAAAGTGAGTTGAATGAGTGAAGAGAAGCTACGAGCTAGAACAGAGCTGGAAGAAGCTAGGTTTCATGTTTAAAAGGTAAAGAAGAAGCAACATGAACTAATGACAGGCTGGGGAATGATTAAGGAAAGTTATGAACTATATAAGCATGGAACTATGTAAAGCTTCAAAAAAGACATTTATGTGGAAGTGAGGTCTCGAGTTTGGGTGGATGAATAAAGGAGAGTCTCACATGGAAGAACCATATGATGGCTGGATGAAGAAGCTACATGAGGCATTTGAGCTAATTGAAGCAAGAAACATGTAGCTAAGGGTTCCAGCAAGGAGTAGCATGTGGAAGAGTGGTTGAGTAGAATTAATGAGTAAAACCAATAAAGAAGAAAGCTAAAAAACACATGTAGGTTCTGGCATATTAAATAGAGATTTATGTGTGAAGCAAAGAGCTGGAGCTTAAATGGGCAGTATATGTGAGCAGGCTTAGGCAAATGAGGAAGAAGCAGCTAAGGGCTTGAGTTGGAAGAGAAGCTGAGCTGACGGAGAGAGCTGGAGAATGGGAAGAAGTTACGTGGAATGATAGCTAAGGTAGAAGAAGCAGAGTACAAGCCACAAGTTTTACATGCATGAAGAGAAGCAAAGTTAAATGTTGAACAGAACCATGCATGAAGCACGTTAATCCATCGAGAGACCCATCAAGGCTACACACTCCATTCTTCACGCCTTATCCGAAGAAACCACACATTCGAGCTGAAATATAGTAGAAATAGCTCCACGTAAAGAGGTCTTAGGTTGAAAGTATGGAGGAGCAAAAAAGAGGAAGAGCCACGAGTTATTGTGAAGTGAAAGAGCTTAGTTTTAACATGGAAGAGCTGAGAAGAACTCATATGTTTGCTACGTGTTGGATGGAGCATGAAAAATGTTAGTGAGAAGAAGGAAGCTACAGGTTGACATGGGAATAATTGCAAGCTGAATGAGCTGGAAGCTAGAGTTTAGAGAAGGCTGATGTGAGAGTTAAAGGAGTCATGCACACACAGCAAAACACATAGGATTAAATGAAAATATGGGTAACACGTGAGGAGGATTGAAAAGTAATTGATGGGAAACACATATAGTGTGAACATTGAATGGGAGAAAAATGCAAAAAAGAAGCGAGCTGGCATAGGAGGCGAACACAAAGTAAAAATGCTGGAGCTCTAGGGAGGGAACAAAGGAGAATTTCTCATTGGTTTCTCCATGGTTGTTGCTCATTCCATCAATTCTCTTTCGTTTAAATTCTTTATGATAGCTTGAATCATCCTTCGTGGCTAGATAAAGATTGAAGACTCCCAAATGCAGATTTGAACTCCATATTTTCTGATTAAATTGGATAAAAATTCTTTGCTTAATCTTTTAATTTTAGAATTATTTTCCTTATTAATTTGACTAGGTTTAGTTTATTAATTTAGGAATTTAATTGCTGAAAATTACTAGATTTGTTTGATTATGGATTGAGTATAATTTAATCTTTGGAATGTTAATTGTGATCATTACATATTTGTAAAAATTCTGGAATTAGTGTTGTGCAAATTACTTTTAATTTCCTCTTGATTATAGGCCAATTGATGCAATGGTTATTGAATTAAGTAGCTAGAATTTTTGTGTAATTAATTGTTTAAGGAATTCATTAATCTAATTGATTAATTAACATTTTGAATGGATTGTGCAGCAGATTTTATTGATCAATTAGAATTGGTTATAGTGTGTCTTGTTCTTAATTCAATTGATAAATTTTTCAAGGTTTATTGTGGTTGCAAAATCCTTGAATAATTGATAAATTGAATCTTGGATGGTTATTCAAGAGCTTTTATGGGGAATACACTAATGAGCAAGAAATTAAATCCAAATTTGGTACATTAAAAAGGGAGCAAGGATAATTGAATTCTAGAGACTCCATCTAAAGGCTAGCTACCATATTTTCTTGATTGTTCACTTTATTTAGTCTTAAGTTTTCTTGATACTTGTCATTTAAAATTTAGTTCAATTAAATTCTAGCATTTCAAAGCCCCTAAACAAGTTTCAATTAGTAATATTTGGAATACTCTTTCATAAACAAATTGAGGCATAAAGACTCATTAGGAAATGACCTAGGTTGCACCATTACCTACATAATTTATATTGCTGCCTAGTTTTATTTGAGATTTCGCGACACAATCGTTAAATTTGGTATCGTTGCCACAGAGTTTAGTTTCTTAATTGTTCGAAAGGGTTTTTTAGTATTTTTGCCCTGTTTTTACTCTGTTTTAGTTCTATGTTCCCCTGTTTTAAGATTGGATTTTGGACATTTCGATTGCTTGATCTGATTTTGCCCCATACTAGAATTTTTGTTTAAAGTGCCTAGAAAATTCTTAAACTTTGTTTTCTAAGGTTTTTGGGTGTTTTAAGCAAAAATAATAGCAAAGCTATTTGGTGCACCATTTTTTGGCCAAATTTCAACGTTTAAGGCACCTTTTCTAATTTTTTAATATTTTTTCAAATTTTCTAGGAATTTTCTAATTTTTCTAGATTTATTGTTTTAATTTTTCTTTGTTGATTTCTTGTGTTCCTTCTTAGTTTTTGCTTGTCTAATTGGTTTATGACAAGGAGCTCTAGTGAAAAATTAATTAATTTAGATCCGAAAATTGAAAGAACCTTTAAAAGACAAGTAAGGATTAAGAAGAACAAGGATAGTGTAGGAATCAGTAGTTCTATTTGTTCTACTTTTGATTGTGTGCAAGGAATTGATTGTGTACTTTAATTTTCTGGTGATAATATGGCTGAACAAATCAAATGAATGCTAACATGAATATGTATGTTCAGCCTAACTTGAATGCAAATGCCAATTTAAATGATAACATGCATGCCAGAACCATTAGAGAATTGACAACTCCTAATGTGCATTATCAAAATCTTTGTATACAATATCCAGAATTAGAAGCAAATTTTGAGCTTAAATCTGGTTTGATTCACTTACTTCCTAAGTTTCATAGACTTGCAGGAGATGACCCTCACAAACATATGAAGGAATTCCATGTTGTCTACTCTACTATGAAGCCACAAGGAGTCTTAGAAGAACAAAGTAAGCTCAGAGCATTCCCTTTCTCCTTGGATGGTTTAGCCAAGGACTATTTGTACTATCTGCCCCTTGGTGCCATCACCTCTTGGGACTAACTAAAGAGGCTATTCTTGAAAAAATTCTTTCTTGCTTCTCGCACTGCATTAATAAGGAAAGAAATATGTGGGATCAGGTAGAATGGTGGAGAGACTTTATATGAGTACTGGGAAAGATTCAAGAGGTTACTAGCTAGTTGTCCTCACCATCAAATTTCTAATCAGCTGTTTATTCAGTACTTCTATGAGGGCTTTGGAACATTGATAGAAATATGATTGATGCTACCTCTGGTGGAGCCTTAGGTGATTTGACACCTATAAAGGCCTAGGAGTTGATTGATAAGATGGCTCAGAATGCTCAGCAAGTTGGTTTTAGATCAATGCAGATGGCAAGAGAAGTAAATGAGTTGGGTACTCTACAGTATGATACTGAAGTTAAGAGTCAATTGAATGAGCTAACCACTATGGTTCGTCAGCTTACTTTAGCTCAAAAGCAACAATAGTCATCCTCTACTCCATCTCAAATTGTTACACCATAGTCCTATCCTACTCAGACACATTCTTATACATAGTGTTATGCACCTGGGCAGACATCTACCTCTACTACCTTGGTGGGACCCCTATGTGATATATGCTGTTTGGCTACACATGCTACTGATCAGTGCCCTATGTTAGAGGATAGGGTAGAGACTTATGCTGGGATGTTTCTAGTCAGACCAATGTAATAAGGGCAGCAAAAATATGATCACTATTCTAATACATACAATCCAGGATGGAGGGATCACCCCAACTTGAGGTATAGGGGAGGGCTACAACAAAATAGATACAATGTTGCAGGACCTAGTGCATAATCTTCCTAACCTATTAGGCAATAAGTTCTTATCCAAGAGAAACCCAAAAAGGATAACAGCATAGAGCTTATGATGAAGCAACTCATGCAAAAGATGGAACAGAATGAGGTTAGACATAGACAAAAAATGGATAACATGGAAAATATAATGAAAACTCAGAACAGGCATGTGGAAAATATGGGGCCTGTTTGAAATTATTTTTGTTTTAATGTTCTGAAAACAGATGTTTTTTAAAACAAATTTTGAGAACAAAAAAATCAAAAAATCCGTTTGAATCATTATTTTGAAAAGTAGCTGTTTTTTGTTTTTTTTTCTGATTCTACAGAACAAAAATTACAAAACATCAAAAAAATGTTCTGATTTTTCTATTTCTGAAAACAAAATTCTATTTTTTTGTTTTACAAAACACTTCATTAAAAAGACATTATCAAACAAGTTTTTTTTTTGTTTTTTTGTTCTTAAAAACAAAAAAAAACTGTTCTGGAAATAAGAAATCAAACAGGCCCATGATTAGTCAGTTGGATAACTCTCTCATTGAGGTAAAAAGCCAAGGATCAGGCCAATTACCTTCTCAGACTATTGTCAATCTAAGGAATAATAGTAATGTTAGTGCCATCACTCTTAGGAGTGAAAAGGAAGTTCAGGGATCCTCAGATACCACTACCATGGATAAGCCGACATCATAAAAAACACACATCACACCAAATGAGCCTAACAAAGAAGAGGAGCCAAAGAAGATCTTGCCTTTCCCATATAGACCTACCTTGGGAAAGAGGCAAACTGAAGCAGATATTGAAAAAGAAATTCTTAAGACCCTTGTTGGATGCAATCAAGACCATCCCCAAATACGCCAAGTTTCTCAAAGAAATATGTACTAACAAAAGGTGGCTAAGAGGGAATGAAAAAGTCAATTTTGGCAAGAATGTTTCAACACTCATACAGCCAACAATGCCAACTAAGTGTCAAAATCCAGGCATCTTTACAATCTCATACACTATTAGGAATTTTGAGTTTTCTAATGCTTTGATTGATCTTAGTGCTACTATAAATGTTATCCCTAAATTAGTGTATTTATCTTTGCAGATGGGAGAGTTAAAACCTACTGGAGTGGTTATGCAACTGGTAAACAAGAGCATTGCTTATCCTTTAGGAGTGTTGGAGGATGTTCTAGTTAAGGTAAAAGATTTGATTTTTTTAGCTGATTTTTATGTCCTTAACATGGAGGATGATAGATATAGATCTAGTGGACATGCCCTACTCATTCTAGGTAGACCTTTCTTAAAAACTGCAAAGACAATTATAAATGTACATAAGGGTACTCTTTAAATGGAGTTTGCTGGCAATGTGATACAATTTAATATATTTGATGCCATGAAATACCCCTGTGATAATAACTTTATTTTTAGCATCAGCCTAATTGATATGCTAGTTGATAGTGCCAATTATGATTTTAGGGATAGTTTATTGACTGATTCTTGTGATATTGCTGACTTGGATGATTCTCTTGATTGTATATGTTCTGGAACTACTATATGTCACAGATGTACCCAGATTAGTGCTTTTATTAAGAATAATGAGTTATGTACATGTACTTATTATCATGATTCTAAGACCTCTTCTTTTTGTGATAATTTCACTATTGGTTAGCCTTTGGATGATTATATTGGTCTAGGTCAATCTTCTTGTTCTAGAGATGATGTGCATGCTATTATTTTCCCTGATTGGTCTAATGTTACTGGACTTACTAATTCTTAGGATATGTTGCATGTTAATGTCACTTCTGGATATGTTGATTATGCTAGTTCATCTATTTCCGCTCTTACCTTGCCTATTGATAGTGGTATTAGATACTGTGTAACTACTTCATCTAATAGTGATACTGATGTTGCTACTGCTGTTGGTTCTCTTGTTGATATTCCTTTTGCTGATATTCCCAAAGATGGGAAAGTTGTTTCTTCTGTTTGTGAGTTGTCTGAATAGGTATTTAGCATGGAAGAGATTAAAATCAAACAACTCATACCTTCAATTAAGCAAGATCCTACCTTAGAGTTCAAACCGCTGCCAGACAATCTCAAGTATACCTATTTGGAGAAAGATGATAAGCTTCTGATAATTATAGCTAGCGACATTATTCCAAAAGAGGAAGAGAACCTTCTAAAGGTCTTGAGGAGGAGAAGACAAGCAATAGGGTGGACCTTGATTGACATACCTGACATTAGCCCTAATACATGCATGTATCGAATTCTATTAGAGGATGGGGCAAAGCCAGTAAGGCAACCTCAAAGGTGACTGAACCCACTTATTTTGGATGTGGTTAAAAAGGAAGTTTCTAAACTTTTATCTACTGTTATTATATATCTTATTTCTAACAGTTAGTGGGTTAGTCCTGTACAGGTGGTTCTAAAGAAATCAGGGATCACAATTGTCTAGAATGAAAATAATAAATTGGTGCCCACCTGTGTATAGAATAGTTGGAGGGTTTGCATTCACTATAGGAGGCTTAATTTAGTCACTAGAAAGGATTATTACCCCCTCCCTTTTATTGATCAGATGCTTAAGCATTTAGCTGGAAAATCTCATTACTATTTTCTAGATAGATTTTCAAGGTATTTCTAGATATGCATAGCCTCGGAGGATCAAGAGAAGACAATGTTCACATGCCCATTTGGAACATATGCCTACAGACGAATACCTTTTCATCTTTGCAATGCCTCTGGAACTTTCTAGCGGTGCATGGTTTCTATTTTTAGTGATTTCCTGGAACACTGTATAGAAATTTTTATGGATAATTTCTCTGTATATGGGAACTCTTTTGATGATTGCTTGTGTAGTCTGGATAGATTCCTAGCTAGACGCATAAAGAAGAACCTTGTACTTAGTTTTGAAAAGTGTCATTTTATGGTTTAAAAAGGCATTTTATTGGGTCATATTATATCTAAACAGGGCATAGAGGTTGATAAAGCTAAGATAGATATTATCACTTCTCTACCATACCCGACATGTGTTCGGGAGGTCTAGTCTTTTCTAGGTCATGTAGGTTTTTATAAAAGATTCATTTAGGATTTTAGTAAAATTGCTTTGTCATTGTCTAAGCTATTACAAAAAGATGTTGATTTCCATTTTGATGATGCATGTAAAATAGCTTTTGATGATCTTAAGAAACGATTGACTTCCCCACCCATTATTCAACCCCCTAATTGGAACCTCCCATTTGAGCTTTTATTTGACACGTCTAATTTTGCTGTAGGTGCAGTTTTGAGCCAAAGAGTGAATAAGAGGTCCCATGTGATTGCTTATGTGTCCAAGACTCTGGATAGGGCCCAAGCAAATTATACAACCACAGAAAAAAAGTTTCTTGCTATTGTTTTTGCTTTAGATAAATTTAGATCTTATTTGATTGATACTAAAGTCATTGTTTTTACTGATCATGCAGCTTTGAAGTACTTGTCGAAGAAGCCTGATGCAAAGCCAAGATTGATCAGATGGATGCTTCTACTTCAAGAATTTGATATTGACATCCAGGATAAAAGCAAGGCTGAAAACTTAGTGGTAGACCACTTGAGTAGAATTGAGGCTCTAAAGGTAGATTCTTTACCTATTGATGATGATTTCCCTAATGAGTATTTATATGCTATGCATAGTTTATACCCTTAGTATGTTGACTTAGTGAATTATCTAGTTGCTTCTGAACTACCTGTTGATTTGAATAAACATTAGTTGAATAAGTTTAGGAGTGAAGCTAGGTATTATATTTGGGATGATCCATACTTATGGAGACTATGCAGTGACCAAGTGATTAGACATTGTGTGCCTGATATAGAATTTGATTTTATGTTGAATTTTTGTCACACACTTGTATGTAGAGGTCACTGTAGTCCAAAACGTATAGCTAGGAAGGTTCTAGATAGTGGATTGTATTGGCCTACTTTGTTTCGTGATTCCTTTGATTTTTGTAAAGGATGTGTTAGGTGTCAACAAACAGGTAGCATATTTGGGAGAAATGAAATGCCACAGCATCCCATTTTGTTTTGTGAAGTCTTTGATGTGTGGGGCATTAATTTTATGGGACCTTTTCCTACTTCTTTTGGCTTTTCATACATCTTATTGGCTATTAATTATGTTTCAAAGTAGGTGGAAGCAAAACCCACTAGGACTAATAATTCTTCTGTGGTTGTAGAGTTTGTTCGCTCTCACATTTTCTACAAGTTTGGTATCCCCAGAGCCATTATCAGTGACCAGGGCACTCATTTTTATAACTGGAGTATGTACAGCTTGCTTAGCAAGTATGGTGTTGTGCAAAAAGTAGCTACTCTATACCACCCTTAAATAAATAGGTAGGCAGAAATTTCTAACTGGGAGGTAAAGCAAATTTTAGAGAAAACAGTGCAGCCAAATAGGAAAGATTAGAGCAAAAGGCTAGATGATGCACTTTAGGCCTATAGGACTGCCTATAAGACTTCTATTGGCATGTCACCCTATCAGTTGGTATTTGGAAAAGCTTGTCACTTATCGGTAGAAGTGGAGCACAAGGCTTACTGAGCTGTGAAGAAATGCAATTTGGATTTGAATGGAGCAGGATCTCATAAAAATTCTAACTCCAAGAGCTTGAAGAGATCAGATTGGAAGCCTATGATAATGCAAGGATCTATAAAGAAAAGATAAAGGCATTCCATGACAAGATGATTGCAAGAAAGGAGTTTGTTATTGGCCAAAAGTTTTACTTTATAAATCTCGCTTAAAGCTTATGCTAAGTAAACTTTGTTCTAAATGGGAAGGTCTTTACATAGTTTCTGATGTTTTCCCTTTTGGTGCAATTGAGCTTTTGGATGAGCAGACGGGAGCTAAATTCAAAGTTAATGGATATCGGCTCAAGTACTTTCATGAAGGAGTTCCAAGGGATGACAAGGAGGAGCTCCAACTTCATGACCCACCCTAATCCCCAGTTGTACTCTTTCCCTTTCCCCTTTAATATTGTGTTGTCTTTATCTGTTTAATGGATTGTGTGCTAGCATTGAGGACAATACAATGTTTAAGTGTGGGGGGGATACAAATAAAATTTTTATTTTTTTTTTGTTTTGTTTTGGTTAGTTGATTTTTCTAGTTTCTAGGCTTTTAGTCTTACTTTTGGAGTGTTGAAGTTTTTAGTTTGTGAAAAAAAATAATAAATAAATAAGCATGCTTTTGTGGAAGTTGCTGGTATTAAGGGGATCATAGCTGTGATATATCTTGATTTGATAGGGAATGGACCTTGGGTTGAGAATGCAAGTTAAGTGGCAATTAGCTTTACTTTAATGAAATTTGATGATGGTCAATTTACCTTGTGAGATTTTTGAACCTATTGCTTATTCATTTCTAGTGTGCAACCCTTATCTTGCTTTTACTCTAGAACTTGGCTTGAGTCTTATTTAAGGCCACATTTATTCATTTGCCATGCATGAAAAGGATTAAGGCATTCATTGTTATTTTGTTTTAGCTAGAGCCAAAAAGCTATCCTACATGTGTTTAATCCATTTGCTTTCCCTTTTTTAAGCCATATATGTTTCCTTTTTAGCCTTTTAGCTATGAAAACTGAACAATGTTCTTCCTACCTTGATTAGGATGTTTTGATTATTAAGGGCATTGTATCTTATTAAGGTGGATGGAGGTGCATTTTTCACATCAATTATAGGCCGTTTGTTTATTCTTTTTTGGAAATATTCCAAGAAAAAAAGGAGAGAGAAAAAAATAATAATAAAAGAAAATAAAAAAAGAAAAACAAAAGAAAAGTATTTGAAATGTACCAAAAAAAAAAAGAGAAAGAAAAAAGAGAAAAAGGAAAGAAAAGTTGTTCTCTTAGTGCATATTTTTGTTTGTGGTAAATAAGGCCTAAAATGCACTTTTATTCCATCCTTATTCTTATTTTAATGCTCTTGGTGATTTTTAAGCATCCATTTTGTTTTTTGAATTTCCTTTATTCTTTTGTTTATCAATTGTTTCGTACCTTGGCCTATATTACAACCATAATAAAGACTTTTTGATTCATTCATTGGCATTTGATTTTAGTGGTGGAAATGTAGATGATTACCAAGCTTATGGTAGTAAAGTTGGGTAGGATGGAATTTGAGAGTAAGTACTTCATCCTAAACACTAAAGAGTAAAGTGATAAACACTAATCCAAGTGAGGGACTTTCATTACATTTCATTTTTTATTAAGTGCATTGCTATGGTACTTATTGCATTGATGCAAGTGATATGACTTGGAGAATTGAGCTATTGATTTGCTTTGAGCTTCCTTGTGCTAAGTGACTTACACAATTCCATTTTTCTTGATTTCCTTTCAATTATCTCTTTCTTAGAGCTTTAGCTTTCTTTTGCCCAGGAGTACAAAAGCTTAAGTGTAGGGGAATTTGATAATTACTAATTTTTATATATTTTTTCTCTTTTAATTAGGCATTTTAATTATAAATTTTAGCTTAAAGGATTTCAATTGGACGATAATTGAGTTTATTGACCATTTCTGTATTTTAGGAATTATATTGCAAAATTATTGGTTTTAATGCATAAATTTGTTTAAAAAAATTTGTAAGATTGTTCCTACTTAGTTGTCTCCATTGTTTTTGTGCAGACTTTCAGCAAATTAAATCTTAATCAAGGAGAGTCTCACGTGGAAGAACCACATGATGGCTGGATGAAGAAGCTACACGAGGCATTTGAGCTGATTAAAGCAAGAAATAAGTTGCTAAGGGTTCTAACAAGGAGTAGCACATGGAGGAGCTCGGGTTAAGTAGAATTAATGAGCAAAAATAGTGGAGAAGGAAACTCAAAAACATGTGTAGGTTCTGGCATATTAAATGGAGATTTATGTGTGAAGCAAAGAGCTAGAGCTTAAATGGGCAGTATACGTGAGCAGGCTTGGGCGAATGAGGGAGAAGCAGCTAAAGGCTTGAGTTGGAAGAGAAGTTGAGTAAACGAAGAGAGCTAGAGAATGGGAAGAAGTAACGTGGAATGATAGCTAAGGTGAATGAAGGTGTAGCTGAAATAAAGGAAAAAGCAGAGTACAAGCCACGAGTTTTACATGCACGAAGAGAAGTAAAGTTAAACATTAAACAAAACCATGCATGAAGCATGTTGATCCATCGAGAGACCCATCAAGGCTACACACTCCATTCCCATACCCCATCCAAAGAAACCACACATTTGAGCTGAAATAGAGTAGAAATAGCTCCACATAAAGAGGTCTTGGGTTGAAAGTGTGGAGGAGCATAAAAGAGGAAGAGCCACGAGTTGTTGTGGAGTGAAAGAGCTTGGTTTTAATGTGGAAGAGCTTAGAAGAACTCATGTGTTTACTTCATGCTGGATGGAGCATGAAGACTCCTAGATGTATATTTGAGCTCCACGTTTTCTCACCAAATTAGATAAAAATTCTTTGCTCAATCTTTTAATTTTAGAATTATTTTCCTTATTAATTTGACTAGGTTTAGTTTATTAATTTAGGAATTTAATTGCTGAAAATTATTGGATTTGTTTGATTTGTGGATTGAGTATAATTTGATAGTTAGAATGTTAATTATGATCATTACATATTTGTGAAAATTCTAGAATTAGTGCTGTGCAAATTACTTTTAATTTCCTCTTAATTATAGGCCAATTGATACAATGGTTATTGGATTAAGTGGTTGGAATTTTTGTGCAATTAATTGTTTGAGGAATTCATTAATCTAATTGGTTAATTAGCATTTTGAGTGGATTGTGCAGCAAATTTTATTGATCAATTAGAATTGGTAATAGTGTGTTTTTGTTCTTAGTTGAATTGATTAATTTTTCAAGGTTTATTGTGGTTGCAAAATCCTTGAATAATTGATGAATTGAATTTTGGATGGTCATTCAAGAGCTTTTATGGGGAAAACACTAATGAGTAAGAAATTAAATCCAAATTTGGTACACTAAAAAGGGAGCAAGGATAATTGAATTCTAGAGAATCCATCTAAAGGGTAGCTACCATATTTTCTTAATTGTTCACTTCATTTAGTCTTAAGTTTTCTTGATTCTTATCATTTAAAATTTAGTTCAATTAAATTCTAACATTTCAAACCCCCTAAACAAGTTTGAATTAGTAGTACTTAGAATACTCTTTCATAAACAAATTAAGGCACAAAGACTCCTTGGGAAATGACCTAGGTTGCACCATTACCTATAGAATTTATATTGCTACCTAGTTTTATTTGAGATTGTGCGACACAATCGTCACCCATCTACAAACATTCTCAGGCTAAGCCCCCACTTACATTGGGCTTTTTCTTATTCTCAATTACTAGGCCCACTACTCATCTATTGCTTATTAGTTCTTCGTGCTTGCTAATGGACCTTTTAGTGCTCTTTTTCTTTGTTTAAACTAGGGGTCCTCGCTCTCTGGACTTCGATCGACCCTGAAGCAGTTCATTTCTCAAGTTAGCCTGAATATGACTAACAAGGCCTTCCATACCGCCGTATGCTCCATTATCACTAGAAGCTTCTTTTTTAGCTATGTAATATGAACATTGTCTCTGTATGCAGACCATCATCAAAGCTAGAGGATTTCACTTCTTGCTTCACTCATGCATAACTAATTGCCACCTTTGGGCTGTTGGGGCTTTATTGAGTGTAGCTTATAACTCAAACCTAGAAATATCTTTCTAGGCTCTTCACTCTATCATAACATCTAGGTGTCATAGCTAGGGGAAAATACTCTCTCATCTCTCACTATGTGCAGTAGTAGTTTCACCTCACATTGCGCTACCTCATTACTTGTCCTTGCATCGGGTAAGACATCCTCGAATGGTCTGAGTGTAGAATTAAGGGAGATTAGGCCTCTCATAACCTCTTTAAGCAAGCCCCTTGTAACACCATGCCTTTAACACTCAACTCATGCAAATCCCATGCCTCATCTCACGTAAATTCTGTGGGAAGTAACATAATGGCATAGGGAATCATAAATCAAAATGTCTTTCTCTATGGGTAAAAATTTTCTCTTAGAGTCCTGTGGGTCACATGGACTCATCCTTCTCATTTTCACATTTAAATACCTAAATACCACTCCTAACAAGCTCAAGAGATGGTCCATATGTAACAACCGGGAAAAGAAAAAGAAAAGGAAAAGAAAGGAAATAGAAAGCTGGAAATTTTCGAAGTCCAGAATTTTTGCTAAGTCTTCTCACAATAGTGAGAAATGATCACACCATACCTCGAGCAAAGGGAGAAAATACACAAAATACACTAGTACAGCCTTATATCAGTTTTCTAGATTCTGTGCCTAAAATTTGAAAAATCATAACTAACTCTAGAAAAATTGAAATCAGGCACACTATACCATTCTGGAAAGCTATAGATATCTAACTTATGTTAAAAAATCTAGACCACAACAGAGGCTGCTAGGCATCAGAAATTGATGGAATGGTATCAGAGGTCAGCTATAAACCCTGGTACTGATCTCTAACTTCAAAAATTCATATCTCCCTACTCAAAGGTCTAATTGGGGTGAACTCAGTGGCCATGGAAAGCTTATTATTTTTAGTTTATGTCTGTAAAATTTCAATAAGCATTGGACATCATTTGCCCTATGAATGATGTAGCCTAAGTTTTTGACCATATGAATAGTACCTGTATCAGTTCAGCAGAAAAATGGCAACTTTGGAAATTCATAACTAATCCACAGAGCTTCAAATAATATGGTATTTAGCTTCCCAAAAAGCTCTAGATAAGATCTACACATGTGCCAAATTTCATAGGCAAATTCATCCATTTGGTTAGATCTTGACATTGGGTTGTGAAATGGTCATTTTTAAGCTTTACAAAGGGTCCAAATGGTCCAAATTGAGCTCCAGGGAAACCATGACCACTTGAGCACATGAGAATGCACCAAAATGACATTCTAAACTTGTCTCAAAGGTGCACAAACCCAAATTTCTCAAGCTCACTCATCCACTCTATGATACACACAAGAATGCGTATGTCTAGTCTTACCATTCCATACCCAAACCATGCTATATCATATATTTGGCATCAAATCTCATTCATACATCATACATTTGGGTAATTACATATGCTCATATGATTACATAACAATTTCATCATGAGATTACATCATATGCTATGTGTATGGCTACAAGAGAGACAAAACTAGGTATTTTCATACACTTTGATGTCAATCTCCTTCTTCTAGTCTCGGTAGCTTCCATTACCTTACTCAATTGCTCTACCTAGCATTTTAAGATATTGGAGAGGAGAAGATGAGATTCAAAGGATCCCAATAGCTTATCTCCCATTCAATCACACATTAAGTATGCAATACAAGTCTTAAAAATGCATGCATGAGCATATCGACATATGTGAGCATTCATAAAACATTCTTGGCATTTGAACACATCATGTTTGGCATACATAAGCTTGCTAAATGAGTGGATTAGCCTTACCTATTCATTTGTAGATTTTGGACTTGCCTCATCCATTTTCTCTAACAGGTTTTGACTTAACCTTATTCTTGGGAGTTTACCTCACTCTTAGGAGACTCTCTACTTTGTCTCAACTAATTTTTAGGATTCTTGGCTCATCCTCACCATAACTAGAGGGTTCTTGACTTCTCCACATTCAAGCAAACAAGACAAGCATATAAAACATCATTTGCATGCATAAAACATCATCATGGTATCATGAAATAAGAACTCATGTTAAAATACTTTTCATAGCTTAAAACATACTTACACACATTCAAAGACAATGTAAGCACACATTCATGCTGAGAGAAGGTGGAGAGAGCTACTTTGCTTGCATTTGCACACTTTTTCCTTAAGCCTTGAGTCCTTTCCCTTGACCTTATACACCCAAGAAGGTGGAGATCATTTCTATTGGCCTAGACACATCATATGGAAAGCTAATTATACTATTGAATTATATTCTAAGGCCACACATTCACTGAAAAAGCTAGGTGACTCATAAGGCTCTTTTATGGTTCTATAATGTACTTAATGAAGCAACCTTAAGAAACCATTATCTTGGCTCCATTCTATCTATTCATTTATGATTTTTGACTCCATTTAAACCCCTTGGAGTCATCACACAATTAAATCAAGGAGATTAGTTAGGTGTTGCTTTTTTAAGCCATAGTATGAAACATACAAGGCCATTTGACTTTCTATGGTTTTTAAAAATTTTCCAAGGCTTCCTCTCATATTCTCCTATCATAGATGACTCAAAAATAAGCTTAGAACAAATTCAAACTACCCCTAGATGCCATTTCTACTCTAGGCTGAATCATATACTCTTCTCAGCATCCTTGGAGTTTCTTTGCTTTCTTTGATGGGAGAATCATATAGGAAGCTCTCTTGGTGTCTTAAGAACTCATATGAATACTTAAACATCATAAAATATGGCTAGGGTTCATGGTAGAGTTCAAGGTGCAATTAAAACCCTAAATTCCATAACTTGCATTCTAAAGCTCCCTTTTAAATTCTAGTTGTACATTCTCCACCCTCACACTCCATAACCTTTGGTTCCATCAAGAATACATAAAGAAAAACTCTCCTCTTCACTTTCTCTCTCTAGATTGAAGCTTAAATGACTTGGAAACACAAGATTTTGTAAATATTTCAAGTAAAGTCTTACCTTAAAATAGAGCTCTCTTCACGTAGATTATTTTATACCGATTGATTTCTTGAAAAGAGTTCCTTTTTGACTTGGGTTAGACCTGAATCTTCAAGTTTTCAAGAAAAGAAAACTATCATTAGAGAGTTCTTAGAGAGAGAAACAAGTTTCCAAATTGGCGCAGGATGAAACGGGGCCGTTTACTTACCTAAATGGAAATTTAAACTTCCTTCTCTCTCTCCCTCTTAATGTCATGCCATTACTACTCATTTTTCTACAAATGGAAGCTTGGAGAAGGTGATAAGGTGTAATCTTACTTAAGAAGCCTTTTTTTATAATTTTTCAAAATGACCATTTTGCCCTTATGTGCCTGTTTGCTCCGTTTAGGCTCATTTTAATTCCTTTTTGAGAACTATCTTTTTCATCATAAAATTTAGGTCCTCTAATTCATAAAATGCCTTTGGTTTCATTCAAATTAGATTTAAAACCTTTCTGAATGAAATGATCAAAGTTCAGGTCAACTAACATCGTAAAACATCCACCAAAGGGGCTTTTGCTGTCCTGGGGCTTCCTATAGTTTTCAAGGCCTTTGAGAATCCTGGAAAACTCAAAACTTTTATTTAGAAAGCCTTCCTATGAGAATTCCAAAATTTGCTCAAAATGATGAAAATGCCCTTACGTTTCGTCAACCTTTTGTTACATTTTATTTCTTCATTTTAGCTTCATTTTTCTTTCTGTCTGAGCCTAGAATTCTCATTTTTAGGAGTCTAGAATGCTTCTCAAATTTTTTAGGACCTTAACTAAGCCATTTCGGGGGACTTGCTTTTGTATCTAGTAAATTTCATTCATTTACGAAGAAACTGTATATTATGTTTCTTGCGTTTTCTTTCATTTTTAGAGAACTGGATATTTCACCCCTACAACAGCTAAATAATCATCTTTTGCTACTAATACAAAAAGCTTGCCACTGATCCCAATGAGTTGTTATAACTTATAAAGCTTCAATACACCCAAAATGTCTAATACAAGGACTTACATAGTTGTACAAACCTTTCCACAGCTTTATCGCCACATCCTTAAGCCATATACAACCTTAGAAGGCCTAAAACTTTACTCTGATGCCAATAAATGTTACACCATATTTATCTAGCCTTTCTCCATCTCATTCATAGTCACTTTTCCTTGGCATAGTAAAATTGGTAGAAAAATTCAATTAAAATATTGCCTTAATTTGCGTTATGCTATATTTAAATTTTTCATTCCAGTTTTTGTAGGCCATATGAACTTACTCATATCATTCTCCAGTTAAAACACATTCACACAACTCAAAACTATCTCAAAATGTCACAAGAATCCTAAGTTGGTAGCTTATATAAACAAAATTACAAGGTCATTTTCGGGCTGGTGTGCCAAGTTTCTGGTGTCAAATTTGAAAAAATATAACTAAATCTAGAAAAATCAAAATCAAGTAAATGATAGCTTTCTAGATAGCTCTAAATGTCAAATCTAGGCTACAAATCATTCTAAGCCATGTAAACATCGTCTAGACCGTGATTGACAATAGAAAAATACCAAAGGTCCAGCTGCCCATGTTTGCTATCATATATTACTAATAGAAACTTCAAAAATACATACCTAATTCTAGAAAAATCAAAACCCAACAAACTATACTATTATAGAAAGCTACAGATATTAACTCAAGGTTAAAAATAATTCTAGACTAATATTGTAGCCCTAAACCCCTTGAAATTGATAGAGTAATACATAAACTCAACTAGCACTACTGATACTGACATAGAATTTCAAAAATTCATATCTCCCTGCTCAAACATCCAATTGAGGTGATCTCTATGCCTATAGAAATTTTATCATGTCTAGTTTATTTTATAAAATTTCATGAGCATTGGACAATATTGGCCTTTTGAATGGCATAAGAGAAAAAATTGACCATATGAACAGTGACTATACCAGAATAGTAGAAATTTGGCAATTTTGAAAATTCATAATTAATTTCACAGAGCTCCAAATAATCTAGTCATGCATGCCAAATTTCATGAGTAAATTCGTCCATTTGGTCAGATTGTGTCATAGAATTCCAAAATTGTCCATTTATGCTTCTTAAAGGGTCACAAAAGTTCCAAATTTGCTTCCAAGGCTTTCATGGCCACTTGAGCACATGGGAAAGCATTAAAATGGTCTATTAATATGTCTTAATAGTCCATAAACCCAAATTTCATAAGCTCACTCTCCCACTTCAAGGCATACACAAGAATATACAAAATTCATCTTGCCATTCAATGTCAAAAAGTTGTTATATCATTCATATGGCATCAAATCTCATATATACATTAAGTATCTATGCAATTATACATGTTCGAATGGTTATACAACATATTCATCATAAGGTTACATCATATTCCATTAAAATGGTTACAAAGTGAACAAAATCACACGCTTTCTTGTCAATCTTTCTCTTTCAAGCTTGGTGGCTACCATTTCTTGGTTCACTTGGTCTACCTAGACATGTTAGGGAAATGGAAAGGAAGGAATGAGATTCTAAGAATCCTAATAGCTCTTCTCCCTTTCAACTATACAAAAAAGATGCAAATTCAAGTTTAAAAATGCATGCATAGATATCATAGAATACATAATCATACATGGAACGTTTCTTGCATTTAAGAGGTCACATAAAACATACATAGGTTTGCCAAGAAAATGGTTTAGCCTCACCCAATTAACTAAGTCTCACTCTTTAGAGACTTTTGGCTTTGTCTCACCTATTCTTGGGGGCTTTTGGCTTATCCTCACCCTAGCTAAGGGACTTTTAGCTTCACCACACTCAAGTAAACCAAAACATGTTCATAAAACATCATTCAAGTGTATAACAAAGCATCATGGTATCATGGCATATAGATACATGCTATAAACATCTTTCATGGCTTAAACATACACACATTCAAAGAAAAGAATAACACCCAATCATGTATAAGAAAAAGAAGAGAGATCTACCTTGTACACTAACACACTTTTCTCCTTGAAAATGGTTCCTCTCCCTAGGCCAAGCACTAATAAGAAGGTAGAACTTGATTCCTTTGACCTAGACACATCATATGGAAGCCAATTACACTCTTGGAATAATTTCTAAAGCTACACATTCATTTTAAAAGTTAAGTTGTCCCTATGGCTCATTTATGGTTCTATAATGCACCTAATGAACTAATACTCATAACTTATGATCTTGGCTCTATTCTTTCCTTCCATTTGTGGTTCTTGACTCCCTTTAAACCTCTTGGAGTCATCACACAATCCATTTGATGAGCCTAGCTATATGTTGCTTCTTTAAGTCACAATATGGAACCTATGCCACCATCTCACTTCCTAGGCTTCCTCTCATGCTCACCCATTATATATGATACAAAACTAAGCTTGGAAGAATTCAAAACCACCCATAGGCATTAGTTCTGCCCTAAGCCGAGGCTATGGACTTTAAGGGGGACCAAGGAGTTTTCTTTGCTTTCCATGATGGGAGATGCATGTGTGAGGCTTCCTTGATGTCTTAGGAACTTATATGAACTCTTAAACATCTTAATTTATGGATAGAACTCATCTTACAAACCAAGGTGCAATTAAAACCTTAACTTTTTCATCTTGCAAAATTCATAATTCTTTCTTTTTTTTCCTTTGCATATTCTTATTCTCCTCACTCATTTTCCTAGGATTCACCCTTGGTTTGGTTCAAAATGCAACCCCTCTTAGCTATCCCTAGGTTGGCCGAGCCACGCACATCCAAGAACAAAGAAGAAGAAGCATGGAACTAGGAAGAAGGAATAAAATTGTGCTAAAGAAATTCCATTTATGTCTCGTAAACTTGGCATTTTAGTTTTTAGTTCATTTTAGCTATTTTTTAAGAACTGACTTTTCCATTATAAAATTTAGGTCTTAAATCTTATAAAATACCTTTGGAATCACTTAATTTGGAACTAAAACCTTCCCAAATGAAAGGGTCAAAATTTAGGTTAACTGACATTAGAAAACGTACACTGAAAGAGTTTTACTTGTCTCAGGGCTTCCCATGGTTTTTAGAGTCTCTAAGAACCCCGAAGAGCTCAAATTTTCCATTTAAAAAGCCCTCCTGTGAGTTTTCCAAAAAGTATCCAAAATTATGAAAATACCATTACATTCCATTGCATTTTCATTAAATTCCGTTTGACTATTCTAACTTTGATTTCACGACACCTTTGGCTTTCTAAATTTGTTATTTAAGGTTTAGAATATTGCTCTAATTTTATTGGAACTCAAATCACTCTATTTAGGGAACTTCTTTTTGTATCCGATAAATTTCATATGTTTACAGAGGAACTGTACATTACATTTATCATATCTTCTCATAGTTTCGAAGACTCGAATATTACAAGAAATATTTCTCATGACTCAAACATACATACAAGCACTCAAAGACAAGCAAACCTTTAAGCTATGCTTGTGAGAAAGGTTAGAGAACTACCTTGAAGTAATTATACAACACTTTCCTCTTAGAATCCTTTTTTCCCTTTCTCAACTAAGCCTTGAAATTAGGTGGCCCTTGGTTCTCTTGGCCTAGACACATTAAAAGAGACATAAATCACTTATGGAAACAAGCTTTGGCATCATACATACTCTATATGAAGGTACTTTGTTCTATGGCTCCATTATACTTCCATACATGATCTTATAAAGTAACTATGAGAATTCATGATTTTGGCTCCCATTTCTCATTCATTCTAGGTCTCTTGACTCCCTTTACACTCCCTGGAGTCATCACATATTCATTTTAAAAAGCCAAGCTATAAGCTACTTCATAATGTCATATTATAAAGCCTACACCTCCATCTTACATTCCATGGTTTCTAAATTTTTTCCAAGGCTTCCATTAATGTTCTTCCATTATATTTAGTCCCATTCTAAGCTTAGAATAAATTAAAACACTCCCTAGGTGCATGAAGTTAAGGCGAGACATGAAGAGCATTGTGCACTCATGAAGTTTACTTGCTTTCTCTTAGGGAATTGGCACTTGTGAAACTTACTAGATGTCTTAGGATCTTATACATAGTCTTACATAAGCTAGGCTATCCTTGGAAAGCTTCAAGTATGGCTAGTTGCTACACAAACCCTAAGTTATACATCTTAAATTCTAAAACTTTGCCTTTAAATCTAATTGCATCTTCTTATTCCTTATGCTTGAAAAACCTTGGCTCTACCTTATTTTGGCTTAAATTTATCCCCTATTGAATGGGCCTCGGGTTGTCCGAAACCATGCGTAGGAGAAGGAGCAAGAAGAAGCAACAAAGTCCATGGAATTTACCTTAGTTTCAAGCTTTTATAAGAGTTCTTCCACTTGTTTCTCCTTCAATTTCTATTCTCCTTTCACTAAACCAGCCATGAATCATCCTCGAAGCAATAATCAAAACCATAGGAAAATAGAGGAGAAAGAAGAGAACAAGATTGGAGAAGGAGGAAGCATAAAAAATTATGGATTCTCTTAACATTTGCTTAGTTTTCTCTTCCCTTCTTCTGCCCTCTTGGTGTGGCGCTTTAAGAAGCTTAGGGTTCTATTTTGGTGCAAAGGAAAGTCAGCCAAGGCAAATGGAAGATGTGGGGTGTGCTATATATCTATATATATATAAGCTAGGGACCTATTTAAGACATTTCAAAACTCTAATTTTGCCCTTCATTCTTGACTTTTTCATTTTAGACTCATTTCTACTCCTTTTCAGGAACCATTTTTTCCATCATAAAATTTAGGTTCTATAACTTATAAAATGCCTTTAGAATTACTTAAATTGGATCTAAAACCTTTTTGAACGAAAAGGTCAAAATTTGGATCCACTGATATTCTAAAACATAAATCAGAGGGATATTAATTGTTTTAGGGGTTCCAATAGTTTTTAGGGCCTCAAGGAACCCTGAGAACTCATTTTTCCCATTTAAAAATTTCTCCTATGATTTTTTCAAAAAGTGCCCAAAATTATAAAAATGCCACTGTATCTTCATTAAATTTTGTTTGGTTATATTGACTCTATTTTTAGGGCACCTATAGTCTTAGATTCTCATTATTTGAGGTCGAGATTATTACTCAAATTTTATTGGATCTCAAATCATTCTCTCTATGGAACTTTCTTTTATATCTGGTGAGTTTTGTACGTTTACGGAGAAACTGAACATTATGTTTCTCACGTTTATAAAGGAATTGAATGTTACACTACATGTGATGGCCATTACAAGGGACTAGCACCTCCTATATCCCTTAATTATTTGAGAAAGTGATTATGAATGAGAAAGATTAATGTGATTCTATCACTATTATTTTATTTTGAAAGAAATCCTTCTAATAGGAAAAGGGCTTTTGAAAGAGCAGGGATTAGAAAATTTTTTATACATTTCTTAAAAATTACATATTTATTTTATTATTATCATTGTTATTATGCTCTCATTGGTTCGTGATTATCAATACATGTTCTCATGTCGAAATTTTTAAAATTTTTTCATTTTGTTAGGAAGCATGAATTTCAAATTTAAAAGTTGTTACAAGATATTTCTTTATGGCATTTCATTTTAATCATCTATTTACATACTCACACTTTCATGTGCTTGTTTCTTTAATCATTTATGCAATGTTATTTACTTAATAAATATTTGGTCTTTCAGATATTAAAACCAAGCTAGAGTCTTCTCGAGCAAATTTTTAAAGGCAATCATTTCTTTTGTTAAGCCCCACTTAATCCAACATGGGCACTATCTACTTTGCTATGTTTGTATAAATTGAATTTTGTACTTTAGTTGTAGCTCCACAAACCTACAAGAAGGATCTCCCAACCTAATGTAGTTGGTATAGTGGATAAGATCTTATAGTAGAGCTCTTCTTTGTTAAAATTGTTGTATTAAGCTGTTGTGAAAGTAGCAAAAGGTTTAACTTTTAGGGAAGATTCTACCAAAGTTTTATGGCAAAAGGTTTAACTTTTAGGGAAGATTCTATAGAAATTGTTACAAGTGTCAAACATGTAGGAAAATTAATTATTTACTACTAAATATGGTGGATTTCAAATGCATAGCTTGTTTTCCTTTTGGAAATGAAGTATTGTATTAAGAGTAAGGAAAGTAAGTTATAGTTTGCAGGCATAAGGCTAGCCCCGCAATCTATGTAGATCATATCTTCGATTTTGGGGTGTGATAAAGTTTGTATAAGAACTTAGGTTTCCTCATGGTTTTGTGGAGCATTTGTTCTTCTACTGAATCTCAATTATCATTATAAAACTTAGACATACTTATAATTAAGATATCATTAGAGAACTTATAGGATGTCCACATTCATTTTTCCCTTTGAGTCACTCTTCTTGATAACTATTAGGAATTTTTTTCCTTTGTCATATTGCAGCTTTTTAGATTGCCTTCATTCCTTTTCTTGACTAATATTAAGTAATGTTTAGAGTCCTTTTTTCTTTTTTGACAATCTATTATTCTAATTATTAACCTCTTCTTCTTTAAAAAAAATTGACCTTTTAATTTGAAATATGAGATAATTAATCAATTTAAATATTAATTAAGTCCTGAGTTATTGGTCATGAGTTAGTCCATCATTAGTGACCTAATATTGCAACAAAATAATTAAGAGAATGGAGAATTAAGTGGGAGGGTTCACCTGACAAGCATAGATGAAATGGGAAGATCGCTGGAAGAATAGAAAAGAAAAAAAATAATTAAGAAGAAAAAGATGGAAAACTAAAATAGGATATTTTGAGATATTATATTTGAACTCAATGCTTTTTAAGACATTCCTAAGCTCAAAATTATGTTACTTAATTATAATTAAAATTTTTCTCAAGTCTAACTTATTTTCCTAATTTAATTATTAATATTTGTTTATTTATTATTTTAAGTTCTCATTATTTCAAATTTCTAAATTAACGGGTGTAACAACATATGCACAGAGATAGTACCAATAATGTTAACATCCACCACAAATCTAGTGATTCGTTAATATCTTGACAGTGCTTAACCCCCAATTTACCTAAAGCTTATAAGAAGAAGGACTCACCAATTTTACTAAACACTTAATTAAACTAATAAGAAACGGGACTTCCAGGTGCGAAGCAATCCTTTGCTGCCTTCTTAGAAGCGACGTAAGCAAACTTAGATAGTTCAAATTTTAAAATTTTTCCTCAGTAATTTATTTTTATTTTTATTTTTTAAATTTTGAAAAAGTAAAAACATAAAATAGAGATAGTCTTCCAATATTCATCAAATAGTTGCTTATCTAATGAGAGTTGAAAGACTGCTTTTATCTTGTATTTTTGCTTCCTTCAAAATAATATATATATATATATATATAATAATAAATTAAAATCCAAACCACCCAAATCAGAAATGAACTTTTCAAATCTACTATTTTAGAAGCAATAGAGGATGGCTATGCCTTACAAGAGTCTTAACTTCCTCCCTCGCAAGCATTTTGCTCATGGAACTGGATAAAATATTAAATTCAAATCCATAACAAACATATTATCTCATCAAGTCACGGAAATTGTTTAATATGGCTTCTAATTGGTCTTGAAATGCATACTTGAACCGTTATACAGCCCATAAGCGTGTTTTTTTTTTTCCCCTTTCTCTGGCTCAAATAAACACTTCTACATCAATAGTGAACAAAAATCTCCTACCAAAGACCCAAACATGCGTTTCAAAAAATACAATTGCGTAACCCAAACCGTTACTTCCCGACAGGCCACCGTTATAACGTTACAATTGCTAGATAGAGGATAAGACGATTGAACTATCGAAGGTTGAGGGTTGAGCCGACATGGGTAGAGAGTTAATTTGCTTTTTAACTTTATATGAAGGATGATAACGGTATTTGCTACATTTTAATATGTATGTAAGTTGTAATTACGCCATGGTGAAATGCATTTTTTTCCTTGAATTTTTAATTTGAAATATGATTAGCCTCACCTATTTCTATCTTCATTTTCTCATTTGATTTATCAAAATGCAAAGGAACTTGATCTTTTGGATTTGAAGGATTATGTAATTTACCCTCAATTTTGAAACTTAACTATTGACCTAAAAGACTTCTAGTTTTGTGTAATATAATCTCTTCATTCAATTTTTTTTTTAATCCAAAACCCTGATACTACTTATAAGCATAGGCTAAAAGAAGCCAAATTAGCCATAAAAAAAAAAAAAAAATTTCTAGTATGTCATCCCAAGTGGTATATTTTTTTCCACATTTTCTTTTTCTTTGAAGCAAAAATACTTTGTTTGCCCCCGAAAAAAAAAATTTTGATGGCCCCCTTTCCCAATAGGCAATGGTGATTTACGTACATACCATGTGTACTCAAAGTAATTCCCAGATTTAGCTTCTTGTACAATTCAAAAAATGAAAAGTGTATTTTCATCTTGTTAGAAAAGCTTTTTTATACTCCTAACTAATAATTAAAAAGCATACTAGTAAAATGATGATGAGTGCGGATCCAAGAAGGGTGCTTTAGTTCATGCTAATTGCTACTTAATGTTGAAATTTTTTTACAATTTTATATATAATTTATTATCTGGGGCAGTGCTTGCTTAACCCAAACAAAGAAAAAAAAAACAAGCATTTATTTTTACTGAGATATCTGCACATAATCTCTTTTTAGCTTTTCTATCATGTGTTCTTATGTATTTCGATTTATGTATGTTTTAAATAAAAAAGGAAATATATATTTTTTTTTCCTTCTCAGAATTTAAGTTATTTTTCTTTTTCCCTAGATATGTCTTCTTACTTTTCAAATATAATAAGTGTAAAGTCATTTTCATCTATAAATATGATTAAAAAAAAGTTTAGGAATAATATGAAATTATAGACTTTTTGACACTATTGCAATAGTTAAAATTATAATTTCACCTTATGCATAGCTACCAGCTTATGTTCCCTGAATGCAACATCAAAATTTTTTATTATTTAGCAACCGTGACCCAATTTTTAATTATTTTTAATATTTTGAAAGGTCATGGTTACTATTTTTTATTTATTTTGAGAGGTTACTAAATTTTATTTTTATATATATAATGGTTTTTTTCTTTTGTTTATATATGTAGAAGTTTTTATTTTTATTAAGTTAATAATTTGTAAATTAAGGCATAAAAAACAATTTAAATATAAGTTATAAGGCTTACAAAATTATTAAAAAAGGACTTGAAAAAGTATTTTAGAAAAATAAAGATTACGTATTTCAAAAAAAATAAATGTTAAATCATTTAAATTTGATACAATTGTTTGAGAAAAATAAATTTATTTTAGCAAAATAAAGGTTAAGTATTTCAAAAAATTAAATGTTACTTCCTTTAAATTTGATAAAATTATGGAAAATTTATATCCAATGATCCATATCATAAAAAATTTATAATGAAAAACCTTAAAAATTAAAATTACTTCAAAAACTATCATTATCATCAGATTTTGAAAAATTTACTATTAGTTTTAGAGGATTTACTATTCTTAGTAAGAAAATATTGAACTTTTTTACACTCAATAGTAAATTTCCTGAAACTGGTAATAAATTCTCTAAAAACTGATGGTAATGATGGTTCTTGAAAATAATTTTGATTTTTAAGATTCTTTATTATAAATATTTTATGATATGGATCTTTAGATGCAATTTTTCCTAAAATTATTCAAGAAAAATAAAATTACCCTAAAAAATAAAGATTAATTTCCTTTAAACTTAATAATTGTAAGAGTTTTAAAAATTTGATCAGCAATTAACTACATTTATTAAGTAATGTTAAATTAAATATTAAAATAATAAAAATTTTATAATTATTGAAAAAGAAGGTCATGATGTAAAATAATGAACAAAAATATAAACATAGGAGTACAAAAAAAGTTATACATATCCTAAAAAACAATTGACTTCCTCTACTAGATTGAGTCTTTGTTCTTAATCATTGATTGTTCTACAATAGCTAAAATTGTTATATCACCCTTGCACTGCTATAAATTTTTTTTCTCAAATACAATATGAACATTTTTTTAATGGTTGAGGGGTCATAGTTGGTAGATAATTGTGAGCCCTGAATTTATTTTTTTAAAAAAAAAATTTGGAAAGTGGGAGCATGGTGTAAAAAAAAATTTCCTTTTAAATTTAAGACAGTCAAGGTTGGGGGCCAACCGCAACTCCTAATTTTTTCCCTAACTGTAAAGTTAATTTTTGATAAAAATTTTTATTTGTAATGATTTAAATAATCTAAATATTAATTATAATATGTAAAAATAATTTAAAATGAAAAACATAAAATTAATTTAGGAAAATAAAGATTAATTGTTCAAAATAAAAAAATTAAATGTTAACTCAATTTCCTTTAGAATGTTTAAAAATTTGATGAGCAATTAATCACAATTGTTAAGTATTGTAGAACTCGATATTAAAGTAATTTAAATTTTGTAGTTGTTGAAAAGGAATAGATATAAACATATAGGTACAAAAATATATATATATATAACATTAAAAAAATGACTTCCTTTACCACATCAAGTCTTTATTCTTAATCGTTGGCCTCATCATCGGACAAGATGACGTTGTTCTTCCTCCTGTTCCTCATCCACATCCTCCTCTTCTTTTTTGTTGTCTTTGTCTTCAACTCCATTATCATCTTCTTGGTTATCATTGTTTCCTTCATCTTTTACCTATTGGTATGCCATAGGATTAATATTCCATTGGAGGGATTGAACTAGAGGAAATGGTTGATATGGTGTGATATACCCCACTTGCTATGATCAAACATATGCAGAAGACCCAGAAGCAAACCTAAAGGGAAACATTACCTAGTTTAAAAATAGGGGTGTGAGAGGGAAGGAGCTACATTACATATAAAATAAAGAGCTAGTATCCCCAAAATCAGCAAAATGCATGGGTGGAATGGAAAAAGATGGACTCACGATATCATGGTGGGCCTATTCTATGTCACTAAGGAAGAAGATGGACTAATAGCATCATGATAGGTCTGTGTTTGTGTCGATGTATAAGACAATGGACTAGCTATCGCAAATGTAGTACCAACACTAAGGGCAGAATCACGATAAGCTCGATCATCCACCATGGGTACTCTAAAAGATATAAATCCATGAGTTCTCTTTACTGTGTGAGTTGGAAGAAGCTAAGGCCTAAGAAACTAAAGGGTAAGAGAAGCAGCTTTAGAGATTATCATGTTTTGATGCCCACCAAGTGCATCTAGATACTAGTACAATCATTGACTATAGTGAGACTAAGTAGCGAAGGATCATCCATAGCTAGTATTTATAAGCAGTCAACCACATCAGCTTGTAAAAAGAAAAAAAAAAGCCATAATCATATATGTAATATATATAAGGAAAGTGAAGTAAAGTAACTATGGTAGGTCCCCAAAAGTTACCACAAAACCTTGAGCACAACTAATAGATTAGATCCATTAACAAGTAACCCTTCAATACCATCTCATGTACTCTAAGGAGTGATCCAGGGGCTCTACTAATATCAACATAAGTGATAAAGTATCTTACTAGCTCCACTATTTAAGCACAAAGTTCTCATACTCTTTTTGCCAGTCTAAGTGGGTCTTGCTTTTAAGTGTGAGTGTATGGACTTCTTCTAAACTATAAGAAGCACAAGGTATGGGCTACATCCTGCCAAACTATTGTGCAATCAGTATCATGCCACTCCACAATGTGAAAGTAAATAACATAAATACTAGCCATATGTTTGAGGATGCCAAGCAATAGTCAAGTTTTATACTATCATACATCATCTAAATCATATGAACACCATATAATCTGCGAATAACAAATTAGAACATATAAGGATATGGTATCCATAAGTAATCATGCAATAATATTTAGAGTGTTTCAAACCTCATTGGCCCTCATTTAGTTTAACAATACTCTATAGTGTTGTATTGCCAATTTTCTCGGATAAGGATGCTGGGCCACACACCTCCACCTACAAGATGTACAGGGAAATGATGGTTAAATATGATTTATATAAATAACATAAGCGATACAATAAGCATTCAAGCTTGAAATAGTTTTCATACCTGTAAGCAAAGGGAGAGAGTACATCATATACATCTCGGTGAAGGTTTAAAGGTGGGTGCCTCTCAGATGTAAGCTTGAGGAACCGATTCCAGGCCCATAAGTGAAGTAATGTCAAATAGCCAACAATGTTAATTTCCTTATATTTAATGGCATTGCACATCTCTTTGTAGAGGTATTCTAGCACTATAGAGCCCTAACTAAATTGGCCAGTTATATGAAAGTTCTAAAGGAAAGTCAAGTATATAAGGGAAACTGTCTAAACATAAGGACCCCACCTATCAAATGTAATATGTAGGCACAAAGGAATTGTAGTATTTCATTTTTGTCTACATTATTTGAAAGTGCCTCAAAGTGGTTGGTGAGCCAAATAATGCTCAATCTTTGGCTATCAAACTCTTCTTTTAGAGGCTCAATCCCAAGGAGAATGCCATAAATGCTTTGTTAGTTGAAGTTCAGTGAACCACTGATAGGAAGACCCACTACCAGAAGACCTAATAGAACTGCCATATCCTATAGTGTAATGGTACACTCACCTTAGGTGGTATGGAAAGTATGTGTTTGAGTGCTAAAACAAGCAAAGTATCAAATTTGAATTCTACGAGCCAAAACACCAGCAGAAGCCAATGGCTATAAGATATGGCATTATGGTTGGGGGGTCTCTAATCATGGACCATAGGCAATGTGATGCAATCAAAAAATGTGATCTAACTATTAGCGGAAAAACAAGTGTGAAACTTCATAAATGATGTAATAATCACATGTTAAAGATACAATCTCCATAATACATCTATAACATAGCTTGTTAAGCCACACAACCTGAGAGACATGTCTAGTTTAGAGATACCACAATGACTTATCTTCTGGACTTGGATGGACAATGTGTCTAGGGCCAGACATAGTACTATCTTGTAAAAATCAAATAACATAATATTTGATTAGTAGATGTCAAAATATATAGCTAACATAAAAACCAAATAACATAATATTCGATTGGTACATATCAAAAATATATAGCCAACGTAAAAACCAAACAACATAATATTTGACTGGTACAAAGTTGGAACTCATATCGAAAAGAGGAAAAATTGGAATATATCTAAGTAGTACATGGCAAGATATTTAAGTAGTATATGTCAAAATACATAGCAAACTGATTGTTGTCATGTCGTCATTCATACAAAACAAAATCAATATTCATATAGAATAAAATTGATACTTATAAGAAAAAATTAAAAAAATAAAATGACTATAGGTTTTGTTGTCCACATGATGGACAAGTTGCACAGTTATGGCATGTCTATCTACACAATGCACATCTTGGCAGATCCCTAGGAGCTTCTTGCTAGTCCATTTCATTTCTTATTCAGCTTGACTTAGGGTAACCTTTATCACATTTTGTTGAAGGATCAGGGATGAGTGGAACTTGGGGCTAGTACACTTCACCACTAATTAGGCAAAATTCATTCTTGTAGGCTTTCAAGATGGTTTCCAATTGAAAAACTCGGTCGACATGCTGTATATAGTCCACTCAGATATAGGCATATGCTAGCAAGGATATTTCAGAATTTGAAATTCACCATAATCGTATGTATAATCCCTAGGTTGACTTTATAGGATCCTTTAAATTGTTAGTTAGTTGGATTCTACAACTCTTCCATCTCAAATGTCAATGCTCTTCTATCAAATTAACAGGCTATGCATGCTGATGCTCTTTGAGTTTTGACTACTAGCTTTAATCTAATATCCTTAGCTATGACTTCTCTTACTTATAGCTATACATTCACCTTCTCCACTCGTTGGATCGAATGTTGCCTGAACCAACCTGAGTATGGGTAAGAACTTGACTCCTTTAAAAACCTCATTTATACTCTCTGCTAAGTTTGTTGTCATGTGGTCCTACTATTTATTATCAACATCATATGTCTGACACCATTGACCCTTGGGTATCTCATCAATCCAATTAATGGTGTGAGAGTCTAATTGGTGTATATGGGCTAATTATTCATTCACTTTGTGCTACTCATAAAGGTAACTTGTACATAGAAATATAAGATAATTAATAACTAGTGCAAAGGTAAACCAATGTATTGAAAAAATAATGATGAGGTTAAGTGATAGCGAGATATACCAATTTTGGTGAACAACTTCTTCAGCCATGGAATTTTAAATTTCTTATTAATATTGCTAGTCAAATGTCAGAGGTAAAACATATGATAAGCTTGCAGCAGTTGCCACCTTATATGTTGATTGGCCATGGAGACCAAAATACTAGTATGCCTATCGAAACCCAAGCAAAGCCCATCTTTGTTCTTCATCACATGTGCTCAGAGGTTGAACAAGAACTATGCCTATGCCTCATATATTTCTCTTTCTACTATGGCAAAAGCAAGTAGGACAATGTTTCTCTCACCATCTTGTATGTTTGCGATTAGTACAGTCCCTTTGTATTTGCCATAAAGGAATCTCCCATCTATTTGGACTATTGGCTTCAAGTTGTGGAACGCATCAATGTAAGGCCTAAAGGTCCATAATACTAGGTAAAATATGACTAACTCACCATTAGCTGTGCTAGTTGATACATGATCTTTATACATAAAAACATAATAAGAACTAGGCATGAAATGCTGAATGGTAGCTAGCCACTTAAGTAACAAAGCATAGGACTTCTTCTAATTTCTAAATGCATGTGAGATGGCTCAGTGTTTTCCCTTCCAAGCCTTCTCATATGAAACATTATACCTAAATATAGAATGTACTCGCTCAATAACCTTTTAAATTGACACCCTAAGATTCTCAGTCACCATTGATACAATGTACACTAAAGTAACATTAGAGTCTAGTTTTGGGTGGTCTTGTGACAAGGATGCTAAAACACATCTATGAGGCCCATTATATTTTATTAGCTCCTAATGGTTTTCTTTCTTTCGATAACATGCCCTTATGCTTCACTTGTGTAATATCCGATTTTCTGAAAATAAGAGAAAACGCAAGAAACATAACATATGGTTTCTCTATAAACATACGAAATTTACTAGACACAAAAAAAAGTTCCCCAAAATTACTTAGTTAATGTCCTAAAAAATTTAGAAGCATTCTAGACTCCTAAAAATGAGAATCTCAGGCTTAGACAGACAGAAACATGAAGCTGGAATGAAGAAACAAATTATGATAAAAAGTTAACAAAACGTAAGGGCTTTTTTTGTCATTTTGAGCAAATTTTGGAATTATCATATGAGGGCTTTTTAAATAAAATTTTTGAGTTCTACAGGATTCTCAGAGGCCTTAAAAACTATGGGAAGTCTCGAGACAGCTAAAGCCCCTTCGGTGGACATTTTTTCAACAGCGATGAGCCTGAACTTTGACAGATTTGTTTAGGAAGGTTTTAGCTTCGATTTAAGTGATTCCAAAGGAATTTTACTAAATTAGAAACCTAAATTTCATAATGAAAAAGACAATTCTCAAAAAGGAGCTAAAATAAGTTAGAAATGAAAATGCCAATAATGAAGGGTAAAATGAAAATTTTTAAAAAGTCTTCCTTGAACCTCCCTATATATATGAGGCACCCCACCTCCTCAATTCATTTAGCCACACTTGCCTAAGCCCTAAACCAAAGAGAAACCCTAAGGATGAGGCATACAAGAGGAGGCAAGAAGAAAGGGAAAAGCAAGTTAAGAAAGGTATGAAAATCTTAGTTTTTCAAGCACTTTCCTTCATCAAACTTCTTCTCCTCCTTCTCCTCTTTCTTTTAATGGTTTTATTGAGGATTTTAGTGCTATTTTGAGGTCAGACCAAGAGAGGAAAATTTGGATTTGAAGAGAGGAGGCCAAGAAAAGTGAGAAACAAGCAAGAAAAGCTATGGAAACAAAATAAAATCTCCATCCTATGGTAGCTATTCCTTCCCCTTTCTTCTCCCTATTTCACCCCATATATGTAGATACAAGAGGGCTTGAATTTTGGGTAGAAACAAGGGTGAATTTTATGAATTTAAGGGAGGAGAGTAAGAATATGTAAAGAAATTCAAGAAAAGGAAATTGATTTTCAAGGTGACAAACTTAGGGTTTCATGGGTTCTCTTAAAAATCTGATTTGATGTAATTATTCCTAGACCTAAATGAATGTTTAAATGAGTTCCTAAGATCCCTAAAAGTCTCCCTATATGCATCCTCTATCAAGAAAACAAAGCAAACATCCATGGAGGCTAAATGCTACATAGTCTCGGCCTAAAGGGGGTGGGACACCTAGGGAGAGTTTTAAATTTTTTCAAGCCCATTTTTGACTCATATATGATGAATGAAAATGAGAGAAAACCTTAGGAAAAATTTAGGAGGCCTAAAGAACGAATTGATATCTTAGGTTTCATAATATGACCTAAAAAAGTAACATATAGTTAGGCTCTTTGTTTAATTGTGTGATGACTCCATGGGGCTTAAAAGGAGCCAAGAATCGTATATGAGAGGAAAGAATGGAGCCTAGAATTCATTTGATAGGTGTTGCTTCATTAAGTGCATTCTTGGAACCATAAAGGGGTTAATTGACCAAGTTAGCATTTAAGGAAGATGTATGGCCTTAGAATTAACTCCATGAACCTAATTGGCTTTCATAAATTGTATTTAGGCCAAGAGAAACCAATCCCACATCTTTATGTGTGTGAGGTTGAGGAAGAAAGAGTAAATTCAAGAAGAAAAGTATGTGATTGCAATCAAAGTAGCTCTCTCCATCTTCTTTCATGCATGAATATGTGCTTACATTATCTTTGACTGTGTGTATATGTGTTTTAAACTATGAAAAGTATTATAGCATGAGCTTTTATTCCATAGTGCCATGATGTTATATTATGCTTTCAAATAATGCCTAATATGCATGCTTCGGTTTGCTTGAGTATGAAGAAGCCAAGAACCCTTAGCCATAGTGAGGATAAGCCAAGAACCCTTAAAGTTGGTTAAGACAAAGTAAAGAGTCTCTCAAAAGTGAGGTTGACTCCCAAAAGTAAGGTTGAGTCAAAAACCTCTTAAAAAAATGGGTGACACAAGTCCAAAATTCACAAGTGAATGGGTGAGGCTAATTCACTTACTTAGCAAGCCTATGGATGCCTTGTATGACTTACTCACATGCCAAGATTACTTCTTGAATGTTTACACAAGTTGTTTAATATGTTCATGCATGCATTTGTAAGACATGGTTTGCATACTTTATATGTAGTTGAAATGGGAGATGAGCTATTGGAATTCTTTGAATCTCATTCCCTCATCTCCAATGTTCTAACATGCTAGGTAGACTAAGTGGACAAGATAATGGAGGCCAACAACTTGGAAGATGAGAATGTGACAACAAAGTGCATAAATTTTACCTCCTTATGGCCATATGAGTAGCAAGTGTTGTAAATTATTGTTGTATATGTCCTATGACATTATGAACATGTATAATTATACTAATGTATCATGTACAAATGAGATTGAATGTTGTATGAATGGTATGGTGCAATTTGAGTATAGAATGACTAGACTAACTTTATGGAAATATGTGTACGGCATGGGGTAAGAGTATGAGTTTCCAAAATTTGGTCTTTTGCACCTTTAAGACAAGTTTAAAATGTCATTTTGGTGCAATTTCATCTGCTCATGTGGGCACACAAGCTTGGGAAGCAAATTTGGACACTTTGATGCTTGTAAAGGCCATGAAAATGACCAAACTGGAACCTTATGACACAAACTGACCAAATGGATGAATCTTCTCATGAAATTTTTCAAAAATGTAGGGCTCATTGAGAGATTTTTGGAAAGTTAAAGTGAAGAAAATTTAGAGCTCTACAGAATTAATTATGAATTTTCAAAGTTGGGATTTTTCTACTGTTCTGGTGCATGTACTGTTCATATGGTTAATTTTGTTTTCTATATTATCTGATAGATAAATGGTGTCCAATGCTTGTGAAATTTTACAAGAATAAACTAGAGATTATAAAATTTCTATGGCCACTAAGATCACCTCATTTGGAGGTATGAGCAGAAAGTTATAAATTTTTTAAGTTTCATGTCAGTACTAGTAATGCCACTAGACCTCCAGTATTGTTCCATCATAATTTAGTTCCTAAATGAACTTGGCGTGATATGAAGCTATTTTTCCCTTAAATTTAACATCTGAAGCTTCTTAGATTTACTTATTTTTTCATGATTTGGAGTTTTTAGAATTAGTTATGAATTTTCAAATTTTATGACAGTAAGTTATGATAGTAGCCCAGAAGCTAAGACTTTGGGTGCTTTTCGAATGTTAAACATCTTTTACCTGGCATTTCATGACCTGAACATCTTTTTAGCATAAAGTAGACATCTTTGGATTTCTATAATGGTAAAGAATGCATGATTTTGATTTTTCTAAAATTAGTTATGATTTTTCAAAATTTGTGATAGAAAAGTGAAGTTTCTGGTCGAGGCTACATTATGATATTTTATGCATTCCTTGCACTTGCACAAGTTCTAGGCCACTTTTGGAGATGGATTTGAGTTGTATCTCTATAATTAAATATGAGAATGTAATACATGAGTCCATATGGCCCACAGGACTCTGAAAAAGAAATATATGCATAGCGCAATGCAAGAAAACTCAATATTTTAATGCCTTTTTTCTTGCTTCCCTATGTAATGCTTGGCATGAGACTTAAAATTAATATGAGGCAAAGCTAGAAATCTATGGTGTTACAACTTGCATGACCCCTATCCAGATTGAAGGGACCGATATTCTTTGTACTTTCTCAAGGAATGGAACACCTTAAAAGTGTGATGTGCATGCACTGAGTATATCTTCATAGCTTAATGAAAAGATCGCTAATCATTATAAAGCATGCCTATACACAACTCTTGGCCATCATTGATGCTTATTGCTGCCCCCTCCCTTTCAACATAGTTAAGAACTCTCGCATCATTTGCATCTACCTGTTCAAGAAATGTAATCATCGAGTCATCATAAATATGTATAGGGGCTGGAGTCACGGCAGTATCAATGCAATTGGTGTGTTCGTGATCATCTCTATCACCATCACCATTGTAATCCTACAAAGCAGCATCATAATTGCCCTCTTCCTCAAATTCATCCATTATGTCCTTTGTCTCTTTTGAAGGAAAAAGGGGTTAACAATTAGTTCATATGACAAACTTAGTTGGGAGGTATGATCAATTAATGGATGAGATGAACTTAGATAAGAGGTGTAGTCAACCAAACCAATCGTTGGATATTATTTAATTGTTATGTGCTAGATGTGGAATTGACCAATGCCTCTAAACTATGGCTTAAATAAAACAGGCTGATCATCTGTGACATTAACATAGTTAGAGCACGAGAGTGGATTTGGCACATAATCAATTGTTACTTGAGTTATCACATTTAAGTACATTTCCTCTACTGAACCCAATTGTGATTGAAACTTAGCATTTGTCACCTTCATCGCTTTGACGTTAGCATCCCTCCTCAGCTTATATGCCTGATATTTTGTAGGCTTCAGTGACACTAAATGTCTATACACCAATTAAGGCACATATTAATTTGAGTCCAGTTGTAGCTATTTTGCAATCTCCTGTTTTAACTTCTTCAATGAAATGTCAAAATCAATAGTTATTACATCAACCATATCTAAGATAAATGTTGTACTCTCATTCGTTTCGAAAATTTTTTCATTTGAATATATATATATATATATATATAATCTCTTTCTTATTGTTTATTTCACTAATCTAATCAACATTGCCACTAATATCCAAAATAGTGTACAAAGTTTATAAATTATTATTTCATTATTTTTATATATTACGTTCATTTTTCCAATATTTTCCCTAAGTTTTCTACATTTTTCATTTACTTAAATATATAAATAATATTATGCTATTATTTTTCTACATTAAATTATATTATATAGAATTATAAATTTTTATTTTTATTTCATCCACATTATATATTTTATATTTTTTCCCATATTATATTCTTTGACAATCTTTTTTACCATAGTTTTATTTTATTTACAATATCTCTTACAATATTTTTTCATATTATATTTCATATAACATTTTTATATATTTTTTTTCATATTATATTTTCATAATATTTTCTTATACTATTTTTTTAACAGTATAATATCTTGTTATAATATTATCTGATATTAAAAAAATTCTTTCTTAATTGTATTTTTTCTGATGTTATACCTTTCATATTTTTTTCCCACATTATATTCTTCAACAATATTTTTTTACAATATTTTATTTCTTTATAAAAAAAATTTTACAATATTTTTCATATTATATTTTATACAAAATTTTTAATTTTTCCATATTATATTTTCAAACTTTTTTTATAGTATTTTTCGAATATTATAATATTTTTTACAATATTGCACATTATTTAAAAGCTATTTCATAATTTTATTTTTAATATTATATTTCATATTTTTTCCCATACTATATTTTCTTCCAATATTTCTTTCAACACTTTTCCCATATTTTCCAATATTTTTCCCATATTATAATTTTTTTACAATAATTTTTCATATCTCCATTATATATAACATTTTTTATTTTTTCTTATTATATTTCCATAATAATTTTTAATTTTATTTTTTCCATCATTATGGTATTCAACATTGAAAAAATTCCTTTCATAATAGTAGCTTTATCATATCATAATTTTTTTTTTTTACTTTTTCTTCCTTAAACCTATTATTTTTTGCAATCTCTTTCTATGACAATAAATATTATATAATTTTTTAATTTCTTTCACCTTATTAACAACATAACTATAAATTATAATTTTCTTAGCCTATTTTTTTTCAAACCTTATTTTTTAATAATTTTGAAATTATTTTTTTTATTCAGCTACAACTAAGCGTTTCATATGTAAAAATAAAAAATCATTCAACCCACATATAGATCAAACAAGTAAAATTATATATTATAAAAATTAAGAATTTAACTACAGCATAATCATATTTTCAACTAAATAAATATTTAGTTTGGTTAGTATTTTCATACTTGATAATGGATCTCAGTAAATATTTGGGATCACTTCTTCTTTTTATCTTCCTTTTATATTGTAAAAGTTGGCTTTTATAATTCCTGCAAATGGCTAAAGGAGAGAAGTATTTCACTGTGGTGAAAACTTCCCACTGGTGAAGACAATGGAAGGAAGGATGAAGAAAATGGAAAGATGAAGAAGATGAAAGAAGAAGGAGTTGTCACTAGAGAAGAAAATTGTAGGAAGAAAGATGAAAGAAGAAAGATGCGAGAGATGGTGAGTGAAAAAGGAAGAGGCAGGGCAATGGTAAAAAAAACTAATTTAAATAAATCTTTTTTCAACCAATGATGCTTAACCACATGGTAGTGTAATCCGAGTCCAATTATAAGCATGAGTTGTTAGGGTAATGTGCAAGTTGGAGTATAGGAAGAAGTCACATTAGACAGAATTGGACTAAAGGAAGGGTATATAAGTGAAAAGGACTTATAAATTTAATATCTTAAAGATTTGGGATCAAGAAATAGTCACGTTTACTTATATAATTCCTCTTAATATTCAATAGAAAAGGCGTAACAGACCTTCCTGATGCTTGAGTCTCCCTCGAGCCCTAAGATGAGCATGTTAACTTTTTTGTCTTTTTTAAATTTTCACCCTCCATTAGTTTGATCCGATATTTTTCTTGCCACTTGGGATGATAGGTCAAATATATTATTTTGATAACTTAGGTTCTTTCACCCTACATGAACAAATAGTATTAGAACTTTAGATGAAAAAGTTAAGGGAGAGATTATGTTGCACAAAAATGAAAGCATAAAAGGTTATTGTTAACTTCTAAAGTTGAGAAAGATAAATTACGCAACCCCTAAAATTGAAAGAATATTTTACATTTTGGCTGTTTTAGTTTTTGAAAAGATTTACTTAGATATTGGATAACATGAATTATATTTTAAATTTATTTGTAATCTAATGTTTAAGCTTTAAATTTCATAAAATAAACCACGAAAGCTCAAAGTAAAATGGATGAAAAAGGATTTTTTTTTCTTGCCTTTCCTTTTTTCCTTTTTTAGGTTAGAAAAGTAAAATCTTGAAACCCTAGGATGAAGACATAACATGCACATACAAGCATAGATTGTTCACTGTCTATTAACGTTGGTTCTTCACTTGCACCTTTTTTTTCAAAAAACAAATTGTATCTACATGTTGAGTTTTGTTTGGTTTTTAATAATTTATTTATTTAAATCAATTATTCAAGTCTTTTCAAGCTCTGGGTTTTAATTAGGCTTTGGAATTTGGATGTTGTTACATATTTTTTTTTAAAGTTTTGATATAACAACATTGAATATATTTTGAGATTGTATATTTTGGTTCTATAACTACATCTAACTAATGTGACTTCTTGTCAAGCAATCACAAATTCTCTATACAATTTAAAAATCAAGCAAAAAGAGATTCTTACATTCTCATGAAAGTTTGAGGAACTGTGCACTTAAATTAAGCTAAATATCCAAGAAGAGTGTAACATTGTCTATATTTGAGTTTTCTTTGTATAACTAATTTACTAAATTTTTTGTTAATTTTAGCTCTGGATAAGATTTGAAGTCAAATGCTTCAATTAACAGAATGACTCCAATATCATTGAATCAAAGTTCATTGATAATTTACTAAACTTTTGTCACTCATTCAAATGATTCATACATCAATGTTGATAACTTCATGCTTTTGCTAGTTGCACATTTAATTTTTCTTTTCAAAATATACACAAAAAAATTTGAACTCTGATTGATAAAGAATGATTTCATCATTCCTACGACCAATTGAACTAGCTCTTACATGACAATAATTTTACAAAGATATACCAACTCCATATATTTAACATTTAAATATTAATTGTACAAATATATCTCTTCAACTTTTATTTTCAAATGTTTTGAGCTTAGTCACTTGTGTTTTTCTTCATAATATAGTAATATTGAATATATAATAGGAATTCTATATTTTGATCCTCAAACTATACCTAACTAATGTGACATCTTGTTTTAAAAATCATAAATTCATTACAAAATATTACAACTTTAGTTGCTATTTTTTAATCTAGCCATGATTAGATTAATTGTGGCTAAACCATAGTCTATCCACAGTTACCTCAATCATGAGTAAACTACAATTTAGCTATAGTTGTGTAAACCACAATTATATTAACTATGGCTAAACCATGATACAGTCCCAATTTAATGAAATATGGCTAAATAGAGGTCTAACCACTATTGTGGTAATTATGGGTAGAATAGTGGTTAGACCATGGTTTATCTACAGTTCATATAACTATGGCTAGACTATTGCTTACGATGGTTATAGAATTGTAGCTAGACCTTTAATATTAAAGGTGGTGGTTTGAATCGTTTCTACAAAATTTATATTTTTTAATTGTTCAACTATTGTTTTGTCTTTGTTTCCCCCTAAATACCTGTAGTAACAATTAGAAAAGACCAAAGCTAATTTTCAACTAAACAACTTTCAAGAAAACCAATAACAAAACAACTAATATGTTAATTTTCCAACAACCAACAATTTTCCAATTACCAATTCCTAACTAATTTTCTTCTTCTTGAGTTGACTTCTTTTGGGGCTTAAATTGCAAATACCAGATGTGGGTGTTTTATTTTTTAGGCATAAATGTAGTCATGATAACGTATAAGATAATATAAGATGTTATATAATAGCTATGAAAAAAACATTGTAACTCAGAAACTATGAAGGATAAATATTCTAATTTGAAAAAAAGATTCTTTAAACATTCCAGTAGCAAGAACCAAAAACACAACAATAATAGTTCAACTCATAATATAGAACTTTATATTGGAAAATTAAACACCAACTTGCACTTCATAACAGAAAATTATAGCAACTTCTAGTATTCATTAAACCACTAAATGACCAAGCAACTTCTAGTGTTCAAAGAAACTTTCACACTTAGAATAAATGACCAAGCAACTTCTAATGTTCATCAAAGTACTAAAAATTATCCACAAATGCTTTACAATTAGAAAATTGATAACCAATTCTAATTGCACAATACTAAAAAATTAGATGAAATGTATGAAAGGAGCTTAAATGGTTAGTACTACCATCTTAAGGTAAATACTTCAAATAGAGGGCTAAATATTTACCTCAAATAGCCATCAATACACCTAAAACAAAAGTCCACTATAAGGTCCCACATTAGAAAGGAAGGTCCTAGGCTAAGGCCATATAAGTGGGAGTGGTACTCTCTCTACTAGAGACACCTATTCCCACAGAAAAGGAGGAACAAAACCTCAACTATAGAACCTAGTTTTAGAGATAGGCAGATCGGGGACAATATCAATGTAGGCTCTGAATGAAGGTGGTATTAGAGCTAGCTTAGCCACATGTGCAACTCGAGAACCGATTAACCCCAAAAGAGGGGTGGACTATAAAGTCCCATATCAGAAAGGAAGGTCTTAGGCTAAGGCCATATAAATGGGAGTGGTACTCTCCCCACTAGTGACACGTTTTCCTACAAAAAGGGAGGAACAAAACCCTGACTATGGAACCCAATTTTGGACATGGACAAGCTAGGGATAATATCATTGAAAACTCTACATAGAGGAGATGAGACCTACTTGTAGGCCAAATTTTATAGGAAAATTCATCCATTTAGTCAATTTAGGATTCAGCTCACCATTTGGTTACTTTTTGAGGTTCATTATAGTTCAATAAGGTGTCAAATTGCTTTCTTAACCATCCATAGCCACTTGGGCATGTCCAAAACCACATTCATAGGCTAAGAAGACATGCCAATTAGTTCAAAACATCATAGAGCTCATCCTTACGATGCTACTCACAATCATACACATGGAAGTAATAATACATAAAGGGGTCTTTGATGGCATAAACATACATCCTCATTCATATGACTCGAAAATCATTACATACATATTTACATACATTTAAGTGTGCTCAAGTATCTATAACATATATATATCCCATAGTTACATCATTTGACATTAATCTATCTACAAAATGGCCAAATAACAAAATCTTTGTTAAAGTCTTAGTCTTCAAGGTTGTTGGCCTCCATTTCTTAGACCACTTGGCTCACCTAGACATGTTTAGACATTGGAGAGAAAAGAGTGAGTTTCCAAGAATCCCAATAGCTCTTAACTCTTTCAAACATACATAATGGACACATTTTCAAGTTAAAGAATGAATGCATGAAGATCAAGCTACTAGTAACCATGCATAAGACAATTTCTATGTTCAAAAAACTCTTATAAATCATACATTGGCTCCTAAGGGCAGTTTAGCCTCAGCCCTTTTCATTAAGACTTTTGAACTTGCCTCATTCATTTTCAAGGAACTTTTAACTAAGCCTCACTCTTCTTGAGACTTTTGGCTTTGTCTCACCCAATTCTAAGGACTTTTGGCTCATCTTTACCCTTGCTATAGGACATTTGGCTTCACTATACCCATTCAAGTCAAAATACATTCATAAAACACATTTTAAGAACATTATAGTACCATGGCAAGTAAGAAATAGCTAGAAACATTTCTCATGGCATAAACATACATACACACATCCAAATATAAGAAAGCAACTAAGAATGTATGAGAGAAAGGTTAGAGAGTTACCTTGAAACAAGAAAGCTAGCTTTTCTCTTGGTTATTCCTCCCTTCTCTCTCAGTCACACATTTACAAATGGATGCAAATTGATTCCTTTGGCCTAAACACATTAAATGGGACATGATTACATCATTGAAATAAGCTCTAGCATCACACACACTCTAGGTGAAGCTACTTAATTATAAGATACCATTATAGCTTCATAAAAGACTTAATGAAGCAACTATGAGAATTTATAATCTTAGCTCTATTTTCTCCTTCAATCGATGACTCTTGACTCCATTTAGACTCTTTAGAGCCATCACAAATTCATTTTAAGGAGCCTAGCTATGAGTTTCTTTTTTATATCTTATTATGGAACCTACACCTGCATCTCATAATCTAGGCTTTCTAAATTTTTCTCAAGGCTTCTTTTGATGTTCTTCTATCATATCTAGTCCCATTCTAGGCTTAGAAATATTTAAAACACTCTTTAGGTCCTCCAAATGTGTTTGGCTGAGACATGCTTCTTGTTTTGGGCCCATGGACTTTGCTTTGTTTTCTTGAAGAGGATAACACTTAGGAGGCTTCTTAGATGTCTTAGGAACTCATTCCTACTCTTAAACATCTTGAATTACTAGTAGAAAGCTTCATCTTGGCCTAGGTGTAAGTGAATCCCTAACTTTGCTATCTTGTTCTCTAATGGTTTTATTTTGGATTTCATTACATTTTCTAGTTTCCCACACTTTAAAACCTAGGTTCTTTGCTTTCAAAGTGGTCAAACCATCACCCAAGGAAAGCAACAAGAGGAAAGCAAGAAAGATATAATGTTTACCTTTTTTCTAGGCTTTTTCCAAGAGCTCTTTCACTTGGTATAATCCTCTCCTTCAAATTCTAATCTCCTCTCTTTAAACTAGATCCAAAATAGTCCTAAATCACATATAAAAACCATAGAAAGAAAGAGGAAAGGGAGGAGAACAAGATTGACAAAAGAAGAAGTATGAAATTCCACGATTATCTTACCTTTTCCATGGCTTTTTCCTTCTTCTTAAGCCCTCCCTCTTGTGTGTTATTTTATACTAGCTTCTTCTCTATTTTGGGCAGCAAATAAGTTAATTAACTAGATTGGAGAAGGAGCACGTGTTATATGGAAAGGGAAGAGTCACTTTATACACTTTTCTACTTTGCATTTTAGTCCCTATTCTTGGTTCTTTTCATTTAGGCCCAATTCAACTCGTTTTTGAAAATCATCTTCTCCATTATAATATTTAGGCTCTTAAACTTATAAATTGGCTTTGGTTTCACTCAAAAAGGATTTTGAACCATTCGATCAAAGTTTTAGTCAACCAACGACTGAAATTGCTCACTGGAGGATTTTTAACTATTTTGAGGGTCTTTATGATTTTCAGGGCCTCTGAGAACGTAAAAAAACTCAATTTTTTTTTTGTTTAAAAAGCCTTCCTATGAGTTTTCCAAAATTGCCAGAAATTATAAAAATGCCCCATTTTCTTTCACAAACTTTTCTATCTCATCTAACTTGGATTACTAGGCAATTCAAACTTCAAATCCTCATTTTTCATTATTTAAAATTTTATCCTAATTTTATTTGCCTTAAATCATTCATTTCAGGGGACTTGCTTTTATAACTGATTCATTTCGATGTTTTAACAAAAATTGAATGTTACATTTCTCCCTTCTTAAATAAAATTTTATCCTTGAAATTTAAATACATACCTCAGGGTAATAACTTTATATGCTTCTTTCTCATCTCTTCCTCTAGTTTCCAGGTTGCTTCCTCAGGAGATAACCCCTTCCAAACTACTTTCACCAGCGGTATCATCTTATTACATAACTTCTTGAGTCTAACATCCACGATCCGATTTGGTGATACTATATAAGAGAGATTGTCTTATAACTACACATTTTCATATTCTATGACATGTGAGAGGTTGGACTGGTACTTTTTAAGATGGGATACATGGAAGATATCATTAATTTGGCTTAGGTTTTAGGGAAGGGCAAGCCTGTTGGCCATAGGTCTAACTTTATCAAAAATTTAGAATGCACTTATATACTTTGGACTGAACTTTCTACTTTTAATTGACCTACCTATCCCTGTGACTGGAGACACTCTAACAAAGACATGTTCTACAACCTTAAACTCTAACGGCCTCCTCCTTTTATCTGCATAACTCTTCTGTCTACTCTGGGCCATTAGGAGGTCCTTTCTTATAATTTTTATCTATTTAGAGGTCTGGCCCACTAAATTTGGGCCTATGAGGCTCCTCTCTTATAGCTCAACCCAACATGTTGGGAACCTACACTTCCTCTCATATAATGCCTTATACGTTGCCATCTAAATACTAGAATGATAACTGTTATTATAGGTGAACTCTACTAGAGGCAAATATGTATCCTAATTACCCTTTAACTTTAAAACACAAGCCCTCAACATGTCTTCTAAGGTTTGAATGGTCCTTTCTATTTTACCATTGATGGTTGCAACCTCCAAAATAAACTAGGTTGAAAAATATATAACTAGTGGTGTAACCTAGATTGTCTCCCTAGGAAATGGAATTCAATGTTCAATCAAGTTTTCTAAGTATAAAAGAATCTTAAGACTAACCTAATTAAGAGGGGTTTGATTTAACTAAACTAACAAAAATAAAATTGAATGAAAATGCCTAATTATTATCTAATTGTATGAATTAGTAAGTAAATGATAGACATGTGACTAGCTTTGGATTCATCCCTTGGTATCCACTATCCTTATCCTAACTTAATTGTAATTATTTTGGTCTAAGAGTCTCTAATTGTGTTCATTGCCAAGGGATCTTAAATTACCACTCAAGATTCAAGAAACTAGCAATTTGATGTTAATTAAGACCTCAACTCCCATTAAATTACTAAATCTTTTGATTAAGATCTTTGAATACTTAGATGAGTGATTAATCAATCAATTAGCCTCTAAATTTTCATCTTAAGATGTTTAATTAACCAATTAAATTCCAAGGAATCCTCAAAGTAGATGTAAAGTCCCACATCGGCTGGAAGGGGCCTGTGCTGAGCGCTTATAAAGGGGTGCGAAGCGCTCTCTTTCAGCGACGTGTCTGAGCGCGGATCTCCAAAGGGCAGATCAGCTCAGGACAAAACCCCAGCCTTACCGGTGAAATGAGAGTAACCGAGGGGGCGTTGGGGACAATATCGTGGGGGAGCTAGCTTCCGCTGTGCCACTCTAGCGACGCGTTTTGGGCGCGGATCCCTCTTAGGGCAGATCGGCCCAAAAGCAAAATCCCACCAGGCCAATGTGTCGGGTGCCGTAACGGGGACAATATTGCTGAGGGCTCTATAGGTGTGTAAAGTCCCACATCGGATGGAGTGGTCCTGGGAACGGCCCATATAAGTGGGAGCGAAGCTCTCCCCACCAGCCAGGCCTTTTCCCAAGGGAAATGAGAGTACCAAGGGAAGAACAAAACCCCAGCCACGTGGGACGTACTCCACGGGGTGCCGTAAATAGGGACAATATTGCTGGAGGCTCTGTGTGGTGTTTGGTATCAGAGCAATCCTGGCCCATGTGCAACCCGAGGACGGGTTGGCCCCAAGGGGGGTGGATTGTAAAGTCCTACATCGGCTAGAAGGGGCCTGTGCTAAGCGCTTATAAAGGGGTGCGAAGCGCTCTCTTTCAGCGACGCGTCTGAGCGCGGATCTCCAAAGGGCAGATCGGCTCAGGACAAAACCCCAGCCTTACTGGTGAAATGAGAGTAACCAAGGGGGCATTGGGGACAATATCGTGGGGGAGCTAGCTTCCGCTGTGCCACTCTAGCGACGCGTTTTGGGCGCGGATCCCTCTTAGGGCGGATTGGCCCAGAAGCAAAACCCCACCAGGCCAATGTGTCGGGTGCCGTAACGGGGACAATATTGCTGAGGGCTCTGTAGGTGTGTAAAGTCCCACATCGGATGGAGTGGTCCTGGGAACGGCCCATATAAGTGGGAACGAAGCTCTCCCCACCAGCGAGGCCTTTTCCCAAGGGAAATGAGAGTACCAAGGGAAGAACAAAACCCCAGCCACGTGGGACGTACTCCACGGGGTGCCGTAAATGGGGACAATATTGCTGGAGGCTCTGTGTGGTGTTTGGTATCAGAGCCGGCCGTTCGAATGTGCAACCCGAGGACGGGTTGGCCCCAAGGGGGGTGGAATGTAAAGTCCCACATCGGATGGAGTGGTCCTAGAAACGGCCCATATAAGTGGGAGCGAAGCTCTCCCCACCAGCGAGGCCTTTTCCCAAGGGAAATGAGAGTACCAAGGGAAGAACAAAACCCCAGCCACGTGGGACGTACTCCACGGGGTGCCGTAAATGGGGACAATATTGCTGGAGGCTCTGTGTCAGACACCTACAGAGCCCTCAGCAATATTGTCCCTGTTACGGCACTCGACACATTGGCCTGGTGGGGTTTTGCTTCTGGGCCGATCCGCCCTAAGAGGGATCCGCGCCCAAAACGCGTCGCTGAAAGAGAGTGCTTCGCACCCCTTTATAAGCGCTCAGCACAGGCCCCTTCCAGCCGATGTAGGACTTTATAATCCACCCCTCTTGGGGCCAACCCGTCCTCGGGTTGCACATGGGCCAGGATTGCTCTGATACTAAGACACCTACAGAGTCCTTAGCAATATTGTCCCCGTTACGGCACCCGACACATTGGCCTAGTGGGGTTTTGCTTCTGGGCCGATCCGCCCTAAAAGGGATCCACGCCCAAAACGCGTCGCTGAAAGAGAGCGCTTCGCACCCCTTTATAAGCGCTCAGCACAGTCCCCTTCCAGCCGATGTAGGACTTTACAGTAGACATTCAAGCACTCAATCTCTTACATGCATTTCATCAAACACCTTGACTGCATACATGGATAATTGTAAGAAATTGAAAATTTGGCACTTAATTCATGCAATTAATCAGTCAATACTCTTTTAATCAATGTCTAACCTACCATCAATTATAAACTACATTAATTTCAGTCAATTACAAGATTAACCAAGCAAATAAAATAACAAAAATTAATGTAGAGAGAGAGGAAATAAAATAGGAAATTCTTAGCCAAAATCTCTTGATTATCCCATGGATTCAAGCTTCTCCAAGAGCTTTCCTCCTAGCTAGCCACAAGGGGAATTAATGCTTCATTGATGTGGAAGAAAAATGGAGGAAAAATGGGGATGGAAGCTACGGTGCCGATAGAGTGTGTCTGCAAATGATGATGGAATGTTGATAAGAGTCTCTGGATGAAGTCTTTTATTCGATATGTTACCTTGCCTCATGACTCCAGCTCTCACATGTTCTTTTTAATTTCTTTTATTCCTTCACGTGCTTGTGTGTCTAAATCAGAACCATTATCTTACCATGCTTCCTTCACATGCTTAGCTCTTTTTAAAAACCATATGGCATTGTGCGTATTGGAAGATCAATCACGTGTTTTGCTTAAGCCCTTCTTTCCCTTTCATTCCATGTAAAAGCCAAGCCTCATGTCCATATGTTCATGCTTTCCTCCTATAATCCATGTAAGCTCTTTCATTTTCTTTCAGCAATCATGCTCTCTAGACCTTTAAACCATGCCAATCCTTGGCATTAAAACTCACATGCTCTTCTTATATTTTTCTTCTAGTTAGGGCCCTCCTCTTCACATGTTCTGTATATGATGGATGTAAGTGTGAATGTGCTTACGTGTTGGTAATTCCACGTCCTATGCAGCTACTTCAACTCTTCAGTAATCACGTGCTTAGTGATGGATGAATTGATGAATGATTGCTGCCTACTGTATGAGATTATATTCCCTTAATGAATCATGTAGCTTCTCACATGTTGCTTCCACATATTTTCCACGTGCTCAAGTATGCTTCATATAGCTCCTTTTTTGTGTTGCTTCTCTTCATTCTTGCTTTGTGTTGCTTCATTCTCTTTTCCCCAATCTTATAGCTTCCTTCTATTTCAACAAACCCGTGGCTACATGCAGTAGCTTCAATCCCTATTTCTGCATGTGTGTGTTTGGCAACCTTTCTCTTTTCTCATGTGGAAATCTTCTCTCACATGAACATTCTGCCTAGTGTTGTTCTTCAAAAGCACCAGAACCTATAGAACCATTAACTCGAACCCCTTTTCATTATTCCTTCTTTTCAAATGTTGTCCTACTCCATTTAATCTCCAGCCCACTTCTTCACTTTTTGCTCTCTAAAATAGAGGCTATTTCTTTCTTTCATGTTGCCTTTATCTGATTATATGCTCTCTGCTTCTTCCATGTTCTTTGCGTGATTCCAGCCTTACACTTTTCACGTCAACTCCACATGGCTGCTGCATGCTTCTTCTTATCTCAACATGTAGCTTCTTCTTCCTTTACTTGTGGCTACTTAACCACATGCTTCCTCATTTGTTTCTTCGAGTAAATGCAAGAAGTGAGCTTCTACGTGTTTCTTTTTTCTCCCACGTTAACCTGTAGCTTTGTGCTGTAACTTGCTTCATCTCCCAACCAAAATCATAGTTTCTTGTCGATCCACACGTGTTAGTTTCTTCATTTAACTAACATGTTGATGTAAGACAACTGGTGCTACGTGGAGGTGTTTGAAGTGTATAAAGCTACATGGAGGGTGTGTGAATGATACACGTAGGCCCCGTGGCTTCTTCTTTGTGTTAACCTCCTCTTAGCTTTATCTCCCATGTGATGAACTTGAATGTGCATCCCAATCTTGGAAAACCTTCCTCTTCCAAATTTTTCTCCAACTTTTAACTTTGATTTACCTAAAATCTGCATAAAAATAAATGAGAAAATTAAGTAAGAATATTCACAAAATTCATTCAAAATGATTTATGCATTAAAATCAATCATTTTGTAGTTTAATTCCTAGAGTGTAGAAAATGGCTACTAAAATCAATTATCCAACTAAATAAATCCCTAAAGCCATATTTGATCATTAAAATGCCTAGGTTATGAGAATTAAAATATATAAAAATAGCTTTCATCAACCATGTGTCTGAGGATAATAGGCTCTGCTGAATCTTAATCTGGTTTCTAGGGTATGTTATAATGATCTCTAGAAATTCAAAGTGAATCTAGGATCTCAATCTGATATAATGCTCTTAGGTACATTGTGTAATCTCACTATCTCCCTGATGTATAGCTGGGCTAACTTATCTAGGGTGTAAGTGGCTTTCATCATTAAGAAATATGCTGACTTTGTTAATCTATCCATTATCACCCATATGGCATCATGTCCTAATGATGTTCTGGGTAAACTCATGACAAAATCCATAGCTATTCTATCCCACTTCCATTCAAGGATATCGAGGGGTTGAAGTAGCCTAGCTAGCCCTTGGTGTTCTATCTTAACCTTCTGACATACTAAACACTAGGAGATGTACTCTGCTATGCCTGTTTTCATCCTAGGCCACTAAAACATTTTCTTCAAATCATCTTATATCTTGTTACTGCCTGGATGAATTGTGTACCTACTCTTGTATGCCTCTTTTAATATTCTTTCTATTATCTTTGAATTACTAGGCATATATAGCCTATTCCTGCATTTCACTACCCTATCATTAGACAGATTAAAAGTTTGCAATGCTACCCTTGGACATCTGAGCTCTAATCTTTCTTACATGTTTATCTCCTTGTGAGGCATCTCTAATCTGACTCCTTAGGTCACTCTTTATCCAAGTTTCACTCATTAATAATTTCCCTAAATACACCTGACATGAGAGATTTATATCCCTAACTCTCTCAATAAGTTCCTGCCCCTGAATCATCATGTAGGCCATGTGTATGGATTTCCTACTCAGTGCATCTACTACCACATTAGCCTTACTTAGATGGTATTTTAGGGTGAAATCATAATCTTTTAGGAACTCTATCCATTTCTTCTGCCTCACATTCAACTCTTTTTGCTCAAATAGATACTTAAGGTTTTTGTAGTCACTATAACTTTCTATAGTTGCTCCATATAGGTAGTGTCTCCATATCTTAAGTGCAAACACTACTGTTGCTAGCTCTAAATTTTGTGTGGGATAGTTTTTCTCATCAACTATCTAGAAGCATAAGTTACCACTCTGCCTCCCTGCATAAGCACATATCCTAATCCTTTCTTTGAGATATCACTATAGACTACAAAAGTTTCTTTAAGGTTAGGGAGTACTAAAACTGAGGTTGTGGTTAACCTATGCTTCAACTCCTAAAAACTCTGCTCACACTTCTCATCCCACACAAATGATACATTCTTTTTAGTGAGCCTAGTCAGTGACATCGCTATCTAAGAAAAGCCCTAAATAAACCTCCTGTAGTAACCTGTTAAACCTAGAAAGCTCTTGATCTTTGTCATTGTCCTAAGTCTCTCTCACTATAACACTACCTCTACCTTATGGGATCTACTATGACCTCTACCTAAAAGATTACATAGCCTAAGAATTGAACCTCTGTGAGCCAAAACTCACATTTACTAAGTTTAGCATATAATTGCTTTTCTTTCAAGGTCTCTTGGGTTAATCTCAAGTGCTGCTTATACTCTTCTTTGCTTTTTGAATAGATGAGAATGTCATCTGTGAAGACAACTATAAATCTATCTAGATATATCCTAAACACCCTATTTATATAGTCCATGAATACTACAGGTGCGTTTGTCAACTCGAAGGGCATAACTAGAAACTCATAGTGCCTGTATCTTATTCTAAAAGCTGTCTTAAGGATATCCTCAGCCTTGATCATAAGTTGGTGATATCCTGACCTGAGGTCAATCTTGGAGAACATTGACGCTCCTACTAGCTGATCTAAGAGGTCATCTATCCTAGGGAGAGGGTACTTGTTCTTAATGGTAAGCTTATTGAGTTCCTTATAATTTATACATAATATAAGGCTCTCGTCTTTCTTCTTTACAAATAGGACTGGACCTCCCCACGATGAGACACTGGGTCTAACAAAAACCTTATCTAAAAGCTCTTCTATCTATTTTTTTAACTCTGCTAGCTCAGTGGGAGCCATCTTATATAGGGCCTTAGACACTGGACCTATCCTAGGTATAATGTCTATAGCAAACTCAGCTTCTCTATCTAGGGGTAGTCCACTAATTTCCTTAAGAAAAACCTCTGGAAACTCTCTTACTACAAGGATCTCATCTATACACTATTCTACCTCAGCTTGAACTAAAAACAAAACTAAGAATCCCTGACAACCATGCTCTAGAGATCTTTCAACTTTGGAGTTGATCTTAAAAGCTAGCTCAGTCCTAATACTAAGCATAGTTCCATATTCAGGTAAAGAAATACACTTATGATAGCAATCAAGTATGGCATTGTTTGCAGATGCCCAATTCATACCAATGATTAGGTTAATATTAATAAGGGGCATGCATATTGAGTCAAGTGTGGTAAAACAATGATTAAACTAGACTACACAATTTAAACAAGCATGGGAGGTAATAACTCAGTTTCCTATGAGGGTGGATACATTTAAATCATAAGGTAAAGCATGCATACTCAGACCCAATCTCCTAGTAAAGTCATAGGATATGAAAGATTGGCTAACACTTAAATTAAATAATGCATATACAAAACAATCATTAATCTTAATAGTATCTTAAATTAGATTTAGGGATCTACTAGCCTCCTACTATGTCAGGTAAAGACTTTACACTAGGTCTATGGTCTAGGTGCAGGAGCTACCTCCCTCTGCTATGCAGGTTGTGTGTAGTCTCTGCTTATGTGCCCCAGCTTACCACATTGTAATAGACATTTAGCCTCACGTAGCATGGCCTACCTCTATGATTTTTTCCACACTAACTACAGACAACGCTGGGGTGGAATTGCCTCTACTGGAGTGGGCTAATCTTTTTCTGCCCTTGCCTATTCTATTCCACTAACCTCTGCCACCCCTCTTACTGCTACCGATGGCCTGTGTCTCTTCTCATAGTCTCTTGCTCTTAAGGAGGGGAGGTCTAGCACTAGGGACTATCTGTATCATCCTCCCCCTGAATTAACAGAGCTAAAAAAATAGGTAGAAGAGCTTTTAGAGAAGGGTTTTATCCTTAATTCTTAACTAGGGCATTGAAGTCCTTAATTCTTTGGGGCATCACCGATCTTTAATCTTTGGCAACAGTCCTTTCTCTAATTTGTCTTTTCTCCATCTCTTATAATCATGCTTTTGAAGGTAGGAAGAATATCTGGAGAGCTCTACAAAATTTGCCATATATTGATCCACTGACATCCCCTCTATCTATCTTAGGAGTACAAACTTGGACCCCTTCTGATCTCAGATGGAACTGGGGAAGTACCTCTCATAAAAGGTATAGAGGAATGTCTATGACAACCCTAACTTTTAATCATGGTAATTATAGTTAAATACATGATTAATGATTAATGATTAAGGTTTAGAGTCATTACAATTAAATACATCGTGAAAAGATAAGAAAATTTGAACTTTGATGATATTAGAGTCGTTAACTATGCAACCACAAATGCGATAATGCACAAAAGAAATTATACTATCATGAAAGGTTTGTGATTCACACATCCATCAATTCCAACACATAAAAACCTCCTACAAGTGTTCATACATCATTCCCTAGCGTTACCATTAGAGAAATTGAGGTTTCTAGGCTAAGGGTAAGGGTTTAGAGACTTGCACTGTGACTTGAAACTCTCCCGCCATGACTAAGTTAGTTATCGGAGCTTAAAAACTATGTTTCTCACTTTACGTTGCAGCCTCGACCTTTCATGTCATGACTAAGTTACTCTTGGGAATCTTATCAGGCAACTTATACAAATCTCACCATGGCAAGCCTATGTGCTGCCGCAGCAGAATTACCTCCTGGAGCTACTGTTCGAAGTCCTGTAATTCTTGCCCCGACGGGATACACTTGCGCCATGTGTGAGACTAGCTACTGGATACTATTTACCTAGTTTCCTCGACTTGAGCTGTGGCGGGACATGTTGTGCTGCGGCAAGATTACTCTCTGTTGCTCTCCTTGGGCAACATTTTTGCGTGCTACTCGGCTCTACCACTCTCTTAGTCGTGGCGTGACTCCCTCCTATAACTACATCTCTAAAATTTCGTCCCATGCACTCCAATTCTCTTTCTAGGGACACTTTAGGACCACTTCCCCTTATCTTATAAGACTTTAATGGTATTTATCTACTTTATTTTCCTAGCTATTCTATCATTACTAGTTCAAGACTTAAGCATGAATTCCTACTAATCCCATTACCCTATATCAGCAAATTCATAGATCAATCCCAGTAAAAACTGCATAAGATACTAACAATTATCATTCAAATATATATCCCGTTAATGATTTCATGTATCACTAGTTTAGGTCTACATCTAATGTATCACATGATTACACTTCACAAATGGTAGACCATATCATGGGTTCAACAAAGTTTATAATAGAGGTTATAAGTTCATACATCCAATGCTAAACAAAAATAAAGTTTAGCTCCTCAATAGTTACATCCTAAGTAGTTAAAATATAAATACCTACATTTGGCAACATGATTACATGATGATGCTATACAAAAAGAATATAAAATTTAGTATCTATTCTAGTTAAACCAGTCTAAGTGTAGCCTTCTCCAAACATGGTTGGAGCTCATAGATTTTCATCCACTTACTTCCCTTTATCCTTACTCGAAGAGCCTTCACCTGAAAGTATACTCCATGAAATGGAGTGAGATGCAAATCTCAGTGACCACGGAAAATTCTATTCATATATTCCAATTTAATTAATATATATGTATGATTTCATATGAACATAAAAAAATGTACCAACCATTCCAATAAATGAAGTAATCAGGCTATCTATAATTACTATCCCATACTAGCAATCAAAATTTCACATGTTAAAGGCCAATAACACCGAGAAAGGCCCGTCCACGGCACCCACTCCCTAATGAGCACAACCAAGGCTCAGTGCATTTAGGGTTTGATCATAACCCAGTGCCTCATTGAAGCACATGCACGGGTGGTAGCTGTACCATAGCTCCACCATGGACTCACAAGGTCTAATCACATATAACAGATAGCCAATCAATTCATTTAGCATCAAAATCATAATAACGTAGCAATTACACAAGTAAAATAGATATATGCATGGAATTAGCATGAACCTCAGTTACCTCACTCTGCAGATAATTGAAAAGCCACCAACAGTGCCAAAATCTTCTTATAACCATAACATCAGAGGATTACTACTTCAAATCATTAAGTACAGTAGCAACAAGTACCCAAATAATTAAAATACTAATAGCTACCTAGAGGACACTTACCCAGCCACTACAAATCCCCAAATTCGAATTGAATATGTCCTCTATTAGAAACATTAATATATCACCCTAATTCTTAAGCAAATTCGTATAGAATTAATACCCATACTATAAATCCACCATGGGGATCTTAAACCAGTAGAAAATGCATCAAAATGAAGAGTTTATACTTAACTAATAACACCCTCAGCCCCAACCTACAAAATTTCACTAAGAAAATCCCAAACAACCACATTTCAAATTTTGGGTATAGTGAAAATACTTCAAATGAAAAACTAATTGGACTAAAATGAAGAGAAAGAGAAGGGGACGAAGTTATATAACTATTACCTTGGCTAAATCTTACTTTAGGAGTGGGAAGTAGTGAAAATATGTCAAGAACCCTAGCCTCCCTTTTGGACCTCTGAATTTCCCTTTTGTTTCTTGTGTTTCTGCAGAATGGGGGTGGTTAAGTTAGTGTTTATGGTTTTAAGTTAGGTCTAATATGGGTCATGGGCTGACCCAAAGGTCCAATACTAAGTGAGTTTCAAATTTAAGCCTTGTTGGGCCAGCTTTCATGTGTTGGGCTGCAGAATTTTAATTGGGTTTGGCCAAGTTTGAAGAACTCAATTGATTTGGATCTGCACAAGGGTTATTGGGCAATTTATAAGAGCTTATGAAAGTTTGGTCATGGGTCTTTAATTCATTAAATTGAATTAGGCCATCACTAGGTGCTCTCTCTTAGACCAAGTCTTATAATAAAATGGTTGGGTTTGCACTTAAAATTATTGGGCCTCCATTAGCTCCTAACCTTAGCCTACTTAATTTAATTTGGGCCTAGATGAGGTTTCTAACTCAATTAAATCCCAAACTCATATTAATAATTTATCTCTCTAAAATTTTCATTCACTTAACTCACCCAATCAGTCTATATTAATTATTCTTAATTAATCTAAATTCATGATTAATATCTTAATTAATTTTGGAGTGTTATAAGGTCTCCTAAGTGATTAGGAGGTTCCTTGACTTCAATATTAGTTTAATGCTTCTCTACCAATAGTCGGCTTCTTTTTTAAACTAGAAAATGGCCATCATGACCTTTTGTTAAACATGCACTCCATCGCCCTGAAGATCTTCTCTAATTGCATAATTTAGGTCTCTGCTTTCTCTGTATTCAATTCCCTATCAAAGGTGGTAGGATTGAATTTCCTGAACTGTGAGATAACTTGTCTCATGGAAGACTACTCTGGGGTAGGAGGTGTCTAAGCTGGTGAAGTCTAATGTAAAGTCCCACATCAGAAATGAAGGTCTTGGGCTAAGGCCATATAAGTGGGCGTGGTACACTCCTTATAAACAATGCATTTTCCCACAAAAAGGGAGGAACAAAAGCCGGCTATGGAATCTAATTTTGGACATGGCTGAACTGGGGACAATATCACTAAAGGCTTTGTATGGAGGTGGTATCAGAGTCAGCCTAACCGCATGTTCAAATTAAGGACTAGTTGGCCCCAAAAAGGGAGTGGAATCTAAAGTCCCACATCGAAAGGAAGGTCCTGGGTTAAGGCCATATAAGTAGGAGTGGTACTCTTCCTACCAGCAATGTGTTTTTTGGCAGAAAGGGTGGAACAAAACCCCAACTACAGATCCCAATTTCGGACATAGCCGGACCGAGGACAATATCGCTGAAGGTAAGCCTGCCATTGGCTTAATGAATGCATGAACAACAAAGTATGTAGAAGGGGAAACAAGTGTACATAGAGTTTTTTACTATAGAGTACTTTCACAAATAATTGACCAACATAAATATATGTACGTAATTACAATAGTTCACTTATATTGCAAGCTATCAACAAAAGTGTTATTTAAGATTATAGAAAATAACATTGAATAGGCTTCATAAGAAAAATCATAATTAACTCTGAATGCTATCACACAGGATTTAGTATTACCATGTGTGCCATTGCACATTATCACAATATTGCCACCATCACCGAGTGCCGCCACACAATATGCATTTCACATGTATCTAGTATAGTTATCACTGAGTGTCACCATATAGTAATTATTCATCATCTTAACTAGGTGCACCTAGGTCATTACCCTCGCTAACAACTACGAGGTTCTAACTAGGTTGCCATCCACAAATTTGAAATGAAATCATTTAAATAAATCAAATATTGGAAAATGAAAATTTAAATCAAATACAAGAAATAATTTGGAATCAATTAAAAATAATAAATTAACAAGATTATATAATAAAATAAAATTATACATAAAATTCACCATTTGAAACTAGAAAATGAGATAACAAAATAAAAAACATTAAATTTAAAATTTTATCATCTTTCCTTACTTGCGTAAATATAGGTAATTCCATTACTTCCATATTTCATACTCGACATTTTCAATTCTTAATAAACATGATTTCCCCTCCATAGACACACACACATAAAGACACATATATATACCTTCTGGGCATTAAGGACTTCCAAAATATCCAGGTTTACATTTAGTTCGAACACATAAAATTTATTTGTCATCTCTTCGATATTATAACCATATGTACATATATATATATACTTCCACTTACATATTACAACCCTCATAAAGTTTAAAACATAAGATTGTTTCCCCAACAATAGAGACAAGGTAAATCACTAAATGTGAAGTTAGGCTAGCAATATAAAAACATATGGTAAAAAGAAATTGCCACTTTTCTATCTACACACTTATATGTAGGGGCTAATAGTAGAGGTCCAAATTTCTAAACTTTTGACAAGATTTCTCGATTGAATGAGTAGCCTTAATATTACCTATAATTACATTAAATATGAAAACATCACTTTAATTTCTCAAATGGCTTCAAATGCTTTCAATATAATTAATTTCACCCCTTAGCACCTAAACTCGTAATTACAGCTTAAGTGTTTTAATCCCTCTACTAATCATAGGTTTTGGTTTTTGACAATTTAACTACCATAATCTAATTTAGTTTCTAAAATTTAATTTAAGCTTAGAATATATCTTAAGGTGCTTAAATGAGTATGTTGGAAGTGCCAATTCAAACCTTAGTGGTCTAGACCAAAAAGCCCTGATTTGAGAGCTCCCTTCTCAGCCAAAATGAGAAAGTAAGCTATCATTAAGGTTTTAGGTCACCATTGGCATAAAAATGGATAAAAAATAGAAGTTAAAATCAAGGAGAAAGTAACCCAAATAGAAGAAAAAAAAGAAGGACGAAAATGGAGTAAAAATAGAAGCTAACCATCCATGGTTTTCTTCCCACACATTAGCTAGCCAAGGGCACTGTTAATCCACTTCTGGTCACCTACAGAATGATAGCGATGACATTATACATTGGGGAAGGGCCAGGATGTAGCAAGAAAATAAACAAAAATGGAAGAGGAAAAGAAAGAAGGAAGCTACATGAGAGAAACAACAGAATGTTTGAAGAAAGAGAAGAAAAATGGGGAAGGAATGTGTTGTAATGGATAAGGAATATGGAAGAAAGGAAAGAAATCATGTTATAAAGGAAAAAGCAAAAATGATAAAAGATGCCTAGAGTTTTCTAATGGAATTTATGTAAGACTCATAGAAAAGTTATTATTTTTCTTCATGTCTGAAAGTGAAAAATAAGGACCTAACAATTATCTAGAGTTTCTACCAAAATATATCAATAGGTACAAGATAGTTGTCAAAATAGCTCCTTAAGATAATTTTAAATACTAGAATTATCCTTAAAATTATCTTAATATTATATTTATTCTAAAAATAATTTAATTTAATTTAATTAATTATTTTACTATGATTATTTTAATTTGGGTTATTACATTCTTCTCCCTTAAAGAAATTTGGTCCCTAAATTTTAACAAACCTCTTACCTAGAGGGCTCAAAAAGTTGAGGATACTTCTCACACATAGCTTCCTCATCTTCCCATGTTGCCTTTTCTTTGGAATGATTTTGCCATGTTACTTTCACTGATGTTATATCCTTATTCCTTACCTCTTGATATGTCTATCAACTGTAGCCACAAGTTGCTCTTCATGAGAGAGCCGCCCATCTAATTTGTATGGTTTGTGGTTGAAGCACATAAGAAGGGCCTGTTAAGTCATTTCAAAGCATAGACACATGGAAGATGAGATGAACACTTGCAAGATTTGGTGGAAGAGCTGAATGGTAGGCTACAACTCTTACTTTCTTAAGTATCTCAAAGGGTCTAATATACCTAAGACTCAACTTCCCTTTCTTTCCAAATCATAAGATATCCTTCATCGATGATACTAGTAAAAATAGAAGGTCACCAACATTGAATTCTAACTCACATCTTCTATGAGCTGCATAAGACTTTTACCTATTTTGAGTAGTCAATAACCTTTTATGAATTAATCACACCTTGGGCACTGACTATTGAATGAGGTATAGACCTAAAAGTTTAGACGCACCCACTTCAAACCAACCAATTGGTGATCTACAACGCCTTCCATACAATGCCTCAAAAGGTGTGTCATTTGGCTGCTAGATTGGTAGCTATCATTTTATGCAAATTCCATCAAAGGCAAGTATTTATCCTAACTACTACTGAGATCCAAAACACATGTGCAAAGTATATCTTGTAGTATTTGTATCATGTGCTCAAATTGCCCATCCCTCTGAGGATAAAAGGCAATGCTAAGATCTAGGCGAGTCCCCAATGCTTCTTAAAATGGCTTCTAAAATTTAGCCATAAACTATAGTTCATGATCTGAGATGATAAACATAGGTACTCCATGAAGAGCAATAATCTCATTTAAGTATAGCATAGCATACTGAGTCATGGTGTAAGTGGCCTTCACAAGTAGGAAGTGTGCATATTTAGTGAATCAATCTACAATCACCCATACTGAATCATAACCCTTAAGGGTCTTTGGTAAGCCAATCACAATATCCATGGTAATTCTCTCCCACTTTCATTTGGGTATTTCAATTTGCTGCAATATACCTGCAATCTTCTGATGTTTAGCTTCTACTTCCTAACACACTAAGCACTTGGATACAAACTCTGCCATATCTTTCTTCATTCCTTTACACCAATATAACTCTTTCAAATCTTAATACATTTTGTTGGAACTTGGGTGAAGTGTGTAAGTTGAGTGATGAGCTTTTTCTAGAAATTTTCTTTGCAAATCCTCCACATTCTCAGGACTCCTTCAGAATCTGTTGTGAATTCTTGTAACTTTCCTTCATGAACTTCTTCTATAATCTTCATTAATTGAGCATCCTATTCTTGTGTGGCCTTGATTCTATCTACTAGACCTAAATGAAGTTGTACATTAGCCAACAGTGCACCTAACCCTATAACCTTAAATCTTACTCCACCTTCAATAAGCTTCTGGAATTCTCTCACCACCAATTTCTTAACTCCAACTATGTGAGCCAAGCTACTTATAGATTTTTTTACTCAAAGCATCAGCTACTACATTAGCCTTGCTTAAATGATATAGGATATTATAATCATAGTCTTTCAAGAGCTCTATCCACCTTCTTTATCTTAAGTTCAAATCCCGCTATTGGAAGATATACTTAAGACTTTTATGATTAATGTAAATTTTATAAGTCTCACCATATAAGTAGTGCTTTTAAATTTTCAATGCAAAAATGACTGTAGCCATCTTTAAATCATGAGTGGGATAATTCTGCTCATGCTTCTTAAGTTGCTTAAATGCATAGGCTATCACTTTCCCATGCTGCATTATTAAACAACCTAGGCCTACTATTGATGTGTCATAATATACTATATAACCACTAGTCCCAGATGGAAGAGTTAGCATAAGTTTAGAGGTTAAACAATCTTTTAACTATTGAAAACTCTCTTCACATGAATCTAACCACTAAAATTTCATTCCTATCCTCATCAATCTAGTTAGGGGAGCTACAAGTTTAGAGAAATCTTTAACAAATTTGCAGTACTATCTCACTAACCATAGAAAGCTATGAATCTCGGTCACCATAGTAGGTCTAGGCTAATTTTCAATTGCTTCCACCTTTTTAGAATCCACACTTATCCCATTCTTAAACATTGTGTGTGTAATACCATAATTTCTTAGCTCATTCCATGCTATTTTTATACCTCATATCAATCAATTCATGTGAGAGGCAAGAAAATGGCATTAAAGTATTGATTATTTTTGCGTTGCGTCGTATATAAAAATTCTGTTCGGTATCACATGGACCGTGTGAACTCATATTATACTTTCCCATATTTAATTACATGTATACAACTCATTTGCATCATAAAATCATGCCCACAACTCATGGAAATCAAAATGGAACATAGAATATGGAGGTTTATTTTCGTCCAGATTTGGCCCTTTTTCTGGCCAAAATTTGAAAAATAATAACTAATTTTAGAAAAATTGAAATAACACATTCTTGGCCATTCTGGAAAGCTACAGATGTCTACTTCACACTAAAAATATGTCCAAACCATAACATCCATTTATGCACTAAACCCACATGCCATTCAAGGGTCCAATTACATAACTTCATTAATTTAATACTACATACATTATACATATAGTCTATACATCATGTTACATATGCTCAAGGTTTTATATAACCAAAAATAACATGTACAATGCTTCTTGACACTCCATTACAATTTAAACTACAAATTAAACAAAGTGTAGCCATTTAGTGTTCTTGGTTTGCATTTCCTTGGCCTTGGGCACTACTTAGACATTTTAAACATGAGAAGGAAAGCGGAGGTGAGATTCCAAGAATCTCAATAGCTCACACACCCATTCACACCACATTCAAGGCATACATACATCAAATATATGAATATGTAAGCATAAAGTGTGCAATAAATCCCATTTCATGCCACATCAACATGTCAAGATTACTTTCATGCTCTAGGGACTTTTTGTTTAGCCTCACCCCATTTCTAGGACTTTTAGATTTGTCTCATTCTTGGCCTAGGGACTTTTCACTTAGCCTCACCCATTCAAGGGACTTTTAACCTTGTCTTACCCATGCCATGAGACTTTTGGCATCACCTCACCTTCATCAAGGGACTTTTGGCATCACCTCACCCTTATGAGCTCTTTCCATAACCATAGTCATTTAAGAAGACACATTGATACCAATGCAATTTCAAGACATCAAGTGGCATATTCTCAAATCACAAGAGCATATACAAGCACACAAAATATACATATGCACAAAATAATGCAAGAAAATGAGGTGGAGAGCTGCCTTTTAATTTATGCGAGCTTACTTTGCCAATTCCTTTCCTTGCCAATTCCTTTCCTTCCTTGGTGTCACAAGAGCACTTAGGTAGAGTAGGGTTCTCTTGACCTAGACATCACAAACATCACATAATTACACACTTAAAGTAAGCCAAGACACTAGGTTCACTCTTAAACACACACTTGGTTCCATAATGGGCATATTGGTTCCATAAATTGTCCATTGAAGCAACTCACATCATCTAAGTTCTAAGCTCTATGCTCTTGCTATTTCTAGACTTCTTGGACTCATTTAAGGTCCTTGGAGACATCACATATTTAATTGCACCATTGGAAGACTAAGTTCCTTCACAAAGCACCATTATGGACACTATTGTTCCATCTCCTAATCTATGGCTCCTAAATTTTTCTCAATAGTTTCTCCCATCTTCTAACATCATATGGAGTCCCAAACCAAGGCTAGAATAAATTAAAACATCCCCTAGCCTAATGAACCTAGCTTGGCTAAAATATGCACCATAATTGAGGTTCATGGACTTTGTGATTTTTCCTTGATGGGAGAGCCATTTGGAAGGCTTTTTAGAGGTCTTAGGAGCTCAAGGGAACATTCAAATAGCTAAGGAAACATTCACACAAAATTAAAATTTGCAAAACCCTAGAAAACACTACACTTTTCTAACTTGTTTTCTATTAGTTTTTCTTGGAATTTCTTGCCATATTCCATCTCCCCATGGCCTAAAACCCTTGCTCCTTCCTTGTATTTGGACAGAACATCCTCCCCTCCTTTGGTTCTGTTCTTGGCCAAAATACGCACAAAGGGAGGGGGAAGAGAAGATGCAATAAAAAGCGAGGATTACCTAGGATTCAAGTGAGCTTTCAAGTATTTTCTCCTTGGCAAATTCAAAATTCTCTCCTTAGTTTTGGACCTAAAACAGAACCAAAAAGCTCAACTAAAACATAGAAAGAGAGGAGGAAAGGAAAGGAACAAGATTGGAGGAAGATGGATCATGAAAATCTACAAGTTTCCTTACCTTTTCCTTGATTTTTCTCCTCCTTTTCTTCCCCTTTTTGATGCACCTAAGAGAGTAGACCAACTTCGATATTTTGGGCAGAAAATTTCGTGCTCAATAAAAGGGAGAAGATGGAAGAAAAGTGTGGAAGTGTTTAGGACATTCTAGAAGCTTTTATTTCTAATTTTGCCCTTCCATAATGGCAATTTTGTTTCAGCTTCATTTTAGCTCCTTTTTGAGAACCGTCTTTTCCACCATAAAATTTAGGTTCCTAATTTAATAAAATACCTTTGGAATCATTCAATTTGGAGTTAAAACCTTATCAAATGAATCTAATCAAAGTTTGGGTCAATTAATGTTGAAAAACATACATCGGAGGGACTTTACCAGTCCCAAGGCTTCCTATAGTTTTTGGGGCCTCTGGGAACCTTGGGCAACTCAAAAATTTTATTTAAAAATGCCTCCTATGTGGTTTTCCAAAAGTTGCACTTATTAACGAAAATGCCATTACGTTTCATCAGTTTTCGTCGCAAATTATTTCTCCACCCTAACTCTATTTTTCCTTCCTTCTAAGCCTAGAATTATCATTTTTAGGAGTTTAGGACTCAACCCAAATTTTTTAGGACATTATCTAGGTCATTTTAGAGGACTTACTTTTATACGGCTCATTTCGTCGTTTTACAAAAATTACGTTTGTTACATTTTTCACCCGCCTTAAATAAATTTCATCTTCGAAATTTAAATACATACCTTAGGGAAATAGTTCTGGATATTTTTGTCTCATTTCATTCTCCAGCTCCTAAGTTGCCTCTTCAGACGTCAGACCCTTCCAGATCACTTTCACCAGAGGGATGCTTTTATTTCTTAGCTGTTTCAGCTTGGCATCCACAATCCTCTCTAGTTTCACTACATAAGAAAGATTTTCCTGCAATTGAGCATGCGCATATTCTATGATATATGAGCGGTTTGGTAAGTACTTTTTCAATTAGGAGACATGAAAAACATTGTGGATTTGGGGTAGGTTTGGAGGTAAGGCTATCCAGTAGGCCACGGGTCCAATTTTCTCAAGGATTTCAAATGGGCTAATATACCTAGGATTGAGCTTTTTTACCCTTATAGACCAACCTACCCTAGTCACTGGAGACACTTGGATGAAGACATGGTCTCCAATCTCGAACTCTAACAGCCTCCTTCTTCTATCGGCATAACTCTTCTGTCTACTCTGGGCCGTAAGGAGTTTCCTTTTAATCATCTCTATTTATTGGGTGGTCTAGTCAACTAATTCAGGTCCTAGTAAACTCCTCTCACCTAGCTCAACCTAACATAATGGAGATCTACACTTTTGCCTATACAGAGCCTCATAAGGGGCCATCTAGATACTAGAATGGTAGCTGTTATTATAAGCAAACTCTGCTAATGGCAAATGCGTATCCTAATTACCTCTTGTCTCTACTACACATGCCCTCAACATGTCCTTTACACTAAATGGCTACACTTTGTTTAATTTGTAGTTTAAATTGTAATAGAGTGTCAAGAAGCATTGTGCATGTTATTTTTTGTTGTGTAAAACCTTAAGCATATGTAACATGATGTATAGACTATATGTATAATGTATATAGTATTAAATCAATGAAGTTATGTAATTGGACCCTTGAATGTCATGTGGGTTTAGTACATAAATAGATGTTATGGTTTGGACATATTTTTTGTGTGAAGTAGACATTCGTAGCTTTTCAGAATGGCTAAGAATGTGTGATTTCAATTTTTCTAGAATTAGTTATTTTTTTTCAAAGTTTGGCCAGAAAAAGGGCCAAATCTGGACAAAAAAAAACCTCCATATTTTATATTCCATTTCGATTTCCATGAGTTGTAGACATAATTTTATGATGCAAATGAGTTTTATACATGTAATTAAATATGAGAAAGTATAATATGAGTTCACACGGTCCACGTGACATTGAACAGAATTTTTATACACGACGCAACGCAAAAGTAATTAATACTTTAATGCCATTTTCTTGCTTCTCACATGAATTGATTGATATGAGTTATAAAAATAGCATGGAATGAGCTAAGAAATTATGGTATTACATTTATTGGTATCAGAGCAAAGGTTTAGGCACTTTTGCTCAGTATTTGGCTCTTGAGTGATGTAATTGGTTTGCTTTCAGGTGGAATATCTATGTATATGTGTTTAAATTGTGTTGTGGGGCTAAGATTGTGATTATTTTTCAGTGAAAATGGTTGAGACAAGAAGAGGCAGAGGCAGGGGCAGACCACCTAAAGAGCCAAAAGTTGAGTTTGTGGACCCCTTGTGGGTTGTCACAGATTGGATTAATAGATTTGAGAATGTGGTGGCCCAGCAATAGTATCTTATCCAGCAACAATATGAGATGATCATGCGGCTGTTGGAGTCCCTGGCTAGATAGGAGAAAGCCAGGAGAGAGGTCCCTCAGCCTCAGCCTCAGCCTTATACTTTTGCCACCCCACAGCCTTCCACCTCAGGTGTTCCACCCCCGCCTCCCCAAGAGTCAGCTCAAACTCCACCATCAATTCAAAAATAGCTAAATTAGTTTAGAAAGAATAACCTACCCATATTTGATGGGAAGTTAGATGCAGACAAGGTGGAGGCTTAGGTGAGGGAGATAGAGAAAATCTTCACAGTGATGGATTGCAGCTCAGAATAGAAAGTTCAACTAGCTACCTTTATGTTACGAAAAGAAGCTAATAATTGGTGACTCAATGTAAAGTCCTTAATGGAGACTAGAAATTTATAGATTACTTAGGAAAACTTCTTAGTACAATTTTATGAGGAGTATTTCCTAAGTTTTGTGAGGAAACAAAAAAAGGTGCAATTTATGAGATTGAAGCAGACTGATGACATGACTGTAGATCAATACGTGGCAAGAATTATAGAATTGTCTTAGTATTCTTCTTACCTTCAGAGATATGATAATGAGCCCTAGAGGTGCGAACAGTTTAAGCTCAGGTTGAAACCCCAGGTCAGAGATAGAGTGACTCCACACAGAATCCAAAACTTCAATATTATTGTGGAGATCAGCAGGGTAATTGAGAATAATTTGAGAGAGATTATGCCTACTGTCATAGCATCTGATCAGAAGGGAACCCTGAAGTTGAAGAGACCGAGACCAGAGGAAAGAGACAGTTACGCACCTTTTAGCAAAAAGAAGAGTAAGGTGTAGTGGAGCAAGAGGCAACCGAAAGGAAAGAAGGTACAGCCTCAAAGGACTCAGTCATCCACACAGCAATTCACGGTAACGTGTTACAAGTGTGGGAAGCCAGAACACATTGCCAGAAACTATCCCCAGGTGGATTCAACGCCTCCATTTAGACCACCTCTTCCTAGGCCATAGACCCAGGGTATGGTGTTTACCTTTTCTCAATAGGAGGCTAGTACGTCTCCCAGTCTTATTCGAGGTAGGCTTATAGTCAATAATTTTCCTATGATTGCAATGTTCAATTCAGGTGCTAGTCACTTGTTTATATCCCATGACTGTGTGAGATGTTTGGGTTTAGCCATTAGTACTTTACCATTTGATTTGTCTATTACCACACTTGCTAGAGGCCATATTGTTACTTCCCATGCTTATCTAAATATCACTGTATAGTTCAATCATTGTTATACTACCATTGATTTGATTTGTATGCCATTTCATGATACTGATTTGATTGTTGGCATGAACTGGATGACTGCTAATAATGCTATCTTTGATTATGAACACCAAACCATATTTGTACCTTCTTGTGGGACCATACCTAAGGTAGGGGCCAAGTTATCCTTCATAACTACTACCTAGGCTAAGAGACACCTAGAGCATGAATATCAGGAGTTTTTAGTCTTTTTCTATATTCAGGCTAAGGTAGAAGAAGGGATAGAAGAGATCCCGATAGTTAGGGAATTCCCAGAGGTATTCCCTAAAGATTTTGACTTTAGTGGCTTGCCCTTTGAGAGAAAGATAAAGTTCCCTATAGATATAGTGCCTAGGGCTGGACCAGTGTCCAAGGCTCCCTATAGGATAGCTTCCACTGAACTTACTGAATTAAAGAAACAAATAGAGGAGTTGTTAGAGAAACGGTTCATATGCCCTAGTGTGTCACCTTGGGCAGCTCCAGTGTTGTTTGTGAAAAAGAAAGATGGTAGATTAAGATTATGCATAGATTATAGAAAACTAAATAAAGTTACCATCAAGAATAAGTATCCTCTCTCTATAATAGATGACTTATTAGATCAGATGGCTAGGGCATCTGTATTTTCAAAGATAAATCTTAGATCTGGGTATCACCAACTGAGGGCGAGAGCTGAAGACATCCCAAAGATGGCCTTCAGAACTAGATATGGGCATTATGGGTTCTTTGTGATGCCATACGGGCTGGCGAATATGCCCGCTGTATTTATGGATTATATGAATAAAGTATTTAGACCATATCTGGATAAATTTGTTATGATCTTTATTGATGATATTTTAGTGTACTCCAGATCTTTTGAGGGGCATGAGAGGCATCTGAGATTAGTCTTAAAGACTTTGAGAGATAAGAGATTATATGCCAAATTGAGTAAATGTGAGTTCTGGCTAACTGAGGTGAAATTCTTAGGTCATGTGATCTCACAAGATGGGGTTGCGGTAGATCCCCATAAAATTGAGGCTGTGTTACAGTGGGATAGACCTAAGACTATCACTGAGGTTAGGAGTTTCCTTAGTTTGGCAAGATATTATAGATGATTTATTCAGGGCTTTTCTCAGATGGCGTTGCCACTCACGAGGCTGACTCAGAAGAATACACCTTTTGTGTGGAATGATAAATGTGAGAAGAGTTTCTAAGAGTTGAAACTCCGATTGACCACTGCCCTTGTTCTAGTTATTCCTAACCCTAGTTTACCATTTGTAGTGTATAGTGATGCCTTAAAGAGAGGGTTAGGATGCGTGTTGATGTAGCAGGGTAGGGTAGTGGCATATGCCTCTAAACAGTGGAGACCTCATGAGAAAAATTATCCCACACATGACCTAGGGTTAGCCGCAGTAGTATTTGCTCTTAAGATTTAGAGGCGAGTCTAAAATACTTATTCGATCAGAAAGAACTCAATATGAGACAGAGAAGATAGATGGAGTTCCTAAAAGACTATGATTATGTATTGAAATATCATCTGGGTAAGGCCAATGTGGTGGATGATGCCCTAAGTAGGAAATTCATCCATGCTGTCTTTATGATTATTAGAAAGCAAGAGCTCCTAGAAAAATTTAGAAATCTGAACCTCTCTTGCCAGTTGGTATCGAACAAACTATTTTTGATGAGACCCGAATTGAGAATGAGTTGAGAACCCAGTTCTTAGATGCCCAAAGAGAGGATGAATTCTTGAAAAAAATTAGGAGTGAAATTTCCCAGGGTAGGACCTCAGATTACAAAATATCTGAGGATGGTGTGATAGTATATCGAGATAGAATCTGTGTGCCTAATAATTATTTCTCCATCTTAACTTTGTTTTTCTTTCCATGTAAGCCTAGAATTATCATTTTTAGGAGTCTAGGACTCAACCCAAATTTTTTGAGACATTATCTAGGTCATTTCAAGGGACTTACTTTTATACGGTTCATTTTGTCATTTTATAAAAATTACATTTGCTACAGTATGGCTTAGAAAAGTTACACTATATAACCAAAAATCACACTTAGAGAATTTAGCATAAAGTTAGTGTTCTCTCAAAATTTACAAGGCCATTCTCAAATATTGCTCATGCTCTTTTTAACTTTTTGAATATATACAAATGTCATCAATAAAATGATAACAAAGTGGTCTAGAAATAGTTTAAAGACTCGATTCATTAAGTCCATGAAAGCTACTAGAGCATTTGTAACCCCAAACAGCATGACCAAGAACTTATAATGCCCATAACAAGTCCTAAAAGCTGTCTTCTCCTCTGATCTTCAACTAATGATACCCCAACCTCAAATCTATCTTAGAAAAGCATTGAGCTCTAGGGAGTTGGTTAAACAAGTTGTCTATCTCTGGCAACGTATACTTATTCTTCATTATCACCTTATTCAATTGCCTGTAGTTAATACACAAACTTAGAAAACCATCTTTCTTCTTCACAAATAATACTAGAGCACCCTAAGAAGAAAAACTAGGGCATATGAAACCATTGTTAAGAAGGTCTTGTAATTGTTCTTTCAATTCCCTAAGCTCTGCAAGAACCATTCTATATAGAGGCATAAACACAGGTTGAATGTTAGGAATTAAGTCCACATAGAACTTAATCTCCTTATCTGGAGATAAACCAAGTAACTCTTCAAGGAAGGTATCAGGGTATTCATAGACCACTGATACCTATTTCATACTTGTTGTTGTCATGTTAATATCTTTAATGATTACCAATTACCTCTTACACCTTTTTCTCAATAACCTCTTAGCACCCAAAGTAGAAATCAGATTATTAAGTGCCAAACTGTGGTCACCTTAGAAAGTAAAAGATTTTCCCCTTAGCAGCTCAAACTTCACCACTTTATTATGACAATCAAGTGTAGCATGACAAGAAGATAACCACTCATACGTAGAATTTTGAAATCCATCATATCAAGTACTACTAAATTAATATATAACTGATTTCCTCCTACTAGAACTTCACAATATTTATGCACACAATCAACTATGATTGCATCTCCCATAGGTGGAGCTATCGCTAAAGGCTTACCTAGTAGTGATGCATCTCTACCAAACCACAAGGCAAAGAATGGGGATATAAAAGAATATGTAACTCTAGGATCAAATAGAATGTATGCATCAAAAGAACAAATTGGAAGAATACCTATTACTATTGCATTGGACATCTAAGCATCTTAACGTGTCATTGTATAAACACAGGCTTGACCTCCCTTGGTTGGCCTTTGATCTTTGCTCTTTATCCTCTACCAAGAGACTATATCCCACCAAGACCTTGGCCTCTAGGCCTATTGACTTGTCTCAATAGAGTTATTATAATCATAGATGATGGTAGCATTGTAGGATTAAATGCATGAGTAGAGGATTGTTGTCTTGATAACATAAGATAATCTTTCTTGATATGGCTTAGCTAACTGCACTGATAGCATGCTCTCCTTAGTCTGAAGCAAACACCAATATGACTCATCCTATGAGTAGAAGAAAGGGTAGAGGCCTAAAAGATCTCCCTCTGCCATGAATGGATTGCAAAGAGCACATCTAATCAATCCCACCACTCTAAACTATACTAAAAGAGTGTCCACTATGGTTTCTTTGACTTTAAAAACTCTACTGTTAGCCTCAATGGCTTACTACAATCTCTCTTCTTATACCACTACCACCTTAGACTTGATAGCCACCTCGATTACTCTTATTATGCTATGGTTTATGTGACTCTTGTGCATTCCTACTTTCTTTACTATAAGCTTCAAAAAGTTTGGCACTTTTAACTGCATCTTCATAGGAGTCATATTGAACTCTAGTGATGATTAAAACAAGTAGTCTAAAAGACCCAAAACAAATTGCTTCACTCGTATATGCTCTGTAGCTACCTAATGAGGGACTTATCTAGACATTTTAGTAGACAATATCTCATATTTTACTACTGTCATACCTTCTATTTGCTTTAATGCTTCAAATTCTCTAGCTTTAACATCTCTAACTATCTATAAAAGAAACTCTTCCATAAACAACTCAGTGAAATCTTCCCAGACTATAGAGGGTGACTCTTGTGGTCTTCTTTCCTTTACTGTATTAAACCATGTCGAGTTAGGCCTAGTAAATGACACTTGTCTAACTCTATTGATATACCCAGTATACAATCTAGTGTTTTACAAATTTGGTTATCTAATCTAAAAAGTATTGAGGATCCCTATCTACCTCTGTGCTTGTAAAAGAAGGAGATTTGAGCTTTATAAATTTTGACAAGTAAACCATAGTTGTCCTCTCCTGTGGAGTTGGTTGCTCCCTCTCTAGTCTAACATCTGGCTCAAGCTTAAGATTTACATAATGTTCTCTTCCCCATTATTATTGCTAAATTACACCTATCATCTCCTTTATGGTTTGCTATATGTCACAAATGCTAACAACAACATCTGCTAATGTCAAATTTTCCTGCTTAGCCTTAAGTACATCATCTCTTGTTACTTTAGCAACCTTATCTACCTAATCATGACCATGTCCATGACCTCTACCACTACCATGCCCTTGTCCTTTAGGAGCTAGAGCAAGGTCATGAGATAAGTTAGAAGCCTCCAGTATACAACCTAGTGTTTTATAAAGTTGGTTATCTGATCTAAAAAGTATTGAGGATCTTTATCTGCCTCTATGCTTGTAAAAGAAGAGGCTTCATAAATTTTGACAACTAAACAATAGCTATCCTCTCCTATGGAGCTGGTTGCTCCCTCTCTAGCTTAAGCTTAAGATTTACATGATATTCTCTTCCCTAATGTTATTGCTATTGTTGTTGCTAAATTACACCCATCATCTCCTTTATGGTTTGCTACATGTCACAAATGCTAGTAACAACATCTGCTAATGTCAAATTTTCCTCCCTAGCCTTAAGTACATCATCTCTTGTTGCTATAGCAACCTTATCTGCCTAATCATGACTATGTCCATGACCTCTGCCACTACCATGCCCTTGGCTTTTAGGAGTTGGAGCAAGGTCATGAGACAAGTGGAAGCCTCATCAGGAATAAATTTTCTTGGTGCTCAGTATCCTTTCCTAAAATAAAATAAAGTACACACAAATAATGTTTTGAATCAGGCTTTAAGTAATAAACACACTTAATACACACACTATTAAACAAGACTCCATGACTTGGATTTGGCAATAATAGCCTTATGTATGCAAGATGTGCTGGCCAATTATATAATTACATATAAGACTCTACTACTCCCCTAATCTTATGGCTACAAAGACCTAGACATAAAACAAACTCTGATACCAACTTTGTCATCACCCAAGCCCTAGCCCATGATCGGTGCTAGACCAAGCCAATCAAAATTAGCCTAGCCTAGTAAGTTTGACAACACATCCTGATGAGAGACCCTCTAGGAACCTTGTCCTAAGAACCTTCAACAAGATGACACTTTGCCTGAGACCGGCTAGAAAACAAGATTGTTGGTCAAAGGTAAGACCCTAAGAGAACTTGTCCCTTAGAACCCTAGCCTCAAGACGCCACAAAGGAAGACCAATCCTTTGATAAGTCACGTGAACTCTCAGAGAACACAAAGAAGCAAAAGCCTCACAAATAACTAAATAATACTCAAATTCATTCATGTTCAAAATAGAGTACAATAGGAAGCCTTTTATAGGCAAAATTTCTAGAGTCCTAATTAAAGTAAAACTCTAAAATCTGATTAGAAATATTTTAAATAATACCTAATATATATCCTAATTAGATTAGGATACTAATCTTAACTTGATCTCCAAGATAAGCTCTTTGACCAAGTTCAAAAAAAATAATAAAATAATAAAAAAACGAAATTTCAAAAAGAATCCTAGTCAAAACTAATTAACTTCTTTAAGTTGTCACATGGGATGCTCATGCTTCATTAAAAATCACATGGTTGTCACATGATTCTTAATCTCTTGCAATTGGACTCCAATTGGGCCTTGGCACTCCTCTTGTATGTGTATAGTTCATTGGGCCTTCAACATGTTAGATATTAACTTTATTTGCTCCATGGCCCTTCTTAGAATATTGGGCTTCCACTTGGACTTCCACTTTTGTATCTTTAAGGAGATTTTGATCAAATATGGATCTTGGGCTATAAACTTGGGTTGACGTCCAACGTAGAGATTATTTTGAACTCTTTGAAGTTTTTGGACATATACTAGCACAATTTGGGCTTCTTGAGCATGGGCCATCTCTTCATGAGCCATTTGGACTTGAATCACACCCTTTTGAATGATTTGAGTTTCTTGATGGATGAGGGCTTCTCGAACTTGTAGTGCTCCAATGGGCATGCCTACTGGTATTGTATCACATCCAATGTTTATGCTTTTATATAAACGTATATACAAATGATTAGAAGTTGCCAAAAATCTGACAACACTTTCCTTAAAAATTTGACATCCCTACCCTGCAATATCAACATAACCTAATACATTATTTTTAGAAATTTCCCAATATCATATATCTCAGAAATCCTACCACAACATAGCATATACATAAGTTTTTTCAAAATATAAACAAATGTCATTACAAGGGTCATCATATGGTCTACAAAAGAAACATAACATCTACATGACTCAAAATAATTTAGCATCTAGTGGCCAATATGTCTTGAAGTCCTAACACAAACCAACTGACCAAAATAACATACTATTCATGTTTGGGAGGCACACAAATCCCAGAGCACCTTAATCTATTTTCTGCTTATTTGCAATATGTTAAAAGAAAGAGTAAACCTACCACCAGCTTAGTGAATGCATGAACAACAAAGTAAATAGAAAGGGAAACAAGTGTACATAGAATTTTTTACAATATAGTACTTTGACAAATAATTAACCAACGTATATATATGTACATAATTACAATAGTTCACTTATATTACAAGCTATTAGCAAAAGCGTAATTTAAGATTACCAAAGAAAAAATGGAATAGGCCTTACAAGAAAGAGCCATAATCAAAGTTGAGTGCTGCCACACAAGATTCAATATTACTATTAATGCCACTACACATTATCACAATATTGCCACCATCATTGAGGGTTGCCACATAGTGTGCATATCATATGTATCCAAAGTAGTTATCTCTAAGTGCCACCACACAGTGATTATTCATCATCTTAATTAGGTACACCTAGGTTGTTATCCCTATTAATGACCACGAGGTCTTAACTAGATTCTCATCCATAAATTTGAAATGAAATCATTTAAATAAATTAAATATTTGCAAATGAAAATTTAAATTAAGTACATAAAGTTTAGAATCAATTAAAAATAATAAATCAACGGGATTGTACAATAAAATAAAATTATACATAAAATTCACCTTTTAAAACTAGAAAATGAGATAGCAGAATAACAAACATTAAATTTAAAAGTTCATCATCTCTCCTTACTTGCATAGATATAGGTAATTCCACTACTTCCATATTTTATACTCCATATTTTCAATTCTCAATAAACATGATTTTCCCCTTCATATGCACACACACACACACACATATATATATATACACTTTTTGGGCATTAAGGACTTTTAAAATATCCAGGTTTACATTCAGTTCGAACATATAAAATTCATTCATTGTCTCTTCGATATTATAATCATATATACATATATATACACACACACATATACTTCCACTCACATACTATAACCCCTAAAAAAGTTGAAAATACAAGGTTGTTTTCCTAACAACATAGACAAGGTGAATCACTAAATATGAAGTTGGGCTAGCAATACAAGAACATAAAATAAAAAGAAACTACCACTTTGTTATCTATACACTCACTTATGGGAACCGATAGTAAAGGTTCCAAATTCCTAAAATTTTGACAAGATTTCTCGATTGAATTAGTGGCCTTAATATCACTTATAATTACATTAAATATAGAAACATCCCTTTAATTTCTCAAATGGGTTCAAATACTTTCAATATAATTAATTTCACATTCTAATACCTAAACCCATAATTATAGCTCAAGTTTTCTACTACCTTTACTAATCCTGGGTTTTGGTTTTCCATAATTTAACTACCATATTTAACTTAAGATTAGAATATATCTTAAAGAGCTTAAATGAGTATGTTGGAAGTACCAATTTATACCTTAGTGGTATAGACCAAAAAGCCCTAATTTGAGAGCTCCCTTCATGGCCAAAATGAGAAAGGAACCTGCCATTAAGGTTTTGGGTCACCATTAACATAAAATAGAGCAAAAATGGTGTAATATTCAGTATTACATAAAAACATCATGATGAGTCAGTTTGAAAAGCAAGTCCTCTGAGATGATTGAATTAAGGCCAAATGAAATTTGGATAAAATTTTAAATAATAAAAAAAAATGAGGATTTGAGTCTTGAGTTGCCTAGAAACTAGGGTCAGAGTGATTCAAAAAATTTGCTGAAAGTCTAGTGACATTTTCGTAAATATAGGAACTTTTTGAAAAACTCACAAGAGGGCTTTTTAAATGAAAATTTTGAGCTTTTCGGGGTTCTCAAAAGCCCTGAAAATCATAAGAAACCATAGGATAGTTAAAGCTCTTCTGATATACGTTTTCCAATCGTGATGAGCCTGAACTTTTACTAATTTATTCAGGAAGGTTTTAGCTTCAATTTGAATGATTCCAAAGGCATTTTATAAAATTAGGAACCTAAATTTTATGATAGAAAAGACAATTCTCAAAAAAGAACTAAAACAAAAATGCCAATTATAAGGGACAAAAATGGAATTTTTTTAAAAAATAAATAAATCAAGAAGCTTCTTATATTATGTGTCCTACCTCTCCTCCTCTCTAACAGGTCTTGTCGTTCAACCCTCAAAATAAAAATAAGTTGAATTAAATTTTATAGTTAATGGCATAACCTAGGTCATCTCCATTGGAAATAGAATTCAATATTTAATTGATTTTCTAAGTGTTAAAGGATCCTAGAACTTATCTAAATTAAGGGGGGTTTTGGTTTAATTAAATTATATAAAATGAAATCGAATTAAAATTCCTAATTACTACCTAATTGTATGAATTATAGTTGATAATGGGCTTATGACTAGCTTTGGATTCGTCCTTTGGTATCCATTATCCTTATCCTAATCCAATTGTAATTAATTCTAGTTTAAGAGTCCCTAATTGTGTCCATGACAATGTATCTTGGGTTACCACTTAAGAGTCAAAAAATTAACAAAGTAATGTTGCATTGAAACCTCAATCCCGCATTAAATCATTAACTCTTGTCATTAGGATCAATGAACACTTGAATTGATCAATTAGCCTTTAAATTAACACCCTAGGATATTTAATTAACCAACCAGACTCTAAAGAATCATTAAATCAAACAATCTCGCTCATAATTTCACTTATGCATTTTATCGAACACCTTGATGGCATACATGGAAAATTAAAGGAAAATGCAAAATTCAGTACTTTACAATTAATCAATCAATATCTCTCCTAATCAGTATCTAACTAGCCACTAATTATAATTACACAAATTCCCAATCAAATACAACTTAACCAAGTATGTACAAGAAAAAGAAAAAAGTATAGGAAATTAAGAAAATCTTAGCCAAAACTTTGTGTTTTTCTCTATGGATTCAAGCTTCTCCAAGGACTTCTTCTAAGCTAATACAAGATGGAGGATTAGAGCTTCATTGGATAGATGGATGGAAGTGAAAGGAATGGAGTTACGACATGGTGGGGATGGACGCTGGATGGAGTGAATGGAATGATGATGGATGAGTTCATGACGTCTCTTGATAGAATGTGTGTATAATGTGAATGCCTCCTCCCTAATGCTACCATGAGTGCAATTTTATTCAACCTCATGTGTTTCATTTGTTTTTCACATGCCTAGCCTCTCTTAATGAATGGATGAGATGTAGTGTTTATTCGATGAATGAAAATGGTCTTTTGATGGGGTGAAAATGAATAAATTGATGGATGCGTATGTTATTTTATTTAATATGTTGCCACGCCTGATAACTCCAGCTCTCACGTGCTTCCCATTCCATGTCAAACCCATGCATTCGCATTTCTTTTAATTACCATGTTAATTCCTTTCTGCTGCCTCACGTCATAATCTGCATGTGTTCTTAATGCATGCTCTATCCACGTGCTTCATTAATTCTCTTTCACGTGCTATTCCTTTCTCCTGCCCAGAGTTCACGTGTTCTGCCCCTTAATGAATCACATGCTTCAATTTATTCTTCACATGTGCTGCTCTCCAATTCAGACTCATGCAAATCCATGTCAAATGTGATTTAGATTACTCCTTATAAGCTTGTTGCCTTACATGAGTTCCACATCAGCTTCACTTCATTTCTCATCATGCTTTTTTTAATCTTTCCTCACATCCTGGAGCTGCATCTTTGCCTTCCATGTATATCTCTCTCCATCTTCTTCTCAGCTCTTCCTCTCAAACCCGTAACTATCCTTCTCTTGCATGCACATAAACTCAAGCTGCTCAAGTGCTTTTCTCCATACGGCTCTTGCATTTTGCTCTCCAAAATAGAGGCTTCTTCCTTCTTGCAAGCTTCTTCTTCCTTTACCCATAGCATGTGTAACAACTAGAAAAAAGAAAAGGAAAAGAAAGAAGAAAGCTAAAAATTTTTGAAATTCAGAAATTTTTTTAAGTTTTCTCGCAATAGCAAGAGAGAGTCTAGCTATAGCGAGAGTAGCTGTTCGCTATAGCGAGAAATGCTTCTAGCTATAGCGAGTGCGGGCATCCCATACAAAAACCAGGGAGCTTCTTGCCGTAGCGCGCCATAGCGAAAGTGGGGGTCTGGAACTGATACGTGCTCGCCGTAGCAAAGGTTAAACCTCGCCATAACGAAGGGAACTGATACGTGCTCGCCGTAGCGAAGGTTAAACCTCGCCATAGCAAAAGTAACTAATATGAGATCACCGTAGCAAAGGTTAATTTTTGCCATAGTGAGGGTCAGTTTGGAAGAGAGTAAAAAGCGAGAAATTGACTTCTTTAAACAACCCAACTCATTCTTTCTCTCTTATTTGCCCTAAACTTCGACCCAAGGAGAGAAAAGAGGCGTGGAGAGTGAGAGAGACCAAGAGAAGGAGGAAGAACAAAGGAAAGGTAAGCAAGTTTCTCTCTTTTCTTCTTAGAATCTTAATCTCCTCTCTTTGCCCTCTCTTTCTATGGTTTTGCTTGAGAAATTAGTTGGATTTTGGGCATGGGTCAGAAGAGGAAAGTGGAAAACACTCTTGAACTTTCTTATTTTCCTTGAATATGTTGACTCTACTACCATGAGAGCTTGAGAGAGAGGAAGAATTGGTGACATTCTAGAGAGAGAAAGAGAATCCCTAGGTTCTTATATGTTAGGAGGGTTTGCTCTGAGGAACTCCTAAGAGTTGTTAAGTTATGAGAGAGTAATTTATGCTCTTTGTTGTGTCTAGGCTCAAGTGAAGCACCTCCATCAAGGTGTGAGTGTGAAACCAAGAAGGGAGAAGAGGAATTGAAAGGAAAAGCTTGTATTGACTCATAAGGTAGCTCTCTCTCTACTCTTTCTTGTTGCATTCTTAGATGTAATAGTCATTGTATGTTTATGTATATGCTTGTTGTGTGAGATATGCCATATGTTATTACTTTGATGCATCGGTACCAATGTGCTTGTGTGTTGGATTGTGAGAATTGCTCGGGTGAGGTAGTGCCAAAAGTCCCTTGAGATGGGTGAAGTAGAGCCGAAAGTCCCTTGAGATGGGTGAGACAAAGCCAAAAGTCTCATAACCGAGTAAGGCCAAGTCAAAAGTCCCTAAACTCGAGTGAGGCCATCCAAAAGTCCCTAAACTCGGGTGAGACTAGACCAAAAGTCCCTAGAGCTTACTTGTAGCATTAAAAGTCCCTAGAGCTTACTTGTAGCATTGTTGTGATTTCCATGACATGTACAACATGTATTATGTGATTGAGAATGGTTGGATGTCAAATTACATGCTTTGACTTGTTATATGCCTTGATTGCTTCCTTGAATAAGTGCATGAGCTACTGAGATTCCATGAATCTCACCCCTTCCCCTCCCAACTTAACATGCTAGGTGAAGCTCAAGGAGAATCAAGTATACACCAAGGAGCCTAGGAGAATGTTAGATGAATGTTAGTTTGTTTTGACTCTTTTGATGTAAAGAGGTGTGAAAAATGAATATGCACCTTCTATTTTTGAGATGTACATATTGTAGCAAGTGTAAATGTATGGAAACATGATGTATAAATTATGTAGATAGCCAAAGTAATGAAAATGTGGGTTTTGCCCTTTTTGTGGCTTGTATGTGATAGTGTATTTTAGCCCGTAGCATAGTAAATTTGAAATGTATGATGATTTAGACCACTTGGACATGTTATATAGACTATTTTCATGCTCTTAAACTTGTCCATGAGTTGCTAGAACATGTGGGAGGCCATTTGGACCCATTTGAACCGTTTTGGGTGCCAAAACCGTTAATTTTGTGAGCTCTGTCAAAGTATGACCAAACGAGCTCTTCTTACTATGAAATTTGGCATGCCTCTAGAGTTTGTAGAAAGCTTATTGAGAAGCTAAAGTAAGCAATATTTGGAGGTCTAGAGAATATTGGCGAATTGTTGAAATTGGGAAATTTTGATGGTTTGGTCATGGTACTGTTTCATTAGTCCGAAAAGAAATCCATATCATTCATAGACCAAACGGTGACCAAATGTTATGCAATTTTATACACATAAACTAGACAACCACAGTGACCTATACCAACTAGAATCACCTAAATCAGAGGTTTGTAGAGAGAGAATGAACCTGCTGAAGTTCTGTATCAGCATCAGGGAGCCCATCCGACCTCTGTTACTGTTCCATCCATTTTCGAGGTATAAGGGCTGTTAAAATGATTTGAACTTATTTTTCTCCTCTAGTATACATCTGTAGCTTTACAAATTGGTATAGTTTGCCCAGATTGGAATTTTGTAGATTTAGTTATGAATTTTCGAAGTTCATGATAGTAAGCTGCACCAGAAACAGGGACAGCCGGACCTCTATCTCATTTTCGATGTCAAACATGGTCCAAAGGCTGAGATTATGATTGGGAATTATTTTTAGTGGAAATTTAACACTTAGAGCTTTCCAGAAACCTATGGTTTACTAGATTCCCATTTTTCTATAATTAGTTATGATTTTCCAAAGTTAGAGCCAAAAATCTGACTTTCGGGTCCGTTTAAGAAATTGCATTTTTTCTGGTTTTTGGTTCCATACCCGTGGCTTATGGCTTGTTTTATGCTATGTATGAGTTGTATAAATGGAATGTGAGTAGAGAATATGAATGATGGGTTCACAGGACCCACGGGGCAGAAGATGAGTGTTTGAAATCCCGTTTCATAGCATGAAAATGCCACGGTTGGTACTGGTTCTTTGGAAATCATATGGAATTGAGCCCAAAAGGAGGCTAGATGGAGTTAATATATTATAGTGTTACATTTTTGGTATCAGAGTAATGGTTCAGGCACTTTTGCTCAATGTTAGGCTCTTGAATGATGAGATTTGCTGTGTTTGGTATGAATGGTCATGGAAGTGGTAGTATCTATATGCATATATGCTTGTGATATCATTGTGAACTGAGGGTTGCTACTTCTTTCAGACATGGTTGAGACTAGATGGGGCAGGGGTAGAGGCAGACTGCCCAGGGCTCAGAGAGCTGAGCCAGAGGTTCCTGTTGGGCTTGAGGATCCTCTGCGGGCCATTATGGAGAGGCTTGATCGGTATGAGGCCATGATGGGCCAACACCAAGAGATGCTGGAACAGCAGAGGTATATTGCCCAGTAATAGTATGATATGATCATGCTTTTATAAGATACCCTGGCCAGGCAAGAAGAAGCCAAGAGAGAAGTCCCTGTACCTCAACCATCCACATCCAGCATTCCACCTGCACCTCTCAGGAGCCTGCTGCTCCACAGACCCAGACGCCTATCCAGAAAGTGTTAAAGCAGTTTAGGCAGAATAATCCACCCTCGTTTGATGGGGAGTTAGATGCGGATAAGGCGGAGGCTTGGGTTATGCAGCTAAAGAAAATATTCTCGGTGATGGATTGTACCACCGAGTAGAAAGCTCAGCTAGCCACTTTCATGTTAGAAAAGGAAGCTGATAGATGGTGGTGTAGCACGAAACCCCTGATGGAGACTAAGAACATACAAATAACTTGAGAAAGCTTCTTGGTCAAGTTTTATGAGAAATATGTCCCTAGTTCAGTGAGGAAGAAGAAAGAGATAGAATTTATAGGCTTGAGACAGACGGATGAGATGATTGTGAACCAATATGTGGCCAAGTTCATTGAGTTATCTCAGTATTCCTCTTACCTCCAGAGGTATGATGATGAACCCTGGAGATACGAGCAGTTTGAGATTGGGTTGAAGCCCCTGATTAGCGACAGAGTCACCTCACAGCGGATCAGGAAGTTCAATACCCTTATGGAGGTCAGCAGGGTGATTGAGACTAACCTGCGAGTTATTATGCCTGCTGCGCCTACAGCTAGTCAGAAGGGGGTTTCGGGATTGAAAAGGCTGAAACCAGAAGAGGGTTCTAGTTTGACACCTAGTACTAAGAGAAGAGGCAAGGGGCCATGGAATAGAAGGCCACAGCTGAGTATGCCACCTCCTCGGGGCCAGTCATCCTTCCAGCAGTCTCCGGTGACATGTTTCAAGTGTAGGAAGCCGGGGCACATTGCTAGACACTGTCCTCAGATGGATACAGCGCTTCCTCATAGGCCACAGACCCAGGGTCGAGTGTTCGCCCTCACTCAGCAGGAAGCCAGTGCATCTCCAAGTTTGATCCGAGGTACGCTGATAGTGAATGGCTTTCCTGTAGTTGCTATGTTTGATTCGGGTGCTAGTCACTCGTTTATATCCTATGATTATGTGAGGTAGTGCCGAAAGTTCCTTGAAATGGGTGAGGTAGAGCCAAAAGTCCTTTGAGATGGGTGAGACAAGGCCAAAAGTCTCATAACTGAGTGAGGCTAAGTCAAAAGTCCCTAAACTCGGGTAAGGCTAGACCAAAAGTCCCTAGAGCTTACTTGTGGCATTGTTGTGATTTCCATGGCATGTACAACATGTATTATGTGATTGAGAATGGTTGGATGCCAAATTACATGCTTTGACTTATTATATGCCTTGATTGCTTCCTTGAATGAGTGCATGAGCTACTGAGATTCCATGAATTTCACCCCTTCCCCTCCTAACTTAACATGCTAGGTGGAGCTCAAGGAGAATCAAGTGCACACAAAGGAGCCTAGGAGAATGTTAGATGAATGTTAGTTTGTTTTGACTCTTTTGATATAAAGAGGTGCGAAAAATGAATATGCACCTTCTATTTTTGAGATGTACATATTGTAGCAAGTGTAAATGTATGGAAACATGATGTATAAACTATGTAGATAGCCAAAGTAATGAAAATGTGGGTTTTGCCCTTTTTGTGGCTTGTATGTGATAGTGTATTTTAGCCCGTAGCATAGTGAATTTGAAATGTATGATGATTTGGACCACTTGGACATGTTATTATTTTCATGCTTTTAAACTTGTCCATGAGTTGCTAGAACATGTGGGAGGTCATTTGGACCCATTTGAACCATTTTGGGTGCCAAAATTGTTAATTTTGTGAGCTACGTCAAAGTATGACCAAACGAGCTCTTCTTACTATTAAATTTGGCATGCCTCTAGAGTTTGTAGAAAGCTTCTTGGGAAGCTAAAGTGGGTAATATTTAGAGGTCTAGAGAATATTTGGCAAATTGTTGAAATTGGGAAATTTTGATGGTATAGTCATGGTACTGTTTCATTAGTCCAAAAAGAAATCCATGTCATTCATTGACCAAACGGTGACCAAATGTCATGAAATTTTATACACATAAACTAGACAACTACAGTGACTTATAACAACTAGAATCACCTAAATCAGAGGACTGTAGAGAGAGAATGAACCTGCTGAAGTTCTGTATCAGCATCAGGGAGCTCATCCGACCTCTGTTACTGTTCCATCAGTTTTCGAGATTTAACAGCTGCTGAACTGATCTAGACTTATTTTTATCCTCTAGTATACATCTGTAGCTTTCCAAATTGGTATAGGTTGCCCAGATTGGATATTTTTGGATTTAGTTATGAATTTTTGAAGTTCATGACAGTAAGCTGCGCCAGAAACAGGGACAGCCGGACCTCTGTCTCATTTTCGATGTCAAACATGGTCCAAACGCTGAGATTATGATTGGAAATTATTTTTAGTGGAAATCTAACACTTAGAGCTTTCCAGAAAGCTATGGTTTACTAGATTTTCATTTTTCTATAATTAGTTATGATTTTCCAAAATTAGAGCCAAAAATCTGACTTTTGGGTCCGTTTAAGAAATTGCATTTTTTCTGGTTTTTGGTTCCATACCCGTGGCTTATGGCTTGTTTTATGCTATTTATGAGTTTTATAAATGGAGTGTGAGTAGGGAATGTGAATGATGGGTTCACAAGACCCACGGGGCAGAAGATAAGTGTTTGAAACCCCGTTTCATAGCATGAACATGCCACGGTTGGTACTGGTTCTTTGGAAATCATATGGAATTGAGCCCAGAGGGAGGCTAGATGGAGTTAATATATTATGGTATTACAGCATGTGTGTGTGAGTGTTCTAAGCTATTGGAACTTATGGCCTAGTGCTACATAGAAGAACTCATGTGCCCATGCATGAATGAGTGAATGATGTGGGTGTATGCTTCATGGAAAAGAATATGTACGTGGGAGATGTGGGTGCAATGTGAGAGTGTTGTGGAGTGTGAGTGAATGCCTGGACAAGTGCACAGATAAATGAGAAACCACATGGGTTTGAGCTAGAAAATGGAATGAATGGCATTATGTGATTGATGGGCTAAACTTGTGAGTGATATGTAAAGCTGAAAGTGTGAGTGGTGATGTGGAAAAACAAGAAACCATGTACAAGTGAGCTGCTAAATGAAATGGATATGAATAAATTGCATAAGCTTCTTCCTTCTTCTAAAACCTCCATTATCTCTTAAATTCTCCTCTAACCCTTAGATTTAAATTACCCAAAGTCTGCACAAAAAGATTGGAAAATATTAAATAGAAATATCCACAAAATTATTTAAAAGAAATTCATGCATTAAAACTCAATAATTTTGCAAATTGATTCATAAAGTGCAAAAATGGCTAATGAAATCAAATTCCAATTAATTAAACCTCTAAAGCCATATTTGATCATTAAAATGCCTAAGATAAGGAGAATAAAATGTATAAAAAACATGCTTATCACTCTCCTTTGTAATATCCAGTTCTCTGAAAATAGAAAAAAAATATGAGAAACATAACATACAATTTCTTTGTAAATGAACGAAACTCACAAGATACAAAAAGAAGTCCTCCGAAATAATGTAGTTAAGGTCCTGAAAAATTTGGGAAGCATTCTAGACTCCTAAAAATGAGAATCTCAGGCTTAGACAGAAAGAAAAATAGAGCCAGAATGAAGAAACAATTTCTTAAGAAAAGCCTACGAAACGTAATGGCATTTTCATAATTTTGAGCAATTTTTGGAATTCACACAAGAGGGCTTTTTAAATGAAAGTTTTGAGTTTTTCAGGGTTCTTAAAGGCCTTAAAAATCATAGAAAGCCCTAGGACAGTTCGTTCGATAAGGTTTTAGCTCCAAATTGAGTGATTCCAAAGGTATTTTATTAAATTGGGAACCTAAATTTTATAATAGAAAATACAGTTCTAAAAAAGGAGCTAAAATGAAGCCGAAACGAAATTGCCATTAAGGAAGGATAAAATTGGAATTTTTGAAAAAGTGTATTTTTAGAAGCTCCCACACACTTCCCTTTTCTTCTCCCATCTTCTTAAGCACAAAATTTCTATCCAAAATATAGAATATGATCTGCTCACGAGAAGGGGAAGAAAAGAAGGAGAAATCAAAGGCTCAAGGTATGAAAATTAGTAGTTTTTCATGCTCTTTCTCTTCCAAACCTTTTCTCCTCCATTCTCCTTCATTTCTTATGATTATAATGAAGTTTATAAATCTGTTTTAAGGGAGAAATTAAGGAAAAAATTTGGATTTGAAAAGAGGAGCTCAAAGAACACAAGATTCAAGTGAGAAAAAGCATGAAAACAAGGTAATTTCTCTTCCTATGGTTGTCATCTTTGGTTCCCTTCTCCACCATTTCGCCCTACTTTAGAAAATCCTAGGAAGAGTTGATTTTTAGGTAGAACCAAGCATGAATCTAAGGAAAAAGGGTGTGGAGATTAAGAATATGCAAAGGAAATTATCAAAAAACCATTAAATTTCAAGATGCAAATTCTAGGGTTTTGTGTGCACCTTTCAAAATCTGATTTCATATGATAATTCTTAGGTCTAATTAAAAGTTTAAATGAGCTCCTAAGATCCGTAAGATGCTCCCCACATGCTTCCTCCTTCAAGAAAACAAAGAGAATTCCAAGGAGGCCAAAAAGGGGCATAGTCTCAACCTAGGCAAGTTTCTATAACTAGGGAGAGTTTTAAATTTTTTTAAGGCCATTTTTGAGTCATGTATGATGAATGAAGATGAGGGGAGGCCTTGGAAACAATTTAGAACTCCTAGAAATTGATTTGGTGCCTTAGGTTCCATATTATGACCTAAAGAAGCAACATGGTGCTAGGCCTTTTGTTTTAATGGTGTGATGACTCCAAGAGGCGTAAAAGGAGTCAAGAATCATATTTAAAAGGAAAGAATGAGGCCTAGAAATCATTTGAGGGGTGTTTCTTCATTAGGTGCAATTATGGACCATAATGGAGCCTATAAAGCAATCTAGTGTTTCATCAAGTTATGTAGCCTTAGAATGTATTTCATGAACCTAATTGGCTCTCATAAATTGTATCTAGGCCAAGAGAAACCATCTCCACCAATTTGTGCGTGTGTGACCAAAAGAGGAGGCTTGAAATCTAAAGAAAAATTGTGTGATTGTATTCAAGATAGCTCTCTCCACCTTCTCTCATGCATGGATGTGTGTTTAGCTTGTTTTAGAATGTGTGTATGTGTGTTTTCAAGCTATGAAAAGTATGCTAGCATGCCTTTTATATGTTATGATTCTTGATGCCATGTTATATTTCTAAATGAGCACATGATGTTTGTTTGGGTTTACTTGAGTGCAGAGAGGCCAAGAACTCTTCTTTTAGGTGAGGATGAGCCAAGAACCCTTGAGCTTGGTTGAGACAAAGTAAAATGTCTCCCAAAAGCAAAGTGAGCTCCCAAGAGTATGGTTGAGTCTAAAGTGCTTAAAGAGTGGGCGAGGTAAGTCCAAAATCCATGAGGAGAAGTATGAGGCCAATCCAAACACTTGGTGAGCTATTGAATGTCTTGTATGATTTGTTCATATGCTAAGTTTGCTTTTAAAATGTCCATGACTTCCATTTTCTTCATGCATGCATTTGTAAAGCTTGCTTTGTACATATTATGTATGATTGAATGGGAGATGAGCTATTGGGATTCTTTGAATCTCATCCCCTCTTCTCCAATGATCTAATATGCTAGGTGGACTAAATAATTATGGTGAAGGAAGCCAACCACAATGAAGAAGAGAGATTGACAAGCTTATGCCTTGTTTTGTCCATTTTGGGACTATAATGATGGTTCATGATGTTGTAAATGTACTATGAATCTTGGGACATGTGTAAATATACTATTATGTAATGTTTAGATATATAAATATGATATATGACCTCTAGCATTTATTTTAACTATGTAATGCCAAAGTGTGCAATGTGGAAGTTTGATGAAAATGTGCATAAGTGTAGGTTGAATGGCCAAAATGAGATGCATGAGGTTTGGGACCACTTGGACAGCTCATACAAGTCTTAAATATGCTTTTAGACTTGCCCAAAAGGTGCCAACACTAAGGGAAGGCCATTTGGTAAGTTTGGTACCTCATATAGAGCCAAATTTGACCATAATGAAACCCTATATCACTTTTTAGCCAAATGAGTTAGTCTTAATCTGAAATTTGGCATGCAATTATGTCTTATTGAGAGATTTTTAGGAAGCTAAAGATCATAATTTTTGAAGATCTACAGAATATTTGATGATTTTTCAAAGTTGGCATTTTTTATGATTTTGGTCTGCTGCACTATTCATTTGGTCCAAAATTGTTTTCTATCACACGAGGCTCAAATAATGTCCAATTGCCATGAAATTTTATACAGAGAAACTAAACAATCATAGTGACTCATTCCAACTAGAAGGACCTCATTTAGAGGTCTAGAGAGGGAGATATGAATTTTTTAAGTTTCTGTCCAGTATCAGTAATTTTGCCTAACCAGAAGTACTATTCCATTGAATTTTGAGGTCTGGGCTTAATGAACTAATCTGGAGATATTTTTTCTCTCTATTTAACATCCACAGATTTCTAGATTGGTATCATTTACATGGATTAGAATTTTATGGAATTAATGGGACATTTTCAAAACTTTCTGCAAAATTCTATGATAGCTCCCGAATTCAATCAGATCCCTTGATCATTTTGGATGTCAAACGCCCTCTGTGTTGGATTTTATGGTCTGGGCATATTTTTAGTGTGAATTAGAAATCCTAAGCTTTCCTAAATGACTAAGAATACATGTTTTTGATTTTTCTAGATTTAGTTATGATTTTCCAAAGTTTAGTCAGAAAATGGAGTAAGTCTGGCCGAGAATGAACTTCCATTTTCCATGCCCCATTTCGGTTTCCATGAGTTTTAGGCATGTTTTTGTGATACAAATGAGTTGTAATGATATAATTAAATATGAGGATGCATAACATGAGCTCACACGGTCCACGTGGCATCGAAATGAATTTTTAGATATGACGCAAAGCGAAATTAATCCCATTTTCCTTGCTTTTTCTATGGGAAACCTATATGGATCATGATATAATACTTAAGAATGATATGAAATGAGCTAGAATTTATGGTGTTACATTTATTGGTATCAGAGCAAAGTTCTAGGCTTTTTCGGATTGGATTTGGCTTGAGGATTTAGTAATAAGGTTATGTAAAAGGCTTGAATGGATAGGTAGAGCCTTGTATGAGACATGTTGGGTGTAGGATAATAGGTTGTGGCTTTGTTTATGATGAGTAAGTTGTAAGATGGTCTTAGCATAGCTAGTGGACACTTAAAAAGAATAACCTCTAGAGTAGCTTAAGTAGAGTTAAGCTTTAGCAGGGTTGAGTGATCTGATGGCTAGAGCTTAATAAGATGTGATAGCTTACCGGGATCAATGACAAGCCCTAGATATAAATGACGAGAAATGATCTTGTTGATATGAAGAGGCTTGTTAAAGAGAGTATGTAAGGCCAAATTCCCCTAGTAGCCATACTCAGGACATTCCCAACTGTCTCGCATAACGCAAAGATGAGTAGTGAGGTAGCGCGGTATGAGATGAGACTGCGGCTGCACAAGACCAATTTAGAGGGGAAATGAGAAGAAAGTTACCCCTAACCATAACACCCAGTTGTTTAGATAAATTCCAGAGCCTAAAAGGATAATTCCCTTAAGCCAGAGGTTGAGTTACAAGCTACACCCTTGAGCCCTGACAGCCCAGAGCTAACAGCTAGCTATGTATGAATGAAGTAATAGGTAGAACCCCTAGCTTAATGACGAGCTAGATATAAAGACTATGAGGCTCGGATTAGTGGCTAAAGATGAAAATCCAATCCCCGAAAAAATAAGCCAATCAGAGGCTGTTAGACGCGGCCAGTTGCTTAGCCGTAGCCAATTATTTCAGATAGCAACGAGGTAATCCAGAAAGTTTCTCGCCATGGCAAATTAAGAAGTTAACCACGGCCAATACTCGAATAGGAATACTAGGACAAACCCGAGGCTGATTAGCCGCGGCGAATGATGTGTTAGCCATGGCAAATGGCACCATGATTGCCTTGTTGGTCATATTCAGGCTAACTTGAAAAAGGAACTGATAAGGGGTTAGATAACCTACAGAGAGCGGGAACCCCTAGTATAAGCAGAGGAAAAGAATAGTTATGAAAGATTAGTAAGAAGCCTGTAGGCCTAGTAAATGAGACTGAGGAAAGAGCTTAACACAGAGAAAGTTAGACACAAGGACAATGAGATTGTTGAGAGCCACCTATGAGGCGTTGACTCCAACCTAAAGTGCTACCTAGTAGGACACTGAATGATAGAATACTATTGTAGCCTCTAAATGATATAAGATAAGACAACCTGTAGTAAGGCATATAGCGAGTGGCCTAGAAAGGTGTACCTCATAGGTAACACCTAAAGGTAAGTATAAGTAGCCTAGTAATAGAAGGTCAGAAAAGAATGAGGATAATTAGTAAGCTACAGGTCTGATGAGATGGCTAGCCTAGGCTGAGCATAAGCTAAAGCTTAGGGAGATGACCAGTAGCATCGTTCTAGGTGAGATATGTGAATGAAAGGTTAAGTGAAAGTCTCCCTGGATCGATAAAGGAAAGATGAGACATTTTGAGTAAGGGAAACCACCCAGTTGTGGTTAGTAAATTTCCCTAAATAGACCCTCCTGAGTCGAAAAGTATAGTAACAGAGGAAGCGAAGAAGAGCTGAGAAACTAGCTATAGAAAAGTTACCCTTGCTTTAGTCATGATTAGATGAATAAGCTAAGCCTAGAAAGGTAAACAGATAGAAGTCCATAGTTAGTTAGACGAGCTCCCTAATATAAGAATGCTATAGGGTTAAGGCACACGAGTGATTAAAGCACCTAGTAGAGCATAAGTTTTCAGTAAGATAGAGTCTGGATATTAAGAGCACGTGTCCTGGACTGGGTTATGAAAATCCTAGAAATAGTATACTATGCTCCTGGGGTGAGGTTAAAGTGGCTGAACAGAAAGAAAGCCTAACTCTGATCTGAACATAGAAACGAGCTAAGAAAAATAGCTAGTGCCTTCATACCCTCAGAAAAGCTCGAGGGAGTTAGAGATCGCCTCAAAAGGCAAGTCTTATATTATGTAAAGAAAGAATGTAAGTCTAGAGTGCCATAAAATGAAATTTCGAGGATTATATGATATAGAATTCTTCTTACCAAGGGATGGTCTAGCTAAGAGCAAAGTAAGAGTATGAGTCAAAAATAAACTCCCTTGATGTTATAGAAAGTGAATAAGTAGAGGAACCGCGAGAAAATACAGGTGCTCTTGAGTATAAATAAACTTAAACTGGCAACAGAAACAGTCAGTAGTAAAACATCCTTTTGCCTAAGTAAGAGGATAAGAAAGGTAGAAAGAGAAGATATGACAATGTTCAAGCCGAGGACATATTAGATTAAAAATAGATATTCAGTAGATGTGCTTGAGTAATTAAGAAAGTACACTTGTCCTTGACATAGATGCCCTTCTAGCATGATACTACCCGAAGTAAAAATAGTCAGGCAATACAGAGAGATCTCGAGATGTAGTAGAGGAAGAATCCTACTTTCCCCGAGTACTCTATAAGAATAGGGCTGATAAAGAGAAAAGTAAAAGAGGGATACTTTAGATTATTGGGAAATTTGCAATATTCAAGCGATAATGGCCTTGAGCTCAGTCATGAAGCACTTGTGTATTAGTGTTTGATGTTATGGTTTGCTTGCAATAATGGTTACATGATATTAGGCCTGATCAATCTAATAGTAATGTAACTTAAGTGTATAGCAAACGACAATATCAATCACCAAAGTGTCCTGGCAATCAAAGGGTATCCTAGATAACTAGATAACGAGATAAGTTAGAAAAGAAAGGTAAAGGGATTACATTAATATCATAATAATAAGAAAAGCATGCAGAGAGGAATCCCCAGTAGAGAACGTTCAGATTCAGTATGCAGGATCCCTTCTAGTATATGTAAATGAAATGAATAAGGATAAGTGCATAGCCTCTCTCTTGCCAGACATCTCCACCACACTCAGTGTGTGAGATGCCCTAGTGCCAAAGCACTTAAAAGTAGAAAGTGGGCATAGTTAGAAACTGCGAGATATGAGAGGAAGGTTAGAATGAGTACATGCAAAGTAAGTAAGTTAATAGAGTAAAAAAAAAAAAAAAAAAAGCCCAAGTGAAAAAAGGGCTGAAGTGGGAATCTGAAAATCCTATGAGGAGTGATGAGTGAAAATTAAACTACTCCCTAATATCAGTATGACAAGATCTTAGAGAATCAGATGACATAGAACTTATTTTGCACGAAGAGCACGATGTACCTCTGAGTTTAGCCTTAGCTATTATGAGTAATGGTTACTGGACTTAGTGAGCATGTGTTTTACTATCAGATACAGTGATCTTAGGCTTTGACGTCTTCCAGAGATGGATGGTAGTAGATCCCAGCATAGCACAGCAGGTCACAGTAGACCCTAGTGAGGCTTTGAGAGGTCACAGTAGACGCAGGAGTCACAGTAAATTCTATAGAGTTACAAAGAGCCCTATCCACAGCATGATAGATCTCTAGTAGAGATGATAGCTTGAGATAGTTTTTACAGAGCTGTTAGTCTCAGAGACCAGTACAGTTTTAGCTAGCTTTTGTCTCAAAGACTAGAGACCTCTTGAGTCTCATAGACAATTACTCTAGAGATATGAAGGCTTTACTCAGATAATTAAACCACTGACTAGCTCTCTTTAGAGATGAGCATAGTATATGGGATGTAGAAAGCAAGAAATTAGCTTTCCAAAGTTAGAGTCAAATAAACCACTACCTAGCAGACAATAGCCTTGACCGAGGGATAGAGAGATCCCCACATGCTAGCTTATGTATCTAGAAAAGGGTCAGGTGCAGTTTTTATGTGAGGTGAGTGGTACCGTATATCTTTAATGAGTAAAACGGTGAGTATAGCTAGCATCTCATCAGAACCCAGCAGTAGTCAGTGGTAGTAGCTTTTTAGTGCTAGTATGAGGTATATTCTAGGCCAATTAGTATTGAAATAAGAGACTATAAAATGCCACTATAAGTGAGCAAAAAAAGTGAGAAAAAGTCCCGGCCTACAGAGATAGATGAAATAGTAAATAGAGAAACTGGGATCATTAAAAGTAGAAACTCCTTAAAAGAACTGTAATCCCAGTAAGTAATTGAGATGTGAGGCCTATGACAGAAAGAATGTGAATTGTAATTATGGGGTGAGCTAGTAAGAAAGAAAGTAGAGATAAATAGTGAATGGAACAGGTAAATAAGCAGACAAACAAAAACCCCTAATGGCTATAATAATCAGAAAAGATAATGAGATGTTATAAGAAGCCATTCAGAGAGGATACGAAAAACATGATATGGAATAAGTTACCTCCCGAAACGTGTAAATGAGTCCATTGAAAGAAACATTAATCCCGCGAATGGGTTAGCATTAACCTGTCATAATTAGTAAGCTTTCCCAAGATAGGCCTCTAGAATCTGAAATTTCTTTCCCTTATGAGAAAGAGAACTAGCTAGTATTTTATAGCAATAAAACCCTTATTAAGAACCAGTAATAAAAGTTCCCTGGCTAAGAGAAAATTTGAAAGAATGAAATCACTGAGAAAGTGTATAAAGACAGGAAGAAGGGAAAGAAAATAGTAGTTAACTAGAAAGGAAAAGAGTAAGAGGAAAGTGTACCCCAAATTTTGAGGATGAAATTTATTTAAGGGGGGAGAAATATAACATCCAGTTCTCTGAAAATGAAAAAAATGTAAGCAATATAACATACAGTTTCTTCGTAAACGAATGAAACTCACCGGATACAAAAAAGAGTCCTCCGAAATGATGTAGTTAAGGTCCTAAAAAATTTGGAAAGCATTCTAGACTCCTAAAAATGAGAATCTTAGATTCAGACGAAAAGAAAAATAGAGCTAGAATGAAAAAACAATTTCTTACGAAAAGCCTACAAAATGTAATGGCATTTTCGTAATTTTAAGCAATTTTTGGAATTCACACAAAGTTAAATCCCCTCTAATAGACGTTTTCTAATGTCAGTTGACTTGAACTTTGACCGGTTCATTCAGGAAGGTTTTAGCTCCAAATTGAGTGATTCCAAAGGTATTTTATTAAATTAGAAACCTAAATTTTATAGTGGAAAATACAGTTCTAAAAAAGGAGCTAAAACGAAGCTGAAACGAAATTGCCATTACGGAAGGATAAAATTGAAAATTTTGAAAAATTATGTTTCTAAAAGCTCCCACACACTTCCCCTTTCTTCTCCCATCTTCTTAAACACGAAATTTCTATCCAAAATACAAAATATGATTTGCTCATGGGAAAGGGAAGAAAAGGAGGAGAAATCAAAGGCTTAAGGTGTAATGTCCTGTTTTCGTTAAACGACAGAAACAGACATATTTTCAAAGCAAGTCCTCTGAGATGAGTGATTTAAGGCCAAATAAAATTTGGATAAAATTTTACATAATAGAAAATCAGGATTTAAGCATTGAGTTGCCTAAAAACCAGGGTCGAAATGATTCAAAAAAATTGCCGAAAGGCCAATGGCATTTTTGTAAATAAGTGTAATTTTGGAAAAGCACCTAGGAGGGATTTTTAAATGAAAGTTTTAAGTTCTTCGGGGTTCTTAGAGGCCCTGAAAACCATGGGAAGCCCTGGGACCAATAAAGACCCTTCGGTGTAATTTTTCCAATGTCGGTTGATCTGAACTTTGACTGATTCATTAGGAAAGGTTTTAGCTCCGATTTGAGTGATTCCATAGGCATTTTACTAACTTGGGAACATAAATTTTATAATGAAAAAGGTGGTTCTAAAAAAGGAGCTAAAATGAAGGAGAAAAAGAAATACTATTACGAAAGGGCAAAAGTGGAATTAAATGGGAAAAGTGAAGCTTCCACACTCCTCTTTAAAGACACGTCCCCACTCTCCTCCCTTTAACCGACTCTCTTCTGCCCATTTTTAAAGAAATTGTCTAGCCCTCTTAGGTGCACCAATAGCAAGGGAAAAGAAGAAGAAAAAGCCAAGATTTTGGTAAGGAATTATTAGCTTTTCAAGCCTTTCCTTTCACTAACTCTCTTATCCTTCTTTCCTTCTTCCTTTCCATGGTTTTCTTTAAGTTTTTGGTGCTATTTTGGGCCAGACCAGGGAGGAAATTTTCGTGTTTGTGGAGAAGTGTCCAACCAAAGTGAAGAACAAGCCAAAAGAAGCAAGAAAACAAAGTAAAACTTTCATTCTTTGGTAGTTTCTTCTTCCCCCTTCCTCTTGTACGAATTTGGCCACCATGAGCCCAATTCTTAGGGGCTATTTTCTGCCCAATTCATGGAGGGATTAGAGGTTTTAGATGGCAAGGAGTAAGAAGGAACCAATAGAAACAAGAAAGGAGCATTAAGAAACAAGATGGAACCATTAGGGATCCAAATGCTCCCTTGCAAATCTGATTTAACATGAATGTTCTTAGGCTTGCATGGATGTTTAAATGTGCTTCTAAGATCCCTAAGAGGTCCCCCATATGCCTCTTCCTCCATGAAAATGGACAAAACCCCATGGAAAGTCATGAACCTAGAAGTTGGAAAAGTGTAGAGCACTTAAGGGGATTGTAAAAAATGATTTAATCCATAAGTTCCCTTGGCTATTTAAGTGTTTTCTTGACCTCTTACAACTCTTAACAACCTCCCTAAATGGTTCCCCCATCAAGGAAAAATCAAGAAGCCATGAAATCCCATTTATGCTCTAGGTTTTAGCCAAGTAGGGATGGCATAGTTAGGGAGAGTTTTAAATTTTTTTCAAGTCCATTTTTTAGTCATATATGATGAATGAATATGAGGGGAAGCCTTGGGAAAAATTTAGGAAGCTTAGAGAATGAGTTGGTGCTTTAGGTTCCATATTGTGACCTAAAGAAGCAACATGATATTAGCCCCTTTGTTTTAATGATGTGATGACTCCAAGAGGCTTAAAAGGAGTCAAGAATCATATTTGAGAGTAAAGAATAAGGCTTAGAAATCATTTGAAGGATGTTGCGTCATTAGGTGCCATTATGGACCATAATGGAACTTATAGAGAAATCTAGTGTTTTACTAAGTTATGTAGTCTTAGAATATGTTTCATGAACCTAGTTGGCTCCCATAAATTGTATCTAGGCCAAGAGAAACCTTCCCCACACTTTTGTGGTTATGTAGCCAAAAAGAGGAGCTTAAATTCAAAAGGAAAAGTGTGTGAATTGGTGCAAGGTAGCTCTCTCCACCTTCTCTCATGCATGGATGTGTGTTTAGGTTGTTTTAGAATGTGTGTATGTGTATTTTCAAGCTATGAAAAGTATGCTAGCATGCCTTTATGTATTATACTTCTTGATGCCATGTTATGGTTTCAAATGTCTACATGATGTTTGCTTGAGTGTGGAGAGGCCAAGAACTCTTTCCTTGGGTGAGGATGAGCCAAGAACCCTTGAGCTTGGTTAAGATAAAGTAAAGAGTCTCCCAAAAGCAAAGTGGGCTCCCAAGAGTATGGTTGAGTCCAAAGCTCTTAAAGAATAGGTGAGGCAAATCCAAAATCCATGAGGAGAAGTGTGAGGCCAATCTAAGCACTTGGTGAGCTTTTGGATGTTTTGTATGATTGATTCACATGCCAAGATTGTTTTAAAAGATACATGTCTTCCACTTTCACCATGCATGCATTTGAAAAGCTTACTTTGCACATATTATGTATAATTGAATGGGAGATGAGTTATTGGGATTCTTTGAATCTCATTCCCTCCTCTCCAATGATCTAACAGGCTAGGTGAACCAAGTGGATATACTAATGGGAGCCAACAACACTAAAGGAAGGAGATTGACAAACTTATGCCTTAGTTCTAGCTATTTTGGAACCATACTTATGTATCTTAATGCCTATGATATTGTATATGTATTATGGACCTTGAGACATGTATAAATATACTAATATATAATGTTTATCACCATGAATATGATGTATGAGCTTTAGAATATAGTTTGAATTTCGAATGTCCAATTATGCATTATGGAAGTTTGATGGAAATATGCATAAGTGTGGGTTAAATGGCCAAAATGAGATGCATAAGGTTTGGAACCATTTGACCAGCTCACACAAGTCTTAAATAAGCTTTTAAACTTACCCAAAAGGTGCCAAGACCAAGGGAAATCTATTTGGCAATTTTGGTACCCAATATGGAGCCAAAATTGACCATAATGGAACCCTATGTCACTTTTTAGCCAAATGAGTTAGTCTTGCTCTAAACTTTGGCATGCAATTAGGTATCATTGAAATATTTTTGGGAAGCTAAAGAATATAATTTTCGGAGGTCTAGAGAATATATGATGAATTTTCAAAGTTGGGTTTTCTATTGTTTCTGGTATGGGCATTGTTCATACTGGCAGTTTTGTATTTTATGTTACACGATAGCCAAATGGCATCCAATACTTGTAAAATTTTATATACATAAATTATAGTTATAAGCTTTCTGTGGCCACTAAGATCATCTCATTTAGAGGTCTGAGCAAAGCATTATGCATTTTTGAAGTTAGCTATTAGTAGCAGTGGTGCCCCAGGAGTTTAGTTACTGTTCCATTAGATTCTAATAGCTAAATGTATCTGTTTCATTCTAAAATTATTTTTAGCATCAAGTTAACATTTTTAGTTTTCTAGAATGATAGAATTTGTGTGATTTCAATTTTTATAGAATTAGTTATGAATTTCAGAAATTTGTATCAGTAATCTGAATAGCAACCTAGGCAGCTAGCGACCTCTATAGCTTTTTGGATATCAATTGTCTTGCATGATGAATGTTGTGACCTAGGAATATTTTTAGTGTGAAGTAGACATCCTTAGCTTTTCCGAATGACCAAGATTGCATGATTTTGAATTTTCTAGATTTAGTTATGATTTTTCAAATTTGGGTTAGAAAATGGAGCAAATCTGGCCGAAAATATACTTGCTTATTTTGAGCTCCATTTCGGTTTCCATGAAGTGTAGACATTTTTGTGTGATGTAAATGAGTTATAATGATGGAATTAAATATAAGAATGCATAACATGAGCTCACACGGTCCACATGACACCGATTACAAATTTTTAAGTATAGTGCAACGCAAATAAACCCATTATTTTCATTCCCCTCTTTATATGCTCTTATGGAAATAATGAGATGAAGCTTATGAATGTCATGAAATGAGCTAGAATTTATGGTGTTACATAAGGCATGGAAATTAGTAATTTTTTATGCTCTTTCTCTTTCAAACCTCTTTTCCTCCATTCTCCTTTGTTTCTTATGATTATAATGAAGTTTATTAATCTATTTTAAGGGAGAAATTGAGAGGAAAATTTGGATTTGAAGAGAGGAGCTCAAAGAACACAAGATTCAAGTGAGAAAGAGCATAAAAACAAGGTAGTTTCTCTTCCTATAGTTGTCATCTATGGTCTCATTGAGAGCTTTTTAGAAAGCTAAGGATCATAATTTTCGGAGGTCTACAGAATATTTGATGATTTTTCAAAGTTGGCATTTTTTATGGTTTTGATCTGCTGCACTATTCATTTGGTCCAAAATTATTTTTTATCACACGAGGCTCAACTGATGTCCAATTGTCATGAAATTTTATGCAGAGAAACTAGACAATCACAGTGACTTATGCCAACTAGAAGCACCTCATTTGGAGGTCTAGAGAGGGAGATATGAATTTTCAAAGTTTCTATGTAGTATCAGTAATTTTGCCTAACCAGAAGTACTGTCCTATTGAATTCGGAGGTCTGAGCTTGATGAACTGATCTGGAGATATTTTTCCTCTCTAGTTAACATCCACATCTTTCTAGATTGGTATCATTTTCATGGATTGGATTTTTTTGGAATTAATTGAACATTTTCAAAGTTTTCTATAGAATTTTGTGATAGCTCCAGAATTCAGTCAGATCCCTGGATCATTTTGGATATCAAACACCCTCAGTGTTGGATGTTATGGTCTGGGCATATTCTTAGTGTGAATTAGACATCCTAAGCTTTCCAGAATAATCAATAAAACATGTTTTTGATTTTTCTAGATTTAGTTATGATTTTCCAAGTTTTAGTCAGAAAATGGAGCAAGTCTGGCCGAGAATGAACTTCCATTTTCCATGCCCCATTTCGGTTTGCATGAGTTGTAAGAATGCTTTTATGATGAAAATGAGTTGTAATGATGTAATTAAATATGAGGATGCATAACATGAGCTCACACGATCCACGTGGCACCGAAATGAATTTTTAGATATGACACAAAGTGAAAATAATCCCATTTTCCTTACTTTTTCTATGAGAAACCTATATGGATCATGATATAATGCTTAAGAATGATATGAAATGAGCTAGAATTTATGGTGTTACATCCTTCACTAACTTTCCTTCGTCTAAAATAAAGAAGAGGGCTAGAGAGAGACACACACTAAGAAGCCAAGGAAGAAAGGGAGAAATTCAAGGAAAAAAGGTAAGAAATCTTAAGGATATTTCCATGCTTGTTCTTCTTGAAGCCTTATTCCTCTTCTTTCAATCTCTCTTTCCATGGTTTTAATGAGTGAAATGGTTTTGCTTTGATCTTGAATCAGAGGGGAAAGTTTACAAACTTCAAGAGAAGGGTAAGGCAGAGAGAAACACCCTTGAAAAAGGCTTGATTCAAGGTTATTTCTTTCCATTTGGTTGCTTCTTCTTCCTTTTCCTTTCCTTGAGTATTTCGTCCAACTTGAGAGCTAGGGAGAAGGGGAAGTTTCTAACTTAAAGCAACCATGAAATCATTGATTTAGCTATGAGAACTTAGAATATGCTAAGAAATTGCAAGAAAAACTAATGAAATCCAAATTGGGAAAGTGTAGAACTCTTGAACATAATGCAAAAACTATTTTGATTCTTAAATTTTCTTGCATGTGTAAGTGTTTAATTGAGCTCCTAAGATCTCTAGGAAGCCTCCCAAGTGTTTCTCCCATCAAGGAAAAAATCAAGAAGCCCATAGACTCTTCCTCCCTCTATAGTTTTGGCCAAGATAGGATGAATAGGTTAGAGAGTGTTTTAATTTATTCTTAGCTTTGGTTTAGGGCATCATATAATGGTAGAAGGTGGGAGGAACCCTTGAGAAAAATTTAAAAGCCATAGATTGGGAGATAAGGCAATGGCTTCCATAATGTAACCTTATGAAGCAACATGTACTTAGGTTTGTGAAAGTGAGTGCGTGATGACTCCAAGGACCTTAAATGAGGTCAAGAGGCCTAGATATAGCAAGAGAATGGAGCCAAGAACTTGAATTATAGTAGTTGCTTCATTAGGCTATTAATGGAACCATTATGTAACAAATGGAACAAAGTGTATTCTTAGGAGTGAGTTGAATGTTCTAGCTTATTTCAAGAATATAGTTGAGTGTTGTTTATTATGGCTAGGCCAAGTAAATCAAATCCCACCTCATTGTGCTTGTGAATCTAAGAAAGAGAGGAATAAGCAAAGTTAAAGCTTGGATTTTGATGATTGTGTCGCACAATCTCAAATAAAAATAAGTAGAAAAATAAATTTGTAGGTAATAGTGCAACCTAGGTCATTTTCCTAGGAAATTTTTTTGTTGTCTCTAATTATTTGGGAAACAGTCTACTAAGTATCACTAAATAAAAATTGTTTAGGGGGTTTTGAATTACTAAAATTTAATTGAATTCAATTTAAAATGACAATAATAAAAAACTTAAGACTAAGTGAAGCAAACAACTAAGAAAATGTGGTAGCTAGCCTTTAGATAGACTCCCTAGAATTCAATTATCCTTGCTCTCTTTTTAGTGTACCAAAATTAGATTTAAATGCTTGCTCATTAATGTATTCTCCATAAGGACTCTTGAATTACCATCCAAGACTTAATCTACCAATTATTCAAGGATTTTGCAACTATAAGAAACCTTGAAAAATTAATCAATTGAATTAGGAACAAGAACACACTATAACTAATCCTAAATGTTTATAAAAATTTGCTGCACAATCCACTTAAAATGCTAATTAACCAATTAGATTAATGAATTCCTCAAACACATCAATTACACAAAAAATCCAGCCACTTAATTCAATAACCATTGCATCAATTGGCCTATAATCAAGAGGAAATTAAGAGCAAATTGCACTGCCACTAAGTCTGAATTTTCCACAAACATGTAGAGATCAAAATTAATATACAAATATCAAATTACAACTAATCCATATTTCAAATCAATCCAGTAATTTCTAGCAATTAAATTCCTAAATTAATGAGCTAAACCTAGTCAAATTAATATTAAAATTAAAAGATAAAGAAAGAAGAATTTATCCAATTTGGAAAAGTAATTTGGAGCTCAAATCTGCATCTAGGAAGGTCCACTCTTCAGCTAGCCATTAAGAGGAAGTCAAGCTGCCATAAGGAGATAAATGGAGGAATTTCGATATTAGGAGCTACAGCCATGTAGAGAAGATGATGGATGAACTTATCTCATTCACCTCCAGAGCTCATAGCGTCTTCCATCATCTTTTTATGTTTTCTCTCCAACTCCCCTCGCATTATTCTTACATTCTTCTCCCTTTCAAATCTCTAGCTCTTATCACATCATTATTCACACTCCTCCTCCATCACATGCTGCTTATGTGTGTTCATTTAATTCTATGTGTTCTACTGTTCTTTCTCATCCAAAAACCCGTAGCTTCATTCTTAATAGGTGAATCACGTGGGTTTTTAATTTGTCTATGTCAGCTTTGCATGCTTCTTTGTTCCTTTTTATATCATATGTTCAGCCCCCCTCACACACTTCATATAATTCTTCCACATCATTTCTTCTTTTTCATTCAATTCCAGCTTCATGCAATGTATTATGTGTTCATGCGATGAGAGCTTCTTCATGTGTTGTGTTGCCTCTTGTTGCTACCTATATAGATCTTGCACAACCTGAGGCTTCTTCTTCTTTAAACCTAACTCATTGCTTTTCTTGCAAGCTCTTTCTCTTCGTCCAGCTCTCCAAACACAGCTGTTTCTTTTCTTCTTCTTTACCCAAGCTTGAATGTGTTCATTCTCTTTTCATTTTTAACTTTTTCATGTAGCTTCTTCATGTTTTCCACATGAGCTACCTTACATATTTATTCCTTTCATTTCCTACTTCTTTTTCTTTTCTCCATGCACGAGAAACCCATAGCTTTCCTTCTCTATTCAGCTATTTCTGCAACTGTCTTGGCATCCTACATACTTCTTCATGCATTATTCTCTCTATGTTCTGCTCGTTTTGCTTCATTCCTTTTGCATCAGACTCGTAGCTTCCTTTTTCTACCTTTAATGAATCACATTCTTGCATGTGTACTTCTTCTCTTCAACAAAATAAAAGCATTGAAGTCTCCCCACCCAGCCCGTAGCAATCATGTCAGCTCTTTCACTTTTGTTTACAACCAAGCTTCATGCAACTTCATTCATTTGTGTTGTCTCTTCCTTGTTCCAACTAAGTTCAACTCATGCTAATCTCTATGCTTCCATTCATTTAATGGTGCTATGTAAATGAATGTGATGTGGGTGCAACGTGAGAATGTATGAAACCATGTACAAGTGAGCTACAGCATCGTGTGTATAAGTGAATGAAATGGGTGATTGTCTACATGTTTTAAAGGTGTAAATAAAAGTGAAAGAATGCTATAGTAAGTGAGGGAATGGATGAAGTGCATATCCATGCAAGCTACGTGGGTGAATGGAGATGCAACCATGTGGAAATGAATTTGTGCAAGGGTTGGAGGGCATAAATGAGATGAACATGCTATATGGAATGTGCATGATATAAAGTCCATGAATGATGCATCCTCTTCCATCCAAAAATCCTTCTTTCTAGTCGCAAAGTGTGGCTTCCTTCATGCAGTCTCTTAATTCAATCTTAAAGCCTCAATCATTTTCCAAATTAATTTCCATCCTTAAAATTCCTATTGCCCAAAAAAAATCTACACAAATAGTAAGAAAAATTCAATAGGAAAAAATTCTCAAAATTATTTAAAGAAATTTATGCATTAAAATCAATCATTTTGTAACTTAATTCCTAAAGTGCAAAAACATGACCATTAAATTCAATTATCATCTAATAAAATGTAATTAGCCATATTCAATTATTAAAGTGCCCAAATTTGAGGGAATAAAGTATATGAAAATTAGCAATTATCATATGTTCACCAAGGTAGCTCTTCACCTCATTCTTCATTATATATATGTCATTGTGTGCTTTTGTGCCTTATGAACATGCCACATGATGTTATGATGTTGCATTGATACCAATATGCTTCCTTGAATATTATTCATAAGGGTGAGGTGATGCCAAAAGTCCCTTGATATGGGTGAGATGATATTAAAAGTCTCAAGGCATGAGTAAGACAAGGCCAAAAATCTCATAAATGGGTGAGGCAAATCCAAAAGTCTTCGAAATGGGATAAAGCTAAACCAAAAGTCCTTAAAGCTCATTCTTGACTTTGTTGTGACCTTATGGCATGGAAATGTGACTTTGCTTACTTTATGATTATGTTAGCTTCCATACTTGTACATGTGACATGTAACATCCCATGAATGTGTGTTTGAATGGGTGTGTGAGCTATTGAGATTCCATAAATCTCATCCCCTTCCCTCCTTTATCTTAATATGTCTAGGTGGTGCCTAAGAAGAGAAAAATGCAAGTCAAGGAGCTTTGGAGACCTTACTTTGACAAATATATAGTTTTTCTTGTACTTAGATATCAAGAAGGACATATACGTGCTATTTTTAAGATGTAAATTTTTAGGCAAATGTAAAAGCATGTGTATGTAAAGTTATGGATTACTTTATTTCAATTTTTCTAACTTTCGTTATGATTTTCCAAAGTTACTAGCAGAAAACTAAAATTCTGATTCAAGGCTAAAATGTGAAATTCTTGATTTTTGTCTTCTAACCCATAGTTTAAGGAATGTTTTAGGAGGTTTGTGACTTTTTTAGATGAAAAATAAATAGAGAATGTTATTGGTGAGTTCCTAGGGTCTACAGATCAAAATTTGAATTTTTAACCCTAATGTAACACAAGGAAATGACAATATTTTATTCCTTTTTTTTTTTTTTTTTTTTTTGTTATACATGGAAGTCACCTTGAATATGAGACTATGGAGTCTAATAAGGTATGATGTGACAAATGAAAGTTAAAATCAAGGAGAAAGCGACCCAAACACAAGAGAAAAAGGAAAGACAAAAATGGAGCAAAAAAAGAAGCTAACTATCCATGGTTTTCTTCCCATGCATTAACTAGCCAATGATGTTGTCAATCCACTTCTAGTCTCTTGGAGAATGATGGTGGCAGCGTTATATAGTGGGGAAGGGCTAGGATGTAGCAAGAAAATGAGAGAAAATGGAAGAGGACTAGAAAGAAGGAAGCTGTATGAGAGAAACTGCAAAATGTTCGAAGAAAGAGAAGAAAAATGGGAAAAGAACATGCTGCAGTGGATAAGGAATAGAGAAGAAAGGAAAGAAATCATATTATAAAAGAAAAAGCAAACATTATAAAAGGTGCCCAAAGTTTTCTAATGGAATTTATATAAGACTCATAGAAAAATTATTTTTTTCATGTCTAAAAGTGGAAATAAGGACCTTACAATCATCTAGAGTTTCCATGTCAACAAATTTTTAAAATTTTAAGACAGAAATATCTCTATGGATATAAAATAAATGTCAAAATAGCTTCTTAACATAATTTTAAAATTCTAGAATTATCTTTAAAATTATCTAAATATTATATTTATTCTAAAAAATAATTTTGTATAATTTAATTAATTATTTTACTATTATTATTTAATTTGGGTTATTATAATTGTATATAATCCATTATGGCAAAGAAATCCCCAAAAGTTATAACCAACAACAATTACTATTTTCAAAATTTCATATGAATTTCATAATATCATAGTGAAAATAGTTCTTATAATTGAAAATCTTATTTTCTTGATTACCTTTAGTATTTCAATTCATTGTGTAACAATCCCTATAATTCAAATTAGATTTCCAACTCTTAACCTAGACAATAACAAAAAAAGATATAAAAAAATTGTATAAACCATAAAAAAGAAACACAAGTAAATTTACCTTTGAGATATCATGTAGTTTGTGCAATTTAATTTTCTTTCTCTATAGACCTTACTTGACTTAAAATAAAAGACAAATTTAAATGTAAATGGAATTTCTCATCAAAATGTCAATAATTTGCATTTATACTAATTGGAGAAGCTTAGGTGCAAAATAGAACAATAAAATTCACAATTACAAATTATACTAATTGTAGGATAAGTACAACCAATAACAACAAACCAATAACATTCATTTCTATGAAGAATGACTATCATTAGCAAGCTTATGTTCTATCATGATCACTTGATGCCTAAAAATCAAAACAAAATGTTATTAGTAATAAATTGAAACCTAAAAATGAAACTATTCATTCGTATAATTTAACTAGGAAATTTAGAAAATTACCCTTTAAGCGTCTATGGTTGCAAGCTCTACTGGTGATGGACCTTAAAATTTTCAAAAGAGGAAATTCATAGCTACTTCTATTTGGCACTATTGCTCTTCTCTTTCAGCCTCTACTTGTTGTTGTTACTCACCTCTTTCCACTATTTGTACTTTAAGTTGCATAACCTTTGTAACACCATGATTTCTAGCTCATCTTGTGCCTTTAAATCACTTAAGTTCATGAATCATGTGAGTTACCAATGAAAAAGGCAATAAAAATAATGAATATTTTCGCATTGCATTGTGTATCAAAATTCCATTCGGTGTCACGTGAGCCGTGTGAGCTCATACAACATATTCTCATATTTAATTACATGAATATAACTCATTTGCATCATAAAATGTGGCCTACAACTCATGAAACTCAAAGAAAAGCTCAAAATACTCATATATATTTTTGGCTAGAATTGGGCTCTTTTTTTCCCAAAGTTTGGAAATTCATAACTAATTGTAGAAAAATTGAAATCATGCATTCTTAGCTATTCTAGAAAGCTACAGATGTCTAATTAATCTAAAAATGTTTCCAGACCATAACATCCATCACAGACGACTTTGGACATCTGAAAAGGCCCAGAGGTCAAACTACCCACTGGTGCTGTCACAGATTTCTATAGCAAATTTGAAAATATCCAATTAATTTCAAAAAAATCCAATCCATGCAAATGATACCAATATAGAAATATGTGGATGTTAGCTAGAGAGAAAAAATAAATCTAAACCATCTCAAACACATCAAGACCTCAAAATCTAATAAAAAAATAACAGAGGTTGGCTGGAATCCCTAATACTGGATAGAATCTTCAAAAATTCATATCTCTCTCTTTAACATTTAAATGAGATACTTCTAGTTTTCATGAGTCACTATGAATGTCTAGTTTCTTTGTATAAAATTTTATAGCAATTGGACATCATTTGAGCCCTATGTGATAGATTTCATGTTTATACCAAATGAATAGTATATCAAACCAAAATCAGAAAATTTGCCAACTTTGGAAATTCATCAAATATTCTATAGACATTCAAAAATTATGTTCTTTAGCTTCCAAAAAAGCTATCAACAAGTTATAATTTCATGCCAAATCTCATATCAAGAAGAGCTCATTTGGATAAAAAGTAATATAGGGTTCCATTATGGTCAATTTTGGCTCCATATGGGATACCAAAATGTCCAAATAGCTTTCCTTGGGGTTTGGCACCTCTTGGGTAAGCTCAAAAGCATAATTAGGACTTGTATGAGCTTTCCAAATGGTCCCAACCCTTATGCATCTCATTTTGGCCATCTCATCCACACATATACTTAATTCCATAAACTAATTCAAGAAACTACATTGCCCATACATACTCAATTTGCATACTAGTGGTCACATAATACATTCTCCCATTTAAACATAATATATTATCATAATTACATATGTTCCAAAGGCCATAGACCATTTACGTCAATAATTTACATCATTAGGTATCATTATGGCTTCAAAGAACAAAAACCATACATATTGGTGTCAATCTCTTCTCTTCAAGATGGTTGGCTTCCATTACCTTGTCCACTTAGTCCACCTAGTACGTTAAATCATTGGAAAGGAGGGGATGAGATTTAAAGAATCCCAATAGCTCATCTCCCATTCAATCATATATAATGGATGCAAACAAGTCTCTTAAATGCATGTATGGTCATGTTAACATGTGCAAACATTCAAAAAATATTTTCATCATTTAAGAAAGTCATACATAGCATACAAAGGCTTGCCAAGCAAGTGGATTGGCCTCACCTAATTTCTTATGGATATTGGAGTTACTCATCCATTCTTTAAGAGATTCTTGGACTCAACCATACTCTTGGGAGCCCATCTTGCTTTTGGGAGACTTTTTGCTTTATCTCAACCAATCTCAAGGGTTCTTGGCTCATCCTTACCATGGTGAAGGATTATTGGCCTCATCACACTCAAGCAAACCTAAGCACACATCAAAATATCATATAAGAGCATATTGTAACATCATGGCACCATGGAATTAAAGTCATACTAGAACACTTTTTTTGGCTTAAAAATACACATACATACATTCAAGATAAGCTAAGCACACATCCATGCATGAGAGAAGGTGAGAGAGCTACCTTGCTTGCATTTTGCACACTTTTTCCTTAAGCCTTGAATCCTTTCCCTTGACCTCACACACCCAAGAAGGTGGGGATCATTCCTTTTTGGCCTTGTTTTCATGGCTTTTCTCACTTGAATCTTGTCTTCTTTGAGCTCCTCTCTTCAAATCCAAAATTTCCCCTTAATTTCTCCCTTCTACCTTGAATTTCTCCTCCTTTTCTTCCTCCTCTTATGCACCTCATCCTCTATGGTTTTTCTCTAGTTTTGGGCAAAACTATCTGAAGCTAAATGAGGGAGAGTATGAGGCACCACCTATTTATAAGGGAGACCCATTTTGCCCTTCGTTTTTAGCATTTTCGTTTCTATTTCATTTTAGCTCTTTTTTGAGAACCGTCTTTTCCATTATAAAATTTAGATTCCCAATTTAATAAAATACCTTTGGAATTACTCGAATCTGAGCTAAAACATTCCCGAATGAATCCGTCAAAGTTCGGGTACATCAATGTTGAAAAACGTCCATCTGAGGGGATTTAACTATCCTGGGGCTTCCTATGGTTTTCAGGGCCTCTGAGAACCCTAGAGAACTCAAAATTTTCATTTAAAAAGCCCTCCTATATGAATTTCAAAATTTGCTCAAAATTACGAAAGTGCCATTACGTTTCGTAAGCTTTTCGTAAGAAATTGTTTCTTCATTCTAGCTTTATTTTTCCTTCCGTCTGAGGCTAGGATTCTCATTTTTAGGAGTCTAGAATGCTTTCCAAATTTTTCAGAACCTTAACTACATCATTTTGGGGGACTTCCTTTTGTGTCTAATGAGTTTCGTTCGTTTATGGAGAAACCGTACGTTACATTTCTCACGTTTTCTCTTGTTTTTAGAGAACTAGATGTTACAACCTTACTTTGCAATAATGTATAAGAAAGCCTAAATTATGAATTGCCATGAGCTCGATGTCTAAACACTTAGGACGAACAAGCATTTAATCCTATGCCTTGCGCCTGACCATAGTGCTTTTAAGTTCCCAAGGCCTTGACCGATAAATTATCACTCAGAATTTCTTAGGATGAGAAGTCCTCAACTTACAACTAAGCAATCTTTTCTTAGAAATTCAAACAAAAAGCAATAAATCATTTGAAAAATAAGGCCTTTCAACAAAAACAGAATCCAACACCCTATATAATTCAAACACTTACACAGACACCTCTAACCCATTAAAATGTTTATGGATTGCAATCCATACATCTTCTTGAGTGATTAGACCACCATGCTCAGCTTCCTACAAACTTAAAGACACACATGATGTATTCCAAATTGCATTTAGAACTTAACTAATAGTGTTTGCCAAAGTGAACTTACTGTCTCAGCTTTCTTATATGCAAAGTTTTTAGAGCCACTTGTATGAGGCATAATTTAATTCTTTCTATTTGTTTTGTTCTTCTTTGCAATTTCTTAGTTATTGACAAATACATTAATAAAATCATCCAAGAATTGGTACATCTAGAAAAATAAGTGTAATCACTTAAGTCTTCTCTTAAAAACGATAGGTAACAAAACTTGCCTAATGATCCATATTGATACCCTTTGGGACATCTTGAATCATCTACTTCTTGGTGTGAGTCTCATCATTTTTATACAATTTATATAGTCTCTATCTCCACATATTGCCTAATATCTGATATATAATCCTCTTATGCACATTCTCAACAACAAATCTATGCCATAAGATACAATAGAACATTTAGTAAAGATATGAACTCAAGGTGCTAAGAGAAATAAATAACCAACATGGTCTTACATGTATATAAGTCTTAAGCATCTTGTCCTTGTCCTTTTGTAGAATAGTTCTCCAATATGGGTAAATGAGTAGAAATGATGTAAACTCTCCAAGTAAGCTACCACATTTTCTAATTGTTTAGATCTCTTCATTGAAGTCTACTTTGACCTTACGCCTTGTAAGAAGCAACCAAGTATCATGCAATATCATCTACATGGGCCTTAAGTTACCTTTCTTTTTTTTAGTACATAAATTGGAAATAAATAAATTAGCAATAATGTACTCATTATTTTACTTACTAATACCTTCAACTAACCAATTTCATCTCCATTATCAACATTTGGATTGTGCATACTGCTTGAACTATTCCTATAACACCATAATTCTAAGACTCAACTCATGAAATTTCCATGCCTCATATCATGCTAGTTTTATAGGAAGCAACATAATGGCATTGGAAATCATGAATAAGTTGCATTTTGCTATAGGAAGAATTGCTTATTCAGTGTATTGTGGCCCATATGGACTCATCCATCTCATTCTCACATTTAAATACATAATTGCAACTCATAACAAGCTCAAAAAGTGGCCTATACCTTAAGCAAAGGGAGTAGATACACAAACACAATAGTGCAACCTCGAACTAGTTTTTCAAATTCAGTGCCTGAAATTTGAAAAATCATAACTAATTAAAAAAAATCAAAATTAGGCACACTATACCATTATGAAAAGATACAAATGTCTAATTTATGATAAAAATAAATTCAGACCAAAAAGAGGCTACTAGATACTAAAAAATGATGGAATAGTACTAGAGGTCAATTGTCATCCTTGATACTGACCTCTAATTTCAAAAATTCATATCTCCTTGATCTGAGATTTAATTGGGGTGATCTTAATGGCTATCAAAAGCTTATCATGTCTAGTTTTTGTCTGTAAAATTTCATGATTATTGGACATCCTTTGTCCTACAAATGACACAGTCCAAATTTCTAACCATATGAACAATACTTGTATCAGTTTAATAGAAAAATGGCAACTTTGGAAATTCATCATTAATTTCACAAAGCTCTAATTAATCTGGTCTTTCACTTCTAAAAAACGCTATAGATAAGAGCTATATGTGTGCTAAATTTTATGGGCAAATTCATTCAATTGGTCAGATCTTGACATTGGGTCACAAAATGGCTCAATTTGTGTCATTAAAGGGGTCCAAATAGTCTATTTCAAGTTCTAAGGCAACCATGACCACTTAAGCATGTGGGAATGCACCAAATTGACTCTCTAAACTTATATCAAAGGTGCATAAACCCAGATTTCTCAAACTTACTCATCCATCCCACGACATACACAAGATTGCATATGCTAGCTCTTGCCATTCAATACCCAAAACATGCCATCTCATACATTTGGCAATGAATCTTATTCATACATCATACATTTAAATATTTACATGTGTTCATTTAGCTATCCAACATATATAACAATGAATTACATCATGTGCCACTTATATGACTACAATTTGGCATTTTCAAACACTTGGTTGTCAATCTTCTTCTTCTAGGCTTAGTGGCTTCCATTACCTTACTCAATTACTTCACCTAGCATGTTAAGAAATTGGAAAGGAGCGAATGAGATTCAAAGAATCTCAATAGCTCATCTTCCTTTCAATCACACATAAAGTATGCAATATAAGCCTTGAAAATGCATGCATGGGCATATTGACATCTATAAGCATTCAAGAAACATTCTTGGCATTTGAACAAATCATACATAGCATACATAGGCTTGCCAAGTGGGTGGACTAGCCTCACCCATTCACTTATAGATTTGGGACTTGCCTCACCCATTTTCTCTAAGAGATTTTGACTCAACCTTACTCTTGGGAGTCAACCTCACTCTTGGAGGCATATAAAACTAAGACAAGCATATAAAACATTATTTGAATGCATAAAATATTATCATGGTACCATGGCATGTGAAATCATATTAGAATACTTTTTATGGCTTAAAACATACATACACACATCCAAATACAATGTAAGCACACATTCATACATGAGAAAAGGTGGAGAGAGCTACCTTTGCCACACAAGCATACTTTTTCCTTGAGCCTTAAGTCCTCTCCCTTGACCTTACACACCCAGGTAGGTAGAGATCATTTCTCTTGGCCTAGACACATCATATGGAAGCTAATTATACTCTTGAATCACAGTTTAAGGCCACAGATTCACTAGAAAAGCTAGGTGATTCTTATGGCTCTTTTATGGTTCCATAATACACTTGACGATTGTGTCGCGCAATCTCAAATAAGACTAGGTAGCAAAATAAATTTTGTAGATAATGGTGTAACCTAGGTCATTTTCCCAAAGAGTTTATGCATCAATTTGTTGTGAAAAAGTATTCTAAGTATTACTAATTAGAACTTGTTTTGGGGGTTTTGAAATGCTAGAATTTAATTGAATTAAAATTTAATTGACAAGAATTAAAAACTTAAGACTAAATTGAAGTGAATAGTCAAGAAAATGTGATAGCTAGCCTTGTATTGGACTCCCTAGAATTCAATTATCCTTGCTCTCTTTTTAGTGGACCAAATTTGGATTTAATTCCTTGCTCATTAGTGTATTCCTCATAAAAGCTCTTGAATAACCATCCAATATTCAATTCATCAACTATTCAAGGAATTTGCAATCACGAAAAACCTTGAAAAATTAATCAATTGAATTCAGAACAAGAACACACTAAAACCAATCTTAATTGATCAATAAAATTTACTACACAATTCACTTAAGATGCTAATTAATCAATTAGATCAATTAATTCCTCAAATAATTAATTGCACAAAAATTCCAGTCACTTAATCCAACAACCATTGCATCAATTAACCTAAAATCAAGAGGAAATTAAAAGTAAATTGCACAGCACCAATTCTGGAATTTTTACAAACATATAATGATCACAATTAAAATTTCAAAAATCAAATTGATAAGCATGAATTTTATATCTTCCATTCCTCCTAACTTAGTCATTTTAATAATCAAATATGGCTTTAGGGGTTTAATTAGATGAAATTTCATTTTAGTAGCCATCCTCTGTACTTTATGAATTAATTGGCAAAATAATTGATTTCAAATGCATAAATCATTTTAAATGAATTTTATGGATAATTTTATTGAATATTCTTCATTCTTTTGTGCAGAATTTCTGATGTGCAAGTAGCTTGAATGAGCATTTGATTAAAGGAAAAGAAGAAGCTTTCACTTCCTTCTCCCCTAGCTCATGCACATGTTGCATCAGAAACAGAGAAGAACATGCACAAACACGAAGAGAAAATGAAGGAAGAAGCTCGAGCCTGCACAAAGAAGAGCTCAAGTTCTGCATGAAACATTCAAGTGGCAAAACAGAGGAAAGCAAACTCAAGAAAAACAGAGGAGAAGTAACATGGTGAAAGAGAAGAAGCTGAGCACAATGAGAGATCTAGTAACGCTGGACAAAAATGCAAAAGAAGCATGGCTGGTGCTGAGGAAAGGAGGACGTGATCTTCAGTGTGAGAATAACGAGCTGTCCTGAACCACGTCAAGAAGAAGAAGCAATACGAAGCTGCTGAGCAGAGGTGAAGAACGTGAAAAACTCCAGCTGCAGATGAAGCCACTCTCTGGAACGAAGAAGAAAACGCGAATGAATGTAGCAATCTGGAGAGTTGCATGGCTCGAAGAAAGTAACGTGGAAACAAGAGGCACGAGGTGGTTTGAATAAAAATGCTGGAGCTGGAATGCATGTAGATTATTATATTCACAATGGGGCCCACCCTCATGCATAATAGAAGAAAATTTAAACGTGGTTTCAGCGTCCAGAATGAAGAGCTGAAGAGAGCACGTGAGATCATTAAAAACTCACGTGAAAGGAGAATCATGCCATCAGCACACATTATATACACACTCCTCCGTCTTTTCCACACGGCAAGCACCCCTGTCACATTCGCCCATTCTTTCCATCCCCTTCGCCTTCATCCACACACAGAACACACTCCACCTCCATTCCACTTCCATGAAGCTCTGATTCATCCTTGAGGCTAGCTAGGAGGAAGCTCTTGGGCTGAAGCTTGAATCCTTGGAGAAGAAGCAGAATTTTGGGCTAAGATTTCTTTAATTTTCCTACACTTTTTTCTCATTCTGTGCAATCTCGGTTGAGTTGTATTTGATTAGGAATTTATGTAATTAATTGATGGCTGGTTAGACATTGATTAGGAGAGATATTGGCTGATAAATTGTATGAATTAGTTGCTGAATTTTCATTTTCCTACAATTTTCTAAGTGTGCAATCATTTTCATTTTAGGAATTTTTTAATTTTTCTGGATTTAATTTCTTTATTTTTTTGTGAGTTTATTTTGTGTGACTAACCTCTGTTTAGGAGTGTTTTTCATAGTTAAATAAATCTTAGTTTCATTTGAATTTTATTTTCTTGATTTTGAGTTAATTTTAGTTATAATTTGTTTGAGATTTGTTTTGTGCTAAATTTAATTGTGCTTCTCATTTTTCTTTGCTTTAAATGGATCCATATTATAATTCTAATCAAGGTGTTTATGATCCTTATACAAATGATAGGATTTCCAGAAAGTTGGATGATCTCAATACAATGCTTCAAGGCTTGCTTGAACAACAAAGATAAGAACAACAAACCCAACAATACCAACAAGTCCAACAATCACCATGCTACCAACCACACCATCATTCCTATGAAGTTCACCCCAGCTACCAACCATACAACCATCCATATGAGATTCACCCAAATTACCACTAACATTATGAGCCATACCATAACTTCCATATGCAAGAGCCATATCATGATTACCATATGCAAGAGCCACAATATCATCCTTACAATTACCATGAGGGGTACATGCAACAAGAGCCCCAGAAGGAACCGAGTTCAGAAGAAAGGATGAGGCAGCTAATGGAAGCTTATGATATTCAATACCAGCAAATGCAGCAAATGCAGCAAACAGCCTAACGAATAACTAAACGGTTGTAACTCTTTAACCAACAAATGAAGGATTTGGGAATTCAATCGAATCAACCGACTTCAAGTGCTAATGAATCAATTGAAGAGCAAATTAGAAGAGAATGTATAGAGGAGGAAGAGTCCTATTCATTAGGTAATATCCTTCCATCTTCTAATACTTTACAATTTGTTGGAACTGAATCTAATTTGCATGATAGCACTGTGATCCCTGATGCATATAATGTTGTTGATTCTGAATTGCATGATGAAGATGTTGATGAAGAAATTATTGTTGAATCTCCTGATATGGTTGATTGTGGTAGTTCATTGAGCAAAATTGATACATTTGTTGATGTTCATGAACCCTTGTGTACTGATGCACTTGGGATGTCGACTCCTAACTGTGATTATAGTGAAAATTTTATTTCTGAATCAATTGATAAATCTATTGAGTCTAGGGTAGTAGATAAGTGTGGGGGTGACTTAGAATGTAATGATTATTCTGTTCCTAGTGTGGAATTGGTTGAGAAGCCTATTGATGATGCATCTATTGAGTTTAGGGATAGTCAACCATCAGGACCATGTGACATAGCTGATTTGGATGCATCTCTTGATTGTGTGTGTGTTGAATCTACTATATGTGATAGATGCTCCGAAATTAATTCTTCCATTGAGAATAGTGAGCCCTTCACATATTCTGATCATCATGATTCCTCACTAGCATGTGCTGATATGGCTGATAAAGCGATAGATGTAGCATGTGGTGATAATGATATAGACATTGAATTTGTTGGACAGCTTGTTGATGAATCAAACTCTACTCCTAGATGCTTGTGTGATGATATGCATATAAGTCCTGTGTGTATTGAGATTAATGAGTTTCTGGAGTCTGATAAGTTTGTTGAACCCATAGAGTCCTTGGTTTGCATTAAAAATGATACTGATTCTACTGATCATACTGGTATTGATAAGAACATGCATAATGATAGCGTTGATGTTGAAAATCCTGTTGATCCTTGTACTCTTATTGATACTAGTGAGAGACTTGATTTTACTGTTGGCCATTATCTAGAATTTTGTGAGCCTACTGATGTCTCTTTGGTCAGAGAAGATGTTGTTTCTCTTGTTAAGAGTCCTGAACAAATTCTTGAAGTTGGTGAAGTAGTTCCCAACAAGCCACAGACTCTCCTAGCTGAGGAAAAACAACTGCCAGAGATACCTTGGATATCTTGAACTCAAAGGGCTATGAGAAGTTGCAATTTAATTTTCCCATGGATGTAGTGACTCTTACTGAAGGGAGTCAAGTAGATTTTATTGGTTTTGATAGATTTTTAGGAAGTTCAAAGTTTAAATTTAATTTTAAATTTTCTTTCTTTAATTTTAAATGTCTTAGATTTGATTTTTCTTCTTTTCTTGTTTTTGAATATGCTGAAAATGACTTTATGAAACTACTGATGGTTGAGAAAGTCCATGAGTCAACACTGAATGATCAATCAAAATGTTTTAAAGTGGTTAGACTCAAATTTGTTCAGTTAAGAAGGAATAAAGTAGTTTTAATTCTTGTTTTTGATACATATGATTAGTTAGTCTTTTATGGAGTTCTTCTTAGTTTAGGATGTAGTTTTCTTTTCTTTATCGCATTACAGTTTGTTTTGTTTTTGTTTTGTAGGAAATAAAAGGGTGCTAACCAGCTACAAAGGAAATCTGAGCCACATTGAGATCTCCATATTCAAGTTCATCCGGTTGTATACTTTCCTTTTCTACTTTTTATATTGTGTTGTTTATCTGTTTACTAGATTGTGTGCTGGCATTGAGGACAATGCAATATTTAAGTGTGGGGGAGAGAGTCATTTCATTCCATCCATCTTTTCTTTATTTTGAAAAAAAAAACAACTAATTTTTTTTTTCTGGAAAATTTTTGAAAAATAGCTTTATTTTTTTTTCAGTTTTTCTGTGAAAGTTACAAGTTAAGATGATCGTAGCTTGGATTCACTTTGACATGACAAGTTATGGATCTTGTGTTTTGATTCAAGTGAAGTGGCAATGAATTTGATTTCAATGAATTATCTGATAGCCATTAGCTGGTGAGGATTTGAGCCTTAATTTTTCATTTCTAGTGTGATTCACTTATCTTTATTTTCACTCTAGAACTTGTCTTGCTTCTCTGTTGAGACCACATTTGCACTTGTATGCATGAAAATGATAAGGTATTCATTTCTTTTATAGCTAGAGCCAAAAAGCTTACCATACATCTTATCCATTGTTTTAGCCACCTTGAGCCTTTATTTTCTTTTCTTGTTACCCATACTTAAATATGTTTTTCCACCTTGTTTTAAGATGCCTTAGAGATTTTAAGGAGCATTACATCTAAATAGGGTAGGTGAATGTGTGCTTTGCATCCATTAAGGCCATTGTTAGTCAAAGAATTTGTTCTAAGAAAGAAAAAAAAATGCAAAGAGAAGAAAAGATAGAAAAGCAAAAAGAAAGCAAAAGAAAAGCAATGAAAAAAAAAAAAAGAAAAAGAGGAAAAGTGATTGAAAATCAAAAGAAATAAGTATTTCAAATTGAGTTTGTAGTTACCTATTGCTAGTTAAAATAAGGCCTAGAAATTCTCTATCCTAGGTTCCATTTATTGCTCTTGAAATTCTAAGGTATCCATTTTGTTTAGTTTTTTCCTTTATTTTTGTATCCATTCATTTCATCTCCCCTAACCCCATTACAACCCTGAATAAAGTCCTTTGATTTGTGTATTGCATTTAGCATGGGTGGTGGAGACTTAGAAGCTTGACAAGCCTATGGTAGTGAACCTTGGATAGGTGGAATTTGAGTGAAACACATTACCATAAACACTTGAGAGTTGAGAGTAAACACAATCCATGTGAGGGGCTATGCATTTTAATTCATTCTTTTTAAATGAAATTGCCATGGAGCTTAATTCTTGATGCAATTGAAGTTAACTTTGATTGTTGGAGTGATGAAGAGTTGTGATTAATCTCTAACTTGTGATTTTTTCACTTTCTTTTCCATTTTTTTTTCCCATTTGCCATTCTACTAGCCGGGTGTTTCCATTCATTTTTTTTAATCTTTAGATTTTAAGCTTTGCCCAGGAGTGCAAAGATTTATGTGTGGGGGAATTTGATAAGCATGAATTTTATATCTTCCATTCCTCCTAACTTAGTCATTTTAATAATCAAATATGGCTTTAGGGGTTTAATTAGATGGAATTTCGTTTTAGTAGCCATCCTCTGTACTTTATGAATTAATTGGCAAAATAATTGATTTCAAATGCATAAATCATTTTAAATGAATTTTGTGGATAATTCTATTGAATATTCTTCATTCTTTTATGCAGAATTTCTGATGTGCAAGTAGCTTGAATGAGCATTTGATTAAAGGAAAAGAAGAAGCTTTCACTTCCTTCTCCCCTAGCTCATGCACACGTTGCATCAGAAACAGAGAAGAACATGCGCAAACACGAAGAGAAAATGAAGGAAGAAGCTCGAGCCTGCACAAAGAAGAGCTCAAGTTCTGCATGAAACATTCAAGTGGCAAAACAGAGGAAAGCAAACTCAAGCAAAACAGAGGAGAAGTAACATGGTGAAGGAGAAGAAGCTGAGCACAATGAGATATCTAGTAACGCTGGACAGAAACGCAAAAGAAGCATGGCTGGTGCTGAGGAAAAGAGGACATGATCTTTAGCGTGAGAATAACGAGCTGTCCAGAACCACGTCAAGAAGAAGAAGCAATACGAAGCTGCTGAGCAGAGGTGAAGAACGTGAGAAACTCCAGCTGCAGATGAAGCCACTCTCTGGAACGAAGAAGAAAACGCGAATGAATGTAGCAGTCTGGAGAGTTGCATGGCTCGAAGAAAGTAACATGGAAACAAGAGGCACGAGGTGGTTTGAATAAAAACGCTGGAGCTGGAATGCATGTGGATTATTATATTCACAATGGGGCCCACACTCATGCATAATAGAAGAAAATTTAAACGTGGTTTCAGTGTCCAGAATGAAGAGCTGAAGAGAGCATGTGAGATCATTAAAAACTCACGTGAAAGGAGAATCACGCCATCAGCACACATTATATACACACTCCTCCATCTTTTCCACACGGCAAGCACCCCTGTCACATTCGCCCATTCTCTCCATCCCCTTCGCCTTCGTCCACACACAGAACACACTCCACCTCCATTCCACTTCCATGAAGCTCTGATTCATCCTTGAGGCTAGCTAGGAGGAAGCTCTTGGGCTGAAGCTTGAATCCTTAGAGAAGAAGCAGAATTTTGGGCTAAGATTTCTTTAATTTTCCTACACTTTTTTCTCATTCTGTGCAATCTCGGTTGAGTTGTATTTGATTAGGAATTTGTGTAATTAATTGATGGCTGGTTAGACATTGATTAGGAGAGATATTGGCTGATAAATTGTATGAATTAGTTGCTGGATTTTCATTTTCCTACAATTTTCTAAGTGTGCAATCAAGGTGTTTGATGAAATGCTTGTGAGAATTGATGTACTTAATTGTTGATTTAAGGATTCTTAGGAGTTTGGTTAGTTAATTAAACATCCTAGGGTGTTAATTCAGTAGCTAATCAATCAATTAATCATTCAATTTAAATGTTCATTGATCTTAAAGACAAGAGTTAATGAATTGGTGTAGGATTGAGGTCTCAATTCAACATTAACTTGTTAATCTCTTGAATCTTGAATGGTTATTCAAGATCATTTGCTAATGAACATAATTAGGAACTCTTAGGCCAGAATTAATCACAATTGGATTAGGATAAGGATAGTGGATACCAAGGGATCATTCCTAAGCTAGTCACAAGACCATTATCACTCACAATTTGCAAAATTAGGTAGAAATTAGGAATTTTAATTTGGTTTCATTTTAGGTTAGTTCAATTCAACCAAACCCCCCCAAATTAGATAGTTCTAGGACCTTAGAACACTTAGAAAACTCAATTAGGCATTGAACTCCATTTCCAAGGGAGATGACCTAGGTTGTGCCACTAGCTATATTTTTAGATCAACCTAGTTTTATTTTGAGGGTTGCACGACAATGCCCGTCACAAATTAAGCGTAATTCACAATTTAACCAGATCCAGAAATTTCTAGTAATCAATTTCCTAAATTAATAAACTAAACCTGGTCAAATTAATAAAGAAAATAATTCTAAAATTAAAATATGGAGCAAAGAATGTTTATCTAATTTGGTGAGAAAATATAGAGCTCAAATCTGCATCTGGGAGTTTCTAAGCTTCAGCTAGCCACCATGGATGATTCAAGCTGCCATGGAGAGTTTAATCGGAAGGAAATTGATCATCAGAGCTTCAGCCATGGAGAATTGAATTTTTATTCTTTTCCCTAGAGCTCTCATTTACGTCGTGTTCCTGTCTCTCCCCTGGAACCCACAGCTCGTCCTTTTCACGTTGAATCACACCCCTTTTTTTTAATGCTTCAACGCCTTTTTTCATTGATTAATCACGTGCCCCTCAGCTCCTCATTTTGCATGCTGAAGTCATGTTTTACTTATTTCTCCCAACTCGCTTCATTAATCTACGTGTTCAGCTCATTAATTCCCACATCAGCTTCTTCAATTCATTTTCATATCCACGTGGTCTGTAGCTTATAATTCAACTCATGCAAGCTTTGCTAATACACATCAGCCATACTCCTCAGCTCTAGCCTTCTCTTGCTGACGTTCTTCATGCATGGTTCTTCTCTCTATTTCTACTGGTTTGTGTTTTACTTCTAGCTCCAACTCATGGCTTTTTGTGTATGTTTCTTCTACGTTACATCAAGCACCCAGGCTCGAACTTCTCATGTGGCTGCTCTTGTACATGAAAGCTCTTCTTTGTTTAGCTTGCTTTCTTAATGAACCCATAGCTTGTTCATCTTTCTTCTCCTCCATACAACTTGCCTTTGACGTTAGCTACTACTCGCTTTGGAGCTGTTTCTACTCTATTTCAGCTCGCCTTATTCATGTTGCTGTCCAGCCTTAAGCTATTCTCCATATAAGCTTCTTTTATGTAGCATTTCGCACATTCTGGACAGCTCGTGCTACTTATTCTTTTCCACGTTAGTCTTCATACAGCTCATTCTTCCTTCTCTCAAGAAATTCTTCTCCTTTGTTTTGCTCACATGTTTCACATAGAACTCAAGCTGCTTCTATTCTAGTCTCACGTGGCTATTCTTCTTGAATTCATGTTAGCTTTACATCCTCATTTGTTTTCTCCAGCTTGCAATATTGTCCTTCTTGATGCTCTTCACATCTCGAGCTTCCTCGTGCAACCTGTAGCTTCTTCATGTGTCAATTTCCATGTGAGATTCTTCATTCAAACTTAGCTCCAGCTCCTCCTCTAACTCGTGGAACTTCAACTCACTGCATGCTATGTGGATGGATCTATTTTGCTCCTCTCCATGTTAGAACCAAGAACTTGAGCTTCTCAACGTGGCTTCATTTTCCATTCAAACCAGAACCCATATCCCCAGTTTCTGCTCTACATAACCTTCTTTGTATAGCTCGTGTTGCTCATTCGCTGCTTCTTCTTCCTCTGTATCAGCTTGAGACCTATGGCTTCTCTTCATGCTTAAAAATCATGAAGCTTCGCTGCTGCTCTTGTGTGTTCAACATGAATCCTACGCTTCTTCTTCCTCACAAACAACTTGTGCTACTCATACAACCCATAACTTTTCCAGCTGAGCTTCTGTACTTTTTCCAATCCACGTAGTTCTCTCTTGAACCCCTGCCTCTTCCAGACCCATATTTTTAATACACGTCAGCCTTCTTTATCTCATTATACTCTACTTCTTCACTTCTTCGAGCCTGTGTTTACGTGTGTGCTCCTTCCTTCCATGTTTGCTTTCCTTGCCATGAGATTTCTTCCATGTTAGCTTTATCTCTTATTTCACCATCCCACTTTGAAGTCTTGCTTCCTTCATCCATGCTCTATTTTGCTTGAGCTTGTGAGCTGCTACCCGTGGCTTCTTCCTCACACACACACATAACTTTTCTCCTTCCCATGCAATTGAGGAAGCCCAATTAAATCTGCACCCAAGGAATGGAAGCAATTAAGTAGGAACAAATTACAAAATTATTTAAAAAGAGATTTATGTATTGAGAATTCAAAATTTTGTAAATTAATTCCTAAATTGCAAATATGGTCAATAAAATCAAATTCCATTCAATTAGATTCCTTAAGCCATATTTAATTATTAAAATGCCAAAATTAGGAGAATTAAAATATATAAAAATCATGCTTATCAGCAACCTTAAGAAAACATCATCTTGGCTCCATTTTCTCTATCTATTTATGATTCTTGACTCCATTTAAACCTCTTGGAGTCATCACACAATCAAATCAAGGAGCCTAGTAAGGTGTTACTTCTTTAAGCCATAATATGGAACGGAACCTATGATAGCATCTCACTATCCATTTCCTTTAAAACTTTTCCAAAGCTTCCTCTCATACTCTCCCATCATACATGATGCAAAACTAAGCTTGGAAGGAATTAAAACACTCCCTAGGTGCATGGACACTCCTTGGCCGAAGCATATACTCTTCTTAGCACCCTTAGAGTTTCTTTGCTTCCTTTGATGGTAGAAGCATGTAGGAAGCTCTCTTGGTGTCTTAAGAGCCTATATAAACTCTTAAACATCATAAAATATAGCTAGGGTTCATGGTAGGGTTCAAGATGCAATTAAAACCCTAGCCTTCCTATCTTGTAAATTCATGGCTTTTACTTAAATTTCTTTGCATATTCTTACTCTCCTCCCTTAAATTCCTAGGATTCACCCTTGGTTTAGCTAGAAATTCAACCCCCCTAGCTGGTCTTTGGTAGGGCAAAACATGCAAGGTGAAGTACAAGAAGAAGCAACCATTAAAGTAGCAAAATACCTTGGATTTAAGCTTGCTTTCAAGAGTCTTTCTTCTTGGTTTGCTTCTCCTCAAGAATTGCAAACCATCCCCTTTTGTTCTAGAATCAAAATAGCACCAAAAACTTTGAGAGAAACATGGGGAGAATGGGGAGAAGGAGGAGAAGAAATTTCCTAAAGAGAAGGCTAAAAAATTGTAACAAAAATTCTTACCTTTTTCTTAAGTTTTCTCCTTCTCCTTTGCCTTGTTCTTATGCGCCTTCCTCCCTTAAGTCTTCTCTACTTTTTGGGCAGAATAGGTTGGTCTAAGAAATGAAGGAGAGTGGGGCATGATTCTTATAGAATGTTCAAAAAGTACTTTCTTTCAAAAATTCTAATTTTGCCCTTTGCTCTTGGCATTTTCGTTTCTAACTTGTTTTACCTCCTTTTTGAGAACCATCTTTTTCATTATGAAATTTAGGTTCTCAATTTAATAAAATTCTTTTGGAATCACTCAAATTGGAGCTAAAATCTTCCTGAACAAATTCATCAAATTTCGGGCTCACTACTGTTGGAAAACGTCCATCGAAGAGGCTTTTGCTGTCTTAGGGCTTCTTATGGTTTTTAGAGCCTCTAAGAACCCTAGAAAACTCAAAACTTTTATGTGAAAAGCTCTCCTATGAAAATTTCAAAATTTGCTCAGAATAACGAAAATGCCTTTACATTTTGTCAACATTTCGTTACAATTCGTTTCTTCATTCTAGTTATGTTTTTTTTTGTCATGGGTTTCAGGGGCTCTGAGAACCCTGAATAACTCAAAATTTTCATTTAAAAAATCCTTCTGTGAAAATTCAAAAAATTGCTCAAAATGACAAAAATACCTTTACGTTTCGTCAACCTTTCGTTATAATTTATTTCTTCATTTTTGCTCTATTTTTCTTTTTGTTTGAGCCTGGGATTCTCATTTTTAGGAGCCTAGAATGCTACCTAAATTTTTTAGGACCTTAACTAATTCATTTCGAGGGACTTCCTTTTGTATCCAATGAATTTCGTTCATTTATAGAGAAACCGTACATTACGTTTCTCATGTTTTCTCTTGTTTTCAAAGAACCGAATATTACATTTCTCCACCCTTAAAAAAATTTTGTCCTCAAAATTTGGGATATACTTTCCTCTGACTTTTTTTTTTTACACTCTAGCTAACTACTCCTTTCTTTCCCTTCTTTCTAGCTCTATACGCTTCTCTCAATGATTTTACTATTTTGAGTTTCTCTCGGCAAAGGAATTTTCATTGTTAGCTTTTAATGAAGACTCTATTATTATAGAGTACTAGCTAGTCCTTCTCGTAAGAGAAAGACGTTTCTGACTCTGGAGGCCTATCCTAGGAGAGCTTACTAATCATATCGGGTTAGTTTTAACCCGTTCGTAAGGGTTAACGTTCTTCTCAATGGACTCATTTAAACATCTTGGGAGGTAACTTATTTTGTATCGAATCTCTCGTATCCTCCCTCAATGGCTTCTCATAAAGTCTCATCATCTTTTTCTAATCATTACAACCATTTGAGATTTTTATCTACTTATTGATTTCAAATCTACCGTCCACTGTCCATCTCTGCATTCTTTCTTACCAGCTCATCCCATGATTATAATTCATATTTCTTTCTATCATAGGCCTTATATCTCAATTGCTTACTGGGATTACAGCTCTTTTGAAGAGTTTTCACTTTTAATGATCCTAGTTTCTCAGTTTACTATTACATCTGTCTCTTTAGGCCGGGACTTTTCCTTACTCTTTTTGCTCACTTAAGAGTGGGCATTTTATAGTCCTTCATCTCAACATTGATAGGCCTGACATATGTTCTTCAAACTAGCATCAAAGAGCAACCACCACTGACTACTGCTTAATTCTGGTAGGATGCTAACTATACTTATAGTTTTACTCATTGAAAACATATTTTACCACTTACCTCATTTAAAACTATACCTGACCCCTTTTTTAATATAAAATCTATCATATATAGATCTCTTTATCCCTCGGTCAGGGCTAATATCTATTGGGTAGTGGTTCATCTGATCTAACTTTAGAAAGCTACTTTCTTACTTTCCTCATCTCATACTATACTCATCTCTCAAGAGATCTAGTTAGTAGTATAACTATCTGAGTAAAGCCTTCATATCTTTATGGTAATAGTCTACCAGACATAAGAGGTCTCTAGTTTCTGAGACAAAAGCTAACTAAAATTGTACTAGTCTCTGGGACTAACTGCTCTGTAAAACCTATCTCAAGCTATTATCTCACTAGAGAATTATCATACTATAACTGGGGGCTCTCTGTAACTTTGTGGGGTCTACTGTAACCCCTAGGTCTACTACGACCTCTCAGAGCCCTGCTAGGGTCTATTGCAACCCACTATACTATGCTAGGATCTACTGCAATCCATCTCTAAGAGACATCAAAGCCTAAGATTATTATATCTGATAGTAAAACACATACTCACTAAGTCCAGTAACCATCGCTCATAATAACTGAGGCTAAACTCAGAGGTACATCATACTCTTCGTGCAAAGTGGGTTCTGTGTCATCCGACTCTCTATGATCCAATCATACTACTACTCAGGAATATTTTAACTTTCTTTTATTCATTACTCCTTATAGGATCCTTAGATTTCCATTTCAGCCTCTTTTTACTTAGGCTTTCTTTTCTTACTTTAATTGTACTTGTTCTATCTTTCTTCTCATATCCTATAATTTCTAACTATGCTGGCATTCTATTTTTGAGTGCCTTGGCACTAGGGCATCTCATACACTGAGTATGGATAACATTTTTGGCAGGAGAAAGGCTATACACTGGTCCCTTCTTATTTTGTTTACTTATACTATAAGGGACTTAGGCTATGCATACTAAACTCGTGCTATCAGCACGTTCTTTTCTATGTTACTATTCTTTACTGGAGATTCCTTTCTGCATGCTTTTCTTATTATTCTAATATTACTGGAATCCTTTTACCTTTTTTTTTAACTCATCTCATATTTACCTAACTAGAATACCTTTCGATTATCGAGACACTTTGGTGATTGATGTCATCGTCTGCTACGCACTTAAGTCACATTACTATTAGGTTAGCTAGACCCAATATCATGTAACCTTTGTTGTAAGCAAACCATAACATCAAACACTAATACACAGATGCCTCATAACTAAGCTCAGAGCTACTATCGCCAATATATTACAAATTTCCCAGTGATCAAAAGTATTCCTCTCTTACTTTTCTTTATCTGCCCTATTCTCGCAGGATACTCGGGGAAAGCAAGACTCTTCTTCTACTTTATCCTGAGATCACTTTACATTGCCCAACTATTTTTATTGTAGGCACTATCATGCTAAAAGGGCATCTATGTTAAGGACAAGGGTGCTTTCTCAAGTACACAAGCACATCAACTCGATATTTGTTCTTAATCTATTATATTCTTGAATTGAACACTATTATATCTTCTTTCTCTTTTTCCTTTCCTATCTTTTTACTTTAGTAAATGGATGCTCTACTACTAGCTATCTCTGTTCCCAATTCAGGTTTCTTTATGCTCAAGAGCACCTGTATTTTTTTTTAGGTTTCTCTACTTATTCACTCTCTATAACATCAAAGGGGCCTACTTTCTCTCATACTCTTGCTTTGCTCTTAACTAGACCGTCCCTCGACAAGAAATTTTAATTTCATGAAATCCCAAGAATTATTTTTTGTGGCACTTTTGGCTTACATTCTTTCTCTGCATAATGAAAGACTCGCCTTCTCAGGCGGTCTCTAGCTCCCCCGATCTTCCCTAAGGGGGCTAAGGCACTAACTATTTATCTTAGCTCCTTTCTATGTTCAGATTAAAGCTAGGCTTTCTCTCTCCATTCAACCTCTTTAGTCTTATCCCTAGGAGCATAGTATAGTACTTTTAGGGTTCTACTAACCTAATCTAAGACACATACTCTCAATGTCCAGATTCAATCTTACTAAGAATCTATGCTCTACTAGGTACTCTAATCACTTATGTGCCTTAACCCTAAATCATTCTTATATTAGGGAGCTTATTTGACTAATTATCAGACCCCTATCTATTTACTTTTCTGGGCTCAGTTTACTCATTTAATCACTATTAAAGTGTAACATCTGATTTTCTGAAAATAAAAGAAAACGTGAGAAACATAACGTACGATTTTTCTGTTAACGAATGAAATTTACCAAAAACAAAAGGAAGTCCCCCAAGATGATGTAGTTAAGGTTCAAAAAAATTTAAGAAGCATTCTTGATAAGCATGATATTTTATATATTTTAATCCCTAACTTAAGCGTTTTAGTGTCCAATTATGGCTTTAGGAATTTAATTAAGTGGAATTTGATTTTTATTTGCCATTTTTACATTTGAGGAATTAATTTGCAAATTCTTGATTCTTAATGCTTAAATTTTTCTTAAATAATTTTTGGATATTTTCACTTAATACTTTCCATTCTTTTTGTGCAGATTTTCAATGGGCAATTTAAATTTGAATGAAAGAATAGCTAATCACATGCAAAAACAGAGGAAAAGAAGCTTTGGTGGATGAAACAAGATGCAACTTGCCACGGGGTTGAAGAAAATGAAGGAAGCAATGTGGGATGGTGAAGATGAAAGAAGCTTTGAGGAAGTAACACGAATGAGTAAGAAAGCAAAATAGAACAGCCAATGTGGAGAAGCTTGAAAGGAGAAATATGATGAAGTTGACGTGAGAAACTTGGAGCTAGAAGCAGAATAAAAGGGATGGCTCAAACAAGGAACAGAAGAGGAATGAAGGTGCAGCTCGTGTTGAGATAAGAAGAAGATGTGGAGTATTAAGGCAACATCCAGCAGTAAAGAAAAGAAGAATCAATATGGAATGAGAGTAAAACAGAAATGAAGGAGAAGCATCGAGTCAAGGAAACCTGGGCTGAGACACATAAAGCAAAAGAAATATATATGGGCTGCAGCAACTACAAGAAACAGAGGAGAGGAATTACATTAGAATGAATTAAGAAGTTGGCTCGAGTTTCTGGTCTGTATAGAGAAGAAGCTTGCTCGAGTAGCTGAAACAAGAAGTAACTGGCTGGAACTCGAGAAAACAAGAAGAAATATGGCTGGACAGCAACATACGTCTAGACAGCAGACGGCAACAAGAAAAGAAGCTGCAGCTGAACGAAGGAAGCATGAGACAGCTATGATTTGGGGGACTGAAGCTAGGAGAAATGAAGTGAATTCGAGCTTGTGTGGAAAGAAAAGTGAAGCTTGAATTCCACGGACTGGACTCAAGTAGAACACGAGTAGAAGCAGAAAAGAATGAAGCTCAGGCAACACTTATACGAAGAAGCTCCAAATACATGCAGAAGAAATATACATGGGCAGCACGTGAAATACGATAAAATAAGATGAAATGGGGCCCACACTCATGCATAATTGCTTCAAACAATTGAAATGGGAAGGGGGAGCACGTGTTTCTCACAAGGGAATTAAGAAAATGCATTCGGGCAAGTAAGCTGAAGCAAGCACGTGGAGTCATTAACATTAGCACGTGAAAGTAAAATCATGCCATACGCATTCCACACGCTTGGATTTGGACGGATTATTCACATCGTCCACACTCATTGACATCCCATTCATTCACCTCTCACAACGCCTCCATTCACAGAACCATCCATTCCTCCATTCTCTACCTCCATTCCACTGTAAAATGAAGCTCTAATCCACCTTGAGGCTAGCTAGGAGGAAGCTCTTGGAGAAGCTTGAATCCATGGAGAAGAATGCAAAATATTGGCTAAGATTTTCTTATTTTTCTAACACTTTTTCTCTTTCTTGTATTTGCTTGGTTAAGGAATATTGGATTGAGAATTTGTGTAATTGATTAGTGGCTGGTTAGACACTAATTAGGATGTTGATTGATTGATTGTGTGATTGAATTAGTACTAAATTTTCTCAATTTCCTACAATTTTCCAAGTGTGCAATCAAGGTGTTTGATGAAATACTTGTGAGAATTGATGTGCCTAATTGTCTATTTTTGGATTCCTTGGTGTTTAGTTAGTTAATTAAACATTTTTAGATAGTGATTCAGAGGCTAATTAATCGAGTAATCAATCAATTCATGTGTTCAAAGATCTTAATCACAAGAATTAGTAATCTAATGAGAGTTGAGGTCTCAATTAACATTGAATTACTAGTTTCTTGAATCTTGAATGGTTATTCAAGATCATTTGCCAATGAACACAATTAGGAACTCTTAGGCCAGAATTAATCACAATTGGATTAGGATGAGGATAGTGGATACCAAGGGATGATTCCTAAGCTAGTCACAAGCCCATATTCATTCACAATTCACACAATTAGAAAGAATTTAGAAATTTTGATTCAATTTAGTTTTAGGTTAGTTTTATTCAATCAAAAAACCCCCAAATCAAGTAGCCTTTAGGACTTTTAACACTTAGAAAACCCAATTAGCATTGAATTCCATTTCCAAGGGAGATGACCTAGGTTGTGCCACTTGCTATATATTTAGATCAACCTAATTTTATTTTGAGGGTTGTACGACAAGCCCGTCAATTCTAGACTCCTAAAAATGAGAAGCCCAAGCTCAAACAGAAAGAAAAATGGAGCTAGAATGAAGAAATAATTTCCTATGAAAAGCTTATGAAATGTAATGGCATTTTCGTAATTTTGAGCAAATTTTGGAATTCACAAAGGAAGGCCTTTTAAATGAAAGTTTTGAGTTCTTGGGGGTTCTTAGAGGCCCTAAAAACTATAGAAAGCCCTAGGACAGCTAAAACCCCTTCCGGTGGACGATTTCCAATGTCGGTATATCTGAACTTTGATGGATTTGTTTGGGAAGGTTTTACCTCCAATTTGAATGATTCCAAAGGAATTTTATTAAATTAGGAATCTAAATTTTATAATGGAAAAGACAGTTCTAAAAAAGGAGCTAAAATCAAGGAGAAACGGAAATGCCAAGACTGAAGGTTAAAATAGGAATTTTTGAAAAGCCATTCTCCTCTACCTATATATATGAGGCGCCCCACTCTCTCCTTCATTTAGTCTTAGATTGTTTTGCCCAAAATAAGAAGAAAAACCCTAGGAGAATGGTGCACCAAGGGAAGAAGAAGAGGAGAAGAAATTCAAGCTTTAAGGTATGGTTTTTGGTAGTTTTTCATGCTTTCTTTCATCCAAACCTCCTCTCCTCTATTCTCCTTTGTTTCCTATCATTATAATGAAGTTTATAAATCTATTTTAAGGGAGAAATTGAGGGGAAAATTTGGATTTGAAGAGAGGAGCTCAAAGAACACAAGATTCAAGTGAGAAAAAGCAAGAAAACAAGGTAATTTCTTATTCCATAGTTGATATCCCTTGCTACCCTTCTCCACCATTTCGCCCCACTTGATAAGACCAAAGAGGATTTGATTTTTAGGCAGAACCAAGGGTGATTCTAAGGAAAAAGGGTGTGGAGATAAGAATATGCAAAGGGAATTAACAAAAGGCAATTAGATTTCAAGATCCAATTTCTAGGGTTTCAATTGCAGCTTGTAAAATCTAATTTTGTATGATAATTTCTAGGCCTAAATAAGAGTTTAAATAAGCTCTTTAGATCCCTAGAAGTCTTCTTATGTGCTTCCCCCTTGAGAAAATAAAGAAAGCTCCATGGAACCTAATATGCTTCATTGTCTCGGCCAAGAAGGGTTCTCATAGCTAACGAGACTTTTAAGTTTTTCTAAGCCCATTCTTAAGTCATATATGATGAATGAAAATGAGGGGAGACCTTAGGAAAAATTTAGATCCCATAGAAAATGAGTTGGTGCCTTATGCTCCATAATATGACCTAAAGAAGCAACATATAGCTAGACTCATGGTTTTGATTGTGTGATGACTCTAAGAGGCTAAAAAGGAGTCAAGAATCATATTTGAAAGGAAAGAATGGAGTTTAGAATTTATTTGAGGGGTGTTGCTTCATTAGGTGCAATTATAGAACCATAATAAGCTTTATAGATCAACCTAGGGTCTAAGCAAGTAGTATGGCCTTAGAGTTAATTTCATGAACTTAATTGGCTTCTATAAATTATGTCTAGGCCAAAAAGGAATGATCTCCACCTTCTTGGGTGTGTGAGGTCAAGGGAGAGGATTCAAGGCTTAAGAAAAAAGTGTGCAAAATGTAAGCAAGGTAGCTCTCTCCAACTTCTTTCATGCATGGATGTGTGTTTAGCTTGTCTTAGAATGTGTGTATGTGTATTTTCAAGCCATGAAAATTATGCTAGCATGATTTTATATGCCATAGTTTCATGATGACATATTATGTTTCTCAATGAAGTTATGATGTGTGCTTGGATTTGCATGAGTGTGGTGAGGCCAAGAACCCTTAGTTATGGTGAGGATGAGTCAAAAACCCTTAAGATTGGTTGAGACAAAGTAAAAAGTCTCTTAAAAGTAAAGTGGGCTCCCAAGAGCATGGTTGAGTCCAAGAATCTCTTAAAGAATATGTAAGGCAAGTCGAATATCCACGAGAAATTAGGTGAGGCCAATCCACTTACTTGGCAAGCCTTTGTATGGTACGTATGACTTTTTTAAATGCTAAGAATGCTCCTTGAATGATTGCACATGTCCATATACCATGCATGCATTTATGAGACTTGTTTGCATCCATTATGCATGATTGAATGGGAGATGAGCTATTGGAATTCTTTGAATCTCATCCCCTCCTCTCAAATGATCTAACATGCTAGGTGGATCAAGTAGACAAGGTAATGGAAGCCAACCATATTAAAGAAGAGAGCTTGACAACATAATGCATGGTTTTAGTTCTTTAAGGCTATATGCATGTCAAATGATGTAACCCACAATTGTATATGGTCTATGACTCTTAAGCATATTTAATTATGATAATATGTCATGTATGAATGAGAGAATATGTCATGTAGCCATTAGAATGTGATTTGAGTATATGATAACAAACTAGCTTCATTGATGGTATTATGCAATTGTGCATATGTGTGGATGAGATGGCCAAAATGAGGTGCATGGTGTCTGGGACCATTTAGGCATCTCACACAAGTCCTAATTATGCTTTTAGACATGCCCAAAAGGTGCCAAACCCCAAGGAAAGCCATTTGGACATTTTGGTATCCTTTGTGGAGCCAAAATTGACCATAATAGAACCCTATGTCACTTTTTGTCCAAATGAGCTCTTCTTGCTCTAATATTTGGCATGTAATTCTTGTTAAGAGATTTTTGGGAAGTTAAAGAACATAATTTTTAGAGTTCTACAAAATATTTGATGAATTTTCAAAGTTGGCAAATTTTTTGGTTTTAGTCATGTCACTGTTCACTCAGGTCCGAAAATGAAATATGTCACAGAGGGCCCAAATGATGTCCAATTACCATGAATTTTTAATAGGGAAACTAGACATTCCTAGTGACTTGTGTCAACTGGAAGCACCTCATTTTGAGGTCTAGAGAAGGAGATATGAATTTTTAAAGATTCTATCCAAGAACTTCACCCGATCTCAGTTGTTGTTTGATTAGATTTTGAGGCTTGTGCATTCCTGAACTAGTTTAAATTTATTTTTCCCCTCTAGCTAACATCCACAACTTTCTAGATTGGTATCATTTGCATTGATTGGATTTTTGTGAAATTAATTGGACATTTTCAAATTTTACTACAAAAATCTATGATAACACCAGTGGATAGTCTGACCTTTGGACCATTTTGAATATTAAGCATCCTTTGTGGTGGATGTTATGGTCTAGAAATATTTTTATTACGAAGTAGACATCTGTATCTTTCCATAATGACCAAGAATGCATGATTTCAATTTGTTTAGAATTAGTTATAATTTTCCAAAATTAGTGACAGAATTGAGCTAATGCTGGCAAAAAATGAGTATGCATATTTTATGCTTCCCTTCGAGTTCCTTGAGGTGTATGTCACTTTTGATGTTGCAAATGAGTTGTATTCATGTAATTAAATATAAGAATATGTTTTATGAGCTTACATGGTCCACGTAACACTAAATGGATTTTTCATACTCGACGCAATGCAAGAAAATGTATTATTTTAATTCTCTTTTCTTGCTCTGTCATGGAAATTATGAATGGGAAGCATGTGAATATTGTGAAATGAGCTAGAAATATATGGTCTTACATTTATTAGTATCAAAGCTACTTATCTAGACATGTTGGGTGTATAAGGATAGTTTGTGGCTTTATTTATGATAAGTAAGTTGTATGATGGTCTTAGAGTAGCTAGTGGATACCGGGAAAGGTTGGCCTCTAAAATAGTTTGAGTAGAGCTAAGCTTGAATAGAGCTAGGGGATCCGATGGCTCGAGCTTGATGAGATATGATAGCTCATCGGGATCAGTTGCAAGCCTTAGATATAAATGATGAGAAATGATCTCATTAATAGGAAGAGCCTTGCAAGAGAGTATGTGAGGCCTAATTCTTCTTGGTAGTCATACTTAGGCCATTCTAAGATATCCTGCTTAATGTAAAGATAAGTAATGATGCAGCACGGTATGAGATGAGACTGCAGTTGTACAGGACCAGTTTAGAGGGCAAATGAGAAGAGAGTTACCTCTAGCCACAATACCCAAATGTCTAGATAAGTATTAGAGCCCAAAAGGTTAATTCCTTCAGGCTAAGAGTTTGAGTTACAAGCTACACCCTAGAGCCCTGATAGCCTGAAGGTGGTAGTTAGCTATTCATGAATAAAATAATAAGTAAAACTCTCTAGCTTGATGACAAGTTAGATATAAAGGCAATGAGGCTCAGGTTAGTAGCTAAAAATGAAAATCCCAATCCTTAAAAAAGTAAGCCAATCATATGGCTTTAGCCGCGGCCAATCAATTCCTTAGTTGCAGCCAATTATTTCATAGAAACAAGATGTAATCCAGAGAGTTCCTCACTACGACCAATACTTAGATAGGAAAACTATGGCAAACCCGAGGCTGATTAGCTGTGGCAAATGATATGTTAGTCGCAGCGAATGGTACTATTAATGTCTTGTTGGTCATATTCAAGCCAACTTGAGGAATGAGTTAAAAAGGAATTAGTCGATCCATAGAGAGTGGGAACCCCTAGTATAAGTAAAGAAAAAGGGTAGTGAGTAGTTACAGAAGATCAATAAAAAAATTTATGGACCTAACAGTTGAGGCTAAGGAAAGAGCTCAACACAGAGGAAGTTAGATACAGGGATAATGAGGTTGTTGAGACCCGCCTATGAGGCGTTGACTCTAACCTAGAGTGCTACCCTGTGAGACACTAAATGATAAAATGTTAGTACAGCTTTGAAATAATGTAAGATAAGACTATCAATAGTGAGGCATATAGTAAATGGCCTAAAAAGGTGTACCTTATAGGTAAATATAAGTAGCCTAGTGACAGAGGCTCAATAAATAATGAAGATAGTTAGTAAGCTACAGGTCTGAGGAGATAGTTAGCCCTAGGCTGAGCATGAGCTAAAGCCTAGGGGAAGATGACCAATAGCATTGTTCCACGTGAGATATGTAAATGAAAAGCTCAGCGAAATTTCTCCCTGGATTGAGAAAGAAAAGATGAGATATTCTAAGTCAGGGAAACCACCCAATAGTGGTTAGCAAATTCGCTTAGATAGACCCCTGATTGTAGAGCATAATGATAAAAGAAGTGAGGAAGAGCTGAGAAACTAGCTACAAAAAAGATGCCATCGCTTTAATCATGATTAAATAAGTAAACTGAGCTAGAGAGGTAAATGGATAGGGGTCCAATAGTTAGTTAAATGAGCTCCCTAATATGAGAATAATATAGGGTTAAGGTACGTATGTAATTAGAGCACCCAATAGAGCATAAGCTTTCAGTAAGGTAAAATCCGGACAGTGAAAGTACATATCTTGGATGGGATTAGTAAAACCCTAGAATAGTATATTATGCTCCTAAGGATGAAGCTAAAGAAGTTAAACAGAGGGAAAGCCTAGCTCTGATCCGAAGGTAAAAATAAGCTGAGACAGTTGGTGCCTTAGTACCCTCAAAGAAGCTCGAGGGAGCTAGAAACTGCCTAAGAAGGCGAGCCTTATTTTATATAGAGAAAGAGTGTAAGCCAAGAGCCCCATAAAAGGAAATTCCTAGGATTATATGAAATAGAATCCTTCTTACTAAGGGATGGTCTATCTAAAAGCAAAGTAAGAGTTTGAGCCAAAAATAGACCCTTTGATGTTACAGAGAGTGAAAAAGTAGAGGAACCCTAAGAAAATGCAGGTGTACTTGAGCATAGAATAACTTGAACTGGCAATAAAAATAGCTAGTAGTAAAACATCCTTTTACCTAAGTAAGAGGATAAGAAAGGTAGAAAGAGAAAATATGACAGTGTTTAAGCTGAGGACATATTAGATTGAGAATAAATATTTAGCTAATGTGCTTGAGTACTTAAGAAAGCACATATGTCCTTAGCATAGGTACCCTTTTGGCATGATAGCGCTCGAAATAAAAATAGCTGAGCAATACAGAGAGATCTCGGGATGAAACACAAGAAGAATCTTATTTTCCCTGAGCACTCTATGAGAATAGGGCAGACAAAGAAAAGTAAGAGATAGATACTTTAGATTATTGGGAAACTTGTAATATACAGGCAATAGTGGTTTTGAGCTTAGTCATGAGGCACTCGTGTATTAGTGTTTGATGTTATGGTTTGCCTACAACAATGGTTACATGATATTAGGCCTGATCAACCTAATAGGAATGTGGCTTAAGTGCATAGCAAACGACAACATCAATCACCAAAGTGTCCTAATAATCGAAGAGTATCCTAGTTAGCTAGATAACGAGATAAGTCAAAAAAGGAAGGTAAAGGGATTCTAGTAATATCATAATAATGAGAAAAGCATGCAGAAAGGAATCCCTAGTAGAGAATGTTCAGATTTAGTATGTATAACCTGAGTCCCTTATAGTATGTATAAATGAAATGAGAAGGGACCAGTGCATAGCTTCTCTCCTACTAGAGATGTTAACCACACTCAGTGTGAGATGCCTTAGTGCTAAGGCACTTACAAATAGAATGTGAGCATAGTTAGAAGCTACAGGATATAAGAGGAAGGTTAGAACGAGTATATGTAAAGTAAGTAAGTCTATAGAGTAAGAAAAGGAAGCCCAAGCAAAAAAGGGTTGAAGTGGGAATCTGAGGATCCCATGAGCGATGAATGAAAATTTAGATGCTTCTAAGTATTTATATGACGGGGTCCTAGAAAATGAGATGGAACGAAACCCACTTTGCATGAAGAGCATGATGTACTTCTGAGTTTAGCCTTAACTATTATGAGCAATAGTAACCAAACTTAATGAACATATATTTTACTGTCAGATTTAGTAATCTTAGGCTTTAACATCTCCCAGAGATGGATCGTAGTAGATCCTAGCATAACACAGCAGGTTGCAGTAGACCCTAGTAGGGCTCTGAGAGGTCGCAGTAGACCCAGAGGTCATAGTAGATCCCACAGAGTTACAGAGAGCCCTAGCCATAGCATAATAGTTCTCTGGTGAGATAATGGTCTGAGATAGTTTTACATAGCAGTTAGTCTCAGAGACCAGTATAGTTTCAGCTAGCTTTTGTCTCAAAGACTAGAGATCTCCTAATTCTAATAGACCGTTGCCACAGAGATATGAAGGCTTTACTCAGACAGTTAGACCACTGACTAGCTCTCTTTAGAGATGAGCATAGTGTATAGAATGAGGAAAGTAAGAAATTAGCTTTCCAAAGTTAGAGCCAAATGAACTACTATCTAGCAGACAGTAGCCCTAACTGAGGGATAAAAAGATCCCTGCATGCTAGCTTATGTATACAAAAAGGGGTTAGGTGCAGTTTTAAATGAGGTAAGTGGTATAGTATGTCTTTAGTGAGTAAAACTATGAGAATAGCTAGCATCCCACTAGAGCTCAATAGGAGTCAGTGGTAGTCACTCTTCGGTGCCATATGAGATACATGTGCTAGGCCTATCAGTGCTGAAATGAGAGACTATAAAATGCCATTATAAGTGAGCAAAGAAAGTGAGGAAAAGTCCTGGCCTATAGAGACAGAAGTAGTAGTAAATAGAGAAGTGGGGATCATTGAAAGAAGAAACTCTTTAAAGGAGCTATAATCCCAATAAGTAATTAAGATGTGAGGTCTATGACAGAAAGAATGTGAATTGTAATCATGGGATGAGCTAGTAAGGAAGAACACAAAGATAAGTAGTGACGATACATATAAATAAGTAAATAGACAGACAAAAACCTCCAATGGCTGTAATGATCAGAAAAGATGATGAGACGTTATCAGAAGCCATTGAGAGAGGATATGGGAGATATGATATGAAATAAGTTACCTCCTGAGATATGTAAATAAGTCCATTGAAAGAAACATTAATCCCTACCAACGAGTTAAGACTAACCCAATATGATTAGTAAGCTCTCCCAAGATAGGCCTCTAGAGTTAGAAATTTCTTTCCCTTATGAAAAGAATTAGCTAATACATTATAGTAATAGAGCTCTTATAAGAGCTAGTATGAAAATTTCCTGGCTGAGAGAAAATTCGAATGAGTAAAATAGCTGAGAAAAGTGTATAGAGCCAGGAAGAAGGGAAAGAAAAGAGGAGCTAACCAAAAAAGAAAAAAGTAAGAGGAAAGTATACCCTAAATTTCGAGAACAAAATTTATTTAAGGGGGGAGAAATGTAACACCAATTTTCTAAAAATGAAAGAAAACGTGAGAAACGCAACTTACGATTTCTCCGTTAACGAACAAAATTTACCAGATACAAAAGGAAGTCCCCCAAGATGATGTAGTTAAGGTCCCAAAAAATTTAGGAAGCATTCTAGACTCCTAAAAATGAGAATCCCAAGCTCAAATAAAAAGAAAAATGGAGCTAGAATGAAGAAATAATTTCTTACAAAAAGCTTACGAAACGTAATGGTATTTTCATAGTTTTGAGCAAATTATGGAATTCATACAGGAAGGCCTTTTAAATGAAATTTTTGAGTTTTTCGGCACCTTGAAAACTATGGAAAGCCTCGAGACAGCTATAACCCCTCTGGTGGACATTTTCCAACGTCGGTATACCCAAACTTTAACGGATTTGTTCAAGAAGGTTTTTGCTTCGATTTGAGTGATTCCAAAGAAATTTTATTAAATTGGGAACCTAAATTTTATAATAGAAAAGATGGTTCTCAAAAAGGAGCTAAAACGAAGGAGAAACGAAAATGCCAAGAATGAAGGGCAAAATAAGAATTTTTGAAAAAGCCATTCTCTTCCACCTATATATATGAGTCCCCCCCCCCCCCACTCTCTCCTTCATTTAGCCTCAGATTTTTCTGCCCAAAATCAGAAGAAAAACCTTATGAGAGTGGCACACCGAGGGAAGAAGAAGAGGAGAAGAAATTCAAGCTTTAAGATATGGTTTCTTGGTAGTTTTTCATGCTTTCTTCCATCCAAACCTCCTCTCCTCCATTCTCCTTTGTTTCCTATCATTATAATGAAGTTTATAAATCTGTTTTAAGGGAGAAATTGAAGAGAAAATTCTAATTTGAAGAGACGGGCTCAAAGAATATAAGATTCAAGTGAGAAAAAGCAAGAAAACAAGGTAATTTCTTCTTCCATAGTTGATATCCCTTGTTGCCCTTCTCCACCATTTTGCCCTACTTGAGAAGACCTAAGAGGATTTGATTTTTAGGTAGAACCAAGGGTGATTCTAAGGAAAAAGGGTGTGGAGATTAAGAATATACAAAGAGAATTAACAAAAAGCTATTAGTTTTCAAGATGTAATTTCTAGGGTTTTAATTGCACCTTGTAAAATCTGATTTTGTATGATAATTCCTAGGCCTAAATAAGAGTTTAAATGAGCTCCTAAGATCCCTAAAAGTCTCCCCATGTGCTTCTCCCCTTGAGAAAATAAAGAAAGCTCCATAGAACCTAATATCCTTCATTATCTCAGCTAAGAAGGGTTCTCATAGCTAGGGAGAGTTTTAAATTTTTCTAAACTCATTATTGAGTCATATATGATGAATGCAAATTAGGGGAGACCTTGGGAAAAATTTAGAACCCATAGAAAATGACTTGGTGTCTTATGCTCCATAATATGACTTACAGAAGGAACATAGAGCTAGGCTCATAGTTTTGATTGTGTGATGACTCCAAGAGGCTTAAAAGGAGCCAAGAATCATATTTGAAAGGAAAGAATAGAGCCTAGAATTTGTTTGAGGGGTGTTGCTTCATTAGGTGCAATTATGGAATCATAATGAGCTTTATAGATCAACCTAGGGTCTAAGCAAGTTGTGTGGCCTTAAAATTAATTTCATGAACTTAATTGGCTTTCATAAATTGTGTCTAGGCCAAAAAGGAATGATCTCCACCTTCTTGGGTGTGTGAGGTCAAGGGAAAGGATTCAAGGCTTAAGAAAAAAGTGTGCAAAATGCAAGCAAGGTAGCTCTCTCCACCTCTCTCATGTATGGATGTGTGTTTAGCTTGTCTTAGAATGTATGTATGTGTATTTTCAAGCCATGAAAGTTATGATAGCATGATTTTATATGCCATGGTTTCATGATGACATATTATATTTCTAAATGATGTTATGATGTGTGCTTGAGTTTGCATGAGTGTAGTGAGGCCAAGAACCCTTAAGATTAGTTGAGATAAAGTAAAGAATCTCCCAAAAGATTAGTGGGCTCCTAAGAGCATGGTTGAGTCCAAAAATCTCTTAAAGAAAGGGTGAGGCAAGTCCAATATCCATAAGAAATTGGATGAGGCCAATCCACTTACTTGGCAAGCCTTTATATGCTACGTGTGACTTTTTTAAATGCTAATAATGCTCCTTGCACATGTCCATATGCCATGCATGCATTTATAGGACTTATTTGCATCCATTATGCATGATTGAATAGGAGATGAGCTATTAGGATTTTTTAAATCTCATACCCTCCTCTCAAATGATCTAACATGCTAGGTGAATCAAGTGGACAAGGTAATGAAAGCCAACCACCTTGAAGAAGAAATCTTAACAACATGCTACATGGTTTTGGTTCTTTAAGGCCATATGTATGTCAAATGATGTAACCCACTATTGTATATGGTCTATGACCTCTTAAGCATATATAATTATGATAATATGTCATGTATGAATGAGAGAATATGTCATGTAGCCATTAGAATGTGATTTGAGTATATGATGGCAAACTAGCTTCATTGATGTTATTATGCAATCGTGCATATGTGTAGATGAGATGGCCAAAATAAGGTGCATGGAGTTTGGGACTATTTGAAAAGTTCACACAAGTCCTAATTATGCTTTTGGACTTGTCCAAGAGGTACCAAACCCCGAGGAAAACTATTTGGACATTTTGGTATCCTATATGGAGCTAAAATTGACCACAATAGAACTTTATGTCACTTTTTATCCAAATAATCTCTTCTTACTGTAATATTTGGCATGCAATTCTTGTTTAGAGCTTTTTAAGAAGCTAAAGAATATAATTTTCAGAGGTCTACAGAATATTTGATGAATTTTCAAATTTGGCAAATTTCTTGGTTTTGGTCATGTCACTGTTTACTCAGGTCCAAAAATGAAATCTATCATACAGGACTCAAATGATATCCAATTGCCATGAAACTTTTAACAAAGAAACTAGACATTCCCAGTAACTTTTGACAACTTGAAGCACCTCATTTGGCGGTCTATAGAGGGAGATATAAATTTTTAAATATTCTATCCAATATTAAGAACTTCACTCGACCTTAGTTACTATTTGATTTGATTTCGAGGTCTAGGTGTACATGGATTGGTCTAAAGTTATTTTTTACCTCTAGCTAACATTCACAGCTTTCTAGATTAGCATCATTTGTATTGATTGTATTTTTTAGAATTAATTAGACTTTTTCAAAGTTTGCTGCAGAAATCTATGATAGCACCAGTGGACAGCCTGACCTCTGGATAATTTCGAATGTCAAACGTCCTCTGTGGTGGATGTTATGGTCTGGAAATATTTTTATTATAAATTATACATCCGTATCTTTTCATAATGACCAAGAATGCATGATTTCTATTTTTTTTGGAATTAGTTATGATTTTTCAAAATTTATGACAGAATTGAGCCAATGCTGGCCGAAAATGAGTATGCATATTTTATGCTTCCCTTCGAGCTCCTTAAGGTGTATGTCACTTTTGATGCTGCAAATGAGTTGTATTCATGTAATTAAATATGAGAATGTATTGTATGAGCTCACATGATCCACATAACACCAAATGGATATTTCATACTCGACACAACGCAAGAAAATGCATTATTTTAATTCTCTTTTCTTGCTCTTTCATGGAAATTATGAATGGGAAGCATGTGAATATTGTGAAATAAGCTAGAAATATATGGTGTTACATAAAGCGAGGGCATTTCTTTTGTAGCAAGTTTCTCAACTTTTCCTTGGTTTCTATATCACTGTACTCTACAATTTAAAGGGGTCTATCTAGGGGAATTTGCTAACCACTACTGAATGGTCTTTCCTTTTTCGATCTAAGGAGAACTTTCACTGAGCCTTTAGTTAAATTAATTTCTCCTTTTATATATCTCCCTTAGACGATACCACTGGTCATTTCCCTTAGGCTTCAACTTATACTTGGCCTAGGCTACTTATCTCATTAGACCTGTAGCTTACAATAACTTAATGCTTTCTAAACTATCCTCATTCTCTTCTAAGCCTTTCTCACTGGGCTAATCATACTCACCCCTAGGTGTTACCTATAAGGTACACCCTTCTGGCACTCATTATATGCCTTACTACTGGTAGCCTTACCTTATATCAATTTCAAGGCTATATTAACATCTTGTCATTCAGTGTTTCATAGGATAGCACCCTAGGTTAGAGTCAATGCTTTAAAGGTGGCTCTCTACAAACTTATCGTCCCTGTGTCTAACTTTCTCTAATGCTGAGCTCTTCTCAGTCTCAATTGTCAAGCACAATGATTTCTTACTAACTTTTCGTGACCATTGACTACTCTTTTTCTCTACTTATACTAAGGGTTCCCATTCTCTATAGATCAACTAATCCCTTATCAGTTCATTTCTCAAGTTCGTCTGAATATAACTAATAAGGCATTCATACTGCCATTCACTACGGCTAGCACATCATTCACTGCGGCTAATTAACCTTAGGTTTACCCTAGTTTCCTGTTTAAGTATTGGTTGTGGCAAGGAATTCTCTGGATTACCTTGCTGCTTCATGGAATAATTGGTTGCGGCTAAATGGTTAATTAGTCACGGCTAACTTCTTCTCCATGAATTGGAACTTCATCTTTAGCTGCAAACTCGAGCCTCATTACCTCTATATCTAGCCTGTCATCAAAGTTAGAGGGTTCTACCTTTTGCTTCATTCATACATAACTAGTTATCACCTCTGGGCCGTCAGGGCTCTATTGAGTGTAGCTTGTAACTCAACTTCTAGCCTAAGGGAATCAACCTTTCAGTTTTTGAAACTCATTTAGACATTTGGGCATTGTGGCTAGGGGGTAACTCTTCTTCTCACTTCCCCTGTAAACTGGTCTTCTATAGTCGTAGTTTCACCTCATACCGTGCTGCATCACTACTTATCTCTGCATTATGTGAAATATCTCAAAATGGTCTGAGTGTGATCACCAAGGAGAATTAGGCCTCATGTACTCTATCTAGCAAGCCTCTTTATATCAACGAGATCATTTTTCATTGTTTATATCTAAGGCTTACTACTAATCTTGACGAGCTATCCTATCTCATAGAGCTCTAGCTGTTAGATTACTTAACTCTGCTCAAGCTATTCTAGAGGCTAGCCTTTCCCAATACTCACTATCTACTCTAAGACCATTCTACAACTTACTTATCATAAAAATAGCTATGGACTACCTTCGCATACCTAAGATGTCTCATACAAGGCTTTACATAACTATACAAGCCCTTACATAGCTTTATTGCCACATCCTCAAGCTAAATCTAACCTTAAAGAGCTTGGAACTTTGCTCTGATACCAATAAATGTAACACAATAATTCTAAGACTTAACTCATGCAATTTTCATGCCTCATATCATGCTAGTTCTATGGGAAGCAATATAATGGCATTGGAAATTATTAATAAGTTGCATTTCACCAAGGGAAAAATTGCTCATTTGGTGTCCTGTAGGCCATATGGACTCATCCATCTCATTCTCACATTTAAATACATAATTGAAACTCATAACAAGCTCAAAAAGTGGCTTATACCTCGAGCAAAGGGAGTAGATACACAAAACACACTAGTGCAACCTCGAACTAGTTTTCTAGATTCAGTGCTTGAACTTTGAAAAATCATAACTAATTCAAAAAAAATCAAAATCAAACACACTATACCATCATAGAAATCTACAGATTTCTACTTTATAATAAAAATAAATATAGACCAAAACAGAGCTCCTAGCCACTAGAAATTTATGGAATAGTACTAGAGGTCGATTGTCATCCCTGATATTGACTTCCAATTCCAAAAATTCATATCTCCCTGCTCAAAGGTCCAATTGAAGTTATCTTGGTGGCCATGGAAAACTTAACATGTCTAGTATATGCCTATAAAATATCATAAGTATGAGACATCATTTACCCTACAAATGGCACAACCCAATTTATAACCATATGAATAGTACCTGTATCAATTCAACAGAAAAATAGCAACTTTGGAAATTCATAATTAATTCTACAAATCTCCAATTAATCTAGTCTTTAACTTCCCAAAAAAATCTGGATAGGATCTATATGTGTACCAAATTTGATGGGCAAATTTGTTCATTTGGTCAGATCTTGACCTTGGGTTCCAAAATGGCTCAATTTGTGTCATCAAAGGGGTCCAAATGGTTCCATTTCAAGTTCTAAGGCAACCATGACCACTTGAGTACATGAGAATGCACCAAATTGACTCTCTAAACTTTTTTCAATGGTATATAAATCTAGATTTCTCAAACTCACTCATCCACCCCATGACATATACAAGATTGCCAATGCTAGCTCTTGCCATTCAATACCCAAAACATGCTATCTCATACATTTAGTAATAAATCTCATTCATACATTATAGTTTTAAAAATTTACATATATTAATGAAGCTATCCAACATATATAACAATGAATTACATCATCTGCCACTTATATGGCTACAATTTGGCATTTTCATACACTTGGTTGTTAATCTTCTTCTTCTAGGCTTGATGGCTTCTATTACCTTGCTCAATTGCTTCACCTAACATGTTAAGACATTGGAGATAAGGGGATGATATTCAAAGAATCCCAATAGCTCATCTCACTTTTAATCACATATAGTATGTAATATAAGCCTTGAAAATGCATGCATGGGCATATTGACATATGTACGCATTCAAGAAACTTCTTTGGCATTTGAACAAGTCATACATAGCATACATAGGCTTGCTAAGTGGGTGAACTGGCCTCACCTATTCACTTATGGATTTAGGACTTGCCTCACCCATTTTTTCTAAGAGGTTTTGACTCAACCTTACTCTTGGGAGTCAACCTCACTCTTGGGAGACTCTTTACTTTGTCTCAATCAAGTTTAAGGGCTCTTGGATCATCCTCACTATGGCTAGAGAGTTTTTGGCTTCTCCATACTCAAGTAAACCAAGGCAAGTATATAAAACATCATTTGAATGCATAAAACATTATCATGATACCATGGTATATGAAATCATAGTAGAATACTTTTTATGGCTTAAAACATGAATACATAGATCCAAATATAATGTAAGCGCACATTCATGAATGAGAGAAGGTAGAGAGAGCTACCTTTGCCACACAAGCATAGTTTTTCCTTAAGCCTTAAGTTCTCTCCCTTAACCTCACATACCCAGGGAGGTGGAGATCATTTCTCTTGGCCTAAACACATCATATGAAAGCTAATTATACTCTTGAATCACATTCTAAGGCCACAGATTCACTAGAAAAGCTAGATGGTTCTTATAGCTCTTTTATGGTTCTATAATGCACTTAATGAAGCAACCTTAAGAAAACATCATCTTGGCTCCATTCTCTCTATCTATTTATGATTCTTGACTCTATTTAAACCTTTTAGAGTCATCACACAATCAAATCAAGGAGCCTAGCTAAGTGTTACTTCTTTAAGCCATAATATGGAACCTATGATAGCATCTCACTATCCATGACTTCTACAATTTTTCCAAGGATTCCTCTCATACTTTCCCATCATACATGATGCAAAACTAAGCTTGGAAGGAGTGAAAACACTCCCTAGATGCATGGACTCTCCTTGACCGAAGCATATATTCTTCTTGGTGCCCTTGGAGCTTCTTTACTTCATTTGATGGGAGAAGCATATAAGAAGCTCTATTGTGTCTTAAGAGCCTATATGAACTCTTAAACATCATAAAATATGACTAGAGTTCATGGTAGAGTTCAAGATGCAATTAAAATCCTAGCCTTCCTATCTTGCAAATTCATGGCTTTTACTTAAATTTCTTTGCATATTCTTACTCTCCTCCCTTAAATTCTTAGGATTCACCCTTGGTTTAGCTAGAAATCTAACCCCTCTTGGCTGGTCTTAGGTAGGGCAAAACATTCAAGAGGAAGAACAAGAAGAAGCAACCACTGAAGTGGCAAAATACCTTAGATTCAAGCTTGCTTTCAAAAGTCTTTCTTCATGATTTTCTTCTCCTCAAGAATTTCAAACCATCCCCCTTTGTTTTGGACTCAAAATAGCACCAAAAACTTTGAGAAAACCATAGGGAGAATAGGGAGAATAGGGAGAAGAAATTTTTTAAAGAGAAGGCTAGGAAATTCTAACAAATTCTTACCTTTTTCTTAAGTTTTCTCCTTCTCCTTTTCCTTGTTCTTGTGTGCCTTCCTTCCTTGAGTCTTCTCTAGTTTTTGGGTAGAATAGGTTAGTCTAAGAAATGAGGGAGAATGGGACGTGATTCTTATAGAATGTTCAAGAAGCACTTTCTTTTAAAAACTCTAATTTTGCCCTTCATTCTTGGCATTTTTATTTCTAACTCGTTTTAGCTCCTTCTTGAGAACCATCTTTTCCATTATGAAATTTAGTCCTCAATTTAATAAAATACCTTTGGAATCACTCAAATCGGAGCTAAAACCTTCTCGAACAAGTCTGTCAATGTTTAGGTTCACTATTATTAGAAAATGTCTATCAGAGGAGCTTTAGCTGTCCCGGGGCTTCCCATAGTTTTCAAGGCCTTTAAGAACCTTAGAGAACCCAAAACTTTCATTTAAAAAGCTCTCCTATGAAAATTTCAAAATTTGCTCAAAATAACAAAAATGCCCTTACGTTTCATCAACCTTTCGTTATAATTCGTTTCTTTATTCTACCTTTATTTTTCTTTCTATCTGAGCCTGGGATTCTCATTTTTAGGAGTCTAGAATGCTACCTAAATTTGTTGGGACCTTAACTAATTCATTTCGGGGGACTTCCTTTTTATATCCAATGAATTTCATTCTTTTATAGAGAAATTGTACGTTACGTTTCTCACGTTTTCTCTCATTTTTAGAGAACTGGATATTATAATTCCTAGTCATCTTTTCCAAACAAGTCATTAACATCACACTCTAGCTAGGTTCTTTAAACTTTTAAGTTGGGTAACGTGGAAAGACAATATGGATCATTTGGAACTAAGTAACTTGGATCTTCACTATCACTAAACAAAGGACTTGGTATAGGACTCGTAGAGTGTGAATTGATTTAGCCTTCTTTAAGAACCTTTTCATCTTCATGATTCCTATAACCAAAGACAAATAACATGAAATATAGCTAAAGAAACTTAACAAATAATGTACAATTATATATAAGAAAAGGCATAAAAGCATATATATATATGTATAATCTAATTGAAGCAAAAGAAAAAACTAAAAAATCACTTGACGTACACAAGCATAAATGTACTTTCAAATTTAGGAATAATGTTTTCAATTGTTAAGGTCGGTAAAGCTTGCTCTCATGAATAATAATATTGTCATCTTCACCTATGTTATATAAGTCATGTGACTTTAGATGCATAGCCATACTTTAGTCTTTATCTAACTGATCTTCCACATAATAAACTTGTTGAGATTTTGAGACTTGAATGTATGGCTCATCATCTTCATTGTTATGAGTGTGTATCAATAGTGAAAAATTGATAGATTTGAATCCTAATTCATCAATATTAATGACTCTTAAATTGTTTTTGTTGGTCCATATACATTTGAATAAGGTTATCATAAATTGACCATAATAATTTAATTCAATGATGTCTATTACTATTCCATAATATGGCACATTACCAAAGTCCATGTTGCCTTCACTACTACTTGCATAATTCATTGTCCCAAAAGTCCCAAGGACTCCACTTTTTTGAGTCTTCAACCCTTAGCCTTGCTCTAACATTTGAAATTTAGGTCCTTTGACATTGTAAGCACTATATCACTTTGCTTTGACAAGTGAACCCAAGGGAAAAAATTTCAAATCAATTGAATGGGATTTGCTGATATCATTTCTCGTATGAAATCAAGAAAAAGAAGATGACATTTAAGTACTAAAGTGCTTATCAAAGGAAGCATAATAGTAGATACACATGTACTTATATGATGAGAAAATCAATTGACAAACTCTCTTTGAACCCTTATCTATCTCTATTGAAGACTGTGTATAGCTCTTTAGTTGTCTCTTAACATGGCCTCTAAATTCCTTATATGACATACATAATGAAATTAGAATAATGCAGTTGTTCACCACAACATGTTTAATAAATATAATTTGCTCACTAAAGGAAAAGGCCTACTTCTCTACAGTTAGTTAAGATGTGATGATGTGCTTGTAATTTCTTCATTGGAAAAACCATAATGTATTTAAAACCACCTAATGGTTTTTCAACAAGTGAAAACAAAGTGTCAAAATTGGATGGCCCAATATTAAGTTGATTGTCGACATGTTTAGGTCAATTGAAGACTATCTTTACCAATACTTGGAGTAAAATGTTAGAACCTCATCTACTAAGTAACTCTCAACTATTAAGCCTTCTAATTGTGCCTTATTTCAAACATATGACTTTAACTTCTTTAAATACATGTTAAACACATTGGATTAAATATCATATTTGAAATTAAGCTAATTTGGAACAATAACGAATAATTCAAGAAGCATTAACTACCTCTTTATAGGATACATCCATTGGTAATGTATGGGATCTTTATGTTTAGCTTCTTTAGTTAAGTGTACAATTAAATGAACCATAACTATAAAGAAAAAACGTAGGAATAATGTCTCTAGACCATATAGTATGAGAATAACTCTATTACGAAGCTGGTCAACTTCATTCATGGTTAACATTTTATTACATAATTATTTGAAAAATGAGCACAAGTTAATCAAGACTGCCAAAACTTGCTTAGGGAGTGTCTTTCTCATCGATAAGGGTGAGAGCTACTCCATAAGAACATACGAGTCATAACTTCTTAGTTCTCCAATCTTACACTGTGTCAAATCAATACATCTATAAATGTTACTTGAATAACCATTTAATAGAGTAATATTAAAGTTTTGAGAAAGACATCCTTATTTGCATTTGTCAATGTAAACAATGCCAGGGGATATTTACCACTACCATCTGGTTAGAGATCAGACCTAATGCCTATTTCTTATAAGTCTTTTCATGTATTTAAATGATATTTTGATAATCTACACTCATTCAACAAAGTGAATAGCACATCTTTACATATATTTTTCTTAATGTGCATCACGTCAATATTGTAGCATATTAAATGGTTCATCCAATAAGGAATTATTTTGAAAAATATTATTCTTATACAATTGTAACATGTCACCATCTACACCACTGGCTCTTGTTAGTTTTCTTGCTTGACCTTTAGCTTCCATTTTTTTTAAAAAAAAATATAACATCAATATCTTCAAGCTGTCTTAGGATTTTTGAGCTAGTTAATGTTGCTAGAAGATTTATCTTCTTTTCTTTTCCATCAAATTGACCCTTAAGCAAATCTAAATTTATGTCTGGGGTTTAGAAAATGCCAATGTCCAATAAACACCACTTTCAACTATGAGAAAGTTGTAAAGGAGTTGAATTAAAGTTGTAAGATGAACAGGCTAACTTAGTATGCACGTTCTATCCATATAATGTTCCAAACTAGTGTAAGAATCAAAGGTCTCAACTCCCACATTCTATAAATCTATTAGCTTATCTATTAGTGGTTGTAGATAAATATCTATATCAATTCTCAATGCTTGCCTTACTAGAGTTATCATTGAAAGAAGGAATGACCTTTGTTTTATACACATCTAGGGAGAAAGATTGTAAGGCATAAGAACCACTAGCCATATACTATAACTTGTACTTAAAGTGTCAAATGATTTGAAACCATTAATGGCCAACCTTAAATGTAAGTTACAAGGATTTGAAGTGAATTGAGAATTCATTATATCAAATCTCTTCCAAGCCTTAGAGTTCCTTGTGTAACATTCAGTTTCTCCATAAACATTAAAAATAGGCCAGATATAAAGAGAAGTCCCCAAAATAGAAAGATTCAATACCAAATAAAATTAGAATAAAATTTTAAATAATGAAAAATGAGGATACAAGGCTTAAGATGCTCGAAAACCAAAGATAGAAGAGTTAGAAAATTTTACCAAAATAAGTTGAGGCATTTTTTGTAATATTTGAAAAATTTGGAAAACTCACAGAAGAGCTTTTTAAATAAGAAATTTGAGCTTTCTGGGGTCCTTAGAAGCCCTAAAAATCATGAAAATCCCCAAAACAGCTGAAACCCCTCCGGTGAATGATTTCAACTATTAGTTTACCAAAACTTTGATCTAACGATTCGATATGATTTCAAATCCAATTTGGGTGAATCCAAAGCTATTTTATAAATTAGAGGATCTAAATTTTATGATGGAAACAATGTTTTTCAAAAAGGATTTGAAATGGGATCAAATAAAGAAGCTATGGTTTAGGGACTAAAATGAAGAGTGAAAAAGTTGCAAAAAGTGATCCTTTGGCTCCTTAAATCATGTTCCACTCTTCTTTGCACTTAAACCAACTTAGCTTCTACCCAGAATAGAGGAGAGACCAGTGGCAACTAACACACAAGGGAGCAGCAAAGAAGGAGGGAAAAAACTTGCAAAAGGTAAGAAAAAGTGTAGGATTTCATGGTTCCTCCTTTACAAAAGATATTCTCCTCCTTCTCCTCTTTCTTTCTATGGTTTCCATGCATGATTTGGGACTGTTTTGGGTCTAGTTTAGAGGGATAAGATTAGAGTTTGAAAGAGAAGCCTATTGCAATAGAAGAAGCCTTTAGAAAAGTCTTGAATCAAGGTTATTTTTTTAGGTATCCTTGCATCTCCTTCTTGCTCTTCAAGGGTGTGAGTTCAACCAGCCCTTGGCTCATCCAAGACGAGATAAATTCTGACCTAACCAAGAAAGAAGCATAGGTTATAAAGTGTGAGGAGCAAGAATATGCAAAGAAATCCAACTAAGATGTATTAGAAATTAAGTTAGTACAACTTGGGGTTTTGAAACAAATGATAAAATTTGATTTTTCCTAGAGATATTCTATCTTATGTAAGACATGGTATGAGTCCTTTAGACCTCTAGGAAGCTTTATATGAGCCATTCCCTTCAAGAAAATAAAGACAATTTCATGGGCTTTATACACTTGCTATGTCTCAGCCAAGGAGGCTTAAAGCATCTAGGGAGAGTTTTAATTTGTTCCAAGGCTAGAAGGGAACTAAATATGATAAGAGAATATCAAAGGAAGCCTTGAAAAAAATTTAAAAGCCTTGGAATGTGAGAGGGAGGTGTAAGCTCCATAATGAGACATTAGAAAGCATCTTATAGTTAGGCTCCTTAAAATAAATGTGTGATGACTCCAAGGAGTCTACAGGAAGTTAAGAGACCTAGAATGAATGAGAAATGGGAGCCAAGAATATGAATTCTCATAGCTGCTTCATAAGGTCTTGTATGGAAGCATAATGGACCCATAGAATAAAGTAGCTCTACATAGAGTGTGTATAAGGCCAAAGCTTATTTCCATGAGTGATTTATGTCTCTTTTGATGTGTCTAAGCCAAGAGAACTAAGGGCCACCTAGTTGCAAGGCTTGGTCGAGAAGAGGGAGAAGAATCCTAAGGAAAAAGTGTGTACATGTGCTCCAAGGTAGCTCTTTAACCTTTCTCTCATGCATTCTTGGGTGTTTTCTTGTTTTTAGATGTGTGTATATATGTTTATGCCAAGAGAAATGTTTCTAGCTATTTCCTACATGCCATGGTACCATAACACTCTTGAAATGTATTTTATGAATGTGTTTTGGCTTGAAAGGCTATGGTGATGCCAAAAGTCCTTTAGCAAGGATGAAGATGAGCCAAAAGTCCCTAGAATTGGATAAGACCAAGCCAACAGTCTCAAGAAGAGTGAGGCTTAGTCAAAAGTCCCTTAAAAATGGGTGAGGCAAATCCAAAAGTCCCAAGAAAAATGAATGAGGCTTAACCAATGCCCTTGAAAGCCTATGTATGTTATGTTTTTTGAACATGGAAAATGCTATATATATGTTCACTAGTAGCTTGAAAGCCATGCATGCATTCTTTGACTTGTAAATACATCCATTATCTATGTTTGAAAGGGTTAAGAGCTATTAAAATTCTTTGAATTTCACTCTTCCCCCTCTATATGTTTATTCATGTCTAGGTGAGCCAATAAGTCCAAAGAAAGGAGACCAAATGCCTTGGAATATGATTCTTGACAAGAAAGTAGAAAAATAGGCAATTAGATAGCATATTAATGTCAAGAAATGTATCCATGTGATGTATATGGGATGTAACGATTTGAGCAAAATTAAATGTATATAATTATGATATATGTATGAATCTTGAAGCCAAATGTATGGAAATGTGAGAATTTGCTACCTTTGTACTAGTATGTGCTCGTGTATAAATGCAAGTGGCATGGTGAGTTTGAGCTCTATGATAGTTTGGACCATTTGGCATGCTTCCCTAGGCTGTCTTTATTCTATGGGACATGCTCAAGTAGCTATGGAATAAGAGGAAGGTCAATGGTGCCTTACGAACCCACTTTGATCATCAAAAGTGACCAAATCATGAGCTGAACTAAAGTTTAACCAAATGGATGATTTTTTGCATGAAATTTAGACAACAAATAGGACTCATCAAGAGATTTTCACAAAGCCAAATATCACCTAATTTAAAACTCTAGAGAATTTATTATGATTTTTCAAATTTGGCCAAATTATGTAGAATGGTAGTGTGTACTATTCATATGATCATATTTTGTTTTTGTGTCACTTATGGGTCAAATGGAGTCCAATGGCCACAAAATGCTCTAGACATAAATTAGACATCATAAGCTTTTCATAGCTATTAAGATCACCTCATTTAGAGCTCTGTAGAGAGAAAAACAAATTTTTAAAGTTGGAGGATAGTACCAATAACGTAGATAGAGCTTTGGTACTATTCTATTATTTTTCTTAGTCTAATTGGTGTTTACATGATCTAGAATTAATGTTATACATTATTAGACATCTACAAATTTCTAGAATAGTATGGTTTACTTGATTTTGAAGTTCTTAAAATTACTTATGAATTTTCAAATTTTATATAAAAAACTTGTGACAACAGACCTAGCAGCTGGACCTTTAGTATTGTTCTATGATTTTTCATAGTCTCGTTGAAGTTGTCATGGTCTAGAATGATTTTTTCTCTTTAGTTGACATTCGAAGCTTTCCAGAAAGCTATCATTTGCTTGCTTTCAATTTGTTTAGAATTGGTTATGAATATCCAAAGTTTCTACCAAAAAGCTATCATGGCAAACCCGAAAGCAAACCATTATTTTTCTGATGCATGATGCTAAACCCGTGGAGCATGAGATGTTTTATGATGGTTATGACTTCTATGGATGTGTTATGAATATAAAATGATATTAATGGGTTCATATGACCCATAAACCATGCAAAGAAATCTTTGGGCCTTACATAACGCACATTTAATATGATTAAATCCATTATTTTCTTGTAAGTGTATGAAACTTTAGCCTTGCAATGGAATGAAAATGCTAGAGAGTGTGAGGTATTACACCTTGGGTGCCTCATCATGTTATCATTGTTCTTATCAATGACATGTGTAATACCATATTTATCTAGCTTATTATATCTCATTCAAAGGTTCTTTCCCTTTTTCCAACACCCTTTCAAAGAAAATGGACTAAAATTAATATATTATTTTACATTGCATAGTGGATAAAATTTTCATTTCTCATTCCATGGACCATATGAACTTTACCATGACATTATCTTATTTGATTACATCCATATAACACCAAACCATCTCAAAATATTTCCAAAAACTCGAGCTTATAGTATATATACACAAAATAATACAAATTAGTCTTGGGTCCAACTTGACAGATTTCTGGAACAACTTTGAAAAATCATAACTAAATTAAAAAGCATCAAAATCAAGCAACCTATAGCTTTCTAGAAAGCACTAGATGTTAACTTTATACTAAAAATAGTTACAAGCCATAAAAATATCATTTGAACCATGTTTGACAACAAAAAATTAACATAAGTTATTGATATAAACTTAAAAAATGCATAACTAATTTGAAAAAAATTGAATTCTAGCAAATTATACCAATTAGGAAAGATAACAATGTTAAATTTAAGAGAAAAATACTTCCAGACCAAGCCAGACATGTTTAGCTATTGGAAATTGATAGAACAATACATGGACTCGATTGGCACTACTGATATTGACATAGAACTTCAAAAATTTATAACTTCATTCAAATGAGATTCTTCTAGTTGCTACAAGTCATTGGCAATGTCTAGTTTGTGTCTATAAAATTTCACATTCATTGGACCACATTTGGCCCATAGATGACATAGAAACCTAAACTGACTATATGAGTAGTGCTTATATCAGGATAGCAGAAAATTGAAAACTTTGAAAATTCATAATTAATTTCACAGAGCTCCAAATAATCTGGTCTTTATCTTTCCAAAAGGATCTGGATGAGTTCTATATGAAAGTCAAATTTCACAAGGTAATTCATCCATTTGGTCAATTTGTAACATAAAGTTACATTTTAGTCCTTTTGGGTCATCTAAGGGGTCAATTATGGTCCAATTTTGCTTCCACTACCTCTAAGGCAACATGAGCACATGGAAAAGCATGAAAAGAACCTATCAAACATGTTTAAAAGGTCCAATAACCCAGATTTTGAAAACTCACTCTCCCACACCAAGTTATACATAAGTACATACATAGATAACTCTTGTCAGTCATTGCCAAAATCATATAATATCATTCATATAGTTCTAGTTCTCATACATCCACCTCATATCCTTATATTTGTACATATTCAAAGGGTTATACATTATACATATATCATGGTATTACATTCTTGAGATTATCATGGTTACAAAGAAAACAAAAGACACATCTCCTTACCAATCTCCTTCCTTTAAGTTTGGTGGCTTCCATTCCTTGGTTTACTTGGTCCACCTAGACATGTTAGGTAATGGGAAGGAAAGAGTGAGATTCTAGGAATCTCAATAGCCCATCTCCCTTTTAAACATACATAAAAGATGCAAGTTTCATGTCTAAGATGCATGTATGGCATTCATAAGGTTCTCAATCATACATAGAGCATTTCTTCAATTCAAGAAGTCACAAATAACATACATAGGCTTGCCAAGACAATGGTTTAGCCTCACTTATCCTTTTTGGAACTTTTAGACTTGTCTCACCTATCTTCAAGAGACTTTTGACTAAGCCTTATTCTTTCTAGAGACTTTTAGCTTTGTTTCACCTACTCTTAAGGACTTTTGGCTCATCCTCACCCTAGCTAAGGGGCTTTTGGCTTCACCAAGCTCAAGCAAGCTAAACACATTCATAAAAACATCTTTCAAGTATATACACATAGCAACATGGTACCATGGCATGTGATCATTTACTAGAAACATATTTAATAGCTTAAACGTGCACACACACATTCAAAGACAAGAAAACACACAAATATGTATGAAAGAAAGGAAATGGGGCTACCTTGCTTGCAAGAACACACTTTCTTTCTTGGAAAATCTTCCTCTCCCTTAGCCATATGCTCACAAGAAGGTAGAGCTTGATTCCTTTGGTCTAGACATATTGAATGGGATCTAGTTATACTCTTGGAGCAAGGTCTAGCATTACTCACACATAAATGGAGCATACTTTTCCTATGATTACAAAATAGTTCCATAAAAGAGCCTAATGAAGCAACTACCACATTCCAAGGTCTTGGTTCTATTTTTTTCTTATATCTAGGCCTCTTGTTTCCATTTATACTCTTTGAAATAATCACAAACTTATTTCCAAAAGCCTAGAAATAAGTTATTTCTATAGGTTATATTGTGGAACTTAAATCTCCAACTCTCAATCTATGGTTTCTAAATTTTTTTCAAGGCTCTTTCTCATCTTCTTCTATCATATAAAGTACTAAACTAAGCCTAGAATGAATTAAAATACTCCCTAGTCCCTCCATTTGTCCTAGGCCGAGCCTATGTCTTCTATTCCTACCCATGGAGTTTCAATTTTTTTTCTTGAAGGAGGGGACACTTGGAAGGCTTCTTGAGGATCTTAAAAACTCAAATAAACTCTCATATGGGCTAGGAAATTCTTGAATCAAATTAGATTTTACAAGGCACCCATAAATCTCTAACTTTTTATCTAGAATTTTAATGATTTTCTTTCAAGTTTCTTTGCATTTTTTATCTTCCCATAGCCTAAAACCTAGGATTATTGCTTGCTTTTGGTCAGAAATTCCTCCCTCTTGGCTGTTCTCTCCTTGGCCAAAACTCACACTAAAAGAAGCAAGAAGGAAGAAGCATGAAAGACAACAAAGTTACCTTAGTTTCTAGCTTTTCTCAAGTGCTCTTCCAAGTGGTGAACTCGTCTTTTCCAAACTCTAATCTTTCTCCTCTCTACCAGACCCAAAACATCACCATATCACACATAAAAACCATAAGAAGGAAGGCAAGGAGGAGGGGAGCAACTTTAAAGAAGGAAGAAGCTTGAATTTCCTTAAATTTCTATACCTTTTTGCCTTATTTCTCTTCTCCCTTGAAGCTCCTTCTTAAGCATGAATGGCTATTGGTCTCTCTCCTATTTGGGATAGAAAAATGACTAGTTAATCAAATTGGGAAAGGGACATGGGCTATATGGAAGGGAGGAGTCACTTTAACAACTTTTTACTTTTACATTTTAGTCCATTTTCTTGGCTTTTTTATTTTAAGCTCATTTTAACTCCTTTTTGAAATTTGTCTTTTCCATTTAGGCTCTCTAATTTATAAAATGCCTTTGTAATCACTCAAATCGGATTTAAACCTTCTCGAACTATTTGGTCAACTCTTTGCCAAAATCACTCACCGAAGGGGTTTTAACTGTTCTAAGGGTTCCCATGGTTTTTAGGGCCTTTGAGAACCTCAGAAAGTTCAAATTTTCCATTTAAAAAGCCCTCCTGCGAGTTTTTCAAAATGTCCAAAAATTACAAAAATGCCCCAACTTTCTTTTATAAATGTTCCTAGCTCATTTGGCTTATGTTTTTAGGTATCTTAGACCTTGGATCCTTGTTTTCTATTATTTCGAATTTTATTTTAATTTTTTTTGGTCTTACATCACTCATCTCAGGGGATTTGCTTTGAGAACTGACTCATTCTAGTGTTTTTACAAAAACTGGATGTTACAGTATGTCATCTTATGTGCTCAGTTGTTTTAAAAGGCATAAATAGTCTTTGCAACCATAACTTTAATAGAAAGTATTTGAGTATTTTTGTAGGCTTCTTTTTTTTTTATTTGTTGTTAACTTTTAATCTTTAGTTTCCATCTAAATGTGTTTCACTTTTTACACATCTTTATTTTCATCCTCTCCTAATATAGCATGCAATCATTCAGCCATGTATGAATTTTAGTGTAGATGAGACCCAATTTATTGATGGTTTTCTTGGCCTTGTAGAAAGAAGATGGAATATTTTCATGTTCAAAAGTATCAATGAACAACTCCAATATCATTAACATAGCCTTGTCACCCATTCAACATAAACATTTGATGTGATACAACTTCACCAAAAAGGACAATTTTGAGTACTTCTTACAATCTTAGTACCAATTCTATTGCCCATCATTAAATAACTCATAAAACCTTTTTGCATCATCATTTATCCTTTGGTTTAATGGTGGAATTATACATTTAACCTCATTAAAACAGTTTCATCCCTTGCCAAATCTGTTCGAACATAATTTGAATAGCATGTTTAACTTATTCAAACTATCAAATCTCTAAAAGAAGGGTGGATAATAAGATTGACCACTTAAACCCCTTTTTCAATCATAAGGATTATGAATTCATATTATACCACCTTATACAACTAATTAATATATATATATAAATATATAATAATCAACTACATACATCATTCAAAAGTGTTGTAAGGCCAAGGTATCTTTATTTTCAACAAAACATATATTTATCCTCACTAAAAATGTCCTAATTTAACATTTATCCATGTATATGCTTCTCATATTCATCATGCATTTCATAAACATCATATAACTCATATGGCCAATCATCAAAAGATCTACAATGCATTTCCTAGTTTTATATGTGTTTAAGCCTACAAGTTGATTATCCAATGTAAGTTGCCATAAACAAATTAAAGAGCTATAGTCAACAACATAAACTAATAAACAAATCCCATATGTGGCCACTTGATGTACGAATTCCTTTAATCCAATGGCCATCCCACAACCTTAAGTGGACAAGAGGTAGAGAGGATTTGATCAATGGATTTCAAAATAATACATGGATATGAATAGATTTAAAAATAAATTTAATACAAAATAAAGTCACATGTCTAGATTTCAAAAGCATTATGGATATAAACAAAATATGAACAATGGGTGTTATGGCTTGCTTAAAATGAAGAAAAAAAAAAGTGAAAGATGCCTTACTTGAAGTAAAGAAATAGGACATGCAAGATGGAATGAATGGAAAAAGCTTGGGAAGGTCACAAACAACTAGTCAAGTGAAGGCACCACCATTGCATGCTTATGTTAGGTTGGGTCACCATCATAGGTTCCAATAGCTTTGGTGGGCATTGGAAAAGAAGGGAGCTTTCGATGGAGAGTAATAGCTTGTAGCTTTCAATGAACAAGAAGGGTTTGTTGATGGAGAATAATGGTTTGAATCTAATAATGGGTGAAGGCTACGTGTGTGACTGGTAAAATGTTATTATGCTTAAACCACAATTTTTAAAAATCATGGTTAAGCCATTAAGTCTTAGCCACTATTTTAAAAGATTGTAGTTAAGATTTTGGCCTAACCACCTTAGGAAAATTGGGGTGAAAATGTGATTTCACCATGATTTTCTTAATCGTGGTTAAGTTACCATCGCAATGTCCCATTTCTTTTAAAGTAATTCTCTATACAATTTAAGAATCTTATATGAAAAGAGATTCTTACTATTACAATTTAGGTTCAAACAAACCCGTCACAAGTACAAAATAAGCTATGAAGGAAAATAAAAAGGAAAAAGAAAGAGAGAATAGGTAGAAGGAGTTATCATAGCTCAACAAATGATGCCTACGTCCATCATGACAATGACCTATCAACTTACTATTGCCTTCTTGTGTACAATATACAAGGGAAACCTCTCAAACCTCTTTTAGATTTAAAAAAAAGGTCTCACTAAATGAATTGCACCTAGGGTTTTCCTTTTTATAGAAAATACAAATATGCCCATCTTAAAAATAATAAGAAACCTTCTAGAAACCCTCATCAGTTAAAACCTAACTAAAATAAGAAAGTTTGAAGTTGAATTTGCTATCCTAAAGAAATCATAGCGAGCCATCTATGACACTATTACATCCTCATGAAGTTTGGGAGATATATTGCTTTACACTTAAATTAGGCTAATTCAATATCCAAGAAGAGAGCAATTTTGTCTATATTTGAGTTTTCTTTGTACAATTAATTGACTAAATCTTTTTGTTAATTTTAGTTTTGATTGAGACCGGAAGTAGATGCATTAATCATAAAAACGACTCCAAAATCACTGAATCAAAATTCATTGATAAGTTACTAAACTTTTGTCACTCGAATTCAGAAGATTCATATACCAACTTGGATTACTTCATACTTTTTCTAGTTGTACAACTAATTTTTCCTTTCAATCCCCACAACTTTATAAAGTAATTGAATCTATATAATTGATCCCACTTTTTTTTTACTGGTTTGGCTTTAGAAAGAGTAATTAATTTTAAATACAGCTACGTACCAAATGTAAAGATTCTTAAAAAAAAAAAAGTGCAAAACATGAACTTTTTCTTTAAATAGAACCTTTAGTTGACGCTTCTTTTTTTTTTTTTTTTCCTCATGAGCATCCTGGGTGCTGGACTAATCTCGCTCAGAGTTTGTAGTTACAAACTGCGAGTTCTTTTTTAGTAGATTTAAACGCTTGATATTACCGAGATCTCTCAATCACTAAATTCCGACAAACCTTACCATTTGAATTATTCCTTTGTGAATTCCTTTTTTATCTTTCTCAGGTACATATTACTTCCTTGAAAAGTAATAATAATTAGGAAAAAAAAATCACTTCTAACTTGTACAAGGAAGAAGTCCGTCATAGAGAATAATGCCATAATTCTTACCAATTGAAGTAACTCTCTTACATAAAAATAATATGGTTTGAATTGCCACAATTGTGTTTAGCTTCATCCATGTAATTTCTGTTCCAACTCCATATATTTAACATTTAAACACTAATTGTACACATGTATCTCTTCAACTTTTATATTTAGATGTTATGAGCATCTCCGTTGTGTTTTTCTTTATACCAATATTGAATATATAATGGGATTCCATATTCTGGTTCTCAAGAATTACTGACGTAATGATGTGAATTCTTGTACAAGCAATCATAAATTATATATACAACCTAAGAATCTCGTAGAAAAGGTGATTCTTACATTGTCATGAATCAAGTCTTGGAGATGTCTTATTTTACACTTAAATCAAGCCAGGTACCCAAGAAGATATTGTCTTTACGGGAGTATTTTTTTTTTTTTTCATACTTTTACAAGTTGTACAATTAATTTTTCTTTTCAAAATACTCGCTAAAAAAATTTTAAATCCTAATTAATAGAGAATGAACTAACTCTCTTAAATAACAATAATATGGTTTGAATTACCACAGTTCTGTTTGGTTTCATCCATGCAATTTCTCTTCCAACCCACTTATTAATTAACATTTAAAAATTAATTGTACGCATATTTCTCTTCATCTTTTTATTTTCAGATGCTATGAGCATACTCACTCTTGTGTTTTTCTTCACAATATAGCAATATTGAATATATAATGAAATTGCATATTTTGGTTCTTTAACTGTATCTGACTGATTTAAGCTACCAGTAGTTTTCTATACAACTTAAGAATCATGCAAACGGAAATTTTTACATCCTCATGAAGTCCAAGAGATGTCTTACTTTAAACTTGAATCAAACTAATTAAGTATCCAAGAAGACAGCAATGTTGTCTATATTTGAGTTTTCTTTGTACGATTAATTAACTAAATTTTTTGTTAATTTTAGCTCTTATTGAGATTTGAAGTTACATGCATCAATCATAAAAACAACTCCAATATCACTGAATCGAAATTCATAGATAATTTACTAAACTTATCACTCAAATTCAAATGATTCAAACACCAAAGTGGATTACTTCATACTTTTGCTCGTTGTACAATTAATTTTTCTTTCCAATCCCCCCAATTTTATAAAGTAATGAATTTATACAATCGATATCCCACTTATTATTTTTTGTTTTATTTTGGAAAAGGCCAATTAATTTTAAATACAGCCACATGCCAAAAGTAAAGATTCAAAAGAAAAAAGTGCGAAACATGAACCTTTTTCCTTTTAAACCTTTTGTTTAGTTAACGCCATTTTTTTTTTTTTCCCTTTATGAGTATCCTCAGACTCTTTGGCTTTGGGTGCACTAATCTTGTTAGGGTTTGTGACTACCTCTCCCTATAAGTGTTTTTTTAGCAGACTTAAACCTCTAGCATTACAAAGATCCCTTAACCGCTAGAATTAGACTTGTCGCTTGAATTAATTCTTTATGGGTTACGTCGTTATCTTTCTCAAGAATATTATTACTTCCTTAAAAAGTAATAATTATTTTTTAAAAAAGAAAAGCACTTCTAACTCGTACAGGAATGAAGTCGATCCTAATAATAAGTAGAACCTCAATAATTGAACGTCAGAAAAGACTTACTGTTGCTTCTATGAAGCTGCAATTGCAAATATAGACAGAGAAACACAAGTTAAGGCTTTTCTCACACCTCATTCTACAGATTCAACCTCTCCAATCATTTGGAAGAACAAGTACTGTATTATACTCAACTCAAATTGTTAAGGCTTTTCTTATTTTGTTACTTAATTTCCTTCTTATGACTTGTAAGATTGCAAATGTTTAATTCCTAAATTATTTGCATTTTTTTTTGCCTTATTTAGTTTTAGTTTTGAAAAATTTGTGATAATACAAATTAGCATTGAAAAATAAAAATTTATTGCATGTTAATTTTTTTTTTTTTTTGGTTTTGTCAAATGGCCTAGCCCAAGATGTTGAAAGTATGTACAATGATCTTTTCTTATTTCTTAGAATTAACTAGTATATTTATTAATTTTTGGGGAGTAAAATTAAATAGCTCCAAATCAAATTGTTAGTCTAGTCTAATGCTAATTATTTAGATTTTCAAGTCAAATTTGATAGATGTCTCCAGCCATAATGTTGTTGTCAATAAGCATCAATCAACAGTAATGAATTAGGTTGCGTAATTAAGCTATATGTTAAAATTTGTGTTTTTTTTTTTGTAACAACTGAAATCAAAATCATAATGGAAATTGCAAAATTATTCTGTTGTTGCGAAAAAAAAAATTGATTTCAGATGTTAATGGTCCTCTTTTTGTTTTTAAATATGGAATTGCTAATTGTTTTCTAAGTCAAAATGTGATAGGTGGAAGATGATTTGATCATCGATGTTAAAGCAGTGATCCAACATAGCGAAGATGATCTCTTGTCACCTACTTGTTGTATTTACTAGGGGCCATGTGGGATCCGTGATCTAAAAGAAGATGCATACACCCCAGGAGCTGTTTCGATTGGCCCCTTTCATTACAACAATGAGAAGTTGGAAAGCATGGAAAACAAATATTATTCAATAGATTTTCACAAGAAGCTATATGACAAGATTGGACGATTTGGTCAACTTTATGAAACATTTAGAGCCAATGATTCGTGGTTCTTACTCAGAGAACATCAAACTTAGTAAGAAGGAACTTGTGAAGGTAATATTAGTGGATGCTGGTTTAATAATTGAACTCTTCATGAAGGGCTATAAGAAGAGTGGGTTAGAGAATGATTCTATACTATTACAACCATGGTTGGCAGATACTATAACTGAGGATTTACTGTTACTTGAAAATTAACTTCCATTCTTTTTTTTTTTTTGAAAATTTATTCAATAGAGCATTTCTTTTTTACCTTCATGGTGATGTCCCTTCCTTTCTTAAGTTCACATAAAAATTCTTTAACTTTTTCAACATACAAAAATTAAAACCCAATCCTAATGTTAGAATAAAGTACTTCACTGATCTTCTTAGATTTTTTCACTTACAAGATCAAAAACCTCAAAAGTGTTCTCTCACAGAGACCAAAAATAATTTTCTCTTACACAGTGCAAATGAGTTACAAGAAGTAGGAGTGAAGTTAAAGGCAAGTACAAGTAAATGCTTATTAGACTTGAAGTTTAAAGACCATGTTCTTGAGGTTCCACAAATTATGGAAGAAGAAACCACTGAAATTTTGTTTCGTAATATGATAGCTTTAAAATAGTGTCATTATCCTTATGGTCCTTACATTTCTGACTATGCTGTCATGTTGGATTGCTAATCAGCACAAATAAAGATGTGGGTGTCCTCATTCATAGGAAAATAATCTGCAGCTATCAAAGTGATACTAATGATGTTGCCAAAGTATTTAATGGTCTTTGGAAAAATGTTGTCCAAGCTAGTTTCAATTCTGATTACTTTGATATCTATAAAAGGTTGAATGACTTCTATCATGATGCTTGGGATAAGAAAAAGGCAACTTTGAGTCGTGATTATTGCAAGACACCTTGGCAAACTGTTACCTCTGTTGCTAAAATTGTACTCCTCATTCTCAGCCTTATTCAAACCATATTTTCTATCCTCTAAGTAGTATTGAAGTATATTTAAAGCTTGTATAATGCTATAATTTAAGCATTCTATTCTCAAACTTTGTGTGTTCTATCTATAATTTTATTTAGCCTATCTATATCATCGATGAATAACAAAATTTTCAAACTTGAAATTAGTAAAGGACTTTAATATAGAAGGTCTTGTTGAAAATGGAAACTGCACCATATAGCCATAGAGTAATTGTACTCCCTATTCTTCGTTTTAGTCAAACACTAATCTGTGATAGCTGCATAAGTTAAAGCTCATAGAGTTTGATTTCTTATAGAATTCTTTTTAAGTGAAGGTACTAATTTGCCCTGTGCTAGGTAAAGCTTTCTGGATGGTTGAGAAGTTGGTTATAAAAGTCATAATGTAGTTTATTCCTTAATGAGCACATGCTCTCAGCTTCTCCAGTCTATATATTGAGTAGTTTCATGTTCTGCTCTCTATGTTCAGATCAAGGTTTTCTTGGCCAAATTATAGAGCCTGTTATGAACTTAACAAATGTGGTTGTTATAACCAAAGCCAATAATGCATCTAACTGTATCCAATTAATTAAATTTAGATTAAAATACTTTTTGAGTCTCTTAATTTTACAGTAGATTTCATTTTTGTCCCTTCTCCTTTTTTTTTTTCCAGTTGTTCCCTCAACTTATCGAACATGGAAATATTGGTCCCTCATGTTAACGCTTTTAGACTCATTAACCCAAAAAAACAAAAAACCAAAACAAAACAAAACAAACAAGAAAGATAAGAGATAAAAAGTTCCAACCGTAATTCAATAAATGTTTGGGACGGAACTTGTGACAGAAGCTTTTGGTCAAAAAACCTTAAAAAAAAAAAATTGCTGTGTGGATGTTCTTTTTTGTCCCAAATCTAAGATTGAATTTTTTATTCTTAGATTTCATATGGAAATTTCTATCTCAAAACCAAAATAAAATATCCAACTCCAATGGAAAGACAAAAAATTTTGAACCAATATATATATATATATATAGCAATGGTTTTGACCGCTGTTAAATGTGAATAAAATTTATACAAGGCAAAACACCATCCATTTACTAATGCTAGCATTGCATTCTTTTCATAAGCAAAGTGAAAGACAATATCACGATTTAGCAAACATTGTTTTTAGGTGTATTACCAATACCAATACACGATCAATCATAACATGGAACTTGTTGAATTAATAATTGATCCTACAGTATTGATATTGATTAAACATGAAGAAATAATGAAAACATAAAGAGCGATTAAAAAAAATCTAAATTCCCTTCGTGCAGCCTTTGGGAATATAAAAATGTCTTGGCGATCATTTGCAAACTAATATAAGAATGAACAATCAATAGTAGAAAACAATCACTAAAAAAATTTAGCATTAGTGCACTATCAGGAAGAGTGATAAACAGACAGTACCTTCCCCATATATTTCTGCCAAATCTTTGAGGATTTATGGTCTTGAATCCAGAGTATTCTACCTACCATATTATACTACAGAAGTTTAGATCATGCCATGAAACACGAGTAGTTTCTATATTTCAAAACTGAGAAGTTTGAACACCGATCCATATTTAGAAGAAGAATAATTGGAACATTATTACTTGCGGATAAAAGTATTGCCAGAACAATCTTTTACATCCACGAATAATTCCAGTGATTGTTTTTAATATGTTAATGGTACTTAACCACCAATTTACCTAATGATGAACTTAAAAGAAGCAGGAGATGCTTAATTAAACTGATAAGAAATACGATTTACAGGTATCAAGCTCAACTTACAGGCAATCTGCACATGGAATATGACAAAATTTTAAATAAAGTTGTGTGACCCAATGCAGTTATAGATCTAATTATGGGTCAAGCCCGTTTAAGCCGAGCCCGAAATAAAAAAACTACAAAAATGGGGTTCAGGCCTGAACCTAATACTATTCACCTATTTATGGGTTGGGCTTGGCCTGGTTAAAAATGGACCAGGCCCGACCTTATTCTCTTTTTATTATTTCAGGCAGTCATTTGTGAAACCATCATTTTCAAGCAGTGATTTATTTGAATATCAAGGAGCACAAAATATCATTTATGATTGGAATATTAAAATCTATTGGGTTAAAGAAGAAATGTAGATGAAGATGAAAATATATATATAGTGAAATTGTAGAATTCTCTCTTTTTGCACTTACTGCTAGTAGACATCAATACACGAGGAGGGGGCAAAAGCATCATTTTGGAATTCATGGCTATATATCTGCATTCCCAGTCAGATTCAAGAATTTTCCTGAAGGAGCAAAATACACATTAACCAGAGATGGATTGTGGCCGGAATCTGGGTTTTGGGGTGAGTAACATGGCCAGTTCAATTTTTCAACAATTTGAAGAGAGATACGGAAAGAAAGAGAGAGAATAAAGAGAGAAAATTAAGGCTGAGAGACATGTAAGAATAACGAGACAGAGGCAATGGGTAAGGGATAAATTACTTTATAAATTACCCCTCCAAACTCATGGATATTACCAATAACCTCTAAATGACTAAAACACCACTCTTGTAAATTACACATTGAAGTAACAATGCTCTTTAACTTCTTTTAATGTCTTTCTTTATGGTTGCTGTGGAAGATTGTAGGCCAGTCACCTTTTTTTCCATGTTAAAGAAAAGGGTATGATAAATGAAAATTTGATAAAATATTAATATCATTTATTAATAATATTAAAAAATTTTATTACAATATTGGCAAACTCAAACTTAGGTTGAGGTTGAAAAAATGCTCAACTTAACCTGTTTTATATTTGAATTTTTTTTAAATGGATTTATTTTTTTTAGGATTCATATTTATTTATTTTTTGGCTGAGCTTATTTGGCTGGGCAAGCTTTTTGGCCAATAATCAAATATACTTCTAGACAAGCATACGTCTACAATGACACTAGTTTGGCTGAAATATAATTGGTAGACGGTGGATGAGTCGATTGAACTATTAAAGGTTGAAGGATTGAATTGACATCACATCTTGTTTTGACATTAATGTGAGCTGGTACTTAGTATTTTCACTTTTCTTGAAGCGTGATAAAAGCTTTTTGAAGTTTATTTACGCAAGTTGTAATTATGTTTTAATTCAAAAGAATAAATTTTATTTTTATTTTTTGAAATTTTATTTTTGAAATGTGATTAGCCTCACTTATTCCTCTCATCACTTTTTCACTTTTTTAACTTTTAATTGGTCAAAATAAAATTTATCCTATCGACTTTAAATGTTAACTATAGACCTCACAAAACTTTTATAGGACATAACCTCTATTAATTTTTTTTGTTGACAACATTAACACCATTTATTCATGCAAATAAAAAAGATTCCCCCCCCCCCCCCCCCAAAAAAAACACAAAATCCAACCAATCATCTCATGTGACAAAAAAAGATTCCTTTTTTTCTCTGGGTCATTTCCTTCTAAATTTTTGAAGCAAAAAATTGGATGTATTTTTTGTTAACTTGGATTCTTTCAGCCTCTTTGGATTAGTAGTGTTGTGATTTTGGACAAAAAAATTAAAGGAGGCCAAGGTTATATTGTACAAAATTAAAAATTTAGAAGGTCTATGATCAATTTTTAAAGTTATTTAGAAGAATAAATTAAACAAGCCCTAAGTCGAAGGTGATATTTTACTTTTGAACCTTTTAAATTTTGAAACGATTTAGTTCCATATGGGAGGACATGAATTATAAATTTATTTGTAATCAAATGTTGAAGCTCAAAATTTCATAAAAGGAATCACATAGGGTCAAAGTAAAATGGAGGAAACAGAAAGTTTTTGGGTGCTTTTTTTTTTTTAAAGAAAAGCAAGCCCTTAAAACTTTGGGATGAAGACGCAAAATGCATACATATCTGAAGGGTTATTTAAAAATTAAAGAAATGTAAAATTAAAAAAATACCAAAAAAATTATTTTTATTTACTTTTAATTTAGGCTCTTCGTTTGCCCTTTTCATTTTTTTTTTCATTTCTATCTGCATGTCAGGTTTGATTGATTTTTTTTTAATTTTATTTATTAAAGCAATTTTGGAGTCTTTTGTTATACTTTAATACTTTTTCAAACTCTAGGGTTTAATTTAGCTTTTAATTGGGCTCCGGAATTTGGATTTTTTTTTTTCCAGAAGTTGTAGATTTGAGTCCCTTTTGATTGGGGTGTATTTTGATATTTTAGTAAATTGGGCCTGTAATTCTTCATTTGGGCATATATTTTGGTAAGGCTTTAGTTTTGAACCAAATTTGTAAGGCTTTAGTTTTTATTTGGATCAAGCACTTTTAGGGTGTATTTGGATGAGAATTTTTTTAGGGGAAGGGAGGGGAGGGAAGGGAGATAGGATGTTTGGTTGAAAAAATTGACTCCCCTCCAAATTGGGGTATTTTGGAAGGAAGAGGAATTTTTTGATTGTTTATTTACTTTATTGTCCTTCAATATTTTTAATATTTTAATATGTTATTATTTAATAGGGATTAAGATAATTTTTTTCCATCAATAATTAAAAATAAAAAAAGATTAGAATTCATAATTTTTTTTAAAATATTGATATAAATATCTTTTTTATAAAAAAATTAAAATAATATAAGACTACATTTGTCCAAATATAATTACCTCTCATTTCCTTTCCTCCTCAACCAAACAATAGTTTCCCCTCCCCTCTTCTCCCTTCTATTCAAACAAGAATTCATTAAAACTTCTCTCCTCTCCTTCCCTCCGCTCCATTAACCTCTCCCCCCTTCCCCTTCCTTCCTTTCCCCTCTTTTAAACCAAACAGAGCCTTAAACTTTGAGATCCATTATTTTTTTCTTTTCGCCTTAGCCATTTTAGTTTAGACTTAATATCTCAAACTTAGTCATATTGTACTTTAATTATTTTTCAAAAAACTTTTTGTACTCTTCTTCACAATATATATCTAGGTTCTATCTATTTATTTTTAAGCCTACTAACTAATGTTACTTGTTGATTGAGCAACCACAAATTTTTTATACAACTTAAAAATAATAGAAAAAGAGATTCTTGCATCCTCCCAAAGTGATGTCTTACTCTAGCTAGTACACTTAAACTAAGCATTGAAGAAAAGATGAAAATAACTAGGCATCGAAGAATAGATGAATGTCTGTATGTTTTTATGTTTGAGTTTTCTTTATATAACTAATTTGTTGAACTTTTATAAGTCAATTTTCTGATCAAATATATTCATAATCAAGAAAGGCACTGAGGCCAGATGCCAATAGCAATTGAAAGGCACAAGAATACTTACGACCTTGGATACGCCTCACCTTTGATGGCCAAAAACAAGGCTCGTACCTTTGGAGGGAAACATGATAGCAAAATACCTCAAGCGATACACTTAGGCAAAACAAAAACTAATAAGGGAGAACAACAGAATTTACCCAGGCAACACACCAGCTGGGAAATCAGAAAATAAATATCCCAACAAGGGCACCAAATTTCTTAGAAATAATACAACACACTCTACTAGTAATATAACTTAAAATTTACAGAAAGAAAACTTGCAGATCTTGGCAGAGAAGCAAAACACCTTCCTACCCTCTCTAAGGATTCAATAATCTAAAGAGCCTTTCTCTCCAGAAGTCACGATCCTTGCTATAGACCTAGAGAATTGTTCATGTTCACCAAAAAAAAAAACTACTACATTTGAAACTTATTCAATGGAAGAAGTGCTTTTGAACACAGGTGTTTCTTTGGTATTATTAACATGGGCATTTTCGGACATCATTCAAAACTACATACTTTTTCAGATGGTTTTAAGAGTATAGTTTCTCATATTGACAAAATGCATTTAAAATTTTACTTTTGGATTGCTCAAAAAAAAAATTTGAACCCTAATTGATGAACAATGATATCATCACTCCTTTCGATTAAGCTAATTCTCTTACATAAAGATAATATGTTTTGAATTGCCACAATTGTGTTTGGCTTCATCCTTACAATTTCTCTTCCAACCCTATGTACTTGATATTTAAACACTAATTGTACACATATATCTCTTCAACTTTTATTTTCAAATGCTACAAGCATATTCACTCTTGTGCTTTTCTTCATAATACAACAATATTATATATATACAACGAGACTGTATATTTTGGTTCTCAAACTACACCTAACTAATGCAAGACCTTGTTTGAGCAATCACAAATTCTCTATACAATCTAAAAATCATACAAAAAGAGATTCTGATACAAACTAAGCTTGTGCCTAACATAATCCCAAAAGTTAGCTCATAGGAGGAGGGTTGCCACAAGTATTATAAAGAGTACTCTGACTCAAATCCTGGCCGATGTGGGACTTAACACACCTTCCTCATGCCCAAGATTGGACATTTGGAGCGTGAAGTTTGCAGGACTAGACATCTGCGGGTGGCCCCAAAATCAAACTGAAGCTTTGATACCATGATACAAACTAAGTTTGGGCCTAACTCAATCCTAAAAGCTAGCTTATAGGAGGAGGGTTGCCACAGGTGTTATAAGGAGTACTCTGATCCAAATCCTAGCTGATTTGGGACTTAACAGATTCTTACATCCTTATCATGTAAAAAATGTCTTACTTTACAATTAATTTCAAGTTAAGTATCCAAGAAGAGAATAATGTTGTCTATATTTGAGCTTTCTTCCTACAATTATTTTAATATACTTTTTGTGAATTTTTACTCTGATTGAGATTGAAAGTTAGATTCTTCAATCATAAAAATGACAGCAATATTACTGAATCAAAGCTCATTGATAATTTACTAAACTTTTGTCTCTCAAATTCAAATGATTCATACACCAAGGTCGATAAGTTCATGCATTTCCTAGTTGTACAATTAATTTTTCTTTTCAAACTCAATAATTATATAAAGTAACTTAATTTATTCAATTGATCTCACTTGTTATTATTATTATTCTTTTGTTTTAGGAAAGGCCAATTAATTTTAAAACCATTATTGGCCCAATCTTTATGTCGAGAAACAGGGCCCCCAAAAATGCTCAGCCTAGAACCATTAGCCCAGAGTCAAATTAAGCCAAATGGTGCATTTCATGGATGAGTAAAATAGTGTGTTCTAGTGTTCAGTCAAGCAATGTGTTGTTTTCCTAGAAGGATCAAAACACACATGACCCAGCATTGAAATGACACGTCATTTACGTCAACCTGCATGTCTAAGTTGTCCCAGACCTTAAGTCAACCTGACTCAGGCGCCCTTCAACCAGCCATGACTTGTCATTTTCTCACATTCTAAAACTCCATTTTCGATGTTTTAAATAACAAAGTGATTAGAATCTCAAATGGGTCAGTTTCAAATGTGTTTCATGTTTTTGAAAAATACGAGGCAAAGGCTAAAATGGGCTCTGACACTAATTATAAGAATTTAAGGGATATTCCAAACACATAAATGATGTCCAAATGTAACAAAAAGTCGAAGATACTGACTTCTAGCCATTGCTCCAAGAATCTGAATTTTCCGTCCATGTTATGATTATGTGCTCAGCGTTTGGTGTATATAAGATTTTAGGTAGGTAATATGAAGATATATAAAAAAGCTAAGCTTAGGACCCCATATTTATAGCAATAGATTTTAGGTCTCTTCACCAAAGAGTACCTATTTTCATGCAAGGTGGAAGGAATTATATTCCTTTATCACAAACTTTGGAAACCCAAAATACTTGAACCACCTAAAGGGAGGTTGCTTATTTATTGGCAACATTCACTTGTAATATCATATTCATCTAACTTATCTCATCTCACTTCTAGTTATACTTCCTTAGATAACACAATTTCTTAAAAAAAAGTCCATTAAAATAATAGATTATTTTGTATTGTATAGCGGATAAAATTTTCATTTTATGTCTTGTGAATCATCCAAACTCATCAATCTTATTCTCCTATTTAAATATATACATACAACTGAAAACTATCTCAAAATGTTGCCAAAAACTCGAGCTCATAGCATATATAAACAAAATAATGCAGGTAAGCCTGGGGTTGATGTATCAGATTACTATCATGAACTTTAGAAAATCATAACTAATTTTAGAAAAATCAAAATCAAGCACATTATACCATTCTAGAAAGCTACAGTTGTCTATGTTATGCTAAAAATAAGACCAAAATGGAAATGTTTAGTTACTAGACATTGATGGAACAGTATATAAACTCATCTGGCACTACTGGTACTAACACAGAATTTCAAAAATTCATATCTCTTTGCTCAGACATTCAATTAGAGTGATTTTAGTGGCTATAGAAAGATTAGCATGTCTAATTTATGTTTGTAAATTTTATGAACATTAGACACGATTTGGCCCTTAGATTACATAATAGAAGAAAGTGACTATATAAAAAATAACTATACCAAAATAACAGAAATTTGGCAATTTTCAAAATTTATAATTAATTCCACAGAGCTCCAAATAATTTGTTCTTTTGCTTCCCAAAAAGATTTGGATAAGATCTATATGCATGCCAAATTGCATGAGCAAATTCATCCATTTGGTCAGATTGTGCTATAGGGTTCCAGAATGACTATTTTTGTTCTTCTTAAGGGTCATAAAGGGTCCAAATTTGCTTGCAAGGCTTCCAAAGCCATTTGAGCACATGTAAAAGCATCAAAATAGTCTATTAAACATGTCTCAAATGTCCACAAACCCAGATCTTACAAACTCACTCTCCCACTCTAATATATACACAAGATATACATAGGCAATTCTTGTCATTCATTATCAAAAACTTGCTACATCATTCAAATGGCATCATTTCTCATATATACATCAAGTATCCATATAATTACACATGTTCAAAAGGGTTTACATCATATTTATCATAAGATTACATCATATACCATCAAAATGGTTACAAAGTGAACAAAATAACACACTTCCTTGTCATTCTCTCATCTTTCAACTTGGTGGCTCCTATTTTTTTGCTCACTTGGTCCACCTAGACATGTTAGGTCATGGGGAGGAAAAGATGAGATTCTAAAAATCCCAATAGCTCTTCTTCCTTTCAAGTGTGATGACCCAAACTTCTAATCATTGTAATTAAGGTTAAATACGTGATTGCATTATGACCAATTGCATTATGAAAATATGGGGAAATTTAAACCTTAATGTTATTAGAGTCATCAACCATACAATTACAAGCACTTATGTACATAAAGGAAATAAACATTTATTTATAAGCCCTTGATTCTAACTCATCAATTATAACTCATCCCAATGTCTCTGAATCATCCCTTGAGATTACCATATGAAAAACCAAGATTTCCTAATTAATATAAGTGTTTTAGCATGTTCGCCGCGGCCAAATTACGCTTAGCCGCGGCCAATTCCTTTCTATTTTACCCTTTTCTTCATCACTGCAGCAAGTTGGACATTCGCCATGGCTAACCTACTTGGTGGCGCAGCAAAGAAGCCTCCTGTAGCTTACCTCGCTCGCCTCTCACTATTGGTCGTGGCCAATACCTCCTTTCGCCACGACCAATTCTTCTCTGGAATGCCTGGCTCCTTTTCGCAAAAGTTCACCGCGGCGAATTTTCCTCTGGATGACTCCCAGTTTATCTTCTCATATTTTGTCTTGGCTAATTACACATTTTGCCCCGACGAATTCCTTTCTGGCACTCTCCCTGGGCAACTTTGCCTCTATTAGCAGTGGCTAACTCCATTTTAGCCACGGCGAAATCCCTTCTGATCCTATAACTTTGAAAATCTTGTCTCATACTCTCCACTCTCCCTCCAATATCCCCTTAGGGCCCCTCTACCTTAATTGTGGGGCTCGAATAGCCTTCATTAGCCTAATTTATCCAGCTAATTTATCCTTACTAGTTTAAGATTTAAGGGTCAATTTCTTTTCTCTAATTACCCTCCATCAGCAAGTTTATAGAGTAACAATAATAGGAATTCATAAAACTATCAGTATATATCATTTGATACACAATCAGTGGGGGTTCCATACATTAAGGGTTCATATCAATATCTCAAAGGTTACATTTCCAATAGCAAGCCATACCATAGTTCAACAAGGCTCATAGCAGATATCATAAATCCATACATCAAATACCAAACTAAAGTAAGGCCTACTCCTCAATAGGTACACGTTATATTATCAAATACCGACTCCTACACTTGGCAATGCAGATACATGATGATGTTATACAGAGGTTAACAAAATTTAGCATCTATGCTATTCCACTCAGACCAAGTGTAGCTCCCCATACTAGGCCTCAGCTCATGGATGTTCATCCACTTGCTTGCCCTTATCCTTACCTGAAGAACCTTCACTTGAAATATTAATCTCGTGAAATGGGGTGAGATATGAATCTCAGTAACCAAGGCAAATTCCATCATACATTCCAGTTTAATTAACATATATGCATAATTTCACATAAGCATAAAAAATATACCAGTCGTATCAGTAAATGAAGCAATTAGACTATCATGATTACTATCCCATACTAGCAATCATATTTTCACATGTTAAAGGCCAATAACACCAGGAGAGGCCCATCCACGGCACCTACTCCCCATTGAGCTTAACTAGGGCTTAGTGCATCTGAGGTTTGATCATAACCCAGTGCTCGATTGAAGCACATGCACGGGTGGCAACCGCACCATAGCTCTACCATAAACTCACAAGGTCCAATCATAATATAATAGATAGCCAACTAATTCATTCAGCATTTCAAATCATTCATATATAGCAAATATGAAATTTAAATAGATTTATGCATGGAATTAATGTAAACCCCGATTACCTCACTTGTAGACAATTGCAACAGCCACCACGGGTACAAAATCTCCTTATAACCATAGCATCAGAGAATTACTACTTTAATTCATATTTAACAGTTGCAACAAGTATCCAAAGAGTTTAAAATGCTAATGACTACCTAGGAAACACTTACCCAGCCACTACAAGTTCTAAATTTGGATTGAAGTGTCTTCTACTAAAAATCTCAATATTTTACCCAAAATCCTAAGTAAATTTGTACAAAATTAATACCCATATTATAAATCAGCTATAGGGGTCTCAAACTAGCAAAGAAAGCATCAAAATGGAGGATTTATACTTACCTAATGTCAGTCGTAGCCTCAACCTACGAATTTCACCAAGAAAATCCCAAAGAACCACATTTCAGATTTTGGGTATGCTGAAAATACTTTAAATGAAAAACTAATTAGGCCAAATTAAAGAGAAAGATGAAGGGATTAAGTTGTATAACTATTACCTTGGCTGAATCTTGCTCTAAATGTGAGAAAATGTGCAATTCTTGCCCCAAACCCTAGCCTCCCTTCACACCTCCGATTTTCTTTTATGTCTTTGTGTTTTGTAGAATAGGGGAGGTGGCTGGTCAATTTTTAGGGTTTTAGTTAGGTTAAGTTAGGTCAAATATGGGTCATGGGTTGCTCCAAAGATCCAACTCCTAATGGGCTTCAGATTTGAGCTTTGTTGGGCCAGCTCTTATGCATTGGGCTGCTGAATTTTAATTAGGTTTGGGCTAAGTTTAAAGAGCTCAAGGATTTAGGTTTGCACAAGGGTTATTAGGCAATCACTAGGTGCTCTCTCTTAGGCCAAGTCTCACAATAAATAGGTTAGTCTGCACCTACAATTATTGGGCTTCTATTAGTCTTAACCTTGGCCTACTCAATTTAATTTAGGTTTAGATGAAGTTTCTATCCCAATTAAATCTCAAACCCATATTAATAATTTATCTCTCTAAGATCTCCATTCACTAACTTGCCCAATTATCCTCTATTAATTATTCTTAATCACCCTAAATCCATTATTAATACCTTAATTAATTTTGGGGTGTTACATCAAGCACACATAATGGATACAAATTTTAAGTCTAAAAATGCATGCATGGCTATTTTGAAATTCATAAATATACATGGATCATTTCTTGTATTCATGAAGTCACATATAACATACATAGGCTTGTCAAGACAATGGTTTAGCCTCACTCATTCTCTTTGGGATTTTGGACTTGCCTCACCTATCTTTTTAAAGGACTTTTGACTAAGTTTCATTCTTTAAAGACTTTTGGCTTTATCTCACCCATTCTCAGGGACTTTTAGCTCATCCTCACCCTAGCTAAAGGACTTTTGGTTTCATCAAACTCAAGCAAACCAAAACATGTTCATAAACATCACTCAAGTACATAAGCAAAGCATCATGGTACTATGGTATGTAAATACATGTTAGAAATATCTTTCATGGCTTAAACATATACACACACATTTAAAGATAAGAAAAACATCCAATCATGCATGAAGGAAAGAAGAAAGAGCTACCTTAGTGGCAAAAGCACACTTTAACCCTTGGAAATGTGTCCTCTCCCTTGGCCACACACTCATAAGGATGTGGAACTTGATTTCTTTGACCTAAAAACATTACATGGAAGCCAATTAAACTCTTGGAACAAATTCAAAAGTTACACATACACTTGAAAAGCTAAATTGTTTCTAAGGTTCAATTATGGTTCCATAAGGCACTTAATGAAGCAACCTTAGGAAAACATGATCTTTACTTCATTCTTTCCTTCCACCTATGGTTCTTGACTCCATTTAGGCCTCTTGGAGCCATCACACAATCATTTCAAGGAGCCTAGCTAGGTGTTGCTTCTTTAAGTCATAATATGGAACCTATACCTCCATCTCATTATCCATGACTTCTAAAATTTGTTTCAAAGCCTCCTCTCATACTCTCCCATCATATGTGGTACAAAACCAAACTTGGAAAAAATTAAAACACTCCCTAGGTACATAAACCCTCCTTGGCCAAGACTATACTTCCATATGGCACCAATGGAGTTGTTTTGATTTCTTTAATGGAAGAAGCATATGGGAGGCTCTCTTGATTTCTTAAGAACTCATATAGACTCTTAAACATCTTAATTTATGGATAGAACTCATCTTACAAACCAAGGTGTAACTAAAACCTTAGCTTCTCTATCTTGCAAATTTATAGTTCTTTCTTTGTTTTATTTGCATATTCTTATTCCCCATACTCAAATTCCTAAGATTCATCCTTGGTTTGGTTAAAAATTCAACTCCTCTTGGCTATCCATACCTGGGGTGAAATACACAAGAAAAACAACAAGGAAGGAGAAGCATGAAAGTAGCAAAACTACCTTGGTTTCCTAGCCTTTCTTGGATGCTCTTTCTTTTGCTTGGATTCTCCTTTTCGAATTTGAAATTTCTCCCTCTGGTTTGACCTCAAAATAGTACCAAAAACTTCAATAAAAAAACTTCAATAAAACTATAGAAAGAAGGAGGAGAAGGAGGAGATTCAGTTTACTAAATAAAAGACTAGAAAATTCCATGAAAATTATACCTTTCTTGCCTTGTTTTTCCCCTTACTCTTCCCTTCTCTTGTGCGCCTTTCTCCCTTGGTCTCACTTCTGTTTTAAGGTAGAAATAAAGCTAGCCAAATGAGGAGAAAAGTGGGGTGCATCATATATATTGGAAGGGTTTAGAATTGTTTTAAGAAAATTTCATTTACGTCTCATCTTTTTGCCATTTTTGTTTCTGATACGTTTTGGCTCCTTTTTGAGAACCATCTTTTTCATCATAAAATTTAGGTTCTCAATCTTATAAAATATATTTGGAATTACTCAATTTAGAGCTAAAACCTTATTAAACAAAAGGGTCAAAGTTTGGGTTAACTGTCGTTAGAAAACGTACACCGGATAGGTTTTAGCTGTTCCAAGACTTTTGATGGTTTTCACGGCCTTTGAGAACTTCAAAAAACTTAAATTTTCCATTTAAAAAGCCCTCCTATGAGTATTCTAAAAATTGTCTGAAATTACGAAAATGTCATTACGTTATGTAGCTATTTCATTGAATTTCGTCTGATTATTTTGGCTTCTATTTCAAAGCACCTCTAGTCTTCTATTTTTATTACTTAATATTTAAATCATTATTCTAATTTTTTTGGACCTTAACCAATTTATTTAAGAGGACTTGCCTTTGAAGCGTATTCATTTTCATCTTTTTTACGAAAATCAAGCTTTATATACCTTAAGACAATATGTCATACCATATATTTTCTACCATCTTACTCACTATTCACGGCAATTATACAAATTCTTAGTGAAAATGCATGAGAAAGTATGAAAATATTGCGTTTAATTTGTGTTATATCGGGGGTTCAATTTCTCCAATTCGAGTTACGTGGACCCCATGGATTATCCAACAACATTCTCTAGCCATTCACCATTTGCACAAATTAGAAACAACTCAAAATAGCAAGTAATTCACAGTTTTAAGCTTAAGATCCCCAGTTTTGTACTCATTCTTCATAGCTGTACAGTGGCAGATTTTAAGGGAAACTTTGAAAAATTATAATTAAATATAGAAAAATCAAAATTTACCATACTATAGTTTTCTAGAAATCTTTAAGTATTAACTTTACACTAAAAATAACTTCTAGCCATGAAAATCTCATCTAGACTATGCTTGACATCAGAAAAGGCAAGGAGATTGAGCTATCCAGAAATCTGATATAACTTACTAATATAAATTTTGAAAATTCATAATTAATTCCACAAAAATTCAATCTATACAACCTATACCAATTTAGAAATCTACAGATGTTAACTAGTGGGAAAAAATAATTTTCGATCAATCCAAGAGCATTTAGACCCAAAAAATTAATCAAACAGTAACACAGGTCTAGAGGTACACTTGAAATAGAACAGAAACTTCAAAAATTCATATATCTCTCTCTAGACATCCAAATGAAGTGTTGCTAATCGGCACAGGTCATTAGGAAGGTCCAATTTCTCTCTATAAAATTTCATGGCAATTAGACATTGTTTGCCTTATGAATGATAGAGATTAAAATTTAGACTATATGAACAATACCAAGACAAATTCTAAAATTTTAGCCAAATTCAAAAATTCGCCAAAAATTTTGTAGACCTTCCAATATTATCCACTTTATCTTCCTAAAGAGCTCATAAAAAGTTCTAGATTTATGCCAAATTTTAGACCAAGAAAAGCTCATTTGGATAGTAACTCACTGAATTAGTCTCTTTTGCTTCTCATAAGGCATCACTTTGGTCTAAATGGCTTCCTTTTGGATTTGGCACCTCTTGGGCAAGTTTAAAAGTATGAATATGAATTCTATCAACTACCCAAGTGGTGTCAAACATCATGCATCTCAATTTAACTAGTCCATTCCCAAGGATACACAATTACCACAAGCTATTCCATGGTCAAATTTCACATTTTTATTACTTTAACACCATCTAAGGTTCATACATCATTTACATATGATATTACAATTGTTCAATAATCCATAACTCAAAAATAATATTTACATAGCCACTTTGTCCATTAAGTACAAAAGAAACTACATAAAAGTCAAGTTATGGTCTCTTTAAGAAGCTTGGCTTGCATTTCTTGGTTATTGAGAGCCACCTAGAGTCATAGGGATAAAGAAGGGAAGGGGAGTGAGATTCTTAGAATCTCAATAGCTTACACACCTATTCACACATACATTCAAGGCTTACATATATCAAAGGCACACTTTTGGAACATGTCTCAATATAAACATGCAAGAACACATACTTTCATGCCACCAACTCATTTTCAATTCAAGAATATGCTCTAGAGACTTTTAGTTTTGCCTCAACCTACTTCTAGGACTTTTGGATTTGCCTTACACTCGACTTAAGGACTTTTGACTTGGCCTCACCCATCCAAGAGGCTTTTGGCCTTGTCTCACCTATGCCATGAGACTTTTGGCATTTTCTCACCTTTACTAAGGGACTTTTAGCATCACCCCACCCTTATGAGCAATTTCCATAAGCAAAACCATTCAAAAACACACATTGGTACTAATGCAATCTCAAGATATCGAGTGGCATGTTCTCAAATCATACAAGCATGCACAAGCACCCAATGACATACATACACACAAGAATGCAAGGAGAATGAGGTGGAGAGCTACCTTTAACTTGATGTAAGTTTTACTTGGTTTATTCCTTCCCTTTCTTGGTTACACAAGAGCACCTAGGTGGAGTAGGGTTCTCTTGACCTAAAAATTACAATTAACACACAATTATCCACTTGAAGCAAGTTAAGACACTAATTATATTCTTAAATGCACACTTGATTCCATAAGTGACCTAATGGTTCCATAAATGGCCTATTAAAGCAACCTTCACAATTTAAGCTCTAAGCTCCCATTTCCTTCCATTTCTAGACCTCTTAGCCTCATTCAAGGTCCTTGAAGCCCTCACACAATCATTTGCGCAAACTTAGAATTAAGTCACTTCACAAAGCACCATTATGGACACCATTGTCCCATCTCCTAATCTATGGCTCTTAAATTTTCCCAATGGTTTCTCCCATCTTCTAACATCATATAAAGTCCCAAACCAAGGCTAGAACAAATTAAAACACTCCATAGCCCATTGAACCTAGTTAGGACGAGGTAAGCACCATGGTAAGGGTTTTTGGAGTTTCAAAATTTTCCTTGATGGGGGAGCCACTTGGGGAAGTTTCAAGGAGTCTTAGGAGCTCAAGGAAACACTTAAATAGCTAAGGAAACACTTACAAAAAATCAAAATTTGCAAAACTTCTAAGGACTCTATGATGACCCTAACTTCTAATCCCGATAATTAAAATAAATACACGATTAATAATTAATGATCAAGGTTTAGAGTCGTTACAATTAATTATGTTAAGAAAATATAGGAAAATTTAAACCTTGATGTTATTAGGGTCATCAACTAAACAACCATAAATGGGAGAACGCATAAAAGGAATTGCACTATCATCAGGGGTTTGTGATTCATTCATCCATCAATTTCAACATACAAAACCTCCTAAAAGTGTTCCTATATCATTTCCTAACATTACCATTAAAGAAATTAGGGTTTCTAGGCTAAAGGTGGGAGTTTGGGCACCTGCGCCGCGACTTGGAACCTTCCCGCCATAGCTAAGTTAGGTACTAGAGCTCAAAAACTAAGTTTTTCACTTTGTACTGCAGCCCCGACCTTTTTGCGCTGCAGCTAAGTGGCTCTCGGGAATCATTGGGTAGCCGCGGCGAGTTGGATCTTTGCTGAGACTAACCTACGTGGTGCTGCAGTGGAGATGCCTCCTAGAGCTACTATTTGAAGTCCTATGATTCTTTCTTTAGTGGAATATACTTGCGCCACAGCGAGTTTTGCTACTGTACTCTCTTTAACTAGTTTCCTCGACTTACACTGCAACAGGACTTATTACACTGCGGCGAGATTTTATTCTGTCACCCTCTTGCACGATTCTTTTCGCACTGTGCTGTGGCAATATTTCTCAAGCCTTGGCGTCCCTCGCCACTGTCACTCTTCAAGCTGTGGCGAGGCCTTCCTAGCCGCAGCGTGACTCCTTCCTATAATTATATCTCCTAAATTTTGTCACATGCACTCTAATTCTCTTCTTAGGACACCCTAGGACCACTTCCTCTCATTTTATATGACTCTAATGGTATTTATCTACCCTATTCACCCAGCTATTTTACCATTACCAATTCAAAACTTAATTGTAAATTTCCACTCCTCCAACTGCCCTATATCAGCAAGTCCATAGAGTAATAGCAACAAAAATTCATGTACTATTGACAATTAATATTCGATACACATTCCATTAGAAGTTTCATACATCAATTATTTATATCAATATCTAATACATCACATAATTATATTTCCAACAGTATACCATACCATAAATTTAGTAAAATTCATACATCAGGTGTTATAAGTTCATCCATCCAATATCAAGTTATGATGAGGCCTAACTCCTCAACAAATATATCCTAAGTAATCAAAATATAAAAGCCTATACTTGGCAACATGATTACACGATAATGGTATACAAAAAGAAATACAAAATTTAGCATTTATTCTAAATAAACCAATCTAAGTGTAGCCTTCTCCTTACATGGTTAGAGCTCATGGATTTTCATCCACTTGCTTCCCCTTATCCTTATCCGAAGAACCTTCACCTAAAATATTTAATCCCATGAAACAGGGTGAGATGAGAATCTTAATAACCAAAACAAATTCCATTCATATATTCCAGTTTAATCAACATATATGCATAATTTCATATAAGCATCAGAAAACATACCAATCATACTAGTAAATGAAACAATTAGGCTATCATGATCACTATCCCATACTAGCAATCATATTTGCACATGTTAAAGGCTAATAACACTGGGAGAGGCCCGTCCATGGCACCTACCCCCTAATGAGCACAACCAGGGCTCAGTACATCTGGGGTTTGATCATAACCCAGTGCCAGATCAAAGCATATACACGGGTGGCAGCGGCACCACAGCTCCACCATGGACTCACAAGGTCCAATCATAACATAATAGATAGCCAACCAATTCATTCAACATTTCAAATCATTCATATACAGCAAACATGAAATTAAAATAGATATATGCATGGAATTAATATAGTCCCAGTTATCTCACTTGTAGACAAATTGCAAAAGCCACCAATGGTACAAAAATCTCCCTAGCCACTATAAATTCCCAAAATTCGGAATGGATGTGTCCTCTACCAAAAACTTCAATATATCACCTTAAATCCTAAGCAAATTCGTGAAAAATTAATACCCATATTATAATTTAATCATTAGGGTCTCAAACCAGTAGAAATACATCAAGAAGATGAGTTTATACTTACCTAATGTCAGCCTTAGCCTCAACCTATGAAATTTCACCATGGAAACATCAAATGGCAAGTTTTAGATTTTGGGTGTGGGTGAAAGTGCTCTAATTGGAATATTAATCAGGTCAAATTAAAGAGAAAGATGAGAGGATTAAGTTATATAACTATTACCTTGGCTGAATCTTGCTCTAGAAGTGAGAAAAGGTAGAAACATGCTAAGAACCCTAGCCTCTCCTTTAGACCTCCGAATTTTGTGTGTCTCTTTTGGTTTTGTAGAATGGGGGGTGGCTAGGTTAGTTTTTAGGGTTTAAGTTGGGTTTTCTATAGGTTATGGGTTGCTCTAAGATCCAACTCTAAATGAGCTTCAAATTTTAGCTTTGTTGGGCCAGCTTTAAGGTGTTGGGCTGCAGAATTTCATTGGGCCAGACCTAGTTTTAAGAACTATATTGTTTTGGGTCTACACAAAGTTTATTGGGCCATTTATAAGAGCTTATGGAAGTTGGGTCATGGGCCTTTAATTCATTAAATCAGATTGAGTCTGTACCTAACTTATTGGGCCTCCATTAGCCTCTTATCATGACCTCCTACATTAATTTGGGCCTAGATGAAGTTTCTATCCTAATTAATTCTCAACTCATATTATTAATTTATCTTTCAAAATTTCCATTCACTTAACTTACCTATTATTTCATATTAATTATTCTTAATTAACTCCAATCTATGATTAGCACCCTAATTAATTTTAGGGTGTTACAAACTCAACACTTTCCTACATTAATTTCTATTAGTTTTTCTTCTAATTTCTTGCCATATTCCTCTTCTCCATGCTTGAAAACCCTAGTTCCTCTCTTGTTTTTGGGCAGAACTTCCTCCCTTCTTATGGTTCTATTTTTAGGCGTGACTCCTACTAGGAAGAACAACAAGAAGCAACAAAAGAAAGGAATTACCTTGGATTTCAGCTTGTTTTCAAGAGTTTTTCTTGTAACATCTGGTTCTTTGAAAACAAAAAAAAAATGTGAGAAACGTAACGTATTATTTTTCCGTAAACGAATGAAATTCATTGGATACAAAAGGAAGTCCCTAAAATGAGATAGTTAAGGTCCTAAAAAATTTGGAAAGCATTCTAGACTCTTAAAAATGAGAATCTCAGGCTCAGAAGGAAAGAAAAATGAAGCTAGAATGAAGAAACAATTTGTTATGAAAAACTTCCGAAATGTAATGACATTTTCATAATTTTGAGCAAATTTTGGAATTTATATAGGAGGGCTTTTTAAATGAAAATTTTGAGTCCTTTGGGGTTCTCAAAGGCCCTGAAAACCATGGGAAGCCTCAAGACAATCAAATCCCCTCTGGTGGACATTTTCTAATATCGGTGTACCCAAACTTTGACGAATTTGTTCAGGAAGGTTTTAGCTCCAATTTGAGTGATTCCAAAGGCATTTTATTAAATTGGGAACCTAATTTCATAATGGAAAAGATGGTTCCCAAAAAGGAGCTAAAATGAGTTAGAAAAGAAAATGCCAAAAACGAAGGGCAAAATTAAAATTTTTAAGAAAGTGGAAGCTTCTTGTAAACACTTTAAGTTTCGTATTTCTTCTCTCCTTCATTTGCACGACCCATTTTGCCTAAAAACTTGAGAAAACACTAGCTCTCTTAGGCACACCATGGAGGAGAAGAAAGGAAGAGAAACAACAAGGAAAAGGTAAGGAATTTTATGATTTTTCATGCTTTATTCATTCCAAACCTCCTCTCATCCATTCTCCTTTGTTTCCTTTGATTAAAATGATGTTTACAAATATGTTTTAAGGGAGAAACTTAGGGGGAATTTTGGATTTGAAGTGAGGAGTTTGGAGAAAGCAAGATTCAAGTGAGAAAAAGTAAGAAAACTAGGTAATTTCTCTTCCTATGGTTACCTTTGGTTCCTCTCCTCCCCCATTTCTCCTAACATGAGAAACCCTAGGAGGACTTAATTTTTAGGCAGAACCAAGGATGAATCTAAGGAAAAAGGGTGTGGAGATTAAGAATATGCAAAAGGAATTAACAAAAAACTATTAGATTTCAAGATGCAATTTCTAGGGTTTCAATTGCACCTTGTAAAATCTGATTTTGTATGATCATTCCTTAGCCTAAATAAGAGTTTAATTGAGCTCTTAAGATTTCTAAGAGGCTCCCCACATGCACCTTCCCTTGAGAAAACAAACCAAACTACATGAAAGCCAAAAATGCTCATTGTCTCAGCCAAGAGGGGTTTCCATAGCTAGGGAAAGTTTTAAATTTTTATAAGCCCATTCATGAGTCATATATGATGAATGAAATAAGGGGAGGCCTTAGAACAAATTTAGAACCTATAGAAAGTGAGTTGGTGCTTTAGGTTCCATATTATGACCTAAAGAAGCAATATGTAGTTAGGCTCTTAGTTTTAATTGTGTGATGACTCCATAAGGCTTAAAAGGAATCAAGAATCATATTTGAAAGGAAAGAATGAAGCCTAGAATTTATTTGAGGAGTGTTGCTTCATTACGTACAATTATGGAACCATAATGAGGTTATAGACCAAACTAGTGTTTAAGCAAATTGCATAGCCTTAGAGTTGAGTCCATAAGCCTAATTGGCTTCCATATGATGTGTCTACGCTAAGAAAGATGATCTCCACCTCCTTGTGAGTGTGTGGCCATAGGAGAGGAGTGAAGTCCAAAGGAAGAAAATATGCAAATGTGACAAAGGTAGCTCTCTCCACCTTCTCTCATGCATGATTGTTTACTTTACTTGTCTTTAAATGTGTGTATATATATTTCAAACCATAAAAAATGTTTTAGCATGAGCTCTTACTCCATGGTACCATGATGATGCATTATGTTTTCTAAATGATATCTATGATGTTTGTCATGGTTTGATTGAGTGTAGTGAGGCCAAGAACCCTTAGCCAAGGTGAGAATGAGCTAAGAATCCTTAAAATTGGTTAGGATAAAGCAAAGAGTCTCCCAAAAGTAAGATGGATTCCCAAGAGCATGGTTGAGTCCAAGAAATTCTTAAAGAATGGGTAAGCCAAGTCCAACATCCATAAGAAATTGGATGAGGCCAATCTACTTGCTTGGAAAGCCTCTATATGCTATGTATGACTTTCTCAAATGATGAAAATGTCTCTTGAATGTTTACACATGTCTACATGACCATACATGCATTTATGAGACTTGTTTGCATTCATTATATATGATTGAATGGGAGATTATCTATTAGGATTCATTGAATCTCATTTCCTCCTCTCCAATGATCTAACATGATAGGTGGACCAAGAGAGCAAGGTAATAGAAGCCAACCACCTTGAGGATGAGAGGATGACAACAAAGTGCTTGAATTTTGTTACTTTGAAATCATACAATTAGCAAATGATGTAATCCATAAATGTATATGTATCATAATGTTATGAACATATGTAATTATGATATTATGTTATGTATAAATGGGAGAATATGCTATATGATCACTAGAATGAAATTTGAATATGTTATGACATTGTAGCTTCCTTAATGATATTATGAAATTATGCATAAGTGTGGATGAGAAGGCCAAAATAAGATGCATAAGGGTTGGGACCATTTGGCAGCTCACAAAAGTCCTAATTATGCTTTTTGACTTGCCTAAAAGGTTCCAAGCCTCAAGGAAAGCCATTTGGACATTTTGGTATCCTATATGGAGCTAAAATTGACCATAATAGAACCTTATGTCACTTTTTGTCCAAATGAGTTCTTCTTGACCTGAGATTTGGTAAAAAAATAGAGTTTGTTGAGAGATTTTTGAGAAGCTAAAGAACAGAATTGTTGGAGGTCTATATAATATTTGATAAATTTTCAAAGTTGAAAAATTTTCTAATTTTGGTCATGTCACTATTCATACTGGTCTAAAAATGAAATCTATCGCATAGGGCCCAAATGATGTCCAATTGCCACAAAATTTTATACAAAGAAACTAGACATTCCTTGTGACTTATACCAACTAGAAACACCCCATTTGGATGTCTAGAGAGGGAGATATAAATTTTTAAGGATTCTATCCACTATTAGGAATTTCACCCGACCTTAGTTATTGTTTAATTAAATTTCAGGGTCTGGGCGTGCTTGAAATGATTTGGAGTTATTTTTCCCCTTTAGATAATATCTACAGATTTCTAGATTGTATCATTTATATGGATTGAATTTTTATGAAATTAATTGGACATTTTCAAAATTTGATGTAGAAATCTATAATAGCACCAGTGGATAGCTTGACCTCTGGACCTTTTTAAATATCAAACATCCCCTGCGATGGATGTTTGGTCTAGACATATTTTTAGTATAAAGTAGACATCCGTAGCTTTCTCTAATGGCTAAGAATGCATGATTTTGACTTTTTTAAAATTAGTTATGATTTTCCAAAATTGGATTAAAAAAGAGGTAAAACCTGGTTGAAATTATATGTGTATATTTCATGCATTCCTTTGAGTTTCACAAGATGTAGGCCACCTTTAACGATGCAAATGATTTGTATCTATGTAATTAAATATGAGAATATGATATATGAGTCCATATGACTCACAAGACTCCAAATGAAAAATTTATGCATAGCGCTACACAAAGAAATTCATTATTTTATATCCTTTTTCCTTGCTCCTTCATGAAATGCATGATGTGAAGCATGATAATGGCATGAGATAAGCTAGAAAATTATGGTGTTACATTTCTCCTTGGTACATGATAAGCATGATTTTTATATATTTTATTTTCCTTAGCTTAAGTATTTTAATAGTTAAATAAGGCTTAATGGATTTAATTAAGTAGAATTTGATTTTAATTGGCCATTTTCCATATTTTAGGAATTAATTTGAAAATAATTGGTTTTTAATGCATAATTTTCTTTTAAATAATTTTGTGAATTTTTCGTACTTAATATTTCTTATTTTTGTGTGTAGATTTTTCAATTGGCAATTGGAGCTCGTATAGGAGGTTAGTTTGGAAAAGAGGTAGCATGCATGGGTTCTTTGTTTTTCCAACGTGTTGGCATTGTTGCAGCTCATTCCATGATTTTCACACACTCTACATGATTAAAAGAAGCACATGGAAGCAGGGAAGGAAAGAGAGCTATGAGTGAAGGGAAGAATAACCACATGCACAACAGCACATCCTCACGTCACAAGAAGCAACACAACATAAGCCACATACTAACACACACATGCAAGCTATGGGTTAAGTTGCAAAGAGGAAGAGAAGCTTCATGCTTGGTTGAAGAAGAAGCAACACGAAAAAGAAGAAGCAAGGAACAGTAGAGAATGAGCTAGGGAGAAGTCTAAGTCATAAACACACACATGCAGAATGGAGAAGAAGGTGGGCGCATAGGTTTCTGGACGTGGGGGCTTCTAGAAGAGAAAATAAAACACTACAACAGCTACAAGAAGCTACGTGGATGAAGTAAATCGCATGAGAAGTAGAACAAAGCTTAAGAGCATGAATAAAGACCACGCAAATAGTAAGAAGACGAAGCATGAAAAAAACCATGGGTTTAAGGATGAAGAAGAAGCTGCACGAAGGAGAAACACGTAAGGCAGTTCACGTGGAGGAATCACGTGGAGAACATGCAGAAGCTATGTGGAAAAGTTACTGAATAGAGAAGAACCTATGGGAAGAAGTTGCAGTTTTGACACAAAAAAGCTGAGAATGAAAAGAGAATAAACACACTCAAGCTTAGGTAGAGAAGAAGCTGGAAGAAGCTGCGAGCTAACACGTATAGGGAGCACGTTATTTAGAACCATGTCATATGTAAAAAGCCACATAGGAATCAGAGAAGTGAAAGCCACACATATGAGAACACATGGAAGAATTACATGAAGAGCTGAAAATGTAAAAGGGGAGCTGGGAGAAAAAAATAAGGATTAAGATGGAAAATAATGCCAGGTTGTGACATCCAAACCATGTGAAGGGAGTTGAAGTTGACGTGGGCTCCTAAGTTGAATGATTTAGAAAGTTAACATGGAGTATGAAGCCATGTTGTAATAAAAGAAGAGAAAGACTTGAGCGTAATATGTGAAAGGCAGAACACGTGAGGAAGAGGATGAGAATAAAAGCATGGAAGGCACGTGATTTATTAAAAAAAAAGGGGGGCAGCATCTCATCCATTGATTCAACATACACACCATCTCATCCATTGATTCAAGGTGCATCGTCTATCATGGAATTAAAAAAATGCATAATTTGTCAATCCAGGGGGAATCATCCATCGTCATATTCACTCTATCCAGAGACACATCCCTTTCTGGCCATAGCCTCTCATCCTCCATTCCCATTCCATCTCCACCTCCATTCCATGAGAGCTTGATTCACCTTTATGGCTAGCTATGAGGACAACCTTGAAGAAGCTTGAATCCATGGAGATAAATGAATTTTGACTAAGATTTTCTTATTTTTCCCGCACTTTTCTTCTCTTATATTATCTTGGTTAAGATTGTATTTGATTGGGAATATGTGTTGTCTATAGTTAGTGGCTGGTTAGACACTAATTAGGATACTTTTTGTTGATTAATTGATTGATTAAATACTGAAATTTTCAATTTCTTACAATTATCCATGTATGCAGTCAAGGCATTTGATGAAATGCATGTGAGAGATTGAGTGCTTGAATATCTAATTTGAGGATTTCTTAGAGTTTAATTGGTTAATCAAACATTCTAAGATGAAAATTAAAAGGCTAATTGATTGATTAATCACTCATTTAAGTGTTCAAAGATCTTAATCACAAGAATTAGTAATTTAATAACAGTTGAGGTCTTAATTAACATCAAATTGCTAGGTTCTTGAATCTTGAGTGATAATTCAAGATCATTTGCCAATGGACACAATTAGGGATTCTTAGGCTAGAATTAATTATAATTAAATTAGGATAAGGATAGTGGATACCAAGGGATGATTCCAAAACTAGTCATAAGTCTATCATTCACCCATTAGTTCATGCAACTAGGTAGTAATTAAGAACTTTATTTCAATTGAATTCTAGTTAGTTTAATTAAACCAAAACCCCCCCTTTCAATTAGGCAATTTGTAGAGTCCTTTAACACTTAGAAAGCCCAATTAAACATTGAATTCCATTTCCAAGGGAGATAACCTAGGTATATATATATATTTGATTTTGAGGGTTACATGACACGACCTGTCAAAATTTAGCATTGTTACCAGGAAATTTGGATTCTCAATTGTTTGAGAAAGTTTTTTAGGTGTTTAGCCTCTATTTTTGCTCTATTTTGGTTTGATTTTCCCCTATTTTGACCTTGGATTTTGGTAATTTTAGTGTAATGTGTCTACTGGTCTGCTTGCTAGAATTTTTGTTTGAACTGTCCAGAAAATTTTCAAACTTTGTTTTCTAAGGTTTTTGGGTGTTTTAAACAAAAATAATAGCATAGCTATTAGGTACACCATTTTTTGGCCAAATTCTAATGTTTAAGGCACTTTTTTCTAATTTTTAATATTTTCTCAAGTTTTTTTAGGAAATTTTCAATTTTTCTAGATTTATCTCTTTATTTTTTGTGAGATCAATTTGTGTGATTAACCTTTGTTTTGGATTATTTTTTATTGTTAGGAAGTTCTCATCTTCATTTGAATTTTATTTTCTTGATTTAGAGTTAATTTTGGTTGTAATTTGTTAGTGAATTCTCTTATGCTGAAATCAATTAAACTTCTCATTTTCTTGCTTTAAATGGATCCATATTATTATTCTAATCAAAATGTCTATAATTCTTGTACAAATGATAGGATTTCCCAGTAGTTGGATGAAATCAGGTCAATGCTTCATGGCATTCTTGAATGACAAAGACAAGTACAACAAAGCCAACAATCCTAACAATTCCAACCACCATGCTACCAACTGTACCACCATCAATATGAAGTTCACCCCAACTACCACCATCATTATTGTGACGACCCTAAATTCTAATATCGGTGATTATGGCTAAATACTCAATTAATAAGTAATTATCAAGGTCTGAAGTCGTTGCGATTAATTACATCAAGGCAATATAGGAGAAATTTAAACCTTGATACTATTAGGATCATCAACTAACAACCATAGCGGGAACATACATAAAAGAGTTTGTACCATCATTTAAGGTTTAGGTTTCATCCATTAATCAATTTCAACCCACCAAACATCTCACCAATGTCCCCATGCCATACCCTAACATTAGCCTTACTGAAATTAGGGTTTCTAGGTCAAATATAAGAGTTTGGGAACCTGCGCCGCGACTTGGGACCTTCCCGCCGCGGCTAAGTTGGGTTCTGGAGCTCAAAAATCAAGTTTTTACACTTGCGCCGCGGCCCAGTTACTCTCTGGAATTTTCCTGACTTTCGTCGCGGCGAGTTGGACCTGCGCCGCGGCCAACCTATTTGGCGCCGCGGCGAGGTTAGCTACTGTAACCTCCCTAATTAATTTTCTCGCCTCGCGCCGCGGCGAGACTTATTGCGCCGCGGCGAGATTACGTTCTGTCACCTCCTGGGCGATTATTTTCACTCCGCGCCGCGGCGAGATTTCTCAAGCCGCGGCGTCCCTCGCCGCTGTCACTCCCTAGGCCGCGGCGAAGCCTTCTTGGCCGCGGCGTGACTCTCTCCTGTAGCTATTTTCCCTCTATTTCGCCCCCTACACTCCATTCCTCTTCTTAGGGACACTCTAAGGTCACTTCCCCTCATTTTATATGGCTCTAATGGCATTTATCTACCTTATTTACTTAGTTATACTTCCATTACCAACTCAAAACCTATATGCCCGTTTCTTTCCTCTAATTACCTTCCATCAGCAAGTTCATAAAGTATCAACAACAAAATATACATGAACTACCAGCAGCTATCCTTTAATACAAAATAAATGGGGGTTCCATATATTAGGGGCTCATATCAATGTCTCAAGGGTTACATTTCCATTGATAAGCAATATTACATGTCAGCACCAATTACAACAGATATCATGAGTCCATACAACAACTACCAAATTAAGATGAGGTCTAACCCCTCAGTTCATACATCCTCAATAAATCAAATGTTCAAGCCTACACTTGGCAATACAGATACATGATGATGCTATACATTAAGGAATACAAAATTAGCATCTATACTAGCTAAGTCAGCCTAAGTGTAGCCATCTCCCCATAGGTTGAAGCTTATGGATTTTCATCCACTTGCTTACCCTTATCCTTACCCGAGGAACTTTCACCTGAAATATTAATCCCACAACACGGGGTGAGATATGAATCTCAGTAACCAAAGCAATTCCATCATATAATCCAGTTTAATCAACATATATGCATAAATCAAAATCCATATCAGAATCATATCAGTCATTTTAGCGAATGAAACAATTAGGCTATCATGATTACTATCCCATACTAGCAATCATATATTTAACATGTTAAAAGCCATTAACACCGGGAGAGGCCCGTCCACGGCACCTACTCCTCATTGAGCACACCAAGGCTCAGTGCATCTGGGGTTTGATCATAACCCGGTGCCCGATCGCGGCACATGCACGGGTGGCAGCCGCACCACAGCTCCACCATGGACTCACAAGGTCCAATCATGATACAACAGATAGCCAACCAATTCATTCAACATTTCAAATCATTCATATATAGCAAATATGAAATTAAAGCAGATACATGCATGGAATTAATGTAAACCCCGGTTACCTCACTTGCAGACAATTGCAACAGCCACCACAAATCCCAAATTCGGATTCAAGTATCTCCCACCAGAATTTTCAATGTGTCACCCAAAATCCTAAGCAAATTCGTACAAAATTAATGCCCATAATACAAATAAGCTATGGGGGTCTCAAACCATAAAAGAAAGCATCAAAATGGGGGGTTTAAAGTCTCCTAATACTAACCCCAACCTCAACCTACGAATTTCACCAAGAAAACCTCCAAACACTCACTTTTCAGATTTTGGGTATAATGAAATCTCTCCAAATGAAAAACTAATCGGACCAAATTAAAGAGAAAGATGAGGGGGTTAAGTTCTATAACTATTACCTTGGCCAAATCTTGCTCTAAGTGTGTGGAAATGCAGAATCTTTGCCCCAAACCCTAGCCTCCTTCTCAACCTCCGAATTTGCCTCTTGAGTTTCAGAAAAATGAAAGTGTGGCTGAAGCAATTAGGGTTTAGATGGGTTTACGTTGGGTCAAAAGGCTGGGTCATGGGTTGCTCCAAGTCCAAACCCAATTGCATTTTAGATTTTGCTTATTGGGCCAGTTTTTAAGTGTTGGGCTGCATAATTCTGTTGGGCCAGTTTTCACTTATTGGGTTGCTGAAGTTTAATAGGTTTTGGGCCTAATTTGAAGGGCTCAAGGGCTTGGGTCTGCACAAGGGTAATTGGGCCACTTAATTGAGCCTATACAAGATAAATCTTGGGCCTCTATCTCATTAAATTAGTTTGGGTTTACCTCTAATTCATTGGGCCTCCATTAGCCTCTTATCATGATTTAATTAATTTGGGCTTAGATGTAAATCTCCATCCTAAATAAATCCTCAACCCATATTAACAATTTATCTCTCTAGAATACCTATTCACTAACTTGCCCAATTATGCTTTATTAATTATCCTTAATTAATCTTAATCCATAATTAACACCTTAATTAATTTCGGGGTGTTACATTCTCCCCTCCTTTTAGAAATTTTGTCCTCAAAATTAGACATACCTTACTCAAATAATGCAGGAAAATCCTTCCTCATTGCTTCTTCTGTTTCCCAAGTTGCTTCATCCGGAGTAAGTCCCTTCCATACTACCTTTACCAAGAGGATGTCCTTATTACGCAGCTGTTTGACTTTTGAGTCCACAATCCTTTCCGGTTCAACCACATATGACAAATCATCTTGTAGATGCACATTCTCATGCTCAATGACATGTAAAGGGTCCGGGTGGTACTTTTTCAGTTGGGACACATGGAATACATCATGCAATCTGGCCAGGTTTGGAGGTAAAGCAACTCTATAGGCCACTGGTCCTATCCTTTCAAGGATTTGGAAAGGACCAAGATAACGAGGACTGAGCTTTCTTGTCCTGATAGACCGTCCTACCCCCGTCACCGGAGTAGCCTTAAGGAACACATGGTCACCTACCTCAAATTCCAAAGGTCTCCTTCTCTTATCCGCATAACTCTTCTGCCTACTCTGGGCAGCCAACAATTTCTTTCTGATGAGTTCTATTTGATGGGTGGTTTGGTCCACTATGTCTGGACCTAAGAGACTCCTCTCACCAAGTTCTACCCAACACAAAGGTGATCGACACTTCCTCCCATAAAGTGCCTCAAATGGTGCCATTTGGATACTAGAATGGTAACTATTATTATAAGCAAACTCAGCTAAAGGCAAGTACACATCCCAACTCCCTTTCAATTCTAGCACACTAGCTCTCAGCATGTCCTCAAGGGTTTGAATGGTCCTCTCAGTCTGTCCATCAGACTGAGGATGATAAGCAGTGCTAAAGTTAAGACTAGTGCCTAAGGCTTCTTGTAGAGACCGCCAAAATTTTGATGTGAATCTTGGGTCTCTATCTAACACAATGCTATTAGGAACACCATGTAACCTTACAATCTCACGAACATATAGTTGAGCTAATCTATCTTGAGGATAAGTAGCTCTAATAGGTAGAAAGTGGGCAGACTTTGTCAATCTATCCACAATCACCCAAATAGCATCATAACCCGAGGATGTTCTAGGCAAACCCATCACAAAATCCATGGATATACTATCCCATTTCCATTCCGGAATCTCTAAAGGCTGTAACAAACCTGCGGGTCTTTGGTGTTCAATCTTAACCCTCTGACAAATTAGACACCTAGCCACAAACTCTGCTATATCTGACTTCATTCCAGGCCACCAAAAGCTCTTCTTTAAATCCCTATACATCTTAGTGGTGCCCGGATGAATGGTGTACCGACTCTTATGAGCTTCTGATAACACTATGTTCCTCAACTCCTCATCCTTAGGTATGCACACTCTACCTTGGTATCTCACCAAACCATCATCTGATAGGTCAAAATCTTTGACCTCACCACTACCCAGTTGCTCTCTAATTCCTTCCCAGTAGGCATCCAACTCTTGGGCCTCTTTAATCCTTTTTCTAAGGTCATTTTCTATCCTCAACTCTCCCAAAAGAAGACTACTAGGGTTCATTGAAATTGATAAATTCAAATCTCTCATTTCCTCAATCAACCTTTGCTCTCTAAGCATCATCATTGCCATATGAATAGATTTCCTACTCAAGGCATCGGCAACCACATTCGCCTTCCCTGGATGATACTTTAAGGAGAAATCATAGTCCTTAAGGAATTCCATCCACCTCCTCTGCCTCATGTTCAACTCCTTTTGGTCAAATAAGTACTTCAAACTTTTATGATCACTATACACCTCAAATTGGGCACCATAGAGATAGTGCCTCCAAATCTTAAGGGCAAAAACTACAGCCGCTAGCTCTAGGTCATGGGTAGGGTAATTCTCTTCATGGGGTCTAAGCTGTCTAGAAGCATAGGCTATCACCCTACCTTGTTGCATTAAGACACGCCCTAATCCTTTCTTAGAAGCATCACTATAGACTGTGAATGTCTCTTTAGGGTCAGGTATCACTAACACAGGTGCAGTGGTAAGCCTATCCTTAAGCTCTTGAAAAGCATTCTCACACTTAGCATCCCACACAAATGGTTTGTCCTTCCTAGTCAATTTGGTCAAAGGCATGGCTAACTGAGAAAATCCCTTAATGAATCTTCTATAGTAGCTGGCTAGACCTAAGAAGCTACGGATTTCGGTCACCATTTTGGGTCTCTCCCAATTCAGTACCGCCTCTACCTTGCTAGGATCTACCGCTACCCCTTGTTCTGATATCACATGACCTAGGAATTTGACCTCCCGTAACCAAAACTCACATTTGCTCAACTTAGCATACAACTGATGCTCTCTCAAGGTCTGAAGAACTATCCTAAGATGCTCTTCATGCTCTTCACTACTTTTAGAGTAGATGAGGATGTCATCAATGAACACTACCACAAACCGGTCAAGATAAGGCCTAAAAATCCTATTCATGTAATCCATGAAAATGGCAGGGGCATTGGTTAACCCAAAAGGCATAACTAGGAATTCATAATGGCCATATCGAGTCCTAAAGGCTGTTTTAGGTACATCCTCAGCCTTGACCCTAAGTTGGTGATATCCCGATCTAAGGTCAATCTTTGAAAAGACCGACGCCCCAGCTAATTGGTCAAGCAAGTCATCAATTCTAGGCAAAGGGTATTTATTCTTAACAGTCGCTTGGTTCAGTTGCCTATAGTCAATACAAAGTCTAAGGCTACCATCTTTCTTCTTGACAAATAAAACTGGTGCTCCCCATGGAGACACACTTGGCCTAATAAACCCTCTCTCAAGTAACTCTTCTAATTGACTCTTTAACTCAACCAACTCAGCAGGCGCCATTCTATACGGGGCCTTAGAGATTGGACCAGTATCGGGTACCAAATCAATAGAAAATTCCAACTCTCTCTCTGGAGGTAGTCCACTAAACTCCTTAGGGAAAACCTCAGGAAACTCCCCAATCACAGGTATATCCTCTAACCCATCCTCAACTTCAACATGCAATGAAAAGAATACTAGAAACCCTTGGCATCCACGCCTAAGGCACCTGCCGGCTTGGGCGGCAGACACACAAGTAAGCTCAGTCACAGGACAAGTTCCAGGTATGTTTGCAGGTAAGGAAACAGTTTTACGGTTGCAGTCCAGTATCACATTATTAGCAGACAACCAGTCCATGCCAATGATTACATCAAAATCACACAAAGGGATACAAATCAAGTCAAGGGTAGTACAACGGCTATCCAATTGTACAGTACAATTTAAGCATACATCAGATGTAATCATAGAATATCCAGTAGGGGTGGACACAGACAATTCAAATGGCAACAGGCTAATTTTAAGACCCAGACGCTTAACACAGTCATATGAGATGAATGAGTGGGTCGCACCCGAATCAAACAATGCATCTACGATATGATTATGGACAAGCAATATACCTCGGATCAGGCTAGGGGATCTACTAGCCTCTTGCTGCGTAATGGCGAACACCTTTCCTTGGGTAGGTGGCTTAATTGATGAGGCTGACTCACGTGACACCGTGCAAGTCCGTGCATAGTGTCCCAGCTTCCCACAATTGTAACACACTGGACAAGGTCCATTCCCATGGTTCTTCCCACATTTGGCACAAGTGGGTGGGGCACTCATTGCAATTCTCGGTGGTCCCATACTTCTTCTTTGAGGGACATTCCTAGGGGGTGGTCTCCTTCCCCAAGAGCCACTCCCACCATGGGTTCCTTTCTTGCTTCCGCCCCTAAAGGGCTCCATGCCCCGGTCCCGTTTTCCTTCCAGGGTCTTCTTTCTCTTGGCCTCAGTCTCCATCATGGCCCTCTCTGTCACTCTGCACTTCTCCACTAGTTCATCAAAATTACGAATTTGTAAGGATACAATCTTATCCTTGATCTCCAGTCTCAAGCCCCTCTCAAACTTTTCGGCTTTCCAGGGCTCGTCATCAAACCTTTTCAGGTAGGAAGAGAAGCGGGACAACTGAATAAATTTGGCCGCATACTGGTCTACATTCATATCCCCTTGCTCAAGGAAGTTAAACTCAGCTTCCTTGTCGGCCCTCACTGATGGGGGAAAATATTTGCTTTCAAATACTGTTTGAAAGCTCTCCCAGGTCAAGGGTATCTCCCTTGCAACTAATAATCTAGAGGCACTCTTCCACCAGTGCTCCGCCTCACCTTCCAACTTATAGATGGCCAGCTTTGCTTTTTGTTCGGTGGTGCAAGTCATAACCCCGAAGATCTTCTCTATTTGCATTAGCCACTTCTCGGCCTTCTCAGTGTCTAATTCCCCCAAAAATGATGGAGGATTGGCCTTTTGGAACTTAGACAACACCACAGAGAGGTCACCATCCTCTCCCACATCAGGGTTTTGACCAGCCCCCACACGATTTCTCACTGGCACCTCTTGGTTTTGCTTACTCATATTCTCATGAAGTTGTTGCAGCACTTGCACAGTCGCTGCATGGGCCACGGCTTGCTCTTGAAGCCGATCAGTCATTGCCCTCACTGTAGTTTCATGGGCCTCAGCTTGTTCCTTCATTCGGTTGGCCATGGCAGCCATGGCCTCTTGCATCTCTCTTAACATCTCAGTGGTTTCTCTACGAGTAGCCATTTAACTCTTCAAAGCTACAAGCACAACCACAAGTATTCCCCATTAAACTACAGCTTAAGGTAAACAAAACACACTCCACCCATGGCAGATACATAGATATATAGGTATGAGAGTTATCATCAGGCCACAATGTTCCTATTCCTATCATGCATGCATCATGATTGCCAAGTTTTCTAACAACAAAGATGTAAATCAAACACACATGCCTGAACCATTGCTCTGATACCAACTGTGACGACCCTAAATTCTAATATCGGCGATTATGGCTAAATACTCAATTAATAAGTAATTATCAAGGTCTGGAGTCGTTGCGATTAATTACATCAAGGCAATATAGGAGAAATTTAAACCTTGATACTATTGGATCATCAACTAACAACCATAGCGGGAACATACATAAAAGAGTTTGTACCATCATTTAAGGTTTAGGTTTCATCCATTAATCAATTTCAACCCACCAAACATCTCACCAATGTCCCCATGCCATACCCTAACATTAGCCTTACTGAAATTAGGGTTTCTAGGTCAAATATAGGAGTTTGGGAACCTGCGCCGCGACTTGGGACCTTCCCGCTGCGGCTAAGTTGGGTTCTGGAGCTCAAAAATCAAGTTTTTACACTTGCGCCGCGGCCTAAAACTCTCGCGCCGCGGCCCAGTTACTCTCTGGAATTTTCCTGACTTTCGCCGCGGCGAGTTGGACCTGCGCCGCGGCCAACCTATTTGGCGCCGCGGTGAGGTTAGCTACTGTAACCTCCCTAATTAAGTTTCTCGCCTCGCGCCGCGGCGAGACTTATTGCTCCGCGGCGAGATTACGTTCTGTCACCTCCTGGGCGATTATTTTCACTCTGCGCCGTGGCGAGATTTCTCAAGCCGCAGCGTCCCTCGCCACTGTCACTCCCTAGGCCGCGGCGAAGCCTTCTTGGCCGCGGCGTGACTCCCTCCTGTAGCTATTTTCCCTCTATTTCGCCCCCTACACTCCATTCCTCTTCTTAGGGACACTCTAAGGTCACTTCCCCTCATTTTATATGGCTCTAATGGCATTTATCTACCTTATTTACTTAGTTATACTTCCATTACCAACTCAAAACCTATATGCCCGTTTCTTTCCTCTAATTACCTTCCATCAGCAAGTTCATAAAGTATCAACAACAAAATATACATGAACTACCAGCAGCTATCCTTTAATACAAAATAAATGGGGGTTCCATATATTAGGGGCTCATATCAATGTCTCAAGGGTTACATTTCCATTGATAAGCAATATTACATGTCAGCACCAATTACAACAGAAATCATGAGTCCATACAACAACTACCAAATTAAGATGAGGTCTAACCCCTCAGTTCATACATCCTCAATAAATCAAATGTTCAAGCCTACACTTGGCAATACAGATACATGATGATGCTATACATTAAGGAATACAAAATTAGCATCTATACTAGCTAAGTCAGCCCAAGTGTAGCCATCTCCCCATAGGTTGAAGCTTATGGATTTTCATCCACTTGCTTACCCTTATCCTTACCCGATGAACTTTCACCTGAAATATTAATCCCACAACACGGGGTGAGATATGAATCTCAGTAACCAAAGCAATTCCATCATATAATCCAGTTTAATCAACATATATGCATAAATCAAAATCCATATCAGAATCATATCAGTCATTTCAGCGAATGAAACAATTAGGCTATCATGATTACTATCCCATACTAGCAATCATATATTTAACATGTTAAAGGCCATTAACACCGGGAGAGGCCCGTCCACGGCACCTACTCCTCATTGAGCACACCAAGGCTCAGTGCATCTGGGGTTTGATCATAACCCGGTGCCCGATCGCGGCACATGCACGGGTGGCAGCCGCACCACAGCTCCACCATGGACTCACAAGGTCCAATCATGATACAACAGATAGCCAACCAATTCATTCAACATTTCAAATCATTCATATATAGCAAATATGAAATTAAAGCAGATACATGCATGGAATTAATGTAAACCCCGGTTACCTCACTTGCAGACAATTGCAACAGCCACCACAAATCCCAAATTCGGATTCAAGTATCTCCCACCAGAATTTTCAATGTGTCACCCAAAATCCTAAGCAAATTCGTACAAAATTAATGCCCATAATACAAATAAGCTATGGGGGTCTCAAACCATAAAAGAAAGCATCAAAATGGGGGGTTTAAAGTCTCCTAATACTAACCCCAACCTCAACCTACAATTTCACCAAGAAAACCTCCAAACACTCACTTTTCAGATTTTGGGTATAATGAAATCTCTCCAAATGAAAAACTAATCGGACCAAATTAAAGAGAAAGATGAGGGGGTTAAGTTCTATAACTATTACCTTGGCCAAATCTTGCTCTAAGTGTGTGGAAATGCAGAATCTTTGCCCCAAACCCTAGCCTCCTTCTCAACCTCCGAATTTGCCTCTTGAGTTTCAGAAAAATGAAAGTGTGGCTGAAGCAATTAGGGTTTAGATGGGTTTACGTTGGGTCAAAAGGCTGGGTCATGGGTTGCTCCAAGTCCAAACCCAATTGCATTTTAGATTTTGCTTATTGGGCCAGTTTTTAAGTGTTGGGCTGCATAATTCTGTTGGGCCAGTTTTCACTTATTGGGTTGCTGAAGTTTAATAGGTTTTAGGCCTAATTTGAAGGGCTCAAGGGCTTGGGTCTGCACAAGGGTAATTGGGCCACTTAATTGAGCCTATACAAGATAAATCTTGGGCCTCTATCTCATTAAATTAGTTTGGGTTTACCTCTAATTCATTGGGCCTCCATTAGCCTCTTATCATGATTTAATTAATTTGGGCTTAGATGTAAATCTCCATCCTAAATAAATCCTCAACCCATATTAACAATTTATCTCTCTAGAATACCTATTCACTAACTTGCCCAATTATGCTCTATTAATTATCCTTAATTAATCTTAATCCATAATTAACACCTTAATTAATTTCGGGGTGTTACAATTATCAGCCATACCACAACTTCCATGTGCAAGAGTCAGAGTATCATTGCCACAACTACCATGAGGGACACATGCAACAGGAGCCCCAGAGGGAACCAAGTTGGGAAGAAAGGAGGATACAATAAATGGATGCTTACAATCTTTAACTTCAATGGGAAACTAAATAGTTGCATCTTCAAAATCAACAAATGATTGGCAACCTCATGAAGGATTTGGGAGTTCAAATGAATCAACCTACTTTAAATGCTACTGAATTGACTGAAGAGCAAATTAGAAGGGAATGTATAGAGGAGGAAGAATCCTATTCACTGGGTAATATCCTTCCATCTTCTAATACTTTGCAATTTGTTGGAACTGACACTAGTTTGCATGATAGCACTATGACCACCAATGCACATGATGTTGTTGATTTTGAATTGTTTGATGATAATGTTGATGAAGAAATTGTTATTGAATCTCTTGATTTAGTTGATTGTGGTAACTCATTGAGCAATAATGACACAGGTGTTGATGCTCATGACCCCTTGGATACTGATGCAATTGAGATTTCTACACCTAGCTATGACCATAATGATGAATTTATTATCATATTTTTTTATTATTTTAAAGGATTTATTATATGAATAGAGAATTTATTTTATGTTTTTGGTTTATAAAATTAATAAAATTTCATTTAAGTTAATATTTAGCAAGTTTTAGTTTTATTTATTTAGTTTAAAGTTAATTTTGTTTTATTTGAGTATAAGTTGTGTTTGGTACTTTTATTTGGATTTTTAGATTGTTAAATTGTTTACTTTTTGTTACTAGATTATAAATAGTAATTAAATAAATTTTATGTTTTTATAAGGTTAAAAATATAAAGAAATAAGTTTAAAAGTTCCAAAATATAAAGGAATAGAAGTTGAGAAGACTTGCTAAAAAAATGTCTAAAAAGAAAAGGGAAGAAAAAAGAAAAAAGAAGAGGAAAGGAAAAAGAAAAAGAAAAAAATTGTGCTCAAAAGTGCTGCTATAAAAAAAGGCATAGCTGCTGTAACACCATACTTCTAGGATTTAATTCATGCAATTCCTATGCCTCATCTTATATAATTTCTATGGAAGCAACATAATGGCATAGGGAGTCATAATTCAATATGCATTTCTCCATAGGTAAATTTTTTTTTCTGAGTCCCATAGGCCATATGACCTCATGTATCACATTCTCATATTTATTTAAATGGGTACAACTCATTTCTATCACCAAAATTGGTCTAGAGCTCGTATAAGGCAAAGGGAAGCATAAAACAGATACTTGTAATTTCGGCTAGAAATTGCCCCTTTCTGTCATAATTTTTAGAAAATCATAACTAATTTTAGAAAAATTGAAAACATGTATTCTTTACCATTCTAGAAAGCTATACATGTCTACTTATTATAAAAATATGAACAAACCATGAATCATCACATAGAGGATATTTGACATTCAAAAAAGAGCAGAGGTCTGGTTGGCTACTGGTACTATCACAGGTTTCTATAGCAAACTTAAAAAATGTCCAATTAATTTCACAAAAATCCAATCCATATAAATGATATCAATCTAGAAAGCTACATATGTTAGTTAGAGGGAAAAAATAACTCCATATTAGTTCAATTTGAGAGCCTAATAGTGGATAGAAACTTCAAAAATTCATATCTCTTTCTCTATACATCCAAATGGGGTGCTTTTAGTTGGCACAAGTCACTAGGAGTGTCTAGTTTCTCCTTATAAAATTTCATGAAAATTGGATATCATTTTCCCCTTGAGTGATAGAATTTATTTTTAGACCTGTGTGAACAGTACATTAGACCAAATTCAAAATTTTTCCTAACTTTGAAAATTCACTAAATATTCTATAGACCTCCAAAAATTCTGCACTTTAGCTTTCCAAAAATCTTTTAACAAGCTCTAGATGCATACCAAACCTCAAAAATCAAGGAGAGCTCCTTTGGGCAAAAAGTGGTATATGTTTTTAATATGGTCAATTTTGGTCCATATTAGAGACCAAGTGTACCCAAATGGTATTTCTTGGTGTTTGGCACCTCTTGGGCAAGTTTAAAAGCATAAATAGGACTTGTATGAATTGCCCAAGTGGTCCCAAACCTCATGTATCTCAATTTGGCCATTCCACTTCCATTTATACATGCATTTCCAAGATACTAGTTAGCCATTACATGTCCAAAATGCACATTCTCATATATATAACCTTAGCTCTCATTTATACATGACATGTTAACATAATTACACATGCTCATATGATTATATAACAATTTCATCAAAGGATTACATCATATGTCATGTGTATGGCTAAAAAAGGAAGTAAAACTAGGCATATTCAAATACTTTAATGTCAATCTTCTTTTTCTAGACTTGGTGGCCTTCATTACTTTGCTCAACTATTTCACCTAGCATGTTAAGACATTGGAAAGAAGGGGATAAGATTCAAAGAATCCTAATAGCTTATCTCCCATTCAATCACACATAAAGCATGCAATACAAGTCTCACAAATACATGCATGGGCATATTAACATGTGCAATCATTCAAGAAGCATTCTTGACATTTGAAAAAATCATATAAAGCATACATATGCTTGCCAAGTAAGTGGATTAGCCTCACACATTTACTTGTGGATCTTAGACTTGCCTCACCCATTTCCTTAAGAGGTTCTTGGACTCAACCTTACTCTTGGGAGTCAATCTCACTTTTGAAAAACTCTTTACTTTGTCTCAACCAATCTTAAAGGTTCTTGGCTCATCCTTACCATGGTTAGAGGGTTCTTGGCTTCACCATACTCAAGCAAACCAAAGCAAGTGTAACACCATAATTTCTAGCTCATCTCATACATCTAAATGGTATAATATCATGAATCATAGTGGTTTTTCATGGAAAAACCAAAGAAATAATGCTTATTTTCGTATTGCGTCGTATCTAAAAATTCATTTCAGTGTCACGTGGGTCATGTGAACTCATGCTATGCATCCTCATATTTAATCACATCATTACAACTCATTTACATCCCGAAAACATGCCTACAACCTATGGAAACCGAGATGGAGCTCAAAATAAGCAAGCATATTTTCGGCCAGATTTGCTCCATTTTCTGATCCAAGTTTGGAAAATCATAACTAAATCTAGAAAATTTGAAGTCATGCAATCTTAGTTATTCTAGAAAGCTTAGGATGTCTAGTTCACAATACAAATATGTCCAGTTCGCAACATTCATCACACAGGACGTTTGACATCCAAAAAGCTACAGAGGTCGCTGGCTGCTTGGGCTCCTGTTTAGTTTATTAATACAAATTCTGAAATTCATAACTAATTCTATAAAAATCAAAATCACACAAATTTGGTCATTCTGGAAAGGCAAAAATGTTAACTTGATTCTAAAAATAATTTTAGAATGAAATAGATACATTTATCTATCTGGAACCTATGGAACAGTAACTGAACTCCTGGGGTGCTATTGATATTGACAGTTAAATTCAAACATGCATAACTCTCTGCTCAGACCTCTAAATAAGGTAATCTCGGTGACCACAGAAAGCTTATGACCTCTAGTTTATGATATAAAATTTTATAAGTATTGGACACCATTTGGCCATTGGGTGACAGAAAACACAATACTGCTAGTATGAACAGTACCCATACCAAAATCCATGAAAAATCCCAACTTTGAAAATTCATCAAATATTTCCTAGATCTCCGAAAATTATGTTCTTTAGCTTTCCAAAAATCTTTCTATAAGACCTAATTTCATGCCAATTCTCAGATCAAGACTAACTCATTTGACTAAAAGGTGACATAGGGTTCCATTATGGTCAAATTTGGCTTCATATGAGGTACCAAAGTTGCCAAATGAATTTCCCTTGGTCTTGGACCTTATGGACAAGTTTAAAAGCTTATTTAAGACTTGTATGAGCTATATAAATGGTTCCAAACCTTATACATCTCATTTTGGCCATTCAACCCACACTTATGCATATTTCCATCAAACTTTAAACTTTCATACTATGACATTACATAGTCAAAACATGGGCTAGTGGTCATATATGAGAATCATACATCTCAACATCACATATTAGTATATTTACATATGTCTCAACGTTCATAGTACATATACAATATCATAGACATGATGAACCATCATTATGGTTCCAAAATGACTAAAACCAAGGCATAAGTTTGTCAATCTCCTTCCTTTAGTGTTGTTGGCTCCTATTAGCATATCCACTTGGTTCACCTACCATGTTAGATCATTGGGGAGGAGGGGATAAGATTCAAAGAATCCCAATAGCTCATCTCTTATTCAATCATACATAATATGTGCAAGCAAACTTTACAAATGTATGCATGGAGACAATAAAAGCCATGGACATTTTAGAAGCAAAGTTGGCATGTGAACAACTTATACAAATCATTTAAGAGCTCACTAAGTGTTTGGATTGGCCTCACACTTCTCCTCATGGGTTTTGGATTTGCCTCACCCATTTCTTGAGTACTTTGGACTCAACCATACTCTTGGGCGCCCACTTTACCTTTGGGAGACTCTTTGCTTTGTCTCAACCAAGCTCAAGGATTCTTGGCTCATCCTCACCAAAGGGAAGAGTTCTTGGCCTCTCTACACTTAAGCAAACTCATACAAACATCATATACTCATTAGAAAACATAACATGGCATCAAGGATCATAGCATATAAAGGCATGCTATCATACTTTTCATAACTTGAAAATACACATACACACATTATAAAACAAGCTAAACACACATCCATGCATGAGAGAAGGTGGAGAGAGCTACCTTGTATACAAGCACACACTTTTTCCTTAGCTTTTAAACCTCCTCTTTTGGCCACACACCCACAATTTGGTGGGGATAGTTTCTCTTAGCCTAGACACAAATTATGGGAGCCAATTAAGTTCATGAACCACACTCTAAGGCTATACAACTTAATGAAACACTAGATTGCTTTATAGGTTCCATTATGGTCCATATTGGCACCTAATGAAGCAACACCCCTCAAATGATTTCTAGGTCTCATTCTTTCCTTTCAAATATGATTCTTGACTCCTTTTAAGCCTCTTGGAGTCATTATATCATTAAAACAAAAGGCCTAGCACTATGTTGCTTCTTTAGGTCATAATATGGAACCTAAGACACCAAATCATTTTCTATGAGTTCTAAATTTTTTCCAAGGCCTCTCCTCATTTTCATTCATCAAATATGACTCAAAAATGGCCTTAGAAAAATTTAAAACTCTCCCTAGCTAGGAGAACCCATCTAGGCTGAGGCTATGAAGCATATTGGGTTCCATGGAGCTTTTTTTATTTTCTCAAGGGAAGAAACATATGGGGAGCCTCTTAGGGATCTTGAGAGCTCATTTAAACTCTTACTTAGGCCTAGGAATCATTATACAAAATCAGATTTTATAAAGTGCAATGGAAACCCTAGAATTTGCATCTTGAAATCTAATGGCTTTTTGATAATTTCCTTTGCATATTCTTAATCTCTACACCCTTTTTCCTTAGATTCATGCTTGGTTCTGCCTAAAAATCATCTCCTCCAAGGGTTTTCTCAAGTAGGGCAAAATGGTGGAGAAGGGGACCAAAAATGATAACCATAGGAAGAGAAATTACCTTATTTTCTTGCTTTTTCTCACTTAAATCTTGTGTTCTTTGAGCTCCTCTCTTCAAATCCGAATTTTTCTCTCAATTTCTCCCTTAAAAAAGATTTATAAACTTCACTTTAATCATAAGAAACAAAGGAGAATGGAGGAGAAGAGGTTTGGAAGAGAAAGAGCATGAAAAACTACTAATTGTCATACCTTAAGCCTTTGATTTCTCCTCCTTTTCTTCCCCTTCTTGTAAGCCTCATCCCCTAGGGTTTTCTTCTGGTTTTAGGCAGAACTTATTCATGCATAATGAAGGGAGGAGAAGGGTGCATCATATATATATAGGTAGGAATAAGTTACACTTTTCAAAAATTTCCATTTTGCCCTTCATACTTTGTATTTTCGTTTCTCCTTCGTTTTAGCTCCTTTTTGAGAACTGTCCTTTTCATTATAAAATTTAGGTTTCCAATTAAGAAAAATGGCTTTGGAATCACTCAAATCAGAGTTAAAACCTTTTCGAATGAATTCATCAAAGTTCAAGCACACCGACGTTGGAAAACGTCCACCGGAGGGGATTTAACTATTCCGGGGCTTCCTATGGTTTTCAGGGCCTCTGAGAACCCCAGATAACTCAAAACTTTCATTTAAGAAGCCCTCCTGTGTGAATCCTAAAAATTGCTCAAAATTACAAAAATGTCATTATATTTCGTAAGCTTTTCGTAAGAATTTATTTCTTTATTCTAGCTCAGTTTTTTCTTTTGTCTGAGGCTAAAATTATCATTTTTAGGAGTCTAGAATGCTTCCTAAATTTTTTGGGATCTTAACCACATCATCTTGGGGGGCTTTTGTTTCTGGTGAATTTCATTCATTTATAGAGAAACTGTACCTTATGTTTCTCACATTTTTTCTAGTTTTCGGAGAGCCGGATATTATAGCAAGCATCATAAACATCATTTAGAAACATAATACATCATTATGGTACCATGGCATATAAAATCATGCTAGAATACTTCTCATGGCTTAAAACATACATACACACATTCAAAATAATGTAAGCACACATCTATGCATGAGAGATATAACACCATATTTTTCTAACTTATTTCATACTACTTCCATGTCTCATATCATGCAATCCATAAGAGAGTAAGAAATATGGCATTAAAATAATGAGTTTCTTAACGTTGGTTAAATATAAAATTTTGCTTCAGAGTCCCGTGGACCATATGGACTCATGTATCACATTCTCATATTTAATTACATATATACAACTCATTTTCATCACTAAAAGTGGCCTACAACTCGTTGAAACCAAAGGGAAGTATAAAACACATATATGCAATTTTTGCCAGAATTTTCTTATTTCTGTCACAAAATTTGAAAAATCATAACTAATTCTAGAAAACTCAAAATCATACGTTCTTGGCCATTCTAGAAAGCTACACACGTCTACTTCATGATAAAAATATGTACCAAAATATCTAACACAGAAGATGTTTGACATTCAAAACATTTTAGAGGTCTGGTTGTCTACTACTACTGTCACAAGTTTCTACAATAAACTTAAAAAATGTCCAATTAATTTGACAAAAATCCAATCCATGCAAATGATACTAATTTGGAAAGCTATAGATGTAATTAGAGGGGCAAAATAACTCCAGACTAGTTCAGGAATGCCTAGATCTCAAAACTTAATCAAATATTAACTGAGGTCAGTTTGAGCGCCTGGTACTGGACAAAATCTTTAAAAATTCATATCTCCCTCTTTAAACCTCCAAATGAGGTATTTCTGGTTGGCACAAGTCACTGGAAATGTATAGTTTCTCTGTATAAAATGTTGTGGCAAGTGGATATCATTTGGGCCCTATGTGACAGAAATCATTTTCGGATTAAGTGAATAGTGCATCAGACCAAAACCAAAATTTTTGCCAACTTTAAAAATTCATCAAATATTCTCTAGACCTTCAAAAATTTTCTTTTTTAGCTTCCCAAAAACATCTCAACAAACTCTAATTGCATGCCAAATCTCAGATCAAGAAGAGCTCATTTGGACAAAAAATGGTATAGGGTTCTAAAATGGTAAATTCTTAGTCCATACAAGATACCAAAATATCCAAATGGCTTTCCTTGAGGTTTGGTACCTCTTGGGCAAGTCCTAAAGCATAAATAAGACTTGTATGAACTGCCCAAATGGTCCTAAACCTTATGCATCTTAATTTGACCATTCCACTTCCATTTGTACACAATTGCATAATGCCACTTAAGAAGCTAGTTTGCCATAACATACTCATTTTACATTCTAATGGTCACATAACATATTATCTCATTTATACATCACACATTAAGATAATTACACATGTTCAAGAGGTCATAGACCATATACAACAATAGGTTACATCATTTGACATCAATATGGCCTTAAAGAACAAAATTCCAACACTTTGGTGTCATACTTTTGTAACACCTTAATCTACTACCGCTATCTAGCCTCTCACTGGGCTTGGTTCCATATGATTTCCAAAGAACCAATACCAATCCGTGGCATTTCATACTATGAAACGAGCTTTCAGACACTCATCTTTTGCCCCGTGGGTCCTGTGAACCCATCATTCACATTCTCTACTCACACTTCATTTACACAACTCATACATAGCATAAAACAAGCCATAAGCCACGGGTATGGAGCCAAAAACCAGAAAAAATTCAATTTCTCACTTGGGCCCAAAAGTCATATTTTGGCTCTAGCTTTGGAAAATCATAACAAATTATAGAAAAATGGGAATCTAGTAAACCATAGCTTTCTGGAAAGCTCTAAGTGTTATCGTTACATTAAAAATAATTCCCAACCATAATCTCAGCATTTGGACCATGTTTGACATCAAAAATCAGACAAAGGTCCGGCTGTCTCTGTTTCTAGTGCAGCTTACTGTCATGAGCTTCGAAAATTCGTAACTAAATTCACAAAAATCCAATCTGGGCACACTATACCAATTTGAAAAGCTACAGATGTCTACTAGAGGAGAAAAATAAGTCCAGATCAGTTCAGCAGCCAGCCCTTAGACCCCGAAAACTGATGGAACAATAACGGAGGTCAGGTGGCTCCCTAATGCTGATACAGAACTTCAGAAGGTTTGTTCTCTCTCTATAGACCTCCGATTTAGGTGATTCCAGTTGATATAGGTCACTATGGTTATCTAGTTTATGTGTATAAAAGTTCATGACATTTGGCTACCGTTTGGTCTATGAATGACATGGTTTCATTTTCGGACTAATGAAACAGTACATGACCAAACCATGGATTTTTTTCAATTTCAACAATTCGCTAAATATTCTCTAGACCTCTAAATATTACCCACTTTAGCTTCTCAAGAAGCTCTCTACAAACTCTAGAGGCATGCCAAATTTCATAGCAAGAGGAGCTCATCTAGTCATACTTTAATGGAGCTCACAAAATTAACGGTTTTGGCACCCAAGAGGTCCAAAATGGGTCCAAATGGCCTCTCACACGTTCTCACTCCTCATGGACAAGTTTGAAAGCATAAAAATAGCATATATGAAATATCTAAGTGGTCCAAATCATCATACATCTTAATCTCACTATGCTACGGGCCAAATTACACTATCTCATACATTCAACAAAAGGGGTAAAACCCACATTTCCATTAATTTAGCTCTATGCATAGTTTGTACATCATATATCCATACTTTTACACTTGCTACAACATGTACATCTCAAAAACAGAAGGTGCATATTCATTTTGGCACCTCTTTACATCAAAATAGTCAAAATAATCTAAAATCTAGGTAAGCATGCTCCTAGGCTCTTGGTGTGCACTTGTTTCTCCTTGAGCTCCACCTAGCATGTTAAGTTGGGAGGGGAAGGGGTGAGATTCATGGAATCTCAGTAGCTCATGCACTCATTCAAGGAAGCAATCAAGGCATATAACAAGTCAAAGCATGCAATTTGGCATCCAACCATTCTCAATCACATTACATGTTGTACATGCTATAGAAATCACAACAATGCCAAAAATGGGCTCCAGGGACTTTTGGTCTAGCCTCACCCGAGTCTAGGGACTTTTGGATGGCCTCACCTAAGTTTAGGGACTTTTGACTTGGCCTCACTTGGTGATGAGACTTTTGGCCTTGTCTCACCCATCTCAAGGGACTTTCGGCTTCACCTCACCCATCTCAAGGGACTTTCGGCATTACCTCACCCGAGCAATTCTCACAATCCATCACACAAGCACATTGATAATAATGCATCATGGCAATAACATATGGCATATCTCACACAACAAGCATATACATAAACATACAATGACTATTACATCCAAGAATGCAACGAGAAAGAGTGGAAAGAGAGCTACCTTATGAGCCAACACTAGCTTTTCCTTTCAATTCCTCTTCTCCCTTCTTAGGTTCACACTCACACCTTGATGGAGGTGCTTCACTTGAGCCTAAACACAATCAAGAGTATGGAATTACTCTCTTAGAATGTAATCTTCAGAACAAACCCTCCTAACATATAAGAACTTAAGGGTTCTCTCTCTCTCTCTAGAATGCCATCAATTCTTCCTCTCTCTCTAGTTCCTATGGTAGTGGAAACAACATTTTCAAAGAAAACAAAGAGGTTCAAGAGTGTTTTCCACTTTTCCTCTTCTGACCCATGCCCAAAATCCAACTAACCTCATAAACAAAACCATAGAAAGAGAGGGCAAAGGGAGGAGATCAAAATGCTAAGAAGGAATGAGAGAAACTTGCTTACCTTTCCTTTGTTCTTCCTCCTTCTCTTGGTCTCTCTCACTCTCCATGCCTCTTTTCTCTCCTTGGGTCGAAGTCTAGGGTAAATATGAGAGAAAGAATGAGTTGGGGCATTTAAAGGAGTCAAATTCTCGCTCTTTACACTTTTCCAGACTGACCCTCGCTACGGCAAAAATTAACCTTTGCTACGGCGAGCTTATATCAGCTGCCTTCGCTATGGCGAGGTTTAGCTTTCGCTATGGTGAGTACGTATCAGTTCCCTTCGCTATGGCAAACTTGTACCAGTTCCAGATTCCCACTCTCGCTATGGCGCATGCTACGGCGAGCAACTCCCTGGTTTCTGTATGGACTGCTGCCCGTACTCGCTACAGCTACAATCACCTTCTCTATTGCGAACAGGCACTCTAGCTATAGCGAGACCATTTCTCGCTATTGTGAGGAGACTTAGCAAAATTTCTGAAATTCGAATTTTTCCAGATTTCTACTTTCTTTTCCTTTTCCCCTTTTCTCGATTGTTACAACTTTCATTTCTCATGTAGTTGGCTTTCATTCCCTTAGTCTCTTGGTCCACCTAACATGTTAGAATATTGGAGAGGAGGGAATGAGATTCAAAAATTCCCAATAGCTCATCTCTTATTTAATCATACATAAAAGATGCAAAACAAGTCTTACAAATGCATGCATAGGCATATTGTCATGTGTAAACATTCAAGAAGCATTTTCAACATTTGCGTAAGTCATACATAGCATACAAAGGCTTGTCAAACAAGTGGATTGGCTTCACCCATTTATTTATGGATTTTAGACTTGCCTCACCTATTCTTTTAAGAGGTTCTTAGACTTAACCTTGCTCTTAGGAGTCAACCTCACTTTTGGGAGGCTTTTTACTTTGTCTTAACTAATTTTAAGGGTTCTTGACTCATCCTTACCATGGCTAAGGGTTCTTGGCCTCACCATGCTTAAGCAAACTAAAACAAACATCATAAACATCATTTAGAAACATAATGCATCATCATGGTACCATGAAGTAAGAGCTCATGCTAGAACATTTTTCATAGCTTGAAATACATATACACACATTCAAAGACAAGGAAAGCAAGTAATCATACATGAGAGAAAATGGAGAAAGCTACCTTGCTAGCACTTGTACACTTTTTCCTTAAGCCTTAAATCTTCTCCCTTCACCTCATACACCCAAGAAGGTGGAGATCACTTCTCTTGGCCTAGACACATCATATGGAAGCTAATTATACTCTTGAAGCAAAGTCTAAGGCCACACAACTTGCTTAGACACTAGCTTGGCTCATTAGCCCCTTTATGTTTCCAAGAATACACCTAATGAAGCAATGCCCATCAAATAAATTCTAGGCTCTATTCTTTCCTTTCAAATATGATTCTTGACTCCTTTTAAGCCTCTTGGGGTCATCACACAATTAAAATAAAGAGCCTAACTATATGTTGCTTCTTTAGGTTATATTATGGAACATAAGGCCTCAACTCACTTTCTATGATTTCTAAATTTTTTCCAAGGCCTCCCCTCATCTTCACTCATCATATATGAATCAAAAATGGGTTTAGAAAAATTTAAAACTCTCCCTAGGTACATAAACCCCTCTTGACTGAACCTAGGAAGCATTTTGCTCTCCATGGACTTTCCTTTGTTTTCTTGATGGAGGAAGCACATGAGGAGGCTTCTAGGGATCTTAGGAGCTCATTGAAACACTTATTTAGGCATAGGAATTAAGAGATTAAATCAGATTTTAGAAGGAACATTTGAAACCTTAGACTTTGCATCTTGAATTTTCATGGTTTTTTTGTTAATTCTCTTTGCATATTCTTAATCTCTACACCTTTTTTCCTTAAGATCACCCTTGGTTCTGCCTAAAACTCAAACCCTCCTAGGGTTTCTTGAGTGGGGCGAAATGGTGGAGGAAGAGGAGCAAAGGGTAGCAACCATAAAAGAAGAAATTACCTTGTTTTCTTACTTTTTCTCGCTTGAATCTTGTCTTCTTTAGGCTCCTCTCTTCAAATCCGAATTTTCTCCTTAATTTCTCCCTTAAAATAGATGTGTAAACTTCATTATAAACAAAGGAAAAAAAGGAAAATGGAGGAGAAGAGGTTTGGATGGAAGAAAGCATAGAAAACTACTAAGAATCTATAGTTTTTTGCCTTGATTTCTCCTTCTTCTTCTCTCACTTTGGTGCACCTAAACCCTAGCTCTCTCTTCTGAATTAGGGTAGAAACAATTGTGTCTAAATGAGTGAGGAGGTGGGGTGCCACTTATATATAGGTGGGATAAAGAAACACTTTTTAAAAATATCTATTTTGCCCTTCGTTCTTGGCATTTTTATTTCTACCTTGTTTTAGCTTCTTTTTAAGAACTATCTTTTCCATTATAAAATTTAGGTTCCCAATTTAGTAAAATGCCTTTGAAATCACTCAAATCAAAGCTAAAAACCTTCCTGAACGAATCTATCAAAGTTTAAGTTTACCGACATTAAAAAACATCCACCGGAGGGGTTTCAACTATCTTGAGGCTTTCCATGGTTTTTAGGGCCTCTGAGAACTCTGAAAAACTCAAAAATTTCATTGAGAAAGCCCTCTTGTGTGAATTCTAAAATTTGCTCAAAATTACAAAAATACCATTACGTTTCGTCAACTTTTTGTCACAATTCATTTCTTTATTCTAACTCCATTTTTCCTTCTATCTGAGCCTAGCATTCTCATTTTTAGGAGTCTAGAATGCTTCCTAAATTTTTTTAGACCTTAACTAAGTCATTTCGGGGGACTTCCTTTTGTATCTGGTGAATTTTTTTTTGTTTATAGAGAAACCATACATTACGTTTCTCACATTTTTAGAGAACCAGATATTATAAGAGAAGGTGGAGGAAGCTACCTTATTTGCATTTACACACTTTTTAATTAAGTCTTGAATCCTCTCCCTTGACCTCACACACATAAGAAGGTGGAGATCATTCCTCTTGGCCTAGACACATCATATGGAAGCTAATTGTACTCTTGTAGCAAAGTTTAAGGCTAACAATTATTAGAAAGGCTAGGTGACTCATAAGGCTCTTTTATAGTTTCACAATGCACTTAATTAAGCAACCTTTAGAAAGCATCATCTTGAATTCATTTAAACCTCTTGGAGTCATCACACACTAAATTCTAGGAGCCTAGCTAGGTATTGCTTCTGTAAGCCATATTATGGAACATATAAGGCCATCTTACTTTCTATGGCTTCTAAACTTTTTCCAAGGCCTCCTCTTATACTCTCCCATCATACATGATACAAAACTAAGCTTGGAAGGAATTAAAACACTCCCTAGGTGCATGGATTCTCTTTGGCCGAAGCTATGTTTCCATAAGGCACCAATGGAGTTTCCTTGCTTCTTTTGATGGCAGAATCATGTAAGAAGCTCTCTTGGTGTCTTAGGTACTCATATGAATACTTAAACATCATAAAATATGGCTAGAGTTGATGATATAGTTCAAGGTGCTATCAAAACTCTAACTTTTCTATCTTATAAATTCATGGTTTTTACTTGGATTTCTTTGCATATTCTTACTATCCTTTAAATTCATAGAATTTATCCTTGGTTCTCCTCAAAATTCCAGCCCTCTTGCATCTACATACATAAGGGGGAGGAAGTATCTACCATGGGATGGAAGATTTACTTTGTTTTTCCTTATTTTCTATAACACCATATATTTCAATCTCATTTCATGTTATATCTATGTCTCACATTATACAACTCACATAAGACGCAAAATAATGGCATTAAAATAATACATTTCTTAGCATTACGTCGGGTATAAAATTTTTCTTTGGAGTCCCGTGGGCCATATGGACTCATGTATCATATTTTCATATTTAATTACATGGATACAACTCATTTCCATCACTAAAAGTGGCCTACAACTCGTGGAAACCAAAGGGAAGTATAAAATACATATATACATTTTTAGCCAAAATTTGCTCATTTCTATCACAAACTTTGGAAAATCATAACTAATTCTAGCAAAATTTAAATCATGCATTTTTGGCCATAACATCCAACATATAGGATGTTTGGCATTCCAAAAGGTCCAGAGATCAGGCTGTCCACTGGTGTTATCATAGAATTTTGCAGCAAATTTTAAAAATGTCTAATTAATTTCACAAAAATCCAATCTATACAAATGATACCAATCTTGAAAGCTGTGAATGTTAACTACAGGGACAAAATAACTCTAGACTAGCTTAGGCATGTCCAGGCATAAAAAATCAATCAAATAGTACCTGAGGTTAGTTGGAGTTATTGATAATGGACAAAATCTTTAAAAATTCATATCTCCTTCTCTAGACATCTAAATAGGGTGCTTCTAGTTAGCACAAGTCACTGGGAATGTCTAGTTTCTTTATATAAATATTTGTGGCAATTAGACATCATTTGTGCCCTATGTGACAGATTTTATTTTTAGACTAGTAGAACAGTGACATGACCAAAACTAGAAAATTTTCCAACTTCAAAAATTCATCAAATATTCTTTAGACCTCCAAAAAATTTTTCTTTAGCTTTCCAAAAATCTCTCAACAAGCTCTAATTGCATGCCAAATCTTAAATCAAGAAGAGTTCATTTAGATAAAAAGTGACATAGGGTTCTATTATGGTCAATTTTGGCTCCATATAGGATACAAAAATGTCCAAAAGGCTTTCCTTGAGGTTTGGCACCTCTTGGCCAAGTCTAAAAGCATAATTAGGACTTGTGTGAACTACCCAAATGATTCCAAACCTCATGCATCTCATTTTGGCTATTCCACTTTTATTTATACATAAAATTTCATAATGCAAACTTGCCATTACATGACCAAAACGAGTATTTCCATACATATAACCCTAACTCTCATTTATACATAATAAATTAACATAATTATATATGCTCATAACATCATAGGTCATATACAACTAAGAATTTAATCAATTGCTATCCATAAGGCCTTAAAGTAATAATTTCAAGACACTTTGATGTCATACTCTCATCTTCAAGGTGGTTGGCTTCTATTACTTTGCTCTCTTGGTCAACCTAGCATGTTAGAACATTGGAGAGGAGGGCATGAGATTCAAAGAATCCAAATAGCTCATCTCTCATTCAATCATACATAAAGCATGCAAAACAAGTCTTACAAATGCATACATAAGCATGTTGTCATGTGTAAATATTCAAGAAGCATTTTTATCATTTGAGCGAGTCATACATGGCATACAAATGCTTACCAAGCAAGTGGATTGGCCTCACCCATTTACTTGTAGATTTTGGACTAGGCTCTTGGACTTAACCTTACTCTTGGGAGTCAATCTCACTTTTGGAAGACTCTTTACTTTGTCTCAACCAATTTTAAGAGTTCTTGGCTCATCCTCACCATGGCTAAGGGTTCTTGGCCTCATCACGCTCAAGCAAACCCAAGCAAACATCATTTGGAAACATAATGAATCATCATGGTACCATGGCATATAAAATCATCTTAGGATACTTTTCATGGTTTAAAAAATACATACACACATTCAAGATAATGTAAGCACACTGACGATTGTGTCGTGCAATCTCAAAATAAAACTAGATAGCAAAATAAATTCTGTAGATAATGGTGCAACCTAGGTTATTTTCCTAAGGAGTTTGTGCCTCAATTTGTTTATGAAAGAGTATTCTAAGTATTACTAAATGAAAATTATTTAGGGGGTTTTGGATTACTAAAATTTAATTGAACTAAAATTTAATTGACAAGAATAAAAAACTTAAGACTAAATGAAGTGAATAGTAAAATATGATAGCTAGCCTTTAGATGGACTCCCTAGAATTCAATTATCCTTGCTCCTTTTTTAATGTACCAAGTTTAAATTTAATTTCTTGCTCATTAGTGTATCCCCTATAAAAACTCTTGAATAACCATTCAAGATTCAATTCATTAATTATTCAAGGAGTTGCAATCACAAGAAATCTTGAAAAATTAATTAATTGAATTAAAAACAAGAATACACTATAACCAATCCTAATTGATCAATAAAATCTGCTGCACAATCCATTTAAGATGCTAATTAACTAATTAGATTAATGAATTCCTCAAACAATTAATTGCACAAAAATTCTAGCCACTTAATCTAACAACCATTGCATCAATTGGCCTATAATCAAGAGGAAATTAAAAGTAATTTGCACAACATTAATTCTAAAATTTTCACAAATATGTAATGATCACAATTAAAATTCCAAAGATCAAATTATACTTAATCTACAAATCAAACCAATCCAGTAATTTCCAGCAATTAAATTCCTAAATTAATAAGCTAAACCTAGTCAAATTAATAATGGAAATAATGCTAAAATTAAAAGACTGAGCAAGGAATTTTTATCCAATTTGGTGAGAAAATGTGGAGCTTAAATCTACATCTGGGAGTTTCCAAGCTTTAGCGAGCCACCAAGGATGATTCAAGCTACCATGGAGAATTTAATCAGAGGAGAATCAATGGAATGGGCAACAGCCATAGAGAAATCGATGAGAAAATGCTTCCTTGTTTAGCCTCTGGAGCTCTCGCATTTTACATCGTGTTTTCACCTTTTTTCCCCAGCTCCTAGCTCGCTTATTTTCCACGTTGAGGTCACGTCCCCCGATAAATGCTTTAGCGTTTTTCCTTAATGAGTCACGTGCCCCTCAGCTCACTGAATGCCTCACGCTGTACCTATTTTATTTTCTTCTCCCAACTCACGTTTTCATTAATACACATCAGCCCACAGCTACATTAATCTCTAGCTCTCTCCCTGTCAGCTTCATTTGCTTCATTTCCACGTGATCTGTAGCTTCCAATCTAACTTGTGCAAGCTTCTTTGTCTAGCCTAGCACGTAGAACTCAAGCTCTCTTCTCACGTCGATTTCCACATTGCTACCCAGCCCTGCTTCCTTTCATTTAATCCTTCATCCACGTCAACTTTGCATGCTCTAGCTTTTGTTCATAGCACCTAAACTTGAGCTTCTCACTTGTTCCTTATGCATCTTTTTCTTCACGTTTTGCTCTCTGCTTCTTCCACGTCTTGCTCACGTAGTTTAGCTCACTTCTTTAAGTTTTTCCCATGTAAGCTTTTCCTCCATCCATTCAGCTCATTTCTTCCACATCTAACCTAAGTTCTGCCTTTGCATGTGTGATTTTACGGCCTGAACTTCTCCCCACAAGTAGCTCATTCTAACCCGTAAGTATGCATGCATGGATGGCTCTCAATCTAACTTCTCTTTTAACTCATAGCTAGTTCTCCCAACTCATTCCACACTCTATCCAGCTCTCTTAGCTTCAGCCCGTAGCTTCCTTCTTCTCGTTGACATTCTTCATGCTCCATCCAGCATGTAACCAGTATGTGATTGTGTTCTATTTATGAAATAGAGTGAAGTGATGGAATGGACTTGTGGCTTCCTTCTCAAGTCATGCATGTGTGTAGCAGCTCTTCTTTTCATTCATTACCATGAACCTGATGTATGTGGATGGTTAGGGCTACGTGTATGAACATCAGCCCTTCTCTTGGATCAACTTTAGCCTTGCCTTTTATTAAACCACGTGCCTATGCTTCCTTTATTTAGCTTGTGTAGCTTACATGAGAGCTGCCCAAGTTCCTTTCAACTCGATGCTCTTTCTCTTCTCTTTCCATGTGGCTTTTCACAGCTATTTTTTAGATAATTGAAAGGAAATCAAGAGAAAATGGAATTGTATAGGTCACTTAGCACAAGGAAGCTCAAAGCAAATCAATAGCTTAATTTTCCAAGTCATATCACTTGCATCAATGCAACAAGTACCATGGTAATACACTTAATCAAAAATGAAATGCAATGAAAGTCCCTCACTTGGATTAGTGTTTATCACTCTACTTTTTAGTATTTAAAATGAAGTGCTTACTCTTAAATTCCATCCTACCCAACCTTACTACCATAAGCTTGGCAATCATCTACATCTCCACCATTAAAATCAAATGCCAATGAATGAATCAAAAAGTCTTTATTATGGTTATAATGTAGGCTAAGGTATGAAACAAGTGGTAAACAAAAGAATAAAAGAAATTCAAAAAGCAAATTGGATGCTTAAAAATCATCAAGAGCATTAAAATAAGAATAAAGATGGAATGTAAGTGCATTTTAAGGCCCTATTTAGTATAAACAAAAATATGTACTAAGAGAACAACTTTTCTTTTCTTTTTTTCTTCTTCTTTTTCATTTTTTTTGTATTTCAAATGCTTTTCTTTTGCTTTGTTTTTTTTTCTTTTTTTTTCATTTATTATTATTTTTTTCTCTCTTTTTCTTGGAATATTTTCAAAGAGGAACAAACAAACGGCCTATAAATGATGTGAAAATTGCACCTCCACCCACCCTAACAAGATACAATGCCCTTAATAATTAAAAGCCTCCTAATCAAGGTAGAAACAACATTTGTTTGTTTTTATGGCTAAAAGGTTAGAAAGGAAAAATATGTGGCTCAAAAGAGGTAAAATAAATGGATTAAACACATGTAGGATAGCTTTTTGGCTCTAGCTAAAAAAAAATAACAATGAATGCCTTAATCCTTTTCATGCATGGCAAATGAATAAATGTGGCCTTGAATAAGATTCAAGCCAAGTTCTAGAGTAAAAGCAAGATAGGGGATGCACACTAGAAATGAATAAGCAATAGGTTCAAAAATCTCACAAGGTAAATTAACCATTATCAAATTTCATTAAAGTAAAGCTAATTGCCACTTAACTTGCATTCTTAACACAAGATCAATTTCCTATCAAATCAATATATATTAAAGCTATGATCCTCTTAACACCAGTGACTTCCACAAAAGCATAGTTTTTTTTTTCAAAAACTGGAAAATAACATAAAACTTCAACACTTCAAAGGTAAAACAAAAGACTAAAAGCCTAGAAACTAGAAAAATCAACTAACCAAAACAAATCAAAACCAAAAAGTTTATTTGTATCCCCTTCACACTTAAACATTGCATTGTAACACCATAGATTCTAGTCCATCTCATACATTTGAATGGCATAATATCATGAACTATATAGGATTTCCATGGGAAAAGCCAGAAAAAGTGGGATTATTTTCGCATTGTGCTATATCTAAAAATTCATTTCGGTATCACGTGGATCATGTGAGCTCATGCTATGTATCTTCATATTTAATTGCATCATTACAACTCATTTACATCCCAAAAACATACTTACAACCCATGGAAACCGAAATGGAGCATGAAAAGTGGGAACTCATTCTCGGCCAGAATTGGCCTCTTTTCTGGGCAAACTTTGAAACATCATAACTAAATCTAGAAAAATTGAAACAACGTAATCTTGGTCATTCTGAAAATATTAGGATGTCTAATTCACAATAAAAATATTTCCAGATCATAACACGCATCATGGAGGATGTTTGACATTCGAAAGTTTACTGAGGTCACTGACTGCCTGGGCTGCTGTTCAGATTACTGATACAAATTTCTAAAATTCATAACTAATTTTATAAAAATCAAAATCATACAGATTAGGTCATTATAGAAAGATAAAAATGTTAAATTATTGTTAAAAATAATTTTAGAATGAAACAAATACTTTTAACTATTGGAATCCTATGGAACAGTAACTGAACTCCTGGGGCGCCACTAGTACTGACAGCCAACTTAAAAAATGCATAACTCTCTGCTCAATCCTCCAAATGAGGTGATCTCAGTGACCACAGAAAGCTTATAACCTTTAGTTTATGAATATAAAATTTCACAAGCATTGGACACCATTTGGCTATCATTTGACACAAAATACAAAACTGCTAATATGAACAGTGCCCATACCAGAAATAATAAAAAATTCTAACTTTGAAAATTCATCAAATATTCTTTAGACCTCCAAAAATTATGTTCTTTAGCTTTCCAAAAATCTTTCAATGAGACCTAATTGCATGCCAAATTTCAGAGGAAGACTAACTCATTTGGCCAAAAAGTGATGTAGGGATCTATTATGGTCAATTTTGATTCCATATTAGATACCAAAGTTGCCAAATGGATTTTCCTTGGTCTTAGCACCTTTTGGGCAAGTTTAAAAGCTTATTTAAGACTTGTGTGAGCTGTCCAAATGGTTCCAAACCTCATGCATTTCATTTTGGCCATTCAACCCACACTTATGCATATTTCCATCAAATTTTCACATTGTACACTTTGGCATTTTATACTCAAATTGTATTCTAAAGCTCCTACATCATATTTGCAACACCATAATATATTAGCGCTATCTAGCCTCCCTCTGGACTCGGTTCCATATGATTTCCAAAGAACCAGTACCAACTGTGGCATTTTCATGCTATAAAATGGGATTTCAAACACTCATCTTCTGCCCTGTGGGTCCTGTGAACCCATCATTCATATTCTTTACTCACACTCCATTTATACAACTCATACATAGCATAAAACAAGCCATAAGCCACAGATATGGAGCCAAAAACCAGAAAAATGCAATTTCTCACATGGGTCCAAAAGTGAGATTTTTGGCTCTAATTTTGGAAAATCATAACTAATTATAGAAAAATGGGAATCAAGCAAACCATAGCTTTCTGGAAATCTCAAAGTATTACATTTACACTAAAAATAATTCCCAACCACAATCTCAACGTTGGACCATGTTTGATATCGAAAATGAGACAAAGGTCCGGTTGTCCCTGTTTCTAGTGCAGCTTACTGTCATGAATTTCGAAAATTCACAACTAAATCCAAAAAAATCCAATCTAGGAAAACTATACCAATTTGAAAAGCTACAGATGTCTACTAGAGGAAAAAAATAAGTCTAGATCAGTTCAGTAGCCCTTAGACCTCAAAAACTGATAGAACAGTAACAGAGTTCGGATGGCTTCCCTGATGCTGATACAGAACTTCAGAAGGTTCGTTCTCTCTCTACAGACCTCCGATTTGGGTGATTCTAGTTGGTATAGGACACTGTGATTGTCTAGTTTATGCTTATAAACTTTCATGAAATTTGGCCACCGTTTGGTCTATGAATGACACAGAATCATTTTTGGACCTATGGTAACAGTGCATTGACCAAACCATTAAAATTCCCAAACTTCAACAATTCGCCAAATATTCTCTAGACCTCAAAATATTACCCACTTTAGCTTCTCAAGAATCTCTCTACAAACTCTAAAGGCATGCAAAATTTCATGGCAAGAAGAGCTCATCTGGTCATACTTTGATGGAGCTCACAAATTTAGCAGTTTTGGCACTCAAAATGGTTCAAATGGGTTCAAATGGCCTCCCACATGTTCTAGCATCTCATGGACAAGTTTAAAAGCATGAAAATAGTCTAAATAACATGTCCAAGTAGTCCAAATCATCATACATTTCAAACTCACTATACTACGGGCCAAAATACACTATCACATGCAAGCTACAAAAAGGGCAAATCCCACATTTGCATTACTTTGGCTATCTGCATAGGTTATACATCATGTTTCCTTACATTTACACTTGCTACAACATTTACATCTCAAAAATAGAAGGTGCATATTCATTTTTGGTACCTCTTTACATCAAAAGAGTCAAAACAAACAAACATTCATCTAACATTCTCCTAGGCTCCTTGGTGTGCACTGGATTCTCCTTGAGCTCCACCTAGCATGTTAAGATGGGAGGGAAAAGGGGTGAGATTCATGCAATCTCAGTAGCTCATGCACTCATTCAAGGAAGAAATCAAGGCATATAACAAGTCAAAGCATGTAAATAAGCTTCCAACCACTCACAATCATATAATACATGTTGTACAGGCCATGAAAATCACAACAATGCCACAAGTAAGCTCTAGGGACTTTTGGTCTAGCCTTACCCTAGTTTAGGGACTTTTGGATGGCCTCACCCGAGTTTACGGACTTTTGACTTGGCCTCACTCGGTTATGAGACTTTTGGCCTTGTCTCACCCATCTCAAGGGACTTTCGGCTCTACCTCACCCATCTCAAGGGACTTTCGACACTACCTCACCCGAGCAATTCTCACAATCCAACACACAAGCACATTGGTATCAATGCATCAAAGCAATAACATATGGCATATCTCACACAATAAGCACATACACAAGTATATAATAACCATTACATCCAAGAATGCAACAAGAAAGAGTGGAGAGAGAGCTACCTTATGAGTTAACACAAGCTTTTCCTTTCAATTCCTCTTATCCCTTCTTGGTTTCACACTCACACCTTGATAAAGGTGCTTTTCTTGAGCCTAGACACAACAAAAACATGGAATTACTCTCTCATAACTCAACAACTCTTAGGAGTTCTTCAGAGCAAACCTTGCTAATATATAAGAACTTAGGGGTTCTCTCTCTCTCTAGAATGTCACCAACTCTCCTTCTCTCTCAAGCTCTCATGGTAGTAGAATCATCATATTCAAGGAAAACAAAGAAGTTCAAGAGTGTTTTCCACTTTCCCTCTTCTGACCCATGCCTAAAATCAAAGTAATTTCACAAGAAATTCCATAGGAAAAGAGGGCAAAGAAAGGAGATTAAGATTCTAAGGAGAAAAGAGAGAAGCTTGCTTACCTTTCCTTTGTTCTTCCTCCTTCTCTTAGTCTCTCTCACTGTCCACATCTCTTTTCTCTCCTTGGGTCGAAGTCTAGGGCAAATAAGAGAGAAAGAATGAGTTGGAGCGTTTAAAGAAGTCAAATTCTCGCTTTTTACTTTTTTCCGGACTGACCCTTGCTATGGCAAAAATTAGCCTTCGCTACGGTGAGCTCGTATCAGTTACCTTCGCTATGGCGAGGTTTAACCTTCGCTACGGCGAGCACGTATCAATTTCAGACCCCTACTTTCGCTATGGCGCTCTACGGCGAGCAGCCCCCTGGCTTTTGTATGGGATGCCCGCACTCGCTATGGCTAGAAGCATTTTCGCTATAGCGAACAACTACTCTCGCTATAGCTAGACCATTTCTCACTATAGCGAATAGGTACATTCGCTATAGCTAGGCCTTTTCTCGCTATTGCGAGCAGACTTAGAAAAAATTTTAGATTTCGAAAATATTCAGCTTTCTTCTTTCTTTTCCTTTTCTTTTTTTTCGATTGTTACATTTTTACCCCTCTTAGAAGAAATTTCGTCCTCAAAATTTAAAGACTTACCTGAAGGGAATAACTTTGGATATTTTTGCCTCATTTCATCTGCCAATTCCCAGGTTGCTTCCTCAGATGTCAGACCTCTCCAGATCACTTTCACCAGAGGAATGTTCTTGCTTCTCAGCTGTTTCAGCTTAGCATCCACAATTCTCTCTAGTCTCACTACATAGGAAAGATCTTCCTGCAAATGCACACGCTCATATTCTATGACATGTGAGGGGTCTGGTAAATACTTTTTCAACTGGGAGACATGAAAAACACTATGGATTTGGGCTAGTTTAGGAAGTAAGGCTATTCGATAAGCCACGGATCTAATTTTCTCAAGGATTTTAAATGGACCAATATACCTAGGACTGAACTTCCTTACCCTCATTGACCGACCTACTCCCGTCACTGGAGATACTCAAATGAACACATGGTCTCCAATCTCAAACTCTAATGGCCTCATTCGCTTATCAGCATAGCTTTTCTGCCTACTCTGGGTCGTGAGGAGTCTCTTTCTAATCAATTCTATTTGTCATGTGGTCTAGTCCACAATCTCAGGTCCTATCATACTCCTCTCACCTAGCTCAACCCAACATAGAGGGGATCTACACTTTCTCCCATATAAAGTCTCATAAGGGGCCATCTGAATATTAGAATAGTAACTGTTATTATACGCAAACTCTGCTAACGGTAAATATGCATCCCAGTTACCCCTCCTTTCTAGCACACATGCCCTCAACATGTCTTCCAATGTCTGGATGGTCCTTTCAGTCTGACCATCTGTCTGGGGGTGATATGCAGTACTAAACCACAACCTGGTCCCTAAGGCATGCTGCAATAACCTCCAAAAGTTCGATGTGAACCTGGGGTCTCTATCCGAAACTATGCTACTGGGTACTCCATGAAGTCGCACTATCTCTCTGATGTACAACTGGGCTAATCTATCCAGTGTATGAGTAGCCCTGATAGCTAAAAAGTGTGCAGACTTCGTCAGTCTATCCACAACTACCCAAATAGCATCGTGTCCAGAGGATGTCTTGGGTAATCCCATAACAAAGTCCATGGCTATACTATCCCACTTCCACTCAGGGATATTTATAGGTTGCAATAACTCAGCCAGCTTTTGATGTTCTATCTATACCCTCTGACACACTAGGCATCTAGCCACATAATCCGTCACATTGTTCTTCATCCCTAACCACCAGAAAATTCTTTTCAAATCCTGATACATCTTGGTGGCACCTGGGTGGATAGTATACTTACTCTTATGTGCCTCTTCTAAAATGCTTTCTCTCAACTCATTCTGACTAGGCACACAGATTCTATCTCGGTATACTATCATACCATCCTCAGACTCCTTGAAATCTGAGGTCTTACCTTGGGAAATCTCATTCCTGATCCGTTTCAGGAACTCATCCTCCTTCTGGGCATCTAAGATCTGGGTTCTCAATATATTCTCAACTCGGGTTTCACTCAGATACAATTTACCCGATACCACCTGACAAGAGAGGTTCAAGTTTCTTAACTTCTTTAGGAGCTCCTGCTCCCTAATCATCATATGGGCTACATGGATGGTTTTTCTACTCAGGGCATTCGCCACCACATTGGCCTTGCCCGGATGATGTTTCAACACATAATCATAGTCTTTCAAGAACTCCATCCATCTCCTCTGTCTCATATTAAGTTCTTTCTGGTCAAACAGGTATTTCAGACTCTTGTGGTCACTATAGATCTCTATGGTAGCACCATACAGATGTGTCTCCAAATTTTAAGAGCAAACACTACGGCAGCTAACTCTAAGTCATGCGTGGGATAATTCTCCTCATGAGGCCTTAACTGCCTCGAGGCATATGCCACTACTCGACCCTGCTGCATCAACACACATCCTAACCCTTTGCTCGAAGCATCACAATAAACCACAAATGGCTCACTAAGGTCAGGGATAATCAGTACAGGGGCAGTGGTCAGATAGAGTTTCAACTCCTGGAAACTCTTCTCACATCTATCATCCCACACAAAAGGTGTCTCTTTCTAGTTAGCCTCGTAAGTGGTAAGGCCATTCGAGAAAAGTCCTGAATAAACCGTCTATAATACCCTGCCAAACCTAGGAAACTCCTAACCTTGGTGATCGTTCTAGGTCTATCCCTCTGTAACACAGCCTCAACTTTATGGGGATCAACCGCGACCCGTCTCGTAAGATCACATGACCTAAGAATCTCACCTCGGTCAGCCAAAACTCACATTTACTAAGTTTGGCATACAACCTTTTCTCTCTCAAGGTATCTAGGACCAATCTCAAATGCCTCTCGTGCTCCTCAAAGGATCTGGAGTACACTAAAATATCATTAATGAAGACCACCACAAACTGATCCAGATACGGTCTGAATACCCTGTTCATGTAATCTATGAACACAGCGGGCACATTCGTCAACCCGAATAGCATCACAAGGAACTCATAGTGCCCATATCTCATTCTGAAGGCCGTCTTGGAGACGTCTTCGGTTCTCACTCTCAACTGGTGGTACCCAGATCTAAGATCTATCTTCAAAAACACAGATGTCCCAACCAACTGATCTAACAAATCATCAATTCTAAGGAGAGGATATTTATTCTTAATGGTAACTTTATTCAACTCTTTGTAATCTATACACAAACGCAAGCTACCATCCTTCTTTTTCACAAATAACACCGGAGCTCCCCAAGGTGAAACACTAGGGTGAATAAACCCTTTCTCTAACAATTCCTCTATCTGCTCTTTCAACTCAGCAAGCTCTGTGGGAGCCATCCTGTATGGAGCTTTGGACACCGGTCCAGCCCCAGGCACTATGTCTATAGGGAACTCTAATTCTCTCTCAGGGGGTAGGCCACTAAAGTCAAACTCTTTAGGGAAAACCTCTGGGAATTCCCTGACAACTGGGATCTCCTCTATCCCTTCTTCTACCTCAGCCTGAATAGAGAAAAAGACTAGAAACCCTTGACATCCACACTCTAAATATCTCTCAGCCTGGGCAGTAGTCATAAAAGATAACTCAGCTCCTACCGTAGGTATGGTCCCACAAGCAGGTAGGGAAATGGTTCGGTGTTCACAATTAAGTATGGCATTATTTGTGGCTAACCAGTTCATACCAATAATCAAATCAATATCATAGAAGGGCATACAGATCAAATCAATAGTGGTATGATAATGGTTAAATTGAACAGTGACATTTAAGCAAGTATGGGAAGTAACCACGTGGCCTCTAGTGGGTGTAGTGACAGACAAGTCAAATGGCAAGACACTAATGACCAGACCCAATTACCTCACACAATCATAGGATATAAACGAGTGACTAGTACCCGAATCAAACATAGCAACTATAGGAAAGCCATTCACTATCAGCGTACCTCTGATCAAACTGGGAGATGCACTGGCTTCCTGCTGAGTGAGGGCGAACACTAGGCCCTGGGTCTGTGGCCTAGGAGGAGGCACTGTATCCATTTGAGGACAGTGTCTAGCAATGTGCCCCGGCTTCCCATACTTGAAACATGTCACTGGAGACTGCTGGAAGGATGACTGGCTTCGAGGAGGTGGTATACCTCGCTGTGGCCTTCTATTCCACGGCCCCTTGCCTCTCCTCTTAGTACTAGGTGTCAAACTAGAACCCTCTTCTGGTTTCGGCCTTTTCAAATCCGGAACCCTCTGCTGATTAGCTGTAGTCGTAGCAGGCATGATAGATTGTAGGTTAGTCTCAATCACCCTGCTAACCTCTATAAGGATATTAAACTTCCTGATCCGCTGTGAAGTGACTCTATCGCTAATCAGGGGCTTCAACCCAGTCTCAAACTGCTCACATCTCCAGGGTTCATCATCATACCTCTCGAGGTAAAAGGAATATCGAGACAACTCAATGAACTTGGCCACATATTAGTCCACAGTCATCTCATCCGTCTGTCTCAAGCCCATAAATTCCATCTGTTTCTTCTTCGTCACCGAACTAGAGACATATTTCTCATAAAACTCGACCAAGAAGCTTTCCCAAGTTATTTGTATGTTCTTGGTCTCCATCAGGGGTTTCGTGCTACACCACCATCTATTAGCTTCCTTTTTTAACATGAAAGTGGCTAGCTGAGCTTTCTGCTCGGTGGTACAATCCATCACTGAGAATATTTTCTTTAGCTGCATAACCCAAGCCTCCGCCTTATCTACATCCAACTTCCTATCAAACAAGGGTGGATTATTCTGCCTAAACTGCTTTAACACTTTCTGGATAGGCGTCTGGGTCTGTGGAGCAGCAGGCTCCTGGGGAGGTGCAGGTGGAATGCTGGATGTAGATGGTTGAGGTACAGGGGCATCTCTCCTAGCTTCTTCTTGCCTGGCCAGGGTATCTTGTAAATGCATGATCATATCATGCTGTTACTGGACAATGTACCTCTGTTGTTCCAGCATCTCTTGGTGCTGGCCCATCATGGCCTCATACCGATCAAGCCTCTCTATGATGGCCCGCAGAAGATCCTCAGGCCCAACAGGAACCTCTGGCTCAGCTTTCTGAGCCCTGGGCGGTCTGCCTCTACCCCTGCCCCATCTAGTCTCAACCATGTCTGAAAGAAGTAGCAACCCTCAATTCATAATAATATCACTAGCACATATGCATATGGATGCTACCACTTCCATGGCCATTCACACCAAACACATGCAAATCTCATCATTCAAGAGCCTAACATCGAGCAAAAGTGCCTGAACCATTGCTCTAATACCAAAAATGTAACACCATAATATATTAACGCTATCTAGCCTCCCTCTGGGCTCGGTTCCATATGATTTCCAAAGAACTAGTACCAACCGTGGCATTTTCATGCTATAAAACGGGGTTTCAAATACTCATCTTTTGCCCCGTGGGTCCTGTGGACCCATCATTCATATTCTTTACTCACACTCCATTTATACAACTCATACATAACATAAAACAAGCCATAAGCCACAGGTATGGAGTTAAAAACCAGAAAAATGCAATTTCTCACATGGGTCCAAAAGTCAGATTTTTGGCTCTAACTTTGGAAAATCATAACTAATTATAGAAAAATGGAAATCAAGCAAACCATAGCTTTTTGGAAAGATCTAAGTGTCAAATTTACACTACAAATAATTCCCAACCATAATCTCAGCGTTTGAACCATGTTTGACATCGAAAATAAGACAGAGGTCCGGCTGTCCCTGTTTCTGGTGCAGCTTACTGTCATGAATTTCGAAAATTCACAATTAAATCCGAAAAAATCTAATCTAGGAAAACTATACCAATTTGGAATGCTAAAGATGTCTACTATAGGAGAAAAAGAAGTCCAGATCAGTTAAGCAGCCATTAGACCTCGAAAATGGATGGAACAGTAACAGAGGTCGGATGGCTTCCCTGATGCTGATACAGAACTTCAGAAGGTTCGTTCTCTCTCTACAGACCTCCGATTTGGGTGATTCTAGTTGTTATAGGTCACTGTGATTGTCTAATTTATTCTTATAAAATTTCATGACATTTAGCCAGCGTTTGGTCTATGAATGACACAGAATCATTTTCGGACCTATGGTAACAGTACATTGACCAAACTATTAAAATTTCCAAACTTCAACAATTCGCCAAATATTCCCTAGACCTCTAAATATTACCCACTTTTGCTTCTCAAGAAGCTCTCTACAAAATCTAGAGGCATGCAAAATTTCATGGCAAGAAGAGCTCATCTGGTCATACTTTGACGGAGCTCACAAATTTGGCGGTTTTGGCACCCAAAATGGTTCAAATGGGTCTAAATGGCCTCCCACATATTCTAGCAACTCATGGACAAATTTAAAAGCATGAAAGTAGTCTAAATAACATGTCCAAGTGGTCTAAATCATCATACATTTCAAACTCACTATGCTACGGGCCAAAATACACTATCACATGTAAGCCACAAAAAGGACAAATCCCACATTTGCATTACTTTGGCTATCTACATAGGTTATACATCATGTTTCCTTACATTTACACTTGCTACAACATTTACATCTCAAAACTAGAAGGTGCATATTCATTTTTGGTACCTCTTTACATCAAAAGAGTCAAAACAAATAAACATTCATCTAGCATTCTCCTAGGCTCCTTGGTGTGCACTGGATTCTCCTTGAACTCCACCTAGCATGTTAAGATGGGAGGGAAAAGGGGTGAGATTCATGGAATCTCAGTAGCTCATGCACTCATTCAAGGAAGCAATCAAAGCATATAACAAGTCAAAGCATGTAAATAAGCTTCCAACCACTCACAATCATACAATACATGTTGTACATGCCATGAAAATCACAACAATGCCATAAGTAAGCTCTAGGGACTTTTGGTCTAGCCTCACCTGAGTTTAGGGACTTTTGGATGGCCTCACCCGAGTTTAGGGACTTTTGACTTGGCCTCACTCAGTTATGAGACTTTTGGCCTTATCTCACCCATCTCAAGGGACTTTCGGCTCTACCACACCCATCTCAAGGGACTTTCGGCACTACCTCACCTGAGCAATTCTCACAATCCAATACATAAGCACATTGGTACCAATGCATCAAAGCAATAACATATGGCATATCTCACACAATAAGCATATACACAAGCATACAATAACCATTACATCCAAGAATGCAATAAGAAAGAGTGGAGAGAGAGCTACCTTATGAGTCAACACAAGCTTTTCCTTTCAATTCCTCTTCTCCCTTCTTGGTTTCACACTCACACCTTGATGGAGGTGCTTCTCTTGAGCCTAGACACAACAAAAATATGGAATTACTCTCTCATAACTCAACAACTCTTAGGAATTCTTCAGAGCAAACCTTGCTAACATATAAGAACCTAGGGGTTCTCTCTCTCTCTAGAATGTCACTAACTCTCCCTCTCTCTCAAGCTCTCATGGTAGTAGAATCATCATATTCAAGGAAAACAAAGAAGTTTAAGAGTGTTTTCCACTTTCCCTCTTCTGACCCATGCCTAAAATCCAACTAATTTCACAAGCAATTCCATAGGAAAAGAGGGCAAAGAGAGGAGATTAAGATTCTAAGGAGAAAAGAGAGAAGCTTGCTTACCTTTCCTTTGTTCTTCCTCCTTCTCTTAGTCTCTCTCACTCTCAACGCCTCTTTTTCTCTCCTTGGGTCGAAGTCTAGGGCAAATAAGAGAGAAAGAATGAGTTGGAGCGTTTAAAGAAGTCAAATTCTCGCTTTTTACTCTTTTTCGGACTGACCCTCGCTATGGCAAAAATTAACCTTCGCTATGGCGAGCTCGTATCAGTTACCTTCGCTATGGCAAGGTTTAACCTTTGCTACGGCGAGCACGTATCAATTCCAGACCCCCACTTTCGCTATGGCGCGCTACAGCGAGCAGCCCCTGGTTTTTATATGGGATGCCTGCACTCGCTATGGCTAGAAGCATTTTCGCTATAGTGAACAGCTACTCTCGCTATAGCTAGACCATTTCTCGCTATAGTGAATAGGTACATTTGCTATAGCTAAGCCTTTTCTCGCTATTGCGAACAGACTTAGAAAAATTTCTGGATTTCGAAAATTTTCAGCTTTGTTCTTTCTTTTCCTTTTCTTTTTTTTTCGGTTGTTACAATATTCATAGTGATAAACATTATATAATAGTATACTTATACATGTCTCAAGATCCATAATATATTTACAACATCATAGACATTAAGATACATAAGTATGGTTTCAAAATGGGTAAAACCAAGGCATAAGTTTGTCACTCTCCTTCCTTTAGTGTTGTTGGCTCCTATTAGCATATCCACTTAGTTTACCTAGCATATTAGATCATTGGAGTGGAAGGCTTGAGATTCAAAGAATCCTAATAGCTCATCTCCCATTCAATCATAGATAATATGTGCAAAGCAAGCTTTTCAAATGCATGCATGGTGAAAATGGAAGACATGTATCTTTTAAAACAATCTTGGCATGTGAATCAATCATACAAAACATCCAAGAGCTCACCAAGTGCTTGGATTGGCCTCACACTTCTCCTCATGGATTTTGGACTTGCCTCACCCATTCTTTAAGAGCTTTGGACTCAACCATACTCTTGGAAGCCCACTTACTTTTTGGAGACTCTTTACTTTGTCTCAACTAAACTCAAAGGTTCTTAGCTCATCTTCACCAAAGGGAAGAGTTCTTGGCCACTCCACACTCAAACAAACTCATACAAACATCATGTAAACATTTGAAAACATAACATGGCATCAAGCATCATGGCATATAAAGGCATGCTAGAAAATACACATACAAACATTCTAAAAGAAGCTAAACACACATACATGCATGAGAGAAGGTGGAGAAAGCTACCTTGCACACAATTACACATTTTTTCCTTTGGACTCAAGCCTCCTCTTTTGGCCACACACCCACAAATTGGTGAAGATGGTTTCTCTTGGCCTAGATATAATTTATGGGAGCTAATTAGGTTCATGAAACAATCTCTAAGACCATACAATTTTCTTAGATGCTAGATTGCTCTATAGGCTCCATTATGGTCCATAAATGCACCTAATAAAGCAACACCCCTCAAATACTTTTAACTATGATTCTTGACTCCTTTTAAGCCTCTTGGAGTCATCACTTCATCAAAACAAAAGGCCTAGCATCATGTTGCTTCTTTAGGTCATAATATGGAACCTAAGACACCAAATTACTTTCTGAGTTTTAAATTTTTTCCAAGGCCTCTTCTCACTTTCATTCATCAAATATGACTCAGGAATGGCCTTAGAAAAATTTAAAACTCTCCCTAGCACCATGGAACATGCTTGGCCGAGACTATGGCATTATTTAGGCTTCTTAGAGTTCTCTTGGTTTTCTTGAAGGGAAAAGCTTGTGGGGAGTATCTTTGGTATCTCAAGAACTTATTTATACTCTAACTTAGGCCTAGGAAGTATCACATAAGTTCAGAATTTGAAAGGTGCACTTGAAACCCTAGGTTTTGCATCTTGAATTCTAATACCTATTTCATGGTTTTCTTTGCATATTCTTATTCCTCTCCATCAAATACCTAAGAATCATCTTTGGTTGGGCTTGAAAATCAGATCTTCCTATGGTTCTTAGGCTAGGTCGAAATGGAGAAGAAGTGTGATGAAAGGTATCAACCATAGGATGCATTTTTACCTTGTTTCCTTGCTTAATTTGGCTTGAATGTTGATTTCTCCAAGCTTCTCTCTTCAAATCCGAACTTTCCCTTAAATATCTCCCTTGAATCAGATTTATAAACCTTATTTTAATCCAAGGAAAGAAAGGAGAAGGGAGGAGAGGAGGTGTGGATGAAGAAAAACAAGGAAAATCACCATGAAAATATACCTTAAACTTGGTTTTCTTCCTCCTTCTTCTTCCTTTCTTGGGCGCCTCTCCCTTAGGGTTTTTCTTCTAGTTTGGGGCTAGAAAATCTGAAGAGAAATGAGGGCAAGTGTGAGGCACCACCTATATATAAGTAGGGGAAAGTGACTTTTTCAAAAATTCTAATTTTGTCCTTCATATTTTGCATTTTTGTTTTTCCTTCGTTTTAGCTCCTTTTTTAGAACTATCTTTTTCATTATAAAATTTAGGTTCCCAATTAAGAAAAATGACTTTGGAATCACTCAAATCGAAGCTAAAACCTCTTTGAACAAATCTGTCAACGTTCGGGCACACTGACATTGGAAAACATCCACTGAAGGGGATTTAATTGTCCTGGGGCTTCCTATGGTTCTCAAGGCGTCTGAGAACCCCAAAGAACTCAAAACTTTCATTTAAAAAGCCCTCCTATATATTTTTCAAAAAGTGCCTATATTTACGAAATTGCCGCTGGCCTTTTGGCAAAATTTTCAAATCACTCTGGTCTTGATTTCTGGGCAACTCAAGGTTTAACTCCTCATTTTCTAATATTTAAAATTTTATCATAATTTTAGTTGGCCCCAATTCCTTCTATTTTAGGGACTTCCATTACGGAGAAACCAAACATTGCGTTTCTCATGTTTACGGAGGGACCAGATGTTATATTCCTCCCCCTTAAATAAATTTCGTCCTCAAAATTTAGGGGTATACTTTCTCTTACTCTTTTATAGTCTAGCTAACTGTTTAAATAATCTTTTCTTTCCCTTCTTCCTAGCTCTAGATGCTTTCTCAGCAATTTCATTCTTTCGAATTTTCTTTCAGCCAGGGAACTTTTCTTCCTAGCTCTTAATAAAGGTTCTACTGCTATAAAAAATTAGCTAAGTCTTTCTCATAAGGGAAAGAAATTTCTGACTCTGGAGGCCTATCCTGGGGAAGCTTACTAATCATATCGTGTTAATGTTAACCTGTTTGCAAGAATAACATTTCTTTTAGTGGACTCATTTACACATCTCGAGAGGTAACTTATTTCACATCACGTCTCTCGTATCCTCTCTGAATGGCCACTTATAACATCTCATCATCTTTTCTAATCATTAGAGCCATTAGAGGTTTTTGTTTGCCTGCTTACTTATTTATAAGTATCGTCCACTGTTCATCTCTACATTCTTTCTTACTAGCTCATCCCATGACTACAGTTCATATTTCTTTTTGTCATAGGCCTCATATCACAACTGCTTATTGGGATTATAGCTCCTTTTAAGGAGTTTTTGCTTTTCATGATCCCAGTTTCTTTATTTATTAATATATCTATCTCTGTAGGCTGAGACTTTTTCTCACTTTCTTTGCTCATTTGCAGTGGCATTTTGTAGTCCTTCATTTCAACATTAATAAGCCTAACACATATCTTATACTGGTACTGAAAAGCTACTACTACTGACTACTGCTGAGTTCTGGTGGGATGCTAGCTATTCTCATAGTTTTGCTCACTAAAGATACACTATACCACTTACCTCATATAAAAACTGCACCTGACCCCTTTCTGAATACATAAGCTAGCATGTAGGGATCTCTCTATCCCTCGGTTAGGGCTACTATCAGCTAGGTAGTGGTTCATCTGGCTCTAACTCTGGAAAGCTTATTTCTTACTTTTCTCATCCTATATACTATGCTCATCTCTAAAGAGAGCAAGTCAGTTAGACTAAAGCCTTCATATCTTTGTAGCAACAGTCTACCAAACTCAGGAGGTCTGTAGTTTTTGAGACAAAGGTTAGCTGAAACTGTACTAGTCTTTGAGACTAACTACTCTGTAAAACTATCTCAGGCTGTCATCTTTACCAGAGATCTATTATGCTATGGCTAGGGCTCTCTGTAACTTTGTGGGATCTATTATGACCCCTAGGTCTACTGCGACATCTCAAAGACCTACTAGGGTCTACTATAACCCGTTGTGTTATGTTGGGATCTATTACGATCTATTTCTGGAAGACGTCAAAGCCTAAGATTACTGTATCTGATAGTAAAATACATGCTCACTAAGTCTGGTTACCATCGCTCATAATAGCTGAGGCTAAACTCAAAAGTACATCGTGCTCTTCTGCAAAGTGGGTTCTATGTCATCTCATTCTCTAAGATCTCGTCATACTAATACTAGGGAGCGTTTTAATTTTCATTCATCTCTCCTCATAGGATCCTTAGATTCCCACTTTAGCCCCTTTTTCACTTGGGCTTTCTTTTCTTACTCTATTGACTTACTTACTTACATATACTCATTTTAGCCCTCCTCTTATATCCTGCAGTTTCTAACTATGCCCACGCTTTGCTTTTAAGTGCTTTGGCACCAGGACGTCTCACACACTGAGTGTGATGAACATCTCTGGCAGGAGAGAGGCTATACACTAGTCCCTATTCATTTCATTTACATGTACTATAAAGGACTCAGACTATGCATATTGAATCTAAACATTCTTTACTGGGGATTCCTCCTAGCATGCTTTTCTTACTATTTTAGTATTCCTGGAATCCCTTTACTTCTCTTTTTTGACTCATCTCGTTCTTTAACTAGGATACCTTTTGATTATCGGGACACTTTGGTGATTGATGTTGTTGTTTGCTGTGCACTTAAGCCATATTACTACTAGGTTGGCCAGACCTAATATCATGTAGCCTCTATTACAAGCAAACTGTAACATCAAACACTAATACACGAGTGCCTTATGACTGAGCTCAAAGCCATTATCGCCTGTATATTGCAAGTTTCCCAATGACCTAAAGTACCCCTCTCTTACTTTTCTTTATCTGCCCTATTCTCGTAGAGTACTCGGGGAAAGTAGGATTCTTCCTTTACTACATCCCGAGATCTCTCTGTATTGCCCAACTATTTTTTTTTCGGGCATTATCATGCTAGAATGGCATCTATGCCAAGGACAAGTATGCTTTCTTAAATATTCAAGCACACTAATTGAATATCTATTCTTAATCTCATATGTCCTTGGCTTGATCATTGTCATACCTTCTCTTTCTACCTTTCTTATCCTCTTACTGAGGTAAAAGGATGTTTTACTACTAGCTATTTCTATTACCAATTCAAGTTTTTTTACGCTCAAGAGCACCAACATTTTCCCAGGGTTCTTCCACTAATTTACTCTTTGTAATATAAAGAGGGTCAAATTTTCGTTCATACTCTTACTCTGCCCTTAACTAGACCATCCCTTGGTAAGGAGGCTTCTATTTCATAAAATCTTAAGAATGTCATTCTATAGCGCTCTCGGCTTACATTCTTTCTTTAGGCTTACATTCTTTCTCTACATAAGACAAGGCTCACCTTCTTAGGCAGTCTCTAGCTTTCTCGAGCTTCCTTGAGGATACTAAGGCACTAACTATCTGTCTCAGTGATAAGCATCAATTTTATATGTTTTAATTCTCCTAACTTAAGTATTTTAGTGTCCAAAAATGGCTTCAGGGCTTTAATTAGATAAAATTTCATTTTAATAGCCATTTCTATATTTTAGGAATTCATTTGCAAAAATTTGGTGTTTAATGCTCATTTTATCTTAAATAATTTTTTTTGAATATGCCTATTTGATTTTTCCCACTCTTTTGTGCAGAATTTTAATATGAATTTGGAGCTTGAACAAGCATTTGATTTAAAGAAGAGAAAGGAATGATTAAAGAAGCATGAGCTTGAGCTAAAGGGAAACCTAAGAGCAAAATGAAGAGGAAGTAGCGTGGGAACTCATGGCAAGGAAAGAAAGCATGTGATTCAATTTTTTTTTTTTTTTTGAAATAAGGAAAAGATGGATGCTAAAAAAAAATTTCTCAAAAATTTTTTTTTTTTAAAAAACAAGGAAAAGATGGATGGAATGAAATGACTCTCTCCCCCACACTTAAATGTTGCATTGTCCTCAATGTCAGCACACAATCTAGTAAACAGATAAACAACACAATATAAAGAGAGTGAAAGGAGAGAATACAACCGGATGAATTTGAATATGGAGAGCCTCAAGGTAGGCTAAGATTCCCATGTAGCTGGTTAGCAATTTATTTCCTACAAAGCAGAAACAAAACAAACTGTAATGTAGAAAAGAAAAAGAAAACTACATCCTAAACTAAAAAGAGCTCTATCAGAGACTAACTAATCATACGTATCAAAAATCAAAATTAAAACTACTTTATTCCTTTTCAACTGGACAAATTTGAGTCTAACCACTTTAAAACATTTTGATTGGTCATGCAGTGTTGACTCATGGACTTTCTCAACCATCAGTAGTTTAAGAAAGTCATTTTCAGCATATTCAAAAACAAGAAAAGAAGAAAAATCAAATCTAAGACATTTAAAACTAAAGAAAGAAAATTTAAAATCAAATTTAAACTTTGAACTTCCTAAAAATCTATCAAAACCAATAAAATCTACTTGACTCCCTTCAGTAAGAGTCACTGCATCAATGGAAAAATTAAATTGCAACTTCTCACAGTCCTTTGAATTCAAGGTGTCTAACAGTTGTTTTTCCTCTACTGGAAGAATCTATTGATTGTTGGGAACTAGCTCACCAACCTCAGGAATCTGTTCAGGACTCTCAACAATAGAGATAATATCTTCCCTGATCAAAGAGACATCAGTAGGCTCATAATATTCTAAACAATGATCAACAGCAAAATCAAGTCTCTCACTAGTATCAACAACAGCACAAGCATCAATAGAATTTTGAACATCAGCAGTATCACTATGCATACTATCATAAACACTAGTATGATCAGTAGAATCAATAGCATCAAAAATTTCAGTGCAAGCAAAGGATTCCGTGGATTCAACAGACTTATCAGACTCCAAAAACTCATTAATTTCAACACACATAGGACTTGTATGTATATCATCACATAAGCATTTAAGAGTGGGGTCTGAATGATCAACAAGCTGTCTAACATTTTCACTATTTATATCCTTTTCAGATGCTACATCTACCACTTCATCATTCATACCATTACATGCTAGTGAGGAACCATGTTGATCAGTATATGTGAGAAACTCACTAGTCTCAATGAAAGAATTAATTTGGGAGCATTTATCATATATAATAGATTCAACACACACACAATCAAGAAATGCATCCCAATTAGCTATATCACATGGTTCAGATGGCATGTTGTCCCTAAACTCAGTAGATGCATCATCAACAGACTTATCAACTAATTCCACACTAGGCACAGAATAATCATCACATTCCAAGTTACCCCCACAATTATCTATTACCCTAGACTCAAGAGATTCATCATTAACAGGCTCAGAAATAGAATTACCACTAAGGTCACAGCTAGGAGTAGAAATTCCAAGTGCATCAGTACACAAGGATTCATGAACATCACAAAATGTGTCAATTTTACTCAATGAACTACCACAATCAACCATACCAGGAGATTCAACAATTATTTCTTCATCAATAACATCATCATCTTGCAATTCAGAATCAACAACATTGTATGCATTAGGAATCACAGTGCTATCATGCATACTAGATTCAGTTCCAACAAATTGTAATGTATTAGAAGATGGAAGGATATTACCTAGTGAATAAGATTCTTCCTCTTCTATACATTCCCTTCTAATTTTCTCTTCAATTGATTCATTAGCACTTGAAGTCGGTTGATTCAATTGAATTCCTGAATCCTTCCTGAGGTTATTCACCTTTTGTTGGTTTTGTTGTTTCAACCATTTAGCTCCTTGTTGGACCATTTGCAACATATATTCCTCATGATAATTGTATGGATGATATTGTGGCTCTTGCATATGGAAGTTATGGTATAGCTCATGATGATGGTGGTAATTGGGGTGGGTTTCATATGGATAATGGTATGGTTCAATTGAATTGGTATGAACTTCATAGGGATTGTGGTATGGTTGGTAGCTGGGGTAAATTTCATAGGAATGATGGTGTGGTTGGTAGCATGGTGATTGTTGGACTTGTTGGTATTGTTGGGTTTGTTGTTCTTGTCTTTGTTATTCAAGCAAGCCTTGAAGCATTGTATTGAGATCATCCAACTTTCTGGAAATCCTATCATTTGCATAAGGATCATAAACACCTTGATTAGAATAATAAGGATCCATTTAAAGCAAAGAAAAATTGAGAAGCACAATTAATTTCATCACAAATAAAATCCTAACAAATTATAACTAAAATAAACTCAATAATCAAGAAAAGAAAATCAAATGAAGCTAAGACTTACTTAACTATGAAAAACACTCCTAAACAGAGGTTAGTCACACAAAATAAACTCACAAAAATTAAAGAAATTAAATTTAGAAAAATTGAAAAATTCCTAAAAAATTCGAAAAATACTAAAAAATTCGAAAAAGTGCCACAAACGTTGGAATTCGGCCAAAAAATGGTGTAGCTAATAGCTTTGCTATTAGTTTTGCTCAAAACACCCCAAAACCTTGAAAACCAGAGTTTGAGAATTTTCTGAGTGCTTTAAACGAAAATTCCAGCAAGCAGGCAAGTTAATACGCAACACCGAAATGAACCAATTCCAAGCTCGAAACAGAACAAAAATCAAACCAAAACAGAACCAAAACAGAGCTAAAACATAACAAAAACACCTAGAAAACTTTCTCAAACAATTGAAACTCCAAATTCCCCGACAACGGCGCCAAATTTTGACGGGCTTGTCGTACAACCCTCAAAATAAAACTAGGTTGAATATTAAATGTAATATAGGGCACAACCTAGGTCATCTCCCTTGGAAATAGAATTCAATACTTAATTAAGTTTCTAAGTGTTTAAAGACTCTAAGAGCTACCTAATTTGGGGGGTTTTTGATTGAATAAAACTAACCTAAAACTAAATTGAATCAAAATTCCTAAATTCTATCTAAATGGATGAATTATGGTTGAAAATGGGCTTGTGACTAGCTTAGGAATTGTCTCTTGGTATCCACTATCCTCATCCTAATCTAATGGTGATTAATTCTGGCCTAAGAGTTCCTAATTATGTTCATTAGCAAATGATCTTGAATAACCATTCAAGATTCAAGAAACTAGCAATTTAATGTTAATTGAGACCTCAACTCTCATTAGATTACTAATTATTGTAATTAAGATCTTTGAACACTTGAATTGATTAATTACTTGATTAATTAGCCTCTGAATTACCATCCAAAAATGTTTAATTAACCAACTAAACACCAAGGAATCCACAAATAGACAATTAGGCACATCAATTCTCACAAGCATTTCATCAAACACCTTGATTGCACACTTGGAAAATTGTAGGAAATTGAAAAAAATTCAGTACTAATTCAATCACATAATCAATCAATCATCATCCTAATTAGTGTCTAACTAGCCACTAATCAATTACATAAATTCTCTATCAAATACAGCTTAACCAAGACAATAGATGAAAGAGAAAAAGTGTTGGAAAAATAAGAAATTCTTAGCCAAAATTCCTGCAGTCTCCTCCTTGGATTCAAGCTTCTCCAAGAGCTTCCTCCCTTGCTAGCCTCAAATGAGAATCAGGGCTTCATTATGGCGTGAAGAGATGGAGATGGAATGGAGGAAATGGTTCTGTGTTCTGGACGAAGGAGTGAGGGTGGAGTGAATGGGTGAAGGATGAGCGAATGGAGTGAATGGAATATGGCGTGTGAGGCGTGAATGAATAGAGTGGACCTCGGGATGAATGTGGCATTATTCACGTGCTCATGTTAATGACTCCACGTGCTTGCTTCAGCCCACTTACCTGAATGCATTTCCTTAATTCCATTGTGAGAAACACGTGCTCCCTCCCTTGTTTATTTGTCTGAAGCTCCTTTGTGTATGTGTATAAACGTGGGACCCACTTCAATTTACATTATTATAATATTTCATTTCATGCAAGCTTTTCCACGTAACTTCTGTAGCTTCTTCGTGGCTTTAGATCTGCTTCGGCCAGCTGCACTTCCTCTTCGTACTCCACATTATTTCTGCCTTCACGTTGCTTTCCTTCCCAGCTGAGTGCTACTGCTCACGTAGACTTCCAGGCTTCTCACGTCGCGTTTCTCGTTGCTGTCCAGGCGTCATCTCTTCTTGTTTTCTCGAGTTCCAGCCAGTTACTTCTTGTTTCAGCTTGCTTTTCTCCCATGCAGCTTCTTCTTTTTGACGTGGTTCTTCTCTCTGTTTCTGCTGGCACAGCTTCTTCGTTCGTCCAACTGCAGCTTCCCTCGTGTTTAGCTTCATTTCCACGATGTTTGCAGCTTGCATGTTTGCTCTGTTCTGCCCTGTGGATTCTTCCTTGTTGGTTTCACGTAGCTGCTGCATTCATGCTTAGCCTTTCCACATTGCTTCATTCCTCTATTTTAAGCAACTTTCAACTTCTGCTTGTGTGTTCTGTATCAGCTCAAGACTCGTGGAGATCTTCTTGCTTATGGGCTGCTCTTTAATGAATCACATGCTTTCTTTCCTTGCCATGAGTTCCCACGCTACTTCCTCTTCATTTTGCTCTTAGGTTTCTCTTTAGCTCAAGCTCATGCTTCTTTAATCATTCCTTTCTCTTCTTTAAATCAAATGCTTGTTCAAGCTCCAAATTCATATTAAAATTCTGCACAAAAGAGTGGGAAAAATCAAATAGGCATATTCACAAAAAATTATTTAAGATAAAATGAGCATTAAACACCAAATTTTTGCAAATGAATTCCTAAAATATAGAAATGGCTATTAAAATGAAATTTTATCTAATTAAAGCCCTGAAGCCATTTTTGGACACTAAAATACTTAAGTTAGGAGAATTAAAACATATAAAATTGATGCTTATCAAATTCCCCCACACTTAAACCTTTGCACTCCTAGGCAAAGCTCAAAATCCAAGATAAAAGAATGATTTGAAACACCCAGCTTGTGGAATGGCAAGTGGAAAATGAAAATGGGAAAGGGAAAGTAAAAATCACAAATTAGATACTAATCATAACTTTTCAACACTTCAACAATCCAAGCTAATTTCACTTGTATCAAGAATTAAGCTCCATGGTAATTTCATTTGAAAAGAATGAATTGAAATACATAGCCTCTCATGGATTGGTGTTTACTCTCAACTTTCAAGTGTTTATGGGCAATGTGTTTCACTCAAGTTCCACCTATCAAAATTCACTACCATAAGCTTGTTTAGTTTCTAAATCTCCACCACCTATGCTAAAAGCAATACATAAATCAATAGGACTTTATTAAGGGTTGTAATAGGGCTAAGGAATGAAATGAATGGACACAAGAATAAGGGAAAAACCAAATAGATACCTTAGAACCTCAAGAGCAATCAAAAGAATACCTAGGATAGAGAAGAGTATGTTTCAAGGCCTTATTTCTAACAAGTATAAGCAACTATAAACTTAATTTGAAACACTTTTTTTTTTCTTTTTCTGTTACTTCCTTTTCTTTTCTTGTTTTTTTTCATTGCTTTTCTTTTGGTTTTCTTTTTGTCTTTCTATCTTTTCTTTGCAATTGCAAAATTTTTTTTTTTTTAGAACATATTCCTCAACTCTTATTATCAATGGCCTAACTGGATGTAAAGCACACATTCACTCATCCTAAACAAGTGTAATGCTCCTTAAAGTCCTTAAGGCATCTTAAAACAAGGTGGGAATGCATTTTAAATGGCTATGAGCTAACAAGAAAATGAAAACAAGGCTCAAAGTGGCTAAACAATGGATAAAATAAATGTATGGTTGGCTTTTTGGCTCACTAGCTGAAATAGAAATGAATGCCTTATCATTTTCATGTATGCAAATGCAAATGTGGTCTCAACAAAGAATCAAGACAAGTTCTAGAGTGAAACAAAGATAGGTGAATACACACTAGAAATGAACAATTAAGGTTCAAATCCTCACCAGCTAATGGCTATCAAACAATTCATTGAAATCAAATTTATTGCCACTTCGCTTGAATCAAAGACACAAGATCCATCACTTATCATGTCTAAGGGAATCCAAGCTACAATTATCTCAACTTGCAACTTTTACAGAAAAACTGGAAAGAATCATACTATTTTTCAAAAATTTTCTCAAAATTTTTTTTTTTTTAAAAAAAGGAAAGCAAAGAAAGCAAAGAGATGTAGAAATAGGATGTATAACTCTCCCCCACACTTAAATGTTGCATTGTCCTCAATGTCAGCACACAGTCTAGTAAACAGATAAACAACACAATATAAAGAGAGTGAAAGGAGAGAATACAACCGGATGGACTTGAATATGGAGATCTCAATGGTGGCTAAGATTCCCTTATAGCTGGTTAGCAATCTTTTATTACCTACAAAGCAAAAACAAAACAAACTGTAAGGCGGGAAAGAAAAGAAAACTGAATCCTAAACTAAAGAGAACTCTATCAAGGATTAACTAATCATAAGTATCAAAAACTAAAATTAAAACTACTTTATTCCTTCTCAATTCAAGAAATTTAAGTCTCACTACTTTAAAACATTTTGATTGGTCATTCAGTGATGACCCATGGACTTCCTCAACCATCAGTAGCCTCGGAAAGTCATTTTAAGCATATTCAAAAGTAGGAAAAGAAGAAAAATCAAATTTTGGACAATTAAAACTAAAGGAAGAAAATTTAAAATCAAAACTTTCTAAAAATCTATCAAATCTAATGAAATCTACTGGACTCTCATCAGTAAGAGTCACTACATCAACAGAATGAAATTGTAACTTCTCATAATCCTTTGAGTCCAAGGTGTCTAAAAGTTGTTTTTCCTCTACTGGAAGAATCTGTTGATTGTTGGGAACTAGCTCACCAACCTCAGGAATCTGTTCAGGACTCTCAACAATAAAGATAATATCTTCCCTGACCAAAGAGACATCAGTAGGCTCATAATATTCTAAACAATGATCAACAGCAAAATCAAGTCTCTCACTAGTATCAACAACAGCACAAGCATCAATAGAATTTTCAACATCAGCAGTATCACTATGCATGCCCTCATCAATACTAGTATGATCAGTAGAATCAATAGCATAAAAAATTTCAGTGCAGGCAAAGGATTCCGTGGATTCAACAGACTTATCAGACTCCAAAAACTCATTAATTTCAACACACATAGGACTTGTATGTATATCATCACATAAGCATTTAAGAGTGGGATCTGAATGATCAACAAGCTGTCCAACATTTTCACTGTTTATATCCTTTTCAGATGCTACATCTATTATTTCAGCAGTCATACCATCACAGGCTAGTGAGGAATCATGATGATCAGAATATGTGAAGGACTCACTAGTCTCAATGGAAGAATTAATTTGGGAGCATCTATCACATATAGCAGATTCAACACACACACAATCAAGAAATGCATCCCAATCAGCTATATCACATGGTCCAGATGGCATGTTGTCCCTAAACTCAGTAGATGCATCATCAACAGACTTATCAACTAATTTCACACCAGGCACAGAATAATTATCACACTTTAAGTCACCCCCACACTTATCTACTACCCTAGACTCAATAAATTCATCAATTGATTCAGATATGAATTCATCACTATAATCACAGCTAGGTGTAGACAATCCAAGTGCATCAGTACACAAGGATTCATGAACAACAAATGTATCAATTTTATTCAATGCATTACCACAATCAACCAAATTAGGAGATTCAACAATAATTTCCTCATCAACAACATCATCATGCAATTCAGAATCAACAACATTATATGCATTAGGAATCACAGTGCTATCAGGCAAACTAGAATCAGTTCTAACAAATTGTAAAACATTAGAAGATGGAAGGATATTACCCAATGAATATGACTCTTCCTCTTCTATGCATTCTCTTCTGATTTGCTCCTCAGTCAATTCAATAGCACTTGAAGTCGGTTGATTCAATTGAATTCCTGAATCCTTCATCATGTTGTCAAGCCTTTGTTACATTTCAAGATACCACCGTTCATGTTCTTGTTTGAATTGAAGATGTTCGGCATCCCTTTGTTGGATTCGAAGATCAAGGGTTTCCATTAGCTGCATCATCCTCTCTTTCAAACTCGGTTCCCTCTGGGACTCTTGTTGCATGTACCCCTCATGGTAATTGTAAGAATGATATTGTGGTTCTTGCCTATGGAAGTTACAGTGTGGCTCATAATGAGAATGGTAGTTTTGGTGGGTATCATATGGATTGTGGTATGGTTAATAGTTGGGGTGAACTTCATAGGAATGGTAGTGTGGTTGGTAGCATGGTTGTTGGACTCGTTGGTATTGTTGGCTTTGTTGTTCAAGACGGCCTTGAACCATTGTCATGGCATTATCCAACTTTTGAGAAATCCTATGCTCTGCATAAGAGTCATAGACACCTTGATTAGAATAATAAGGATCCATTCAAAGCAAATAAAATGAGAAGCACAATTAATTTCAGCACAAGACAAAGCACAAACAAATTATGACCAAAATTAACTCAAAATGAAGAAAATAAAAATTCAAATGAAGCTAAGAAATTCCTAACAATGTAAAACACTCCTAAATAGAGGTTAATGACACAAAATAAACTCACAAAAAATAAAGAAAATAAATCCAGAAAAATTGAAAAATTTCTAAAAAATTCGAAAAAATACTAAAAAATTCAAAAAAGTGCCTCAAACGTTGGAATTTGGCCAAATAATGGTGCACCAAATAGCAAAGCTATTACTTTTGCTCAAAACACCCAAAAACCTTGAAAAATAGAGTTTTAGAATTTTCGGGGCACTTTGAACGAAAATTCCAGCAAGCAGGACACTTAACGCGCAACACCGAAATGAACCAATTCCAAGTTCAAAATAGAACAAAAATTAAACCAAAACAAAACCAAAACAGAGCTAAAACATAACAAAAATACTTAGAAAAATTTCTTAAACAATTGAGACTCCAAATCCCCGGCAACGGCGCCAAATTTTGACGGGCTTGTCGTACAACCCTCAAAATAAAACTAGGTTGAATATTAAATGCAATATAGGGCACAACCTAGGTCATCTCCCTTGGAAATGGAATTCAATGCTTAATTAAGTTTCTAAGTGTTTAAAGACTCTAAAAATTTCTAAACTAAAGGGGGGGTTTTGATCTAATTAAACTAAGTAAAATCTAATTGAATTAAAATTCCTAAACACTACCTAATTGGGTGAATTATGGTGAATGATGGTCTTGTGACTAGCTTAGGAATAGTCCATTGGTATCCACTATCCTCATCCTAATCTAATTGTGATTAATTCTGGCCTAAGAGTTCCTAATTATGTTCATTAGCAAATGATCTTGAATAACTATTCAAGATTCAAAAAACTAGCAATTTAATGTTAATTGAGACCTCAACTCTCATTAGATTACTAATTCTTGTGATTAAGACCTTTGAACACTTGAATTAATTGATTAACTGATTAATCTAGCCTCTGAATCATTATCCAAAAATGTTTAATTAACCAACTAAACATCAAGGAATCCACAAATAGACAATTAGGCACATAATCTCACTCATGCATTTCATCGAACACCTTCGGGGCATACATGGGAGATTAGAAGAAATTGAATAATTCAGAACTAAAATTAATCAATTAAAACAACAATTATCTTCCTAATCAGTACCTAACCAGCTACTAATCAATTACACAAATTCTCAATCCAATATTCCTTAACCAAGCAAATACAAGAAAGAGAAAAAGTGCTAGAAAAATAAGAAATTCTTAGCCAAAATTTCTGCAGTCTCCTCCTTGGATTCAAGCTTCAGCCCAAGAGCTTCCTCCTAGCTAGCCTCAAGGATGAATTAGAGCTTCATTAGTGGATGGAAATGGAGGAAAATGGCATGGAGTGAAGCTCTGGACGTGGTTCTGCGAATGGACGAAGGAAGGGCGTATTACGAATGGAATGGGGTGTGGACGACGTGAATGGATGGAAATGTGGTGAATGACGATGGGAATGGAATGGGCGAATGAATGGAGTGTATGTACTGACTTGTGACAAAGGCGTGAGAGATGAATGGATACAATGGATCCTCTCTCACGTGGCTTACTTATTTTTCACGTGCTCCCCTCTCTAATTTCAATCGGCTGAAGCTTGCATGTGCATGTAAGGTGGGCCCCACTTGAATATAATAATCCACGTTGGCTTCAGCGTTTTCTGATTCATGCTTCCCACATCATTTTGCACATCACCTGCTGTTCTTTCTTGTAGCTCTTCGTGTTTTGATTCAGCCAGCTCATTGCTTTTTTTTTCTTTTCACGTTTTACTCCAGCGTGCATTCTGCTCTTAATTATCTTCTGCACAGCTTCTTCTTGCTTCGTGAACTTTCTCCACGTCTCACCTTAATGCATTGTTCTTCCTCTTTCCCACTCAAGGCACCAGAACGTGGCTTCTTCAATCAGCCCAGCACGTAGAACTCGAGCTCTGCTCCACGTTTAGCTTCTCACCCAAATGTTCTTCTTTCCAAGCTCAAGTGTGCAGCTTCTTCCTCATGGCTGTTTCTCGTCATTTTATCCTTCCCAATGCTGCAGCTGGTTCTCTTCTCATTCATTTGCTAGAGTTTCTCGCGTAGCTTCATCTCTCTGTTCAGCAGCTCCTCTTTTACATATTTCCACGTTCTGGACAGCTCAGCTCTTGCTTCACCTTCTCAAGTGGACTTCTCCTTCATTCAGCTCATGCTTTCATTCTCGGTTCTGCATGCGTGTGTTTCTGCTCGTTTTCTACTATTCGCGAGTTGCTCTCCTCTGTTTTGCTTTCTTAGAATCCAAACGTAGCTTCTTTTCTCTGTTCTGGAGTTGCTTTGCCTGAGCCTTTATTTCTTCCAACTTAAAGCTTCTTGTGTTTAATCTAAACCCATGGCTTCTTCTTCTCTCCAACACCATTTGTTTCTTCATCCATTCAGTTCTATAGTCTTCTTCGTTGTTAGCTCCCTCTCATTCTGCAGCTTTCCTACGTGATTCCTCTACGTAGAACTCTTCTCCCTTGCCACGAGTTAAGATCACATTGCTGTCCAGCCCTTCTTTGTTCAGCTCAACGTCTGTTCCTAGCTTCAGCTTGTGGCTTCTTCCTTCTCCTTTGTTTTGGTGTGTGATTGCTATAAATGGAGCCACATGTGGAAGTCGATCCCATGTATAAAACTAAGAAAACCCAATGATCTGCACACCAAGAAAGGAAAGAAAAATTAAGTAGGAAAAGCTTCAAAATTATTTATAGAAATTTATGCATTAAAAATCCAAGATTTTGTGACTTATTTTCTAAAATGCAAAGAATGGCTATTAAAATCAAATTTCAACTAATTAAACCTCTAAAGCCACATTTGATTATTAAAATGCTTAAGTTTAGGAGGATTCATGTATATAAAAATAACCTTTATCACTCAGCTTATTTTTATGTTTGGATCAGAGCTAGGCTTTCTCTCTGCTCAGTCTCTTTTGCTTCATCCCCAGGAGCATTGTATACTTTTTCTAGGTTTCTGCTAACCTGATCCAGGACATATGCTCTCAATGCCCAGACTCTATTTTACTGAAAGCTTATGCTCTACTGGGTGCCTTAATCACTCACGTGCCTCAACCCTATATCATTCTCATATTAGGGAGCTCGTTTGATTAATTTTCAGACCCCTATCTATTTACCTTCCTTGGTTTAACTTACTCATTTAATCATGACTAAAGCAAAGGTATCGTTTCTGTATCTAATTTCTTAGCTCTTCCTTACTTCCCTTTATGACTCAGGGGGTCTATCTAGGGAAATTTACTAACCACTACTGGGTGGTTTCCCCGACATCAGGATGTCTCATCTTTCCTTTCTTATTCCAGGGAAAACTTTCATTGGGCCCTTCATTTATATATCTCACCTGGAATGATGCTATTGGTCATCTCCCTTAGGCTTTAGCTTATGCTCAGCTTGGGCTAACCATCTCATCGGACCTGTAGCTTACTGACTATTCTCATTCTTCCTTTTTTTTTGAGCTTCTATTACCATTAGGTGTTACCTAGGAGGTACACCTTTCTAGGCCGCTTGCTATGTGTCTCGCTACTAGTAGCTTTATCTTATGTTATTTCGAGGCTACACTAGCATTCTGTCATTCAATGTCTCACAGGGTAGCACCCTAAGTTGGAGTCAACGCCTCATAGGTGGGTCTCAATAACTTGATTATCCCTGTGTCTAACTTTCTCTATGCTGAGCTTTTTCTTCAGTCTCTACTATTAAGCCTACGGATTTCTTACTAACTTTCCATGACTATTCTTTTCCTCTACTTATATTAGGGGTTCGCACTTTCTGTGGGTTGCTTGACCCCTTATCAACTCCTTTCTCAAGTTGGCCTGAATATGACCAATAAGGTATTCATGGTGCCTTTTGCTGCGGCTAACACATCATTCACTGTGGCTAATTAGCCTCAGGTTTGCCTTGGTTTTCTTGTCTGAGTATTAGCCATGGCTAGGAACTCTCTAGATTGCCTCGCTGTTTCTATGGAATAATTGGCCATGGCTTATGACCTCTGATTGGCTTATTTTCTAGGGATTGGATTTTTATCTTTAGCTACCAACTCGTGCGTCATTGCCTTTATAACCGGCCCGTCATCAAGCTAGAGGGTTCTACCTCTTACTTTATTTATGCATAACTAGCTATCACCTCCAGGCTGTCAGGCTCCAGGGTATAGCTTATAACTCAACCTCTGGCCTGAGAAGACTAACCTTTCGGGCTTTAATACTTATCTAGACATTTGGGTGTTGTAGCTGGAGGGTGACTCTTTTTCTCACTTCCCCTCTAAATTGGTTCGGTGCAGTCGCAGTCTAATCTCATACTGTACTGCATCATTACTTGTCTCTGCATTAAATAGGACATCTCGAAATGCCCTGAGTATGACTACCCTGGAGAATTAGGCCTCACATACTCTCTCTAGCAAGCTTCTTCCTATCAATGAGATCATTCTCATCGTTCATATCTAGGGCTTGCCATTGATCCCAGTGAGCTATCATATCTCATCAAGCTCTAACCGTCAGATCCCTTAACTCTGTTTAAGCTACTTTAGAGGCTACTCTTCCTGGTGTCCACTAACTACTTTAAGACCATTCTACAACTTACTTATCATAAATAAAGCCACAAACTACTTTCACACACCCACAATGTCTCATAGAGGACTTTTTATAGTCATACAAGCCTTTTACACAGCCCAATGGCTACATCGTCAAGCCAAATCCAATCCGAGAGAGCCTGGAACTTTGCTATGATACCAATAAATATAACACCATAGATTCTAGTCCATCTCATACATTTGAATGGCATAAATCATGAACTATATAGGATTTCCATGGGAAAAGCCAGAAAAAGTAGGATTATTTTAGCATTGCACTATATCTAAAAATTCATTTCAGTGTCACGTGGACCGTGTAAGCTCATTCTATGTATCATCATATTTAATTGCATCATTACAACTCATTTACATCCTAAAAACATGCCTACAACCCATGGACACCGAAATGGAGCATGAAAAGTAGGAACTCATTCTCGGCCAGAATTGGCCTCTTTTTTGGGCAAATTTCGAAACATCATAACTAAATCTAGAAAAATCAAGAAAATTCAATCTTGGTCATTATGAAAATATTAGGATGTCTAATTCACACTAAAAATATTTTCAGATCATAACATGCATCATGGAGGACGTTTGACATTCGAAAAGCTACTGATGTCGTTGGCTACCTTAGCTACTACTCAGATTACTGATACAAACTTATAAAATTCATAACTAATTCTATAAAAATGAAATTCATACAAATTAGGTCATTATGGAAAGATAAAAATGTTAAATTCATTATAAAAATAATTATAGAATGAAACAGATATTTTTAGCTATTAGAATCCTATGGAATAATAACTGAACTCTTGGGACGCTACTAGTACTGATAGTCAAATTCAAAAATGCATAACTCTTGGCTCAGACCTCCAAATAAAGTGATCTAGGTGGCCACAGAATTCTTATAACCTCTAGTTTATTCTTATAAAAGTTTACATCTATTGGAAACCATTTGGTCATCGGGTGACACAAAACACAAAACTGCCAGTATGAGCAGTGCCCATACCAGAAACAATAAAAAATTTCAACTTTGAAAATTCATCAAATGTTCTCTAGACCTCCAAAAATTATGTTCTTTAGCTTTTGAAAAATATTTCAATGAGATCTAATTGCATACAAAATTTTAGAGTAAGACTAACTCATTTGGCTAAAAAGTGATATAGGGATCCATTATGGTCAATTTTGACTCCATATTGGGTACCAAAGTTACCAAATAGATTTTCCTTGGTCTTGGCACCTTTTGGGCAAGTTTAAAAGCTTATTTGAGACTTGTGTGAGCTGCCCAAATGGTCCCAAACCTCATTCATTTCATTTTGACCATTCAACCCACACTTATGCAAATTTCCACATTGTACACTTTGACATTTCATACTCAAATTGTATTCTAAAGCTCCTACATTATATTCATAGTGATAAACATTACATAATAGTATATTTATACATGTCTCAAGGTCCATAATATATTTACAACATCATAGACATTAAGATACATAAGTATGGTACCAAAATGGCTAAAACCAAGGCATAAGTTTGTCAATCTCCTTCCTTAGTGTTGTTGGCTCCTATTAGCATATCCACTTGGTTCACCTAGCATATTGGATCATTGGAGAGGAGGGTATGAGATTCAAAGATTTCTAATAGCTCATCCCCTATTCAATCATACATAATATGTGCAAAGCAAGCTTTTCAAATGCATGCATGGTGAAAGTGGAAGACATGCATCTTTTAAAACAATCTTAGCATATGAATCAATCATACAAAATATCCAAGAGCTCGCCAAGTGCTTGGATTAGCCTCACACTTCTCCTTATAGATTTTGGACTTGCCTCACCTATTCTTTAAGAGCTTTGGACTCAATCATACTCTTGGGAGCCCACTTTGCTTGTTGGAGACTCTTTACTTTGTCTCAACCAAACTCAAGAGTTCTTGGCTCATCCTCACCAAAGGGAAGAGTTCTTGGCCTCTCCACACTCAAGCAAACTCATACAAACATCATCTAAACATTTGAAAACATAATATGACATCAAGTATCATAGCATATAAAGGCATTCTAGCATACTTTTCAAAGCTTGAAAATACACATACAAACATTCTAAAACAAGCTAAACACACATCCATGCATGAGAGAAGGTGGAGAGAGCTACCTTGCATACAATTACACACTTTTTCCTTTGGACTCAAGCCTCCTCTTTCAGCCACACACCCATAAATTGGTGGAGATGGTTTCTCTTGGTCTAGATACAATTTATGGGAGCCAATTAGGTTCATGAAACAATCTCTAAGACCATACAATTTACTTAGATGTTAGATTGCTCTATAAGCTCCATTGTGGTCCATAAATACACTTAATGAAGCAACACCTCTCAAAGAATTTCTAGACCTTACTCTTTCCTTTCAACTATGATTCTTGACTCCTTTTAAGCCTCTTGGAGTCATCACTTCATCAAAATAAAAGGCCTAGCACCATGTTGCTTCTTTAGGTCATAATATGGAACCTAAGACACCAAATCACTTTCTATGAGTTCTAAATTTTTTCCAAGGCCTTTTCTCACTTTCATTCATCAAATATGACTTAAGAATGGCCTTAGAAAAATTTAAAACTCTCCCTAGCACCATGGAACATGCTTGGCCGAGACTATGGCATTATTTGGGCTTCTTGGAGTTCTCTTGGTTTTCTTGAAGGGAGAAGCTTGTGGGGAGAATCTTTGGTGTCTCAAGAACTCATTTATACTCTAACTTAGACCTAGGAAGCATCACATAAGTTCAAAATTTGAAAGGTGCACTTGAAACCCTAGGTTTTGCATCTTGAATTCTAATGCCTTTTTCATGGTTTCTTTACATATTCTTATTCCTCTCCATCAAATACCTAAGAATCATCTTTGGTTGTGCTTGAAAATCAGATCTTCTTATGGTTCTTAGGCTAGGTTGAAATGGAGAAGAAGTGTGATGAAAGGTATCAATCATAGGATGCATTTTTACTTTGTTTCCTTGCTTAATTTGGCTTGAATCTTGATTTCTCCAAGCTCCTCTCTTCAAATTCGAACTTTCCCCTGAATATCTCCCTTGAATCAGATTTATAAACCTTATTTTAATCCAAGTAAAGAAAGACAAAGGGAGGAGAGGAGGTGTGGATGAAGAAAAGCAAGGAAAATCACTATGAAAACATACCTTAACCTAGGTAGGGAAAAGTGACTTTTTCAAAAATTGTAATTTTGCCCTTCATACTTTGCATTTTCGTTTATGCTTCATTTTAGCTCATTTTTTAGAATAGTCTTTTCCATGATAAAATTTAGGTTCCCAATTAAGAAAAATGACTTTGGAATCACTCAAATCAGAGCTAAAACCTTTTCGAACGAATCTGTCAAAGTTCAGGTACAATGACGTTGGAAAAAGTCTACCAGATGGGATTTAACTGTCCTGGGGCTTCCCATGGTTCTCAGGGCCTTTGAAACCCTAGAGAACTCAAAACTTTCCTTTAAAAAGCCCTCCTGTGTATTTTTCAAAAAGTGCCCATATTTACGAAAATGCCACTGGCCTTTTGGCAAATTTTTCAAATCATTCTGGCCTTGATTTCTGGGTAATTCAAGGCTCAACTCCTTATTTTCTAATATTTAAAATTTTATTATAATTTTAGTTGGCCCCAATTCCTTCTATTTCAGGGACTTCCTTTTGTATATGGCCTATTTTTGCCGTTTATGGAGAAATCGAACATTGTGTTTCTCACGTTTACAGAGGGACTGGATGTTACAGCATTGTCCTTAATACCAGCACACAATCCAATAAACAGATAAAGACAACACAATTTAAAAGGAGAAAGGGAAAGAGTACAACCAGGGATCAGGGTGGGTCATGAAGTTGGAGTTCCTCCTTGTCATCCGTTGGAACTCCTTCATGAAAGTACTTGAGCTGATGTCAATTAACTTTGAATTTAGCTCCTGTTTACTCATCCAAAAGCTCAACTGCACTAAAAAGGAAAACATCAGAAACTATGTAAGGACCTTCCCATTTAGAACAGAGTTTACCTGGCATAAGCTTCAAGTGGGATTTATAAAGTAAAACTTTTTAGCTAACAACAAACTCTTTTCTTGCAATCATCTTGTCATGGAATGCCTTTGTCTTTTCTTTATAGATCCTTGCATTGTCATAGGCTTCCAATCTGATCTTTTCAAGCTCTCAGAGTTGGAATTTTTAATGAGATCCCACTCCATGCAAATCCAAACTACATTTCTTCACAGCCCAATAAGCTCTGTGCTCCACTTCTACCGGTAAGTGACAAGCTTTTCCAAATACTAGTTGATAGGGTGACATGCCAATAGGAGTCTTGTAGGCAGTCCTATAGGCCTAAAGTGCATCATCTAGCCTCTTGCTCCAATCTTTCCTATTTGGCTACACTGTTTTCTCTAAAATTTACTTCACCTTCTGGTTAGAAATTTCTGCCTAGCCATTTGTTTAAGGGTGGTATGGAGTAGCTACTTTATGCATAACACCATACTTGCTAATCAACCTGTGCATACTCTGGTTACAAAAATGAGTGCCTTGGTCACTGATAATGGCTCTGGGAATACTAAACCTGCAGAAAATGTGAGAGCGAACAAACTCTACAACGACAGAAGAATCATTAGTCCTAGTGGGTTTTGCTTCCACCCACTTCGAAACATAATCAACAACCAATAAGATTATGAAAAGCCAAAAGAAGTAGGAAAAGGTCTCATAAAATCAATGCCCCATACATCAAAGACTTCACAAAACAAAATAGGATGCTGTGGCATTTCATTTCTCCTAAATATACTACATGTTTGTTGACACCTGACACATCTTTTACCAAAATCAAAGGTATTACGAAACAAAGTAGGCTAATACAATCCACTATCTAGAACCTTCTTAGCTGTGCGTTTTGGACTAAAGTGACCTCCACATGTAAATGTGTGATAAAAATTCAAAATAGAATCAAATTCTATATCAGGCACACAATGTCTAATCACTTGGTCACTGCATAGTCTCTATAAGTATAGATCATCCCAAATATAATACCTAGCTTCACTCCTAAACTTATTCAACTAATGTTTATTCAAATCAACAGGCAGTTCAAAAGCAGCTAGATAATTCATTAAATCTGCATACCAAGGATAGAAACTATGCACAGCACACAAATACTCATTAGGGAAATCATCATCAATAGGTAAGGAATCTATCTTTAAAGCCTCAATTCTGCTCAAGTGGTTTGCCATCAAGTTTTCAACTCCACTTTTATCCTGGATGTCAATATCAAATTCTTGAAGTAGAAGCATCTATTTGATCAATCTTGGCTTTGCATTAGGCTTCTTCAGCAAGTACTTTAAGGCTACATGATCAGTAAAAACAATGACTTTAGTATCAAGCAAATAAGATCTAAATTTATTCAAAGCAAAAAAAATAGCAAGAAACTCTTTTTCTGTGGTTGTATAATTTGCTTGGGCCCCATCCAAAGTCTTGGACGTATAAGCTATCACGTGGGACCTCTTATTCGCTCTCTAGCTCAAAACTGCACCTACAGCAAAATTAGAAGCATCACATAAAAGCTCAAATGGGAGGTTCTAATTAGGGGGTTAAATAATGGGTAGCAAAGTTAATCTTTTCTTAAGATCATCAAAAGCTATTTTACATGCATCATCAAAATGAAAATCAACATCTTTTTGTAACAGCTTAGATAATGGCAAAACAATTTTACTAAAATCCTGAATGAATCTTCTATAGAAATATGCATGACCTAGAAAAGATCGGACCTCCCGAACACATGTCGAGTATGGTAGAGAACTGATAACATCTATCTTAGCTTTATCAACCTCTATGCCCTGTTCAGATAAATATGACCCAATACAATGCCTTTTTCCAACCATAAAAAGACACTTTTCAAAATTAAGTACAAGGTTCTTCTCCATGCATCTAGTTAGGACTCTATCAGACTACACAAGCAATCATAAAAAAAGTTCCCATATACAGTGAAATCATCCATCAAAAATTCTATACAATGTTTTAGGAAATCACTAAAAATAGAAACCATGCACTACTAGAAAGTTTCAGGGGCATTGCAAAGACTAAAAGGCATTTGTCTATAGGCATATGTTCCAAATGGGCATGCGAATGTTGTCTTCTCTTGATCCTCTGGGGCTATGCATATCTAGAAATACCTTGAAAATCTATCCAGAAAATAATAATGAGATTTTCCAGCTAAATACTCAAGCATCTGATCAATAAAAGGGGGGTAATGATCTTTTCTAGTGACTAAATTAAGCCTCCTATAGTCAATGCAAACCCTCCAACTGTTTTGTACATGGGTGGGCACTAATTCATTATTCTCATTCTGGACAACTGTGATCCCCAATTTCTTTGGAACCACCTGCACAGGACTAACCCACTGACTATCAAAAATAGGGTATATAATACCAGTAGATAAAAGTTTAGAAACTTCTTTTTTAACCACATCTAGAATAAATGGGTTCAGTCACCTTTGAGGTTGCCTTACTAGCTTTGCCCTATCTTCCAACAAAATTCTATGCATGCATGTATCAGGGTTAATATTAGGTATGTCAGCTAAGGTCCACCCTATTGCTTGTCTTCTCCTCTTTAAGACCTTTTGAAGCTTCTCTTCCTCCTCTGGAGTAATGTCATTGGCTATAATCACCAGAAGCTTCTCATCTTTCTCTAAATAGGTATACTTGAGATTGTCTAGCAGCAATTTGAGCTCTAAGGTAGGGACTTGCTCAACCGAAGGTATGAGTTATTTGATTTCAATCTTTTCCATGCCAAATACCTGTTCAGACAACTCAGTGACAGAAAAAACAATTTTCCCATCTTTGGGAACATCAGTAGAAGGAATATCAACAAGAGAATCAACAACAGTAGAACATCAGTATCACTATTAGATGAACTAGTTACACAGCATCTAATGCCACTGTCAATAGGCAAGGGAAGAGTGGAAATAGATGGACTAGTATAACTAATATATCCAGAAGTGACATCAACATGCAACATATCCTGAGAATCAATAAATCCAATAACATCAAAACAATCAGGGTGAACAATAGCATGCACATCATCTCTAGAATAAGAGGATTGATCTAGACCAGTATAATCATCCAAATCAATTACAGGCTTACCAACAATGAAATTTGCATAAAAAGAAGAGGTTTCAGAACTATGATAATCAGTACATGTAAGGAACTCACTATTCTCAATAAAAGCACTAATCTGGGTACATCTGTAACATATAGTAGTTCCAAAACATATACAATTAAGAGAATCATCTAAGTCAACAATATTATAGGAATCAGTCAATAAACTATCCCTAAAATCAGTACTGGCACTATCAACTAGCACATACAGGCTGATACTAAAAATAGAGTTATCATCATAGGGGTGTTTCATGGCATCAAATATATTAAATTGTATCACATTGCCAACAAACTCCATTTGAAGAGTACCTTCATGCACATTTATAATTATTTTTGCAATTTTTAAGAAAGGTCTATTTAGGATGAGTAGGGCATGTCCACTAGATCTATATCTATCATCCTATATGTTAAGGACATAAAAATCAGCTGGAAAAATCAAATCCTTTACCTTAACCAAAATATCCTCTAACACTCTTGAAGGATAGGCAATACTCTTGTTTTCCAACTACACAACCACTCTAGTAGGTTTCAGCTCTCCCATATGCAAAGATGAATAAACAAATTTAGGCATAACATTTATCGCAGCACTGAGATCAATCAAAGCATCAGAAAACTCAAAATTCCCAATAGTGCATAGAATTGTAAAAGTGCTCGGATCTTAACACTTATTGGGCATTGTTGGCTATATGAGTGCTAAAACATTCTTGCCAAAATTGACTTTTTAATTCCCTCTTAGACACCTCTTGTTGGTATATATTTCCTTAAGAAACTTGGCATATTTGGGGATGGTCTTGATTGCATCCAACAAGGGTATATTGACCTCATCCTTCTTAAAAGTCTCTGGAATTTCTTTTTCAATATTTGCTTCAGTTTGTCTCTTTCCCAAGGTAGGTCTATGTGGAAAAGGCAAGATCTTCTTTAGCTCCTCTTCTGTGTTAGGCTCATTTAGTGCGATGTGTGTTTTTTATGACGTCGGCTTATCCATGGTAGTGGTATCTGAGGATCCTTGAACCTCTTTTCCACTCCTAAGAGTGATAGCACTAACATTGCTATTATTCCTTGGATTGACAATAGTCTGAGAAGGTAATTGGCCTGATCCTTGACTTATTACCTCACTGAGAGAGTTAGCCAACTAACTAATCACATTCTCCATATGCTTGTTTTGAGTTTTCATGTTATCCATTTCTTGTTTGTGTCTAGCCTCACTCTGTTCCATCTTTTCTATGAGTTGCTTCATCATAAACTCCATGCTGTTATCTTTTCTGGGTTCCTCTTGGATAGGAACTGATTACCTAATAGGCTAGGAAGACTGTGTACTAGGTCATGCAACATTATATCTATTTTACTGTTGCCCTCCCCCATATCTCAAGTTAGGGTGATCCCTCCATTCTAGATTGTATGTATTAGATTATGGATCATATTTTTATTGCTCTTGTTGCATTTGCCTGATTGGAAAATCTCAGCACAAGTTTCTACCCTGTCCTCTAACATAGGATACTAATTAGTAGCATGTGTGGCCAAATAGCATATATCACACAGGGGTCCCAACAAGGTAGTAGAGGTAGATGTCTGCCCAGATGTATAGCACTGTGGATAAGAATGTGTCTGAGTAGGGTAGGACTATAGTGCACAAGTCTGAAAGGAGTAGAGGATGACTGTGGCTGTTGCCAATCTAACGCAAGCTATTGGAGCACAAAAGACATTACATCAATCTTGCTCTCAATTCTCTGACCATAGTCTAGAGCATACAATTCACTGATTCTTCTTATTATCTGCATTGATCAGAACCCAAATTGCTGAGCATTCTGAGCCATCTTATCAATCAACTCCCAGGCCTTTATAGGTGTCAAATCACCGAAGGCCCCACCAGAGGTAGCATCAATCATGTTTCTGTCCATGTTCAACAGCCCCTCATAGAAGTACTGAATAAGTAGCTGATCAGAAATTTAATGGTGAGGACAATTAGCCAACATTCTCTTGAATCTTTCCTAGTACTCATACAAAGTCTCTCCACCACTCTATCTAATTCCACTTATTTCTTTCCTTATTGATGCAGTGCAAGAAGTAGGAAAGAATTTCTCCAAGAATAGCCTCTTCAGTTGGTCCCAAGAAGTGATGGCACCAAAGGGTAGATAGTACAACCAGTCCTTGGCTAATCCATCCAAGGAAAAAGGGAATGCTCTGAGCTTAATTTGTTCTTTAGAGACTCCTTATAGCTTCATTGTAGAACAGACAATATGGAATTCCTTCAAATGTTTTGAGGGCAATCTCCTGCAAGTCCATGAAACTTAGGAAGTAAGCGAATCAAACCAGATTTAAACTCAAAATTTACATCTAATTCTAGATATTGTATACAAAGATTTTGATAATGCACATTAGGAGCTGTCAATTCTCTAATGGTTCTGGCATGCATGTTATCATTCAAATTTGCATTTACGTTCAAGTTAGCTTGAACATGCATATTCATATTAGCATTCATTTGATCTTATTCAGCCATAGTATCACCAGCAAATTGAAGTGCACAATCAATTCCTTGCACACAATCAAAAGTAGAAGAAATAGAACTACTAATTCCTACACTATCCTTGTTCTTCTTAATCCTTACTTGTCTTCTAAAGGTTCTTTCAATTTCTAGATCCAAATTAATTAATTTTTCACCAGAGCTTCTTGTCATAAATCAATTAGGCAAGTAAAAACTAAAAAGGAACACAAGAAATCAACCAAAAAAAAAAATCAAAACAATGAATCTGGAAAAATCCTAGAAAATTCAAAAAAATACTAAAAAAATTAAAACAAGTGCCTTAAACGTTGGAATTTGGCCAAAAAATGGTGCACCTAATGGCTTTGCTATTACTTTTGTTTAAATCACCTAAAAACCTTGGAAAACAATTTTTGAGAATTTTCTAGGCACTTGAAACAAAAATTCCAACAAGCGGCAAAATCAGATCAAGCAACCGAAATGTCCAAAATCTAAGCTTAAAACAGGGGAAAAATAGAACAAAGATAGGGCAAAAATACTAAGAAATCCTTTCAAACAATTAAGAAACTAAACTCCTCGGCAACAACGCCAAATTTGATGATTGTGTCACGCAATCTCAAATAAAACTAGGTAGCAAAATAAATTCTGTAGATAATGGTGCAACCTAGGTCATTTTCTTAAGGAGTTTATGCCTCAATTTGTTTATGAAAGAGTATTCCAAGTATTACTAAATAAAAATTGTTTAGCGAGGGTTTTAGATTACTAAAATTTAATTGAACTAAAATTTAATTGACAAGAATAAAAAACTTAAGACTAAATGAAGTGAACAGTTAAGAAAATATGGTAGCTAGCCTTTAGATGGACTCTCTAGAATTCAATTATCCTTGCTCCCTTTTTAGTGTACCAAGTTTGGATTTAATTTCTTGCTCATTAGTGTATCACCCATAAAAGCTCTTAAATGACCATTCAAGATTCAATTCATCAATTATTCAAGGAGTTGCAATCACAAGAAACCTTGAAAAATTAATTAATTGAATTAAGAACAAGAATACATTATAACCAATCCTAATTGATCAATAAAATCCACTGCAGAATCCACTTAAGATGCTAATTAACCAATTAGATTAATGAATTCCTTAAACAATTAATTGCACAAAAATTCTAGCCACTTAATCCAATAACCATTGCATCAATTAGCCTATAATCAAGAGGAAATTAAAAGTAATTTGCACAGCACTAATTCTAAAATTTTCACAAATATGTAATAATCACAATTAAAATTTTAAAGATCAAATTATACTCAATCTACAAATCAAACCAATCCAGTAATTTCCAGCAATTAAATTCCTAAATTAATAAGCTAAACCTAGTCAAATTAATAATGGAAATAATGCTAAAATTAAAAGATTAAGCAAGGAATTTTTATCCAATTTGGTGAGAAAATATGGAGCTCAAATCTGCATCTGGGAGTTTCCAAGTTTCAGCTAGCCACCAAGGATGATTCAAGCTTCCATGGAGAATTTAATCGGAGGCGAATTGATGGAATTAGCAGCAGCCATGGAGAAACCAATGAGAAAATGCTTCCTCGTTCAACCTCTAGAGCTCTCGCATTTTACATCGTGTCTTCGCCTTTTTTTTCCCCAGCTCTTAGCTCACTTATTTTCCATGTTGAGGTCATGTCCCCCTGATGAATGCTTTAGCATTTTTCCTTAATGAGTCATGTGCCCCTTAGCTCGCGTTATTTCTCGCTGAATGCCTCACGCTGTACGCATTTTATTTTCATCTCCCAACTCACGTTTTCATTAATACACGTTAGCCCACAACTACATTAATCTCCAACTCTCTCCCCGTTAGCTTCATTTGCGTCATTTCCACATGATCTGTAGCTTCCAATCCAACTTGTGTAAGCTTCTTCGTCCAGCCCAGCATGTAGAACTCGAGCTCTCTTCTTATATCAATTTCCACATTGCTACCTAGCCCTTCTTCCTTTCATTTAATCCTTCATCCACATCAACTTTGCATGTTCTAGCTTCTATTCATAGCACCTAAACTCGAGCTTCTCACTTGTTCCTTATGCATCTTCTTCTTCGTGTTTTGCTATCTATTTCTTCCATGTCTTGCTCATGTGGTTTAGCTCGCTTCTTTTTGTTTTTCCCACTTAAGCTTTTCCTCCATCCATTCAGCTCATTTCTTTGATGTCTAACCCAAGTTCCGCCATTGCATATGTGTGTTTTCATGGCCTGAACTTTTCCCCATAAGTAGCTTATTCTAACCCGTAAGTATGCATGCATGGATGGCTCTCAATCTAACTTCTCTTTTAACTCGTAGCTAGTTCTCCCAGCTTATTCCACACTCTATCCAGCTCTCCTAGCTTCAATCCATAGCTTCCTTCTCCTTGTTGACGTTCTTCATGCTCTATCCAGCATGTAACCAGTATGTGATTGTGTTCTGTTAGTGAAACAAAGTAAAGTGATGGAATGGACTCGTGGCTTCCTTCTCAAGTCATGCATGTATGTAACAGCTATTCTTTCCATTCATTACTATGAACCCAATGTATATGGATGGTTGGGGCTATGTGTATGAACAATAGCCTTTCTCTTAGATCAGCTTTAGCCTTGCTTTTTATTAAGCCATGTGCCCATGCTTCCTTCATTCAACTCGTGTAGCTTACATAAGAGCTGCCCAAGCTCCTTTCAACTCAATGCTCTTTCTCTTCTCTTTCCATATAGCTTTTCACAACTTTATTTTAGCTTCTTCATGCATTCTATCTTCATTTAAACTTCAACCCACTCTTCTTTTTATTCCTCACGTGCCTCCTCTATTTTGCTTGTGCTTCCAAGTAACTCTGCTACCCCTCTTGAGATGGCACCTTAACACACTTGAAGTCTATCTCTTCTCTTCTTTTTTTTTCTTCTTCAATTTAATTTTCCATTCAAGCTCTAATTTTTGTTGAAAATCTGCACAAAAAGAATTAAGGAGATGAAATAGGAATATTCAAAAAATTCATTTAAAAAGATTTGTGCATTAAAATTCTAAAATTTTACAAATTAACTCCTAAAATATAAAAATGGCTACTAAAATAAAATCTTATCTAATTAAAGTCTTAAAGCCATATTTCATTATTAAAATGCCTAAGTTAGAAAGATTAAAATATATAAAATTGGCATTGATCACACACATATATGCATGAGAGAAGGTGGAGAGAGTTACCTTGCTAATATTTGTACACTTTTTTTGTAACATCTGGTTTTTTGAAAACAAAAGAAAACGTGAGAAACGTAACGTATAGTTTCTCCATCAACGAATGAAATTCACTGGATACAAAAAGAAGTCCCCCAAAATGATGTAGTTAAGGTCCCAAAAAATTTGGAAAGCTTTCTGGACTCCTAAAAATGAGAATCTCAGGCTCAGACAGAAAGAAAAATGGAGTTAGAATGAAGAAACAAAATTATGATGAAAACTGATGAAACGTAATAGTATTTTTGTAAATAAGTGCAACTTTTGGAAAAATATATAAAAGAGCTTTTTAAATAAAATTTTTGAGTTGCCTAGGGTTCTCAGAGGCCTTGAAAATCATAGAAAGCCCCGGGACAGTTAAATCCCTTATGGTGGACGTTTTCTAATGTTAGTTGACTTAAACTTTAACCGGTTTGTTTGGTAAGGTTTTAGCTCCAAATTAAGTGATTCTAAAGGCATTTTATTAAATTAAGAACTAAATTTTATAATGGAAAAGATGGTTCTAAAAAAGGAGCTAAAACGAAACCAAAACAAAATTGCTATTACAAAAGGATAAAATTAGAATTTTTTAAAAAGTGTGTTTCTAGAAGCTCCCACACACTTCTTCTTTCTTCTCCCATCTTCTTAAGCAGGAAATTTCTGCCCAAAATATAGAATATGATCTGCTCTCTTAGGCTCACAAGAAAGGGAAGAAAAAGAGGAGTAAAATCAAGAAAAAGGTACGGATTCTTGGTAGTTTTCTATGCTTTCTTCCATCCAAACCTTCTCTCCTCCATTCTCCTTTGTTTCCTTTTATTAAAATGAAGTTTTCAAATCTGTTTTAAGGGAGATATTAAGGGGAAATTTCGGATTTGAAGAGAGGAGCTTGGAGAAAGCAAGATTCAAGTGAGAAAAAGCAAGAAAACTAGGTAATTTCTCTTCCTATAGTTGCTACCTTTGGTTTCTCTCCTCCTCCATTTCTCTAAACATGAGAAACCCTAGGAGGACTTGATTTTTAGGCAGAGCCAAGGATGACTCTAAGAAAAAAGAGTGTGAAGATTAAGAATATGCAAAGGGAATTAACAAAAACCCATTAGATTTCAAGATGTAATTTCTAGGGTTTCAATTGTACCTTATAAAATCTGATTTTATATCATGATTTCTAGGCCTAAATAAGAGTTTAAATGAGCTCCCAAGATCCCTAAGAGGCTCCCCACATGCATCCTCCCTTGAGAAAACAAATTAAACTTCAAGAAACCCTATTTCCTCCATAGCCTCGGCCTAAAGGGGTTTGTGTAGTTAGGGAGAGTTTTAAATTTTTCTAAACCCATTCTTGAGTCATATATGATGAATGAAAATGAGGGGAGGCCTTAGAAAAAATTTAAAACTTATAGAAAGGGAGTTAGTGCTTTATGTTCCATATTATGACCAAAAGAAGTAGCATGTAGTTAGGCTCTTGGTTTTGTGATGACTCCAAGAGGCTTAAAAGGAGTTAAGAATCATATTTGAAAGGAAAGAATGGAGCCTAGCATTCAATTGACGGGTGTTACATCACTAGGTACAATTATGGAACCATAATGAGGTTATAAGCTAATCTAGTGTCTAAGCAAATTGTATGGCTTTAGAATTGAGTTCATGAGCCTAACTGGCTTTCATAAATTATGTTTAGGCCAAGTGAAAACTTTCCCACACTTTTACGTGTGTGTGGCTGAAAAGGGGAGCTTGGATTTAAAGGAAAAAGTATGTAATTGTGTACAAAGTAGCTCTCTCCACCTTCTCTCATGCATGGACGTGTGCTTAGCTTGCCTTGAATGTATGTATGTGTGTTTTTAAGTTATGAAAAGTGTTCTAGCAAGACTTTAATTCCATGGTGCCATGATGTTACAATATGCTCTTATATCATATTTTTGATATGTGCTTGGGTTTGCTTGAGTGTGGTGAAGCCAAAAAACCTTTAGCCATGGTAAGGATGAGCCAAGAACCCTTAAAATTGGTTGAGACAAAGCAAAGAGTCCCCTAAAGGCAAGATGGGCTCCCAAGAGTATGGTTGAGTCTAAGAATCTCTTAAAGAATAGGTGAGGCAAGTCTAATATCCATAAGAAATTGGATGAGGCTAATCCACTTGCTTGGCAAGCCATTGTCTGCTATGTATGACTTTCTTAAATGATGAAAATGTTTCTTGAATATTTGCACATGTTAACATGACTATACATGTATTTATGAGACTTGTTTGTATCCATTATGTATGATTGAATGAGAGATGAGTTATTGAGATTCTTTGAATCTCATTCCCTCCTCTCTAATGTCCTAATATACAAGGTGGACCAAGAGAGCAAGGAGATGGAAACCAACCACTTGAAAGCTGAGAATATGACATTGAAATGTATGAAATTTACTTCTTTAAGGCCATCAAGGTGGCAAATGTTGTCATCTATGGTTGTATATGACCTATGACCTCTTGAACATGTGCAATTATGTTAATAAGTGATGTATGAATGAGAGTTAAAGTTGTATATATGAATATGCACATTTTGGTTATGTATTGGAAAGTTTTCATTATGGAAATATGTGTATAATTGTATGTGGCATAGCCAAAATGAGAGGCATGGAGTTTGGGACCATTTGGGCAGCTTACATAAGTCTTAATTATGTTTTTAGACTTGCCCAGAAAGTGCCAAACTTGACCATAATAGAACCCTATGTCACTTTTTGCCCAAATGAGCTCTTCTTGATCTGTGATTTGGTATGCAATTAGAACTTGTTGAGAGATTTTTGGAAAGCTAAAGAATATAATTTTTAGAGGTCTACAAAATATTTGTTAAATTTCCAAAGTTGGTAAATTTTTTGATTTTGGTCTGATGCACTGTTCACTTGGTCTGAAAATGAAATTTATCACATAGGGTTCAAATGATGTCTAATTGCGCCAAAATTTTATACAGAGACACTAGACATTCCCACTGACTTATGCCAACTTGAAGCACCTTATTTAGAGGTATAGAGAGGGAGATATGGAGTTTTAAAGAATTTGCCTAGTATTAGGAACTTCACCCAACCTCAGTTACTATTTGATTAGATTTCGAGGTCTAAGCTTCCCTAAGCCAGTCTGGAGTTATTTTTTCTCTCTAGCTAATATCCATAGCTTTCTAAATTAGTATTATTTGCATAGATTGGATTTTTTTGGGATTAATTAGACATTTTTGAAATTTGCTGTAGAAATCCATGACAATACCAGTAAGCAATTTGACCTCTGGCCCATTTCGAATGTCAAACATCCTCTGTAATGGATGTTATAGCCTAGACATATTTTTAGTATAAGTTAGACATCTGTAGCTTTCCAAAATAGCTAAGAATTCATGATTTCAATGTTTCTATATTTAGTTATGATTTTCCAAAATTGAGTCAGAAAAAGGGCAAAAGCTGGCCGAAAATATATGTTTATTTCATGCTTCCCTTCGAGTTTCTTGAGATGTAGGCCACTTTTGATGATTCAAATGAGTTGTATCCATGTAATTAAATATGAGAATGTGTTGTATGAGTTCACACGGTCTACGTGACACCGAATGGAATTTTTATATGCGACGCAACGCGAAAATATTCATTATTTTATTGCCTTTTTCATTGGAAACTTATATGATTCATGAAATTGAGTTAATTAAAGGCATGAGATGAGCTAAAAATTATGGTGTTACATTTTCCTTAAGCCTTGAATCCTCTCCCTTGACCTCACACACCTAAGAAGGTGGAGATAATTCCTTTTTGGCTTAAACACAATTTATAAAAGCCAATTAGGTTCATGGAATTAATTCTAAGGCCACACAATTTGCTTAAACTCTAGTTTGATTCATTGACCCCTTTATGTTTCCAAGAAAGCACCTAATGAAGAAACACTCATCAAATAAATCCTAGGCTCTATTCTTTCTTATCACACAATTAAAACAAAGAGCCGAACTACATATTGCTTCTTTAGGTCATATTATGAAACATAAAGCACTATCTTACTTTTTATGGTTTATAAATTTTTCTCAAGGTTTCCTCTCATATTTATTCATCATATATGACTAAAAAATAGGCTTATAAAAATTTAAAACTCTCCCTAGCTATGCTATCTCCCTTAGGCCAAGATAATGGAACATAATGGGCTCCATGGAGTTTTCTTTGCTTTCTCAAGGGAAGATACATATGAGGGAATTCCTAGGGATCTTAGGAAGTCATTTAAACTCTTATTTAGGCCTAGAGATCATTGTACAAAATTAGATTTTACAAGGTGCAATTGAAACCCTAGAAATTCCATGGTTTTTTATTAATTCCTTTTGCATATTCTTAATCTCCACACCTTTTTTCCTTAGAATCATCCTTGGTTCTGCCTAAAAAATAAACCCTCCTAGAGTTTCTTGAGTGGGGCAAAGTGGTGGAGGAAGGGAAGAAAGGATATCAACCATGGAAGAAGAAGTTACCTTGTTTTCTTACTTTTTCTCACTTAAACCTTGCTTTCTCTAGGCTCCTCTCTTCAAATCCGAATTTTTCCCTAAGTTTCTCCCTTAAAACAGATTTATAAACTTCATTTTAATCAAAAGAAACAAAGGAGAATGAAGAAGAGGAGGTTTGGATGGAAGAAAGCATGAAAAACTACTAAATTTCCTTACCTTTTAGCTTGAATTTCTCCTCCTTTTCTTCCTCCTCTTGTGCACCTCATCCCTTAGGGTTTTCTCTGGTATTTGGGCAGAGCTTGGTCAACCAAAATGAAAGGGGAAGAAGGGTGCCACTTATATATATAAAGGAGGAGGAAGAACTTTTCAAAATTTTCTATTTTACCTTTCATTTTTGGAATTTTTATTTTTACTTTGTTTTAGCTCCTTTTTTAGAACCATCTTTTCAATTATAAGATTTAGGTATCCAATTTAGTAAAATGACTTTGGAATCACTCAAATCAGAGCTAAAACTTTCTCGAACAAATTCGTCAAAGTTCAGGTATATCGATGTTAGAAAACATCCACCGAAGGGGTTTTAACTGTCTCGGGGCTTTCCATGGTTTTCATAGCCTCTGAGAACCCCTGAGAACTCAAAATTTTCATTCAAAAAGCCCTCTTGTGTGAATTCCAAAATTTGCTCAAAATTACAAAAATGCCATTACGTTTCGTAAGTTATTTGTAAGAAATTGTTTCTTCATTCTAGCTCCATTTTTTTTTCCATTTGAGCCTAGAATTCTCATTTTTAGGAGTCTAGAATGCTTAAAAAAATTTTTGGAACCTTAAATACATCATTTTGGGGGACTTCATTTTGTATCTATTGAATTTTGTTAGTTTACGGAGAAACTGTACGTTACATTTCTCATGTTTTCTCTCGTTTCCAGAGAATCAGATGTTACATTTTCTCTCTTGAATCTTCCTTTCCTTGGCTTCCTCTCTTCAAATCCAAATTTTCCATCCTTGGTCTAACCTTAAAATAGCACCAAAAACTTTAAGAAAACCATAGGCAGAAAGGGGAGAGGGAGGAGAAGAGATTTCCTAAAGAGAAGACTAGGAAATTCCAACAATTTCTTACCTTTTTCTTGAAAATTTCCCTTCTCCTTTGCCTTATTCTTATGCGCCTCTTTCTCTTGAGTTTTATCTAGTTTTTAGGTAGAACTTAGTTGAACTAAATGAGGGAAGAAGAAGGGCACCACATATATATATAGGTTTAAGAAGGACTTTTTAAAAAATTCTTATTTTGTCCTTCATTTTTGGCATTTTTGTTTCTAACTTGTTTTAGCTCCTTTTTTAGAACTGTCTTTTCCATTATGAATTTTAGATTCTCAATTTAGTAAAATGCCTTTGGAATTACTCAAATCGGAGCTAAAACCTTCCTGAATGAATTAGCCAAAGTTCGGGTCAATTGACATTAGAAAACATCCACAAGAAGGGCTTTAATTGTCCCAGGACTTCCCATAGTTTTTAAGGCCTCTGAGAATCTTGAAGAACTTAAAATGTCCATTTAAAAAGCCCTCCATACCCAATTCCATACCATCCAAGCTTTAACACATTATATAAGAAGACCTTGTACTTATTAGCGAAAACTTTATCAACAAGGTCTCAAAATTTGCACTACAGATTACAGGATCTTATCGATAAGATCTTGGATCGAGGTGATGAGATGTTATCTTAGTCCTTAAATTAACTTGGTCTACTGCCATACTTCATGCTATTTCCAAGTCTCATATTATGGAATTCACAAAAATACAAGAAAATAGCATATAAAAGTAAATATTTTAGCGTTATGTCGCATATAAATTTTTTTTGTTCATTTATGAAGAAACCATACATTATGTTTCTCACGTTTTCTCTTGTTTTTGAAGAATCAGATATTACAACTACAGTGACAAATGTAAGCACTGCGACATCCAATGATAGAACCAAGTGTATTGAGGTGGAAAATTTTTGCATTGCAGCATTATTAACTATTGTAGATAAAAATTTAGCTGTGCAACAATGTGTTTTTGGAAAAATGCAAAATGCACCATTTTTAACAGCATTTTTTAGCATTTTAAGAAGGATGTCACCATTTTCTTTGAGAGGCCACAATTTTGAACATTTTAGGAAGAAAAAGAAACAGTTTAGAGTTTTATTTGCCATAAAAAAAACTTAGATTTGAGGAAAATTCACCAATTAAATCAATTTTCCTTTTCCCTTGCTTTTCCTTGTAGTTCTTTGCCCATTTAGTCCATGCCCTATTCTTAATATTGTTATTTTTTTATATTTATGAGTTAAACTTGTTGATTTGGGATTGTGATAAACTCTATCTTATAATATGTTGTAATCACTCTATTTATTTACAATTAATGGTGTGATTTATTTACTTAATCCTTGTGCTTCATACTTTTAAGTGTGTAGAAACCATTAAATAATTTAAGTAACCTAAATGAACTTAGAAATGGAATTTTAGGATTAAGCCATGGATTGGGTAGCAAAAATTCATGAAATTTGCAATGTTAAGTAGATCAATTCACTTCTAGGATAGGAATATACCTATCAACTTCACATAGCCATATTAGGACATATTCTTAATTGAACCTTTGAATCCATTGTATGAAGAATTATGGATTAGGTGGTAAAATGCTTATAGGTAATTCAAAAAATGCCTATAGATAAATTAAAATCCTAAGATATAAATGACATTAATAATGAGATGAAAAGAGATAATTAGTTTATATGAAATGTTAAGGGAATCATAATTCTAAAACTTTTTGCTTTCCAATTTCATCTAAAATAGTGCCTTTTATTTATTTTGTTATTTTTATATCTTTAGTTTGGTTTCATATCCTATTACTTCTATTGTTGGAGTTGATTTAGATTAAGATACACAATTTTAGTATTTAACAATTGTCTTAATGGCAAATTGTCACGAAAATGATACTTTATTACTATTGTAATGTGTATACTTATATGTTCCTTTTTAAAAAGCAACAAGTTTTTAGTGCCATTACTAAGGATTTGTTACACTAAGCTTTTGCAGATATTAATACCATGCTCACTTGATCTGGACTCAATCCTTGTTCATTGTGTTTTTGTTGTTTTTTAGTTGTTAAGTCTTTTAATTTATGTTTTATCTTTGTATTGGTGTTGTTGATATTTGTGTTCGATTTTTATCCATGTTTTTTTTTTCTTTAAATATGGATTACCTATAGCTAGCAAAAGAGACAACTAGTGTGTATGAACTTGATAACTTAAGCAATTTGAATGTTCAAGAAACTAAATTTGATAGGAAATTATATAGTTATGCTGCTTATGTTAATGACTTTCAATGCTTGTACATTACTTATGATAACTATAGGAAAGGTTACTATAGAAAAGTAATGCTTGTATTATAAAAAGAATGTACATATGCAAAGATGATTTCAATAAGAATTTAAATAATTTTTATTAGAACAATTATATTCTTAGTTAAAGTCATGAGCAAAGTTTTTCTTGGAATAAAAGTCAAGCTTGTCCATTATATGAAATATACCCTTCCTAGTCTCTCAATTTCCAACTATAACATGAAATCTTCATTGAAGAGTATAATCCCAACTTGGAAGAAATGATTAGGTACCATATGGCCAAGCAAGATGCCTATATGGCTAAGCAAGATGACACAATTAGAAACTTAAAAACTCAAATAGGCAAACTAGCCAATGTCATCTATAATAGTTCATAAGAGAGTCTTTTAAGTGATATGGTGACTACTTCTTGAGTAGAAAATGATAAAAACTATGATTGAATTACTTTGAGGAGTGAAGAAGAGTTGCTAGAAGGTTATGTGAAATTTGAGGAGAATTATGAGCAAGAAGTAAAGGAAGGAGAGAATATTGTGAGGCTGGAAGACTAAGAGATAACCTCTCATATAGCCATGGAAAGGGATTATCTTAATGATAAAAAAAATGTTGCAATGAGATGAAAGTAGAAAATATAATTCCAGGTAATTTTTTGATGAATCCTCTAATTGCATATGTAGTTCTTATTGAAGAGAATCAAGAAGATTTCACCGACTGTTTGAGATATTTGAAGGCTTCTAAATTTTTCCAAGATGAATTGAAATTGGAGCTTTTAATTATGTCAACCAAAGCATGTATTCCAATGAAGCCATTAGGTGAGGAATCACCTATTCTAAAATGGAAAGAACACCCATTCTTACTAAAGTTTACTTATCTAAGGAAGAAAGGAAGCAAAGCAATTATAATTTTTGACACCTATGATAAGGTTCTAATGAAAAGTCGGGCTAAAGACTATAAAACAAGTATTTCTAAAGAGGCATCCTAAGCATAACTAAATAATATATATATATATATAAGTTAAAAAAATAAATCAATTTATTTCTATAGTTTTTATAACCCCTAGCTTTCTTTCTTTTAAAGCTTGCTAACATCAGATCCTTAAGATAATTGTTATTTGAGGTTAGGAAGAAGAGTTAAGTAGTTGAAGCATACAATTCAAAGAGTGATTTCAAATCAATTTTGCATTGCTTTTATTGGGTTTATAATTATGTTTGTTGTGCTTACACGTTGAATATTATTCCCTTTATATGCTTTTCTTTCTTAATTTTTTTCTTATGTTGTTGTGAATGAGTATGACTATTGTAGCATGACTTGAAGAATTTATTGGGAGCATTTAGCTTTAAATTTAGTTATGAATTTCTTTTGGTATGTTTGATTGGATCTCTTGTCTTAGGTATAAAGATTTTAGAACCAATGGAATTCATTTGCTGCACAATTTTCACATATTGATTTTTTTTCTAGCCTTACACTATTATTTAGGACTTTTGCTTTAGCCTTATCCACTTTCTAGGAACTTTTGAGTTAGCCTTAATCATTTTTGAGACTTTTGGCCTTGTTTCACCCATTTTTAGGGACTTTTGGCTTCACCTCATGCAATTCAAGAGACTTTTGGCACAACTTCACCTATAAAGAACAATTTCACAATTTAAAAGCAATTTAAGAAGCATAAGGGTACCATAGCTACAAACCAATAACAAATGGCATGTCTCATGATTCAAACACATATACAAGCATTCAATGACAATCATATAACTAAGAAATGCACACAAGAAAGGATAGAAAGCTACTTTGGTTTTAGAAGACAAATTCTTCTTGTGTTTCCTCACTTTCTTGGCTTAGCCTCACACCCACACCTAGAAGGGACTTGATTCACTAGGCCTAGACACATCAAACAAGAAACAATTCAATCATTGGAACTATCTCTAGCCTCACATAAACTTTACACAAGCTATCGCTAATTTATGTCACCATTATGGCTCCATAAAAGGTTTAATGAAGCAACTCATATAATTCAAGATCTTGGCTCCAATTTCTCATTCAATCTAAGTTATACGACTCCATTCAAGCTCATTAGAGTTATCTCTAGCTAAATTAAAGAGCCTAAGACCAAGTTACTTCTTTATGCATAATAGAACCTAAAATTTCAAACTTTCAAAATATGGTTTCTAAATTAAAACCAATGATTCTTTTGGTATCTATAATTCATATATAAACCATTTCTAGAAAAACTTCCCTAGGTATCTCTTCCCCTTTAAGGCCAAAATGCACACTATACTTGGAACCTATGGAATTTTCTTGGTTTTCCTAGGGAATTTGCCATCTATGAAGCTTCCTAGATATCCTATGAACTTAGATATCCTAAATTACCATTAGAAAGTCTTATATTTGCCAAGGTGCATCTAAAACCCTAAGAGCCATAAACTGCTATCTAATAGTTCTTTTTGAATTTGAATTGTTCCATTTGGTTTCCCATGCCTCAAAGCCTCACTTCCTACCAAGTACTAATCAAAATAAGACCCCTAACATATGGTCTCAATTCTGGCTAAATTACATAAGAAAAGAAGGATCAACATAGAGCAATAAGGACCATGAGAAGTTACCTTATTTGGAGGCTTTTCAAAGGTGCTTTGCTATGCTTCCAAGAGCTCTTCCAATTTCTCTCTTCTCTCTACTAGACCAGCCACCAAACATGACCAAACAAACCATTAAAGCCATGGGAGAAGAGAGGAGAAGGAGTTTAGTGAAGGAGAAGCCATGAAAAACTAAAGGATTTTTATACTTTTCAAAGCTTCTTCTTCCTTCCTTGGCCTCTCCTCTTGTGTGCCTTAGAGAGCAGCTCTTAGATCTATTTTGGACTGAAGATAAGTCAGTCAAGAGAGAGAGTAAATGTGGGATGTTTTTAAGAAGCCAAAAATTCTTTTTTTTTTTTTTACAACTTTTCAAATTTGCAATTTAGTCTCTCTTCTTGGTTTTATCCAATTGGGCTTATTTCAACTCCTTTTTAAGAATCATCTTTTTCATTATGAAATTTAGGTCCTCTAATTCATAAAATAGCCTTGATTTCACCCAAATTTGGATTTAAAATCTTACTAAACAATTCGATTAAAGTTGTGATCAATTGGTACTCTAAAATTCAAACCAGAAGGGTTTTGACCATTTTAGGATTCTTATAGTTTTTAGCGCCTTTGAGATCCTTGGGATACTCAATTTTCTCATCTAAAAATCCCTCCTTTAAGTTTTCTAAAAAGTGCCTAAAATTAAAAAAATTCCATTGATTTTTGTTTGATTTTATTTAACTATTCTGGCTTTAGTTTTTGGGCATCTTTAGCCTTATATCCTCATTTTCAATTTTTTAGATTATTGTTCAAATTTTATTTAGCCTCAATTCCTTCTATTTAGGGGACCTCTTTTAGTAATTAGGGCTTTTTAGAATAAACGAGTGTTACACACAATTTTAGTACTTAGCAATTATCTTAGTGGCAAATCCTTATAGGAGCAATACTTTATTAGTCATTCTATTATTGTTGCAATATATATACTTTCATGTATGCTTTCAAAAAGCAATACTCTTTCATTTCTTTCACCCTCAACCCTTGAATTTTCCTCCTCGTTTGTCTCTACTTCACTCTATCCTTTCTCTTATACTATTTCACTTTCGTTCTCTAATCCTTTCTTAATATCCTTTTTTTTTTTATATTTTGCTTCCTTTTCTCTTAAGCTCTTGTAACACCTGATTCTTTAAAACTGAACTAGAAACTATATGAGAACGAAATAGGACCCTAAAGCAAAATGAATTAATGACAATTAATGGTAGAATATTAATTATAACATCCAGAAAGGGGGTTATGAAGTCACCAATGGCCTGAAACCTATTGCACCAAAATATTCTTTGTCAAGAGTTCTTTCAAGTGATATATGAATTAGGCTAGAAAGCTTGCTTTTCCTTTGAGTTGTTTTTTCCTCTATGTTCAACCTAATTAAGTATAGAAATTCTAGAGTGACTTTGAGTTTGGTTGAAACAAGATAAGAATAAGGGTTTTGAAACATAAAGAATAAGATTATGCAAATAGAATTAAGTAAGAAGCCATAAAAAACAAGTTAAGACACCTAGGGTTTTTGTTGCACCTTGGAAGTTTTGGAAACCTAGGAAGATGTTTCATGGCACGTAAGACCAAGCTTGAACTAGAAATGTGATAAGGATTGTAACACAATATATTTCTAGCTCATTTCATGTAACACCTTAATCTACTACCGCTATCTAGCCTCTCACTGGGCTCGGTTCCATATGATTTCCAAAGAACCAATACCAATCCGTGGCATTTTTATGCTATGAACCGGGGTTTCATACACTCATCTTCTGCCCCGTGGGTCCTGTGAACCTATCAACTACATTCTCTACTCACACTCCATTTATAAAACTCATACATAGCATAAAACAAGCCATAAGCCACGGGTATGGAGCCAAAAACCAGAAAAATGCATTTTTCCCACTTATGCCCAAAAGTCATATTTTGGCTCTAACTTTGGAAAATCATAACTAATTATAGAAAAATGCTAATCTAGCAAACCATAGCTCTCTAGAAAGCTCTAAGTGTTAAATTTACAGTAAAAATAATTCCTAATCATAATCTCAGCGCTTGGACCATGTTTGACATCGAAAATCAGACAAAGGTCCGGCTGTCTCTGTTTCTGGCGCAGTTTACTGTCATGAACTTCGAAAATTCGTAACTAAATCTAACAAAATCCAATCTGGGAAAAATATACCAATTTGGAAAGCTACAGATGTCTAATAGAGCAAAAAATAAGTCCAGATCAGTTCAGTAGCCCCTAGACCCTGAAAACCGATGGAACAATAACGGAGGTCAGGTGAGCTCTCTGATGCTGATACAGAACTTCAGACAGTTTGTTCTCTCTCTACAGACCTCCGATTTAGGTGATTCTAGTTGGTATAGGTCACTGTGGTTATCTAGTTTGTGTGTATAAAATTTCATGACATTTAGCCACCGTTTGGTCTAGGAATGACAAGGTTTTCAAATCTGACTAGCTACACAGTGCCATGACCAAACTCTCAATTTTTCCCAATTTCAACAATTCACCAAATATTCTCTAGACCTTCGAATATTACCCACTTTAACTTTTTAAGAAGCTCTCTACAAAATCTAGAGGCATGCCAAATTTCATGACAAGAGGAGTTCATTCGTTCATACTTTGACGGAGCTCTCAAAAATACCAGTTTTGGCACCCAAGAAGTCCAAAATGGGTCTAAATGGCCTCTCACACATTCTCACTCTATATGGACAAGTTTGAAAGCATAAATCTAGTATATATAACAAGTCTAGGTGGTCAAAATCAGCATACAATCCAAACTCACTATGCTACGGCTAAAAATGCACTATCACATACATTCCACAAAAGGGGCAAAACCCATATTTGCATTACTTTGGCTATCAACATAGTTTATACATCATTTTTTTATACATTTACACTTGTTACAACCTTTACATCTCAAAAATAGTAGGTGCATATACATTTTGGCACCACTTTACATCAAAATAACCAAAATATAGTAACACCTAGCTACATATGCCTCTAGGCTCCTTGGTGTGCACTTGCTTCTCCTTGAGCTCCACCTAGCATGTTAAGTTGGGAGGGGAAGGGGTGAGATTCAGGAAATCTCAGTAGCTCATGCACTCATTCAAGTAAACAATCAAGGCACATAACAAATCAAAGCATGTGAATAAGCATTTAGCCATTCTCAAACATCCAACACACGTTGTACATGCTATAGAAATCACAACAATGCCAAAAATGGGCTCCAGGGACTTTTGGTCTAGCCTCACCCGAGTTTAGAGACTTTTGGATGGCCTCACCTGAGTTTAGGGACTTTTAACTTAGCCTCACTCGGTTATGAGACTTTTGGCCTTGTCTCACCCATCTTAAGGGACTTTCGGCTTTACCTTACCCATCTCAAGGGACTTTCGGCACTACCTCACCCGAGCAATTCTCACAATCCCACACATAAGCATATTGTCAACAATCCATCATGGCAATAACATATGGTATATCTCACACATCAAGCATATACATAAACATACAATGACTATTACATCCAAGAATGTAACAAGAAAGAGTGGGAAGAGAGCTACCTTCTCAGCCAACACAAGCCTTCCCTTTCAATTTCTCTTCTCCCTTCTTAGGTTCACACTCACACCTTGATGGAGGTGTTTCACTTGAGCCTAGGCACAATCAAGAACAAGGAATTACTCTCTTAGAATGTAATCTTTAGAGCAAACCTTCTAACATACCAGAACCTAAAGGTTCTCTCTCTCTTTCTAGAATGCCATAAACTCTTCCTCTCTCTCAAGCTCTCATGGTAGTGGAAACCACATTTTCAAAGAAACCAAAGAGATTGAAGAGTGTTTTTCCACTTTCCCTCTTCTGACCCATACCCAAAACCTCACTAAACTCATAAATAAAACTGTAGGAAGAGAGGGCAAAGAGAGGATATCAGAATCCTAAGAAGAAATGGGAGGAACTTACTTACCTTTCCCTTGCTCTTCCTCCTTCTCTTGGTTTCTCTCACTCTCCACGCCTTTTTCTCTCCTTGGGTCGAAGTCTAGGGTAAAAATGAGAGAAAGAATGAGTTGGAGCATTTAATGAAGTCAATTCCTCGCTCTTTACACTCTTCCGGACTGACCCTCGTTACGGCGAAAATTAACCTTCGCTACGGCGAGCTCGTATCAGCTGCCTTCGCTATGGCGAGGTTTAACATTTGCTATGGCGAGCACGTATAAATTCCATTCGCTATGGCGAGCACGTATAAATTCCATTCACTATGGCGAGGTTTAACCTTCGCTATGGCAAACTCGTACCAGTTCCAGACTCCCACTCTCGCTATGGCGCACGCTACGGCGAGCAACTCCCTGGTTTCTGTATGGACTGCTGCCCGCACTCGCTACATCTAGAATCACCTTCGCTATTGCGAACAGGCACTCTTGCTATAGCGAGATCATTTCTCGCTGTTGCGAGCAGACTTAGAAAAGTTCCTGAAATTCAAATTTTTCCAGCTTTTACTTTCTTTTCCTTTTCCCTTTTTCCGGTTGTTACATTTCAAATAATGCATCTCTTAGCATTACGTCGTGTATAAAAATTTTATTTGGTGTCACATGGACCATGTGAGCTCATGCATCACATTTTCATATTTGATTACATGAATAAAACTAATTTACATTATTGAAAGTGGCCTACATCTCGTGGAACTCAAAGGGAAGCATGAAATACATACATATATTTTCGACAAGATTTTCCACATTTCTGTCACAAATTTAAAAAATCATAACTAATTCTAGAAAAATCAAAATCATGCATTCTTGGACATTTTAGAAAGCCACATATGTCTAATGCATGCCAAAAATATGTTCAAACCATAACATTCATTACAAAAGGTGTTTAACATTCGAAAGATTCCAGAGGTCATGCTATTCACTGGTGCTGTCACAAAATTTTGCAGCAAATTTAAAAAATGTCCAATTAATTACAAAAAAATCCAATCTATGCAAATGATACTAATATGAAAATTTGTGGATGTTAAATAGAGGGGAAAAATAACTCTAGACTAGCTCAGGCATGTACAGGTATAAAAAACCAATCAAACAATACCTGAGGTTAGTTGAGTTCCTGATACTAGATAGAATTTTTAAAAATTTATATCTCCCTCTTTAGACTCCAAATGAGGTACTTCTAGTTGACATAAGTCACTAAGAATGTTTAGTTTCTTTGTATAAAATTTTGTGGTAATTGGACATCATTTGGGCCCTGTGTGATAGATTTCATTTTTGGACCAGCATGAACAGTGACATGACCAAAACTAGAAAATTTTCTAATTTTAAAAATTCATCAAATATTCTCTAGATCTCCAAAAATTCTATTCTTTATCTTTCCAAAAAGCTCTCAACAAGATCTAATTGCATACCAAATATCAGATCAAGAAGAGCTCATTTGAATAAAAAGTGATATAGGATTCTAAAATGGTCAATTCTTAGTTCATACAAGATACCAAAATGTCCAAATGGCTTTTCTTGGGATTTGGCACCTCTTAGGCAAGTTTAAAAGCATAATTAAGACTTGTATGAATTTCTCAAATGGTCCCAAACCTCATGCATCTCAATTTGGCTACTCTACTTCCATTTATACACTAATGTATCACACTTTCAAGAAGCAAAATTTGCCATCTCATGTTTAACATACATTCTAATGGTCATATAATATAATCTCTCATTTCTACATTACATATTAACATAATTATAAATGTTCAAGAGGTTATGGGTCATATGTAATAATAGATTACACTGATTATCATTCATAAAGCCCTAAAGTAGCTAAATCCATGCACTTTAATGTCAAGCTCTCTTTTCTCATGTGGTTGGCTCCCATTCCCTTGCTCTTTTTTATTCACCTAGCATGTGAGAATATTGGAGTGGAGGGAATGAGATTCAAAGAACCCCAATAGCTCATCTCCTATTCAATCATACAGAAAGCATGCAAAACAAGTCTCACAAATGCATACATGGCATATGGACATGTGCAATCGTTCAAGAAGCTTTTAGTTCCAATTGTAGTGATTCCAAAGGTATTTTACTAAATTGGGAACCTAAATTTCATAATGGAAAAGATGGTTCTCACAAAGGAGCTAAAACAAAGGAGAAACGAAAATGCCCAGAACAAAAGGCAAATTGAAATTTTTGAAAAGTATAACTTCCTCCCACGTATATATATAATGCACCCTTCTTCTCCCTTCATGTTACACGACCAAGTTCTGCCCAAAACCAAAGGAAAACCCTAGGGAGAGTGGCACACAAGAGGAAGGCAAAGAGGAGGAGAAATCAAAGGCTTAAGGTATGGAAATTAGTAATTTTTCATGCTCTTTCTCTTCCAAACCTCTTCTCCTCCATTCTCCTTTGTTTCCTATGATTATAATGAAGTTTATAAATCTGTTTTAAGGGAAAAATTGAGGGGAAATTTTGTATTTGAAGAGAGGAGCTCAAAGAACATAAGATTTAAGTGAGAAAAAGCAAGAAAACAAGGTAATTTCTCTTCCTATGGTTGTCATCTTTGGTTCCCTCCTCTATCATTTGGCCCCACTTGAGAAAACCCTAGGAGGAGATGATTTTTAGGTAGAACCAAGCATGAATCTAAGGAAAAAGGGTGTGGAGATTAAGAATATGTAAAGGGAATTAACAAAAAACTATTAAATTTCAAGATGCAAGTTCTAGAGTTTCAATTGCTCCCTGTAAAATCTGATTTTGTATGATGATTTCCAGGCCTAAGTAAGAGGTTAAATGAGCTCCCAAGATCCCTAAGAGGCTCCCCATATACTTCTTCCCTTGAGAAAACAAAGAAAGTTCCAGGGAACCCAATATGCTTCATAGCCTTAGCCTAGATGGGTTCTCCTAGCTAGGGAGAGTTTTAAATTTTTCTAAGGTCATTCTTGAGTCATATTTGATGAATGAAAATGAGGGGAGGCCTTGGAAAAAATTTAGAACTCATAGAAAGTGATTTGGTGCCTTAGGTTCCATATTATGACCTAAAGAAGCAATGTGATGTTAGGCTCTTTGTTTTAATGATGTGATGACTCCAAGAAGCTTAAAAGGAGTCAAGAATCATATTTGAGAGGAAATAATGAGGCCTAGAAATTGTTTGAGAAGTGTTGCTTCATTAGGTGCCAATATGGACCATAATGGAGCCTATAAAGCAATATGGTATTTCATTAAGTTATATAGCCTTAGAATGTGTTTCATGAACCTAATTGGCTCCCATGAATTGTATCTAGGCCAAGAGAAACCATCTCCACCAATTTGTGGGTGTGTGGCCAAAAGAGAAGGCTTGAATTTCAAGGGAAAAGTGTGTGATTATATACAAGGTAGCTCTCTCCACATTCTTTCATGCATGGATGTGTGTTTAGCTTATTTTAAAATGTGTGTATGTATATTTCCAAGCTATGAAAAGTATGCTAGCATGCCTTTATGTGCCATGATTCTTATGTCATGCTTCCAAATGAATACATGATGTTTGTAAGAGTTTGCTTGAGGGTGGAGAGGCCAAGAACTCTTCTCTTTGGTGAGGATGGGCCAAGAACCCTTGAGTTTGGTTGAGATAAAGTAAAGAGTCTCTCAAAAGCAAAATGGGCTCCTAAGAGTATGGTTGAGTCTAAAGTGCTCAAAGAATGGGTGAGGCAAGTCCAAAATCCATGAAGAGAAGGGTGAGGCCAATTCAAACACTTGGTGAGCTCTTGAATGTCTTGTATGATTGATTCACATGCCAAGTCCACTTTTAAAATGTCCATGACTTCCATTTTCTCCATGCATGCATTTGTAAAGCTTGCTTTATATATATTATGTACAAATGAATGGGAGATGAGATATTGGGATTCTTTGAATCTCATCCCCTCCTCTCCAATGATCTAGCATGCTAGGTGGACCAAGTAGCTATGGTGAAGGGAGCCAACAACAATGAAAGAGGAAGATTGACAAGTTTATACCTATTTTTCTCCATTTTGGAAACATAATTACGTTTCATGATGTATATGATGTTGTAAATGGTCCATAACTCTTGAGACATGTATAAATATGTTATTATGTGATGTTTATGTTTATGGATATAATGTATGAGCTTTAGCATATATTTTGAGTATGTAATGCCATAGCATGAGAATGTAAAGGCTAGTGAATATGTGTATAAGTGTGGGTTAAATGGCCCAAATAAGATGCATGAGGTTTAGGACCATTTGGGCAGCTCTCTCAAGTCTTGAATATGCTTTTAGACTTGCCCAAAAGGTGCCAACACCAAGGGAAATCCATTTGGCAATTTTGGTAGCCTATATGGAGCCAAAATTAACCATCCTATATCACTTTTTAGCCAAATGAGCTAGCCTTGATCTGAAATTTGGCATGAAATTAGGTCTCATTGAGAGCTTTCTGGGAAGCTAAAGATCATAATTTTTGGAAGTCTACAGAATCCTTGATGACTTTTCAAAGTTGGCAAAATTTATGGTTTTGGTCTGCTGCACTATTCATTTGGTCCGAAATTATTTTTTATCACACGAGGCTTAAATGATGTCCGATTGCCACAAAATTTTATATAGAGAACTAAAAAACCACATTGACTCGTGCCAACTAGAAACACCTCATTTGGAGGTCCAGAGAGGGAGATATTAATTTTTGAAATTTCTGTCCAGTATCAATAAATTTGCCCGACTAGAAGTATTGTTCCATTAAATTTCGAAGTCTGGGCTTGATGAACTGATTTGGAGATATTTTTACTCTCTAGTTAACATCCACATCTTTCCATATTGATATCATTTACATAGATTGGATTTTTGTAGAATTAATTGAACGTTTGTAAACTTTCCTACAGAATTTTGTGATAGTTCTAGAATTTAGTCGGACCTTTGGACTATTTTGAATGTCAAATGTCATCTATGATGCATTTTATGATCTAGAAATATTTTTAATATGAAATAGACATCCTAAGATTTCTAGAATGACTAATATTTCATGGTTTTGATTTTTCTAGATTTAGTTATGATTTTTCAAAATTTTCCTAGAAAAGAGGCCTATTATGGCCGAGAATGAACTCCAATTTTCTATGCTCCATTTCGATTTTCATGAGTTGTAGGCATAATTTTGGGATGAAAATGAGTTGTAATGATGTGTTTAAATATGAGGATACATATTATGAGCTCACATGGTCCACGTGATACCGATTGAAATTTTTAGTATGATGTGATGCAAAGATAATCTCATTTTTCTTTGCTTTTCTATAGAAATCCTATATGCTTCATGATATTATCACATTCAAAAGCATAAAAAGAGCTAGAATTTATGGTGTTACACACCACACTCAAGCAAATTAAAGCAAACATCATTTAAAAAACATAATGCATCATCATGGTACCTTGGAGTAAGAGCTCATGCTAGAACATTTCTCATGGCTTGAAATACACATACACACATTCAAAGACAAGTAAAGCAAGCAATCATGCACGAGAGAAGGTGGAAAGAGCTACCTTGCTAGCATTTGTACACTTTTTCCTTAAGCCTTAAATCCTCTCCCTTGACCTCACACACCCAAGAAGGTAGAGATCATTCCTCTTGCCCTAAACACATCATATGGGAGCTAATTATACTCTTGAAGCAAAGTCTAAGGCCACACAATCACTAGAAGGATAGGTGACTCGTAAAGCTCTTTTATGGTTCCATAATACACTTAATGAAGCAACCTTAAGAAAACATCATCTTGGCTCCATTTTATCTATTCACTCATGATTCTTGACTCCATTTAAACCTCTTGGAGTCATCACATAATCAATTCTAGGAGCCTAGTTTGGTGTTGCTTCTTTAAGCCATATTATAGAATATATAAGGCCATCTTGCTTCCTATGACTTCTAAATTTTTTCTAAGGCTTCCTCTCATACTCTTCCATCATACATGGGGCAAAATAGGGAGAAGAAGGGGGAGGAAGTAGCTACCATGGAATGGAAGATTTACTTTGTTTTTCCTTGTTTTCTTACTTGATTCTAACTTTCCTTGCCCTCTTCTCTTCAAATATCAATTTTCCCCTCTGTTCTTCCCTTAAAACAGATCCAAAAACTTTAATAAAACCATATGATGAAAGCTCAAAAGGAGAGAAACAAGTTTAGAAGAAGAAGGAGCATGAAAATCCATTAAATTCCTTACCTTTTCCTTGTTTTTTCTCTTCCTTCCTTCTCCTCCATGGTGTGCCTAAGAGAGCTGGGGTTTTCTCTAGTTTTTGGGTAGAATGGGTCATGCAAATGAAGGGGAGAAGAAATAAGAAACTTAAAGTGTGTTCAAGAAGCTTTCACTTTCTAAAAAATTTCAATTTTGCCCTTCATTTTTGGCATTTTTGTTTCTAACTCATTTTACCTCTTTTTTTAGAACTGTCTTTTCCATTATGAAATTTAGGTTCCCAATTTAGTAAAATGCCTTTGGAATCACTCAAATTGGAGCTAAAACTTTCCTGAATGAATCAATTAAAGTTCAAGTCAATCAATGTTAGAAAACGTCCATCGGAGGGGCTTTAGCTATCCTGGGCCTTCCCATAAGTTTCAGGATCTCTAAGAACCTTGGAAAACTCAAAACTTTCATTTAAAAAGCCCTCTTGTGTGAATTAAGAAAATTGTTCAAAATTATGAAAATGCCATTATGTTTTGTAAGTTTTTCGTAAGAAATTGTTTTTTCATTCTAACTCCGTTTTTCTTTCCCTTTGAGCTTGAGATTCTCATTTTTAGGAGTCTAGAATTCTTTTCAAATTTTTCAGGATCTTAAATAAGTCATTTTGGGGTGTATCCAGTGAATTTCATTTGTTGATGGAGAAACTATACATTACGTTTCTCACGTTCGCAGGGGTTAACACCTCTTTCAGTGGACTCATTTACACATCTTGGGAGGTAACTTATTTCATATCAAGTCTCCTATATCCTTTCCCAATGGCTTCTTATAAAGTCTCATTTTCTTTTTTAATCATTACAGCCATCGGAGGTTTCTATCTGTCTGTTTACTTATTTACATGTACCATCCACTATTCATCTCTACATTCTTTCTTACTAGCTCATCCCATAATTATAATTCATATATCTTTCTATCATAGGCCTCACATGTCGGTTGCTTACTAGGATTACAACTCCTTTGAGGAGTTTCTAATTTTAATGATCCCAGTTTCTCTATTTACTATTACTTCTGTGTCTATAGGTTGGGACTTTTCTTTGCTTTCTTTGCTCACTTATAGTGGCATTTTATAGTCCCTTATTTCAACACTGATAAGCCTAACATATGTGTCTCATACTAGCATCGAAGAGTGACTATCACTGACTACTATTGAGCTCTGGTGGGATGCTAGCTATACTCACAGTTACGATCACTGGAGATATATTGTATCACTTACCTCATGTAAAAACTGCACCTGACCCTTTTCTGATTACATAGGCTAGCATGTAGGGATCTTTCTATCTCTTGATCAAGGCTACTATCTACTGGGTGGTAGTTTTTCTGGCTCTAACTCTAGAAAGCTACTTTCTTGCTTTCCTTATCCCATGCACTTTGCTCATCTCTCAAGAGAGCTAGTAAGTGGTCTAACTGTCTAAGTAAAGCCTTCATATCTCTATAGCAATGGTCTACCAAACTCTGGAGATTTCTAGTCCTTGAGACAAAAGTTAACTGACACTATACTAGTTTCTGAGACTAACTACTCTATAAGAACTATCTATCTTAGGCTAGCATCTCATCAGAGAATCATCATACTATAACTGGGGCTTTCTGTAACTCTATGGGATCTACTGTGACCCCTGGGCCTATTACGACCTCTCAGAGCCCTGTTAGGGTCTACTGCGACCTACTGAGCTATGCTGGGATCTACTGCGATCTATCTCTGAGAGACGTTAAAGCCTAAGATCACTGTATCTGACAGTAAAATACATACTCACTAAGTCTGGTTACCATTGCTTATAATAGCTGAGGCTAAACTTAGAAGTACATCGTGCTCTTCATGTGAAGTGGATTCTATGTCATCTAATTCTCTGGGATCTTATCATACTGATACTTAAGAGCATCTTAATCTTCGTTCATTGCTCCCCATAAGATCCTCAAATTTTCACTTCAGTCTTTTTTTACTTGGGCTTTCTTTCCTTACTATATTGACTTACTTACTTTACATGTACTCATTCTAACCTTCCTCTCATATCTTATAGTTTTTAACTATGCCTACATTTTACTTTTAAGTGCCTTGGCACTAGGGCATCTCGCACACTAAGTGAGGCTAACATCTTTGGCAGGAGAGAGGCTATACATTGATCCCTTCTCATTTCATTTACATGTACTATAAAGGACTCAGATCATACATTCTGAACTCATGCTATCTGAATCTGAATATTCTCTACTGAGGATTCCTCTCTGCATGCTTTTTCTCATCATTTTGATATTATTGAAATCCCTTTACCTCCCTTTTCTAACTTAGCTTGTCATTTTACTAGCTAGAATACCTTTTTGATTATTAGGACACTTTAGTGATTGATGTCATCGTTTGCTATGCACTTAAACCACATTACTATTAGGTTAGCCAAACTTAATATCATGTAGCCTCTATTGCAAGCAAACCATAATATCAAACACTAATACACAGGTGCCTCATGACTGAGCTCAAAGCTACTATTGCCTGTCTATTACAAGTTTCCCAATAATCTAAAGTATTCCTCTCATACTTTTCTCTATCTGTCCTATTCTTGTAGAGTGCTAAGGGGAAATAGGATTCTTCCTTTGCTTCATCCCGAGATTCCTCTACATTGCCCGATTATTTTTACTTCGGGGCACTATCATGGGCAAAGGGCATCTATGCCAAGGACAAGTGTGCTTTCAAGCGCATTAACTGAATATTTATTCTTGATCTTTTATGTCCTCAGCTTGATCACTATCATATCTTCTCTTTCTACCTTTCTTATCCTCTTACTTAGGTAAAAGGATGCTCTACTACTGGCTGTCTCTATTGCTAGTCTGGGTTTCTCTATGCTCAAGAGCACCTCCACTTATTCACTCTCTGTAACATCAAAAGGGTCTACTTTTTGCTCATACTCTTACTTTGCTCTAACTAGACCATCCCTCAGTAAGAAGAATTTTATTTCATATAATCCTAAGAATTTCATTCTATAGCGCTCTCGGCTTATATTCTTTCTCTACATAATACGAGGCTTGCCTTCTTAGGCAGTCTCTAGCTCCCTCGAGCTTTCCTAAGGGTACTAAGACACTAATTGTCTGTCTCAGCTTATTTTTATGTTCATATCAGAGCTGGGCTTTCTCTCTGTTCAACCTCATCCTTAGAAGCAGAGTATACTATTTCTAAGGTTCTACTAACCCAATTCAGAACACGTACTCTTAATGTCTGGATTCTATCTCACTGAAAGCTTATGCTCTACTGGATGATCTAATCACTTATGTGCCTTAATCCCATATCATTCTTATATTAGAGAGCTCGTCTAACTAACTATCGAACCCCTATCTGTTTACTTTTTTGGGCTTAGCTTACTCATTTAATAATTACTAAAGTGAGGATATCTTTTTTGTAGCTAGTTTCTCAACTATTCCTTGCTTCCCTTATTACTATACTTTATGACTTAGAGGGTCTATCTAGGGGAAATTACTAACCACTACTCGGTGGTTTCCCCGATATAAAGATGTCTCATCTTTTCTTTCTTGATCCAGGGAGGACTTTCATTGAACCTTTCATTCACATATCTCACCTGGAACAATACTACTAGTCATCTCCTCCAGGCTTTAGCTTATGCTTAGCCTAGGCTAGCCATCTCATTGGACCTGTAACTTATTAACTATCCTCATTCTTTTCTGAGTCTCAATTCCTAGACTACTTATACTTACCTCTAAGTATTACCTATGAGGTACACCTTTCTAGGCCACTCGTTATATGCCTCACTACTGGTAGTCTTATCTTATGTTATTTTGAGGCTACACTAACATTCCATCATTTAGTGTTTCATAGAATAGCATCCTAGGTTGGAGTCAACACCTTAAAGGTGGGTCTCAATAACCTTTTCATCCTTGTATCTAACTTTCTCTATGCTGAGCTCTTTCTCAGTCTCAATTACTAGGTTAATAGATTTCTTACTAACCTTTCGTGATTATTTATTACTCTTTTTCTCTACTTATACTAGGGATTCCCGTTCTCTGTGGATCGACTAATCCTTTATTAACTTATTCCTCAAGTTGGCCTGAATATGACTAATAAGGCATTCATACTGCCATTCGCTGCAGCTAACATATCATTTTCCATAGCTAATTAGCCTCGGGTTCACCCTAGTTTCCTATCTGAGTATTTGCCACAGCTAACTTCGTAATTAGCTGTAGCAAAGAACTCTCTAGATTGCCTCATTGCTTCCATGGAATAATTGGCCACGGCTAATGGCCTCTGATTAGATTACTTTTTCATGGATTGGAATTTCATTTTTAGCTACTAACTCGAGCCTCATTGCCTCTATACCTAGCCTATTATCAAGCTAGAGGGTTCCACCTCTTGCTTTATACATGCATAGCTAGCTATTATCTCTGGGCTGTCAGGGCTCTAAAAGGTGTAGCTTGTAACTCAAACTCTTGGCCTGAGGGAATTAACCTTTCGGGCTCTAATACTTATCTAGACATTTAGGTGTTATGGCTAGGGAATAACTCTTTTTCTCATTCCTTTCTAAACTGGTCCTGTGTAGTCGCAATCTCATTATATACCACGCTGTATCACTACTTGTCTTTGCATTAAGTAGGACATCTAAGGATGGCCTGAGTATTAGCGTGTTTGGTTTTACGGTGGAAAAACTAAAAATCCCATTTGCCCAACCATGGTACGTAGAAGTAACAATTCATTGTTTGTCTGAAACGTGGTTTGGGAAACGCCACCGCCTATCCAAACATGCATTATAACTACCAGGGAGAATTAGGTCTCACATACTCTCTCTAGCAAGCCTCTTCCTATCAATGAGATCATTTCTCATTGTTTATATCTAGAACTTGCCACTGATCCCGACGAGCTATCACATCCCATCAAGCTCTAGCCGTCGAATTCTTTATCTTTTCTTAAGCTTAACTCTGTTCAAGCTACTCTAAAGGCCACTCTTTTTTGGTGTCTACTAGCTACTCTAAGACCATCATACAACTTACTTATTATGAACAAAGCCACAAACTATACTCATACACCCAACATGTCTCATATAAGATTTTACCTATTCATTCAAGCCTTTACGTAGCCCTATTGCTACATCCTTAAGCTAAATCCAATCTAAGAGAGCTTGGAACTTTGCTTTGATACTAATAAATGTAACACCATATATTTCTAGCTCATTTTATACTATCTCTATGTCTCATATCAAACAACTCACAAAGAGGCAAGGAAAAATAGTATTAAATAATGCATTTCTTAGCATTACGTCGCGTATAAAAATTTCATTCAGTGTCATGTAGACCATGTGAGCTCATACATCATATTATCATATTTAATTACATGAATACAACTCATTTTCATCATCAAAAGTGGCCTACATCTCGTGGAACTTAAAGGGAAGCATGAAATACATACATATATTTTTGGCCAGATTTTCTACATTTCTATCACAAATTTTGAAAATTCATAACTAATTTTGAAAAAATTAAAATCATGCATTCTTGGCCATTCTGGAAAGCCACACATTTCTACTTCATGCCAAAAATATGTCCAAGCCATAACATCCATCACAGAAGGCGTTTGACATTCAAAAAGGGCTAGAGGTCAGGCTATTCACTGGTGCTATCACAGAATTCTACAACAAATTTCAAAAAATGTCCAATTAATTTCATAAAAATCCAATCTATGCAAATGATACCAATATAGAAATTTATGGATGTTAACTAGAGGGAAAAAATAACTCCAGACTAGCTCAGGCATGTACAGGCATCGAAAATTAATCAAACAATACCTGAGGTCAGTTGGAGTTCCTAATAGTGGATAAAATGTTTAAAAATTCATATCTCCCTCTCCAGACATCCAAATGAGGTGATTCTAGTTGAAACAAGTCACTGTGAATGTCTATTTTCTCTGTATAAACTTTCATGATAATTGGACATCATTTGGGCATTATGTGATAGATTTCATTTTCGGAATAGTATGAACAGTGACATGACCAAAAGTAGAAAATTTTTTAATTTTGAAAATTTATCAAATATTCTCTAAACTTCTTAAAATTCTATTCTTCAACTTCCCAAAAAGCTCCCAACATGCTCTAATTTCATGCCAAATCTCAGATGAAGAAGAGCTCATTTGGATAAAAAGTGATATAGGGTTCTAAAATGGTCAATTATTGGTCTATACAAGATACCAAAATGTCCAAATGGCTTTCTTTGGGGTTTAGCACCTCTTGGGCAAGTCTAAAAGCATAATTAAAACTTGTATGAACTGTCCAAATGGTCCTAAACCTCATGCATTTCAATTTGGCTACTCCACTTCCACTTATACACTAATGTATCACACTTTCAAGAAGCAAAGTTTGCCATCTCATGCTCAACATACATTGTCATGGTCATATAATATAATTTCTCATTTCTACATCACATATTAACATAATATACATGTTCAAGAGGTCATGGGTTTTATGTAATAATATATTACACTAATTACCATTCATAAAGCCTTAAAGTAGCCAAATCCATGCACTTTAGTGTCAAGCTCTTTTTTCTCATGTGGTTGGCTCCCATTCCCTTGCTTTTTTTAATTCACCTAGCATGTGAGAACATTGGAGTAGAGGGAATGAGATTCAAAGAATCTTAATAGCTCATCTCCTATTCAATCATACATAAAAGCATGCAAAACAAGTCTCACAAATGCATGCATGGCATATAGACATGTACAATCATTCAAGAAGCATTCTTAGCATTTGAAAAAGTCATACATAGCATACATAGGCTTGCCAAGCAAGTGGATTGGCCTCACCCATTTTTTAAGAGGTTCTTTGACTCAACTATGCTCTTGGGAGTTAACCTCATTTTTAAGAGACTCTTTACTTTGTCTTAACCAATCTTAAGGATTCTTGGCTTATCCTCACCATGGCTAGGGGTTCTTGGCCTCACCACACTCAAGCAAACCAAAGCAAACATCATAAACATCATTTACAAAACATAATGCATCATCATGGTACCATGGAGTAAGAGCCCATGCTAGAACATTTCTCATGGCTTGAAATATACATACACACATTCAAAGATAAGTACAGCAAGCAATCATGTATGAGAGAAGGTGGAGAGAGCTACCTTGTTAGCATTTGTACACTTTTTCCTTAAGCCTTGAATCCTCTCCCTTGACCTCACACACCCAAGAAGGTGGAGATCATTCCTCTTGGCCTAGATACATCATATGGGAGCTAATTATATTCTTGAAGCAAACTCTAAGGGCACACAATTACTAGAAAGGCTAGGTGACTCATAAGGCTCTTTTATGGTTCCATAATGCACTTAATGGAGCAACCTTAAGAAAACATCATCTTAGCTCCATTTTATCTATTCACTTATGATTCTTGACTCCATTTAAACCTCTTGGAGTAATCACATAATCAATTCTAGGAGCCTAGCTTGGTATTGCTTCTTTAACCCATATTATGGAATATATAAGGCCATCTTGCTTCCTATGACTTTAAACTTTTTCCAAGGCTTCCTCTCATACTCTCCTATCATACATGATATAAAACTAAGCTTGGAAAGAATTAAAACACTCCTTAGGTGCATGGGCTCTCCTTGACCGAAGCTATGATTCCATAATGCACTAATGGAGTTTTCTTGCTTCCTTTGATGGGAGAATCATGTGGGAAACTCTCTTAGTGTCTTAGGAACTCATATGAATACTTAAACATCATAAAATATGGCTAAGGTTCATGGTAGAGTTGAAGGTGTAATTAAAACCCTAACTTTTCTATCTTGCAAATTCATGGATTTTACTTAGATTTCTTTGCATATTCTTATTCTTTTCCTTTAAATTCCTAAGATTCACCCTTAGTTCTGCCTAAAATTCAAGCCCTCCTACATCTACATACATAGGCCGAAATAGGGAGAAGAATGGGAAGTAGCGCCCCTGAAATGGAAGATTTACCTTGTTTTTCCTTGTTTTCTTGCTTGATTCTCAATTTCCTTGGCCTCCTCTCTTCAAATCCGCATTTTACCCTATGTTGTTCCCTCAAAACAGATCCAAAGACTTCAATAAAACCATAAGAAGAAAGCTCAAGAGGAGAGGAATAAGTTTAGAAGAAGAAGGAGTATGAAAATCCATAAAATTCCTTACCTTTTCCTTACTTTTTCTCCTCCTTTCTCCTCCTCCATGGTGTGCCTAAGAGAGCTTATGTTTTCTTTGGTTTTTTGATAGAATGGGTCGGGCAAATGAAGGGGAGAAGAAATAAGAAACTTAAAGTATGTTCAAGAAGCTTCCACTTTCTCAAAAATTTCAATTTTGCCCTTCATTTTTGGCATTTTTATTTCTAACTCATTTTAGCTCCTTTCTGAAAATCATCTTTTCTATTATGAAATTTAGATTTCCAATTTAGTAAAATGTCTTTGGAATTACTCAAATCAGAGCTAAAGTCTTCCCGAACAAATTAGTTAAAGTTCGGGTCAACCGACATTACAAAAGTCCACCGGATAGGCTTTAGCTGTCCCGGGCCTTCCCATAGTTTTCAGGGCCTCTGAGAACCTTGGAGAACTCAAATTTCATTTAAAAATCCCTCCTCTATGAATTCCAAAAATTGCTCAAAATTACTAAAATGCTATTACGTTTCGTAAATTTTTCGTAAAAAATTATTTTTTTCATTCTAGTTTCATTTTTCTTTCTATCTAAGCCTGGGATTCTCATTTTTAGGAGTCTGGAAGGCTTTTCAAATTTTTTAGGACCTTAACTAAGTCATTTTGGGGGACTTCCTTTTGTATCTGTTGAATTTTGTTCATTGACGGGGAAACCGTATATTACGTTTCTCACATTTTTTTCTCGTTTACAGAAAATTGGATGTTTCAAGGATAATCCATATTCATCAATATCTCCATGGAAGAAGCATAACTCCTAAAAATGTATATACGGGTGCTAGTCTTGGCCAAGACATAGTTTGTATAATACCCGAACTTCCTAAAACTAAACTAAAATCAATGAGATATAAAAGAAAGACCTCAAAATAAAATGAAACAAGGCCAATCAAGTTTAGAATAATAAATTAGGTATCTAAAAATAAGGATACAAGGTTAAAGACGGCTCGAAATTAGAGTAAAAAAGGGCAAAAGAAATTTAATCATATATGCATGACAATTTTGTAATTTTAAGCAACTTTTTAGAACCTTAAAGGAGGAAACTTTAAATGGTAAAATTGAATTTCTTAGGGTTTTCAGAGGCCCCAAAAACCATATGAACCTTTAGAACGGTCAAAACCCCTTCGATATATGATTTAAGCCATCAGTTGACCTGAACTTTGACTGAATGATTCGAGATGGCTTTAAAGCTCATAAAATTGAGAGTAAATTTTTTAATAAAATAGAGTACCAAAATTTCATATGAAGAAGATAGTTTTAAAAAAGGAGCTAAAATGGTCAAATTGAAATTGAAGGGCAAAACGAGAATTATGAAAATTGTTATAACTTACTTCCTTTCTTTTTAAATCAGGCTAGCATGCCCTTCACTCCTTGAAATTGACTTTGGCTACTCTAAACTAGGATCAAGAGTCACACAAGGAGAGAAGGAGAAGAAGGAGAAAGGCAAGCCAAAAAGGTAAGAAAATCTTATTATTTTCATAGTCTTTCCTTCACCGAAGTTGTTCTTCTCCCTGTGCTCTCTTTCTTGATGGTTTTAATTTTCTAAATGGAGGAATTTCATGGCTAAACTTTAGGAAGAAGGTGACGATTGAGGAAACCATTTGTAGTATCAAATTCCTCCCTTGTTAAGCTTTAAGGTAAGGTATGTTTCTATGGCTAAAAGTTACTTCTCCTTGTTTCTTCCTCCTTGCTCATGTTTGAGCAAGCCTAGGGAGGATGAAGGGAGATGATTTGTGACTAAAATAGATTAGGAACAAAGGTTTTAAGACATAGAGAATTAGAATATACAATTAGAATCAAGAAAGGAGCATTAAAAAATAAGATAGAGAAATTAGGGTTTCAATCACACCTTAAGAATTTTGGAACCTTTAAGAGGATAACGCAAGCTATATTAGATCATGTCTAGGTTGGAAATAAAGCATGAATGGATTAAAACTTGCTTAAACCAAAAGATTGCAATTTAAAGGCAAATGGACCATTTTGGAACCAAATTTTGGTCCAAATGAACTATAAATTGCACCTCTACTCTTGACAATCTAAATAATCTAGTTTGGAGCTAGAATTTGATAGACACTTAGAGAATTTATAAAGATTTCTAAAAATGGTATTTTTCTAAACTCTATAGAATATTTTATGAATTTTTGAAACTGGCTAAAATGTGCAAGTTTTGACAATTACTATAGCTATTGTCATAGCCTCAAATTTCACACCATTTTAGAGGCCAAATGAATTTAATTTCACTTAAAATTTTTATAGCATAAAGTTTAGATCATAAGCGCTCTATAGACACCTAATTTGTATAAATTGGAGTTATATAGCAAAAGTTATAAATTTTTGAAAGTTAGCTTATAATATGTCCAAAGAGGCCAAATTGAGAAATATAACTCCTTTATACATTTAAGCCTTGGATCATGATTATGTGAGTTAAAACAAATGTGTCTATGGAGTTTATTAGTCAAAATGGCAAGAAAATTAAATTGGGACCCTTAGAGGTTCATTTGACATAGGAATGGACTAAAATCTGCTGCTAAAAGTTTCGTAATGGCAGTAAATTGTTGTCTTAGAAGGGGGAATGATATAAATAAGCTATGTGAAGCAAGTTATGACAAGTCTTGCTGTAATACCATGTTTATCTAGCATTTTATTTGTAGTATAACTAGCTAAACATATCCACTTTCACAAAATAACTATCTTTAGCAACAGAAATTGGCATTATTAAAAGCTAAAATAATTCATCTTTGGCTAAATGAACCATTTAGGTTTACCAAAGTCATCTTCTATTTATAACACACTTGTTCAATCATGAACATCACAATTTGAAGCTTAAATTTTGTGTTGGAGGCATACATCTCAATTTGGACATCATGCATTTTTCACATGTTCCATATTCTAATGCAAATTTTGGAAATTCATAACTAATTCTAAAAAATTCCAAATCATACAAATTATAGCTTTCTGGAAAGTTTAAGATGTCATCTAACTATTGTAAAAATTTCAAATTAAAACAATATCATTTGTCCTACAAAATGCTAATAGAACAGTAACTGGGTCTGGAGGACATTTTGCAGCATACTTGAAATTTCAAAAATTTATATCTCCCTCTACAAAGCTCCAAATTAGGTGCTCTTAGTGGCTATAAAAAGCTTATGATGTCTACTATTTACTTATAAAATTTCATGAGCATTGGATGTAACATCCAGTTTCTATAAAAATGACGGAAACAAGTCAATTATAAAAGAGGGTCCTCTAAAATAAATGATTTGAGACTAAATAAAATTAGAATAAAATTCTAAATAATAGAAAATGAGGATTCAAGGCCTTAGATGCCTAATAACCAAAGTCAAAGTAGCTAAATAAAATTAGACAAAAGGTAATGGTATTTTTATAATTTTGGGCACTTTTTTAAAACTCAAAAAATGGATCTTTAAATGAAAAAATTGAGTTTTCTGAAATTCTCAGAGGCCCTAAAAACTATAAGAACTAGAATAATTCAAACCCTTCCAGTTTACATTTTAGAACATTGGTTAACCTAAACTTTGACCTTTTCATTTAGGAAGGCTTTTAATCTAATTTGAGTGAAACTAAAGACATCTTAAAAGTTAGAGGAGCTAAATTTTATGATGGAAAAGACAGTTCTCAAAAAGGAGTTAAAATGAGCCTAAATAATAAAAGCCAAGGAAAGGGGACAAGAATATAATTTTTTAAAAGAATTATCAAGAAGCTTCTTCTTATATGCCATATTCTAACTGACCTATTTTTTGCCTAAAACTAGAAGAAAGTTATACCAAGAAGAGCGCACAAGAGGAGGGGAAAAAAAGAAGAAAAGCTTGGTGAAAAGTAAGAAAATCATGGAATTTCATGTTCCTTCCTTCATTAAACTTATTCTCCTCCTTCTCCTTTCTTTTCCTATGGTTTTAGTGTTTGATTTGGGACTGTTTTGAGACTTGTTCAGAGGGAAGAAGTTAGAATTTGAAGGAGAAGCTTGTACCAAGTGAAAGAGCTCTTAAAAGAGGTTAGGAATCAAAGTAATTTTCATGGTTTGCCTTGCAACTCTTTGTCTATTCTTCTTGGGTGTTGTTCGGCCAACACTAGGTCCAAGCAAGAGAGAGTGATTTTTGGTCTTAGCAAGGGAGAAACATGGGTTTTAGAGTGTGAGTTTTAAGAATATGCATTTGGAATTGAAAAAGGAGCATTAGATTTCAAGATGTAAAATCTAGGAATTTAGTTGCATCTTGATATGTATGAGACTTTTTAGTGATAATTTAGCTTGTCTAAGAGTGTATATGGGTTCATAAGACACCTAGGAAGCCTCACATATGCCAATTCCCTAGAGAAAATGAAGCAAACTCCATGGGTGCTCTAAGCATGCATATTCTTGGCCTAAGCTCCTTCATCCACCTAAGAAGTATTTTAAATTTTTCTAAGGCTAGAAAAACACTAGATATGATAGATGAACATCAAAGAAAGCCTTGAAATAAATTTAAAAACCTTGGTTTGTGAGATAGAGGTGTAAGCTCCATAAGGAGACATAAAGAAGCAACTTATATCTAGGCTCTTTAAAATGAATTGGCAATGACTCCAAGGAGTCTAAATGGAGTCAAGAGACTTAGATTGAATGAAAAATGAGAGCCAAGATCATGAATTCCAAGAGTTGCTTTATTAGGTCTTGTATGGAACCATTATGAAGCCATATGAGAAAGTAGCCTTACATAGAGTGTGTGTGATGCTAGAGCTTGCTTCAATGATGTAATTGTATCCCATTTGATGTGTCTTAGCCAAAAGAATTAAGCTTTACCTAGTTGCAAGTGTTTGGCTGAGAGGGAAAGAATAATCAAAGAGAAAAATGTGTGAATCTTGTCTCAAAGTAGCTCTCTAACCTTTCTCACATGTATGGCTTGGATGTTTATTTGTCTTTGAGTGCTTGTGTGTATGTTTGAACTATGAGAAATGTGTCTAGCCATTGCTTACATATTATGGTACCATTAAGTTTCTTGAAAGATGTTTATGCATGCAATATGGCTTGAATGGATTTGATTATGCCAAAAGTCCCTTAGTATAAGTGAGGTTGAGCCAAAAGTCCTTAGAAATGGGTGAGACAAAGCCAAAATTCTTAAGATGAGTGAATCTAAGTCAAAAATCCCTTGAAAGTGGGTGAGACAAATCTAAAAGTCCCAAGGAAGTTGGGTGAGGCTAAACCAATGCCCTTGAGAGCCTATGTTTGTTATGTATGAGTTTATGTGCCAAGGAAAATACTTTAGGTATGTTTATTAGTAACTTGAATGTTATACATGCATTCTTTAACATGAATTTGTATCTATTATGCATATTTGAAAGGGTTAAGAGCTATCGGGATTCTTTGGATCTCACTCTTCCCCCATAAATGTCTAAACATGTTTAGGTGAGCCAAGTGGACTAAAAATAGAGGCCAACAACCTTGAGAAGTAAAACTTTGACAATGGAGTCATTAAATCGGCTTTTTATTAGCATTTTGATGTCAAGATTTGTAACTATGTGATCTATATATGATGTAGACCTTTGAACATGTTCAAATGTATGTAAATATGATGTATGTATCTATTTTAGAACTAAATTAATGAATGCATGAGTTTTTACCACCCATGAGCCTTTTATGTACATGTGAATAAATGCAAATGGAAAGGTGAGAATAAGCTCTATGGTAATTCGAATCATTTGGCATGCTTTTATGGGCTATAAATATGCTTTTAGACTTGCTCAAGTGGTTGTGGAAAGATGAGAAGAGCAATTGGTGCTTGTTATCTCATTATGGACTTCAAAATTGACCAATTCTTGAGCTGAATCAAAGTCTAACCAAATAAATGTTTTTTTGCATAAAATTTGGCCAACAAGTAGGTCTCATTTAGAGCTTGTCATAGAGCTAATGAGCACTCAATTTAAAGCTTTAAAAAATTTATTATGACTTTTTAAAATTGGCCAAATTATGCAGAATTGGTATGTGTACTATTCATATGGTCAGTTTGCTTCTCTATGTCATAAGTGGGACAAATAAAGTCCAATGCTCATAAAATTTACATTTATATACTAGAAATTATAAGCTTTCCATAGCCCCTAAGATCACCTCATTTGGAGCTCTGTAGAGGGATAACTAAATTTTTAAAATTTTAGGTCTTGGAGCTATCTGAGAATTGACTTGAGTCACTATTCTATTACTTTTCATAGGTGAAATGCTTCTATCTTGGTCTAGAACTATTTTATTCATTAGTTAACATCTAGAGATTTCCATAAAGCTATCATATACATGATTTTTGTTTTTCTAGATTTAGTTATGAACTTTCAAAGTTCATATTAGAAACTTATGATAGCAAACCCAAGAGCAAAACTGGTTCTCCTTGAATTTTGGTTCCAAATCTGTGATGTATGAGATGAATTGAGATGTTTATGACTTGAATCGATATGTTATGCATGAAAAATGATGTTGATAAGTTCATATGATCTCGTAAGCCATGAATCATGTATATGGTTTCCCAATTACGCAATATCCAAGCATAAAAGTTTGTGTTTTCTTGTAAATGTGCACCAATATACCATATATGTGTTGGGAGAGTCTATGTGACTATTGTGTGAGAGCTAGGAGGTTAAGGTATTATATTGGGCTTCATTTGACTCTTGAATGACACCAAAACCAAACTGATCATATGAATAGTGAAAGTTTCTACATAATGAAAAATTATAACTAATTCTCTAGAGCTCCAATAATAGTGCTCTTTAGCTCTGAGAAAAGCTCTAAATGAGACCTATATGTTTGCCAAATTTCATATAAAAATGTGTTTATTTGGTCAAAATTTGGTTTAGAGCATGAATACGGTCAATTTTGGGATCCACATGGCTAAAAATGGTACTAAATGCCCTTCTAACCATACCATGACCATTTGAGCATGTCCAAAAGCTGAAAACATAGCATATTAAAGCATTGTAATAGGCCCAAATCATCATGAAACTCAAAATCACTTATCCACTTGTTCTTATACACATGTATACTAAGGCTCATGGATGTCAAAAACTTGCATACTCATACTTTTGGTTCCAAATTTAGTTTATACATTATAATTACAAACTTTTACACATACTCAAGAGTTTACATCTCATAAACATCATATACATGCATACTTTGACATCAAATTACACAAAATCTTATTCTATTGTGAAAGTCTCATTATTCAGGTTCCTTGACTTCCATTTCTTGCTTCATGAGACTCACCTAAATATAGTTAGACATAATGTAGGGAAGAGTGAAATTCAAAAAATCTCAATAGCTTTTTCACCTTTTCAAGCATATATATATGATACATTTTCATGTCAAATAATACAAGCATGCCATAAAAAACTTATAGTAAACATACATAAGCATATTTTCATGTCGCATAAACTCATTCAAGTCAAGCATAGGCTCTAAGGGCTTTTGGTCGAACCTCACCCATTTCTTTAGGGCTTTTGGATTTGCCTCACCTACTTTTAAGAAATTTTGACTTAGCCTCACTTATTCTTAGGACTTTTGGCTTTATCTCACCCATTCTAATAAACTTTTGGCATAACCTTGATAGTTGTGTTGCACAACCCTCAAAATAAAATTAAGTTGTAAAATATATATAGCTAGTGGCACAACCTAAGTCATCTTCCTTGGAAATGGAATTCAATTTTTAATTGGACTTTTTAAGTGTTAAAAGACTCTACAAATTTTCTAACTAAGGGGGGTTTGATTGACTTAAACTAATTAAAATGAAGCCAAATTAAAATTTCTAATTGCTACCTAATTGTATGAATTATAGTTGATAATGGGCTTATGATTAGCTTTAGATTGATCCCTTGGTATCCATTATCCTTATCCTAATTCAATTGTGATTAATTCTGGTCTAAGAATCCTTAATTATGTCCATTGGCAAATGACCTTGAATTACCACTCAAGATTCAAGAACTTAGCAATTTGATGTTAATTGAAACCTCGATTACCATTAAATTACTAATTCTTGTGATTAAGATCTATGAACATTTGAATTGAATGATTAATTGATCAATTAGCCTTTGAATTAAGACCCTAGGATGTTTAATTAACCAACCAAACTCCAAGGAATCCTCAAATTAGACAATCAAGCACATAATCTCACTCATGTATTTCATCGAACACTTTGATGGCATACATGGAAAATTAGAAAATAATGAAAATCTAGCACTAAATCAATCAAATAATCAATCAAATAATATCCTAATTAGTGTCTAACTAGCCACTAATTACATCTACACAAATTCCCAATCAAATACATGTCAACCAAGAATGTACAAGAAAAAGAAAGTGTAAAAAATTAAGAAAATCTTAGCCAAAATTCTGTATTCTTCTCCATGGATTCAAGCTTCTCCAAGATCCTTTTCCAAGCTAGCCATAAGGAAGAATTAGTGCTTCATGGTGGTGAGATGGAGAAGGAAAATGGATGAGATGAATGGAATGGCGTGGTCCTTGGATAGAGTGGATGCGAATGTATATTTATTCTATGGATGAATATGATGATGGATGGATCCTTTAATGAATGGAATGTAGCATGTTTTTATTCGATGGATGAATGCCTCCAGCCCCTTCTGCCTCTACACCTTTTCACGTGTTTTTTTATTCATTTCACGTGCTTTCCTTTATCTGCCAGTAGTTTAATTCTTTTATTCCTCTCATGTGGCTCATTTTTGCTTTTCACATGCTCAAAAAAATCAACCCACAGCTTAACGTTGCATTGTTCACGTGGGAAGCTTAATCACACATTCTGCTGAGTATTTGTTCTTCCATTTGCCTTCTCACGTGAGAGTCTCCATTTGCACATATGTGGGCCCTATTGTGAATATAATAATCATCTTCTGCCAGACTCATATGTTTATATGTGCAGGATCCATCCAACTGCTTCTTTTCTTCTTTTCTACCTAAGCTTTAGTGTGTTTATTTAGCTAGCTCATTTTCTTTATGTTTTTCCCACGTCACTTTTCACATAATACTTTTCTCCTTTGCCACGAGTTAAGATCACGTGCTGCATGGATGGCTCTCATTCAGCTCTAACATCTTCTTCTTGATGTTCTCCACGACTCGAGTTGCATCTTCGTTAATTCTCAGCCAAAGCTTCCTTCACTTGTTACTTCTCTTTCATTCTGCTCAGCGTTGTTCTCCAGCCTCAACACCTAAGCCATGCCTTGTGTAGCTTCTGCCCAGTAACTCATAAACATCTACCCAAGCTCAAGACCTTACTTCCACATAAGCTTTTCCATGTCTCGTGTTGTCTCTTGAACATGTTGCTTCTTTGTGTTGTTCTGCCTCCAACTTATGCCTCCTTACAAGCTTCTTTTCCCTTACCTGTGGCATGTGTGTTTCTCTTTCCCTGCTTCTTCCTCCCACACACACACTTTTCCTTTTCTTTTAGCTTCGTGAGCTTTCTCTCCTCTCAAGCCTTCTTCTTCTCCCATCATCCTACATTTCCCTTTAGCTAGAACCCATGGCTATTCTTCTTTGTTTCTCCCTCAAACAGAATATGACGATTGATGGGTTGCTATGTGAAAGTTGTGCTACATGTGTGTGTGTATAATCTATACCCAAGTTCCTTTCCATGTAGAATCCAAGTCTCTTTCTCCTTTGGATATGGTGGCTGCTCATGAGTGTGTGGGAGCTTGTGAATGAAGTGGTGTGCCTATGTGGAATGTTCATGAATAAGATGGATGATGATGATTGTACTGCCTCCTTTTCATTCTCTTATTTTAAATTTTATTTTCTAAGAAATGCACACTTGAAGCTCCATTTCTTCTTCAATTGAATTTCTATTCAAGCTCTAATTTTCATTGAAAATCTGCATTAAAAAGAATGGAAACGATGAAATAGGAATATTCACAAAATTCATTTAAAAAGATTTGTGCATTAAAATTCCAAAATTTTGCAAATTAACTCCTAAAATATAGAAATAGCTACTAAAATAAAATATTATCTAATTAAATTCTTAAAGCCATAATTCATTATTAAAATGCCCAAGTTTAAGAGAATAAAATATATAGAAAAATGTGTTTATCAAACCTCACCCATTAAGAGCCATCTTACATTCAAAACACATTTCAAGAAGTATAATGGTACCAAAGCATTCAATCAATAGCTATAGGCAAATTTCATGATTCAAATATACACTCAAGCATCCAAGAACAATCAAACATCAAAGAAATACATGCAAAAAGGGATAGAGAGCTACCTTGAGTCAATAAACACAAACTTTCTTCCTTGGATATCACTTCCCCTTCTCGACCTCACACACACACTGAGGAGGAGCTTGATTTGCTTAGCATAGATACATCAAATAAGACATAAATACATCATTGGAACCAACTCTAGCCTTACATAAGCATTATATAAGTTTATTCTAACTTATGACATAGTTATGGTTCCATACAAGGGAATAGTGAAGTAACCTCTAGAATTCATGATCTTGACTCCAATTTCTCATTCAATCTAAGTCATATGACTTATTTAAACTTATTAGATTCATCTGTAACTTAATTCAAGGAACCTAAATCCAAGTTGCTTCTTTATGTCTAAAGGAACCCTAAACTTTCAACTTTGAAAATATGATTTCTAAATTAAAACCAATGATTCCTTTATTGTCTATAATTCATATCTAGACCATTTCAATCCTTGGAATCAAAGAAAACTCTCCCTAAGTACTACTTTCCCTCCTTGGCTAAGACATTCATTTTAGTTAGGAACCAATGGAGTTTTGTTGATTTTCCTAGGGAATTTGCCACTTGTGAAACTTCCTAGATGTCTTGAGAACTCAAACATACTCTCACACAACCTAGAATATCCTCATAAAGCTTTAAATTTCTCTAGGTGCAATCAAAACTCTAATTTTCATAACTTGTTATCTATAGCCTTCTCTTGAGTTTTATTTCTTCCATATGATTTATAGGCTTCAAAACCCCAATTTTATCAAGTTTGGATCAAAATATAATCCCTTATAGGATGTTCTAATTCTGGATGAAATAGTGAAGTAAGAGAAAGCCCAGAAGAAGAAAGTTATCGATGGTAAAACATACATTTTCTTAAAGCTTGTTAATAGCACTTTTTAAGGCTTCTAAGACTTTCTCCAAACTCCTTCTTCCCTCTACTGAACTAGTCATGAAACACCTTCTTTTAGAACATCAAAACTATGAGAAGAGAGAGGAAGAAGAGGAGAAGAACTTTAGCAAATGGAAGAGCATAAAAAAGTGACCTATTCTTACCTTTTTTAAAGCTTGTTTTCTTCTCCCTTGCTCCCTCTTCTTCTGTGCCACTCAAGACTACCCTTGGTTCTATTTTAGGCCAAAAGAATGTTGGTTAAGAGGAGAGAAAGAAGGTAGGTTGTGATTTAAGAAGGGCAGAGAGGGGTATATTATAATAATTTCAAAATTCCAACTATGTCCTTGAACTTTGTTTTCCCTGTTTGAGCTCATTTTGAATCTTTTCTTAGAACCATCTTTTCTATCATAAAATCTGGGTCCTCTAATTCATAAAATATCTTTGGTTTCACCAAAATTGGATTGAAAACCTTACCAAATCGTTCAGTCAAAGTTTTGGTTAACTGATCACCAAAATCACATACCGGAAGGATTTTAACCATTCTAGCGGTTCTTAAAGTTTTTAGGATCTCTGAGAACCCCAAGAAACTAAAATTTTCCATTTAAAGATCCTTCTTTTAAGTTTCCTAAAAGTTTCCTAAAATTACAAAAATGCCACTAGCCTTTGTAGCTTTCCGTTTGGCCATTTTCACTCCAATTTTGGGCCATTATTAACTTTGTATTCTCATTTCTAAATGTCTAAATCATTATTCTAATCTTGTTTAGCCTCTAATCATTCAATTTAGGGGACTGCCTTTTGTAATCTCTTTAGTTTTAATTAAGGAAGTCAAAGAAAGGAGAAGGTTCAAAAATAGAAAAAGAAGAAGTAGCTTGATCTTTATCATGTAATTAAGGAGTATATTAGGGAAAACAGAGGAGAAAGTAAGGAGAGATTGTGGGAAAAGAAGAAGGGTAGGAAAAGATGGAAAAAGTAGGAAAAAAGATAAAGGAAAAATGAGAGAGAGAATGAAAAAGAAGGAAAAAATAGAATTCTTAGCTAATCAAAATTTCTTAAATTTAAACTTATTTCTTTTATTTAAATTTATAACTAATTTTTTGAATTATTTTTATGTTTAATATTTTTGGGTTATTACAATAAGTACACTTCCTTTGAGCTTATGTTGTGATAAATTAAAACTCAAGCAGTAGGCTCACCTAATTAAATCTATTCACCAAATTGAGTCAATTGCCACAATATCTTAGGACAACAAATCCCATTAATATCTCTTGCCACTAATATTATAGCATCCTTTCAATAAATAGTTGATGTTATCATAGCACCATGTTTGTGTTAGAGAGGTGTGTAATCAATTTATTAAAGTGATATTAATGGAGTTATCAATATTAAAGGAATTTTTATCTGTACTAAATGCATGCAATCCAATGTTCAATAAATATTCTACACATGAAAAGACCTATTGTATAGAGTAGATCATAACTATTTGGTATATGTGCACTTATGCACCTCAAAATGCTTCTCAATATTATAGTTAGAAATTATTGATGTTTGCTATTGTAGACTTTGGCTAATGTCAAATACTAATTCAACTAGGTAAATGGAAATTAATTAGTTGAGTAGAGCCATTTGAGTTCTAATCTTGTATTGATAAATGAATTTTTCATTGAAAAAGGTTGCTTTTAAATTTATTAATTTTTTTAAAGAAATATAATTCACTAGTTTTTCTAATTATATTATAGATAAGATAACAAATATGATCATTTGTTATTTGAATGGGTTAAATTTATATATAGATAAGTTTCAAATTAAGATTAGTGTTTTAAGAAAGAAATTTTAAAAAAGAATAAAAAAACTAGAAAATATAACATTATAAAATTTAAGTAGTTCTTGAATAATTCCATCAAGTTTGTAATTATACTTATTATTTAAAAACTATTTTTGGGTTCAAAGGTGGATGAGTAGAATGGATAGTTGTTGTTTAGGGAAAAGAGGGAGAGAGAGAGAGAGATGACAAAAAGATGATAACTTGTATGAAAAGGTTTAGAGAGATAGACATATAATGGCAAGCTAAAGGAAAGATTATATCTCATAAGCTTAGTGAGATAGAGCCAAGAGTGTGCTCTATATGGATGATTATGTGATGACTTTTGTACAATGCCTCTAGTGTGGTTGTAAGAGTCTCTATTTATAAGTTTTGAGGGCAGTGAGCTAATGATGACATTAAAACCATGTTACTTAATGGATTTATAGAAACTATCTGATCAAGTGGCTTGCCATGTTGGAATCTTTCTGTTTAAAGCAACTTAGGCAATTCACTATATCAGTTCTTTGAATGAAGCTTGATGAATGACAACCATTGAACAATTTGGGCTTCTAAAATCAAATAGCACTAAGTCAAGCTAATTTAAAGTCTTATAGCTTGATGCTACCCTTATCACTTACCCCTAAGCTCACTTGTGAGGAGATAAGCTTGGCAAACTAAGAGTAATGTGCTTGCTTTAGCTTTTGTGTGATTAATGTTAGTGATATTGTTGCTTCACATTCCCAGGATTCATCATTTTTATGTGGAGTGTTCCATGGAATGCAAGAAGTTGTAGGATTCAAAGGGTTGTTTGTTAATGCTTTTAAGTCTTGTTCATTACAACTTTATTTGTCTTTTGCCTTTTTATATGTTATTCCTATGCTTGTGTTTTGTCGACTTGCATGCTGCTTCTTTGCTTCTTCTTCATACCTATGCTTGCTTCTCTATTTTACTTTATCCAAGCATAATGGTCATGCCATTTCTTGGTAATTTCAAAAGCAATATGTTAAAGGATAATCTTCATTGGTCTCATGATGGTTATAGCTTTCCTTTGGATGTTGTTCTGACCTTTTGGTCAACAAAGGTTTTTGATGTAGAGGATAAATGTAATGTCTAATTTTTGTTAAAACGATGAAAATGATTACGTTTTCAAAGCAAGTCCTCTGAAATGAATTAGTTAAGACCCCGAAAAATTTATGTAGCATTCTAGATTCCTAAAAATAAGAATCCCAGGCTCAAACAGAAAGAAAAACTGAGCTAGAATGAATAAATGAATTGTAACAAAACGTTGATGAAACGTAATGACATTTTCATAATTTTGATCAAATTTTGGAATTTTTATAGGAGGGCTTTTTAATTGAAAAATTAAGTTGCCCAGGGTTCTCAGAGGCCTTGAAAAAGCCATGGGAAGCCCTGGGACAGTTGAAGCCCTTCCAGTGTATGTTTTCTAATATCAATTGACCTGAATTTTGACAGATTTGTTTGAGGAGGTTTCAGCTCTGATTTGAGTGATTCCAAAGGCATTTTATAAAATTGGGAACTTAAATTTTATGATAGAAAGACGATTTTCAAAAAGGAGCTAAAACGAATTAGAAACAAAAATGCTAAGACGAAGGGACAAAATTGGAAAATTTTTAAAACATTTTCTTAACCTAGCTATATATATAGCCCACGCCCTACTTGTAACATCCAATTTTCGTTAAACGATGGAAACAGACGCATTTTCAAAGCAAGTCCCCTGAAATGAATTAATTAAGGTCCTAAAAAATTTGAGTAACATTCTAGACTCCTAAAAATGAGAATTCTAGGCTCAAACAGAAGGAAAAATGGAACTAGAATGAAGAAATAATTTCTTACAAAACATAATGGCATTTTTGTAATTTTAAGTAATTTTTGGAATTCAAATAGAAGGGCTTTTTAAATGAAAGTTTTGAGTTCTTTGGGGTTCTTAGAGGCCCAAAAAACCATGAGAAGCCCCGAGACAGTTAAATCTCCTTCGGTGGATGTTTTCCAATGTCAGTGTACCCAAACTTTGACGGATCCATTCAAGAAGGTTTTAGCTCTAATTTGAGTGATTCCAAAGGCATTTTACTAAATTAGGAACCTAAATTTTATAATAGAAAGACAATTTTAAAAAAGGAGCTAAAATGAATGAGAAATGAAAATGCCAAGAATGAAAAGTAAAATGTATGGTTTCTTGGTAGTTTTCTATGGTTTCTTCCATCCATACCTCCTCTCCTCCATTCTCCTTTGTTTCCTTTGATTAAAATGAAGTTTACAAATCTGTTTTACAGGAGAAATTAAGGGGAAAATTTGGATTTGAAGAGAGGAGCTTGGAGAAGATAAGATTCAAGTAAGAAAAAGTAAGAAAACAAGGTAATTTCTTCTTCCATTGCTGATAACCCTTCCTCCTCTTCCACCACCATTTCGCCCCACTTAAGAAACCCTAGGAGGGTTTGATTTTTAGGCAGAACCAAGGGTGATTCTTAGGAAAAAAGGTGTGGAGATTAAGAATATGCAAAGAGAATTAACAAAAAACCATGAAATTTCAAGATGTAATTTCACGAGTTTCAAGTGTTCCTTCCAAAATCTGATTTGATCTCTTAATTCCTATGTCTAAATAAGTGTTTGAATGAGCTCTTAATATCCCTAGAAGTCTTCCCATGTGCTTCCTCCATCCAGAACACAAAACAAAATCCATGAACCCTAAAACCTAACATAGGTTCGGCAAATAGAGGTTAGGGTAGCTAAAGAGAGTTTTAAATTTTTCTAAGACCATTTTTGAGTCATATATGGTGAATGAATATAAGGGGAAGCCTTGGAAAAAAAGTAGAAACCATAGAAAGTGAGATAGTGCCTTTTGTTCCATAATATGATCTAAAGAAGCAACATGTAATTAGGTTCTTAGTTTTGATTGTGTGATAACTCTAAGAAGCATTTGAGGGGTGTTGCTTCATTAGGTGCATTTATGGAATCATAATGAGGTTTATAGATCAAGTTAGTGTCTAAGCAAGTTGTGTGACTTTAGAATTAATTCCATGAACTTAATTGGCTTTCATAAATTGTGTTTAGGCTAAGAGAAATCATCCCCACACTTTTGTATGTGTGTGGTCGAAGGAGGGAGCTTTGATTCAAGAGAAAAAGTTTGTGATTGTATCTATGGTAGCTTACTTCTCCTTCTCTCATGCATGATTGTTTGTTTTACTTGTCTTTGAATGTGTGTATGTGTACTTTTAAGCCATTAAAATTTTTCTAGCAGGACTTTGATTCCATAATGCCATGATGTTACAATATGCTTTCATATGATGTTTATGATGTGTGCTTGGGCTTGCTTGAGTGTGGTGAGGCCAAGAACCCTTAGCCATGGTGAGGATGAGCCAAGAACCCTTAAGATTGGTTGAGACAAAGTAAAGAGTCTCCTAAAAATACAATTAACTTCCAAGAGCAAGATTGAGTCTAAGAACCTCTTAAAGAATGGGTGAGGCAAGTCCAAAATCCATAAGTAAATGGGTGAAGCTAATCCACTTGCTTGGCAAGTCTATGTATGCTATGTATGACTTTTTCAAATACTAAGAATGCTTCTTGAATGATTGCACATGTCCATATGCCGTGCATGCATTTGTAAGACTTGTTTTGCATCTTTTATGCATTTTTAAATGGGAGATGAGTTATTGTGATTCTTTGAATCTCATCCCCTCCTCTCCAATATTCTAATATGCTAGATGGACCAAGAGAGTAAGGTAATAGAAGCCAACCACCTTGAAGATGAAAGGATGACATTAAAGTGTTTGAATTTTTCTACTTTAAGGTCATATAAATGGCAATTGATGTAATAAATAGTTGTATATGCACTATGATGTTATGAACATATATAATTATGATAATATGTCATGTATAAATGGGAGGATATATTATGTGACTATTAGAATGTAATTTGAGTATATTATGGCAATGTGGCTTCTTAAATGGTTTTATGTAAATGTGTATAGGTGTAAGTGAGATGGTCAAATTGAGATGCATGAGGTTTGGGACCCTTTGGGTAGCTCACACAAGTTATAATCATGCTTTTAGACTTACCCAAGAGGTGCCAAACACTAAGGAAAGCCATTTGGACATTTTGGTATCCTATTTGGAGCCGAATTTGACCATAATGGAACCCTATATCACTTTTTGTCCAAATGAGCTCTTCTTGATCTGCAATTTGGCATGTAATTATAGCTTGTTAAAAGATTTTGGGAAGCTAAAGAACACAATTTTTGGAGGTATACAAAATATTTGATGAATTTTCAAATTTGGCAAAAATTCTGGTTTTAGTCATGTCACTATTCACTCAGGTCCAAAAATGAAATCTGTCACAATGGGCTCAAATGATGTCCAATTGCCAACAAAGAAACTAGAAATTCCTAGTGACTTGTGTCAACTGGAAGCACGTCATTTGGATTTCTAGAGAGGGAGATATGAATTTTCAAAGAATCTATCCAGTACCAGGCACTCCAACTAACCTCAGGTACTATTTGATTAGTTTTTTAGGCCTGGGTATGCCTAAAATGGTCTAGATATATTTTTATCCTCTAGCTAACATCCTCATCTTTCCAGATTGGCATCATTTTTATGGATTGGATTTATGTGGAATTAATTAGACATTTTTGAAGTTTACTACAGAATTTTGTGACAGCACTAGTGGACAGCTTGACCTCTAGACTATTTCAAATGTCAAACGTCTTCTGTATTATGTTTCATGGTCTAAAAATATTTTCAGCATAAATTAGACATGTGTATCTTTCCAAAATGGCCAAGAATGCATGATTTAAAGTTTTCTAGAATTAGTTATGATTTTCCAAAATTTGTGACAGAAATGAGAGAAAATATGGCCGAAAAAAAAAATATATATATATATATATATATATATATATGTATTTTATGCTCCCCTTTGATTTTCACGAGATGTAGGCCACTTTTGATGATGTAAAATGAGTTGTATTCATGTAATTAAATATGAGAATATGATGTATGAACTCATATGGTCCACGTGACATCGAATGAAATTTTTATACACGACACAACACTAGAAAAGTCATTATTTTATTCCCTTTTTTCTTGCTCCTTTATAGAATATATGAACTAAAGCATGGAAGTGTGATGGAATAAGCTAGAAATATAAGATGTTATATTTTTAGTATCAGAGCAAAGGCTCAGGCTCTTAATGTGGGTTGTGCCTTGTGTTTGTAAGTTGCCTAAATGTGTATAAGCTTGTTTTATGGATGAATTGAGTGTGTTGATGGTGGAAGTGTTCCCTTTTTATGGTAAGGTTTGTTATGATGTTTCAACAAAATGGTGAACACTAGGAGTGGTTGGCCCTCTAGAGAGGCTCGTGCTGATAATAGAGCCAGGCTTAGTGATCCAATTGTTGGAGCCCTACAGTTTATCATGGCTCACCTGGATCAGCAGCAGGCCGTTATTATATAGTTACAGGAATGGCTTGCTGAGAGAGATAGTCAGGCCCCTACACCTCTTCCTTCACAGCTACCTTACCACCCAGATTGTCCTGAGCATTTAGGGGTGACTCATTTAGGCCTGCAGCCACACATACAGATGGTTGCCTCTATTCCACTAGCTCAAACACCTCCAGCCCAGAAGTAGCACTCTATCAGTCAGGTTAATACCTAGTTTAAGAAATTTGAGCCTCCCACCTTTGATGGTGAAATGAACATAGAGAAAGTTGAAGCTTGGATTATGCAGTTAGAGAAAATATTCAGGGTGATAGAGTGTACATCTGAGTAGAAAAGCCACTATGGCTATGTTTCAGCTAGAGAAAGAAGTAGATTTTTGGTGGAAGGGCACGGAGCCAATCTTGTAGGCGAGGAACCTTTTGATTACATGGGAGGCATTCCTCCAGGCCTTTTATGAGCGATACTTCCCTAGCTTAGTTAGGGATGAGAAAGAATCATAATTTATTCTCTTGAAACATACTGAGGGGATGTCCGTGGATTAGTACATAGTGAAATTTGTAGAGCTCTCCTAATACTCCTCCTACTTACAGAGGCATGATGATGAGAGGTAGAGAGCAGACAGATTAGAGAAAGGTCTACTCCTTAAGATTAGAGATAGGGTAGTGCCATAGAGAATCAGGCACTTTAATACCCTAGTTGAGATATGTAAAGTTATGTAGATGAACTTCAGGATGATGTAGCCTACCTCTAGTGCCAGACTACCCCTCCCTGAGCCCAAGAGACCTAGAAAGGGTTCATAGGCTGCAGTTACTAGCCGTAAAGGTGGTAAAAGCCAGTGGAGCCAAAGAGGTAAGAAAAGGAGGACTCAGTCCAGCAGAGGTAGTTTCACACCTATCACATGTCCCCAGTGTGGTAAGAACCACATAACTAGATCATGCTATGCGAGGCAGAATATATACTTCAGGTGTGGTAAGCCAGGACATATGGCTAGGGATTGCACACAAGCTCTTCCACCGATTACATAGCAAAGGGAGATGGCTCTTCCTCCCAGACCTTAGACCTAAGGTAGAGTTTTTGCCTTGTCACAGTAGGAGGCTAGTCGGTCCCCAAGTCTAATCTAAGGTACTATTAGAATAAATGATTTTTCTATAAGTACATTATTTGATTTGGGTGCTAGCCATTCTTTTATATCATATGACTGTGCAAGGAGGTTGGGTCTGAGTATGCATACACTTCTATATGATTTGTATGTATCTACCCCCATAAAAAATCGAGCCATTACCTCTCATGCTTGTTTAAATTATATGATCTGGTTTAATCACTACTTTACCACCCTTGATTTAATTTGTATGCCTCTTATTGATATTGATGTGATTATTGGCATGAACTGGATGTCTGCAAATAACACCACACTAGATTATAGCCACAGATGTATTGCTTTACCTGAGTATGGGATTGTACCTAGTATAAGGACTAAGTTATTTGTCATGACCACCTCCCAAACTGAGAGATCCCTAGGGCATAGTTGCCAGGGGTACCTAGTTTTCTTTTCAGTTCAGGCTGAGGTAGAAGAGGGTATAGATGAGATTCCCGTGGTGAAGGAGTTCCTAAAGGTGTTTCATAAAGAGATTAAAGGACTACCCCTAGAGAGAGAGGTAGAGTTTCCTATAGATATTATATCTGGGGCAGGTCCAATGTCTAAGCCCCTGTATAGGATGGCTCCCACTGAGCTAGCTGAGCTTAAGAAACAGATAAAAGAGATCTTAGAAAAAGGGTTTTATCAGACCCAATGTCTCACCGTGGGGAGCTCTAATCTTATTTGTAAAGAAGAAAGATATGAGCCTTAGGCTATGTATAGATTACCGGGAACTCAATAAGATAACCATTAAGAATAAGTACCTTCTCCCTCGCATATATGACCTCTTAGATCAGTTAATAGGAGCGTCAATATTTTCTAAGATAGACTTCAGGTTAGGATACCATCAGCTTAGAATAAAGGCTGAGGATATTCCTAAAACAATATTTAGAACTAGATATATGCACTATGAATTTTTAGTTATGCCCTTCGGGTTAACAAATACACCTGCAGTATTCATGGATTATGTGAACAGAGTCTTCAGGCCATATTTAGACAAATTTGTAGTCGTCTTTATAGATGACATCCTTATCTACTCAAAAAGTAGAGAGGAACATGAGCAGCACTTGAGATTAGCCTTGGAAACCCTAAGAGAGAGATAGCTATATGCTAAACTTAGTAAATATACATTCTGGCTCACTAAAGTTCAATTTCTAGGTCATTGACAAGTCTGTCGCGTAACCATCAAAATAAAATTAGGTTAGATTATATTTTATAGTCAGTGGCATAACCTAGGTCATCTCCTATGGAAATGGAATTCAATGTTTAATTGGATTTTCTAAGTGTTAAAGGACTCTAGAACTACCTAAATTAATGGGGGTTTAATTGAATTAAACTAAGTAAAATAAAATTGAATTAAAATTTCTAAATTCCTAATTGCATGAACCAATGAGGTGAATGATAGACTTGTAACTAGAGCTTCATTGGAGGTGTAATGGAGTGGGAATGGAGGATGAAAGAATGGGAAATGGCGTGGAGTGGCTCTGTGTGACGACCCTAGATTCTAATATCAGTGATTATAGCTAAATACACAATTAATAGATAATGATCAAGGTTTGGAGTCATCACAATTAATTACATTATGAAAATATAGGGGAAATTTAAACCTTGATACTACTAGGATCATCAACTAACAACCATAACGGGATCATGCATAAGAAAGGTTTATACCATCATTAAAGGTTTCTGATTCATCCATTGATCAATTTCAACCCACAAAAACATCCCACCAATGTACTCATACCATTCCCTAACATTAGCCTTACTGAAATTAGGGTTTCTAGGTCAAATATAGGAGTTTGGGGACTTGCGCCGCGACTTGGAACTTTCCCGCCGCGGCTAAGTTAGGTTCTGGAGCTCAAAAACCACATTTTTAAACTTGCGCCGCGGCCTAGAACTCTCGCGCCGCGGCCCAGTTACTCTCTGGAATTTTCTTGACCTGCGTGGCGCTGCGGCGAGTTTTGCTACTGTAACCTCCCTAATTAATTTCCTCGATTCACGCCGCGGCGGGACTTCTTGCGCCGCGGCGAGGTTACGTTCTGTCACCTCCTGGGCGATTATTTTCACTCCGCGCCGCGGCGAGATTTCTCAAGCCGCGGCGTCCCTCGCCACTGTCACTCCCTAGGCCGCGGCGAAGCCTTCTTGGCCGCGGCGTGACTCCCTCCTGTAGCTATTTTCCCTCTATTTCGCCCCCTACACTCCATTCCTTTTCTTAGGGACACTCTAAGGTCACTTCCCCTCATTTTATATGGCTCTAATGGCATTTATCTACCTTATTTACTTAGTTATACTTCCATTACCAACTCAAAACCTATATGCCCGTTTCTTTCCTCTAATTACCTTCCATCAGCAAGTTCATAAAGTATCAACAACAAAATATACATGAACTACCAGCAGCTATCCTTTAATACAAAATAAATGGGGGTTCCATATATTAGGGGCTCATATCAATGTCTCAAGGGTTACATTTCCATTGATAAGCAATATTACATGTCAGCACCAATTACAACAGAAATCATGAGTCCATACAACAACTACCAAATTAAGATGAGGTCTAACCCCTCAGTTCATACATCCTCAATAAATCAAATGTTCAAGCCTACACTTGGCAATACAGATACATGATGATGCTATACATTAAGGAATACAAAATTAGCATCTATACTAGCTAAGTCAGCCCAAGTGTAGCCATCTCCTCATAGGTGGGAACTCATGGATTTTCATCCACTTGCTTACCCTTATCCTTACCCGAGGAACTTTCACCTGAAATATTGATCCCATAACACGGGGTGAGATATAAATCTCAGTAACCAAAATAATTCCATCATAATATCCAGTTTAATCAACATATATGCATGAAACAAAATCCATACCAGAATCATATCAGTCATTTCAGCAAATGAAACAATTAGGCTATCATGATTACTATCCCATACTAGCAATCATATAATTAACATGTTAAAGGCCATTAACACTGGGAGAGGCCCGTCCACGGCACCTACTCCCCATTGAGCACAACCAGGGCTCAGTGCATCTGGGGTTGATCATACCCGGTGCCCGATCGTGGCATATGCACGGGTGGCAGCCGCACCACAGCTCCACCATGGACTCACAAGGTCCAATCATAATACAACAGATAGCCAACCAATTCATTCAACATTTCAAATCATTCATATATAGCAAATATGAAATTAAATTAGATACATGCATGGAATTAATTAAACCCGGTTACCTCACTTGCAGACAATTGCAACAGCCACCACAAATCCCAAATTCGGATTCAAGTATCTCCCACCAGAATTTTCAATGTGTCACCCAAAATCCTAAGCAAATTCGTACAAAATTAATGCCCATAATACAAATAAGCTATGGGGGTCTCAAACCATAAAAGAAAGCATCAAAATGGGGGTTTAAAGTCTCCTAATACTAACCCCAACCTCAACCTACGAATTTCACCAAGAAAACCTCCAAACACTCACTTTTCAGATTTTGGGTATAATGAAATCTCTCCAAATGAAAAACTAATTGGACCAAATTAAAGAGAAAGATGAGGGGGTTAAGTTCTATAACTATTACCTTGGCCAAATCTTGCTCTAAGTGTGTGGAAATGCAGAATCTTTGCCCCAAACCCTAGCCTCCTTCTCAACCTCCGAATTTGCCTCTTGAGTTTCAGAAAAATGAAAGTGTGGCTGAAGCATTAGGGTTTAGATGGGTTTAAGTTGGGTCAAAAGGCCGGGTCATGGGTTGCTCCAAGTCCAAATCCAATTGGGTTTCAGATTTTACTTATTGGGCCAGTTTTTAAGTGTTGGGCTGCATAATTCTGTTGGGCCAGTTTTCACTCATTGGGTTGCTGAAGTTTAATAGGTTTTGGGCCTAATTTGAAGGGCTCAAGGGCTTGGGTCTGCACAAGGGTAATTAGGCCACTTAATTGAGCCTATGCAAGATAAATCTTGAGCCTCTATCTCATTAAATTAGTTTGGGTTTACCTCCAATTCATTGGGCCTCCATTAGCCTCTCATCATGATTTAATTAATTTGGGCCTAGATGTAAATCTCCATCCTAAACAAATTCTCAACCCATATTAACAATTTATCTCTCTAGAATACCTATTCACTAACTTGCCCAATTATGCTCTATTAATTATCCTTAATTAATCTTAATCCATAATTAACACCTTAATTAATTTCGGGGTGTTACACTCTGGATGAAGGGCGTGAATAGACAATGGAATGTTGAATGTGACGATGAAATGACATTCCATTATGAATCAAAATGTGTATCTTTTATTCGATGATCCTCCAGTATATTTTTAATAGGTCACATGCCCCTCTCATGCTCACTTTTACATTCTTCTTCTTTCATTCCACTTGCTCGTAGCAATCCACGTCAATATCTTCTTTTGTTTATATGAGTGTGGGCCCCAACGTGCATCCAATGTGAGCTATATTTAAATTCCACGTAAAACTCAAGCTACATGTTTCTTAAATCACATGAGAGTCTTCCTTTGTTACTTTCAATCGTCTATGCAGCTCATGCTTCTTTTAAACTTCAGCCTGTAGCATTCCTTCTCTTATGTTTCTCATTTATGCAGCTGCTTCTTCACTTCTTTTCTACCCCAGGCTTGAGTGTATTTATTCTCTTTTCATTCTCAACTTTTCACGTTGAAACTATAGCTCCTTCTACTACTTACTTTGCTTCTTTTACCTACTTTGCTCAACATTGTTCTCCAGCTATTTCCCATCGTGTTTTTAATGTTAATTTTCAGCTGCCCTTCTTTGTGTTTGTTTGCTTTCATTCTCTTCCATGCTCTATCCAGCTCTCCTAGCTTCAGCCCCCTAATCACGATCTTTTCACAACCCTTGTTCATGAGTTTTCCATGAAAGCTTCTACTCGAGCTACTTCTACTCTATTTCTGCATGTGTGTGTATTTTTCTACTTGCTAGCCCATAACCTTGTATATGTTTCTTCCTTTTTGCTCCACACAATGTTCAACTTATGCAACCCGTGGAAATCTTCCACGTTAGCTTCAGCATTTCTACATCGTGGTATTGTTCACATACACAGCCCATTTCTTCTCGCCCCAACAAGTTGTTTCTTCTCTTTATTCTCCATGTGGTCATGGCTTCTTATTTCAACTAAGTTGCTGCCTTCTATCTACAACCATGCTTCATGCAGCTACTTGCTTTTGAATCCGTAGCTTTTCTTCTCCCCTTATGCACGTTCTTCTCATCCATATGTTTCTTTCTCTCCCACAACAACTTTACAAGCTCGTAGCATTCCATCAAACTTATGGCTCATCTCTGCTCTACTTCACATTCTCAAGCCCATTCATGTGTTAGCTATGCTCTTTCCTTCTCTAGTTCCCACATTGATTTAAGCTTTCCATTCTCCAGTTTTTAGCTTTACAAAAAGTACACTTGAAGCTCAATCTTCACCTTCTCTTCTTTAATTCAAATTTTCATTCCAGCTTTAATTGCCTATTAAAATCTGCACAAAAGAATGAAAAATATTAAATAGAATTATCTACAAAATTATTTAAAAGAAATTCATGCATAAAAATTAATCATTTTGCAATATAATTCCTAAAGTGCAGAAAATGGCCATTAAATTCAATTATCATCTAATAAAATGCAATAAGCCATATTCAATTATTAAAATTCCAAAATTAGAGGGAATAAAGTACGTGAAAATTAGCAATTATCAAATTTCCCCATACTTAAACCTTTACACTCCTGGGCAAAGCTCAAAATCTAAGATAAAAGAATGAATTGAAATATCTGGTTAGTAGAATGGCAAGTAGAAAATGAAAATGGAAAAGAGAGTGTAAAAATCACAAGTTAGAGACTAATCATAACCCTTCATCACTCTCACAATCAAAGTTAATTTCACTTGGATCAAGAATTAAGTTCCATGGCAATTTCATTTAAAGAGAATGAATTGAAATGCATAGTCTCTCACATAGGATAAGTATCTACTCTCAACTCTCCAATGTTTAAGGGCGATGTGTATCACTCAAGTTCCACCTATTAAAATTCACTATCATAGGCTTGTCAAGCTTTTAGATGTCCACTACCCATGTCAAGTGCAAAGCACAAATCAATAGGACTTATTCAAGGTTGTAATGGAGCTAGGGAATGAAATGAATGGATAACAAGAAAAGACAAACAAATGGATACCATAGAATCTCAAGAGCAATAAATGGAAACCTAGGATAGGGAATAATATGTTTCTAGGCCTTAATTCCAACAAGTATAAGAGAAAGCAAATTCAATCTGAAACACTTATTTTTTTTTATTTTCAATTGCTTTTCCTCTTTTTTTTTTTCATTTTTTTTCAAACTTCTCATTCATTGTTTTTTTCTTTTTTGCTTTTCTATCACTTCTTTTCTTTAACTTTGAACACTGTCCTTAACTTTTACTATCAATGGCCTAATGGATGCAAAGCACACATTCACCTATCCTAATTAGACGTAATGCTCCTTGAAATCCCTAAAGCATCTTAAAACAAGGTGGAAAAAATTTTTAAATGGCTATAGGCTAACAAGAAAAGAAAATTAAAGTTCAAAGTGGCTAAACAATGGATAAAATGCATGTAGGGTGTGGCTTTTTGGCTATCTAGCTATAAAAGAAATGAACGTCTTATTATTTTCATGCATGTAAATGCAAATGTGGTCTCAACAAAGAATCAATACAAGTTTTAGAGTGAAAGCAGTGATAGGTGAATACACACTAGAAAAGAACAAATAAGGCTAAAATTCTCACTAGCTAATGGCTATCAAATAATTCATTGAAATCAAATTCATTGCCAATTCACTTAAATCAAGACACAAGATCTATCACTTATCATGTCTAAGTGAATCCAAGCTACAATCATCTCAACTTGCAACTTTCACAAAAAAATTGAAAAAAAAAAAAAATCACGCTATTTTTCAAAATTTTTCAATTTTTCTCTTTTTTTTTTCAAAGCAAGGAAAAGATGGATGGAATGAAATGACTCTCCCCCTCCTCCACTTAAATATTGCATTGTCCTCAATGTTAGCACACAATCTAGTAAACAGATAAACAACACAATATAAAGAGAGTGAAAGGAGAGAATACAACTGGATGGACTTGAAAATGGAGATTCCAAGGGTGGCTCAGATTTCCTTTATAGCTGGTTAGCAAATTATGTCCTACAAAACATAAACAAAACAAACAGTAATGTAGAAAAGACAAAGAAAACCATATCTTAAACTAAAAAGAACTTTATTAAAGACTAACTAATCATAAGTATCAAAAACTAAGATTAAAACTACTTTATTTCTTTTCAGTTCAACAAATTTAAGTCTCACTACTTTAAAGCATTTAGATTGATCATGCAGTGATGACTCATAGACTTCCTCAACCATCAGTAGTTTAGGAAAGTCATTTTCAACATATTCAAAAATAAGAAAATAAGAAAAATCAAAATTAGGACATTTAAAACTAGAGAAAGAAAACTTAAAATCAAAATTAAACTTTGAACTTTCTAAAAATCTATTAAAACCAATGAAATCTACTAGACTCCTATTAGTAAGAGTCATTGCATCCATAGAAGAATTTAATTTCAACTTCTCACAGTCCTTTAAGTTCAAGTCATTTGGCAGTTGCTTCATCTCAGTTGAGAAAGTCTGTGGATTGTTTGGAACTACTTCACCAACTTCAAGAATCTGTTTTGGACTCTCAACAAGAGAAACAGTATCTTTCCTGACCAAAGAGATATCAGTAGGCTCACAAAATTCTAAACAATGATCAACAACAAAATCTAGTCTCTCCCTAGTATCGATAATAGCGCAAGCATCAGCAAAATTTTCAGCATCAGCACTATCACTATGCATACTCTTATCAACACTAGTTTGATTAGAAGAATTAGTCTCATTAATAGTTTCAGTGCAAACAAAGGACTCTTTAGATTCAGTAAACTTATCGGACTCCAAAAACTCATTAATCTCAATACACACAGGACTTGTATGCATATCATCACATAAGCATTAAGAGTGGGGTTTGAATTATCAACAATAACAAGCTGCTCAACAATTGCACTCTTTATATTCTCATCACATGCTACATTTACCATTTCATCAGTCATATCATCACATGCTTGTGAGGAATCATGTTGATCAGTATATGTGAGGAACTCATTTTTCTCAATGAAAGCATTAATCTGAGAGCATCTATCACTTGTAGTGGATCCAGTACACACATAATCAATAGAGTCATTCAAATTAGCTATGTCACATGGTCCAGATGGCATGCTATCCCTAAACTCAGAAGATGCATCATCAACAAGCTTATCAACTAATCCTAGACTAGGAATACCATGATCATTACATTCTAAGTCACCCCCAAACTTATCTACTACCCTAGACTCAATAGATTCATCATTAACAGGTTCAGAAATGAAATCATCACTATAGTCATAGCAACTGTAGACATACCAAGTGCATCAATACACAAGAGTTTATAAAAATCAACAAATGTATCAATTTTGCTCATTACATTACCACTATCAATCAAATTAGGAGATTCAACAACAATTTCCTCATCTATATCATCATCATGCAATTCAGAATCAACAACATTATATGCATCAGTAGTCATAGTGCTATCAAGCATATTAGATTCAGTTCTAATAAATTGTAAAGTATTAGAAGATGGAAGGATATTACCCAGTGAATAGGACTCTTCCTCCTGTATACATTCTCTTCTAATTTGCTCTTCAATCAATTTAGTAGCACTTGAAGTAGATTGATTCGTTTGAATTCCCAAATCCTTCATAATGTTATCAATCTTTTGTTGATTTTCAAGATGCCACCATTCAGTTTCTTGTTCAAATTGAAGATTGTAGGCATCCCTTTGTTGGATTCGAAGATCAAAGGCTTCTATTAGTTGCATCATCCTCTCTTCCGAACTTAGTTCCCTCTGGACCTCTTGTTGCATATACCCCTCATGATAATTGTAAAGATGATATTTTGGCTCTTGCATATGGAAGTTGTGGTATGGCTCATAATGATAGTGGTAATTTGGGTGAATCTCATATGGTTTGTGGTATGGTTCAATGTAACTAGGGTGAACTTCATATGAATAGTGGTGTGGTTGGTAGCATGGTGGTTGGAATTGTTGGTATTGTTGGGCTTGTTGTTCTTGTCTTTGTCTTTTAAGAAGGCCTTGAAGCATTGTCGTGGCTTCATCCAACTTCTGGGAAATCTTATCCTTTACACAAGAATCATAGACACCTTGATTAGAATAATAATATGGATCCATTTAAAGTCAATAAAATGAGAAGTTTAATTGATTTTAGCACAAGATAAATCATTACAAATTATGACCAAAATTAATCCTAAATTAAGAAAATAAAAATCAAATGAAGCTAAGACTTACCTAACTATGAAAAGCACTTCAAAATAGAGATTAATGACACAAAACAAACTCACAAAAAATAAATTAATTAAATCCAGAAAAATTGAAAAATTCCTAAAAAAATCAAAAAATACTAAAAAATTTGAAAAAGTGCCTTAAACGTTAGAATTTGGCCAAAAAATGGTGCATCTAATAACTTTTCTATTACTTTTACTCAAAACACCCCAAAACTTTGGAAAACAAATTTTGAGAATTTTCTAGGCATTTCAAACAAAAATTCTAGCAAGTAGACGATTTGATATGTAACACCGAAATAATCCAAATCCAAGTTCAAAATAGAACAAAAATCAAATCAAAATAGAGCTAAAACAGAGTTAGAACACTTAGAAAACTTTCTCAAATAATTAAAACTCCAATTCCCCAGCAACAGTGCCAAATTTTGATGGGTCTATCGCGTAACCCTCAAAATAAAACTAGGTTGGATTATATTTTATAGTCAGTGGCACAACCTCAGTCATTGAGAGGTTTTGTTGCACAACCCTCAAAATAAAACTAGGTTGGATATTAAATGCAATATAGGGCACAACCTAGGTCATCTCCCTTGGAAATAGAGTTCAATATTTAATTGAGTTTCTAAATGTTAAAGGATCCTAAAAGCTATCTAATTTAGGGGATTTTTTTATCTAATTGAACTAACTAGAATTAAAATGACTAACTTCCTAATTGCATGAACTTAAGAGGTGAATGATGAATTTGTGACTAGTTTTAGATTCGTCCCTTGGTATCCACTATCCTTATCCTAATTCAATTATGATTATTCTGGTCTAAGAATCTCTAATTGTATTCATAGCAAATGTGTTTTGAGTCACCATGCAAAAATCAAGAAATTAACAATCTGACATTGAATTGAAACCTCAATTCTGCATTAAATCGCTAACTCTTGTTTTAGGATCAATGAACACTCAATTTGATTGATTAACTGATTAATTAGCTTCTGAATCGTTATCCAAAGATGTTTAATTAACCAACAAAATACTAAGGAATCCATAAATAGATAATTAGGCACACTAATTCTCACAAGCATTTCATCAAACACCTTGATTGTACACTTGAAAAATGGAGAAAAATGGACAATTCAGAACTGAAATTAATCAATTAAAATAACAATTACTTTCCTAATTAGTACTTAACCAGCTACTAATCAATTACATAAATTCTCAATCCAATACTACTTAACCAAGCTTGTACAAGAAAAATAAAAAGTGTAGGAAAATTAAGAAAGTCTTAGCCAAAATTCTGCATTCTTCTCCAATGGATTCAAGCTTCCACTAAAGATCTTCCTCCTAGCTAGCCATAGATGGAGATTAGAGCATCATTGGGTGAAGATGGAATGGAAGAATGGATGGGAAATGGCGTGGAGTGTGCTCTAGACGAAGGAAGGGCGAAGGTGAATGACGTGATGAATGGAATGTGAATGAATGGACGATGGAAGGGTGAAGGGTGAGACAAAGGGAATGCGTGTGGAATATCACGTGAAATGTGTGTTGGAATGAATGTTTGTGTCTAGATGATATGGATGAATTCCTCCCCATGTGAATGACGGAGTGCATCTATTTTATTCGAATCAATTTGATTCTCCTTTTCCACTTGCTCAGCTTGTGCCCAATTGCCTGAAGTTGTTCTTCATCTTTTATTTATGTGAATGTGGGACCCATTCCTTTCATGTGTGCATGCTCACAAGCTTCTTCACGTCTTCATTCCACTTCTTCACCTGTAATGTTGTTATTCTTGGTGCTCTCCACATTGTTCACTTTCTTCATACTCTTCACGTCAAAACAGTAGCTTCTTAATGACAGCAACACGTGTGTTACTTCTTCGTCTACTCAGCTGTTCCTTCGCAAGACCTCGTGGCTAGCTCTCTCTTCTTCTACATGTTCCACGTTCTTCTTCTGCATATGAGCTATGTGAAATGGTACGTGCAACCCGAAGCTTCATGCCTCTAGCTCATCCGAGCTTCTTGACAACCTCCTTGCTTATTCATTCATGTTTCCTCCATCATGCAGTTATGTTTCATTTGCTTCCCACGTTATCCATGTTCTGCTGTTCATTCTAGTTTTCTCCTCTCATCTGTTTTGTGTATTCTATATCAACTTGAGACCTATGGCTCTCTTCATGCTTAAAAATCACAAAGCTTCACTACTGCTCTTGTGTGTTCAACGTGAGTCCCATGCTTCTCCCAATTCTGTTCTAGCTTGTGTGTAGCTTCTTCATGCATTCTTTTCCATGCAAATTCAGCTTCTTCCTTACTTTTTGCTCATGTTAATATGGTTTCATACGCTGATTCTCATTCTCCTACACTCTATCATGTGAGCTTGTTCCTTCTCTACTCTTTCACATGCCATCAATTCATCTTCATTTTAAATCTTTTTTTCTTTTCATTAAAATCTACACAACAAAATAAAATGAAGCAAAATAAAACAAAACAAAATATTAAGAAGGAAGAATTCACAAAAGAAATATTTCAATGAAATTTATGCATTAAAATGCAAAATTTTGTAAATAAAATTCCTTGAGTGCAAAAATGGCTATTAAAATAAAATCTCATTTAGTCAAAATCTAAAAGCCATATTTAATCATTAAAAAGCTTAAGCTAAGGAGAATAAAATATATAAAAATTGTGCTTATCAGTCATCTCCCTTGGAAATGAAATTCAATGTTTGATTGGGTTTTCTAAGTGTTAAAGGACTCTAGAACTACCTAAATTAAAGGGGGTTTGATTGAATTAAACTAAGTAAAATGAAATTGAATTAAAATTCCTAAATTCCTAATTGCATGAACCAATGAGGTGAATGATAGACTTGTGACTAGAGCTTCATTGGAGGTGGAATGGAGTGGGAATGGAGGATGAGAGAATGGGAAATGGTGTGGAGTGGCTCTGGGCAATGGGCGTGAATGGATGATGGAATGTTGAATGTGAGAATGGAATGACATTCCATTGTGAATCAAAATATGTATCTTTTATTCGATGATCCTCCAGCGTATTTTTAATAGGTCACGTGCCCCTCTCATGCTCACTTTTACATTCTTCTTCTTTCATTCCACTTGCTCGTAGCAATCCACGTCAATATCTTCTTTTGTTTATATGAGTGTGGGCCCCAACATGCATCCGATGTGAGCTTTATTTAAATTCCACATAAAACTAGAGATGCATGTTTCTTAAATCACATGAGAGTTTTCCTTTGTTACTTCTAGTCATCTATGCAGCTCATGCTTCTTTTAAATTTCAACTCGTAGCATTCCTTCTCTTGTATTTCTCATTCATGCAGCTGCTTCTTCACTTCTTCTCTACCCCAAGCTCGAGTGTGCTTATTCTTTTTTCATTCTCAGCTTTTCACATTGAAATTGCAACTCCTTCTACTGCTCACTTTGCTTCTTTTACCTACTCTACTAAAGTTATTCTTTAGCTATTTCCCATTGTATTTTTAACATTAATTTTCAGATGCCTTTCTTCGTGTTTGTTTGCTTTCATTCTCTTCCATGCTCTATCCAGCTCTCTTAGCTTCAGCCCCCTAATCATGTTCTTTTCACAACCTTGTTCATGAGTTTTCCACGAAAGCTTCTACTCTATTTCTGCATGTGTGTGTATTTTTCTACTTGCTAACCCATAACCTTATACGTGTTTCTTCTCCTCAACTTTATGTAATGTTCAACTCGTGTAACCCGTGGAAATCTTCTTGCTTACGGGCTGCTCTTTAATGAATCACATGCAACCTCTTCTTCTTATGCTCTGCTACTCTTCTCCAGCCTAGCTCGTGTTCTTCATTTGATCCCATGGTAGCGTGTATGTGTTTCATTTCATCACATAAATCCCCACTCCATCTTTTCTTTAAGCAACCAGCTGGACTTGTGGTTCCTCTCCACTTTGCTCACATGCATGTGGCTGTCTCATGCTTCTTACTTCTCTTAAATGCATATAGTGTTTAGTAACTCTTCATTTGCTTCTCATTCTACTCTATGCTTCTTTCCATGACAACTCGTGCTATTCATTCGCTGCTCCTTCTTCCTCACGTGTTTTCTTTCCTTACCATGTTAGCTTCAGCATTTCTTCATCGTGGTACTGTTCACATGCACAGCCCATTTCTTCCAGCCCTAACAAGTTGTTTCTTCTTTTCATTCTCCACATGGCCATGGCTTCTTGTTTTAACTAAGTTGCTTGCTTCTATCTACAACCATGCTTCATGTAGCTACTTGCTTTTAAATCCATAGCTTTTCTTCTCCCCTCATGCACATTCTTCTCATCCACGTGTTTCTTTCTCTCCCACAACAACTTCACAAGCTCGTAGCATTCCATCAAACTTATGGCTCATCTCTACTCTACTTCACATTCTCAAGCCCATTCATGTGTTAGCTATGCTCGTTCCTTCTCTTTTTCCCACATTAATTTAAGCTTTCCATTCTTCAGTTTTTAGCACGACAAAAAGTGCACTTGAAGCTCAATCTTCACCTTCTCTTCTTTAATTCAAATTTTCATTCAAGCTTCAATTGCCCATTAAAATCTGCACAAAAGAATGAAAAATATTGAGTAGAATTATCTACAAAATTATTTACAAGAAATTCATGCATAAAAATCAATCATTTTGTAATATAATTCCTAAAGTGCAGAAAATGGCCATTAAATTCAATTATCATCTAATAAAATGTAATAAGCCATATTCAATTATTAAAATTCCAAAATTAGAGGGAATAAAGTACATGAAAATTAGCAATTATCAATCATGTGATCTTCTAGGCAGGGGTTACAGTAAATCCCCATAAGGTAGAGATAGTATTACAGTGGGAAAGACCTAGGACAGTGACAGAGATTAGGAGGTTTAGGAGGTTACTACAGGAGGTTCATTCAGGGCTTTTCTCAGATAGCGATGCCACTGACCCGACTTACTATAAAGAATGTGTCATTTGTGTGGAATGAAAAATGTGAGAGTAGTTTTCAAGAATTGAAGTATAAATTAACCACGACTTCAGTTTTAGTACTCCCTGACCTTAGAGAGGCTTTTGTAGTCTATAGTGATGCCTTTAAGAAAGAGTAGGATATGTGCTAATGCAGAAATAGCTTATGCTTCTAGACAGTTGAAACCTCATGTAGAAAATTACCCTACACACGATCTAGAGTTAGCCACAGTGGTATTTACTTTGAAAATATAAAGACATTACTTATATGGGGCAACTACAAAAATTTACAGCAACCATAAGAGCCTTAACTATTTATTTAAACAGAACGAGTTGAATATGAGACAACGGAGATGGTTAGAATTTTTAAAAGATTATGATTTCACACTGAAATACCATCCTAGTAAGGCTAATGTGGTAGCTAATGCCCTAAGTAGAAAATCCATACATATGCCCTATATGATGATCCGAGAGTAAGAATTGATTGAGAGATTTAGAGATATAAGTCTCTCCTATGAGATGTATTCGGGAAAACTATTAATGAGTGAAACCCGAATAGAAAATGACTTGAGGGATCAAATAAGAGAGGCCCAATAGACAGAAGACTATATAAGTAAGGTTAAAGCCTAGATAGCCTAGGGTAGCATACAAGAGTTCAATTTGTCTAAGAATGATATAGTAAGATACAGAGATAGGTTGTATATGCCTAGAAATACAGAAATCAAAGAGAAAATATTAGATGAGGCACATAAAAGTAAGTATACCATTCATCCAAGCAATAATAAAATGTATCAGGACTTGAAAAAAATGTTCTGGTGGCCTAGAATAAAAATGGACATAGCAGAGTATGTCTCCCGATGTCTAGTATGCCAAAAAGTGAAAATAAAACACCAAAAACCAGCTAGGTTACTTCAGCCCCTAGATATCCCGGAGTGGAAATAGGATAGCATAGTTATGAATTTTGTCATGGGTTTACCCAAGACATCGTTGTGGCATGATGCAATATGAGTAATAGTGGATAGATTAACGAAGCCAGCGTACTTTCTAGCTATGTGGGCCACTTATACCCTAGATAAGTTAGCCCAACTATACATCAGAGAGATAGTTAGATTACATGGCATGCCTAAGAGCATAGTGTCAGATAGAGATCTCAGATTTACATCGAATTTTTAGAGATCGTTATAGGATGCTCTATATACCTGACTCAAATTTAGCACAGCCTATCATCCTAGATGGATGACAGACAGAGAGAACCATCCAAACCCTAGAGGATATGTTGAAGGCGTGTGTGTTAGAAATGAAAGGAAACTGGGATATGTACTTGCCTCTAGCGGAGTTTGCCTATAATAATAGTTATCATACAAGTATGTAGATGGCATCGTATGAGCCAATGTATAAGAGAAAGTTTAGGTCTCTGATGTGTTAGGTTGAGCTAGGAGAGCAAAGTCTTATAGGCCTAAAGTTAGTGGACCAGACATCTAGACAAATTGAGACTATTAAAAAGAAACTATTGACAGCCTAGAGTAGACAAAAAAGTTATACAGATAAACGTAAATGACTATTAGAGTTTGAGATTGGAAACCATGTCTTCATTAGAGTGTCTCCAATCATAGGGATAGATCGGTCTATTAAAAGTAAAAAACTCAGTCCAAAATACATAGGTCCTTTCCAGATTCTTGATAAAGTAAGACTTGTGGCCTACATATTAGCCCTTCCCTTAAACTTGAGCCAAGTACATAATGTATTCCATGTTTTATAGCTTAAAAAGTATTGACCTGACCCCTCACATGTCATAGAATATGAAAATGTGCAGTTACAGGATGATCTATTATACGTAGTATCACCGAATCGAATCGTGGACGTTAGACTCAAGTAGTTACGGAATAAGATGATACCATTGGTGAAAGTGGTTTAGAAGGGGTTATCTCCCGAAGAGGCTACCTGGGAGCTAGAGGATGATATGAGAAAGAAATATCCAGAACTCTTCCCATGAGGTATGTTATCTAAATTTCGAGGAAGAAATTTTTTAAAAAGGGAGAGAATTGTAACGTTCGATTTCATTAAATGACAGAAACAAATGTGTTTTCAAAGTAAGTCCCCTGAAATGAACTAATTAAGGTCCCAAAAATTTTGATTAACATTCTAGACTCCTAAAAATGAGAATTCTAAGCTCAGATAGAAGAAAAAATGGAGCTAGAATGAAGAAACAATTTCTTATAAAACATTTTCAAAATGTAATAGCATTTTCATAATTTTGAGCAATTTTTGAAATTCACATAGGAGGGCTTTTTAAAAGAAAGTTTTGAGTTGAGGCCCTGAAAACCATGGGAAGCCCCGGAATAGTTAAATCCCCTCTGGTGGATGTTTTCCAATGTCGGTGTACTCAAACTTTGACCGATCCATTTGGGAAGGTTTTAGCTTCGATTTGAGTGATTCCAAAGGAATTTTATTAAATTACGAACCTAAATTTTATAATGGAAAGGACAGTTCTAAAAAAGAAGCTAAAATGAATGAGAAATAAAAATACCAAGAATGAAGGGCAAAATAGGAATTTTTGAAAAGTGTTTCTTCCTACCACTTATAAATAGGTGGCGCCCCACTCTCACACTCACATAACTTCATATTATTTTGCCTAAATTCAGAAGTGTGAGCTAGGGTTTAGGTGCACCAAAGGGAGAGAAGAAGAAAGAGAAATCAAGGCAAAATGTATGGTTTCTTAGTAGTTTTCTATGCTTTCTTTCATCCAAACCTCCTCTCCACCATTTTTCTTTATTTGCTTTGATTAAAATGAAGTTTACAAATCTATTTTAAGGGAGAAATTAAGGGAAAAATTCGGATTTGAAGAGAAAAGTTTGGAGAAGAAAAGATTCAAGTGAGAAAAAGTAAGAAAACAAGGTAATTTCTTCTTCCATCGTTGATATCCCTTCCTCTTCTTCCTCCATCATTTTGCCCCACTTAAGAAACCCTAGGAGGGTTTGATTTTTAGGTAAAACCAAGGGTGATTCTTTGGAAAAAGGGTGTGGAGATTAAGAATATGCAAAGAGAATTAACAAAAAACTAAGAAATTTCAAGATGCAATTTATAGGGTTTCCAGTGTTCCTTTAAAAATCTGATTTGATCTCTTAATTTCTATGCCTAAATAAGTGTTTGAATGAGCTCTTAAGATCCCTAGAAGTCTTCCCATGTGCTTCCTCCATTAAGAACACAAAGCAAAATCCATGAACCCTAAAACCTAACATAGGTTCACCAAGAGAGGTTGGGGTATCTATGAAGAGTTTTAAATTTTTCTAAGTCTATTTTTGAGTCATATATGATGAATAAATATAAGGGGAAGCCTTAGGAAAAATTTAGAAATCATAGAAAGTGAGATGGTGCCATATGTTCTATAATATGACCTAAAGAAGCAACATGTAATTAAGCTCTTGGTTTTGATTGTGTGATGACTCCAAGAAGCTTAAAAGGAGTCAAGAATCATATTTGAAATGAAAGAATGGAGCCTAAAATTTATTTGAGGGGTGTTGCTTCATTAGGTGCATTTATGAAACCATAATGAGGTTTATAGATCAAGCTAGTGTCTAAGCAAGTTGTGTGGCCTTAGAATTAATTCCATGAGTTTAATTGGCTTCCATAAATTGTGTTTAAGCTAAGAGAAATTATCCCCACACTTTCGTGTGTGTGTGGCCGAAGGAGGGAGCTTTGATTCAAGAGAAAACGTGTGTGATTGTATCCAAGGTAGCTCACTTTTCCTTCTCTCATGCATGATTGTTTGCTTTACTTATCTTTGAATGTGCGTGTGTATATTTTTAAGCTATGAAAATTTTTCTAGCATGACTTTGATTATATGGTGCTATGATGTTACAATATGCTTTCATATGATGTATTCTTGGGTTTGCTTAAGTGTGGTGAGGCAAAATGCCCTTAGCCATGGTGAGGATAAGCCAAGAACCCTTAAGATTGGTTGAGACAAAGTAAAGAGTCTCCCAAAAGTACAGTTGACTCCCAAAAGTATGATTGAGTCCAAGAAACCTCTTAAAGAGTAGATGAGGCAAGTCCAAAATCCACAAGTAAATGGGTGAGGCCAATCCACTTGCTTGGCAAGCCTATGTATGCTATGTATGACTTTTCCAAATGCTAAGAATGCTTCTTGAATGATTGCACATGTCTATATGCCATGCATGCATTTGTAAGACTTGTTTTGCATCTTTTATGCATGATTGAATGGGAGATGAGCTATTGGAATTCTTTGAATCTCATCCCCTCCTCTCTAATGTTCTAATATGCTAGGTGGACCAAGAGAGCAAGGTAATGGAAGCCAACGACCTTGAAGATGAAATGATGACATTAAAATGTTTGAATTTTGCTACTTTAAGGCCATACAAATGGCAATTGATGTAATCAATTGCCATTTATATGGCCTTAAAGTAGCAAAATTCAAACATTTTAATGTCATCATTTCATGTTGTAATCAATGGTTGTATATGCACTATGATTTTATAAACATATGTAATTATGATAATATGTCATGTATAAATGGGAGGATATGTTATGTGACCATTAGAATGCAATTTGAGTATGTTATGGCAATGTGGCTTCTTAAATGGTTTTATGCAAATGTGTATAGGTGTAAGTGATAGCCAAATTGTGATGCATGAGGTTTAGGACCCTTTGGGTAGCTCACAAAAGTCATAATCATGCTTTTAGACTTGCCCAAGAGGTGCCAAACACCAGGAGAAGCCATTGGGACATTTTGGTATACTATATTGAGCCAAATTTGACCATAATGGAACTCTATATCACTTTTTATCTAAATGAGCTCTTCTTGATCTAAGATTTGGCATGTAATTAGAGCTTCTTAAGAGCTTTTTAGGAAGCTAAGGAACATAATTTTTTGAGGTCTACAAAATATTTCATGAATTTTTAAAATTGGAAAAAATTTTGGTTTTGGTCATGTCACTGTTCATTTAGGTCCGAAAATGGAATTTGTCACAAAGGGCCCAAATGATGTCCAATTGCTATGAACTTTTATACAAAGAAACTAGACAGTCCCTGTGACTTTTGCCAACTAGAAGCACCTCATTTGGATATCTAGAGACAAAGATATGAATTTTCAAAAAATCTCTCTAATATCAGGCGCTCCAACTGACCTTAGGTATTATTTGATTTGGTAGGATGGGCGTGCCTAAACTGGTATGGAGTTATTTTTTCCCTCTAGCTAACTTCTATCACTTTCTAGATTGATATCATTTGCATGGATTGGATATTTATGGGATTAATTAGACATTTTTGAAGTTTGTTGTAGAATTTTGTGACAGCACCAGTGGCAACCTATCCTCTGGTCCATTTCAAATGTCAAACGTCTTCTATGTTGTGTTTCATGGTCTGGACATATTTTTAATATAAAGTAGACATGCGTATCTTTCTAGAATGACCAATAATGCATGATTTCAATTTTTCTAAAATTAGTTATGATTTTTCCAAATTTGTGACAAAATGAGGGAAAATTTGGCTAAAATATATATATGTATTTTATGCTCCCCTTTGATCTCCACTAGATGTAGGGCACTTTTGATGATGCAAATTAGTTGTATCCATGTAATTAAATATGAGAATATGTTGCATAAGCTCACATGGTCCACGTGATGTAACGCCATAATTTCTAACTCATTTCATGCATTTAAATAACTTATTTCTAGGATTCATGAAAATTCCCAAAGGAAAAAGCATTAAAATAATGACTAATTTGACATTGCATCATGTATAAAAATTTCATCTGGTGTCATGTGGATCATGTGAGCTTATACAATACATTCTCATATTTAATTACATGAACACAACTCATGTGCATTATCAAAAGTGGCCTACATCTCATGGAACTCAAAGGGAAGCATGAAATATACATATCCATTTTTGGCTAGAATATGCTCATTTCTATCACAAACTTTGGAAACTCATAACTAATTCTAGAAAAATTAAAATCATGTATTCTTGGTCATTATGGAAAGCTGCACATGTTTACTTTATATTACAAATATGTCCAAACCATAACATCCAACACAGAGAATGTTTGACATTCAAAAATTTCCAGAGGTCAGGCTGTCCACTACTGCTGTCATAGAATTCAGTAACAAATTTCAAAAATGTCCAATTAATTCCAAAAACATCAATTCTATGAAAATGATACCAATTTGAAAAGCTATGAATGTTAGCTAGAGGAAAAAAATAACTCTAGACCAGTTCAGGCATGTTTAGACCTCAAAACCTAATCAAATAGTATCTGAGGTTAGGTGGAGCCCTTGGTACTAGACCGATTTTTTGAAAATTCATATCTCCGTCTCTATACCTCCAAATGAAGTGCTTCTAGTTGATACAAGTCACTAGAAATGTCTAGTTTCTTTGTATAAAATGTTGTGGCAATTGGGCATCATTTAGACTCTGTGTGACAGATTTTATTTTTGGACCTAAGTGAATAGTAACATGACCAAAACAAGAAAATTTGCCAACTTTGAAAATTTATCAAATATTCTCGAGACTTCTAAAAATTCTATTCTTTAACTTCCCAAAAAGCTCTAAAAAATCTTTAATTTCATGCCAAATATCAGATAAAGAAGAGCTCAGTTGGACAAAAAGTGAAATAAGGTTCCATTATAGTCAATTTTGGCTCCATATAGGATACCAAATTGTCCAAATGGCTTTCCTTGGGGTTTGACACCTCTTGGGCAAATCTAAAAGTATAATTAGGACTTGTGTGAGCTGCTCAAATGGTCACAACCCTTATGCATCTCATTTTGACCATCTCACTCACACTTATACACAATTCTATAATACCATTCAAGAAGCTACAATGCCATAATATGCTCAACTTACATTCTAGTGATCACATAATACATTCTTCTATTTATGCATGACATATTATCATAATTACATATGTTCATAACATCATAATACATATACATCTATTGGTTACATCTTTTGCCATTTGTATGTGTAACACCATAACTTCTAGCTCATTTTATGTCATTTATAAGCCTTATATCATCAATCCCACAAGAATATATGAGAAAGAGGATAAAAATAATAGACTTTTTCGTGTTGCGCTATGTCTAAAAAATTTAATTTGGTGTCACGTGGACCGTGTGAGCTTATACTATACTTCCTCATATTTAATTTCATTATTTCAACTCATTTGCATCACAAAAACATGCCTACAATTCATGGAAACAGAAATGGAGCTCAAAATAAACAAGCATATTTTCGGCCAGATTTACTCCATTTTCTGACCCAAATTTGGAAAATCATAACTAAATTTAGAAAATCTGAAATCATGAAATCTTAGTCATTTTGGAAAGCTTTGGATGTCTACTTCACACTAAAAATATGTCTAGGTCACAACATTCATCACACAGGACGTTTGACATCTAAAAAGCTACCGAGGTTCCTGACTGCTTGGGCTAGTGTTCAGTTTATTGATACCAAATTCAAAAATTCATAACTAATTTTATAAAACTTGAAATCACACACACTTGGTCATTCTGGAAAGCTACAAATGTTAACTTGACATAAAAATAATTCTAGGATGAAACAAATACGTTTAGATATCTGGAACTAATGGAACAGTAACTGAGCTCCTGGGGCGCTACTAATACTGACAGTTACCTTCAAGTATGCATAACTCTCTGCTCAGACCTCCAAATGAGGTGGTCTCAGTGGCCACAGAAATCTTATGACCTCTAGTTTATGCATATAAACTTTCATAAGCATTGGACACCATTTGGCCCTCAGGTGACACAGAATTCAAAACTACCAGTATGAACAGTAGCCATACCAGAATCCATGAAAAATTCCAACTTTGAAAATTCATCAAATATTCTCTAGACCTTCCAAAATTATGATCTTTAGCTTCTCAAAAAGCTCTTAATGAGACCTAATTGTATGCCAAATTTCAGATCAAGACTAGCTCATTTGGCTAAAAAGTGACATAGGGTTCCATTATGGTCAATTTTGGCCCTATATCAGGTACCAAAATTGCCAAATGGATTTCCCTTGGTCTTGGCACCCTTTGGGCAAGTTTAAAAGCTTATTTAAGACTTGTGTAAGCTGCCCAAATGGTTCCAAACCTCATGCATCTCATTTTGGCCATTCAACCCATATTTATACACATATTCATCAAACTTTGAACTTCCATACTATGACATTACATACTCAAAACATGTGCTAATGGTCATATATCATTTCCATACATCTAAACATCACATAATAGTATGTTTACATATGTCTCAACGTTCATAGTACTTATACAACCTCATATACATTATAAACCATCATTATGGTTCCAAAATAGACAAAACAAGACACAAGCTTGTCAATTGTCCCTCTTCAAGGTTGTTGGCTCCCTTCACCATAATTGCTTGGTCCACCTAGCATGTTAGATCATTGGAGAAGGGAGATGAGATTCAAGAATCTCAATAGCTCATCTCCCATTCCATCACACATAATATGTGCAAGCAAGTTTCACAAATGCATGCATGGAGAAAGTAGAAATCATAGGCATTTTAAAAGCAACCTTAGCATGTGAATCAATCATACAAGACATTCAAGAGCTCACTAAGTGTTTGGATTGGCCTCATACTTCTTCTCATGGATTTTGGACTTGCCTCACCTATTCTTTCAGCACTTTGGACTCAACCATACTCTTGGGAGCCCACTTTGTTTTTGGGAGACTCTTTACTTTGTCTCAACCAAGCTCAAGGGTTCTTGGCTCATCCTCACCTAAGGGAAGAGTTCTTGGCCTCTCCACACTCAAGCAAACGCATACAAACATCATGGATTCATTTAAAACATAACATGGCATCAAGGATCATGACATGTAAAGGCATGCTAGTATACTTTTCAAAGCTTGAAAATACACACACACACGTTCTAAAATAAGCTAAACACACATCCATGCATGAGAGAAGGTGGAGAGAGCTACCTTGTATACAAGCACACACTTTTTCCTTAGCTTTCAAGCCTTCTCTTTTAGCCACACACCCACAAGTTGGTGGAAATAGTGTCTCTTGGCCTAGACACAAATTATGGGAGCCAATTAAGTTCATGAAACAATTTCTAGGGCCATGCAACTTACTTAAACCCTAGATTACTCTACAACCTCCATTATGGTCCATATTGGCACCTAATGAAGCAACACCCCTCAAATGATTTCTAGGCCTCATTCTTTACTTCAAATAGGATTCTTGACTCCTTTTAAGCCTCTTGGAGTCATCACATCATTAAAACAAAAGGCCTAGCACCATGTTGCTTTTTTAGGTCATATTATGGAACCTAAGACACCAAATCACTTTCTATGAGTTCTAAATTTTTTTCAAGGCCTCCCCTCATTTTCATTCATCAATTATGACTCAAGAATGGCCTTAGAAAAATTTAAAACTCTCCCTAGCTATGAGAAACTCTTTAGGCCGAGGCTATGGAGCTTAATGGCCTTCATGAAGTTTGCTTAGTTTTCTTGAAGGGGGAAGCTTATGGGGAGCATCTTTGGTGTCTCAAGAATGCATTTATACTCTAACTTAGACCTAGGAAGCATCCTACAAATTCAAAAATTAAAAGGTGCACTTAAAACTCTAGGTTTTGCATCTTGCTTTCTAATGCCTTTTTCTTAGTGTTCTTTGCATATTCTTATTTCTCTCCATCAAATACCTAAGAATCATCTTTGGTTTGGTTAAAATTCTGAATCCTTAGATCTATCCAAGTGTAGGTCGAAATGCTCAAGGAAGAGAGGAAGAAGACCAAGTGGAAGAATTGCAAAATACATTGTTTTCCTTAGATTTCCTTGCTTGTTCTTGCTTTCCTTGGCCTCCTTACTTGAAGTTCGAACTTTCCCCTCTGTTCTCCCTTCAAAACAGCCCTCAAAACTTCAGAGAAATCATGGAGAAGAAGAGGGAAAAAGAGGAGAAGAAAGTGGTGGAGAGAAAGCATGAAAAATAAGCAAAATTCCATACCTAAAGTCTTGAATCTTTCCTCCTTCTTCCCTTCTCTTTATGCGCCACTCTCCAAGGGATTTGCTTCTGATTTGGGGCTAGAAAATCTGAAGTGAATGAAAGAGAGTGTGAGGTGCCACCTATATATAGCTAGGGTAAAGTGACTTTTTTAAAAATTCCTATTTTGCCCTTCATACTTTGCCTTTTTATTTCTCCTTCGTTTTAGCTCCTTTTTTAGAACCATCTTTTCCATTATAAAATTTAGATTCCCAATTAAGAAAAATGTCTTTGGAATCACTCAAATCGGAGCTGAAATCCTTCCGAACAAATCGATCAAAGTTCGGGTTAACTGACGTTAGAAAACTTACACCGGAGGCTTTTTACCAGTCCCAGGGCTTCCCATGGTTTTTGGGGCCTCTGAGAACCCTGGGCAACTTAAAATTTCCATTTAAAAAGTCCTCCTAGGTGCTTTTCCAAAATTACACTTATTTACGAAAATACCACTAGCCTTTCGGTAAATTTTTCGATTCACTCCGACCTCAGTTCTGGGCAACTCAAGGCTCAAATCCTCATTTTTTATTATTTAACATTTTACCCAAATTTTATTTAGCCTTGAATCACTCATCTCAGGGGACTTACTTTGAAAGCGTGCCCGTTTCCATCGTTTAACGAAAACTGGACATTATAGTATGGCCTTAAAGTAGCAAAATTCAAGCACTTTCATGTCATCCTCTCTTCTTCAAGGTGGTTGGCTTCCATTACCTTGTTCTCTTGGTCCACCTAACATGTTAAAACATTGGAGAGGAGGAATGAGATTTAGAGAATCCCAATAGCTCATCTCCCATTCAATCATACATAATGGATGCAAAACAAGTCTCATAAATGCATTATGGTCATGTTGACATGTACAAACATTTAAGAGGCATTTTTATCATTTAAGAAAGTCATACATAGCATACAAAGGCTTGCCAAGCAAGTGAATTGGCTTTACCCTTTTACTTGTGGATTTTGGACTTGCCTTACCCATTCTTTAACAGGTTCTTGAACTCAACCATACTCTTGGGAGTCCACCTTACTTTTGGAAGACTCTTTACTTTGTCTTAACCAATCTTAAGGGTTCTTGGCTCATCCTCACCATGGTTAAGGATTCTTGGCCCCACCACACTCAAGCAAATCCAAGCACAAATCATAAACATCATATGAAAGCATATTATAACATCATGGCACCATGGAATCAAAGTCATGCTAGAACATTTTTTATGGCATAAAAATATACATACACACATTCAAAGACAAGTAAAGCAAATAATCATGCATGAGAAAAGGTGGAGAGAGCTAACTTAGATATAATTACACACTTTTTCTCTTGAATCTAAGCTTCCTCTTTCGACTACACACACAAAAAAAAGTGTGAGGATGATTTCTCTTGGCCTAAACACAATTTATGAAAGACAATTAGGTTCATGGAATCAATTCTAAGGCCACACAACTTGCTTAGACACTAGCTTGATCTATAAACCTCGTTATGGTTCCATAAATGTACCTAATGAAGCAACACCCCTTAAATAAATTCTAGGCTCCATTCTTTCCTGTCAAATATGATTCTTGACTCCTTTTAAGCCTCTTAGAGTTATCACACATTCAAAACCAAGAGCCTAACTACAAGTTGCTGCTTTAGGTCATATTATGGAACATAAAGCACAATCTCACTTTCTATAGTTTCTAAATTTTTCTCAAGACTTTCCCTCGTATTCATTCATCATATATGACCCAAAAATGGGCTTAGAAAATTTTAAGACTCTCCCTAGCTATGGTAACCCTTCTTAGCCGAGACAATAGAGCATAATGGGTTCCATGGAGTTTTCTTTATTTTCTCAAGGGAAGATGCATATAGGGGAACTTCTAGGGATCTTAGGAGCGCAATTATACTCTTATTTAAGCCTAGGGATCATTATATAAAATCAGATTTTACAAGGTGTACTTGAAACCTTATAAATTGTATTTTGAAATTCCATGGTTTTTAGTTAATTCCTTTTGCATATTCTTAATCTCCACACCTTTTTTCTTTAGAATCACCCTTGGTTCTGCCTAAAAATCAAACCCTCCTAGGGTTTCTTAGATGTGGCAAAATGGAGAAGGGAGAGGAACCAAAGGTAGCAACCATGGGAGAAGAAATTACCTTGTTTTCTTACTTTTTCTCACTCGAATCTTGCTTTCTCTAGACTTTTCTCTTCAAATTCGAATTTTTTTTACTCGAATCTTACTGGTTTCTAGTGTTTTATCTTGACTCTCTGACATACTAGACAATGCGAGACATACTCTATTATATATATTTTCATTCCAAGCCCCTAAAACATTTTCTTTAAATCCTGGTACATTTTATTACTGCATGGATGAATGGTATACCTACTCTTATGTGCCTCATCTAATATTTTCTCTCTAATTTCTGTATTTCTAGGCACATACAACCTATCTCTGTATCTTACTATGTCATCCTCAGACACATTGAACTCTTGAATGCTACCCTGGGCTATCTTGGTTCTAACCTTACTTATATGGTCATCTGTCTACTGGGCCTCTCTTATCTGATTCCTCAGGTTATTTTTTATTTAGGTTTCACTCTTTAATAAATTTCCCAAATACATATCACAGGAGAGACTCATATCTCTAAATCTTTCAATCAATTCCTGCTCTCGAATCATCATACAGGCCATGTGTATAGATTTTCTACTTAGGGTATCAGCTACCACATTAGCCTTACCAGGATGGTATTTCAATGTGAAATTATAATCTTTCAAAAATTCTAACCATCTCCATTGTCTCATATTCAATTCTTTTTGTTCAAATAAATATTTAAGGCTCTTGTGGTCGCTGTAAATTTCTATAGCTGCCCCATACAAATAGTGTCTCTATATTTTCAAAGCAAACATCACTGCGGCTAACTCTAGGTTGTGTGTGCGATAGTTTTCCTCATGAGGTTTTAACTATCTAGAAGCATAAGCTACCACTCGGCTTTCTACATAAGTATATAGCCTAACCCTTTCTCAGAGGCATCACTATAGACTATAAAAGTCTCTTTAGGGTTAGAGAGTACTAAAACTGGGGCCATGGTTAGCTTGTGCTTCAATTTCTGAAAACTACTCTTACATTTTTCATTCCACACAAACGATACATTCTTTTTAGTAAGCCAGGTCAGTGGCATCACTAGCTAAAAAAAGCCCTGAATGAATCTCCTATAATAACCTGCTAAACCTAGGAAGCTCCTGATCTCTATCACTGTCCTAGGTCTCTCCCACTATAATACTGCCTCTACCTTATGGGGATCTACTGCAACCCCTGCCTGAGAGATCACATGACCTAGAAATTGAACTTCAGTGAGCCAGAACTCACATTTACTAAGTTTAGTATATAGTTGTCTCTCTCTCAATGTCTCCAAGGCTAATCTCAGGTGCTGCTCATGTTCCTCTCTACTTTTTAAGTAGATGAGGATGTCATCTATGAAGACAACTACAAATCCATCTAAATATGGCTTGAAGGCTCTGTTTATATAATCCATGAATACTGCAGGTGTATTCGTCAACCCAAAAGGCATAACTAAAAATTCATAGTACCTGTATCTAGTTCTAAAAGCTATTTTGGGAATATCCTCAGCCTTTATTCTAAGCTGATAGTATCCTAACCTGAAGTTTATCTTAGAGAAAATTGACGCTCTTACTAACAGATCTAGGAGGTCATCTATGCAAGGGAGAGGGTATTTATTCTTAATGGTGATCTTATTGAGTTTCCAATAATCTATACATAGCCTTAGGCTCCCATCTTTCTTCTTTATGAATAAGACTGGAGCTCCCCACAATGAGACACTGGGTCTAATAAAACCCTTTTTCTAAGAGTTCCTCTATTTGTTTCTTAAGCTTAGCTAGCTCGGTGGGAGCTATCCTATATGAGGCCGTAGACAGTGGACCTGCCCTAGGTACAATGTCTATAAGAAACTCTACCTCCCTTTCTAGGGGTAGTCTGCTAATCTCTCTAGGGAATACCTTAGGGAACTCTCTCAATATAGGAATCTCATCTATACCTTCTTCTACCTCGGCTTGAGAGCTTAAGTTGAAAAGAAAACCAAGTATCCCTGACAACCATGCATTAGAGATCTCTCAGCCTGGAAGGTGGTCATGATAGATAACTCAGTCCTCATACTAGGTACAGTCCCACAATCAGATAAAGTAATACATCTGTGGCTACAATCTAGTGTGGCATTATTTACAGACATCTAGTTCATACCAATAATTACATCAATATCAATAAGGGGCATACAAACTAAATCAAGGGTGGTAGGGCAATAATTAAACAGGATCACACAATTCAAATAAGCATGGGAGGTAATGGCTCGGTTTCCTATAGGGTATATATATGCAAATCATATGGAAGTGTATGCATACTCAGGCCCAACCTCCTAGCATAATCATATGATATGAAAGAATGACTAGCACCAAAATCAAATAATATAGTTACAAAAAAATCATTTATTCTAATAGTACCTTAAATCAGACTCGGGAACTGGCTAGCCTCTTGCTATGATAAGGTAAAGACTCTACCCTGGGTCTAAGGTCTAGAAAGAGGAGCCATCTCCTTCTACTATATAATTAGTGGAAGAGCACGTGTGTAATCCCCAGCCATGTGTCCTGGCCTACCACACTTAAAACATACATTATACCCCATGTAATATGGTTTGGTGCCGTGGTTCTTGCCATACTGGGGACATGCGACCAGTGTGAAGCTACCTCTACTAGACTGAGTCCTCTATCTCTTTCCCTTTTGGACCCGCTGGCCTCTACCACTTCTCTGGCTAGTAACTGCAACCTGTGATCCCTTTCTAGGTCTCTTGGGCTCAGGGAAGGGTAGCCTAGCACTGGAGGTAGGTTGCATTGTCCTGAGGTTCATTTTTGTCACTCTGCATATCTCAACTAGGGTATTAAAGTACTTGATTCTCTGTAACACTACCCTATCTCTGATCTCAGGGAGCAAGCCTTTCTCTAATCTGTCTGCTCTCCATCTCTCATCATCATGTCTCTGTAAATACGAGGAGTATCAGGAGAGCTATACAAATTTAGCTATATATTGGTCCACGGACATCCCTTCAATCTGCTTCGGGAGAATGAATTCTAACTTTTTCTCATCCCTAACTGAACTAAGGAAATATTTCTCATGGAATACCTAGAGGAATGCCTCTCATGTAATCAAAAGGTTCCTCACCCTCATAATAGGCTCGGTGCCCATCCACTAATAGTTTGCTTCTTTTTGTAATAGGAAAACAGCCATCTTGGCTTTCTGTTCAGACGTACACTCCATTACCGTAAATATCTTTTCTAATTACATAATCTAGGCCTTGACTTTTTTCGAATTCATCTTACCATCAAAGGTGGGAGGCCTGAACTTTCTAAACTGGGTGATGATTTTTCTGCTCGAGGGTTGCTGCTGAGTTGGTGGAATAGGGGCAATTGTCTGTATATGTGGCTGTGGATCTGGGTGAGTCACCCCTGAGTGCTTAGGATGATTTGAGTAGTAAGGTGGCTATGGAGGAATAGGTGTAAGGCCCTAACTGTCCCTCTCAGTAAGCCATTCTTGTAACTGCATAATAACAGTCTACTGCTGATCCAAGTAAGCTATAATAGACTATAAGACTCTAGCAACTAGATTATTAGGCCCGGCTCTATCATCAACATGAGCCTCTCTAGAGGGCTGACCTCTCATAGTGTTCACCATCTTGCTAAAATGTCATAACAAACTTTAACATGAAAAAGGGAACACTTCCAGCATCAACACACTAAATTCATCCATAAAACAAGCTCATATGCATCTAGGCAACTTATAAACATAAGCCACAACCCACATCAAGAGCTTGAACCTTTGCTTTGATACCATAATTTTTAGCTCATTTCATGCCTTTAAATAACTCATTTCTAGGATTCATGAAAATTCCCAAAGGAAAAAGCATTAAAATAATGACTATTTTGACATTGCATTGCATATAAAAATTTCATCCAATGTCACGTGGACCATGTGAATTCATACAACACATTCTCATATTTAGTTACATGAATACAACTCATTTACATCATCAAAAGTGGCCTACATCTCGTGGAACTCAAAGGGAAGCATGAAATATACATATCCATTTTCAGCCAGAATTTGCTCATTTCTGTCACAAACTTTGGAAAATCATAACTAATTATAAAAAAATAAAAATGATGAATTATTAGTCATTTTGAAAAGCTACACATGTATATTTTATACTACAAATATGTCCAGACCATAACATCCAACACAGGGGACGTTTGACATTCGAAAAGGTCCAGAGGTTAGGCTATCCAGTGGTGCTATCATAGAATTCTACAGCAAATTTCAAAAATATCCAATTAATTCAAAGAAAATATAATCCATACAAATGATACTAATATAGAAATCTGTGAATGTTAGCTATAGGGAAAAAATAACTCCAGACTAGTTCAGATATGAGCAGCGCTTGAAACCTAATCAAACCATACCTGAGGTCAGGTAGAGTGCCTAGTACTAGATAGATTCTTTGAAAATTCATATCTCCCTCTCTAGACCTCTAAATGAGGTGCTTCTAGTAAGCACAATGTCTAGTTTCTTTGTATTAAATTTAGTGGCAATTGGACATCATTTGAGCCTCGTGTGACAGATTTTAGTTTTAGACCTAAGTGAATAGTAACATGACCAAAAGTAGAAAATTTGCTAACTTTGAAAATTCATCAAATATTCTCTAGACCTTCAAAAAAAATTTTCTTTAGCTTCCCAAAAAGTTCTCAACAAGCTCCAATTTCATGCCAAATCTCATATCAAGAAGAGCTCATTTGGACAAAAAGTGATATAGGGTTCTATTATGATTAATTTTGGCTCCATATAAGATACCAAATTGTCCAAATGGCTTTTCTTAGGGTTTGGCACCTCTTGGGCAAGTCTAAAAGCATAATTAGGACTTGTGTAAGCTACCCAAATGGTCTTAACCCTCATGCATCTCATTTTGACCATCTCACTCACACTTGTACACAATTCCATAATACCATTCAAGAAGCTACAATGCCATAATATGCTCAACTTACATTCTAGTGATCACATAATACATTCTTCCATTTATGCATGACATATTATCATAATTACATACGTTCATAACATCATAATACATATACATCTATTGGTTACATCTTTTGCCATTTGTATGGCCTTAAAGTATCAAAATTCAAGCACTTTCATGTCATCCTCTCTTCTTCAAGATGGTTGGCTTCCATTCCTTTTTTCTTGGTCCACCTAGCATGTTAGAACATTGGAGAGAAGGGAATGAGATTCAAAGAATCCCAATAGCTCATCTCCCATTCAATCATACATAATGAATGCAAAATAAGTCTCATAAATGCATATATGGTCATGTTGACATGTGCAAACATTCAAAAGGGATTTTGATCATTTGAGAAAGTCATACATAGCATACAAAGGCTTGCCAAGCAAGTGGATTAGCCTTACCCATTTACTTGTGGATTTTAGACTTGCCTCACCCATTCTTTAAGAGGTTCTTAGACTCAACCATACTCTTGGGAGTCCACCTCATTTTTGGGAGACTCTTTACTTTGTCTCAACTAATCTTAAAGGTTCTTGGCTCATCCTCACCATGGCTAAGAGTTCTTGGCCTCACCACACTCAAGCAAACCCAAGCACAGATCATAAATATCATATGAAAGCATATTGAAACATCATGGTACCATGGAATCAAAGTCATACTAGAACACTTTTCATGGCTTAAAAATATACACACACACATTCATAGACAAGTAAAGCAAATAATTATGTATGAGAGAAGGTGGAGGGAGCTACATTGGATACAATTACACACTTTTTCTCTTGAATCCAAGCTTCCTCTTTCAGCTACACACACACAAAAGTGTGGAAATGATTTCTCTTGACCTAAACTCAATTTATGGAAGCCAATTAGGTTTATAGAATTAATTCTAAGGCCACACAACTTGCTTAGACACTAGTTTGATCTATAAACCTCATTATGGTTCTATAAATATACCTAATGAAGCAACACCCCTTAAATAAATTCTAAGCTCCATTTTTTCCTTTCAAATCTGATTCTTGACTCCTTTTAAGCCTCTTAGAGTCATCACACAATCAAAACTAAGAGCCTAACTACATGTTGCTTCTTTAGGTCATATTATGGAACATAAAGCACCATCTCACTTTCTATGGTTTCTAAATTTTTCCCAAGGCTTCCCTTCATATTCATTCATCATATATGACTCAAAAATAAGCTTAGAAAAATTTAAATCTCTCTCTAGCTATGATAACCCTTCTTGGCTGAGACAATGGAGCATAATAGGTTCCATGGAGTTTTCTTTGTTTTCTTAAGGGAAGATGCATATAGGGGAACTTCTAGGGATCTTAGGAGCTCAATTAAACTCTTAATTAAGCCTAGGAATCATTGTACAAGATCAGATTTTATAGGGTGCACTTGATGTAACATCCAGTCCCTCCGTAAACGTGAGAAACACAGTGTTCGGTTTCTTCGTAAACATCAGAAATGGGCCAAATATAAAAGAAAGTTCTCAAAATAGAAGGAATTGGGGCCAACCAAAATTAGAATAAAATTTTAAATAATGGAAAATGAGGATTTGAGTCTTAAGTTGCCTAGAAATCAAGGCTAGAATGATTCAAAAAATTTGCCAAAGAAAGTAGGGGCATTTTTGTAATTTCTAGAAAATTTTGAAAACTCACAATAGGGCCTTTTAAATGAAAATTTTAAGCTTTATGGGGTTCTCAGAGGCTCTGAATACCATGGGAACCCCTAAAATAGTTGAAACCCCTCTAGTGAGTGATTTCGGCCATCAGTTGACCAAATGGTTTGAAATGGTTTTAAATCCAAATTGAATGATTTCAAAGGTATTTTATAAATTAGAGAACCTAAATTTTATGATGAAAAAGATGGTTCTAAAAAAGGAGCTAAAACGAGCCTAAACGAAAGAGCGAAAGTGGAGGGACATAATCGATATTTCGAGAATTGTTATAAAAATCATCCTCCACCTTTTTAAATGAGTAGGCAGCTTCCCACCCTTCCAAGAACGTCTCCTGAGCTTAGAAATAGACAAAAATTGGCATGAAAATTGGGAGAAGAGAGAGAAAGAAAACTAAGGCAAAAAGGTATGAAAATACATGGAATTTTGCAACAAGTTAGTTATAAAATTTTCTCCTCTCTTCATTCTCCTTCTCTTGATGGTTTTAGATTCTTAAAAGGAGGAATTTGGTGGCTGACCTCATGAGAAAAAGTGGAGGTTTTAAGCAACTAAATAGAGCAAGAGAATCACCATTTAGCAAGCTTTCAAATAAGGTATGATGTGCAATAGAAAAACTTATTTTTCTTTGAATTCCAATAGCTTCCATATTAGGTCTAGAGAGAGAAACTAGAGAGGGAAAGGAATACAAGCCAAAACAAGGTAGAGACAAGAATATTCAAGCATGAGAAACAAGAATACGCAAAGAGAACAAAAAAAGAACCATGAATTTATAAGATAGAGAAGCTAGGGGTTTGTGAACATAACCAAGAATCTGACTTTATCTAAGAGTTCCCAAACCTATGTGAATGTTTGTATGAGTCCCTAAGACCCCTAGAGAGCTTCCCACATGCACCTCCCATCCAAGAAAGCAAAGAAATTGCAAGAAAAACTAATGAGATCTAAGTTGGAAAAGTGTAGTGCATTTGAAGGAATTGTAAAAACTAATTTAATCTATGAATTTCCTTGGCCATTTAAATGTTCCATTGAGCTTCTATGACCTCTAAAAAGCCTCCCAAGTGGCTCTCCCATCAAGAAAAAATTGGAAACCCCTTGAACCATAAATGCTTCCATAATGTCAGCCTAGGATAAATGGAGGGGTTAGGGAGTGTTTTAAGTTATTCTACCCTTAGTTTGGGACTTCATATGAGGGTAGAAGGTGGGAGGAACCCTTGAAAAAAAATTTAGAGGCCATGGATTGGGAGATAAGGCAATGGCTTCCATAATGTGACTTTATGAAGCAACTTGTGCCTAGGCTTTTATAAATGAATATGTAATGGCTCTAAGGACCTTAAATGAGGTTAAGAGGCCTAGAAATGAGAAGAGAATGGAGCCAAGAACTTAAGTCATGATGGTTGCTTCAATAGGCCATTTATGGAACCATTATGTGACTTATGGAACCAAGTATGTTCTTAAATATAAGTTTAATATCCTAGCTTGTTTCAAGAGTGTAATTAGCTTCCATATGATGTGTCCAGGCCAAGAGAAATGATCTCCACCTTCTTGGGTGTGTAAGGTCAAGGGAGAGAACTCAAGGCTTAAGGAACAAGTGTGTAAATGCAAGCAAGGTAGCTCTCTCCACCTTCTCTCATGCATGGATGTGTGTTTAGCTTATCTTAGAATGTGTGTATGTGTATTGTCAAGCCATGAAAGTATGCTAGCATTATTTTATATGCCATGATTTCATGATGACATATTATATTTTCAAATGAATATATGATGTTTGTTTGAGTTTGCTTGAGTGTAGAAAGGCCAAGAACTCTTAACCATAGTGAGGATGAGCCAAGAACCCTTGGGATTAGTTCAGACAAAGCAAAGAGTCTCCTAAAAGCAAAGTGGGCTCCCAAGAGTATGGTTGAGTCAAAGAATCTCTTAAAGAATAGGTGAGGCAAGTCCAAAATCTATGAGGAAAAGTGTGAGGCCAATCCATCCACTTAGTAAGCTCTTGAATGTCTTGTATAACTTATTCACATGCCAAGCTTGCTTCTTGAATGTTCATGACTTCCATGATATCCATGCATGCATTTTCAAGACTTGCTTTGCATATGTTATGTATGATTGAATGAGAGATGAGCTATTGGAATTCTTTGAATCTCATTTCCTCCTTTCCAATGCTCTAACATGCTAGGTAGACCAAGTAACTATGGTAATAGGGGCCAACAACAATGAAGAAGGGAGATTGATAACCATATGCCTGGTTTTATTCTTTTTGAATCCATAATGATGCTTCACAATGTATATGATATTGTAAATAGTCTATGACCCTTGAGACATGTGTAAATATGACATTATGTGATGTTTAAATGTATAAATATAATGTATGAGCTCTAGCATATATTTTGAGAATGTAATGCCCAAGTATGCAATTTGGAAGTTTGATGTAATTGTGCATAAGTATGGGTTGAATGGCGAAAATGAGATACATGAGGTTTGGGACCATTTAGGCAGCTCACATAAGTCTTAAATATGTTTTTAGATTTGTCCAAAAGTGCCACAACTAAAGGAAAGCTATTTGGTAAGTTTGGTACCCCATATGGAGCCAAAATTGACCATAATGGAACTCTATAATACTTTTTGGCCAAATGAGTTAGTGTAACACCCTAAAAATTAATTAAGGTGTTAATCATGGATTTAAATTAATTAGGAATAATTAATATGAGATAATTGGGTCAGTTAAGTGAATAGAGATTTTAGAGAGATAAATTATTAATATGGGTTTAAGATTTAATTGAGATAGAAATTTCATTTAGGCCAAAATTAATGAATCATGATAAGAAACTAATGGAGGCCTAATGAGTTTGGTGCAGACCCAATCCAATTTAATGTGATAGAGGCCCAAGATCCACCTTGTATAGGCTCCTATAAGTGGCCCAATAAACCTTGTGCAGACCCAAGACTATGGAGTTCTTAAAACTAAGTCTGGCCCAATAAAATTCTATAGCCCAACACCTTAAAACTGGCCTAACAAGCTAAAGTCTGAAGCCCATTTGGAGTTGGATCTTTGGAGCAACCCATGACCCATATTTGACCCAACTTAACCCAACTAAAACCCTAAAAATTGACCAGCCACCTCCCCCATTCTACAAAACACAAAGACAAAAGAAATTTGGAGGTTTAAGGGAGGCTAGGGTTTTACCAACATGGAAGCTCCATTTTTTACTCCTAGAGGATGATTTTGCTAAAGTGAGTTATATATAACTTGACCCTCTCATCCTCCTCTTCATTTTGGCCTGATTAGTTTCTAGTTTTGAGCATTTCTATCTTCTTCTCAAATCTGAAACTTGGTGTTTTGCAAGATTTTCAGAGTTAGAGGTTAGAAGGATGATTAGGTAAGCATTTCTCTTCCATTTTGTGTATTACTTTGCCAAAAAATGCCTCTAAGGATGGATTATCATAATGGGTTCTGTTATTGTGCAAAATTACAAGGAGATAATGGTGGAAAACTGAATTTTCTGGGCTTGATGACTGAAATGCGAATTTTGGTGCTTCCATGGTGGATTTTTGGAAGTTGAGGCTATGGGTGTTGTTAAGTGAGTATCTCCTTCCCATTTTGATACATTTTCTGTTAGTTTGAAACCCCTATAATTGACCTATGATATGGGCTTTGGTTTCATACGAAATTACCCAGAAATTGGAGTGAACTATAGCAGTTTCTAGTGTAGGAAAGTTAGAACCTAGAATTAAATCCCTTGGTAATTAGGTGAGTAACCTCTAGGATATCATTAGCAATTTAACTCTTTGGATATCTGATTTGTTGATTAGAAATGATAATAATTATGCTTGTTATAGGTTTTATGTGTATTTGGATTATTATGGTAGCTAGGGAAAGAGTAATTGGCTTCAATGAGGTAACTGGCGTTATTTTTCTAATTCTATATATATACTCATGTTAATCTACTATTTGTTACACATGCTTGATTTTGAAATACTAAATGACTGGTTGACTACTTGATTATTATTGTAATTGGACCATGTGAGTTCATGGTGGAGCTGTGGTGCGACTGCCACCCATGTATGTGCTTCGATCGAGCACTGGGTTGTGATCAAACCCCAGATGCACTGAGCCCTAGTTGTGCTCATTATGGAGTAGGAGCCATGGACGGACCTCTCCCAGTGTTATTAGCTATTAACATGTTGTGTATGATTGATGGTATAGGATAGTAGTCATTGGTAGCTCAACTAGTTCATTTGTAAATTGAATTGATGATTCTGGTATTGATGATATGAAATTGCATTGGATTAATTAACTTGTACATGTATATGAAAACTGCCTTTTTGTTACTGAGATTGTATATCTCACCCCATTGTGGGCTAATATTTTCAGGGACCGAACCTCTTAGTGGCAAGGAGAAAATTAATGGGAGCTTGTTAAATGGTTTGGTAGTGCATAGGTTTGGGAACTTTGTCAAATTGTATTGTAACTAGATTGCTAGTTTTGTATCATTGCTGCATTGTATCATGAGTTGCCAAGTATAAGGACTATATATATAATTTAATTATCATAGGACTGAACATTATGATTGTAATTGGCTAATAATGGATAAGTGATTTGATCTTGTATGAACATTAAGCATTAAACACATGTACCTTGTGACCAGAATACACTTGCCGTCATTGATCCATGAACTCAATAGTTCAGGGTGGTTAGAGGGTTAAGGATCCACATTTAGGTTTTGAATAAGTAATAATAGATTAGCTGAGTAATTAAGGTACATAATTATCACTAGAGTTGCATAAATTAAGGTAGAATAGCCTTAAGGTGATATTGGAGGGACAGTGGAGAGTATGAGATAAGAATTTGGGAGTTGTAGGATCAGAAGGGGTTTCGTCATGGCTAAAATGGAGTTAGCCACGGCCAATAAAGGAGAAATTGTCCAGAGAGAGTGCCAGAGAGGAATTTGCCACGGCGAAATGTGCAATTGGCCACGGCAAAATGTGAAACACTAAACTGGGAGTCGTCCAGAGGGAAATTCGCCGTGGCGAAAAAGGGAATTGGCCGCGACGAACTTCTGCAAAAAGGAGCCTAGCATTCCAAAGAGGAATTGGCCGCAGTGAAAAGAGGTATTGGCCACGGCCAATAGCGAGAGGCGAGCGAGGTAGGTTCCAAGAGGCTTCCTCACCGCGGCGCCACGTAGGTTAGCCGCGGCGAAGGTCCAACTCGTCACAGCGATAGCTGCGGTGAAACTAGTGATGAAGAAAGAGGAAAAATAGAAAGGAATTGGCCATGGCTAAGAGTAATTTGGCTGCGACAAACATGCTGAAACACTTATATTAATTAGGAAACCTTAGTTTTTCATATGGTAATCTCAAGGGAAGACTTAGAGACATTGGGATGAGTTATAATTGATGGGTAATAGAATCAAAGGCTTATAAATAAATGTTTATTTCTCTTATGTACATAAGTGCTTGTAATTGGATGGTTGATAACTTTAATAATATTAAGGTTCAAATTTTCCCATATTTTCATAATTCAATTGGTCATAATGCCTTTTAACCCCAATCTATGATCATTAATCACATATTTAACCTTAATTACAATGATTAGAAGTTAGGGTCGTCACATTAGTCTTGATCTGAGATTTGGCATGCAATTAGGTCATTAAGATCTTTTTAGGAAGCTAAAGATCATAATTTTTTTGAGGTCTATAGAATATTTGATAATTTTTTAAAGTTGGCCATTTTTATGGTTTTGGTCTACTACACTATTCATTTGGTCCAAAATTAAATTCTATCACGTGAGGCTCACATGATGTCCAATTGCTATGAAATTTTATATAAAGAAACTAGACAATCATAGTGACTTGTGCCAACTAGAACCACATCATTTGGAGGTCTAAGGAGGGAGATATGAATTTTTGAACATTCTGTCCAGTATCAGTAATTTTGCCCGACTAGAGGTACTGTTCCAGTAAATTCCGAGGTCTGAGCTTGATGAACTAGTCTAGAGATACTTTTTCTCTCTAGTTGACATCCACATTTTTCTAGATTGGTATCATTTACATAAATTGGATTTTTGTGGAATTTATTGGATATTTTCAAAGTTTTTTACAGAATTCTGTGATAGTTCCAGAATGCAATCTGACCTTTGGACCATTTTTGATGTCAAACGTCTTCTGTGATAAATTTCATGATCTGGGTGTATTTTTATTGTTAAATAGACATCCAAAGCTTTCCAGAATAACCATGATTGCATGATTTCAATTTTGTTAGAATTAATTATGATTTTCCAAAGTTTGGTCAGAAAAAGGGACAAATCTGGCCGAAAATACACTTGGTTATTTTGAGCTCCATTTCGGTTACCATGAGTTCTGGGCATGATTTTATGATGCAAATAAGTTGTATTGATGTATTTAAATATGAGAACATATAGTATGTGCTCACACGGTCTATGTGACACCGAATGGAATTTTTAAGTATAACGCAACGCAAAGAAATTCATTATTTTTTTCCTTTTTCCTTATACCTTCATGAACATAATGATGTGAGGCATGTATATATATATATATGATAAGATGAGCTAGAAGTTAGGGTATTACACTTGAAACCTTAGAAATTGCATCTTGAAATTCCATGATTTTTTGTTAATTCTTTTTGCATATTCTTAATCTCTACACCCTTTTTCCTTAGAATCACCCTTGGTTCTGCCTAAAAATCAAACCCTCCTAGGGTTTCTTAGATGAGACAAAATGGAGAAGGGAGAGGAACCAAAGATAGCAACCATGGAAGAAGAAATTATCTTGTTTTCTTTCTTTTTCTCACTTGAATCTTGCTTTCTCTAGGATCCTCTCTTCAAATCCGAATTTTCCCCTAAGTTTCTCCCTTAAAATGGATTTGTAAACTTCATTTTAATCAAAGGAAACAAAGGAGAATGGAGGTGATGAGGTTTGGATGAAAGAAAGTATGAAAAACTACTAAGAAACCATACCTTAAGCCTTGAATTTCTCATTCTTCTTCTCTCCCTTTGGTGCACCTAAATCCTAGCTTCCTTCTCTGAATTTGGGCAGAAAAATATGAGACTAAATTAAGGAAAAAGTGGGGCACCTCTTATTTATAGGTGGAGGAAAATGGCTTTTTCAAAAATTCCCATTTTACCCCTTATTCTTGGCATTTTTGTTTCTCATTTGTTTTAGTTCCTCTTTTAGAACCGTCTTATCCATTATAAAATTTAGGTTCCCAATTTAGTAAAATACCTTTGGAATCACTCAAATCGGAGTTAAAACCTTCCTGAACAAATCTATTAAAGTTTAGGTACATCAACATTGGAAAACGTCCGGAGGGGATTTAACTGTCTCGGGACTTTCCATGATTTTCAAGGCCTCTAAGAACCCTTAAGAACTCAAAAATTCCATTTAAAAAGCCCTCATGTGTTAATTCCAAAAATTACTCAAAATTACGAAAATGTCATTATGTTTCGTAAGTTTTCTGTCAAAATTTGTTTCTTCATTCTAGTTCTATTTTTCCTTTTATCTGAGGCTAGGATTTTCATTTTTAAGAGTTTAGAATGTTATTCAAATTTTTTGGGACCTTAATTAATTCATTTCAAGGGACTTGCTTTGAAAATGTATCCATTTCTGTCATTTAATGAAAAACTGGACGTTACACATAACACCGAAAAAAATTTTATATGCGATGCAACACTAGAAAAGTCATTATTTTAGTCCCCTTTTTCTTGCTCCTTCATGGACTATATGATTTAAAGCATAGAAATGTGATGGAATAAGCTAGAAATATAAGGTGTTACATTACCTCCTCTTTCACTTAGCCACTTTTGTTTCTACCCTAAACCAAATAAGAGAGCAAGGGTTTGAGGGCATAAGAAGGAGAAGAAAGGAAGGAGAAAAACAAGGAAAAAAGGGATGGATTTTCTTGATTTTTCATGCTTTCTCTTGACCAAACTCTTTCTCCTCTATCTTCCCTTCTTTCCTATGGTTTCATTGAAATTTTTGAATTTATTTTGAGGGTAGAACAAAGGGGAAATTTTGGATTTGAGGTGAGGAAGCCAAGGAAGGTGAAAAACAAGCAAGAAGAATCAAAGAAATCAATGTATTTTGTCATCTCCTTGCTTAATCTTCCTCCTTCCTTCTCTTGTAGATGGTTCGACCTATATAAGGCTAGCCCTAAGGGGTTAAGGTTCTAGCTAAACCAATGATGAATCTTAGGAATTTAAGGGAGGAGAACAAGAATATGCAAAGAAAACAACAAAAAAGCCATTAGATTAGAAGATAGAAAATCTACGGCTTCAAGTGTCCCTTGTAAAATCTAGTTTGATACAATAATTTCTAGGCCTAAATGAGTGTTTAGATAAGCTTCTAAGATCCCTTGAAGGCTCCTCACATGCATCTTCCATCAAGAAAACAAAGAAAACTCCAAGGGTGCCAAGAAGTATAGCCTCAGCCTAAGACACTTAAGGCACCTAGGGAAAATTTTAATTTATTCCAAGCTTATTTTTGAGTCATATATGATGGAAGAAGATGAAAGGAAGCCTTGGAAAAATCTTAGAAGCCATAGAAAATGAGATGGTATTATAGGTTCCATAATATGGCCTAAAGAAGCAACACCTAGTTAGGCTCCTTATTTTAATTGTGTGATGGCTCCAAGAGGTTTAAATGGGGCTAAGAATCATAAATGGAAGGAAAGAATAGAGCCTATAACTCAAACGATAGATGCTGCTTCATTAGGTGCATTTAGGAACCATAAATGAACTGTAAGATAAAGTTAGAGTTTCAAGTAGATAGATAGCTTTCAAAATGGTTCAAGAGTATAATTGGTTCCTATTTTACATATATAGGCCAAGAGCAACAAGTCTCACATCATTGTAAGTGTGTGGCTGAGGAAGGGAGTGCAATTCTAAGGAGAAAAGTGTGTGGTTGCAACAAAGGTAGCTCTGTCCTTTTTCTCTCATACATGAATGTGTGCTTATCTTATCTTTGAATGTGTGTATGTGTGTTGTAAGCCATGAAAAGTGTTCTAGCACATGCCTATATTCCATGGTACCATGATGTCATATTATGTTTTCAAATAATATTTCATATGTTTGCTTTGGTTTGCTTGAGTGTAGTGAAGTGAAGAACCTACTAGCCATGGTGAGGATGAGCCAAAAGCCTTTAAGAATGGTTGAGACAAAGTCTAGAGTCTCTCAAGAGTAAGGCTTAGTTCAAGGCCTTTAAGAAAAAGGGTGAAGCAAGTCCAATAACCTTAAAGAGAATGGGTGAGGCTAATCCATTTACTTGGCAAGCCTATGTATGCTATGTATGACTTGTTCAAATGCCAAGAATGCTTCTTGAATGATCACACTTTCCATTATGCTCATGCATGCATTTTTAAGACTTCAATTGTATTCTTTATGTATGATTGAAAGGGAAATGAGCTATTGGGATTCTTTGAATCTTATTTCCTCCTCTCCAATGTCTTAACATACTAGGTGGACCAAATGAGCAAAGTAATAGAAGCCACTAAGTTAGGAGATAAAAGATTGACAACAAAGTCTCTAGTTTTGCTTCTTTTTAGCCATATAAATGGCATATGATGTATTCATATGATGGAATGGTTGTATAATCATTTGAACATGTGTAATTACCTAAATATTTGATGTATGTATGAGTTTTGGTGTCAAATGAATGGTAATGTACATTTTGGGTAGTAAATGGCAACTTCAAGTGTAAGCATTCTTGTGTATGACATGGGGTGAGAGAGTGAGTTTTAAATTTCTAGGTTTGTGCACCTTTGAGACATGTTTAGTAGACCATTTTAGTGTTTTCCCACATGCTCAAGTGGCCATGGTTGCCTTAGAAACCAAAATGGACCATTTAGACCCCTTATGAGACATAAAAGTGACCATTTTACAACCCAATGTAAAAATCTAACCAAATGAACGAACTTGTCTATAAAATTTGGCATGAATATAGATCTCATCTAGAGATTTTCGAAAAATCAAAGACTATATTATTTGGAGCTCTGTGGAATAAATTATGATTTTTTAAAATTTGTATTTTTCTGCTAAACTGATGTAGATACTATTCATTTGGTTAGTTGCTTAGGCTATATCATTAGAGGGCCAAATAGTATCCAGTGCTCATGAAATTTTAGAGACATAAACCAGACATAATAAGATTTCCAAGGCCACCAAGATTACCCCGATTGGACATCTAAGTAGGGAGATATGAATTTTTGAAGTTGAAGGATAGTACTAGTAATGGCAGGTGACCTCTAGTACTGTTCCATCAATTCGTAGTAGTAGTTAGACGCCTCTTTTATGGTCCAAATTTATTTTTACCATAAAGTAGACATCTGTATAATTTTAGAATGCTAAAGTATGCTTGATTTTGATTTTTCTAGAATTAATTATAATTTTTCAAACTTTATGTCAAAATTTTGGAATTCTACCCGAGGCTGCATTATTGAATTTCATGTGAATCCTTCATTTGCATAAGTTCTAGGCCACCTCTTGGGATGGTTATGAGTTGTAGTTGTGTAATTAAATATGAGAATGAGATGGATAACTTCATATGGTTTACAGGACACTGAATGAAAAATTTATCCACAATGTAACGTGATTTAATGGAATATTTTAATAGCTTTTCTTGTGAACTTTGTAAAATTCAAGGAAACAAATATAGATATGTTATGAGATGAGTCATAAGATTATGGTGTTACAATAAAGCTTTTCTACCATTGTATGAGGATGTTCTTTAGAAAGGAGTGATCTTACTCTTGGACAGTCATTTTTATGTCATAATAGTTTCAATTAGGATCGCTTAGCAGACCTAACAAGTTATATAATATATGTTAGGTTTTGTGGCTCTGTGATGTTATGCAAGGAGAGAATCATCTTTTGTATTGCCAATTTTTCAATGTTAATGAATATGAATGTATTCAAGGTATATTCATTATCATAAGTAAACTCAGTTGTCATTTCTCTTTATTAGTTATTTTATAAGTTTGAATTCATTGTGGGTTTATTACTTTACATATCTAACACCTTATATTTCTAGCTCATCTCATAACATTCACATACTTCATATTCATAATTTCCATGAAAGAGCAAGAAAGGGAAATTAAAATAATGCATTTTCTTGCATTGCATTGTGTATGAAAAATCCATTCGGTATCTCATGGACCGTGTGAGCTCATACAACACATTCCCATATCTAATTACATGAATACAACTCATTTACATCATGAAAAGTGTCATACACCTCAAGGAACTCGAAAGGGAAGCATGAAATACACATACATATTTTCGGTCAGATTTTTTCTCTTTTCTATCACAAATTTGGAAAATCATAACTAATTCTAAACAAATCAAAATCATGCATTCTTAGCCATTCTGGAAACCTACAAATGTCTACTTTATGGTAAAAATATGTCCAGACCATAATATCCATCATAGAGGACGTTTGACATTCAAAAAAGTCTAGAGGTCAAGCTATCCATTAGTGCTGTCACAGATTTTTGCAGCAAATTTTGAAAATGTCCAATTAATTCCATAAAAATTCAATCTATGCAAATGATACCAATCTAGAAATCTATGGAAGTTAGCTAGAGGTAAAAAAAACTCCAGACTAGCTCAAGCATGCCCAGACCTCAAAATCCAATCAAACAGTAATAGAGCTTGGTTGGAGTTCCTGATACTAGATAAAATATTTAAAAATTCATATCTACTACTCTAGACTCTAAATGAGGTGTTTCTAGTTGGCACAAGTCACTGGAAATATCTAATTTCTTTGTATAAAATTTTGTGACAATTGGACATCATTTGAACTCTATGTAATAGATTTCATTTTCAAACCAGTATGAACAGTGACATGACCAAAACTAGAAAATTTCCTAACTTTGAAAATTTATCAAATATTCTCTAGACCTCCAAAAATTCTATTCTTTAGCTTTTCAAAAATCTCTCAACAAGATCTAATTGCATGTAAAATCTTAGATCAAGAAGGTCTCATTTGGGCAAAAAGTGACATAGGGTTCTATAGGGTTCTAAATTGGTCAAATTTAGCTCTATATAGGATACCAAGTTGTCCAAATAGCTTTCCTTGGGTTTTGGCACCTTTTGGGCAAGTCTAAAAGCATAATTGGGGCTTGTGTGAGTTTTTCAAATGGTCCCAAATCTTATGCATCTTATTTTGACCATTTCATCCACACTTATACATACTTACATCAACTTTTCTAGAACTATAACTTGGCATCACATACTCACTTTACACTCTAGCATTCGCATATCATATTCTTTCATTTATACATTACGTAATATCATAATTACATATATTTCAAAGGTCATAGACCATATACAACCATGGGTTACATCATTTGACATGAATATGGCTTTAAAGACTAAAAACCATGCATTATGTTGCCAAGCTCTCTTTTTCAAGGTAGTTGGCTTACATTACCTTGTCTACTTGATCCACCTAGCATGTTAGATCATTGGAGAAGAGGGGATGAGATTCAAAGAATCCCAATAGCTCATATCCTATTCAATCATACATAATAGATGCAAACAAGTCTCATAAATGCATGTATAGTCATATGGACATGTTCAAACATTTAAGAGACATTTTCATCATTTGAGAAAGTCATACATAGCATACAAAGGCTTGCCAAGCAAGTGGGTTGGCCTCACCCAATTTTCTTGTGGATATTGGACTTGCCTCACCTATTCTTTAAGATATTTTTGGACTACCAAGCTCTTGGGAGCCCACTTTGCTTTTGGGAGACTCTTTACTTTGTCTCAACCAATCTTAAAGATTCTTGGCTCATTCTCACTATTACTAAGGGTTCTTGGCCTCACCACACTCATGCAAACCCAAGCATATATCATAACATCATTTAGAAACATAACATATCATCATGAAACTATGGCATATAAAATCATGCTAGCATACTCTTCATGGCTTGAAAATACACATACACATATTCTAAGACAAGTTAAGCACACATCCATGCATGAGAGAAGGTGGAGAGAGCTACCTTGGATGCAATTACACACTTTTTCCTTTAAATCTCCCTTCCTTGCTTCGGCCACACACACACACAAAAGTGTGGGGAAGATTTTTCTTGGCCTAGACACAATTTATGGAACCCAATTAGGTTTATGGAATTAATTCTAAGGCCACACACTTGGTTGAACTCTAGCTTGATCTATAAACCTCATTATGGTTCCATAATTGCACCTAATGAAGCAACACCCCTCAAATAAATTCTAAAATCCATTCTTTCCTTTCAAATATGATTCTTGACTCCTTTTAAGCCTCTTGGAGTCATCACACAATTAAAATCAAGAGCCTAACTACATATTGCTTTTTTAGGTCTCATTATGGAACATAAAGTACTAACTCACTTTCTATAGTTTCTAAATTTCTTCCAAGGCTTCCCCTCATATTCATTCATCATATATGACTCAAAAATGGGTTTATAAAAATTTAAAACTCTCCCTAGCTACACAAACCCCTTTAGGCTGAGGCTATGGAAGAAATGGGGCTTCTTGGAGTTTGCTTTATTTTCTCAAGGGAGGATGCATATGGGCAGCCTCTTAGGGATCTTGGGAGCTCATTTAAACTCTTAGTTGGGCCTAGGAATCATCATACAAAATCAGATTTTACAAGGTGCAATTGAAACCCTAGAAATTGCATATTCAAATCCAATGGCTTTTTGTTAATTCTCTTTGCATATTCTTAATCTCCACACCCTTTTTCCTTAGCATCACCCTTGGTTCTACCTAAAAATCAAATCCTCCTAGGGTTTCTCATGTTAGGAAAAATGGAGGAGGAGAGGAGGAACCAAAGGTAGCAACCATAGGAAGAGAAATTACCTAGTTTTCTTGCTTTTTTTCACTTGAATCTTGCTTTCTCCAAGCTCTTCCCTTCAAATCCGGAATTTTCCCTTAATATCTCCCTTAAAACAGATTTGAAAACTTCATTTTAATTAAAGGAAACAAAGGAGAATGGAGGAGAGGAGGTTTGGATGGAAGAAAGCATAGAAAACTACCAAGAATCCATACCTTTTTCTTGATTTTTCTCCTTCTTTTCTTCCCCTTCTTGTGAGCCTAAGAGAGCATATCATATTCTGTATTTAGGGCAGATATTTTTTTCTTAAGAAGATGGGAGAAGAAAGGAGAAGTGTGTGGGAGCTTCTAGAAACACACTTTTTCAAAAATTCTAATTTTGTCCTTCCATAATGGAAATTTCATTTTGGCCATGTTTTAGCTCCTTTTTGAGAATTGTATTTTCCATTATAATATTTAGGTTCCTAATTTAATAAAATGCCTTTGGAATCACTCAATTTGGAGCTAAAACCTTACCGAACGAATTGGTCAAAGTTTGGGTCAATCAACGTTGGAAAACGTCCACTGGAGTGGATTTAATTGTCCTGGGCTTCCCATGATTTTTAGGGCCTCTGAGAACCCTGGGTAACTTAAAACTTTCATTTAGAAAGCCCTCCTATATGTTTTTCCAAAAGTTTCACTTATTTATGAAAATGCCATTACATTTTGTCAGTTTTCATCATAATTTTGTTTCTTCATTCTAGCTCCATTTTTGTTTCTATCTGAGCTTGGGATTCTCATTTTAGGAGTCTAGAATGCTTCCCAAATTTTTTTGAAACCCTAACTACATCATTTCGAGGGACTTCCTTTTGTATCTAGTGAATTTCGTTCATTAACGGAGAAACTGTACGTTACGTTTCTTATGTTTTCTTTCGTTTTCAGAAAACTGGATGTTACAACATACATGTTGAATACTAGTAGTCTATTCCCCTTATATTAATAAGATTAGTTATGATCCCAATTATTTAAAGAGTTAGAGTGAACATGTTCTTAAAGATGATGCAATTGTCTTGTTGGATATGATAGGCAAGTTTTACCTAGGTGAGATTCCCTTCAGTTTGATTATCTTAAAGTTATTACTGAAGGACATTGAGGTTGACTTATTGGTTTACTCATGATCACCTAATGTTGCATCAAGATTGACATTTATGGATACAACTTCAGAGGTACACTAGTTAGGCAATCCTATTATTCTTCTTATAGCTTTTCTAGATAATCCTCTAACTATTACTCCTATAGCAAGTTCTTCATTAGTAGCTTTTTCGTCTCACTTTTAAAGACATAGCCATATGGAAGTAATGTTATGAGGTGGTTGAGACATCTCATTATTTGGAGGATGTTGCTGAAGGAAAGACCTTTGTGCTCTTGGTTAAGGAAGACTTGAGGAATTCCTTAAAAAATAATAATAATAATAGACAATGCTATGCCCAATTGAGTTGCATATGTTAATGGGTTTATGGAAAGTGTTCAAAAAGGTATTAAGGCATGTTTAAATTTAGGCCTTCATAATAGTATAAAAGCTTATAAAACAAATTATAATAAATCATGTCAAGGATCAAAAATAAATTTGGATGAATATTCATTTGTTAGACAACTTTTTTTTTTTTTGCTTATTTTTCTTTTAATAACTACATTGTATATAAGGTTCTCAAAGTAAATTTCTTAAACTCAAATCATGGCCCTAGCTAGGTCACGTAAACAACACTTTTAGTGTGCATACTAAACCTAATTTCTAGGTTTTACATCATGGTGTGAGGTCATGTGTCTTATATCAATACATTATTGCTACAAGTAAGGTCACATACAATAATATACTCTAGTGGTTTTCCTAGTTTCACCTATCCCTTTTCCTAATGTGAGTTATTTTGGAATTGACTAGTCTAACTTGAACTATATACCATAATTTACTATCTAAAGTTTTGTCAAACAACACTATTCATCACTAATCATCTAGGCTTATAAATATCTTAGCTATTTCCCTCAATGTAGCATTGTTTATTGCTATTATCTTCCTTATTTAAATAACTAATTCTTCAATGCATTCCATTGTCCACCACTAAAATTTCCTCAATCTACCTTGATCTAAGCTATTTCCCTCAAATCAACACCGTTGATTAACTAAATTACTATGGTAATCACTCTTCAACCACTTCAACCACTAGATCATTAATATATCTTTATTGACTATTCTTGTTGTTCTATACTATCCTATTCTTCATCTATTTGTATTAATTTTTTAACTTTAGTATTTATCCATCTTTGACAAATCACTTCATATATGGAACTTGTAACCTCTCTATTTAAATTTTCTTACTTATGTTCTGATCAAAAGCAACTATTATAAATGCATGCCACCTAAAGGAACATGTGCCATCTAAGGCAATGTGTTTCATGTAGAAACCATTTGTCTTCTCTCCATGTTTGGACTATTTTACCATGAAATTAGGTGTTTATATATACTAGTAAGCTAACTAAGTTCTAAGCATATAAGATCTAATAAGTTAACTTAATTCCTAATAGATATATTCAAGAGTAAAGGCCTTGAGTACTTGAGAGTATTTTGAAGATGGTTTACTTACTGCATGAGGAATGGGTGGAATTGGGAAGATCATATTTTACCTTGTATTTGCATACCTCATTTAGCATAACACGCATTGGTAAATCAACCTTAAGGAAGAGGTTTTGCTCGATAGGCCTTTGTTCTGCCTCAAACAATAGTAAGGGGAAAAAAGAGATCAATAGTCTCCTTAGTGCTCTATAAGTCTTTACATTAGATGGCCCTACATAACAAGCTTCCACTACTTGATCACTAGTGGGATCCAATAGCAACAAGTATAATTTTGTAGTCTCTTCTTTGTATGGCTCAATTTTTTTTTCGAGCTAGAAAAGCAAGTTCACATTATTGATTACTATTGTAGCTAACCATTTGAACTTTTTTCCCTTGCTTCTACTAATCTTGTTAAGGCATTATAAGGAAAGATCCTTTGGTTGGACCTTTATGACCATTCTTAAGAGAATATCACATTTTTCTTTGTAACACTTTACTACTTTGTACTAGAACTATGTAAAGAATACAAAAGCAATAAGACTATATCGTATATTTTTTAAATGTGCTTTTTGTGTTTTCAAGCATGTCTAAGCAAGCTTTCTCAACCTAATCCTATGTAAAGATTAGTTTATTTGAATTAACTAAATTGGAAGTCTAAAATAATTGGAATAAAATGATAAGTTAAAGTAGCTATTATCTTTACCAAATGCGTCAATAACTGTGTTCATCAATTTATGAGATTTTACAAAATTTCAAAGAATTCTTTTTGTCTTCTCATTAAACACTTTGCCTTTTAATATGTCCACTTGTATTACATAATCTTCCTTTTTGCCCTTATCTTCCATTATATAAAGGGTTTTGGACACCTTGTTTTATTAGAAAAGTTCTTATAGGGTTCTAAAAAAATGGCTTTGATGAGATTGACGTAGTTTATCATCAGCACCTTGTTATTTTCTGATTTGAAAAGAAAGATGTATTAACCATGTGTGCAATGTAATATCTAGTCTTCCTAAAACTAAACTAAAATCTATGAGTTATAAAAAGAAGACCCCAAAATGAAATGATTAGAAGCTAAGCAAAATTAGAATAATAATTTAGACATTTAGAAATAAGGATACTAAGTTAAAGATACCTTAAAATCAGAGTTAGGATAGTTAAATAAAATTACCCAAAAGTGTACTAGCATTTTTGTAATTTTGAGCAACTTTATAGAAACTCAAAGGAAGGAGTTTTAAATGGTAAAATTGAGTTTCTCAAGATTGTCAAAGGCCACAAAAACCATAGGAACCCTAAGAATGGTTAAAACCCCTTCGATGTGTATTGTAGATTGTCGGTTGACCTAAACTTCGACTAAAAGATTCGAGATGGCTCCAAAGCCCATAAAATTGGACTTTTATATTTTAAATGAACTAGAGGACCTAAATTTTTATATGGAAAATATGGTTCTGAAAAAGGAGCTAAAGTGAGTAAAAATGAGGAAAATAAAGTTGGAAGGCAAAATAGGGATTATGAAAAATGTTATAACTTAATCCCTTCCTTCTTAAATCTGGCCAACACGACCCAAAACCCTTAAAATAGAACTTAGACCATCTAGACTAGCAACAAGAGGCACACCAAGGAGAAGGGAGAGAAGGAGCAAAACAAACAAAGAAAAGATATGAATTTGGGCACTTTTTCATGCTTCTTCCTTCGCTAAGATGATTCTCCTCTTCAAGTGCCTTCTTTTCATGGTTTTAGTTTTCTAAGAGGAGAATTTTCATAGCGAAACTTGTGGAAGAAGGAAAGGATTTGAGGGAATCAAGTTTTACACCATATTCTTCCCTTGAAAAGCTTTAAAATGATGTATGAAACAAGATGCAAGAATGGTTTCTCCTTGCCTTCTCCCCCCTCTCTTATTTGGCCACCCTAGGGCCCATGAAGTGTGAGAATATTTTGGATGGTAACAAGGAAGAACTAAGGGTTTTTGAGTGTGAGGAATTGAATTATGCAATTAGAATCAAGAAAGGAACATTAGGAAACAAGATATGAAAGTTAGGGTTTCAATAGCACCTTGAGACTTTTGAAACTTTAAGAGAATAACCTAAGCTATATTTAATCATGTCTAGACTCTAGAGAAACCAAGGAACAAGAGTGTGTATCAAATTCCTAAAGAAAAGCAAGTAAACTCCATATTGCTCTCCTTGAATATATGGTTCAGCCAAGCCATCCAAGAAACACCTAAGGAGTGTTTATTAGAGTTCTAATTAATTTAGAGACTTAGATATGATGAATAAAGAATTATGGAAGCATTGGATTGGAATTAGAAGCCTTAGAATGGAAGTTGGAATTTTAAGGAATAAAAGAGGTTAATGAAGCAAATTCATTCTAAACCCTTTTAAGCAAGCATTTAAAGGTTCAAATGAGTTTTTTAAGAGTTATGAGACTTGTAGAAAATAAGAGCTTGGGTTTAGGAAAGAAAGAATCAAAGGTTGCTTCATAATGGATTTAAATTAGTCATAATTGAAACTTTGAGTCCTAATGAGATTAAGTAAGAAATGTGAAGCCTAGAATGAGTTATATGAGATTAATTTGTCGCATGATTGTCATATGTAGGTTGAAGTAACTCAAACTCACTCATTTGTGAGTGCCAAGCCAAAGAAAGTAAAGGAAAAGGAAACCAACAAGTGAGTTAGTGGTAGATTCAAGTTCCCAAAATCACAAGGTAGCCTTATCTCTTTTTCTTGCATACATTTAAGTGCTTGAATGAGTTGAAATGTTTTACAGTGTTGTTGCTTGATGTTTTCATGAAGAATGTTTCATTATGTTTTCCATATGAACTATATGAGTACTATATACATATGAAAGGTAATGAGATGGCTCTTAGCTCCCCTAAGGCATGGAATTGAGTATAGTAACTTTTCCTAAACCCTAGGTTGAGAATATTTGAGCCTAGTAAGATTTATGATGATGTCATGACTTATATATGAATTGGTTTGCATGTTTTATGATGCATTTAATTCATATGAAGCATAAACATAGCATTTTTGCAGCACATGCATGGCATGCACTCGTGGCATTCTTGTGTCTATGGAATTAGTTGAGATTCTTCTAAATCTCACCCCTTATGCTCCCACTAATCATTTCAAGTTCACCAAGTCAAAGGCCAAGATTAAGAGAGAGCTTAAATACTAGGAAATTATTGTATTGGCCTTTATGTTGTAATTGATTATGTTATATGTATGTATATGATGTTCTACATGTACCATGATAGACTTATGATGTATATGATGATAATATGCCATGTTTTATGATGGAATTATGTGTAAAAGTCTAAGAATAGCAATATATGACTATTTGTCGCAATGTACATAAATTATAGTAGAGTTTGATATATGGGACGACATGATGGATGCATGTAAACTTGAGTATCCAAGGATCAAATGTTGATCTAACCCTTTTGAAATGATTTGGAATGGTTAAAAAATTCATTTAGAATGGAAGAAATGTGCTCAAAGTGGAAGAAAACTAATTGGACACTAAATGGTTCAAATTGGTACCAAAAGTGGTTTTAAAACTTCCATAAACAACTCTTATGTCAGAAGTAGCCTAAATGATCTAGTTTGGGCCTAATATTTCACATTCATTTAGACCCCTCCTAGAGCTCTTTTTCAAGCCAAGAACCATAATTTTTGGATTTGTACAGAATATTTTAGAAATTTCCAAAATTGTGCAAAATTTTTAATTAGGTCCTAGTATTGTTCACACATAACAGTTTTGATATTTCATATCTTTCATGGCCCAAATGACGTCCAATACTCATGAAATTTTATAGACATACATTTGACATTATAAGATTTCTAAGGCCACTAAATTTGCATGAAAAGGAGTTATATAGAGGAAGCAATGAATGTTTGAAGTTAAGGATATGATATGCCTAAGTACTATAGTAGCCACTGATATGCAAAGTTTTTCATAGGACAAATAAGCTCATATGCTCTTAATATTTTTATGGCACATAGATCTCATCTCAAGCTTTCCATGGCTATTGAGAGCACTCAATTTGGAGTTATGTAGCTCAAAATATGCAATTTTAAACTTTAAGTTTGCTACATGCCTCCAATTCTGGCCTATAGTATTGTTCTATTGTATTTGGCATGAAAAATGAACTCAATTTTGCCTAAAAGTTTCATAGCATGTAGTTTACATCATAATCTTTCCATAGACACCTAATTTGCATAATTTGGAGTTATATAGCCCAAATTATGAATTTTCAAAATTAGTGTAGATTTTAGGTATATGCTGTCATTTTAGGTCCTATGGGGTTTTTGTGTGTTCCATGAGCTAACCATGGTAAAATGAATATGAATAAAATTTTTCATGATGAAAATGAATTAAGAAAAAGAAAGAATCAAGTTTGCACCCCTATAGCTTAAAATAAACAATAAATGGCCTAATTTCGGTGTTAAAAAGCTTATGTATGGAATGGAACTTTGCTATTATCTTCCTATATGGCATGAATGAACCAAGTAAGCTAGGTATGACATGCACTTTGCACCTTGTTTGAAAAATAGAAGGCATTGTCAACTAATTGCAATAGTAAAGACTGATCTCCACTTTTGCACATTTCTATATGTCTATGAAGGAGAAGTGTCTCAAGTCCTTTGCTTACTTCTTTAGGTTTCTAAGAGTGGGTTTGACTTTCTTTCACTACTAATGAGTGTGTCACGCAACACTAAAAATAAAACTAGATTGATAAAATTTATAGTTAGTAGCACAACCTAGGTCATTTCCCTTGAAAATGAATTTAATGTTTAATTGAGTTTTCTAAGTGTTAAAAGATCTTAGAACTACCTAATTTAGGAAGGTTTTTGATCTAGTTAAACTATCTAAAATAAAATTGAAATAAAATTCCTAATTGCTATCTAATTGTATGAATTATGGGTAAATGATAGTCTTGTGACTAACTTTGGATTCGTCCCTTGGTATCCACTATCCTTATCCTAATCTAATTGTGATTAATTCTGGCCTAAATTGTGTTCACGGCAAATATATCTTGAATTACCATGCAAGAATAAAGGGATTAACAATTTAATGTTGAATTGAAACCTCAATCCCACATCAAATCGCTAACTCTTATCATTAGGATCAATGAACATTTGAATTGAATGGTTAATTGATCAATTAGCCTCTAAATTAACACCCTAAGATGTTTAATTAACTAACCAAACTCTAAAGAATCCTTAAATTAAACAATCAAACACATAATCTCACTCATGCATTTCATCGAACACCTTGATGGTATACATGATAAATTAGAGAATAATGAAAATCCAGTACTAAATCAATCAAATAATCAGTCAAACAATATCCTAATTAATGTCTAACCAGCCACTAATTGTAGACAATCCAAATTCCCAATCAAATATAACCTTAACCAAATAATACAAGAAAAGGGAAAATGCAAGAAAAATAGAAAGTCTTAGCCAAAATTATGTGTTCTTCTCCATGGATTCAAGCTTCTCCAAGGACTTCTTCCTAGCTAATCATAAAGTGGATTAGAGCTTCATTTGAATGGAAGGAGATGGAGGAAGTTGATGAAAATGGTGTGGAGAGGAATACGGCATGGTGGATGGTCTGGACAAAGTGAATGGAATGTATTCTAGATGAGTGAATGGACAATGAATTATGAATGGATGGATTGTCTGGATGAAATGTTAATGAATTGACGATGGTAGCATGATTTTTATTTGATAAATCAATGCCTCCAGCCCCTCATTAAAAGTCACGTGCCTAGCCTCTTCTTTTTGTGTGTCACACTCAACCCACGTATTCTCTTGTGTGTATTATGCTTGGAGCTGAATTCTTCTCACTATTCATGTGTCTATGCATGTGTGTATAAATATAGGCCCCACTATGAATGGAGGATGCATTGGAATATAATATAAAAGAATTTATCCCTGCTTCGTGCTATCTTTGAGTCCAGAAGTAGCTTCCTCTCTACTTATTCTTCACATCATCCTGTGGCTTCATTTATGTCATCTCCACTTGAGATTTCTTCATTTAAATCTTCCCACATCATCCCGCCATGCTCTTCGTTTATCAGCTCATTTTGTTCCTTATTCAAGTCCTTCATTCCACTTCTTCGTTTGCTTCTCTTCCAAAACCCAAGAGTGCTCTCTTTTTTCATTTTACAGCTTTTCCATGTGATTCAGCTCGCCTTATTTTTACGTTCTCTTTTTTTTCTTCCATGCAAGATTCTTTCCACATAGAACCCCTTCTCAAGCCTCTCTTTCCTTTTATTAGCATCAAACCCACGTGCTGATATGTGTAACATGTTGTGTTAGATGTGTGGCTGTGCATGTGCATCAATGTGTGGGATGCTTGCTCCTTTTTTTTCATGTTGCTTCTTGTCTCTTCCAGCCCCACATTCTGCCTGAGTTTCATTTCTCTTCCACTCTTTATTCGGCTCTCCTAGCTTTAGTCTCCTAATCACCACAACCTTGTTCATGAGTTTCCATGAAAGCTTCTACTCGAGCTCCTTCTACTCTGTTTCTGCATGTGTATGTATTCAAGGCCTGGACTTCTCCCAACTCATTTAATTCATAAGATGCCCTGTGAGCTATGTCCTCGTTCTGTGGCTTCATGTATGTATACCCATCTCAGCTCACGTTGAAGCTGCACCTCCTTACATAAATTCCACATCAACCTATAAGTGCTTCATGCAATGAGAGCTTCTTCTTTCCTATAAACCATCACTCAAGCTTCCATGCACATAAAACCCAAGCCTTCTCATCAAGAACCCATTGCTTTGCTTCTTAAAACCCATTGCTCCTATTCAAATGCTATTTTACTCTTCCATTCCAATTTTATTGCCTATAAAAAATCTACAGAAATAATAGGAAGAATATTCACAAAATTATTTGAGATAAAATTAAGCATTAAAAACTAATAATTTGTAACTTAATTCCTCAAATGTAGAAAATGGCTATTTAAAATCAAATTCCATTCAATTACATCCAGTGAGCCATATTTAATTATTAAAGTGCCAAAATTAGGAGGATTTATATATATAAAACTAGCATTCATCAAATTCCCCCACACTTAAACCTTTGCACTCCTAGGCAAAGCTCAAAATCCAAGGAAAACCAAGTGGAATGGCAAGTGAAAAATGGAATGGCAACTAAAAAATGAAAATGAAAAGGAGAGTGTAAAAATCACAAACTGAGGACTAATCACAACTCTTCAACACTTCAACAATCAAAGTTAACTTCACTTGTATCAAGAAAACAAATTCCATAGCAATTTCATTTGAAAAGCATGAATTGAAATGTATAGCCTCTCACATGGATTAGTGCTTACTCTCACTCTCAAGTGTTTAAGGGAATATTGGTCACTCAAACTTCACCTATCAAAATTCACTACTATAAGTTTGTCAAGCTTCTAATTCTCCACCACCCATGCCAAATGCAAAGCATAAATCAATAGGAGTTTATTTAAGGTTGTAATGGGGCTAAAGAAGTGAAATGAATGGATAACAAGAAAAGATAGACAAATAGATACCTTAAAACCTCAAGAGCAATCCATGGAAGCTAGGATAGGGAATTTCTAGGCCTTAATTCTAGCTAGCAAAAGTAACTACTAACTCAATTTGAAACACTTCTTTCTTTTGATTTTTAATTGCCTTTTCTTTCTTTCTTTCTTTTTTCTTTCTTTTCTCATTACTTTTCTCTCATTCATTGTTTTCCTTTTCCTTCTCTATCTCTTCTTTTCTTTTGTAAATTTTTTTTAAAGACAATTTCCTCAACTTTTAATAACAATGGCCTAAATGGATGTAAAACACATATTCTCATCCTAGTTAGATGTAATGCTCCTTAAAGTCCCTAAGGTATCTTAAAACAAGGTGGGATGTAATTTTTTTTTTTGGGCTATGGTTCAATAACAAAACAAAATAAGGTCCAAAGTGGCTAAACAATGGATAAAATGCATGTAAGGCGTGGCTTTTTGGCTATCTAGCTATAAAAGAAAGAAATGCCTTATCATTTTCATGCATACAAATGTAAATGTGGTCTTAACAAAGAATCAAGACAAGTTCTAGAGTAAAAACAAAGATAAGAGAACACACACTAGAAATGAACAAATATGGCTCAAATCCTCATCAGCTAATGGCTATCAAATAATTCATTAAAATCAAATTCATTGCCACTTTACTTGAATCAAAATACAAGATTCATTTCTTATCATGTCTAAGTGAATCCAAGCTATAATCATCTTAACTTGTAACTTTCACAAAAAAATTGAAAAAAAAAATTACACTATTTTTCAAAAAAAAAATTTCAATTTTTCTCTTTTTTTTTTCAAAGTAAAGAAAAGATGGATGGATTGAAATGACTCTCCCCCCACACTTAAATATTGCATTGTCCTCAATGTCAACACACAATCTAGTCAATAGATCAACAACACAATATAAAAAGAGTGAAAAGAGAGTATACAACCGGATGAATTTGAATCGAAGATCTCAAAGGTGACTCAGATTTCTATGTAGCTAGTTAGCAACCTTTTATTACCTACAAAACATAAACAAAGCAAATAGTAATGCAAAAAAAGAAAAGAAAACTAAATCCTAAACTAAAAAGAACTCTAACAAAACAACTAATCATAAGTATCAAAAATCAGAATCAGAACAGCTTTATTTCTTTTTAGTTTAACAATTTTAAGTCTCACTACTTTAAAGCATTTGGATTGATTATGCAATGATGACTCATAAACTTCCTCAACCATCAGTAGTCTTGGAAAGTTAGATTCAGCAATTTTAAGAGCAAGAAAAGAAGAAAAATGAAATTTAGGACATTTAAAACTAAAGAAAGAAAATTTAAAATCAAATTTAAAAACACTAGACTCTTGACTCTCCAAATATCTATTAAAGCCAATGAAATTTACTAGACTCTCATAAGTAAGAGTCACTATATTAACAAAAAAATTAAATTACAACTTTTCACAATCTTTTGAGTTCAAATCCTTTAAGGTATCTGGTAGATGCTTCATGTCAATTGGGAGAGTCTGTGGCTTGTTTGGAATTAGCTCAACAACTTCAGGAATCTGTTTAGGACTCTTAACAGGAAAAATAGTATTTTCCCTGATCAAAGAGACATCAGTAGGCTCACAAAATTCTAAACAATGATCAACAACAAAATCCAGTCTCTCACTAGTATCAATAATAACACAAGGATCAACAAAATGTTCAATATCAGCACCATCACTATGCATACTCTCATCAATACTAGTATGATCAGTAGAATCAGTCTTATCAATAATTTCAGTGCAAACAAAGGACTCTATGGATTCAATAGACTTATCAGACCTTAAAAACTCATTAATCTCAATACACACAGGATATGTATGCATATCATCATATAAGCATCTAAGAGTGCGATTTAAATTATCAACAACAACAAGTTGCTCAATAATTTCACTATCTATATCATTATCACCTGCTACATTCACTGTTTCATCAGTCTTATCATCACATGCTAGTGAGGAATCATATTGATCAGTATATGTGAGAAACTCACTAGTCTCAATGAAAGAATTAATCTAGGAGAATCCATTACATATAGTGGTTCCAGCACAAACACAGTTAAGAGATGCATCCAAATTAGCTATGTCACATGGTCCAGATGGTATGCCGTCCCTAAACTCAAAAGATGCATCAACAACAAACTTATCAATCAATTACACACTAGGAATAGAGTGATCATCACATTTTAGGTCACCCCCACACTCATCTACTACCCTAGACTTAATAGGATCATCATTAAGAAGTTCAAAAATGAATTCATCACTATGATCACAGCTAGGTGTAGAATTACCAAGTGCATCAGTACACAAGGGTTCAAGAACATCAACAAATGTGTCAATTTCGCTTAATGAGTTACCACAATTAATCAAATCAGGAGATTCAACAACAACTTATTCATCGACATCATTATCATGTAATTCAAAATCAATAACATCATGTGCATTAGTGGTCACAGTGCTATCAAGCAATCTAGATTCAGTTTCAACAAATTGCAATGTATTAGAAGATAGAAGGATATTACCCAATGAATAGGACTCTTCCTCCTCTATACATTCTCTTCTAATTTTCTCTTTAGTCAATTCAGTAGCACTTGAAGTGGGTTGATTCTTTTGAATTCCCAAATCATTCATAATGTTGTCAATCATTTATTGATTTTGAGCACGGAATCATTTAGTTTCTTGTTCGAATTGAAGATTGTAGGCATCCCTTAGCTGCTTTTATTGGTTTTAAATATTATAGGCTTCCATTTGCTACATCATTCTCTCTTCCTAACTTGGTTCCCTATAGACCTCTTATTGCATGTACCCCTCATGATAATTGTAAGAATGATACTCTGGCTCTTACATATGGAAGTTGTGGTATGGCTCATAATGATGGTGGTAATTTGGGTGTACTTCATATGGATGGTGGTATGGTTCAATCTAACTGGGGTGAACTTCACAAGAATGATGGTGTGGTTAGTAGCATGGTTGTTGGACTTGTTGGTATCGTTGGGCTTGTTGTTCTAGTCTTTGTCGTTCAAGAAGACCTTGAAGCATTGACTTGAGTTCATCCAACTATCTAAAGATCCCATCATTTGCATAAGAATCATAGACACCTTGATTAGAATAATATAGATCAATTTCAAATAAAGAAAATGAGAAGTACAATCAGCACAAAATAAATCAGTGACAAACTAGAACTAATATTAACTCTAAATCAAGAAAATAAAATTTAAATGAAGCTAAGAACTTCCTAACAAAAAAAACACTCTAAAACAGAGGTTAATCATATAAAAAGAACTCACAAAAATAAAGAAATTAAATCTAGAAAAATTTAAAAATACCTAAAAAAATACTAAAAAATTCAAAAAATTGTCTTAAATGTTGGAATTTGGCCAAAAAATATTGCACCTAATAACTTTGTTATAATTTTTGCTCAAAACAACCAAAAACCTTGGAAAAAAAAGTTTGAAAATTTTCTGGGCACTTCAAACAAAATTTCCAACAAGTAGACAAGTTAATGTGCACACTGAAATTAGCAAAATCCAAGTTCAAAATAGGAGAAAAATCAAACCAAAACAAAACAAAAACAGAGGTTAAACACCTAGAAAACTTTCTCAAACAATTGAGAATCCAATTCCCCGACAATGGTGCCAAATTTTGACGGGTCGTGTCGTGCAACCCTCAAAATAAAACTAGGTTGATAAAATTTATAGTTAGTGGTACAACTTAGGTCATCTCCCTTGGAAATAGAATTTAATGTTTAATTGAGTTTTCTAAGTATTAAAGGATCTTAGAAATGCCTAATTTAGGGGGGTTTTTTATCTAATTAAACTATTTAAAATAAAATTGAAATAAAATTCCTAATTGTTACCTAATTGTATGAATTATGGGTGAATGATGGTCTTGTAACTAGTTTTGAATTCGTCCTTTAGTATCCACTATCCTTATCCTAATTTATTTATGATTAATTCTGGTATAAGAATCCCTAATTATGTTCATTGGCAAGGGATCTTGAATTACCACTCAAGATTTAAGAAACTAGCAACTTGATGTTAATTGAGACCTACAACTCCTATTAAATTACTAATTCTTGTAATTAAGATCTTTGAACACTTAAATGAATGATTAATTAATCAATTAACCTCTGAATTAACACCCTAGGATGCTTAATTAACCAATCAAACTCTAAGGAATCCTCAAATCAAACAATTAAGCACACCAATTCTCACAAGCATTTTATCAAACACCTTAATTGCACACTTAGAAAATAGTAGGAACATGAAAATCCAGCACTTAATTCATACAATTAATCAGCCAATATCTCTCCTAATCAATATCTAACCAGCCATCAATCATGAACTACATCAATTTCAATCACTTACAAGTTCAACCAAGCAGATAAAATAATTAAAATTGGTATAGAAAGAGAGGAAAATAAAATGAGATTCTTATCCCAAAATTCTGATTCTAATCCTTGGATTCAAGCTTCAACTTAGGAGCTTTCCTCTTAGCTAATCACAAAGTGGATTAAAGCTTCATTGGAGAATGGGTGGAGGTAAGAAAAATGGAGGAAATAGGGTGGAAAGGAGTGGAGTGGCTGCTAGACGAAGGGGCGTGAAAAATGTGTATGGAATGTCCGAATGATGATGGATTGATGATGGATTAATGGTTCTATACCCCAACCTCTAGCCTCTCACGTGCTCATCATGTGCTTCATTTATTTTTGTCTACGTGCTCAGCAATTGCCCAGCTTATTAGCTCTTTTGTTTCACATTTATTTAATTCGTCCTTTTTCCTATGTTTTGCCCTCTTCCCCACGTGCTGCCCATGTGTATTTCTTCTCCTTTGTGTGTCACGTGCTTATTTAATCTTCAGCCCAGGCTTCCACGTGATTCAGCTCTCTTATCACGTCATTTTTCATGTTGCTTTCTAGCCCTTAGCTCTAGCGTCTTTCTTCTTGATGTTCTCCACGACTTAAGCTGCATCTTCTTTAACTCTCAGCCAAAGCTTCCTTCACTCCAAGTCTCGCATTGTTCTTCTGCATTATCCACGTTGGCTCGTTTCTTTTGTCTACCCACATGTTCATGTGATTCAGCTCGCGTTATTTTACGTTCTCCTTTACTTCTAATCTTTAGCTCAAGTTTCTCATGTGATTTCCATGCACGTCAACTCCTTCATTTAAACTTTAGTTCCCCTCGCTTTTGCATGTGTGTGTATTTGAGCTTCTTGCTATTATGGCCTCATGCATCTTTCCCCCACGTGCTTCCTTCATGCATTGTTCTTCCTCTTTCCCACTCAAGGCACCAAAACGTGGCTTCTTCCTTGTGCAACTCGTGTAGCTTCTTCTTCTATTTTTGCTACTACCCCACATCAAACCCAAGCTTGTATGCTTCATGTTTAGCTTCTCTTCTTCGCCTTTGCTTCTCCGTCCCATTCCACATCAAAACCTTGCTTCTGAACCTCTGTTCCAACAACCCGTGGCTACATGTAGTATGTTGCTATATGGTTAAAATGAATCAATGTGAAGAGTGAGTAATGTGATTATGTAATGATGCATGTGGGTGCAATGTGAGAGTGTAGTGGGTATAGCGTTGAGTGTGCTAGTGATGTGGATGAGTAAAGCAACGTGAAGTGTGTAAGTGAATGAATAAGCCATGCATGTGAACCCTTCTATGCCTATATGTTTGTGTAATGAGAGCTATCATGTGTGATAAGATGAAACTTAAAGTGTAAGTGGGTGATGTGGCGGAGTTGCCTACATAGAGAGACCTATGAGTGATATCTGTGTGCAGACCAAGTGAGTGAGAGATGTGAGAATGAGAAGATGGAATGCATGGCTTCCATGGACTTGGCAAACCTCTACTTCTTCTCCAAAACAATTTCCTATTCAAATACTAATTGTCCATCAAAAATTCTGCAAGAATAATAGACAAAAATCACATAGAAATATTTATAAAATTATTAAAAATAAATTTAAGCATTAAAAACCAATAATTTGCAAATCAATTCCTAAAATATAAAAATGGCCACTAAAATAAAATCTTATCTAATTAAAGTCTTAGAGCCATATTTGATCATTGAAATGCCTAAGATAAGGAGAATAAAATATATAAAAATTCATGTTTATCAACTACTTATTGATGTAGTTGTGTTGCTTGCGTGGTTACCTTTGTTTAGCAACAATCTTCACTCTAAGATACTACTAAGGTAAACTTAAAGCTATATAACTTTATACTATATTTTGTATTTTTCTTGTTCATCTAATATCCTCTTTCCTTTCAAGTTAATCTAGTAGATGTAATATGCTCTTGTAAATTATAAAAGATGTTAATTGTAATATCTAGTTCTCTAAAAATGAGAGAAAACATGAGAAACGTAATGTACGGTTTCTCCATCAATGTACGAAATTCACGAGATACAAAAGGAAGTCCCCTGAAATGACTTAGTTAAGGTGCCAAAATTTTTGGGAAGCATCCTAGACTCCTTAAAATAAGAATCTCAGGCTCAGAAGGAAAGAAAAATAGAGCTAGAATGAAAAAATGAAATGTAATGAAAGGTTGACGAAACATAAGGGCATTTTTGTTATTTTGAGCAAATTTTGGAATTTTCATAGGAGGGCTTTTTAAATTAAAGTTTTAAGTTCTTCAGGATTCTCACAAGCCCTAAAAACCATGGGAAACCTAGGATAGCTAAAGTTCCTCTGGTAGACGTTTTCTAATATTGGTTGACCCAAACATTGACTAGTTCATTCGGGAATGTTTTAAATCTAATTTGGATGAAACCAAAGGTATTTTATGAATTAGAGGACCTAAATTTTATGATAGAAAAGAAAGTCCTAAAAAAGGAGTTAAAATGAGCCTAAACAGAGCAAACAGGCGCGTAAAGGCAAAATGGTCATTTTAAAATATTGTAAAAGAGGCTTCTTAAATAAGATTACACCTCATCACCTTCTCTAAGCTTCCATTTGCAGAAAAAGGGACAGCCATGGTGTGACATTAAGAGGGGAGAGAGAGAAGAAGTTTAAGCTTCCATTTAGGTAAGTATACGGGCCCGTTTCATCCTGCGCTAATTAGGAAAGTTGTTCCTCTCTCCAAAAGCTCTCTCTAATGGTGGTTTTCTTTCCTTGAAAACTTGAAGATTTAGGTCTAACCTAAGCCAAAAAGGAACTCTTTTCAAGAAATCAATCAGTGGAAAATAATCTACCTGAAGAAAGCTCTGTTTTAAGGTAAGACTTCACTTGAAATACTTACAAAATCTTGTGTTTCTAAGCCATTTAAGCTTCGGTCTAGAGATAGAAAGTGAGGAGGAGAGTTTTCTTTATATGTTCTTGATAGAACCAAAGGTTATGGAGTGTGAGGATTAAGAATATACAACTAGAATTGAAAAGGCAGCTTTAGGACATAAGTTATGGAATTTAAGGTTTTGATTGCACCTTGAACTCTACCATGAACTCTAGCCATATTTTATGATGTTTAAGTATTCACATGAGTTCCTAAGACACAATAGAGCTTCCTACATGATTCTCCCATCAAAGGAAGCAAAGAAACTCCAAGGATGCCAAGAAAAGTATATGCTTCGACCTAGAGTAGAAATGGTACCTAAGGGTAGTTTTACTTTGTTCTAAGCTTATTTTTTAGTCATGTATGATGGGAGAGTATGAGAGGAAGCCTTGGAAAAATTTTAAAAACCATAAAAAGTGAGATGGCTTGTATGTTTCGTATTATGGATTAAAAAGCAACACCTAGCTAGCTCCTTGATTTAATTGTGTAATAACTCTAAGAGGTTTAAATGGAGTCAAGAATCATCAATGAATAGATAGAATGGAGCCAACATGATGTTTTCTTAAGTTTATTTCATTAAGTGCATTACGAAACCATAAAAGAGCTTTATGAGCCACCTAGATTTTCTAGTGAATATATGGCCTTAGAATTTAATTTAAGAGTATAATTGGTTTCCATATGATATGTCTAGGGGAAGAGAAATGATCTCCACCTCCTTGAGTGTGTGAGGTTAAGGAAGAAGACTCAAGGCTTAAGGAAAAAGTATGTAAATGCAAGTAAGGTAGCTCTCTCCACCTTCTCTCATACATGAATTTGTACTTACATTGTCTTTGAATGTATGTATATATGTTTTGAGCTATGAAAAGTATTTTAGCATGAGCTTTTAGTCTATGGTACCATGATGATGATTTATGCATACAAATAATGTTTTATGTGCTTGCCTTGGTTTTCTTGAGTGTGGAGAAGCCAAGAACTCATAGCCATAGTGAGGATGAGCTAAGAACCCTTAAAGTTGGTTGAGACAAAGTAAAGAGTCTTCCAAAAGTGAGGTTGACTCCCGAGAGTAAGGTTGAGTCAAAAACCTCTTAAAGAAAATGTGTGAAGCAAGTTCAAAATCCACAAGTGTAATCCACTCACTTGGCAAGCCTATGTATACTATGTATGACTTGATTAAATGTCAAGAATGTTTTATGAATGCTCATATATGTCAATATGCCCATGCATACATTTTCAAGGCTTATATTACATACTTTATGTGTGATTGAAAGGGAGATGAGCTATTAAGATTCTTTGAATCTTATCCCCTCCTCTCCAATGTCTTAACATACTAGGTGAAGCAATTGAGGAAGGTAAGGGAAGCCACCAAGTTAAGGAGAAGAAGGTTGACATCAAAGTGTATGAAATAGCATAGTTTTGTCACTTTTGTAGCCATACATATGGCACATGATGTAGTCCCCTGATGAAATTGTTATGTATGCATTTGAACATATGTAAATACCCATATATTTAATGTATGTAAGAGCTTTAGTGCCATATGAATGATAATGTAGTTTTTGGGTATTGAATGGCAAGAGAAAGTGTATGAAATCTTATGTATGGCATGCGCTGAGAGAGTGAGTTTGAGAAATCTAGGTTATTCACCTTTGAGACAAGTTTAGAGAGTCATTTTGGTGCATTCCCACGTGCTCAAGTGGTCATGATTGCCTTAAAACTTGAAATGGTCCATTTGGACCCTTTTGATGGCACAAAATGATCTATTTTGCAACTCAATGTCAAGATCTAACTAAATAAATGAATTTGTCTATGAAATTTGGCACACATATAGATCTTATTCACAGCTTTTGGAAATATAAAGACCATATTATTTGGAGCTCTATGGAATTAATTATGAATTTCCAAAATTGCCATTTTTCTACTAAACTGACATGGGTACTATTCATATGGTCAGATATTTGGACTGTATCATTCGTGGGCCAAATGATGTCCAATACTCATGAGCTTTTATAGGGAAAAACCAGACATGATAAGCTTTCCATGACCACTAAGATCACCCCAATTGGACCTCTAAGCAGGGAGATATAAATTTTTGAGATTGAAGATTAGTACCAGGGATGATAGCTAACCTTTGGTACTATTCCATCAGTTTCTGGTGGATAGCAGCCTCTATTGTGGTCTAGATTTATTTTTAGCATAAATTATACATCTTTAGATTTCCTTCATGGTATAGTATGCTTAATTTTTATTTTTTTAGAATTAGTTATGACTTTTCAAAATTTAGGCACAAAATCTGGAAAACTAGTTCGAGGGTGCACTAGTATGTTTTATGTATTTACTCCCTTTGCTTGAGGTGTGGACCATTTCTTGAGCTTGTTGTGAGTTTTATTTATGTATTTAAATGTGAGAATGAGATGGAGGAGTCCATATGACCTATGGGATTCCAAAAGAAAATTTTTACCCATGGTGAAATACATCTTGATTCATGACTTCTTACGCCATTATGTTGCTTTCTATAGAACAAGCATGATATGAGGCATGGATATTGCATGAGTTAAGTCTTAAAATTATAGTGTTACATTAATGCACCTATTTCCTTTCAAAGAAATGTTAGCATTCTTAATAAGTTTCTAATCCTAATGACCATGGCCTTTCTTAGGCACTACTTCATGTCCTTTTAGACAAATGTAGCTTGTTTTAATTTTCCCTTGCTACTAATTGATATTTTGATATTATTATATTTTATATTCCTTATATTCAGTCTTAATAATAAATCATTGTGGATAATTTGATGACTTTAGGTTTATTTTATATTAAATGGGTTAAATTTAGATTAATGGACTTTAAATGCATTTTTATTATATTCATCTAACGAAGACCCAATTATTTTTAATTGTATTTTGACGGTTGTAACACCATTTCTATATAGCTCTTAACTCATGGCACACATGGCATATGATACACAAATACATGAAAATGGCACTTTTAACGATGGTTAATTGCGTAATTGAAAACCCATTTACATCATTCTTATCTTTAGGGACCATGTGAACTTACAAATTTCATTTCTATCCATATCATATCCATTCATATAAAAAGCATCACAATTCATCTAAAGAATCTTGGATTTTTGAACCACATTTCAAGAAAACTAGAATTTTGCTCTTAGGTTGTTGTTCTAGATTTTTTATATGAATTATGGAAATTCATAACTAATTTTAAAAAAATCAAACTCATGTATGCTATAGCTCTTTTGAAAGCTATAGATGCTACCTAACTACTAAAAATAATTTCAAATCAAGACAATCGCATTTAGTCTATGAAAACTAATGGAACAATAACTTGGGTCATGCTCTCGGACTGGTGCAGACCATGAGCTTCAAAAATTCATAACTCTCTCTGTATTGATCCAAATTAAGTGCTCTTGGTGGTTACAAAAAGCTTATGATTTTTAGTTTAGGCCTATAAAATTTCATAAGCACTAAACTTCATTTGGCCCTTGAGAGACCCTAAAACTGAAACTGACCATATGAATAGTAACTTTGATAATTCTGCATAATTTGGCCAACTTTAAAAAATTATAATAAATTCTCTAGAGCTCAAAATTGAGTGCTCTTTAGCTTTGTAAAAATCTCTAGATAAGACCTATTTTTGGCCAAATTTCATGTAAAAAAGCATCCATTTGGTCAATCTTTGGTTTAGCTCAAGAAATAGTCAAAATTGAAGTTTATAAAGGGTTTAAAAGGCACCAAATGGTCTTCTACTCCATCCACAACCATTTGAGCATATCCAAAAGCATAAACATGGCCTATGAAAACATCCTAAATGGTTCAAATCCTTATGCATCTCAAAACCACCATCCTAGTTGCTAATATACACATATACATCAAGGCATATAGATGGAAAAAACTCATATACCCATGCATTGGGTTCTAAAATGGATTTATACATCATATTTACATACTCTTACACATGCTCAATAATGTACATCTCATAAACATCATTGGGTTACAAACTTTGACATCAAAATGCCTAAAATTTCTATTCCATTATCAAAGTCCCATGTTTCAAGATGTTTGGCCTTCATTCCTTGGTCCACTTGGCTCACCTAGACATGGTTAGACATATGTGGGGGAAGAGTGAGATTCAAAGAGTCCCAATAGCTCTTTACCCTTTCAAACATACATATATGATGCATTAACATGTCAAAAAATGCATGCATGCCATAAGCACTTCTCATGAACATACATAAATCAATTTCTTTATCATATGATCTCATACATGGCAAACATAGGCTCTTAAGGGTATTGGTATAGCCTTACCCGATTTTTTTAGGACTTTTGGATTTGCCTCACCTATTTTCAAAGGACTTTTGACTTAGCCTCACTCTTCTTAAAACTTTTGTCTTTGTCTCACCCATTCCTAGGGACTTTTGGCTTATCCTCACCTATGCTAAGGGATTTTTGGCATAACCATACTCATTTAAGCCACTTTGCATTTAAAATCATAATTCAAGAAGCATAATGGTGCCATAGCAAGTAATTAATAGCTAGAAGTATATCTCATGATTCAAATATACACAAAAGCATCTAATGACAAGAAAACATCTAAAAAGTGCATACAAGAAAGGTTAGAGAGTTATCTTGAAGCAAGAATATAAACTTTTCCCTTAATTACTCCTTCCCTTTTTTGGCCAAGCACATGCAACTTTATGAAGCTTGATTCTCTTGGCCTAGATGCATTAAATGGGACATAATTCAATCAATGGAATAAGTTCTCTCTTTTCACAAACTCTATGCAAGCCTACTTAGTTTCAAGATATTATTATGGTCCTTTTCTAGCCTTAGAATTAATTAAAACTCTCCCTAGGTACTTCAAGTCTTCTTGGCTGAGACATGCACATAGTTATGGACCCATGGAGTTTTGCAAATTTCCTTTAAGGAATTGACACATGTGAGACTTGCTAGGTGTCTTCAAAACTCATACATACTCTTACATAGGCCAGACTATCCTTGGAAAGCTTCAAGAATAGCTAAGTGCAACAAAAACCTTAAGTTATGCAACTTGAATCCTAAAGCTTTTCTTTTAAATCTAATTGCATATTCTTGTTTCTCATACTCTAAAACCCTTGTTTCCTCCTTACTAAGACTAGAAATCATCCCCACTTTAGTGGTCTAGGGTTGGCCAAAAATTCATCCATGGAGAACAAGGAAGAAGGAGCAATAGAAATCATGAAAGTTACTTTGATTTTACACTTTTTCAAGAGCTCTTTCACTTGCTTCTTGTCTCTCCTTCAATTTCTATCCTTGTCTCACTGAACCAACCATGAGTCATCCTTAAATAAATCATCAAAATGATAGGAAAAGAGAGAAGAAAGAGGAGAACAAGATTGGTGAAGGAATAAGCATGAAAAACCATGGATTTTCTTACCTTTTTGCTTGGTTTTCTCTTCCCTTCCTCTTCCCTCTTGGTGCACCACTTCAAGAAACTTAGGGTTCTATTTTAGTACAGAAGAAAGTCGGTCAAGGAAGATGGAAGAAGTGTGACACCTTAATCTACTACCACTACCTAGCCTCTCACTGGGCTCGGTTCCATATGATTTCCAAAAAATCCTATTCCCATCCGTGGCAGTTCATGCTATGAAACGAGGTTTCATACACTCATCTTTCACCCCGTGGGTCCTGAGAACCCATCATTCGTATTCTCAATTCAAAATTCACTTATACAACTCATACATAGCATAAAACAAACCATAAGCCACGAGTATGGAGCCAAAAACCAGAAAAATGCACTTTTCTCACTTGTGCCCAAAAGTCATATTTTGGCTATAACTTTGGAAAATCATAATTAATTGTAGAAAAATGGGAATCTAGCAAGCTCTAGCTTTCTGGAAAGCTCTAAGTGTTAAATTTACACTAAAAATAATTCCCAACCACAAACACAGCGTTTGGACCATGTTTGACATCAAAAATGGGAAGAAGGTCCAGCTGTCACTGTTTCTGGTGCAGCTTGTTGTCATGACTTTCGAAAATTCATAACTAAATCCACAAAAATCCAATCTGGGCACCCTATACCAATTTGAAAAGCTACAGATGTCTACTAGAGGGGAAAAATAAGTTCAGATCATTTCAGTAGCCCCTACACCCTGAAAGTCGATGGAACAGTGACGGGGGTCAGGTGGGCTCCCTGATGCTGATACAGAACTTCAGATGGTTCAATCTCTCTCTACAGACCTCTGATTTGGGTGCTTCTAGTTGGTATAGGTCACTTTGGTTTTCTAGTTTATGTGTATAAAATTTCATGATAGTTGGACTCCATTTGGTCTATGTTTTACATGGTTATCATTTCTAAACTATATGAACAGTACATGACCAAACCATGGATTTTTCCAAAATTCAACAATTCGCTAAATATTCTCTCGACCTCCGAATATTACCAACTTTAGCTTCTCAAGAAGCTTTCTACAAACTCTAGAGGCATACCAAATCTCATGGCAAGAGGAGCTCATCCGGTCATACTTTGACGGAACTCTCAAAAATACCGGTTTTGGCATCCAAAAGGTCCAAAACGGGTCCAAATAGCCTCTCACACTTTCTAACCACTCATGGACAAGTTTAAAAGCATAAAACTAGGATATATAACAAGTCCATGTGGTCCAAATCAACATACATTCAAATCTCGCTATGCTACGGCCAAATATACACTATTGCATTTATTCATCAAAAGGGGCAAAACCCTCATTTCCATTCATTTGGCTATAAACATAGTTCATACAATATCCTTTCACATTTATACACTTGCTACAACCTTTACAACTCAAAAATAGTGGGCACATATTCATTTTGCACCACTTTACATCAAAATTACATCAAAATTCTAAAATAAGCTAATATCTAGCTATGCATACTTCTAGGCTCCTTGGTGTGTGCTTGGATCTCCTTGAGCTCCACCTAGCATATTAAGTTGGGAGGGAAAGGGGTGAGATTCAGGGAATCTCAGTAGCTCATGCACTCAATCGAGTAAGCAAACAAGGCATATAACAAGTCAAAGCATGTGAATAAGCATTTAGCCATTCTCAAACATCCAACACACATTGTATATGCTATGGAAATCACAACAATGCCAAAAATGAGCTCCAGGGACATTTGGTCTAGCCTCACCCGAGTTTAAAGACTTTTGGATGGCCTCACCCGAGTTTAATGATTTTTGACTTGGCCTCACTCGTTTGAGACTTTTGGCCTTGTCTCACCTATCTCAAGGGACTTTCGGCTTCACCTCACCCATCTCAAGGGACTTTTAGCACTACCTCACCCGAGCAATTCTCACAATTCATCACACAAGCATATTGGCATCAATGCATCAAAGCAATAGCATATGGCATATTCCACACAATAAGCATATACATAAACATACAATGACTATCATATCCAAGAATGCAACAAGAAAGAGTGAAAGAGAGAGCTACCCTTGGAGCCAAAGCCAACACAAGCCTTCCCTTTCAATTTCTCTTCTCCCTTCTTAATTTCACACTCACACCTTAATGGAGGTGCTTCACTTGAGCCTAGACACACAAAAGCATGCAATTACTCTTTTATAATATAATCCTTCAGATTAAACTCTCCTAACATACAGAACCTAGAGTTCTCTCTCTCTCTCTAGAATGCCATCAACTATTTCTCTCTCTCAAGCTCCCATGGTAGTGGAAACCACATTTTCAAGGAAAACACAAAGATTCAAAGGTGTTTTCCACTTTCCCTCTTCTGACCCATGCCCAAAATTCAACCATTTTCACAAACAAAACCGCAGAAAGAGAGGGCAAAGAGAGGGGATCAGAGTTCTAAGGAGAAATGGGAGAAATTTCCTTACCTTTCCCTTGCTCTTCCTCCTTCTCTTGATCTCTCTCACTCTCCATGCCTCTTTTCTCTCTTTGGGTCGAAGTCTAGGGCAGATATGAGAGAAGAAATGAGTTTGGGCATTTAATGAAGTCAAATTCTCGCCTTTTACTCTCTTCCGGACTGACCCTCGCTACGGCGAAAATTAACCTTTGCTATAGCGAGCTCGCGTTATCTGACTTCGCTATGGCGAGGTGTAACCTTTGCTACGGTGGACTCGCGTCAGTTCCCTTCGCTATGGCGAGTTTCGACCTTCGCTGTGGCGAACTCGTGTTAGTTCCAGACTTCACTCTCGCTATGGCGCACGCTACAGCGAGCAACTCTCTGGTTTTTGTATGGACTGTTGCCAGCACTCGCTATAGCTAGAATCTCGTTCGCTATGGCGAGGAGGCACTCTCGCGACAGCGAGATCATTTCTCGCTATTGTGAGAAGACTTAGAAAAAATTCTGAATTCCAAAAATTTCTAGCTTCCTACTTTCTTTGTTTTCCCTTCCTTTTCTTTTTCCCGGTTGTTACATTTCTACCCCTCTTAAAAGAAATTTCGTCCTCAAAATTTTAAAGACTTACCTCAAGGGAATAGCTCTGGATATTTTTGCCTCATTTCATCCGCCAATTCTCAGGTTACTTCTTCAGATGTCTGACCTCTCCAGGTCACTTTCACCAAAGGAATGCTCTTACTTCTCAGCTGTTTCAGCTTAACATCCACAATTCTCTCCGGTTTCACTACATAGGAAAGATCTTCCTGCAATTGCACATGCTCATATTCTATGACATGTGAGGAATCTGGTAAATACTTTTTCAACTGGGAGACATGAAAAACACTGTGGATTTGGGCTAGGTGAGGAGGTAAGGCTATTAAGTAAGCCACAGGTCCGATTTTCTCAAGGATTTCAAATATACCAATATACCTAGGACTGAGCTTCCTTACCCTCATTGACCTACCTACTCTCGTCATTGGAGATATTTGAATGAATACATGGTCTCTAATCTCAAACTCTAACGGCCTCCTATGCTTATCAGCATAGCTTTTCTACCTACTCTGGGCCGTGAGGAGCCTCTTTCTAATCAACTCTATTTGTCGGGTGGTCTGGTCCACAATCTCAAGTCCTATCATACTCCTTTCACCTAACTCAACCTAACACAGAGGGGATCTGCACTTTCTCCCATACAAAGCCTCATAAGGGGCCATCTGAATACTGGAATGGTAACTGTTATTATATGCAAACTCTGCTAATGGTAAATACGCATCCCAATTCCCCTTCATTTCTAGCACACATGCCCTTAACATATCTTCCAATGTCTGGATGGTCCTTTCAGTCTGACCATCAGTCTGGGAGTGATATGCAGTACTAAACCGCAATCTCGTCCCTAAGGCATGTTGCAGTGACCTCCAAAAGTTCGATGTGAACCTAGGGTCTCTATCCGAAACTATGCTATTGGGTATTCTATGAAGTCGCACTATCTCTCTGATATATAACTGGGCTAATCTATCCAGTGTATGAGTAGCCCTGATAGCTAAAAAGTGTGCAGACTTCGTCAGTCTATCCACAACTACCCAAATAGCATCGTGTCCAGAGGATGTCCTGGGTAACCCCATGACAAAATCCATGGCTATACTATCCCACTTCCACTCAGGGATATCTAGAAGTTGCAACAACCCAGCCAGTTTCTGATGTTCTATCTTTACCCTCTGACACACTAGGCATCTAGCCACATACTCTGTCACATCACTTTTCATCCCTGGCCACCAGAAAATTCTTTTTACATCCTGATACATCTTGGTGGCACCTGGGTGGATAGTATACTTACTGTTATGCGCCTCTTCCAGAATGCTTTCTCTCAACTCATTCTGACTAGGCACATAGATTCTCTCTCATTATACTATCATACCATCCTCAGACACCTTGTAATCTGAGGTCTTACCTTAGGTAATCTCATTCCTGATCCGTTTCAGGAACTCATCCTCTCTTTGGGCATCTAAGATCTGGGTTCTCAAGATATTCTCAATTCAGGTTTCACTCAGATACAATCTACCCAATACCACCTGACAAGAGAGGTTCAACTCTCTGAACTTCTCTAAGAGCTCCTGCTCTCTAATCATCATATGGGCTACATGGATGGTTTTTCTACTCAGGGCATCCGCCACCACATTGGCCTTGCCCGGATGGTATTTCAACACATAATCATAATCTTTCAAGAATTTCATCCATCTCCTCTGTCTCATATTGAGTTCTCTCTGGTCAAACAGGTATTTAAGACTCTTGTGGTCACTATAGATCTCTATGGTCGCACCATATAGATAGTGTCTCCAAATTTTAAGAACAAACACTACGGCAGTTAACTCCAGGTCATGTGTGGGGTAATTCTCCTCATGAGGTCTCAACTGCCTCGAGGCATATGCCACTACTCGGCCTTGCTGCATCAACACACATCCTAACCCTTTGCCCGAAGCATCACAATAAACCATAAATGGTTCACTAGGGTCAGGGATAATCAGCACAGGGGTAGTGGTCAAACAGAGTTTCAACTCTTGGAAACTCTTCTCACATCTCTCATCCCACACAAAAGGTGTATCTTTCCTAGTTAGCCTCGTCAGTGGTAAGGCCATTCGAGAAAAGTCCTGAATAAACCGTCTATAATACCCTGCCAAACCTAGGAAACTCCTGACTTCGGTGATCTTTCTAGGTCTATCCCACTGTAACACAGCCTCAACTTTATGGGGATCTACCGCAACCCCATCTTGTGAGATCACATGACCTAAGAATCGCACCTCGGTCAGCCAAAACTCACATTTACTAAGTTTGGCATACAACCTTTTCTCCCTCAAGGTGTCTAAGACTAGTCTCAAATGCCTCTCGTGCTCCTCAAAAGATCAGGAGTACACTAAAATATCATCAATAAAGACCACTACAAATTGATCTAGATACGGTCTGAATACCCTGTTCATATAATCCATGAACACAGCAGGCGCATTCGTCAACTCGAATGGCATCACAAAGAACTCATAGTGCCCATATCTCGTTCTGAAAGCCGTCTTAGAGACGTCTTCAGTTCTCACCCTCAACTGGTGGTAACCAGATCTAAGATCTATCTTAGAAAACACAGATGCCCCAGCCAACTGATCTAACAGATCATCAATTCTAGGGAGAGGATATTTATTCTTGATGGTAACCTTATTCAACTCTCTGTAATCAATACACAACCGCAAGCTACCATCTTTCTTTTTCACAAACAACACCGGAGCACCCTAAGGTGAAACGCTAGGACGGATAAACCCTTTCTCTAACAATTCCTCCACCTGCATTTTCAACTCAGCAAGCTCGGCGGGAGCCATCCTGTAAGGAGCTTTGGACACCGGTCCAGCCCTAGGCATTATGTCTATAGGGAACTCTAATTCTCTCTCAGGAGGTAGGCCACTCAAATCAAACTTTCTAGGGAAAACCTCCGGGAATTCCTTGACAACTGGGATCTCCTCTATCCCTTCTTCTACCTCGGCCTGAATAGAGAAAAAGACTAGAAACCCTTGACATCCACACTCTAAATATCTCTTAGCTTGGGCAGTAGTCATAAAGGATAACTCTGCTCCTACCCTAGGTATGGTCCCACAAGCAGGTAAGGAGATGGTTCGGTGTTCACAATCAAGTATGGCATTATTTGCAACTAACCAGTTCATACCAATAATCAAATCAATTTCATGAAAAGGCATACAAACCAAATCAATAGTGGTATGACAATGGTTAAATTAGACAGTGACATTTAAGCAAGTATGGGAAGTAACCACGTGGCCTCCAGTGGGTGTAATGACAGACAAGTCAAATGGCAAGACACTAACGACCAGACCCAATTTCCTTACACAATCATAAGTTATAAACGAGTGACTAGCACCCGAGTCAAACATAGCAACTACAGGAAAGCCATTCACTATCAGCGTACCTTGGATCAAATTGGGAGATGCACTGGCTTCCTGCTGAGTAAGGGCGAACACTCGGCCCTGGGTCTGTGGTCTAGGAGGAGGCGCTGTCTCCATCTGAGGACAGTGTCTAGCAATGTGCCCCGGCTTCCCACACTTAAAACATGTCACCGGAGATTGCTGGAAGGATGACTGGCCCCGAAGAGGTGGCACACCTCGCTGTAGTTTTCTATTCCATGGCCCTTTGCCTCTCCTCTTAGTACTAGGGGTGCCTCTCCTCTTAGTACTAGGGGTCAACCTAGAGCCCTCTTCTGGTTTCGGCCTTTTCAAATCCGGAACCCTTTTCTGACTAGCCGTAGTTGCAGCAGGCATAATAACTTGCAAGTTAGTCTCAATCACCCTGCTGACCTCCACCAGAGTATTAAACTTTCTGATCCGCTGTGGAGTGACTCTATCGCTAATCAGGGGCCTCAAACCAGTCTCAAACTGCTCACATCTTTAGGGTTCATCATCATACCTCTGGAGGTAAGAGGAATACCGAGACAACTCTATGAACTTGGCCACATACTGGTCCACAGTCATCTCATCTGTCTGTCTCAAGCCCATAAACTCCATCTCTTTCTTTGTCCTCACTGAACTTGGGACATACTTCTCATAAAACTCAACCAAGAAAGTCTCCTAAGTTATCTGTATATTCTTGGTCTCCATCAGAGGTTTCGCACTATCCCACCATCTATCAGCCTCCTTTTCTAGCATAAAGGTGGCTAACTGGGCTTTCTGCTCAGTGGTACAATCCATCACTGAGAATATTTTCTTAAGCTGCATCACCCAAGCCTCCACCTTATCCGCATCCAATTCCCCATCAAATGAGGGTAGATTGTTCTACCTAAACTGTTTCAACACTTTTTGGATAGGCGCCTGGGTCTGTGGAGCAGCAGGCTCCTGGGGAGGTATAGGTGGAATGCTAGATGTAGATAACTAAGGTACAGGGGCATCTCTTCTGGCTTCTTCTTACCTAGCCAGGGTATCTTGCAAATGCATGATCATATCATGCTGCTGCTGGGCAATGTATCTCTGTTGTTCCAGTATCTCTTGATGCTGGCCCATCATGGCTTCATACCGGTCTAGTCTCTCCATGATGGCCCGCAGAGATCCTCAGTCTCAACAGGAACCTCTGGCTCAGCTCTCTGAGCGCTAGGCGATCTGCCTCTGCCTCTACCCCTACCCCGTCTAGTCTCAACCATGTCTAAAAGAAATAGCAATCCTTAGTTCATAATAATATCACAACACCTATGCAAGGATGCTACAACTTCCATGACCATTCACACCAAATACAAGCAATTCACATACTTCAAGAGCCTAACATTGAGCAAAAGTGCCTGAACCTTTGCTCTGATACCAAAAATGTGACACCTTAATCTACTACCGCTACCTAGCCTCTCACTGGGCTCGGTTCCATATGATTTCCAAAAAATCCTATTCCCATCCGTGGCAGTTCATGCTATGAAACGGGGTTTCATACACTCATCTTTCACCCCGTGGGTCCTGAGAACCCATCATTCGCATTCTCAATTCAAACTTCACTTATACAACTCATACATAGCATAAAACAAACCATAAGCCACGGGTATGGAGCCAAAAACCAGAAAAATGCACTTTTCTCACTTGTGCCCAAAAGTCATATTTTGGCTATAACTTTGGAAAATCATAATTAATTGTAGAAAAATGAGAATCTAGCAAACTCTAGCTTTCTGGAAAGCTCTAAGTGTTAAATTTACACTAAAAATCATTCCCAACCACAAACACAGCGTTTGGACCATGTTTGACATCAAAAATGGGAAGAAGGTCTAGCTGTCACTGTTTCTGGTGCAGCTTGCTGTCATGACATTCGAAAATTCATAACTAAATCCAAAAAAATCCAATCTGGGCACACTATACCAATTTGAAAAGCTACGGATGTCTCCTAGAGGAGAAAAATAAGTTCAGATCAGTCTAGTAGCCCCTACACCCCGAAAGTCCATGGAATAGTGACGGGGGTCAGGTGGGCTCCCTGATGCCGATACAGAACTTCAGACGGTTCAATCTCTCTCTACAGACCTCCGATTTGGGTGCTTCTAGTTGGTACAGGTCACTTTGGTTTTCTAGTTTATGTGTATAAAATTTCATGATAGTTGGACTCCATTTGGTCTATGTTTGACATGGTTTTCATTTCTGAACTATATGAACAGTACATGACCAAACCATGGATTTTTCCCAAATTCAACAATTCGCTAAATATTCTCTCGACCTCCGAATATTACCAAATTTATCTTCTCAAGAAGCTTTCTACAAACTCTAGAGGCATGCCAAATCTCATGGCAAGAGGAGCTCATCCGGTCATACTTTGACGGAACTCTCAAAAATACCGGTTTTGGCACCCAAAAGGTCCAAAACGGGTCCAAATAGCTTCTCACACTTTCTAACCACTCATGGACAAGTTTAAAAGCATAAAACTAGGATATATAACAAGTCCATGTGGTCCAAATCAACATACATTCAAATCTCGCTATGCTACAGCCAAATATACACTATTGCATTTATTCATCAAAAGGGGCAAAACCCTCATTTCCATTCATTTGGCTATAAACATAGTTTATACAATATCCTTTCACATTTATACACTTGCTACAACCTTTACAACTCAAAAATAGTGGGCACATATTCATTTTGCACCACTTTACATCAAAATTCCAAAATAAGCTAATATCTAGCTATACATACTTCTAGGCTCCTTGGTGTGTGCTCGAATCTCCTTGAGCTCCACCTAGCATATTAAGTTGGGAGGGGAAGGGGTGAGATTTAGGGAATCTCAGTAGCTCATGCACTCAATCGAGTAAGCAAACAAGGCATATAACAAGTCAAAGCATGTGAATAAGCATTTAGCCATTCTCAAACATCCAACACACATTGTACATGCTATGGAAATCACAACAATGCCAAAAATGAGCTCCAGGGACTTTTGGTCTAGCCTCACCCGAGTTTAAAGACTTTTGGATGGCCTCACCCGAGTTTAAAGACTTTTGACTTGGCCTCACTCGTTTGAGACTTTTGGCCTTGTCTCACCTATCTCAAGGGACTTTCGGCTTCACCTCACCCATCTCAAGGGACTTTCAGCACTACCTCACCCGAGCAATTTTCACAATTCATCACACAAGCATATTGGCATCAATGCATCAAAGCAATAGCATATGTCATATTCCATACAATAAGCATATACATAAACATACAATGACTATCATATCCAAGAATGCAACAAGAAAGAGTGAAAGAGAGAGCTACCTTTGGAGCCAAAGCCAACACAAGCCTTCCCTTTCAATTTCTCTTCTCCCTTCTTAATTTCACACTCACACCTTAATGGAGGTGCTTCACTTGAGCCTAGACACACAAAAGCATGCAATTACTCTTTTATAATATAATCCTTCAGATTAAACTCTCCTAACATACAGAACCTAGAGTTCTCTCTCTCTCTCTAGAATGCCATCAACTATTTCTCTCTCTCAAGCTCCCATGGTAGTGGAAACCACATTTTCAAGAAAAATACAAAGATTCAAAGGTGTTTTCCACTTTCCCTCTTCTGACCCATGCCCAAAATTTAACCATTTTCACAAACAAAACTGCAGAAAGAGAGGGCAAAGAGAGGGGATCAGAGTTCTAAGGAGAAATGGGAGAAATTTCCTTACCTTTCCCTTGCTCTTCCTCCTTCTCTTGATCTCTCTCACTCTCCACGCCTCTTTTCTCTCTTTGGGTCGAAGTCTAGGGCAGATATGAGAGAAGAAATGAGTTTGGGTGTTTAATGAAGTCAAATTCTCGCCTTTTACTCTCTTCCGGACTGACCCTCGCTACAGCGAAAATTAACCTTCGCTATAGCAAGCTCGCGTTATCTGGCTTCGCTATGGCGAGGTGTAACCTTCGCTACGGCGAACTCGCGTCAGTTCCCTTCGCTATGGCGAGTTTTGACCTTCGCTGTGGCGAACTCGCGTTAGTTCCAGACTTCACTCTCGCTATGGCGCACGCTACAGCGAGCAACTCTCTGGTTTTTGTGTGGACTGCTGCCAGTACTCGCTATAGCTAGAATCCCGTTCGCTATGGCGATGAGGCACTCTCGCGATAGTGAGATCATTTCTCGCTATTGCGAGAAGACTTAGCAAAAATTCCGAATTCCGAAAATTTCTAACTTCATACTTTCTTTCTTTTCCCTTCCTTTTCTTTTTCCCGGTTGTTACAAGAAGTAGGGCATGCTATATATAGGCTAAGGACCCATTTAAGACTTTTCAAAATTTTAATTTTGCCTTTCATTCTTGGTTCTTTCCATTTGAGCTCATTTCAACTCCTTTTTTAGAATTGTCTTTTCCATTATGAAATTTAGTCCTTTCATTCATAAAATGCTTTTGGTTTCAACCAAATTGGATTTAAAACCTTTTCGAATAAATCAATTAAAATTTCAATCAACCAATACTTTAAAAGGTAAACTGGAAGGGTTTTAACCATTCTAGGGGTTCCTATGATTTTTAGGACCTTGGAGAACGCTAGGAAACTCAATTTTTCCATTTAAAGATATCTCCTTTGAGTTTTCTAAAAGTTGCTCAAAATTATAAAAAATGCTACTGCATTTTTGTTAATTTTTATTTAGCTATTTAGGTTTGTTTTCTAAGCACCTTAAGCCTTGTATCCCTATTTTTTGATATCTAGATTATTACTCTAATTTTATTAGCCCTCTAAGTATTTTATATAGGGGACTTCCTTTAGAAATCTACTCAATTTATGACTTTTAAAATGATTGATATTACAATTAGGATAGAAGACTCCTAAAAGGATTTGGATATTATCTTATTGTTACTTCTAGAATGATATTAGATTTCTTGGTGAAGAAGCTAATGTCATCTATTTAAAGAGGAGAAGATGTCACTAGAGAACATACACTTCATCTTCTCTTGTTTTCATCTTTCTTGTGGCTTTGTAATTTTCTTAGTGATCAATCCAAAGTCTAAACTTGATAACATACTTGAGTCCATGTTTGTATAGAACTTTGGTTTGAATTTTAATTTTAGAAGTATTTCATTTTTCTTGTTCTCTTTATTTTTGCGTAATTATTATCATTTTGGTTAGATAATTTTTGTAGCATGAATTCTAATTCATTTAATCTATCTGAGAACGCATTTTGATTCAATCGGTTGATTAATCAAATAAATTTATTCTGAACCACGTTAGGATTCTATGTGCGTCTCTAATCAAGTGCAAAATATTTTGGCTTTACGTTGTTGATTGAAGTGCAATTGCATTCTGGTTAGCAATACAAACTAATTAAAATCCTAAATGGTAATTTAGGAACATTAACCAGAGGATTAAAAATCAAACCAAAGATATTTTTAGGTGACAAGGATAGAAAAATATCAGGGGAATAATTCTGGATTGGTTACATATCATTCTGATTAAATTTCATTTTGTTTTATTTTTCTTAATTGATTTACTATTCGGTTTAATTAGTGTGACTTTATATTTGAACCCCAATCATCACAATTTCAATTCTGTCATTCCTAAACTAATTGAGTTGATTAATAGCTCCATGGAAGACAACTTGGTGAGCATTTTACTGCAAACCAACAAAAATTCTCTAATTTTGGCCTGTTTGACAACTGCAAAGTGAATAGTATTTTCTTTACCACTAATCTTATGTAAATCTTCAAGGTTATAAAGGATATAAAATTTTTTTATAGGGCAATTGAGTTATTGAACATTTTTAAGCAAGGACATAAAGAGTATAAAACATAAGTTGTATATCACAAATGAATTTTGTAAATGATGGAAAGATGCATTTCAAAAATGATGACAATGGAAAGATGCATTTTCAAGGTTTCTTTATAAAGGAGAAATCTTTTTCTGAAATAATGCATTTCGCAAATGAATAAGTTATTCTAAAAATCATACCTTCAAGATGGTATATTTCACAAATTGGACATATTTGCTTTGTAAACCACTCATGTCTTTTGGAACTCTTTTTAGCAAACATGAGGTATCTTTAATCAGTTATGTAAATGGGGATGCCCTTTTTTTCAAAAATTGCTTAAACCTTTTTTTTTCCTAGAGTTTCAAGGCTTTGATCAAGGTACCTTGAATATTATTCGCAATGTATAATTCATATTTTTAGTCTCGCCAGGGTTGTAATGCAAGTGCTGGTGCATACCCAAGGTTGTGACTTCAATGGGGTCATAGCATAGTGGCACATTCTTAAGGCCATAGCCTATTGATAAACATGTATTTCTATCTATTTTATTCTCCTAATTTGGGCATTTTAATAATGAAATATGGCTTTAAGGGTTTAATTAGATACAATTTGATTTTATTAGCCATTTATGCACTTTATGAATTAATTGGAAATATTATTGAGTTTTAATGCATGAATTTCTTTTAAATAATTTTGTGGATAATTCTATTTAATATTTTCCATTCTCTTGTGCGGAATTTTTTATGGGCAAATAGCTTGAATGAGCATTTGATTGAAAGAAAAGAAGAAGAAATGAAGGCTTCACGTGTACAAGTTAATGAGGAAAAATTACAAGAGAAGCTTGAATTTCACGTGGCTGGAACAAAATTTTTGTGTTTGTGGAGGAGTGTCCAACTAAAGTGAAGAACAAGCCAAAAGAAGCAAGAAAACAAGGTAAAACTTCCATTCTTTGGTAATTTCTTCCTCCCCCTTCCTCTTGCACATATTTGGCCACCATGAGCCCAATTCTTAGGGGCTCTTTTCTGCCCAATTCATGGAGAGATTAGAGGTTTTAGATGGTAAGGAGTAAGAAAGAACCAATAAAATCAAGAAAGGAGCATTAGGAAATAAGATGGAACCACCAGGGATCCAAATGCTCCCTTGCAAATATGATTTAACATGAATGTTCTTAGGCTTGAATGAATGTTTAAATGTGCTTCTAAGATCTCTAAGAGGTCCCCCATATGCCTCTTCCTCCATGAAAATGAACAAAACCTTATGGAAAGTCATGAACCTAGAAGTTGGAAAAGTGTAGAGCACTTAAGGGGATTGTAAAAACTAATTTGATCCATAAGTTCCCTTGGCTATTTAAGTGTTTCCTTGACCTCCTACAACTCTTAACAACCTCCCTAAACGGTTCCCCCATCAAGGAAAAATCAAGAAGCCATGAAATCCCATTTATGCTCTAAGTTTCAGCCAAGTAGGGATGGCATAGTCAGGGAGAGTTTTAAATTTTTTCAAGCCCATTTTTTTGTCATGTATGATGAATGAATGTGAGGGGAAGCCTTAGGAAAAATTTAGGAAGCTTAGAGAATGAGTTGGTGCTTTAGGTTCCATATTGTGACCTAAAGAAGCAACATGATATTAGGCCATTTGTTTTAATGATATGATGACTCCAAGAGGTTTAAAAAGAGTCAAGAATCATATTTGAGAGTAAAGAATGAGGACTAGAAATTATTTGAGGGATGTTGCTTCATTAGGTGCCATTATGGACCATAATGGAACCTATAAAGCAATCTAGTGTTTCACTAAGTTATGTAGTCTTAGAATATGTTTCATAAACCTAATTGGCTCCCATAAATTATATCTAGGCCAAGAGGAACCTTTCCCCCACTTTTGTGGTTGTGTAGCCAAAAAGAGGAGCTTAAATTCAAAGGGAAAAGTGTGTAAATTGGTGCAAGGTAGCTCTTTCCACCTTCTCTCATGCATGGATATGTGTTTAGCTTGTTTTAGAATGTGTGTATGTGTATTTTCAAGCTTTGAAAAGTATGCTAGTATGCCTTTATATGCCATGATACTTGATGCCATGTTATGTTTTCAAATGATTACATGATATTTATGTGAGTTTGCTTGAGTGTAGAGAGACCAAGAACTCTTCCCTTTGATGAGGATGAGCTAAGAACCCTTGAGCTTAGTTGAGACAAAGTAAAGAGTCTCCCAAAAGCAAAGTAGGCTCCCAAGAGTATGGTTGAGTCCAAAGCTCTTAAAGAATGGGTGAGGCAAGTCCAAAATCCATGAGGAGAAGTGTGAGGTGTAACACCATAATTTCTAGCTCATCTCATACATCTAAATGGCATAATATCATGAATTATAGTGATTTTCCGTGGAAAAGCCAAAGAAATAATGCTTATTTTCGCATTGCGTCGTATCTAAAAATTCATTTTGATGTCATGTGGACCGTGTGAGCTCATGCTATGCATCCTCATATTTAATCACATCATTACAACTCATTTACATCCTAAAAACATACTTATAACCCATGGAAATCGAAATGAAGCATGGAAAATATGAGTTTCTTTTCGACCAGAATTGGCCTCTTTCTTAGGAAAATTTTGGAAAATCATAACTAAATATTAAAAAATCAAAAACATGTGTTCCTGATCATTCTAGAAATCCTAGGATGTATACTTCACACTAAAAATATGCCCATACCATAAAATTCATCATGGAGGACGCTTGACATCCGAAAAGCTACTGAGGTCGCTGGCTGCCTGGGCTGCTATTCAGATTACTGATACAAACTTCTAAAATTCATAACTAATTCTATAAAAATTGAAATCACAAAAATTTAGCCATTATGGAAATTTAAAAATGTTAACTTGATGTTAAAAATAATTCCAGAATGAAACCGATGTGTTTGGCCATTGGAATTCTATAGAACAGTAACTAAACTCCTAGGGCGCCACTACTACTGATAGCCAACTTCAAAAATGCATAACTCTTTGCTCCGACCTCTAAATGAGCTGATCTCTGTGGCTACAGAAATCTTATGATCTCTAGTTTATTCCTATAAAATGTCACAAGTATTGGACACCATTTGACTATCGGGTGATACAAAACATAAAACTGCCAGTATGAATAGTGCCAATACCAAAATCAATAAAAAATCCCAACTTTGAAAACTTATTAAATATTCTCTAGACCTCAAAAAATTATTTTCTTTAGATTACCAAAAAGCTCTCAATGAGATCTAATTGCATGCCAAATTTTAGTGCAAGACTAACTCATTTGACCAAAAAGTGACATAGGGTTCTATTATGGTCAATTTTGGCTCCATTACCAAAGTTACCAAATGGATTTCCCTTAGTCTTGGCACCTTTTGAGCAAGTTTAAAAGCTTATTTGAGACTTGTGTGAGCTGCCCAAATGGTCCTAAACCTCATGCATCTCATTTTGGCTATTTAACCCACACTTATGCATATTTCCATCAAACTTCCATAATGCATAATTGGACATTCAAAACTCAAATTATATTCTAAAATTCATACATCATATTCATGGCTCTAAACATTACATAATAGTATATTTACATATGTCTCAAGGTTCATTGTACATATACAACATCATATACAATATGAACCATCACTATGGTTCCAAAATGGACAAAACCATGCATAAGCTTGTCAATCTTTCCTCTTTATGGTTGTTGGCTCCCTTCACCATAATTACTTAGTCCACCTAGCATGTTAGATCATTGGAGAGGAAGGGATGAGATTCAAAGAATCCTAATAGCTCATCTCCCATTCAATCATACATAATATGTGCAAAGCAAGCTTTTCAAATGCATGCATGGTGAAAGTGGAAGACATGCATCTTTTAAAACAATCTTGGCATGTGAATCAATCATTCAAGACATTTAAGAGCTCACCAAGTGCTTGGATTGGCCTCACACTTCTCCTCATGGATTTTGGATTTGCCTCACCCATTCTTTAAGAGCTTTGGACTCAACCATACTCTTGGGAGCCCACTTTGCTTTTGGGAGACTCTTTACTTTGTCTCAACCAAGATCAAGGGTTCTTAGCTCATCTTTACCCAAGGGAAGAGTTCTTGGTCTCTCCATACTCAAGCAAACTCACACAAACATCATATAATTATTTGAAAACATAACACGGCATCAAGCATCATGGCATATAAAGGCATGCTAGCATACTTTTCAAAGCTTGAAAATACATATACACACATTCTAAAACAAGCTAAACACACATCCATGTATGAAAGAAGGTGAAGAGAGCTACCTTGCACACAATTACACACTTTTTCATTTGGACTCAAGCCTCCTCTTTCTGCCACACACCCAAAATTTTGGTGGAGATGGTTTCTCTTAGCCTAGATACAATTTATGGGAGCTAATTAGGTTCATGAAACAATCTCTAGGGCCATGCAACGTGCTTAAACCCTATATTACTCTACAACCTCCATTATGGTCTATATTGGCACCTAATGAAGCAACACCCCTCAAATTATTTCTAGGCCTCATTCTTTCCTTTCAAATATGATTCTTGACTCCTTTAAGCCTCTTGGAGTCATCACATCATTAAAACAAATGGCCTAACACCATATTGCTTCTTTAGGTCATAATATGGAACCTAAGACACCAACTCACTTTCCATGAGTTCTAAATTTTTTTTCCAAGGCCTCCTTTCATTTTCATTCATCAATTATGACTCAAGAATGGCCTTAGAAAAATTTAAAACTCTCCCTAGCTATGAGAACCCTTCTTGGCCGAGACTATGAAGCATATTGGGTTCCATAGAGCTTTCTTTATTTTCTCAAGGGGAGAAGCATATGGGGAGCCTCTTGGGTATCTTAGGAGATCATTTAAACTCTTATTTAGGCCTAGGAATCATCATACAAAATTAGATTTTACAAGGTACAATTGAAACCCAAGAACTTGCATCTTGAAATCTAATAGGTTTTTGATAATTCTCTTTGCATGTTCTTAATCTCCACACCCTTTTCCTTAGATTCATGCTTGGTTCTGCCTAAAAATCATCTTCTCCTAGGGTTTTCTCAAGTGGGGTGAAATGGTGGAGAAGAGAACTAAAAATGACAACCATAGGAAGAGAAATTACCTTGTTTTCATGCTTTTTCTCACTTGAATCTTGTTTTCTTTGAACTCCTCTCTTTAAATCCGAATTTTCCCCTCAATTTCTCCCTTAAAATAGATTTATAAACTTCATTATAATCATAAGAAACAAAGGAGAATGGAGGAGAAGAGATTTGGAAGAGAAAGAGCATGAAAATTACTAATTTCCATACCTTAAGCCTTTGATTTCTCCTCTTTTTCTTCCCCTTCTTGTGAGTCTCATCCCCTAGGGTTTTCTTCTGGTTTTAGGCAGAACATGGTAGTGCATAATGAAGGGAGGAGAAGGGTGTATCATATATATAGGTGGGAATAAGTTACACTTTTCAAAAACTCCCATTTTGCCCTTCATACTTTGCATTTTTGTTTCTCCTTCATTTTAGCTCCTCTTTGAGAACTGTCTTTTCCATTATAAATTTTAGATTCCCAATTAAGAAAAATGGATTTGGAATCACTCAAATCAGAGCTAAAACCTTTCCGAACGAATCCGTCAAAGTTCGGGCACACCGACATTGGAAAACATCCACCGGAGGGGATTTAACTGTCCTGGGGCTTCCCATAGTTCTCAGGGCTTCTGAGAACCTGGAGAACTCAAAATTTTCATTTAAAAAGCCCTCCTGTGTGTTTTTTTAAAAAGAGCCCATATTTATGAAAATGCCATTGCCTTTTGGCAAATTTTTTGAATCACTCTGGCCTTGATTTCTAGGCAACTCAAGTCTCAACTCCTCATTTTCTAATATTTAAAATTTTATCATAATTTTAGTTGGCCCTAATTCTTTCTATTTTAGGGACTTTCTTTTGTATCTAGCCCATTTCTGTCTTTTGTGGAGAAACCAAACATTGCGTTTCTCACATTTACAGAGGAACCGGATGTTACATGAGGCCAATCCAAGCACTTGATGAGCTCTTGGATTTTTTGTATGATTAATTCAAATGCCAAGATTGTTTTAAAAGATGCATGTCTTCCACCTTCACCATGCATGCATTTGAAAAGCTTACTTTGCACATATTATGTATGATTGAATGAGAGATGAGCTATTGGGATTTTTTGAATCTCATTCCCTCCTCTCCAATGATCTAACATGCTAGGTGAACTAAGTGGATATACTAATGGGAGCCAACAATACTAAAGGAAAGAGATTGATAAACTTATACCTCGGTTTTAGCCAATTTAGAACCATACTTATATATCTTAATGTCTATGATGTTTTATATGTACAATGAACCTTGAGACATATGTAAATATACTATTATGTAATGTTTAGAGCCATGAATATGATGTATGAGCTTTAGAATACAATTTGGGTTTTGAATGTCCAATTATGCATTACGGAAGTTTGATGGAAATATGCATAAGTGTGGGTTAGATGGCCAAAATGAGATGCATGAGGTTTGGAACCATTTGGGCAGCTCACACAAGTCTCAAATAAGCTTTTAAACTTGCCCAAAAGGTGCCAAGACCAAGGGAAATCCATTTGGCAATTTTGGTACCCAATATGGAGCCAAAATTGACTATAATGGAACCGTATATCACTTTTTGGCCAAATGAGTTAGTCTTACTCTGAAATTTCGCATGCAATTAGGTCTCATTGAAATCTTTTTAGGAAGATAAAAAACATAATTTTCAGAGGTCTAGAGAATATTTGATTAATTTTCAAAATTGGGATTTTCTATTGTTTCTAGTATATGCACTGTTCATACTAGCAGTTTTGTATTTTGTATCACCCGATAGCCAAATAGTGTCCAATGCTTGTGAAATTTTATAAGCATAAAGTAGAGGTTATAAGATTTATGTGGCCACTGAGATCACCTCATTTGAAGGTTTGAGCAGAGAGTTATGCATTTTTGAAGTTGACTGTCAGTACTAGTGGCGCCCCAGGAGTTCAGTTACTGTCCATAGGTTCCTGATGGCTAAACGTATCTTTTTCATTCTAGAATTATTTTTAGTATCAATTTAACATTTTTATCTTTCCATAATGACCATATTTGTGTGATTTCTATTTTTATAGAATTAGTTATGAATTTTAGACATTTGTATCAGTAATCTGAACAGCAGGTAGCCAGCGACCTCTGTAGATTTTCGGATATCAAACGTCCTCCATGATGTGTGTTATGATCTGGGCACATTTTGAGTGTGAAGTAGACATCCTAAAATTTCTAGAATGACCAAGATTGCATTATTTCGATTTTTTTAGATTTAGTTATGATTTTCCAAAGTTTGCCCAGAAAAGAGGCCAAGTCTGGCCGAAAATGAATTCCCATTTTTCATGCTCCATTTCAGTTTCCATGGGTTGTAGGCATGTTTTTGGGGTGTAAAAAAGTTGTAATGATGTAATTAAATATGAGGATGCATAGCATGAGCTCACACAATCCATGTGACACTAAAATGAATTTTTAGATATGATGCAACGCAAAAATATTCCTTATTTTCTTGCCCTTTTCATGCAAAGCTCAAATGATTTATGATATCAAGTTATGTAAAGACATGAGATGAGTTAGAATTTATGGTATTACAAAAAGGGTGTGGAGATTAAGAATATGCAAAGGGAATTAGCAAAAAAACTATTAGATTTCAAAATGCAAGTTCTAGGGTTTCAATTGCACTTTGTAAAATTTGATTTTGTATGATGATTCCTAGGCCTAAATAAGAGTTTTAATGAGCTCCATAGATCCCTAAGAGGCTCCCCATATGCATCCTACCTTGATAAAACAAAGCAAACTCAAAAAAGCCTCATTTCTTCCATAGTCTCAGTCTAAAAGGGTTTGTGTAGCTAGGGAGAGTTTTAAAATTATCTAAGCCTATTTTTAAGTCATATATGATGAATGAAAATGAGGAGAGGCCTTGAAAAAAATTTAGAACTCATAGAAAGTGAGTTAGTACTTTAGGTTCCATATTATGACCTAAAGAAGCAACATGTAGCTAGGCTCTTTGTTTTAATTGTGTGATAACTTCAAGAGGCTTAAAAGGAGTCAAAAATTATGTTTGAAGGGAAAGGATGGAGCTTATAATTTATTTGAGGGGTGTTGCTTCATTAGATGCATTTATGGACCATAATGGGGTTTATAGAACAACCTAGTGTCTAAGTAAGTTGTATGGCCTTAGAATTTGTTTCATAAACCCAATTGGCTTCTATAAATTGTGTTTAGGCTAAGAGAAATCTTCCCCACACTTTTGTGGGTGTGTGGCCCAAACAAGGAAAGGAATTTCAAAAGAAAAAAGTGTGTGATTGTGTACAAGGTAACTCTCTCCACCTTGTCTCATGCATAGATGTATGCTTAGCTTGCCTTAGAATGTGTGTATGTGTATTTTTAAGCCATGAAAAGTATGATAGCATGATTTCATATGCCATGGTTTCATGATGCCATATTATGTTTCATATGATATTTTGATGTGTGCTTGGGTTTGCTTGAGTGTGCTGAGGCCTAGAACCCTTAGCCATGGTGAGGATGAGCCAAGAACCCTTAAGATTGGTTGAGACAAAGCAAAGTTGGCTCCCAAGAGTATGGTTGAGTCTAAGAATGCATTAAAGAATGGGTAAAGCAAGTCTAATATCCACAAGAAATTGGGTGAGGCCAATCCACTTGCTTGGCAAACCTTTGTATGCTATGTATGACTTTCTTAAATGATGAAAATATTTCTTAAGTGCTTGCACATGTCTACATGATCATACATGCATTTATGAGACTTGTTTGCATCCATTATGTATGATTGAATGGGAGATGAGCTATTGGAATTCTTTGAATCTTATTTCCTCCTCTCCAATGATCTCACATACTAGGTGGCCAAGTGGACAAGGTAATGGAAGCCAACCACCTTGAAGAGAAGAGTTTGACACCAACATGCTTAGTCTTTGCTTTTTAAAACCATAATGATGTCAAATGTTGTAACCCCTTGATGCATATAGTCTATGACCTCTTAGACATGTGTAATTATGATATTATGCTATGTATGAATGAGAGAATATGTTTTATAGTCATTAGAATGTGAAATGGGTATATGGTGGCAAATTAGCTTCATTAGTGGTTTGATAGAATTATGCATATGTGTGGATGAAATGGTCAAAATGAGATGCATGGAGTTTAGGACCATTTGTTCAGCTTACATAAGTCTTAATCATGCTTTTAGACTTGCCCAAAAGGTGCCAAATCCTAGGGAAAGCCATTTGGTTACTTTAGTACCTCATATGGAGCCAAAATTGACTATAAAGGAACCTTATATCCCTTTTTGGCCAAATGAGCTCTTCTTGATCTAATATTTGACATGAAATTAGAACTTGTTGATATCTTTTTGGGAAGCTAAAGAACATAATTTTTGGAGGTCTATAGAATATTTGATGAATTTTCAAAGTTAGCAAATTTTCTGATTTTGGTCTACTGTACTATTCATTTGGTCCGAAAATGAAATCTATTACACAGGGCCCAAATGATGTCCAATTGCTATGAAATTTTATACAGAGAAACTACACATTCATAGTGACTCATTCCACTAGAAGTACCTCATTTGGATGTCTATAGAGGGAGATATGAAATTTTGATGATTCTATCTAGTATCAGGAATTCCAACTGACCTCTATTACTATTTGATTGGATTTCTAGGTCTTGGTGTGCCTAAGCTGGTCTAGAGTTATTTTTTTCCTCTATATAACATCACAACATTCTAGATTGATATCATTTACATGGATTGAATTTGTGTGGAATTAATTGGACTTTTTCAAAGTTTTCTGTAGAAAGCTGTGACAGCACCAGGGGTCAGCTTGACCTCTGAACTTTTTCGAATGTCAAATGTCCTTTATGATGAATGTTATAGTTTGAAAATATTTTTAGTAGGAAGTAGACATCTGTAGCTTTCTAGAATAGCCAAGAATGTATGATTTCAATTTTTCTATAATTAGGTATGATTTTTCAAAATTTGGTCAGAAAAGAGCCAAATCTAGCCAAAAATGGATATGAATATTTCATGCTTCCCTTCTTCGTGATTCTTGATGTGTAGGCCACTTTTCATGATGGAAATGAGTTGTATTCTTGTAATTAAATATGAGAATGTGTTGTATGAGCTCATATGGTGCACATGACATCGAATGAAATTTTTATACACGATGCAACGCAAGAAAATACATTATTTTAATTTCCTTTTCTTGCTCTTTCATGGAATCTATGAATGTAAATCATGGAAATATTGTGAAATGAGCTAGAAATATAAAATACTATAGAGTGTGGCATTTCCCAGTTAGTGAAGAAGTGTTGATGGACGGAAGATGTAACATCCCGCCCCTCCGTAAACATGAAAAACGCAATGTTCGATTTCTCTGTAAACATCAGAAATAGGCCAGATACAAAAGGAAATCCCTGAAATTGAAGGAATTGAGGCCAACTAAAATTATGATAAAATTCTAAATAATGAAAAATAAGGATTTGAGCCTTGAATTGCCCAGAAATCAAGGCCAGAGTGATTCAATAAATTTTGTCGAAAAGCCAGTGGCATTTTCGTAAATATGGACACTTTTTGAAAAACTCACAGAAGGGCTTTCTAAATGAAATTTTTGAGTTCTTTGGGGTTCTCAGAGGCCCTGAAAACCATGGGAAGCCCCGGGACAGTTAAAGCCCCTTCGGTATACGTTTTCCTACGGCAGTGAGCCCGAACTTTGATTGGATCGTTCGGGAAGGTTTTAGCTCTAAATTGAATGATTCCAAAGGCATTTTATAAGATTGAGAACCTAAATTTTATAATGGAGAATACGGTTCTAAAAAAGGAGCTAAAATGATTCTTAAACAGAAATGCCACGCGCAAGGGATGAAATTGTCATTTTTTTGGAATATTTCTTCCTTAATTCCCCTTCATATGTGGCGTCCTATCCTTGGCCCTTCTTAACTGACTTGCTACAGCATTTGTAACACCCCAAAATTAATTAAGGTGTTAATCATGGATTAAGGTTAATTAAGGATAATTAGTAGAGGATAATTGGGCAAGTTAGTGAATAGGTATTCTAGAGAGATAAATTGTTAATCTGGGTTAAGAATTTATTTGGGATAGAAACTTCACCTAAGCCCAAATCAATGAATCATGATAAGAGGCTAATGGAGGCCCAATGAATTAGAGGTAGACCCAAACTAATTTAATGAGATAGAGGTCCAAGATTTATCTTGTGTAGGCTTAATTAAGTGGCCCAATTACCCTTGTGCAGACCCAAGCCCTTGAGCCCTTCAAATTAGGCCCAAAACCTATTATACTTCAGCAACCCAATGTATTAAGCTGGCCCAAAATAATTCTGCAGCCCAACAAGTGAAAACTGGCCCAATAAGCAAAATCTGAAACCCAATTGGATTTGGACTTGGAGCAACCCATGACCCAACACCTTGACCCAACTTAAACCCACCTAAAACCCTAATGCTTCAGCCACACCTTCATTTTTCTGAAACTCAAGAGGCAAATTCGGAGGTTGAGAAGGAGGCTAGGGTTTGGGGCAAGATTTCTGCATTTTCTCATACTTAGAGCAAGATTTGGCCAAGGTAATAGTTATACAACTTAATCCCCTCATCTTTTTCTTTAATTTGGTCTGATTAGTTTTTCATTTGGAGAGATTTCATTATACCCAAAATCTGAAAAGTGAGTGTTTAGGGGTTTTCTTGATGAAATTCGTAGGTTGAGGTTGGGGCTGGTATTTGGTGACTTTAAACCCCCCATTTGGATGCTTTCCTTGTTGGTTTGAGACCCCCATAGCTGATTTATATTATGGGTACTAATTTTATACGAATTTGCTTAGGATTTTAGGTGAAACATTGAGAATTCTGGTGGGAGATACTTGAATCCGAATTTGGGATTTGTGGTGGCTGTGGCGAATTTGTCTACAAGTGAGGTAACTGGGGTTACGTCAATTCTATGCATATGTCAGTTTAAATTTCATACTTGCGGTATGTGAATGATTTGAAATGTTGAATGAATTGAAATGTTAAATGAATTGGTTGGCTATCTGTTGTATTATGATTGGACCTTGTGAGTCCATGGTGGAGCTGTGGTGCGGCTGCCACCCATGCATGTGCCGCGATCGGGCACCGGGTTATGATCAAACCCCAGATGCACTGAGCCCAGGTTGTGCTCAATGGGGAGTAGGTGCCGTGGACGGGCCTCTCCCGGTGTTAATGGCCTTTAACATGTGATAATATGATTGCTAGTATGGGATAGTAATCATGATAGCCTAATTGTTTCATTTACTGAAATGACTGATATGATTCTGATATGGATTTTGATTCATGCATATATGTTGATTAAACTGGATTATATGATGGAATTACTTTGGTTACTGAGATTTATATCTCACCCCATGTTATGGGATTAATATTTCAGGTGAAAGTTCCTTGGGTAAGGATAAGGGTAAGCAGATGGATGAGAATCCATGAGTTCCCACTTATGGGGAGATGGCTACACCTAAGCTAACTTAGCTAGTATAGATGCTAATTTTGTATTCCTTAATGTATAGCATCATCATGTATCTATATTGCCAAGTGTAGGCTTGAACATTTGATTTATTGAGAATGTATGTACTGAAAGGCTAGACTTTATCTTAACTTGAAAATTGTTGTATGGACTCATGATTTCTGCTGTAATTGGTGCTGACCTATAATATTGCTTATTAATGGAAATGTAACCCTTGAGATATTGATATGAACCCCTACTGTATGGAACCCCCCATTTATTGAGTATTAAAGGATAGCTGCTGGTAGTTCTTGTATATTCTGTTGTTGTTACTTTATAAACTTGCTAATAGAAGGTAATTAAAGGAAAGAAATAGGCATATAAGTTTTGAGTTGGTAATGGTAGTATAGTTAAGTATATAAGGTAGATAAATGCCATTAGAGCCATATAAAATGAGGGGAAGTGACCTTAGAGTGTCCCTAAGAAGAGAAATGGAGTGTAGAGGGTGAAATATAGTGAAAACAGTGACAGAAGGGAATCACGCCGCGGCCAGGAAGGCTTCGCCGCGGCCTAGGGAGTGACAGTGGCGAGGGATGCCACGGCTTGAGAAATCTCGCCGCGGCGTGGAGCGAAAATAATCGCCCAGGGGGTGACAGAATGTAACCTCGCTGTGGCGCAAGTAGTCTCGCCGCGGCGCGAGTCGAGGAAATTAATTAGGGAGGTTACAGTAGTAAAACTCGCCGCAGCGTAGATCCAACTCGCCGCAGCGATATAAAATTCCAGATAGCAACTGGGCCGCGGCGCAAGTTTAAAAATTTGGTTTTTGAGCTCTAGAACCTAACGTAGCCGCGGCAGGAAAGTTCCAAGTTGCGGCGCAGGTCCCCAAATTCCTATATTTGACCTAGAAACCTTAATTTCAGTAAGGCTAATGTTAAGGAATAGTATGAGTACATTGGTGAGATGTTTTTGTGGGTTGAAATTGATCAATGGATGAATCATAAACCTTTAATGATAGTATAAACCCTTTTTATGCATGATCCCGTTATGGTTGTTAGCTGATGATCCTAGTAGTATCAAGGTTTAAATTTTCCCTATATTTTCGCAAAGTAATTGATTGTAGCAACCCCAAACCTTGATCATTAATTATTAATAGCATGTTTAACTTTAATTGTTGAGATTAGAAACTAGGGTCCTCACAGCATTCAAACTAACGAATAAAGCTAAAGAGAGTGGCGCACCAAGAGAAGAGAAAAAGGAGGAAAAATTCAAGTCTTTAGGGAAAACAGAGGGGAAATTTTGAAATTCAAGTAAGGAGGCCACGGAAAGCAAGAACAAGCCAAAGGAACCAAGAAAGTAAGGTAAATTCTCCATCCTTTGGTAGACTCTTCCTCCCCCTCACCCTTGTCAATTTTGTCCAGCCAAGGGCCCATTCTTTAAGGGCTGTGTTCTGTCCAATTCATCGAGGGATTAGAGGTTTTAGATGGCAAGGATTAAGAAGGAACCGATAGAATCAAGGAAGGAGCATTATGAAACAAGATGGAACTATTAGGGATCCAAATGCTCCCCTACAAATCTGATTTATATGAACATTCTTAGGCTTAATTGAATGTTTAAACATGCTCCTAAGACCCCTAAAGAGCTTCCCACATGCACCTCCCATCCAAGAAAGCAAAGAAATTGCAAGAAAAACCAATGAACTCTAAGTAGAAAAAGTGTAGTACATTTGAAGGGATAGTAAAAATTGATTTGATTCATGCATTCCCTAGTATATTTAAGTATTTGTTTGAGTTCCTAAGACCTCTAAGAAGCCTCTCAAGTGGCTTTCCCATCAAGGAAAAATTGAAAACCCCTTGAACCCCAAATGCTTCCATAATGTCGGCCTAGGACAGATGGAGGGGTTAGAGAGTGTTTTAATTTATTCTAGCCTTGGTTTGGGACTTCATATCATGGTAGAAGATAGGAGGAACACTTGGGAAAAATTTAGAAGCCATAGATAGTGAGATGGAGGTGTAGGCTCCATAATTTAGCATAATGAAGTAACTCCTAGTTAGGCTCCTTAAAATAATTGTGTGATGACTCCAAGGGGTCTAAATGGAGTCAAGAATCATATATTAAAGGAGAGAAGAGAGCCAAGATCATGAATTTTTGTAATTGCTTCATTAAGTGCCTTATGGAAGCATAATGGAGCAATAAACCAAAGTAGCATCATGTAAAGTGTGTATAATGTCAATGCTTGTTCCCATGAGTAATTCATGTTTCTTTTGGTGTGTCTAGGCCAAGAGAAATGATCTCCACCTTCTTGGGTGTGTGAGGTCAAGGGAGAGGACTCAAGGCTTAAGGAAAAAGTGTGCAATTGCTTCTAAGGTAGCTCTCTCCACCTTCTCTCATGCATGGATGTATGGTTAGTTTGTCTTAGAATATGTGTATGTGTATTTTCAAGTCATGAAAAGTGTGATAGCATGATTTCATATGCCATGGTTTTATGATGACATATTATGTTTCATGTGATGTCTTGATGTGTGCTTAGGTTTGCTTGAGTTCGGTGAGGCCAAGAACCCTTAACCATGGTAAGGATGAGCCAAGAACCCTTAAAATTAGTTGATACAAAGCAAAGAGTCTCTCAAAAGCAAGATGGACTCCCAAGAGCATGATTGAGTCCAAGAATGTCTTAAAGAATGGGTGAGGCAAGTATAATATCCACAAGAAATTGGGTGAGGCCAATCCACTTTCTCGGCAAGCCTTTGTATGCTATGTATGATATTCTCAAGTGATAAAAAATGCTTCTTGAATGGTTGCACATGTCAACATAACCATACATACATTCATGAGACTTGTTTGCATCCATTATATATGATTGAATGGGAGATGAGTTATTGGGATTCTTTGAATCTCATCTCCTCCTCTCCAATGTTCTAACATGCTAGGTGGACCAAGTAGTTATAGTGAAGGGAGCCAACAACCATGAAAGGAGGAGATTGACAAGCCTAGGCCTAACTTTTATTTTTTTTGAATCCATAATGAGGCTTCACAAAGTATATGATGTTGTAAATGTAACATGATCCTTGAGACATGTATAAATACACCATTATGTGATGTTTATATGTATAGATATGATGTATGACCTCTAGTATATGTTTTGAAATGCCAAAGTATGAGAATTGAAAGTTTGATGGATATGTTTATAAGTGGGGGTTGAATGGCCAAAATGAGATGCATAAGGTTTGGGACTATTTGGGCAGCTCACACAAGTCTTAAATATACTTTTAGACTCACCTAAAAGGTTTCAAGACCAAGGGAAATCCATTTGGCAACTTTGGTACCCTATATGGAGCCAAAATTAACTATTATGGAACCCTATGTCATTTTTTGGCCAAATGAGTTAGTCTTGATGTGAGATTTGGCATGTAATTAGGTCTCATTGAGATATTTTTGAGAAGCTAAAGATCATAATTTTTGGAGGTCTACAGAATATTTGATGATTTTTCAAAGTTGGCAAAATTTATGTTTCTGGTTTGCTGTACTATTCATATGGTCTGAAAATGAATTCTATCACATGAGGCTCAAATGATGTCCAATTGCATGAAAGTTTATATAAAGAAACTAGACAATCACAGTGACTCGTGACAACTGGAAGCACCTCATTTGGAGGTCTAGAGAGGGATAAATGAATTTTTGAATTTTTTATCCAGTATCAGTAAATTTACCCGACCAGAAGTACTGTTTCATTGAATTCTGAGGTTTGGGCTTGATGAACTGATCTAGAGACATTTTTCCCATCTAGTTAACATCCACAGATTTCCAGATTGGTATCATTTGTATGGATTGGAGTTTTGTGAAATTAATTGGACATTTTCAAAGTTTTATGCAGAATTCTGTGATAGTTCCAGATTTCAGTCAGACCTTTGGACCATTTTGGATATCAAGCATCCTCTATGATGCATGTTATGGTCTAGGCATATTTTTAGTGTAAATTAGACATCCTAAGATTTCCAAAATGACCAAGAACACATTATTTCAATTTTTCTATATTTAATTATGATTTTTCTAAATTTGTCCAGAAAAGAGGCCAATTCTGGCCGAGAAGGAACTTCCATTTTCCATGCTCCATTTTGGTTTCCATGAGTTGTGGGCATGATTTTATGATGCAAATGAGTTGTAATGATGTAATTAAACATAAGGATATATAGTATGAGCTCCCACAGTCCGTGTGACACCGATTCAAGTTTTTAAATATAGCGCAATGTGAAAATACTCCCATTTCCCTTGCTTTTTCTATGGGAATCCTATATGTTTCATGATATTATGTCATTTAAAAGCATAATATGAGCTAGGATTTATGGTGTTACAGAAGACTTTTATTCGAATCTGAATAGAAAATGTTGTTGTCTTCTAGTATAACAAGCCATGCCTTCCTCCATGTCCTCTCTTTCTAACATTTTTGCCATACACCTTCCTTATTTCTCTTCCTTATGCCCTTAATCTAAAGTTCTATGTTCATTCTCATTTCTTAAATCAAAATTCTTTGTTCTTCCTTATGCCCTCAAAGGGATAATCAAACATGACAAGTCTTGGTGCAAATCTCCAAATAGCCCACTTAATAATTATAGGGATAGTATTAATTGTAAGTTACACGAAATATATTGTGATAAGATGCATCATCTTTAGAACCTTAGTTTATTTAAATTATTGTTAGTGAGAGAACAATTAATGTTGATATGATTAAACCAATGTATTTGTTTTAACAAATACAATGTTATGCTTTATCGAATTGCATCTTTTTTTTTTAGGTTATAAATTACCATGTAGTATGCTTCATTTAATTGCATTATTTTTGTTATAAATTGCTAAAGTGGAGAAATGCCTAATTGAGCAAAAGTTTTTAGACAAATAGACTTAGGGTCATCTAAGACCTCTAAACAAAAAGGAGATTTTGCTATAAATTTGATTAAAAAATGATGACATTTTTAGAATACATGTGACAAAAGTAAGATAAATGTAGACTTCCAATCATGGACCTAATAATATCATTTTTAGTCTAGTCAAAATTATTACAAAATAAATAGAATTAAGTGTGTAGGTTTTAATTTTATGCTATATCTATGTAGATATCTAAATTTGTGAAAATGACCACAAAGAGTATTATAGTTTAGCCCTACAAGGGTGAGAAACTAAATGGTGACAACTAAAAAATCTAACACCATAAAGTTTCTTACATCCTTGAAGAGTAAAATGCTAGAGAGCCACTTAATAGTGTCATCCTAGAGCCTAAGTAGAAACTTAGATCAACATAAGAGAGATCTTCAAGCATTTAAGGCCTAGAAAAAGAAAGATAACAGTTTGCATTATGATGCTAAGCTGCATGGTAGACAATTTAATGTGCAAGTATGAGTCTTACATGACCATAAGAGCCATGTGGTTAAAAGATATGTTTGATAGTACTTCTATGACCAAACTTAAAAGATTAACTATCAAGTTTGACACATACAAGTTATGTCCAAATAATTTTAAGTAGTATTTGAAAGAAATGTTTACTGTGATAAAAGAGCTAAAGACAAATGGCCATATGCTTATTGATGAGCAAAAAGTCCAAGCTATTATAAGATCTTTCTTTGCTAGCTAGAAGCATATGAAAGTGAACTTAACCCATATTAAAAGCTATAGCACTTTTGATGATGTTACTCATCATTTAAAGCTTGAAGATGAATAGCTAGAGGCTACTAAATCCTTTAGTCATGCTTACATGAGAAAGACTGTTGGGACTTCAAAACCCAAATGCAAGAAGGGCAAGCACTATCAACAGGAGAAAGGATTTGGATAAGATTTCAAGAAGGCCATGAAAAAGTTTAAAAAGAGAGGCACACATGGTGGAAGAAAAACTTAACATGATCAACATCAAGTGTTATTCCTATTAGAGGATATGCCAAGAAAGAGTTTATTTATGTTTCAAGTACTATGTTAATAGATGAATCTCATCTTTTATGCATTATGGACTCAAGGCTATAAACCATATAGCTAATGATCATGGATCTTTTATGGAATATTGTTGGCTATGTTACAAGAGTAAATGGTTATATGTAAGAAATAATGTAAAGGTGGAAGTTAAAGTAATCGAAACATGCATCTTGGTCTTACATGATGGAAAAACCTTGATCCTACATGATGTTCTATTTACATAAAAAATTCAATGGGATTTAGTTTTCATAGTTTCTATTCTTGAACTTTGTTTTAATCTTAATTTTCATGATGATGTGGTAAACATTTGTAATGAGATGACCTTTTGTGGTTCTAGTTTTCTTTGGGATGGTTTTATTATATTAGACATAATTTATGACCATGTTTCTAATGCACATAAAATGATTACTTTACTATATTGTCTACTTTAAATTCTATTCTAGATATGAATGTTTGGCATGTTAGACTAGGCCATATAAGCCACGATCAAGTGGGTAGACTAGCAAAAGAAGGATTGCTAAGATCAATTTCCAATTTAGATATGTCTTTATGTGAGCATTGCCTAATAAGTAAAGCAACTAGAAAACCATTTAGGAAAGGAACTAAGACAAAATATCCACTGCAATTAATCCATTATGATGTTTGAGGGTGAGACATGGAGCATAATACTTTATTACTTTCATTGATGATTACACATGATATAGTCAAGTTTATTTGATATCTCATAAGTTAAAAATACGTGAATGCTTTAGGTGTTATATGAAAATGGTTGAAAACCAATTAGATAAGAAAATTAGAGCCTTAAGAATTGACTAAAAATGTAAATACCAGTCTGAACAATTTAAAGAGCTTTATGATTAAAAAAAAGTATAATAAGATAATTAACGATTCCCAACACTTCACAACAAAATAGAGTTGCAAAAAGAAGAAATAAACTTTACTTGAAATGGTTAGGTCAATAATAATGCAAGCAAATTTGCCTATTTCATATTGGGGTGATGTATTTTTAACCACGACTTTGATACTTAACTGAGTACCCTCCAAGTCAGTTACTTTCATTCTAACACTCCAAAATTAATTAAGAGTAATTAATTGAGAAAAATTATAGAGAATAAGAGTCTTAAGGAAAATGATTATTTGGGGCATTTTAAGTAAATAATTATAATTTAGCAATTCTGGTAGGAAATAAAATACTATTATGGATTTGAATTTAATTAGGTTAGAGATTTAATTTAGGCCTTAGAATTAATTTAAATACATTAAGGATAAATTATAAAGGCCTATTTTTTTTTTATAGAGATCCAATGCATTTGGACCTATCTAACTTTGGCCCAACACTTAGGGAAAATCTTACTACTTAGATAGAGGGCCCATTTGTACCAACCCATTTCCTCTAAAACCCTAAAGTAGGCTGCCATTCATTATTTTGTGTGCTAAAGTATATGTTAGCTTAAGAACACAAGAGCATTTTTGTACCTTGAGAGGAAGCCTAGGGTTTTTCAACATTTAGACTTTAATTTGCACTCTTAAAGGGAGATTTGATCTTCTCATCTTTCTCTATATTTTGGTCTAATCAATTTTATATTTGGTGAATTTTCATCTCAACTCAAAATCTGAAAGTGGGTATTTGGTTGTTTCCTAGTATGATTTTCAGAGGTTGAGGCTAGAAGAACTATTGGGTGAGTTTTTCCTCCATTTTAATATGTTATATGCTAGAAATTAGGCCTAATGACTAACTTTCATATTGGATTTTGATTTGTTACTAAAATATAAAGGATTAGGAGTGGGAATTGTGATTTCTAGTGTTGGAAGGCTCAAGTCCGAATTTAAAATTCATTAGAGACTAAGTAAGTGATTCTTAAGTAGTTCTTGATGCTAAGAATGAATGAGCAATAGATTTCTGTAATGGATGATGATTAAGAATTTAATTTTAGTAATTTAGGACCTCTAAAGTGTTGGAAATTGATCTTGGCTTTGAAAAAATTGACGTAACTAAGTGAGGTAATCGGATAGTTTCTAATTTCATGAATATGTACATTATAATATGATATTTACTACATATATCCATGTTTTTTATACTAAATGATTGGTTGGCTACCTGCTTATTTTGGACCATGAGCATGTCCATGGTGGAGCTATGATTACGCTGCCACCTATGCATTATACTATGCTCATGCACTGAGTTGTGATCAAACTCAATGGAATGCATGGAGTCGTGCGTGTGCTCAATGGGAAGTTGGTGCCGTGGATAGGCATTTCCCTCTGCATTTGGCCATTAACATATTATATGTGATTGCTAGTATAGGATAGTAGTCACTGGTAATACAACTAGTTTATTTGCTAATTATATTAATGCTTCAGGTATTTTTCTATATAAAGTACATTTATGTTGATTATTTTGCACATATGTATGAAAATTCCCCTTTGGTTACTGAGATTCTCATCCCACCTTATTTCATGAGGTAATAATTTTAGGTGAAGGTTTCTTGGTTAAAGAAAAGGTGAAGCAAGTGGATGACCACCTCTAAATTTAGACTTGTGTGGAGTTTCTACACTTGGACAATTTTAACTTAGAATAGATGTTATTCTTTTTATAATCTAACTTGTATAGCATCATGATGTGTAACATCCGAGCTTTCGTAGAAATGAAAACTCAAGCTTTCATAATTTTTTTAGGTCTCCTAGCTATAGTGAGGATGCTTCTTAGGTATAGTGAGGATGTCTGCTTGCCATAGCGAGAATGCCAATTCACTATAGCAAGTTTGTGGCCAATACAAAATCAAGGGGATTCCTTACAATAGCATGGGCTGTGGCGAGAACTGTCGAGTTTGGAACTATGAGCTCTTGCCGTAGCTAGGGACATTTTCGCTATAGTAAGACCCTTTTTGAAAACTTACAAGAGGGATTTTTAAATAAAATATTTGAGTTTTCTAGGGTTCTCAGAGGTCATAAAAACCATTGGAACCCTTAGAATAGTTAAAACCTTTTTTGGTGAGTGATTTCGGTAAAGAGTTGACCCAAACTTTGATCGAATGATTCGAGAAAGTTTTAAATCTGAATTGGGTGGTTCCAAATCCAATTTATATGTTATAAAATCTGAATGTTATGATGGAAAAAATAGTTTTTGAAAAAGAGTTGAAATGAGCCCAATTAGACAAAACTAAGGAATAGGGACTAAAATGCAAAAAGTGAAAAGTTGTAAAAGTGGCTTTTGGGCTTCTAGAGAACATCCAGCTCCTTCTCCCTTGTTTTAACCGACTTTAGCTGGCTAAAAATAGATCCTTAAAGCTCTAGAAGTGGCTCACCAAGGAGGAGAAAGAAGAGGAGGAAGAAACCAAGAAAAGGTGAGGAATTTCATAGTTTTCCCTTTAGTAAGTTGATTCTCCTCCTTCCCATATCCCTTTCTATGGCTTTTAACATTGTCTTTAGTGCTATTTTAGGTTTGGTCTAGAGGGGGAGTGGAGTTCTAAGAAGAGGAGTTAACCATTTTAAAGAACATCTAAGGAAAAACTAGAAACCAAGGTACATCTATTGCTTTTCATGCTTTTTCTCCCTTGCTTGTAGGTGTGTGGGAAACAAGATAGTGTAAAGAAATCCAAGAAAGAACCCTTGAAATTCAAGATACAATTTCTAGGGAGTTTGTTGTACCATGAATTTTGTGAAGCTTCCAAATGGTATTTTCCAATTGTCTAAAAGTTGGTGTGAGTTCCTAAGATATCAAGGAAGCTTCCCATATGCATCTCCCATCAAAGAAACAAAACAAAGTCCTTAGCTGTTATATGGAACCATAATTGAAGCAAATAAAAACCCAAGCCTTTCTAAAGTGTGTGTGTGGTGCTAGAGTTTGTTTCAAAAGTGTAATTGGGTCATAATTGATGTGTTTAGGCCAAAGAAATTCTACTCCACCCACTTGCAAGGGTGTAGCCAAAGGAAAGGAAGAGAAATCAAGTAAAAGTGTGTGTAATTGCACTCAAAGTAGCCTTCCAACTTTTCTCTCATGTATGTGTGTGGATGTTTTCTTGGTTTGGATGCTTGTGTGTGTGTTTGAACTATGAAAAGTATGTTTAGCTAGTAGGGATATGTGTAGTGCCACTTATGTGTCTTAAATTACTTTTATGTGTGCATGAGACTTAAATAGACTTGGTGATGCCAAAAGTCCCTTGATAAAGGTGAAGATGAGCCAAAAGTCCCTTAGTATGGGTAAGATAAACCAAAAGTCTCAAGATGAGTAAGGTTTAATCAAAAGTACCAAAGTAAAATGGATGAGGCAAGTCCAAAAGTCCCAAGAGAGGTAGGCGAGGCTAACCGAGGTCTTGATAGTCTACTTTGATGTGTTTGAGACTTGTGAAATGGAAATTATGCTATTGATATGCATAGGTAGTTCATGGATCATGCATGGCGTCCCTTTGCATGAAAATGCATCCATCATGTATGATTGAAAGTGTATAGAGCTATTGAGATTCTTTGAATCTCACTCTCTCCCCATTACCTAACAAGTCTAGATGGACCAAGTGAATAAAGAGATGGAGGCCACCAAGCTTGAAAAGAAGAGAATGACAAAAGAGTTGTGTTATCTAGCCATTTTATAACGATTTGGTTGTCAAATAATGTAATCTTATGATATATATGTTGTATAGGCATTTGAACATATGTAATTATATGAATATGATGTATGTATAAGAATTGAAAGTATATGAATGAGATTAGAGGTTTTAGACATAGAAATGCATGGTTGTGCCCTTAAGAACTTATGCATATAAACAAGAGGGGTAGTAGTTTTGTGATGTATGGATATTTGGACTCCTTAGACAAGTATAATAACCTATTTTCAAGCTTTTTCACATGCCCAAGCAGTCTTAACTACATTATTTGGAGGTCTATAGAATTCCTTATGATTTTTCAAAGTTTAGGCCAGAGGTTGGTTTTGATCTGGGTACTGTTCATATGAGTAGATCCCATTTTTGTGTCATCTGAGGCCTAAACAAGCTTGAATGGTCCTAAAATTTTACATGAAGAAACTAGACATTCATAATGAGATATAGCAACTGAAAACACCTTATTTAGGGGTCTATAGAGAGAGAAATGAATTTTTGAAGTTCTACATTAGAACTAGTGATGCCAACCAACCTTGGGTACTGTTTCATTATAATTCAGTTCCTAAAAGAACTTAACATAGTGTAAACATATTTTTCCCATAAATTTAACATCCCTATATTTCTATAATGGTATGTTTAACTGGGTTTTAATTTTTTTTTATAATTATTTATGAATTTGTGAAATTCATATCACTAATCTATGATAGCAAACCAAGGTAGCTAGACCTTTAGTATTTTTTAGGTGTCATTTATGGTCCATATGGGTTTTCATGGCCTGAACAATTTTTAACATATAGTAGACATCTAGAGCTTTCTATAAAGTTATCATTTGCCTTATTTTGAGTTTTCTAGAATTAATTATAATTTTTCAAAATTGGTGGCAGAAACTTGAATTCTAGACCCGAGGCAAAAACTCTATTTTTCTAATGTATGGCTCCTAACTCGAAATGTATGAAATTTTTTACATTGGTTATGACTTGTTTAGATGGAATATGAGTAGGAAAGGATGTTGGGGAGCCCATGGAGAAAAATTCGAATAGTTAAAGTGCTATGCAATGCCATAATAATTCATGATTTAAATCCATTTTCCTTGAACTCATGTATAAGGCATGTATGAAGCATGTGTGGGATATCATGTAGGGGAAAGTAAGGCTAAAGTAATATGGTGTTACATGATGCATTCATTTTGCCAAGTGTAGGTATTTTGATGTTTTGTAGCCAAGGATGTTACCATTAGAAAGCTAAACTTTAATTTACATGGAAAATGATATATTTATCTAATGCTTATCAAACATGGATTGCTGTGAATGTATGAAGTATGAATTGCTAATCTATGAATGAGGTTATGATATTATATAAATGTTTAGCGTAAATTTTAATGCATGAAGGTTTTTGTTATCATTTATGCCTTCTGTGTGGATTCGAGATATGTCATAACTTCCATACTATTAAAGATTATATATAAATCTCATGCTATGTTTCTCTTTTAACAATAAATAATCATATTCACACTTCTGGATGCATAATTTTCTATTATTAAAAGCATCAACGACATAATTTTTACATAGCAAGGATTTTGGTCATTTTTTTCTTCAATTTCATATCAAACCAATTTGTTAGGCTTAAGATATTACAAAAAGAGGCATGAACTTTATTGGTTTGGACATATGCACAATTTGACCATTTTAACACATAATAGGAACCGAATTTTGAAAAATCATAACTTAAGTTACAAAACTCTAATTTGCCTAAACTTAGTAGCTATGGAAAGCTTATAATGAGAGCTACCTACAATAAAAAATTCAAATCAAAATGAGTTCATTTACTCCCTCAAAAACCCAAAAATCAGAAACTAATCATATGAGTAGTAAACCAGAATTTTCTACATAATTCAGTCAACTTTAAAAATTCATAAAATATTTTATAGAGTTTTAAAAATTGCAATCTTTAGCTCTTTGAAAATCTCTCAATTTCATCTAATTGCTTGCCAAATTTCAAATCAAGACTCATCCATTTGGTCTATCAATGATAGAGGGACATTTTATGGCTTAAATGGACCAAATTTTGATTCCAATTGGTACCAATTGAATTCTAAAATGCCATTTCTTCTCTTGGGCACATTTCAAATAACAAATGCATCATGTAAGGCTGGCTTAACATGTTACAAATGCCATACAACTCAAAATCACCTTTCCACTTGCAAATATACATACATTAATCTAAGAACTCAAAAGGCCACATTACAATCCATAAATGGTTTTTATATCATACTCTAGTACCCTTAAATGTGTTGGAATGACCATACATCAAAATATATAATTACATAATCAAGAATATGCCTTAAAACATAATCTATCATCAAAGTAGCTCTTCTCATGCCTTTTTATTCCTTAATTTTACTTCCTTTAGAGCCATTTAGCCATGATTAGTAGGAATAGGAGAAAAGTGAGATTCAAGCATGCATATATGGCTCACTCAAGATCAAAGAATGCAAACATGCATATCATACAATCATATAATATTCATACTCATGCATTAGGGATCCCACTACTCCATTAAGAGCAATCTCATGGTCTAGAGACTTTTAGTCTATTCGTACATAACAATTAGAGACTTTTGACTTAGTCTCACTCACAATTAAGACTTTTAGGTTAGTCTTATCATATTTAGGGACTTTTAGCCTTACCCACCCATTTTAAGGGACTTTTAACATAACTTCATCCATCAAGAGCCAAACCAATTCCAAATGCAATTAAATACCATGCAACTGCATATGATCATCAATCAATCAATCAATAATACACAAATTTGCAAACAATACATACAAGCAATTTAAGACATTCAAGCAAACCAAACATACATACATAAGAATGAAGGAAAAGTTACCTTGGCATAAGAATGAAGGAAAAGTTACTTTAACATAAGAATAAAGGAAAAGTTACCTTGACATAAAAAATTCAATGGATTCCTCTTAGCTTCTCTTGTTTGTTTCACAGCCCTACACTCACACTTTAATGGAATTTCACGCCACATTAAATGAAGTACAAAATTAATAATGGAACCATGCTTATATTCATACTAGCCTAATACAAGTCAATTAGGACTTTAAACACACATATGGCTCATTTGAAGGGCATTGTGAAGTAACTCTTATAAATTAATTTCTTAGCCTTAAAACGTCACTTAATATGAGTTATATGACTCCATTAAAATTTATTAAAGCCATCATAAACTTGATTTAAGGAGCCTAACACTAAGTTGCTTCTTTAAATATAATTGAACCTTAAATTTTCATCTTTCAAAAGAAGGCTTCTAAATATAAACCAATAGTTCCTTTAGTGTTTATCATTCATATCTAGACCACTTATGACCATGGGATCATTGCCAAGACTACACCTTAGCTGAACCTATGTCCATAATGAGGGCAAGGGGACTTTTACCATTTCTTTTGGGGAATTTGACACCTATAGAGATTCCTGATCTTCTTTCTAGTTTAATTATGATATTACATGACTTGAAATACCCTTCTAGGGTTCCAAACTTCTTAAGGTGCAATCAAAGCCCTAATTACATTATCTTGCATCTTATAGCTTTTTAATTAATTCTTTTGGTTCCACTCTACACACTCCTAATCCTTTATTCATATCATGTTTCAATCAAAATCAAATTCCCTTTTGGTGCTTCTCATATTGGTTGAATATGGAGGAAGAAGAATTCCAAAAGGAAAAGCATGTCTTCCATGCCATGTCATATACCATTTAAAAGTGTTTTGAATGGAGATTATTATAATGCATTTGTTTGCTTTTAAAGAGCTTCTTCCTCCATGGGTTCAATTATAAAACTTCATCTTTTAAAATACTAAAGCCATAGAAAGAAAGAGGAGGAGCAAAAAAAGGTTTATTCTAGTATCATAGGCAAAATTTGCATGTAAACTTACCTAGATAAAGCTTCTTCCTTTCTCCTTCCTTGGTATTTCCCCACACCTCTTGGTTCTGGTTTAGAGTAGAGAAAAGTTAGTTTTGAGGGTTGGGAGGCATGGCTGAACCTATATGAAAGGAAAAAGAATGTTTTATAATAATTACAAAAATTCTCGTTACATCCTACAACTTCAATACCTTTATTTGAGCTCGTTTTAGATCTTTTTTCTATCATAAAATTTGGGTCCTCTAGTTTATTAAAAACATTAAATTTCAAATTTATAGGATTCAAAACAATCTCAAGAAGTTTGATCAAAGTTCAGGCCAACTGATGACTTAAATCGCACACTGAAAAGGCTTTAACTATTCCGATGGTTCCTATGGTTTTTAGGCTTTTGAAAATCCTAGTGAGCTCAAATTTACTATTTAAAACTTTATCCTTTAAGTTTCTAAAATTTTGCCTAAAATTATGATTTTGCCATTCCAATTTTGGTTCATTCTGTTTAGTAATTTTGGCTCTAGTTCGAGCCATTCTTAGTTTTCTAACCTCATTTCTAAATGCTTTACTTAACATTCTACCTCTAAATTTGCCTTACTTTATCTTACTCTGAAGTCTTCTTTTATTAACCATATGGTCTAATTTCAATTCTTTTTAACTCATACTACCCTTCTATATGCTCGTAACCCTATTTAAATAATTTATTCCATTTTTTAGAAAGCACTTTAGTTACTAATTTATAGAATATTACAATAACCATATTTTATACCTAAGGATACTCTAACAATTTAAGGATAAGAACAAGTTATTTGGTCTATTGAAACTTGTCCAAAGTAGTCTGAGGTCAGTTGGTAAGGAATTGCATATTTTGATATTATCACTAGTGGCTATAGGTACCTTTTTGTTGTCACAATGAGTGAATTGCTAATATATTGTAAGATTAATTGGTTTAGTCAATCCTCAAGTCTCTAAATGATGAAAGTTAGTAAGTTTTGTAACATCTGGAACTTCTATAAATGTGATAAACATAATACCTAGTTTCTTCGTAAACATACATAATTTACCAGATACAAAAGGAAGTCTCCCAGATAGAATGATTTGAGGTCCAATAAAATTATAGTGATAATTTAGACCTCAAATAATAAGGATTTAAGGCCAGAGGTGCCTTGAAAACAAAGCCAAAATGACCAAATGAAATTTAACAAAGATGTAGTAGCATTTTCGTAATTTCTAGCACTTTTGAGAAAACTCAAAGAAGGGATCTTTAAATGAAAAAATTGGATTTTTTGGATTTTTAGAGGCCCTAAAAACTATAGGAACCCCTAGAATAGTTAAAACCCCTCCAATTTACATTTTAGAATGTTGATGACCCCAAACTTTAACCCTTTTGTTCAGGAAGGTTTTAGACCCGATTTGAGTGATTCTAAAAGGTATTTAAAGGTTAGAAAACCTAAACTATATTGTGGAAAAGATAGTTCTTGAAAAGGAGTTGAAATGAGCATAAAACAAAAAAGCTAAGAATGAAGGACAAAATTGACATTTTAAAAAGCTCCTTAAGAGTCCCTAGTTATAAATAGGTGGCCCTCTACTTTTCCCTCACATTTGGCTGAGCTAAATTCTATCCAAGACCAGGGAGAATTTTTGCAAAAAGTGGCACACAAGAGGGAGCTTCAAAGAAAGAGAAAAGCCTTGGAAAAGGTATGAAAAATCAAGGAATTTCTTGCTTCTTCCTTCATTGAACTTGTTCTCCTTCTTCTTTTCTTTCTTTCAATGGTTTTGGTGCATGATTTCGTTCCAAGGCTTCCAAGACCAATTGAGAACATATAAAAGCATCAAAATAGTCTATTAAACATGTCTTAAAGGTCTATAAACCTAGATCTTACAAACTCACTCTCCCACTCTAAGGTATAGACAATACATACATAGGCAATTCTTGCCATTCATTGTCAAAAACTTGCTACATTATTCAAATGGCATCATTTCTCATATATATACATCAAGTATCTATGTAATTACACATGTTAAAAGGGTTTACATCATATTCATCTTAAGATTAAATCATATGCAATCAAAATGATTACAAAGTGAACAAAATAACACCCTTCCTTGTCATCCTCTCATCTTCCAACTTAGTGGCTCTTATTTCCTTACTCACTTGGTCCACCTAGACATGTTAGGTTATGGGGAGGAAAGGATGAGATTCTAATAATCCTAATAGCTCTTTTCCCTTTCAAGCACACATAATAGATGCAAATTTCAAGTCTTAAAATGCATGCATGGCTATTTTGAAATTTACAAACATACATGGATCATTTCTTGCATTCAAGAATTCACATATAATATACATAGACTTGCCAAGAAAATGGGTTAGCCTCACCCATTCTCTTTGGGATTTTAACTTGCCTCACCATTTTATTAAGGGATTTTTGACTATACCTCACTCTTTATAGACTTTTGGTTTTGTTTCACCCATTCTTGGGGACTTTTAGCTCATCCTCACCCTCGTTAAGGGACTTTTGGCTTCACCAAGTTCAAGCAAACCAAAACATATTTATAAACATCATTCAAGTACATAAGTAAAGTATCATAGTATCATGGCATGTAAATACATGTTAGAAATATCTTTCATAGCTTAAATATACACACACACATTCAAAGATAAGAAAAACACCCAATCATACATAAGGAAAAGAAAAAAGAGCTACCTTGGTGGTAAAAGCACACTTTAACCCTTGGAAATGTTTCGTTTTCCTCAGCCACACACTCATAAGGATGTAGGACTTGATTTCTTTGGCTTAAAAACATTACATGGAAGCCAATTACACTTTTCGAGCAAATTCTAAAGTTACACATACATTTGAAAAGATAAATTGTTTTTAAAGTTTAATTATAGTTCCATAAGGCACTTAATGAAGCAACCTTAGGAAAACATGATCTTGGCTCCATTCTTTTCTTCCATCGTGAGGTGGAATGTTTTATGCTCCATATGGTAATGTTTCTAATTAAACACACATACTACAATTGATTTGGCATTAAGTCAAGGGAATTCTAAGGTTGGGACCATATCTTGTAGACAAGATCCAAGATCCTGTTAATAAGATCTTGCATTTTACATTGAAAAATTTGAGACCTTATGGACAAGGACTTTGGTCAAAGTACAAGGTCTTCTCTTTAGCATATAAAGATTTATGAAGTGTGATGGTTTGACATTTTTAGTATCAGAGCAAAGGTTCAGGCATTTTTGCTCGATGTTTGGGCTCTTGAATTGCATTATTGGTGGTGTTAAGGTGTGAATTGCCATGGAAGTGATGAAATACATATGCATAGTTGCTTGAGATGTAATTGTGAACCAAAGGTTGTTACTCCTTTTCAGACAAAATGGTAGACACTAGATGAGGCAAGGGTAGGCCACCTAAGGCTCAGAGGATTAAGCCAGAGGTTAGGGTTAAGCTTGAAGATCCTTTGCAAACCATCATTGAGAGGCTCAATAGATATGAGAATATGATAGGCTAGCATCAGGAGATGCTAGAATAGTAGAGACACATTGCCCAGCAACAGCATGAGATGATAATGCGATTGCAAGATACCTTGGATAGGCAAGAAGAAGCCAGGAGAGAAGCTCCTGTACCTCAGCCATCTACCTCCACCTCCCTAAGAGTCTGCTCAGACTCTGCTAACTATTTAGAAATTGTTAAATTAGTTCCAAAAGAATAGTCCACCTACATTTGTCAGGGCTTTAGATGCTAATAAGGTGAAGGCCTGGGTTATGGAGATAGAAAAAATGTTAACAGTAATAGAGTGTACTTCAGAGCAAAAGGCTTAGCTTGCCACTTTTATGTTACAGAAAGAGGCAGATAGATGGTGGTGTAACACGAAGCCTCTGATGGAAACCAAGAATTTGTAGATTAATTAGGAAAACTTTCTAGTAAAGTCTTATGAAAAGTACTTCCCCAATTCCGTAGGGAAACAGAAAGAAATGCAATTTATGAGCTTGAAGCAAACTGATAATATAATTGTGCATCAGTATATGGCCAAGTTTATTAAACTGTCTCGGTATTCTTCTTTTCTCTAAAGATACAATGATGAGTCTTGGAGATGTGAGCAATTTGAGAAGAGGTTGAAGCTCCTGATTAGTGACAGAGCCACTCTACAGTGAATTAGGAATTTCAATAACCTTATAGAGGTCAGTAGGGTGATTAAGAATAATCTACAAGCTATCATGCCTACTGCAACTTTAGCTAGTTAGAAAGGGGCTCTAGAACTGAAGAGACCGAGATTAGAAGAGGGTTCTAGCATGACACCTATCAGTAAAAAGAGAAGAAAGGTGTAGTGGAACAAAAGGCCACAGAGGGGCAAGAAAGTACAGCCTCCTCAGACTTAGTCATCTACCTAGCAATCTATAGTGATGTGCTCAAAGTATAGGAAGTTGGGGCACATTGCCAGGAACTGCCCCCAGATGAGTACAGTGCATCCACCTAGGCTGCAAACCCAAAGCAGGGTATTCGCCTTACTTAGCAGGAAGCTAGTGTGTCTCCCAATTTGATCCAAGGTACGACTATAGTAAATGGTTTACCTATAGTTGCTATGTTTGATTCAGGTGCTAGTCACTCGTTCATATCTTATGATTGTGTGAGATGATTGGGTCTAGCCGTTAGTACTTTGCCATTTGACTTATCTGTCACTACACCCATTGGAGGCCACGTGTTACTTCCCATGCTTACTTGAGTGTCACTGTTCAATTTAATCATTGTCATACCACTCTTGATTTGATTTGTATGCCCTTCCATGATATCCATTTTATTATTGGTATAAATTGGATGACTGCCAATAATGCTATGCTTGATTGTGAACAACGAACTATATCTGTACCTACTAGTAGGACCATACCTAGGATAGGGGCCGAGTTATTCTTTTATGACTACTGCCCAGACTGAGAGACACTTAGAGCATGGATGTCAAGGATTTCTAATCTTTTTCTCTATTCAGGCTAAGGTAAAAGAAGGGATAGAGGAGATCCCTATAGTTAAGGAATTCTCAGAGGTTTTCCTTAAGGATTTTGATTTTAGTGGTCTACCCCCTGAGAGAGAGATAGAATTTGTAACACCATAGCTTCTAGCTCATCTCATAACATTTATAAGCTTCACCTCATTATTTCCATAGGAGTATATAAAAAGGTGAATAAAAATAATAGGTTTATTTGCATTGTGCTATACTTAAAAATTTGCAATCGATGTCATATAGACCGTGTGAGCTCATGTTATGCATTCTCATATTTAATTTCATCATTACAACTCATTTACATCCCAAAAACATACCTACAACCCATAGGAACTGAAATAGAGCTCAAAATAAGCAAGCATATTTTTGGCCAGATTTGCTCTATTTTTTGACCCAACTTTGGAAAATCATAACTAAATCTAAAAACTTCTAAATCATGCAATCTTGGTCACTCTGGAAAGCTTAGGATGTCTACTTCACATCAAGATAAGCCTAGGTCACAACATTCATCACACAGGACATTTGACAACCAAAAAGCTATAGAGTCACTGGCTGCTTGGGCTATTGTTCAGCTTACTGATACAAACTTCTGAAATTCATAACTAATTCTATAAAAATAGAAATCATACACATTCAATCATTATAGAAAGCTACAAATATTAGCTTGATACTAAAAATAATTCTAGAATGAAGCAGATACGTTTAGCTAGCTGGAACCTATGAAACAGTAACTAGACTCCTGGGGCGCTGCTGGTACTGATAGTTAATTTCAAACATGCATAACTCTCTGCTCAGACTTCCAAATGAGGTGATCTTGGTGGCCAAAAAAATATTATGACCTCTAGTTTATGCATATAAAATTTTATAAGTATTAGACACCTTTTGACCACCGGGTGACACAGAATACAAAACTGCCAATATGAACAGTACCCATACCAGAATCCATGAAAAATCTCAACTTTGAAAATTCATCAAATATTCTTTAGGTCTCCAAAAATTATGCTCTTTAGCTTCCCAAAAAGCCCTCAATAAGACCTAATGGCATGCCACATTTCAGATCAAGACTAGCTCATTTGGCTAAAAAGTGATATAGGGTTCCATTATAGTCAATTTTAGCTCCATATTGGGTACCAAAATTGCCAAATGGATTTCCCTTGGTCTTGGCACCTTTTGGGCAAGTTTAAAAGCATGTTTAAGACTTGGGAGAGCTGCCCAAATGGTCCCAAACCATTTGTATCTCATTTGGCCTTCTCACCCACACTTATGCATATTTCCATCAAACTTTAAACTTTTATACTATAGCATTACATACTCAAAATATGGGCTAGTGGTCATACATGAGAATCATATATCTTAACATCACATATTACTATATTTATATAGGCCTGAACGTTCATAGTACATATACAACCTCATATATATTATAAACCATCATTATAGTTCCAAAATAGATAAAACAAGACATAAGCTTGTCAATCTTTGCTCTTCATGGTTGTTGGCTCCCTTCACTATAATTACTTGGTCTACCTAGCATGTTAGATCATTGGAGAGGAGGGAATGAGATTCAAAGAATCCTAATAGCTCATCTCTCATTCAATCATACATAATATGTGCAAAGCAAGCTCTTCAAATGCATGCATGGTGAAAATGGAAGACATGCATATTTTAAAAACAATCTTGGCATGTGAATCAATCATACAAGACATTCAAGAGCTCACCAAGTGCTTGGATTGACCTCACACTTCTCCTCATGGATTTTGGACTTGCCTTACCTATTCTTTAAGAGCTTTGGACTCAACCATACTCTTGGGAGCCCACTTTGCTTTTGGGAGACTCTTTACTTTGTCTCAACCAAGCTCAAGGGTTTTTGGCTCATCCTCACCCAAGGGAAAAGTTCTTGGCCTCTCCACACTCAAGCAAACTCATACAAATATCATGTACTCATTAGAAAACATAACATGGCATTAAGGATCATAGCATATAAAGGCATACTAGCATACTACTCAAAGCTTGAAAATACACATACACACATTCTAAAACAAGCTAAACACACATCCATGTATGAGAGAAGGTGGAGAGAGCTACCTTGCTTGCATTCACACACACTTTTTCCTTAGCTTCTAAGCCTCCTCTTTTAGCCACACACCCACAAGTTGGTGGAGATAGTTTCTCTTACCTAGACACAAATTATGGGAGCCAATTAAGTTCATGAAACAATTTCTAGGGCCATGCAACTTGCTTAAACCCTAGATTACTTTACAACCTCCATTATGGTCAATATTGGCGCCTAATGAAGCAACACCCCTCAAATGATTTCTAGGCCTCATCCTTTACTCTCAAATATGATTCTTGACTCCTTTTAAGGCTCTTGGAGTCATCACATCATTAAAACAAAGGGCCTAACATCATGTTACTTCTTTAGGTCATAATATGGAACCTAAAGCACCAACTCATTCTCTGAGCTTCCTAAACTTTTTCTAAGGTTTCCCCTCACATTCATTCATCATATATGACTCAAAAATGGGCTTGAAACAATTTAAAACTCTCCCTAAATATGCCATCCCTACTTGGCCAAAACTTAGAGCATAAATGGGATTTCATGGCTTCTTGATTTTTCCTTGATGGGGGAACCATTTAAGGAGGTTGTTAAGAGTTTTAGGAGGTCAAGGAAACACTTAAATAGCCAAGGGAACTTATAGATTAAATCATTTTTTACAATCCCCTTAAGTGCTCTACACTTTTCCAACTTCTAGGTTCATGACTTTCCATGAGGTTTTGTTCATTTTCATGGAGGAAGAGGCATATGGGGGACCTCTTAGGGATCTTAGGAGCATATTTAAATATTTATTTAAGCCTAAGAATAATCATATAAAATCATATTTGCAAGGGAGCATTTGGATCCCTAATGATTCCATCTTATTTTCTAATGCTCCTTTCTTGATTCTATTGGTCCATTCTTAATCCTTGCCACCTAAAACCCCTAATCCCTCCATAAATTGGACAAAAAATAGCCCCTAAGAATTGGGCTCATGGTGGCCAAATTCGTGTAAAAGGAAGGGGGAGGAAGAAATTACCAAAGAATAGAAGTTGTTTTCTTGCTTTCTCTTGGTTGCTTTTCACTTTCCTTGGTTGCCTCCCTCCAAACACGAATTTTTTATCTTTATTCTACCCCCAAGACATATTTAAAAGTACCATCAAACCCATACAAATAAGGAGGAGAAGTAACTTGTTAAGGAGAAAGCTAGATTTTCCATGGAATTTCCTACCTTTTCTTAGCTTTTTCCTCCCTCCAAGTGTGCTCCTTCTTGTGCACCTAAGAGAACTGATTCTCCTCTCTATTCTGGGTAGAAGAAAGATGGAGGAAAATGAGGGCAAGAGAGGGCGTGAGTTTAAGAAGCTTCTTGTTAAAATTATTTCCAATTTTGCCCTTCGTAATGGCATTTCTGGTTTAACTTCGTTTTAGCTCCTTTTTGAGAATTTTCTTTTCCATCATAACAAATAAGTTCCCAATTTAATAAAATGCCTTTGGAATCACTCAATTTGGAGCTAAAACCTTATCAAATGAATCGATCAAAGTTCGGGTGAACCGACATTGGAAAATGTCCACCGGAGGGGATTTAACTGTCTCAGGGCTTTCTATGATTTTCAGGGCCTTTGAGAACCCTGGAGGACTCAAAGCTTTCATTTAAAAAGCCCTCCTGTATGTTTTCCAAAAAGTATACTTATTTACAAAAATGCCAATAGTCTTTCGGCAAATTTTTTGAATCACTCCTGTAACACCCCGAAATTAATTAAGGTGTTAATTATGGATTAAGATTAATTAAGGATAATTAATAGAGCATAATTGGGAAAGTTAGTGAATAGGTATTCTAGAGAGATAAATTGTTAATATGGGTTGAGAATTTATTTAAATTGGGGATTTACATCTAGGCCCAAATTAATTAAATCATGATAAGAGGCTAATGGAGGCCCAATGAATTAGAGGTAAACCCAAACTAATTTAATGAGATAGAGACCCAAGATTTATCTTGTATAGGCTCAATTAAGTGGCCCAATTACTCTTGTGTAGACCCAAGCCCTTGAGCTCATCAAATTAGGCCCAATCCCCATTAAACTTTAGCAACCCAATGTGTGAAAACTGGCCCAATAGAATTATGCAGCCCAACAATTAAAAACTGGCCCAATAAGCAAAATCTGAAACCCAATTGGATTTGGACTTGGAGCAACCCATGACCCAGCCTTTTGACCCAACTTAGACCCATCTAAACCCTAATGCTTCAGCCACACCTTCATTTTTCTGAAACTCAAGAGGCAAATTCGGAGGTTGAGAAGGAGGCTAGGGTTTGGGGCAAAGATTCTGCATTTCCACACACTTAGAGCAAGATTTGGCCAAGGTAATAGTTATAGAACTTAACCCCCTCATCTTTCTCTTTAATTTGGTCCGATTAGTTTTTCATTTGGAGAGATTTCATTATACCCAAAATCTGAAAAGTGAGTGTTTGGAGGTTTTCTTAGTGGAATTCGTAGGTTGAGGTTGGGGTTGGTATTAGGTGAACTTTAACCCCCCATTTTGATGTTTTCTTTGTTGGTTTGAGACCCCTATAGATGATTTATATTATGGGTACTAATTTTATACGAACTTGCTTAGGATTTTGGGTGAAACATTGAGAATTCTGGTAGGAGACACTTGAATCCGAATTTGGGATTTGTGGTGGCTGTTGCAATTGTCTGCAAGTGAGGTAACCGGGGTTTACATTAATTCCATGCATGTATCTGTTTAATTTCATATTTGTTGTATATGAATGATTTGAAATTTGCTGAATGAATTGGTTGGCTATCTATTGTATGATGATTGGACCTTGTGAGTCCATGGTGGAGCTGTGGTGCGGCTGCCACCCGTGCATGTACCGCGATCGGGCACCGGGTATGATCAACCCCAGATGCACTGAGCCCTGGTTGTGCTCAATAGGGAGTAGGTGCCGTGGACGGGCCTCTCCCGGTGTTAATGGCCTTTAACATGTTAATTATATGATTGCTAGTATGGGATAGTAATCATGATAGCCTAATTGTTTCATTTGCTGAAATGACTGATATGATTCTGATATGGATTTTGATTTATGCATATATGTTGATTAAACTGGATTATATGATGGAATTGCTTTGGTTACTGAGATTTATATCTCACCCCGTGTTATGGGATCAATATTTCAGGTGAAAGTTCCTCGGGTAAGGATAAGGGTAAGCAAGTGGATGAAAATCCATAAGCTTCAACCTATGGGGAGATGGCTACACTTGGGCTGACTTAGCTAGTATAGATGCTAATTTTGTATTCCTTAATGTATAGCATCATCATGTATCTGCATTGCCAAGTGTAGGCTTGAACATTTGATTTATTGAGAATGTATGTACTAAAGGGTTAGACCCCCTCTTGACTTAGTATTTGATGTATGGATTCATATGATCTGCTGTAAACTTTGTTGACCGATAATATGGTTGTCAATGGAAATGTAACTCTTGAGATATTGGTATGAACCCCCATTGTATGGAACCCCTATTGATTGAGTATTAAAGGATAGTTGCTGGTAATTCATGTATATTCTGTTGTTGCTATTTTATAAACTTGCTAATAGAGGGTAATTAGAGAACGGAAATGGGCATATAAGTTTTGAATTGGTAATGGAAGAATAGCTAAGTAAATAAGGTAGATAAATGCCATTAGAGCTATATAAAATGAGGGGAAGTGACCTTAGAGTGTCCCTAAGAAGAGAAATGGAGAGTAAAGGACGAAATATAGTGAAAATAGTGACAGAAGGGAATCACGCCGCGGCCAGGAAGGCTTCGCCGTGGCCTAGGGAGTGACAGTGGCGAGGGACGCCGCGGCTTGAGAGATCTCGCCGTGGCGTGGAGTGAAAATAATCGCCCAGGAGGTGACAGAACGTAACCTCGCCGCAGCGCGAGTCGAGAAAATAAATTAGGAAGGTTACAGTAGCAAAACTCGCCGCGGCGCCACATAGGTTGGCTGCGGCGCAGATCCAACTCGCGAGAGTAACTTGGCCACGGCGCAAAAGTTCTGAGCCACGGCGCAAGTATAAAAACTTGATTTTTGAGCTCCAGAACCTAACTTAGCCGTGGCGGGAAGGTTCCAGGCCGCGGCGCAGGTCCCCAAACACCTATATTTGACCTAGAAACCCAAATTTCAGTAAGGCTAATGTTAGGGTATGGTATGGGGGCGTTGGTGAGATGTTTTGTGGGTTGAAATCGATTAATGGGTGAATCATAAACCTTTAATAATGGTACAAACCCTTTATGCATGTTCCCGTTATGGTTGTTAGTTGATGATCCTAGTGGCATCAAGGTTTTAGTTTCTCCATATTTATATTAATGTGATTAGTTGCAACGACTCCAAACCTTGATCATTAATTATTAATAGCATGTTTAACCTTAATTATTGAGATTAAAAACTAGGGTCGTCACAACTCCGACCCTGGTTTCTAGGCAACTCAAGGCTTAAATCCTCATTTTCTATTATTTACAATTTTATCCCAATTTTATTTGGCCTTGAATCACTCATCTCAGGGGACTTGTTTTGAAAACTGACTCATTTCAGTATTTTACGAAAAATTAGATGTTACAGAATTCTCTATAGATATAGTGCTTGGGGTTAGATCAGTGTCTAAAACTCCTTATAGGATGGCTCACACTGAGCTTACTGAGTTGAAAAAGCAGATAAAGGAATTATTAGAGAAAGGGTTCATATGCCTTAGTGTTTCACCCTGGGGAGCTCTGGTATTATTCATGAAAAAAAAGGATGGTCACTTTAAGATTGTGTATAGATTATAAAGAGCTAAACAAAGTTACCATTAAGAATAAATATCCTTTCCCTGGAATAGACGACTTGTTAAATCAGTTAGCTGGGACATATGTGTTTTCTAAAATAAATCTTAGATCTGGGTATCACCAACTAAGAGTGAGAATTGAAAATGTTCCAAAAATGGCCTTCAAGACTAAAGATGGGCACTATAAGTTCCTTGTGATGCCATTTGGGTTAAGGAATGTGCCCGTTGTGCTCATGGATTACATGAACAGGGTATTTAGACTGTATTTAAATCAATTTGTGATGGTCTTTATTGACAACATTTTAGTGTACCTTAGATCCTTTGAGAAGCATAAGAGGCATCTGAGATTATTCCTAGAGACCCTGAAAGATAAAAGGTTGAATACCAAACTTAGTAAATATGAGTTTTGACTAACCAAGGTGAAGTTCTTAGGTGACATGATATCACATGGGGGAGTTACGGTAGATCCCTATAAAGTAGAGGCTATATTACAGTGGGATAGACCTAAGACCATCATCGAGGTTAGAAGTTTCTTAGGTTTGGTCAGGTATTATAGACGGTTCATTCAGAGATTTTCTTAGATAGCCTTGCTACTTATGAGGCTAACTAAGAAAGAGACACCTTTTATGTGGGATGATAGATGTGAGAGAAGTTTCCAGAAGTTGAAACTCTGATTGACCACTGCCTTTGTACTAATTATTCTTGACCCTAGTAAACCCTTTGTGGTTTATAGTGATGCCTTGAGGAAAGGGTTAAGTTATATGTTGATGCAGCAAGGTAGAGTAGCGGCATATGCCTTTAGGCAATTAAGGCCTTATAAGGAGAATTATCCCACACATGACCTAGAGTTAGTTGTAGTAGTGTTTGCTCTTAAAATCTAGAGGCACTATCTGTATGATGCTACCATAAAAATTTATAGTAACCATAAAAGTCTAAAATACCTATTTGACAAAAAAGAACTGAATATAAGACAAAGTAGATGGATGGAATTCTTAAAAGATTATGATTATATCTTGAAGTATCATCCAGGTAAGGCTAATATGGTGGATGATGCCTTGAGTAGGAAATCCATCCATGTTGCCCATATGATGATTAGGGAGCAAGAGCTCCTAGAGAAGTTTAAAAACTTGAATCTCTCTTATCAGGTGGTATTGGGTAAATTGTATCTGAGTAAGACCTGAATTGAGAATGACCCAGATTATAGATGCCTAGAGAGAAGATGAATTCTTAAGACAGATTAGGAGTGAGATTTCCCAGGGTAGGACCTTAGATTTTTAAGTATCTGAGGATGGTATGATAATGTATCAGGATAGAATTTGTGTGCCTAACCAGGATCAATTGAGAGAATGAATCCTAGAAAAGGCACATAAGAGTAGGTATACTATCCACCCAAGTGTCACTAAAGGTATCAAGATTTGAAAAGAAATTTTTGGTGGCCAAGAATGAAAAATGACATAACTAAGTATGTGGCTAGATGTCTAGTGTGTCAGAGGGTAAAGATAAAACACCAAAAACTAGCTAGGTTATTAAAATCCCTAAATATCCTCAAGTGGAAGTGGGATAGTATAGCATGGATTTCATTATGGGGTTACCTAGAACATCCTCTGGATACGATGCTACCTGGGTAGTTGTGGATAGGCTGACAAAGTCTGTACACTTTTTATCTATTAGGGCTACTTACATACTAGATAAATTAGCTCAACTATATATAAGAGAGATAGTGAGACTTCACAGAGTACCTAATAGCATAGTATCAGATAGCGACCCCAGGTTCATATCGAACTTCTGGTAGTCATTACAACATGCCTTAAGGACCAGGTTGCGGTTCGATACTTCTTATCACCCCTAGATAGATGGTTAGATGGAGAGGACCATCTAGACCTTTGAGAACATGTTGAGGGCCTGTGTGTTAGAGATGAGGGGTAACTGGGATGTGTACCTACCATTAGAGGAATTTGCATACAATAATAGTTACTATTCCAGTATTCAAATGGCCCCTTATGAAGCTCTGTATGGAAGAAAATGTAGATTCCCTTTATGTTAGATTGAGCTAGGTGAGAGGAGTTTAATAGGACTTGAAATAGTGGACCAAACTACCTGATAGATAGAATTGATTAGAAAGAAATTCCTTACTGCCCAAAGTAGGGAGAAAAGCTATGTCGATAAGAGAATAAAACTATTAGAGTTTAAGATTAGAGACTATGTGCTCATCTGAGTGTCTCCGGTAACTGGGATAGGTTGGTCTATGAAGGTGAAAAAGCTCAGTCCTACATATATTGGTCTATTTGAAATCCTTGAGAAAATTAAATCTGTGGCCTATCAGATAGCCCTACCTCCTAACCAAGCCCAAATCCATAATGTTTTTAATGTCTTCCAATTGAAAAAGTACTTACTAAACCCCTCACATATCATAAAATATGAGTATATTCAATTGCAAAAAATTCTTTCTTATATAGTGAAACCAGAGAGAATTGTGGATGCTAAGCTAAAACAATTGAAAAACAAGAACATTCCTCTGGTAAAAGTGGCCTGAAGGGGTTTGACATCTAAAGAGGCAACATGAGAACTTAAGCAAGAGATGAGGCAGAAGTATCCAGAACTATTTCCTTAAGGTACGTATTTAAATTTTGGGGACAAAATTTTATTTAAGGGGGTGGAAAATGTAACACCCGATTTTCGTTAAAACGTGTAAAAATGGAGCAAAAAGTATAATGGTAATTTTGTAAATTCATGTAAATTTTGAAAAAACCCATAGGAAGGCTTTTTAAATGGCAAATTTAAGGTCTATGGGGTTTTCAAAGGTCCTAAAAACCATACCGCCTTACAATTAAAACCCCTCCAGTGTGTGTTTTTGAATATTGGTTGACCCGAACTTTGACCATTTCATTCAGGAAGGTTTTAGCTCCAAATTGAGTAATTCCAAAGGCATTTTATAAGATTGGGGAACTAAATTTTTATGATGGAAAAGACAGTTCTCAAAAAGAAGCTAAAATGAGTCTAAAACAGAATTGCTAAAAATGAGGGACATAAATGTCATTTTGTGAAAAAATTACTCCTCCATTCTCTTTAAAAGTGGCATCTAGAATTCTAGCTTCTTCTAACCGACTTTCCTTTGTCCAAAAATAGAAGAAAGAGCTGGAGAATGAGGCACACAAGGAGGGCTATGAGAGAAGGGAGAAAGAAGCTAAGAAAGGTGAGAAAACTTTAAGATTTCCATGGTCTTTCTTCTTAAAACCTTGTTCTCTCCCCCGTGCTTCCTTTCAATGGTTTTAGATGTTCATATGGTTCTATTTTGGCCTTAAACTAGAGAGGAAAAGTTAAAGATTCAAAGAGAAAGCCAAAGTAAGGAGAAGAGCCCTTGAAATAAGCTTGATTCAAGGTAATTTCCTTCCATTTAGTTGCTTCTTCTTCTTCTTCTTCTTCTTCTTCTTCTTCTTAATAGTTTTGGCCAAGAACAGAACCATGAGAGGGGGCAATTCTAACTTAGAGCATTGATAAACACATATTTTTATCTATTTTATTCTCCTAAACTTGGACATTTTAATGATTAAATAAGGCTTAATGGATTTACTTAGATGGAATTTTGTTTAGTAACCATTCTCTACACTTTATGAATTAATTGGCAAAATAATTGATTTTAAATGCATAAATCATTTTAAATGAATTTTGTGGATAATTCTATTGAATATTCTTCATTCTTTTGTGCAGAATTTTTTATGTGCAAGTAGCTTGAATGAGCATTTGATTAAAAGAAAAGAAGAAGCTTTCACTTCCCTCTCCCCTAGCTCATGCACAAGTTATACACTCACTCTCACGTTGCATCAGTCATCATCAGATACACTCCAAAGGACAGGATCATCACCTCTTGACACCCACGGGCTTCAAGGGAATGAAGGCTAGACTCACTCAAGGCACTTACACGTACACAGCACTTTGCCACGGGTTCTGCACTCACACAAAAAACACACTTACAGTAGTCAGCTCACTCAAGCACACACCATCATGCATGGGCTGAACTTGAGTTTCTGGTTTACCAAAAAAGAAGCTAATGGAAGCTTGGGCTAAAGGAATGAAGCAGCAACACGAGCTGAATGAAGGAACAGGGAGCTTTCCAGCAGAACAGAGCAAACACGTGAGCTATTCATGAAGAAGCTACATGGGAGAAAAGCGAGCTGAACAGGGAAGAAACATACGGGTAGTAGCTCACAAACTCGAGCAAAACGTGGACTGGCTGGAACTCGAGGAAACAAGAAGAGATATGGCTAGACAGCAGCTGCAGAACGACGAAGAAGCAAAAGAGAAATGAGCTGGAGCTTTTGAGCAGAAATAAAAACACACATGCAGCAGAGGACAGCAGCTGTAGCTGGACGAAGCAGAATCAAGCAAAGCAACACGAAGAATAAAGCTACGTCTGGACAGAACATGCAGAAGTTACGTGGAATAGGAGCTAAGGAAACGCTGGAGCTATGTCTGCAATTCAAGTGGAATATAATAATAAAAAGAAGCGGGACCCATACCTTATTTCACATGCAATTAGCTACGGGTAATTGGCACAAAGGGAGAGCACATGCTCACGTGAAAGGAGGTTCAGGCAATTTGAGAAACGAGGGCTGAGCACGTGAATAATTAATGGGGCACGTGAAAGAGAGGAGAATTCACGCCATCAGCATTCATCACATTCGCACATTCCATTTTCGCGACGTCACTCGCCCATTCTCTCCATCCCCTTCGCCTTCACCCACACTTCGCCCTTCGCCTTCGTCCACACACAGAACCATTCACCACACGCCCTTCGCCTCCATCCAGCATCCAGAACCACATACCACGCCATTTTTCCTCCATCTCCATTCCACATCCATGAAGCTCTGATTCATCCTTGAGGCTAGCTAGGAGGAAGCTCTTGGGCTGAAGCTTGAATCCTTGGAGAAGAAGCAGAATTTTGGGCTAAGATTTCTTTAATTTTCCTACACTTTTTTCTCATTCTGTGCAATCTCGGTTGAGTTGTAATTGATTAGGAATTTGTGTAATTAATTAGTGGCTAGTTAGACACTGATTAGGAAACATTTTTGTTGATTAATTGGTTGGATTTAAATCTGATTTTTCATTATTCTCTCTAATCTCCCATGTATGCCACGAAGGTGTTCGATAAAATGCATGAGTGAGATTTTTTTGATTAATTGTTTATTTGAGAATTCCTTAGTGTTTAGTTGGTTAATTAAACATTTTTGGATGATGAATTAGAGGCTAATTAATTAGTTAATCAATCAAATTGGATGTTCATTGATCTTAAAGACAAGAATTAACGGTTTAATGCGGAATTGAGGTCTCAATTCAACATTAGATTGTTAATCTCTTGATTCTTGCGTGGTAACTCAAGATACACTTGTAATGAACACAATTAGGAACTCTTAGACCAGAATTAATCAAAATTGGATTAGGATGAGGATAGTGGATACCAAGAGACCAATCCTAAGCTAGTCACAAGCCCATTATCATTCACAATTCATCCAATTAGGTAGAATTTAGGAATTTTGATTCAATTTAGTTTTAGGTTAGTTTAAATCAGCCAAAACCCCCAAATTACGTAGCTCTTAGGATCCTTTAACACTTAAAAACTTAATTGAACATTGAATTCCATTTCCAAGGGAGATGACCTAGGTTATGCCACTAACTATATTTTTAGATTAACCTAGTTTTATTTTGAGGGTTGCACGACAAGCCTGTCAAGCATGCATGAAACCATTGATTTAAGCTATGAGAACTTGAAATATGCAAAGAAATTGGATGGAAAGCTAATGGAAATTAAGATAGGAAAGTGGGGAGTTCTTGTACACCCTTCAAAAAGTGATTTGATACATGAATTTTCTTGCATGTATGAGTGTTTATTTCAGTTTCTAAGACCCCTAGGAAGCTTCCCAAGTGCCTCTTCCAAAAAAAAAAATGGAAACCCCATGAACCCCAAATGCCTCCATTGTCTCGACCTAGAGCTCTTGGGAAGGCTAAGGAGTGTTTTAAATTGTTTCAAACTTAGTTTAAGACTTTATATGATGGAAGAAGGTAGGAGGAAACCTTAGGAAAAATTTAAAAGTCATAGATTGGGAGATAAGGCAATAGGTTCTATAATATGACCTAATGAAGCAACATGGACCTAGGCTCTTGGAATTCAGTGTATGATGACTTCATGGAGTCTAAATGAGACCAAGAGGTCTAGATATGGGAAGAGAATGGAACCAAGAACTTAGTTTATGGTAGTTGCTTCATTAGGCCATTAATGGAACCATATTGTAATAAATGAAAAAAAAAAGTGTGTTCTTAAGAGTAAATTTAATGCTTTGACTTGCTTCAAGAGTATAATTAAGTGTTATTCATGATGTTTAGGCCAAGGAAAAAAACCCTATCTAGTTGTGCTTGTGGAACCAAGAAAGGAAAGGAATAAAGCAAAGTAAAGCTTGCATTTCCATCAAGGTAGCTCTCCACCTCATTCTTCTTGCATTCTTAGTTATGTATATGTCATTGTGTGCTTGTGTGTGCTTTTGTGTCTTGTGATCATGCCACTTGATGTTATGATGTTGCATTGGTACTAATATTCCTTTTTGAATGTTATTGGTTTGTGAACATTGCTCACAAGAGTGAAATGATGCCAAAAGTCCCTTGATATAGGTGAGGAGATGCCAAAAGTCTTTAAACAATGGTGAGACAAGGCCAAAAGTCTCATGGATAAGTGAAGCTAAGTCAAAAGTCCTAAAGCCAAAAGTGAGGCAAATCCAAAAGTCCTAAAAATAGGGTGAAGCTAACCCAAAAGTCCCTAGAGCTCATTCTTGACTTAATGTAATTTTTTGGCAAGGAAATCTGGATTTGAATACTTTATGGTTTTGTTAGATTGTATATTTATGCTCTTTGACATATTATATGCCTTAAATGTGTGTTTGAATGGATGTATGAGCTATTAAGATTCCATGAATCTTACCCTCATCCTTCTCTTATCTCACCATGTCTAGGTGGTGTCCAAGAAGCTAAAGATGGAAGCCAATGAGTTTGAAAGGCTATTCCATGACACTTTTACATGATTATGTAAAGTTTGGATGTATATAAGTGTCAAAGTGCTTATGTATATATTATTTTTGAGTTGTAACCATTTGAGCAAATGTAAAAGTATGTATAGGTGATGTAAGAACCATATTTGATACCAAATCAATGTAAATGTAAGCTTTAGGTACTTGACGACTTGCTTGTAATTGTGTATTCTTGCCTAGAGCATAGTGAATTTGAGATGCATGATAGTTTAAACCACTTGGGTAGTTCTTATATAATGTATTTATACTTTCAAACTTGCCTAAGGAGTGCTAAAACATGTAAGAAGCCATATCGACCACTTTTAACTCTTTTATAGTTTTAAAATGACCATATTCTAGAGCTATGTCAAGGTTTGACCAAATGAATTCTTCTTGGTTTGAAAATTGGGATGTATATAGGTCTTCTTAAAAGCTTTTTGAGAAGCTAAAATGCATATTATTTGGAGTCCTATAGAATTTTTGACTAATTTCCAAAGTTGGCTAAAATTTTACAATTTGATAATAGCATTGTTTACATGGTTCAAAATTTGCCTCTATCATTCATAGGCCAAACAATGTCCAATGACTATGTAATTTTATAGCCATAAACTAGACATTCATAGTGACATATACCAACTAGAAGCACCTCAATTGGATATTTGTAGAGGGAGATATGAATTTTTGAATTTTTAGATCAGTGACAGTAGCGTAGACCGACCTTGGTTACTATTCTATCAATTTTCAAGATCTAAACACATCTAAACTGGTCTAAGTCCTCCTCTAACTAACATCTATAGCTTTCCAAATTGGTATAGTTTTTTCAAATTGGATTTTTATGGATTTAGTTATGAATGTTTGAATTTTATATCAGTAAGTTGTATCAGAAATATTGGGCAATCTAACCTATGTCAATTTTCCATTGTCTAACATGATCCAAATGATATTTTTATGGCTTGGAATTATTTTTAGCATAAATTTAACATCCATAGCTTTTCAAAAAGTTATCATATGCTTGATTTCAATATTTATAGAATTAGTTATGATTTTCCAAAGTCACTAGCAGAAAATTGCCACTGGAACCCAAGAGTAAAGGTGAGATTTTCTAGTTTTTGGGTCCCAATCCATGAGAAAAGGTTCTTAATCCATGTTGTGAGCCTCAAATTGAGTTGTTTTTTATATTTTTAAGTATGCCATGGATGGAAATAAATTGAAGAAGGTTTAAATAGGCCATATAGGCAAGATGTAATGAATTTACCTTTTTGAAAGTGATTAATTCCCTCACCAAAGGCATGGAAGTTCTTGAAAAGGAATGTTTTATGCCCTATGTGGTAATTTTTCTTGTTAAAAACACATACTACAATTGATTTGGCATTAAATCAAGAGAATTCTAAGGTTAGGACTGCATCTTGTAGACAAGATCCAAGATTCTATCGACAAGATCTTGCATTTTATATTGAGAAATTTGAGACCTTGTCAACAAGGTCTTCGGCTAGAGTACAAGGTCTTCTTTTTAGCATATAAAGGCTTATAAAGTGTGATGGTTTGACATATGCAACCCATCTAGTCTATTCATCATAAAACTATACGAGACTCAATCCATATGTTAGAGTAATATATCATCTTTATGAAGGAATAGAGATAGTTGTAGCAAAAAAAGTTCTATTTAAAACTATCATATGTGTATAAATAGTTTTGTCATTTAGTTAATAATAGAGAATTCACAAATGGGCCATAATATACAAATGAGCTTTTACATATATAGCATTTGGGTTTTATTATCATTAAAGTCCTAAGCCCATAACCTTGGGCCAATAGTTTGTTCCTCAATGAGTATATGCTCTCAACTTCTATAGTATATAGTGGGAAGTTTCTTTTTTGGTCTTTTTGTGTTTTGATTAATGTTTTTCTTTAAGTCTAATTAGTACTGATATTGAAGTTCATAGAAACGAACAAGAAAGCAAAATTATTAGTATAGATCACACAAAGTAATGATATTAATAAAATAAATTTTAAAGCTCCATTAATCCAATCTCATATACAAGATAACACAAAAGATTGCCCTTCCCAATCTTACACATTGGACCCTACAAGTTCATAGTATTAGCTAACTCCAAAGTCACAATGAGATTGTGTTAAGAAGTAATAGTCCTATGTTCTTCAATTCAGACTAGACAATAAATCAAACAATTTAACATGGCATCTAACAGATATGTTCTTCAAATCATGAACAACATATGGTGAAGTACTCTTCTATACAACAATTGAAATGGGATTAATTCCTAGCAACAATGAGAAAATTAAATTGACTGATGTATAAAGAAACAAGGATGAAGGATAGAACTGGAACAACATTAAGCCTAATTCTAGTGAACTAGATCACCTATCAAGCAAAGTATTGGGTAGTCGAACAAAGCCAATAATGCACCTAAAACCTTTTTTTTTTTTTGGATAACCTTAAAACAATTTGACATCTTGTTGTATCAATAGTCAATCTTATGATGAAACTTATATTTGATATATTTATAATTTCTGTCTCCTTACTCAATATGCTAGAATAATCAAATTAAAGAATGCAGCTCTTTAACTACCAAACTAACATTAATTTTTTTTTAATTTTATATTTGGTTTTCCAAATATAAAGCCTTATCGAGTTAATTAACAAATTTGGCTGTATAACTAAAGCTAATAATGCATTTGAAACATGTTGAATAAAACAAATTGGAAACTAGCCCTAGTAAGATATAGTTAATTAAATTATAGACTAAATACTATTTTGGTCAATTAATTTTACCCTTATCCATTTTTTATTAGCTATTGATCCCTCAACTTATCAAACACGATCCCTTATGTGAACTTAGAGTCACTATCACCAAAAGAAAAATAACAATTAGAGAGGTGAAAAATTTCCATATGTAATCCAACAAATATTTGTGATAGAATATGAAAATTTTTTGTCAAAAGACGCAAAAAAATAAAATAATTGTGATGGATGTGCTCTTTCATCTTAGATCTAAGATTGAAATTTTTGTCATTGATTTAAGACAAAAATTTCCATTTCAAAAAAGAAATAGAATAGCTTCCTCCAATTTAGAGATAGAAAATTTAGTCTCTCAATTTTTCCAAAAAAGAAACAACATAGTTTTGATTGTTATTAAATATGAATAAAATTTATATAAAAAATACCATCTATTTACAAATACAGTAAAAATGGCTATTAGCATTGCATTATATAATGAAAGATAATATCAAGATTTCCACAAAAGTTAGTGTTTTTCAGTGTATTAACAATACCAATACTGAATTGCTATTGATTAACCATGAACAAATAAAGAAGGATAGTTGGCCAAAAAAAAAAGGATGAACAAAAAATCTAAATTACCTTTGCTCTAAGCCGTTGTAGCTTTTGAGAGTATAAGAAAGTCTTGGCAATATTGCAACCTAATATAAGGATGACCAATCAATAGTAGAAGATAATCTTTAACAAAAATTAGCATAAGTGCACTATTAGGAAGATTATACCATGAAGCACAAATGTTCAAGGATTTATGGTTGTAAATACAGAGTAATTTACCTACCTACCAAATTATATTGATTATGAAAGTTAAGATCATATCATGAAACACAAACATTATTTGTGCTTTCAAACTTATCATTTGAACATTGATCCATATTTAGAAGAATAATTGGAACACTACTTACATATAAAAGTAGTATCAGAATAATGACAAGTCCCACCAATAATCTAGTGATTGTTGTTAATATCTTGATGGTGTTTGACCACCAATTTATCTAATGTTGAAGCTTATGAGACACTGGACTCACCAAATTTACCAAACACTTATGTAAACTAGTAAAAAAGTAGGACTTATAAGTATAAAACTCAAATTTAAAACTTCCACCCTCACAAGCATTTTGCACATGGAATATCATCAAATTTTAAATTCAAAATGCATAACAAAAACATTACTAAATCAAGGTCCACACACTTGAATTGTTAAATAGCCAATAAACTCTTCCACATCCATAGAGAACAAAAACCTCCCACTAAAGACCTAAATGTGGATTTCAAAACACAATTGTGTGACCTAATGCATTACAAGGACATGTTAGCCTTGCTGAAATGCAATTACTGGATAGAGTATGGGACAACTAGACTATTAAAGGTTGAATTGTGACGGCTTTTCTTATTTTGTTTACTTTCCTTTTGCTTATAACTTGTAAGATTGCTAATGATTAATTCCTAAATTTTAAACTATCCTTTCATCAAAAATTCCTCATCAAGTAATCTCACCTTGCTTATTATGCAGAGTAGCATTTTAACATAGTCTTTGTGTAGGAAATAAGTAAACTTAAATATTATCTCTTAGTATTCTATGCGTCTTTTATGTGTTTGTGTTTAGAAATAAGTGAAGGCCTTTAGTATTATGTGTAATGAATTCTTGTCTTGAAGTATGTGTGTCATAAATATATGAAATGTGCATGTCATAAATATAATAGTTAATAGAGGGAGTTTAAGAGTCATGAAATATTAGTAAAAATAGGAAGTGAGTGTTAGTATATGAGACAAAAGAGTGGATTTGTAAAACAATTTATCATATAATATAAAGTATGGTTTATATATCCATCTTCCATATAATATTGTGACAATGCTCCTTATATATCTCTATCTTTCCCTCAAACACTTTCATTTTCAACATTTCAAACTCTCTAATTAGTTTCATCACTTGCTTGTTATTTACTTTTTCATCGCATTAATATTCATTTTTGAGATATTCAGAGAGTTCTACAATTGACTCTAATTGCATTATCTTAGCAAGAATTGAAGTGAAACTACAGAGAATAAGTAGGCCTTGGATTTAGCTTTCCTTGTCTTTTTCTCCTTATGAATCTTGAATTGTTCTAGTGTTAGGTTAGCTCCTAGTTAAGGAATCTAATGGTATTCTTTTACTACCTACCAAAGGTCCAATGCTTCTAGATAAACAATCATTCTGATCTCCATCAAAGACTGGTGGTACCATTGAAGAAAAATCTGATTCTCCCTTCATTAAAGCAAAACTTAATTCTAATTGCCCAAGCATTTTTTTTGGAAGAGACAATAGAATATTAACAGCATGAAAGAGCAACAATCAATTTGTTGGGTTATGATAGGGTTGAGCCTTGAAACACAAAAAAAAAAAAAAGCAACAAAACAAGCTATGAAATAGCAACTAGTTGAGTTGTTATGCTTTGAAAATAGCGACTTGGATCATAGTTGTTATATCTTAAAAAAAGCAAAACAAATAAATTTGAATTTTCAATAGTCTTGTAGCTTTACTCAAGTCAATTTATTCAATAGTTGCTATGGATGTTATGCTGATTGTTTCTATTTTGCTAAGTCAAACAAGGAGATATGTAAGAACCTAATTGCAAAATATGAGACTTAAGTCTTATGTTAAAAGTATGAAATTTTAATATCAAGTTTATATGTGCCTCGAACCTTAGCCTCTCCAACCTCATAAGCCACCTTTATATAGTGTGATTAACAAGTGCTCATAGGTTACATTAAAGTGACACCTTAATTTCATCATGTTAAAGTATTAATATTGGTTGAGTTGATAATCCTCTAACGCCTCGTTTGATTATGCTTGGCTTTCTTTGTCATGTTTTCCTTTAAAAGTTTATGAGATTTGGCAAGATTTTTTTTTTTTTGGTGTATAGTAAAGGTATTCCTGAGCCAATATTGTGTGTCAATTGAAACTAAATTCTTCCCAAAATGATCTTATAAACCTTATCCTATAAACTTTCTCAAACATTCATATCAGTAGAATTTGTAATCTTTTATATGCATAAATGAATTGTTGATAAAAATTAATATTTTTTTTATTAAAATAAATAATATGCACATAAAATATTACAAATCTTACTCATATATATGGGGATCTAGATATATTTTAAAAAATTAAAATAATAAAAATAGAAATATGTTATGCCTCGATACATTGCACATGGAGAGCGAATATATATATATAATATTAACATCGTGGGCTTTATTAAAATGAGTCATATTCACTGTAATATCCATTTTTTTTAAAACAAGAGAAAACGCATGAAATGTAACGTACAATTTTTCTGTAAATGTACGCAATTCATCATATACAAAAGGAAGTCCCCTAGATAGAGTGATTTGTGGTCCAATAAAATTAGAATAATATTCTAGACCTTAAATAATGATAATTTAAGGCCAGAGGTGCCTTAAAATTAGAGCCAGAATAGTCAAATGAATTTTAATGAAAATGTAACAAAATATAATAGTATTTTTGTAATTTTGGAAAATTTTTACAATATGCATAGGAGGGCTTTTTTAAATAAAAATTTTGAGCTATCCGGGATTTTTAGAGGCCTTGAAAATTATGGGAAGCTCCAGGACAGTTAAAGCCTCTCCGATGTACATTTTCCAGTAGTGGTAAGCCTAAACTTTGACCACTTCATTCAGGAAGATTTTAGCTCTAAATTGAGTGATTCTAGAGGGATTTTATAAGATTGAGAACTTAAATTTTATGATAGAAAAGACAGTTCTAAAAAAGAAGCCAAAACAAATTAGAAATGAAAATACCAAAGATAAAGGACAAAATTGAAATTTTTGAAAATGAAGGTTCAAGAAGCACGTTTAAATACATGCCCCTCTTCTCTCCCTCATATGGTCGACCTTGTTTCTATGCAAGAACATAAGGAAGACCAGCTCAAAGTGGCATCTAAGAATGGAGAAAAATGAAGAGGAAAAATTCAAGAAAAAAAGTGTAGAAATTCAAGCTCTTCCCTTTAGCAATTTAATTTATCTTCTTCTCCTCTTTCTTCCTATAGCTTTGGCACATGAATTGGTTCTGTTTTGAGCTCAGAACAGAGGGGGACTTTTCGAGTTTGGAGAGGAGAATCCATGCAAAGGGAAAAGCATTCAAAAAAGGCTTGAATTCAAGATAAAATTCTTAGTTTCTATGCTTCGCTTTTCTTGTTCTTCTTATGTGCAAATTGTCTTACATGTGAACAACCAAGGGGAGAGTAATTTTGGGTAGAACCAAAGATGAATAATGTGATTTAAGGTGTGGGAAGTAAGAATGTACAAAGGAAACAAACAAAGAACTATGTCAATGCAAGGTAGAAAGGCTAGGGATTCAAGAACATAACTAAAATTCTATTTTGATACAAAAGTTCCTAGACCAAAGTAAGTGTTTGTATGAGCTCCTAAGATCCCTAGAGAGCTTCCCACATGCATCTCCCATCAAGGAAGGCAAGACAACCTCTATTGGTGCCAAGGTGAGCGTAGGTTTAGCCAAGGGGAGATGAAGCACCAAGGGAGTGTCTTAATTTCTTCCAAGCTTATTTTGTATCATATGTGATGGGAGAGTATGAGAGGAAGCCTTGGAAAAATTTTAGAAGTCATGGGTAATGAGATGGAGCTATAGGTTCCATATTGTAGCATAATGAAGCAACACCTAGTTAGGTTCCTTAAAATAAATATGTGATGACTCCAAAGAGTCTAAATGGAGTCAAAAGTCATAGATTAAGGAAGAGAATGAAGCCAAAATCATAAATTCCCAAGGTTGCTTCATTAGGTGCTTTATGGGATCATAATTAGACCATTTGAGCAACCAAGTTGTTCTAGTGTATGAATGGCTTTGGTAAATGTTCCAAGAGTATAATTGGCTCTTGTTTCATGTGCTTAGGCCCAGGCAATCAAGCTCCACCTCTTCATAGATGTTTGGCCAAAGGAAGAGAAGGACTTTCAAAGGTTAAAGTGTGCTTTTATATGCAAGGTAGCTCTCTCTTCTTTCACTCATGCATGAGTGGATGTTTACCTTGTCTTTGAATATGTGTATGTATATTTTAAGCCATGAAAAATATTTTAGTATGTATCTATGTAGAGAGCCAAAGTAATGAAAATGTGGGTTTTATCCTTTTTATGGATGGTATGTGATAGTGTATTTTGGCCTGTAGTATAGTGAGTTTGAAATGTATGATGATTTGGACCACTTGAATATTTCTTTTATGCTATGTTCATGCTTTTAAACTTGTCCATGAGTTGCTAGAACATGTGGGAGGCCATTTGGACCCATTTGAACCGTTTTGGGTGCCAAAATCGCCAAATTTGTGAGTTACGTCAAATTATGACCAAATGAGCTCTTCTTGATATGAAATTTGGCAAGCCTCTAGAGTTTGTAGATAGCTTCTTGGAAAGCTAAAGTGGGTAATATTTAGAGGTCTAGGAAATATTTGGTGAATTGTTGAAGTTGGAAAAATTTGATAGTTTGGTCATGGTATTGTGTCATTAGCCCGAAAAGAAATCTATGTCATTCATAGACCAAATGGAGTCCAAATGTCATGAAATTTTATAAACATAAACTAGACAATCACAGTGACCTATACCAACTAGAATCACCTAAATCAAAGGTCTGTAGAGAGATAAAAAATCGTCTGAAGTTCTGTATCAGTATCAGGGAAGCCATCCGACCTCCGTTACTATTCCATCAGTTTTCGAGGTCTAAGGACTTCTGAACTGATGTGGACTTATTTTTCTCCTCTAGTTAATGTCTGTAGCTTTCCAAATTGGTATAGTTTTCCCACATTGGATTTTTTTGGATTTAGTTATGAATTTTCAAAGTTCATGACAGTAAGCTGCGCCAGAAATAGGGACAGCTGGACCTCTATCTCATTTTCGATGTCAAATAGGATCCAAACGCTAAGATTGTGGTTGGGAAGTATTTCTAGTGTAAAGTTAACACTTAGAGCTTTCCAGAAAGCTAGGGTTTGATAGATTCACATTTTTCTATAATTAGTTATGATTTTCCAAATTTAGAGCCAAAAATTTGACTTTTGGGCCCATGTGAGAAATTGCATTTTCTTGGTTTTTGGTTTCATATCCATGGTTTATAGCTTGTTTTATGATATGTATGAGTCTTATACATGGAGTTTGAGTATAAAATGTGAATGATGGGTTCACAGGACCCACGGGGCAAAAGGTGAGTGTTTGAAACCCCATTTTATAGTATGAAAATGTCACGGTTGGTACTTGTTCTTTGGAAATCATATGGAATCGAGCCCAGAGGGAGGTTAGATAGAGTTAAGACATTATGGTGTTACATTTTTGGTATCAGAGCAAAGGGTCAGGCACTTTTACTCAATGTTAGGCTCTTGAATGATATGATTTACTTGTGTTGGGTGTGAATGGCCATGGAAGTGGTAGCATCCATATGCATATGTGCTTGTGATATTATTGTGAACTGAGGGTTGCTACTTCTTTCAGACATGGTTGAGACTAGACGGGGCAGGGGTAGAGGCAGATCGCCCAAGGCTCAGAGAGTTGAGCCAGAGGTTCCTGTTGGGCCTGAGGATCCTATGCGAACCATCATGGAGAGGCTTGATCGGTATGAGGCCATGATGGGCCAGCACCAGGAGATGCTAGAATAGTAGAGGTATATTGCCTAGCAACAGCATGATATGATCATGCATTTACAAGATACCCTAGCCAGGTAAGAAGAAGCCAAGAGCGAAGCCCCTGTACCTTAACCATCCACATCTAGTATTCCACCTGCACCTCCCCAAGAGCCTGCTGCTCCACAGACCCAGACGCCTATCCAGAAAGTGTTAAAGTAGTTTAGGCTAAATAATCCATCCTCGTTCGACGGGGAGTTAGATGCGGATAAGGTGGAGGCTTGGGTTATGCAGCTAAAGAAAATATTCTCGGTGATGGATTGTACCACCGAGCAAAAAGCTTAGCTAGCCACTTTTATGTTACAAAAGGAAGCTGATAGATGGTGGTGTAGCACGAAACCCCTGATGGAGACCAAGAATATACAAATAACTTGGGAAAGCTTCTTGGTCGAGTTTTATGAGAAATATGTCCCTAGTTCGGTGAGGAAGAAGAAAGAGATGGAATTTATGGGCTTGAGACAGACGGATGAGATGACTGTGGACCAATATGTGGCCAAGTTCATTAAGTTGTTTCGGTATTTCTCTTACCTCTAGAGGCATGATGATGAACCCTGGAGATGTGAGCAGTTTGAGACTGGGTTGAAGCCCCTGATTAGCGACAGAGTCACTCCATAGCGGATCAGGAAGTTCAATACCCTTGTGGAGGTCAGCAGGGTGATTGAGACTAATCTGCAAGCTATCATGCCTGCTGCGACTACAGCTAGTCAGAAGAGGGTTCTGGATTTGAAAAGGCCAAAACTAGAAGAGGGTTCTAATTTGACACCTAGCACCAAGAGGAGAGGCAAGGGGCTATGGAATAGAAGGCCACAACGGAGTATGCCACCTCCTCGGAGCTAGTCATCCTTCTAGCAGTTTCCGGTGACATGCTTCAAGTGTGGGAAGCCAGGGCACATTGCTAGACACTGCCCTCAGATGGATACAGCACCTCCTCTAGGCCACAGACCCAGGGTCGAGTGTTCGCCCTCACTCAGCAGGAAGCCAGTGCATCTCCCAGTTTGATCCAAGGTACGCTGATAGTGAATGGCTTTCCTGTAGTTGCTATATTTGATTCGGGTGCTAGTCACTCGTTTATATCCTATGATTGTGTGAGGCAATTGGGTCTGGTCATTAGTGTCTTGCCATTTGACTTGTCTATCACTACACCCACTGGAGGCCACGTGGTTACTTCCCATACCTGCTTAAATGTCACTGTTTAATTTAACCATTGTCATACCACTATTAATTTAGTTTGTATGCCCTTCCATGATATTAATTTGATTATTGGTATGAACTGGTTTGCCGCAAATAATGCAATACTTGATTGTGAACACCGAACCATTTCCCTACCTGCTTGTGGGACCATACCTAGGGTAGGAGCTAAGTTATCCTTTATGACTATTGTCCAAGCTGAGAGATATTTAGAGTGTAGATGTTAAGGGTTTCTAGTCTTTTTCTCTATTCAAGTTGATGTAGAAGAAGGGATAAAGGATATCCCAGTTGTCAGGGAATTCCCGGAGGTTTTCCTTAAAGAGTTTGACTTTAGTGGCCTACCCCCTGAGAGAGAATTAGAGTTCCCTATAAACATAGTGCCTGGGGCTGGACCGGTGTCCAAAGCCCCTTACAGGATGGCTCCCGCTGAGCTTGTTGAGTTAAAAGAGTAGATAGAGGAATTGTTAGAGAAATGGTTTATCCGCCCTAGTGTCTCACCTTGGGGAGCTCCGGTGTTATTTGTGAAAAAGAAGGATGGTAGCTTGCGTTTGTGTATAGATTACAGAGAGTTAAATAAAGTTACCATCAAGAATAAATATCCTCTCCCTAGAATTGATGATTTGTTAGATCAGTTAGCTGAGGCATCTATGTTTTCCAAGATAGATCTTAGATCTGAGTACCACCAGTTGAGAGTGAGAACTGAAGACGTCTCTAAGATGACCTTCAGAACGAGATATGGGCACTATGAGTTCCTTATGATGCCATTCAGGTTGACGAATGTGCCCGTTATGTTCATGGATTACATGAACAGGGTATTCAGACTGTATCTAGATCAGTTTATGGTGGTCTTCATTGATGATATTTTAGTGTACTCCAGATCCTTTAAGGAGCACAAGAGGCATTTGAGATTAGTCCTAGACACCTTGAGAGAGAAAAGGTTGTATGCCAAACTTAGTAAATGTGAGTTTTGGCTAACTGAGGTAAGATTCTTAGGTCATGTGATCTCACGAGATGGGGTCGCGGTTGATCCCCATAAAGTTGAGGCTGTGTTACAGTGGGATAGACCTAGAACAATCACCGAGGTTTAGAGTTTCCTAGGTTTGGCAGGATATTATAGACGATTTATTCAGGGCTTTTCTCAAATGGCCTTACCACTGACGAGGCTAACTAAGAAAGAGACACCTTTTGTGTGGGATGATAGATGTGAGAAGAGTTTCTAAGAGTTGAAACTCTGTCTGACCACTGCCCCTGTACTGATTATCCCTGACCCTAGTGAGCCATTTGTGGTTTATTGTGATACCTCGGGCAAAGGGTTAGAATGTGTGTTGATGCAGCAGGGTCGAGTAGTGGCATATGCCTCTAGGTAGTTAAGGCCTCATGAGAAGAATTATCCCACGCATGACCTAGAGTTAGCCGCCGTAGTGTTTGCTCTTAAAATTTGGAGACACTATCTGTATAGTGCTACCATAGAGATCTATAGTGACCACAAGAGTCTGAAATACCTGTTTAACCAGAAAGAACTCAATATGAGACAAAGGAGATGGATGGAATTCTTGAAAGACTATGATTATATGTTGAAATATCATCCGGGCAAGGCTAATGTGGTGGTGGATGCCCTGAGTAGAAAAACCATCCATGTAGCCCATATGATGATTAGGGAGCAGGAGCTTCTAGAGAAGTTTAGAACTTGAACCTCTCTTATCAGGTGGTATCGAGAAAATTGTATCTGAGTGAAACCCGAATTGAGAATATATTGAGAACCCAAATCTTAGATGCCCAGAGGGAGGATGAGTTCTTGAAATGGATCAGGAATGAGATTTCCTTAGGTAAGACCTCAGATTTCAAGGTGTCTGAGGATGGTATGATAGTATATCGAGATAGAACCTGTGTGCCTAGTCAGAATGAGTTGAGAGAAAGCATTTTAGAAGAGACACATAAAAGTAAGTATACTATCCACCCAGGTGCCACCAAGATGTATCAGGATTTGAAAAGAATTTTCTGGTGGCCAGGGATGAAGAATGATGTGACAGATTATGTGGCTAGATGCCTAGTGTGTCAGAGGGTAAAGATAGAACATTAAAAGCTGGCTTGTTGCAACCTCTAGATATCCCTAAGTAGAAGTGAGATAGTATAGCCATGGACTTTGTTATGGGGTTACCCAGGACATCCTTTGGACACAATGCTATTTGGGTAGTTGTGGATAGACTGACGAAGTTTGCATACTTTTTAGCTATCAGGGCTACTCATACACTGGATAGATTAGCCCAATTGTACATCAGAGAGATAGTACGACTTCATGGAGTACCTAGTAGCATCGTTTTGGATAGAGACCCCAGGTTCACATCGAACTTTTAGAGGTCATTGCAGCATGCTTTAGGGACCAGGTTGCGGTTTAACACTGCATATCACCCCCAGACAGATGGTCAGACTGAAAGGACTATCCAGACATTAGAAGACATGTTGAGGGCATGTGTGTTAGAAATGAGGGGTAACTGGGATGCGTATTTACCATTAGCAGAGTTTGCATATAATAACAGTTACTATTCCAGTATTCAGATGGCCCCTTATGAGGCTTTGTATGGGAAGAAGTGTAGATCCCCTCTGTGTTGGGTTGAGCTAGGTGAGAGGAGTATGATAGGACCTGAGATTATGGACCAAACCACCCGACAAATAGAATTGATTAGAAAGAGACTCCTCATGGCCTAGAGTAGGCAGAAAAGCTATGCCGATAAACGAAGGAGGCCGTTAGAGTTTGAGATTGGAGACCATGTGTTCATTCGAGTATCTCCAGTGACTGGAGTAGGTCGGTCAATGAGGGTAAGGAAGCTCAGTCCTAAGTATATTTGTCTATTTGAAATCTTTGAGAAAATTGAACCCGTGGCTTATCGAATAGCCTTACCTCCTAACCTAGCCCAAATCCACAGTGTTTTTCATGTCTCCCAGTTGAAAAAGTATTTACCAGACCCCTCACATGTCATAGAATATGAGCATGTGCAATTGCAGGAAGATCTTTCTTATATAGTGAGACCAGAGAGAATTGTGGATGCTAAGCTGAAACAACTGAGAAGCAAGAACATTCCTCTGGTGAAAGTGATCTGGAGAGGTCTGACATCTGACGAAGCAACCTGGGAATTGGAGGATGAAATGAGGCAAAAATATCCAGAGTTATTCCCTTGAGGTATGTCTTTAAATTTTGAGGACGAAATTTCATTTAAGAGGGGTAGAAATGTAACAACTAGAAAAAAGAAAAGTAAAAGAAAGAAGAAAGCTAAAAATTTTCGAAATCCTGAAATTTTTCTAAGTCTGCTCGCTATAGCGAGAAATGGCCTAGCTATAGCGAATGTACCTATTCGCTATAGCGAGAAATGGTCTAGCTATAGCGAAGGTACCTGTTCACTATAGCGAAAATACTTCTAGCTATAGCGAGTGCGGGCATTCTATATAAAAACCAGGGAGTTGCTCGCCGTAGCGCGCGCCATAGCGAAAACGGGGGTTTGGAACTGATACGTGCTCGCCGTAGCGAAAGTTAATTCTCGCTATAGCTAGGGTTAGTCTGGAAAAGCATAAAAAGCAAGAATTTGACTTCTTTAAACGTCCCAACTCATTCTTTCTCTTCTATCTGACCTAAGCTTCGACCAAAGGGGAGAAAAGGGGCGTGGAGAGGGAGAGAGACCAAGAGAAGGAGGGAAGAAGAAAAGAGAAGGTAAGCAAGCTTGAGATTTCCCTCTCCTTTCTTCTTAGCATCTTGTTCTTCTCTCTTTATCCTCTCTTTCTATGGTTTTGCTTGTGAAATTCGTTAAGATTTAGGCATGGGTCAGAAGAGGGAAAGTGGGAAATCACTCTTGCATTTCTTTGCTTTCCTTGAGTAGAGCTTGAGAGTGAAGAAGAGGTGGTGAAATTCTAGCGAGGGGGAGGAAGTCAAACCTAGAATGAACAAGAAACCCTTGTGTTAAGTTGAGAAATGCAAAGAATTAGGAGAAGGGTTAGTAAAGTTTAAGAAGGGAAGAAGTAGGGCTTTAATCTCCTAGCTTTGTGAAGGTTTATTTGCATGAGAGTAATTCCATGCTCTTGATTGTGTCTAGGCTCAAGGGAAGCACCTCCATCAAAGTGTGATTGTGAAACTAAGAAGGGAGAAGAGAAATTGAAAGGGAAGGCTTGTGTTGGCTCATAAGGTAGCTCTCTACTCTTTCTTGATGCATTCTTGGATGTAATAGTCATTGTATGCTTGTGTATATACTCATTGTGTGAGACATGCCATATGTTATTGCCATGATTATGTGTTGGATTGTGAGAATTGCTCGGGTGAGGTAGTGCCAAAAGTCCCTTGAGATGGGTGAGGTAGAGCCGAAAGTCTCTGAGGCTGGGTGAGACAAGGCCAAAAGTCTCATAACCGAGTGAGGCCAAGTCAAAAGTCCTTAAAATCGAGTGAGGCAATCCAAAAGTCCCTACACTCGGGTGAGGCTAGACCAAAAGTCCCTAGAGCCTATTCTTGGCATTGATATAGTTTCTATGGCATGTAAATCATGTATTGTATGATTGTGAATGGTTAGATGCCTATTTGTATGCTTTGACTGGTTTATATGCCTTGATTGCTTGCTTGAATGAGTGCATGAGCTACTGAGATTCCATGAATCTCACCCCCCTCCCTTCCCGATATTAACATGTTAAGTGGAACTCAAGGAGATTCAAGTGCACACCAAGGAGCCTAGGAGCATGTTTAGCTAGATGATAGTTTATTTTAATTCTTTTGATGTAAAGTGGTGCCAAAATAAATATGCACCTACTTTTTTTGAGATGTAATGTTGTAACAAGTGTAAATGTATAGAAATATGATGTACAAACTATGTAGAGAGCCAAAGTAATGAAAATGTGGGTTTTGCCCTTTTTGTGGATGGTATATGATAGTGTATTTTGGCCTGTAGCATAGTGAGTTTAAAATTTATGATGATTTGGACCACTTGGATATTTCTTTTATGCTATGTTCATGCTTTTAAACTTGTCCATGAGTTGCTAGAACATGTGGGAGGCCATTTGGACACATTTGAATCGTTTTGGGTGCCAAAACCGCCAAATTTGTGAGCTACATCAAAGTATGACCAAATGAGCTCTTCTTGATATGAAATTTGGCATGCCTCTATATTTTATAGAGAGCTTCTTGAAAAGCTAAAGTGGGTAATATTTGGAAGTCTAGGGAATATTTGGTGAATTGTTGAAGTTGGGAAAATTTGATAGTTTGGTCATGGTACTATGTCATTAGCCCGAAAAGAAATCTATGTCATTCATAGACCAAATGGAGTCCAAATGTCATGAAATTTTATAGACATAAACTAGACAATCACAATGACCTATAAAAACTAGAATCACTTAAATCGGAGGTCTGTAGAGAGATAATGAACTGTCTGAAGTTCTGTATCAATATTAAGGAAGCCATCCGACCTTCGTTAATGTTCCATCAGTTTTCGAGCTCTAAAGGCTACTGAACTGATCTGAACTTATTTTCTTCCTCTAGTTAATGTCCGTAACTTTCCAAATTGGTATAGTTTGCCCAGATTGGATTTTTGTGGATTTAGTGATGAATTTTTGAAGTTCATGACAGTAAGTTGGGCCAGAAACAGGGATAGCCGGACCTCTGTCTCATTTTCGATGTCAAATAGGGTCCAAACGCTGAGATTGTGGTTGGGAAGTATTTCTAGTGTAAATTTAACACTTAGAGCTTTTCAGAAAGCTAGGGTTTGCTAGATTCCCATTTTTCTATAATTAGTTATGATTTTCCAAATTTAGAGCCAAAAATATGACTTTTGGGCCCATGTGAGAAATTGCATTTTCTTGTTTTTTGGTTTCATATCCGTGGTTTATAGCTTGTTTTATGATATGTATGCATCTTATACATGGAGTTTGAGTAGAGAATGTGAATGATGGGTTCACAGGACCCACGAGGCAAAATGTGAGTGTTTGAAATCCCGTTTTATTGTATGAAAATGCCACGGTTGGTACTTGTTCTTTGGAAATCATATGGAATCGACCCCAGAGGGAGGCTAGATGGAGTTAAGACATTATGGTGTTACAGTTACGACCCGTTTCGGACCTAAATGAAAACCTGGTCATTTTTTGAGTTTCTGAACTCCATTTTGGATGATCCAAGAGTCCATTTTCATTAGAATTTCATGTAGATTCCATTTTTGATATCAAAATGATGAAAAACTGGCTCTATAAATCAACCTAAATTCACCAAAAATTTGACATTTTTGAGCTAAAAAAACTTAGTAAGGCAGAGACATTTTATGCTTTGATACCAACTGTTGGCCTTTATGGATATATAAAATCATATTTATAACATCCAATGCAAGAGAAATGGATCAAAATATTACCTCCTGCCATTGCTTGAATGCTTTGATTTCTGATGAATATTCTGTACATGTGAAAGTTTCAGGAATGCTTCCAAACTCTGGTTAACACTCTATGATGGTGTTATATTTAGATGATTGTGTAAACTGAAGTTGGGGACCTCTATATTTATAGGCAAAGTTTTCAAGGGCAATTGCATCACATTATCGAAGAAAATGACATGTTCTGAGACGTGGGAAATCATCTCACAAAGCCTATAATTTTTGGACCATAATAGAGATATTGCAAGCCACGTTCAGATGTGTAATGTGGGTTCTGTCATGCAATTGTAGATTGCTACCATGAACTATCGCGTAACTCAGTTTATTCCCACATCCTATATGTATGCAACATCCCATAGATGGATCATTAGTAGTTTCATAAAAGATCATAACCATGAAATTTTCCTTGACCAAGCCTATTTCTTTAGGGGACATGGGAACCTAGGTTTAAGAAATAGTGATGGTTATGGATTACAGACTATCAGGGCTAGAACAAAAAAGATGTATGTTAAGATGTCTAGAAAATTTGATAGATATAAAAAAGTTGACAATAAAAAAGGTAGCATTGGAAACCATTCAAGTAGTAAACAGCATTTGGCTTTAAATGAAGAAGAAATCCACGCTATGCTTGGCCATTTTATATATATGCAAGATGAGAATCCTAATTTCTTTTATGTTATATTTGAATGAAGAGCAGTAATTGAGAAGTGTTTTCTTGGTTAATGCAAAAAGTAGGCTTGATTATAGACACTTTAGTGATGTGGTTCTTCTTGACACCACACATATCAAGAGTGAATATAAGCTTCCTTTTGTTCCCTTTATTGGTGTGAACCACCACATTTAGTTCCTATTGCTAGGATGTACAACTGTGTACGATGAGTCTAAATCAACTTATATGTGGCTAATGCAGTCATGGTTCAGGGCAATAGGTAGACACGCTCCAAAGATAATACTTACAGACTAAGACAAAGCTATAAAGGAAGCTATTGCTAAAGTGCTTCCTAGATCTTGTCATTGTTTTTTGTTTGTGGCATGTCCTGAGTAAGATTATAGAGAAGATAAGTCATGTAACATGGCAACATGCAAATTTCATGACTAAATTTAACAAATGCATGTTCAAGTCTTGGACAAATGAACAATTTGAGAAGTGTTGGTGGAAAATGATTGGGAGATTCAATTTAGGTGACGACAACTGGATATCTTCAATTTATAAGGATCGTGCACACTAGATACCTACTTATATAAGACACACTTTTTTAGTAGGAATGTCTACGATGCAATGATAAAAAACTATGAACTATTTATTGGACAAATATATGCAGAGGAAAACTACATTGAAAGAGTTTTTAAAGCAATATAAAGTGATATTACAAGGAAAATGTGAAAAGAGAGCAAAAGCAGATTTTGAAATTTTGCATAAACAACCAACATTAAAATCCCCTTCACCTTTTGGGAAACAAATGGTAACGTTGTGCACACGTGCAATATTTAAGAAATTCTAGAGTGAGGTCTTGGGAGTTGTTAGTTGTTGTCCAAATTAGAAAGTGAAGATGGCCAAAAAGATGTTTAGGGTTCAAGATGTTGAAGATAATTAAGAATTTATTGTCTCATGGAATGATATGACCTCTGATACATCTTGTTCATGCTATTCATTTGAATTCAATGGTTTCCTTTTTAGGCATGTAATGATTGTTCTACAAATTTCTAGTGTACATAACATCCCATCTCAGTTTATACTAAAATGATGGACAAAAGATGCAAAGAATAGACAAATTATGAGAGTTGCCAGATGTGAGGGACTCTAGGATTAAACATTATAATAATTTATGTCAACGAGCCTTTGAACTGGGTGATGAAGAGTCTTTATCACAAGTGAGTTACATAGTTCCTGTAAATGCATTAGAAGAAGTTTTTAAGAAAGTGTGAAAACATGAATAGCTCAACTTAGAGTGTCATAGAACCAAGCTTTCCAATTCTTGGATCTCATTATGTGAATTTAAGTAACTTTGTTTGTAATATGAATAAAAAGGACAGTTCTTTGAAGAAAAGGCAGGTTAGTTAAAGCTCAGTCAGTCATTATGCTCATATTTCAATTTTTGTTTCTTTAACTTTAGAGGTTTTTGTACACTAATATTATGTATTAATAGGTACACCTAGAGCTTGAGAGAATTACTATTGGAACTGATAGCAGTTGGCAACAAATGGTTGGTAGCTTTGTTGGAATTTCTTACCAGAAACATCATGAAGACACTGATTGTGATATTACCTTGTAAAGGAATATCTTATGAATTGTGTTCTTTGTGGGCAAACTCTAATACAAGAGCAGCAAACCTTAATTGTTCTTATGAATCATAGTAGAGCATTTAAAAGATGGTATGGCATGGTTTCATTGCTACTACATGCACTTGTGGTAAAACATTGTATTACGGTTTGACTATTTTCCAAACCACTAGAATTTTATAACTTTTGAAATTTGGGCTCCTTTTGTTAATTTTATTACAGGATTAGCTTAACTTAAGAGCTCAGAACTTGGATGGCTATTATGCCATTTAGCAAATTATTTCACGAATGGTAAGAAGTCCTTTGCAACCATGGATCTAGAAATTCATTTGAACATTAAATATCCAAATGTTGTGTACTTGTTGGTGATATTTGTTGGGAATTTAAAGTAGTAGACAATTTGAATGAAGTTAAAAAATATGTAAAGAATTCAATATTCTACTACTTCACTTTATTCTATAACTGAAACTACCTATTTATAGACTTACAAATAATTAAAATGTAAAAATAAGTGGTAACTAAAAGTCAAAATCATGAAAACTAACTACTACTTAATTTAATTTAAAATTAGATAAAGTTTCAAATTTTTAGCTAATGAACTAACTAAAAAGATTCTGTATAAATCAATTGTAATAATTTTGAATCACATCTCCAACACTCCCCTTTAATTCAAAATTGCAAAAATTCAAACTTCATGGGGCACTTCTCTCTACATTTTCATATTTGTGAAACACTTCTCTTCACTTCATGATGCATTTCTCATCATCTTGTTGATGCACTTTCTCACCACCCTTCAATTGTTGAAGCACTTCTCACTAACCTTCAAAAAAGAGTTTCTTCTTCATGAGCCCTAATTTGATTGAGAGTTAGATTACTTCCCAAAGGAGGTATTTCTCTTTCATCTTGAACCCATTGCCATAAGCCAAGACCTCTTAGATGATCTTTCATCTTGACAACCCATACTTGATAGTTTTCATCGTTAAAAATTAGAGGTGAGAGAGCCGATGTATTACTAGAAGCCATGAGGGTAAGTCACTCACAAGCCTTTTAAGATCTATGAGAGTTCAAATACCATGTTAGGAATTTAAAGTAGTAGACAATTTGAATGAAGATAAAAAATATGCAAAAAATTTAATATTCTACTACTTCACTTTATTCTATAACTGAAACTACCTATTTATAGGTTTAGAAATAGCTAAAGTGTAGAAATAAGTGATAACTAAAAATAGAAAATCATAAAAACTAACTACTACTTAATTTAATTTAAAATTAAATAAAGTTTCAAATTTTTAGCTAACAAACTAATTAAAAAGATTATGCAAAAATCAATTATAATAATTTTGAATCACATCTCCAATAATATTGGGCACTCTAATTGCTCTTCCATATTATGTTGTAGGGATAATTGAACGTAATAGCTGCTAACCGTAATGATTATTACAACAATCATACCATCCAAGGCCTAATAATGCAAATTTGGCTAGTCTTTGGTAAGGGTGTTCAAGATCAAATCTTATTGATTGAATTAAATCAAACCCAACTGAACCAAACCAAATCAAGCAAAAAAGGAAAAAGTTAGGTCAAAATTGGTTTTCTACATGTAAAAACTGATTAAATTAGTTTGGTTTTCAATTTTTAGTAAAACCCAACCAAATTGAATCAATATGCTATTTTTTATTTTTTTATCTCCCCTATTAAAACTAACAAATTTGGTTATCATCCATATACAATGTGTAGCTTTGATAGGTGTGATAAAGGATTATCTAATGAATAACAAATCAAAGTTTGCTATTTGGCTTTTTGTATAAGATTTAATTTGATATTTGGAAATAGTTAGTTAGAGGTAGAGGCAGGAAAAAAAAAAAACTATAGGAAAAACCATTAAGAAGGATTTAGACTTAAATGATTTATCCAAAAATATGATTTATGATAAGACTTTATGACATTATTTGATCCATGTAGTCGACTCAATTTAGTAAGAAAATGCTTTGTTGTTATATTTGCAAATAGTTAGTTAAGTGTGTGAATAATGGATGATTGCGGGAAGAAGTAGTTTGTAAGTTATAAAAGGTTGTTGTTTGGAGAAGAAGAGAAAGAAGTTAATCATGATAAACATTTGAGTCAAGTCACATCTAACTTTTTATTATCATGCAAATACCTAAGAAAATTGAAAAAAAAAATCACTAGAAAAACAAGAACCAAACCAAACCAAACTCAAATCAATTTGACTAAAACCCAAAACTAAATTAGTTTTCCATTTTGCAAAACCAATTAGCTTGGTTCATTTTTGTTTTGGTTTAAAATCAAACTGAAGCTTTGAGTACCCCTAGTCTTAGGTGTCTGTGTGTGTGTTTTTTTTTTATAATTTCTGTATCTTGATCGGCTTCATCATTAGAAATTGGATTGATTCATGTTGCAGGGACAGTTGAACTCAATTGCACACATCCATGATGCCCACTATGTAACTCCACAAAGGATGCATGGGATGGTATGTGATTCTAGTATATTTCCTAAGAATTGGGATTGGCATCAATTTTAGTTTAGCATTTTTCAATGATAAGAACTGAAGAAAGGAGAAAATATGTAGTTAAAACTTTTTCAAATGGCTTGTCTTTTCAACACCGTGTCAACCTTTTCTAGTTGAAGGATTCTTGAGTTAATATATGCCATTACCGTTCTATGACGTTATCCGGTAATATCCCTTGCCTTGTGTAGAATACATGCACAACTAGGGCTGTTGCTTGCTAGTCTATGCCTCTTGCTAGCCTCCTTGGTTCATATTTGGCGTTAGTAGTAGACTGCTAAAACCAAAAAAAAAAAAAAAAAAAGAGGCAGCGGGGGGAAACAGGGGAAAACTTGTTCACTTTTTTGGTTGACTTTTCTTAAAGGCACCTTTTATAATTTTTAAATATAAAAATTCTGAAGTTGATAGTTTGTTAAATCTTAAGTCTTGCTCTGTATCAGTATTATGGTTGTAAGACATTTCAATGATGATATCCTACTGCTGTTGGCAGAGTTACATTTCAGACAAGAATATCCCAAATTGTTTCGAAGTTCAAGATGGGTTGCGAAATATGGTAGTTGAGTTTAACTCTGAGATTAAAATTTTATTATTTTTTCGATTCTGGATTTCTCATGACAGTTTTAACTACATTGCAGGATCAGTCCTCTGGAGGACCCACATAATTACTTGGGATTGGAGCAAAACAACTCAATTCAAGACACTTTCTACAGTTTTCAAACCGTGATACATATCATAAATCGAAAAATATATTTTTAAATCATAAATTGTAAAATATATTAAATTATAATATTCAATAACAAATAAAAAATAGCTTGAAATATAAAATATAATATGTATATTTTTATAATATGTATAAAATATTCAAGAGAGTAAATTTAACTTAAAAGTTAAGAAAAATACTTAAACATAAATTATAAATAAAATTATTAGTCATATAATTTGTAGGTAATTAATTTTTGAACTAATCTCAAGTAATATTCTTCTCTATATTCTCTACTAGATGCATAGGAAACACTTAACAACAATACAACTTTGTCATGCTGACTTATTATTTTTACACTTTTTTATATTGTAAAGTCCTACTATTATGTCAGATTGACTTGAATCGCATGATTCATAGCTGATATAGTGATTGATTTATATTGTGGGCTTTGTAACTCGTTATAAATCGTAAAATTTAAATTGTTAATCATATATTGTTGGCTTTATAACTTGTTACGTATTGTAAGATTCAAATTGTGGATCGTACGATTTTGATTATTATAGTTAGGTTATTACTTGACGTACTAAGTTGTAAATCATCATTTATGTTCAGTGTCATATGTTTGTTAAAAAGTTAAATACTAACCCTTTTATTGAGTCTAGATAGATTTATACCGTTTTGGCATTTTAGACATGTAGGATTTCATTTCTGGGCCTGAGAAAAAGTATTAACCCATATTTTCATTCTACTTTTTTTTAAGAAACAGAAATTTTATTAAGAAGAGAGTTATAGAAGATAAGAATACAATATCTCCAACTGGAACCTCAGAAATAAACAAAAAATGAAATCATGAGACAAAATCCTTGAATTAAAGTGAAGTAAAGCACCCCATCTCGTTTCATTCTACTTTGATCCTTTGCATTACATTGGAATTTAAATCAGTAGATGTCCTGTAATAATTATCTGCAGCATTTGCAGGTGAAATGAACTCCAGAATAATAGTTTTTTGTAGGAACAAATTTGTTTGGTTTTTTGGGGTCCATCGAGTGGAGCAGTGATGCAAGACTCAAGTATCCTTTGAAAAGGTAATAACGTAGCTCAAATTGTCAGTTTACTTTTATTGACATATTGGACAACACTGAAAGGTCCAAGAGATGTGAATATGTATCTTCCTTCTTTTTTTATCTAAAACTAGACTACTCATATTCCGCCCACCGATATAGAAGGCTTAATTTGTCTCTGTATTTGGCCCAGCTTTTGTATACATATTGAGTTATTTTATTCCTATCCTGCTGTCCACCTTATTTAAAACTTATTCTTTCGGAAAGAAGGAAGGTTAAAGTGGGCTTGGGCATTTATTAAGCTCCTATTTATAAATTCTTTTGTCTACATGACTAATATATTTTAAGTTCATAATTTTCTCTATCTGCATAATATTTTTTGTCAGCATTTCAACAATTAAAAACATTAACGATTATGTGTCATCTTTTTCTTTGTGCGATGGGTAGAATTCACAAAGCCAGTGCAAGTGAGAAGTAAAAATATTTTTCTTTTCCCATCCACTTCCCTGCTGAAAATTTAACAAGTAAAGGATCGTGCGGGAAGAAAATACAATATCACCTAAATTAAAGATCAATAATAGAATTAAGCTTTTTGCCCTTAAATTTCTCTCTTTTTTAATCTTGTCTTCAGTTGACATAAAAGGAGTCTGATTTTTCTTTGAAATGTTAAATTTCTGAAGTTTTTGGCACCAGGTTGATGATTTGGCAAGGAAACTTGGTTAAACCATGCCACGGACAAAGCAACCTTATCGAAATATTACTTTTCAACAGTCTAATTGTTCAATCTCATGGCCCGTTTAGTATATAGAAAATTAGGATGAAAATAAAAATGAAAAGTAAAAAGGTGATTTTGTAACACCATAATTCTTTAGCTCATCTCACATTATTTCTAGGTTCATTTTCATGGATTACATAGAATTCTCAAGAAAAGTTCTTGAAAATATTCAATTTAATTGTGTTACGTCATGTATAAAATTTTTATTTCATATCCCGTGGACCATATGAAGTCATCCATATCATTTTCATATTTAATTACACAAATACAACTCATAACAATGTCAAGAAATGACGTAGAACTCGAGCAATTGAAGTGAATGTATGAAAATCAGGTGTGCAGCCTTGGATTGAAATTCCAAAATTCTGATATGAACTTTGAAAAATTATAACTAATTCTAAAAAAATTGAAATCAAGCACGCTATATTATTTTAGAAAGTTACAGATGTATAATTTATGGTAAAAATAATTTCAGACCACAACAATGACTTCTAGCTACCAGAAATTGATGGAATAGTAACAAAGGTCGTCTATCGCTACTAGTACTGTCCTCCAACTTTAAAAATTTATATCTCCCTGCACATATGTCCAATTGGGGTGATCTTAGTGGCCATGGAAATCTTATTATGTCGAGTTTATTTTGTAAAATTTCATGAGTATTGGACACCATTTGGCCCTTGAATGACATAGCCCAAGCAACTAGCCATATGAACAATATTTATATCAGTTTAATAGAAACATGCCAATTTTAAAAAATCATAATTAATTCTACAGAACTCCAAATAATCTAATCTTTAGCTTCCAAAAAATATCTGAATGAGATCTATATGCATGCCAAGTGTCATAGACAAATTCATTCATTTGGTTAAATCTTGATATCGGGTTACAAAATGGCTCATTTTGTGTCACATGAGGGCTCCAAATGGTTTATTTTGGTTCCTAAGACAACCATGGCCACTTGAGCAAGTGGGAAAGCACCAAAATGGTCTATTAAACTTGTCTCATAGGTGCGCAAATCCAGATTCCGCAAACTCACTCATCCACCCCAAGTTATACACAAGGATGTATATGTCAAGTTTTGCCATTCCATACCCAAAATGTGCTATATCATACATATGACATTAAATCTCACACATACATGATACATTTACATATTTATATGTGTTGATGAAGTCATACAACATATATAATAATGGATTACATCATATGCCACTCATATGATTACATAATGACAATTTTTCCAAACTTTGTTGTCACTCTTCTTCTTTTAAGCTTGATAGCTTCCATTCCTTTGCTCACTTGGTCTACCTAGACATGTTAGACATATAAGGAGGAAGGAATGCAATACTAGGACTCCCAATAGCTCTTCTCTCTTTCAATCACACATAAAGAATGCATATACATATCTAAAAATGCATGCATGAACATCATGAAGCATGTAACCATTCAAGAAGCATTCTTGGCATTTAAGAAGTCATATAAAGCATATATAGGCTTGCCAAGTAAGTGGATTAGCCTAACCTATTCTCTTCTAGGATTTTGGACTTGCCTCACCTTTTTTCTTAAAGGCTTTGAACTAAGTTTTACTTTTTGGAGACTCCAAGCTTTGTCTTAACCATTCTTGAGGGTTCTTGGCTCATCCTCACCATGGCTAAGGGTTCTTGGCTTCACTATACTTAAGCAAATCAAAGCAAGTTCACAAAATATAATTTAAAGACATAATACAATCTCATGGTACCATGGCATCTAGATACATGCTAAAATACTTTTTCATGGTTTAAAACATACATACACACATTTAAAGATATGACAATCATTCATCCATGCAAGAGAGAAAGAAGAAAGAGCTACCTTTGTTACACTAGGACACTTTTCTTCTTGGAAATGCACTCCATCAGTCACACACTCAAAATGATGTGAGGCTTGTTTCTCTTGGCCTAGACACATCATATGGAAGCCAATTATACTTTCGATCCAAATTCTAAGGCTACATATTCATTAGAAAGGCTAGGTGGTTCATATGGCTCTTTTATGGTTTTATAACGCACCTAATGAAGCAACCTTATGAAAATATGATCTTTGTTCCATTCTTTTCATTCATTTATGATTCTTGACTCTTTTTAAGCCTCTTGGAGTCATCACACAATCAAATTAAGGAGTATAGCTAGGTGTTACTTCTTTAAGCCATAATATGGAACCTATGATACTATCTCACTATCTATGGCTTCTAAAATTTTTTCAAGGCTTCCTATCATCCTCTTCCATCATATATGCCTCAAAAATAAACTTAGAAAAAATTAAAACTACCCCTAGGTACTCCAACCTCTCTAGGCCGTGGCTACGGAGCATGTGAGCACCAAATGAGTTTGCTTTATTTTTTTGATAGAAGATGCATATGAGGAGCCTTATAGGGATCTTAGGAGCTTATTCAAATACTCAATTAAGCCTAGGAATTATTGTATCAAATCAGAATTTCAAGGAAACCCATGAAACCCTAACTTTTTTATCTTGAAATCTAATGGTTATTTGATTGTTTCCTTTGCATATTATTGTTCTTCTCCCTCATTTTTGTAAGATTCATCCTTGGTTTGGCTAGAAACTCAACCCTTCTTCGCTGGTCTTAGATGGGGCGAAACACACACAAGAGGAGGAAGAAGGAAAATCAAGCACGGAGATGGCAAGATACCTTAGTTTTCTTAGTTCTCTTTGCTTGTTTTTCACCTTGCTTGGCTTCCTCTCCTTGAATTCAAAATTTTTCCTTTGTTCTACCCTCAAAATAGATCCAAGAACCTTAACAAAACCATAAGAAAGAAGGGAAAGTGGAGGAGAAGGAGTTTGTTAAAGAGAAATCATGAAAATCCATGAAAAATCATACCTTTCCTTAGCTTTTTCTCCTTCCTTTCTTCTCCATCTTGTGCGCGTCAATCCCTTGCTCCTCTCTTTGGTTTAGGGAAAATAAAATAAAATAAAATAAAATGGGCTAAGTGAAGGAGGAAGTAGGGCATGAGGCTTTATATAGCTAGGTTTAAGAAGTAGCTTTCAAAAATTCCAATTTTGTCCCTTCGTCTTGGCATTTTCGTTTTTAGTTCGTTTTAGCTCCTTTTTTAAAACTATCTTTTCCATTATAAAATTTAGGTTTCCAATTTAATAAAATGCTTTTGGAATCACTCAAATTAAAGCTAAAATGTTCCCGAACAAAAGGGTTAAAATTTGGGTCAACCAACATTAAAAAACATATGCTAGAAGGGTTTTAACTGTCCTAGGGCTTCCCATGGATTTTAGGGCCTTTAAGAACCCTGGAGAACTCAAATTTGTCATTTAAAAAGCCCTCCTATGAGAATTCTAAAATTCATCCAAAATTATGAAAATGCCATTACGTTCCGTAACCTTTTCGTTAAATTCTGTCTGGCCATTTTAGCCTCTATTTTAGGGTACCTCTCAGCTCCTAAATTCATTATTTCATGTTTGGATTATTATTTTAATTTTTCTAGATTTTAACTAATTCATTTCAAAGGAACCACTTTGAAAATGTATCCGTTTTCATCGTTTTGACGAAAATTGAATATTACAGATTTTGTAGATAAAAAATACTTATAATACCTTTAATTTTAATAGTTAAATAATTATTATTAGAGAGTCTTAAATAATGATTGAATAATAATTATAGGGGTAAAATTGTAATTTTTCCAACGTTCCTTCCCCTTTTCCTTTTCTCTCCTCCTTTCCAAGCATACCGAACAAGCCTTTATAGATTCATTATAGTTCAACATTTATTAATGTATATGCTACTTTACTTTTTTATTTTAATTCTATTTTTAATTAAAAAAATTGGTTGGCTATAATTATTTAAAGTTGGATACATATCCAGAGCCTGTTTGATAACTAATTTGAATAAATTTTCTTCAAAAGATGCTAATTACTATTGAAGAATGGTAACTGCTATTAAATCTAAATCATAAGTGGAGTGGATAAAGATATGATTAATCATGGGATTTATGCTGTTTTAATTGCTGTTAATAGCTGCAAGTAGTTTAATGTGGTAGCTTGAATTTTTTGGTTATTTCTTTCATATTAGATTTGAATTATTGATCAAAATATTAGAAGGGTAAAATAGGATTCTTATGATAGTTAATTTGGTTTTTATGAGGCTGAAACATTCCAAAGCCATATATATTCAAATAAATAATGATAATCATATGCATAACTAATTTTAATTCTTTAACCACTTATAAATTAATGAAGCTAATGTTACCTGTTGTTATATAAAAGGCTACCTAGATCTCTCTCACACTCTCTCTCTCCCCCTCCTATGGAGCAAAAGCAGTTTCCATATTCAAAATCCTAAGTCATCAAATAGAAAGCAATTTCCATTGCTCTTATATCCCAAATAACTAGTATAATGAAAAATTTTTGTGCCAAGTACCCAAGAACATTGGAACTAGATGCTCATGAGGATTAATAGTCCACCCTCTTGTTCTCTGTATCATTCCTTTTGCTTATCATTCTCTTCCAAAACTAATGTTCATGGCACACCTTTTCCATTTGCTCAATTAGCATATAATACACAAATATAGTCTTTGGTGAGATATAATACACAAATATAGTCATCCCTACTACCTAGCCCCCAAAAAAGAAGAAAATCCAATACTTGAGTGGCAAATCATAGCTAGAAAGGTTTTAGCAACAATGCAAGTGAAGACGAAGCTTATTGCCATTGTGATATTTTGCATGGCTGATCAAATCTCCAAAGGAAAAATCTCACTTGGTAATTGTAACACCTTAAAATTAATTAAGGTGTTAATCATGGATTAGACATTATTAAGAATAATGCAAGTGAAGACGAAGCTCATTGCCATTGTGATGTTTTGCCTGGCTGATCGAATCTCCAAAGGAAAAATCTCACTTGGTAATTGTAACACCTTAAAATTAATTAAGGTGTTAATCATGGATTAGACATTATTAAGAATAATTATTAAGGAATAATTGGGCAAACTATGTGAATGGAAATCTAGAGAGAAATAAATTATTAATATGGGTTTGAGGTTTAATTGGGTTAAAAACTTTATCTAGGTCCAAATTAAATTAAGTAGGCCATGGTTAGAGACTAAAAGAGGCTCAAGGATTATAAGTGCAAACTCAACTTTCTATTATGAGTCTTGGCCCAAGAGAGACCACCTAGCAATGGCCCAATTTGGTTTAAGGAAATAGAGGTCTAAAACTCAATTTACATGAACCCTTATAATTGGTCCAACATCTCTTATACAAACCCAAATAAAATGAGCTCTTAAAATTTGGCCTAACCTAACTACAATTCTATAGCCTAACTTATAAAACTTAGCCCAACAAAGTTTAAATTTGAAACCCATTAGGAATTAGGCCTTTGGGTCAACCCATAACCTATTTAGGATCCAACCTAAACCCAACTAAACCCTAAAAACATGCATCCATTCCCATATTCTGCTGAAACACAAACACAAGAAGCATTTTCGTACCTTGAAAGGGAGGCTAGGGTTCTAAGCAAGAAATCCACCATTTCTCAGTTCTAGGCTCAAAATTAGCCAAGGTAATTGTTATATAACTTAATCCTTTTCTCTTTCTCTTCATTTTGACTTGATTAGTTTTTCATTTGGAGCATTTTCACCATACCTGAAAAGTGGTTGTTTGGGATTTTCTTGGTAAAATTTCATAGGTTGAGGCTAGGGGTGTTATTAGATAAGTATAAACTTATCATTTTGATGCATTTTCTGCTAGTTTGGAACCCCTAAAGCTAATTTATGATATGGATATTATTTTTATGCGAATTTACTCAGAATTTGAGGTGTTGTTCTAAGGTTACTGGGGTAGGCTCAACCAAATCCGAATTTGGTTCTTGTGGTAATTGGGTAAGTGTTTCTGAGTAGTCCTTTGTAGTGTAACTTCTTGAATGATGGGTTTGCTAACATAAATGATGATTAGGATTAGTAATGACTTGATTTTATATTCATAGGCTGAAGTAGCATTCAGTTGGCTTGTAAAAGATTGGTTACAAGTAAGGTAACTGGGAACTATATTAATTCCATGCATATATCTACTTTAATTTCATATTTGCTATATATGAATGATTTGAAATACTAAATAAATTGGTTGGCTATCTATTGTATTATGTTTGGACCTTGTAAGTCCATGGTGGAGCTGTGGTATGGCTGCCATCCTTGCATGTGCTTCGATCGGGCATTGGATTATGATCAGACCCCAGATGTACTAAGCCTTGGTTGTGCTCATTGGGGAGTGGGTGTTGTGGATGGGCCCCTCCTAGTGTTAATGGCCTTTAATATGTGAAATTATGATTGTTAGTATAGGATCGTAATCACAGTAGCCTAATCGTTTCATTTGCTGATATGACTGATATGATTTTGATGCTCATTTTGATTCATGCAAATATGTTAATTAAATTAGATTATATGAATGAAAATTTCCTTGGTTACTAAGATTCGCATCTCACCCCATTTCATGGGATCATACTTTTAGGTGAAGGCCCTTTAGGTAAGGATAAAGGGAAGCAAGTAGATGAAAATCTATGAGCTCTAGCCATGTATGGAGGAAGCTACACTTGGACTGATTTGAGTAGAATAGGTGCAAATTTTGTTATTCTTTTTATAGTATCATCATGTAATCATATTGCCAAGTGTAGGTATTTGTATTTTGGTTAGTTAGAATGTATCTATTGAGTAGTTAGGCCTCATTTTAGTTTGGTATTGGATGTATGAACTTATAACATCTATTATGAACTTTGGTGAACCTATGATATGGTTTACTATTTAGGAAATATAATTATGTTATACATTAGATGTAGACCTGAACTTGTGATGCATGAAATTTCTAATGGAATGTGTATTTAAATGATAATTGTTAGTAGCTTATGGAATTCTTGCTATCATTAATCTATGAACTTACTGATATATGGTTGTTGGATGAGTAGAAATTAACACTTAAGTCTTGAATTGGTAACGATAGAGAAGCTGGGTAAATTAGGTAGAACAAAGCCATTAGAGCCCTACAAATTAAAGCAGAGTGACCTTAGGGTGTCACTAGAGGGAGAGTTGGAGTGTATGAGACAAAATTTTAGAAGTTGTAAGACCAAAAGGTGTTTTACTGCGGCCAAAATAGTCTTAGCCATGGCTAATAGAGGCAAAGTTACCAAGTGAGAGCCTAGAGAGTAATTCACCATGGCAAGAAATGGAATTAACTATGGCAAAATGTGAGAGGAAAAATTGGAAGTTGTCTAGAGAGCAATTCACCGTGGTGAAATAGGAAATTAGCTACAACAAACTTTGCGAAAATGTGTCAGGCGTTCCAGAAAGGAATTAGCCATAGTGAAAATGGGAATTGGCCGTAGCCAATAGTGAAAGGCGAGTGAGGTAGGCTCCAGGAGGTCCTCTTGCCACAGCGCTAGGTAGGCTCGGTATGGCGAATCTCTAACTTGCTACGGTGATGAACATATAAGAGTAAACCCGAGAGCAATTGGCTGTGATGCGAAATCGTTTAGCCACAGCAAAGGTTCTAAAACTCTTATATTAACCTAGAGACCCTGGTTTTTCCTATGACAACATCAAGGGATGACTTAGAAATACTTGTAAGGGGTTCTTGAGAGTTGAAAATGAATAGGTAATAGATTTAAAGGTTTTTAATTAGAGAATTGTCTCACATATGTACATGAATGCTTGTAAATGTTGGTTAATGATTCTAATAACATTAACGTTCAAATTTCCTCACTTTTTCCTAAATTGATTAATTTAAATGGTACTAGACCTTGATGTATGACTGTCAACCGCACGTTTAAGCTTAATTACCATGATTAGAAGTTAGGGTTGTCATAGTACTAACCATCTTAGTAGCCCCCATCCAAACCTAGCAACATATATGCATATCAAGACCAAAACCAAGTAAGCATATCCTTTACTTAATCCACCATGGTCTTTCATTATGCTTCCAACTATACTTTGATGCTAACATCTAAATGGCGAACAAGGTTCTTCAGCCAACTTTATCAACTATAAGCATTGATATGAAGGTTGAGCCGGTGTCTACAATGCCAATCATGGTAGCAGAGAAGAATGGGGCGCTTTCACTTAAACCAATTGTTCTGAAAAGTATAAGGCCATAGAAGGCAATGACATTGATCCTTGTCACTTGCTGGAAAAATGGTATTGCTATTGCCATTACAAGTTGAGGTCTATATTTTTGTTTCAAGATAATCTTAAATGGGTGTTTGGTGTTTTTTGCATAGAACCCGCTTCAATGAGATCTTTAAGTTCAGCTTGTACATCATCTAGTCCTTAAATACATTGAAGCATTAACTTTTCCTTTTAGTGATCTGCATTGCATTGGATTAGGCTATTGGGAGTTTCTGGGAGGAAAAGTGCACCTATTATCAGGAATAAGGCTAGAGTACTACAAATAGCTCGAGTTTATACTTTTCCTTATTAGTTTTAATGCACTTCACCATGCAATGTTCATCCTGATCTTTAGAGGAGCTAAGTCCTCAAAATTAATTAAGGCCTAAACATTCTCACATAGTTTTCTATATAGTGCAACCGTGTCATTTAAACGAGGATGTTGAGGTTTTGAGGACAAAAAACTATCTATGGCGAAACATGGAGTCTTTAAGTTCCATAAGATATTAAACATTTATCATTCTACCATCAAAAGAAACAGTTTACTCTCAGCAAAGGAGAGAACTACAAGAGATCATAGTCACAAGATGTAGCCTAGTAGCAAGGAGTGAGGATAGTTAGCAAAAAATATGAAGTTCAAACATCTGCTCCATCATATACCCAAAAAAAAAGAAACGAGAAAATTACATTTTTACCTCCCTAAATTAAGACTTAATTACTAAATTGGCTGAATAAAATTTAAAATATAACAAAACTCTTCCTCTAACTTTGGAGTTTGGACTAAAATTATCACATTACATCGCGATTAAATAAACTACAAGAGGCTACTTCTTGGCATCGCCAATCTTCATGGACTGACATCAGGTTGGAATGAAAACAAAGTATAATAGGCCACATGAGGATCATGCAGACTCTTGGAATTAATTGGATTTAACCTTTTCATTTTAATCCAAAAAGTTGGAAAGGTGTTTTGTTATATTTTAAACTTTATTTACCAATTTTGTGATTAAGTCTTAGTTTAGGGGTTAAATGTACTTTTCCAAGAAATAAAAGGACTACAAGAGAAAGTCGTTGAGAAAAAGAGGGGGAGAAAAAAGTAACATAGGCTACCTATATGGTCTGCAGAGCCCACACTAACGGCAAGCAAAAGGCGACCAACTATGAGCATGTACACATTAAAAGCTACACCAGCAAGAAACGCAGCACCTCCTGCAATAAGAAGCAAAGAAAGAAGTAACAAAACTGGCAACATATAGCAATGATGTGAATGAGGTCAGTAGTTGGCTATCAAATATGCACTAGTTGCTAATTTTTGTATCCTCTTTCATCTTCTGGTACACTTCTGGTAAGAACTTGTTCAAAAATGGCTCCATTGTGGTCACCCCACCTTCAAATTCACTCTTCTTGGTTAATAAATGCAGCCATATTTTGATATGGAAAATTGATTTCTAATTATAGACAGACTCACCTAATATACCAATGTCATAACCAAAGATAACACCTCCTATAGCAGCCATCATACAAGATAGGACAACGAATAGGATTATCCCGCCATTATTGTGTTCATTTCCCTTTGTTATAGCCAAGGCAATTGCCATTAGCTGTTCCCTTAATCTTACACAAGTGGAAGCAGAGAAAGATAGAATAATTGGTTGCAGTTAAAGAACAATTATGAGTAGTCTCTCTCAGATCTCCATGTGAGTTTAGCATGGTGCATATGCCCAGTTTAGAATAGCAAGTTGGTTTGAATTTTTAATACAAGAAAGTGTGCCATTGAACTAAAAGTCATTTTTTTGGTCAACACGCGGTTGGCTTACTTTTCAAAAGGGAATTTAATAAGAGATTTATAGTTACTCAAATTATGTGGGTTCAAATTCCCTTAATAATGTTAGGAACTTATGTTTGGTGTCAATAATTTCAAGGAGATCCTTCGACGTCTAATATTTTGGGTGAGTTTGCTCGTCCCGACATTGATTTCTACATCAAAGTGTAAAAAATAAATGTAGTTTGACAAAAGTGGTTGTAGGGTAAATAGGGAATTTCACACATCATTGGCTCTCTAATTGGTAATGTAAGAGTAACTTATCGTTATTGCCATTTTGTATAGAAAATAAAGAAAAAGAAATAATAGAAAACTTGTATCATTTGAACCAAAGTGGGACCAAACTTGCATGACAGTCCCTCCATTATTTAAGTAAAACATTTTTATATGCACTATGATAGAGATATGCCTCTAACCATATGCTTAAAAACAAACCACTAAGTTGAAAGATGTCATCTTCCACTAAGTATACAGTGCAGATTGGCAGAACTAGTAGTATGGCGGGACAGTGAGGTGTCTGACCAATTGTTCCAAGGATATGACATGTGCATCAGCTTCCCAGTCGGAAAAAACTTAAAAAATGATTGTGCTCAGAAAAATTTCACATGTAGATGTAGTTGAAGTTACATAACCAAGATAGAAGTATTAAGGAAGGTTGAATCTTCTAGTGAGAATTTCTACTCTATACTCAAGATTTTAGCTAGATTCAAGAGTTCCTTGAAGACTTAGTAAGTTCTTTCTAGTATTAGAGCAAGTTCTCGGGTTTGAACACCAGGTCCTTGATTTCAAAATTGAAATCTGAGGAACTCTAAGGGTTCAATTGTAAAGTAAGAGATTTGAGTCTTACATTGGAAGTATGAAATTCTAAAGCAGGGTTTATGGGAATCTTGGACCTTAGGCTTTTTAATCTCGTACATTAACTTTTAGAGTATAGTTCTTTCTGAAGTTTCAAAAAAATACTCATTGAGTACTTGCATATTGCAGATCTATGACAATGTAAGTATACTTTTGCTGCCCCTTCTTATAGAATATTGCAAATTTTATAGCACAGATTATTCCTGCTAAATCTACAAGACTTCTAATATTTTCTTTAGTTGTATGGTAAGGAGATTTTCAAGCTAGCATTGTATATCAATTGAGATTAAGTTCTTTTTGAGTGATTTTAAGAGATTACTCCCTACATTAGCGTGTGCATTTAAGAGAATAAATTCTTCTGAGTGTTAGGCCCATAATTTAAATTGGAGTAAATTTTGTAAGATTTATAACAACAAATCATGGTACTTACTCTTGTCCAAACCAGAGAGAAGAACATGTGAATGCTTACAACTACAAACAAAACTCTCTAGCCTAATTTATTAGGGTAAGCATTGCTAATCTTGGTGTCTTTCATCTAAGTAAATATTTGTGAAAAAAATCCAAAATTTTGCACCTTGTTGTGAAAAAATAGATGATTGTTGTATACATTTGAATTCAAATTTACCAATGTCATAGCCGAAGATGACTCCACGCATAGCAGCCATCATATAAGATAAGACAACGAATGGGGTTATCCTGCCATTTTTGTGTTCATTTCCCATTGTTTTAGTCAAGCCAACTGCCATTAGCTTTTCCTTTAAGCTTATACAAAGGAAGTAGAGAAAGATAGAGTAATTGGTTGTAGTCAAAGAATAATAAGAGTAGTCTTTGCCAGATCTCAGCATGAGTTCAGCATGGTGCATGTGCACAAGCTAGCGTATGGTTGAACTGAAAGTCTTTTTTTTTTTGGTAGGTTGGCTTACTTTTCAAAGGGAATTTGATAAGAGATTTGTGGTCATTCAAATTGTGTGGGTTCAAATCCCCTTAATGTCAAGAACTTGTGTTGGTATCAATATTTTTAGGGAGATCTTACGACGATTAGTATTTTGGGTGGATTTACTTGTGCCGATGTTGATTTCTACTTCAAAATACCAAAAAATAAGTGCGCACTATGAATTTGACAGAAATGGTGAGGGTTTAATATGGAATTTCACACATCATTAGCATTCTGATTAGTAATATTAGAGTAACTTATTATTATTGTCATTTTGTGCCTAACAACCAAAAAGAAGGAAAGAAAAGAAGGCTTGTATCGTTTGAATCAAAGGGAGACAAAACTTGCTTGACAATACTTGAATTATTTAAGTAAAGTGTTTTTATATTTACTATGAAAGAGGTACCTCTAACCATATGCTTAAGAATAAACCACCAAGTTGGAAGATGGCATAATTCAGTAAGTATACATATGCAGATTGGCAGACCTAGCAGTATGTGGGGACAGCGAGGGGTCTAGCCAATTGTTCTAAGGATATGGCATATGCAGCAGTTTCTTAACTGGAAAAAAACTTAACAAATGATTTTGCCCAAAAAAGTTTCACATGTGGACGTAGTTGAAGTTCCATAACCAAGATAGAAGTATTAAGGAAGGTTGAATCTTCTAATGATCTTCTATTCAAAAAATTTTAGCTAGAATCAAGAGTTCCTTGAAGACTTAGCTAGTGAGTTCTTTCTGGTATTAGAGCAAGCTTTTGGGTTTGAACACGAGGTCTTTGATTACAAAATTGTAAGCTCTTTTCTTTCCCCTTTTTTCCCCTCTTTTTCCCCTTTTTTCTGCTCTCTCTGCTGGTTTGCAGAGGATGTTATGCTGATTGTTTCTATTTTCCTGAGTCTAAGGAAGAGGCACTATAAGCATTCAATTGTAAAAGTATGAGAATTGAGTCTCACATTGGAAGTATAAAATTCCCAAGTGGGGTTTATGGGAATCTTGCACCTTAGGTTCTCCAATATTGTAAATCAACTTTCAGAGTATGATTCTTCCATAATTTTCAAACAAATAGAATACTCGCGAATATATGACAATGTAGATATAATTTTGCTGCCCCTTCTTATAGAATATAAAATCTTGTTTGCTATTACTTTCAATTGAATGTTCTCCACATTTTATTGTTTGTTTCAAAAATCACGATTATAGCATCCCCTGCTTCTGTATTAGTAAACAAGGTTCTGTTTGGCACTACTTAATACAAATTATTATGAAATGTGGACATTTTCAAATGAGTTGCATTTTTATTTGGCACTACTTAATACTTTATTGTGTTATTGGTTGAGTTGACAACCATCTAAAGCCTCATTTAATTATGTTCATCTTTTAAAATACCCTTAGAAAGCTTTCTTCCTAAGATATTCTTTACTTTTGCTTGTGGCTCTGATGCAAATTTTATTATACAAATTATTTATCTTTTTCTTCAGAAGTTTATCAGGCCTGTAACATTTGCTTTAGTTGTATGGTAAGGATATTTTCAAGCCAACATTGTACATCAATCAAAATTAAGTTCTTTTCCAAGTGATTTTAAGAGATTACTTTTCACATCACCCTGTGGATTTGAGAGAATAATTTTTTCCAAGTGTTAATCCCAAAATTTAAACTGAAGTAAATTTTGTAAAATCTAAAACAACATATTGTGGTATTTCTTTTTCTACGCTCACTCTTGTCTAAACGAGAGAGAAGAATGAACAAATAGAGAAATTCTTACATATATTTGATGTATCACATTATTTATACATTAATTGATAAAATAAAATAAAATAATATAATAGACTCCATACAGTTTCATTTATATAATAGTACTATAGTGGGTTATAAAGTATGGGTTCATATAACATTCTATTTATGTGATAGTGAAGAAATGTTACGCCAATTACACCTAAATGTTCTGTAAGAATGCCTACAATTATGAGCAAAACTCTAGCCTAATTTATTAGTGTAAGCATTGTTGAACCTGGTGTCTTTCATCCAAGTGAATATTTGTGAAGAAAAATTATTCAAAATTTCGCATTTGTTGAAAAAAAAAAAATAGATGATTTTTGTGCAAAGTGAAATTCCAAAGAATAAATAAACTTCCAATAGTAATCAACCTTATATTTTGTTGTACACACTACAAAAAAATAGACTTTTAGTAACGACTTTTAGTGGCGACTTAAAAAAGCGGTCGCTAAAAAATGTTTTTAGCAACGACTTTATTAAGTTGTCGCTAAAAGTTGTTGCTAAAAAACTATTCTTAATTATGAAAATATTTTTAGTGGCGACACAAAAAAATAGTCACTAAAACTATTTAGTAGTAACAAAAAACTGGTCGTTAAAAATTTTTCGCGGCGACATCGACATAGTCGCCGCAAAAAAATATATTTCAAAACACAACTTTTAGCGACCATTAACTTTAGTCGTCACTAAAGCACAACTTTTAGTGACGACAATCTTTAGTCGACATTAAAGTATAATATTTAACGACGACAAACTTTAGTCATCACTAAAGCATAACATTTAGCGATGACGTAACTGGTCGTCACTAAAAGTCTAAATGTCAAATTTTTACCCATTAAAAATATTACTGACAAAACTTTTAGCGACCACAAGCTTTAGTCGCCACTAAAACATAACTTTTAACGACCACTAGCTTTAGTCGTCACTAAAGTATAACATTTAGCGACGACAAATTTTAGTCGTCACTAAAGCATAACATTTAGCGACGACGTAATTGGTCGTCACTAAAAGTCCAAATGCTAAATTTTTACCCATTAAAAATATTACTGACAAAACTTTTAGTAACCACTAGCTTTAGTCATCACTAAAACACAACTCTTAGCGACCAACAGCTTTAGTCATCACTAAAATACAACTTTTAATGACCACTAACTTTAGTCGTCACTAAAACATGACTTTTAGCGACGACAAATTTTAGTCGTCACTAAAACATGACTTTTAGCGACGACGTAACTGGTCATCATTAAAAGTCTAAAAAAACTTTTAGCGACTTACTCGCTTCCTCTTCCTTTCTCGTGTCTTTGTTTTTTCTTTCTATGCCATACTGGGCGTCAAAAATGGGGAAACATTGAGCTGCACATAAGAAAGGAAATGCGACCAAATTGGCCAACTGGTCTCCATAATCATTTTTAGTTTTAAATGCATGTTAGCGTGTCCAGCCACTATTTCCCAATTTATTTCACATGTTGCAATATAATGAACTTCTCCAGCAAGTATTATGTGGCATTTTTCCTCAAGCTTATTTCATATAATATGTTCTATCCTAATTTCACTATGGGGGCATTTATGTATTGTTTCTTTAACTATTGTTTTACATATTATACACACACAAATATATATATATATATATGTGTGTGTGTGTGTGTGTGTGTATATATAAAAGGTGTCAGGCAACTAATGCTTCATTTGAATAATAATAATTATTATTATATAAATATATGTATAAATAGATGTTTATATGTTCACTTATATATGTTAAATTAATTTAAGATGTATTACTTTATTTCATAAGAATAATTATCCTATTCTAATTAGATAGTGATGCTACATATATATATATATATATATATATATATATATATATATATATATTATATTTTCAATATCCTAAATAAAATAGTTTTTAAGATATTTTATTAAGTCCATTTATTATTTAACAAGATATTAAATCAATTCTAATTTCACCAAATAATTAATATCTGATTATATCATTATTTAGCGCAACTTTTCTAACGTGTGTCTACTGAAATTTTAATTAAACGCAAAAATATCATATAAGTAAAATTTCACAATCACAAAACTCAAATAATTTATAATAATACTTATCCATATAAGATATGCTAATTAAATAGGTATTTTAATACACAACTTTATTTATATCACATAATTAATATTTTAATTAGAAGGGAACGTTTCAAATCTTACGCTTGTTGCAGCCTTAGAATTGTCTTACTGCGCAAGCCAAAAAAAAAAAAGAAGTTTACTTGGTATGAGATATTGCACGAATGAATGTCTTCTCCAGCACGTAGCGTACAAAGGAATCAATTTTTTCATTTGACTAAAATTGTAATTTGACTTTAGTGAAAATTATATATTTTTGTCTTAAAATTTTATTTTAATTTTTAAATTTTAACTCAATATTTTTATTTTTTAAATATTTTTTTTATATTTTTAAAACTTTAAATGTTTAAGAAATTCATTGAAATTTCTGTTTGAAATATTTGTTGGTTAGTTCTTTATTATTTAATTATTTCTAGTTAATTCATAGAAATTTCTAAAAATTCTTATTAAACTTTAAATTAAGCTCATAAAATTTTGTTATATTCCTAATAAATTCCTCATATTAAGAAAGATGAGGTATTACTTTATGTAATTGTCAACTAGATATTCTTTATTATTTAATTAGTCTAATATTAATTTAATTAATGGTCTAATTTTAGGAATGTTATACATTTCATCTTTTTTTTTTTTGGCCATTGGCACATTGTATCCATAAATTCAACTCTAATAGTAGAGGACTAGAACTCTCTCCTAACTTTTACGGCTCATATAATCATTTTGAAAAGTCAAAACATGTAAAGGTACAATGAGATGTATAAATTAGATATAAAATTATGCTTACATATATAGTTTTCAGTTTTTGTCAACCTAACTATTACCTAGATTTTGAGTTGCAAAAGAATATCTCTATTAGTGTAGGTTGGCTACCTAATTCTTGTATTTTTTATGCATAACATAAAATGTCAATAGTTAAATATATAATTAGTTAAAAAAATAAAATTAGTTACTAATTTTTTAACGTGCTTTATTATTGAAATACATCCTTTAATATGCAAGATGAGACAAAATAAAAAAGTAAATGCTCTATTTTTTATCTTTTGTTGACTTTTTGTCAAAATTTCATTGTATACACAATTTAATTCAAATGGATTATCTAATCCAAATTAGTCATTTCATGTCTTCTAGTGCATTACCGATCAAATCTTTCAAATAATTAATTGCTTTTAACTTGAAGTTCTTCTAAAAACAAATGAAAGAAATTAAATTAAAAAAAAGGGGAGCTTCAGAAAATAATAAAAAAATAAAAAAAGCCCAGAGCCTAAAAAAAAATTATAAAAGAAATAAAATAATAATAAATTTTCTGTAATCCAATATATCTGATAATAAAAAAAAGTAAATTCAGCCCAATAAGAATGGGCTAAAAAAAAAAAGTCTGAATTAAATCTCTGTTGGGCCTACTCTATCCAACCCGGATCCATTCACTGTAAACGCTACTTTTGGCCTTGGGCTCTCTTTGGTAGCCTCCCATCGGACTGCTCTAGAGATGAAAAGGATGCGTCTCTAGGGTTCTGTGAAAAAGGGTTCTGAAAAGAGACTGAAAAAGGAGCCAAGGAGGTCAAATGGGGAGACGGGGGAAAAGATGAGAGAGAGGGGGAGAATGTGAGGATCAGAGTGATGGAGACCAGAAAAAAATAGAGAAGCAGAGGAAAGGAGTGAAGAGAGGCCGAGAGAAAAAAGGGAGGAGAAGGAGAAGAGGATTTCAAAGGAGAAGAAACAGGGGGATTCAAGTCGAGGAGAATTAGAGAAGGGAATTCAAAAAATCGAGAGGCAGAGAGGGAGACCGAGAAAGAAATTGGGAGACAGAAGGGATTGGATTTTAGAGATTTGAGAGAACCATCGAAGAAAATCGAGGGAGAGGTTGGAATAGAAGGCGAAGAGAGCAAAGGGGAAACTGAGAAAAATCGAGGAGGGGGCTTTTATTTCGAGTTGGAGGAAATCGAAGGGGAGAGGAGTCTCGAGATTAGAGGAGAGGAGGATTCAGGGCAACCAGAAAAAAAAGGGCTGGAGAGGCAGAGAGCTTGAAGGAAGCGAGGGGCTGAGACTGGGAGAGAGAGAGCGGGGATTCAAATAAAAAGAGAAAGCGAAGGAGAGGTTGAGGATTTTTTTGATTAGAGTGGAGGCGAGACAGACCAAGTTAGAGGAATTGGAGAATCAGGGGAAAGAGGAAACAAGTCCAGAATTCAAAAGCTCACAGAGGTATTTTGTTAATTTTTGCAAAAAAAAATTCGTATGCTGGCTGTTGGGGAGACTATGTCTTGAAGTCATTCGATTCACTGGGTTTATTTGCTCTCTTATTTCTTTGTGAGTATGCTGTGTTAACCCCATAACCCAACCCTGCTCTGAATAATAAGTGATTGTAGGTGAGCTATCGCCAAAAATTTCTAAGGTTGTGATGTATAATGTTGTGCTATTTTGATGCATGAACAGAGGGTTTACTTTGTGGTTTAATCTTGTTTTCAATTTCCTATCACGTTGGATGTGGAGTGGGAATGAATCCTGTCACTGAGGGGATCTCAATGCAAGATTCGTTAATTCTAGATTCAAGCTGAGATTGCTTTAGTTTCTGATTTATTGTCAAGTAACTGGTGTTGCCTCTGCTGGCTGTTTCATGGGTAGCTTAGCGTAAATCCTAACTCCAAGTTCATCCTAGTTTGGAGGTTTTGTTCTAGCTGAGATTCGTTTTTCTCTTTAATAGTTTTGCTCGAAGATTTCTGATATTTTAACAAAGAGAATAAGAAAAAGAAATTAACAGCAATTATTGTAGTAACTAACCATTTATTCTACATGTCAAATGGTATGACATGCGAAGAAGGAGACAATTATATAGCTTTCATCCATGTTCTCTATATTTCAAAAGGGATCTTGTTTCTTTCTCACTCTTAAAACATCTAGGATTCTTAAATCTAAAAGTTTTTAACTTTCCTTTTCATCTTTTTTGATTTTGATCATAGAGAAAATCATTAAATAAATGAGTCAAGATGCTTCAAATGCTCAGATGATCTTGCTAGAAGATAATGAGAAAGGAGAAGCTATTTGCTTGATAACCAAATGACCCTTTCATCCAACTCTTTTGTCCAAGAAAATTGAGATGGTAATTAACTAGCTTTCAGTTTTTTCTTTTCTTTCTAGATTTTTTCCATCCCAGTTTCATCTTACAAGCTCGTTCTAGCTCCAATCATTTAGTTTTAATATTTGTGTTTTAAACTTTACAAATATTTGTGCTTTTTCTAAACTTCTTTTTTAGGGGGGAGGGGGAGGGAACTGTTGCTTCTTTTATCTCATAAACAATTTTAAAAAAATAACAAGATGTGAAATTATTGTTTTGTAACCATTTTTGTATCCCTGATTATTTTAGTCAAGGGCTAAAAAAATACTTGGATGAGTTTAAAAAAAAACATCTATTGGTTCCAAGGCCATTAATTATTTCTTCATCTTGTTATTTATTTTAAATATATTTGCAAGAATTATACACACCGAAAAGGTAGGCATTTTGCTTTCCCACTCTTAAATCATCTTAGTTTCTCCAATCTATAATTTTGAATTTTCTTTCCATCTTTTTTTATTATGATAATGGAAAAAAAACCATCCAAGAATGAATCCAAATGTTTCCGATGCTTAGATGATCTTTTTTTAACATAGTCTTACTGTAAATTTAGTACAATGCCACATTTACCTTTTTTTTCAAAACAACCAAAAAAGAAAGCTTCCCTCTTTATATTCAAAATACTGGTGCTCAACTCCAACATATGTAAAAGACATAGCTACTTTAATGTAAAAGATCATGAACGGAAACATATACATATACTTAATATACCTTCAAATAGTCTTTTAAATTCTTATCGTATCACATAACAATCAATCATTCTGCACCTAAATATACGTATATATTGAAATCATGGCATGTTTAGTGGAAAGGCAATTTATGCCAGTACACCATAGCTATAGCTAGAGATTGTGCCTCCTGACTAATCATATTCATCAAACTGGAGCCAATAACCATACAACTTAGCTAAATTAAAGTTAAGGAATCATTCATCTTGACTAATAATGCATAATAGACTAGAACCAGACTTATCAGGTTAATCAAGTCAAAGGAATTCTTTTCCTTAACTCATGGACATATTTTGTGTAAATTGTCTTGTTAAGAGTTCAATTCAACTTATTATCATATTCTAAGGTGTAGCAAGGCGTCCAACCCTATAATTCATTTATGATCCAAAAAATATAACTTCCAAAAAAGTAATTCTTACTTTCCTTTCTCTTTTCACACAAAAATAATAATAACTTAATCATTTAAGACAAAAGAAAAAAGAAAACAAAAAAGAACAAAAATAAACAAAAACAAAAAAGAAACCAATAGACTAAAAATAACAAAAAAAAAACAGGGAAAACAAAAAAAGGAAGCAGAAAAAAAACAAAAAAAATACTAAGTTTTAAAAAAAAGGGAAGAAAAATGAAAACAATGATTAAAAAAAACTAAAAAATACAAGAAAAGAAAAAAATAAAAATTAATTCTACTTTCAGCAAATTAAAACTCATTAACCAATTCTAATTTTATTTTATTTGTTAAAGGGAAATTCAATTTTGATTTCTTTTGTCTTTTCACTAAAAAAAAAAGAGAAAAAAAAGAAGAAAAAGGAAATAATAACACAAAAACAAGAAGTAAATGGAAAAAGAAGAAAAAAAATAAAAACCAAACATCAACTAAAAGATGATTTTTTAACTATTCGAACTACGTGGACTTTGAAGAAAAGAAAGAACTTCATTATATTTTATTTTGTTTTAAGTTTTAAGTTTTAACTGTTTAAAGTTTTATTTTGTTTTTTGGTTTTAAATTTGTTTCTTTAATACCTTTCTTCCTTTTTTATTTTCGATTTCATTTCCTTTATTTCTATTCCTTATTTCGCATGTGTTTTGTTAAGGAGAACCAAAATAAATTAAAGGCCATGTTGACTTTGCATACCAAGATATCATTAAAATATAAGTATTCCTCTCCTCTGGTGCATCATAGTGGCTACACTCTTATTTGATTGTTTTTTCGGCCGTGCATCATTATAATTGCTGATCAGCAGTGTTATTCACTTAACCTGCCCTTAGAAATGTTGTTTTTTGGTCTTTTCTATTGGCACAACTTCTTTGCAGGCATCTTAATTTATAACGCCATTTTCCTTTTAAACTTCTGACATTACTTTATTTATGGCATACATAGTCTTTCAAACATTATGCTTTATTGAAATTGGAATGTTTTCTCAATTTGTCACGCAGGTAATTGCTTTGATAGAGAAAGTCTTGACATTTACAAAACAAAATGAAGTGTCTAGATTTAATGCTAGTGCCCCTCCCTTGAATTATGAAGATTCAAGCAATTGCCAATACTAACTTCTTGCTCTTTTCCTTTTGTTTAGTAATATTGTAATACTATTTTAAACATTGAATAGTGAAGTGTATGAGTGAGTTTAAAAAATTATTCATATGACAAGTTTTTGTATTTGTACTTGTTTGATGGACCTCTGCAGTAATGTATATATCAAACTTATTAGCAAAGTTTGATTTGCTCTTTTTTGGCTTATGTATTTTAAAATGTTAGATTTTGTAAAATGGTATATGTTATTAGAAATTTCGACGACTACTAATATCGCTGCTAAAACAACATTTAGCGTCAAGGTACATGTCGTCACTAAATATCTCCAACGAAAGCTTTTTAAAAGGCCAAATAGAAGGATTTTTGCGGCGAAGAGGTCATCACTAAATCTTTTAAACTAAAAGGTCATTGCTAAAAATATGCATTTAGTGACCACAACTATTGGCAAAAGTTGTCGCTAAAAGTGTTTAGTATCAAAAGATATTTGTTGCCGCTAAAACCATATATTTAGTGACGACTTTTTTTGCCTCCAAAAATATTTTTTGTGACGACATGAATCTTTATGAACCTTTAGCTGCAAAAATTGTTGCTTCTAAATGCCGTGGTCTCAATAGTTTAGCAGTTTTAACGGCAAAATTACAAATATTTAGGGGCGATTTTTGTCGTCGCAAAAAGTCTTTTTAGCAACGACAATTTTTTGGCCATTAAATCTCTTTAGCTATGGCTGTAATTGCGACGACTACAGTGTCATCGCTAAATAATTTTTGCGACGACTTCTGATGTTTTAGCAATGACTTTTGTCGCCACAAATTCCATATTTTTTTGTAGTGACATAATTAATAAAGTAAATTATGTAACAACCGGGAACAGGGAAAAGGAAAAGAAAGAAGAAAGCTGAAAATTTTCGAAATCTAGAAATTTTTCTAAGACTGCTCGCAATAGCGAGAAATGGTTTCGCTATACCGAGAGTGCCTATTCGTAATAGCGAAAGTGATCTAGCTATAGCGAGTGCGGGCATTCCATACAAAAACCAGGGGGCTGCTCACCGTAGCGTGCGCCATAGCGAAAGTGGGGGTCTGGAACTAATACGAGCTCACCATAACGAAGGTTAAAACTCGCCATAGCGAAGGGAACTGATACGTGCTCGTCGTAGCGAAAGTTAAACCTTACCATAGCGAAGGTAACTGATACGACCTCGCCGTAGCGAAGGTTAATTTTCGCCATAGCGAGGGTCAGTCTGGAAAAGAGTAAAAAGCGAGAAATTGACTTTTTTACACGACCCAATTCATTCTTTCTCTCTTATTTGCCCTAGACTTCGACCCAAGGAGAGAAAAGAGGCGTGGAGAGTGAGAGAGACTAAGAGAAGGAGAAAGAACAAAGGAAAGGTAAGCAAGTTTCTTTCATTTCTTCTTAGAATCTTGATCTCCTCTCTTTGCCCTCTCTTTCTATAGTTTTGTTTGTGAGATTAGTGGGGTTTTGGGCATGGGTCAGAAGAAGGAAAGTGGAAAACACCCTTGAACCTCTTTGTTTTCCTTGAAAATGTTGTTTCCACTACCATGAGAGCTTGAGAGAGAGGAAGAATTGGTGACATTCTAGAGAGAGAGAGAGAACCCCTAGGTTCTTAGATGTTAGCAAGGTTTGCTCTGAAAAACTCCTAAGAGTTGTTAAGTTATGAGAGAGTAATTTATGCTCTTTGATGTGTCTAGGCTCAAGTGAAGCACCTCCATTAAGGTGTGAGTGTGAAATCAAGAAGGGAGAAGAGGAATTGAAAGGAAAAGCTTGTGTTGGCTCATAAGGTAGCTCTCTTTCCACTCTTTCTTGTTGCATTCTTGGATGTAATAGTCATTGTATATTTATGTATATGCTTGTTGTGTGAGATATGCCATATGTTACTGCCATGATGCATTGTTACCAATGTGATTGTGTGATGGATTGTGAGAATTGCTTGGGTGAGGTAGTGCCGAAAGTCCCTTGAGATGGGTGAGGTAAAGCCGAAAGTCCCTTGAGATGGGTGAGACAAGGCCAAAAGTCTCATAACCGAGTGAGGCTGTAACACCCCGAAATTAATTAAGGTGTTAATCATAGATTAAGGTTAATTAAGGATAATTAATAGATGATAATTGGGCAAGTTAGTGAATAGGTATTCTAGAAAGATAAATTGTTAATCTGGGTTAAGAATTTATTTGGGATAGACACTTCACCTAAGCCCAAATTAATGAATCATGATAAGAGGCTAATGGAGGCCCAATGAATTAGAGGCAGACCCAAACTAATTTAATGAGATAGAGGCCCAAGATTTATCTTGTATAGGCTCAATTAAGTGGCCTAATTACCCTTGTACAGACCCAAGCCCTTGAGCCCTTCAAATTAGGCCCAAAACCTATTATACTTCAGCAACCTAATGTATTAAACTGGCCCAAAATAATTCTGCAGCCCAACAAGTGAAAACTGGCCCAATAAGCTAAAGTCTGAAGCCCATTTGAACTTGGACCTTAGAGCAACCCATAACCCATTTTTGACCTAACTAAAACCCATCTAAAACCCTAATACTTCAGCCACTTATCCTATTTGCTGAAACTCAAAAGTGAAATTCGGAGGTGGAGAAGGAGGCTAAGGTTTGGGGCAAAAACTCTGCATTTTCACACACTTAGAGCAAGATTCAGCCAAGGTAATAGTTATACAACTTAATCTCCTCATCTTTCTCTTTAATTTGGTCTGATTAGTTTTTCATTTAGAGGATTTTCACTTTACCCAAAATCTGAAATGTGGTTATTTAGGGATTTTCTTGATGAAATTCGTAGGTTGAAGTTAGGGCTGATATTAGATGAGTTTAAACCCTCAGTTTGATGCTTTCTTTGATGGTTAGAGACCCCCATAGCTTATTTATATTATGGGTATTAATTTGGTACGAATTTGCTTAGGATTTTGGGTGAAACATTGAGAATTCTGGTGGGAGATACTTGAATCCGAATTTGGGATTTGTGGTGGCTGTTGCAAGTTGTCTATAAGTGAGGTAATCGGGGTTTACATTAATTCCATGCATGTATCTATTTTAATTTCATATTTGCTGTATATGAATGATTTGAAATGCTGAATGAATTGGTTGGCTATCTGTTGTATTATGATTGGACCTTGTGAGTCCATGGTGGAGCTGTGGTGCGGCTGCCACCCGTGCATGTGCTACGATCGAGCACCGGGTATGATCAACCCTAGATGCACTGAGCCCTGGTTGTGCTCAATAGGGAGTAGGTGCCGTGGACGGGCCTCTCCCGGTGTTAATGGCCTTTAACATGTTTAAATATGATTGCTAGTATGGGATAGTAATCATGATAGCCTAATTGTTTCATTTGCTGAAATGACTGATATGATTCTGATATGGATTTTGATTCATGCATGTATGTTTCATTTGCTGAAATGACTGATATGATTCTGATATGGATTTTGATTCATGCATGTATGTTGATTAAACTGGATTAATATTTCAGGTGATAGTTCCTCGGGTAAGGATAAGGGTAAGCAGGTGGTTGAGAATCCATGAGTTCCCACCTATGGGGAGATGGCTACACCTAGGCTGACTTAGCTAGTATAGATGTTAATTTTGTATTCCTTAATGTATAGCATCATCATGTATCTATATTGCCAAGTGTAGGCTTGCACATTTGACTTATTGAGGATGTATGTATTGAGGGGTTAGACCCCATCTTAAATTGGTAATTGTTGTATGGACTCATGATATCTGCTATAAATGATGTTGACCTATAATATTGCTTATCAATGGAAATGTAACCCTTGAGATATTGATATGAGCCCCTAATATATGGAACCCCCATTTATTGTGTATTAAAGGATAGCTGCTGGTAGTTCATGTATATTTTGTTGTTGATACTTTATAAACTTGCTGATAAAAGGTAATTAGAGGAAAGAAATGGGCATATAAGATTTGAATTGGTAATGGAAGGATAACTAGGTAAATAAGGTAGATAAATGCCCTTAGAGCCATATAAAATGAGGAGAAGTGACCTTAGAGTGTCCCTAAGAAGAGAAATGGAGTGTAGGAGGCGAAATAGAGGGAAAACAGCTACAGAAGGGAGTCACGCCACAGCCAAGAAGGCTTCGCCGCGGCCTAGGGAGTGACAGTGGCGAGGGACGCCGCAGCTTGAGAAATCTTGCCGCGGCGCGGAGTGAAAATAATCGCCCAGGGGGTGACAGAATGTAACCTTGCCACGGTGCAAGAAGTCTCGCCGTGGTGCGAGCCGTGGCGCGAGTCGAGGAAATTAATTAGGGAGGTTACAGTAGTAAAACTCACCGCGGCGCCACCTAGGTTGGCCGCGGCGCAGATCCAACTCGCCGCGGTGATAGAAAATTCCAAAGAGCAACTTGGCCGCGGCGCAAGTCTAAAAACTTAGTTTTCAAGCTCCAGAACCTAACTTAGCCGCGGCGGGAAAGTCCCAGGTCGCGACGCAGGTCCCCAAACACCTATATTTGACCTAGAAACCCTAATTTCAGTAAGGCTAATGTTAGGGTACGGCATGGGGACATTGGTGAGATGTTTTGTGGGTTCAAATTGATTAATGGGTGAATCCTAAACCTTTAATAATGGTACAAACCCTTTATGCATGTTCCCGTTATGGTTGTTAGTTGATGATCCTAGTAGTATCAAAGTTTAAATTTTCCCTATATTTTCTTATTGTAATTAATTGCAACGACTCCAAACCTTGATCATTATTTATTAATCATGTATTTAACTATAATTACCGATGTTAGAATTTAGGGTCATCACCGTTGGTATCAGAGCCAGGTTCAGGCAATTGTATTTGATTTACATCTTTGTTGTTAGAAAACTTGGCAATCATGATACATGCATGATAGGAATAGGAACATTATGACCTGATGATAACTCTCATACCTATACATATATCTGCCATGGGTGGAGTGTGTTTTGTTTACCTTGGGCTGTGGTTTAATGGGGGATGCTTGTGCTTTTGCTTGTAGCATTGAAAAGTTAGATGGCTACCCGTAGAGAAACAACAGAAATGCTAAGAGAGATGCAGGACGCCATGGCTGCAATGGCTAACCGAATGACGGAACAAGCTGAGGCCCATGAAACCACAGTGAGGGCCATGACTGACCGGCTTCAAGAGCAAGCCGAGGCTCATGCAGCGACTGTACAAGTGCTGCAACAGCTACACGAGAATATGACTAAGCCGACTCAAGAGTTGCCAATGGACAACCGTGTGGGGGCTGGTCAAAACCCTGGTGTGGGGGAAAATGGTGACCTCTCTGTGGTGTTGTCTAAATTCCAAAAGGCTGACCCTCCATCATTTTTGGGAGAGTTAGACACTGATAAAGCCGAGAAGTGGCTAATGCAGTTTGAGAAAATTTTTAGAGTTATGACTTGCACTACCGAACAAAAGGCCAAGCTGGCTATCTACAAGTTGGAAGGAGAGGCTGAACATTGGTGGAGGAATGCCTCCAGATTACTGATTGCAAGGGAGATACCCTTGACCTGGGAGAGCTTTCAAACGGCATTTGAAAGCAAATACTTTCCACCATCAGTGAGGGCCGACAAGGAGGCTGAGTTTAACTTCCTTGAGCAAGGGGATATGAATGTGGACCAATATGCAGCCAAATTCATTCAGTTGTCTTGCTTCTCCTCTTACATGAAGAGGTTTGATGATGAGCCCTAGAAAACTGAGAAATTTGAGAGAGGCCTGAGACCAGAGATCAAGGATAAAATTGTGTCTCTACAAATCCGCAACTTTGATGAGTTAGTGGAGAAGTGTAGAGTGACGGAGAGGGCCATGGCAGAAAGTGAGGCCAAGAGAAAGAAGATCCTGGAAGGGAAACGTGACCGGGGCATGGAGCCCTTTAGGGGCGGAAGCAAGAAAGGAACCCATAGTGGGAGTGGCTCTTGGGGTAGGAGACCACCCCCAAGGAATGTCCCTCAAAGAAGAAGTATAGGACCACCGAGAATTTCAATGAGTGCCCCACCCACTTGTGCCAAATGTGGGAAAAACTATGGGAATGGGCCATGCCCAGTGTGTTACAATTATGGGAAGCCGGGACACTATGCACGGACTTGCACGGTGTCACGTGAGTCAGCCTCATCCGTTAAGCCGCCTATCCAAGGAAGGGTGTTTGCCATTACGCAGTAAGAGGCTAGTAGATCCCCTAGCCTGATCCGAGGTACATTGCTTGTCCATAATCATGTCGTAGATGCATTGTTTGATTCAGGTGCGACCCACTCATTCATCTCATATGACTGTGTTAAGCGTCTGGGTCTTAAAATTAGCCTGTTGCCATTTGAATTGTCTGTGTCCACCCCTACTGGATATGCTATGATTACATCTGATGTATGCTTAAATTGTACTGTACAATTGGATAGTCGTTGTACTACCCTTGACTTGATTTGTATCCCTTTGTGTGATTTTGATGTAATCATTGGTATGGACTGGTTGTCTGCTAATAATGTGATACTTGACTGCAACCGTAAAACTGTTTCCTTACCTGCAAACATACCTGAAACTTGTCCTGTGACTGAGCTTACTTGTGTGTCTACCGCCCAAGCCGGGAGGTGCCTTAGGCGTGGATGCCAAGGGTTTTTATTATTCTTTTCATTGCATGTTGAAGTTGAGGATGGGTTAGAGGATATACCTGTGATTGGGGAGTTTCCTGAGGTTTTCCCTAAGGAGTTTAGTGGACTACCTCCAGAGAGAGAGCTAGAATTTTCTGTTGATTTGGTACCCGGTACTGGTCCAATCTCTAAGGCCCCGTATAGAATGGCGCCTGTTGAGTTGGTAGAGTTAAAAAGTCAATTAGAAGAGTTACTTGAGAAAGGGTTTATTAGACCAAGTGTGTCTCCATGGGGGGCACCAGTGTTATTTGTCAAAAAGAAGGATGGTAGCCTTAGGCTTTGCATTGACTATAGGCAATTGAACCAAGCGACTATCAAGAATAAATACCCTTTGCCTAGAATTGATGACTTGCTTGACCAATTAGCTAGAGCGTCGGTCTTTTCAAAGATTGACCTTAGATCGGGATATCACCAACTTAGAGTCAAGGCTGAGGATGTACCTAAAACTGCCTTTAGGACTCGATATGGCCATTATGAGTTCCTAGTTATGCCTTTTGGGTTAACCAATGCCTCTGCCATTTTCATGGATTACATGAATAGGATTTTTAGGCCTTATCTTGACCGGTTTGTGGTAGTGTTCATTGATGACATTCTCATCTACTCTAAAAGTAGTGAAGAGCATGAAGAGCATCTTAGGATAGTTCTTCAAACCTTGAGAGAGCATCAGTTGTATGCTAAGTTGAGCAAGTGTGAGTTTTGGTTGCGAGAGGTCAAATTCCTAGGTCATGTGATATCGGAACAAGGGGTAGCAGTAGATCCTAGCAAGGTAGAGGCGGTACTGAATTGGGAGAGACCCAAAACGGTGACCGAAATCCGTAGCTTCTTAGGTCTAGCCGGCTACTATAGAAGATTCATTAAGGGATTTTCTCAATTAGCTATGCCTTTGACCAAATTGACTAGGAAGGACCAACCATTTGTGTGGGATGCTAGGTGTGAGAATGCCTTTCAAGAGTTTAAGGATAAGCTTACCACTGCACCTGTGTTAGTGATACCTGATCCAAAAGAGACATTCACAGTCTATAGTGATGCTTCTAAGAAGGGATTAGGGTGTGTCTTAATGCAACAAGGTAGGGTGATAGCCTATGCTTCTAGACAACTTAGACCCCATGAAGAGAATTATCCTACCCATGACCTAGAGCTAGTGGCTGTAGTTTTTGCCCTTAAGATTTGGAGGCACTATCTCTATGGTGCCTAATTTGAGGTGTATAGTGATCACAAAAGTTTGAAGTACTTGTTTGACCAAAAGGAGTTGAACATGAGGCAAAGGAGGTGGATAGAATTCCTTAAGGACTATGATTTTTCCTTAAAGTATCATCCGGGGAAGGCGAATGTGGTCACCGATGCCTTGAGTAGGAAATCTATTCACATGTCAATGATGATGCTTAGAGAGCAAAGGCTGATTGAGGAGATGAGAGATTTGAATTTGTCAATTTCAATGAACCCTAGTAGTCTTCTTTTGGGAGAATTGAGGATAGAAAATGACCTTAGAAAAATGATTAAAGAGGCCCAAGAGTTAGATGCCTACTGGGGAGGAATTAAAGAGCAGCTAGGTAGTGGTGAGGTCAAGGATTTTGACCTATCAGAAGATGGTTTGGTGAGGTACCAAGGTAGAGTGTGCATACCTAAGGATGAGGAGTTGAGGAACATAGTGTTATCAGAAGCTCATAAGAGTCGGTACATCATTTATCCGGGCACCACTAAGATGTATAGGGATTTAAAAAAGAGCTTTTGGTGGCGTGGAATGAAGTCAGATATAGTAGAGTTTGTGGCTAGGTGTCTAATTTGTCAGAGGGTTAAGATTGAGCACCAAAGACCCGCAGGTTTGTTACAGCCTTTAGAGATTCCGGAATGGAAATGGGATAGTATATCCATGGACTTTGTGATGGGTTTGCCTAGAACGTCCTCGGGTTACGATGCTATTTGGGTGATTGTGGATAGATTGACAAAGTCTGCCCACTTTCTACCTATTAGAGCTACTTATCCTCTAGATAGACTAGCTCAACTGTATGTTCGGGAGATTGTAAGGCTACATGGTGTTCCTAATAGCATTGTGTCAGATAGAGACCCAAGATTCACATCAAAATTTTGGCAGTCTCTATAAGAAGCTTTAGGCACTAGTCTTAACTTTAGCACTGCCTATCATCCTCAGTCTGATGGACAAACTGAGAGGACCATTCAAACCCTTGAGGATATGCTGAGAGCTAGTGTGCTAGAATTGAAAGGGAGTTGGGATGTGTACTTGCCTTTAGCTGAGTTTGCTTATAATAATAGTTACCATTCCAGTATCCAAATGGCACCATTTGAGGCACTTTATGGGAGGAAGTGTCGGTCACCCTTGTGTTGGGTAGAGTTGGGTGAGAGGAGTCTCTTAGGTCCGGACATAGTGGAACAAACCACCCACCAGATAGAACTCATCAGAAAGAAATTGTTGGCTGCCCAGAGTAGGCAAAAGAGTTATGCAGATAAGAGAAGGAGACCCTTAGAATTTGAGATAGGAGACCATGTGTTCCTTAAGGCTACTCCGGTGACGGGGGTAGGACGGTCTATCAGGACAAGAAAGCTCAGTCCTCGTTATCTTGGTCCTTTCCAAGGATAGGACCCGTGGCCTATAGAGTTGCTTTACCTCCAAACCTGGCCAGATTTCATGATGTGTTCCATGTGTCCCAACTGAAAAAGTACCACCCAGACCTTTGCATGTCATTGAGCAGGAGAATGTGCATCTACAAGATGATTTGTCATATGTGGTTGAACCGGAAAGGATTGTGGACTCAAAAGTCAAATAGCTGCGTAATAAGGACATCCTCCTGGTAAAGGTAGTATGGAAGGGACTTACTCCGGATGAAGCAACTTGGGAAACAGAAGAAGCAATGAGGAAGGATTATCCTGCATTATTTGAGTAAGGTATGTCTAATTTTGAGGACAAAATTTCAAAAAGGAGGGGAGAATGTAACACCCCGAAATTAATTAAGGTGTTAATCATAGATTAAGGTTAATTAAGGATAATTAATAGATGATAATTGGGCAAGTTAGTGAATAGGTATTCTAGAAAGATAAATTGTTAATCTAGGTTAAGAATTTATTTGGGATAGACACTTCAACTAGGCCCAAATTAATGAATCATGATAAGAGGCTAATGGAGGCCCAATGAATTAGAGGCAGACCCAAACTAATTTAATGAGATAGAGGCCCAAGATTTATCTTGTATAGGCTCAATTAAGTGGCCCAATTACCCTTGTGCAGACCCAAGCCCTTAAGCCCTTCAAATTAGGCCCAAAACCTATTATACTTCAGCAACCCAATGTATTAAACTGGCCCAAAATAATTCTACAGCCCAACAAGTGAAAACTGGCCCAATAAGCTAAAGTCTGAAGCCCATTTGAACTTGGACCTTGGAGCAACCTATAACCCATTTTTGACCCAACTAAAACCCATCTAAAACCCTAATACTTCAGCCACTTATCCCATTTGCTGAAACTCAAAAGTGAAATTCGGAGGTGGAGAAGGAGGCTAAGGTTTGGGGCAAAAACTCTGCATTTTCACACACTTAGAACAAGATTCAGCCAAGGTAATAGTTATACAACTTAATCTCCTCATCTTTCTCTTTAATTTGGTCTGATTAGTTTTTCATTTAGAGGATTTTCACTTTACCCAAAATCTGAAATGTGGTTATTTAGGGATTTTCTTGATGAAATTCTTAGGTTGAGGTTAGGGTTGATATTAGATGAGTTTAAACCCTCATTTTGATGCTTTCTTTGATGGTTAGAGACCCCCATAGCTTATTTATATTATAGGTATTAATTTGGTACGAATTTGCTTAGGATTTTGGGTGAAACATTGAGAATTCTGGTGGGAGATACTTGAATCCGAATTTGGGATTTGTGGTGGCTGTTGCAAGTTATCTACAAGTGAGGTAACTAGGGTTTACATTAATTCCATGCATGTATCTATTTTAATTTCATATTTGCTGTATATGAATGATTTGAAATGCTGAATGAATTGGTTGGCTATCTGTTGTATTATGATTGGACCTTGTAAGTCCATGGTGGAGCTGTGGTGCGGCTGCCACCCGTGCATGTGCTACGATCGAGCACCGGGTATGATCAACCCCAGATGCACTGAGCCCTGGTTGTGCTCAATAGGGAGTAGGTGCCGTGGACGGGCCTCTCCCGGTGTTAATGGCCTTTAACATATTTAAATATGATTGCTAGTATGGGATAGTAATCATGATAGCCTAATTGTTTCATTTGCTGAAATGACTGATATGATTCTGATATGGATTTTGATTCATGCATGTATGTTGATTAAACTGAATTATATGATGGAATTGCCTTGCTTATTGAGATGTGTATCTCACCCCATTTTATGGGATTAATATTTCAGGTGATAGTTCCTCGGGTAAGGATAAGGGTAAGCAGGTGGTTGAGAATCCATGAGTTCCCACCTATGGGGAGATGGCTACACCTAGGCTGACTTAGCTAGTATAAATGCTAATTTTATATTCCTTAATGTATAGCATCATCATGTATCTATATTGCCAAGTGTAGGCTTGCACATTTGACTTATTGAAGATGTATGTATTGAGGGGTTAGACCCCATCTTAAATTGGTAATTGTTGTACGGACTCATGATATCTGCTATAAATGATGTTGACCTATAATATTGCTTATCAATGGAAATGTAACCCTTGAGATATTGATATGAGCCCCTAATATATGGAACCCCCATTTATTGTGTATTAAAGGATAGCTGCTGGTAGTTCATGTATATTTTGTTGTTGATACTTTATAAACTTGCTGATAAAAGGTAATTAGAGGAAAGAAATGGGCATATAAGATTTGAATTGGTAATGGAAGGATAACTAGGTAAATAAGGTAGATAAATGCCCTTAGAGCCATATAAAATGAGGGGAAGTGACCTTAGAGTGTCCCTAAAAAGAGAAATGGAGTGTAGGAGGCGAAATAGAGGGAAAACAGCTACAGAAGGGAGTCACGCCACGGCCAAGAAGGCTTCGCCGCGGCCTAGGGAGTGACAGTGGCGAGGGACGCCGCGGCTTGAGAAATCTCGCCGCGGCGCGGAGTGAAAATAATCACCCAGGGGGTGACAGAACGTAACCTTGCCGCGGTGCAAGAAGTCTCGCCGCGGCGCGAGTCAAGGAAATTAATTAGGGAGGTTACAGTAGCAAAACTCGCTGCGGCGCCACATAGGTTGGCCGCGACGCAAATCCAACTCGCCGCGGCGATAGAAAATTCCAGAGAGCAACTTGGCCGCGGCGCAATAGTTCCAGGCCACGGCGCAAGTCTAAAAACTTAGTTTTCAAGCTCCAGAACCTAACTTAGCTGCGGCGGGAAAGTCCCAGGTCATGGCGCAGGTCCCCAAACACCTATATTTGACCTAGAAACCCTAATTTCAGTAAGGCTAATGTTAGGGTACGGCATGGGGACATTGGTGAGATGTTTTGTGGGTTGAAATTGATTAATGAGTGAATCCTAAACCTTTAATAATGGTACAAACCCTTTATGCATGTTCCCGTTATGGTTGTTAGTTGATGATCCTAGTAGTATCAAGGTTTAAATTTCCCCTATATTTTCTTATTGTAATTAATTGCAACGACTCCAAACCTTGATCATTATTTATTAATCATGTATTTAACTATAATTACCGACGTTAGAATTTAGGGTCGTCACAGAGGCCAAGTCAAAAGTCCCTAAACTCAGGTGAGGCCATCCAAAAGTCCCTAAATTCGGGTGAGGCTAGACCAAAAGTCCCTAGAGCTTACTTGTGGCATTGTTGTGATTTCCATAGCATGTACAACATGTATTATGTGATTGAGAATGGTTGGATGCTAAATTGCATGCTTTGACTTGTTATATGCCTTGATTGCTTTCTTGAATGAGTGTATGAGCTACTGAGATTCCCTGAATCTCACCCCTTCCCCTCCTATCTTAACATGCTAGGTGGAGCTCAAGGAGAAACAAGTGTACACCAAGGAGCCTAGGAGAATGTTAGATGAATGTTAGCTTTATTTTGGTCTTTTGATGTAAAGTGATGCCAAAATGAATATGCACCCACTATTTTTGAGATGTAAATGTGGTAGCAAGTGTATATGTATGGAATTATGATGTACAAACTATGTAAAGAGCCAAAGTAATGGAAATGTGGGTTTTGCCCCTTTTGTTGAATGTATGTGATAGTGTATTTTGGCCCGTAGCATAGTGAGTTTGAAATGTATGATGATTTGGATCACTTGGACATGTTATATATACTATTTACATACTTTAGAACTTGTCCATGAGGTGAGAGAACATGTGGGAGGCCATTTGGACCCACTTTGACCATTTTGGGTGCCAAAATTGTTAATTTTGTGAGTTTTGTCAAAGTATGACCAAACGAGCTCTTCTTGCTATGAAATTTGGCATGCTCTAGAGTTTATAGAAAGCTTCTTGGGAAGCTAAAGTGAGTAATATTTGGAGGTCTAGAGAATATTTAGCGAATTGTTGAAATTGGGAAAAATTTATGGTTTGGTCATGTACTGTTACTATAGGTCTAAAAAGAAATCCATGTCATTCATAGACCAAATGGAGTCCAAATGTTGTGAAATTTTATAGGTATGAACTAGAATATTACAGTGACCTATAACAACTAGATTCACCTGAATCAGATGTCTGTAGAGAGAGAACGAACCATCTGAAATTCTATATCAGCATCAGGGAAGCCCATCCGACCTCTGTTATTGTTCCATCGGTTTTCGGGGTCTAAAGGCTACTAAACTGATCTAGACTTATTTTTATCCTCTAGTAGACATCTGTAACTTTCCAAATTGGTATAGTGTACCCAGATTGGATTTTTGTGGATTTAGTTCTGAATTTTCGAAGTTCATGACAGTAAACTGGGCCAAAAACAGGGACAGTCGGACCTCTGTCTCATTTTCGATGTCAAACATGGTCCAAACACTGAGATTGTGGTTGCGAATTATTTTTAGTGTAAATTTAACACTTAGAGCTTTCTAGAAAACTATGGTTTACTAGATTTCCATTTTTCTCTAATTAGTTATGATTTTCCAAAGTTAGAACCAAAAATCTGACTTTTGGGCCCATGTGAAAAAATGACATTTTTCTGGTTTTTGGCTTCATATCCGTGGCTTATGGCTTGTTTTATGTTATGTATGAGTTGTATAACTAGAGTGTGAGTAGAGAATGTGAATGATGGGTTTACAGGACCCACGGAGCAAAGATGAGTGTTTGAAACCCCGTTTTATAGCATGAAAATGTTACGGATTGGTACTGTTTCTTTGGAAATCATATGGAATCGAGCCCAGAGGGAGGCTAGATAGAGATAATATATTATGGTGTTACAAATTATATTTTTCTCTTTTAAAGGATATTATAATTACACTACTCTCTTTCCTATAATGAAAATTTATATGAACCACTTTTACATAATAAAAAGATGTATTAAAAGCAAGTTTATTTTCACAAAATACTGTTAAGTAATTAAAATAGCAACTTTTATGAATTTCACATACTTATAAAAATATAATAAAAGTTTATAAAAATAAATATATCGCAAGTTATAATTATTTGTTACTGATCTAGTTTGCCTAAATCACATTTACCTGAAAACTACGTTTTACGAATTCAAATGTTCATCGCACCTTTCAATTATGTATTTGGATTTTAAAAGAGAAGACCTTGTATGAAGTTAACAAATCTGGTTGTTGTGTACAAAGCCAATAATGCTCTTAAAACAATTTGAAAAAAATTAGAGTATAAAAATTTAAATTAAAAATATTTATATTAAAAAATCTCATATTTTAAAATTATTTTAAGACAAAAAATTTTATCTTGAGATTTTAAATTGTAATTTATTTGTTACATATTTTAAATTTTTAACCTTAAAATTTTTAAAAATAATTTTAAAATTTAAAATTTATTGTATAGATATCTTTGATTTAGAGTCCTAAACTATAACATTTTCTTGTTTTGGTAAGAATCTAAAACAATTTGACAACTTTTCGCTACAGTAGCCAATTTTGTGGTGAAACTCATATTTAATATGACTATAATTTCTGTCTCACTTAATCAATTTGCAAATATGTATTGCACAGTGGAATACTGAAATTAAGTACTATCACATGTATCTCATGACTATATTATATGAATCTAATGTTCATTAAGCATTTCATCTCTTTTTTTTTTTTTGTTTTATTTTATTTGGTGGTTTGTTTGTTTTGCTTTGCTTTTTTACTTAGAAGATTTTAAATTTTTACTTGTGGTATGAACTTCGACAATTAAAGTATAGAGCACAGTTTCTTAATTATTAAATCACTCATTAAACGTTTTCAATATTTGATTTTTCAAATATTAAACCTCATGAAGTTAACAATTGTGTTTGTTATAATCGAAGCCAATAATACATTTAAAACATATAAAAAAGTTTGATAATTTGCCCTAACAATTTGTCAACGCTCACCTAAGGTGACTGTCCAGAATATTTCAAAAAAGGCGGCTTTCTTTATAAATCTTTGTCCCAATCAACAACAAGATTACAATGAAAAAAAGGGGGTGCGAATGACTTGAATATAAGTCCACATAACCCTGTTTTTATTAATTATATATATATATATATTAAAAAATATTAAGATGAAAAATCATATGACAATAATTAACGACTTGTGACTAGGGTTTAACAAGTACAATTTAGTCTAAAACCCAGAAGAAGCAACCAAAACAAAGTATCAGCCAAAATCAAGCTTTTTGCTGAACCTCTGGAATCCGCTTCATTAGTTGATGACCCATGTCACGCCAAATAGAACGAGCAATACACAAAAAAAAAAAAAAAATCTGGACATGGTGTAATAACAACCTCAAAGCACTCAAATGTCATGATTCCCACTCCTAAGTCAATTGACGAGCAAATCAAAGATGGTTGATATAATGATTTAGTGGTAAACGTGCTAACACAAGAGATGCTGTAAATTGAAAATAAAGACTACTATACAATATACATAAAAACCTTTTAAAAAATTTTCACTTTAAAACTTCTTTATATGTAAGTCATTTATCAATTTTATTTCTCTTTCAATTCAATTCCCGTTGAAATTATACTTAATTTCTTTTAAAATTTTCTGTTGTCAATTTCCCAATTACATTTGATTTTAATGCAATTTAACACTCCTTTCATTTTATAAATTCTTTTTACCTTTGCACTAACATACACCTATCTATTTAATCTGAAGCCTAACTATGCTTAACACCTTGGGAAACCCTTTAAACATTTCATTTCATTTTTGTTTTTGTTTTGGTTGCATATAGACGATTTTAAACTTTTATTTATGGTTTCAATAATTAAAGTATAGATTACACCTTCTTAAATATTAAACCATGTGTTATTTTTTTTCCAAAAATATTTGATTTTTGGCTGTAATAACCGAAGCCAAGAATGCATCTAAAGCATACAACAATTTGAGAATTTGCATTAACAGTACCCAAGAAGAGCACATACTGAGGTTTTTTAGTAGATGGTGGACATGAAGCAGAGAGACTTGACCCCTGGAAATACTGAAGAAATGCTGGAAATGCAACAACCGCGTTCTTATTAATAAAAAAATAAATATTAAAATATAATATTTGAACAAAAGAAAAGACTCGACGGTTGCTACTATATGAAGTTGCAAAAACAGAGGGAAGCACAAGAGGAGAGCACACTGAGATTCTTTCCAAAGAAAATTTTGGTAGATGCACGATGGATATGAAGCAGAAAGCCTTGACCACTGAGAATACTGAAGAAATTGTAGAAATGCAACAACTTCCCCTTACACCTTATTCCAGCAATTTATCCTCCAGTCATTTGGAACAACAAGTATGCATCGTGTACTCTTCTCCAATTGTAAAAGCTTTTCTTAGTTTGTTTACTTCCCTTTTACGTACAGCTTATAATATTGCTAATGTTTAATTCCTAAATTATTAGCCTTTTCAGCCTTATTTAGTTTTAGTTATAAAAAAAAATTGTGAGATCACAATTTAGTCATTACAAGAAACACAATTTAGATTTCAGAAGCTTATTATGTTTCCCTCTTTAATTTGCTTGTGACATTGCTAATCTTTCAAAATCAAACTTGATAGACGGAAGATGATGTGATCATTGACATTGAAGCAATGATTCAGGACAGCGGAGATGGTCTCTTTTCACCTACATATTGTATCTACGAGGTGCCCTTTAAGATTCGTGATCTAAAAGAAGGTGCTTACAACCCAACAACTGTTTCAATTGGCCCCTTTCATTATGGCAAAGTGAGGTTGCAAGAGATGGAAAGACACAAACAAATATTCTTCAAAAGATTTACTCAAGAAGCTAAGACAAGCTTGGACCATTTGGTTAACTTTGTGAAAGATTCAGAAGCAATGGTTCGTGCTTCTTACTTTGAGAACATTGAACTTAACAAGAAGGAACTTGTGAAGGTGATATTGGTGGATGCAAGTTCCATTATTGAACTCTTCATGAGGAGTTATAAGGGCCAGTTAGGGTATGATTCTAAATTGTCACAACAATGGTTGGTGAATGTTATAATTGTGGATTTGCTTTTACTGGAGAATCAACTTCCATTCTCTTTCCTTGAAGATTTGTTCAATAGAGCATTTCCCCTTCACTTTTGTGGTGACCTTCCTTCATTTCTTGAGCTTGCATATGACTTCTTTTCCTATTTTAACATACAGAAATTAAAGCCTAATCCTAATGCTAAGATAAAATATTTCATGGATCTTCTTAGATTCTTTCATTTACAAATAGAAAAACCTCCAAGGCATGAGTTCACGGAGGATAAAAATAATGACCTTTTATACAGTGCAAGTGAGTAACTGGAAGCAAGAGTGAAGTTCAAGGCAGGTCCAAGCAAGTGTTTACTAGACATGAAGTTTACAGGGCAAATTCTTGAGGTCCTACAAATTTTAGTGGATGATGACACTAAAACTTTACTCTTAATATGATAGCTTTAGAGCAATGCCATTATCCCAGTGCATCTTACATTATTGATTATGTTCATGTATTGGATTGCCTAATCAACACAAATAAAGATGTGGATGTCCTCATTCATAGGGAAATAATCCTCAACTATCAGGGTGATACCAATGATGTTGCTAAAATATTTAATGGTCTCATGAAAAATATCACTTGAGAGAATTTCAATTCTGATTATGTTGATATTTGCAGAAGGCTGAATGTCTTCTATCAAGATCCTTGGCACAAGAAGAAGGCAACCTTGCCACAAGAACAAGAAGAAGGTAACCTTGCAAGATGCCTTGGCAAACTGTTGCCTCTGTTGCTGGAATTATACTTCTTATTCTCTCCCTTGTTCAAACTATATTTTCTATCCTACAAGTAGTAGTAGTGAAGTAGATTTTAAGCTTGTATAATACCATTACTTGTGTGTTTTGTTATCAAACTTTGTTATGTTGAATCTCTAATTTTATTTACCCTATCTATAGCATTTATGAATAAAAGAATTCTCTAACTCAGAATTAATAAAACACTTTGATATAGCAGGTTTTGTTGAAAGGAAAAATTGCACCATGTAACTATAGAATAATTGTACTCTTTATTCTTTGACTTTCTTCAAACACTGTTCTATGATAGTTGCATAACTTTGAAGCTTATACAGTTTGAAATATATTATATAGTACTTCTTACAAAATTATTTTCATATAAAGGAACTAATTTATCCTCAATGTTGGAGATAGGCGTAGCTTTTTAATTACTTAGAAGCTTGTTATAAAAGTCATAATGTTGTGCTCTTCGATGAGTATATGCTCTCAACTTTTGGAATACATAGTGGGAAGTTTCTTGTTTTTCTTTCTCTATGGTCTGATCAATGTTTTTCTTTAAGCTTAACTACAATTGATATTGAAGTTCATAGAATACAAAGATTTACATACAAGAACGCAAAATTATTAGTATATAATATTGCTTAACTCCTAACCCACAATGAGATCAAGTTGAGAATTACTAGTCTTGCATTATTCAATTTGGAATGGACAATTAATCAAGCAATTCAACATGGCATTTAAGACTTATGTTCTTCAAATCATGAACAAGATATGGTGAAGAACTCCTCAATACAACAATTGAAATAGGGCTAATTCTTAGCAAAATGCAACCAATGAACATATTAAATTGACTGAGACATAGAAGAAACAAGAACAAGGATGGAACTCGAATAGCATTAAGCCTAATTCTAATGAACCAGATCGCCTATCAAGCATGGTATTTGGTAGGTGTAAACAAAGCCAAAAATGCACCCTGAACAAATTTTTTCTTTTTGAGTTCAAAACCTTAAACAGTTTGATAACTTGTCGTATTAGTAGCCAATTTTATGATGAAACCCATATTTAATACATTTATAGTTTCTATCTCACTTAGTATGCTTGAATAATCAAATTAAAGAGTACACCTCTTCAGCTATTAAACTAACATTAATTTTTTTTAATTTTATATTTGTTTTTTCAAATATAAAAGCTCATATCAAATAAACAAATTTGGTTGTATAACTAAAGCCAATAATGCATTTAAAGCATATTGAATAGAACAAATTGGAAATTTTTGCTAGCAAGATACAATTAATTAAATTATAGACTAAAATACTATTTTGGTCACTTAATTTTATACTAGATTTCATTTTGGCCCCTTATCTATTTTTTATTGACTATTGATCCCTCAACTTATCAAACATCACAAATTGGTCCCTCATATTAATGCTATTAGAGTCACCAACACCAAAAGAAGAATAAAGAATAATTGAAAACTACTTACACACAAAAGTAGTATCAAAATAATGTCAACTCTCCCTAATATTCCAATGATCATTGTTAATATCTTGACGGTGCTTGGCCACCAATTTATCTAATGCTAAAGCTTATAAGAAGCTGGACTCACCAAATTTACCAAAAGGTTAAGTAAACTAGTAAAAAACAGGACTTATCAGTATCAAACTTAACCCTAAAGCTCCAAACCTCATAACCATTTTGCACAAGGAACATCATAAAATTTTAAATTCAAAATCCACAACAAAAACATTACCAAATCAAGGTACGAAAAATGCTGACACGGCTTCTACTTGGTTCTAAAATGCACACTTGAATTGTTAAATAGCTAATAAAATCCAGCCTAATTGTAACACTATACTTATCTAGCCTTTCTCCATCTCATTCGTAGTCACTTTTCCATGGTATAGCAAGATTAGTAGAAAAACTCAATTAAAATATTGCATTATTTTGTGTTATGCTATACTTAAATTTTTTCATTTCACTTTTCGTGGGCCATATGAACTTACTCTTATCATCTTCCAATTAAAGTACATTCATACAACTCAAAACCATCTCAAAATATCACAAGAATCCAAAGTTGGTAGCATATACACATAAAATTACAAGGTTCATTCTCGGGCTGGTGTGCCAAGTTTTTAGTGTCAATTTTGAAAAATCATAACTAAATCTAAAAAAATCAAAATCAAGTAAATGATAGCTTTTTAAAAATCTCTAGATGTCAACTCTAGGTTACAAATCATTCCAAGTCATGAAAACATTATCTGGACCATGATCGATAATAGGAAAGCACCAAAGGTCTAGCTATCCAAGTTTGTTATCAGAGTTAATGATAGAAATTTCAAATATTCATAACTAATTCTAGAAAACTCAAAACCTAGTAAACCATACCATTATAAATGTTAACTTAAGGATAAAAATAAGTCCAAACCAATGTAGTAACCTTAAGCTATGGGAAAGGGATGGAACAGTACCGAAGGTATTGCTGCACTACTAGTATTGACTCCAAACTTCAAAAATTTATATCTCTCTATTTAGACATTTAATTAGGGTAATCTCAGTGGTCATATAAATCTTATCATGTCTAATTTGTGTTTATAACATTTCACAAACATTGGGCAGCATTTCATCCTCAAATGATGCAGGAAATAAAAGTGACCATATGAATAGTAACCATATTAGTTCAGTAGAAAATTGGCATTTTTGAAAACTCATAATTAATTCTACAGAGCTTAAAATAATTTATCCTTTAGCTTTCCAAAAAACTCTAGATAAGATCTATATGCATGCCAAAGTTCATAAGGAAATTTATCCATTTGGTCAATTTGTGTTATAGGGTTGCATATTGGCCATTTTAGGCCTTTTAAGGGGTCACATTGGGTCTATTTTTGCTTCTAGTTTCTTTAGGGCCACTTGGGTACATGGGAAAGCATGAGAATGGTCTACTAAATATGTCTCAAGGGTTTAACAACCCAGATTTCATAAACTCACTCTCCCACTTAATGTTACACATAAGAGACATACAGATGCATTCTTGCCATTCAAGGTTAAAACCATGCAATATCATCCATTTGCTTTCAATTTTCATATATACATCATATATTCATATGGTTACACATGTTCAATAGTTTATAAATTATATACATCATGGGGATACATCATTTGACGACCACATTGCTATAATACAAGCATTTTATAACCCTTTTGTCAATCTCCTTGCTTCCAAGTGTGGTGGCTTCCATTTCCTTGATCTCTTGATCCACCTAGACATGTCAGGTAATGGGGAGGAAAGAATGAGATTCTAGAAATCCTAATAGCTCTTCTCCCTTTTAAATACACATAATGGATGCAAATTCAAGTCTAAAAATACATGTATGGCTACCTTGAAAATCATAAACATACATAGAACAGTTCTTGCATTCAAGAAGTCACATATAACATATATAGGCTTGCCAAGGCAATGGTTTAGCCTTACCCATTCTCTTTGAGACTTTGGACTTGGCCCACCCATTTTCTTAAGGGATTTTTTACTAAGCCTCACTTTTTAGAGACTTTTGGCTTTGTCTCACTCATTCTTGGGGACTTTTGGCTCATCCTCACCCTAGTTAAAGGACTTTTGGCTTCACCACACTCAAGCAAGCCATTCATGTTTATAAAACATCATTTAAGTGCATAAACAAAGTATCATGATACCATGGCATATAAATACATGTTAGAAATATTTTTCATGGCTTAAGCATACTCACACACATTCAAAGACAAGAAAACATCCAAAAATGCATGAGAGAAAAAGAGAGAGCTACCTTAGAGCCAATGTTCCTTACTTTTCCTTTGAAATCTTCCTCCCTCTTTCTGACCAAGCCTTGAAGTTTGGAGGCACTATGCTCTCTTAGCCTAAACACATCACAAGAGACATACATCATTCATAGGAACAAGCTTTAGCTTCTTACAATTGCTATGGAAGCACCTTTTGTTCTAAGGCACTATTATATCTTCATAAAGGACCTAATGAAGCAACTATGATACCTCTTGATCTTGACTCCATTTTCTCCTTCAATCTAAGTTTCTTGGCTCCATTTAAATCTCTTGGAGTCATCACACAATCATTTTAAGGAGTCTAACTTTTAGGCTACATTATGGAGCCTACATCTTCATCTTACTATACATGGCTTCTAAAATTTTTTCAAAGCTTCCTTTCATGTTCTTTCATCATATGTAGTGCCATTCTAGCCTTGAAGCAAATTAAAACACTCCCTAGGTGCTTATTCTTAGTGAGGCCAAGACATGCTCCCTTTGATGCACTGATGGAGTTTCCTTCATTTCTCTCATGGAATGGCCCCTTACAAGACTTCATAGGTGTCTTAGGAATCCTTACAAACTTTTAGACAATTTAAATGACTACTAGGAAGCTCCATCTTGGCCAAGGCACACAAAAATTCTTAACTTTGTTAACATGTTTTCTAATGCATTTTAATTGAATTTCTTTGCACCTACTTACTTCTCACACTAAAAAACCTATGATTCTTCCTTAGTTAGGTCAAAATTTATCCTCTAGTGATATAACTAAGAAGATGCAATGAAAGGCTAGGTTTTTTACCTTGTTTCAACATTTGTCCAAAGGCTATTTCCATTGCTTTATGATCCTCCTTAAAATTCTAAGTTCCCTCCTTTGAACCAGCTACAAAATAGCCCCATATATATCATAAAAGCCATAGGAATAAAAGGAAGAAGGAAAGGAATAAGATTAATAAAAGAAGAACTATGAAATTCCACATTTTTTCTCACCTTTCTTGGATTTCTCCTCCTTTCTTATGTGTTTCTTTAGGACAGAACCTCCTCTGGTTTGGGCAGCAACTAAGTCATTCTAAATGAAGGAGAGGGATGGGATGCTATATAAGGAGCCAAATTCTTTAATTTATTCATTAAAAATTCTATTTACGTCCCACTTCTTGGCTTTTTCGTTTTAGATTAGTTTTAACTCTTTTTTTTAGAACCATTTTTTCCATAATAAAATATAGGTTCTCTAACTTATAAAATGCCTTTGGAATCACTCAATTTGGAACTAAAACCTTCCCGAATAGAAAGGTCAAAGTTCAAGACAATTGTCATTAGAAAACATACATCGGAGGGGTTTTAATTGTCCCAGCGCTTCCCATGACTTGATGAAAATGAAAGTTTCATACTAAATGTTATGTTTAAGCTATATGATGTATATGAGTGGCATGCTTGCATTTCCTCATGGCATTCTTTGTATGCATTGATATGGATTGAGATTTACTATTGTGATTCTTCTAGGAATTTTACCTCGTGTATGTCTCACTAACCATTATAGGTTCCTTAAGTAAAGAGAAGGAAATTAAGAAGAATTAAAGTTTAGAAATTATGTATTAGAAGCTTTTGTTGCAACTATGTAATTGATCATATATGAGACACAATTGTAGTGAAATATTTAGTATATGACAAGAATATGTAATGGTAACTTATTATGAGGTTGAGATAATAAGTGTATGCCATTTTGATTCATAGTATAGCCATTAGTACATGTTTTCCCTATTAGAGGCTATTGAGTGGTGTATGCTTGAATAGATGTAGGATGGTCAATTTTTTATACTAACCATTTTTCATGCAATGGTACTTATGGAAATGAAGCATGAATGGATTAAAACTTGCTCAAACCAAGAAATTGCAATTTAATGCCTAAATGGACCATTTTGGAACCAAATTTTCGTCCAAAGGAGTCATAAATTGCACCTGTACTCTTGGCAGTCTAAATAATCTAGTTTGGAGTTGAAATTTGACAGACACTTAGAGAATTTATAAAGCTTTCTAAAGATGGTATTTTTTAAAACTTTATAGAATATTTTATGAATTTTTGAAACTGGCTAAGATGTGCATGTTTTGATAATTACTATAGGCACTATCATAACCTTAAATTTCACACTATTTCAAGGGCCAAATAAATTTATTTTCACTTAAAATTTTTATATCATAAGCTTTCTGTAGACACCTAATTTGCATAAATTGGAGTTATACAGCAAAAGTTATACATTTTTTAAAGTTAGCTTATAATATGTGCAAAGAGGCCAAATTGAGAAATATAACTCCTTTATACCTTTAAGCCTTGGATCATGGTTATGCGAGTTAAGAAAAATGTGTCTATGGAGTTTATTAGTCAAAATGGCAAGAAAATTAAAATTGGACCCCTAGAGGTTCATTTGACATAAGAATGGACTAAAATCTGTTGCTAAAAGTTTGGTAACGGTAGTAAATTGTTGTCTTAGAAGGGGAAATGATATAAATAAGCTATGTGAAGCAAGTTATGATAAGTCTCGCTGTAATACCATGTTCATCTAGTATTTAATTTGTAGCATAACTAGCTAAACATATCCACTTTCACAAAATAACTATCTTTAGTAGTGGAAATTCGCATTATTAAAAGCCAAAATAATTTATTTTTGGCTAAATGAACCATTTAGGCTTACCAAAGTCATCTTCCATTTATAACACACTTGTTCAATCATAAACATCACAATTTGAAGATTAAATTTTGGGTTGGAGGCATACATCTCAATTTGGACATTGTACTTGCATTTTTCACATGTTCCATATTCTAATGCAAATATTGGAAATTCATAACTAATTCTAAAATATTTCAAATTATACAAATTATAGCTTTCTAGAAATTTTAGGACATCATCTAATTACTATAAAAATTTTAGATCGAAAGAATATCATTTGTCCCATAAAATGCTAATGGAATAGTAATTGGGTCTGGAGGATGTTCTGTAGCATACTAGAAAATTCAAAAATTTATATCTCCTTCTACAGAGCTCCAAATTAGGTGCTCTTAGTGGCTATAGAAAACTTATGATGTCTACTATTTACTTGTAGAATTTTATGAGCATTGGATGTAACTTCCAATTTTCGAAAAAACGATGGAAACAAGTTAGTTATAAAAAGGAGTCCTCTAAAATGAAGGATTTGAGGCCAAATAAAATTAGAATAAAATTCTAAATAATAGAAAATAAGAATTCAAGGCTTTAGATGCCTAGAAACCAGAGCCAAAGTAGCTAAATAAAATTAAATGAAAAGTAGTGGTATTTCATAATTTTGGGCACTTTTTAAAAAATTCAAAGGAGAGATCTTTAAATGAAAAAAAATAAGTTTTTCAAGGTTCTCAGAGGCCTTAAAAATTATAAGAATCCTTAGAATGGTTTAAACCCCTCGGATTTACATTTTAGAATCTTAGTTAACCTAAACTTTGACCTTTTCATTTAGGAAGGCTTTTAATCCAATTTGAGTGAAACTAAAGGTATTTTATAAGTTAGAGGAGCTAAAATGAACCTAAATAGCAAGAGCCAGGAAAAGGGACAAGAATAGAATTCTTCAAAAGAATTTTCAAGAAGCTTCTTCTTATATACCACATCCTCCCTTTTCCCTCATTCTAACTGATCTATTTTCTGCCTAAAACTAGAGGAGAGTTCTACCAAGAAGGGTGCATAAGAGGAGGGGAAAAAGGAGAAGAAAAGCTTGGTGAAATGGTAAGAAAATCATGGAATTTTATGTTCCTTCCTTCATTAAACTTGTTCTTCTGCTTCTCCTCTCTTTTCCTATAGTTTTAGTATTTGATTTGTGAGTTTTTTTAGACTTGTTCAGATAGATGAAGTTAGAATTTAAAGGAGAAACTTGTACCATGTGAAAGAGCTCTTGGAAGAGGTTAGGAATCAAGGTAATTTTCATGGTTTCCCTTGCAACTCTTTGTCTATTCTTCTTAGGTATTGTTTGGCCAACACTAGGCCCAAGCAAAAGGTAATGATTTCTAGTCTTAGCAAGGGAGAAACATAGGGTTTAGAGTGTGAGATTTAAGAATATGCAATTGGAATTGAAAAATGAGCATTAGATTTTAAGATGCAAAACCTAGGGATTTAGTTGCACCTTGATATGTATGAGATTTTTTAGTGATAATTTAGCTTGTCTAAGAGTGTATATGGGTTCTCATGATACCTAGGAAGCCTCACATGTGCCAACTCCCTAGAGAAAATGAAGCAAACTCCATGGGTGCTCCAAGCATGCATAATCTCAATCTAAGCTCCTTCACCTAAGAAGTATTTTAAATTTTTCTAAGACTAGAAAGGGACTAGATATGATAGATGATTGTCAAAGAAAGCCTTGAAATAAATTTAGAAACCTTAGTTTATAAGATGGAGGTGTAAGCTCCATAATGAGACATAAAGAAGCAACTTATATCTAAGCTCCTTAAAATGAATTGGTGATGACTCCAAGGAGTATAAATGGAGTCAAGAGACTTAGATTAAATGAGAAATGGGAGCCAAGATCATGAATTCCAAGAGTTACTTAATTAGGTCTTGTATGGAACCATTATGAAGCCATATAAAAAAGTAACCTTACATAGAGTGTGTGTGATACTAGAGCTTGCTTCAATGATATAATTGTGTCCCATTTGATGTGTCTAGGCCAAAAGAATTAAGCTCTACTTAGTTGAAAGGGTTCAACCGAGAGAGGGGAAGAATAATCAAAGAGAAAAATGTGTGAATCTTGCCTTAAGGTAGCTTTTTAACATTTCTCACATATATGACTTGGATGTTTATTTGTCTTTGAGTATTTGTGTATGTTTGAACTATAAGAAATGTGTTTTACCATTGCTTACATATTATGGTACTATTATGTTTCTTGAAAGATGTTTATGCATGCAATATGGTTTGAATGGATTTAGTTATGCCAAATGTAACACCATAGATTCTAGTCCATCTCATACATTTGAATGGCATAATATCATGAACTATATAGGATTTCCATGTGAAAAGCAAGAAAAAGTAGGATTATTTTCGTATTGCGCTATATCTAAAAATTCATTTTGATGTTACATGGACCGTGTGAGCTCATGCTATGCATCCTCATATTTAATTGCATTATTACAACTTATTTACATCCCAAAAACATGCATACAACCCATGGAAACCAAATGGAGTATGAAAAGTAGGAACTCATTCTCAGCCAGAATTGGCCTCTTTTTTGGGCAAACTTTGGAAAATTATAACTAAATCTAGAAAAATTTAAATCATGCAATCTTAGTCATTCTGGAAAGCTTAGGATGTCTACTTCCATAACATCCATCATGGAGGACGTTTGACATTAAAAAAGCTACTGAGGTCACTGTTGCCTGGGTTGCTATTTCAGATTACTGATACAAACTTCTAAAATGCATAACTAATTCTATAAAAATCAAAATCACACACATTCAGTCATTTCAGAAAGATAAAATTGTTAAATTGATGCTAAAAATAATTCCAGAATTAAACAGACACGTTTAGCCATTGGAATTCTATGGAACAATGACTGAACTCTTGGGGCACCTCTACTACTGACAGCCAACTTCAAAAATGTATAACTCTTTACTCAGACCTCCAAATGAGGTGATCTTAGTGGTTAAACAAAGTTCATGACCTCTAATTTATGCATATAAAATTTCACAAGCATTGGATACCATTTGACTATCGGGTGACACAAAACACAAATCTGCTAGTGTGAATAGTGCCCATACCAGAATCAATAGAAAATCCCAATTTTGAAAATTCATCAAATATTCTCTAGGCCTCTGAAAATTATGTTCTATAGCTTCTCAAAAATCTCTCAATGAAATCTACTTGCATACTAAATTTCAAATCAAGACTAACTCATTTGGCCAAAAAGTAATATAGAGTTCCATTATGGTCAAATTTGGCTCCATATAAGGTACCAAACTTGTTAAATGGCCTCCCTTTAGTGTTGGCACCTTTTGGACAAGTCTAAAAGTATATTTAAGACTTGTGTAGGCTGTCCAAATAGTCCCAAACCTCATGCATCTCATTTTGGCCATTCAATCCACACTTATGCATATTTGCATCATACTTCCACATTGCACATTTGGATATTGTAAACTCAAATTGCATTCTACAACTCATACATCATATCCATAGTTATAAACATCACATAATAGCATATTTATACATGTCTCAAGGTTCATAGACTATCTACATCATCATATACGTTAAGGTATATAAGTATGGTTCTAACATAGCTAAAATTAGGCATGTGCTTGTCAATCTCCTTTCTTCATGGTTGTTAGCTCTCATTGGCATATCCACTTAGTCCACCTAGCATGTGAGATCATTGGAGAGGAGGGGATGAGATTCAAAAAATTCCAATAGCTCATCTTCTATTCAATCATGCATAATATGTGCAAAGTAAGCTTTTCAAATGCATGCATGGTGAAAAAGGATGACATGCATATTTTAAAAATGATCTTGGCATGTGAATCAATTATACAAGACATTCAAGAGCTCACCAAGTGTTTAGATTGGCCTCACACTTCTCCTCATGGATTTTGGACTTACCTTACCCATTCTTTAAGAGCTTTGGACTCAACCATACTCTTGGGAGCCCACTTTGCTTTTGGGAGACTCTTTACTTTATCTCAACCAAGCTCAAGGGTTCTTAGCTCATTCTCACCAAAGGGAAGAGTTCTTGGCCTCTCCACACTCAAGCAAACTCATACAAACATCATGGAATCATTTGAAAACAAAACATAGCATCAAGAATCATGATATGTAAAGGCATGCTATCATACTTTTTATAGCTTGAAAATACACATACACACATTCTAAAATAAGCTAAACACACATCCATGCATGAAAGAAGGTGAGGAAAGCTACCTTGCACACAATTACACACTTTTCCTTTTGGATTCAAGCCTCCTCTTTCAACCACACACTCACAAATTGGTAGAGATAGTTTCTCTTGGCCTAGATACAATTTTTGGAAGCCAATTAGGTTTATGAAACATTCTCTAAAGCCATACAACTTGCTTAAGTACTAGATTGCTCTATAACCCCGATTATGGTCTATATTGGCACCTAATGAAGCAACACCTCTCAAATGACTTCTAGGCCTCATTCTTTTCTTTCAAATATGATTCTTGACTCCTTTTAAGCTTCTCGGAGTCATCACACCATTAAAACAAAAGGCCTAGCACCATGTTGCTTCTTTAGGTCATAATATGGAACCTAAGGCACCAAATCAATTTTTATAAGTTCTAAATTTTTTTCCAAGGCCTCTCTTCATTTTCATTCATTAAATATGACTCAAGAATAGCCTTAGAAAAAATTTAAAACTCTCCCTAGCTATGAGGACCCTTCTTGGTTGAGACAATGAAACATATTGGGTTCCATAGAGCTTTCTTGGGGGCCTTTTAGGGATCTTAAGAGCTCATTTAAACTGTTATTTAGGCATAGAAATCATCATACAAAATCAGAATTTATAAGGTGCAATTGAAACCCTAGAATTTGCATCTTGAAATCTAATGGCTTTTTGATAATTTCCTTTGCATATTCTTAACCTCCACACCCTTTTTCCTTAGATTCATGCTTGGTTTTGCCTAAAAATCATCTCCTCCTAGGGTTTTCTCAAGTGGGGCGAAATGGTGGATGAGGGAACCAAAGATGACAACCATAGGAAGAGAAATTACCTTGTTTTCATGCTTTTTCTCACTTGAATCTTGTGTTCTTTGAGCTCCTCTCTTCAAATCTAAATTTTCCCCTCAATTTCTCTCTTAAATCAGATTTATAAACTCCATTATAAGTATAGGAAAGAAAGGGAAATGGAGAAGGAGAGGTTTGGAAATGAGAAAGCATGAAAAACCATGAAATTCCTTACCTTTTCCTTACTTTTTCTCCTCCTTTCTTCTCCTCCATGGTGTGCCCAAGAGAGCTGGTGTTTTTTCTGGTTTTTGGGTAGAATGGGTCGTGCAAATGGAGAGGAGAAGAAATAAAAAACTTAAAGTGTGTTCAAGAAGCTTCCACTTTCTCAAAAATTTCAATTTTACCCTTTTTTCTTGGCATTTTCATTTCTCCTTTGTTTTAGCTCCTTTTTTAGAACCATATTTTCCATTATGAAATTTAGGTTCCCAATTTAGTAAAATGCCTTTGGAATCACTCAAATTAGAGCTAAAATCTTCCCGAACGAATTAGTCAAAGTTCGGGTACACCGATGTTGGAAAAAGTCCACCGGAGGGGCTTTAGTTGTCTTGGGGCTTTCCAAGGTTTTTAGAGCCTCTGAGAACCTTGGGAAACTCAAAAATTTCATTTAAGAAGCCCTCCTATGTGAATTCTAAAAATTTCTCAAAATTAAGAAAATGCCATTATGTTTCGTAGGCTTTTCATAAGAATTTACTTCTTCATTCTAGCTCCATTTTTTCTTCCGTCTAAGGCTACAATTCTCATTTTTAGGAGTCTAGAATGCTTTTCAAATTTTTTGAGACTTTAACTACATCATCTTGGGGGACTTCCTTTTGTATCTAGTGAATTTCATTCGTTTACGGAGAAACTGCACGTTACGTTTCTCACATTTTCTCTCGTTTTTAGAAAACTAAATGTTACACCAAAATTCTCTTAGTATGGGTGAGGATAAGCCAAAAGTCTTTAGAAATGGGTGAGACAAAGTTAGAAACCTCAAGAGGAGTGAAGCTAAGTCAAAAGTCCCTTGAAAGTAGATGAGGCAAATCCAAAAGTCCCAGGGAAGTTGGGTAAGGATAAACTAATGCCCTTGAGAGCCTATGTTTGCTATGTATGAGTTTATGTACCAAGGAAAATGCTTTATGTATGTTTACTAGTAGCTTGAATGTCATACATGCATTCTTTGACATAAATTTGCATCCATTATGTATGTTTGAAAGGGTTAAGAGCTATTGGAATTCTTTGAATCTCACTCTTCCCCCATAAATGTCTAACCACGTTTAGCTGAGCCAAGTGGACTAAGAAATAAAGGCTAACAACCTTAAGAAGCAAGACTTTGATAATGGAATAGTTAAATAGGCTTTTTATTACCATTTTGATGTCAAGATTTGTTACTATATGATTTATATATGATGTTGACCTTTGAACATGTTCAAATGTATGTGAATAAGATGTATGTATCCATTTTGAAACCAAATTAATGAATATATGAGTTTTTGCCACCTATGAGCCTTTACACACATATGCATAAATGCAAGTGGCAAGGTGAGAATGAGCTCCATGGTGATTTGAATCATTTGGCATGCTTTTATAGGCTGTAAATATGCTTTTAGACTTAATTGAGTGGTTGTAGAAAGATGAGAAGAGTAATTGGTGCCTTGTTAACTCATTATAGACTTCAAAATTGACAAATTCTTGAGTTGAACCAAAGTCTCACAAAATGAATTATTTTTTACATAAAATTTAGCTATAAAGTAGGTATAATTTAAAGCTTTTCATAGAGTCAAAGAGTACTCAATTTGGAGCTCTAGAGAATTTATTATGATCTTTCAATATTAGCTAAATTATGCGGAATTGGTATGTGTACTATTCATATAATCAGTTTTCTTCTTTGTATCACAAGAGGGGCAAATGAAGTCTAATACTTATGAAATTTTACATCAATAAACTAGACATCATAAGCTTTCTATATCCATTGAGATCATCTCATTTGGAGCTTTGTAGGGGGAGAACCAAATTTTTAAAGTTTCATGTCCTAGAACTATTCGAGAATTGACCTGAGTTACTATTCTATTATGTTTTGTGGGCGAAATGCTTTTTTCTTGGTATGGAACTATTTTTAGTCACTAGTTAACATCTCGAGCTTTCTAGAAAGCTATCATATACATTGATTTCAATTTTTTTTAGAATCAGTTATGAATTTTCAAAGTTCATATTAGAAACTTGTGATAGCAAGCTCGAGAGCAAAACTAGTTCTCTTGAATTTTGGTTCCAACTCTATGATGTATAAGATGAATTTAGATGTTTATGACTTGAATGGATATATTATGGATAAAAAATGATGTTGATGAGTTCATATGATCTCCTAAGCCATGAATCATGTATATGGTTTCCTAATTATGCAATTATCCAAGCACAAAAGTTTATGTTTTCTTGTAAATGTGCACCAATATACCATATATGTGTTAGGAGAGTTTACGTGTCTATTGTGTGAGAGCTAAGAGGTTAAGGTATTTTGTTGGACTTTATTTGACTCTTGAATGACACCGAAAACTAAACTGATCATATGAATGATGACAGTTTTTGCATAATTTAGCCAACTTTAAAAAATCATAACAAATTCTTTAGAGCTCCAAAAACAGTGCTCTTTAGCTCTAAGAAAAGCTCTAATTGAGACCTATATGTTTGTCAAATTTCATATAAGAGCTGGTCCATTTGGTTAGAATTTGGTTTAAGGCAAGAATACGGTCAATTTTGGGATCTACATGGCTTCAAATGGTACCAAATGACCTTCTAACCATACCATGACCATTTGAGCACGTCCAAAAGTTTAAACATAGCGTATAGAACCATTATAATAGGCCCAAATTATCATGGAACTTAAAATCACTCATCCACTTATTCTTATACAGATGTATACTAAGGCTCATGGATGTTAAAAACTTACATACTCATACTTTTGGTTCATACATCATAATTACATACTTTTACACATGCTTAAGAGTTTACATCTTATAAACATAAGATATATATATATACTTTGACATCAAATTACACAAAATCCTATTTTATTGTCAAAGTCTCATTATTCAAGCTCCTTAACTTCCATTTCTTGCTTCATGAGACTCACCTAGACATGGTTAGATATAATGTGGAGAAGAGTAAAATTCAAAGAATCTCAATAGCTTTTTTACCCTTTCAAGCATACATATATAATACATTTTCATGTTAAAGAATACAAGCATGCCATAGAAACTTCAAGTAAACATACATAAGCATATTTTCATCTCACATAAACTCATTCAAGTTAAGCATAGGCTCTAAGGGCTTTTAGTCTAATCTCATTCATTTCTTTAGGACTTTTGTATTTGCTTCACCCACTTTTAAGGACTTTTAACTTAGCCTTATTCATTTTTGGGACTTTTGGCTTTGTCTTGTAATGTTCGATTTTCGTTAAACAACAAAAACGGGTATATTTTCAAAGTAAGTCCCCTGAAATGAATTAGTTAAGGTCCCAAAAAATTTGAGCAACATTTTAGACTCCTAAAAATGAGAATTCTAGCCTCAGATAGAAGGAAAAATAGAGCTAGAATGAAGAAACAAATTTCGACGGAAACCTTACGAAACGTAATGGCATTTTTGTAATTTTGAGCAAATTTTAGAATATACATAGGAGGGCTTTTTAAATGAAAATTTTGAGTTTTGTGGGGTTCTCAGAGGCCTTGAAAATCATGAGAAACCCCAAGACAGTTAAATCTCCTCCAGTGGATGTTTTCCAACGTCGATGTGCCCGAACTTTGACGGGTTCGTTCAGGAAGGTTTTAGCTCCGATTTGAGTGATTCCAAAGGCATTTTATTTAATTGGGAATCTAAATTTTATAATGAAAAATATGGTTCTTAAAAAGGAGCTAAAACAAAGGAGAAACAAAAATACAAAGTATGAAGGGTAAAATTGAAAATTTTAAAAAAGTCACTAACTTTCCCTTATATATAGGTGGTGCCCCATTTTCTCCCCCATTTGGAATTAGAAAATTTTGCATAATTTTAGAAGAGAGAGCTAGGGTTTTGGGTGAACCAAGAGAAGAGAAGAAGGAGAAGAAATTTCAAGCTAAAGGTATGTTTTTATGGTTGTTTTTCAAGCTTTTCTCCATCTACACCACCTCTCCTTCATTCCCCTTGATTTCCTTTGATTAAAATGACGTTTATAAATCTAATTCAAGGGAGAAATTCAAGGGAAATTTCGGATTTTAAGAGAGGAGCTTGGAGAAAGCAAGATACAAGCCAAATTAAGCAAGGAAACAAGGTAAAATTGTATCCTATGGTTGATACGTTCCATCACCCTTCTCCATTTCACCTAACCCTAGGAGTTATAGGAGGATCTGATTTTTAAGTCCAATCAAGCATGAATCTTAGGTATTTAAGGGAGAAGAACAAGAATATGCAAAGAAAACAACAAAATAACCATTAGATTTCAAGATGCAAATTCTAGGGTTTCAAGTTTTCTTTTCAAATTTTGATTTTGTGTGATGATTCCTAAGCCTAATTTAGAGTTGAAATGAGTTCTTGAGACCCCTAAGATGCTCCCCACAAGCTTCCTCCTTTAAGAAAATAAAGAAATCTCCATATAGGCTAAAGATGTCCTATGTCTCAGCCAAAGAGGGTTTTTGTAGTTGGGGAGAATTTTAAATTTTTATAAGGCCATTCTTGAGTGATATTTGATGAATGAAAATGAGGGAAGGCCTTGGAAAAAACTTAGAACTCATAGAAAGTGATTTGGTGTCTTAGGTTCTATATTATGACCTAAAAAAGCAACATGATGTTAAACTCTTTGTTTTAATTGTGTGATGACTCCAAGAGGCTTAAAAGGACTCAAGAATCATATTTGAAAGGAAAGAATGGAGCCTAGAATTTGTTTGAGGGGTGTTGCTTCATTAGCTGCATTTATGGACGATAATGGAACTTATGGAGCAATCTAGTATCTAAGAAAATTATATGACCTTAGAGATTATTTCATGAACCTAATTGACTTCCATAAATTGTATCTAGGCCAAGAGAAACCATCTCCACAAGTTTGTGGGTGTGTGGTCAAAAGAGGAGGCTTGAATTCCAAGGAAAAGTGTGTAATTGTATGCAAGGTAGCTCTCTCCACCTTCTCTCATACATGGATGTGTCTTAGAATGTGTGTATGTGTATTTTCAAGCCATGAAAAGTATGCTAGCATGATTTTATATGCCATGATTTCATGATGAAATATTATGTTTTCAAATGAATGTGTAATGTTTGTTTGAGTTTGCTTGAGTGTAGAGAGGCTAAAAACTCTTAACCATAGTGAGAATGAGCCAGGAACCCTTAGAATTGGTTTAGACAAAGTAAAGAGTCTCCCAAAGCAAAGTGAACTCCCAAGAGTATAGTTAAGTCCAAAGCTCTTAAAGAATGGGTGAGGCAAGTCCAAAATCCATGAGGAAAAGTGTGAAGCCAATCTAAACACTTGGTGAGCTCTTGAATGACTTGTTCACATGCCAAGCTTGCTTCTTGAATGTTCTTGACTTCCATGATATCCATGCATGCATTTTAAGGCTTACTTTGCATATATTATGTATGATTGAATGAGAGATGAGCTGTTGGAATTCTTTGAATCTCATTCCCTCCTCTCCAATGATCTAATATGCTAGGTAGACCAAGGGGATATGGTAATGGGAGCCAACAACATTAAAGAAAGAAGATTGACAACCATATGCCTAGTTTTTGCCTTTTTGGAACCATAATGATGCTTCATGATGTATATTGTTACTGTAAATGGTCTATGACCCTTGAGACATGTATAATTATGATATTATGTGATATAGAAATGAAAGAATATGTTATGTGAATGATGGAATGTAAATTGAGTGTGTTATGGCATTATAGCTTCATGAACGGTTTTATGGAAATATGCATAAGTGTGGATGAAAAGGCCAAAATGAGATGCATGAGGTTTGGAACCATTTGAGCAGCTCACACAAGTCCTAAATGTGCTTTTAGACTTACCCAATAGGTGCCAAGGTCAAGGGAAAACCATTTGGTCACTTTGGTATCCCATATAGAGCTAAAAATGACCATAATAGAACCCTATGTCACTTTTTAGCCAAATGAGTTTTTCTTAATCTGAGATTTGGAAGCCATTTAGAGCTTGTTGAGAGCTTTTTGGGAAGCCAAAGATCATAATTTTTGGAGGTCTACAGAATAATTGATGATTTTTCAAAGTTGGCAATTTTTCTAAATTTGGTCGGCTACACTATTCATTTGGTCCAAAAATGTATTCTATCACACAGGGTCCAAATGATGTCCAATTGGCATGAAAGTTTGTACAGAGAAACTAGACATTCACAGTGACTCATACCAACTAAAATCACCTCATTTGAAAGTCTAGAGAGGGAAATATGATTTTTGAACATTCTATCCAGTATCAAGACCTTTACCCAACTAGAGTTACTGTTCCATTGAATTTTGAGGTTTAGGCTGACTGAACTGGTTTGAAAATATTTTTTCCCCTCTAGCTAACATCCACAATTTTTCAAATTGGTATCATTTGTATGGATTAGAGTTTTGTGAAATTAATTAGATATTTTCAAATTTTGCTGTAGAGTCTGTGATAGTATTAGGAGGTAGTTTAACCTCTAGAACCTTTTGGATATCAAAGACCCTCTGTGATGAATGTTGTGGTCTGTGCATATTTGTTGTGTGAAGTAGACATCTGTAGTTTTCCAGAATGACTAAGAATACATAATTTTAATTTTTCTAGAATAAGTTATGATTTTCCAAAATATGGCCAGAAAAAAGGCTAAGCCTGGCCAAAATTAAACCTCCATATTCTATATTCCATTTTAGTTTCCATGAGTTGTGGGCATGATTTTGTGATGCAAAAGACTTGTATTGATGTAATTAAATATGATAATGTATAGTATGAGATCACACAATCCACATGACACTGAATGAAATTTTTAAACACGATACAATGTGGAAATAGTCATTATTTTATTTCCTTTTTCTCTACACTTTCATAGAATTAATGATGTGAAGTCCATGATATGTCATGAAATGAGCTAAAATTTATGGTGTTACTTGTCTCATCCATTCTTAGAGACTTTTGGCTTTTTCTCACCCATTTTAAGGGACTTTTGACTTCTCCTCACCCATTTTAAGAAACTTTTAGCACAACCTCACCCATTAAGAGCTATCTTGCATTCAAAACACATTTCAAGAAGCATAATGTTACCAAAGCATTCAATCAATGGCTATAGGTAAATTTCATGATTCAAATATATACTTGAGCATCCAAGGACAATCAAACATCAAAGAAATGCATGCAAGAAAAGATACAGAGCTACCTTGAGTCAAGAAACACAAACTTTCTTCCTTAGATATCACTTCCCTTTCTTAACTTCACACACACGCCGAGGAGGAGTTTGATTTGCTTGGTGTAGATATATCAAATAAGAAACAAATACATCATTAGAACTAACTCTAGCCTTACATAAGCATTACACAAGTTTATTCTAGCTTATGACATGGTCATGGTTCCATACAAGGGCATAGTGAAACAACCTCTAGAATTCATGATCTTGGCTCCAATTTCTCATTCAATCTAAGTCATATGACTTCATTTAAACTCATTAGAGTCATTTCAAACTTAATTCAAGGAGCCTAAACCCAAGTTACTTTTTTATGCCTAAAGGAACCTTAAACTTTCAACTTTCAAAATATAATTTCTAAATTAAAACTAATGGTTCCTTTGGTGTCTATAATTCATATCCAGACCATTTCTATCCTTAGAATTAAAGAAAACTCTCTGATAAACATGATTTTTTATACATTTTATTCTCCTTACCTTAGGCATTTTAATGATCAAATATGGCTTTAGGAATTTACTTAGGTGGATAATTGATTTTAGTAGCCATTTCTGCACTTTAGGAATTAAACTACAAAATAATTGATTTTAATGCGTAAATCATTTTAAATGAATTTTATGAATATTCCTACTTAATTTTCTCCTTTGTTTTCATGCAGATTCATAGAAGAGGAAGGTTTTCCAAGTATAGGAAGCTACACCAAATCATGCCACACAAACACAACCTTAAACCCCTATAAATACACACATGAAGATTATTCTTATGCATATCAGCTTCACCAAAGCAAAAGGAAGAATGTGGAGGCTGGGCATCAAATTTTATATTTAAGAGGCTGTAGATTTTACACTCACAACACAACACGTATACACGTAGCATCCTCCAGCCCATCCTTTTATAGCTCACATGTTTTTATTCCATATATCCACGAAGCACTTAAATGAACCACATGTCTAGCTCACTTGTACATGCCTTCATGTATAAACATGTAACACACATCACACGTGGTCACTCACATGCACAGCAGCACATCCCCATATCACAAGAAGTAGCACCCACTCCACACTAATACAAATACACATACACATCAACTCACGTGGCTGGAACAAAGAAGAAACAAACATGAAGAGTTGATGTGAAATGAGTAGGAAAGAGCACCAGGAAGCAACGAGCTAAAAAAAGCCATGGGCTGAGCTCATGACATACAAAAAGAAGCTCCAGAACAATGTAGCAGCTACAGGGCTTGAGTTCTACTTGCATGTGAATAGTACAATGATAAGAAGTAGCTGCACGAATGAGAAACACAAAAGAAGGAATGCCACAGGCTGAATGTGCTGACTGGGGGCATAACGCGATGAAAAGGCAAACTAAAAAGATGTCAAAATGCAAGGGAGATGACCTAGGTTGTGCCACTAGCTATATATATTTTTCAACCTAGTTTTATTTTGAGGTTGCACAACACAACCGTCACTCTTGCTAGGTATTACTTTCCCTCCTTAGCTGAGACATTCGTTTAAATTAGGAACCTATGGAATTTTGTTAATTTTCTTAGGAAATTTTCCACTTGTAAAACTTCCTAGATATCTTGAGAACTCAAACATACTCTCATACAACTTAGAATATCCTCAAAAAGCTTTAAATTTCCCTAGGTGCAACTAAAACCCTAATTTCCATAACTTGTTATCTATAGCCTCTTCTTGAGTTTTATTTCTTCCATATGATTTCTTAGGCTTCAAAACCCTAATTTCTATTAAGTTTGGATCAAACTCAAATCCCCTACATGATTTTTTAATTATGGATGAAATAGTGAAGCAAGAGAAAGCCAAGAAGAAGCAAGTTATCCACAGTAAAACATACCTTTTCTTAAAGCTTGTCAAGAGCACTTTCTTAGGCTTCCAAGACTTTCTCCAAACTCTTTCTTCCTTCTACTAAACTAGCCATGAAACACCTTCTTTTAGAACATCAAAACCATGAAAAGAGACAAGAGGAAGAGGGGAAAAACTTTAGTGAAGGGAAGAGCATGAAAAAGTAACCTATTCTTACCTTTTTTAAAGCTTGTTTTCTTCTCCCTTGCTCTCTCTTCTTGTGCGCCACTCAAGACTACCCATGGTTCTGTTTTTGGCCAAAAGAATGTTGGTTAAGAGGAGAGGAAGATGGTGGGCCATGGTTTAAGAAGGGTGGAGGGGTATATTATAATATTTTCAAAATTCTAACTATGTCCTTGAACTTTGTTTCCCCTATTTGAGCTCATTTCAAATCCTTTTTTAGAATCATCTTTTCTATCATAAAATTTGGGTTCTCTAATTTATAAAATGCTTTTGGTTTCACCCAAATTAGATTTAAAACCTTACCAAATCATTCAGTCAAAGTTTTGGTCAACTAATTACCAAAATCACATACCGAAGGGGTTTTAACCATTCTAAAGGTTCCTACGATTTTTAGGACATTTGAAAACCTTAAGAAACTCAAACTTTCCATTTAAAGATCCCTTCTTTAAGTTTTTTTAAAAGTTACCTAAAATTACGAAAATGACACTAGCCTTTGTAGCTTTCCGTTTGACCATTTTCACTCTGATTTCGGGGCATCATTAACTTGTATTCTCATTTCTAATTGTCTAAATTATTATTCTAATCTTGTTTAGCCTCTAATCATTCAATTTATGGGACTTCTTTTTGTAATCTCCTTAGTTTTAATTAAGGAAGTCAAAGAAAGGAGAAGAAAGTTCGAAAATAAAGAACGAAGAAGTAGCTTGATCTTTACCACGTAATTAAGGAGTATATTAGGGAAAATAGAGGAAAAAGTATGGAGAGATTATGGGAAAAGAATAAGAAGGGTAGGAAAAGATGGAAAAAAGTAGGAAAAAAGATAAAGGAAAAATGAGAGAGAGAATGAAAAAAATAGGATTATTAGCTAATCAAAATTTCTTAGATTTAAACTTATTTCTTTTATTTAAATTTATAACTAATTTTTTAAAATTATTTTTATGTTTAATATTTTTGGGTTATTATAATAAGTACACTTCTTTTGAGCTTGTGTGGTGATAAATTAGAACTCAAGTAGTATGCTCAATTAATTAAATCCATTCACCAAATTGAGTCAATTGCCATAATATTTTAGGACAACAAATCCCATTAATGTCTCTTGCCACTAATAGTATAGCATTCTTTCAATAAATAGTTGATGTTATCATAGCACCATGTTTGTGTTAGAGAGGTGTGTAATCAATTTATTAAAGTGATATTAATGGAGTTATCAATATTAAAGGAATTTTTATCTATACTAAATGCACGTAATCCAATGTTCAATAAATATTTTACACATGAAAGAACTATTGTATATAGTAGATCATGACTATTTGGCATACGTACACTTATGCACCTCAAAATGCTTCTTAATATTATAGCTAGAAATTATTGATGTTTGCTATTGTAGACTTTGGCTAATGTTAAATACTAATTCAACTAGGTAAATGGAAATTAATTAGCTGAGTAAAGCTAGTTAAGTTTTAATCTTGTATTGATAAATGAAATTTTCATTGAAAAAGGTTGCTTTTAAATTTATTAAATTTTGTTAAGAAATATAATTCACTTGTTTTTTTTTATTATATTATAGATAAGATAACAAAAATGATCATTTGTTATTTGAATGGGTTAAATTTATATATAGAAAAGTTTGAAATTAAGATTAGTGTTTTAAGAAAGAAATATTAAAAAATAATTAAAAAAATAAAAAAATATCATTATAAAAATTAAGTAGTTCTTGAATAATTCCATCAAGTTTGTAATTACTACTTATTATTTAAAAACTATTTTTGGGTTCAAAGGTGGATGAGTATAATGGATAGTTGTTGTTTAAGGAAGAGGAGGGAGAGAGAGAGAGAAAGAGAGAGTGTAATACCATATTATCCTTCTCTTGCAAGTAGGATTATACACTTTATCAAAGAGGTCTCAAGAAAATGCATGAAAATAATGTATTAAATTGCGTTGTATAGCGGATAAATTTTTCATTTCGCATCTCTGGGACCCCATGAACTCATCAACAACATTCTCTAATTATTTTCCATACATACAAGTCATAACATTCTCAAAAAATGGCACAAACCACAGATCAAGGGTCAAAAACCTAAAATTTCTTTATTTCCGGCGACTGTGTAGTGGCAGTTTTCAGAGGCAACTTTGAAAATTCATAACTAAATGTAAAAAATTAAAATCACATAATCCATAGTTTTAGGGAAAGCTATAGATGTTAACTTCACATTAAAAATAATTCTAGGACATGAATATAGCCTTTGAACCATGTTTGACAATGAAATAGGCACAAACATCTGGCTATTCTTGGTACTAATACAGTTTACTATCATAAATTTAAACAATTCTACAAAAATCTAATCCATGCAAATGACACCTGTATGAAAAGCTATAAATGTTAGCTAGAGGAGAAAAATAACTTTAGACCAGTCTAGGCACGTCCAGGCCTCGAAAACTAATCAAATAGTGACATAGGTCTAACTAAATGCCTGATACTAGATAGCAACTTCAAAAATTAATATCTCCCTTTTTAGACATCCAAATGAGGTGCTTCTAATTGACACAAGTCACTGGGAACGTCTAGTTTCTTCTTATAAAATTTCATGATAATTGGATATCATTTACTTTATGAGTGACAGAGTTTTATTTTGGACCATAGCTATAGTAACAGTGACAAATTTAGAAAAATTTTCCAACTTCAAAAATTCATCAAATATTCTGTAGACAAGCTCTAGATGCATGCCAAATATCAGACCAAGAAGAGCTCATTTGGGTAAAAAGTAATATAGCCTTACAAAATGGTCACTTTTGCTCCATATGAGGTACCAACTTGGTTCAATTAGCCTTCTTTAGTGTTTGACACCCCTTGGATAAGTTTAAAAGTATGATTATGACTTATATGAACTGCCAAATGGTTCTAAACACATGCATCTCATTTTGACCATTTCATATCCAATAATACACTAACACATATATGCCATCTATGATTCAAAATTTATATTTATATTGTTTTCATGCTACATAGAATATATATAATATCCATACATCATATTGCATTTGCTAAAAGTATTACGTTACAAAAATAATATGTACAAAGCCACTTTGACATTCAACTACAATTTAGACTATATAATAGGTAAAATAAGACTTTCTATTTTTCTTGGCTTGCATTTCCTTGCCTTTGAGCACCACCTAGACAAGTCAAGAGTGAGAGAGAAAAGGGAATGAGATTCCAAGAATCTCAATAACTCACACACTCATTCACACACATATTCAAGGCATATACACATCAAAGCATATGTATGGAAGGTATGGTAATCATAAAGTATGCAAGGTTACAATTCTCATGCCACTTATTCACATTTAAGCCATGACCATGCTCTAGGGACTTTTGGTTTTGCCTTATCCCATTTCTAAAACTTTTGGATTTACCTCACTCTTGGCCTAGGGACTTTTGACTTAGCCTCATCCTTCCAAGAGACTTTTGGCATCCTCTCACCTTCATTAAGGGACTTTTGGCGTCACCTCACCTTTATGAACCATTTCCACAACCATAGTCATTCAAGAAGACACATTGGTACTAATGTAATGTCAAGGCATCAAGTGGCATATCATCAAATCATAAGAACACACACAAGCATACAATAACATACATATGCACATAAGAATGCAAGAAGAATGAGGTGGAAAACTACCTTAGATATATGCAAGCTTTTCTTAATCCTTTTCCTTCCCTTTTCTAGTCCTACAAGTGCACCTAGGTGGAGTAGGGTTCTCTTGGCCTAGCCACCATAAACAACACACAATTACACACTTGAAGCAAGCCAAGATACTAAACTAAAGTTTGAATACATACGAAATTACTAAGTGGCATAATGGTTCCATAATTGGCCCAATGAAGTAACTCTCATATTTCAAGTTCTAGGCTCCATTCTTTTGTTATTTCTAGACTTCTTGGACTCATTTAAAGTCTTTAGAGCCCTTACACATTCACCTGCACAATTAGAAATCTAAGTTGCTTCATAAAGCACCATTATGGACACCATTGCTCCATCTCTCATTCTATGGTTCCTAAATTTTTCTCAATGGTTTCTCCCATCTTCTAACATCATATAAAGTCCCAAACCAAGGCTAGAATAAATTTAAACACTCCCTAACTCTATAAACTAGCCTAGGCTAAGATATGCACCAAGGAAGGAGTTCACAAGCTTCTTGATTTTTCCTTAATGGGAGAAGCACTTGGGAGGGTTTCTTGAGGTCTTAAGAGCTCAAGAAAACATTTAAATAACCAAAGAAACATTCACCCAAAATCAGATTTTACAAAACCCTAGAAAAATCTATACTTTCCTCACTTGATTTTTATTGGTTTTTCGTAGAATTTCTTACCATATTCCATCTCTCCATGGCCTAAAACCTTTGTTCCTCTCTTGTTTTTGGACAGAAATTCCCTCCCCCATATGGTTCTAATTTAGGTTGAAACTCAAAGCAAGAGGAAGCAAAAGGAAGAAACAATTCAAAGCATGAATTACCTTGGATTCCAACTTAGTTTCAAGAGTTTTTCTCCTTGGTTTGCTTCCCTTCAAGAATTTTGAACTTCCCCCTCAATATTCTGGATTAAAATAGAACCAAATAGCTCAAATATACCATAGAAAGAAAGCCTAGAAAGAGAGGAGCAAAGTTGAAGGAACAAAGAGCATGAAATTCCATGGATTTACCACATTTTCCATGATTTTTCTCTTCCTTTTCTTCCCCTTCTTGTTTGCCTAAGAGAGCATATCATATTCTGTATTTTGGGCAGAAAACTTCGTGCTTAAGAAGGTGGGAGAAGAAAGGAGAAGTGTGTGGGAGTTTCTAGAAGCATACTTTTCTAAAAATTCCAATTTTGTCCTTTTGCAATGGCAATTTCGTTTCAGCTTTGTTTTAGCTCCTTTTTAAGAACTGTCTTTTTCATTATAAAATTTAGGTTCCCAATTTAATAAAATGCCTTTGGAATCACTCAAATTGGAGCTAAAACCTTACCAAACAATTCTGTCAAAGTTTAGGCTCACTGACGTTGGAAAACATACACTGGAGGGGTTTTTCCAGTCCTGAGGCTTCCCATGATTTTTGGGGCCTTTGAGAACCCTGGGCAACTCAATTTTCTCATTTACAAAGCCCCTTATGTGTTTTTCCAAGAGTTGCACTTATTTACAAAAATGCCATTATATTTTGTCAGTTTTCATCACAAATTGTTTCTCCATCCTAACTCCATTTTTCTTTTTGTCTTAGCCTAGAATTATCATTTTTAGGAGTTTAGGACTCTACCCAATTTTTTTAGGATGTTATCTAGCCCATTTTAGAGGACTTACTTTTATACAATTCATTTCATCATTTTACAAAAATTATGTTTGTTACACAGAGAGAGAGAGAGAGAGAGAGAAAGGAAAGTGAGAGAGAGTTGGCAACAAGATGATAACTTGTATAAAGAGGTTTAAAGAGATAGATATATAATGGCAAGCTAAAGGAAAGATTATATCTCCTAAGCTTAGTGAGACAGAGCCAAAAGTATGCTTTATATGGATGATTATGTGATGACTTTTGTACAATGCCTCTAGTGTGGTTGTAAGAGTCTTTATTTATAAGTTTCAAGGGTGGCGAGCTAATGATGACATTAAAACCAAGTCACCTAATAGAGTCATAGAAACTATCTGATCAAGTGGCATGTCATGCTGGAATCTTTTTGTTTAAAGCAACTAGGGCAATTCATTATATCAGTTCTTCGAATAAAGCTTGATGAATGACAACTATTGAACAATTTGGGCTTTTAAAATCAAATAGCACTAAGTCAAGCTGATCTAAAGTCTTATAGCGCGATGCTACCCTTATCACTTACCCCCAAGTTCATTACTGAGGTGACAAGTATAATATTCGGTTATCTGAAAACGAGAGAAAACGTGAGAAACATAACATATGATTTCTCCGTAAACAATCGAAATTCACCAAATACAAAGCAAGTCTCCCGAAATGACTTACTTAAGGTCCTACAAAATTTGGGAAGCATTCTAGACTCATAAAAATGAGAATCCAAGGCTCAGATAGAAATAAAAATAGAGCTAGAATGGTGAAATAATTTGTGACAAAAACTGACGAAACATAATGGTATTTTTGTAAATAAGTGCAACTTTTGGAAAAACATGTCGGAAGGCTTTTTAAATGGAAAATTTGAGTTTCACAAGGTTCTTAGAGGCCCCAAAAACCACAGGAAACCCCGAGACTGGTAAGACCCCTTCGGTGTATATTTTTCAATGTTAGTGAGCCTAAACTTTGACGGATTTGTTTAGTAAGATTTTAGCTCCAAATTGAGTGAGTCCAAAGAAATTTTATTAAATTGGGAAGCTAAATTTTATAATGGAAAAGACGGTTCTAAAAAAGGAGTCAAAACAAAGCCGAAATGAAATTTCCATTACAAAAAGATGAAATTGAAATTTTTTAAAAGGTGTGTTTCTAGAAGCTCTTACACACTTCTCCTTTTTTCTCCCACCTTTTTAAGCTCAACTTCCTTTGCCCAAATTATAGAAAAACTAGTAGCTCCTTGGGGCTTACCAAGAGAGGAAGAAAAGGAGGAAGAAATAGGCAAGAAAGGTATGGAATTCTTGGTTTTTTCATACTTTCTCTTTAGAAATCTCTTCTCTTCCATTTCCCTTTCTTTCCTATGGTTTTATTGAAGCATATGGATCTATTTTGAGGGAAGAATAGAGGAGAAAATTTGGATTTGAAGAGAGAAGGGCAAGGAAAGTGAGAAACAAGCAAGAAAAGCCATGGAAATAAGGTAAAATCTTCATCCTATGGTAGCTACTCCTTCCCTCTTCTTCTCCCTATTTTGCCCTATATATGTAGCTGCAAGAGGGCTTGAATTTTGGATAGAACCAAGGGTGAATTCGATGAATTTAAGGGAGGAGAGTAAGAATATGCAAAGAAATCCAAGTAAAAGCTATTGATTTTAAAGATAGCAAACCTAGGGTTTCATAAGCTCTCTTGAAAATTTGATTTGATGCAATTGTTCCTAGGCCTAAATGAATGTATGAATGAGCTCTTGAGATCCCTAGAAGGCTCCTTATATGCATCTTTCATCAAGAAAAGGAACAAATTCACTTGGTGTTCATATAGTGCAGAGTTTCAGCCTAGGTTAGGTGAAGCACCAAAGGGTAGTTTTAATTTGTTCCCAACTTAATTTTGCATCATGCATGATGGGAGAGTATGAGAGTAAGCCTTGGAAAAATTTTAGAAACCATAAAAAGTATGATGGCCTTGTATATTCCATATTATGGCTTAAAGAAGCAACATCTAGTTAGGCTCCTTGATTTGATTGTGTGATGACTCCAAGAGATTTCAATAGAGTCAAGAATCATAAATTAATGGAGAGAATGAAGCCAAGATGATATTTCCTTAAGATTGCTTCATTGAGTGCATTATGGAACTATAAAAGAGTCTTATGAGTCACCTAACTTTTCTAGTGAATATGTGGCCTTAGAATTTAATTCAAGAGTATAATTAGCTTCCATCTAATATATCTAGGCCAAGAAATGATCTCTATCTCCTTGGGTGTGTGAGGTCAAGGGAAAGGACTCAAGGCTTAAGAAAAAAGTGTGTGAATGCAATCAAGGTAGCTCTCTCTACCTTCTCTCATACATGAATATGTGCTTACATTGTCTTTGAATATGTGTATATATGTTTAAAGCTATAAAAAGTATTTTAGTATGAGCTTTTATTCCATGGTACCATGATGATGTTTTATGCATTCAAAAGATGTTTTATATGCTTTCCTTGGTTTGCTCGAGTGTTGAGAAGCCAAGAACCTTCTAGCGATGGTGAGAATGAGCCAAGAACCCTTAGACTTAGTTGAGACAAAGTAAAGAGTCTCCTAAGAGTCTCCTAGTAAGCTAAAGAAGTTTGAAGCATATAAGATCTAATAAGTTAACTTAATTTCTAATGGATATATTCAAGAGTAAAGGCCTTGAGTACCTTAGAGTAGCTTGGAGGTGGTTTACTTATTGCATGAGGAAGGGGTGGAATTAGGAAGATCACATTTTACCTTGCATTTGCATACCTCATTTAGCATAACATGAGTTGGTGTATCAACCTTAAGTGTAACACCATAATTTCTAACTCATTTCATGCCTTTAGATAACTTATTTCTAAGAATCATATAAATTCTCAAAGAAAAAGACATTAAAATAATGACTACTTTAGCGTTGTGTGTAACACCATGATTTCTATCTCACATCCATCATCATTTACATGCTCATGTGATATATAGTTAGAAGGAAATGAGAAATTTCATTGAAAATAACACATTTTTTTGCATCGTGTCACGACTAAAAATTTGCTTCGATGTCACGTAGGCCATGTGAGCTCATGCTATATATCTTTATATTTAATTATATCATTACAACTCATTTGCATCACAAAAATATGCCTACAACTCATGGAAACTGAATTAGAAGGTAGAAAAGGAGGTTTCATTCTCAGCCAGAATTAGCCTCCTTTCTGGGCAAATTTTGGAAAATTATAACTAAATCTAGAAAAATTGAAATCATGCAATCTTGGTCATTATGGAAAGCTTAGGATGTCTAATTTATGCTACAAAATATGCAAAAGTCATAACATCCCACACACAGATCGTTTGACATGCAAAATAGTCTGGAGGTCAGACTGGGTCCTGATGCTGTCACAGTTTATTGATATGAATTTCAAAAATGTCCAATAAATTCTACCAAAATCCAATCCATGCAAATGATACCAATCTGGAAAGTCATGGATGTCCACTAGAGAGAAAAAATATATCTAGATCATTTCATCAAGCCCAAGCCTCAGAATTTGATGGAACAATACTTTTGATTGGGCAAGGTTACTAATACTGGATAGAAAATTCAAAAATTCATATCCTCCTCTCTAGACTTCCAAATGAGGTGCTTCTAGCTGGCATGAGTCACTGTGATTTCCTAGTTTCTTTTTATAAAATTTCATGGCAATTGCACATCATTTGAGTCTCATGTGATAGAAAACAATTTCAGACTATTGTAACAGTGCATTAGACCATTTCCATAAATTTTGCCAACTTTAAAAAATCATCAAATATTCTGTAGACCTCCAAAAATTATGTTCTTTAGCTTTCAAAAATCTCTCAAGGAGACCTAATTGTATGCCAAATATCAAATCAAGACTAACGCATTTGGCTAAAAAGTGACATAGGGTTCCATAATCAATTTTGGCTCCATATAGGGTACCAAAGTTGCCAAATGGATTTCCCTTAGTCTTGAAACCTTTTGGGCAAGTCTAAAAGTATATTTAAGACTTGTGTGAGTTACCCAAATGGTCCTAAATCTCATACATCTCATTGTGGCCATTTAACCCCCATTTCTACACATATCTATTAAACTTTCAATTCTCATACTTTGGCATTAGATACTCAAAACATATGCTAGAGGTCATACATCATATCTATACATATAAACATCACATAATGGTGTATTTATACATGTATCAAGGGTCATGGTACATTTACAACATCATATACTTTGTGAAGCCTCATTATGGATTCAAAAAGAATGAAAGCTAGGCCTAGGCTTGTCAATCTCCTTCTTTCATGGTTGTTGGCTCCCTTCACCATAACTACTTGGTCCACCTAGCATGTTAGAGCATTAGAGAGGAGGGAGTGAGATTCAAAAAATCTTAATAGCTCATCTCCCATCCAATCATACATAATATGTGCAAGCAAGCTTTACAAATGCATGCATGGAGACAATAAAAGCCATGGACATTTTAGAAGCAAAGTTGGCATGTGAATAACTCATACAAATCATTCAAAAGCTCATCAAGTGTTTGGATTGGCCTCACACTTCTCCTCATGGGTTTTGGACTTGCCTTACCCATTTCTTAAGCACTTTGGACTCAACCATACTCTTGGGAGCCCACTTTGCTTTTGGGAGACTCTTTGCTTTGTCTTAACCAAGTTCAAGGGTCCTTGGCTCATCCTCACTAAAGGGAAGAGTTCTTGGCCTCTCCACACTTAAGCAAACTCATACAAACATCATGCACTCATTAGAAAACATAACATGGCATCAAGGATCATAGCATATAAAGGCATGCTAGCAAACTTTTCATAACTTGAAAATACACATACACACATTATAAAATAAGCTAAACGCACATCCATGCATGAGAGAAGGTGGAGAGAGCTACCTTGTGCAAATCTATACACTTTTCTCCTTGGATTTCCCTCCCTTGCCTCGGCTATACACCCATAATTTGGTGGAGATAGTTTCTCTTGGCCTAGACATGATTTAAGGGAGCTAATTAGGTTTATGAAATATATTCTAAAGCTATACAATTTGCTTAAGCCCTAGATTACTGTATAGGCTTCATTATGGTCCATAATGGTGCCTAATGAAGCAACACTCCTCAAATAACTTCTAGGCCTCATTCTTTCCTCTCAATTATGATTCTTGACTCCTTTTAAGCCTCTTGGAGCCACCACACCATTAAAACAAAGGGCATAGTACGATGTTGCTTCTTTAAGTCATAATATGGAACCTAAAGCACCAACTCATTCTCTAAGCTTCCTGAATTTTTCCAAGGCTTCCCCTCACATTCATTCATCATATATGACTCAAAAATGGGCTTGGAAAAATTTAAAACTCTCCCTCACTATGCCATCCCCACTTGGCCGAAACCTAGGGCATAAATGGGATTTAATGGCTTCTTGACTTTTCCTTGATGGGGGAACCATTTAGGGAGGTTGTTAAGAGTTGTAGGAGGTCAAGGAAACACTTAAATAGCCAAGGGAACTTATGGATTAAATCAGTTTTTACAATCCTCTTAAATACTTTATACTTTTTCAACTTCTAGGTTCATGACTTTCCATGGGGTTTTGTTCATTTTCATGGAAGAAGAGGCATATGAGGGACCTCTTAGGGATCTTAAGAGCACATTTAAACATTTTTTTAAGCCTAAGAATATTCATATTAAATCAGATTTGCAAGGGAGCATTTGGATCCCTAATACTTCCATCTTGTTTTTTAATGCTCCTTTCTTGATTCTATTGGTTCCTTCTTAATCCTTGCCATCTAAAACCTCTAATCTCTCCATGAATTGGGCAAAAAATAGCCCCTAAGACTTGGGCTGATGGTGGCCAAATTCATGCAAGAGGAAGGGGGAGAAAGAAACTACCAAAGAATGGAAGTTTTACCTTGTTTTCTTGCTTCCTTTGGCTTGTTCTTCCACTTGGTTAGCTTGCTCCCTCATTTTTCGAAATTCTCCTCTCTGTTCTGCCCCCAAAATAGCACCAAACTCTCCATTAAAACCATATACAGAAAGCTTGGGAGGAGAGGAGCAAGTTTCAAGAAGGAAGGATATGGAATTTCTTAAAGTTTCTTAGCTTTTTCTTGAATTTCTTCTTCCAAAATCCTCCTTCTCTTATACACCTAAGAAGCTGGAGTTTTTCTCTAAAAATGGGTAGAAGCAAGTCAGTTTAATGAAGGAGAGAAGGAATGTGACTTATAAAAAAGAATTTGGAAGCCTCCTTTAACAATTTAATTCCATTTTGCCCTTTCGTAATAGCATTTCCGTTTCTTCTTCGTTTTAGCTCCTTTTTTAGAACCGTCTTTTCCATCATAACAAATGGCCTTCCAATTTAATAAAATGCCTTTGTAATCATTCAAATCAGAGCTAAAACCTTCATGAATAAATCGATCAAAGTTTAGGTCAACCGACATTAAAAAAATTACACTGGAGGGTCTTTACCGGTCCTGGGGCTTCCCATGGTTTTTAGGGCCTCTGAGAACCCCGGAGGACTCAAAACTTTCATTTAAAAAGCCTTCTTGTATGTTTTCCAAAAAGTCTACTTATTTACGAAAATGCCACTGGCTTTTTGGCAAATTTTTCGAATCACTCCGACCCTGATTTCTAAGCAACTCCAGGCTCAAATCCTCATTTTCTATTACTTAAAATTTTATCCAAATTTTATTTGGCCTTGAATCACTCATCTCAGGGGACTTGCTTTGAAAACTGACTCATTTCAGTATTTTATGAAAAATCAGACGTTACATTTCTAGCCCCATAAATAAATTTCGTTCTTAAAATTTAGGGGTACATTTTCTCTTACTCTTTTATATTTTGTTCCTTTCTTTTCCTTCTTCTTGGCTCTATACTCTTTCTTAGCGATTTGATTCTTTCAAATTTTCTTGTAGCTAGGGGATTTTTCCTTGCTAGTTCTTAATAAGGGCTCTATTGCTATAAAATACTAGCTAGTTCTTCTCATAAGGGAAAGAAATTTCTAACTCTACAGGCCTATCCTGGGAGAGCTTACTAATCATGTAGGGTCAATGTTAAACTGTCGTAGCAGTTATCATTCTTTTTAGTGGACTCACTTACATATCTTGGGAGGTAACTTATTTCGTATCAAATCTCCCATATCATCTCCTAATGGCTTCTCATAAGGTATCATCATCTTTTTCTAATCATTATAGTCATTGGGGATTTCTGTCTGATTACTTACTTATTTATATATACTGTCCACTGTTTACTTCTGCGTTCTTTCTCACTAGCTCATCCCATGATTACAATTTACATCCCTTTCTGTCACAGGCCTCGTATCGCAATTGCTTACTGGGATTATAGCTCCTTTGAGGAGTTTCTTCTTTTAATGATCCCAGTTTCTCTATTTATTACTATATTTGTCTCTGTAGGCTGGAACTTTTTCTCACTTTCTTTGCTCACTTACAGTGGCATTTTATAGTCTCTCATTTCAATACTGATTGGCCTAACATATGTGTCTCATACTGGCACTGAAGAGCTACTACCACTTACTACTGCTAGGTTCTGATGGGATACTAGCTATTCTCATAGTTTTGCTCACTGGAGACATACTGTACCACTTATCTTATATAAAAACTACACCTGAACCCTTTCTAAGTATATAAGCTAGCATGTGGGGATCTCTCTATCCATTAGTAAGGGCTACTATCTGCTAGGTCATGGTTCATCTGGCTTTAACTCTAGAAAGCTAATTTCTCGCTTTTTTCATCCTATACACTATGCTTATCTCTAAAGAGATCTAGTCAGTGGTCTAACTGTCTGAGTAAAGCCTTCATGTCTCTATGGCAATGGTCTACTAGACTCAGGAGGTCTGTAGTCTCTGAGACAAAAGTTAACTGAAACTGTACTGGTCTCTGAGACTAACTACTCTATAAAACTATCTTAGACTATCATCTCTACTAGAGATCTATCATGCTATAGCTAGGGCTTTCTATAACTCTATGGGATCTACTGTGACCTCTGGGTCTACTGTGACTTCTTAAATCCCTGCTAGGGTCTGCTGCAACTCACTGTGATATGTTAGGATCTACTGCGATCCATCTTTGGGAGACGTCAAAGCCTAAAATCACTGTATCTGACAGTAAAATACATACTCACTAAGTCTGGTTACCATTGCTCATAATAGTTGAGGCTAAACTCAAAGGTACATTGTGCTCTTCGTACGAAGTGGGTTCTATGCCATTTCATTCTCTAGGATCCTATCATACTAATACTAGGGAGCATTTTAAATTATTATTCATCGCTCCTCATAGGATCCTCAGATTCCCACTTCAGCCCCTTTTTGCTTGGGCTTTCCTTTCTTACTCTATTGACTTACTTACTTTATATGTACTCATTCTAGTCTTCCTCTCATATCTTGCAGTTTGTAACTATGCCTACATTATACTTTAAAGTGCTTTTTGGCACTAGGGCATCTCACACACTAAATGTGGTTAATATCTATGGTAAGAGAGAGGCTATGCACTGGTCCCTATTCATTTCATTTACATATATTATAAAGGACTCAAACTATGCATACTGAATCTGAACATTCTTTACTAGGGATTCCTCCCTACATGCTTTTCTTACTATTTCAGTATTCCTAAAATCCCTTTACTTCTCTTTTCTAACTCATCTCATTCTTTAACTAAGATACCTTTCGATTATCAGGATACTTTAGTGATTAATGTCATTGTTTGTTGTGCACTTAAGCCACATTACTACTAGGTTGGCCAGACCTAATATCATGTAGCCTCTATTACAAGCAAACCATAACATTAAACACTAATACACCGGCACTTCATGACTGAGCTCAAAACCATTATCGCCAGTATATTTCAAGTTCCCCAATAATCTAAAGTATCCTTCTCTTACTTTTCTTTATTTGCCCTATTCTTGTAGAGTGCTTGAGAAAAGTAGGATTCTTCCTCTACTACATCCTGAGATCTCTCTGTATTGTTCGACTATTTTTTCTTCGAGCATTATCATGCTAGAAAGGCATCTATGCTAAGGACAAGTATGTTTTTTTAAATACTCAAGCACACTAATTGAATATTTATTCTCAATCTAATATGTCCTTGGCTTGATCATTGTCATACCTTCTCTTTCTACCTTTCTTATCCTCTTACTGAGGTAAAAGGATGTTTTACTACTGGTTGTTTCTATTACCAATTCAAGTTTCTATATGCTTAAGAGCACCTACATTTTCCCAGGGTTCTTCCACTGATTTACTCTCTATAACATCAAGGGGGTCAAATGTTCGTTCATACTCTTACTTTACCCTTAACTAGACCATTCTTTGGTAAGAAGGATTCTATTTCATATAATTTCAGGAATTTCATTCTATGGTGCTCTCGGCTTACATTCCTTTTCTACATAAAATGAGGCTCGCCTTCTTAGGCGGTCTCTAACCCCTTCAAGCTTACCTGAGGGTACTAAGGCACTATCTATTTATCTCAGCTTATTTCTACATTTGGATCAGAGTTGGGCTTTCTTTCTAATCAGCCTCTCTGAACAGCCTCTTTAGCCTCATCTCTAGGAGCACAGTATACTATTTTTAGGGTTTTGCTAACCCAATCTAGAACACATACTCTCAATATCTGGATTCTACCTCACTGAAGCTAATGCTCCACTGGGTGCTCTAATCACTCACGTGCCTTAACCTTATATTATTCTCATATTAGGGAGCTCATTTGACTAACTATTGGACTCCTCTCTGTTTACCTTTCTGAGCTTAGCTTACTCATCTAATAATGACTAAAGCGAGGGCATCTTTTCTGTAGCTAGTTTCCTAGCTCTTCCTCGCTTCCCTTTATGACTCTGGGGGGTCTATCTAAGGAAATTTACTAACCACTATTAGGTGGTTTTCTTGATATCCGGATGTCTCATCTTTCTTTTCTTGTTCCAGGGAGAACTTTCATTGAGCCCTTCATTTACATATCTCACCTGGAATGATGCTACTAGTCATCTCCCTTAGGCTTTAGCTTACGCTCAGCCTGGGCTAGCCATCTCATCGGACCTGTAGCTTACTAATTATTCTCATTCTTTTTTTTTTTTGAGCTTCTATTACTGGGCTACTTATACTTACCTTTAGGTGTTACCTAGGAAGTACACCTTTCTAGGCCACTCGCTATATGCCTCGCTACTAGTAGCTTTATCTTACATTATTTTGAGGCTACACTAGCATTCTATCATTCAATGTCTCATAGGGTAGCACCCTAGGTTGGAGTCAATGCATCATAAGTGGGTCTCAACAACCTGATTATCCCTATGTCTAACTTTCTCTATGCTGAGCTCTTTTTCAGTCTCAATTATTAGGCCCACGGACTTCTTACTAACTTTTCGTGACTATTTATTACTCTTTTTCCCTACTTATACTAGGGGTTCCCGCTCGCTATGGGTTGTCTAACCCCTTATCAACTCCTTTCTCAAGTTGGCCTACATGTGACCAATAAGGCATTCATGGTGTTGTTTGCCGTCACTAACACATCATTCATCGCGGCTAACTTCTGAATTGGTTGCGGTGAGAAACTCTTTGGATTGTCTTACTGCTTCTATGGAGTATGTAACAACCGGGAAAAGGGAAAAGAAAAAGAAAGAAGAAAGTTGGAAATTTTTGAAATTCAGAAAATTTGCTAAGTCTCCTCGCAATAGCGAGAAATGATCTCGCTATAGCGAGAGTGCCTGTTCGCAATAGCGAAGGTGATTCTAGCTATAGCGAGTACGGGTAGCAGTCCATATAGAAACCAGGGAGTTGCTCGTCGTAGTGTGCGCTATAGCGAGAGTGCCTATTCGCAATAGCAAAGGTGATTCTAGCTATAGCGAGTGCAGGCAGCAGTCCATACAGAAACTAGGGAGTTGCTCGCTGTAGCGTGCGCCATAGCGAGAGTGGGAGTCTGGAACTAATACGAGTTCGCCATAGCGAAGGTTAAATCTCGCCATAGCGAAGGTTAAATCTCGCCATAGCGAAGGGAACTGATACGTGCTCGCCATAGCGAAAGCTAAACCTCGCCATAGCGAAGGCAGCTGATACGAGCTCGTCATAGCGAAGGTTAATTTTCGCCGTAGCGAAGGTCAGTCCGGAAAAGTGTAAAGAGCGAGAATTTGACTCCTTTAAACGCCCCAACTCATTCTTTCTCTCATATTTGCCCTAGACTTCGACCAAATGAGAGAAAAGAGGTGTGGAGAGTGAGAGAGACCAAGAGAAGGAGGAAGAACAAAGGAAAGGTAAGCAAGTTTCTCTCATTCCTTCTTAGCATTTTGATCTCCTCCCTTTGCCCTCTCTTTCTACGGTTTTGTTTATGAGATTAGTGAGGTTTTGGGCATAGGTTAGAAGAGAGAAAGTGGAAAACACCCTTGAATCCCTTTGTTTTATTTGAAAATGTGGTTTCCACTACCATGTGAGCTTGAGAGAGAGGAAGAATTGATGGCATTCTAGAGAGAGAGAGAGAACCCCTAGATTCTTGTATGTTAGGAGGGTTGCTCTGAAGATTACATTCTAAGAGAGTAATTCCATGTTCTTGATTGTGCCTAGGCTCAAGTGAAGCACCTCCATCAAGGTGTGATTGTGAACCTAAGAAGGGAGAGGAGAAATTGAAAGGAAAAGCTAGTGTTGGCTCATAAGGTAGCTCTCTTTCCACTCTTTCTTATTGCATTCTTGGATGTAATAGTCATTGTATGTTTATATATATGCTTGATGTGTGAGATATGCCATATGTTATTACCATAATGCATTGTTATCAATGTGCTTGTGTGATAGATTGTGAGAATTGCTCGGGTGAGGTAGTGCCGAAAGTCTCTTAAGATGGGTGAGGTAAAGCCGAAAGTCCCTTGAGATGGGTGAGACAAGGCCAAAAGTCTCATAACCGAGTGAGGCCAAGTCAAAAGTTCCTAAAATCAGTTGAGGCCATCCAAAAGTTCCTAAACTCGGGTGAGGCTAGACCAAAAGTCCCTGGAGCCCATTTTGGCATTGTTGTGATTTCCATAGCATGTACAACATGTAATGTAATTGAGAATGGTTGGATGCCAAATTGCATGCTTTGACTTGTTATATGCCTTGATTGTTTACTTGAATAAGTACATGAGCTACTGAGATTCCCTGAATCTCATCCCTTCCCCTACCAACTTAACATGCAAGGTGGAGCTCAAGGAGAACCAAGTGCACACCAAGGAGCCTAGGAGCATGTGTAGCTAGATGTTAACTTTGTTTTGACTATTTTGATGTAATTTTGATATAAAGAGATGCCAAAATGAATATGCACCTTCTATTTTTGAGATGTACATGTTGTAGTAAGCGTAAAAGTATGGATATATGATGTACAAACTATGCATAGAGCCAAATTAATGGAAATGTGGGTTTTGCCCCTTTTGTTGAATGTATGTGGTAGTGTACTTTTAGTCATAGCATAGTGAATTTGGAATGTATGAGGATTTGGACCACTTAGATACTTCATATATGCTATTTTTATGCTTTCAAACTTGTCCATGAGGAGTGAGAACGTGTGAGAGGCCATTTGGACCCATTTTGGACCTCTTGGGTGCCAAAACTGTTAATTTTGAGAGCTCCGTTAAAGTATGACCAGATGAGCTCCTCTTGCCATGAAATTTGGCATGCCTCTAGAGTTTGTAGAGAGCTTTTTGAAAAGATAAAGTGGGCAATATTCAGAGGTCTAGAGAATATTTAACGAATTGTTGAAATTGGGAAAAATCCATGGTTTGGTCATGTACTGTTTCATTAGTCCGAAAATGAAACCATGTCATTCATAGACCAAACGGTAGCCAAATGTCATGAAATTTTATACACATGAACTAGAAAACCACAGTGACCTATACCAACTAGAATCACCCAAATCGGAGGTCTGTAGAGAGAGAAAGAACCTTCTGAAGTTCTGTATTAGCATCAGGGAGCCACCGGACCTCCGTTATTGTTCCATCGGTTTTCGGGGTGTAAGGGCTGCTGAACTGATCTGAAATTATTTTTCTCCTCTAGTAGACATCTGTAGCTTTTCAAATTGGTATAGTGTGCCTAGATTGGATATTTTTGGATTTAATTATGGATTTTCGAAGTTCATGACAGTAAGCTGTGCCAGAAACAGAGACAGCTGGACCTTTGTCTGATTTTTGATGTCAAACATGGTCCAAACACTGAGATTATGATTGAGAATTATTCTTAGTGCAAAGATAACACTTAGAGCTTTCCAGAGAGCTATGGTTTACTAGATTTCCAATTTTCTATAATTAGTTATGATTTTCCAAAGTTAGAGCCAAAATATGACTTTTAGGCCCAAGTGAGAAATTGCATTTTTCTGATTTTTGGCTCCATGCCTGTGGCTTATAGCTTGTTTTATGATATGTATGAGTTGTATAAATGGAGTGTGATTAGAGAATGTGAATGATGGGTTCACAGGACCCACAAGGCAAAAGATGAGTGTATGAAACCCCGTTTCATAACATGAAAATGCCACGGATTGGTATTGGTTCTTTAGAAATCATATGGAACCGAGCCCAGTGAGAGGCTAGATAGCGGTAGTAGATTAAGTATTACAGAGTAATTGGCTGCAGCTAAGCAATTAGTTGGCCATGGCTAACGGCCTCTGATTGGCTTACTTTTTTTTTTCAGGGATGGGATTTTCATCTTTAGCTACCAACCCGAGCCTCATTGCCTCTATATCTAGCCCATCATCAAACTAGAGGGTTCCACCTCTTGCTTCGTTCGTGTATAGCTAACTGTCGCCTTTGGGCTGTTAAGGCTCTGAAGGGTGTAGCTTATAACTCAAATCTCTGGCTCGAGGGAATTAACCTTTCGGGCTCTAATACTTATCTAGACATTTAGTTGTTGTGGCTAAGGGGTAACTCTTTTTCTCATTCCTCTCTAAACTGATCCTGTGCAGTTGCAACCTCATCTTATGCCACGCTGCATCTCTACTTCTCTCTGCATTAAGCAGGACATCTCGGAATAGCCTAAGTATGACTATCAGGGAGAATTAGGCCTTACATACTCTCTCTAGCAAGCCTTTTCCTATCAACAAGATTATTTCTCATCGTTCACATCTAGGGCTTGCCACTGATCCTGGCGAGCTATCATATCTCATCAAGCTCTAGCCATTGAATCCCTCAACTTTGCTCAATATAACTTTGCTCAAGCTACTCTAGAGGCCACTCTTTCCTGGTGTCCACTAACTACTCTAAAACCATCATACAACTTATTATGAATAAAGCCACAAACTATACTCATACACCCAACATGTCTCATATAAGACTTTACTTATCCATTCAAGCCTTTACATAGCCCCATTGCTACATCCTCAAGCCAAATCTAATCCGAAAGAGCCTGGAACTTTGCTTTAATACCAATAAATGTAACACCATAATTTCTAGCTCACATCCATCATCATTTACATACTTATGTGATATATAGTTAGAAGGAAGTGAGAAATTTCATTGAAAATAACACATTTTTTTGCGTCGTGTCATGACTAAAAATTTGCTTCGGTGTCACGTAGGCTATGTGAGCTCATGCTATACATCTTCATATTTAATTACATTATTACAACTCTTTTTCATCACAAAAACATGCCTACAACTCATGGAAACTGAATTGGAAGGTAGAAAAGGAGATTTCATTCTCGGCTAGAATTAGCCTCCTTTATGGCAAATTTTGGAAAATTATAACTAAATCTAAAAAAAATTGAAATCATGCAATCTTGGTTATTATGGAAAGCTTGGGATGTCTACTTTATCCTACAAAATATGAAAAAGTCATAACATCCCACACACAGAGCATTTGACATGTGAAATAGTCTGGAGGTCAGACTGGGTCCTGATGCTGTCATAGTTTATTGATATGAATTTCAAAAATGTCCAATTAATTCTACCAAAATCCAATCCATGCAAGTGATACAAATCTAGAAATTTATAGATGTCCACTAGAGAGAAAAAATATCTCTAGATCATTTCATCAAGCCCAGGCCTCAGAATTTGATGGAACAGTACTTCTGATTGGGCAAGGTTACTGATACTGGATAGAAAATTCAAAAATTCATATCCTCTTCTCTAGACCTCCAAATGAGGTGCTTCTAGCTCGCATGGGTCACTATGATTTCCTAGTTTCTTTTTATAAAATTTCATGCTAATTGCACATCATTTGAGTCTCATGTGATAGAAAATAATTTCAGACTATTGTAACAGTGCATTAGACCATTTCTATAAATTTTGCCAACTTTAAAAAATCATCAAATATTCTGTAGACCTCCAAAAATTATGTTCTTTTGCTTTCAAAAAATCTCTCAAGGAGACCTAATTTCATGCCAAATCTTAAATCAAGACTAACCCATTTGGATAAAAAGTGACATAGGATTCCATAATGGTCAATTTTGGCTCCATATAGGGTACCAAAGTTGCCAAATGGATTTCCCTTAGTCTTGAAACCTTTTGGGCAAGTCTAAAAGTATATTTAAGACTTGTGTGAGTTACCCAAATGGTCGCAAACCTGATACATCTCATTATGGCCATTCACCCCCCACTTCTACACATATCCATCAAACTTTCAATTTTCATACTTTGGCATTAGATACTCAAAACATATGCTAGAGGTCATACATCATATCTATACATATAAATATCACTTAATGGCATATTTATACATGTCTCAAGGGTCATGGTACATTTACAACATCATATACTTTGTGAAGCCTCATTATGGATTCAAAAAGAATGAAAGCTAGGCCTAGGCTTGTCAATCTCCTTCTTTCATGGTTGTTGGCTCCCTTCACCATAACTACATGGTCTACCTAGCATGTTAGAACATTGGAGAGGAGGGAGTGAGATTCAAAGAATCCTAGTAGCTCATCTCCTATCCAATCATATATAATATGTGCAAGCAAGCTTTACAAATGCATGCACGGAGACAATAAAAGCCATGGACATTTTAGAAGCAAAGTTGGCATGTGAACAACTCATACAAATCATTCAAGAGCTTACCAAGTATTTGGATTGGCCTCACACTTCTCTTCATGGGTTTTGGACTTGCTTTACCCATTTCTTGAGCACTTTGGAATCAACCATACTCTTAGGAGCCCACTTTGTTTTTGGGAGACTCTTTGCTTTGTCTCAACCAAGCTCAATTGTCCTTGGCTCATCCTCACAAAAGGGAAGAGTTCTTGGCCTCTCCACACTCAAGGAAACTCATACAAACATCATGCACTCATTAGAAAACATAACATGGCATCAAGGATCATAGCATATAAAGGCATGCTAGCATACTTTTTATAACTTGAAAATACACATACACACATCATAAAACAAGCTAAACACAAGTCCATGCGTGAAAGAAGGTGGAGAGAGCTACCTTGTGCAAATCTACGCACTTTTCTCTTTGGATTTCCCTCTTTTGCCTCGGCTATACACTGAAAATTTGGTGGAGATGGTTTCTCTTGGTCTGGACATGATTTAAGGGAGCTAACTAGGTTCATGTAACATATTCTAAAGCTATACAATTTGCTTAAGCCCTAGATTACTGTATAGGCTTCATTATGGTCCATAATGGTGCCTAATGAAGCAACACTCCTCAAATAACTTCTAGGCCTCATTCTTTCCTCTCAATTATGATTCTTGACTCCTTTTAAGCCTCTTCGAGCCACCACACTATTAAAACAAAGGGCATAATACGATGTTGCTTCTTTAGGTCATAATATGGAAGTTAAAGCACTAACTCATTCTCTAAGCTTCCTAAATTTTTCCAAGGCTTCCTGATAAACACATATTTTATCTATTTTTATCCTCCTAAACTTAGACATTTTATGTCCAAATATGGCTTTAGGGTTTTAATTAGATAAGATTTTAATTTAGTAGCCATTTCTGCCCTCAAGGAAATTTAATTGCAATTTTTTAGTTTTTAATGCACAACTTTCACTTAAACATTTCCTTTATGAATTCTCCACTCTTAATATTTTGTTTTGCTTCATTCTACTTCATTTTATTTTATTTTTCTTGTGCAGATTTTAATGAAAAAAAGATTTAAAATGAAGATTAATTGTTGGCATTTGGAAGGCAATGGAAGGATGAAGCAAAACAAGAAGAGCACGAGGAAGTATTAGTCACTCGTGGACAGAAGGTAGCTCACATGCATAACAGAGCATGAACAGAGGAAAGCAAACATGTATAAGCTAGAGGAAGAAGCTTCGGGTTCCAACGCTGCAAGCTGAAGAAAAGTAACCAAATGGGAGCTGGATTCATAAAAGAAAAGGGAGAACTCACTCGAGCAGAACACAAATGAAAGGAGGAGGTTTAGAAGCAACACACACAAGCAGATGAAACAAGAAAAACTGGGCACAAAGGAAGAAGAAAATCACGTGAAGCATGGCTGAATCAAAACATGAAGGGCTAAAATAAGAAGCCATGGCATCGTGGACTGGGTTTAAAAGAATGAAGCAACGAGCTGTCTAGAACCACATCAAGAAGAAGAAGCTACACATTCTCGTGTGAAGTAATGAGCTAGAGCTTAAATGGACAGCAACGTGATCTTAACTCGAGGCAAATGAAGAGAAGCAGAAGTAGAGGAAAAGACGCTGGAGCTGGAAGCAAAACATAAACCAGAAGCAACGTCCAGTTGTACGTAGAAGCATGCAGAATCACGTCTGGACAGCTTTAAGTTGAAAAGAGAAGCTTTAAGAAGAAGATGGAAGAGCAGAACCACGTAAAAGCAATGTGAAGAATGAGTAAAAACAGAGAGAAATGAAGCTCAGGTAAAACGTGAAGCAGCTGCATGAAGAAAAATACGAACAAATGAAGGCTGGAACATGTAAAGAGCCGCGGGTTCTGGTCTGTGAAGAGAAGCAACGTGGAACCCGACGTGAACATGAATGAAGAGACATGCAGAAGCTACAGTAGCTCACGTGGATTATTATATTGACGTTGGGGCCCACATTTATCATGCAAAGAAGAAAAGAATGCTACGGGCAATTGGCACAAAGAGCTGAGCACGTGAAGTCATTAAAAAAACAAGTGAGAAAGGGATCACGCCATTAGCACTCATTCACTCCATATTCACGATGTGAGAGATTCATTCATTGGCACATTCACACAGCCCACTGGATGTCATTCCATTCATTCCATTCGCTCATCCACGCCTTTCGCCCATTCACCCCATTCCCATCCGTCGTCCACTCCACCCTTCGCCTTCGTCCACATAGAGTCATTCTCCACTCCACTTCTGCCATTTCCATCTACCAAATGAAGCTTTAATCCATCTTGAGGCTAGTTAGGAGGAAGCTCTTGGAGAAGCTTGAATCCAAGATTTGGAATCACAATTCTGGCAAAGAATTTCATTTTATTTTCCTCTATTTCTATATCAATTTTTATTATTTTATATGCTTGGTTGAGTATGTAAGTAATTGAAATTGATGTAGTTTATGATTGATGGCTGGTTAGACATTGATTAGGAGAGATATTGGCTGATAAATTGTATGAATTAAGTGCTGGATTTTTATTTTTCTACAATTTTCCAAGTATGCAATCAAGGTGTTTGATAAAATGCTTGTGAGAATTGGTGTGCTTAATTGTTGATTTAAGGATTCTTAGGAGTTTGGTTGGTTAATTAAACATCCTAGGGTGTTAATTCAGTAGCTAATCAATCAATTAATCATTCAATTTAAATGTTCATCGATCCTAAAGGCAAGAATTAATGATTTGGTGTAAGATTGAGGTCTCAATTCAACATTAGATTATTAATCTCTTGAATCTTGAATGGTAATTCAAGATTATTTGCTACTGAACATAATTAGGAACTCTTAGGCCAGAATTAATTACAATTGGATTAGGATAAGGATAGTGGATACCAAGAGACGATTCTTAAGCTAGTCGCAAGCTATTATCATCCATAATTCTCCAATTAGATAGAATTTAGGAATTTTGATTCAATTTAGTTTTAGGTTAGTTTTATTCAATAAAAAACCCCCCAAATCAAGTAGCCTTTAGGACCTTTAACAATTAGAAAACATAATTAAGCATTGAACTCCATTTCCAAGGGAGATGACCTAGGTTGTGCCACTAGATGCATTTTTAATTCAACCTAGTTTTATTTTGAGGGTTGTACGACAAGCCCGTCACTTCCCCTCACATTCATTCATCATATATGACTCAAAAATGGGCTTGAAAAAATTTAAAACTCTCCCTCACTATGCCATCCCTACTTGGCCAAAACCTAGGGCATAAATGGGATTTAATGGCTTCTTAATTTTTCCTTGATAGGGGAACCATTTAGGGAGGTTGTTAAGAGTTGTAGGAGGTCAAGGAAACACTTAAATATCCAAGGGAACTTATGGCTTAAATCAGTTTTTACAGTCCCCTTAAGTGCTCTACACTTTTCCAACTTCTAGGTTCATGACTTTCCATGGGTTTTTGTTCATTTTTATGGAGGAAGAGGCATATGGGGGACCTCTTAAGGATCTTAGGTGCACATTTAAAAATTCATTTAAGCCTAAGAACATTCATGTTAAATCAGATTTGCAAGGGAGCATTTGGATCCCTAGTGGTTCCATCTTATTTCCTAATGCTCCTTTCTTGATTTTATTGGCTCCTTCTTAATCCTTACCATCTAAAACCTCTAATCTCTCCATGAATTGGGCAGAAAATAGCCCCTAAAACTTGGGCTCATGGTGGCCAAATTTATGCAAGAGGAAGGAGGAGGAAGAAACTACCAAAGAATGGAAGTTTTACCTTTTTTTCTTACTTCCTTTGGCTTGTTCTTCCACTTGATTGGCTTACTCTCTCAATTTTTGAAATTCCTCTCTCTGTTCTACCCCTAAAACAGCACCAAACTCTCTATTAAAACCATAGAAAGAAAGCTTGAGAGGAGAGGAGCAAGTTTCAAGAAGGAAGGATATGGAATTTCTTAAAGTTTCTTACCTGTTTCTTGAATTTCTTCTTCCAAAATCCTCCTTCTCATGTGCACCTAAGAAGCTGGAGTTTTTTTTCTGAAAGTGGGCAGAAGCAAGTCAGTTTAATGAAGGAGAGAAAGAATGTGACTTATAAAAAAGAATTTGGAAACTTCATTTAACACTTTAATTCTATTTTTGCCATTTCGTAATAGCATTTCTGTTTCTCCTTCATTTTAGCTACTTTTTAAGAATCATGTTTTCCATCATAACAAATAGGTTCCCAATTTAATAAAATGCCTTTGGAATCACTCCAATCAGAGCTAAAACCTTCCCAAACGAATCGGTTAAAGTTTAGGTCAACCGACATCGAAAAAATTACACCAAAGGGTCTTTACCTGTCTCGGGGCTTCCCATGATTTTTAGAGCCTCTGAAAACCCCAGAGGACTCAAAACTTTCATTTAAAAAGCCCTCCTATATGTTTTCCATAAAGTCCACTTATTTACGAAAATGCCACTGGCCTTTTGGCAAATTTTTTGAATAACTCTGACCCTAGTTTCTGTGCAACTTAAGGCTCAAATCCTCATTTTCTATTATTTAAAATTTTATTCAAATTTTATTTGGCCTTGAATCACTCATGTCAGGGGACTTGCTTTGAAAATTGACTCATTTAAGTATTTTACGAAAAATCAGACATTACATTGCATCGCATATAAAAGTTTTATTCAGTGTCACATGAATCATATGAGCTCATGTATTACATTCTCATATTTAAATGTGGCCTACAACTTGTGGAAACTAAAGGGAAGCATAAAACTCATACTTGTATGTTCGGCTAGAATCTTGCTATTTCTGTCACAAATTTGAAAAATCATCATTAATTTCAAAAAAATCCAAATCATTCATTCTTGGTTCTTATAGAAAGAAACACATGTCTACTTTATGATAAAAATATTTCTAGACCATAATATCAAACATAGAAGATGCTTGATATTCGAAAATGTCTAGAGGTCAGGCTGTTCATTAGTGCTGTCATTGGTTTCTGCAGTGAATTTCAAAAATGTACAAATAATTACAAAAAAATAGATTCCATGAAAATGATACCAATATGGAAATTTGTGGATGTTAGATAGAAGGAAAAAATAACTTCAGACCAGTCCAAGCAATCTAGGCCTCGAAACCTAATCAAACAGTACATGAGGTCAGTTGGAGCATCTGGTACTACATAGATTCTTTGAAACCTTATATCTCCCTCTCTAGACCTCCAAATGAGGTGTCTCTAATTTACACAAGTCCCTAGGAATGTAGTTTCTCCACATAAAATTTTGTGGTAATTAGACATCATTTGGGCCCTATGTGATAGATTTTATTTTCGGACCTGAGTGAATAGTGACATGACCAAAACTAGAATTTTTGCCAACTTTGAAAATTCATCAAATATTTTCTAGACCTCTAAAAATCTATTCCTTAGCTTTCCAAAAATCTCTCAATAAGCTCTAATTTCATGCCAAATCTCATATCAATAAGAGCTCATTTGGATAAAAAGTGACATAGAATTCCAATATAGTCAATTCTTAGTCCATGCAAGAAACCAAAAAATCTAAATGGTTGTCCTTGGTATTTGGCACCACTTGGACAAGTCTAAAAGTATAAATATGTTTTGTATAAGCTACCCAAATAGTTCCAAACCTCATGCATCTCAATTTGGCCATTCCACTTGCATTTGTACAAACTTGCATCAAACTTTCAAGAAGCACAATTTGCCATTACATATTCAAATTACATTCTATCATTCACATGACATATCCTCTCATTTCTACATCACATCTTAACATAATTACATATGTTTAAAGGTCATAGACCATATACAACAATGGATTATATCATTAGACATCAATATGGCCTTAAAGAACAAAAACTATACATTGTGATGTCATGCTCTCAACTTCAAGTTGGTTGGCTCCCATTACCTTACTCTCTTGGTCTACCTAGCATGTTAGAACATTGGAAAGAGGGGCATGAGATTCATAGAATCCCAATAGCTCATCTCCCATTCAATCATACATAAAAGAAGCAAAACAAGTCTTACAAATGCATGCATGGCATATGGACATGTGCAATCATTCAAGAAGCAATTTCAACACTTGAGCAAGTTATATATAACATACAAAGGCTTGCCAAGCAAGTGGATTGGCCTCACCTGTTCTTTAAGAGGTTATTAGACTCAACCTTGCTTTTAGGAGTCAACCTCACTTTTAGGAGACTCTTTACTTTGTGTCAACCAATCTTAAGGATTTTTGGCTCATCCTCACCATGGCTAAGGGTTCTTGGCCTCACCATGCTCAAGCAAACCAAAACAAACATCATGAACATCATTTGGAAACATAATACATCATCATGGTACCATGGAGTAAGAGCTCATGCTAGAATATTTTTCATGGCTTAAAATACACATACACACATTCAAAGACAAGTAAAGCAAACAATCATGCATGAGAGAAGGAGGAGTGAGCTACCTTGGAAGCAACTACACACTTTTTCTCTTAAATCAATGCTCCTTCCTTTAGCCACACACACACAAAGGTGTGGGGATGATTTCTCTTGGCCTAAACACAATTTATGGAAGCCAATTAGGTTTATGGAATTAATTCTAAGGCCATACAGCTTGCTTAGATACTAGCTTGATCTATAAACCTTATTATGGTTCCAAAATGATATAATGAAGCAAAACCCATTAAATAGATTCTAGGCTCTATTCTTTCCTTTCAAATATGATTCTTGATTCCTTTTAACCCTCTTGGAATCATCACACAATCAAAACCAAGAGCCTAACTACATGTTGCTTCTTTAGGTCATATTATGGAACATAAAGCACCATCTCACTTTCTATGGTTTCTAAATTTTTCCTAAGGCTTTCCTTCACATTCATTCATCATATATGACTCAAAAATAGGCTTAGAAAAATTTAAAACTATCCTTAGGTACCAAAACCCCTTTAGGCAGAGGCTATGGAAGGTTTTGCTCTTTATGGATTTTGCTTTGTTTTCTTGATGGAGGAAGCACATGGGGAGACTTTTAGGGATGTTAGGAACTCATTTAAACTCTTATTAAGGCATAGGAATTAAGAGATCAAATCAGATTTTGTGAGGAACACTTGAAACCTTAGAAATTGCATCTTGAATTTCTATAATTTTTTTGTTAATTCTCTTTACATATTCTTAGTCTCCACACCCTTTTTCCTAAGAATCACCCTTGGTTCTGCCTAAACATCAAACCCTCTTAGGGTTTCTTGAGTGGGGCAAAATGTTGGAGGAAGAGGAGCAAGGGTAAGCAACCATGGAAGAAGAAATTACCTTGTTTTCTTACTTTTTCTTACTTGAATCTTGTGTTCTTTAGGCTCCTCTCTTGAAATCTGAATTTTCCCAAAATTTCTCCGTTAAAATAGATTTTTAAACTTCATTTTAATCAAAGGAAACAAAGGAGAATAGAGGATAAGAGGTTTGGATGGAAAAAAGTATAGAAAACTACTAAGAATCCATACCTTTTTGCCTTGATTCTCCTTCTTCTTCTCTCCCTTTAGTGCACCTAAACCCTAGCTTTATCCTCTGAATTAGGGCAGAAACAATTGTGTCTAAATGAGTGAGGAGGTGGGGCGCCACTTATATATAGGTGGAAGAAAGAAACACTTTTCAAAATTTTCTGTTTTGCATTTCGTTCTTGGCATTTTCGTTTCTACTTCGTTTTAGCTCCTTTTTTCGAACCGTCTTTTCCATTATAAAATTTTGGTTCCCAATTTAGTAAAATGGCTTTGGAATCACTCAAATTGGAGATAAAACTTTTTTGAACGAATCTGTCAAAGTTCAGGTATATTGACATTTGAAAACGTCCACCAGAGGGGATTTAACTGTTCCTGGGCTTTCCATGGTTTTCAAGGCCTCTGAGAACCTTGAAGAACTCAAAACTTTTATTTAAAAAGCCTTCCTGTGTAAATTCCAAAATTTGCTCAAAATTACAAAAATACCATTATGTTTCATAAGTTTTTTGTAAGAAATTGTTTCTTCATTCTAACTCCATTTTTTCTTCTATCTGAGCCTAAAATTCTCATTTTTAGGAGTCTAGAATATTATTCAAATTTTTTAGGATCTTAACTAATTTATTTTGAGGGACTGGCTTTGAAAACACGCTCGTTTCCATCATTTGACAAAAACCAGACATTATAATAAGGAAGAGGTTTTGCCTGATAGGCTGTTGTTCTGCCTCAAGCAATAGTAAAAGGAGAAAAAAGATCAATAATCTCCTTAGTGCTCTATAAGTCTTCACATTAGATGGCCCTACATAACAGGCTTCCATTACTTTATCACTAGTGGGATCTAACAGCAACAAGTGCAATTTTATAGTCCCTTCTCTATATGGCTCAATTTTTTTTTTTTAGCTAGAAAAGGAAATTCACATTGTTGATTACTATTGCAACAAACCATTTAGACTTGAATTATGCAATTAGAATCAAGAAAGGAACATTAGGAAACAAGATATGGAAGTTAGGGTTTCAATTGCATCTTGAAAGTTTTGGAACTTTAAGAGGATAGCCTAAGCTATATTTAATCATGTCTAGACTCTAGAGAAACCAAAGAAAAAAAGTGAGTATCAAATTCCTAAAGAAAAGAAAGCAAACTCCATATTGCTCTCCTTAAATATATGGTTGGGCCAAGCCATCCAAGAAGGAACTAGGGAGTGTTTCTTAGAGTTCTAATTAATTTAGAGACTTATATATGATGAAAAAAGAATTATGGAAGCATTGGATTGAAATTAGAAGCCTTAGAATTCTAGTCAAAATTTATTACAAATAAATAGAATTATGTGTATAGGTTTTATTTTTATGCTATATCTATGTAGATATTTGAATTTGTGAAAATGACCACAAAGAGTATTATAGTTGAGCCCTATAAGGGTGAGAAACTGATGGTGACAACTAGAAAATCTAACACCATAAAGTTTCTTACATCCTTGAAGAGTAAAATGCTAGAGAGCCATTTAATAGTGTCATCTTAGAGCCTAAGTAGGAAACTTAGATCAACATAGGAGAGATCTTCAAGCATTTGAGGCCTGGAAAAAGAAAGATAGCACAGTTTGCATTATGACGCTAAGCTGCATGGTTGACAATTTAATGTGCAAGTATTAGTCTTACATGACCATAAGAGCCATGTGGTTAAAAGATATGTTTGATAGTATTTCTATGACCAAACTTAAAAGACTAACAATCAAGTTTGACACATACAAGTTATGTCCAAATAATTTTAAAAAGTAGTATTTGAAATAAATGTTAAACATGATAAAAGAGCTAAAGAAAAATGGCCATGTGCTTATTGATGAGTAAAAAGTCCAAGTTATAATAAAATCTTTCTTTAATAACTAGGAGCATATGAAAGTAACCCATATTGAGAGCTTCAATACTTTTGATGATGTTACTCATCATTTAAAGCTTGAAGATGAATAGCTAGAGGTTGCTAAATCCTTTAGTCATGCTTACATGATAGAGACCATTGGGACTTCAAAACCCAAGTGTAAGAAGGGCAAGCACTATCAACAAGAGAAAGGATTTAGCTAAGTTTTCAAGAAGGCCATGAAAAAGTTTAAAAAGAGAGGCACACATGGTGGAAGAAAAACTTAACATGATCAACGTCAAGTGTTATTCCTATTAGAGGATGGGCCAAGAAAGAGTTTATTTATGTTTCAAGTACTATGTTAATAGATGAATCTCATCTTTTATAAATTGTGGACTCAGGGGCTACAAACCATATAGCCAATGATCATAGATCTTTTATGGAATATTGTTGGCTATGTTACAAGAGTAGATGGTTATATGTAAGAAATAATGTAAAAGTGGAAGTTAAAGTAATCAAAACATGCAACTTGGTCTTATGTGGTGGAAGAATTTTGATCCTACATGATGTTCTATTTACATAAAAAATTCAATGGGATTTAGTTTCCATAGTTTCTATTCTCGAACTTGGTTTTAATGTTAATTTTCATAATGACATGGTAAACATTTGCAATGAGACAACCTTTTGTGGTTCTAGTTTTCTTTGGGATGGTTTTATTATATTAGACACAATTTATGACCATGTTTCTAATGCACATAAAATGATTACTTTACCATATTGTCTACTTCAAATTCTATTCTAGATATGAATGTTTGGCATATTACACTAGGCCATATAAGCCATGATCAAGTGGGTAGACAAGCAAAAGAAGGATTGCTAAGATCAATTTCCAATTTAGAAATGTCTCTATGTGAACATTGCCTAATAAGTAAAGCAACTAGAAAACTATTTAGGAAAGGAATTAGGACAAAATATCCATTACAATTAATCCATTATGATGTATGAGGGTGAGACATGGAGCATAATACTTTATTACTTTCATTGATGATTATACATGATATAGTCAAGTTTATTTGATATCTCATAAGTTAGAAATACTTGAATGCCTTAGGTGTTATAAGAAAATGTTTAAAAACCAATTAGATAAGAAAATTAAAGCCCTAAGAACTGTTTAAAAATGTAAATACTGGTCTGAACAATTTAAAGAGCTTTGTAATAAAAAAAGTATAATAAGATAATTAACAATTCCCAGCACTCCACAACAAAATAGAGTTGCAGAAAGAAGAAATAAGACTTTACTTGAAATGGTTAACCGTGACCTTGATACTTGGCTGAGTACCCTCCAAGTCAGTTACTTCCATTGTAACACCCTAAAATTAATTAAGAGTAATTATGGACAATTAAGGAATTATTATGAGAAAATTGAGAAAAATTATGAAGAATAAGAGTCTTAAGGAAAATGATTATTTGGGGTATTTTAAGTAAATAATTATAATTTAGCAATTTTGGTGGGAAATAAAATATTATTATGGATTTGAATTTAATTGGGTTAGAGATTTAATTTAGGCCCTAGAATTAATTTAAATACATTAAGGATAAATTATAAAGGCCTAATTTTTATTTTATGGAGACCTAATGCATTTGAACCTATCTAACTTTGGCCCAACACTTAGGGGAAATCTAACCACTTGGATAAAGGGCCTATTTAGACCAACCCATTTCCTCTAAAACCCTAAGAGTAGGCTGCCATCCATTATTTTGTGTGCTAAAGTATGTGCCGGCTTAAGAACATAAGAGCATTTTTGTACCTTGAAAGGAAGCCTAGTAGTCACTGGTAATACAACTAGTTCATTTGCTGATTATATTAATGCTTCAGGTATTTTTCTATATAAATTGCATTTATGTTGATTATTTTGCACATATGTATGAAAATTCCCCTTTGGTTACTAAGATTCACATCTCACCCTATTTCATAAGGTAATAATTTTAGGTAAAGGTTTCTTGGTTAAAGAAAAGGTGAAGCAAGTAGATGATCACCTTTAAATTTAGGCCTTGTGTGGGTTTCTACACTTGGACAATTTTAAGTTAGTGTAGATGTTATTCTTTTTGTAATCTAACTTGTATAGCATCATGATACATTCATTTTGTCAAGTGTAGGTATTTTGATGTTTTGTAGCCAAGGATGTAACCATTAGGAAGCTAGACTTTAATTTACATGAAATATGATATATTTTATCTAATGCTTATCAAACATAGATTACTGTGAATGTATGAAGTTTGAATTGCTAATCTATGAATGAGATTATGATATTATATGAATGTTTAGCCTAAATTTAAATGTATCAAGGTTCTTGTTATCATTTATGCCTTCTGTGTGGATTTGAGATGTGTCATAACTTTCATACTATTAAAGATTATATATAAATCTCATGCTATATTTCTCTTTTAACAATAAAGAATCATATTTACACTTTTCGACCACGGAATTTTCTATTATTAAAAGCATCAATGACATAATTTTTACATAGGAATGATTTTGTCATTTCTTTCTTCAGTTTCGTATTAAACCAATTTGTTAGGCTTAAGATATTACAAAAAGAGGCATGAACTTTATTGGTTTGGACATGTGCACAATTTCACCATTTTAACACATAATAGGGACCAAAATTTGAAAAATCATAACCTAAGTTATAAAACTCTGATTTGCCTAAACTCAATAGGTATGGAAAGCTTATAATGAGAACTACCTACTATAAAAAATTCAAATCAAAATGAGTTCATTTGGTCCCTTAAAAACCCAAAAATCAGAAACTAACCATATGAGTAGTAAACCAGAATTTTCTACATAATTCAGTCAACTTTGGAAATTTATAAAATATTTTATAGAGTTTCAAAAATTATGATCTTTAGCTCTTTGAAAAGCTCTCAATTTCCTCTAATTGCTTGCTAAATTTCAGCCTAAGACTTATCCATATGGTCTATCAATGATAGGGGACATTTTATGGCTTAAATGGATCAAATTTTGATTCCAATTGAATTCTAAAATGTCATTTATTCTCTTGTGCACATTTCAAATGACAAATGCATCATGTAAGGTTAGCTCAACATGTTACAAATGCCATACAACTCAAAATCACCTTTCCACTTGCAAATATACATACATTACTCTAAGAACTCAAGAGGCCATATTACAATCCACAAATGGTTTTTATATCATACTCTAATAACCTTAAGTGTGTTGGAATGATCATACATCAAAATATATATTTTTATAATCAAGAATATGCCTTAAAACATAATCTATTGTCAAAGTAGCTCTTCTCATGCCTTTTTATTCCTTATTTTTGCTTCCTTTAAAGCCATTTAGCCATGGTTAGTAGGAATAGGAGAAAAATGAGATTCAAAGAATCTCAATAGCTAATCCAGCATTCAAGCATGCATATATAGCTCACTCAAGATCAAAGAATGCAAACATGCATCTCATACAGTCATATATCATTCCTACTCAGCCATTAAGAATCCCACAACTCCATTCAGAGCAATCTCATGCTTTAGAGACTTTTAGTATATCCGTACAGCCTCACTCACAATTAAGGCTTTTGGCTTAGTCATACCCATATTATAGGGACTTTTGGCCTTACCTCACCCATTTTAAGGGACTTTTAACATAACTTCATCCATCAAGAGCCAAACCAATTCCAAATGCAACTAAATACCATACAATTGCATATGATCATCAATCAATCAATAATACACAAATTTGCAAACAATACATACAAGCAATTTAAGAAATTCAAGCAAACAAAACATATATACATATGAATGAAGGAAAAGTTACTTTGACATAGAAAATTCAATGGATTCCTCTTAGCTTTTCTTGTTTATTTCATAGCCCTACACTCACACTTGAAAGAAATTTTACACCACATTAAATGAAGTACAAAATTAATTATGGAACCATGCCTATATTCATACTAGCCTAATACAAGTCAATTAGGACTTTAGACACAAATATGGCTTATTTGAAGGGCATTGTGAAGCAACTCTTATAAATCAATTTTTAGCTTTAGAACGTCACTCAATATGAGTTATATGACTTTATTAAAATTTATTAGAGCCATTATAAACTTGATTTAAGGAGCCTAGCACCAAGTTGTTTCTTCAAGTATAATTGAACCATGAATTTTCATTTTTCAAAATAAGGCTTCTAAATATAAATTAATAGTTCCTTTGGCGTTTATAATTCATATTTAGACCATTTATAACTTTTTAATCATTGCCAAGACTACACCTTAGCCGAACTTATGTCTATAGTGAGGGTAAAGGGAGTTTTACCATTTCTTTTAGGGAATTTGGCACCTATAGAGATTCTTGAACTTCTTTCTAAATTAATTATGATATTACACGACTTGAAATACCCTTCTAGGGTTCCAAACTTCCTAAGGTGCAATCAAAGCCCTAATTACATTATCTTGCATCTTATAGCTTTTTAATTAATTCTTTTGGTTCTATCTTAATCTCCATACGCCTAAACCTTTATTCACATCATGTTTCTATCAAGATCAAATTACCTTTTGGTGCTTCTCATCTTGGCTAAATATGGAGGAAGAAGAATTCTAAAAGGAGAATCATGTCTTCCATGTCATGTCATATACCATTTAAAAGTGTTTTGAATGGAGATTATTATAATGCATTTGGTTCCTTTTAAAGAGCTTCTTCCTCCATGGTTTTAGTCATAGAACTTCATCTTTTAAAATAACAAAGCCATAGAAAGAAAGAGAAGGAGCAGAAAAAGGTTTATGCTAGTGCCATAGACAAAATTTGCATATAAACTTACCTAAATGAAGCTTCTTCCTTCCTCCTTCCTTGGTATTTCCCCACACCTCTTGGTTTTGGACTAGAGCAGAGAAAAGTCAATTTTTAAGGTTGGGAGGCATGGCTAAACCTATATGAAGGAAAAAAGAATGTTTTAGAATGATTACAAAAATTCTCATTGCATCCTGCAACTTCAATACCTTTGTTTGAGCTTATTTTAGATCTTTTTTCCATCATAAAATTTGGGTCCTCTAGCTTATTAAAAACATTAAATTTCAAATTTATAAGATTCAGAGCAATCTCAAGTAGTTCAGTCAAAGTTCAGGCAAACTGATGACTTAAATCACACACCGAAAGGTTTTTAACCATTTTAACGGTTCCTAGGGTTTTTAGGCCTTTGAAAATCCTAGTAAGCTCAAATTTACTATTTAAAATTTTTTCCTTTATGTTTCTAAAATTTTACCTGAAATTTCGATTTTGCCACTACAATTTTGGTTAATTCTTATTAGCAATTTTGGCTCTGGTTTAGGCTATTCTTAGTTTTCTAACCTCATTTCTAAATGCTTTACTTAACATTCTACCTTTAATTTGCTTTAATTTATTTTACTCTAAGGTCTTCTTTTATTAACCATATGGTCTAATTTCAATTCCTTTTAACTCATACTACCTTTCTATATGCTTGCAATCCTATTTAGATAATTTATTCCACTTTTGAGAGAGCACTTTAGTTACTAATTTATAGAATATTACAACAACCATATTTTGTACAAAAGGATACTTTAGCAATTTAAGGATAAGAACAAGTGTATTTGGTCTATTGAAACTTGTCCAAAGTAGTTTGAGTTCAATTGGTAGGGAATTGCATATTTTGATATTGTCACTAGTGGCTATAAGTACCTTTTTGTTGTCACAATGAGTAAATTGCTAATATATTGTATGATTAATTGGTTTAGTCAATCCTTAAGTCTCTAAATGATGAAAGTTGATAAGTTAAGATGTATAGCAAATTTTATACCATTAAAACCTTGCTTTACAACCATAGAGGGACCTTGAAATTTAGCTAGAGGGAGTGCCTTTATGGTTGGGATGTGTATTTATGAGTGAGGAATCAAGAAGAGCCTAAGTCATGGCTAAAGCTCTTGAGTCTCAGCCAAAGAGGCTATAGAATCAAACATCAATATGGTACAAGCTAAAAATCTTAGTCAAAGAGTGTTACAAAACCAAGCCATATCATATGCATGTCAAGATTTTTGCCCAGTGGAATTCTAGTGTGCAAGCTTGCCACAGCACTGGGTATCCTTACAATGGGGAGACTCATGAATTTTGTGTATAGTCAGGTCGAAGGGTGCCTTGTCATCATAAGACTCATGAATTTTATGTACACTGAGTCCTAATGGTGCCTTACCATAGCGTGGGTAGTTTAGGCCCAGTAAGGGTTGATATTTCTAGAGAAATTAGTTCTAATATCGATCATAGTCATGGTGCAAGATCTTTAGGCTGCAGTGTAGGTTTAAATTTCTAGTTCTAGGGATATGAAATTGAGTTAAGCTGTGGCAAGAAGTGTCTGACTCATGGCGTAGGTGTATTATGATGCTTTTAGGGGTTACAATAGTTAACTTAGCCATGGCTAAGTCCTTTCAAGTCATAGTCTAAGTCCTTAAACTCCTATTTTAAACATTAAATTGTGGTTTCCATTATAATAATGAAGAATAATGACTTACAAACTAACATATTGGAGTTTTGCGCCTTTAGAACCATTTTAGAATGAGTTGAAAGTCTTAAATGAGGAATTAAATTTCTTATAAATGCAAATCTTCCTGCTTATCTGAATAGTGATCATTAATTAGGAAAAGGTCCAAATTTCCCATATTTTCCACTCAGTACTAAATTATTATTGGCATTAAACCTTGAGTACTAGTGACTAAGAGTATAATTATGGTTGATTAGATTAATTAAGAGATAGGATTGTTACATCTACACTTTTATAAATTATGGACAAAACATAAATTGAATTTAAGTATTTTAAGACCATGGGAGTCAATTGATTATAGCCATGATAGTTCCTAGAGGTATGGAAAATTAGGCCCAAGAAGTAAAAAAAATGTGTCTTTATTAAATATTCAAAATAATAAAAAAGGTTATCTTCATTATTGAAATTGAAAGTGGAATTGTAAATGAGATTGAGTTTGGAGACAACACATTTTTGGAAAATGTGTTTGCTAGCAAGGGTGAGATAGATAAAAGCATATCTCTTTACGAGACTTATGTTCAAGAAAGTGAGGAACAAATAATTGCACCTTAATCTATTAATCCAAGTAGGAGTTTTATACAACTACATGAGAATTTAGAGGAAAGTAAAAATGTCACATAACTCTCCCCACTATGTAGGAGTAACTAAGAAAGTATGCCTAGATAATATTTTGAGATTGAAAGGGCAATGCTTATAGTTACTTTGAAAGATGATGAAAAGCTACATATAATTCAAAAGGCTACATCGTGTCCTACTAAGGAAAAATGGGAAAAATTAATAGGAGAAAAAATGGATTCTATAAGGATAAACAACATTTGAGACTTGTTGATTTACCATCTGCCTAATGGGAAATTGGGAACAAGTGAGTTCTTAAAATTAAAAGGAAACCATATGGATTTATTGAAAGATATAAAGCTTGCTTAGTTGCTAAGAGGTATACATAACAAAAAGGTATAGATTACAAAGATACCTTCTTACCTATTGTGCAATTTAATTTGACTATATTAATCTTAACTATAGTTATAAATTTAAACTTGGAGATGAAGAAATTTATATTGAACACTTTTATGGGGTAAAATGATCATTTTGACAATAGTATTTGAGATCTCACCTAGTAGTGACCTTATATTATTTTCAAATGATTGATGAGGACCATTGCATTTATATTAGGTAGTTAAAAGGTAACACTATAATATTGTCTTTCTATGTGAATGATGTACTATTAGTTGGGAGTAGTTTATAGTTGATTTTAAGTGTGAAAGAATGACCATCTTTAAATTTTAAGATCAAGGATATGGGTGAACCAAAATATGTTCTTAAAGTAAACGCCTAAGAAGATGACCCATAGAAATAGGTTAATGTTTTGCAAGAAAATTACCTTAATAAAATTCTCAAGGAATTTAACATGAAAGATTGCAAGATGGATATCCCTATAGTAAGAGGCAAGAATCTAGGTTGTGAAATGTGTCTTCAAACTAAATCTAAAAAGAAAGTTATTGAAAGATTCCCTTACTCTAATGCTATTAATGCTTAATGTGCATAATGATGTGTACAAGACTAGATACTTGCTATACGGTTGGCCTTATGAGTTACTACCAATCCATTCTAGGTTAAAAACATTGGAAAGCTGTTAAGAGAATTATAAGATACTTGAAAGATATTACTAACTATGTATTATGTTATTAAGGAAGTGATTTGTGCTTGGTAGGATACTTTAATATAGATTAGGGCAGAGACCTTGATGAGCGAAAATTGACTTCTACATACACATTCTTACCAAACAATAGAGTGATATCATGGAGCAACAAGAAGTAGACAGGCATTACATCATCAAATATGGAAGTAGAATTCATAGCAACAATACAAGAGGTTATATGGCTAAAGAGATTTATAAAGCATTTAGGGATTACTGGAGGGACATTGAGTCCAATCTTAGTGAATTGTGATAGTCAAGCAACCATAGCCAATACCAAGGATTCTAAATATCATAGTAGGACAAAACACATGGACATTAAGCATAATTTTGTTAGAAAAATAATAGTATAGAAAAGTGTTACTATAAAGTACATTTCCATGCACAATGTCTGCATATCCCCTTACTAAGCCTATATCTAGAAATGTATATATAGAGTACATAAAATCTCTTAGTATGCATTGAATATAAAGTAACACATTCTATGTAAGAATTGATTACCAAATAAATTTAGTCTTTTTCATTTCATTATGTAGTGCCATTATCATGGACAATGTATACACAATGAGATAGCATGTCGTACAAGTTGATAAGATTGGCTTTTTCACAAGGGCAACTGTTTTTAGTGATAAAAAAGAGCAAGAAAATATGAGACATTTGTATTCACTATATTATGCAGCGAAAGCATTGATATGACAAAGAAAAAAATACAAAATAGAAATATGTCACCTCAACAAAAGAATAGAGTAGGTTAAGATGAGATCTATAAAAAAAAAAGTAAAATTATATAGATCAAATTATGGAATCCCACCTTCCATAATACTTATAACCAAATTCAAATTCTCTTCATGAATGCTCTATAACACAAGTGGAATAGTGGAATTTGCGTTAGATATTGTGTGTATTTAAACTAAGATCTGTACATTATTAACGAATAAATAAAATTGACATGCAATCTTACAAATTAAGAGAAACATTATAGCATGCAATTCATGCTGCATGTGCTTATGGATTGCAATTGAAAAGTAAGTGAATAAATCCCTACTTTATTGCTATATGAGTCTTGAAAAGGAATAACTCCTTTCACAGATGCCATTTTGACTTTGACAATATCATAAGGACATGAATTAGTACTTGCTACTTTAACACACGTCATATGGTTATGATAAATTCAACCTAGAAAGCTAATGATAGGAAAGAAGCTAATTTCTATCTTGGTGATATATAGGGCAAAAGGAAAATTACCTAGAATATACATAACTATGCTAGAGTCTAAGACACATTCATTTAGAAATTATTTTGGTAACATCATAATCATAGATACTATGCATACGAGAAATGCAATCTAAATAATATTGAAATTCATAGGGATTAGATTTGTCAAAAGTAGAATGTATATGCGTGAATATAGGGCATTTAAGATACATAAATAAGTGTGTGACATATATATAAGGGCAATAGTCTCTTATGTTAGTCTTATAATAGGATACCTAGTATAAGAGCTCCTGAATGCTGGCTCCAAGCAATCATGGTAAAGCATCTAGTATGAAATTCCAAGAATACTAAAATGTTTTGTGTTGTTTATCCTATCATATAGAAATGGAGATGTTGAATTATTGGACCATCTATGATAAGCTAACCTAAATCTATTAAGAAAATTCAAAAGGAATAATTAATTATTTTATGATTAATTAATTTAACTAATTATTGCTGTTATCTAACAATTTATTTTGAATTATTTAGAAATTAAAAATACAAGTCGATTACATTATCTTAGTGGGATAAGATAATTAGCTTGATTTTATGGGATTGAGTGATAATGTAATCTCATTTTTGAAACACACACACACACACTCAAAGAAATAGAGATAGAATTTGAGAATATCTTTAAGAGAGAAAACATGGAGATATCAATTTAAAAAAAAAAACTCTCTTTTCCACTCTCTTGATTCTTTGGTCTTTTATTGTGAACTTATTATATTCTAATTTGTAACTGTAATCTACCATGTGGAGAGTAATTCTTACATATACCTGGTGGGTCACATCATTTATACACTCAATGGTTAAGATTTACTCTGCACGTAGACCCTACTTGTATTGCACATGGACCCCACTTGTACAAATTCAATTATGGCCATTGATTTTCTTAGATGTACCATGCACCAGGTGCACCTCAGAAAATTTTCCATGTGGAGCAATAATTTGAGAAGATCTACCACTATAAATAAGTATTTTAAACTTATCTCTTTAGTTTTTTCAAATAATATTGTTATACGTGCACACCAATGTCTATCACACCATAATAGCAATAAAGAAAAAATAAAATCATAAAAAAATAATGGTGATATTTGGCATACAGATATTATAAATTCATATGAAGATTACTTATATATAACTTTTTATATTTTTATAATCATATTTTTAATTGAATAATAAATATATAAATTTTAATAGTAACTTAATAAGTGTATAATTTAATTAAAAAATTATTACAATTTTCATATGCAATTTCCATAAGGTAAGGAATTTTCCCTCACCAATTCCTTGTTAATATGCTTTTATTTTAAGTTTGGGAGAGTAACCCTATAATTATTAATTTTTAGTCTTATTTTCAATAATTTTTCCCAAAAAAAAATAATTTATAATAGGGAAATATCGCCCCCACTAATCCCTCAATGGAATCTAAGTGAGAGGATTATACCCTTACTTGTCCCTTGCTAAAATGTCATTCTTTTTTTTAATTTCATCTTTTATTAAATTAATAACTTCAAAAGCTAGATAGAACTATAACATAACGCAATTGAATGCAAGGGTAAGATTTGTATTATTTAAATAAGAAAGAAAAATTTTAATAGATATAGACATATTGCTCATAATAATAAATTTCTTAAATTAAGTACAAATCCAATAAGGATTAAGAAAACTAAAAATTAACTATCTGTGTTCAATTTTTTTTCTTAGCAGTCTTCGTCCCCTTGTCCCTCTCTTGCTCCCTTAGCATCAACCATATCTACTTATGATAAAGATGAACTAACTTTTGTTATAGGCGATGCTATTAGTTGAGGTGTGGCAAATTTCACAAGGACTTCTAGTTGGAAGCCTAGAATCCCTGATAACGCTTATAAAATGGTAAGCATTATTGATCTTTCTATGCTTTAATTGCTACTTGATGGTCAAGGCCTATGCAAGATTAGTTTGGTTTATGGAGAGGGGTAGGATTTGAAGGGACTCATCATAGATTTTGACCAAGGTGCTTCAAAGCTAAGGCTACCCAAGTCATAGACATGTCCTTTTTTATTCGAAGAGGCAGCTTCCTTCCACATGCCTGGGTTAATGGAAGAATGTGTTAAAGGGTCTTCCCTATATTTTTGAAGTCACTTCACTGTTAATTCTCCTAAATACTCATAAATAGAAAATAATTAGCTATTAAAATAATACAAAAATGAGAAACACAAATAATTGGTGATGATAACTTATAATAAAAAATTGCCTCGATTACTTCAAAATGTATTACATGGTACTCTTCTTCTTATAGGTCGCATTGTACATTTCTCGATATGACGCTACCCATTTCACCTCATCCTCTTACAAGGTAATTTGAACTTAATGGTTGGAAAAATTGAAGTAACTTGAAATTAAAGGAAAACTAGTAAAATTAATTACAATCTTTTTCTTATACATGGCAAAGATGATGGACCTACTTATAATATTCAGTAATTCAGAAACTCAACTAAACCTAATAAATTGATATTGGAACACCCTAAAATGGAACAAATTGAGGCTAATAAGATTAGGATATTGATTAGAGTATCTAAAATGTGATTTAAAGCTTAAGGTTAGCTCAGAACTAGAGCCAAAACAGCTAAACAAAAGTTACAAAGGCTGGTGACATTTTTTGTAATTTTAGGCAATTTTTAGAAAACTCAAAGAAGGGATCTTTAAATGGGAAAATTAAGTTTTTTGGGGTTCTCAGAGGCCCTAAAAACTACAGGAACCCCTAGAATGGTCAAAACCTCTCTGATTTGCATTTTAGAGTGTTAGTTGACCAAAACTTTAACTAGACTATTTGGTAAGGTTTTAAATCTAATTTGGATGAAACTAAAGGCATTTTATGAACTAGAGGAACTAAATTTCATGATGGAAAAGACAGTATTAAAAAAGGATGTGAAATGAGGTTAAACAGAGAAACCAAAGTTTAAGGACATTGTTAGAATTTTGGGAATTGTTATAAATGGTCCCCTACCTCTTAAATAACGTCCCACTTCTACCTTCCATCTTAACTCACTCACTTTCACTTAGAAGTAAAAATAGAACTAGCAATAAGTGGAGCACCAAAGAGGGAGCAAAAGGGAGGAAACTAAGCTTGAAAAGTGTAAGATTCTGTCTCTTTTTCATACTCCACCTTTCATTAAACTTCTTCTCCTCTTTCTCCTCTCTCTTCTCATGGTTTTTGTGACTTAATTGGACATGCTTTGTGGTTGGGTCAGTAAAGGAAAGAGAAAGTTTGGAAGCTCTTAGAAGCTTGTGAAAACTCTCTTGAAAAGCTTGAAATCAAGGTAAGCTTTACTATTAAAAATTACTTCTTCTTGGCTTTTCTCTTCCTTCATGTTTTAGCCAGAAGTAGGGGTGTATATAAGGGACCTTGTTTTGATCCAAACTTGATAGGATTTAGGGTTTTGGAAGATATGCAATTGGGACCACAAGAAAAGCTTTAGAAATTAAGTTATAGAAGTTAGGGTTTTGGTTGCACCTAGGAATTTGTGAAGCTTTCTAAGGGTAATTTAACCTATATCTTTGAGTTCTCAAGACATTTAGGAAGCTTCACAAGTGGCAAATTCCCTAGGAAAACCAACAAAACCCCATGGGCTCTCAATATGTTCTATGTCTCTGCCAAAGAGGGGAGATGGTACCTAAGGAGAGTTTTCTTTGATTTTAAGGATAGAAATAGTCTAAAAATGAATAATAGATACCAAAGGGACAATTGGTGTGAATTTAGAAACAATATTTTGAAAGTTGGAAGTTTAGGTTCCTTTTATGCATAAAAAGGCAACTTAATGCTAAGGTCCTTGAATTGACCTTATAATGACTTTAATAAGTTTAAATAGAGTCATATGACTTAGATTGAGTGAAAAATGGGGGCCAAGATTATGATTGATATGAGTTTCTTTATTATGCACTTGTATGGAGCCATAAGCATGGCATAAACTAGAAATAACTTGTGTAGAGTTTACGTGAAGCTAGAAAAGGTTCCATTGATGTGACTGTGTCTTGTTTGATATGTCTAGGCCAAGCAAACCAAGCTTTCTCCATGTTTATATGTGAGGGCAAACCAAGAATGTAACACCTTATATTTCTAGCATATTCCATCACATTTCCATGCTTTACATCATACATTCCATGAAGGAGTAAGAAAAAGAGGATTAAAATAATGACTTTTCAAGCGTTGCGTCGCATATAAAAGTCTATTTGGTGTCACGTGGACCATGTGAGCTCATAAATTACATTTCAATGTTTAATTACATGAATAAAACTCATCTTCATCATGAAAAGTGGCCTACATCTCGTGGAAATCAAAGGGAAGCATAAAATACATACATATATATATATATATATATATATATATATATATTTTTTTTTTTTCAGCCAGATTTTCCTTATTTCTGTCACAAAATTTGAAAAATCATAACTAATTCTACAAATATATAAATCATAAATTCTTGGCCATTATGGAAAGCTACACATGTTTACTATATGCTAAAAATATATCTAGATCATGAAACACAACACATAAGATTTTTGACATTCGAAATGGTCTAGAGGTTTGGCTGTCCATTGGTACTATCATAGAATTCTACAGTAAAATTAAAAAATATTCAATTAAATCTAAAAAAATCCAATCCATGCAAATGATATTAATATGGAAATATGTAGATGTTAGTTAGAGGGAAAAAATAACTCCAGACCAGTTTAGGCATGCCCAAATCTCGAAACTCAATCAAACAGTACCTAAGGTTAGTTGGAGCGTCTAGTACTGGATAGAACCTTTGAAAATTCATATCTTCCTCTCTAGATCTCCAAATTAGGTGCTTTTAGTTGTCACAAATTTTTAGTTCCTCCATATAAAATTTTGTAGCAATTGGACATCATTTGAGCCTTGTGTGACAGATTTCATTTTCCGACTTGAGTGAACAGTAACATGGCCAAAACTAGAATTTTTGCCAACTTTGAAAATTCATCAAATATTCTTTGGGCCTCCAAAAATTATGTTCTTTAGTTTCTCAAAAAGCTCTCAACAAGATCTAATTGCATACCAAATCTCAAATCAAGACGAGCTCATTTGGATAAAAAGTGATATAGGATTCTATTATGGTCAATTTTGGCTCCATATAGGATACCAAAATGTCCAAATGGCTTTCCTTGGGCTTTGGCACCTCTTGGGCAAGTCTAAAAGCATGATTATGACTTGTGTGAGTTGTCCAAAGGGTCCCAAACCTCATGCATCTCAATTTGGCCATCTCACTTGCATTTATACATACTTGCATCAAACTTTCAAGAAGCACAATTTGCCATTACATATTCAAATTATATTCTACCATTCATATGACATATCTTCTCATTTCTACATCACATCTTAACATAATTACATATGTTTCAAAGGTCATAGACCATATACAACAATGGATTATATCATTAGACATCAATATGGCCTTAAAGAATAAAAACTATGCATTGTGATGCCAAGCTTTTATCTTCAAGGTGGTTGGCTTCCATTACCTTACTATTTTGATCCACCTAGCATATTAAAACATTAGATAGGAAGGAATGAGATTCAAAGAATCCTAATAGCTCATATTCTATTCAATCATACATAAAAGAAGCAAAACAAGTCTTACAAATTCATGCATGGCATATGGACATGTGCAATCATTCAAGAAGTAATTTTAACACTTGAGCAAGTCATACATAATATACAAGGGCTTGCCACGCAAGTGGATTAGCCTCACCCATTTATCTATGGATTTTAGACTTGCCTTATCCATTGGTTAAGAGGTTCTTAGACTCAACCTTACTTTTGGGAGTCAACTTCACTTTTGGGAGACTCTTTACTTTGTCTCAACCAATCTTAAGGGTTCTTAGCTCATCCTCACCATGGCTAAGGGTTCTTGGCCTCACTATGCTCAAGCAAACCAAAACAAACATCATGAACATTATTTGGAAACATAATACATCATCATGGTACCATGGAGTAAGAGCTCATGCTAGAATATTTTTCATGACTTAAAATACACATACACACATTTAAAGACAAGTAAAGCAAATAATCATGTATGAGAGAAGGAGGAGTAAGCTACCTTGGAAGCAACTACACACTTTTTCTCTTGAATCAATGCTCTCTCCTTCGGCCACACACACACAAAGGTGTGGGGATGATTTCTTTTGGCCTAAACACAATTTATGGAAGCTAATTAGGTTCATGGAATTAATTCTAAGGCCACACAACTTGCTTAGATACTAGCTTGATCTATAAACCTCATTATGGTTCCCTAAATGTACCTATTGAAGAAACACCTCTCAAATAAATTCTAGGCTCTATTCTTTCTTTTCAAATATGATTCTTGACTTCTTTTAAACCTCTTGGAGTTATCACACAATTAAAACTAAGAGCTTAAATACATGTTGCTTCTTTAAGTCATATTACGGAACATATATGGCCAAATCACTTTCTATGGTTTCAAAATTTTTCCTAAGGCCTTCCTTCATCTTCATTCATCATATATGACTCAAAAATGGGTTTAGAAAAGTTTAAAACTCCCCCTAGCTACCTTAACCTCTCTTGGCTGAACCTATGCATGGTTTTGGCACCCATAGACTTTGCTTTGTTTTCTCAAAGGGAGAAGGACATGGGGAGACTTCTAGGGATCTTAGGAGCTCAATTAAACTCTTATTTAAGCCTAGGAATCATTGTACAAAATTAGATTTTATAAGGTACACTTGAAACCTTAACAATTGTATCTTGAAATCTAATGGCTAATTTATTGTTTTCTTTGTATATTCTTGTTCTTCTCTCTCAAATGCCTAAGATTCACCCTTGGTTTAGTTGAAAACTTAACTCTTTAAGGCTGACCATATATGTAATGTCCCATATTGGGTAGGAAGACCCTGGGCTAAGGCCTTATAAGTGGGAGTGAAGCTCTTCCCACCAGCGAGGCCTTTTGAGGGCGGATCCCTGAATGGTAGATCGCCTCAAGAACAAAACCCCAACCACGTGGGAACCATGGGGTGCCGTAAATGGAGACAATATTACTGGAGGCTCTGCGTGGTGTTGGTATCAGAGCCAGCCGTTCGAATGTGCAACCCGAGGACGGGTTGGCCCCAAGGGGGGTGGAATGTCAAGTCCCACATCGGATGGATTGGTCCTGGGAACGACCCATATAAGTGGGAGCGAAGCTCTCCCCACTAGCGAGGCCTTTTGAGGGCGGATCCCTGAATGGCGGATCGCCTCAAGAACAAAACCCCAGCCACGTGGGAACCACGAGGTGCCATAAATGGGGACAATATTGCTGGAGGCTCTGTGTGGTGTTGGTATCAGAGCCGGCCTAGCACATGTGCAACCCGAGGACAGGTTGGCCCCAAGGGGGGTGGAATGTAATGTCCCACATTGGGTAGGAAGACCCTGGGCTAAGGCCTTATAAGTGGGAGCGAAGCTCTCCCCACCAGCGAGGCCTTTTGAGGGCGGATTCCTGAACCGCGGATCGCCTCAAGAACAAAACCCCAGCCACGTGGGAACCACGAGGTGCCGTAAATGGGGACAATATTACTGGAGGCTCTGTGTGGTGTTGGTATCAGAGCTGGCCGTTCGAATGTGCAACCCGAGGACGGGTTGGCCCCAAGGGGGGAGGAATGTAAAGTCTCACATCGGATGGATTGGTCTTGGGAACGGCCCATATAAGTGGGAGCGAAGCTCTCCCCACTAGCGAGGCCTTTTGAGGGCAGATCCCTGAATGGCGGATCGCCTCAAGAACAAAACCCCAGCTACGTGGGAACCACGGGGTGCCGTAAATGGGGACAATATTGCTGGAGGCTCTGTGTGGTGTTGGTATCAGAGCCAGCCGTTCGAATGTACAACCGGAGGACGGGTTGGCCCCAAGGGGGGTGGAATGTAAAGTTCCACATCGGATGGATTGGTCCTGGGAACGGCCCATATAAGTGGGAGCGAAGCTCTCCCCACCAGCGAGGCCTTTTGAGGGTAGATCCCTGAATGGCGGATCGCCTCAAGAACAAAACCCCAGCTACGTGGGAACCACGGGGTGCCGTAAATAGGGACAATATTGCTGGAGGCTCTGTGTGGTGTTAGTATCAGAGCTAGCCATTCGAATGTGCAACCCGAGGACGGGTTGGCCCCAAGGGGGGTAGAATGTAATGTCCCACATTGGGTAGGAAGACCCTGGGCTAAGGCCTTATAAGTAGGAGCAAAGCTCTCCCCACACTAGTGAGGCCTTTTGAGGGCAGATCCCTGAATGGCGGATCGCCTCAAGAACAAAACCCCAGCCATGTGGGAACCATGGGGTGCCGTAAATGGGGACAATATTACTGGAGGCTCTGTGTGGTGTTGGTATCAGAGCCGGCCGTTCGAATGTGCAACCCGAGGACGGGTTGGCCCCAAGGGGGGTGGAATGTAAAGTCCCACATCGGATGGATTGGTCCTGGGAATGGCCCATATAAGTGGGAGCGAAGCTCTCCCCACCAGCGAGGCCTTTTGAGGGCGGATCCCTGAATGGCGGATCGCCTCAAGAACAAAACCCCACCCACGTCCGCCATCAGGGATCCGTCCTCAAAAGGCCTCGCTGGTAAGGAGAGCTTCACTCCCACTTATAAGGCCTTAGCCCAGGGTCTTCCTACCCAATGTGGGACATTACAATATATAGGTTGAAATACTCACAACAGAGGAAAGGAAGAAGATCAAGTGGAAATATTACATGATGCCTTGATTTCCTTGGTTTTTCTTACTTGTTCTTCACCTTAATTTTGAAATTTCCTCTTGATATCTCCCTTAAAATAGATTTATAAACTTTAGCAAAACCATAGAAAAAAAATGAGAAAGGAGGAGAAAGGGTTTGGAAGGAAGAAAGTATAGAAAACTTCCAAGAATCCATACCTTTTTGTCTTGATTTCTCCTTCTTCTTCTCTCGCTTTGGTGCACCTAAACCCTAGCTCTGTCCTCTAAATTTGGGCAAAACAATATGAAGTTATGTGAGTGTGAGGGTGGGGCGCCACCTATTTATAGGTGGGAGGAAGAAACACTTTTCAAAAATTCCTATTTTGTCCTTCATTCTTAGCATTTTCATTTCTCATTCATTTTAGCTCCTTTTTGTGAACTATCTTTTATATTATAAAATTTAGGTTCCCAATTTAGTAAAATGACTTTAAAATCACTTAAATCAGAGCTAAAACCTTCCTAAATGAATCCATTAAAGTTCGAGTACATTGACATTGGAAAACATCCACCAAATCTCAGGGCTTTCTATGGTTTTTAGGGCCTCTGAAAACCCCAGAGAACTCAAAAATTTCATTTAAAAAGCCCTCCTATGTGAATTCCAAAAGTTGCTCAAAATTACGAAAATGCCATTCTGTTTCATAAGATTTTCATCAAAATTTGTTTCTTCATTCTAGCTCTATTTTTCTTTCTATCTGAGCCTAGAATTCTCATTTTAAGGAGTCTAGAATGTTACTAAAATTTTTCAGGACCTTAACTAATTCATTTCGAGGGACTTGCTTTAAAAATGCATCCATTTTTATCGTTTAACGAAAATTGAACATTACAAAGAACTTAAAGGAATCAAAGGAAAGTTATGCTTCTTGAATTAATGTAGCTCTCCATCCTTTCTTATATGCATGTTTTGGTTGTTTGATTATCATTGAATGCTTGTATGTATGTATGTATGAATCATGAAACATGCCTCTAGCTATTGGTTTGATACTATGGTACCATTATACTTCTTGAATTGTGTTTGGAATGTGACTTTGCCCTTGATGGTTGAGGTGAAGCCAAAGGTCCATTGGAATAGGTGAGATAAGGGCAAAAGTCTCTTAGAATGAGTGAAGCTAAGTTAAAAGTCCCTAGAAAATGGGTAAGGCTAACCTAAAAGCCCCAAATAGTTGGGTAAGGCTAAACCAAGAGTCTCTAGAACTTGATTTTGATCTTAACATAGTTATGTGATCTTGAAAACATGTTTATATTTGATTCTTAGAAGCTTTTGGTGCATGCTTGTGTTCTTTGACATGATAATATGCCATTTATACCTACTTGAAAGTGTAAAAAAGCTATTGGGATTCTTTGAATCTCACCCTCCCCTACTTTCCATCTAACTTTGTCTAGGTAAAGCTCATGGAGCAAAGAAGCATGATTGATGATACTTTGACTATAGAATAAGATTTTGTGTAATTTAATGTCAAAGTATGTATGTATAAGCTATTTATGAGATATAATCTTTTGAACATGTGTAAAAGTATATAGATATGTTGTTTGTAATAAATTTGGAACCACATGTATGACAATGTATGAATTTGACATCCTTAAGCCATGGTATACTTGTGTATAAAAGCATGTGGGATGGTGAATTTGAGTTTCATAACGATTTAGACCTGTTATGATGCTTCTACACACTGTATAACTTTTAGACATGCTTAAATGATCATGGTTCATCTAGGAGGCCATTTGTTACCATTTGAAGCCACATGGTTACCATTATAAGCCATATTTTGCTCTTGAACCAAAACTAGGGCAAATAAATGATTTTTGGCATGAAATTTGGCCAACATATAGATCTCAATAAGAGTTTTACAGTGTAAAGAATAGAATTTTTAGAGCTCTGTAGAATATTTTATGATTTTTCAAAATTAGCCAAATTATGTAGAAATTGTTAGTACCATATTCATCAGGGAAGTCTATTTTTAGATGTCTTTAAAGAGCCTAATGAATTCTAATGCCTATGCATTTTTACAAGCCTATAATTGGCTTCATAAGCTTCCCATTGCCACTAAGAGCACTTAATTTAGAGCTTTGTATAGTAAGATATAAGTTTTTAAAGTTGTATGTCTACTGCAATATGAGAAACAAACCCTAGTTATTGTTCTATTAGTTTTTAGGGGCCAAATGATATTATTTTGATCTAAAATTTTTACAATAGTTAGATGATATTATAAGCTTTCCAGAAAGTCCTAATTTACATGATTTGGAGCTCTCTAGTTTGAGTTATGAATTTTTTAAGCTAGTTGTAGAATTATGGAATTACATGGAATGGTGTACTTATGCTAACTTGTAATGCTTGATCTTAAACCCAATTTCCATGCTTCTTTTGTGATATTTCTAGTTAAGCAAGTATATTAAGGATGAGTTATCATCAAATCAAGTCAATTGAAAGGTTGAGATAATATCTTGTCAACAAGGTCCATGATCTCATCGATAAGATCTTGTATTTTACACTGTGAAATCTGAGACCTTGTCAACAAGGTTTTCTATTAGCAGTACAAGGTTTTTTAACATAGTATGGTATAGCATATGATATGTGATGGTGTGACACTGCTAGTGTCTACTAAGGTTTTGGAGGTGGAGGCCTAGTTCTCTAACACCATAACTTTCTAACTTACCTCAGGCTATCTCCATGTCTCACATGATGTATTTCATGAAGAAGCAAAGAAAAATAGCATTAAAATAATGAGTTTCTTTGTGTTGTGTAGCATATGAATTTTTCATTCGGTCTTATGGACCATGTAAACTCATATATCACACTTTCATATTTAACTGCATAGATACAACTTAATACCATCACCAAAAGTGACCTAGAATTCTTGCAAGAGAAAGGAACACACAAAATACCATAGTGTAGCCTCACTAGAATTCCATATTCTTTGTCACAAATTCTGAGAAATCATAACTAATTCTAGAAAAATCAAACTCTATCATGCTATAGCTTCTTGGAAATATCTAAGTTTTCAAGGCATGAACATAGCATTTGGACCACGTTTGACATCGAAAAAGGTACAAAGGTTTGACTGGTTACTGGTACTGATATAGATTTTTGCTATAAATTTTAAAAATGTCCAATTAATTCCAAAACAATCCAATCTATACAAATTATACTAATCTAGAAAGTTATAGATGATAACTAGAGGAAAAAAATAACTTTAGACCAGTCCAGGTACATCCAAGCCTCGAAAAACAATCAAACAGTGACATAAGTATGATTAGACGCTTAATACTAGATAGAAATTTCAAAAATTTATATCTCCCTCTCTAGACATTCAAAAGAAGTGCTTCAAATTGGAACAAGTCACTGGTAAGGTCTAGTTTCTCTTTATAAAATTTTGTGGCAATTGGATATCATTTTCCCCATAGGTGACAGAGTTTCATTTTGGACCAGAATGAATAGTACACTAAACCAAAACCAGAAAAATTCTCAACTTTGAAAATTCATCAAATATTCTATAGACCTCTGAAAATTTTAAACTTTAACTTCCCAAAAATCTCTCAACAAGATCTAGATGCATGCCAAATTTCAGGCCAAGGAAAGCTCATTTGGATTAAAAGTGGTTTAGCTCACCAATATGGTCAATTTTGCTCCATATGAGATACCAAATGTGTCCAAATGGCCTTCTTTGATATTTGGCACCTCTTGGGCAAGTTTAAAAGCATGAATATGACTTTTATAAACTACCCAAGTGGTTTCAAACTTCATGCATCTTAACTTGGCCATTCCACTTCCCTTAATACACAAAATTTCACATGCTAGCTTTTGCCATTCAATACCCCAAACATGCTATCTTATACACTTGGCATCAAATTTCATTCATATATCATATATTTGGGTAATTACATATGTTCATATGATTACATAACAATTTCATTATAGGATTACATCATATGCCATGTGTATGGCTACAAGAGAGATATAACTAAGTCATTTCATATATTTTGGTGTCAATCTCCTTTTCCTTGGCTTGGTGGCTTCCATTACCTTACTCAATTGATTCACCTAGTATGTTAAGACATTGGAGAGGGGGGATAAGATTCAAAGAATTTTAATAGCCCATCTGTAAAGTCCCACATCGGCTGGAATGGGCCTGTGGCTAGCCCATATAATTGGGGGATAATCCCTCCCCACCAAGGCGCACTTTTCTCGTGAGTTAAGCTGGAAGGAACAAACCCCAACAAACTAGGAAGCCAGAGTCAAAGACCCACAAATTGGGAAGGAAGGGACAATACCTTGGTGGCTCTGTATGTGTATGTAATGCATAGTACGTTGTAAAAACATCGAAACGGGCTGGTTTGAAAAGCAAGCTCCTTGAGATGAGTGATTTAAGGCCAAATAAAATTTTAAATAATAGAAAGTGAGGATTTGAGCCTTGAGTTGCCTAGAAACCGGGGTCAGAGTGACTCGAAAAATTTGCCGAAAGGCCAGTGGCATTTTCGTAAATAAGTGCAATTTTGAAAAAGCACCTAGGAGGACTTTTTAAATGGAAATTTTGAATTGCCCAGGATTCTCAGAGACCCCAAAAATCATGGGAAGCCCAGGATCAGTAAAACCCCTCCGATGTACTCTTTCTGAAGTCGATTGACCTAAACTTTAACCGGTTTGTTTGGGAAAGTTTTAGTTCCGATTTGAGTGATTCCAAAGGTATTTTACTAAATTGAGAACCTAAATTTTATAATGAACAAGATGGTTCTAATAAAGGAGCTAAAACAAAAGAGAAACGGAAATGCTATTACGAAAGGGCAAAATTGGAATTAAAGTGTTAAAGAAAGCTTCCAAAAGGGGTCCTTATATGCCACATTCTTTCTTTCCTCTCTAAGACTGACTTAATTCTACCAAAAACCAGAGGAGAAGCTGCCCTTCTTAGGCGCACAAGAGGAGGAAGATTTTGGAGGAAGAAATTCAAGAAAAAGGTAAAAATCTTTAAGAAATTCCATATCCTTCCTTCTTGAAACTTGCTTTTCTCCTCTCAAGCTTTCTTTCTATAGTTTTAATGGAGATTTTGGTGCTGTTTTAGGGGCAGAACAGAAAGGGAAAATTTGAAATTTAGGGAGCAAGCCAACAAAGTGGAAGAATAAGCCAAAAAAACCAAGAAAATAAGGTAAATTCTCCATCCTTTGGTAGCCTTTTTTCCCCCTCACCCTTGTCCATTTTGTCCAGCCAAGAGCCCACTCTTTAGGGGTTGTGTTCTATCCAATTCATGGAGGGATTCGAGGTTTTAGATGGCAAGAATTGAGAATGAACTAATAGAATTAAGAAAGGGGCATTAGGAAACAAGATAGAACCATTAGGGATCCAAATGCTCCCTTGCAAATTTGATTTAACATGAATGTTGTTAGGCTTAAATGAATGTTTAAATGTACTCCTAAGATCCTTAAGAGGTCCCCCATATGCCTCTTCCTCCATGAAAACAAACAAAACCCTATGGAAAGTCATGAACGTAGAAGTTGGAAAAGTGTAGAGCACTTAAGGGGATTGTAAAAATTGATTTAATCTATAAGTTCCCTTGGCTATTTAAGTGTTTCCTTAACCCCCTAAAACTCTTAAAAACCTCCCTAAATGGTTCCCCCATCAAGGAAAAATCAAGAAGCCATTAAATCCCATTTATGCTCTAGGTTTCAGCCAAGTAGGGATGTCATAGTTAGGGAGAGTTTTAAATTTTTTTAAGCCCATTTTTGAGTCATATATGATGAATGAATGTGAGGGAAAGCCTTGGAAAAAATTTAGGAAGCTTAGAGAATGAGTTGGTACTTTAGGTTCCATATTGTGACCTAAAGAAGCAACATGATGTTAGACCCTTTGTTTTAATGATGTGATGACTCCCAAAGGCTTAAAAGGAGTCAAGAATCATATTTGAAAGTAAAGAATGAGGCCTAGAAATCATTTGAGGGATGTTGCTTCATTAGGTGCCATATCTCATGCATGGATGTGTGTCCAGCTTATTTTAGAATGTGTGTATGTATATTTTCAAGCTATGAAGCTAGCATGCCTTTTATATTGATAAGCATGATTTTTATACATTTTATTCCTCTTAACTTAGTTATTTTAATAATTAAATGTGGTTTAATGAATGCAATTGAATGGAATTTGATTTTATTTGGCCATTTTTACATTTGAGGAATTAGTTTGCAAATTATTGGTTCTTAATACTTAAATTTATCTTAAATAATTTTTGGGTATTTCTACTTAATACTTTCCATTCTTTTGTGCAGATTTTAATGAGCAAATGATGCTTGATGAGAATTTAGTTTAAAGAAGAGAAGAACCTTCCACATCCAGCATATGACACGTGGATTTTGTTTGAGGGAAGTGAAGAATAAAGCAAGCCACTAATTTGTGAAGCAGACTTATGGTGAAAAGAAGAAGCATGCAATAGCCACGGGTTCTAGCTAAAGGGGTAATGTAGGATGGATAGAGTGAGTTGACGTGAGAAATAAAAAGGAGCTTGGGTCTGGATAAGGAAGAGTGTGGGTTCTGGTCTGTGAAGAGAAGGAGATTACATAGAAGCAGAACACGATGAAGCACCAGTTGCAGCATGGCCATGTGAACTCCCACTCATGCAGAAATAAAGGAGAGACTAAAGCTTGAGCTGACTTGATTACTATAGGGCAGAATGTTACATACATAAGAAGGAGCTGGTGTGGGTATATGAATGGAAGAACCTACGAGAAGAAGCACGAGATGCTTGTGAGAAGAAAAAGTGACATGATGAGCAGATTTTAAAGGAGCTGTATAAAGAGAACACACTCGAGCAGAATAGCCACTTTTTCTCCTTCAACAACATACACATCCACAGGTTCATTTAGAAAGCAAACTGATTGGGCAAAATGAAAGGAAGAATTAACGTGGAATGAAGGGCTGGAATGAGCTGAAAAATGAAGAAAGAAAGCCATAGTTTTAATGAGACGAGGAAGCAAACATTTGAGGAAGAAGGAGCTTGCTCAAGCTACTAGTTGTGAGTGCATAAGCTAAATGAGTGAGTCGTGCAAATGAAGCCACACGAGCTAAGAACAAAGAGAAGTAAAGAGCAGAAACGAATGATGCTGGAGCATGAAAAAGAGAACGAGCTGGATTCAGCTACGAGCAAGGGAAGAATGATGAGGCAGCACTTAAATGTGGAGCTGAATAACGTGGAAACAATTTAAAGGCAGCTCGAGTGGAAAGTTCTGCTTAGATTTGGAAGACTTCCATGAGTTTCTCTCTATGTCACAAGTATACATATGCAGAGCTGGAAAATGAAAGAGCTAGTGTGCATGGAAATCACGTGAGAAACTCGAGCTGGAGATTAATGAGCTGAGCACGTGGAATTAAAGAAAGCTGAAGTGAGGAGCTGAAGAACACGTGGATTAATGAATGAGCTAAGAGTTAGCGTTTAGAGAGGGCTGATGTGAGATTTTAATGAATCATAAGCTGGAACTTAGCTACAGATCATGTGGATTAATGAAGCGAGCTGGAATGTGACTGGAGTGTGTAAAATGAGGAGCTGAATAGCATGTGATTGATTAAGAAAAAAACACTGGAGCTAAAGGAAGGGGGAGCACGTGAAAAACAAATGAAGCACGAGGAGGGGCTGGACACATCACCCATCATCCATATCATCCATTCGCACATTATTTACGCACATTTCGTTAAACACTCCATCCATCATTTTCACCCTCCATCCATTCACTTCGTCCAGCAGCCTCTCATCCACTCCTCCATTCTCCATCTCCATCTCACCACCACGATGAAGCTCTAATCCTCCATCTGTGGCTAGCTAAGAGGAAGATCCTTGGTGAAAGCTTGAATCCCTTGAGGAAGAATGCAAAATTTTGGCTAAGACTTTCTTAATTTTCCTACACTTTTCTCTTTCTTGTATTTTCTTGGTTAAGAATGTATTAGATTAAAGATTTGTGTTGTTTATAATTAGTGACTGGTTAAACATTAATTAGGAGATTGTTTTTGTTGATTTATTGATTGAATCAAGTTCTGAATTATTCATTTTCCTTTAATTTCCCATGTATGCCATGAAGGTGTTCAATGAAATGCATGAGTGAGATTATGTGCTTGATTGTTTGATTTGAGAATTCTTTAGTGTTTAGTTGGTTAATTAAACATCTTAGCGTGATGATTCAGAAGCTAATTAATCAATCAAATTGGGTGTTCATTGATCTTAATGATAAGAATTAATGATTTAATGCGGGGTTGAGGTTTCAATTCAACATTAAATTGTTAATCTCTTGATTCTTGAGTGGTAACTCAAGATACATTTGCTATGGATACAATTAGGGACTCTTAGACTAGAATTAATCATAATTGGATTAGGATGAGGATAGTGGATACCAAGAGACGAATCTAAAGCTAGTCACAAGACCATCATTCACCTATTAATTCATCCAATTAGGTAGTTAGTCATTTTAATTCTATTTAGTTTAATTCAATCAAAACCCCCCCAAATCAGATAGCTGTTAGGATCCTTTAACACTCAGAAGACCCAATTAAATATTGAACTCTATTTCCAAGGGAGATGACCTAGGTTGTGCCACTAGGTATATTTTTAGTTCAACTTAGTTTTATTTTGAAGGTTGCGCGACGAGCCCGTCAAATATGCTATGATTCTTGATGCCATGTTATATAAATGACTATATGATATTTGTATGAGTTTGCTTGAGTGTAGAGAGGCCAAAAACTCTTCCATTTGGTGAGGATGAGCCAAGAACCCTTGAGCTTGGTTGAGACAAAGTAAAGAGTCTCCCAAAAACAAAGTGAGCTCCCAAGAGTATGGTTGAGTCCACAGTGATTAAAGAATGGGTGAGGCAAGTCCAAAATCCATGAGCAGAAGTGTGAGGCCAATCTAAACACTTAGTGAGCTCTTGAATGTCTTGTATGATATGTTCATAAGCCAAGCTTGCTTTTTAAATATCCATGACTTCCATTTTCTCCATGCATGCATTTGTAAAGCTTGTTTTGCACATATTATGTATGATTGAATGGGAGATGAGCTATTGGGATTCTTTGAATCTCACCCCTTCCTCTCCAATGATCTAATATGCTAGATGGACTAAGTAGCTATGGTGAAGGGAGCCAACAACAATGAAAGAAGGAGATTGACAAGCATATGTCAAGTTTTATCCATTTTGTCACCATAATGATGGTTTATGATGTATATGATGATGTAAATGGTCTATGACCCTTGAAACATGTGTAAATATGCTATTATGTGATGTTTAAATGTATGGATATGATGTGTGACCTCTAGCACATATTTTAAGTATATAATACCCAAGTATGCAAATTGAAAGTTTCATGGAAATGTGCATAAGTGTGGGTTGAATGGCCAAAATGAGATGCATGAAGTTTGGGACCATTTAGATAGCTCACAAAAGTCTTAAATGTACTTTTAGACTTGCCCAAAAGGTGCCAAGACTAAGAGAAATCCATTTGGCAACTTTAGTACCTTATATGGAGCCAAAATTGACCATTATGGAACCCTAAGTTACTTTTTAGCCAAATGAGTTAGTCTTGATCTAAGATTTGGCATGCAATTAGGTCTCATTAATTTAATTTTGGGAAGCTAAAGATCATAATTTTTGAAGGTCTACAGAATATTTGATGATTTTTTAAAGTTGGCAATTTTCATGGTATCTAGTTTGCTGTAATATTCATTTGGTCCGAAATTGTCTTCTGTCACATGAGGCCCAAATGATGTCCAATTGTCATGAAATTTTATACAAAAAAACTAGACAATCACAGTGACTTGTGCCAACTAGAAGCACCACATTTGGAGTCTAGAGAGGGAGATATAAATTTTTGAAATTTCTGTCCAGTATCAATAATTTTTCCCAACCAGAGGTACTGTTCCATCAAATTCTGAGATCTGAGCTTGATAAACCAATCTGGAGATATTTTTTTTCTCTAGTTAACATCCACATGTTTCTATATTGGTATCATTTGTATGAATTGAATTTTTTTGAAATTAATTGGACATTTTCAAAGTTTTCTGCAGAATTCTGTGACAGTTCCAGAATTTAGTCTAACCTTTGGACGATTTTGGATGTCAAACGCCCTCTTTGATAAATGTTATGGTCTGGGCATATTTTTAATGTTAATTATACATCCATAGCTTCCCATAATGACCAAGATTGCATAATTTTGATGTTTCTAAATTTAGTTATGATTTTCTAAAGTTTTCTCAGAAAATGTAGCAAATCTGCCGAAAATGAATCTCCATATTCCATGCTCCATCTCGGTTTCCATGAGTTGTGGGCATGGTTTTGTGATGCAAATGAGTTGTAATGATATATTTAAATATGAAGATATATAGCATGAGCTCACACGGTCTACGTGACATCGATTGTAAATTTTTAAATATGACGCAATGCAAATAAATCTATTATTTTTATTCCCTTTTTTATGTACTCTTATGGAAATAATGATGTGAAGCTTATGAATGTCATGAAATGAACTAGAATCTATGGTGTTACACCATCTCCCTTTCAATCATACATAAAGTATGCAATACAAGTCTTGAAATTGCATGCACAACCATATTGAAATGTGTGAGCATTCAAGAAACATTCTTGGCATTTAAACAAGTCATACATAGCATACATAGGCTGGCCAAATGAGTGGATTAGCCTTACCTATTAACTTATGGATTTTGGAATTACCTCACCCATTTTCTTTAAGAGGTTTTTGCTTAACCTTACTCTTGGGAGTCAACCTCACTTTTGGAAGACTCTTTACTTTGTCTCAACTAACTTTAAGAGTTCTTGGCTTATCCTCGTCATGACTAGAAGGTTCTTGGCTTCTCCATACTCAAGCAAACAAAGGCAAGCACATAAAACATCATTTGAATGCATAAAATATCATCATGGTACCATAGAATAAAAGCTCATGCTAAAATATTTTTTATAGCTCAAAACATATATACACACATTCAAAGACAATATAAGCACACATCCATGCATGAGAGAAGGTGGAGAGAGCTACCTTGGTTACAATCACACATTTTTCTTCTTGAATTTGCTCTCCCTTCCTTAGTCTCACACACACAAAGGTGTGGGATTGGTTTCTCTTGGCGTAAACACAATTAATGTAAGCCAATTAGGTTCATGGAGTTAATTCTAAGGCCACACATCTTCCTTAAATACTAACTTGTTCTATTAACCCCTTTATGGTTCTGATAATACACCTAATGAAGCAGCACCCTGAGTTCTAGGCTCTATTCTTTCCTTTCATACATGATTCTTGACTCTTTTTAAGTCTCTTGGAATCATCACACAATCAAAGCAAGGAGCCTAACTATATGTTGCTTTTTGAAGTTATATTATGGAACCTAAGACACCAATTCATTCTTTAGGCTTGCTAAATTTTTTCCAAGGTTTTTCCTCATTTTCATTCATCATATATGGCTTAAAAATGAGCTTGTAAAAATTTAAAACTCTCCTTAGGTGTCCCAACCATGTTAGGTCGAGCCTATGCCTCCTTTTAGTCTCCATGGAGTTTGCTTTGTTTTCTTGATGGAGGATGCATATGGGGAGACTAGTAGGGATCTTGAGAGCTCATTTAAACACTCATTTAGGCCTAGGAACAATTACATCAAATTAAATTTTCAAGGGAGCTCATGAAACCCTAGGTTTGCTATCTTGAAAATCAATGGCTTTTACTTGGATTTTCTTGCATATTCTTATTATCCTCCCTTAAATTCATAGAATTTACCCTTGGTTCTGCCCAAAATTCAAGCCTTGTTGCAGCTACATATATGGGGTGAAATAGGGAGAAGAAGGGGGGAAGAATAGATACTATAGGATGAAGATTTTACCTCGTTTATATGGCTTTTCTTGCTTGTTTTTCACTTTCCTTGGCCTCCTCTCTTCAAATCCAAAATTTCCCCTATATTCTTCCCTCAAAACAGATCCAAAAACTTCAATAAAACCATATGAAAGAAAGCTTAAGAGGAGAGGAACAAGTTTGGAAGAAGAAGGAGCATGAAATTCTATGAAATTCCTTACATTTTTATTGCTTTTTCTCTTCCTTTCTTTTCCTCCATGGTATGCCTAAGAGAGCTAGTGTTTTCTCTAGTTTTTAGGCATAATAGGGTAATGCAAATGAAGGGGGAGAAGAAACAAGAAACTTAAAGAGTGTTCAAGAAGCTTTCACTTCTTTAAAAATTCTAATTTTACCCTTCATTTTTGGCATTTTCATTTCTAACTCGTTTTATCTCCTTTTTGAAAACCATCTCTTTTTTTTTTTTTATGAAATTTATATTCCCAATTTAGTAAAATGCCTTCAAAATCACTTAAATCAGAGCTAAAATCTTTTCAAACAAATCAGTTAAAGTTCAGGTTAATAGACATTGAAAAACATCCACCGGAGGGGTTTTAACTGTTCCAGGGCTTCCCATGGTTTTTAGAGCCTCTGAGAACCCTAGAAAACTCAAAAATTTCATTTGAAAAGTCCTTCTGTGAGAATTCCAAAATTTACTCAAAATGACAAAAATACCCTTACGTTTCGTCAACCTTTCATTCAAATTCGTTTCTTTATTCTAGCTCTATTTTGCTTTCCATCTGAGCCTCATATTCTTATTTTTAAGAGTCTAGAATACTTTCCAAATTTTTTGGGACCTTAACTAAGTCATTTCGAGGGGCTTCCTTTTGTATCTGATGAACTTTGTTTATTTATGGAGAAACCGTACATTATGTTTCTCTCATTTTCAGAGAATCAGATATTACAAGTTCTTCTTAGCAGACACAAAGGTAGTCTACTAGTCATCCCAAGCCTAAATGTCCAGGACATCATCGTAGACCTTGGCATGCATGCCTGGCAAAGTAAGATCCTAGATTTCTTGAATGTTGGTCATGTTTGCTACGTTCATGCTTGCTTTCCTTGCATTATGTAACATGTCAAAGTATCAATCCTAACACGTCTTGCCTCACACACTCCTTATTAGATGGCATTCTTACTTTGTGGCAAAGTGATATGTGCCCTGCAAAAAATGAAAATGAATACTAATTAATGTTAACCAACTCGTAATAATTAATGACATGAGTAAAATACATTAATTAAATACCATGAGTTTACTAAACAGAGCATCTTTTACATCCTATGGATAGTACCTCTATGTTGCAACTGCACACAACATATAAGTCAATACTTAATAGATGGTAAAGAAAATATTGTTCACTTGCAGTTGTCAAACTGGCCAATATTAGTGAATTTTTACTAGTTTGCAGTATAATGCCCACCAGGTTGTCTCCCACGGAGCTATTAATCAAATCAATTAGTTTAGGAATGATAAAATTGAAATTCTAATGATTAGGGGTTCAAATATGAAATTGCACTAATTAAACCAAATAGCAAATCAATTAATGAAAATGAAACTTAATTAGAATGTTACTTAACGAATCTAGAATTTTTCCCCTGATATTTTCTCTATCCTTGTCATTTAAAAATATCTCTGGTTTGATTTTAATCCTCTAGTTATTTTCGATTGATATTCCTAAACTACCATTTAAGAATTTAATTGGTTCATATTGCTAATCAGAATGTAAATGCGCTTTTGTCAACAACATGAAGCCAAACTATTTCACAGTTGACCAGAGATGCACATAGAATCCTAACACGATTCAAAATGAATTTATTTGATTAATCAACTGATTGAATCAAATTGCATTATTAGATAAATTAAATAAATCAGAATTCATGCAATAAAAATCTTCTAACCAGAATGATAATAATTTCACGAAAACAAAGAGAACAAAAACAAATTACTTTTAAATTAAAATCCAAACTAAAGTTCTATACAATCATAGACTCAAGTTCGCTATTAGGTTTAGACTCTTGGACTGATCACCAAGAAAACTAGAAAGCCATGAAAAGACAAAAACAAGAATGAGAAATAGAGAAGATGGAGCATGTGTTCTCTAGTGACATCTTCTCCTTCTTATATAGATGACATTGCCTTCTTCTCTAAGAAAGATCTAAGGGCTAAGATATGTTAAGTGCATCCAATGGTCCAGAATTTTTCACATTAAAAGAAATCCACCATTAATCTTGAAGTAACAAAGCCTACATCTTTGGCCCAATAAGAAAATATCTAAATCCCTTTAGTGGCTCATCTAACCTGCAAAAGACAAATAAGACTAATTGGGCCTCTATTGGAAAAATATAGAAATGCAATTAATAGTCCATTAATTTAAACTCAGCCCACTTAATATAAAATAAATCTAAAGTCATAAATTTAGCCATAGTGAATTATTATTAAAACTAAATATAAGGAATATAAAATATAATAATATTAAAATATCAAATTTCCCCACACTTAGGCTTTTGCACTCCTGGGCAAAACACTTAAAAAACCAAAATGCAAAGCTACGAAGCTAAACAAAATTCAAGCTTTCTAAATATTCAATAGTCAAAGGCAATCTTTCTTGCTAATCTTAAAAGAACAAGTAGCATGGCAATTCCAATTGATAAAAAAATGAATCAAAGTGGTAGTTCCTCACTAGTTATGTATTTACTCCTAATTCTCTCAAGTGTTTAGGTTAAGCGTTCCTCTCAAATTCAATCTTTCACAACATCACTACCATAGGTTTGTATATCTTCTCAGTCTCCACTAACTAAGTCACAAGCAATACATAAATCAAAAGGGCTTTTATTTAAGGTTGTAATAAGGCTAAGGTAAGAAACAAATGCTAAACAAAAGAACTAAGGATACAACAAGAGACAAAGCAGACACTTAAAATCATCAAGAGCAATAAAGGAAATAATGTAGAATGGAATAAATATGCATCTTAAGGTCTTATTTACCAAAAACCAATACATGCTCAATGAACTAAAGTAATTTCTTTTCTCATTTTCATCATTCATTTTTTACCACTTTTTTTTTGTCATGCTTTTTTTTTTTTTGCTTTTGTGTCAGTTTCATAAAGGTTTTCTTTTCTTTTCTTCTCTTTTTGGGCATCTTTAAATAGAAAAAAGTTAATTGACTCAAAATTGATGTAAACCACACATCCATCCACTTTTTCAAGATATAATGCTCTTAATAATCAAAAGTATCTTAACAACAAGGTGGGAAATTTGTTTTTGGCTAAAAGGGTAAAAAGAAAATATAAAAAGCTAAAAAAGGGAACCAAAACAAAGGATAAAACATAGGTGAGATAGCTATTTTACTTTGTCTACAGTAAAAGAGAAAAGAAAGGATGCTTTAATAATTTTTATGAATGTTTGTGCAAATGTAGTTTTAATTAAGAATCAAAATAAGTTCTAGAGTGAAAATCATGATAGGTAAATGCTCTCACAAGAAAGAAATAATACAAGGCTCAAAATCCTCATAGGCTTAAAACTACCATGTTTAATCCATTGAAATCAAATTCATTGCCAATTTATTTAAATTCTAAAAAACAACATTGATTCATAATCATGTTAAAATACTTCCAAATTTAAATTGCTTCAACTTGATTTTTTTTTTACTTAAAAATTACAAGGAAAACAAGAAAATAATGGAAACACCAAAAAAGAAAAACCAAAGCCAAAAAAGTAGAATGCTTCCTCCCCCCCAACACTTAATATTTACATTATCCTCAATGTAATAGCAATCTAATTCACCAATTAAAGAGAAGACAAGAAAGGAAAAGAGGAGGAAAAGAAATACAATTGGGTGGTTCAAGTGTATGGAGCGTTAGGAAGATGTAGCTCTTCCACTGTCTACTCTTAAAATCCCTCGTAAAAATGTTTAAGCCTTTGCCCATTCACCGTGAAGTGGTTGTTGATTGACTCATTCATAATCTCAACTGTACCATAAGGAAACACATGAGTAACCAAAAATGGACCAATCCATCTAGAACATAACTTACTAGGCATCAGTTTTAGACAAAAATCATAGAGGAGGACTCTTTCACTAACATGAAACTTTTTTCTTTCAATCATCTTGTCATGCGTGGCCTTGGTTTTCTCTTTGTAAATTCTAGAGTTTTCATAGGCTTCCAACTGAATCTCATTAAACTTTTAAAGTTCCAATTTTCTTTGAGAGCTAGCTTGAGATAGATCCATATTACAATTCTTTATTGCCCAATAGGCTCTATGCTTAATCTCAACTGGTAAGTGACATGCTTTACCAAAAACTAACCTTATAGGAGTTTTGTAGGTAATATGGTAACCCCATAATGCATCCTCCAATCTTTTGCTCTAATCCTTTCTGTTAGGTTGCACTATTTTTTATAGAATTTGTTTTATTTCTCTATTTGAAATCTTTACTTGACTATTTGTTTGTGGATGGTAGAGGATGGCTACTTTATGGAGCACACTATACTTGTGAAGGATGGCTTGCATGTTTCTGTTACAAAAGTGGGAGCCTTGATCACTGATGATTACTCTAGGTATATCGAACCTGTAGAAAATATGAGATCTAACAAAGTCCATAACAACAGAAGAATCATCAATTTTTATGGTTTTTGCTTACACCCACTTTGAAAGATAATTAACAACTAAAAGAATAGATATGAAACCAAAAGAAACAAGAAATGATCCTATAAAGTCAATGCCCCAAACATTAAATATCTCATAGAATAATAATGGTTATTAAGGCATCTCATTCCTATAAGAAATATCGCCTATCTGTTGGCATCGTGTATAGTTCTTACAGAAAGTATATGCATCTCTAAACAAGGTGGGCCATAATAGTCTTGAATCTAAGACCTTCCTAGTAGTACGATGAAAACCAAAATGGCCACTACATGCAAATGTATGATAAAAATGCAAAACAGATGTAAACCCATAGCCAGGAACATATTTCTTAATAATCTAGTCACTACACATGCGCCACAAATAAAGGTCATCCCAAACATAATATTTTACCTCACTCTTACGTTTATTAATTTGGTGCTTTTTAAAATAAGCAAGTAATTTAAAAGCAACTAAGAAATTACCAGGGATCTTTACCGTGCAACAAGTACAACTGTTCATCTAAAAAACTATCCCTGATAGTAGATGAATCTAAAAAGTGAGGTATCCTACTCAAATGGTCAGCCCCAAGGATTTCAGCTGTACTCTTATCTCTAATTTCAATGCCAAATTCCTATAAAAGCAGCATCCACTTAATGAGTCTCGATTTCGCATTAAGCTTCTTGCGTAGGAACTTAAAAACTGCATGATCAGAATAAACAATAACTTTATAACCAAGCAAATAAAAATGAAACTTATATAAAACAAAAAAAAAAGCTAAGAGTTCCTTTTCAGTAGTCGTATAATTAGCCTAAACCTCATCTAAGGTGTGGGATGCATAAGAGATCACATGAGACTTCTTATCTATCTTTTAGGAAAGAATTACACCCACAGCAAAGTTGGATGCATCACACATTAATTCAAAAGGAAACTCTCAATTAGGAGGTTGAATGATAGGTAGGGTGGTTAGCATTCTATTTAACTCATCAAATGCTAATCTGTATAACTCATCAAAATTGAAATCTACATCCTTTTAAAGAAGTCTAGATAGTGGTAGAGAGATCTTACTAAAGTCCTTGATGAATCATCTATAAACGTTGTGTGGCCAAAAAAAGAACACACTTCTGGCACACAAATAGAGTAAGGTAAAGAAGAAATCACATCTACTTTAGCTCTATCAACTTCATTGCCATTTTTAGAAACTACATGGCCTAAAACAATTCCTTGCTCTACCATAAAAGGACATTTTTCAAAATTTAAAACTAGATCTTTCTAAAACCATTCCTAATCTCATCAAATAGTAATTAAAGGAGGTGCCATAAATAGTAAAGTCATCTATAAAAACTTTGATTCAATGTTCAAGGAAATTAGAAAAGATGCTTACCATACATCACTGGAATATGCCTAGAGCATTACAAAGTCCAAATGGCATCCTTCCGTATGAAAAGGTACCAAATGGGTAGGTAAATGTAGTCTTTTCTTGGTCCTCTGGCATTATGTGAATTTGAAAGTAACTAGAAATGCCATTTAAGAAACAGTAATGAGATTTTTCTGCCAATCTTTCTAACATTTGATTTATGAAAGGAAGAGGGAAGTGGTCCTTTCTAGTAGCTTGATTTAACTTTCTATAATCAATGTAGACTCTCTAACTATTCTGAACTCTCATAGGGATAAACTCATTTTTCTCATTAGGCACCTGTACTGGACTCACCCATTTCCTGTCAGACATAGGGTCAATAATACTAGCTAAAAGTAATTTACTTACCTCTTTCTTCATGACATCTAGGATCATGGGATTGAGTCTTCTCTGTGGTTGCCTTACTGGTTTATCTCCTTCTTCTAATAAAATTTAGTGCATCCACGTGGAAGGGCTAATCCCTAAAATATCTACGAATGTCCAACCAATTACTTTTTCCTTTTCCCTTAACAATTCTAATAACCTTATTTAATAATCAAGTGGAAGGTTATTTGCTATTATTACTAGTAATATATTTTTTTTTCTTCTAAGAAAACGTATTTGAGATTGTCTAGTAAAGGTTTGAGTTCAAATTTAGGTGGTTGTTGTGTGGAATGTACCAATCTTTGTGAATTTAAATGTACAACAACCTCCACTTGTTCATTTTTCTCAATAGAGGAAACAGTATCAAATAAATTGACAGAATCAGAATTAGAATTCAAGAATACATTAATCTCATAACATGTAGTACATTTTATTAAGTCCATTATAATATTATGAACATTGAATTGCATCTATAAATTCAACTATGTCAAGAAGTACAATATCCATATCCATGTAAGCATCAGCAACTAACAAGTATATCGTATTTACATGCAACATGAAGTGTTCTTCTGAAGGGTGTTTCATGGCATTAAGAATATTAACATGAACATCACCACCAAATTCCATTGATAAAGTATCACCATGCACACTAATTATTGTCTAAGTGGTTTTCAAACATAGTCTACCTAGAATCAGTGGTGTGTGTCTATGCATATTGTTATCCTCCATATTCAAAACATAAAAATTAGCAGGAAAAATTAACTCTTTTACCCCTACTAGAACATCTTCAAATACTCCTGCAGGGTAGGCTATACTTCTATTTGCTAACTAAATCACCACCCCCATAGGCTTTAATTCTCTAATCTATAAAGAAGAATACAATGATTTAAGAATTACATTAATGGAAGCTCCTAAATCTAACATAACATTATTGAATTGCATATTCCCTATTGTGCAATGAATGGTGAATGTTCCAAGATATTTGCATTTAGTAAGTATAGCTGGTTGAATCAAAGTTGATACATTTCTCCCCATGCTAACTTTCTCATTCCCTTTCAACTTCTTATGTGTACATAGCTCCTTAAGAAACTTTGCATATTTTGGAAATTGTTTGATTGTGTAATATCTGGTTCTTCGAAAACGAGAGGAAACATGAGAAACATAACGTAAGGTTTCTCCGTAAAAGAATGAAATTCACCGAATACAAACAAAAGTCCCCCAAAATGAATTAATTAAGGTCTCAAAAAATTTATGTAGCATTCTAGACTCCTAAAAATGAGAATCCCAGGCTCAGAAGGAAAAAAAATGGAGCTAGAATGAAGAAACGAATTTGAAAGAAAGATTGACGAAACGTAAAGGTATTTTTGTTATTTTGAGAAAATTTTGGAATTGTCATAGGAGGGCTTTTTAAATGAAATTTTTGAGTTCTCCAAGGTTCTTAGAGGGCTTGAAAACCATGGGAGGCCCTGGGACTACTAAAACCCCTTTGGTGGATGTTTTTCCAATGGCGATGAGCCCAAACTTTAACAGATTTGTTAGAGAAGGTTTTAGCTTCAATTTGAGTGATTCCAAAGACATTTTATTAAATTAAGGGCTTAAATTTCATAATGGAAAGATGGTTCTCAAAAAGGAGCTAAAACAAACTAGAAAAAAAATGCCAAGACGAAGGGCAAAATTGAAATTTTTGAAAAGTGGTTCTTAAACCATTCTATATATATGAGACGCCTTATCTTCTCCTTCATTTAGCCACTTTATTTCTACCCTAAAGTAGAGAAAAACCTTAAGGGGTGAGGCACACCAAGAGGAGAAGAAGAAAAGGAGAAAAACAAGGTAGAAAGGTATGAATTTTCTTGATTTTTCATGCTCTCTCTTTAGCAAACCTCTCCTTCTCCATTTCCCCTTCTCTCCTATGGTTTTATTGAAGTTTGTGGATCTATTTTGAGGGAAGAACAGAGGGGAAAATTCGGATTTGAAGAGAGGACAACAAGGAAAGTGAGAAACAAGCAAGAAAAGCCATGGAAACAAGGTAAAATCTTCGTCTCATGGTAGCTACTCCTTTACCCTTCTTCTCCCTATTTCACCCCATGTATGTAGCTGCAAGAGGGCTTGAATTTTTTGCAGAGTCAAGGGTGAATCCTAGGAATTTAAGAGAGGAGAGTGAGAATATGCAAAGAAATTTATGTAAAAACCATAGATTTGCAAGATAGGGAGGCAAGAGTTTTGATTACACCTTAAACTTTACCATGAACCTTAGCCATATTTTATGATTTTTAAGAGTTCATATAGGCTCTTAAGACACCAAGAGAGCTTCCTATATGCTTCTCCCATTAAAGGAAGCAAAGAAACTCCAAGGGTGCTAAGAAGAGTATATGCTTTGGCCACGGAGGGTTTATGCACCTAGGGAGTATTTTAATTTCTTCCAAGCTTAGTTTTACATGATCTATGATGGGAAAGTATGAGAGGAAATATTGGAAAACCTTTAGAAGCCATAGATAGTGAAATGGTATCATAGGTTCCATATTATGGCTTAAAGAAGCAACACCTAATTGGGCTCCTTGATTTGATCGTGTGATGACTCCAAAAGGTTTAAATGGAGTCAAGAATCATAAATAGATGGAGATAATGGAGCCAAGATGATGTTTCCTTAAAGTTACTTCATTAAGTGCATTATGGAACTATAAAAGAGCCATAAGAACTACCTAGCTTTTCCTAGTGATTGTTTGGCCTTAGAATTTAATTCAAGAGTATAATTGGCTTCCATATGATGTGTCTAGGCCAAGAGAAATGATCTCCACCTCCTTGTGTATGTGAGGTCGATGGAGAGGACTCAAGGCTCAAGGAAAAGGTATGCTTGTGTGGCAAAGGTAGCTCTCTCCACCTTTTTTCATGCATGAATGTGTACTTACATTGTCTTTGAATATGTGTATATGTGTTTTGAGCTATGAAAAGTATTTTAGTAAGAGCTTTTATTCCATGGTACCATGATAATATTTTATGTATTCAAATAATTTTTTATATGCTTGCTTTAGTTTGCTTAAGTGTGGAGAAGCCAAGAACCCTCTAACCATGGTAAGGATAAGCCAAGAGCCCTTGAACTTGGTTGAGACAAAGTAAAGAGTCTCCCAAGAGTGAGATTAACTCCCAAGAGTAAGGTTGAGTTAAAACCTCTTAGAGAAAATAGGTAAGGCAAGTCCAAAATCCATAAGTGAATGGGTGAGGCTAATCCACTTACTTGGCAAGCCTATATATACTATGAATGACTTACTCATATGCCAAGAATGTTTCATGAATGCTCATTGTCAATATGCCCATGCATGCATTTTTAAGGCTTGTATTGTATACTTTATGTGTGTTTGAAAGGGAGCCGAGCCATTGGGATTCTTTGAATCTCATTCCCTCCTTTCCAATATCTTAACATGCTAGGTGAAGTAAATGAGCAAGGTAATGGAAGCTACGAAGCCTTGAAGAAGGAGATTGACATCAAAGTGTATGAAGGAGCCTAGTTTTACCTCCTCTGTAGCCATACACATGGCATATGATGTAATCTCATAATGAAATTGTTATATAATCATATGAGCATATGTAATTACCCAAATGTTTGATGTATATATGAGTTTTAGTGCCAAATGAGTGGTATTGTGTATTTTGGGTAGTGAATGGCAAGTTTAAGCATGTGGAATCTTATGTATGGCATGGGGTGAGAGAGTAAGTTTGAGGAATATAGGTTTATGCACCTTTGACACAAGTTTAGAGAGTTATTTTGGTTCATTCCCACGTGCTTAAGTTGTCATGATTGTCTTAGAACTTGAAATGGACCATTTGGACCCCTTTGATGACACAAAATGAGCCATTTTACAACCCTATGTCAAGATCTAACCAAATGAATGAATATGCTCATGAAATTTGTCACACAGATAGATCTTATCTAGGGCTTTTTGAGAAGCCAAAGACTAGATTATTTGGAGCTCTGTGGAATTAATTATGATTTTCCATATTTGCCATTTTTATGCTAAACTAATAAAAGGTACTATTCATATGGTTAGAAACTTGGGTTGTGTTATTCATGGGCCAAATGATGTTTAATTCTCATGAAATTTTATAAGAATAAACTAGACATAATAATCTTTCCATAACCACTAAGATCAACTCAATTGGACCTCTGAGTAGGGAGATATGAATTTTTTAAGTTGGAGGTCAGTATTGGTAATGACAATTGACCCCTAGTACTATTCCATCAATATCTGGTGTTAGCAGCCTCTGTTGTGGTCAAAATTTATTTTTGGAATAAATTAGACATATGTTGCTTTATAGAGTGGTATAGTATGCCTAATTTTTATTTTTCTATAATTAGTTATGATTTTTCAAATTTCAAGCACTAAAGTTGGAAAACTAGCCCAAGATTGCTCTAGTATGTTTTATGTATCTACTCCCTTTGCTTAAGGTATAGGCTACTTTTTGAGCTTATTATAAGTTGTATTTGTGTATTTAAATATGATAATGAGATGGATAAATCCATATGGCTCACAAGACTCTGAAAGAAAAATTTATCCATGACATGATGCAAGTATGTTCATTGTTCTAATGCTATCCTTCTTGCTTCCTTGTGAAATATGTGACATTAGACCTAGAATTAGCATAAGGCAAGTTGGATAATTATGGTGTTATCGATTGCTTCTAAGAGAGGGATATTGACTTCTACTTTTGTAAATGTCTTCATAATTTCCCCATCCAATTCAGCTTCAGCAATTTTCTTGGATTGTGTAATTCTGTTTTGTCAAATGAAAAGGGTTTGGTGTATATAGAATTCTCTCCCTTTCTATACTATTCTTGCCTTGGATTGAAAGGGACTGTTGTTCCATGTCACCTTCTTTTTCTTGCAGCATCTCTATTGAAGGCATGATTGGTCACGGGCTATGAGGGTAATTAGCCAGAATCTTGACTTCTTAACTCATTGATATTTGTTGGAAGTTGGCCAATCTAGGTCTCCAAACTCTAGATTGTTGTTTTTGTTCACTGCTAAAATGAGATTGTATTTGTTACCAACTGCTTCACTATATCTTCTAAATTGGATTCCAACTTGTTCATCTGTTACATTGGTTGTCTCAAAGGCTGTTGGTTGCTTGGGCTAGGAGCATTAAATTTCTATTACTGCTATTGTTGGTTAGACCCACTATCATATCTTAATTTTCGATGATTTCTCCATCTGAGATTGTATGATGCTGCATAAAGGTTGTATCTACTTTGTTGCTACTATAAAGGTCTACTAGGGAAAATGCCAGTACATGATTCTATATTATCTTGCAACTGGGGACACTAATCTGTCACATGTGTGGTTAACGAACAAATACCACACAAAGGTGTAAGGAGTTGTTGAGGTTGTCTTTGCTTAAGTGCTAGCTATCTAACCATGGAAGCTAACTCCTCAAGTTTATTTTCTATTCTTCATTAATCCATATGAGTGGCACAGATTTTGTTTACACCTCTAGTTGGTGTGTTTATTCTAGTGCCAAACTGATGTGTGTTCTGTACCATATTTGCAATAAGGTCCCTAGCAGCAATTAGGGTTTTATTAACCAATGCTCCACCTACAATTGCATCAACCATACTTCTGTCCATGGGTAGCAAACTTTCATAAAAGTACTGAATCAGAAGTTAGTCACTAATCGATGGTGAGGACAGCTTACACATAGTTTCTTAAACCTCTCCTAGTACTTATGTAGTGTTTCTCTATCCATCTGTCTAATACAACAAATCTCCATTCAGATGGTCGCAGTTCTTAAGGTGGGAATGAATTTCTCTAGAAATATCTTCTTCAATTCATTCCATAAAGTAATAGCTTGAGGTTGAAGATAATAAAGCCAATCTTTAGCTACCCCATCTAATGAGAAAGGAAATGCTCTAAGCCCATCCAGAGAGAAAGGAAATGCTCTAAGCTTGATGTGTTTTTCTGAAACTTCTTGTGGGTTCATGGTGGAACAAACCAGATGAAGCTCCTTGAGATGGTTGTGGGGATCCTCACCTATAGGACCATGGAACTTTGGAAGCAAATGTATTAATCCATATTTAAGTTTAAAAGTAGTATCAAGTTCAAGATATTGAATACACAGTGATTGATAATTAATATCAAGTGTAGCTAATTCCCTAAGAGTCTTGTCATTATTCCCATACCAGCCATTTCTACTACTTCAAAATCAAAATCCAAATCCAAATTCAGTTCACAATTACTCCATATGTTATCTACTACCTCAGAAACCAACTCAGTAACTATACTTCTTTAATTTTATGATTTCTAGGTTATGTATGAAAACTCCTATCAATCTCTGGATCAAACTCCACTTGCTATTTCATTGGCCTTTTCTTAGATCTTGAGTTTTTCCAAAGAGTGCAAGGGTTTAAGTGTGGAGGAATTTAACAAATGCTATTTTATATATTTTAATCCTCCTAATTTGGACATTTTGATGAATAATTATGGCTTATTGCATTTAATTAAATGAGATTTAATTTTATTAGCCATTTTAGTACTCTAGGAATTTATTTACAAAATTATTGAATTTTAATGTATAAATTCTTTTAAATAATTTTAATGTAAATTTTCCTAATTAATGTTTTCCATTTTTTTGTAGAATTTCATTAGGCAAATGGAACTTAAAGGGAGAATATTTGTTTAGAATTTTTAATAAAAATTTTAGAAATAAAAATTAAAAAATAATAATAATAGAGAAGAGAATGCACAGTTTCCATTCCCATTCAAAATGTGATGCATTCCATTCTCTTTTGTAGGGAGATCAAACATGTAGAAAGCACACTACGAGGCTCTCATTTCATAATCCACAGCTTCCGTTAGAACAACTCACAACCCCCATTTCATAATCCACATAGGGGCTGGATAGAATGTGATTTAAAAGAAGAGCAAAAGTTGATAAGAAGAGCCCAATAATTCATGTGGATGAAGCATGGGTTTGACACAATGGACGGAAGGTTCTTGCATGGAAGAATATGGGTTTATGATTGGGAGGAACATAACAAGAAGCATGTGACCACAGGGAAGAGACTCAGGTCCAGAAGCATGGGAGCACAAGGATAATGTCAATCTTAGGGATAGCTGGATGGTTCTGATTTGGACACACACAAGCACGCGAGAAACATGGACAGCAAGAAAAAAATGGGAAAATCACGTGATTCATTATAGGAAAAAGGAGGCTCAGGTAGAGAGTCATTATAGGAAAGAGGAGGCTCGGGTAGAGAAGCAAGGGTTGCATCTGATTATCCATTCATTCTCCATTAGCCGTGACTCCACCCTATTTTCTCTTCTATTAGTCTCCTCCAACGAGAACTTAATTGAATCTTGTGGCTAGCTTAGATGAAGACTATGATTAAAGCTTGAATCTATGGAGATTGTTAAGGGATTGGGCTAAGATTTCTTGCATCTTATTTCTTCTCTTTCTAACACTCTTCTTGTTCATGTATTTGCTTGGTTGAGCTTGTAATGAATTAGGATTGGTATTGTTTGTAATTGGTAGCTAGTTAGACATTAATTAGGAGAGTAATGTGATGATTAGTGGATCAATTCAAGTGTTGGATTTTTATTTTCCTCTAATTTTTCATGTATATAGTCAAGGTATTTGATGAAATGCATGTTAGAAATTGTGTGCTTGAATGTTTGATTTGAGGTCTCCTTAGAGCTTAATTAGTTAATTAAACATCCTAGGTGGAAGATTCAAAGGCTAATTTGATTGATTAATCACTCAATTTAAGTGTTCAATGATCCTAATGATAAGAATTAATGATTCAATATGGAGTTAAGGTCTCAATTCAACATTAAATTATTAATGTCTTGAATCTTGTGTGGTAACTTAAGATAACTTGCCATGACCACAAATAGAAAGTCTTAGACTAGAACTAATGATATTTGAATTAGGATGAGGATAGTGGATATCAAAGAATAAATCCAAAGCTAGTCAAATGTCAATCACTTGCTTATTAATTCATGCATTTAGGTAGCAATTGTATTTTTTATTCAATTTAAATTCTAGTTAGTTTAATTAAATTAAAACCCCCTTGAATAAGGTAGTTTTAGGGTTCGCTTATACTTAGAAGGTTCAATTAAATATTAAAATCTATTTCCAAGGAAAACAATCTAGGTTGCACTTATATTGAAAAATTTTACTAAACCTAGTTTATTTGAGGTTGCTTAACACAACCATCAAAGATCCAAGGGCTAAGATGTGTTTAGTGCATCCAACAATTTAGAATTTTTCATATTAAAAGAAATCTAATATTAATCTTGAAGTAACAAAGCCTGCATCTTTGGCTTAATAAAAAAATATCTAGATCCCTTTAGTGGCTCATCTAACCTACAAAACACAAATAAAACTAATTGGGCCTTCGTTGGAAAGATATAAAAATGTGATTAAAAGTCCATTAATCTAAACTTAACCTACTTAATATAAAATAAATCCAAAGTCATAAATTTAGCCAAAATGAATTATTATTAAAACTAAATATGAGAAATATAAAATATAATATTATTGAAATATCAGTGAACAATCTAGGTTATGATCTTCAGGGGTTTGAATTGGATCTTGCGATGAAAATGAAAAATTAGTAATGAATTATTATTGTAAATTAAAATAATATCTAATGGAAATACTTATGAGAGATCTCCAGCATCTAACCAAATTGGTTCCTTCTTATCCATAGAAGAAGAAGATGGAATAGCTAAAGCAAGAGATGTCCTAATAGAAATAGGAGCTACCACAGTAGAAGCATGGGCTGCCCCAACAATAGGTGCCCGAATAGAAGCATGGGTTGTCCTTGCAAGACCTCCCACTTGAACAACAATGGCTAGTAGTGTAAAGGCAAGTGGGTCAGATTGTTGTAGGGTGACCAGTTGAAGGTACTTAATATAGAAGGGTATGAGGTATATAGGCCAAAGGACTTGCCTTTACCCTTAACCGTCCTACTCCTTCAAGTACCACTGCCTCTAAGTGGCATATTGTTAATTAACAACCCTTAAAAACTAATATCTTCTTAAACAAGAAAAAATTAAAAAGATGACAAAAAACTAATAACTATGGGAATCAATCATATTGTAGCTTAATTATAGGTATGATATAGTCTCGATTACAATCCATGTAATTTGAATCAAAGAAAGGAATACAAGAGAGATTTTTGTCTTGTTTCTTTACATTTGAATTCTATGAAAAGCACCACAGTCTTAAAAAAGTACTAAATTTGCAAGATTTTTTACATACTAAAATGAGATTTAAGTGTTGGCATTATGTAGCTAAGTCTACAGTTAAGGATTAATTAGAGTACATTGGCTTGGTGAAAGAAAGGGAGTAAGTAATGATGTAGGAGGAATACATCCAAAAAAACATTTCTTAAAGAGATTTTTCAGAACTATTAATTTAAATAATGAAGAAACAACATGAATGGATTGTTAATAGTATACTAATTTCTACAAGAAGTTTTGGAGGAATAGTGGCTTGATGCTTGATTTCAATACATATGATATCTTCCACTAATTGTGGGACCCTAATTTATTTAGTTTCAACATAGTTTTCCATGGTGAGTGAACTATAATTTGGTTACAAATGTTAACATGTATGTGTGTGTGTGTGTTTTCGGGGTGGGGAGTATACATTGTTATTTATAGCTATTTCATGTCAAATATTTTATTACTAAAGTATAAATTAAATAATTTTAGCATTGGCTTAGTCCAAAAACATACATAATCATTAACATTTCAGAGATTTAAAGTTCCGCCACTAATCCTCATATCAAACTTTTAATTTTATAAAAGGGTTACTACACACACCAATATGCATTATACGCCACAACCGCAAGAGGGAAAAAAATAACGATGATATTTGACATAAAAATATTATACATTTATATAGAGAATACTTGAATATAATTATTTATATGTTTACTATCAAATTTTTAATTGAAATATAATGAATATATAAATTTTTAATAATAATATAACAAGTACATAATTTAATTAAAAAGTTATTACAATTTTCATAAGCAATTTTCATGTGAGAAGGAATTGTCCTTCATCAATCCCCCCTTCTCTCCAAACCAATGACGCTTGGTAAGGGATTTATCTTTTTTGGCTAATCTTTTGCTAATTAGCAAGGGATTAAGTTATCCTTTGCTATTCCTACCTTTTCTTGTAATGATCAATGAGGCAACCTTATGGGATCAACACTCTGGTTTTTACAACCTCATCATCCCTTGGGTTTTTACACACTCCTTAGAAACTTCCTCAACGTTTTCCCCAAGTTACTTGGAAATTGAATTTAGAATAATAAGAAGCTTTAGACTCGCTAAAAGTGCCTCAATAACTTTGCACTAACTCACTAAGGGCAATAAAATACAAGTAAGCTCAACAACTTAGAACTTAGTAGTATAATGTATCTTAAGAATATATATTCAGAACTTAGTCCTTTAGCTTCAAAAAAGGTCTTCTGAGATAGTGAACTTTATAATTTATTTCTCATCTAATTTGCCTAAATCACATTTCCCTCATGACCACATTTTACAAATTACAATGATCATCAAACGTTTCAATTTTGTAATTGGATTTTGAAAAATAAGACCTGGTATGGTGTTTACAAATTTAGTTGTTGTAAACCAAGCCAATAATGCACCTAAAACAATTGGAAGCAGATCCTTTACTACTTCAAGGGAAGCAAATTTGGACAATTTGGATTTAATCTTCTATTTTTAATTTGTTTATTTTTATCATCTATTTTTTTATTTTGATATTTTTATTTTTTTTAAAAATAAAATATAGGATAAAGACAATCTTTGAACTTTTACCTTTATCTTGTATTTTATTTTTTTCAAAATAATTAAAATATCAAAAGAGGATGAAATGTAAACCACGAGAACATGCTGATCCAATGGGAGAAACTGTTTCCTGTTTTGTTAGAACCCATTAACAACTTGCCTAATTTATTTTTATTTATGATTTCTGTCTGCCGCAACGGCCAACAAGAGCTAATTTAATATATTTATGATTTCTATCTGCCGCAACGGTCAACAAGAGCCAATTTAATATATTTATGATTTCTATCTGCTGCAACGGCCAACAAGAGCTAATTTAATATATTTATGATTTCTATCTGCTGCAACGGCCAGCAAGAGCCAATTTAATATATTTATGATTTCTGTTTCACTTACTCAGTTTGCTTGAAATATTTGTTGCGCAATTAATGTAGGACTGAAATTCAATGTTATCACATGTATCTCGTGATGAAATTACACGAATTCTATTGTTTATTTTTCATTTAAATCTCGTTTTGTTTTGTATTTTTTAAACATTTAGAAGATTTTAAATTTTTGCTCATGGTTTGAACTTCAATAATTGAAGTCTTGTTTAATTGCACGAAGAAAAGAGATTTCCTTTTTTTAAATTTTTTGTAATATTTATGCTATCATTATTATTATACCTGAATATTGTTTATTTCTTTTTATTATTCCTTTAAATAAGAGCACAAGATTATTTTTCATTGGCAAAATTATTTTTTTTCCTTTTAAACCAAGCCTTAAGATAAAGCTTGTTATGTAGAGTAGGATTTTTAAAGTCCCACATTGGAATAAAAAAAAAGTTATTTAGAGGTATATAAAGGTAAGCTCATTTAGTATGTCCAAAATAATTATATATATATATATATTAATAATTAATTAATATATATATATATATTAAAAGACTTGAACTTGGAGAATTATTTTAAATTTAAAATTAAATAAAGAGATATGTCTGTTAAACTAGATATAAATAGATATGACTATTAAAAAGATAATTATTTAATCTATAAATAACATTCTTTCAAATCAGAGGTGATAAGTGTTTTCTTAAAGGCTTTATTCTATCCTAGAAGAGCATTGTCTATAAATTCCCATATATAGACAATCAATCTTTAAAGATGGTGAATTTTCATGCCTCAAATCCTATTTCTAATTTTCTATTCCTATTATTTTCTAACAAAGCATAGTGTGGTAACACTCATTAAAATTTTTCAAACGACTTTCTAAATATAAAACCTCTTGAAGTCATCAATTTTTGTTGTTATAAATGAAGCCAATAATGCATCTAAAGCATATTGAAGAAAACAATTTGATAATTTGAACTAACAATTTGTCAACACTCATGCTAAAGGATCTGTCTAAAATATTTTAGAAAAGGCATATGTATTATGAATCTTTGTCCAAATTGACAAACAAAATTATATTAATAAATAAAAAATGAATTGTTATGTAATTTGTAATATTGTGAAATTTTTAGAGTTTCATGTTGAAAAAGGAAAATTTTAATTAAAAGCATATATAGAGAAATTCATTTAATATATTTAAATAATTTATTTTGTGTGTGTGCGTGCGCATGTGTGTGTCCTAGGTTTCATCCTTATGCTTTCAAGAAAACTATACTAGAATGCTCTGATAAATTTATTGTTTAAACTTTCAATTTTAAATTTAAATTAAACTAAAAAATTTCTTGAAATAAAAAGGAATAATTGTTGGAAGTGACTATTTAGAGTATAAATATATTCCCATTTTCCATAACAAAAGTATACAAAAAATTCTAGAATTATTGTAAGTCTACCATACAGACTCTTATATTTTGAAAGGAAAATACATAACTGGTAGAAGTGACTATTCAAAGAATGGATATAATCTCATTTTCCATAACACAAGTATTAAAAAAAATTCAAATAATATTGCAGTCTTCGTTGTATTTTGAAATAGTATTTTCTATAATTTCTTATTATACTAGCAATTACTCCTTAAAAAAGGTAATCATTCACCTCTCAATAGCTTTTCCATTTTTTCGCTCATACTATATTTTTCTAACAAAGAGTGATTTTTATTTAACAATGAGGGATAATCTCAAAGAGAAAAAAAATTGGGTCCAGTAGCCATATGAGTTTACTTCCAACGGGATGCGTACTGCAATATTGATCTTGATGGAGTCATAATTTGATAGTTTGATTGAGTATATTTGCACTATTGATTTCGCCCACCATCACTACGTTGCATCCATAAAGCAGTTGATTTCAATTTCAATTTCATGGCCATTTCTCTAGATGCCTGGAATTCGAAACACAAAAAGGAGGTATGCAATAATTATTAATTCGCATCATAAAAAGAGAAAGATTCAGCATCAATTTAATATAGAGAATGAATGTCTTTCATCTGTGTTTGACTATTGGGATAGCAAAATTAACTATTGATTTTAATATAAAATTGTAACTTTGTAATGATAATCAAGGCAATAGTTAATTCAAATATAATATAATATTTGGTAAAGAAAAGATAAACGTGCATTCTGAAATTGGATCAATTCATTAGTTTCATTAAATACATAAATGGTCGAAATCCATCCCCCTAATATATAGAATGAAGAAACAAGTATGGATCCTCTGGAGTTGTATTTTTTTTACAATTGTGTTATTAATAGAGAGATAGAGTATATTTTAATTTTAATTTTTTATTTTAAATTAAATTCACTCATTAGCTTATCTTTGCTAACAACATAATTGCAGAGAAAATATAACTGCAGTGGATCATACTCAGTGGGAAGCAAGGGGTTTAGCGTGAAATTGGGTGGAAGTTAATGCAAGTAGTCGAAAACATGGATCCATCTGTTTGGAGAATAAAGGTGTTACTTAATTCTGAAATTATATAATATTTGATGGAGAAAGGTTTAAGTTTTCTGTCATATATGATTGGTGAAGGGATCTTTTGCATTCATTTATTTACTGACTGTTCAGTATTAATCTACCAAAATATTGTAATATTATTGAATGATAGAAGTGGGAAGAAAACATCATGTACAGATTCCTGTGTCATATTATGATGAAGGAATTTGTCATTTTGTGAGTTTGTCATATTATACATATGATATTTTGATGAACAGTGTGTGCTTTCTGTCATATTTGGAATCGGAGTCTACCTAAAATTCATTTCCCAGGTATTGGGCTGAAATACACATTGACATAAATTCAATATGATATCTACACATATGGAGAAGGAATTGCCGGAAAAAGAATTTCCAGGCTAAAAGCATGATAAATTATTTTTTTAACCAAAAGGAAATTATGGTTTTGAAACTTTAAGTTTCAATAGATTTTTTGGTTTATACCAATTGAATTATTGTATGAAAATGTAGGATGGATGATTCAAGGTGCATGACTATTATTTTGATTTAACTTATTTGATTTGATACTTTGTATTGCCAAATTTAAAATTTATTTTGCGGAAATAATAAGTGTTTACCAAAGGTTGAAAAGACATTTTTTAGAAGTAATTTTAGAGAAGATAAAGTGAAGACTGACAAATGTTAAGAAAGTTGTTTGTGAATGGGTTTATATTTTATATTCTCTTTTATCTTAAAGATTGTTAATCATATATTTATATTGAAGTGTTACTTATCTAATTTGGATATAGAAAATTAGACATGTCTTATATTGACTTAAATGATCGAAGGTATATATGTGTTTTTTAGGATTGAAAATTATCATATGAAATTCTAATGTTAATTAGAATAGTTGATGATTATGCTGCAAAATTCTAATTTTAATTAAAATTATTGTAATGTAATGACAAATGATTAAATAACATGGAGAAATAATATTTTGTTTTGCTTTTGCCTCAAGTTGAAATGATGGACAAAATAATTTTATTTTGAGAGTAAGGTATCCCGTTTAGAGTTATAATTATTTTAACACATAAGAAATCAAATTTGTTGAAAGTTTGTCCATGGGCAAAAGAGACAAAAGAGGATATTGTTTCAAGTTTTCAAAGTACATATTTCTCTTATCCTGTTCTTATATCGTAATATCATTAGCAATGTGTGACTTTACATATGTTGAAAATCCCAATAGTTGTTTTCTCACATAGCTGCACTTATGTGGGAGAGTAGAAAATATGCACATAGATATCTATAAAACACTAAAAATGTGGAAATTTATGTTATTGGATTATTTTAAATAGTCATTGAAATTGCTTAGTTGTGTCTATCTGTTGGGACAATTTGAGCATACAGTAACATGGGAGCAATATAAGAGTCCTCCTCAACTGACGTACAAATAAGGATAAGAGATTTTTCATGTTTACTATGTGCTATGCAAAGCATCCATAAGATGTTTCTTGTTTGAACAAATTTTGTGTGCGTTAAATGGATGGTGATATTGCACTTTCAAGTCATAAATCATGTGAAGGCGTAGACATTGAATAACCTAAAGGGGTCTATACATAATACCTGAAATTATGGTGAAAGTATGTGAAATAATTTGATTTTCATAGCATATTTAACACAAAAGAGAAGTTTACCTTATAGTCAATTATAAGAATTGTAAGAAATTTGTATACTCATATTTATATTCATCGAGACAAATATGATTGGTGTGAATAATATTATGAAATATTTAGAGATAAATGTTATCTTATATATTAAAGTCAAAGACAGTGGGGGTTTACCAATCCTTGTATTTGTTTAAAGGTTATCAAGTTTAAATACTTGAGTGTAAAAGGTTATTTGAAGGTTCTTACGTTTAATACTTCATTGTGAAGATATTAATAATCCCTTGTGATGTTTCACACATATGAGTTGAAATTACAGGGGATCAATTTCTTGAATTGGTTCATTGAAGCCATGAGAGTTAAAATTGTGGTAGATTAATTATTGTAATTGATCTCCTAAAGTTATTGGAAATCATGTAGCACATACTTGATTGTATTGTAGATGCTCGATATTGAAAGTTGTTATTAAGTGTCCTAATATAAATGATTCTAGGATTGAATTTACAAATACCTTCACGGAGTAGTAATGGATAAACTAATGCTACTTAGATAGCTAATATATATGAGGTTGAGATTGCATACATATGATTTTGTATTTATCCACAAAAAAGGAACGTTTATGAACTTTGAAATAGAAATACATGTATAATTTGTTTTGCTATTAGAATGAGTTTGTAGCTTGTTAAACAATGGACATGAAAAAGAATGACTAAGGAATTTGTTCTAAGAGAAAGTGTTGTTGTAAGACTTTTACTTATTTTACACTTTCACTATATTATGCATTGCGGAAGCTAAAATTTTCCTGTAACTTGTAGTATAATAGTACCATTCGTATTAATTTAGAAAGTTGAAAGTTTAGAGTTCTTTTAGGCATAAAGAAGTAACATGGATTTAGGCTCCTTGAATTGAGTTAGAGATAACTCTAATGAGTTTAAATGAAATCATATGACTTAGATTGAATAAGAAATTGGAGCCAAGATCATGAATTCTAGAGGTTGCTTCACTATGCCTTTGTATGGAACCATAACCATGTCATAAGCTAGAATAACCTTGTGTAATGCTTATGTAAGGCTAGTGTTGGTTCCAATGATGTATTTGTATCTTATTTGATGTATCTATGCCAAGTAAATCAAGCTCCTCCTTTTTGTGTGTGTGAGGTCGAGAAGGGGAAGTGATATCCAAGGAAGAAAGTTTGTGGTTTTTTATTCAAGGTAGCTCTCTATCTTTTCTTGCATGCATTTCTTTGATATTGTATTGTCCTTGGATGCTAGAGTGTATATTTGAATCATAAAATTTGCCTATAGTCATTGATTGAATGCCTTGGTGTAATGAACGTAATTTCTATAAAAGGATGAAATGAGCCATATAAAAGCAAGTCTTGTGAAATGAGCTAGATAATGCCCCAAAAAATTTGGTTAGAGTCTTAGACTCCTAAAAATGATAATTCCAGGCTCAGACAGAAAGAAAAACCGAGCTAGGACAGTGAAACAAATTACGACAAAAATTGACAAAACATAATGGCATTTTCATAAATAAGTGCAACTTTTAAAAAAACACATAGGAGGGCTTTTTAAATAGAAAATTTTACTTGCCCAGGGTTCTCAGAGGCCCAAAAAATCATCGGAAGCCCTGAGACTAGTAAAGTCCCTCCGGTGTACATTTTCCAATATCAGTGTGTTCAAATTTTGACGGATTCATTTGATAAGGTCTTAACTCCAATTTAAGTGATTCCAAAGGCATTTTATTAAATTGGGAATCCAAATTTTATATTGGAAAAGATGGTTCTTAAAACGGAGCTAAAACGAAGTCGAAACGAAATTGCCATTATGGAAGGATGAAATTGGAATTTTTGAAAAAGCTAACTTCTTGAATGTTCCATAAGCTTCTTGTCTCTTCTCCCACCTTCTTAAGCACGACCCTTTCTGGCCAAAATACAAAAAATTTTCAGCTCCTTTAGGCATACCAAGAGAAGGAGAAAAGAGGAAGAAAAAGGTAAGAAAGACCTTAAGGGAAGAGTTCAAATTACTTTAGGAGAAACACACCAAGAAGGAAGAGCCTTGAATACATACTTGAATCTAAGGACAAGAGAACATATATCCACATAGGTGTGCTTGTGGGACTGAAAAGGGGAAGGAAAAGGATTAAGAAAAGCTTGAATAAATCTAAGGTGCTGCCCAAGAAACAAAGAATGCAAGCCAAGGGAGTTGAAAAGCCATGTTTGATAGTTATGTAGCTTGTTATGTAATTAAATTCCAAAGTTGCTTTGTACATATTATTTTTGTGATGTAAGCCTATGGACAAATGTAATATGATGCATGAGCATCATATAGCTCTTATGTGGAATTAGATCAATGAGAATGTAGAATTTGACACCTTGATGACATGTGATGTTATGCATTCTTGAGTGTGGGATGGTCAAATTAAGATGCATAGGGTTTGGGACCACTTGGGTAGTTGCGACAAGTCATATTCATGCTTTTAAACCTTCCCAAGGGTGCCAAACATTAAAGGAGGCCATTTGGACACATTTGGTATCTCATATAGAGCAAAAATAGTTATTTTGGTAAGCTATACCACTTTATGTCCAAATCAGCTCTTCTTAGTCTAAAATTCGGCATGAATCTAGAGCTTGTTGAGAGCTTTTTCGAAAGCTAAATTGGGTATTTTTTGGAGGTATATAAAATATTTGGAGAATTTTTTAAATTGGCAAAAATTCTAGTTTTGGTCAGTGCACTGTTCATCTGGTCTGAAATTTTTTCTCTACCATTCATGGGGCAAATGATATCCAATTGCCACAAAATTTTACAAGATAAAGCTAGACCTTCCCAGTGACTTGTGCCAACTAGAAACACCTCTTTTGGATGTCTAGAGAGGAAGATATGAATTTCTAAAGTTGCTATCTAGTACCAGGCAACTAGTCAAACCCGTGTTACTATTTAATTGATTTTTAGGATTTGAACGTTCTTGGATTGGTTTGAAGTTATTTTTCTCCCCTAGTTAACATCCATAGCTTTCCATATTGGTATCATTTGCATGGATTGGACTTTTTTGGAATTAATTGGACATTTATGAATTTTATGACAGTAAATTGTATCAGCATCAGAGGGTAGTTGGACCTTTATGGCTATTTCATTATCAAATGTGATCCAAAGGCTATGTTCATATCCCAAATTTATTTTCAATGTCAAGTTGAGATCTAGAGCTTTCTAAAAAGATTTGGTTCGTATGATTTTTATTTTTCTACATTTAGTTATGATTTTTAAAGTTTCCCTTAAAATCTGCCACTGTATAGCTGTGAAGAATGAATACAAATATGGGGTTCTTGAGCTTAAGTCCATGGATTACTTGATATTTTGAGTTGTTTCTAAATTGTACAGATGGCAAATGACCAAACAATGTTGTTGGATAGTCCACGGGGCCCACACAGTGTGAATTAAAGAAATTGAACTCTGACATAACACATTATTTCATTCTTTCTCATGCATTTTCATTAAGAATGTGTACAATTTTCGTGAATAGGAGAGTGGCATGGTAGAAAATATATGGTATTACATTTATTGATATTAGAGCCAAGGTTTAGGCACTTTTGCTTGGTATTTGGCTCTTGAGTGATTTATTTGGTGTGTTTCGGGTGGAATATCTATGCATATGTGTTTGAATTGTATTTGTGGGCTAAGGTTGTGATTTTTTTCAATGAAAATGGTTGAGACAAGAGGAGGCAGAGGCAAGGGCAAATTGGTTGGAGAACCAAAAGTTTGGTCTGAGGATCCTTAGGAGCTGTCATAAATAGGATTGACAGATTTGAGAACATGATGGCCCAGCAGCAGTACGTGATTTAGCAGCAGCATGAGATGATTATGCAGCTGCAAGACTCCCTAGCTAGATAGGAAAAATCCAGGAGAGAGGCCCCTTTACCTTAGTCTTAGCCTTCTACCTCTGGTACCTCATAGCCTTCCTGATAAACACACCTACAGGGGGTGAATAGGTGTGTTGTGTAGTAAATGCAAATTTTCTATGTTTGAAAGTGGAGAACCAAAGGTCTTCTAATTTAGTTAGTGAAAAGTAGAGGATTTGTACAGATAGAAAAGTGGAGGACCTGTGTATGGATAAATGATAAGAGAAGAGTAAAGGATCTTAACACAGACAATTTATCCTGGTTCGGTCAACTTTGACCTACGTCTAGTTCCCTTGAAATCTCAAGCATTTTTCTCTACTCAATAATCAAAACTTACAGAGATGTAGTAATACGACCTTACACTTTTAACCACTAGGTGATTTCTCAATAGGGTTTTTATATAGCTCACTCTTAACTTACTTCAAAACTTACAATACACTTATATATACTCATGCAGTCTCTCTTTGACTTGCTTCTTATAAGCAGATAAAAATATGATAAGTAAAACTAGAGCCCTTTTCCCTTTTCAGCGCGTTTTCTAAAATATCATTAACTTCTTACAGTATTCAAAAAACCCTCAAGTGCTTATATACATCTTAATATGCATCTTGATTTATTTATCTGTTAGAGACATTTTCAATTTCACTGGCTCCTTCTTGATTTTCTAGCGTTCAAAAAATATCTTCTCAGATTTTGCTTATCTTCAAAATCTTGGCTTGTCTTCTTGCTTTTAATGTTAGCTTCTTAGCTTGAGATGGAGATTGACGTTCAGCCACATTTTCCATATTAGTCACTGTTTCTATTCTACCTGCTCTTCCTTAACACATGTACCCATCATTTGTTTGTCTTTTATATATAATATACTTTGTCATCTAGTTCATAAGTGGAACTAATCTATTAACAATATTGGGCTTATGAACATTGGGCTGAACTTTAGTATAGGCTTTTTACAAAGATTTAATAAACGTTTTGTTATCATCAAAGTCATTGAGCCTAATAACCTTGGGCTGAAGATCCAACACTTCTACCTCAAGTGCTCCACCCCCACCCCCCAAAAGCCAGTCCAGACTCTTCCTTCAATTCAAAAATAGTTAAATAAATTCAGGAAGAATAACCCACTAGTATTTGATGGGGAATTAGATGCCGATAAGCTAGAGGCCTGGGTGATAAAGATAGAGAAGATATTTACAATGATGGATAGCACTTCAGAATAAAAAGCTTAGCTTGCCACCTTTATGCTACAGAAAGAAGTCGACAAGTGGTGGCACAGTACGAAGTCTCTGATGTAGACTAAAAATTTACAGATCACTTAGGAGAACTTCTTGGTATAATTTTATGAGAAATACTTCTTTAGTTCTGTAAGAAAATAGAAAGAGGTGCAATTTATGGCACTGAAACAAACTAATGACACGATAGTAGATCAGTATATGGCCAAATTCATAGAGTTGTCTCGGTATTATTTCTACCTCCAAAGATATGATGATGAGCCCTGGAGGTGCGAGCAATTTGAGATTGGGTTGAAGCCCCAGATCAGAGACAAAGTGACTCCATATAGAATCCAGAACTTCAATGCCATTCTGGAGATCAACAAGGTAATAGGAAATAATTTGAAAGATATTATGCTTACTGCTACTATATCTGGCTAAAGAGGGGCCTCAAGTCTAAGAAATCGAGACTAGAAGAAGGGGCTAGCTCTGCGCCTACTAGTAAAAAGAAGAGCAAAGTGCAGTGAAGTAGGAGGCCACCAAAAGGAAAGAAGGTACAGCGCCCAAGAACTCAGTCATCCACACAGTAATCTACAATGACTTATTTCAAGTGTGGAAAGTCAGGGCATATTGCCAAAAATTATCCTCAGACAGATGCAATACCTCCTAGGCCATAGACTTAGGGCAGGGTGTTTGCCCTTTTCCAGTCTCATTCGAGGTACGCTCGTAGTGAATAATTTTCCTGTGATTACTATGTTTGATTTAGGTGCTAGTCACTTATTTATATCTTATGACTATGAGAGACATTTGGGTCTATCCATTGGTACTTTACCATTTGATTTGTCTATCAGGACACCTATTAGAGGCCACGTTATTACTTCTCATACTTGCTTAAATGTCACTGTACAGTTTAACCATTATTACACTACCATTGATTTGATTTGCACGCCATTTCATGACATTGATTTAATTGTTAGCATGAACTGGATGATTGCTAATAATGCCACTCTTAATTGTGAGCATCACACTATATCTGTACCTTCTTATGGGACCATACTTAAGATAGGAGACAAGTTATCCTTTATGACTACTGCTTAAGCTGAGAGACACTTAGAGCATGGGTGTCAAGGGTTTCTAGTCTTTTTCTTTATTTAGGCTGAGGTAGAAGAAGGAATAGAGGAGATTTCAATAGTAAGAGAATTTTCAGTGGTTTTTCCTAAAGATTTTGACTTTAGTAGCTTACCCCCTGAGAGAGAAATAGAATTTTCTATAAATATAGTGCCTGGGGCTAGATCGGTGTCCAAGGCTCCCACTGAACTTGCTGAGTTAAAGAAGCAGATAGAAGAGTTATTAGAAAAAAAGTTTATTCACCCTAGTGTTTCACCCTGGGGAGCTCTGGTGTTATTTGTGAAAACGAAAAATGGTAGCTTGAGATTGTGTATAGATTATAGAGAATTGAATAAAGTTACCATAAAAAATAAATATCATCTCCATAGAATAGATGATTTATTAGATCAGTTTGTTAGGGCATCTATATCCTCTATGATAGATCTTAGATATGGGTATTACTAGCTAAGAGTGAGAGCTGAAAATGTCCCAAAGACAGCCTTCAAAACTAGATATATGCATTATGAGTTCCTTGTGATGCCATTCATACTAATGAATGCGCCTGCGGTATTTATAGATTATATGAACAAGGTATTTAGACCGTATCTGGATAAATTTGTCATAGCCTTTATTGATGACATCTTAGTGTACTTCAAATCTTTTGAGGAGTATGAAAGACATCTGAGATTAGTCCTAAAGACTTTAAGAAGTAAGAGATTATATGCCAAACTAAGTAAATGTGAGTTTTGGCCAACTGAGGTGAAATTCTTAAGTCATGTAATCTCACGAGATGGGGTCGTGGTAGATCCTCATAAAGTTAAGGGTGTGTTATAGTGGGATACATTTAGGACTATCACTGAGGTTAGGAGTTTCCTTGGTTTGGAAAGATATTACAGATAATTTATTCAGGGCTTTTCTCAGATGGCCTTGCCGCTCATGAGGCTGACTCAAAAGGATACACCTTTCGTATAGGATGATAGATATGAGAGGAGTTTCTAAGAGCTAAAACTCCAATTGACCACTGCCCTAGTGCTAGTTATTCCTGACCCTAGTATACCATTTGTGGTATATAGTTATGCCTCGAGGAGAGGGTTAGGATGTGTGTTGATGTAGCAGGGTAGGGTAGTGGCATATGCCTCTAGGTAGTTGAGGCCTCATGAGGAGAGCTATCCTAAACATGATCTAGAGTTAGCCACAGTAGTTTTTGCTCTTAAGATTTGAAGGCACTATCTGTATGGTGTGAGTATAGAAATTTATAATGACAACAAGAGTCTAAAATACCTGTTCGATCAGAAGGAACTCAATATGAGATAGAGGAGATAGATGGAGTTAATAAAAATTATGATTATGTATTGAAATATCATCCAGGTAAGGCCAATGTGATGGGCGATGCCTTGAGTAGGAAGTCCATCCACACTGCCTATATGATGATTAGGGACTAAAAGCTCCTAGAGAAATTTAGAAATTTGAACCTCTCTTGCCAGTTGGTATTGGGTAAACTATTCTTGAGTGAAACCTGGATTGAGAACGAGTTGAGAATCTAGATCTTAAATGCCCAAAGAAAGGATGAGTTTTTGAGATAGATTCTAAGCGAGATTTCCAAGGGTAGGACCTCAGATTTTAGGATATCTAAGGATGGCATAATAGTATATCGAGATAGAATCCATGTGTCTAGCAAAAATGAATTGAAAGAGAAAATTTTAGAAGAGGAACATAAGAGTAAATACACTATCTACCCAGGTGCCACCAAGATGTATCAAGATTTAAAAAGAATTTTCTAGCAGCCAAGAATGAAGAATGACGTCACAGATTATGTAGCGAGGTGTTTAATATGCCAGAAGGTTAAGATAGAGCATTAGAGACCAGCTGAGTTATTGCAATTCCTAGATATCCCAGAGTGGAAATGAGATAGTATAGCTATGGATTTCATTGTGGGGTCACCCAGGACATCCTTTGGACACGATGCTATCTGGGTAGTTGTAGATAGATTGACGAAGTCTGCACACTTTTTAGTGATCAGGGTTACTTATTCATTAGATAGACTAGCCTACTTGTATATACGTGAGATAGTACAACTTCATGGCATACCCAGTAGCATAGTATCTGATAGAGACCCCAGGTTCACGTCGAATTTCTAGAGGTTATTACAATATGCCTTAGAGACCAGGTTGCAGTTTAGCACTGCTTACCACCCCCAAACCGATGGTCAAACTAAGAGGACCATCCAGACCTTAGAGGACATATTGAGGGCATGTGTATTGGAGATGAGGGGTAACTAGGATGCATATCTACCATTAGCAGAGTTTGCTTATAATAATAGTTACCATTTCAGTATCTAGATGGCCCATTATGAGGCTTTGTATAGGAGAAAGTATAGATCTCCTTTGTGTTGGGTTGACCTAGGTGAAAGGAGCTTACTAGAACTTGAGTTAGTGGACTAGACTACCTAGTAAATAGAAACGATTAAAAAGAAACTCCTTATGGCCCAGAGTAGGCAAATAAGTTATGTCGATAGAAGAAGGAGGTCGTTAGAGTTTGAGATTGGAGACCATGTATTCATCCAAGTGTCTCTAGTGACTAGGATAGTTCGATTTATGTGGGTAAGGAAGCTCAATCCTAGGTATATCGGTCCATTTGAAATCCTTGAGAAAATTGGACCCGTGGCCTACTGGATAGCCTTACCTTCAAACTTAAACCAAATCTATAATGTTTTCCATGTCTCATAATTAAAAAAGTACTTACCAGACCCCTCACATGTCATAGAATATGAGCATGTTTAATTACAGGAAAATTTTTCCTGTATAGTGAAACCAGAGAGGATTACGGACGCTAAGCTAAAACAGTTGAGAAACAAGAGCATCCTTCTAGTGAAAGTGGTCTGGAAGGGTCTGACATTTGAGGAGGCAACCTGGGGGATAGAGGATAAGATGAGACAGAAATATCCAAAGCTACTTCCCTAAGGTACATATTTAAATTTTGGGAACGAAATTTATTTTAAGGGGGTAGAAAATATAATAGACGTAATTTCTGTAAAATGATGAAATGAGCCATATAAAAGCAAATCCCATGAAATGAGCTAGATAATGCCCTAAAAAATTTGGGTAGAGTCCTAGACTCTTAAAAATGATAATTCCAGGCTCAGACGGAAATAAAAATGGAGCTAGGATGGTGAAATAAATTGTGACAAAAACTGATAAAACGTAATGGCATTTTCATAAATAAATGCAACTTTTGTAAAAACACATAGAAGGGCTTTTTAAATGAAAAATTTGACTTGCACAGGGTTATCAAAGGCTCCAAAAATCATATGAAACCTTAAGACTAGTAAAGCCCTTTCGGTATATGTTTTCCAATGTCAGTGAGCCTGAACTTTGATGGATTTATTTGGTAAGGTCTTAACTCTAATTTGAGTGATTCTAAAGGCATTTTATTAAATTGAAAACCTAAATTTTATAATAGAAAAAATAGTTCTAAAAAAGAAGCTAAAACGAAGCCGGAACAAAATTGCCATTATGGAAGGATGAAATTGAAATTTTTGAAAAAGCTAGCTTCTTGAATGTTCCAAAGCTTCTTGTCTCTTCTCCTACCTTCTTAAGCATGACCCTTTATGCCCAAAATACAAAAAAATTTTAACTCCTTTGGGCATACTATAAGAAAGGGCGATAGAGGAAGAAAAAGGCAAGAAAGAACTTAAGGGAAGAGTTCGAATTACTTGAGGAGAAACAAACCAAGAAAGAAGAGCCTTGAATACATACTTGAATCTAAGGACAAGAGAACATATATCCATCTAGGTGTGCTTGTGGGACCAAAAAAGGGAAGGAAAAGGAAAAAAAGCTTGCATAAATTCAAAGTGGTGCCCAAGAAACAAAGAATGCAAGCCAAAGGAGTTAAAAAGCCAAGTTTGATAGTTATGTAGCTTGTTATGTAATTAAATGCCAAAGTTTCTTTGTACATATTATTTTTATGATTTAAGCCCATGGACAAATGTAACATAATGCATGAACATTGTATAGCTCTTATGTGGCATTAGATCAATGAGAATGAAGAATTTGACACCATGATGGCATTTGATGATTATGCATATTTTAGTGTGGGATGGTCAAATTAAGATGCATGGGGTTTGGAACCACTTGGTTAGTTGTTACAAGTCATATTCATGCTTTTAAATTTTCCCAAGTGGTGCCAAACATTAAAGGAGGCCATTTGGACACATTTGGTATCTCATATGGAACAAAAATGGTCATTTTGGTGAGCTATACCACTTTATATCCAAATGACCTCTTCTTAGTTTGAAATTTGGCATGCACCTAGAGCTAAATATTTTTGGAAAGCTAAAGTGGGTATTATTTGGAGGTATATAGAATATTTCGCAAACTTTTGAAGTTAGTAAAAATTTTGATTTTGGTAAGTGTACTGTTCATTTGGTCCAAAATTTGTTCTCTGTCATTGATGGAGCAAATGATGTCAAATTGTCACAAAATTTTACAGGAAGAAACTATACCTTCCCAGCGACTTGTGCCAACTAAAAGCATCTCATTTGGATGTCTAGAGGGGGAGATAGGAATTTTTGAAGTTGTTGTCCAGTACCAGGTGACCAGTCAGTCCCATGTTATTGTTTGATTGATTTTTGGGGTCTAAATGTTCTTGGATTGGTCTGAAGTTATTTTTCTCCCCTAACTTTCTAGATTGGTATCATTTGCATGGATTAGACTTTTTTGGAATTAATTAGACATTTATGAATTTTGTGATAGTAAACTGTATCAGTATCTGACGGCAGTCGGACCTTTGTGGCTATTTCATTATCAAATGTGATCCAAAGTCTATGTTCATGTCCAAAATTTATTTTTTATGCCAAGCTAACATCTAGAGCTTTCCAAAAAGCTATGGTTTATATGATTTTGATTTTTCTACATTTAGTTATGATTTTTCAAAGTTTTCTTTAAAATCTGCCACTATACAGCCATGAAGAATGAATGCAAATCTGGGGTTCTTGAGCTTAAGTCCATGGATCACTTGATATTTTAAGTTTTCTTTGAATTGTACCATTGGTAAATGACTATAGAATGTTGTTGGATAGTCCACAGGCCCCACGCAGAACAGATTGAAGAAATTGAACCCCAACGTAATGCAATATTTCATTCTTTCTCATGCATTTTCACTAAGAATGTGTACAATTGCCATGAATAGGAGACTAACATGGTAGAAAATATATGGTATTACATTTGGTACCATTATGTCTCTTGAAATGTGTTTTAAATGTAAGATGGCTCTTATTAGGTGAGGTTGTGCTAAAAGTTTCTTAGAATGGGCAAGGAGAAGTCAAAAGTATCTTAAAATGGGTAAGAAAAAGCCAAAAGTTCCAAGAATGAGTAAGGCTAAGTCAAAAGCCCTTAAAAGTGGGTAAAGCAAATCCAAAAGCCTTAAAAAAATGGGTAAGGTTAGACCAAAAGCCCTTAGAGCCTATGCTTGACTTGAATGAATTTATATGACATGAAAATATGCTTATGTATGTTTAGTATAAGTTTTTATGGCATGCTTATATTCTTTGACATGAAAATGTATCATATGTGTATGCTTGAAAGGGTAAAAGAGACATTGAGATTCTCTTAATTTCATTATTTGCCATATTATATCTATCCATGTCTAGGTGAGCCTCATGAAGCAAGAAATGGAAGTTAAGGAGCTTAAATAATGAGACTTTGACAATAGAATAGGATTTTGTGCATTTTGATGTCAAAGTATGTATGTATATGATGGTTATGAGATATAAACTCTTGAGCATGTGTAAAAGTATGTAATTATGATGTATGAACCAAATTTGGAACCAAAAGTATGAGTATATAAGTTTTTGACATCCATGAGCCTCAGTATACATGTGTATAAGAATAAGTGGATTAGTGATTTTGAGTTCCATAATGATTTAGGCCTATTAGGATGTTTCTATATGCTCTTTTAAGCTTTTGAATGTGCTCAAATGGTCATGGTATGGTTAGAAGGTCATTTGGTACCATTTGAAGCCATGTGGATCCCAAAATTAACCTTATTCTTGCCCTAAACCAAAGTCTAACCAAATGAACAAGTTTTTGTATAAAATTTGGCAAACATATAGGTCTCATTTAGAGCTTTTCTTAGAGCCAAAAAAGTACTATTTTTGGAGCTCTAGAGAATTTGTTATGATTTTTTAAAATTAGCTAAACTATGTAAAAATTGTCACTATTCATATGATCAGTTTGGTTTTCAGTGTCATTCAGGAGTCAAATGAAGTCTAATGTAATACCTTAACCTCTTATCTCTCACGCAATAGTCACGTAGACTCTTCCAACACATATGTGGTATATTGGTGCACATTTACAAGAAAACATAAACTTTTGTGCTTAGATAATTGCATAATTGGGAAACCATATACGTGATTCATGGCTTAAGGGATCATATGAACTCATCAACATCATTTTTCATCCATAACATATTCATTCAAGTCATAAACATCTTAATTTATCTTATACATCGTAGATTTGGAAACAAAATTCAAGGATAACCAGTTTTGCTCTTGGGGCTATCACAAGTTTCTAATATGAAATTTGAAAATTCATAACTAATTCTAGAAAAATTGAAATCAATATATATGATAGCTTTCTGGAAAGGTCTAGATGTTAACTAATAACTAAAAATAGTTCTAGACTAAGATAGAAGCATTTCGCCTAGGAAAGGTAATAGAATGGTAACTTAAGTTAATTCTCGAATAGCTTCAGGACTTGAAGTTTTCGTTCTCCCTCTATAGAGCTCCAAATGAGGTAATCTTAGTGGCTATAGAAAGCTTATGATGTCTAGTTTATTGATGTGAAATTTCATAAGCATTGGATTTCATTTGTCCTACTTGTGACATAGAAAAGAAAACTAACCATATGAATAGTACACATACCAATTCTGTATAATGTGTCCAAATTTAAAAAATCATAATAAATTCTCCAGCGCTCCAAATTGAGTGCTCTTTAGTTCTATAAAAAGCTATAAATGAGACCTACTTGTTGGCCAAATTTTATGCAAAAACTCATTCATTTGGTTAGATTTTGGTTCAACTCAAGAATTGGTCAATTTTGAAGTCCATAATGAGATAACAAGGCACCAATTGCTCTTCTCATCTTTGCACAGCTACTTGAGCAAGTCTAAAAGCATATTTATAGCCCATAAAAAGCATTCCAAATTATTCAAATCACCATGGAGCTCATCCTCACCTTGCTACTTGCATTTATGCACATACACATAAAAGCTCATGGGTGGCAAAAACTCATGCATTCATTAATTTAGTTCTAAAATGGATACATACATCATATGTATATACATTTGAACTTATTTAAAGGTCTACATCATATATACATCACGTAGTTACAAATCTTAATATCAAAATGCTAATAAAAAGCCTATTTAACTACTCTATTGTCAAGGTCTTACTTCTCAAGGTTGTTGCCATCTATTTCTTGGTTCACTTGGCTCACCTAAACATGGTTAAATAGTTGTGAGGGAAGAGTGAGATTCAAAGAATCCCAATATCTCTTAACCCTTTCAAACATACATAATGGATGCAAATTTATGTCAAAGAATGCATGTATGACATTCAAGCTATTAGTGAACATACATAAAGTATTTTCCTTAGCACATAAACTCATACATAGCAAACATAGATTCTTATGGGCATTGGTTTAGCCTCACCCAACTTCCTTGGGACTTTTGAATTTTCCTAACACACTTTCAAGGGACTTTGCACTTAGCTTCACTCATCTTGTGACTTTTGGCTTTGTCTCACCTATTTCTTGGAACTTTTGGCTCATCTTCACCTATGCAAAGAGACTTTTAGCATAACCAAATTCATTCAAGCCATATTGCATGCATAAACACCTTTCAAGAAACATAATGGTACCATAATATGTATGCAATGGCTAGACATATTTCTCATAGTTCAAACATACACACAAGCACTTAAAGACACATAAACATCCAAACCATGCATGTGAGAAAGGTTAGAGAGATATTTTATGGTAAGATTCACACATTTTTCTCTTTAATTATTCTTTCCCTCTCTTTCCTAAACACTTACAACTAGATAGAGCTTGATTCTTTTGGCCTAGACACATCAAATGGGACACAATTACATCATTGAAGCAAGCTCTAGCATTGCACACACTCTATGTAAGGCTACTTTCTCATATGGTTTCATAATGGTTCCATACAAGACCCAATGAAGCAACTTTTAGAATTCATGATCTTGGCTCCCATTTCTCAATTAATCTAAGTCTTTTGAATCCATTTAGACTCCTTGGAGTCATCACCAATTCATTTTAAGAAGCCTAGATATAAGTTGCTTCTTTATGTCTCATTATGGAGTCTACACCTCCATCTTACAAACTAAGATTTCTAAATTTATTTCAAGGCTTTCTTTAACATTCATTTATCATATCTAGTCCCTTTCTAGCCTTAGAAAAATTAAAAATACTTCCTAGTTGCATGAAGGAGCTTAAGCTAGGATTATGCATGCTTAGAGCACCCATGGAGTTTGCTTCATTTTCTCTAGGGAGTTGGCATATGTGAGGCTTCCTAGGTGTCTTGAGAGCCCATATACACTCTTAGACAAGCTAAATTATCACTAGAAAGTCTCATACATATCAAGATGCAACTAAATCCCTAGCCTTTGCATCTTGAAATCTAATGCTCCTTTTTCAATTCCAATTGCATGTTCTTAAATCTCACACTCTAGAACCTATGTTTCTCACTTGCTAAGACCAGAAATCACTCCTTCTTGCTTGGGCCTAGTGTTGGCCGAACAACACCCAAGAAGAGTAGACAAAGAGTTGTAAGAGAAACCATGAAACATACCTTGATTCCTAACCTCTTCCAAGAGCTCTTTCACTTGGTACAAGCTTATCCTTCAAATTCCAACTTCCTCCCTCAAAAAAAGTCCCAAAACAGTCCTAAATCAAACACTAAAACCATAGAAAATGAGAGGAGAAGGAGGAGAACAAGTTTAATGAAGGAAGTAGCATGAAATTCTATGATTTTTTTACCTTTTCACTAAGCTTTTCTTCTCCTTTTTCCCCTCCTCTTGTGTGCCCTTCTTGGTAGAACTCTCCTCTAGTTTTAGGCAGAAACTAGGTTAATTAGAATGAGGGAGAAGGGAGGATGTGGTATATAAGAAGAAGCTTCTTGAAAATTCTTTTAAGAATTTTTATTCTTGTCCTTTTTCCTTAGCTCTTGCTATTTAGGCTTATTTCAGCTCCTTTTCAAGAACTATCTTTTCCATCATAAAATTTAGCTCATCTAACTTATAAAATGCCTTTGATTTCACTCAAATTGGATTAAAAGCCTTCTTGAACGAAAAAGTCAAAGTTTACGTCAACTAACATTCTAAAACGTAAACCGGAGGGGTTTGAATCATTCTAGGGGTTTTTATAGTTGTTGGGGCCTCTGAGAATCCCGAAAAACTCAAAATTTTCATCTAAAGATTCCTCCTTTGAGTTTTTTAAAAAGTGCCTAAAATTAGAAAAATATCACTACCTTTTATCTAATTTTATTTAGCTACTCTTACTCTAATTTCTGAGCATCTAAAGTCTTGAATCCTCATTTTCTATCATTTAGAATTTTATCCAAATTTTATTTGGCCTCAAATTATTCATTTTAGAGGACTTTCTTTTATAATTGACTTGTTTTTATCGTTTTTACAAAAATTGAGTGTTCCATCCAATGCTTATAAAATTTTACAAGTAAATAGTAGACATCATAAGCTTTCTATAGCCATTAGAAGCACCTAATTTGGAGCTCTGTAAAGGGAAATATAAAATTTTGAAGTTTCTAGTATACTGTAGAACATTCTCTAAACCCAGTTACTGTTCCATTAGCATTTTATGGGCCAAATGATATTGTTTTGATCTAAACTTTTTTCAGTAGTTAGATGACATCTTAAAATTTCCAAAAAGCTATAGTTTGTATGATTTGGAATTTTTTAGAATTAGTTATGAATTTCCAATGTTTGCATTAGAATATGGAACATGTGAAAAATGCAAGTATGATGTCCAAATTGAGATTTGTGCCTCTAACCTAAAATTTAAGCTTCAAATTGTAAAGTTTATGATTGAACAAGTGTGTTATAAATGGAAGATGACTTTGGTAAGCCTAAATGGTTCATTTAGCTAAAGATGAATTATTTTAGCTTTTAATAATGGCAATTTCCGCTGCTAAAGATAGTTATTTTGTGAAAGTGGATATGTTTAGCTAGTTATGCTACAAATTAAATGCTAGATAAACATGGTATTATAGCGAGACTTGTCATAACTTGCTTTACATAGCTTATTTATATCATTTCCCCTTCTAAGATAACAATTTACTGCCATTACCAAACTTTTGGCAGCAGATTTTAGTCCATTCTTATGTCAAATGAACCTTTAAGGGTCCCAATTTAATTTTCTTGCCATTTTGACTAATAAACTCCATAGACACATTTGTTTTAACTTACAGAATCATGATCCAAGGCTTCAATGTATAAAGGAGTTATATTTCTCAATTTGGCCTCTTTGGACATATTATAAGCCAACTTTAAAAAAATGTATTACTTTTGCTATATAACTCCAATTTATGCAAATTAGATGTCTATAGAAAGCTTATGATCTAACCTTTATGTTATAAAAATTTTAAGTGAAATTAAATTTATTTGACCTCTGAAATGGTGTAACATTTGAGCCTATGATAGTAGCTACAGTAATTATCAAACCTACATATTTTAGCTAGTTTCAAAAATTCATAAAATATTTTATAAAGTTTAGAACAATACCATCTTTAGAAAAGCTTTATAAATTCTCTAAGTGTCTGCCAAATTTTAGCTCTAAACTAGATTATTTAGACTGTTAAGAGTATAGGTGCAATTTATGGCTCCTTTCGACCAAAATTTGGTCCTAAATTGGTCCATTTGGCCTTTAAATTGCAATCTCTTGGTTTAAGCAAGTTTTAATCCATTCATGCTTCATTTCTATAAGTACCATTGCATGAAAAATAGCTAGCATAAAAAATTAACCATCCTACATCTATTCATGCAAACACCACTCAATAGCCTTTAATAGGGAAAACATGTACTAATGGCTATACTATGAATCAAAATGGCATGCATTTATTATCTCAACCTCATAATAAGTTACCATTACATATTCTTGTCATATACTAAATATTTCACTACAATTGTGTCTCATATATGATCTTGCAACAAAAGCTTCTAATACATTATTTCTAAACTCTAATTCTTCTTAATTTCCTTCTCTTTACTTAAGGAACCTATAATGGCTAGTGAGACATACATGGGGTGAGATTTCTAGGAGAATCTCAATAGTAAATCTCAATCCATATCAATGCATACAAAGATTACCATAAGAAAATGCAAGCATGCCACTCATACATATCATATAGCTTAAACATAAAATTTAGTATGAAACTTTCATTTTTATCAAGTCATGGGAAACTCCGGGACAGTTAAAACCCCTCCAGTATATCTTTTTTAATGATAGTTGACCCAAATTTTGACTTTTTCATTTGAGAAGGTTTTAGCTCCAAATTGAGTGATTTTAGAGGCATTTTATAAGTTAGATAACCTAAATTTTATGATGGAAAAAATAGTTAAAAAAAAAGAGCTAAAACAAATCTAAAACGAAAAAGCCAAGAAGCAGGATGTAAATGAAATTTTTAATAAACAATTTTAAGACATTTGGCTCCTTATATAGTGTCCCATCGCTCTCCTCCATTTAGACTGACTTATTTATTGCCCAAACTAAAGGAGGTTCTGCCCCAAAGAAACACATAAGAGAGGAGGAGAAAGAGGAAGGAGAAATCTAAGAAAAGGTGAGAAAAGTATGAAATTTCATAGTTCTTCTTTTATTAATCGTATTCATCTCCTTTTCCCCTTTATTCTTATGGCTTTTATGATGTATATGGGGCTATTTTGTGGCTGGTTTAGAGAAGGGAACTTAGAATTTTAAGGAGGATCATGAAGCAATGGAAAGAGCCTTTAGAAAAGTGTTGAAACAAGGTAAGAAACCTAGCCTTTCATTGCATCTTCTTAGTTATCTTCCATGGTGCTTGTTCAGCCAAGATATAGTCCAATCACTACAGGATAAATTCTGGCCTAATCAAGGAAGAATCATAGGCTTTGGAGTGTGAGAAGTAAGTAGGTGCAAAGAAATTCAATTAAAATGCATTAGAAAATGAGTTAACAAAGTTAGGGATTTGTGTGTACCTTAGCCAAGATGGAGCTTCCTAGTGGTAATTTAAATTGTATAAGAGTTTGTAAGGATTCCTAAGACACCTATGAAGTCTTGCAAGTGGCCATTTCATAAGAGAAATGAAGGAAACTCTATAGGTACATCAAAGGGCGCATGTCTCAGCCTCACTAAGAATAAGCACCTAGGGAGTGTTTTAATTTGCTCAAAGGCTAGAATGGCATTACATATGATGAAAGGAAGTCTTGGAAAAATTTTAGAAGCCATAGATAGTAAGATGGAGGTGTAGGCTCCATAATGTAGCCTAATGAAATAAGCTAGGCTCTTTAAAATGATTGTGTGATGGCTCCAAGAGGTTTAAATGGAGCCAAGATCAAGAGGTATCATAGTTGCTTCATTAGGTCCTTTATGAAGCCATAATAGTGTCTTAGAACAAAAGGTGCTTCCATAGCAATTGTACGAAGCTAAAGCTTGTTCCTATGAATGATGTATGTCTTTTGTGATGTGCTTAGGCCAAGAGAACTTAGTGCCTCTAAACTTCAAGGCTTGGCTGAAACAAAGGAGGAAGATTTCAAAGGAAAAGTAAGGAACATTGGCTCCAAAGTAGCTTTCTCTTCTTTCTCTCATGCATCTTTGGATGTTTTCTTGTCTTTGAATGTGTGAGTATGTTAAACCATGAAAGATATTTCTAACATGCATTTATTTTCTATGGTACTATTATGCTTTGTTTATGCACTTAAATGATATTTTATGAACATGAATAGCTTGTTTGAGTGTGATGAAGCCAAAAGTCCCTTAATTAGGGTGAGGATGAGCCAAAAATCCCCAAGAATGGGTGAGACAAAGCCAAAAGTCTCTAAAGAGTGAGGCTTAGTTAATGGTCCCTTAAGAAAATGGGTAAGGCAAGTCCAAAATCCCAAAGAGAATGGATGAGGCTAAATCATTGCCTTGGCAAGCCTATGTATGTTATATGTGACTTCTTGACTACAAGAAATGTTTCATGTATGTTTATAATTTTCAAGGTAGCCATGCATGCATTTTTAGACTTGAATTTACATCCATTAGGTGTGCTTGAAAGGAAGAAGAGCTATTAGGTTTCCTAGAATCTCATTCTTTCTTCCCTATTACCTAACATGTCTAGGTGGATCAAGAGATCAAGGAAATGAAAGCCACCACACTTGGAAGCATGGAGCTTGACAAAAGGATTATAAAATGCTTGTATTATAGTAATGTGGTTGTCAAATGATGTATCCCCATGATGTATATAATGTATAAGCTCTTGAACATGTGTAAATATATGAATATATGATGTATATATGAGAATTGGAAGCAAATGGACGATATTGCATGGTTTTGACCTTGAATGGCAAGAATGCAAATGTATGTCTCTTATGTGCAGCATCAAGTGGGAGAGTGAGTTTATGAAATCTAGGTTTTTGAACCCTTGAGATATGTTTAGTAGACTATTCTCATGCTTTCCCACGTGTTCAAATGGCCTTAAAGAAGCTAGAAGCAAAAATGAACCCAATGTGACCCCTTAAAAGGCCATTTTAAAATGGCCAATATGCAGCCCTATGGTACAAACTAACCAAATGGACAAATTTCCTCATGCATATAGATTTTATTCAGAGCTTTTTAGGAAGCTAAAGACTAGGTTATTTGAATCTCTATAGAATTAATTATGAATTTTCAAAGTTGCCAATTTTCTACTGAACTAATATGGTTATTGTTCATATGGTCAGTTTTTTTTTTTGGTCATTTGAGGGCCAAATGGTGTCCAATTCTCTATCAAAATCCTATAAGCATAAACTAGATATGATAATATTTCTATGACCACCAAGATCACCCCAATTGGATGTCAGTACGAGTAATGCAGTAGTACCTTTGGTACTGTTCCATTAATTCCTAATGGCTTAAGGCTACTGCATTAGTCTAGACTTATTTTTAGCCTTAAGATAACATCTGTAACTTTCTAAAATGGTATGGTTTGCTAGGTTTTGATTTTTCTACAATTACTTATAAATTTTTGAAATTTCTATCAATAATCTGTGACAGCAAATTTGAGCAACTGGACCTTTGGTGCTTTTTTGTTGTCAATCATGGTCCAGATGATGTTTTCATGGCTTGGAATGACTCTTAACCTAGATCTAATGTCTAGAGCTTTTGAGAAAGCTATATTTACATGATTTTGATTTTTCTAGATTTAGTTATGATTTTTCAAAGTTGACACCAAAAACTTGGCACACCAGCCTGAGAATGGACCTTGTCATTTATGTATATATGCTACCAACTCGAGTTTCTTGTGACATTTTGAGATGTTTTTCAGTTGTATGAATGTATTTTAATTGAAGGATGATCGATGTTCATATGGCTCATGGAGAGTGAAATGAAAAAATTTAAGTATAGCATAATGCAAAATAATGCAATATTTTAATTGAATTTTTGGAAAAGTGACTAGGAATGAGATGGAGAAAGGCTAGATAAATATGGTGTTACAATTAGGCTGGAGTTTATTGGCTATTTAATTGTTCAAGTGTGCATTTCAGAACCAATTAGAAGTTGTGCCAGCATTTTTTCGTACCTTGATTTGGTAATGTTTTTTGTTATGGATTTTGAATTTAAAATTTTATGATGTTCCCTATGCAATATGCTTATGAGGGTTGGAGCTCTAGGGTTAAGTTTGATACTAGTTTACTTAGCCTTTTGGTAAATTTGGTGACTCTAGCTTCTCATAAGCTTTAGCATTAGATAAATTGGTGGCCAAGCACCGTCAAGATATTAACAACAATCATTGGAATATTAGGGAGAGTTGACATTATTCTAATACTAGTTTTGTGTGTAAGCAGTGTTCCAATTATTCTTTATTCTTCTTTTGGTGATGGGGACTCTAATAGTGTTAATACGAGGGACCAATATTGTGATGTTTGATAAGTCAAGGGATCAATAGTCAATAAAAAACCAATAAGGGGCCATAATGAAATATAGTATAAAATTAAGTGACCAAAATAGTATTTTAGTCTATAATTTAATTAATTGTATCTTGCTAGCACAAATTTCCAATTTCTATTCAATATGCTTTAAATGCATTATTGGCTTTAGTTATACAACTAAATTTGTTTATTTCATATGAGCTTTTATATTTGAAAAACCAAATATAAAATTAAAAAGAATTTAATGTTAGTTTAATAGCTAAAAAGGTGTATTCTTTACTTTGATTATTCAGGCATACTTAGTGAGACAGAAACTATAAATATATTAAATATGGGTTTCATCATAAAATTGGCTACTAATATGACAAGTTGTCAAATTGTTTAAGGTTCTGAACTCAAAAAGAAAAAATTTGTTTTGGGTGCATTATTGGCTTTGTTTACACCTACCAAATACCATGATTGATAGGCAATCTAGTTCATTAAAATTAGGCTTAATGTTGTTCGAGTTACATCCTTGTTTTTGTTTCTTGTGTGTTAGTTAATTTAATCTATTCATTGGTTGTGTTTTGCTGGGAATTAGCCTGTTTCAATTGTTTTAGTGAGAAGTTCTTCACCATATCTTGTTCATGATTTCAAGAACATATGTCTTAAATGCCATGTTGAATTGCTTGATTAATTGTCGAGTCTAAATTGAATAATGCAAGACTAGTAATTCCCAACTTGATCTCATTATGAATTAGGAGTTAAGCAATATTATATACTAATAATTTTGCTTTCTTGTACGTAAATCTTTGTATTTTGTGAACATCAATATCAATAGTAGTTAGGCTTAAAGAAAAACATTAATTAGAACATAGAGAGAGCAAAACAAGAAACTTCCCACTATGTATTCCATAAGTTGAGAGCATATACTCATCAAGGAACACAATATTATGACTTTTACAACAAGCTTCTAAGTAATTTAAAAAGCTGTGCCTATCTCCAACATTGAGGATAAATTAGTTCCTTCACATGAAAATAATTATGTAAGAAGTACTATATAATATATTTTAAACTGTATAAGCTTTAAAGTTATGCAACTATCATAGAACAGCGTTTGAAGAAAATCAAAGAATAAAGAGTATGATTATTCTATAGTTACATGGTGCAATTTTTGCTTTCAACAAAACCTGCTATATCAAAGTGTTTTATTAATTCACAGTTAGAGAATTCTTTTATTCATAAATGATATAGATAGGGTAAACAAGATTAGAGATTGAACATAACAAAGTTCGATAACAAAACACACAAATGATGGCATTATACAAGCTCAAAATCTACTTCACTACTACTACTTGCAGGATAGAAAATATAGTTTGAATAAGGGAGAGAATGAGAAGTATAATTCCAGCAATAGAGGCAACAGTTTTCCAAGGTGTCTTGCAATAATCACGTCTCAAGGTTGCCTTCAACTTATGCCAAGGATCTTGATAGAAGACATTCAACCTTCTGCAAATATCAACATAATTAGAATTGTAATTGTGTCGAGTGATATTTTTCAAGAGACCATTAAATATTTTAGCAACATCTTTGGTATCACCCTGATAGTTGAGGATTATATCCCCATGAATGAGGACATCCACATCTTTATTTGTGTTGATTAGGCAATCCATTACATGAGCATAATCAATAATGTAAGATGCACTGGGATAATGGCACTGCTCTAAAGCTATCATATTAAGAAGTAAAGTTTCAATGTCATCATCCACTAAAATTTGTGGGACCTCAAGAATTTGCCCTGTAAACTTAATGTCTAGTAAACACTTGCTTGGACTTGTCTTGAACTTCACTCCCGCCTCCAGTAACTCACTTGCATTGTATAAAAGGTCATCATTTTTATCCTTCATGAACTCATGTCTTGGAGGTTTTTCTATTTGTAAATGAAAGAATCTAAGAAGATCCGTGAAATGTTTTATGTTAGCATTAGGATTAGGCTTTGATTCATGTATGTTAAAATAGGAAAAGAAGTCATATGTGAGCTCAAGAAATGAAGGAAGATCACCACGAAGGTGAAGGGGAAATGCTCTATTGAACAAATCTTCAAGGAAAGAGAATGGAAGTTGATTCTCCAGTAAAAGCAAATCCACAATTATAACATTCACCAACCATTGTGACAATTTATAATCATTTCCTAACTGGCGCTTATAGCTCCTCATGAAGAGTTCAATTATGAAACTTGCATCCACCAATATCACCTTCACAAGTTCCTTCTTGCCAAGTTTGATGTTCTCAAAGTAAGAAGCACGAACCATTGCTTCTGAATCTTTTGCAAAGTCAACCAAATGGACCAAGCTTGTCTTAGCTTCTTGAGTAAATCTTTTGAAGAATATTTGTTTGTGTCTTTCCATCTCTTGCAACCTCTCATTGCCATAATGAAAGGGACCAATTGAAACAGCTGTTGGGGTGTAAGCACCTTCATTTAGATCATGAATCTTAGAGGGCACCTTGTAGATACAACATGAAGGTGAAAAGAGACCATCTCCGCTGTCCCGAATCATTTCTTCAATGTTAATGATCACATCATCTTCCGTCTATCAAGTTTGATTTTGAAAGATTAGCAATTTCACAAGCAAAATAAAAGGGGGAACATAATAAGCTTCTGAAATCTACATTGTGTTTCTCGTAATGACTAAACTGTGATCTCACAATTTTTTTGTAAGTAAAACTAATAAGGCTAAAAAGGCTAATAATTTAGGAATTAACCATTAGCAATATTAGAAGCTGTACGTAAAAGGGAAGTAAACAAACTAAGAAAAGCTTTTACAATTGGAGAAGAGTACACGATGCATACTTGTTGTTCCAAATGACTGGAGGATAAATTGGTGGAATAAGGTGTAAGGGGAAGTTGTTGCATTTCTACAATTTCTTCAGTATTCTCAGTCGTCAAGGCTTTCTGCTTCATATCCATCGTGCATCTACCAAAATTTTCTTTGGAAAGAATCTCAGTGTGTGCTCCTCTTGTGCTTCCCTCTGTTTTTGCAACTTCATATAGTAGCAGCAGTCGAGTCTTTTCTTATGTTCAATTATTGAGGGTACATAATGGAGAGTGGGGTCCTATTGATTATTTGCATAGACTTCCCTGTACATGCCAAGTCAACTAGACGTGCTTTTCTTGTTCTTATTACATTTTAATATTTATTTATTTATTAATAAGAATGCGGTTGTTGCGTTTCCAGCATTTCTTCAATATTTCCAGGGGTCAAGTCTCTCTGCTTCATGTCCACCATCTACTAAAAAACCTCTCTTCTTGGGTACTGTTAATGCAAATTGTCAAATTGTTGTATGCTTTAGATGCATTCTCGGCTTCGGTTATTACAGCCAAAAATAAATATTTTTGGAAAAAAAATCATACATGGTTTAATAGTTAAGAAGGTGTTATCTATACTTTAATTATTGAAACCATAAATAAAAATTTAAAATCGTCTATATGCAACCAAACAAAAAAAACCAAAAATGAAATGAAATGTTTAATAAAGGGTTTCCCAAGGACTTAAGCATAGTTAGGCGTCAGATTAATAGATAGGTGTATGTTAGTGCAAAGGTAAAAGTTAAGTATAATTTCAACGGGAATTGAATTGAAAGAGAAATAAAATTGATAAGTGACTTACATATGAAGAAGTTTTAAAGTGAAAATTTTTTAAAAGGTTTTTATATATATTGTGTGGTAGTCTTTATTTTCAATTTACAGCATCTCTTGTGTTAGCACGTTTTCCTCTAAATCATTATATCAACCATGTTTGATGTGCTCGTCAATTGACTTAGGAGTGGGAATCATGACATTTGAATGCTTTGAGGTTGTTATTACACTGTGTCCAGATTCTATTTTTTTTATTGCTCGTTCTATTTGGCGTGACGTGGGTCATCAACTAATGAAGCGGATTCCAGAGGTTCAGCTAAAAGCTTGATTTTGGCTGATAATTTGTTTTGGTTGCTTCTCCTGGGTTTTAGACTTAATTGTACTTGTTAAACCCTAGTCACAAGTCGTTAATTATTGTCATATGATTTTTAATGTTAATATTTTTTAATATATATATATATTATTAATAAAAACAGGGTTATGTGGACTTTATATTCAAGTCATGCACACCCTTTTTTTTTTAATTGTAATCTTGTTGTTGATTGGGACAAAGATTTATAAATAAAGCCGCCTTTTGTGAAATATTCTGGACAGTCACCTTAGGTGAGCGTTGACAAATTGTTAGGGCAAATTATCAATGTTTTTATATGCTTTAAATCTATTATTGGCTTCGATTATAACAAACACAATTGTTAACTTCATGAGGTTTAATATTTGAAAAATCAAATATTGAAAAGGTTTAATGAGTGATTTAATAATTAAGAAACTGTGCCTATACTTTAATTGTTGAAGTTCATACCATAAGTAAAAATTTAAAATCTTCTAAATAAAAAGGCAAAGCAAAACAAACAAACCACCAAATAAAATAAAACAAAAAAAAAAGAGATGAAATGCTTAATGAACATTAAAATTCATATAATATAGTCATGAGATACATGTGATAGTACTTAATTTCAGTATTCCACTGTGCAATAAATATTTGCAAATTGATTACAGAAATTATAGTCATATTAAATATGAGTTTCACCACAAAAATTGGCTACTGTAGCGAAAAGTTGTCAAATTGTTTTAGATTCTAACCAAAACAAGAAAAAGTTATAGTTTAGGAGTCTAAATTAAAGATATCTATACAATAAATTTTAAATTTTAAAATTATTTTTAAAAATTTTAAGGTTAAAAATTTAAACTATTTACAATTTAAAATCTCAAGATAAAATTTTTTGTCTTAAAATCTTTTAAAATAATTTTAAAATTTGAGATTTTTTAATATAAACATCTTTAATCTAAATTTTTATACTCTAATTTTTTTCAAATTGTTTTAAGAGCATTATTGGCTTTGTATACAACGACCAGATTTGTTAATTTCATACAAGGTCTTCTCTTTTAAAGTCCAAAAACATAATTGAAAGGTGCGATGAACATTTGAATTCGTAAAACGTAGTTCTCGTGTAAATGTGATTTTAGGCAAACTAGATCAGAAACAAATAATTATAACTTGCGATATATTTATTTTTGTAAAATTTTATTATATTTTTATAAGTTTGTCATAAAAGTTACTATTTTAATTACTTAAGAGTATTTTGCGAAAATAAACTTGCTTCTAATACATCTTCTTATTATGTAAAAGTAGTTCATATAAATTTTCATTATAGGAAAGAGAGTAGTGTAATTATAATATCCTTTAAAAGAGAAAAATATAATTTACTTTATTAATTATGTACAACAAAATATAAGGTTGATTACTATTGGAAGCTTATTTATTCTTTGGAATTCCAATTTGTACAAAAATCATCTATTTTTTTCGCAACAGATGCGAAGTTTTGAATAATTTTCCTTCACAAATATTCACTTGGATGAAAAGCACCAGGTTCGACAACGCTTACCCTAATAAATTAGGCTAGCTAGAGTTTTGCTCATAATTGTAGGCATTCTTACGGAAAATTTAGAATGTTATATTTTGTGACATTTCTTCACTATCACATTAATAGAATGTTATATAAATCCATACTTTATAACCCACTATAGCACTATTATATAAATGAAACTGTATGGAGTCTATTATATAATTTTATTTTATTTTATCAATTAATGTATAAATAATGTGATACAACAAATATATGTAAGAATTTCTCTATTTGTTCATTCTTCTCTCTCGTTTAGACAAGAGTGAGCGTAGAAAAAGAAATACCACAATATGTTGCTTTAGATTTTACAAAATTTACTTCAGTTTAAATTTTGGGATTAACACTTGGAAAAATTTATTCTCTCAAATGCACCAGGTGATGTGAAAAGTAATCTCTTAAAATCAGTTGAAAAAGAACTTAATTTTGATTGATGTACAACGTTGGCTTGAAAATATCCTTACCATACAACTAAAGAAAATGCTACAGGTCTGATAAACTTCTGAAAAAAAAGATGAATAATTTGTATAATAAAATTTGCGTCAGAGCCACAAGCAAAAGTAAAGGATATCTCGGGAAGAAAGCTTTCTATAAGAGATGAACATAATCAAATGAGGCTTTAGATGGTTGTCAACTCAACCAATAACACAATAAAGTATTAAGTAGTGCCAAATAAAAACGCAACTCATTTCAAAATGTCCACATTTCATAATAATTTGTATTAAGTAGTGCCAAACAGAACCTTGTTTACTATTAGAGAAGCAGGGGATGCTGTAATCGTGATTCTTGAAACAAACAATAAAATGTGGAAAACATTCAATTGAAAGTCATAGCAAACAAGATTCTATATTCTGTAAGAAGGGGCAGCAAAATTATATCTACATTGTCATATATCCGCAAGTATTCTATTTGTTTGAAAATTATGGAAGAATCATACTCTGAAAGTTAATTTACAATACTGGAGAACCTGAGGTGCAAGATTCCCATAAATCCCATTTGGGAATTTTATACTTGCAATGTGAGACTCAATTCTCATACAATTGAATGCTTATAGTGCCTCTTCCTTAGACTCAGGAAAATAGAAACAATCAACATAACATCCTCAGCAAACCAGCAGAGAGAGAAGAAAAAAGGGGAAAAAGAGGGGGAAAAAAGGGGAAAGAAAAGAGCTTCCAATTTTGTAATAAAAAACCTCGTGTTCAAACCCGAGAGCTTGCTCCAATACCAGAAAGAACTCACTAGCTAAGTCTTCAAGGAACTCTTGATTCTAGCTAAAATCTTCTGTGTAGAAGATCACTAGAAGATTCAACCTTCCTTAATACTTCTGTCTCGGTTATGGAACTTCAACTACGTCCACACGTGAAACTTTTCTGGGCACAATCATTTGTTAAGGGGATTTGAACCCACACAATTTGAATGACCACAAATCTCTTATCAAATTCCCTTTGAAAAGTAAGCCAACCAGCAAAAAAAAAAAAACTTTCAGTTCAACCGCACACTAGCTTGTATTGAAAATTCAAACCAACATACTATTTAAAATTGTGCACATGCACCATGCTGAACTCATGCTGAGATTTGGCAAAGACTACTCTTGTTATTCTTTGACCGCAACCAATTACTCTATCTTTCTCTGCTTCCTCTGTATAAGCTTAAGGGAAAAGCTAATGGTGGTTGGCTTGACTAAAACAAAGGGAAGTGAACACAACAATGGCAGGATAACCCCATTCGTTGTCCTATCTTGTATGATGGCTGCTATGGGTGGAGTCATCTTCAGCTATGACATTGGTAAATTTGAATTCAAATGTATACAACAATCATCTATTTTTTCACAAGAGGGTGCAAAATTTTGGATTTTTTTCACAAATATTTACTTATATGAAAGACACCTAGATTAGCAATGCTTACCCTAATAAATTAGGCTAGAGAGTTTTGTTCGTAGCTGTAGGCATTCACATGCTCTTCTCTCTAGTTTGGACAAGAGTAAGTACCATGATTTGTTGTTATAAATCTTACAAAATTTACTCCAATTTAAATTATGGGCCTAACACTTAGAAGAATACATGCTAATGTAGGGAGTAATCTCTTAAAATCACTCAAAAAGAACTTAATCCCAGTTGATATACAACGTTGGCTTGAAAATCTCCTTACCATACAACTAAAGAAAATGTTATAAGTCTTGCAGATTTAACATGAATAATCTATGCAATAAAATTTGCGTCAAAGCCACAAGCAAAAGCAAAGGATACCTTGAAAAGAAAGCTTTTCGAGGATATTTCAAGACATGAGCATAATCAAATGAGACTTTAGATAGTTATCAACTCAACCAATTTCAATACTTAAACATTAAAGGGCGGCCCAATGCACAAGGCTCCCACTAGGTAAGGTCTAAGGAGGGTAGATATATGCAGCCATGGTTTTAAATTGCGGTCCGCATCATGTAATGCGGCCGCAATATTGCTGTTGCGGTATCGGCTGCATCCGCATTTTTTGACCGCAACACCCACAATCCTTCTTATACTATCTGCAACACCCGCAACCGCAATCGCAACATAACCGCAACCGCAACTGCAATTTAAAACCATGTATGCAACCTTACCCCTGTTTTGTTACAGAGAGGCTATTTCCAATTCAAACCTGTGATCTCCAGGTCACTCAACAACAACCTTACCATTGCGCTAAGGCTCGCCCTTAATATCAATTCTTTAACATAACAAAATTTAAAGTGTCATGTTTCATTTAAATATTAAATAGTGTCAATCAAAGACATAACTCATTTTTAAAGTGTCCACATATCATAATTTTAGATGTATGCTTACCAAACGGAACCTCGTTTACTGTTACAGAAGCAGGAGATGTTGTAATCGTGATTCTTGAAACAAACAATAAAATATGGAGAACATTTAATTGAAAGTCATAGCAAACAAGATTCTATATTCTATAAGAAGCGGCAGCAAAAGTATACTTAAATTGTCATATATATGCAATCTGCAAGTATTCTATAAGTATCTGTTTGAAATTTCAGAAAGAACTATACTCTAAAAGTTAATGTAGGAGATAAAAAAGCCTGAGGTCCAAGATTCCCATAAACCCCACTTCAGAATTTCATGCTTCCAATGTAAGACTCAAATCTCTTACATTACAATTGAACCCTTATAGTTCCTCAAATTTCAATTTTGAAATCAAAGACCTAGTGTTCAAACCCGAGAACTTGCTCTAATACCAGAAAGAACTTACTAATTCATCAAGGAACTCTTGAATGTAGCTAAAATCTTAAGTATAGAGTAGAAATTCTCACTAGAAAATTCAACCTTCCTTGATACTTCTATCTTGGTTATGTAACTTCAACTACATCTCCATGTGAAATTTTTTTGAGCACAATCATGTTTTAAGTTTTTTTCCGACTGAGAAGCTGATGCACATGCCATATCCTTGGAACAGTTGGTCAGACACCTCGCTCTCCCGCCATACTACTAGTTCTGCCAATCTACACTGTATACTTAGTGGAAGATGACATCCTTCAACTTGGTGGTTTGTTTTTAAGCATATGGTTAGAGGCACATCTCTATTATAGCGCATATAAAAATGTTTCACTTAATAATGGAGGGATTGTCATGCAAGTTTGGTCCCACTTTGGTTCAAACGATACTAGTTTTCTATTCTTTCTTTTTCTTTATTTTGCTATACAAAATGGCAATAATGATAAGTTTTTCTAACATTACCAATTAGAGAGCCAATGATGTGTGAAATTCTCTATTTTCCCTATGTCATACGTAGATATCCCTTAACATTTCCACAAGAAGAATCGTAAGTTGATAGCGTTGTTATTCTGATTAGCTGACGGGTTTTTACTTCGTTGTGGGAAAATGGGACTATTGAAATTCCAGCTTGCTCATAATTTCGCACCTGTTTTGTGGAATTTTTTTCACCCATCAAATGTTATCTAAAAATCATAAAATTTGGTAGATTAACTCCCTAATATGTTAACTATAAGCCACTAAAACAGTTTTTGAAAACTCTCATGGATGACCCTTTAACCAATGCGATTTCACTGCCTACTTCAGTTGAGTCCACTGCACTTAAGGGTCTCTGTTTCTGGCTTAGTTAGCTTAGGAAACAAACCCAGAAAATTCTGGAATTTTCCAGATTGAAGGTTACATGTCTTAGCTATCCTCCCATAAAATTTCGTGTATTAACTCCTTCATTTACCTATTTAACAAGAGTGATTATAAAATCTGCTCAAAACTATCCTGTGTAGAAGTTAGGTGGCAATACTAGAGTAATTTCCTAATCTGTCTTATTCCAAAAACTCTCTAATTTTCCAGATTTCAAATTCAAGAAAAGGACAATCTACTATAAAAATTTGGGCTTTAAAATCTTCCTCTAACTATGTTCACAAGAGGCCACATGAGATGTCTATAAAACGCAGCAACACAACAATACATATTACATATGTTCTGTCATTTTAATCCACTCAAGAAGTCTCTGTGCAAACTTAAACACAGTTTCTTCCCATCAATTGCATACATACTATTACTCTAGAATTGCTTTCCAAAATTTTGATAATTAGTTTCATGCAAACGTAATTACGAGAAATTTCTTATACATAGAGTTCAATAATTTTGATAGGCATCGTCGTTACACATACCGTAAATCCCGCGTATATTATATTTATACAGAAGCTAACAAGAGGTTAATAAAACAGCATTTCCTACTCATCTAAAGTCAAACTCCAACATCTAACATTATCAAGGGGATCTATGACTAACTACAGCCAATACACAATCTACTAATTGGTATGGTTATCCTCTGTTGTTCTAACTCCGTCTGTAGTGTGAGTAACACCTGAAAAATGTTTAGTTTACAAAGAGATTTAATCCCAGTAGATAACAATGGATTCATGGTATACACACATAAGGAACACTAAATAACAAGAAATATAGTCGATGCACAATTCGGTGTAAAAGCATGTAAATCCCAGTAGCAGGGTATTTTCGTTCGTGTTAATATACTTCGGTCATTGGCCAATAACAGATGTCTAATACTCATGAGAGTTACTTAGTGGGCATATATGCAATTATACATAGCGTAAGAAATTTAGAATCATTCAATGCAATTATGTATGTAAATAGACAGAATACCACATAGCTACCTGTTTCATCACCGTTGTTATGTAGAGTTATTCCTTAGCATTCGTTGCTCCAATTGCTTTTCCTAAAATTTTAGTTACACATTACCTTAATTAAGGATAGGGCATGGTTAATATCTACACTTCAATTAAGCTACTAATTCCTCGTATGGAAATCCTAATTCGCTTTTGTTTGTTAAAGATTAAAATTCCTAATTCCCTTTCAACTTATGTCAATATATGTGAGTGTCCTTTACTTAGTAGATGGTTGTGTGGTCCTATTAGGTGTCTAAATATCTCTACTTTGCTCTGCCACTCAGTACCATTTTTCTTATGCAGCGTAGAACGTTTCTAGCATGCTATCCCCTTGGCTAAAATACTCAAATGTATACATATTCCTATCCTTCCATTCTCTCGGTCTCAATTGACTTCAAGGAAGAAAAATTCAATCCCTTACCTTTGATTGTCTGCAACTTAATCCCAATGGCCTTTCCTCCAAGATTCTGTTGCTGTCCCAACCAAGATTAAACATCTTAATTAATTAATTTATCCAGCCAAATGGAAGTAGTTAGGAAATCTCAATGTTTTCCTATACTTACCTCTAATGATTCTCCTTGAAATTCCCTTCTCCTTCAAGCTTTCTCCCCACTCTTCAGCTTCATAGTTTGGCTGAACCTTTATTCCCTTCTTTCACTTCTACTCTTAGCCTAAAAGGAGCCAAAGTGGAAGGAGGTCATGATATTGGCCAGCTCGTGCTTGTCAATCAAATGTGGGAGCAATTAATCAAAATGGGTGTTTGGAAATTGGCTTATTTTATTTCTCTTCCATTAAGCTTCCTTCCATCGTGCAAGATAGGTGTCCTCATTCTAAATTACCTAAGCTATTCATTTACATGCAAATTCTTGTCCCTAGCTTCTCCATGGCTGAACGCATTACTTAAGGTGATCAAATGCCGTCTATCACATATATTTACACATCTTACACAAGGAAGCATGAGGTGTCATTGGTATTTAATTCCCACATCTAAGAAAGAAGCAAGTTGTGGTCAATTACCATTTATATATATATATACATATATATATATATATATCTTGCATGGGTAATATATAAGATATAGATCTGTTTATTAAAGCTCCTTTCCTCCATGGCCCACTCCACTGTTTATGCTTAACGTCTTGTTGCTATCTTATTGCCTTAGATGAAACCTATGGCAATCCACATGACTAATTATTTTGGTTAGCAAAACCACACATGGATACATATATTTTGATGAGTAATGGCTTCATAAAATGTTTGGTTCTAGCGTCCTAAGGCACTATTTAATGATGTATATATGTATATATATTTATGGTAGACACTCCAAGATGTTAAACCATCCCCTTTCCCTATATGTCTACATCTCCTAATGCCTATGCCATTAATCCAAGGAAGCTCCATGGCAAATTTTTATTTTATGACTAAGTTAAGGTGCACTACCATGTCTAATAATGATCATCTAGGTGACACGTTAATGGGATGTTAAGTGGCATTGTCTGGTCTTTATTATCCCATGTTTGTTTGCTTGATCCTACCACTTGTTGTTTGCCCATGCATGTGTTAGAAATTTCAAAACTTATTCTAAGGTTTATGTAAGTTTTATCTCATACTATCCACGGTTAATAGAAGGAATTGCCACTTGACCAACTACCCATGCTTAGATGTATTCCAAAATGTGAAAATAATCAAGATGTTTTGATAGGAATGGTTGTAAGTTCATCTTGCTTTGTGGTCATATGCTTCCATGCTAACTAAGTGGTCAAGTTGATGTCTCAGTTAAGCTTCCTAACACATGTCCTCCTTCTCCTTCCTAGTCCTTATTAGGTTCTTTAGTTCCTAAATGACTTTGGTTAGTTCTCTAACGTTTTCATTGAGGTTCTTCTTTAACTAATTTGGTTACATTACCATTTATAGCAATTTAGAATGTGACACCCTACAACCACTTTTGTCAAACTACATTTATTTTTGACACTTTGATGTAGAAATCAATGTCAGGACGAGCAAACTCACCCAAAATATTAGACGTTGAAGGATCTCCTTCAAAGTATTGACACCAAACACAAGTTTCTAAAATTATTGAGGGAATTTGAACCCACATAATTTGAGTAACTACAAATCTCTTATTAAATTCCCTCTTGAAAAGTAAGCAAACCTATGTTGACCAAAAAATTGACTTTCAATTCAATGGCACACTTTCTTGTATTAAAAATTCAAACCAACTTGCTATTCTAAATTGGGCACATGCACCATGCTGAACTCACGCTGTGATATGAGAGAGACTACTCATAATTGTTCTTTGACTATAACCAATTACTCTATCTTTCTCTGCTTCCACTTATGTAAGATTAAGGGAAAAGCTAATGGCGGTTGCCTTGGCTATAACAAAGGGAAACGAACATAGCAATGGCAGGATAACCTTATTCATTGTCTTATCTTGTATGGTGGCTACTATGGGAGGCGTCATCTTTGGTTATGACATTGGTATATCAATTGAGTCTTAAGTCTGATTATAATTAGAAATCAATTTTCCATATCAAAATATGGTTGCATTTATTAACTAAGAAGAGTGAATATGAAGGTGGGGTGACCTCAATGGAACCATTTCTGAACAAGTTCTTCCCAGAAGTGTACCAGAAAATGAAAGAGGATACAAAAATTAGCAACTACTACATATTTGACAACCAACTACTGACCTCATTCACATCATCACTATATGTTTCTAGTCTTGCTAGTTCCTTCTTTGCTTCGTATATCACCAGAGTATTTGGACACAACCCATCCATTATTAGAGGAGGTGTCGTGTTTCTTGCTAGTGTAGCTTTTAATTTGTACATGCTCCTAGTTGGTTGCCTTTTGCTTGCCGTTGGAGTGGGCTCTGCAAACCACGTAGGTAGCCTATGTTACTTTTTTCTCCCCTTCTTTTTCTCAATGACTTTCTCTTGTAGTCCTTTTATTTCTTGCAAAAGTACATTTAACCCTTGAACTAAGACTTAATCACAAAATTGGTAAATAAAGTTTAAAATATAACAAAACCTCTCTAACTTTTTAGATTAAAATGAAAAGGTTAAACCCAATTAATTCCAAGAGCCTGCATGATCTTCATGTGGGCTATTATACTTATGGTTTTAAATTGTGGTTGCGGTTGTGGTTACGTTGCGATTGCAGTTGCGGGCGTTGCGCATAGTATAAGAAGGATTGTGGGCATTGCAGATGATTGATGCAGATGCAGCCGGTGCCGCAACAGCAATATTGTGGTCGTATCACATGATGCGGACCACAATTTAGAACCATGATTATACTATGCTTTCATTCCAACCTGATGTCAGTCTGTGAAGATTGGTGAAGCTAGGAAGCAACCTCTTATAGTTTATTTAATCGGGATGTAATGAGATAATTTTAGTCCAAAGTTAGAGGAAGAGTTTTGTTATATTTTAAATTTTATTCACCCAATTCAGTAATTAAGTCTTAGTTTAGGGAGGTAAAAATGTCATTTTCTCATTTCTTTTTTTGGGTATATGATGGAGCAGATGTTTGAACTTTAGATTTTCTACTAACTATCCTCACTCCTCACTACTAGGCTACACCTTGTGACTATGATCTCTTGTAGTTCTCTCTTATGCTAAGAGTAAACTGTTTCTTTTGATGGTAGAATGATAAATGTTTAATATCTTATAGAACTCAAAGACTTCATGTTTCCCCATAGATAGTTTTTCGTCCTCAAAACCTCAACATCCTAGTTTAAATGACATGGTTGCACTATATGGAAAATTATGTGAGAACGTTTAGGCCTTAATTAATTTTGAGGATTTAGCTCCTCTAAAGATCAGGATGAACATTACATGGTAAAGTGTGCTAAAACAAATAGGGAGGGTATAAACTCGAGCTATTTGTAGTACTCCAGCCTTAATCCAGACAATAGGTGTACTTTTCCTCCCAAAAACTCCTAATAGCCTAATCCAATGTAGCACAGATTACCAAAAGGAAAAGTTAATGCTTCAACGTATTTGAGGACTAGATGATGTGCAAGCTAAACTTGAAGTTCTCATTAAAGCAAGTTTTATGGAAAAAAACACCAAATACCCATTTAAGATTATCTTGAAACAAAAATATTGACCTCAACTTGTAATGGCAGTAGCAATACCATTTTTCCAGCAAGTGACAGGGATCAATGTCATTGCCTTCTATGCCCCTATACTTTTCAAAACAATTGGTTTAGGTGAAAGTGCCCTACTCTTCTCTGCTACCATGACTAGCATTGTAGGCACCGACTTAACCTTTATATCAATGCTCATAGTCAATAAAGTTGGCCAGAAAACCTTGTTTGCCATTGGAGGCATTCAGATGTTAGCATCAGAGTCTTGGAGGCATAATGAAAGACCATGGTGGATTAAGCAAAGGATATGCTTACTTGGTTTTGGTCTTGATATGCATATATGTTGTTGGGTTTGGATGGTCATAGCGGCCACTAGGATGGTTAATACCATGAGAGATTTTTCCTTTGGAGATTCGATCAGCCAAGCAAAACATCATAGTGGCAATGAGCTACCTCTTCACTTTCATTGTTGCTTAGACCTTTCTAGCCATAATTTACCACTCTAGTCTTGGGATTTTCTTCTTTTTTGGGGTTGGGTAATGAGGATGACTATATTTATGTACTATTTCTTGCCAGAGACTAAGAATGTGCTGATTGAGTAGGTGGAGAAGGTGTGGCATGAACATTAGTTTTGGGAGAGAATGATAAGCAAAGGGAATGATAGGGAGAACAAGAGGGTGGACTATTAATCCTCATGAGCATCTAGTTCCAGCGTTCTTGGTTACTTGGCACAAACATTTTTCATTATACCAATTATTTGGGATATAAGAGCAATGAAAATTACTTTCCATTTCATGACTCAGGATTTTGAATATGGAAATAGCTTTTGCTCCATAGGAGGGGGGCAGAGAGAGAGAGAGAGAGAGAGAGAGAGAGAGATCTAGGTAGGCTTTTATATAACAACAAGTAACATTAGCATCATTAATTTATAAGTGGTTAAAGAATTAAAATTAGTTGTGCATATGATTATCATTATTTATTTGAATATATATGGCTTTGGAATGTTTCAGTCTCATAAAAACCAAATTAGCTATCATGAGAATCCTATTTTGCCCTTCTGATATTTTGATCAATAATTCAATTCTAATATGAAAGAAATAACCAAAAAAAATCATGCTACCACATTAAACTACTTGCAGCTATTAACAGCAATTAAAACAGCACAAATCCCATGATTAATCAAAACTTTATCCACTCCACTTATGATTTAGATTTAATAGCAGTTACCATTCTTCAACAGTAATTAGCATTTTTTGAAGAAAATTTATTCAAATTAGTCATCAAATAGGTTTTGAATTTGTATCCACCTTCAAATAACTATAGCCAGCCAAATTTTTTTTAATTAAAAGTAGAATTAAAATGAAAAAAGTAAAGTAGCATATATATTAATAAATGTCAAACTGCAATGAATGCATAAGGGCCTGTTTGGTATGCTCGGAAAGGAGGAGAGAAAAGGAAAAAGGGAAAGAAAATTGGAAAAATTATAATTTTACCCTATAATCATTATTTAATTATTATTTAATACTCTTTAATAATTATTATTTAATTATTAAAATTAAGGATATTATAAGTATTTTTTATCTACAAAATCACCTTTTTACTTTCCATTTTTATTTCTATTTTAACTTTCTATATACTAACTGGGCCATAAGGCTAAACAATTAGACTTTTGAAAAGTAATATTTCATATAAGGTTGCTTTGTATGTGGCATGGTTTAACCAAGTTTCTTGGCCAAATCATCAACCTGGCGCCAAAAACTTCAGAAATTAAACACTTCAAAGGAAAATCAGACTCCTTTTATGTCACCTGAAGACAAGATTAAAAAAGAGAAAAATTTAAAGGCAAAAAGCTTAATTCTATTACTGATCTTTAATTTAGATGATACTGTATTTTCTTCCCGCATGATCTTTTACTTGTTAAATTTTCAGCAGGTAAGTGGATGGGAAAAGAAAAATATTTTTACTTCTTACTTGTACTGGCTTTTTAAATTCTACCCATCGCACAGAGGAAAAGATGACACAAAATCGTCAATGTTTTTAATAGTTGTAATGCTGACAAAAAATATTATGCAGATAAAGAAAATTATGAACTTAAAATATATTAGCCATGTAGACAAAAGAATTTATAAATAGGAGCTTAATAAATGCCCAAGTTCACTTTAACCTTCTTTCCGAAAGAAAAAGTTTTAAATAAGGTGGACAGCAGGATAGGAGTAAAATAACTCAATATGTATACAAAAGCTGGGCCAAATACAGAGTGGGGGGAAAATGAGTAGTCTAGTTTTAGATAAATAAAGAGGGAAGATACATATTCACATCTCTTGGACCTTTCAGTGTTGTCCAATATGTCAATAAAAGTAAACTGACAATTTGGGCTACGTTATTACCTTCTCAAAGGATACTTGAGTCTTGCATCACTGCTTCACTCGATGGACCCCGAAAAACCAAACAAATTTGTTCCTACAAAAAAGCTATTATTCTGGAGTTCATTTCACCTACAAATGCTGCAGATTATTATTACAGGACATCTACTGATTTAAATTTCAATGTAATGCAAAGGATCAAAGTAGAATGAAACGAGATGGGGTGCTTTACTGCACTTTAATTTAAGGATTTTGTCTCATGATTTCATTTTTTGTTTATTTCTGAGGTTCCAGTTGGAGATATTGTATTCTCATCTTCTATAACTCTCTTATTAATAAAATTTCTCTTTCTTAAAAAAAAGTAGAATGAAAATATGGGTTAATACATTTTCTCAGGCCCAGAAATAAAATCCTACATCTCTAAAATGCCAAAACGGTATAAAGCAATCTAGACTCAATAAAAGGGTTAGTATTCAACTTTTTAACAAACATACGAAACTCAACATAAATGATGATTTACAACTTACTGTGTCAGTTAATAACCTAACCATAATAATCAAAATCGTACGATCTACGATTTGAGTCTTGCAATACGTAACAAGTTATAAAGCCAACAATATATGATTAAGAATTTAAATCTTATGATTTATAACAAGTTACAAAACCAACAATATAAATCAATCACTATATCAGCTATGAATCATGCGATTCAAGTCAATATGACATAATAGTAGGAGTGTAGGACTTTGCAATATAAAAATGTGTAAAAATAATAAGTCAGCATGACAAAATTGTATTGTTGTTAAGTGTTTCCTATGCATCTAATAGAGAATATAGAGAAGAATATTACTTGAGATTAGTTCAAAAATTAATTACCTACAAATTATATGACTACTAATCTTATTTATAATTTATGTTTAAGTATTTTTCTTAACTTTTAAGTAAAATTATTATCTTGAATATTTTATACATATTATAAAAATATGCATGTTATATTTTATATTTCAGGCTATTTTTTTATTTGTTATTGAATATTATAATTTAATATATTTTATAATTTATGATTTAAAAATATATTTTTCGATTTATGGTATGTGTCGCGATTTGAAAACTGTAAAAATTGTCTTGAATTGAGTTGTTTTCGCCAAACCCGAGTAATTTGTAAAACCCCCGACGTGCATGCCTTACTATACATGGAAGTTGACTTTTCAAAGCATTATTTGCTGCCATGTAGAAGTTCTCTGCTTCCATCTGAAAATTCTAAAATGCCCTTCTCTCATTCATTTTTGTGCGTGGGTTTTAGGTAATTTGCTTCCCCAATCTCTGCAGCACTGAACCATGCCCATACCCATCTTTTCGGTCAGAAAAAGGAGTAGAGTTGCACTGGAAACAAAGCTTCATCTTCTCTCCTCTGTTTCTCTCCATTTTCTGCTGCTCCTGGACTCAAGTTTCTGCTGTTTGTTGTTTCAAATTCTGCTGCTGTGGGTTGGTGAAAGTAACGTCAGAAACTAGTTTCTTTCCCAAGTCTGAGTTGCTGCTGTAAGTCTTGTGTTTCTGGTCCATTTTTCCTAGAGTCCCCCTCCCCTGTTTTGCTGTTCTGTAAGGTGTTTCTGTATGTATGACTAATTGATATGGAAGGGTGAGCAGAAAGAAAAGAAAAGGGTACAAGGAGATGAGTTGGTTGGAGCAAATTGATTCCCCTTAAGCTTCAAAGTATTACCACCTTCCTTCTTTCAGATTATGCTCTCTCTCTCTCATCTCATCTTTCTCTCATCCCTCTCTCATGAGTTACTTCGCTACGGCGAGGTGCAGCCTTCGCTACGGCGAGATCGCATCAATTCTCTCCGCTATGGCGAGGTGCAGCCTTCGCTACGGCGAGATCGCGTCAGTTCCCTTCGCTATGGCGGGATTTACCACTCGCTATGGCGAGATCGCGTTAGTTCCAGACTTCACTTTCGCTATGGTGCACGCTACGGCGAGCAACTCCCTGGTTTTTGTATGGGCTGCTGCCAGCACTCGCTATAGCTAGAATCGCCTTCGCTGTTGCGAACTAGCTCTCTCGCAGTAGCGAGACCGTTTCTCGCTGTTGCGAGAGGACTTGGCAAAATTTATGGACTTTGAAATTTCCAGCTTTCACTTTCTTTTCCTTTTCCCTTTTTCCCGGTTGTTACATATAATGAAGAATAGACATTAATGTTAGATAGGCTAAGTTAATGAGACAATTTTGCTAGTTATTCACACTCAAAAATCTGGTGATGGGTATTGTAGGGTACTCGGGAGATTGAGTTAGAGCTGAGGACTGGGCAGGGAATATTGATATCATCTTAGGAGGTGAGTAAGTAATGCGGACTGTGAGTAAACCCTATTTCTCATTTTATTAATAAGTTTTCTTGCAGTGTTCTAACGTTTGGATAAATGTTTTGTTATATGCATATTACTGAAAACTGATTTAAACATGAGATTTTACAAATTGATGCCTGTGGAGTAATTTGGCAACCTTGATATTAAACTGATATGGAAGGTACTCTGTCTGAAATGTGATTTGAGAAACGTATTAAATCTGAAATGTGATTTGAGAATTTGTATTAAATTTAAGAGGTTATCTACTCAGAACTCTGTAGCTAACAGCAGTAGTTGTTAGCCTTGGTGCACCATGATCTGAACCTCAGCTAGCAGGGGTTTTGCTAGCCCTGTGTGGATAGCTACCACATATGGAGTTATGTATTTCGCAAGCAAAGTGCTTGCGTCTGTGGTTATTTTCCCCGCAAGCTGTGTGCTCTGCGTCTGTTTTTAATTCAGTTCTGCTTAGATACGTCTGATACATTTTAAGAAACGATCTACACGAGGCTTGTTTTGCGCATGATGAATATATACATATGTATACATATAGATATTTTACGGGCCTTGCCCTTAAGATTTTAAGGGTCGGCATTATTTATTCACTGAGTTTTCAAACTCACTCTTTCTTAAATTATTTTTCAGAGAGCGTTAAAGACCCTAGCCTACCCTGAGTGGCCGACTAGCTGTAGATCTCCTGCAAATTCTTTTGGCAAACCCACAATTGTTCATGTGGGTGTATTTTGTGTTATGAATTTGTTTGTTCTGAACAATGTAAATGTGGCTCCACTGAATCATAGTTAGGATATCCCCACTCCCTAGATGTCTATGTTTTGATACATTTTGGATGTATTGTTTGAATTGACTAGTTGTAGAAATATCGGGAGGTCCAAATTATAGAGGGGACTCTGCCGAAATTTCTACAAAGTCAGAGATAATACTCTTGGTAATGGTAAGGGGATTTGTCATCTTTTGTGCCAGTATAAAAAAATCTGTGGGTTGTGACAGTTGGTATCAGAGCTTAGGTCTTTCTGTGGTCCTGTGGAGCAAGAGTTTTTTGTGGGATCTCAATTATGGTTATGAACCCGGGCGTAACTATCCTTGAGGTGTCACTGAAAACCTTATAGGGTGTCCTGAGTTATTCCTTCAAGTGTGCTGCCTTATCGAATGTGATCATATCTTCCTTTCAATCTGGAAATCGATTTGAATGTTTGTTATTTTGTTGTAGTGTGGATATGCCTCCTAGAATTCGTTCAGTTAATAGACTAGCTGCTGTAGATGAGGCTTCTGCGAGTGCATCAGCTCAACAAACTACCCCACCTATCAGAGGTCGTGGTCGAGGGCGGGGTAGGGGTCGAGGAACTAATCGACCCCCCAGGCAGGCCTCACCTACAGATAGTGTAGAGCCTCCACATCCTGTGGAGGAAATTGCACCACCAGTGCAGCCAAGATCGGTAGGGCCTCAAGCGATGAGAGAGGAGAGGGAGGTCCCAGTAACCCTTTCCCAGTTCTTAAAATTGAGGCCTCCCACTTATTCCGGAACGGAAAGCCAGGAGGATCCCCAGCAATTTATTGATGGTATTGAGAAGATATGCAGAGCTCTGAGTTGTTCAAGTGCAAAATCATCTGAGTTTGCTGGGTTTCAGTTACAGGACGCAGCTTATATATGGTATCAGACTTTACTGGGGGAAAGGCCAATCGGATCTCCTCCAATGATATGGGAAGAATTTAAGGGGCTCTTTATGGATCGCTTTTTACCACAGAGTGTTCGGGATGCTAGGGCCAGAGAATTTGAGGGTCTGAAATTGGTTTCGGGCATGAGTGTTTCTGATTACGATATTCGGTTCACACAGTTGTCTCGCTATGCCCCACACTTAGTTCCTACCGAGAGAGACAGAATCAAGCGATTTGTGAATGGGCTACCTCGTATGTTGTATAGGGTGATCGCCCTACAGATGAACCTTTTTCCCTCATATTCAGCTGCAGTGGATTGTGTGCGCATGATAGAAATGAGAGATAAGGAGGAGGACACTTTCCAGAGAAAGAGGAAGCGTGACAGTGATGGGAGACAGGGAGGTAGTTCTTTTATGGCTGGACCTTCCTATGGTCTTAGACCTCAGGGTTATCAGAAATTTACTCAATCTTTCACGGGACATCCGACTTCATTTTCTACTGGTACTGACAGGCACAGAGGATCGTTCCGAGGGGCTAGTATGGTGTCCACCCCAGTTTCTATCCCATCTCGTCCATCTAGAGGTCCCTGTTCCATTTGTGGGAAGATACATTCAGGCACTTGCCATAGAGAGACGGGAGCATGTTTTCGTTGTGGGCAAGTTGGACATTTGGTGAGAGATTGTCCGCAGCGTTACCTTGATTCTAGTTAGGGATCAGTTCGACCCACTAGGCAATTCTCAACAGGGACTCCATCTACCGGTGCCGGTGCAGTTACAGTTCAGAGCGGCCGAGGTAGCAGTAGTGGGACAGTAGTAGGCAGAGGCCAAGTGACTACAGGACGGGGTCAGGCTCGGGTTTTTGCACTAAATAAGCAGGATGCCCAAGCATCCAATGCTGTGGTAACAGGTACACTTACAGTTTGTTCACATTCTGCTTATTCATTATTTGATCCTGGCTCCACACATTCCTATATATCTCCCTCTTTTGCAAAGAAGATTGGTAAGGACTCTGAAAAATTAGAGTGCCCGTTACTTGTTGCAACCCCAGTGGGGGAATCTGTGATAGTTGAAAGGGTGTATAGGACATGTGTGATTACTCTGGCCAATTGTGAGACGTTAGTTGACTTGATAGTGCTTGCGATAGCTGAGTTTGATGTAATACTCGGAATGGATTGGTTAGCGTCCTGTTATGCAGTGGTGGATTGTCATCTTAAGTTAGTGAGATGTAACTTTCCTGGTAAATCTCCCCTTGTCATTCAAGGTGATCGAAGTGAAGCACCAAACAATTTAATATCAATGATAGAAGCTCAGAGACTCTTGAAAAAGGGGTGTCAAGGATATTTAGCGATGGTTCGAGATACGAAACTACAAGTCCCAGTACTGGAACAGGTTCCAGTAGCAAAAGAATTCCCTGATATTTTCCCTGAAAAATTACCAGGGTTACCTCCTGAAAGGGAAATTAAATTTTGTGTTGATGTATTATCAGGTACTCAACCGATCTCTATTCCTCCTTATCGAATGGCACCCTTAGAGCTTAATGAATTAAAGAATCAATTGCAAGATTTGTTGGACAAGGGTTTTATTCGCCCTAGTACATCCCCTTGGGGCGCACCTGTACTTTTTGTTAAGAAGAAGGATGGTTCTCTCCACTTATGTGTAGATTACAGACAGCTGAATAAAGTGACTATGAAGAATAGGTATCCCTTGCCTCGTATAGATGACCTATTTGACCAGTTGCAGGGAGCTCAATATTTCTCAAAAATTGACTTAAGATCGGGTTATCATCAGCTGCGAATAAGAAGGGAAGACATCCCTAAAACTGCTTTCAGAACCTGATATGGTCATTATGAATTTTTAGTAATGCCATTTGGGTTAACCAATGCCCCAGCTGCATTTATGGACTTGATGAATCGAGTGTTCAAACCATTTCTAGATCGATTTATTATCGTATTCATCGATGATATTTTGATTTATTCCAAGAGTCATGGAGAGCATGAACAGCACCTGAGAATAGCACTACAGGTGTTAAGGGAACACCAATTATATGCTAAATTTTCTAAATGCCAGTTTTGGCTAGAAAGAATTGCCTTTTTAGGCCATGTAATTTCGAAAGATGGGGTGCAGGTAGATCCAAGTAAAGTAGAAGCGGTTCAAAAATGGCCAAGACCCACTACAGTTGCAGAGATTCGTAGTTTCTTGGGTTTGGCGGGCTATTATCAGCGGTTTGTTAAAGACTTTTCCAAAATAGCTGCGCTGTTAACGAAATTAACTTAGAAAAATGTGAAATTTCAGTGGTCTGATATGTGTGAAGAGAGTTTTCAGAAATTGAAAGATTGTCTGACTTCTGCGCCAATTTTGACATTACCTTCGGGGTCTGGAGGTTATGTTGTGTACTGCGATGCTTCTGGAATTGGCTTGGGATGTGTATTGATGCAGCGTGGTCACGTGATTGCTTATGCCTCTAGGCAACTTAAGAAGCATGAGCAAAATTATCCAACGCAAGATTTAGAAATGGCAGCAGTGGTCTTTGCTCTCAAAATTTGGAGACATTATTTATATGGTGAGACATGTGAAATTTACACAGATCATAAAAGCCTTAAATATATTTTCCAACAACGGGATCTGAATCTAAGGCAAAGGAGGTGGATGGAGTTGCTCAAAGATTATGATTGTACTATTTTATATCATCCAGGCAAGGCTAATATAGTAGCAAATGCTCTGAGCAGGAAATCCATGGGGAGCTTGAGCCACATTGCGGAAGTGAGGAGACCGCTAATTTCAGAACTCCATAAGGTTGAGCATTCAGGAATCCAATTTGAGATTAAAGAGCCAGGAATGTTTTTGGCTCATGTACAGCTTCATTCATCTTTATTTGAACGGTTGAAAATTGCCCAAGCCACGGATGCGCAGATATGTAAATTGGTGGATGACGTCAAGAGTGGAAAGAAAAATGAATTTATTGTAGATTCAAATGGCATTCTATGGTTCGGTACTCGATTGTGTGTGCCAAATGTGGAAGAGTTGAGAAGAGAACTTTTGGAAGAAGCTCATTGTTCCCGGTATATAATCCATCCCGGTTCTACAAAGATGTATCAAGACTTAAAGCAAACATACTGGTGGGAAGGCATGAAGAGAGATATAGCGCATTTCACTTTGCATTGTTTGGCATGTCAGCAAGTTAAAGCAGAACACCAGAAACCTGCGGGATTACATCAATGGCTAGAGATACCTGAGTGGAAGTGGGAAAGGATCACTATGGACTTTGTAATGGGACTACCTCAAACAGTAAAGGGTTATGATTCTATCTGGGTGATTGTGGACAGATTCACTAAAACAGCTCATTTTCTCCCGGTAAAGACAACGTATAATGTTGCAAAGTATGCACAGCTCTACATAAATGAAATAGTGAAACTTCACGGTATACCAATGTCTATAATTTCTGATCGAGGACCCCAGTTTACTTCCAAGTTTTGGAGAGCTTTTCAAGAGGCTATGGGTACCCGATTAGATCTTAGCACTGCCTTTCATCCTCAAACTGATGGGTAATCTGAGAGGACCATACAAACACTAGAGGATATGTTAAGGTTGTGTGTTATGGACTTTGGTGGTAGCTGGGATAACTATTTATCATTGGTGGAATTTGCCTATAATAATAGTTATCAAGCGAGCATACAGATGGCACCTTTCAAGACGTTGTATGGGAGACAGTGTAGATCTCCCATTGGATGGTTTGAAACTGGAGAAGTTAAATCATTAGGGCCTGAGTTTGTACAAGATGCCGTAGAAAAGGTGAAAGTAATCAAGGAGAGATTGATAGCAGCTCAGAGCAGGCAGAAAGCATATGTGGATCACCGACGCCGTGATTTGGAATTCATGATTGGAGATTATGTGTTTCTCAGAGTGTCCCCCATGAAAGGTGTGATGAGATTTAGGAAGAAAGGGAAGTTGACCCCGAGATATATAGGGCCATATGAGATCCTAGAGCGAGCTGGGACTGTGGCCTATAGGCTGGCGTTGCCGCCTGAGTTATCCAATATTCACCCAGTATTTCACGTTTCCATGTTAAGGAAGTATCTACCTGATCCTTCTCATGTGTTACAGCATCAAGATGTTTCTTTGGGTGAAGGTTTGACGTATGAAGAAACTCCTGTGGTAATCTTGGATAGACAAACGAAGAAATTACGTTCTAAAGAGATTTCATCAGTGAAAGTTCTATGGTGTCACCACACACCAGAGGAGGCTACGTGGGAGGTAGAGACTGAAATGCGTGCAAAGTACCCCTATCTATTTGAGAACTAAGGTTAGTATCTATATATGTATAAATAAAATTCGGGGACCGAATTTTTTTAGAGGGAGAGATTGTAAAACCCCCGACATGCATGCCTTAATATACATGGAAGTTGATTTTTCAAAGCATTATTTGCTGCCACGTAGAAGTTCTCTGCTTCCATCTGAAAATTCTAAAATGCCCTTCTCTCATTCATTTTTGTGCGTGGGTTTTAGGTAATTTGCTTCCCCAATCTCTACAGCACTGAACCATGCCCAAACCCATCTTTTCGGTCAAAAAAAGGAGCAGAGTTGCACTGGAAACAAAGCTTCATCTTCTCTCCTCTGTTTCTCGCCATTTTCTGCTGCTCCTGGACTCAAGTTTCTGCTGTTTGTTGTTTCAAATTCTGTTACTGTGGGTTGGTGAAAGTAACGCCAGAAACCAGTTTCTTTCCCAGGTCTGAGTTGCTGCTGTAAGTCTTGTGTTTCTGGTCCATTTTTCATAGAGTCCCCTTCCCCTGTTTTGCTGTTCTGTAAGGTGTTTCTGTATGTATGACTAATTGATATGGAAGGGTGAGCAGAAAGAAAAGAAAAGGGTGCAAGGAGATGAGTTGGTTGGAGCAAATTGATTCCCTTTAAGTTTCAAAGTATTACCACCTTCCTTCTTTCAGATTATGCTCTCTCTCTCTCATCTCATCTTTCTCTCATCCCTCTCTCATGAGTTACTTCGCTATGGCGAGGTGCAGCCTTCGCTACGGCGAGATCGCGTCAATTCTCTTCGCTATGGCGAGGTGCAGCCTTCGCTACGGCGAGATCGCGTCAGTTCCCTTCGCTATGGCGAGATTTACCACTCGCTATGGCGAGATCGCGTTAGTTCCAGACTTCACTTTCGCTATGGCGCACGCTACGGCGAGCAACTCCCTGGTTTTTGTATGGGCTGCTGCCAGCACTCGCTATAGCTAGAATCACCTTCGCTGTTGCGAACTAGCTCTCTCGCAGTAGCGAGACCGTTTCTCGCTGTTGCGAGAGGACTTGGCAAAATTTATGGACTTTGAAATTTCCAGCTTTCACTTTCTTTTTCTTTTCCCTTTTTCCCGGTTGTTACATATAATGAAGAATAGACATTAATGTTAGATAGGCTAAGTTAATGAGACAATTTTGCTAGTTATTCACACTCAAAAATCTGGTGATGGGTATTGTAGGGTACTCGGGAGATTGAGTTAGAGCTGAGGACTGGGCAGGGAATATTGATATCATCTTAGGAGGTGAGTAAGTAATGCGGACTGTGAGTAAACCCTATTTCTCATTTTATTACTAAGTTTTCTTGTAATGTTCTAACGTTTGGATAAATGTTTTGTTACATGCATATTACTGAAAACTGATTTAAACATGAGATTTTGCAAATTGATGCCTGTGGAGTAATTTGGCAACCTTGATATTAAACTGATATGGAAGGTACTCTGTCTGAAATGTGATTTGAGAAACGTATTAAATCTAAAATGTGATTTGAGAATTTGTATTAAATTTAAGAGGTTATCTACTCAGAACTCTGTAGCTAACAGCAGTAGTTGTTAGCCTTGGTGCACCATGATCTGAACCTCAGCTAGCAGGGGCTTTGCTAGCCCCGTGTGGATAGCTACCACATGTGGAGTTATGTATTTCGCAAGTAAAGTGCTTGCGTCTGTGGTTATTTTCCCCGCAAGCTGTGTGCTCTGCGTCTGTTTTTAATTCAGTTCTGCTTAAATATGTCTGATACATTTTAAGAAACGATCTACACGAGGCTTGTTTTGCGCATGATGAATATATACATATGTATACATATAGATATTTTACGGGCCTTGCCCTTAAGATTTTAAGGGTCGGCATTATTTATTCACTGAGTTTTCAAACTCACTCTTTCTTAAATTATTTTTCAGAGAGCGTTGAAGACCCTAGCCTACCCTGAGTGGGCGACTAGCTGTAGATCTCCTGCAAATTCTTTTGGCAAACCCACAATTGTTCATGTGGGTGTATTTTGTGTTATGAATTTGTTTGTTCTGAACAATGTAAATGTGGCTCCACTGAATCATAGTTAGGATATCCCCACTCCCTAGATGTCTATGTTTTGATACATTTTGGATGTATTGTTTGAATTGACTGGTTGTAGAAATATCGGGAGGTCCAAATTATAGAGGGGACTCTGCCGAAATTTCTACAAAGTCAGAGATAATACTCTTGGTAATGGTAAGGGGATTTGTCATCTTTTGTGCCAGTATAAAAAAATCTGTGGGTTGTGACATAATTATGCGGGTCCTCCAGAGGACTGATCCTGCAATGCAGTTAAAACTGTCATGAGAAATCTAGAATCGAAAAAATAATAAAATTGTAATTCTAGAGTTAAACTCAACTACCATATTTCGCAACCCCTCTTGAACTTCGAAACAATTTGGGATATTGTTGTCTGAAATGTAACTCTGCCTACAAGCAGGCAACAGCAGTAGGATATCATCATTAAAATGTCTTACAACCATAATATTGATACAGAGCAAGACTTACGATTTAACAAACTATCAACTTTAGAATTTTTATATTTAAAAATTATAAGAGGTGCCTTGAAGAAAAGTCAACCAAAAAAGTGAACAAGTTTTCCCTTATTTCCCCCCACTCCCTCTTTTTTTTTTGGTTTTAGCAGTCTACTAACGCCAAATATGAACCAAGGAGGCTAGCAAGAGGCATAGACTAGCTAGCAACACCCCCAGCTCTGCATGTATTCTACACGAGGCCAGGGATATTACTAGGTAACGTCATAGAATGGTAATGGCATATATTAACTCAAGAATCCTTCAACTTGAAAAGGTTGACAAGGTGATGAAAAGACAAGCCATTTAAAAAAGTTTTAACTACATATTTTCTCCTTTCTTCAGTTCTTATCATTGAAAAATGCTAAACTAAAATTAATGCCAATCCCAATTCTTAGCAAGTATACTAGAATCACATACCATCCCATGCATCCTTTGCGGAGTTACGTAGTGGGCATCATAGATGTGTGCAATTGAGTTCAACTGTCCCTGCAACATGAATCAATCCAATTTCTTATGATGAAGCCGATCAAGATACAGAAAATATATAAAAAAAAGAAAAACACACCCCCCCCAAAGACTAGGAGTATTCAAAGGTTCAATTTGACTTTAAACCAAAACCAAAATAAACCAAGTTAATTGGTTTTGTAAAATGGAAAACTAATTCAGTTTTAAGTTATAGTTGAATTGATTTGAGTTTGGTTTGGTTTGGTTTATACTCACTTTTTTTTTTATTTTGTTTTTCTAGTGATTTTTTTTTCGAATTTTTTAGGTATTTGCATGATAATAAAAACTTAGATGTGACTTGACTTAAATGTTTATCATGATCAACTTCCTTCTCTTCTTCTCCAAACAATAACCTTTTATAACTCACAAACTATTTCCTCCCACAATCATCTATTATTCACACAATTAACTAACTATTTGGAAATATAACAACAAAGCATTTTCTCACTAAATGGAGTCGACTACATGGATCAAACAACTTCATAAAGTCTTATCGTGAATCATATTTTTAGACAAATTATTTAAATCTAAATCCTTCTTAATGGTTTTGCCTATAATTTTTTTTTTGGTCGGTCTCTACCTCTAACTAACTATTTCCAAATATCAAATTAAATCTTATACAAAAAGCCAAAATAGCAAACTTTGATTTGTTATTCATTACATAATCCTTCATTACACCTATCAAAGCTACACATTGAATATGGATGATAACCAAATTTGTTAGCTTTAATGGGGGAGATAAAAAAATAAAAAATAGCATATTGATTCAATTTGGTTGGGTTTTACTAAACACCAGAAACAAAACCAATTTAGTCGGTTTTTACATGTAGAAAACCAATTTGGACCTAACTTTTTTCTATTTTGCTTGATTTGGTTTGGTTCAGTTAGGTTTGATTTTAGTTCAATTGCTAAGATTTGATTTTGAGCACCCCTACCAAAGACTAGCCAAATTTGCATTATTAGGCCTTAGATGCTATGATTGTTGTAATAATCATTACGGTTAGCAGCTATTAAGTTCAATTATCCCTACAACATAATATGGGAGAGTAGTTAGAGTGCCTAATATTGTTGGAGATGTTATTCAAAATTATTATAATTGATTTCTACAAAATCTTTTTAGTTAATTTGTTAGCTAAAAATTTGAAACTTTATCTAATTTTAAATTAAATTAAGTAATAGATAGTTTTCATGATTTTCTACTTTTAATTACCACTTATTTCTATATTTGAGTTATTTGTAAGCCTAATAGGTAATTTCAGTTATAGAATAAAGTGAAGTAGTAGATTATTAAATTCTTTGCATATTTTTTAACTTCATTCAAATTATCTACTACTTTAAATTCCTAACATGGTATCAAAGCTCTCATAAATCTTAAAGGACCTGTGAGTGACCGACCCTTATGGCTTCTAGTAATACATCGGCTCTCTCACCTTCAATTTTCAATGGTGAAAACTATCAAGTATGGGCTGTCAAGATGAAAGATCATTTCAGAGGTCTTGGCGTATGGCAATGGGTTTAAGATGAAAGAGAAATACCTCATTTAGGAAGCAATCCAACTCTAAATCAAATTAAGGCTTATAAAGAAGAAACTCTTTTTTGAAGGTTAGTGAGAAGTGCTTCAACAATTGAAGGGTCGTGAGAAAGTGCATCAACGAGATGATGAGAAGCGTATCATAAAGTGAAGAGAAGTGCTTCACAAATCTAAAAATGTGGAGAGAAGTGCTCCATGAAGTTTGAATTTTTACAATTTTGAATCAAGGCAGAGTGTTGGAGATGTGATTCAAAATTATTATAATTAATTTCTACAGAATCTTTTTAGTTAGTTTGTTAACTAAAAATTTGAAACTTTATCTAATTTTAAATTAAATTAAGTAGTAGTTAGTTTCCATTATTCTTTACTTTTAGTTACCACTTATTTCTACATTTTAATTATTTGTAAGCTTATAAATTGATAGTTTCAGTTATATAATAAAGTAAAGTAGTAGAATATTAAATTCTTTGCATATTTTTTAACTTTATTCAAATTTTCTACTACTTTAAATTCCCAACAAATATCACCAACAAGTATACAACATTTGCATATTTAATGTTCAAATGAATTTCTAGATCCATGGTTGCGAAGGACTTCTTACCATTCTTGAAATAATTTGCTGAGTGGCATAATAGCCATCCAAGTTCTGAGCTCTTAAGTTCAGCTAATCCTCCAATAAAATTAACAAAAGGAGCCCAAATTTCAAAAGTTATAAAATTCTCGTGGTTTGGAAAATAGTCAAACCATAATACAATGTTTTACCATAACTACATGTAGTAGCAATGAAACCATGTCGTACCATCTCTTGAATGCTCTACTATGATTCATAAGAACAATCAGGGCTTGCTGCTCTTGTATTAGAGTTTACCTACAAAGAACACAATTCATAAGATATTCCTTTACAAGGTAATATCACAATCAGCATCTTCATGACATTTCTAGTAAGAAATTCCAACAAAGGTACCAACCATTTGCTGCTAACTGCTATAAGTTCTAATAATAATGATCTCAAGCTTTGGCTGTACCTATTAATACATAATATTGGTGTACAAAAATCTTTAAAGTTAAAGAAACAAAAGTTGAAATATGAGCGTAATGATTGACTGAGCTTTAACTAACCTACCTTTCTTCAAAGAACTATCTCTTTTGTTCATATTACAAGTGAAGTTACTTAAATTCACATAATGAGAACCAAGAATTGGTAAGCTTAGTCCTATGACACTCTGAGTTGAGCTATTCATGTTTTCACACTTTCTTAAAACTTCTTCCAATGCATTTACAACAATAGTGTAACTCACTTGTGATAAAGACTCTTCATCACCCAATTCAAAGGCTTATTGACATAGATTATTATTGTAATCTCCAAGGTTTTAGAACTTTTTCTAATCTTGTTGGCTATAACCAGAATCCTTGTTAGCTATAGCGAGGGTGCCAATTCGCTACAGCGAGGTGCTAGTTTGCCATAGTAAGGATGTAGTCCGCTATAGCGAGTTCGTGTCCTATACAAAATCCAAAGAGTTTTTTGCAATAGCCCCAGCTGTGGTGAGAATAGTTGGAACCTAGGACTGATAAGCTCTCACCATAGCAAGAGGTGCTTCCCACTATAGTGAGACTCGTTCTTGAAAAATTGTAAAAATTTGGAATTTTACTTCTTAAAGAGTCCAGATTCCTCTTTCTCCCCCTGACCAAATTTGAGCTAGATAAAAATAGAGGAAGCTCTACCTAAGAGAGAAAGAGATAAGGGGAATTCAAGAAGAGAAAGAAGCAAGGAAAAAGGTGAGAGAAACTAAGGATTTTCATAGAACTTCATCTACACATCTTGTTTTCCTCCTTGCTATTCCTTTTCATGGTTTTGGTGAATGATATAGGTGTGTTTTGGCCTTGGCTCAAAGAGAAAATATTAGACTTTGGAAGAAAAGTCTAGGGCAAAGGAAGAAGTTCTTAAAGGAAGCTTGGATTTAAAGTAGTTCCACTCCTTTCTTGCTTTCCTCTTCTTGCTTCCTTTATGTGTGTGTTTTGGCCAAGAAGAGAGTTTGTAAAGGAGGAAGTTCTAACCTAGAAACCTATGAATTAGTGTGTGGGAACCTAAGAAAGGTGAACCAATTGGAAAAAAAGCTAGTGAATTTTAAGAAGGAGCAACTAGGGATTCTTGAGCACTTTGTAAATTCTATTTTGATTCATGAATCCCTTAGTATATGTGAATGCTTGTTTGAGTTTTGAAGACCCTTAAGAAGCTTCCTAAGTGCCCCTTCGGTCAAGGAAACATTGGAAACTCCATGGACTCTAAATGCTCTTCCTGGCTTGATCTAGAGCATTTGGGAGTGTAACACCCCAAAATTAATTAAGGTGTTAATCATGGTGTTAAGATAATTAAGAATAATTAATATGGGATAATTGGGTAAATTAAGTGAATAGAAATTTTGGAGAGATAAATTATTAATATGGGTTTGAGATTTAATTAAGATAGAAACTTTATCTAGGCCTAAATTAATGTAGGAGATCATGATAAGAGGCTAATGGGGGCCCAATAAGCTAGGTGCAGACCCAATTTTATTTAATGTGATAGAGGCCCAAGATCCACCTTGTGTAGACTCTTATAATTGGCCTAACAACCTTAGTGCAAACCCAAATCCTTTGAGCTCTTGAAACTTGGTTTAGCCCATTTAAAACCTAATAGCCCAACACATAAAGCTGGCCCAACAAAGCTTAAATCTGAAGCTCATTTGGAGTTAGATACTTGGAGCAGCCCATGACCCACCATAGACCCAACTTAAACCCAACTAAAACCATAAACACTTCAACCTCATCCACATTTTGCTGAAACACAAAAGGGAATTTCAGAGGTCAGAAGGGAGGCTAAGGTTTGGGGTAAGAAATTCATCATTTCCCACTTCTAGAGCAAGATTCAGCCAAGGTAATAGTTACATAACTTAATCCCCTTCTCATTCTCTTCATTTTGGACTAATTAGTTTTTCATTTGGAGTATTTTCACCTACACCCAAAATTTGAAACTTGCCATTTAATGTTTCCATGGTGAAAATTCGTAGGTTGAGGCGAGGGCTGACATTAGGTAAATATAAACTCTCTATTTTAATGCTTTCTTTGCTAGTTTGAGACCCCCATAGCTGATTTATAATATGGGTATTGTTGCTGTACGAATTTACTCATAATTTGAGGTGTTATTTTGAGGTTTCTAGGGTAGGAGCAACCGAATCCGAATTTGGTTTTAGTAGTGATTAGGTAAGTATTTCTGAGCAGTCCTATATAGCTTAATTTTTTTTAAATGATGGGTTGCTTATACAAATTGTGATTAGGGATTGTAATGGCTTGGTTTTGTATCCATAGGCTGAAGTAACATTCAATTGACTCTTAGAGGATTGGCTACAAGTGAGGTAACCGGGACTATATTAATTCCATGCATATATCTATTTTAATTTCATATTTGCTGTACATGAATGATTTGAAATGATGAATGAATTGGTTGGCTATCTATTATATTGTGATTGGACTTTGTGAGTCTATGGTAGAGCTGTGGAGTGGATGCCACCTGTACATATGCTTCGATCGGGCACCGAGTTATAATCAAACCCCAGATGCACTGAGCCCTGGTTGTGCTTAATAGGGAGTAAGTGCCGCAGACAGGCCTCTCTCGATGTTATTAGCCTTTAATATGTGGAAATATGATTGCTAGTATCGGCTAGTAATCATGATAGCCTAATTGTTTCATTTATTGATATGACTGGTATTTTTTCTGATGCTTATGTGAAATCATGCATATATGTTAATTAAACTGGAATATATGATGGAATTGCCTTGGTTACTGAGATTCACATCTCACCCCATTTCATGGGATTAAACATTTCAGGTGAAGGTTCTTCGAGTAAGGATAAGGGCAAGCAAGTGAATGAACATCCATGAGCTGAGTCCTGGTGTGGGGAGCTACACTTGGTCTGAGTTAAATAGAGTAACTACTAATTTTGTTAACCTTTGTATAGTATCATCATGTATTTGTATTGCCAAGTGTAGGAGTTTGTATTTTGAAGACATAGAATGTAACCAATGAGAAATAGGCTTCATATTAGTTGTTGATGGATGTATGAGTTTATGGCACTTATTATGGTTTGTAAACCTATGTTTTAATTGACTATTTAAGTTATGAAAGCATGTGATATATGGATTGTGGATTTGAGTTAGTAATGCATGAAGTGCCTGATGAAAATATGATTAAATGACTATTGTGAGAAATCTTATAAATCTACTGATGTAAGAACAATGAATGAGTAGAAGAATCCACCTTTAAATGGGGATGGGTAATGATATAATGGCTAGGGCAAATCAGCTAAATAGATGCTATTAGATCCTCATAACAAGTGAGAAAATGGCCCTAGAGAGCCCCTAGATAGAGAGTGGGGAGTAGGAGATAAGATTTTAAGAGTTGTAAGATCAGAAGGTATTTTGCCACGGCCAAAATGGGCTTTGCCGCGGCCAATAAAAGCGAATTTGCCCACGAGGAGTCCAGAGAGAAATTCACCGTGGCGAAATGTGAGAGGCTAAACTGGGAGTAATCTAAAGGGAAATTCGCTGCCGTGAAAGGGGGAATTAGCCGCGGTGAACTTTTGTGAAAATGAGCCAAGCATTCCAGAGAGGAATTGGCCATGGCGAAAGGAGGTTTGGCTACGGCCAATAGCGAGAGGCAAGCAAGGTAGGTTCTAGGAGGCTTCCTTTCCATGGCACCATGTAGGTTAGTCACGGCAAAATTAATTACGATGTAAGGGGTGAAGCCAAGAGTAATTGGCCGCGGCTAAAAGTATTATTGTCGTAGCGAACGTCCTGAAACCCTTATATTAACCAGGAAATCTGGGTTTTTCATGGGGTAACCTTAAGAGATGACTTAGAAACATTGGTAGGAGATTCTCGTAAGTTAGAATCAATGGGTAATAGAATCAAAGGCTTATAAATGAATGTTTATTTCCTTGATGTACATAAGTGCTTGTAATTGTATAGTTGATGACTCTAATAATATTAAGGTTTAAATTTTCCTATATTTTCACAATGTAATTAGTCGTAATGCCTTGTAACCCTAATCTATGATTATTAATCAGGTATTTAACCTTAATTATAATAATTAGAAATTAGGGTCATCACAGTTGGTATCAGAGCAATGGTTCAGGTAAGTGTGTTTGACTTATAGCTTTGTGGTTAGAAAACTTGGCAATCATAATGCATGCATAATAGGAATAAGAGCATTGTGACTTAATGATAACTCTTATATATACATATACCTGCCATGGGTGTAGTGTGTTTTGTTTACTCTGGGCTGTAGCTTAATAGGGGATGCTTGTGGTTGTGCTTATAGCATTGCAGAATTAGATAGCTACACGTAGAGAAACAACTGAGATGCTAAGAAAGATGTAAGAGGCCATGGCTGCAATGGCTAACTGAATGAGAGGATAAGCTAAGGCCCATGAAACTATAATTAAGGCAATAATTGAGCGGCTTCAAGAGCAAGCCGAGGCTTATGCAACGACTGTACAAGTGCTGCAACAGCTCCATGAAAACATGAATAAGCAGAATCAAGAGGTGCTAATGGAAAACTATGTGGGGGCTAGTCATAACCCTAGTGTAGGACACCAAGGGGAGGATGGTGACCTCTCTATTGTGTTGGCCAAATTCAGAAAAGCTAATCCTCTATCGTTTTTGGGGGAGTTAGACACTAAGAAAGCTGAGAGATGGCTGATGCAACTGGAGAAAATCTTTAAGGTTATAACCTGTACCACAGAACAAAAGGCAAAATTGGCCATCTACAAGTTAGAGGGTGAGGCTGAGCATTGGTGAAGGAATGCCTCTAGACTATTGATTATAAGGGAGATACCCTTGACTTGGGAAAGTTTTCAAATTGCTTTCAAGAGCAAATATTTCCCACCATCAGTGAGGGCTAACAAGGAAGCTGAGTTTAACTTCCTTGAGCAAGGAGATATGAACATAGATCAATACACAGCTAAATTCATTCAATTGTCTCGCTTCTCCTCCTACATGGAAAGCTAAAAAATTTGAAAAAGGCTTGAGACCAGATATTAAGGATAAGATTGTATCTTTACAGATCTGCAATTTTGATGAATTGGTGGAGAAGTGTAGAGTGACGGAGAGGGCTATGATGGAGAGTAAGGCTAAGAGGAAGAAGACCCTAGAGGGTAAACGTGACCGAGGCATGGAGCCCTTTAGGGGCAAAAGTAAGAAAGGAGCCAATAGTGGGAGTGGCTCTTAGGGTAGGAGACCACCCCCAAGGAATGTCCCTCAAAGAAGAAGCATAAGACCACCAAGAAGTACAGTGAGTGCCCTACCCACTTGTGCCAAGTATGGGAAGAACCATTGGAATGGGCCATGCCTGGTGTGTTATAATTTTGGGTAGCCAGGACATTATGCGCAGACTTGCATGGTGTCGCAAGATTCGGCCTTATCGGTTAAGCCACCTATCCAGGGAAGGGTGTTTGCACTAACGCAGCAAAAGGTTAGTAAATCCCCTAGTCTAATCCGAGGTACTTTACTTGTCCATAATCATGTCATAGATGCATTGTTTGACTCAGGTGCAACCTACTCATTCATCTCATATGACTGTGTTAAGCGTCTGGGTCTTAAAATTAGTCTGTTGCCATTTGAATTATCTGTGTCCACCCCTACTGGATATTATATGATTACATCTTATGTATGCTTAAATTGTATTGTACAATTAGATAGCCATTGTACTACCCTTGACTTGATTTGCATCCCTTTGTGTGATTTTGATATAATCATTGGTATAAACTGGTTGTCAGCTAATAATGTGATACTTGATTGTAACTGTAAGACTATTTCCTTACCTGTAAATATACCTGAAACTTGTCTTGTGACTGAGCTTACTTGTGTGTCTACCGCACAAGTTGGAAGATGCCTTAAGCGTGGTTACCAAGGGTTTCTAGTATTCTTTTCATTGTATGTTGAGGTTGATGATGGGTTAGAGGATATACCTATGATTAAGGAGTTCCCTGAGGTTTTTCTTAAAGAGTTTAGTGAACTACCTCCAGAGAGAAAGTTAGAATTTTCCATTGATTTGGTATCCACTACAGGTCCAATTTCTAAGGCCCCGTATAGAATGGCACCTACTGAGTTAGTAGAGTTAAAGAGTCAATTAAAGGAGTTACTAGAGAAAGGATTTATTAGACTATGTGTGTCTTCATGGGGAGCACCAGTGTTATTTGTCAAGAAGAAAGATGGTAGCCCTAGGCTTTGCATTAACTATAGGCAATTGAACCAAGCGATCATAAAGAATAAATACCCTTTGCCTAAAATTGATGACTTACTTGACCAATTAACAGAAGCGTCGATCTTTTCAAAGACTAACCTTAGATCGGGATATCACCAACTTAGAGTCAAGGCTGAGGATGTACCTAAAACTGCCTTTAGGACTCAATATGGCCATTATGAATTCCTAGTTATGCCTTTTGCATTAACCAATGCCCCTGCCATTTTTATGGACTATATTAATAAGATTTTTAGGCCTTATCTTGACCAGTTTGTGGTAGTATTCATTGATGACATTCTTATCTACTCTAAAAGTAGTGAAAAGCATGAAGAGCATCTTAGGATAGTTATTTAAACCTTGAGAGAGCATTAGCTGTATGCTAAGCTAAGCAAGTGCGAGTTTTAGTTGCGAGAAGTCAAATTCCTAGGTTATGTGATATCAGAACAAGGGGTAGTGATAGATCCTAGCAAGGTGGAAGCGGTACTGAATTGGGAGAGACCTAAAACGGTGACCGAAATTTGTAGCTTCTTAGGTCTAGCCTGCTATTATAGAAGATTCATTAAGGTATTTTCTCAGTTAGCCATGCCTTTGACAAAATTGACTAGGAAGGACCAACCATTTGTGTGGGATGCCAAATGTGAAAATGCCTTTCAGGAGCTTAAGGATAGGCATAGCACCGCACTTGTGTTAGTGATACCTGACCCTAAAGAGACATTCACAGTCTATAGTGATGCTTCTAAGAAAAGATTAGGGTGTGTCTTAATGCAACAAGGTAGGGTGATAGCCTATGCTTCTAGATAACTTAGACCCCATAAGGAGAATTACCCTACCCATGATCTAGAACTAGTAGTTGTAGTTTTTGCCTTTAAGATTTGGAGACACTATCTCTATGGTGTCCAATTTAAGGTGTATAGTGATCATAAAAGTTTGAAGTACTTGTTTGACTAAAAAGAGTTTAATATAAGGCAAAGAAGGTGGATGGAATTCCTTAAGGACTATGATTTCTCCTTAGAGTATCATCCAGGGAAGGCTAATGTAGTCGTCGATGCCTTGAGTAGGAAATCTATTTACATGTCAATGATGATGCTTAGAGAGCAAAGGTTAATTGAGGAGATGAGAGATTTAAATTCATCAATTTCAATGAACCCTAGTAGCCTTCTTTTGGGAGAATTGAGGATAGAAAATGACCTTAAAAAGAGGATTAAAGAGGCCTAAGAGCTAGATGCCTACTTGGGAGGAATTAGAAAGTAACTGGGGAGTGGTGAGGTCAAAGATTTTAACCTATCAGAAGATGGTTTGGTGAGGTACTAGAATAGAGTGTGCATACCCAAGGATGAAGAGTTGAGGAAAATAGTGCTGTCGGACGGTCATAAGAGTAGGTACACCATTCATCCGAGCACCACTAAGATGTATAGGGATCTAAAGAAGAGCTTTTGGTGGCCTGGGATGAAGTCAAACATAGCAAAGTTTGTTGTTAGATGTCCAGTTTGTCAAAGGGTTAAGATTGAGCACCAAAGACCCATAGGCTTGCTACACCCTTTAGAAATTTTGGAATGGAAATGGGATAGTATATCCATGGATTTTGTGATAGGTTTGCCTAGAACGTCTTCGGGTTATGATGCTATTTGGGTGATTGTGGATAGATTGATGAAGTCTGCCTACTTTCTACCTATTAGAACCATTTATCCTCTAGATAAACTAGCTCAACTATATGTTCGTGAGATTGTAAGATTACATGGTATTCCTAATAGCATTGTGTCTGATAGAGACCTAAGGTTTACATCAAAATTTTGGCAGTCTCTACAAGAAGCTTTAGGTACTAGTCTTAACTTTAGCATTGCCTATCATCCTCAGTCTGATGGACAAACTGAGAGGACCATTCAGACCCTTGAGGACATGCTTAGAGTGAGTGTACTAGAGTTAAAAGGGAGTTGGGATGTGTCCTTGCCTTTAGCTGAGTTTTCTTATAATAATAGTTACCATTTTAGTATCCAGATAGCACCATTTGAGGCACTTTATGGGAGGAAGTGTCGGTCACCCTTATGTTGGGTAGAACTTGGTGAGAGGAGTCTCTTAGGTCCAGACATAATGGACCAAACCACCCACTAAATAGAACTCATCAGAAAGAAGTTGTTGGCTGCCCAGAGTAGGCAAAAGAGTTATACGGATAAGAGAAGGAGACCCTTAGAATTTGAGGAAGGAGACCATGTGTTTCTTAAGACTACTTCAGTGATGGGTGTAAGATGGTCTATCAGGACAAGAAAGCTTAGTCCTCGTTATCTTGGTCCTTTCCAAATCCTTAAAAAGATAGGACTCATGGCCTATAGAGTTGCTTTACCTCCAAACCTGGCCAGATTGCATGATATGTTCCATGTGTCCCAACTGAAAAAGTACCACCCGGACCCTTTGCATGTCATTAAGCATGAGAATGTGCATCTACAAGATGATTTGTCTTATGTGGTTGGGCCGAAAAGGATTAGGGACTTAAAAGTCAAATAGCTGCGTAATAAGGACATCCTCCTGATAAACGTAGTATGGAAGAGACTTACTCCGGATGAAGTAACTTGGGAGATAGAAGAAGCAATAAGGAAGGATTATCCTACATTATTTGAGTAAGGTATGTCTAATTTTAAGGACAAAATTTCTAAAAAGAGGGGAGAATGTAACACTTTAAAATTAATTAAGGTGTTAATTATGGTGTTGGGATAATTAAGAATAATTAATATGGGATAATTAGGTAAGTAAAATGAATAGAAATTTTGGAGAAATAAATTATTAATATGGGTTTAAGATTTAATTGGGATAGAAACTTCATCTAGGCCCAAATTAATATAGAAGATCATGATAAGAGGCTAATAGAGGCCCAACAAGCTAGGTGCAGACCCAATTTAATTCAATGTGATAGAGGCCCAAGATCCACCTTGTGTAGGCTCTTATAATTGGCCCAACAACCTTGGTGTAGACCCAAATCCTTTGAGCCCTTGAAACTTGGTCTAGCCTAATTAAAACCCAATAGCCTAACACATGAAGCTGGCCCAACAAAGTTTAAATCTGAAGCCCATTTGGAGTTGGATACTTGGAGCAACCCATGACCCACTTTAGACCCAACTTAAACCTTAAACGCTTCAGCCTCTTCCCCATTTTGCTGAAGCATAAGAGGGAATTTCAGAAGTTTGAAGGGAGGCTAGTGTTTGGGGCAAAAAATTCATCATTTTCCACTTCTACGCAAGATTCAGCCAAGGTAATAGTTACATAACTTAATCCCCTTCTCTTTCTCTTCATTTTGGCCGGATTAGTTTTTCATTTGCAGTATTTTCACCCACACCCAAAATTTGAAATTTGCTGTTTGATGTTTCCATGGTGAAAATTCGTAAGTTGAGGCTAGGGCTGACATTAGGTAAGTATAAACTCTCCATTTTGATGCTTTCTTTTCTAGTTTGAGACCCCTATAGCTAATTTATAATATGGATATTATTTCTATATGAATTTACTCAGAATTTGAGGTGTTATTTTGAGGTTTTTGGGGTAGGAGCAACCAAATCCAAATTTGGTTTTAATGGTGATTGGGTAAGTGTTTCTGAGTAGTCCTATATAGCTTAACTTTTTTTTAAGTGATAGGTTGCTTATACAAATTGTGATTAGGAATAGCAATGGCTTGGTTTTGTGTCCATAGGTTGAAATAACATTCAATTGGCTCTTAGAAGATTGGCTACAAGTGAGGTAACTAGGACTATCTTAATTCCATACATATATTTATTTTGATTTCATATTTGTTGTACATGAATGATTTGAAATTTTGAATGAATTGGTTAGCTATCTATTATATTGTGATTGGACCTTATGAGTCCATGGTGGAGCTATGGTGCAGCTGCCACTCGTACATGTGCTTCGATCGAGCACTGGGTTATGATCAAACCCCAGATGCACTGAGCCCTGGTTATGCTCAATGGGGAGTAGGTGCCACGGACGAGCCTCTCCCAGTGTTATTGGCCTTTAACATGTGGAAATATGATTGCTAGTATGGGATAGTAATCATGATAGCCTAATTGTTTCATTTATTGATATGACTGGTATGTTTTCTGATGCTTATGTGAAATCATGCATATATGTTAATTAAACTAAAATATATGATAGAATTGCCTTGGTTCTTGAGATTCACATCTCACTTCGTTTCATGGGATTAAACATTTTAGGTGAAGGTTCTTCGGGTAAGGATAAGGGCAAGTAAGTGGATGAACATCCATGTGCTGAGGCCTGGTATGGGGAGCTACACTTGGTCCGAGTTGAATAGAGTAGAAGCTAATTTTGTTAACCTTTGTAAAGCATCATCATGTATCTGTATTGCCAAGTGTAGAAGTTTGTATTTTGAAGACATAGAATGTAACTAATGAGAAATAGGCTTCATATTAGTTGTTGATAGATGTATGAGTTTATGAAACTTATTATGGCTTGTAAACTTGTGTTTTAATTTACTATTTAAGTTATGAAAGCATGTGATATATGGATTGTAGATTTAAGTTAGTGATGCATGAAGTATCTGATGAAAATATGATTGAATAAACATTGTGAGAAATCTATAAATCTGCTGATATAAGAACAATGAATTAGTAGGAGAATCCACCTTTAAATGGGGATGGGTAATGATATAATGGCTAGGGCAAATCAGCTAAATAGATGCTATTAAAACCTCATAACAAGTGGGAAAGTGGCCCTAGAAAGCCCTTAGATAGAGATTGGGGAGTTGGAAACAAGATTTTAAGAGTTGTAAGATCATAAGGTATTTCACTACAGCCAAAATGGGCTTAGGTGTGAGCAATAGAAGCAAATTTGCCCAGGGGGAGTCCGGAGAGAAATTTGCTGCGGCAAAATGTGGAATTAGCCGTGGCGAAATGTGAGAGGCTAAACTAGGAGTCATCCAGAGAGAAATTTGCTGCGGCAAAAAAGGGAATTGGCCGTGGCAAACTTTTGTGAAAATGAGCCAGGCATTCTAGAAAGGAATTGGCTATGGCGAAAAGAGGTATTGGCCGCATCCAATAGTGAGAGGAGAGCGAGGTAGGTTCCTGGAGGCTTCCTTACCGCAGCGCCATGTAGGTTAGTCGCGGTGAAATTAATGATGATGTAAGGGGTGAAGCCGAGAGTAATTGGCCGTAGCTAAGAGTATTTTAGCCACAGCGAACGTCCTGAAACCTTTATATTAACTAGGAAATCTTAGTTTTTCATGTGGTAACCTCAAGGGATGACTTAGAAACATTAGTAGAAAATTCTCATGAGTTGGAATAAATGGGTAATAGAATCAAAGGCTTATAAATAAATGTTTATTTCCTTGATTTACATAAGTGTTTGTAATTGTATGGTTGATGACTCTAATAATATTAAGGTTCAAATTTCCTCGTATTTTCATAATGTAATTAGTTGTAATGCCTTGTAACTCCAATCTATGATTATTAATCACATATTTAACTTTAATTATAATGATTAGAAATTAGGGTTGACACAGGGAGAGGTAGGGAGTGTTTTAATGGCTTGAAACTTGCTTGTGGACCATAGGTGATGGAAGAAGATTAAAGGAACCCTTAGAAAAAACTTAGAAGCCATAGATTGAAAGTTGGGCTAATAGGTTCCATAATGTAGCCTAAAGAAGCAACTTGTATCTAGACTCTTGGGAATGAGTTTGTGATGACTTCAAGGAGTCTAAATGGAACCAAGAGGCATAGATTTGAGAAAGAAATGAAGCTAAGAGCTTGAATTTAATGGAGCTATTATGGAACCAATAGACCAAGTATACTTTTGAAGTGTTTGTATAATGCTTTGGCTTGTTCCAAGAGAGTAATTGAATCCTCTTTGTTGTGTCTAGGCCAAAAAACTCAAGCTCCATCTAGTTATGGGTGTATAGCTGAAAAAAAGGAAGGAATAGCAAAATGAAAGCTTATGTTGATTGCAAGGTAGCTCTTCACTCTTTTTTATTTGCATTCTTGGATATGTAATTATCATTGTATACTTGTGTGTACATTTGTATTATGAGACATGCTATTTGATATTGTCTTATTGCATTAGTACCAATATGTTTATGTTTTGGTTGTGAAAATTACTCTTAAGGTGAGGTGGTGCCAAAAGTCCCTTGAAATGGATGAAGTAGAGCTAAAAGTCCCTAAGAATAGGTGAGACAAGGTCACAAGTCTCATAGATGAGTAAGGCCAAATCAAAAGTCCCTAGACCAAGGGTGAGGCTAATATAAAGGTCCCAAAAATGGGGTGAGGATAGACCAAAAGTCCCTATATCTTATTTTTTGCTCTAATATGATTTTCATGGCATGTTAATTATATGTTGAATGATTCTAAATGGTTTTAGATGCCTTACTTGCATGCTTTGACATGTTTATATGCCTTGATTACTTTCTTGAATAAATGTGTAAGCTATTAAGATTTTTTGAATCTCACCCCCTTCCCTCTCCCATCTTACCATGACTAGGTGGTCTCCAAGAAGCCAAAGATGGAGGCCAAGGAACTTAAAGAGCTATCTCTTGCCAATTGCATAGTTTTGCATGGTTTTTTATGTAAAAAATAGCCAGGGGTCTATGTATATATAATATTTTTGAGATGTAAATGTCACACTCGAAAAAGCGACCGCGTGGCGCCTTTAAAAGAAAATCAAAATTGAAATTGTAAAAAGGTAAGAAGAAATAGGGTTTAGGAGTCGCCACCAAAATTTATTTTTGAAAAGGCAAAACTTTGGAAAAGCCTTTTTTATTTGAAAAATGGTCTGCGAATCAGAAAATGGATTCGGGAGTCGATTGTGAGTAGGGAAGGTGTTAGGCACCCCACTACACCCGTTCTTAGTAACGGTTACCCTAAGTTAGTTGTGCAAAATTAATATGGCCTTTAGTTTATTTTAATTCTCCCTAACCAATCACATGCAAATAACAGAAGGAAAAATTTAAGGGAATAAAATTTAAGAGAAGAAAAAAAAACTAAAAGCAAAACAAAAAGGAATTCAGAGAGTAAAATAAAGAAAAAGGAATAAAATAAAATAAATTAAGGAAATAAAATTAAGATTAAGAGAAAATATTTATTTACAAGGGCGGACTTGACCTAGGATGAGAGCCTAGGGCCTACGTACCCTTATGAGGGATCAAAGTCCACGTAGTTCGGCTGGTGTTGTGTTAAGGCTTTTTTCTTTGTTTTATGTTTTATTTTTGTTTTGTTTTGTTTTTTGTTTTAATTTGTTAATTAATTAATTTTTTTTTGGGTATTTTTTTTTTGCGAAAAGACAAAGAGAATGAATTACTTTTTCCTTTAACAAATAAAACAAGTTTTGAAATTGATTGATGTGTTTTGATTTGTTAAAGGTAAATTTAATTTTGCTTCCCTTGCATTTTCAATCATTTTATGTTTTTTTTTTATATTTTTATTTATTTATTTATTTATTTTATTTCTGTTTCATTTTATTATTTTGGGTTTTACTTTGTTCTTTTTTTCTTTTTATTTTTATTCTAGGCCTTTGTTTTTTATTTCTATTTATTTTTTGTTTTCTCTTTTGGTTTTGTTATTATTGTTTTTTTTATTTGTTTCTTTTTCTGGTTAATTTTTATTTTTGTGTTCTATTTTTTCTTTTCTTTGTTTTAAATTTAATTTTGTTTTCGTTAATTTTTTATTAATTTATGTTTTTGTTGTTTTTTTTTATTCTTGTCTTTTTGATTTTTGTTTGGTTTTTGGTCTTTTTTTTTGTTTCATTATTATTATTTTTTTATTTTTTATTTTTAAAAGAGAAAAAAAAAATCATTTAAACTTTCACCAAGAAAACAAGTTGAAGATTAATTTGTATGTCTTAATATATGAAAGCTAAAATAATCTCATTTTCTTTACTATCTTCTCTTTTTGATTTCTTTTTTTTTATCACTTTTTCTTGTTTTCAATTTTTTTAATGTTTTCATTTAGTTATGGCAAACCTTTGAGGAAAAGACCTGCTAAATTGTAAATTTGAAAACGTTTTATTATTTATAGAGAAAAACCCTTTCTTTAATTTTGTTTGTTTGTTTTTTTTTTATTTTAAAAGATTTAAACTTAATTCCTAAATATAAATTTGATTTTCCTTCTCTTGTTTTTCTTGAAATTCTTTTGAAAACAAAATTACGTGTAGGCCGTTGAAACCTAAGACTTATTAAAATGCCAATTTAATACCTAATAGATACCTATGAGGTTTATTACCTCACATGATTCTTAGGATTCCCTATGTGCCTGAGGAGATATAAAATCCCACACGGCTATTTTAAAAGTAAAGCATGACGACATATAAAATAAGATAAAAAAAAAATAAACAAAAAAGCATTAGAACAAGTTATCCGTGAGGGTAGGTGTTTAGTGTTCAACCATGATCCATTATGTTACTTTTAAACATATGTACAAGAGTAGAAGGAGAAATTATACAACTATAACTCAATTGCCTCTTGTCCTTTTGGTTGGATCGATGATGAACTTTGTATGTTATGCCAAGCTTTATGTGGCTCTACCTTCTCATTCCTCTTATTGGATTGATGAGAGAACCCCCTGAGCAAGTCATGCTCCATATATATTGCTCCATCCTGTTGAGTCCCAAGAACACAAACAGACTTTCAAATGAAAAGCTCCTCAGCCTTTGAGCAACTTCCAATAAGCCTCTTTACTCTAATTCCTCCTCCCCAATGAAGCTCAAAGCAAAAGGAACAAAAACGAAGGAATTAGTGACAATTGTAAAATATGATTTTGAGAGGAGATCATTTCAAGTGAAGTTCCACCATGTCCCAATTCACAAAAGAAACACTGGACCAGTAGACTCCATATATCAAACCCACTAGGTATCATGAAGCAATGAAAAGAAATTGGCATTACTTGTGAGAGAGCTTAAACTGATTTCAGATGCAGAATAACAACAGATTAATAGCTACCTAATCATTTCATTCTGGGCAACAGAAATGGAATCAAAAGGTGACATAGGCTATATATATATATAAAAAATGTAACACTATATGATCAATATCATTTTGCATCATGAAACACAAGTAAAACTCAGGACATTTTCAGACAGCTCCTTATTAAGCAGTGTATGACCAAAGTAAACGGAATAAACCGTTATAACTCAACATTGCCCTACTGCACAACAAAGAACATGAATAGGCTCAGGAAAAACTATCAGATAATTTATAAAAACATGAGACAACTGAGCAGAGTCAAGCTTGTTCACAGAAACTTCTCATCATGGCTCAAATATGAAGAATAGCCCTCCACTGATCACAGGACGAAACCCAAATGTACAATTATATGCTAAGGAACAGGCCAAATTCTATATCAAGTTTTTCATAGGACTGAACAAAACTATCAGGTCAGATCAAGGACCACCACTGCACAACTACTCCAAACATATGCCATACTGTATAAGATTATTTGTCCTTCCCAAACTTTTTAGCAAACAATCCACAATCACAACGGAATAAGCTTCCATTGACCCAGGGTTCAAATTAGATTATTTTTGAAACTCAAAACAAAAGGGACATTACCTAGAATCCAAGAAAGCGTGCCTCCCTTTCATCCTTCTATCCTGGTTCTCTTGGTCATTATTTTCTGGACTTTTTTTTCGTATCTCCCCCTTGCTTACTCTCTGTCTCTCCCTCAATCTCTCTGCTTCCCCATCTCCCTAGTTCCTCTCAATTTCTAATCTCTGCTCTGAAATTACTCAAACCCAAAAACCCCAAATCTGGAGCCAATCCCCCACTATCCAACTAGGGACTATCCATGCACCAACCAATACAGAAACAATTTTTACCACCCCAAAAGTGAACAAGAGAAAGATACGGAGCTCGTGCCTTTCACCCCATAGATGTTCTCAAAAGATTATGTTAAAAAAAAACGTATTCAATCAGAAGCACAGAGGCATTCAAACCCAAGTCCAACAGTATTATCAAATATAAATTTAGGTTCGAGTTTCTGTTTAGATGAAACTTGCCAAACCAAAATCATTTGCAGTTAGATTCAATCATCATGCTTAGACAGAACGGCAATAATGTATCAAACTCCTCAAAACCAACGAAAGGGATACGATGAACGAGGATATTACTCAAATGGTTTATCAAACCCATATTTGAATATCAGCACAGATAACATACATGGTTCTCATACTTTCGAAAAATAAGAGATGCCCAAACAGGAAAAAATGGCAATAAAGCATACCTCAGTGAGCTCGTTTTCTCTCCTTTCAATCTTTGCTTCTTCGTCTCTCTGAACCTCGCGTCTCCCTCCTCTGTCCGTTCGTGCGTCTGCCCTTTTCTTTTTTCCTCTGCGCTCAGAGTCCTCCCCTTCTCTCGTCTCGCGTCCACCTCCTTTCGTTCGTGCCTTCTTTCTCCTCTCTTTTTCTGCTTCAGAACGTCTCTCCTTCCATTTGCCTCTCCCCGTCGATCTCTCCTTTCTCTGTACTCGACTGGTGCTCCTTCCTCATCCCCTCTCCCTCGATCTCTCCTTTCTGCCCCTCAGTCTCCTTTTTTTTCGGACCAGAGGCCTCTCCTCTTTTCCGTCTTTCCCTCTTCTGCTTCTATCCTCTCTCTCGTGACTCTCTCTCACTCTCCATTTCTTCCTCTCGATTTTTCCTCAGTCTCCTTTTCCTACATTCCTCCTTTTTTCCGTCGAAATCTTCTCATCTCCTTTTCCTACATTCCTCCACCCCTCTGACGCTTCTGCCTCTTTTTTTCTCCATTTCTCTCTCTCTCCCACTCCCTCGATTTTTCTTTTCTCCCCTCTCTGCTACTACTCTTGGCTCTGTTCCTCCTGCGTCTCCCCCTGTGTGTCTCGCGTCTCACCACCCTTTCTTTTTCTTCTGTTCTCCCCCCTTCTCCCTTTTCTCCGTCCGCCTTTCTTTGCTCCACTCCACCCTTTTTTTATCCTCTCTCTCCCTCAGTGCGTTTGTGTATATTTTTGTCTGTCTGTCTGTCTGCTTTTCTCTGTGTGTGGTCCTCGTTTTTGTCTGTCTCTCTTGTGTGTCTGCCTGTGTCTGCCAGAAGATCGAATAGAAGGGGACCATGTTGCTATGGTTTCCATTTGGATCTGGGTTGGGCTTCAAGTTGGGCCTCAGACTTGGGTTCCATTTTTTCTTTACTTTGTTTTTCATTAGCCTAGTTTTTTTTTTTTTTTTTTTTTTATATGACTGGCCCAATTTATTTCTATTATTCCCTTGCTGATTTCTTTTTTGTTTTGATTTTGGGATTAATGGGCTTTTATTTATTTTTTATATATTTTTAATTTTATTTTTGGTTTTTTTTCCTTTTAATTTTTCTTTTTGAGTTCATTGGGCTAAAATGACCTATTTGATTTTTTTTGTCTTTCTAAATTTTTTGTTTTCTATTTGTTTGTTTATTTTTTTTTAATCGCATATATATTTTTTCAATTTGATTTTATTATTATTTTTGGCACATGCCCGGACAAAATACGGTGTTCACAGTTGCCCCTTTTTACTTGTTTCTTAGGCATTAAGATTAAAAATGTAATTTTTGATATTTTTGCATAAGAAACAAGTAAAGATAAGAACACGTATTTTGTTTGACCTGATTTGATTACCTTCTGACAATTAAACAATAAAGAAAAAGTAAGAGCGACCCGAACAACATATAGTGTTTACAGGTTGCCCCTCTTTACTTATTCTTTAAGTAAAGAAATCGAAAATATAATTTTTGATATCTTTAGCTTATGAATAAGTAAAGATGGAAATATATATTTTGTTTGGGGAGCTAATAGATCAAGGGGAGCTAACTTACCTGGAAATGCAATTCTGCTCTGGTGCAGAACTTTGAGTTGCCTATTCTGGTAAGATTTTGGGTGTCTGCTCTGGCAGGACTTTGGATATGCCTATTCTAGTAGAACTTTGAGTGCCTGTTCTAGCAAGACTTTGAGTACGCCTATTCTGGTAGGACTTTTATTGGTGCCTATTCTGGTAGGACTTTGAGTGCCTGTTGTGGCAGGACTTTGAGTGCGCCTATTCTGGTAGGACTTTGAGCGCCTGTTCTGGCAGGACTTTGAGTGTGCCTATTCTGGTAGGACTTAAGGGTGCCTGTTCTGTGTAGGACTTTGAGTGCCTATTCTGGTAGGACTTTTATTAGTTGCCTATTCTGGTAGGACTTTGAGTGCCTGTTCTACCAGGACTTTGGTTTGCCTATTCTGGTAGGACTTAAGTGTGCCTGTTCTGGCAGGACTTTGGTTGCCTATTCTGGTAGGACTTTTATTGGTGCCTGTTCTGGCAGGACTTTGAGTGTGCCTGTTCTGGCAGGACTTTAGTTTGCCTATTCTGGTAGGACTTTGAGTGTGCCTGTTCTGGCAGGACTTTGGTTGCCTATTCTGGTAGGACTTTTATTGGTGCCTGTTCTGGCAGGACTTTGAGTGTGTCTGTTCTGGCAGGACTTTAGTTTGCCTATTCTGGTAGGACTTTGAGTGCCTATTCTGGCAGGACTTTGGTGTTCCTGTTCTGGCAAGACTTTGTTTGCCTGTTTTGGCAGGACTTTGGTTGCCTATTCTGGTAGGACTTTTATTGGTGCCTGTTCTGGCAGGACTTTGAGTGCCTGTTCTGGCAGGACTTTGGTGCTTATTCTGGTAGGACTTTGGGTGCCTGTTCTGGCAGGACGTTGGTGCCTATTCTGGCAGGACTTTGGTGCCTATTCTGGTAGGACTTTGGGTGCCTGTTCTGGCAGGACTTTGGTGCCTATTCTGGTAGGACTTTGGTTGCCTGTTCTGACAGGACTTTAGTTGCCTGTTTTGGCAGGACTTTAGTTTGCCTATTCTGGTAGGGCTTTGAGTGCCTGTTCTGGCAGGACTTTGGTGTTCCTGATCTGGCAGGACTTTGTTTGCCTGTTCTGGCTGGACTTTGGTTGCTTATTCTGGTAGGACTTTTATTGGTGCCTGTTATGGCAAGACTTTGAGTGCCTGTTCTGGCAGGACTTTGGTGCCTATTCTGGTAGGACTTTGGTTGCCTATTCTGGCAGGACTTTGGTTGCCTATTCCGGTAGGACTTTTATTGGTGCCTATTCTGGTAAGACTTAAGGGTGCCTGTTCTGTGTAGGACTTTTATTTGTGCCTGTTCTGTGCAGGACTTTGGGTGTGCCTATTTTGGTAGGATTTAAAGGTGCCTGTTCTGTGCAGGACTTTGAGGTGCCTGTTCTCCGCAGGACTTTGGGTGCCTATTCTTCGCAGGACTTTGGGTGCCTATTCTTCGTAGGACTTTGGGTGCCATGTTCTCCACAGGACTTGGGATGCCTATTCTTCGTAGGACTTTTATTTGTGCCTAATCTTCGTAGGACTTAAAGGTGCCTGTTCTCCGCAGGACTTTGGGTGCCTATTCTTCGTAGGACTTTGGGTGCCATGTTCTCCACAGGACTTGGGATGCCTATTCTTCGTAGGACTTAAAGGTGCCTGTTCTCCGCAAGACTTTGGGTGCCTATTCTTCTTAGGACTTTGGGTGCCTGTTCTCCGCAGGACTTGGGATGCCTATTCTTCGTAGGACTTTTATTTGTGCCTATTCTTCGTAGGACTTAAAGGTGCCTATTCTCCGCAGGACTTTGGGTGCCTATTCTTCGTAGGACTTTGGGTGCCTGTTCTCCGCAAGACTTGGGATGCCTATTCTTTGTAGGACTTTTATTTGTGCCTATTCTTCGTAGGACTTAAAGATGCCTATTCTCTGCAGGACTTTGGGTGCCTATTCTTCGTAGGACTTAAATGTGCTTGTTCTCCGCAGGACTTAGGTGAATTTTTCTAAGTTTAAAAACTTTACTTCATTTCATCTAAGTTTTATGTAGGGTAATGCACCTATGTGCAATGCATGCAAAATGCTTGACTCTTTAACTTAATAACTTAATTTTGCCCCAATATGAATTAAGGTCATTGTAAGTGTTAAAAGTACGAGATATGTAGGATGTTACAATTTATGGAATGTACTTTTTTTTTTTTTGCCCCAGTATGCACTTGAGATCTGCACAAGATATGCCTAGGTGAAACGCAAGAAGCATATAAGATGCTTTATAAAACGCAAAATGTTTGTTTTCACTTGCCCCAGCATGAACTATGGTCTATTGAATGTATGCAAGTATGGAATGTATGAAACATGTGATGCTTGATGTTATGAAATGCAAATTTCCTTTTTGCTTGCCCCAATGTGAACTAGAGGCCATGTGATGTATGCCAATGTGGGCCGCATGAAACATGTGATGCTTTATTTTTATGAAATGCAAATTTTCTTTTTGCTTGCCCCAGTGTGAACTCGAGACCATGTGGCATATGCAAATGTGGAATGCATGAAACAGGTGATGCTTCCTTTCATGAAATACAAATTTTTCTTTTGCCTACCCCAGTATAAACTAGAGGCCATGTGATGTATGCAAATATGGAATGTATAAAACATGTGAGATGCAAGTTATTCTACTTCCCTCAAATGTATGCTTTTATTTGCTTCTGTATGGATCTAGCAATATGCAATGCAGATGAGATGCAAGTTGTTTTTTTTTTTGACTTTTTTTTTTTAAGCTAAAAATTTTTATTTCTAGAATATGCACAATTTATGCAAGTGAACTTAATTCCAAATGGAGACAAAAAGGATGAGGACATTATCTTTAAGCACCCTTAAATGGATTTTGAGTTTTGGACTCTTTTTTCAAGATCACTTCAAAAGAAGGAGGAAGAAAGGGTGCATTATTTCTAAATGCTTTTAGATTGATTTTGAACTTGGAGCCCCTTTTTCTTTGGTAAACAGAATCATCTTGAAGGAAAATGGAAAAAGAATGAGCATTATTTTTTAATGTCTTTAAACTGATTTTGAATTTTGGACTCTTTTTTTTTGGAAAATGAATTGATAAGAAAAATGGGATCCTCTTTTTTTTTAGTGAATTGATGAGAATAAATGTGATCTTATTTTTTTAATTTTTTTAATTTGGCTTGAAAAGGAAAAATATGCTTTGTCTATGTACAAATTCAATGCACGCATATGATACATAAGAAATCTCAAAATTTATAAAACGTAGGATTTTTTAGCCCTTTGCTTTTGAAAAATTTTACACTCTTCACCTACCACAATGAGAAATGTTGAACTTTTGATTATCCTACCAAATTTGCCTTTTATTATTTGGATGAGGAAATTTACTGATGGCTTTTGGGCTAGCCAAAAATGCCCCTGAGGGAGTATCCCAAGCTAAGAAGACCTAAGGCTTTTGCTTTGACTTATGTCTAAATGATTTTTCTCCAAGTAATTTGTTTGCCATCAACCTTGGACTATTAACTTAACAAGGCACTTTCCTATTGTCAACTCTTCATCGTTAATGCTTGAAAGGTCAATAAGTGGAATTCACTCTTACTTTAGTTAACAATGTCAATACAATCATGCATTAAGGAATACAAACACATGACTTTAGGAAGGAAAAAGGTCCTTAACATTAGAGGGACGCAAGGGCTGATGAATAATGTGGTCATGTAAAATGCCTTGGGAGTGGAGAAATGGGGTAGACAATGGCTTGGCATAATGTAAGAGAATAGGAAGATGCCCCCAATTCTACACTTAAAGTATTCTGCTTTGAATAATAGAGAAATGGGATGCTGGGAATATGGATATGATAAGATAGAGGGAGCTTTACTTCTGGACCTGAACTCCTTTTGAAAGAACAATTGATGCAATTCAAAGTATTTACCCTAAATCAAACTTTCTGCCCCAATTTCAATTATTTTGATTTTTTTTTTATCATTCCGTTCCAAAAAAAAAAATCTGCCCCATTATTTTGCAAACAAGCTAAACCTCAACAAGGACTTTCGACACTTGTAATGTGGCCTTGGTAAAAGGGTTTATGAAATAAGAGATATTAGGCTCAGGAAGTAACATGCCCCCCCAAGTCTCCTATTAATCTTCTTCTCCTATTGCTTTAACAAAATTCTATACTCAAAATTCACTTAACAAGAGAGGAAGTCTCAAGGTTGTAATGGGGTTTAATGGGTAAAATGTAGCTTAAGAAAGAAAGGTGACAAGGCCCAAACATTCATGTAAGTTCACAATGAGAATTTTGCTCTAGTAATTGTATCATTTTGGCAGAACCAACTGGCTTATGACAGTTAACTCAACCCTTTTTTTTAAGATATTTTTGTTCAGCTCAACTCTCCTCCAGCGACCTTTCCTTCTTTTTTTTTTTTTGACCTCTTGTGCTACATAAGACTCTTCTTTGAGAATTTTGCCCCTGGATTGTATGCTAAGGTGAAACTCCCTTTTAAAAGCTTTTGCTTTTTCAAAATTTGATCTGTGGGAGCTTTCTTTTCAAGAATTTCCTTCCTCTTATAATTTTTTTTTCTTTCTCCAAATTGTTTCCTTTTTTTTCCTAAAAGGAATCTGGTGTGGTGCCAAAATTGCTTTTTCCTTATGTAGAATTCTCATTGCTTCTTGGGTTTGATTCATGTTTGGTATTTGAAGAATTTTTTTTCAGGCCCAAAGTGGTTAGCAATAGTTAAGAAGTGTTTGGATAATTGAAAGAACTTGACCCTCTCTTGATATTTGAATTATCGGCATAAAAAACTGTTAAAGACTTCCCATCCCAAAGGTTGCATGATTAAGGTGAAGGAAATGAACATCACTCCTGGCTCAATTGAGGTAACTAGGGATAACTCCTCATATTTAAGAAGGCCAAGAATGCCTTACATCTTAGGCATAACTTGCTTGTATGACATGTAGTCACACTTTTAATTTGATTTTCCTTCTTTTATTTTCTTTTTGTAATTGAATTTGGGGCATATAATTAGTTCCAGATTTAACCCTTCTTCACATCAATTAAATATTTTCATAAGGAGTTCTGGACATTATATTTTGGGTTTTTGGTTATTTAGGAAAAACGTGCAAGGAAGGAAGTGGTGTCAGCATACTTGATGGAATGGAAGGATGCGTAAAAGGTGAAATGAAAGCATATGACCATTGCATTGACAAGGTTAAATCAAATAAGGTCCAATGAATCAACTTCTGTTAGCCTTGGATTTTCAGCTAGACAGAAGAATATCGACCAAACAAGCATTAACTGATTATGATATGATAAGCAACTTTATTGAGAGTTCAATCACCAAGAAATCCCCATAAAATATTATTTCTTATGTTATTTTACCCCTTGTTCATGAAGAGGTTGCAACTTTTTTTTTTAATGGGGTGTCTCATTGCCTTAGGATTAAGTATACAATTTTTTTTATCAATGCCATTTTGAGTGTGAAGGTCAGAGGCTAGTGTAGGAAGCATCCCTACTCTTGGGAAAAAGCTATTCAAATGAAGATTAAGCAAATGGCAAGGATCCCAAATGAGGTATATGGCAAATGTTTTAAATATGATGGTGTGTGATTTTTTGCATGGTCAAGTTTGATAGGTGTTGATGAGTTTTGAGATGGATGGTTCGAATTCCTTTGGAATGGGGAGGATGATGGTGGGCAATAGTCATAAGCTGAAAGATATAGTGGTATGGGAGGTTAAGAAGTGATAAACAATCTTATCAAGACCTTTGACAACTTTTCTTTTTCCTAATTAAGTGGTATACCTTTACCTTTTGCACTTGTACCTCAGTTTCTCATCTTGACTATTTATGAGTGTAGCTTTTTATTTGATTTTTTTTTAGATGAAGCTAATCTCTCCATCACAAAGGGCCAAGGATCATGTATTTTATAAATTTTCAGATTTTCAACATGAAATGCCTTATGACAATGCACGAACGTAATTTTATTACTTGTTTGATTTATGAACTGATGGGTGTATTTAGTGTGGGAGCCTTTCAAGGTATAGAACCTTTATTTCTTTTGGGGAGTTCGTTGCCCCCAATTGACCTAAGAATAGAGTTTAGAATTTTCTCACTCAATATTACCCCAATGAAACTCCCTTCTTTTTAAAGTTATTTGACCTCTATTTTCCTCAGATGCTTTATTGCATACAGGGACAAATGAAGTTAACAAATCACCCTAAGGGAATAAGCTAAATTCCACATAGATGATGTCTATGAAAAAGCACAACCAATCTGGTCTTCTTCTGACAATTTGTAGAGTTATTTTCATATCCTCCACTTTCCTTTAGGACTTTATTGTTTCACCATGAAGGGTAGGGTTGACAGAATCGATTTGCAAGGCATTCCATTTTTTTTGGCAAGCAATTCAAATTGAGCTTTTAACTGGCTCGACTCATGTGTCAACTTGATCCTTATTTATCTTGAAAATAGCCACCGACATGGTGCCAAAATTTACTATCTCTATGTAAGTTACCCGAGATTGGCTTTTTTTTTATTAATCAGGGGATTACTAGTATTAGTTAATATTTGTCCACATTTCTTCTAAGAGCTTATTAACCCATTAGGAATCATGGCTTATCACTCATTTTGAGAAGGGACAATTTCTACACCATTGATGTTTAGAACTTTGGCTTTGATGATGTTTAGTACAAACACGCCAATTTAATGATCCATTGATGTATGATGGATTTAATGTTGCATACTTACTCATACAACATTGAGAATTATGTCTTGGTAGAAGAAAAGAAGAAAAACTTTGTACTTCTTCTCGAGAAGCTTATTGCTTCATTAGAGAAAAAAATAGTTGACAATCAAACCGAGAGAAGTATGCTTATCTACACGATTGATGCCTTAAAATAATTCTAATCCCTACCTCAGACATGACACTCACTTGATGATGCGACATACATATTATAATTTCTCGGAATTTTAAAAATTCTTCCCTTTTTTATGAAGGAAAATTTTATTTTATGGGGTGGAGGTTTTAAAGAATGAAGATGGGTCGTGCACTATTTATTATTTTATTTTATCTCTCTTTCTCTCTTTATTTGTTTTTTCATTTTTTGTTTTTTTGGTATGTATATGGAAAAAAAAAAAGAATGCATGTTTAAGGTTTTTCTTCTGTGAAATTATAACAAATGTGATTATAACCTTTTCAGGGTTGGACACCCACTAAGTAATGGTTAGTTGCACTAATGCATACTTTTATCATAATTAACGCATGTCCAGCTGTACAATGACATCTTGTTAACTACTCCAGTGAATAGTGACAATATGTCACCTCTTTTATGGCTTTTATTGGATGCATGAGTACAATGAGAAGAAAAAGATCAAAATGCTCCTCTTTGTCCTAACATGGGTAGACCCTAGGTTGAGATCAATGGTTTACAGAAGTCTGACTCTAACTGTTTAGGAGGTGTCTAGAGCTTGACTATTAGTGCATTTTTAGGGTAGATCTATGACCCCTAGAACATTGGTTCCCAAATTGTCCTCACCATGAAGTGAGGATCTCGTTATATAAACTTGACTTTGAGAGAATAAAATATCCTACACAAGTCAAACCCATATAACAAGGCACAATTTAGGTGAGGTTTTCGTGATAGCCTCAGGAAGCACAAGGCTTCACAGGGAAATCAATATAAACCTCTGCTAACCTAAGGAGCACTCAGACCCGGGTATAGGGCCCATGACGTGTGTGAAATATTTGTGTCTCAGTAATGTGTGTAAGGAGAGCATTTACCTTCCATCCTATAGATTACCCAACCCTCATCTACTAAGCAGATTGGCAGAACAAAAAGCAGAGAACTGTATATACAGATATAAGCAAAAAGAAATCCAATATACAAATATAGTCATCTATCCTAAGATTTTATTCCTCATATTATCTATCCTAACACATGTTATATATACAATCAATGAAAAAAAAAGCAATGAGGCAAGCATGTGAATGGAATATTATCTATCTTAATCATGTGGGATAAACAACAAACAAACGGGAGAACCAAAATAAAAGGAAGGCCATAACATTTTGCACAACAAACTTAACTTGGGCTTGACTCTCTAACTTTCCCCAGTGGAGTCGCCAAACTGTCACACCCGAAAATGCGACCGCGTGGCGCCTTTAAAAAGAGAAATATCAAAAGTAAAAAGCTCAAGAAATAAATAGGGTTCAGGAGTCGCCACCAAAATTTATTTTTGAAAAGGCAAAACTTTGGAAAAGCCTTTTTTATTTGAAAAATGGTCTGCGAATCAGAAAATGGATTCGGGAGTCGATTGTGAGTAGGGAAGGTGTTAGGCACCCCACTACACCCGTTCTTAATAACGGTTACCCTAAGTTAGTTGTGCAAAATTAATATGGCCTTTAGTTTATTTTAATTCTCCCTAACCAATCACATGCAAATAACAGAAGGAAAAATTTAAGGGAATAAAATTTAAGAGAAGAAAAAAAAACTAAAAGCAAAACAAAAAGGAATTCAGAGAGTAAAATAAAGAAAAAGGAATAAAATAAAATAAATTAAGGAAATAAAATTAAGATTAAGAGAAAATATTTATTTACAAGGGCGGACTTGACCTAGGATGAGAGCCTAGGGCCTACGTACCCTTATGAGGGATCAAAGTCCACGTAGTTCGGCTGGTGTTGTGTTAAGGCTTTTTTCTTTGTTTTATGTTTTATTTTTGTTTTGTTTTGTTTTGTTTTGTTTTGTTTTTGTTTTGTTTTGTTTTTTGTTTTAATTTGTTAATTAATTAATTTTTTTTTGGTTTTTTTTTTTGCGAAAAGACAAAGAGAATGAATTACTTTTTCCTTTAACAAATAAAACAAGTTTTGAAATTGATTGATGTGTTTTGATTTGTTAAAGGTAAATTTAATTTTGCTTCCCTTGCATTTTAAATCATTTTATGTTTTTTTTTTATATTTTTATTTATTTATTTATTTATTTTATTTCTGTTTCATTTTATTATTTTGGGTTTTACTTTGTTCTTTTTTTTCTTTTTATTTTTATTCTAGGCCTTTGTTTTTTATTTCTATTTCTTTTTTGTTTTCTCTTTTGGTTTTGTTATTATTGTTTTTTTTATTTGTTTCTTTTGGTTAATTTTTATTTTTGTGTTCTATTTTTTCTTTTCTTTGTTTTAAATTTAATTTTGTTTTCGTTAATTTTTTTTTAATTTATGTTTTTGTTGTTGTTTTTTTTTATTCTTGTCTTTTTTATTTTTGTTTGGTTTTTGGTCTTTTTTTTTGTTTCATTATTATTATTTTTTTATTTTTTATTTTTAAAAGAGAAAAAAAAAAGAAAATAAAAATCATTTTAAACTTTCACCAAGAAAACAAGTTGAAGATTAATTTGTATGTCTTAATATATGAAAGCTAAAATAATCTCATTTTCTTTACTATCTTCTCTTTTTGATTTCTTTTTTTTTATCACTTTTTCTTGTTTTCAATTTTTTTAATGTTTTCTTTTTGTTTTGGCAAACCTTTGAGGAAAAGACCTGCTAAATTGTAAATTTGAAAACGTTTTATTATTTATAGAGAAAAACCCTTTCTTTAATTTTGTTTGTTTGTTTTTTTTTTTATTTTAAAAGATTTAAACTTAATTCCTAAATATAAATTTGATTTTCCTTCTCTTGTTTTTCTTGAAATTCTTTTGAAAACAAAATTACGTGTAGGCCGTTGAAACCTAAGACTTATTAAAATGCCAATTTAATACCTAATAGATACCAAGGAGGTTTATTACCTCACATGATTCTTAGGATTCCCTATGTGCCTGAGGAGATATAAAATCCCACACGGCTATTTTAAAAGTAAAGCATGACGACATATAAAATAAGATAAAAAAAAAATAAACAAAAAAGCATTAGAACAAGTAATCCGTGAGGGTGGGTGTTTAGTGTTCAACCATGATCCATTATGTTACTTTTAAACATATGTACAAGAGTAGAAGGAGAAATTATACAACTATAACTCAATTGCCTCTTGTCCTTTTGGTTAGATCGATGATGAACTTTATATGTTTTGCCAAGCTTTATGTGGCTCTACCTTCTCATTCCTCTTATTGGATTGATGAGAGAACCCCCTGAGCAAGTCATGCTCCATATATATTGCTCCATCCTGTTGAGTCCCAAGAACACAAACAGACTTTCAAATGAAGAGCTCCTCAGCCTTTGAGCAACTTCCAATAAGCCTCTTTACTCCAATTCCTCCTCCCCAATGAAGCTCAATGCAAAAGGAACAAAAATGAAGGAATTAGTGACAACTGTAAAATATGATTTTGAGAGGAGATCATTTCAAGTGAAGTTCCACCATGTCCCAATTCACAAAAGAAACACTGGACCAGTAGACTCCATATATCAAACCCACTAGGTATCATGAAGCAATGAAAAGAAATTGGCATTACTTGTGAGAGAGCTTAAACTGATTTCAGATGCAGAATAACAACAGATTAATAGCTACCTAATCATTTCATTCTGGGCAACAGAAATGGAATCAAAAGGTGACATAGGCTATATATATATATAAAAAATGTAACACTATATGATCAACATCATTTTGCATCATGAAACACAAGTAAAACTCAGGACATTTTCAAACAGCTCCTTATTAAGCAGTGTATGACCAAAGTAAACAGAATAAATCGTTATAACTCAACATTGCCCCACTGCACAACAAAGAACATGAATAGGCTCAGGAAAAACTATCAGATAATTTATAATAACATGAGACAACTGAGCAGAGTCAAGCTTGTTCACAAAAACTTCTCATCATGGCTCAAATATGAAGAATAGCCCTCCACTGATCACAGGACAAAACCCAAACGTACAATTATATGCTAAGGAATAGGCCAAATTCTATATCAAGTTTTTCATAGGACTGAACAAAACTATCAGGTCAGATCAAGGACCATCACTGCACAACTACTCCAAACATATGCCATATTGTATAAGATTATTTGTCCTTCCCAAACTTTTTAGCAAACAATCCACAATCATAACGGAATAAGCTTCCATTGACCCAGGGTTCAAATCAGATTATTTTTGAAACTCAAAACAAAAAGGGACATTACCTAGAATCCAAGAAAGCGTGCCTCCCCTTCATCCTTCTATCTTGGTTCTCTTGGTCATTCTTTTCTGGACTTTTTTTTCGTATCTCCCCCTTGCTTACTCTCTGTCTCTCCCTCAATCTCTCTGCTTCCCCGTCTCCCTAGTTCCTCTCAATTTCTAATCTCTGCTCTGAAATTACTCAAACCCAAAAACCCCAAATCTGGAGCCAATCCCCCACTATCCAACTAGGGACTATCCATGCACCAACCAATACAGAAACAATTTTTACCACCCCAAAAGTGAACAAGAGAAAGATACGGAGCTCGTGCCTTTCACCCCATAGATGTTCTCAAAAGATTATGTTAAAAAAAAACTTATTCAATCAGAAGCACAGAGGTGTTCAAACCCAAGTCCAACAGTATTATCAAATATAAATTTAGGTTCGAGTTTCTGTTTAGATGAAACTGGCTAAACCAAAATCATTTGCAGTTAGATTCAATCACCATGCTTAGACAGAACGGCAATAATGTATCAAACTCCTCAAAACCAGTGAAAGGGATATGATGAATGAGGATATTACTCAAATGGTTTATCAAACCCAGATTTGAATATCAGCACAGATAACATACATGGTTCTCATACTTTCAAAAAATAAGAGATGCCCAAATAGGAAAAAATGGCAATAAAGCATACCTCAGTGAGCTCGTTTTCTCTCTTTTCAATCTCTGCTTCTTCGTCTCTCTGAACCTCGCATCTCCCTCCTCTGTCCGTTCGTGCGTCTGCCCTTTTCTTTTTTTCCTCTGTGCTCAGAGTCCTCCCCTTCTCTCGTCTTGCGTCCACCTCCTTTCGTTCGTGCCTTCTTTCTCCTTTCTTTTTCTGCTTCAGAATGTCTCTCCTTCCATTTGCCTCTCCCCGTCGATCTCTCCTTTCTCCGTCCTCGACTGGTGCTCCTTCCTCATCCTCTCTCCCTCGATCTCTCCTTCCTGCCCCTCAGTCTCCTTTTTTTTCGGACCAGAGGCCTCTCCTCCTTTTTCCGTCTTTCCCTCTTTCTGCTTCTATCCTCTCTCTCGTGACTCTCTCTCACTCTCCATTTCTTCCTCTTGATTTTTCCTCGGTCTCCTTTTCCTACATTCCTCCTTTTTTTCGTCGAAATCTTCTCATCTCCTTTTCTTACATTCCTCCACCCCTCTGACGCTTCTGCCTCTTTTTCTCTCCGTTTCTCTCTCTCTCTCCCACTCCCTCGATTTTTCTTTTCTCCCCTCTCTGCTACTCTTGGCTCTGTTCCTCCTGGCGTCTCCCCCTGTGTGTCTCGCGTCTCACCACCCTTTCTTTTTCTTCTGTTCTCCCCCCTTCTCCCTTTTCTCCGTCCGCCTTTCTCTGCTCCACTCCCCCCTTTTTTGTCCTCTCTCTCCCTCAGTGCGTTTGTGTATATTTTCGTCCGTCTGTCTGTCCGCTTTTCTCTGTGTGTGGTCCTCGTTTTTGTCTGTCTCTCTTGTGTGTCTGCCTGTGTCTGCCAGAAGACCGAATAGAAGGGGACCATGTTGCTAGGGTTTCCATTTGGATCTGGGTTGGACTTTAAGTTGGGCCTCAGACTTGGGTTCCATTTTTTCTTTACTTTGTTTTTCATTAGCCTAGTTTTTTTTTCTTTTTTTTTTCTGGCCCAATTTATTTCTATTATTCCCTTGCTGATTTCTTTTTTGTTTTGATTTTGGGATTAATGGGCTTTTATTTATTTTTTATTTATTTTTAATTTTATTTTTGGTTTTTTTTCCTTTTAATTTTTCTTTTTGAGTTCATTGGGCTAAAATGACCTATTTGATTTTTTTTGTCTTTCTAAATTTTTTGTTTTCTATTTGTTTGTTTATTTTTTTTTAATCGCATATATATTTTTTCAATTTGATTTTATTATTATTTTTGGCACATGCCCGGACAAAATACGGTGTTCACAGTAAATACTTAAACAAATGTAAAAGTATATATAAATGATGTATGATCCAAATTTGTTACCAAATCAATGAGAATGAGTTTTGGGTACTTGGTGGCTTATAGGTAGCTATGCATTCTTGTATGTAGGATGGTGAAATTGAGATGCATGTTAATTTGGACCACTTGGGTAGTTCATATATGATGTATTTATGCTTTCAAACTTGCCCAAAAGGTGTTAGAACATGTAAGAGGCCATTTGACCCCACTTTGAATCATATATGCTACTAAATTTGTCAAATTCAAGAGCTATATCAAGATTTAACCAAATGACCTCTTCTTAGTCTAAAAATTAGCATGCTTATAGGTCTTGTCTAGAGATTTTTAGAAAGCTAAAGTCTATATTATTTAGAGCTCTAGAGAATTTTAGATGAATTTCCAAAGTTGGCAAAATTTTTCCAATTTGACAGTGGTACTGTACAAATGGTCAGTAGCTTCATCTCCATCACTCATAGGCCAAATGATGTATAATGGCTATGAAACTTTACAAGATGAAACTAGACATTCACAGTGACCTATACCAACTAGAAGCATCCCATTTGGAGTTATAGAGAGGGAGAAATGAATTTTTGAACTTCCAAATCAGTATCAAGGGTGTAGCTGGACCTCTGTTACTGTTCCCTAGGTGTTCGTGCCCTAATTGCTTTTGTTTTGGTCTGAACCTATTTTTTTACTCTAGTTGACATCTATAGCCTTCCAAATTAGTATAGTTTGTCTAAATTTTATTTTTTTGGAATTAGTTTTGAATTTTTGAATTTTATATTAGTAAACTATATTAGAACTGCTAGGCAATCTGACCTTTTGAGCTTTTTTGTTGTCAAACGTGGTCCAAATGATGTTATTATGGCTTGGAATTATTTTTAGTATAAAATTAACATCCATAGATTTCCAAAAAACTATAGTTTGCTTGATTTTCATTTTTTTAGAATTAATTATGATTTTCCAAATTTGGTGCCAAAAATTTAGAATTAATTTTTTTGGTATTTGGCTTCAAATTCGTGATCCATGGATAGTTTTATGATATGTATGAGTTGTATAGAGGGAGTATGAGTAGAGGATGCTATTGATGGGTCCACGAGGGTCCACGGGACAAAATATGAATGTTGAAACCTTAGTGTAATACAATAAAATGCCACAGATTTTTTTCTTTTATTTGGAATTACATAGAATCAAACTTAAGTGAAGGTTAAATGAGAGAAATACATTATGGTGTTACATCTTGAGAACACAAACATACTCTCACACAATCTAGAATATCCTTAGAAAGTTTTAAATTTCCCTAGGTGTAATCAAAACCCAAATTTCCATAACTTGTTATCTATAGCCTCTTCTTGAGTTTTATTTCTTCCAAATGATTCCTTAGGCTTCAAAACCCCAATTTCTATCAAGTTTGGATCAAAATCAAATCTCTATTCCTTAGGCTTCAAAACCCCAATTTCTATCAAGTTTAGATCAAAATCAAATCCCCTACAGGGTGTTCTAATTCTAGATGAAATAGTAAAGCAAGAGAAAGCCAAGAAGAAGCAAGTTATCCATAGTAAAACATGCCTTTTCTTAATTAAGAGCACTTTCTTAGGCTTTCAAGACTTTCTCCAAAATCCTTCTTCCCTCTACTAAACTAGCCATGAAGCACCTTCTTTTAGAACATCAAAACCATGAAAAGAGAGAGGAGGAAGAGGAGAAGAACTTTAGTGAAGGCAAGAGCATGAAAAAGTGACCTATTCTTACCTTTTTTAAAGCTTGTTTTCTTCTCCCTTGCTCCCTCTTCTTGTGTGCCACTCAAGACTACCATTGGTTCTGTTTTTAGCTAGAAGAATGTTGGTTAAGAGGATAGGAAGAAGATGGGTGATGATTTAAGAAAGGTGTAGGGGTATATTATAATATTTGTAACATTCCAACTATATCCTTGAACTTTGTTTTCCCCATTTGAGCTCATTTTAAATCTTTTTTTAGAACCATCTTTTCCATGATAAAATTTGTGTCCTCTAATTCATAAAATGCCTCTAGTTTTACTGAAATTGGATTTAAAACCTTATCAAATCATTTAATCAAAGTTTTAGTCAACTGATGACTAAAATCACATACCGAAGGGGTTTAAACCATTCTAAGGATTCCTAGTTTTTAGGACCTCTGAGAAGCCCAAGAAACTCAATTTTTCCATTTAAAGATCTCTCTTTTTAATTTTTTAAAAGTTGCTTGAAATTATGAAAATGTCACTAGCCTCTGTAGCTTTCTATTTAGTCATTTTCACTATGATATTGGGCCATCATTAACTTTATATTCTCATTTCTAAATGTCTAAATCATTATTCTAATCTTGTTTAGCCTCTAATCATTCAATTTAGGGGACTTTCTTTTGTAATCTCCTTAGTTTTAATTAAGGAAGTCAAAGAAAGGAGAAGAAGGTTAAAAAATAAAGAAAGAAGTAGCTTGATCTTTATCATGTAATTAAGGAGTAGATTAGGGAAAACAGAGGAAAAAGTAAGGAAAGATTGTGGGAAAAGAAGAAGGGTAGGAAAATATGGAAAAAAAAGTAAGAAAAAAGATAGAAGAAAAATGAGAGAGAGAATGAAGAAGAAGGAAAAAAATAGGATTCTTAGCTAATCAAAATTTCTTAGATTTAAACTTATTTCTTTTATTTAAATTTATAAACAATTTTTTTAAATATTTTTATTTTTAATATTTTTGGGTTATTAGAATAAGTACACTTCTTTTGAGCTTGTGTTGTGATAAATTAGAACTCAAGTAGTAGGCTCAACTAATTAAATCCATATACCAAATTGAGTCAATTGCCACAATATCTTAGGACAACAAATCCCATTAATGTCTCTTGGCACTAATATTATAGCATCCTTTCAATAAATAGTTGATGTTATCATAGCACCATGTTTGTGTTAGAGAGGTGTGTAATCAATTTATTAAAGTGATATTAATGGAGTTATCAATATTAAAGGAATTTTTATCTATACTAAATTCATGCAATCCAATGTTCAATAAATATTCTACACATGAAAGACCTATTGTATAGAGTAGATTATGACTATTTGGCATACATACACTTATGCACCTCAAAATTCTTCTCAATATTATAGCTAGAAATTATTGATGTTTGCTATTGTAGACTTTGGCTAATGTCAAATACTAATTCAACTAGGTTAATGGAAATTAATTAGCTGAGTAGAGCCATTTGAGTTCTAATCTTGTATTGATAAATGAAATTTTCATTGAAAAAGGTTGCTTTTAAATTTATTAAATTTTTTAAGAAATATAATTCACTAGTTTTTTTAATTATATTATATATAAGATAACAAAAATGATCATTTGTTATTTGAATGGGTTAAATTTATATATAGAAAATTTTGAAATTAAGATTAGTGTTTTAAGAAAGAAATATTAAAAAAGAATAAAAAAAACTAGAAAAATATATCATTATAAAAATTAAGCTTCTTGAATAATTCCATCAAGTTTGTAATTACTACTTATTATTTAAAAACTATTTTTAGGATTAGAGGTGGATGAGTAGAATAGATAGTTGTTGTTCAAGGAAGAAAGGGAAAGAGAATGGGGGAGAGAGATAGAGAGAGGAAAGTGAGAGAGAGATGACAAAAAGACAATAACTTGTATAAAGAGGTTTAGAGAGATAGACATATAATGGCAAGCCAAATGAAAGATTATATCTTCTAAGCTTAGTGAGACAAAGCCAAGAGTGTGCTCTATGTGGATGATTATGTGATGACTTTTGTACAATGCCTTTAATGTGGTTGTAAGAGTCTTTATTTATAAGTTTCAAAGGCAACAAGCTAATGATGACATTAAAACCAAGTTACCTAATGGAGTTGTAGAAACTATCTGATCAAGTGGCTTGCCATGCTGGAATCTTTCTATTTAAAGCAACTTAGGCAATTCACTATATCAGTTCTTTGAATGAAGCTTGATGAATGACAACTATTGAACAATTTGGACTTCTAAAATCAAATAGAACTAAGTTAAGCCAATCTAAAGTCTTATAGCCCAATGCTATCCTTATCACTTACCCCCCAAGTTCACTAATGAGGTGATAAGCTTGGCAAACTAAGAGTAATGTGCTTGCTTTGGCTTTTGTGTTATTAATGTTAAGGACATTGTTGCTTCACATTCCCAAGATTCATCATGTTCATGTGAGGTGTTCCATGGAATGCAAGAAGTCATAGGATTCAAAGGGTTGTTTGTTAATGCTTTTAAGTCTTATTCATTACAACTCTATTTGTCTTTTGCCTTTTTATATGTTATTCTTATGCTTGTCTTTTGCCTACTTGCATGCTGCTTCTTTGCTTCTTCTTCTTCCTACCTATGCTTGCTTCTCTATTTTACTTTATCCAAGCATAATGGTCATGCCATTTATTAGTAATTTCAAAAGCAATATGTTAAAAGATAATCTTCATTGGTCTCATGATGGTTATAGCTTTCCTTTGGATGTTGTTCTGACCTTTTGGTCAATAAAGGTTTTCAATGTAGAGGATAAAGCTTTTCTAACATTGTATGAGGATGTTCTTTGGAAAGGAGTGATCTTACTATTGGACGGTCATTTTTCTTATAATAGTTTTAATTAGGATGGCTTAGCAAATCTAACAAGTTGTATAATATATGTTAGGTTTTATGGCTCTATGATGTTATGGAAGGAGAGAATCATCTTTTGTTTTGCCAGTTTTTCAATGTTAATGAATATGAATGTAATCGAGGTATGTTCATTATCATCAACAAACTCAGTTGTCATTTCTCTTTATTAGTTGTTCTTTGAGTTTGAATTCATTATGGGTTTTTTACTTTACATACATGTGGAATACTAGCAGTTTGCTCCCCAGTCTATTCCCTTTATATTAATAAGATTAGTAATGATCCCAATTAGTTAAAGAGGCAGAGTGAACATGTTCTTAAAGATGATGTAGCTATCCTGTTGGATATGATAGGCATGTTTTACTTAGGTGAGATTCCCTTGCATTTGATTATCTTAAAGTTGTTACTGAAGGACGTTGAGGTTGACTTATTGGTTTACTTGTGATCACCTAATGTTATGTCAAGATTGACATTTATGGATACAACTTTAGAGGTACACTAGTTAGGTAATTCTGATGTTCTTCTTATAGCTTTTCTAAATAATCCTCTAAATGTTACTCCGTTAGCAAGTTCTTCATTAGTAGCTTTTTCGTCTCACTTTTAAAGACATAGCCATATGAAAGTAATGCTATGAGATGGTTGAGACATCTTATGATTTGAAGGATGATGTTGAAGGAAAGACCTTTGTGTTTTTGGTTAAGGAAGACTTGAGGAATTCCCTAAATAATAATAATAATAATAGACAATGCTATGCCCAACTGAGTTGCATATGTTAATGGGTTTGTGGAAAGTGTTCAAAAAGGTATTAAGGCATGCTTAAATTTAGGCCTTCACGATAGTGTAAAGGATATAAAACAAATTATAATAAATAATGCCAAGGATCAAAAATAAATTTGAGTGAATATTCATTTGGTGGATAACTATTTTTTTTCTTATATTTCTTTTAATAACTCCATTGTACATAAGGTTCTCAAAGTAAACTTTTAGTGCAAGTACTGACTAAAGTTCATAAGCTCAACTCATGGCTCTAGCGAGGTCACGCAAACAACACTTTTATCATGCATACTAAACCTAATTTCTAGGTTTTAGGTCATGGTGTGAGGTCATGTGTCTTATATCAACACATTATTCTTACAAGTAAGGTCACATACGAAAATATACCCTAGTGGTTTTCCTAGTTTCATCTATTCCTTTTCCTAATGTGAGTTATTTTTTAATTGACTAGTCTAACTTGAACTATATACCATAATTAACTATCTAAAGTTTCATCAAACAGCGCTATTCATCATTAATCATCTAAGCTTATAAAGATCCTAGCTATTTCCCTCAATGCAGCATTGTTTATTGGTATTATCTTCCTTCTTTAATCAACTAATTCTTCAATGCATTCCATTGTCCACCACTAAAATTTCCTCAATCTACCTTGATCTAAGCTATTTCCCTCAAATCAACACTGTTGATTAACTAAATTGCTATGGTAATCACTCTTCAACCACTAGATCATTAATATATCTTTAGTGACTATTCTTGTTGTTCTATACTATGCCTATTTTTCATCTATTTGTATAAATTTTTAAACTTTAGTATCTATCCATCTTTGACAAATCACTTTATAAATGGAACTTGTAACCTCTCTATTTAAATGTTCTTACTTATGTTCTAATCAAAAGCAACTATTGTAAATGCATGCCACCTAAAGGAACATGTGCCATCTAAGGCAATGTGTTTCATGTAGATACCCTTTGTCTTCTTTACATGTTTGGACTATTTTACCATCAAAGTAGGTGTTTATATATACTAGTAAGCTAACCATGTTCTAAGCATATAAGATCTAATAAGTTAACTTAATTCCTAATGGATATATTCAAGAGTAAAGGCCTTAAGTACTTGAGAGTAGTTTAGAGGTGGTTTACTTATTGCATGAGGAATGGGTGGAATTGGGAAGATCACATTTTACCTTGTATTTGCATACCTCATTTAGCATAACACAAGTTGGTGCATCAACCTTAAGGAAGAGGTTTTGCTTGATAAGCCTTTGTTCTGCCTCAAGCAACAGTAAAGGGAAAAAAGATATCAATAGTCTCCTTAGTGCTCCATAAGTCTTCACATTAGATGGCCCTAGATAATAGGATTCCAATACTTGATCACTAGTGGGATTCAATTGCAACAAGTGCAATTTTGTAGTCCCTTCTTTGTATGGCTTAATTTTTTTTTAAAGCTAGAAAAGCAAGTTCACGTTGTTGATTATTATTGCAGCTAACCATTTTGACTCTTTTTCCTTGCTTCTGCTAATCTTGTTAAGGCATTATAAGGAAAGATCCTTTGGTTGGACCTTTATGACCATTCTTAAGAGAATATCACATTTTCATTTGTAACACTTTACTACTTTGTACTAGAACTATGTAAAGAATACAAAAGTAATAAGACTATATCCTGCATTTTTTAAATATGCTTTTTGTGTTTTTAAGCAAGTCTAAGCAAAATTTCTTAGCCTAATCCTATGTAAAGATTAGTTTATTTGAATTAACTAAATTGGAAGTCTAAAATAATTGGAATAAAATGATAAGTTAAAGTAACTATTATCCTTACCAAATGGCTTAATAATTGTATTCATCAATTTATGAGATTTTACAAAATTTCAAATGATTCTTTTTGTCTTCTCATCAAGCACTTCGCCTTTTAATATGTCCACTTGTATTACATAATCTTCCTTTTTGCCCTTATCTTCCATTATATAAAGGGTTTTGGACACCTTGTCTTATCAAAAAAGTTTTTATAGGGTTCTAAAAAAATGATTTTGATGAGATTGATGTAGTTGATCATCAGCACCTTCCTATTTTCTAATCTGAAAGGAAAGATATATTAACCAAGTGTGCAATGTAATATCTACTCTTCCTAAAACTGAACCAAAATCAATGAGTTATAAAAGGAAGACCCTAAAATGAAATGCTTAGTGTAACATTTGATTTCTTGTAGACCTGAAAACTCAAGATTTCAGAATTTTTCTAAGCCCTCTAGCTATAGCAAGGAGGCCTGTTAACTATAGCGAGGATACTTATTGTAACATCCAATGCTTTGATGATAATAATTAAAGATGGCATACCACAAAATAAAAGTATTTTTAGAAAAGCCCAATTGGTAAAAGAGGTTTAAGCCTATTAGGAAAGAAGTTCAAAAAAAAAAAAGAAAGGATCAAGCCTAATAAGAAAGAAAGCTTAGAAGCCCAGAAAAAAAATGAAAATAAAGTCTAAAGGTGGAAATTAGGCTAGTAAAAATCAAGACCAAGCCCAATAATGAATTAAAAGAAATTGGGCAAATTAAATAGGCCCTTAGGCATGGGAGGTATCATTCTAGTATTCAAATGGCATCATATGAGATATTGTATGGGAGGAAATGCAAATCCCCCTTATGCTAGACAGAACTTGGAGAAAGGAAGTTGTATGGCCCAGATTTGGTAAATCAAACTACAAAATAGATTGAAATGATTAGAAAGAAACTTTTAACAACTCAAAGTAGGCAGAAGAGTTATGCTGATAAAAGGAGAAGGCCACTAGAATTTGAAGTTGGAAATCATGTCTTTTTGAAAGTATGTTTGACTAATGGGATCGGTTGGCCTATCAAAGTTAAAAGGCTAAACCTAAAGTATATAGGGCCATTTCAAATTCTACCTAGGGTGGGACCTATAGCCTACAAGATAGCTTTACCTCCTAACCTAAGTCAAATCCATGATGTCTTCCATGTATCCCAAATAAAGAAATATCATCCAGACCTAGCACATGTTATAGAATATGAAAATTTACCCTTACAAGATAATCTATCTTTTGCGGTAAAACTAGAAAGGATCATAGATTATAAGGTGAAGTAGCTCAGGAATAGAAGCATTCCATTAATCAAAATTGTATGGAAAGGATTTTCACCCTTTGAAGCTACTTGGGAAAAGGAAGATGACATGAAGGAAAAGTATCCTACGCTATTTATATGAGGTATGTCTTAAATTTCAAGGGCACAATTTATTTTAAGGGGGATAGATTGTTACATTCAGTACTTTGATAATAATGATTAAAGACGGCATACCATAAAATAAAAGTTGTTTTAGAAAAGTTCAATAAGGATAAAAAGAACCAAGCCCAAATGAAAAATAGAAGAGAGACCCAATAATTTAAAGTTTAAGCCCAAATCCAATAAGAAGAAAAGACTAAGCCCAATAGGTAAAAGAGGTTTAGCCCTATTGGGAAAGAAGTTCAAAAACAAAAGAAAGGATAAGCCCAATAAGAAAGAAAGCCTAGAAGCCCAAAAATAAAAAATAAAATTAAAGTCTAAAGTTAAAAACTGGGCCAATAAAAATCAAGACCAAGCCCAATAATAAATTAAAAGAAATTAGGCCAATTAAATAGGCCCTTAAGCATGCAAATGGAGGGAAAAGTTAAAAAGCAAAACCCAAAGATCCATGGCCCATAATTAAAGAGATTTGATCCAACAGTGGACTTGAAACAATAATTAAATTTGTATCAAACTTCTACCACCTCCCTCCACCTATAAATACCCCCTCCCACTCCCTCATTTCTTCACACCAAGCTTCATCCACTTAAGAGAGAGAAGGAGAGGCAACATAAAGAGAGAAGGAGGAAAAAGGTATGTAATTAAATTTAGGATAAGCATACAAAATGTTAAAATTAGGCTCCTAAAAGTCAAAGTGAAAGAAAAGTAAAAAGGAGCTTGGATTTTAAGCTAATTAAGCTATGATAAACCTTGTGTTGATGATTATATATGACTATGAATATTTTGGATTTGATATTTTTGGAGACATTTGAAAGGGAATCACACTAAGAACTTGGAAGAATCCAAGGTAGTACTCTTACCTAGTCTTGTTTAAGTATGGTTTGATGATTGATGAAATGTTGATGGCTTGCCATAATGTTATGAAATTAAATGCTCACATGTCCTTATGCTTGATATATTTCATGGCCATGTATTGATATCTTTGCTTGAGCATGTATGTTTAAGGTTATTATGGCTAAGCTATGCTTTATAAATGATGTGAGCATGCTTGAATATGGATGGGTATTGTACTGCTGAGATTTCCCCAAATCTCATCCCCAAAATTCTCACTTTTATGTGCAAGCATATCTAAGGGTAGAGGCAAGGAGATAGCAAGTTGATTCATGAAGATTTATTCCTTGTTTTATACTATGTTTTGTGGAAGCATGAATGTTCATGATTTTGTTGACCAAGTTGTAAAATTATGTGAAAAAACCTTATAAGTATTTACTTCATCCATGGGAAGTAATTTGGACCCCTTATTATGTCTAATTATGACTAGAATGAACTCATAGATGTTTATGGCTTGGAAGTATGCTTAGTTATGCAAAAGTTTTCATGCTACGAATATGTTTGGATTCTGAGTAACATTGTTGTTTCATTGAAAAAGTCCTAGCAAATGTTTGAATGAGGTCACGATATTTTTAAGGTAAAAATTATACATCTTAAGCTTTCCAACAAGCGAAAAACCAAGTCATTTGGATCTTTGTAGCCTCAGATATGATTCTTACAAATTAGTCATGAAATGTTGGATAACTGTTGCTGAGTTGTCTATACTGTAGCTCACACGATTTATACCACTATTTGAGTGTCCACATGAACTTTTATTATGTTAAATCGAAATTCTAAGCTTTAAATGAAGTCATAATTTTCCTCATTTGGATTGGTGTACAAAAAGTTATGATTTTCCAAAGTTAGGGGTCAAATTCTGGAACTTTACTGTGTTAGTGAATTGAACAGCTTTTGAAAAGGAATAAACTGAACAATTGACATGGAGTATGAATTGGAACATATTTTTCCCTTAAATTCAACTCATCAAACTTGAAGTAGAATTTTGAAGCACATGAAAACAATTTTTGTAGATTAAGTTATGAATTTTCAAAGTTAAGAAAGAATCTAAAAGTTAACCCACTATTGTGTTCTGCAATATTATAGTTTAAGGTTATAGATTTTAGAGCTTGTAAAGGTTCAAATTGCATTTAGAAATGGTTTTAAATGACTATAAGGGTTTGAAATAGAAGATGTGACATTTATGGTATCAAAGTAGAGGTTCTAGCACATGGTTAAAAACTTCTACTGTTAGTGAACGAATAGTTTATAGATTTATAAGTGTTAAGATTAATGTTTGCATTCATAAGTCCTGATCATAATAGAGATAAACTAATTTCTATGAACTATAAAGTAGTGAATTGAAGGAAGATAAGATATTCAAGGAATGCTAGCCAGTTTAAGTATGATTCCATAGTGAACCAAGTATTTAAGATACCTTTGACTCCTAAAATTTTTTAGTCCCAAATTGATGTGGAGGAGAAAATTAAAAGGGATCCATATCCAGCCAAATTTACCTTAGATACTGAAAATAAGGAGGAAGATCCGAAAGAGGATCTTAACTAGGCACCTAGCTTTATGGACTCCAATAGCATGGAGATCAAAGAACAAGGACAAGGGGCAGAGATAGAGATCATTGATGTAGAGGTTATGAAAGAACAAGAAGTAAAGGAAAGATTCTTTGAGATCTGTGAGAAGGTCAAGGAAGAACATGACGACATCATAGTCAATTATATGGATTTCATGGAACAAGTTGGAAGGCTATACGAGATTGCTGAGATCGATAAGGTAAGAGTTAAAGATAAAGTATGGATAGAAGCCCTTTTTGATGTACTCCTTGAGGAGGAGCTGTGGTCCCTTATTATAGAAGAAATAAGGGAAAAAAAATTTCCACACCTTTAATGAGAATCTCTAAGAGCCACAAAAGTGAGCTAAGTGGAAGCTTACTTAAGCTAAAAGTTAGTATTTTATAATGTCCTAGTTATAAGTGATGAATTGAGTCTAGGAAGTTTTGATAAGTGTTGTATACCTAAGTAGTCGAACCTAGACACTAGAATGAAGATATGTAAGGCTAAATTAAATATTGTATGAATGTACTACAAATATATAGTTCTTGATATTGATCGACATGTTTAGCATAAATATTCTTTCTAGAAATAAATAAATAAATATGATACTGATTAAGTTAGCTTCAGATTAAAAGAAAGAATAGTTCGTACAAGAAGGCGTGCACAAAATATGCCAGGAAACAACAAAAGACCTCCCCTAGACCCTATTCAAATAATTATGGATAGGTTAGATGAACAACAAAAGATTATGGAAAGACTTCAAGAGGTTTTGGCAAAATAAAACCAAGAAAGGGGATGAGTAACAAATGACCAACCACCAGTATCGAAAGTGATACACTAACCTGTGCAATAACCACAGCTTGAACCAGTGATGGCTTAGAATGATCAGCAATTGATTGCAAGATTTTGTAAATATTGTCCACCCATTTTTGATGGAAAGTTTGATGTTCAAAAGGCTGAAGATTGGATCATGAAGCTGGAAAAGATATTCAAGGTTATAAACTGCACCACAAAACTAAAGGCATGAATGGCTACCTTTATGTTAAAAGAAGAAGTTAATCGTTGGTGGAGGAACATAGAGCTAATATTTAGAACAAATAATACTCCCATCACTTGGGAAGTGTTCTTGGAAAAATTCTATAAGAAGTACTTTCCATGATCAATAAGGGATGAGAAGGAAATTGAGTTCCTTATACTAAAGCAAAAAGACGATGAGCCTTTTGCCAAATATTTGGCTAAGCATATATGACTGTCAAGGTCTTCTACGTACCTACAGCAAATCAATGATGAAAGATAGAATATGAAAAAGTTACAAAGAGGGTTGAAGGCATCTTTAAGAGAGAGAATTGCTCCTATGTAGATTCAAACCTTTAATGCCCTTGTAGAGGTTTGCAGGATAATAGAGAATAGCCTAAACCATAAGGTTATATCTTAAGATCCCTTCAAGAAAATCAAGATAATGGAAGAAGGAACCTCCAACAACAATAATAGTAACAATAAGAAGAAAGGAAAAAAGCCATGGAATGGAAAGAAGTTCAAAAGATATGCAAAGTGAGGAAGTCACAACTTACAAAGGAGTGTAACTACAAAATGCACCGAATGTGGCAAAAATCATAAAGATAGACCATGCTTACTGGGAACAAACATCTGCTATAGATGTAGCAAAGCTAGACACTATGCATGAGAATGTACTCAGGAGGAAGGCAAAAGACCACAGACTCAAAGGCGAGTGTTTGCCCTATCACAGAATGAAGCTTGCCAATCATCAGATATGATCCAAGGTATGCTCAAGATAAATGCTTATCTTGTAATTGCAATGTTTGATTTAGGTGCTAGTCACTCATTCATATCCTATGACTGTGCTGGGCATTTGGGTCTGATTATAAGTAGAATGCCTTATGATCTGATTGTTTCCACTCTAACTGGAGTTAAAGTAAGGACCTCCTAAGTATGTTTAAATTGCATTGTCCAATATGAACACTATAGTAGTACTATGGACCTCATCTATATGCCTTTCCATAAGATCGATGTCATAATTGGCCTAAACTAGATGTTTGCAAAATAATATCCATTTAGATTTTAAAAATAAAACCTTAGTGCTACCTTAAATTGAAACAGTCCCATGTATAAAGGAGAAGCTTAACTTTGTGACTGTAGCCCAGGCAGAGAGATGCTTGGAAAAAGGATGTCAAGGGTATGTAGTGTTTTTCTCTATCCAAACTAAAGTTAAAAAAGGTATTGATGCAATTCCTATAGTTAAAGAATTCCTTGAAGCTTTTCCAAAGGAGACTAGTGGGTTTCCCCCTGAAAAGGAAGTGGAATTTTCAATTGATGTTATGCTTGGAGTAGGACCAATATCTAAAGCCCCATATAGGATGGCACAGAATGAAATGGCTGAATTAAAGAAATAGATAAAGAAGTTGTTAGAAAAAGGGCTTATTAGACCAAGTGTGTCTCTATGGGGTGCTCCAGTGGTTTTTGTTAAAAAGAAAGATGGAAGTTTAAGATTGTGCATTGATTACAAGAAATTAAACAAGGTAACTGTAAAGAATAAGTACCCACTTCCTAAGATCGATGATTTACTAGATCAATTAGCTGATGCTTGTGTGTTCTTAAAAATTGATTTAACATCAAGATATCATCAACTAAAGGTAAAAGCTGACGATGCTCCAAAAATGACATTCAGAACCAAGAATGGTCATTATGAGTTTCTAGTAATGCCATTTGGACTTACCAATGTACCTGCTATTTTTATGGATTACATGAACAAAATCTTTAAGCAGTTTTTCAAATAGGTATGTTGTGGTCTTTATTGATAATATTTTAGTGTACTCTAAATCTTTTAAAGATCATAAGGAGCATTTGAGAATTGTCCTAAATGTTTTAAAAGAAAAAAGGTTATTCACTAAACTCAGTAAGTGTGAACTCTGGCTCACTAAGGTTAAGTTCTTAGGTTATGTCATCTCTCAAAATGCAGTCACAGTAGATCCCAATAAAGTGGAAGTGGTTCTAAGATGGGAAAGGCCTAAGACAATTACTGAGATAAGGAGCTTTCTAGGTTTAGCAAGTTATTACAGATAGTTTATATAGGATTTTTCTCAAATTGCTTTACCACTGACAAGGTTAACAAGAAAGAATCAACCTTTTGTATGGGACAAAAAATGTAAGAAAAGTTTTCAAGAGTTAAAAAGGAGGCTTACTCAACCCCTATATTGATCATACTAGACCCTAGTCAAACCTACATGGTCTGTACTGATGCAAGTAAGAATGGATTGGGTTGTGTGTTAATGCAAGAGGGAAGGGTAGTTGCCTATGCTTCAAGACAATTGAAGCCTCATGAAGAAAATTATCCCACACATGATTTAGAACTCGCAGTAGTGGTGCATGCATTAAAGATATGGAGGCACACCTTTATGGGACAACCATACAGATTTACTATGACCACAAAAGCCTAAAGTATTTACAAGATCAAAAGGAATAGAACTTTAGACAAAGAAGATGGATGGAACTATTGAAAGATTATGATTATAAGTTAAAGTGCCACCTGGGCAAAGCTAATGTTGTAGCTAATGCCCTAAGTAGGAAGGCGGTGCATGTGGCTAGTGTAATGATAAAGGAATAGAAATTGTTAAAGGATTTTAGATATATGTGTTTCTTGCACACGACATATTTAGGAAATGTTAGGTTGAGAAATATGAATTGTGGAGAAACTATAATTGACAATGAATTAGGCAATCAAGTGAAAGAAGCTTAGAAAGATTATCAATTTGTACAAATGACTCATGAAAATAAGAGTAGAGGAGGAGTTCAGGAGTTTGAGATCTTAGCTGATGGAATACTGTAATACCGAAAATGATTTTATATTCCTTCAAAGCTAGATCTAAGGCAGAAAATTTTGGAAGAAGTACACAATAGTAGGTATACCATTCATTCAGATGTGGTGAAAATGTACCACAAATTAAAGAAATGTTTCTAGTGGCTTGGAATGAAAAGAGATGTCACTCAGTTTGTGGCTAGATGTTTCACATGCCAAAAGATAAAGGTGAAGCATCAAAAGCCAACTCGACTACTGCAACCCTTAGACATTCTAAAATGAAAATGGGATAGTATATCTATGGATTTTATCATAGGTTTGCCAAAGATGACTTCAGGAAATGAAGCTATATGGGTAATAGTTGATCGGGTAACTAAGTCAGCTCATTTCCTACCCATCAAAGCCACCCGTTCGATGGATAAATTAGCTTAATTATATGTAAAGGAAATTGTAAGGCTACACAGAGTGCCAAACAGTATAGTATCTGATTGAGATCTTAGGTTTACCTCAAAGTTTTGGAAATCATTATAGAAAGCAATAGGCACAAAATTAGGTTTAGCATAGCCTATCATTCATAAACTGATGGGCAATCTGAAAGGACTATCCAAACCTTGGAAGACATACTAACGTCTTGTGTGTTAGAGATGAAAGGAAACTGAGATGCATACTTGTCATTAGCAGAATTTGCATATACTAATAGTTATAATTCTAGTATTCAAAGGGCACCATATGAGGTATTGTATGGGAGGAAATGCAGATCCCCCTTATGCTGGACAAAACTTGGAGAAAGGAAGTTGTATGGCCTAAATTTGGTAGATCAAGCTATAAAATAGATTGAAATGACTAGAAAGAAACTTCTAACAGCTCAAAGTAGGTAGAAGAGTTATGCTAATAAAAGGAGAAGGCTACTAGAATTTGAAGTTGGAGACTATGTCTTTTTGAAAGTATTTCTGACTACTTGGATTCATCATTCTATCAAAGTTAAATAGCTAAACCTAAAGTATATAGGGCCATTTCAAATTCTATCTAGGGTGGGACCTATAGCCTACAACATAGCTTTACCTTTTAACTTAAGTCAAATCTATGATGTCTTCCATGTTTCCCAAATAAAGAAATATCATCTAGACCCAGCATATGTTATAGAATATGAAAATATAACCTTACAAGATAATCTATCTTTTGAGCTAAAGTCGAAAAGGATCATAGATTATAAGGTGAAGCAGCTCAGGAACAAGAGCATTCCATTAATCAAAATGGTCTAGAAAGGATTTTCACCCTATGAAGCTACTTGGGAAAATGAAGATAATATGAAGAAAAAGTATCCCAAGCTATCTAAATGAGGTATGTCTTAAATTTCAAAGGCAAATTTTATTTTAAGGGGGACAGATTATAACATTCAGTACTTTGATAATAATGATTAAAGATGACATATCATAAAATAAAAGTATTTTTAGAAAAGTTCAATAAGGATAAAAAGAACCAAGCCCAAATGAAAAATAGAAGAGAGGTCCAATAATTTAAAGTTTAAGCCCAAATCCAATAAGAAGAAAAGACTAAGCTCAATAGGTAAAAGAGGTTTAGCCCTATTGGGAAAGAAGTTCAAAAACAAAAGAAAGGATCAAACCTAATAAGAAAGAAAGCCTAGAAGCCCAAAAATAGAAAATAAAAATAAAGTTTAAAGGTAGAAACTGAGCCAATAAAAATCAAGACCATGCCCAATAATGAATTAAAAGAAATTAGGCCAATTAAATAAGCCCTTAGGCATGCAAATGGAAGGAAAAGTTAAAAAGCAAAACCCTAAGATCAATGGCCCATAATTAAGGAGATTTTATCCAATAGTAGACTTAAAACAATAATTAAATTTGCATCAAACTTTTACCACTTCCCGCCACTTATAAATACCCCCTCCCACTCCTTCATTCCCTTACACCAAGCTTCATCCACTTAAGAGAGAGAAAGAGAGGCAACCTAAAGAGAGAAGGAGGAAAAGGGTACGTGATTAAATTTAGGACAAGCATACAAAATGTTAAAGTTAGGCCCCTAAAAGTCAAAGTGAAAGAAAAGTAAAGGGGAGCCTAGGTTTTAAGCTAATTAAGCTATGATAAATCTTGTGTTGATGATTATATGTGACTATAAATATTTAGGATTTGATATTTGTGGAGACACATTTGAAAGAGAATCATAACAAGAACTTGGAAGAATCCAAGGTAGTACTCTTACCTATTCTTATTTAAGTATGGTTTGATGATTGATGAAATGTTGATGGCTTGCCATAATGTTATGAACTTAAATGCTCACATGTCTTTATGCTTGATATATTTCATGGCCATGTATAGATATCTTTGCTTGAGCATTTTTGTTTAAGGTTATTATGGCTAAGCTATGGTTTATAAATGATGTAAGCATGCTTGAATATGGATGGGTATTGTACTATTAAGATTTCCCTAAATCTCATCCCCAAAATTCCCACTTTTAGGTGCAAGCATATCTAAGGGCAAAGGCAAGGATATAGCAAGTTGATTCATGAAGATTTATTCCTTGTTTTATGCTATGTTTTGTGGAAGCATGAATGTTCATGATTTTGTTGACCATTGTAAAATTATGTGAAAAAACCTTATAAGCATTTGCTTGGTCCATAGGCGATAATAAACCCCTTATTATGTCTAATTATGACTAGAATGAACTCATGGATGTTTATGGCTTGGAAGTATTGACGATTGTGTCGCAAAATCTCAAATAAAACTAGGTAGACAAATAAAATTCGTAGGTAATGGTGCAACCTAGGTCATTTCCCAAGGAGTTTGTGCTTCAATTTGTTTATGAAAGAGTGTTCCAAGTATTACTAAATGAAAATTGTTTAGGGAGTTTTGGATTACTAAAATTTAATTGAACTAAATTTTAAATGACAGGAATAAAAAATTTAAGACTAAATGAAGTGAACAATCAAGAAAATGTGGTAGCTAGCCTTTAGATGGACTCCCTAGAATTCAATTACCCTTGCTCCCTTTTTTGTACACCAAATTTGGATTTAATTTCTTTCTCATTAGTGTATTCCCCATAAAAGCTTTTGAATGATCATACAAGATTCAATTCATCAATTATTCAAGGAATTTGCAACCACAAGAAACCTTAAAAAAATTAATTAATTGAATTAAGAACAAGAGCACACTATAACCAATCCTAATTAATTAATAAAATCTGTTGCACAATCCACTTAAGATACTAATTAACTAATTAGATTAATGAATTCCTCAATAATTAATTGCACAAAAATTTCAGCCACTTAATCCAACAACCATTGCATCAATTGGCCTATAATCAAAAAGAAATTAAAAGTAATTTGCATAGCACTAATTCTTGAATTTTCACAAACATGTAATGATCACAATTAACATTCCAAAGATTAAGTTATACTCAATCCACAAATCAAACCAATCTAGTAATTTCCAACAATTAAATTCCTAAATTAATAAACTAAACCTAGTCAAATTAATAAGGAAAATAATTCTGAAATTAAAAGATTGAGCAAAGAATTTTTTTCCAATTTGGTGAGAAAATGTAGAGCTCAAATCTACATCTAGGAGTCTTCAATCTTCAGTTAGCCACCAAGGATGATTCAAGCTGCCATGGAGAATTTAAACGGAAGAGAATTGATGAAATGAGCAGTAGCCATGGAGAAATCGATGAGAAATTTTCCTTTGTTCCCTCCCTGGAACTCTAGCATTTTTATGTCGTGTTCTTTCTATATTCCCCACAGCTCACCTCTTTTTCGCCTTTTTCCTCCCACTGAATGTTCACGCTGTATGTGTTTTCTTTTTGCCATTATTCTCTAGCTCATGCTTCATTAATCCACATCAACCCACAGCTACATTAATCTCCAGCTCTTTCTGTTAATATTCATGCTCCTCCATTTGATGAATGCCTTCAGTTTTTTAATGAATCACATGCTCCTCTCATGCTCCTTCATTCCACACGTGCTACCTCATTCTATTTTTTTTGCCCGTAGGTAAATCCTTCTAGTTCATTCTACATAATATTCAAGCTCATGTCCACATGTTTTTACTTCTTTGTGTCTTCTTTTCCAACCAAGCACCTAGCTCTTACTTCATACGAGTTATTTGATTATTCCCACGCAAGCTCCCTAAGAAAAAAAAAAGTGCTCTGTTCCACGTTCTAGACCTTCCAACCCGAGCCTTGTATTGATTCTTCCTCATTCATTTTATCCTTCATGCTTCTTCGACATGGGATGCTTCCAGCTTAAACATGGTTCAGCTGACTCTTCATTCCTCTAAACATTCTTTAACTGCATTGCTTCTTCTTTGTCTGCCTAAGCTTCCACGTTTCTTTCACATGCAATTCTGCTCTTGTGTAGCTTCTTCATCCTTTCAAAATAAAACCATCCTGCTTCTCTTCTCATGTAGCAATAGCATAGAGGAACTCATAGCTGTTTCTACATTTTTTTCTTCTCTTAAATCTAGTCCAACACGTGACTTCTTCACACAAGCAACTCGTGTATCTTCTTCAATCAGCCCAGCACGTAGAACTCAAGCTCTGTAGTTTCCTTCAAAACCTGTGGCAAGCTCCTTTGTATTTCTCATGTGCCTCTTTTGTTTTACTTGTGCTTCCAAGTAACTTCTGCTGCCCTTGCATATGTTTTATGTGTGATATAAGGTGAGTAAAATTGTTATCTACGTGGATGCATGGATAAGGTGAAGCTCGTGCATGCATGTGTATGATAAGCAACCTGTAACTTGTGTGTGTGTTTTGAAGCTGCTGGGAGAGTGCATGTGAGTGTATGATGTGAAGATGGAGCTGTCAGTGTATTTCTCCACATGATTTGATGGGACTGCTACATGTGTAAGTGAGTGTTGGTGTATGAAGGCTAGACTCGTGGCTTTCTTCTTAAGTCATACATGTGTGTCATGTGGGTTAGTGGGTGAAGCTACAGAAGAGTATGTGAAACTAAATGATGGTGTGTGTGCTACAAGTGGATCACATGGAGGATGCGTCCATGGATGAATGTTGTGTTCTTTTCATGCAAGGTCCAACCCATAGCTACTTCTCTATCTTGAATTACATATGTGATTTATTTCTCCCATTCAAATTTTATTGTCCAACAAAAAGTGTACTTAATCCCAACTCTTCTCTTCCTCTTCTTTAAAAAAAATTCTCATTCAAAGCTCCAATTGCCCAACAAAAAATCTGCACAAAAGAATGAAAATTATTGAGTAAAATTATCCACAAAATTATTTTAAAAAAATTCATTCATTAAAACTTAATAATTTTGCAAATTGATTCATAAAGTGCATAAATGGCTAATGAAATCAAATTCTGCCTAATTAAACCCCTAAAGCCATTTTTACTCATCAAAATGCCTAAGTTTAGGAGGATTAATATGTCTAAAATTAGCATTTATCAAGTATGCTTAGTTATGCAAAAGTTTTAATGATGTGAATCTATTTGGATTCTGAGTAACATTATTGTTTCATTGAAAACATCCTAGAAAATGTTTGAATGAAGTCATAATATTTTTAAGGTAAAAATTAGACATCTTAGCTTTCCAACAAGCCAAAAATCAAGTCATTTCGATCTTTGTAGCCACAAATATGATTCTTACAAGTTAGTCATGAAATGTTAGATAATTATTGCTGAGTCATCTGTACTGTAGCTCACACGATTTCTACCACTACCTGAGCATCCACATGACTTTTAGTATGTTAAAGCAAATATTCTAAGCTTTAAATGAAGTCATAATTTTCCTCATTTGGATCTGTGTGCAAAAAGTTTTGATTTTTCAAAATTAGGGGTTAAATTTTGGAACTTTATTGTGTTAGTGAATTAAACAACTTTTAAAAAGGAATAAACTGAATCAATTGACATGAAGTATAAACCAGAACATATTTTTCCCTTAAAGTTGACTCATCAAGCTTTAAGTTAAGAAAGAATCTAAAAGTTAGCCCACTATTATGTTCCACGATATTATGGTTTAAGGATATAGATTTTAGAGCTTGTAAAGGTCCAAATTGCATTTAGAAATTGTTCTAAATGACTATAAGGGTTTGAAATATAAGATGTGACACTTGTTCACCATAGCGAGAATGTTAGTTCACTATAGGGAGTTCATGGCTCCTACAAAATCTAGGGAGTTTTTCACAATAGTGCCAACTGTGGCGAGAATAGAGGGACCTGGAACTAATAAGTTCTCACCGTAGCAAGGAATGTTTCCCACTACAGTGAGATTTATTTTCAAAAAACATGAAAAAGTAAAATTTGCTTTTTAAAAGCATTCAAAACTCTCCCCCACCTCTGGACTAACTTTTGACTAGCTGAAAACAAAAAGAAGAGCTGTTGGAAGTGGCACACAAAGGGGAGCAAAGGGAGGAGAAAGCAATCCTTGAAAATGTGAGTTTTAGCCATTTTTCCTTGCTCTTTGATTTACTAAACTCTTTCCCCTCTCCTTCCTCTTCCTTCTCATGGTTTTGGTATGCAATTTGGTGCTGATTTGAGTTCAGACCAGAGGGGAGAATTTTGAATTTGGAGAGGAGAAGCAAAGCAAAAGAGATAGCATCCAAGGAGAACTAGAAATCAAGGTGAATTTCTTGTCTTCCATGCTTCTTCCTTCTTGTTCCTCTTAGAGTGAATTTCAGCCAATAAACAACAACCAAGAGGGAGAAATTTTTTACCAAAACCAAGTGAGAAACCTAAGGTTTAGGCTATGGGAACCTAAGAAATGCAAAGAGAATGGAAGAAAATCTAAGAAAATTCAAGAGAGGAAAGTTAGGGACTCAAAGCAACAACCAAAAATATGATTTTATCCAAGAGTTCCTAAGCCTAAGTGAGTGTTTGTATGAGTTCCTAAGGTCTCTAGGGAGCTTCCCATATGCATCTCCCATCAAGGAAAACAAAATTACTTCCATTGGTGCTAAGGAGAACATTATCTCAACCTAAGAGGGTTGAAGGACCTAGGGAGTGTTTTAACTTCTTCCAAGCTTAGAATTGTATCATATATGATAGGAGAGTATGAGAGGAAGCTTAGAAAAAGTCTAGAGAGCCTAAAAAGTGCGATAGAGGTATAGGTTCCATATTATAGCATAATGAAGTAACATATAGCTAAGCTCCTTCAATAAATGTGTGATGGCTCCAAGGAGTCTAAATAGAGTCAAGAGTCATAGATTAAGGGAGATAATAGAGCCAAGATCACAAATTCCTAAGGTTGCTACATTAGGTGCCTTATGGAACCATAATTGCACATTATGAATGCCAAGGCTATTCTAGAGTGTGTGTGTGGCTTTAGTAAATGTTCCAAGAGCGTAATTGGATCCCATTTCATGTGTTTAGGCCAAAGGAATCAAGTTCCACCTCCTTGCAAGTGTTTGGTCGAGGGAGAGGAAGAAATTACAAAGAGAAAAGTGTGTTCTTGTGTACAAGGTAACTCAATCTCTTTTCTTTCATGCATGCTTGGGTGTTTTCTTGTCTTAAAATGTGTGTGTGTATGTTTAAGCCATGAAAATGTTTTTAGCAAGTACGTATATAACATGGTACCATGATGGCTGATTTATGTGCTTGAATGATGTTTTATGAATATGTTTCAACTTGTATAAGCTTGGTAAAGCCAAAAGTCCCTTAGTTAAGGTGAGGATAAGCCAAAAGTCCCTAAGAGTGGGTGAGACAAAGCTAAAAGTCTCTAAATAGAGTGATGCTTAGTTAAAAGTCCTTTGAAAGTGAGAGAGGCAAGTCCAAAAGTCTCAAAGAGAATGGGTAAGGCTAAACCATTGTCTTGGCAAGCCTATGTATGATATATGTGGCTTCTTGAATGCAAGAAATGTTCTATATATGTTTATGAGTTTCAAGATAGTCATGCATGCATTTTTAGACTTGAAATTACATTCATTATATGTACTTGAAAGGAAGTAGAGCTATTGGAATTCTTAGAATCCCATTCTTTCCTCCTTATTACCTAACATGCTTAGGTGGATCAAGTGAACAAGGAAATGGGAGCCACCACACATGGAAGCAAAGAGAATGACAATGGGGTAGTTATTGTTCTTATTGCAACCATAATAATAATGTCAAATGATGTAATACCATGATGTATATGATGTATAACCTTTTGAACATGTGTAATTATATGCATATGTGATGTATATGTGGAAATGGATAGCATTTGAATGATATGACATGGTCTTAACATTGAAATGCAAGAATGGAAAGATTAGACTCTTATGTATAGTAATAAGTGGGGTATTGAATTTGTGAGATTTGGGTTTTTGGACCCTTTATACATGTTTAGAGGTTTGTTTTGATATTTTCCCACATGCTCAAAAAGTCATCGATAGGGTAGGAAAGCATTTGGACACATTTTGACCCATTTTGGTGCTTATAAAGCTCATTTTGGCACCCCATGTCACAAACTGACTAAATGGAGGAATTTTCCCATGAATTTTGGCATGGATCTAAGTTTCCTCTAGAGCTTTTTGTAGAGCCAAGAATCATATTATTCAAAGCTCTAGAGAACAAATTATGAATTTCTAAAGTTAAGAAAATTCTTAGATTTGGCATTTACACTGTTCATATAGTCAGTTTCTTCTCTTCTATCATTCATGAGCCAAATGAAGTCTAATTGCTTTGACATTTTACAAGATACCTTTTGTAGCCATAAAGAGCACCCCATTTGGATTTATATTAAGGAAGACATGAATTTTTGAAGTTGGAACATACTATCAGTAATGCAGTAGGACCCTCAATATTGTTTTATCGATTTTCATTGGCTTAATGTCCTTTTGTGGGTCTGGAGCTATTTTTTCATTAAATTAGACATCTATATCTTTCTAGATTAGTATGATTTGCTCAATTTATATTTTTTTGGAATTAGTTATAAATTTTTGAAATCCATATCAGTAAGCTATATCAAAACTTTAGGGCAGCTGGACTTGCAATGATTTTCTATTGTCAATTATAGTCCAAATAATGTTTTCATAGCCTAGGAGTATTTTTAGAATAAATTTAACATGCAGGTCTTTCCAAAAGCTATGATTTATTGGATTTTGATTTTTCTAGATTTAATTATAAATTTTCAAAGTCTATCTTAGAAAATTGAAATCTAGACCCAAAATTGAACATGCATTTTTTTATGTGTAGGGCTCTAAATCTAAATTGCATGAGATGTTTTATGATGTTTATGACTTGTATAGATGGATTATGAGTAGGGTATGATGTTTGAAAACTCAGAGGGTCTAGGAAGTATAAAAGAAAAGATTTTAAAGCTATATGCAACGCATTTATTTGCATTATCTTTACCAATTTTCTTAATGCAACATCTATAAAGCCTACTAGTCGAAAGGTGAGACTAGAAATATTATAGTGTTACAATTAGAAGCTAAGCAAAATTAGAATAATAATCTAGATATTTAGAAATAAGGATACTAAACTAAAGATGCCCTGAAACCGGAGCTAGAATAACTAAATAAAATTACCCGAAAATGTAGTGGCATTTTTGTAATTTCAGACAACTTTATAGAAACTCAAAGGAAGGAGTTTAAAATAACAAAATTGAGTTTGTCAAGATTCTCAAAAGGCCACAAAAACCATAAGAATCCTGAGAATGGTTAAAACCCCTCTGGTGTGCATTTTAAGTCGTCGATTGACTTAAACTTTGACTAGATGATTCGGGATAGCTCCAAAGCCCATAAAATCACATTTTCATGTTTTTAATGAACTAGAGAACCTAAATTTTCTTTTTCAATTCTAAAAAGGAGCTAAAATGAGTAAAAACGAGGAAATGAAGTTGAAAGGCAAAATAGGGATTATGAAAAATGTTATAACTTAATCCCTTCCTTCTTAAATTTGGCCAACACGACCTAAAACCCTCAAAATAGAACTTAGACCATATGAACTAGTAGCAAGAGGTGCACCAAGGAGAAAGGAGAGAAAGAGGAAAACAAGCCAAGAAAAGGTATGAATTTTGGCACTTTTTCATGCTTCTTCCTTCACTAAGATGATTCTCCTCTTCAAACGCTTTCTTCTCATGGTTTTAGTTCTAAAAGTAGGATTTTTATGGTTGAACTTATGGAAGAAGGAAAGGATTTGAGGGAACCAAGCTTTGCACCAAATTCTTCCTTTCAAAACCTTTAAGATGATGTATGAAACAAGATGCAAGAATGGTTTCTCCTTGCCTTCTCCCTCCTCTCTTGTTTGGCCACCCTAGGGCCCATAAAGTGTGAGGATGTTTTGGATGGCAACAAGGTAGAACCAAGGGTTTTTTAGTGTGAGAAATTGAATTATCCAATTAAAATCAAGAAAGGAACATTAGGAAACAAGATATGGAAGTTAGGGTTTCAATTGCACCTTGAGAGTTTTGGAACTTTAAGAGGATAACCTAAGCTATATTTGACCATGTTAAGACTCTAGAGAAACCAAGGAACAAAAGTGTGTATCAAATTCCTAAAGAAAAGCAAGCAAACTCCATATTGCTCTCCCTGAATATATGGTTCGGGTAATGTTCGATTTTCGTTAAACGATGAAAACGGACGCATTTTCAAAGCAAGTCCCCTGAAATGAATTAGTTAAGGTCCCAAAAAATTTGAGTAACATTTTAGACTCCTAAAAATGAGAATTATAGCCTCAGACAGAAAGAAAAATGGAGCTAGAATGAAGAAACAAATTTTGACAGAAATCTTATAAAACGTAATGGCATTTTCATAATTTTAAGTAAATTTTGGAATTCACATAGAAGGGCCTTTTAAATGAAATTTTTAAGTTTTCTAAGATTTTCAGAAGCCCCAAAAACCATGTGAAGCCCTAGGACAATTAAATCCCCTCCAGTGGACGTTTTCTAATATCGATGTAACCAAACTTTGACAGATTCATTCGGGAAGATTTTTGCTCCGATTTGAGTGATTTCAGAGGCATTTTACTAAATTGGAAACCTAAATTTTATAATTGAAAAGATAGTTCTAAAAAAGGAGCAAAAATGAAGGAGAAATGAAAATGCAAAGAACAAAAGGCAAAATGAAAATTTTTGAAAAAGCCACTTCCCTCCCCTTATATATAGGTGGTGCCTCACTCTCCCCTTCATTTAGCTTCAGATTATTCTGCCAAAAATCAGAAGAAAACCCCTAGGAGAGTGGCGCACCAAGGGAAGAAGAAAAGGAAAAGAAATTCAAGCTTTAAGGTATGATTTCTTGGTAGTTTTTCATGCTTTCTTCCATCAAAACCTTCTCTCCTTCATTCTTCTTTATTTCCTTTGATTAAAATAAAGTTTACAAATTTGATTTAAGGGAGAAACTTAGGAGAAATTTCGAATTTGAAGAGAGGAGCTTGGAGAAAACAAGATTCAAGTGAGAACAAGCAAGAAAACTAAGTAATTTCTCTTCTTATGGTTGAGACCTTTGGTTCCTTTCCTCCACCATTTCACCTAACATGAGAAACCCTAGGAGGACTTGATTTTTAGGCAAAACCAAGGATGAATCTAAGGGAAAAGAGTGTGGAGGTTAAGACTATGCAAAGGGAATTAACAAAAAATTATTAGATTTCAAGATGCAATTTCTAGGGTTTCAAGTGTACCTTGTAAAATCTAATTTTGTATGATGATTCCTATGCATAAATAAGAGTTTAAATGAGTTCCTAAGATCCCTACGATGCTCCCCATATGCTTCTTCCCTTGAGAAAACAAAGAAAGCTCTAAAGAAGCAAAAAATACTCCTTGTTTCGGCCAAGGGAGGTTCTCCTAGCTAAGGAGAGTTTTAAATTTTTCAAAGCCCATTCTTAAGTCATATATGATGAATGAAAATGAGGGGAGACCTTGGGAAAAATTTAGAAGCCATAGAAAATGAATTGGTGCTTTAGGTTCCATATTATGACCTAAAGAAGCAATATGTATTTAGGTTCTTAGTTTTAATTGTGTGATGACTCTAAGAGGCTTAAAAGGAGTCATGAATCATATTTGAAGGAAAGAATGGAGTCTAGATTTATTTGAGGGGTGTTGCTTCATTAGGTACAATTATGGAACCATAATGAGGTTATAGACCAAGCTAGTGTCTAAGCAAATTGTATGGCCTTAGAATTGAGTCCATGACCCTAATTAGTTTCCATAAATTGTGTCTAGGCTAAGAGAAATCTTCCCCACACTTTTGTTGTGTGTGGCCGAAGCAAGGAAGGGAGATCCAAGGAAAAAAGTGTGTAATTGCTTCCAAGATAGCTCTCTCCACCTTTTTTCATGTATGGATGTGTGCTTAGCTTGTCTTAGAATGTGTGTATGTGTATTTTCAAGTTATAAAAAGTATGATAGCATGATTTCATATGCCATGGTTTTATGATGACATATTATGTTTTATATGATGTTTGTAACATTCGGTCCCTTTGTAAACGTGGGAAACGCGATATTTGATTTTTTTGTAAACATTAGAAATGGGCCAGATACCAAAGGAAGTCCCCAAAATAGAAGAAATTGGGGCCAAATAAAATTATAATAAAATTCTAAATAATGAAAAATGAGGATTTGAGCCTAGAGTTGCCCAGAAATCAGGGTCAGAGTGATTCAAAAAATTTACCAAAAGGCCAGTGGCATTTTTATAAATATGGGCACTTTTTGAAAAACTCACAAGAAGGCTTTTTAAATGAAAATTTTGAGTTCTTCGGGGTTTTTAGAGGCCCTGAAAATCATAGGAAGCCCCGAAACAGTTAAAGCCCCTCCAGTATACGTTTTCCCACGGTGGTGAGCCTGAACTTTGACCAGATCGTTTGGGAAGGTTTTAGCTCTAAATTGAGTGATTTCAAAGGCATTTTATAAGATTGAGGACATAAATTTTATAATGGAAAAAATGGTTCTAAAAAAGGAGCTAAAACGAAGCTAAAACAAAAATGCCAATTTTAAAGGACATAAACGAAAATTTTCAAAACAAATTCTTCCCCATTCTCCCGTTATAAGTGGCGTCCTTTCCTCTTTCTCCCTTATGACCAACTTATTGCTTTGTTTAAATGAGGGAGAGGAGTTGCCAAGAGAGATGCACAAGGAGGGTAAGGAAGAAGGGAGAAAAAGCTAAAGAAAGGTGAAAGTTTTTTAGGAATTTCATACTTCTTCAAACCTTATTCCTCTTCTCTTAAGCTCTCTTTCCATGGTTTTAAAGAGTAATATGGTTCTATTTTGGCCTTGAACCAGAGGAGAAAAGTTAAAAATTCAAAGAGGAAGCTAAGGCAAGGAGAAACACTCTTGAAAAAGGCTTGAATCCAAGGTAACTTCCATTTCTTCTTGCTTTTCCTTTTTCTTTCCTTTGATGCTATGGTTCGGCCACCTTGACAGCTAAGGGGGGTGGAAGTTTCTGACTTAAAGCAAGCATGAAATCCATGAATAACGCTATGGGAACTTAGAATATGCCAAGAAATGGGAAGAAAAGCAAGTAAAATTCAAGTTAGGAAAGTGAAGAAGTCTTGAACACATTGTAAAAATTGATTTGATTCATGCATTCCCTAGTATATGTGAGTGTTTGTTTGAGCTCCTAAGACCCTTAGGAAGCCTCCCAAGTGACTCTCCCATCAAAGAAAAATTGGAAACCCCTTGAACCCCGAATGCTTCCATAATGTCGGCCTAGGCTAGAAAGAGTACCAAGGGGAAGTTTTAATTTGTTTCAAGATTACTTTTGAGTCATGTAGGATGGAAGAGGATAAGAGGAAGCCTTGGAAAAATTTTAGAAGCCATAGATAGTGAGATGGAAGTGTAGGCTCCATAATGTAGCATAATGAAGCAACTCCTAGCTAGGCTCTTTAAAATAATTGTGTGATGACTCCAAGGAGTCTAAATGGAGTCAAGAATCATAGATTAAAAGAGAGAAGGTAGCCGAGATCATGAATTTTTGTAATTTCTTCATTAAGTGCCTTATGGAAGCATAATGGAGCCATAAACTACAATAGCATCATGTAAAGTGTGTATAATGCTGAGACTTGTTCCCATGAGTAATTCATGTTTCTTTTGGTGTGTCTAGGTCAAGAGAAATGATCTCCACTTTCTTAGGTGTGTGAGGTCAAGGGAGAGGACCCAAGGCATAAGGAAAAAGTGTGTAATTGCTTCCAAGGTAGCTCTCTCCATCTTCTCTCATGCATAGATATGTATTTAGCTTGTTTTAGAATATGTGTATATGTATTTTCAACCTATGAAAAGTATGCTAGCATGCCTTTATGTGCCATAATTTTTGATGCCATGTTATGTTTCCAAATGATCACATGATATTTGTTTGAGTGTAGAGAGGCCAAGAACTCTTCACCATGGTAAGGATGAGCCAAGAACCCTTGAGCTTTGTTGAGACAAAGTGAAGAGTCTCCCAAAAGCAAAGTGAGCTCCCAAGAGTATGGTTGAGTCTAAAGCTCTTAAAAACTGGGTAAGGCAAGTCTTAAATCCATTAGAAGAAGTGTGAGGCCAATCCAAACACTTGGTGAGCTCTTAAATGTCTTATATGATTTGTTCACATGCCAAGTTTGCTTTTCAAATGTCCATGATTTCCATTTTTCCACACATGCATTTGTAAAGCTTGCTTTGCACATATCATGTATGATTGAATGAGAGATGAGCTATTGGGATTCTTTGAATCTCATCCCCTCCTCTTCATTGATCTAACATGCTAGGTAGACTAAGTAGCTATAGTGATAGGAGTTAACAACAATGAAGGAGAAAGATTAACAACCATATGCCTAGTTTTATTCTTTTTGAATCCATAATGATGCTTCACAATGTATCTGATGTTATAAATGGTCTATGACCCTTGAGACATATGTAAATATGATATTATGTGATGTTTAAATGTATGGATATGATGTATGAGCTATAGAATACAATTTGAGTATGTAAAGCCCAAGTATGCATTTGGGAAGTTTCATGTAAATGTGCATAAGTGTGGGTTGAATGGCCAAAATGAGATGCATGAGGTTTGAGACCATTTGGGCAGCTCACATAAGTCTTAAATGTACTTTGATACTTGCCCAAAAGATGCCAATACCAAGGGAAATCCATTCGGCAACTTTGGTACCCTATATAGAGCTAAAATTGACCATTATGGAACCTTATGTCACTTTTTAGCCAAATGAGTTAGTCTTGATTTGAGATTTGGCATAAATTAGGTCTCATTAAGAGATTTTTGGGAAGCTAAAGATCATAATTTTTGGAGGTCTATAGAATATTTGATGATTTTTCAAAGTTGGCAATTTTCATGGTTTCTGGTTTGCTACACTATTCATTTTGTCCAAAAATTGTATTCTATCACACGAGACTTAAACAATGTCCAATTGCCATGAAATTTTATACAAAGAAACTAGACAATCACAGTGACTCGTGCCGAAGCACCTCATTTGGAGGTCTAAAGAGGGAGATATAAATTTTTGAAGTTTTTGTCCAGTATCAGTAATTTTGCTCGACCAGAAGTACTGTTCCATTGAATTCTGAAGTCTGGGCTTGATGACCTAATCTGGAAATATTTTTTCTCTCTAGTTAACATCCACAGCTTTCTAGATTGGTATCATTTATATAGATTATATTTTTTTGTAATTAATTTGATATTTTCAAAGTTTTATGTAGAATTCTGTAATATTCCCAGAATTCAGTCAGACGTTTGGAATATTTTGGATGTCAAACATCCTTTGTGCTGAAGGTTATGCTCTGGACATATTTTTATTGTAAAGTAGACATCCATATCTTTCCAAAATGACCAAGAGTTCATGATTTCAATGTTTCTAGATTTAGTTATGATTTTTCAAATTTTCGTCAAAAAATGGAGCAAATCTAGCCGAGAATGAACCTCTATATTCCATGCTCCATTTCAGTTTCCATGAGTTATGGGTATGGTTTTGTGATCCAAATGAGTTATAATGATGTATTTAAATATGAGGATACATAGCATGTGCTCACACGGTCTACGTGATACCGATTGCAAATTTTTAAGTATGACGCAACACAAATAAACCCATTATTTTCATTCCCTTTTTCATGTACTCTTATGGAAATAATGATGTGAAGCTTATGAATGTCATGAAATAAGCTAGAATCTATGATGTTACAATGTTTATGATGTGTGCTTAGGTTTGCTTGAGTGTGGTGAGGCCAAGAACCTTTAGCCATTGTGAGGATGAGCCAAGAACCCTTAATATTAGTTGAAACAAAACAAAGAGTCTCCCAAAAGCAAGATGGACTACGAAGAGCATGGTTAAGTCCAAGAATGTCTTAAAGAATGGGTGAGGTAAGTCCAATATCCACAAAAAATTGGGTGAGGCCAATCCATTTGCTTGGCAAGCCTTTGTATGTTATGTATGACTTTCTCAAATGAAGAAAATGTCTCTTGAATGTTTGCACATGTCAACATGACCATACATGTATTTATGAGACTTGTTTGCATCCATTATGTATGATTGAATGGGAGATAAGCTATTGGGATTATTTGAATCTCATTCCCTCCTCTCCAATGATCTAACATGCTAGGTGGACTAAATGGACAAGGTAATGGAAGCCAACCACCTTAAAGAGAAGAGCTTGACACCAATATGCATAGTTTTTGCTCCTTGAAGCCATAATGATATCTAATGATGTAAATTATTGTTGTAAATGGTCTATGGCCTTTGGAACATATGTAATTATGATAATATGTTATGTTTAAATGGGAGAATATATTATGTGACCACTAGAATACAAATTGAGCATGTTAAGGCATTGTAGCTTACTTAATGGTATTATGGAATTATGCATAAGTTTCGATGAGATAGCCAAAATGAGATGCATAAGGGTTGGAACCATTTGGGCAGCTCACAAAAGTTTTAAATATGCTTTTAGACTTGCCCAAGAGATGCCAAGCCCCAAGGAAAGCCATTTGGACAGTTTGGTATCCTATATAGAGCTAAAATTAACCATAATGGAACTCTACGTCACTTTTTGTCCAAATGATCTCTTCTTGATATGAGATTTGGCATAAATTTAGAGCTTATTATGAGTATTTTGTAAAGCTAAAGAACATAATTTTTATAGGTTTACAAAATATTTGATAAATTTTCAAAATTTGCAAATTTTCTGGTTTTAGTCATGTCACTGTTCACTCAGGTCCAAAAATGTAATCTGTGACATAGGGCCTAAATGATGTCCAATTGCCATGAACTTTTATATAGAGAAATTAGACATTCATAGTGACTTGTGCCAACTAAAAGCACCTCATTTGGAGGTCTAGAGAGGAAGATATGAAATTTCAAAAAATCTATCCAGTATCAAGAACTCCATCTAACCTCAGTTACTATCTGATTGAATTTTGAGGTCTGGGAGTACCCAAATTGGTCTAGATTATTTTTTCCTTCTATTTAACATCCACATCTTTCTATATTGGTATCATTTACATAGATTAGATTTTTTTGCAATTAATTGGACATTTTTTAAATTTGCTATAGAAATCTATGATAGCACTAGTGGACAGCTTGACCTCTGGATCTTTTCGAATGTCAAACATCCTCTATGTTGGATGTTATAATCTAAAAATATTTTTAACATAAATTATACATGTGTAGCTTTCTAGAATGACCAAAAATGCATGATTTCAATTTTTTGATAATTAGTTATGATTTTCCAAAGTTGTGATAGAAAGAGGCAAAATCTGGCCGAAATTATATGTGTACATTTCATGCTTCTCTTCGAGTTTCTTGAGGTGTAGGCCACTTTTGATGATTAAAATTAGTTGTATCCATATAATTAAATATGAAAATGTGTTGTATGAGCTCACATGGTCCACATGATACTGAATGAAATTTTTATACAGGACGCAACACAAAGAAATGTATTATGTTAATGGATTTTTCTCACTTCCTTCATGGGATATATCATATGAGCATGCAAATGTGTATGAAATGAGTTAGAAATATAAGGTATTACAATTTGGCCAAGCCATCCAAGAAGCAACTAAGGAGTGCTTCTTTGAGTTCTAATTAATTTAGAGACTTAGATATGATGAAAAAAGAATTATGGAAGCATTGGATTGAAATTAGAAGCCTTAGAATGGAAGTTGGAATTTTAAGGAATAAAAGAGGCTAATGAAGCAAATTGTTCTAAACCCTTTTAAGCAAGCATTTAAAGGTTCAAATGAATTTCTTGAGAGTCATGAGACTTGTAGAACGTAAAAGTTTGAGCTTCGAAAAGTAAGAATCAAAGGTTGCTTCATAATGGATTTAAATTAGTCATAATTGACACTTTGAGTCCTAATGAAATTAAGTAAAAAATGTGAAGCCTAGGATGAGTTATATGAGATTAATTTGTCTTGTGATTGTCATATGTAGGTCAAAGTAACTTAAACTTACTCATTTGTGACTGCAAAGCCAAAGAAAGTAAAGGAAAAGGAAACCAACAAGTGAGTTAATGATAGATTCAAGTTCCTAGAATCACAAGGTAGCTTAATCTCCTTTTCTTGCATACATTTGAGTGCTTGAATGAGTTGAAATGCTTGTGTATGTTGTTGCTTGATGTTTTCATGAAGAATGTTTTATTATATTTTCCATATGAACTATATGAGCACTATATGTATATGAAAGGCAATGAGATAGCTTTTAGCTCCCTTAAGGTATGGAATTAAGTACAATAACTTTTTTAAACCCCAGGTTAAGAGTAGTTGAGCCTAGTAAGGTTTATGATGATGTCGTGGCTTATATATGAATGGGTTTTCATATTTTATGATGCATTTGATTCATATGAAGCATAAACATAGGATTCTTGCAACACATGCATGGCATGCACTCATGGCATTCTTGTATATATGGAATTGGTTAAGATTAGCTACTAAGATTCTCCTAAACCTCACCCCTTATGCTCCCACTAACCATTTCAAGTTCACCAAGTCAAAGCCAAGATCAAAAGAGCGCTTAAATACTAGGAAATTATTGTATTGGCCTTTATGTTGTAATTGATCATGTTATATGTATGTATATGATGCTTTAAATGTACCATGATAGGCTTATGATGTATATGATGATAATATGCCATGTTTTATGATGGAACCATGTGTAAAAGTTTAAGAATAGCAATGTATGACTATTTGTCACAGTGTACATGCATTATAATTGAGTTTGATATATGGGACAACATGATAGATGCATGTAAACTTGAGTATCCAAGGGTGAAATGTTGATCTAACCCTTTTGGAATGATTTAGAATGGTTAAGAAAGTCATTTAGAATGGAAGAAAACTAATTAGACACCAAATGGTTCAAATTGGTACCAAAAGTGGTTTTAAAACTTCTATAAACAACTCCTATGTCAAAAGTAGTCTAAATGATCTAGTTTGTGCCTAATATTTCACATTCATTTAGACCCCTTTTAGAGCTCTTTTTCAAGCCAAGAACCATAATTTTTGGAATTGTACAGAATATTTTAGAAATTTCCAAAATTGTGCAAAATTTTTAATTAGGTCTTAGTACTTTTCACATATAATAGTTTTGATATTTCATATCTTTTAGGGCCCAAATGAAGTCCAATACTCATGAACTTTTATAGACATATAGTTGACATTATAAGATTTCTAGGGCCACTAAGTTTGCATGAAAAGGAGTAGTATAAAGGAAGTTATGAATGTTTGAAATTAAGGGTCTAATTATGTTTGAGTACTATAGTAGCTAGTGATATGCAAAGTTTTTCATGGGCCAAATAAGCTCAGATGCTCTTAATATTCTTACAACACATAGATCTCATCTCAAGCTTTTCATGGCTATTAAAAGCACTCAATTTGGAGTTATGTAGCTTAAAATATACAATTTTAAACTTTAGGTCTGCTACATGCCTCCAATTTTGACCTATAGTATTATTCCATTGTATTTGGCATGGCAAATGAACTCAAATTTGCCTAAAATTTTTATAGCATGTAGTTTACATTATAATCTTTCCATAAACACCTAATTTTCATGATTTGGAGTTATATAGCCCAAATTATAAATTTTCAAAATTAGTGTAGATTTTAGGTATATGTTATCATTTTGGGTCTTATGGGGTTTTTGTTTGATCCATAAGTTAACCATGGTAAAATGAAAATGAACAAACTTGTTTATGATGAAAATGATTTAAGGAAAAGAAAGAATCAAGTTTAGACCCCTATAGCTTAAAATAACCAATAAATGGCCCAATTTTAGTTTTAAAAAGCTTATGTATGGAATGGAACTTTGCTATTATCTTCCTATATGGCATGAATGAGCTAAGTAAGCTAGGTATGACATGCACTTTGCAACTTGTTCTAAAAATAGAAGGCATTGTCAACTAATTGCAATAGTAAAGACTAATATCCACTTTTGCAGATTTCTATATGTCTATGAAGGAGAATTGTCTCAAGTCCTTTGCTTACTTCTTTAGGTTTTATAGAGTGGGTTTGACTTTCTTTCACTACTTATTGCTGTAGTTATGTTGCTTGCATGGTTACCTTTGTTTAGCAACAATCTTCACTCTAAGGTACTACTAAGGTAAACTTAAGCCTATATAACTTTATGCTATATTTTGTATTTTTCTTGTTCATCTAATATCCTCTTTCCTTTCAAGTTAATCTAGTGGATGTAATATGCTCTTGTAAATTATAAAAGATGTTAAAGCACCTATTTCCTTTCAAAGAAATTTTAGCTTTCTCAAGAAGTTTTTGATCCTAAGGACCATGGCCTTTCTTAGGCACTACTTTATGTCCTTTTAGATACATGTAGCTTGTTTTAATTTTCCCTTGCTAGTAATTGATATTTTGATATTGTTATATTTTATATTCCTTATATTCAGTCTTAATAATAAATCATTGTGGGTAATTTGATAATTTTGGGCTTATTTTATATTAAATGGGCTAAATTTAGATTAATGGACTTTAAATTCATTTTTATTATATTTATCTAATGGAGGCCTAATTATTTTTAATTGTATTTTGCATGTTAGATGATTCTTAAAAGAATTGGTATAACACCATATCTATATAGCTCTTAACTCATGGCACACTTGGCATATGATACACAAATACATGAAAATGGCACTTTTAACGATGGTTAATTTCGCAATTGAAAACCCATTTACATCATTCTTATCTTTAAGGACCATATGAACTTACAAATTTCATTTCCATTCATATCAGAAACATCACAATTCATCTCAAGAATCTCGTATTTGAAACCACATTTCAAGAAAACTAGAATTTTGCTCTTGGGTTGCTATTCTATATTTTTGATATAAATTTTGGAAATTCATAACTAATTCTAGAAAAATCAAACCCATGCATGCTATAGCTTTTTGGACAGCTATAGATGTTACTTAACTATTAAAAATAATTTTAGATCAAGACAATTGCATTTACTCCATGAAAATTGATGGAACAATAACCTTGGTCATACTCTCAGACTAGTGCAGACCATGAAATTCAAAAATTCATAACTCTCTCTCTATATTGATTCAAATTGAGTGCTCTTAGTGGCTATGAAAAGATTATGATGTCTAGTTTAGATCTATAAAATTTCATAAGCATTGAACTTTATGTGGCCCTTGAGACACCCTAGAACCGAAACTGACTATATGAATAGTAACTTTGACAATTATGCATAATTTTGCCAACTTTGAAAAATCATAATAAATTCTGTAGAGCTCAAAATTGAATTGTGATGACCTTAAGTTCTAACATCGGTAATTATAGTTAAATACATGATTAATAAATAATGCTCAAAGTTTGGAGTCGTTGCAACTAATCACATTAATAAAATATAGAGAAATTTAAACCTTGATACTATTAGGGTCATCAACTAACAACCATAACGAGAACATGCGTAAAAGGATTTTATATCATCAATAAAGGTTTATGATTCATCCATTAATCAATTTCAACCCACGACAACCTCCCACCAATGTACTCCTGCGATTCCCTAGCATTAGCCTTAAGGAAATTAGGGTTTCTAGGTCAAATATGGGAGTTTGGGGACCTGCGCCGCGACCTGGAACCTTCCCGCCACGACTAAGTTAGGTTCTAGAGCTTGAAAACTAAGTTTTTAAACTTGCGCCGCTGCCCAGACCTTTTGCGCCACAGCCAAGTTGCTTTCGGGAATTTTCTTGACTTTCACCGCGGCGAGTTAGATCTGCGCCGTGGCCAACCTATGTGGCACCGCGGTGAGTTTTGCTATTGTAACCTCCCTAATTAATTTCCTCGACTCGCGCCGTGGCAGGACTTCTTGCACCGCGGTGAGGTTCCATTACCAATTCAAAACTTATATACCCATTTTCGTTCTCTAATTACCCTCTATCAGCAAGTTTATAAAGTAGCAACAACAGAATATACATGAATTACTAGCAGCTATCCTTTAATACTCAATAAATGGGGGTTCCATACATTAGGGGTTCATATCAATATCTCAAGGGTTACATTTCCATTGATAAGCAATATTATAGGTCAGCATCATTTACAGCAGATATTATGAGTCCATACAATAATTACTAAATTAAGATGAGGTCTAACCCCTCAATACATACATCCTAAATAAATCAAATGTGTAAGCCTAAACTTGGCAATACAGATACATGATGATACTATAGAAGACTTAACAAAATTAGCATCTACCCTATTACACTCAGACCAAGTGTAGCCTCCTCACACTAGGCCTCAGCTCATGGATGTTCATCCACTTGCTTGCCCTTATCCTTACCCGAGGAACCTTTACCTGAAATTGTAATCCCATGAAACGAAGTGAGATATAAATCTCAGTAACCAAGGTAATTCCATCATATAATCCAGTTTAATAAACATATATGCATGAATCAATTTCAACATTCAAAATCATATCAGCCATATTAGTAAATGAAGTAATTAGGCTATCATGATTACTATCCCATACTAGCAATCATATTATCACATGTTAAAGACCATTAACACTGGGAGAGGCCCGTCCACGGCACCTACTTCCCATTGAGCACAAGCAGGGCTCAGTGCATCTGGGGTTTGATCATAACCCGGTACTCAATCGAAGCACATGCACGGGTGGCAGCCGCACCACAGCTCCACCATGGACTCATAAGGTCCAATCATAATACAATAGATAGCCAACCAATTCATTTAGCATTTCAAATCATTCATATACAACAAATATGGAATTAAAATAGATACATGCATGGAATTAATGTAAACCTCGGTTACCTCACTTGTAGACAAATTTGTAATAGCTACCAATGGTACAAAATTCCTATAACCATAGCATCAGAAAATTACCACTCTAATTTATCATTAATAGTAGCAATAAGTACCCAAGGAATTTAAATGCTAATATCCACCTAAATAACACTTACCCAGTCCCTACAAGTCCCAAATTCGGATTCAAGTATCTCCCACCAGAAATCTCAATGTTTCACCCAAAATCCTAAGCAAATTCGTACAAAATTAATACCCATATTATAAGTCAGCTTTAGGGGTCTCAAATTAGCAAGGATAACATCAAAATAGAGGGTTTAAACTCACCTAATGTCAGCCCTAGCCTCAACCTACGAATTTCATCAAGAAAACCCCAAATAACCAAATTTCAGATTTTGGGTAGGGTGAAAATCCTCCAAATGAAAAACTAATTAGACCAAATTAAAGAGAAAGATGAGGGGATTAAGTTGTATAACTATTACCTTGGCTGAATCTTGCTCTAAGTGTGTGGAAATGTAGAATTCTTGCCCCCAACCCTAGCCTCCTTCTCAACCTCCGAATTTTGCTTCTTGTGTTTCAGCAAATGGGAAAGTGGCTGAAGCATTAAGGTTTTAGGTGGGTTTAAGTTGGGTCAAGGGCTGGGTCATGGGCTACTCCAAGGTCCAGATCCAATTGGGTTTCAGATTTTAGCTTGTTGGGCCAGTTTTAAAGTGTTGGGCTGCAGAATTCTATTGTGCCAGTTTTATACATTGGGTTGCTGAAGTTTAATGGGGTTTGGGCCAAGTTTGAAGGGTTCAAGGGTTTGGGTCTGCACCTAATTCATTGGGCCTCCATTAGCCTTTTATCATATTTCATTAATTTGGGCCTAGGTGAAGTCTCTATCTCAATTAATTCTTAAGCCCATATTAATAATTTATCTATCTAAAATCCCTATTTACTTAACTTGCCCAATCATCCCATATTAATTATTCTTAATTAATCTTAATCTATGATTAACACCTTAATTAATTCTGGGGTGTTACATGAATACTCTTTAGCTCTATGAAAATCTCTAGATGAGATCTATTTTCTAGCCAAATTTAATGCAAAAATGCATCCATTTGGTTAGACTTTAGTTTAACTCAAGAAATGGTCAAAATTGAAGTGTATAAGGGGACAAAAAGGCACCAAATGGTCTTATACTCCATCCACAACTATTTGAGCATATCCAAAAGCATAAACATAGCCTATCAGAGCATCCCAAATGGTCCAAATCATCATGCATCTCAAAACCACCATCCTAGTTACTAATATACATATATACATCAAGGCACATGGATGGCAAAAACTCACATATGCATACATTGGGTTCCAAAATGGATTCATATATCATATTTACATAATCTTACACATGCTCAATAATTTACATCTCATAAACATCATTAGGTTACAAACTTTAACATCAAAATGCCTAAAATTTCTATTCCATTGTCAAAGTTCCATACTTCAAGATGTTTGGCTTCCATTTCTTAGTCCACTTGGCTCAACTAGACATAGCTAGATATATGTAGAGGAAGAGTGAGATTCAAAGAGTCCCAATAACCCTTTATCCTTTCAAATATACATATATGATGCATTTACATATCAAAGAATGCATGCATGTCATAAGCACTTCTCATGAACATACATAAATCAATTTCTTTATCATATGATTTCACACATGGCAAACATAGGCTCTTAAGGGTATTGGTCTAGCCTTATCTAATTTTTTTTCAGACTTTTGAATTTGACTCACCCACTTTCAAGGGACTTTTGACTTAGCCTCACTCTTCTTAAGACTTTTGGCTTATCCTCACCTATGCTAAGGTACTTTTGGCATAACCATACCCGTTTAAGCTACTTTGCATTCAAAATCACAATTCAAGAAGTATAATGGTACCATAGCAAGTAATCAATAGCTAGAAGCATATCTCATGGTTCAAACATACACACAAGCATCCACTAACAAAAAAACATCCAAGCAATGTGAGAAAGTTTAGAAAGCTATCTTGAAGCAAGAACACAAACTTTTCCCTTGATTACACTTTCCCTCTTTCGGCCAAGCACATGCAACTATATGAAGTTTGATTCCCTTGGCCTAGACACATCAGATAGGACATAATTCAATCAATAGAACAAGTTTATCTTCTCACAAACTCTACGCAAGCCTACTTGGTTTCATGATATCATTTTGGTTCCATACAAGGTATAATGATGCAACCCCTAGGATTCATAATCTTTGTCAAACCATTACACTTTATAAGCCTTTATATACTAAAGAGAAGACCTTATACTTTGACCAAAGACCTTGTTGACAAGGTCTCAAATTTCTCAATATAAAATGCAAGATTTTATCGACAGAATCTTAGATCTTGTCTACAAGATGTGGTCCTAATCTTAGAATTCCCTTGATTGAATGCCAAATCAATTGTCGTATGTGTGGTTGACCAGAAATATTACCACATGGGGCATAAAAAATTTCCCATCAAGGACTTCCATGCCTTTGGTGTGTGAATTTATCACTTTCAAAGGGCAAATTCATTGCATCTTGCCTATATAGCCCATTTAAACTTTCCTCAAGTTATTACCATCCATGGCATACTTAAACATATAAGAAACAACTTAATTTGAGGCTTAAAACATGGATCAAGAACCATTTCTCATGGATTGGAACCCAAAAACCAGAAAATCTCACTTTTATTCTCGGGCTCTAGTGGCAGTTTTCTGCTTGCAATTTTGAAAAATCATAACTAATTCTACAAAAATCAAAATCAAGCATATGATAGCTTTCTAAAAAGATATGGATGTTAACTTTACATTTAAAGTAATTCCAAGCCATAAAAATATCATTTAGATCTCGTTTGACAATGGAAAAGTGACATAAGTCAGACTACCTAGTGCTTCTGATACAACTTACTAATATAAATTTCAAAATTTCATAACTAATTCCACAAAAACCTAATTCAAGCAAAAATACCAATTTAGAAAGATACAAATGTTAACTAGAGGAAAAAAAATATGTTAAGACTAATTCAGATGCATTTAGATCTTAAAAATTGATAGAATAGTAACCAAAGTTGGTCTACACTACTGTCACTGATCTGAAACTTTAAAAATTTATATTTCCCTTTACAAACATCCAATTGAGGTGCTTTTAGTTGTTATAGGTCGTTGTGAATGTCTAGTTTGTGCTTACAAAATTTTATAGCCATTGGACATCATTTGGCCCATAAATGATAAAGACAAATTTTGGATCATGTGAACAGTGCTACTGTCAAATTGTGAAATTTTAGCCAATTTTGGAAATTCACCAAAAATTCGACATAACTCCAAATAATATGCATTTTAGCTTTCCAAAAAGCTCTAAATAAGACCTATATGTATGCCAAGTTGTAGACTAGAAGAGGTCATTTAGTGAAATCTTGACATAGCTCTGGAATATGATCATTTTAAAACTATAAAATGGTCAAAAGTGGTCCATATGGCTTCTTAATTGTGCCACCACCTCATGAGCACATTTGGGAGCATAAACATAGCATACATGAGCTCTCCAAGTGGTCCAAACCATCACATAACTCAAACTCACTATGCTACGAGCAAGAATTCACAATTACAAGCAAGCCATTAAGTACCCAAAACTCACATTTACATTGATTTGGGGTCAAATATGGTTCTTACATCACCCATACATACTTTTACATTTACTCAAATGATTACAACTCAAAAATAATATATACATAAGCACCTTGACACTCTTATACATCAAAACTTTACATAATCATGCAAAAGTGTCAAGAAATGGCCATTTATGATTTATGGCCTCCATCCTTTGTCTCTTGAGCTCCACCTAGACAGTATAAGATTGGAGAGGAAAAGGGGTAAGATTTATGGAATTCCAATAGCTCATACACCTATTCAAGTACACATTCAAGGCATGCAACATGTCAAAGAATGCAAGTATGCTTTCTAAAACAACTATAAAGCATTCAAATAACATTTTCATGCCATAAAGTCATATCAAAGTTAAGAGTGAGCTCTAGGGACTTTTAGTTTAGTCTCATCCTATTTCTAGAACTTTTAGATTTGCCTTACCCTTGGCCTAGGGACTTTTGACATGGCCTCACCCATCCATGAGACTTTTGGTCTTGTCTCACCTATTCCTAGAGACTTTTGGCATCTTCTTATATCAAGAGACTTTTGGCATTACTTTACCCTTATGAGCAATTTCCACAACCAATAACATTCAAGAAAGCATATTGGTACCTATGCAACATCATAACATCAAGTGGCATGTTCACAAGACACAAAAGCACATACAAGTACACATGGCATATACATGACCAAGAATGCAAGAAGAATGAGGTGGAGAGCTACCTTGATGAAAATCCAAGCTTTAGTTTTCTTGTTCCTTCCCTTCCTCGATTCCATAACCACAACTAAATAGGGCTTGCCTTTCTTGGCCTAAACACAATCAACAACACTCAATTATACTCTTGGAATGATCCAAAACATTAAACTCACTCTTAAGAACCAAACTTTGTCTAATGATCACATAATGGTGTCATTAATGGCCTAATGAAGCAACTACCATAAATTAAGTTCTTGGTTCCATTTTTCCCTCATATATAGACCTCTTGGCTCCTTTTAGACTCCTAGATATCATCATAAGTGCATTTCCGATGGTTTAGACATAAGTTGCTTCTTAAGCCCACATTATGGAAGCCATTGCCTCATCTCCCAAATCTATGGCTTCTAAATTTTTTCCAAGGATTTCTTCCACCTTCTATCATCATATGAAGTCCCAAACGAAGCTTGAAACAATTTAAAACACTCCCTAGCCTTCCCAAGAGCTCTAGGCTGAGACAATGAAGGCATTTGGGGTTTATAGGGTTTCGAATTTTTCCTTGAAGGAAGAGGCACTTGGGAAGCTTCCTATGGGTCTTGGGAACTCAAACAAACACTCACACATGCAAGGAAATTCATGTATCAAATCAGTTTTTGAAAGGTATTCAAGACCTCCACACTTTCCTATCTTAATTTCCATTAGCTTTCCTTCCAATTTCTTTGCATATTCCAAGCTCCCATAGCCTAAATCAATGGTTTCATACTTACTCTAAATCAAAAACTCCCACCTCTCATGGTTTTGTTCTTGGCCAAAACTCTCAAGAAGAAGCAAAAGAAGAAGAAGTAACTAATGGAAGGAAATTACTTTGAATCAAGCTTATTTCAAAAGCTCTTCTCCTTGCTTTGGCCTCCTATTTGAATCTCTAACCTTTTCCCTCTAGTTCAAGGCCAAAATAGAACCATATAAACATCCAAACCATAGAAAGATGAAGCAAGGAGGAGAGAACAAGGTTTCAAGAAGAATGACCAAGAAAATCCTTAAAGTTCCATACCTTTCTTAGCTTCTTTCTCCTCCTGCTTAGGCTCCCTTCATGCATCCTTCTCTCTAGCTCTCTCTTCTATTTTAAGTAGCATAGAAAGTCAATTGTATGAGAGAGAGAAGAGGATGCCTCTTATAATAGAAGAATGAAGAAGAATTTATTTATTAAAATGACAGTTATATCCCTCATCTTTGGCAATACCGTTTTAGACTTATTTTAGCTCCTTTTTTAGAACCGTCTTTTCCATCATAAAATCCAAGTTTCCAATATTATAAAATGCCTTTGGAATCATTCAATTTGGAGATAAAACCTTCCCAAATGAAATGGTCAAAATTCAAGTCAACTAACTTTCAAAAATGCACACCGGAAGGGCTTTAACTGTTCCGAAGCTTCTCATAGTTTTTAGGCCTTTGAGAACCTGGAAACCATAAATTTTCCATTTAAAAAGGCCTTCTATGGGTTTTTTTTCAAATTTACATGAATTTATGAAATTAACATTATACTTCTAACTTTATTTTCAAATGTTTTAATGAAAATGGGGTGTTACAATCTTAACTCCAATTTCTCATTCATTCTAAGTCTCTTGACTCCATCTAAACTCTTTGAGTCATTACAATTTCAATTCAAGGAGCCTAGACTTAGGTTCCTTCTTTATGTCTTAAATGGAGCCTACACCTCTATCTCATAAACCATGATTCCTAAATTCATACCAATGCTTCCTTTGATGTTTATTAATCATACTTAGTCCCTTTCTAGCCTTAGAATTAATTAAAACTCTCCCTAGATGCTTCAAGTCTTCTTAGTCGAGACATGCAGATAGTTATGGATCCATGGAGTTTTGCAAATTTTCTTTAGGAAATTGGCACATGTGTGACTTGCTAGGTGTCTTTGAAACTCATACATACTCTTACATAGGCTAGACTATCCTTGGAAAGCTTTAAGAATGGCTAGGTGCAACAAAAACCCTAAGTTATACAATTTGAATCCTAAAGCTTTTCTTTTAAATGTAATTGCATATTCTTGTTTCTTATACTCTAAAACCCTTGTTTCCTCCTTGCTAAGACCAGAAATCATCCCTCCTTTAGTGGTCTAGGGTTGGCCAAAAATTCATCCATGGAGAATAAGGAAGAAGGAGCAAAAGAAACCATGAAAGTTACTTTGATTTCATACTTTTTCAAGAGCTCTTTCACTTGCTTCTTGTCTTTCCTTCAATTTCTATCCTCCACTCCTGAACTAGCCATGAATCATCCTCAAATAAATCATCAAAACCATAGGAAAAGAGAGAAGAAAGAGGAGAACAAGTTTGGTGAAGGAAGAAGCATGAAAAATCATAGATTTTCTTACCTTTTCACTTATTTTTCTCTTCCCTTCTTCTTCCCTCTTGGTGCACCACTTCAAGAAGCTTAGGGTTCTATTTTGGTGTAAAAGAAAGTTAGTCAAGGTAGATAGTAGAAGTGGGGCATGCTATATATAAGCCAGGAACCCATTTAAAACTTTTCAAAATTCTAATTTTGCCATTTATTCTTGGTTCTTTCCATTTGAGCTCATTTCAACTGCTTCTTTAGAACTATTTTTTCCATCCTGAAATTTAGGTCCTCTAATTCATAAAATGCCTTTGGCTTTACCCAAATTAGATTTAAAACCTTTCAGAACAAATCAGTCAAAATTTTGGTCATCCAATACTCTAAAACGTAAATCAGAAGGGTTTTAACTATTCTAAGGGTTCCTATGATTTTTAAGGCCTCAGAGAACCCCGAGAAACTCAAATTTTTCATTTAACAATTCCTCCTTTGAGTTTTCTAAAAGTTGCTCAAAATTATAAAAAATGCCACTGCATTTTCGTCAATTTTTGTTTAGCTATTCAGGCTCTGTTTTCCAAGTACCTTAAGTCTTGTATCCCCATTTTTTATGTCTATATTATTGTTCTAATTTCAGTTGGCCTCTAACTATTTTATTTAAGAGACTTCCTTTAGAAATTTGCTCAGTTTATGACTTCTAAAATGATGGATATTACAATTAAGATAAAAGACTCCTAAAAAGATTTGGATATTATCTTATTGTTACTTCTAGAATGATATTGGATTTCTTGGTGAAAAAGCTAATGTCATCTATTTAAGGAGGAGAAGATGTCACTAGAGAACATACACTCCATCTTCTCTACTTTCCATTCTTGTTTTCATGTTTCCTATAGTTTTCTAATTTTCTTGGTGATCAATCCAGAGTCTGAACCTGATAAGGTACTTGAGTCCATGTTTATATAGAACTTTGGTTTGAATTTTATTTCAGAAGTATTTCTTTTTTCTTTTTGGCCTAATTATTATCATTTTGGCTAGATGATTTTTGTTGTATGAATTTTAATTCATTTAATCTACCTAAGAATGCATTTTAATTCAATCAGTTAATTAATCAAATAAATTTATTCCAAACTATGTTAGGATTTTGTGTGCATCTCTGATCAAGTGCAAAATATTTTGGCTTTGTGTTATTGACTAAAGTGTGGTTGCGTTCTGATTAGCAATATAAAACCAATTAAAATCTTGAATGGTAGTTTAGGAACATTAATAAAAAATAACTAAAGGATTAAAAATCAAACCAAAGATATTTCTAAGTGACAAGGATAAGGAAATATCAGGGAAATAATTATGGATTAGTTACACATTATTCTGATTGAATTTCATTTTGTTTTATTTTCGTTAATTGATTTACTATTCAGTTTAATTAGTGTGACTTTATATTTGAATCCCTAATCATCACAATTTCAATTCTATCATTCCTAAACTAATTGATTTGAGTAATGGCTCCATGGGAGACAACTTGATGAGCATTATACTACAAACTAGCGAAAATTCACTAATCTTGGCCAGTTCAACAACTGCGAGTGAACAGTATTTTCTTTACCACTGATATTGTGTAAATCTTCAAAGTTATAAATGATATAAATTTTTTTTATAGGGCAATTGAGTTATTGAACACTTTTAAGCAAGGATATAAAAAGTGTAAAACATAAGCTGTATATTGCAAATGAATTTTGCAAATGATGGAAAGATGCATTTTAAAAAATGATGACAATGGGAAGATGCTTTTTCAAGGTTTCTTCATAAAGGAGAAATATTTTTTCTAAAATGATGCATTTTGTAAATGAATAAGTTGTTTTAAAAATCATACCTTCAAGATGGTATATTTCACAAATTGGACATATTCTCTTTATAAACCATTCATGTCTTTTGGAATTTTTTTTAGCAAACGTGAGGTATCTTTAATCAGTTATTGTAAATGGGGATGCCCTTTTTTTTCAAAAATTGCTTAAACCTTTTTTTTCCTAAAGTTCCAAGGCTTTGATCGAGGTACCTTGAATATTATTCATAATGTATGATTTATATTTTTAGTCTCACCAAGGTTGTAATGAAAATGGTGGTGCATACCCAAGGTTGTGACTTCAATAGGGTCATAGCATAGTGGCACGTTCTTAGGGCCATAGCCTATACCAACGTTGCAGTTTGTTAAGTGGTAAGTTGTGTACCTAGTGTTGGACATTGTGATTTCTAGTGTTAGAAGGTTCAAGTCCAAATTTAGAATTCATTAGAGACTAAATAAGTGATTCTTAAGTAATTCTTAATGCTAGGAATGAATAAGCATCAGATTTCTATAATGGATGATGATTAAGAATTTAGTTTTAGTAATTTAAGACCTCTAGAATGTTGGAAATTGATCTTGGCTTTGAGAAAATTGATGTAACTAAGTGAGGTAATTGGACATTTTCTAATTTCATGTATTTGTACATTATAATATGATATTTACTACATATATCTATGTTTTTTATACTAAATGATCAGTTGGCTACTTGTTTATTTTGGACAATAAGTGTGTCCATGGTAGAGCTATGACCATGCTGCCACTTGTGCATTATACTATGATCATGCACTGAGTTGTGATCAAACTCAATGGAATGCATGGAGTCATGAGTGTGCTCAATGAGAAGTTAGTGCCGTGGATGGGCATTTCCTTCTGCTTTTGGCTATTAACATATTATATATGATTGTTGATATAGAATAGTAGTTATTGGCAGTACAACTAGTTTATTTGCTGATTATATTAATACTTTAGGTATTTTTCTATATAAATGGCATTTATGTTGATTATTTTGCATATATGTATGAAAATTCCCCTTTGGTTACTAAGATTCACATTTCACCCCTATTTCATGAGGTAATAATTTTAGGTGAAGGTTTCTTGGTTAAAGAAAAGGTGAAGCAAGTGGATGACCACCTCTAAATTTAGGTCTTGTGTGAGGTTTCTACACCTGGACAATTTTAACTTAGTGTAAATGTTATTCTTTTTGTAATCTAACTTGTAAAGCATCATGATGTATTCATTTTGCTAAGTGTAGGTATTTTGTTGTTTTGTAACCAAAGATGTAACCATTAGGAAGCTAGACTTTAATTTACATGGAATATGATATATTTATCTAATGCTTATCAAACATGGATTGTTGTCAATGTATGAAGTTTGAATTGCTAATCTATGAATGAGGTTATGATATTATATGAATGTTTAGTCTAAATTTTGATGTATGAAGGTTCTTGCTATCATTTATGCCTTCTTTGTGGATTCGAGATGTGTTATAACTTTCATACTATTAAAGATTTTATATAAATCTCATGCTATGTTTCTCTTTTAATAATAAATAATCATATTCACACTTTCGGCCACGAAATTTTCTATTATTAAAAGCATCAACGACATAATTTTTATATAGCAAGGATTTTGGTCATTTTTTTCTTCAATTTCATATTAAACCAATTTTTCAGGCTTAAGATATTACAAAAAGAGGCATGAACTTTATTGATTCAGCATATGCACAATTTGACCATTTTAACACATAATAGGGACTAAATTTTGAAAAATCATAACTTAGGTTACAAAACTCTAATTTGCTAAACTCAGTAGCTATGGAAAGCTTATAATGAGAGCTACCTACTATAAAAAATCCAAATCAAAATGAGTTCATTTGGTCCCTCAAAAACATAAAAATCAGAAATTAACCATATGAGTAGTAAACCAGAATTTTCTACATAATTTAGTCAACTTCAAAAATTCATAAAATATTTTATAGAGTTTCAAAATTTGTGATCTTTAGCTCTTTGAGAAGCTTTCAATGTCCTCTAATTGCTTGCCAAATTTTAGCCCAAGACTCATCCATTTGGTCTATCAATGATAAAGGGACATTTTATGGCTTAAATGGATCAAATTTTGATTCCAATGGGTACCAATTGAATTCTAAAATGCCATTTCTTCTCTTGGGCACATTTCAAATGACAAATGCATCATGTAAGGCTGGCTCAACATGTTACAAATGCCATACAACTCAAAATCACCTTTCCACTTGCAAATATACATACATTAATCTAAGAACTCAAGAGGCCATATTATAATCCATAAATGGTTTTTATATCATACTCTAGTACCCTTAAGTGTGTTGGAATGATCATACATCAAAATATATAATTACATAATCAAGAATATGCCTTAAAACATAATCTATTGTTAAAGTAGCTCTTCTCATGCCTTTTTGTTCTTTATTTTTACTTCCTTTAGAGCCATTTAGCCATGGTTAGTAGGAATAGGAAAAAAGTGAGATTCAAAGAATCTCAATAATTAATCCAACATTCAAGCATGCATATATGACTCACTTAAGATCAAAGAATGCAAGCATGCATATCATACAGTCATATATCATTCATACTCATGCATTAGAAATCCCATGACTCCATTAAGAGCAATCTCATGCTCTAGAGACTTTTAGTCTATCCATACATAACAATTAGATACTCTTGACTTAGTCTCATTTACAATTAAGACTTTTAGCTTAGTCCACTCATATTTAGGGACTTTTGGCCTTACTTCACCTATTTTAAGGGACTTTTGACATAACTTCATCCATCAAGAGCCAAACCAATTCCAAATGCAATTAAATACCATGCAATTGCATATGATCATCAATCAATTAATAATACATAAATTTGCAAACAATACATACAAGAAATTTAAGACATTCAAGCAAACCAAACATACATACATAAGAATGAAGGAAAAGTTACCTTCATATAAAAAATTCAATGGATTCCTCTTAGCTTCTCTTGTTTGTTTCATAATCCTACACTTATACTTGAATGGAATATCACGCCACATTAAATGAAGTACAAAATTAATAATGGAATCATGCTTATATTCATACTAGCCTAATACAAGTCAATTAGGACTTTAGATACACATATGGCTCATTTGAAGGGCATTGTGAAGCAACTCTTATAAATCAATTTCTTAGCTTTAAAATGTCACTCAATATGAGTTAAATGACTATTAAAATTTATTAGAGCCATTATAAACTTGATTTAATGAACCTAACACCAAGTTACTTCTTTAAGTATAATTGAACCCTGAATTTTCATCTTTCAAAATTAAGGCTTCTAAATATAAACCAATAGTTCCCTTAGTCATTATAATTCATATATAGATCACTTATAATCTTAGAATCATTACCAAGACTATACCTTAGCTGAACCTATACCCATAATGAGGGTAAAGGGAGTTTTACCATTTCTTTTGGGGAATTTGGCACCTATAGAGACTCTTAAGCTTCTTTCTAGTTTAATTATGATATTAGATAGCTTGAAATGCCCTTCTAGGGTTCCAAACTTCTTGAGGTGCAATCAAAGTCCTAATTACATTATCTTGCATCTTATAGCTTTTTAATTAATTCTTTTGGTTCCATCTTAATCTCCACACTCCTAAACCTCTATTCACATCATGTTTCGATCAAAATCAAATTCCCTTTTGGTGCTTCTCATCTTGGTCAAATATAGAGGAAGAAGAATTCCAAAAGGAGAAGCATGTCTTCCATGCCATGTCATATACCATTTGAAAGTTTTTTTAATGGAGATTACTATAACGCATTTGGTTCCTTTTAAGGAGCTTCTTCCTCCATGGCTTTAGCTATAAAACTCTATCTCTTAAAATACCAAAGTTATATAAAGAAAGAGGAGGAGCAGAAAAAGTTTATACTAGTATCATAGGCAAAATTTGCATATAAACTTACTTAGATGAAGGTTCTCCCTTCTTCCTTCCTCTTTCCTCCTTCCTTGTTATTTCTACACACCTCTTGGTTTTGGTTTAAAGTATAGAAAAGTCAATTTTAAGGATTGGAAGGCATGGGTGAACTTATATGAAGGGAAAAAGAATGTTTTACAATAATTACAAAAATTCTCATTACATCTTGCAACTTCAATACCTTTGTTTGAGCTCATTTTAGATATTTTTTTCATCATAAAATTTGGGTTCTCTAGTTTATTAAAAGCATTAAATTTCAAATTTATAGGATTTAGAACAATCTCAAGTAGTTCGATCAAAGTTCAGGCCAATTGATGACTTAAATCGCACACCAAAAGGGTTTTAACCATTCTGACAGTTCCTATGGTTTTTAAGCCTTTGAAAATCTTAGTAAGGTCAAATTTACTATTTAAAACTTTTTCCTTTAAGTTTCAAAAATTTTGCTTGAAATTACGATTTTGCCACTACAATTTTGGTTCATTCTGTTTAGCAATTTTGGCTCTAGTTCGAGCCATTCTAAGTTTTCTAACCTCATTTCTAAATGCTTTACCCAACATTCTACCTTTAATTTACCTTATTTTATTTTATTCTAAGGTCTTCTTTTATTAACCATATGGTCTAATTTCAATTCCTTTTAACTTATATTGCCCTTTTATATGCTCGGTACCTTATTTAAATAATTTATTCCACCTTTTAGAGAGCACTTTAGTTACTAATTTGTAGAATATTACAATAACCATATTTTATACCTAAGGATACTTTAGCAATTTAAGGATAAGAATGTAATATTCGGTTCTTTAAAAACGAGAGAAAACACAAAAAATGTAACGTGTAGTTTCTCTGTAAATGCACGAAATTCACCAGATACAAAGGAAAGTCTCCCAGATGGAGTGATTTAAGGTCCAATAAAATTAGAATAATATTTTAGACCTCAAATAATGGTGATTCAAGGTCAGAGGTGCCTTGAAACTAGAACCAAAATAACCAGATGGATTTTAACGAAAATGCAACAAAATATAATGGTATTTTCATAATTTCAGGCAATTTTTTTGAATACTCATAAGAGGGCTTTTTAAATGAAAGTTTTGAGTTCTTTAGGGTTTTCAAAGGCCCTGAAAACTATGGGAATCCCCAAGATAGTTATGACCCCTCTGGTGGATGTTTTCTAATAACAGTGAGCCCAAACATTGATCGATTTGTTCAAGAAGGTTTTAGCTCCAAATTGAGTGATTCCAAAGGAATTTTATAAGATTATGAACCTAAATTTTATGATAGAAAAGACAGTTCTCAAAAAGAAACTAAAACAAATTAGAAACAAAAATACCAAGAACGAAGGACAAAATTGAAATTTTTGAAAAATAAGCTTCAAGAAACCCCTTTAATTACATGCCCTTCTTCATTCCCTCTTAGAACCGACTTTGTTTCTGCCCAAGAATAGAAGGGAGAGCAGCTATGAATGGTCTCCAAGAGTAGAGGAAAATGAAGAGGAAAAATTCAAGAAAAAGGTAAGAAAAGGGTGGAATTTATGTGCTCCCCTATAGTAAACTTGTTCCTCTCATTCTCCTCTTCATTTTTATGGTTTCATTGATGGATTTGGTGATGTTTTAGGTCTGGTCTAAAGGAGGAATAACAAAATTTGAAGGAGAAGAATTCACCACTTGGAAGAGCACTTAAGAAGACCTAGGAAATCAAGGTAAGTTGTTGTCTTCCATGCTTATTCTTCCTTGCTCCTCCTTGTAAGCATTTTGTCCCATATAGATCCCAAGCAAAAGGAGATGAATTCTAGTCCTAGCAAGGGAGATTCATAGGTTTTGGAGTGTAAGAAGCAAGTAGGTGAAAAGAAATCAAAGAAAGAAGCATGAAAATGCAAGATAAAAAACTTAAGGTTTCATGGAGACATTGTGAAATCTGTTTTGATCCATGAATTCCTTAGCCTAGATGAGTGTTTGCATGAGTTTCTAAGACCCCTAGAGACCTCCCCACACACCTCTTCCATCAAGAAAACAAAGCAAACCTATTGTTTCCTTTTTTTCACGTGTCATTTTGGCCTAAGGTAGAACTATAGGTTAGGGATAGTTTTAATTTCATTTAAGTTTGGTTTTGTATCATATGTGAGGGGAGAAGATGAGAGGAAGTCTTGGAGAAACTTTTGGAAACTTAGAAAGTGAAATGGTGGCATAGATTCCATGTTATGACCTAAAGAAGCAACATATAGTTAGGCTCCTTGTTTTGATTGTGTGATGTCTCCAAGAGGTCTAGATGGAGTCAAGAATCATGAATGGAAGAAAAGAATAAGGCCAAGAACTCAAATTATGGATGCTGCTTCATTAGGTACATTTTAGAACCATAAAAGGGCCATTAGACCAAGTTAGTATTTAAGGAAGGTGTATAGCTTTAGGAATGATTCCAAGAGCTTAATTGGTTTCCATATATTGTGTTTAGGCCAAGGGAAACAAGTCTCACATCTTTATAAGTGTAAGGCTAAAGGAAAGGAGCCAAGGTTCAAGGCAAAAGTGTGTAAATGCAAGCAAGATAGCTCCCTCTCCTTTCTCTCATGCATAGATAAATGTTGTGTTGTCTTTAAATGTGTGTATGTATATATTAAGCCATGAAAGTATGTTCTAGTATGATTTTGTATGCCATGGTACCATGAGATTGTTTTATCCATTCAAATGATATTTTGTGCACTTGTTTGGGTTTACTTGAGTGTGGTGAAGCCAAGAACCCTCTAGCCATGCTAAGGATGAGCCAAAAACCCTTAAGAATGGTTGAGACAAAGCTTAGAGTCTCCCAAGAACAAGGCTGATTCAAGCCCTTTAGAAAAAGGGTGAGGCAAGTCCAAAATCCTAGAAGAGACTGGGTGAGGCTAATCCACTTAATTAGCAAGCCTATACATGCTATGTATGACTTTTTAAAATGCCAAGAATGCTTCTTGAATGCTCACATTGATACAATATCAGTAGGCATGTCCATTGGAGCACTAAAAGTTCGAGAAGCCCTCATCCATCAAGAAACTCAAATCATTCAAAAGGGTATGATTCAAGTCCAAATAGCTCATAAAGAGATGGCCCATGCTCAAGAAGCCCAAATTGTGCTAGTATATGTCCAAAAACTTCAAAGAGTTCAAAATAATCTCTACGTTGGACGTCGACCCAAGTTTATAGCCCAAGATCCATATTTGATCAAGATCTCCTTAAAGATGCAAAAGTGGAAGTCCGAGTGGAAGCCCAATATCTTAAGAAGATCCATGGAGCAACTAAATTCAATATCCAACATGTTGAAGGCCCAATGTAGTTACACACATACAAGAGGAGTGCCAAGGCCCAATTGGAGTCCAATTGCAAGAGATTAAGAATCATATGACAACTATGTGATTTTTAATGAAGCATGAGCATCCCATGTGATAACTTAAGAAGCTGATTAGTTTTGACTAGGATTTCTTTTGAAATTTCGTTTTTTTATTATTTTATTATTTTTTTGAACTTGGTCAAAGAGCTTATCTTGGAGATCAAGTTAAGATTAGTATCCTAATCTAATTAGGATATATATTAGGTATTATTTAAAATATTCTAATCAGATTTTAAAGTTTTACTTTAATTAGGACTCTAGAAAATTTTGTCTATAAAAAGCTTCCTATTGTACTCTATTTTATACATGAATGAATTGGAGTATTATTCAATTATTTGTGAGGCTTTTGCTTCTTTGTGTTCTCTGAGAGTTCACGTGACTTATCAAAGGATTGGTCTTCCTTTGTGGCGTCTTGAGGCTAGGGTTCTAAGAGACAAGTTCTCTTAGGGTCTTTCCTTTGACCAACATTCTTGTTTTCTAGCCGGTCTTGGGCAAAGTGTCATCTTGTTGAAGGTTCCTAGGACAAGGTTCCTAGAGGGTCTCTTTGAAGTTTTTGGACATATACTAGCACAATTTGGGCTTCTTGAGCATGGGCCATCTTTTCATGAGCCATTTGGACTTGAATCATACCCTTTTGAATGATTTGAGTTTCTTGATGGATGAGGGCTTCTCGAACTTTTAGTGCTCCAATGGACATGCCTACTGATATTGTATCATTCCCTCCTTCTTTGAAAAGATTCGTCCTCGAATCTTCGCCATTAGGTGGTTTATTGGGAAACAAATCTAGGCAATTACAACTCTTTTCAATGCTAATTGAAGATGAGGGTCCATTAGGTGGCTTCTTTGAAAACAAATCTCTACATACCTGCAAGGAGCTAGAACTAACAATAGGCAAAGATGGGTTAAGATTGTTATTAGATAAACAAATATCCTTACACACACTCTCAACTTCTCTTTTTTCATCAAACAAGCTCACACTCATGCTTTTCTCACTTTTCTCACAACTCTCTTGCTCTTTCTTTTCACTCACACTCTTTTCTTTTTCAATTTCATCTTTTTCTCTCTTTAACTCATATTCTCTCTCTTTTTCTTTTGGTCTCTCCTTTTCTTTCATTTTGTATGCTTGTACTATTCTCATTTGATCCTTATAAGCATCCATAGGATCAAGAGGTACCAATACATGATTTTTTTTCATTGAATACAAATGAATAGCAATAGCAATATTTGTGCTTATGCTTAACATATTTAGCTTTCCTCACATGTTTCCATGGTTTACCAAGCATAATATGTCCATCAAACATAGGAGCGACATCACATAACACTTTATCATGATATTTACCAATAGAGAAAGAAATCAAAACTTGCTTATTAACCTTAAATTCAGCACTACCCTTCAACAAGGTATAGGGCCTAGGATGCTTTATAGTAGGCAAGTTTAATTTCTCAACAGGTAAGGTACTAGCAGCATTTACATAGCTACTACTATCAATAGCCATGCTGCAGACTTTCTCTTTGATAAGGCATCTAGTATAGAAATCAGGGGATGCCTTTTCCTTATCTTGTCCTGTAGAGTTGGTATTGAATTGGAATGCATCCAACCTTGCACAAGATTGCTTGAATCATTCTTTGTCAGCCTCTTCAAGGAATTTGTACTCATTGGACATCTTATTACCTGAAAAGTTAGTTAAATAAAGATAGAAAGAATAGGACCTCACGCACTCTTCTCACGTGTTTACACTCAAAAGATGATAAGTTCACTCGTGTTTAACTCTCTTTTTGACTTTTTCTTTAATGTTAATTGCACTCTTGCCTTTTTACCACTCAATAATTTGCTTCTTACAAGTGTTCTAAGCAAGTCACAAGCAAATCAAATGAAAAGATCAAACTAGTGGCAATCCAAAAACTAGAATCCTAAAATATAAATTCCCAAAGAATCAAACAAAGGAGAAAAATAGGTGTGTAACAAAAAGGAAAAAGAAGGAGTAAGGGAAGGTCTAGAAGGAAAGAGATGAAAAGAAAAAAAATCTGAAAATAAGAAACCTTAAGAATAGAAAACTACTTGCAATTCAAGTTTCGAACAATTAGAAAACAATATCCTTTCTTGAATGCAAATAGGTAAGTAGAAAACTTGGTAGCCACTTAATGCAATTAAATTAGGAAACAAACTCCAATTAGGAAATTGACTCCAATTAGGAAACTTACTCCAATTAGGAAATTGACTCTAATTAGGAAACTAACTTCAACTAGGAAATTGACTCCAACTAGGAAATTAACTCCAATTAAGAAATTAACTCCAATCTTGCTTTTAATTTTGAATTGGCACAACTTGCAATTTTGAATTCTGCAATCTGAATTTTTTTTTTTTTCACTCCCTTTTTTTTTCACTCTTTTTTTTTTTCGAATTTTTTTTTTAATTTTTTTTTTTTTGGGAGTATCACACTCTCTTCTCTTTTTTTCTTTTTGGAGTATCACACTCTCTTCTTTTTTTTTTTTTTTTTTTTTTGAGGATGGAGGAACACAACAATGGAAGACAGAAGAAGATAGAAGAAAAAGACAAAGATGGAAAAGGTAATACTAATGGAAGGAGAGAAAGTATGAAGAATAATGAAAGGGAAAATACAAAGATATACCTTGTACTAGCGACCAAAGCTCTGATACCAAATGATGAGAGACCCTCTAGGAACCTTGTCCTAGGAACCTTCAATAAGATGACACTTTGCCCGAGACCGGCTAGAAAACAAGAATGTTGGTCAAAGGAAAGACCCTAAGAGAACTTGTCTCTTAGAACCCTAGCCTTAAGACGCCATAAAGGAAGACCAATCCTTTGATAAGTCACGTGAACTCTCAGAGAACACAAAGAAGCAAAAGCCTCACAAATAATTGAATAATACTCCAATTCATTCATGTGTAAAATAGAGTACAATAGGAAGCTTTTTATAGGTAAAATTTTCTAGAGTCCTAATTAAAGTAAAACTCTAAAATCTGATTAGAATATTTTAAATAATACCTAATATATATCCTAATTAGATTAGGATACTAATCTTAACTTGATCTCCAAGATAAGCTCTTTGACCAAGTTCAAAAAAATAATAAAATAATAAAAAACGAAATTTCAAAAGGAATCCTAGTCAAAACTAATCAGCTTCTTAAGTTGTCACATGGGATGCTCATGCTTCATTAAAAATCACATAGTTGTCACATGATTCTTAATCTCTTGCAATTGGACTCCAATTGGGCCTTGGCACTCTTCTTGTATGTGTGTAACTACATTGGGCCTTCAACATGTTGGATATTGAATTTAGTTGCTCTATGGATCTTCTTAAGATATTGGGCTTCCACTCGGACTTCCACTTTTGCATCTTTAAGGAGATCTTGATCAAATATGGATCTTGGGCTATAAACTTGGGTCGACGTCCAACGTAGAGATTATTTTGAACTCTTTGAAGTTTTTGGACATATACTAGCACAATTTGGGCTTCTTGAGCATGAGCCATCTCTTCATGAGCCATTTGGACTTGAATCATACCTTTTTGAATGATTTGAGTTTCTTGATGGATGAGGGCTTCTCAAACTTTTAATGCTCCAATGGACATGCCTACTGATATTGTATCACACATGTTCCATAATAATCATACATGCACCTTTAGACATAGATTTACTTTCTTTATATGTAATTGAAAGGGAGAAGAGCTATTAGGATTCCTAGGATCTCATTCCTTTCTTCCCACATGTTTAATATGTCTAAGTGGATCAAGGGAGCCAAAGAGTGAGGGCCACTAAGCTAAAAGGAGAAAGTGTGACAATCAAGTGTGTAAAAATGCAAATTTGTAGACATATGAGTGGCACATGATGTAATCTCTTATCATATATGTTGTATGACCTTATGAACACATGTAATCATGTAAATGTGTCATGTATGTATGAGATTTAATGCTATATGTATGATATAGCACATGTTAGGTATGGAATGACAAAAACTAGTATGTATCTTCTTGTGTATGGCTTAGGTTGAGAGAGTGAGTTTTTGAATTTTGCATTTATGCACCTTTGGGACATATTTAATAGACTATTTTGGTGCATTCTCACGTGCTCAAGTGGCCACAAGAGTCTTAGGAGTAATTATAGACACTTTGACACCATTAGAAGCCATAAAAATGACCAAAATGGATCCCAATGTCAAGATCTGACCAAATGAATGAATTTTTCCATGAAATTTGGTATACAAATAGATCTCATCAAGAGCTTTTGTGGAAGCCAAAGAATAGATTATTTGTAGCTCTGTGGTATTAATTATGAATTTTCAAAGTTAGCATTTTTCTGTTGAACTGATGCAGGCACTGTTCATATGGTCAGTAATTTGGGCTATGTTATTCGAGGGACAAATGATGTCCAATGATCATGAAATTTTATAGGCATAAACTAGACATGATAAGATTTCTATGGCCACTAAGATCATCCCAATTAAACCTTTGAGCAGAGAGATGTGAATTTTTGAAATTGGAGGATAGTAAAGTAATGATAGTTGACCTCTAATACTGTTCCATCAATTTTCGGTAGTTAAGTGTCTCTATTGTGGCCTGGAATTATTTTTACATAAAGTAGAAATTTGTATCTTTTCATAATGGTATAGTGTGCTTGCTTTCAATTTTTTTAGAATTAGTTATGATTTTTCAAAATTCATGTCAGAATTCTAGAATTCCAACCCAAGGCTGCACACTATATTTTCATGTATACCATCCATTTGCACAAGTTCTGGGCCACTTCTTGAGATGGTTTTGAGTTGTATTTATGTATTTAAATATGAGAATAAGATGGATAAGTCCATATAGCCCACAGGATACCGAATAAAAATTTTATTCATGACGTAATGCAATTTAATGAATATTTTTAATGATTTCCTTGGCAAACTTGTATGATCCAAGGAAGAAAACTTAGAAATGAGGTAAGATAAGCTTAGTAAATATAGTGTTATAAAGAACAAGTTTATTTGGTCTATTGAAACTTATTCAAAGTAGTTTGAGGTCAATTGGTAGGGAATTGCATATTTTGATATTGTCACTAGTGGCTATTGGTACCTTTTTTTTTGTCACAATGAGTGAATTGCTAATATATTGTAAGATTAATTGGTTTAGTCAATCTTTAAGTCTCTAAATGATGAAAGTTGGTAAGTTGAGGTGTATAACAGATTTTATACCATTAAAACCATGCTTTACAACCATAGAGGGACCCTAGAATTTAGTTAGAGGGAGTACCTTTATGGTTGGGATGTGTATTTATGAGTGAGGAATCAAGAAGAGCCCAAGTCATGGCCAAAGCTCTTGAGTCTCAACCAAAGGGGTTATAGAATCAAACATCACTATGGCACAAGCTAAAAATCTTAGTCTAGGAGTGTTACAAAACCAAGCCACATCATAGTGCATGTCAAGATTTTTGCCCAGTGGAGTTCTAGTGTGCAAGCTCACTACAGCACTGAGTAGCCTTGTGATGGGGAGACTTGTGAATTTTGTGTATAGTAAGGCCTAGGGGTGCCTTGTCATAGTGAGAGTCATGAATTTTGTGTACATTAAGGCCTAAGGGTGCCTCGCCACGGCATGGGTAGTTTAAGCCTAACAAGGATTGATGTTTCTGGAGAAATTAGTTCTAATATCGAGCACAGTCATGGCATGGGATCTTTAGGCTACAGTGCAGGTTTAAATTTCTAGTTCTAGGGTTATAGAATTAAGTTAAGTTGTGGCAAGAAGTGTCTGACTATGGCTTAAGTATATTATAATGCTTTTAGGAGTTATAATAGTTAACTTAACCATGGCTAAGTCCTTCCAAGTCGTAGTCTAAGTCCTCAAACCCCTATTTTAAATATTAAATCATGGTTTCCACTATAATAATGAAGAATAATGACTTGCAAACTAACATATTAGAGTTTTGTACTTTTAGAACCATTTGGGAATGAGTTGAAAGTCTTAAATAAGGAATTAAATTTCTTATAAAGGCAAATTTTCTTGCTTATCTGAATGGTGATCATTAATTATTAAAAGGTCCAAATTTCACTTGTTTTCCACTCATTACTAAATTGTTATTGTCATTAAACCTTGAGTACTAATGATTAAGAGTATAATTATGCTTGATTAGATTAATTAAGAGATAGGGTTGTTGTACCCACACTTTATAAATTAAGGACAAAACATAAATTGAATTTAAGTATTTTAAGACTATGTGAGTCAGTTGATTATAGCCATGATAGTTGCCATAGGAATGGAAAATTAGGCCCAAGAAGTAAAAAAGAAAAAGTGTCTTCATTAAATATTCAAAACAATAAAAAAGGTATATCTTCATTATTGAAATTGAAAGTGGAATTGTAAATGAGATTGAGTTTGGAGATAACACATTTTTGGAAAACGAGTTTACTCGTAAGGGTGAGATAGATAAAAGTGTATCTCTTTACGAGACTCATGATCAAGAAAGTGAAGAACTAATAATTGCACTTTAATCTATTAATCCAAGTAGGATTTTTATATAACCAAATGAGAATTTAAAGGAGAGTGAAAATGTCACATGACCCTCCCCACTATGTAGGAGTAACCAAGAAAGTATGCCTAGATAATGTTTTGAGATCAAAGAGACAATGCTTATAGTTTGAAAGATGATGAAAAGCTATATACAATTCAAAAGGCTATATCATGTCCTACTAAGGAAAAATGGGAAAAAGCAATGGGAGAAAAAATGGATCCTATGAGGATAAACAACGTTTGAGACTTATTGATTTACCATCTAGCCAAAAGGAAATTAGGAACAAGTGAGCTCTCAAAATTAAAAGGAAACCATATGGATTTATTGAAAGATATAAGGCTTGCTTAGTTGCTAAGAGGTATACATAACAAGACAATATAGATTACAAAGACACCTTCTTACCTGTTATGTAATTTAATTCGATTAGATTAATCTTAACTATAGTTATAAATTTAAACTTGGAGATGAAGAAATTTATATTGAACACTTTTATAAAGTAAAATAATCATTTTGACAATAGTATTTAAGATTTCATCTAGTAGTGACCTTATATTATTTTCAAATGATTGATAAGGACCATTGCATTTATATTAGGTAGTTAAAAGGTAAAACTATAATATTGTCTTTCTATGTGAATGATGTACTATTAGTTAAGAGTAGTTTAGAGTTGATTTTAAGTGCTAAAGAATGACTATCTTTAAATTTTAAGATCAAGGATATGGGTGAAGCAAAATATGTTCTTAAAGTAAAAGCCTAAAAAGATCACCCATAGAAATAGGTTTATGTTTTGCAAGAAAATTACATTAATAAAATTCTCAAGGAATTCAACATGAAAGATTGCAAGCCCATGGATACCCTTGTAGTAAGAGGCAAGAATCTAAGTTGTGAAATGTGTCTTCAAACTAAATCTAAAAAGAAAGTTATTGAAAGAGTCCCTTACTCTAATGCTATTAATGCTTAATGTACACAATGATGTGTACAAGACTAGATATTTGCTATACGATTGGCCTTGTGAGTTAGTACCAATCCATTCTAGGTTAAAAGCATTGGAAAGTTGTTAAGAGAATCCTAATATACTTGAAAGGTATTACTAACTATGTATTATGTTATTAAGGAAGTGATTTGTGGTTGGTAAGATACTTTAATATAGATTAGGGCAGAGCTCTTGATGAATGAAAATTGACTTCTACATACACATTCTTATTAAACAATGGAGTGATATCATGGAGCAACAAGAAGTAGACAAGCATTACATCATCAAATATGGAAGCAAAATTCATAGCATGTTTTCCAACAATACAAGAGGTTATATGGCTAAAGAGATTTATAAAGCATTTAAGGATTACTGGAGGGACGTTAAGTCCAATCTTATTGAATTGTGATAGTTAAGCAACCATAGCCAATATCAAGGATCCTAAATGTCATAGTAGGATAAAACACAGACGTTAAGTATGATTTTGTTAGAAAAATAATAGTATAGAAAAGTGTTACTATAAAGTACATTTTTGTGCATAATGTTAGTAGATCCCCTCACTAAGCCTATATCTAGAAATGTATATATAAAGTATGTAAAATCTCTTAGTATGCATTGAAAATAAAGTAACACATTCTATGTAAGAATTGATTACCGAATAAATTTAGTATTTTTCATTTCATGATGTAGTGCCATTATCATGGACAATGTATACATAATGAGATAGTATGTCGTACAAGTTGATAATATTGGCTCTTTCACAAGAACAACTGTTCTTAGTGATCATATAGAGCATGCAAAGATGAGACATTTGTATTCACTATACTATGCAGCAAAAGCACTGATATGACAAAGAAAAAATATAAAATAGAAATATGTCACCTTAAAAAAAGAAAGGAGTAGGTTAAGATGAGATCCAAAAAAAAGTAAAATTATATAGATCAAATTATGGAATCCCACCTTCCATAGTACTCATAGCTAAATTCAAATTCTCTTTATGAATGCTCTATAACACAAGTGGAATAGTGCAATTTGAGTTAGATACTATGTGTATTTAAACTAAGATCTATACATTATTAACAAATAAATAAAATTGACATGCAATCTTACAAATTAAGAGAAACATTGTAGCATGCAATTCACACTACATATGCTTAAGGACCGCAATTGAAAAGTAAGTGAATAAATCCCTACATTATTATTATATGAGTCCTAAAAAGGAACAAATTCTTTCATAGATTCCATTTTGACTTTGACAATATCACAAGGAGATGGATAAGTACTTGCTACTTTAGCATACGTCATATGGTTATGATAAAGTCAAGCTAAAGAACTAATGATAGGAAAGCAGATAATTTCTATCTTGGCGATATATGGAGCAAAAGGAAAATTACTTAGAATATACATAACGATGCTAAAGTCTAAGACACATTAGTTAAGAAATTATTTTGGTAACATGATAATCATAGATACTATGCATACAAGAAATGCAATCTAATTAATATTGAAATTCATAGGGATTAGATTTGTCAAAAATAGAATGTATATGGGTGAATATAGGGCATTTGAGACACAAATAAGTGTATGACATATATACAAGGGCAATAGTCTCTTATGTTAGTCTTATAATAGGATACCTAGTATAAGAGCTCCTGAATGCTAGGTCCAAGCAATCATGGTAAAGCATCTAGTATGAAATTCCAAGAATACTTAAATGTTTTGTGTTGTTCATCCTATCATATATAAGTGGAGATATTGAATTATTGGATCATCTATGATGAGCTAACCTAAATCCATTAAGAAAATCCAAAAGGAATAATTATTAATTAATTAATTATTTTATGATTAATTAATTTAACTAATTATTGTTGTTATCTAACAATTTATTTTGAATTATTTAGAAATTAAAAATACAAGTTGGTTACATTATCTTAGTGGGATAAGATAACTAGCTTGATTTTATGGGATTGAGTGATAATGTAATCTCATTTTTGAAACACACACACACAAACTCAAAGATATAGAGATAGAATTTGAGGACATCTTTAAGAGAGAAAACATGGAGATATCAATTTCAAAAAAAAAAAAACTCTATCTTCCACTCTCTTGATTCTTTGGTCTTCTATTGTGAACCTATGATTATAGTCCAATTTGTGACTGTAATCTACCATGTGGAGCATCAATTTGAAAAGATCTACCACTACAAATAAGTATTTTAAACTTATATCTTTAGTTTTTTCCAATAATGTTGCTATACGTACACACTAATGTCTATCGCACCACAGCAACGAGAGAGAAAAAATAAAACAAAAAAAATAATCATGATATTTGATATTTTTATAATCATATTTTTAATTGAATAATAAATATATATATATTAATAATAACCTAATAAGTGTATAGTTTAATTAAAAATTATTACAATTTTCATATGCAATTTCCATAGAGCAAGGAGTTTTCCCTCACGAATCCCTTGTTAATATGCTTTCATTTTAAGTTTAGGAGAGCAGCCCTATAATTATTAATTTTTAGTCTTATTTTCAATAATTTTCCCCAGAAAGAAAAAAAGAATTTATAATAGGGAAATACCACCCCCACTAATCCCTTGATGGAATCCAAGTGAGAGGATTATACCCTTACTAGTCCCTCACTAAAATGTCATTCTTTTTTCTTAATTTCATCTTTTATTAAATTAATAACTTGAAAAACTAGATAGAACTATAACATAGCACAATTGAATGCAAGGGTAAGATTTGTATTATTTAAATAAGAAAGAAAAATTTTAATAACAATCTATTCATAATAACAAAAATTTTAAATTAAGTACAAATCCAATAGGGATTAAGAAAACTAAAAATTAACTATCAGTGTTCAATTTTTTTTCTTGGCAATCTTCGTCCTTGTCCCTTTCTTGCTCCATTCGCATTAACCAAATCTACTTGTGATAAAGATGAACCAACTCTTGTTAAAGACAATGCTATCAGTTGAGGTGTAACACCATAATTCTCTAACTCATCTCACATTATTTCCATGGATTACATAGAGTTTTCAAGAAGCATCATGAAAATAATCAATGAAAATGGCGTTATGTCATGTATAAATTTTTCATTTGATGTCTCATATACCATATGAACTCATTCAACTCATTCTCATATTTAATTACACAATTACAACTCATAACTATCTCAAGAAGTGGCTTAGAACTCGTGCAAGTGGATGATATACATGAAATTTAAGAATGCAGCTTCGGACTGAATTTCCAAGTTACTATCATAAATTTTGAAAAATTATAACTAATTCTAGAAAAATTAAAATCAAGCATACTTTACCATTATGGAAAGCTATAGATGTCTAATTTATCTTCAAAATAAATTTAGGCCATAACAAAGGTTGCTAGCCTTCGAAAATTAATGGAATAGTACCAGAGGTTGCCTATCCCTATTGGTACTATCCTCTAAGTTCAAAAATTCATATCTCCCTGCTTAGATGTCCAATTGGGGTGATCTCAGTGGCCATGGAAATAGTTTATGACTCTAATATTTCATGAGCATTGGACATCACTTGACTCTTGAATGACACAACCCAACCTATTAACCATATGAACAGTGTTTGCATTAGTTTAGCAAAAAAATGCTAATTTTGAAAATTCATAATTAATTCCACAGAGCTCCAAATAATCTGGTCTTTAGTTTCCCAAAAAACTTTGGATAAGATCTATATGCATGCCAAATTTCATGGGCAAATTCATTCATTTGGTCAGATTTTGATATTGGGTTGTGAAATGGTCACTTTTATTTCTCATAAGGGGACCAAATGGTCCATTTTGGTTTCTAAAGCAACCATGAGCACTTGAACAGGTGGAAAAGCACCAAAATGGTCTGCCAAACATGTCTCAAAGGTGCACAAACCTAAAAATTTAAAACTCACTCTCTCACCCCATGTCATACACAAGAATGCATACACTTGAAATTGCCATTCACTATCCAAAATGTACATTACCATTCATTTGGCACTAAAACTCCTACATACATCAAATATTTGGGTAATTACATATGTTCAAATGATTATACAACCATTCCATCATAGGATTACAGCATATGGCTACAAAGAAGCAAAACTAGGCACTTTGTTGTCATGCTTTCATCTCCTAACTTGGTGGCCTCCATTACTTTACTCATTTGGTCCACCTAGCATGTTAAGATATTGCAGAGGAGGGAATGAGATCAAAGAATTCTAATCGGTCATCTCCCTTTCAATCATACATAAAGAATGCAATTCAAGTCTTAAAAATGAATGCATAAGCATAATAAAAAGTGTGATCATTCAAGAAGCATTCTTGGCATTTGAACAAGTCATATAAAGCATACATAGGCTTGCCAAGTAAATGGATTAGCCTCACCCATTCTCTTTAAGGTTATTGGACTTGCCTCACCCTTTCTCTTAAAGGCCTTCAACTAAGCCTTATTCTTGAGAGACTCTAGACTTTGTCTCAACCATTCTCAAGGATTCTTAGCTCATCCTCACCATGGCTAGAAGGTTCTTGGCTTTTCCACACTCAAGCAAACTAAGGCAAGCATATAAAACATCATTTGAATATATAATATCACATCATGGTACCATAATATATATGCACATGCTAGAACACTTTTCATGACTTAAAATATAGATACACACATTCAAAGACAAGGCAAACATTCATCCATGCATGAGAGAAAGAGGAGAGAGTTACCTTTGTTGTAAGCACACACTTTTCTCCTTAGAATTTCACTCCCTTCCTCGGCCACACATTCACAATGATGTGAGGCTTGTTTCTCTTGGCTTAAATATATAAAATAGGAACCAATTATGGTCTTAGAATCATTCTCAAAGCTACTTATCTACTTGGAACTCTAACTTTGTCTTATGGTTCATTTATAGTTCCTAAAATGCACCTAATGAAGCAACATCCAACATTTGAGTTTTAGACTCCATTCTTTCCTTTTATTTATGATTCTTGACTTCATTTAAACCTCTTAGAGCCATCACACAATTAAAACAAGGAGCCTAACTACGTGTTACTTCTTTAGGTCATATTATGAAACCCATAATGCCATCTCACTTTTTATGGTTTCTAAAAATTTTTTAAGGCTTTCTCTCATCTTCTTCCATCATATATGACTTAAAAATAAGCTTGGAACAAATTAAAACTTCCCTTAGATACTCCGTCTAGCTTAGGTCTAGGCTAGACTTCAAGAAGGCACCAAATGGATTTGCTTTGTTTTCTTGATGGAAGATGCATATGAGGAGCCTTTTAGGGATCTTAAAAGCTCATCCAAATACTCATTTAGGCTTACGAATTATTGTATCAAATTAGATTTTACAAAAGACACTTGAAACCTTAGGTTTTTTATCTTATAATCTCCACACTCAATTTCCTAAGATTCACCCTTGGTTCAACCTAAAATCCATGTCTTCTTGGAGTTCTCTAGGTTGGACAAACCAAGGAGCAGAAGGTAACAAGAGGTAGCTACCATGGAATGAAGATTTACCTTGTTTTTCCTTAATTTCTTAGATGATTCTTCCCTTTCTTGGCCTTCTCTCCTCAAATCTGAAAATTCCACCTCTATTATGCCCTCAAAAGAGATCCAAGAACTTCAATAAAACCATAGGAAAGAAGGGAAGGTGAAGGAGAAGGAGTTTGCTAAAGAGAAAGCATGAAAAACAAAGAAAATCCATACCTTTTTCCTTATTTTTCTCCTTCCTTTCTTCTCCTCCTTGTGTGCCTCAAACCCTAGCTCTCTTCTCTGGTTTAGGGTGGAAACAAAAGTGGTTAAATGAAGGAAAAGGTGGGGCGTGGGCTATATATAGATAGGTTAAGGAGAAATGTTCAAAAATTCTAATTTTGTCCCTTCATCTTGGCATTGTCATTTCTAGTTTGTTTTAGCTCCTTTTTGAGAAATGTCTTTTCCATCATGAAATTTAGGTCCTCAATTTAATAAAAAATCTTTGGAATCACTCAAATTGAAGTTAAACCTTCCCGAACAAATCCGTAAAAGTTTAGGTCAATCGACGTTAAAAAATATTCACCGGAGAGATTTTAACTGTCCCTAGACTTCCAATGGTTTTCAGGGTCTTTGAGAACCTTGGAGAACTCAAAACTTTCATTTAAAAAGCCCTCTATGAAAATTCTAAAATTTAATCAAAATTACAAAAATACCATTATGTTTCTCAACATTTCATTAAAATTTGTTTCTTCATTCTATCTCCGTTTTTCTTTTCTTCTGAGCCTAAGATTCTCATTTTTAAGAGTCTAGAATACTACTTAAATTTTTTGGTACCTTAACTAATTCATTTCAGGGGACTTGCTTTGAAAATGTATCTATTTCTGTCATTTTGACAAAAATCAGACATTACATGAGATGTGGCAAATCTCACAAGGACTTCTGGTTGGAAGCCTAGAATACCTAATAATGCTTATAAAATGGTGAGCATTATTGATCTTTCTATGCTTTAATCACTACTCGATGGTCAAGGGCTATACAAGATTGGTTTGGTTTATAGAGAGAGGTGGGATCCGAAGGGACTCGTCATAGATTTTGACCAAGGTGCTTCAAAGCTAAGGCTACCCATATCATAGACATGTCCTTTTCTATTCGAAGAGGTAGCTTCCTTCCACATGCTTGGATTAATGGGAGAATGTGTTAGAGGGTCTTCCCTATATTTTTAAGGTCACTTCACTGTTAATTCTCCTAAATACTCACAAATAGAAAATAAGTAGCTATCAAAACAATACAAAAATGAGAAACACAAATAATTGGGGATGATAACTTATAACAAATTGCCTTGATTTCTTCAAAATGTATTACATGGTACTCTTCTTCTTATAGGTCGCATTGTAGATTTCTCAATATGACACTACCCATTTCACCTCATCCTCTTACAAGGTAATTTGGACTTAATGGTTGGAAAAATTAAGTAACTTGAAATTAAAGGAAAACTAGTAAAATTAATTAGAATCTTCTTCTTATGCATGGCAAAGATGATGGACCTGCTTATAATATCTAGTAATTCAGAAACTGAACTGAGCCTGATAAACTGATGTTGGAACACCCCAAAATGGAACAAATTAAGGCTAATAAGATTAGGATATTGATTAGACTATGAAAAATGTGATTTAGAGCCAAAGGTTAGCCCAAAACTAGAGCTAAAACAACTAAACAAAAGTTACATAGGCCGGTGATATTTTTCGAAATTTTAGGTAACTTTTAGAAAACTCAAAGAAGAGATCTTTAAATGGAAAAATTGAGTTTTCTGAGGTTCTCAAACACCCTAAAAACTAAAGGAACCCCTAGAATGGTTAAAATCCCTCTAATTTGCATTTTAGAGTGTGACCAAAAATTTAACTAAACCGTTCGGTAAGGTTTTATATCTAACTTGGGTAAAACCAAAGGTATTTTATGAACTTGAAGAACTAAATTTCATGATGGAAAAGACAGTACTAAAAAAAGATATGAAATGAGATTAAACAAATAAACCAAAATTTAAGGATATAATTAAAATTTTAGAAATTGTTATAAATGATCCTTCACCTTTTAAATAACGTCCCACTTTTGCCTTCCATCTTAACTGACTCACTTTCACTCTGAAACAAAAATAGACCTAGCCTTAAGTGGAGCACCAAAAAGGGAGCAAAAAGGGAGGAAACCAGGCTTGAAAAGTGTAAGATATTATCCCTTTTTCATGCTCCTCCTTTCATTAAACTTCTTCTCCTCTTTCTCCGCTCTCTTCTCATGGTTTTGGTGACTTAATTGGACATGCTTTATGGTTGATTTAGTATAGGAAAGAGAGAGTTTGGAAGCTCTTAAAAGCTTGTGAAAGCTCTCTTGAAGAGCTTGAAATCAAGGTAAGCTCTCTTGAAAAGAACTTATAATGACTCTAATGAGTTTAAATAGAGTTATGTGACTTAGATTAACTGAGAAATGGGAGCCAAGATCATGGGTTATGTGAGTTGCTTCATTATACACTGGTATGGAACCATAAGCATGGCATAAACTAGAAATAACTTGTGTAGAGTTTATGTTAAGTTAGAAAAGGTTCCATTGATGTGATTGTGTCTTGTTTGATGTGTCTAGGCCAAGCAAACCAAGCCTCCTCCAAGTGCGTATGTGAGGCCCAACCAAGAACCTAAAGGAATCAAATGAAAGTTATGCTTCTTGAACTGAGGTAGCTCTCCATTCTTTCTTATATATATTTCTTGGTTGTTTGATTGTCATTGAATGCTTATATATATGTATGAATCATGAAACATGCCTTTAGCTACTAGTTTGATGCTATTGTACCATTATGCTTCTTGAATTATGTTTGGAATGTGACTTTACTCTTGATAGGTGAGATGAAGCCAAAGGTCCCTTGGAATGGGTGAGATAAGGCCAAAAGTTTCTTGGAATAAGTGAGGCTACGTCAAAAGTCCCTAGAAAATGGGTGAAGCTAACCCAAAAGCCCTAAATAGTTGGGTGAGGCTAAACCAAGAGTTCCTGGAGCTTGATTTTGATCTTAACATGGTTATGTGATCTTGAAAACATATTTATGTTTGATTCTTGGAAGCTTTTGGTGCATCCTTGTGTCCTTTGACATGATAATATGCCATTTATACCTACTTGAAAGGGTAAAAAAGCTATTGGGATTCTTTGAATCTGACTCTCCCTCACTTTCCATCTAACTTTGTCTAGGTGAAGCTCATGGAGCAAAGAATGAGAGCCAAGAAGCATGATTGATGATACTTTGACAATAGACTATACTTTTGTGTAATTTAATGTCAAAGTATGTATGTATAAGCTATTTTTGATATGTAATCTTTTGAACATGTGTAAAAGTATATGAATATGTTGTATGTAATAAATTTGGAACCATATGTATGAAAATGTATGAATTTGACATCCTTGAGCCATGGTGTGCTTGTGCATTAAAGCATGTGAGATTATGAATTTGAGTTCCTTGAGGATTTAGACCTATTATGATACTTTTACACACTATATTTGAACTTTTGAACATGCTGAAATGGTCATGGTTCATTTAGGAGGCCATTTGTTACCATTTGAAGCCATATGATTACCATTATAAGCCATATTTTGCCCTTGGACCAAAAATAGGCCAAATGAATGAGTTTTGGCATGAAATTTGGCCAACAAATAGATCTCATTAAGAGTGTGTCACAGAGAAAAAGAACAGAATTTTTAGAGCTCTGTAGAATATTTTATGATTTTTTAAAATTAGTTAAATTATGCAAAAACTGTTAATACCCTATTCATTTAGGCAGTCTATTTTTTGATGTCTTTCAAAGGACTAATGTTGTCCAATGCTTATAAATTTTTTCAAGACTATAGTTGGTTTCATAAGCTTCCTATAGCCATTGAGAGTACTTAATTTGGAGCTCTATACAGTAAGATATAAATTTTTAAAGTGGCATGTCTACTGTAGTATGAAAAACAAACCCATGTTACTGTTCTATTATTTTTTAAGCTCCAAATGATATTATTTTGATCTAAAATTTTTACAATAGTTAGATGAGGTTCTGAGCTTTCTAGAAGGTCCTATTTTGCATGATTTGGAGTTCTCTAGCTCAAGTTATGAATTTTTTAAACTAATGGCAAAATTATGGAATTTCATGGGATGGTGTACTTGTGCTAACTTGTGATGCTTGATCTTAAACCCAATTTCCATGCTTCTTTTGTGATATTTTTGGTTGAGCAAGTATATTAAGGATGAGTTAGCATTAAATCAAGTCAATTTTAGGGCTAAGATAATATCTTGTCAACAAGATCTAAGATCTCGTCGATAAGATCTTGTATTCTACACTATGAAATCAAAGACCTTGTCAACAAGGTTTTCTATCAGCAATACAAGATCCTCTAACATAGCAAGTTATAGCATATGATGTAATATCCGATTTTCTAAAAATGAAAGAAAACGTGAGAAACGTAACGTACAGTTTCTCCGTTAACAAATGAAACTTACTAGATACAAAAAGAAGTCCCCCAAAATGAGATAGTTAAGGTCCCAAAAAATTTGGAAAGCATTCTACGCTCCTAAAAATGAGAATCCTGGGCTCAGACGGAAAGAAAAATAGAGCTAGAATGAAGAAACAATTTCTTACGAGAAGCCTACGAAACGTAATGGCATTTTCGTAATTTTGAGCAAATCTTGGAATTCACATAGGAGGGCTTTTTAAATGAAAGTTTTAAGTTCTCCAGGGTTCTCAGAGGCCCTGAAAACCATGAAAATCCCTGGGACAGTTAAAACCCCTCCGGTGGACATTTTTTAATGTCGGTTGACCTGAACTTTGATCGGTTCATTCGTGAAGGTTTTAGCTCCAAATTGAGTGATTCCAAAGATATTTTATTAAATTGGGAACCTAAATTTTATAATGGAAAAGATGGTTCTCAAAAAGGAGCTAAAACAAAGGAGAAATGAAAATGCCAAAAACGAAGGGCAAAATTGAAATTTTTGAGAAAGTGGAAGCTTTTTTATCACAATTTAAGTTTCTTATTTCTTCTCCCCTCCATATGCACGAACCATTCTGCCCAAAAACCAGAAAAAAACACCAGCTCTCTTAGGCACACCATGGAGGAGAAGAAAGGAGGAGAAAAAGTAAGGAAAAGGTAAGGAATTTCATGGTTTTTCATGCTTTCTCCTTTCCAAACATCTCCTTCTCCATTTTCCTTTCTTTCCTATAATTATAATGAAGTTTATAAATCTAATTTAAGGGACAAATTGAGGGAAAAATTAGAATTTGAAGAGAAGAGCTTAAAGAACACAAGATTCAAGTGAGAAAAAGTATGAAAACAAGGTAATTTCTCTTCCTATGGTTGTCATCTTTGGTTCCCTCCTCTACCATTTAGCCCAACTTGAGAAAACCCTAGGAGGAGATGATTTTTAGGCAGAACCAAGCATGAATCTAAGGAAAAAGGGTGTGGAGATTAAGAATATGTAAAGAAAACCATGAAATAGGCATTAAGATTCAAGATGCAAAACCTAAGGTTTTTAGTGCACCTTTGAAATTCTGAATTTATGTGATGCTTCCTAGGTCTAATTTAGAGTATAAATGAGTTCTTAAGACACCTAAGATGCTCCCCACAAGCTTCCTCCTTCATGAAAACAAAGAAATCTCCATATGGCCCAAATGATGTCTATGTCTCGGCCAAAGAAGGTTTGAGTAGTGGGGAAGAGTTTTAAATTTTTCTAAGGCCATTCTTGAGTCATATTTGATGAATTAAAATGAAAGGAGGCCTTGGAAAAAATTTAGAACTCATAGAACGTGATTTGGTGTCTTAGGTTCCATATTATTACCTAAAGAAATAACATGGTGCTAGGCATTTTGTTTTAATGATGTGATGACTCCAAAAGCTTAAAAGGAGTCAAGAATCATATTTGAAAGGAAAGAATGAGGCCTAGAAGTCATAGAGGGGTATTGCTTCATTAGGTGCAAATATGGACCATAATGAGGGTTATCAAGCCAACTAGTATTTAAGCAAGTTGCATAGCCTTAGAAATTATTTTATAAACTTAATTGGCTCCCATAAATTGTATTTAGGCCAATAGAAACCATCTCCACTAATTTGTGTGTATGTGACCAAAAGAGGAGGCTTGAATTTTAAGGAAAAATGTGTGATTGTATACAAGGTAGCTCTCTCTACCTTCTCTCATGCATGGATGTGTGTTGAGCTTGTTTTAGAATGTGTGTATGTGTATTTTCAAGCTATGAAAAGTATGCTAGCATGCATTTATATGCCATGATCTTTGATGCCATATTATGTTTTCAAATGATTATATGATGTTTGTTTGAGTTTTCTTGAATGTGGAGAGGCCAAGAACTCTTCCCTCTGGTAAAGATGAGCCATGAACCCTTGAGTTTGGTTGAGACAAAGTAAAGAGTCTCGCAAAAGCAAAGTGGGCTCCCAAGAGTATGGTTGAGTCCAAAGTGCTCAAAGAATGGGTGAGGCAAGTCCAAAATCTATGAGGAGAAGTGTGAGGTCAATCCAAACACTTAGTGAGCTCTTGAATGTCTTGTATAATTGATTCACATGCCAAGTTTGCTTTTAAAATGTCCATGACTTCCATTTTCTCCATGCATGTATTTGTAAAGCTTGCTTTGTACATATTATATATGATTGAATTGGAGATGAGTTATTGGGATTCTTTGAATCTCATCCCCTCCTCTCCAATGATCTAACATGCTAGGTGAACTAAGTGGATATGCTAATGAAAGCCAACAATACTAAAAGAAGGAGATTGACAATCATATGTTTAGCTTTTGCCACTTTAAGACCATGATTGTACCATATGATATATATATGATGTATTAAATAGGTTATGACCCTTGAGACATGTATAAATATATTATTATATGATGTTTAAATGTATGAATATGATGCATGAGCTTTAACATATATTTTGAGTATGAGATGCCAAATTATGCAATGCGAAAGTATGATGGATATATGTATAAATGTGGGTTGAATGGCCAAATTGAGATGCATGAGGTTTAGGACCATTTGGGAAGCTCACACAAGTCTCAAATATACTTTTAGACTTGCCCAAAAGATGCCACAACCAAAGGAAAGCCATTTGGCAAGTTGTGTACCCTATATGGAGCCAAAATTGACCATAATGGAACCCTATGTCACTTTTTGGCCAAATAAGTTAGTCTTGGTCTAAAATTTAGCATTAGATCTCATTGAAAGCTTTTTGAAAAGTTAAAGATCATAATTTTTTGAAGTCTACAGAATATTTGATGATTTTTTGAAGTTTGCCATTTTCATGGTTTTTGGTTTGTTGCACTATTCATTTGGTTTGAAATTGTTTCCTATCACACAAGGCCCCAATAATGTCTAATTGCCATGAAATTTTATACAAAGAAACTAGATGATCACAATGATTTGTACCAACTAGAAGCACCTCATTTGGAGGTCTAGAGAGGGAGATATGAATTTTTAAAGTTTCTATCCAGTATTAGTAAACTTGCCTGACCAGAAGTACTGTTCCATTGCATTTCAGAGTTTGGGCTTGATGAAGATATTTTTTCTCTCTAGTTAACATCCACATTTTTCCAGATTGGTATCATTTACATAGATTGGATGTTTTTAGAATTAATTGGACATTTTCAAAGTTCTCTATAGAATTCTGTGATAGATCCAGAATTCAGTCAGACCTTTGGATCATTTTGGATGTCGAACATCCTCTATAATGCATTTTATGGTCTATTCATATTTTTAGTATGAAGTAGACATTCTAAGATTTCCATAATGACCAAGATTGCATAATTTTGATTTTTATAGATTTAGTTATGATTTTTCAAATTTTGGTCAGAAAATGGAGCAAATCTGGCCGAGAATGAGCTTCCACATTTCATGCTCCATTTTGGTTTCCATGAGTTGTGGCCATGATTTTATGATGCAAATGAGTTATATTGATGTATTTAAATATGGGAGAGTATATTACATGCCCATATGGCCTATGAAACTGTGAAAGAAAAATTTATACATAGTGCAATGCAAGGAAATGCCTTATTTTAATGCCATTTTCTCTTATTATTGTGAAATTCATGGCATGAGACTTAAAAGTAGTATTAGACAAAGCTAGAAATTTATGGTGTTACATATGATATGTGATGGTGTGACACTACTAGTGCCTATAAGGGTTTTAGAGGTGAAGGACTAGTTCCTCTTAGTGGACACAGAGGTAGTCTACCAATCATCCCAAGCCTAAATGTCCAGGACATTATCCTAGACCTTCACATGCATGCCTGGCAAAGTAAGATCCTGGATTTCTTGAATGTTGGTCATGTTTGCTATGTTCATGGTTGCGTTCCTTACATTATGTAACATTTCAAAGTATCAGTCCCAACACGTCTGCCTCACAAACTCCTTGCTAGATGGCATTCCTACTTTGTGGCAAAGTGATATATGGCCTACAAAAAAAGAAAGTGAATATTAATTAATGTTAACCAAATCATAATAATTAATGACATGAGTAAAATAAATTAATTAAATACCATGAGTTTACTAAATAGAGCATCTTTTGTGTCCTATGGATAGTACCTCTATGTTGCAATTGCACACAACATGAGTTAATACTTAGTAGATGGTAAAGAAAATATTGTTCACTCACAGTTGTCAAACTGGCCAAAATTAGTGAATTTTTGTTGGTTTATAGTATAATGCCCACCAAGTTATCTCCCAGAGAACTATTAATCAAATCAATTAGTTTAGGAATGACAAAATTGAAATTATGATGATTAGGGATTCAAATATGAAATTGCACTAATTAAACTGAATATCAAATCAATTAAAAAAAATGAAACTTAATTAGAATGTTACTTAACCAATCTATAATTCTTCCCCTGATATTTTCTCTATCCTTGTCACCTAAAAATATCTCTAATTTGATTTTAATCCTCTGATTATTTTTTATTAATATTCTTAAACTATCATTTAAGAATTTAATTGGTTCATATTGCTAATCAGAACACAACTGCGTTTCTGTCAACAACATGAAGCCAAACTATTTCACACTTAACCAAAGGCATACATAGAATCCTAACATGATTCAAAATGAATTTATTTGATTAATCATCTTATTGAATCAAATTATGTTCTCAGATAAATCAAACAAATCAGAATTCATGCATTAAAAATCATCTAACTAGAATGATAATAATTACACAAAAACAAAAAGAACAAAAATGAATTACTTTTGAAATTAAAATCCAAACTAGAGTTCTATACAATCATAGACTCAAGTTTACTATAAGGTTTAAACTCTAGACTGATCACCAAGAAAATTAGAAAGCCATGAAAAGACAAAAACAAGAATAAGAAATAGAGAAGATGGAGCGTGTGTTCTCTAGTGACATCTTCTCCTCCTTATATAGATGATGTTACCTTCTTTGCCAAAAAAGATCCAAGGGCTAAGTTATGTTGAGTGCATCTAATGGTCCAGAATTTTTCACATTAAAAGAAATCCAACACTAATCTTGAAGTAACAAAGCCTACATCTTTGGCCCAATAAGAAAATATCCAAATCCCTTTAGTGGCTCATTTTACTTGTAAAACACAAATAAGACTAATTGGGCCTCTATTGGAAAAATATAAAAATGCGATTAAAAGTCCATTAATTTAAACTTAGCCCACTTATTATAAAATAAATCGAAAGTCATAAATTTAGCCACAATGAATTATTATTAAAACTAAATATAAGAAATATAAAATATAATAATATTGAAATATTAAATTCCCCTACACTTAGGCTTTTGCACTCCTGGGCAAAACACACAATAAACCAAAATACAAAGCTACAAAGCTAAACACAATTCAAGCTTTCTAAATATTCAATAGTCAAAGGCAATCTTTCTTGTTAATCATAGAAGAACAAGTAGTATGGCAATTCCAATTGATAAAAAAAAAGAATCAAAGTGGTAGCTCCTCACTGGTTATGTGTTTAGTCTCAATTCTCTCAAGTGTTTAGATTAAGCATTCCTCTCAAATTCAACCTTTCACAACACTACTACCATAGGCTTGTATATCTTCTCAATCTCTACTAACTAAGTCACAAGCAATACATAAATCAAAAGGACTTTTATTCAAGATTGTAATAGGGCTAAAGTAAGAAACAAATGGTTAACAAAAGAACTAAGGATGCAACAAGTGACAAAGTAGACATTTAAAATTATCAAGAGCAATAAGAAAAAGAATGTAGAATGGAATAAATGTGCATCTTATGGTCTTATTTGTCATAAACCAATACATGCTCAATGAAAACTAAAGTAATTTTCTTTTCTCATTTTCATCATTCATTTTTCATCATTTTTTTCTCATGCTTTTTTTTTTGTTTTTGTTTTCATTTTTTGGTCTCATAAAGATTTTCTTTTCTTTTTTTTTCATTTTGGGCATCTCTAAAGAGAAAAAGTTAATTGGCTCAAAATTGATGTAAACTGCATAGCCATCCAACTTATCAAGATATAATGATCTTAATAATCAAAAGTATCTTAACAATAAGGTGGGAAATTTTTTTTTTTGGCTAAGGGGGTAAAAAGAAAACATAGAAAGCTAAAAAAGGGAATAAAAACAAAGGATAAAACATAGGTAAGATAGCCATTTCGCTTGTCTACACTAAAAGAGAAAAGAAATGATACCTTAATCATCTTTATGAATGCTTGTGCAAATGTAGTTTCAATTAAAAATCAAAATAAGTTTTAGAGTAAAAATCATGATAGACAAATGCTCTCATAAGAACAAAATAATACAAGGCTCAAAATCCTCATAGGTTTAAAACTACCACATGCAATTCATTGAAATCAAATTTATTGCCAATTTATTTAAATTCCAAAAAGCAAGATTAATTCCTAATTATGTTAAAATACTTCCAAATTTAAATTGCTTTAACTTGAAATTTTTTTAACCTAAAAATTGCAAGAAAAATAAGAAAATAATGAAAATACCAAAAAAGAAAAACCAAAACAAAACAAAAAAGTAGATTGCTTCCTCCCCTCAAACATTTAATATTTACATTATCCTTAATGTAACAGCAATCTAATTCACCAATTAAAGAGAAGACAAGTAAGGAAAAGAGAAGGAAAAGAAATACAACCGGGTGGTTTGAGTGTATAGAGCATTAGAAAGATGTAGCTCCTCCACTATCCGCTCTAAAAATTCCTCATAAAAATGTTTAAGCCTTTGCCCATTCACTATGAAGCACTTATTGGTTGACTCATTCATAATCTCAATTGCACTATAAGGAAAAACATGAGTAACCACAAATGGACCAATCCATCTAGAACGTAACTTACTGGGCATCGGTTTTAGAAGAAAATTATAGAGGAAGACTCTTTCACCAACATAAAGCTTTTTCTTTCAATCATCTTGTCATGCACGGCCTTGGTTTTCTTTGTAAATTCTAGAGTTTTCATAGGCTTCCAACCAAATGTTGTCAAGCTTTTAAAGTTGTAATTTTCTTTAAGAGCCAACTTGAGATAGATCCATATTATAGTTCTTTATTACCCAATAGGCTCTATACTCAATCTCAACTGGTAAGTGATATGCTTTACCAAAAACTAACCTATTAGGTGATATGCCTATAGAAGTTTTGTAGGTAGTACGGTAAGCCCATAGTGCATTCTCTAATCTTTTGCTCTAATCCTTTTTGTTAGGTTGCACTATTTTCCATAGAATTTGTTTTATTTCTCTATTTAAAACCTTTGCTTAACTATTTGTTTATGGATGGTAGGGGGTGGCTACTTTATGGAGCACACCATACTTATGAAGGATGGCTTGCATGTTTCTATTACAAAAGTGGGAGCCTTGATCACTAATAATTGTTCTAGATATATTGAACCTGCAGAAAATATGAGATCTAACAAAGTCCACAATAATAAAAGAATCATCAGTTTTGTGGCTTTTGCTTCCACCTACTTTGAAAAATAATTAACAGCTAAAAGAATATACGTGAAACCAAAAGAAACAAGAAATGATCATATGAAGTCAATACCCCAAACATTAAATATCTTATAGAATAACAATGGTTGTTGAGACATCTCATTCTTATGAGAAATATTACCTATATGTTAGCATCATGTATAGTTCTTACAGAAAGTATATGCATCCCTGAACAAGGTGGGCCAGAATAGTCTTGAATCTAGGACCTTCCTAGTAGTACGCTAAGCATCAAAATGGCCACTATATGCAAATGTATGATAAAAATGCAAAATAGATGTAAATCCATCGCTAAGAACACATTTCTTAATAATCTAGTCACTACGCATGCACATCCCAAAAATAATATTTTGCCTCACTCTTAAATTTATCAATTTAGTACTTTTTAAAATAAGCAAGTAATTTAAAAGCAACTAAGAAATTACTAGGGATCTTTACCATGCAAAAAGTACAACTGTTCATCTAAAAAACTATCTTAATAGCGGATGAATCAAAGTGAGGTATTCTACTCAAATGGTCAGCCACAAGATTTTCTGCTATACTTTTATCTCTAATTTCTATGTCAAATTCCTGTAGAGGCAGCATCCACCTAATGAGTCTCGGTTTTGCATCAAGCTTCTTAAGTAGGAACTTTAAAGCTGTATGATCAAAATAAACAATAACTTTAAAACCCAGTAAATAAAAAAAGACTTATATAAAGCAAAAATAACATCTAAAAACTCCTTTTTCTGTAGTTGTATAATTAGCCTAAACTTCATCTAAAGTGTAGGATGTATAAGAGATCATATGAGACTTCTTGTCCATCTTTTGGGAAAGAATTACACTCATGGCAAAGTTAGATGCATCACACATCAATTCAAATGGAAACTCCCAATTAGGAGGTTGAATGATAGGTAGGGTGGTTAGCATTCTCTTTAACTCATCAAATGCTAATCTGCATAACTCATCAAAGTTGAAATCTACATCCTTTTGAAAAAGCCTAGATAGTGGTGGAGAGATCTTGCTAAAGTCCTTAATGAATCATCTGTAAAAACTTACATGACCAAAAAAAGAATGTACTTTTCGCACACAAGTGGGGTAAGGTGAAGAAGAAATCACATCTACTTTAGCTCTTTCAACTTTAATGCCACTTTTAGAAACCACATGAACTAAAACAATTCCTTGCTCCACTATAAAATGACATTTTTTAAAATTTAAAACTAGATTTTCTCAATGCATCTTTCTAAAACCCTTCCTAAACTCATCAAACAGTCATCAAAGGAGGTGCCATAAATAGTAAAGTCATCCATAAAAACTTCCATGCAATGTTCAAGGAAATCAAAAAAGATATTTACCATACGTCGTTGGAATGTGCCTAGAGCGTTACAAAGTCCAAATGGCATCCTCCTATATGAAAAGGTACCAAATGGGCAGGTAAATGTAGTCTTTTCTTGGTCTTTTAGCATAATGTGAATCTGATAGTAACTAGAAAAGCCATTTAAGAAACAGTAATGAGATTTGCTTGCCAACCTTTCTAGCATTTGATCTATGAAAGAAAGAAGGAAGTGGTCCTTTCTAGCAGCCTGATTTAGCTTTCTATAATCAATGCAAACACTCAAACTATTCTGAACTCTCATAGAGATAAACTCATTTTTCTCATTGGGCACCACTATGATGCCGATCTTCTTATGGACTACTTGCACTAGATTCGCCCATTTCTTGTCAAATATGGGATAAATAATACCAGCTAAAAGTAATTTGCTTACCTCTTTCTTCATGACATCTAAGACTGTAAGATTGAGTCTTCTCTGTGGTTGTTGTGCTGGTTTGTCTCTTTCTTCTAATAAAATTCAGTGCATGCACATGGAAGGGCTAATCCCTAAAATATCTCTCAATGTCCAACCTATTGCTTTTTTCTTTTCCCTTAACAATTTTAATAACCTTATTTCATAATTAGGTGGAAGGTTCTTTGCTATTATTACTAGTAGTTTATTTTCTTCTTCTAAGAAAACATATTTGAGATTGTCAAGTAAAGGTTTGAGTTGAAATGTGAGTGGTTGCCATATGGAATGTACTAATCTTTGTGAATTTAAATGTACAACAGCCTTCAGTGTTCTTCTTAAGGGTGTTTCATGGCATCAAGAATATTAACATGAACATCACTACCAAATTTCATTGATAAAGTACCACTATGCACACTAATTATTGTCTTAGTAGTTTTCAAAAATAGTCTACCTAGAATCAGTGGTGCATGTCCATGTATATTGTTATCCTCCATATTCAGAACATAAAAATCAGTAGGACAAATTAAATCTTTTACTCTTACTAGAACGTCTTTAAGTACTCCTACAGGGTAGGCTATGCATCTGTTTGCTAACTGAATCACCACTCCTATAGGCTTTAATTCTCTAATCTGTAAAGAAGAACACATATACTTAAGCATTACATTAATAAAAGCTCCTAAATCTAATATAGTATTATTGAACTGCATATTCCCTATTCTGCAATGAATGGTGAATGTGCCAGGATCTTTGCATTTCGTGGATATAGCTAGTTGAATCAAAGCTGATATGTTTCTCCCCATGATAACTTTCTCATTCCCTTTCAACTTCTTCTTATGTGTACACAGCTCCTTAAGAAACTTTACATATTTTGGAATCTATTTGATTGCTTTTAAGAAAAGGATATTGACTTCTACTTTTCTAAATGTCTCTATAATTTTCCTATCTAATTTAGCTTCTGTGATTTTCTTGGATTTTATAATTTTGTTGGGGAATGGAAGGGGTTTAGTGTATATAGAATTCTCTCCCTTTTTTATGTTGTTCTTACCTTGGATTAAAGGGGACTATTGTTCTCTATCACCTTTTTTTTTCTTGTAGCATCTCTGTTGGAGGTGTGATGGGCCTATTAACTTGCTTACCGCTCCTCAAAAGTTATTACACTGACATTGCCTCTTTGATTGGTCACAGGTTATGAGGGTAATTAGCCAGAATCTTGACTTCTCAATTCATTGATATTTGTTGGAAGTTAGTCAATCTAGGTTTCCAAACTCTAGATTGTTGTTTCCATTCACTGCTAGAATTGGATTGTATTTGTTACCAACTACTTCATTATATCTTTTAAATTTAGTTCCAACTTATTCATCTGTTGCATTGGTTGTCTCAAAGGCTGTTGGTTGCTTGGGCCAGGAGCATTAAATTTCTATTGCTACTATTGTTGGTTAGACCCACTACCATATCTTAAATTTTAATGATCTTTCTATCCCATATTGTATGATGCTGCATAAAGGTCGTTTCTATTCTATTCCTACTATAAAGGTCTACTAAAGAAGATGCCAATACATGATTTTGTATTATCTTACAACTAGAGAAACTGATCTGTGGCATATGTGGTTAACAAACAAATACCACACAGAGGTACAAGGAGTTACTGAGGTTGTCTTTGCTCGAGTGCTAGCTGTCTGACCATGGAAGCTAACTCCTCGAGCTTATTTTCTATTCTTCGTTAATCTATATGTGTGGCATAGATTTTGTTTACACCTATAGTTGGCGTGTTTATTCCAGTGTCAAACTGTTCTATATTATGTGCCATATTCGCAATAAGGCCTCTAGCAGTGGTTGGGGTTTTATTAACCAATGCTCCACCTGCAGCTATATCAATCATATTTCTGTCCATGGGTAGTAAGCCTTCATAAAAGTACTGAATCAGAAGTTAGTCACTGATCTGATAGTGAGAACAACTTACATATAGTTTTTTAAACCTTTCCTAGTACTCATGCAGTGTTTCTCCATTCATCTATCTAATACCACTAATCTCCATTCAGAGAGCTGCAGTACTTAAGGTGGTAAAGAATTTCTCTAGAAATATCCTCTTCAATTTATTCCATGAAGTGATGACTTGAGGTTGAAGCTAATAAAGTCAATCTTTAGCTGCCCTATCCAATGAGAAAGGAAATGCTCTAAGCTTAATATGTTCTTCTAAAACTTGTGGCTTCATGGTGGAACAAACCACATGGAACTCCTTAAGATGCTTGTGAGGATCCTCTTACAAGACTATGAAACTTTGGAAGCAAATGTATTAATCCATATTTAAATTCAAAAGTAGCATCAACTTCAGGATATTGAATACATGGTGGTTGGTAATTAACATCAGGTGTAGTCAATTCCCTAAGAGTCCTGTCATTATTCCCATTACCAACCATATCTACTACTTCATAATTAAAATCTAAATCCAAATTCAATTCACAATTACTTCGTATGTTATTTGTTCCTCAGAAACCAACTCAGTAACTACAGCTTCTTTAATTTTATAATTTCTAAGTTGTGTATGAAAACTCCTATCAATCTCTAGATCAAACTCCAGTTGCCATTTCATTAGCCTTTCTTTACATCTTGAGTTTTGCCCAAGAGTGCAAGGGTTTAAGTGTGGGAGAATTTGACAAATGCTATTTTTATATATTTTAATCCTCCTAATTTGGATATTTTGATAAATAATTATGGCTTATTACATTTAATTAAATGAGATTTAACTTTATTAGTCATTTTAGCACTCTAGGAAATTATTTGCAAAATTATTAGATTTTAATGCATAAATTCTTTTAAATAAATTTGTAAATTTTCCTAATTAATGTTTTCCATTTTTTGTAGATTTTCATTAGGTAAATGGAACTTAAAGGGAGAATATTTGTTTATAATTTTTAATAGAAATTTTGGAAATAAAAAATAAAAAATAATAATAATAGAGAAGAAAAGGCATAGTTTCCATTCCCATTCAAAATATGAATGCATTTCTCTTTTGTAGGGAGATCAGACACATAGACAGCACACTATTAGGCTCTCTCATTTCATAATCCATGACTTCCTCTAGAACAGCTCATAGCAGTAACAAAAGGCACCAAATCTAGCTATCATTCATTCCCATGCTCCACTCACACACCTACTACATTCTTACGGGTTCATGCATGGGATTTCATGTTGCCATCCACTCATTTACACACACATAGCCATCCACATAGCTTTACACACTCTTGGCTCTCTTCCATGTTCACACATTCATACATGAAGTGTAATATCCAGATCTTTGAAAACGCGAGAAACGTAACATATGGCTTCTCCGTAAACAAATGAAATTCATCGAATACAAAAGGAAGTCTCCTGAAATGACTTAATTAAGGTCCCAAAAAATTTGGGAAGCATTCTAGACTTCTAAAAATGGGAATCCCGAGCTTAGATAGAAAGAAAAATGGAGCTAAAATGAAGAAACAGATTTGAACGAAAGGTTGACGAAACATAAGGGCATTTTCGTCATTTTGTGCAAATTTTGAAATTCTCATAAGAGGACTTTTTAAATGAAATTTTTGAGTTCTCTAGCGTTCTCAGAGGCCCTAAAAATCATGGGAAGCCCCAAGACAATTAAAACCCCTCCGGTGGATGTTTTTCAACGTCAGTTAACCCAAACTTTGACTAATTCGTTCGGGAAAGTTTTAACTCTGATTTAAGTGATTTCAAAAGAATTTAATTTAATTGGGAATCTAAATTTTATGATGGAAAAGATGGTTCTAAAAAAAGAGTTAAAATGAGCTTAAATAGAGCAAACAGGCGTACAGGGGCAAAATGGTCATTTTGAAACATTATAAAAGAGGCTTCTTAAGTAAGATTACACCTCATCACCTTCTCCAAGCTTCCATTTGCAGAAAAATGGGCAGCAATGGCATGAAATTAAGAGGGGAGAGAGAGAGAAGAAGTTTAAGCTTTTGTTTAGGTAAGTAAACGGCCCCATTTCATCCAACGCCAGTTAGGAAAGTTATTCCTCTCTCTAAGAGCTCTCTAATAGTAGTTTTCTTTTCTTGAAAACTTGAAGATTCAGGTCTAACCCAAGCTAAAAAGGAACTCTTTTCAAGAAATCAATCAGTGAAAAATAATCTACGCAAAGAGAGCTCCGTTTTAAGGTAAGACTTCACTTGAAACACTTGCAAAATCTTGTATTTCCAAGCCATTTAAGCTTAGGTCTAAAGATAAAAAGTGAGGAGGAGAGTTTTTCTTTATGTATTCTTGATGGAACCAAAGGTTATAGAGTGTCAAGATTAAGAATATACAACTAGAATTGAAAAGGGAGCTTTAGAATGAAAGTTATGGAATTTAGAGATTTGGTTGCACTTAGGCTAAGATGAAGCTTCCTAGTAGTAATTTAAGTTGTTAAAGAGTATATATGAGTTCCTAAGATACAAGAGAGCTTCTTACATATTTCTCCCATCATAAATGGAGTCAAGAATCATAATTGAATAGATAGAATGGAGTCAAGATGATGTTTTCTTAAGGTTGCTTCATTAAGTGCATTATAGAACCATAAAAGAGCCTTATGAGTCACCTAGCTTTTCTAGTGATTGTGTGGCCTTAGAATGTGATTCAAGAGTGTAATTAGCTTCTATATAATATGTCTAAGACAAGAGAAGTGATCTCCACCTTCTTGGGTGTGTGAGGTCAAGGGAGAGGATTCAAGACTTAAGGGAAAAGTGTGTAAATAAAAGCAAGGTAGTTCTCTCCACCTTTTCTCATGCATAGATGTGTGTATGTGTGTTTTAAGCTATGAAAAGTATTCTACCATAATTTCATATGCCATAGTACCATGATGATGCATTATGCTTTTAAATGATGTTTATGATGTTTGCTTTGGTTTGTTTGAGTGTGGTGAAGCCAAGAACCCTTTAGCCACAGTGAGAATGAGCTAAGAACCTTTAGAATTAGTTGAGACAAAGTAAAGAGTCTCCTAAAAATGAGGTTGACTCCCAAGTCTAAGAACCTCTTAAAGAAATGGGTGAGGCAAGTTCAAGATCCACAAGTAAATGGGTGAGACTTTTTCAAATGCCAAGAATGTTTCTTAAATGATTGTACATGTTAATATACTCATGCATGCATTTGTGAGACTTATATTGTATGCTTTATGTGTGATTGAATGGGAGATGAGCTATTGGAATTCTTTGAATCTCATCCCCTCCTCTTGAATGTCTTAACATGCTAGCTAGAACAATTGAGTAAGGTAATAGAGGCCACCAAGCCTAGAAGAAGAAAATTGGCATCAAAGTATATGAATATGCCTAGTTTTGCTTCTTTTTTAGCCACACACATGGCATATGATGTAATCCTTTGATGAAATTGTTATGTAACCATATGAGCATGTGTAATTATATTAACATGTCATGCATAAATGAAAACTAAGGTTATATGTATGGGAATGTGCATCTTGGACATGTAATGGCCAACTAGCATCTAGGAAATGCATGTATAAATAGAAGTGGAATGGCCATATTAAGATGCATGAGGTTTAGAATCACTTGGACAATTCATACAAGTCATATTTATGCTTTTAAACTTACCCAAGAAGTGCCGAACATCAAAGGAGACCATTTAGACATCTTGATACCTCATATGAAGCAAAATTTGACCACTTTAGAACCCTATACCACTTTTTGTCTAAATGAGCTCTTCTTGATTTAATATTTGGTATGAATTCATATTTTGTTGAGAGTTTTTTTGAAAAATTGAAGAATATAATTTTTGGAGGTCTAAGGAATATTTGATGAATTTTCAAAGTTGAGAAATTTTCTGATTTTGGTCATGTTACTGTTCATACTGGTCCAAAATTAAAATCTGTTACTCAAGGGCCAAATAATGTCCAATTGCCATGAAATTTTATAAGGAGAAACTAGATATCCCCAGTGACTTGTGTCAACTAGAAGCACCCCATTTGGATGTCTAAAGAGGGAGATATGAATTTTTAAAGATTCTGCCCAGTATCAGGCGCTCAAACTGACCTTAGGTAATGTTTGATTGGGTTTCAAGGTCTGGGCCTACTTGACCTAGTTTGGAGTTATTTTTTTCCTCTATTTAACCTCTGTAGATTTCTAGATTGGTATCATTTACATGATTGGATTTTTTTGTAATTAATTGGACATTTTTAAAGTTTGCTGTAGAAACTTGTGATAGTACCTATGAACAGCCAGACCTCTGGACCTTTTCAAATGTCAAATATCTTCTATGTTATGTTTCATGGTCTAAACATATTTTTATCATAAATTAGACATGTGTATCTTCCTAGAATGGCTAAGAATGCATCATTTTGATTTGTTTAGAATTTTTTATGATTTTTTAAATTTTGTGACAGAAGTGAGAAAATTCTGGCCGAAAATGCATATATGTGTTTTATGCTCCCCTTTGCTTTCCACAAGTTGTAAGTCACTTTTGGTGATGGAAATGAGTTGTATCCATGTAATTAAATATGAGAATATGATACATGAGCTCATATGGTCTACGTGACACTGAATGAAATTTTCATACGTGACGCAACACTAAAATACTCATTATCTTAATACCATTATTTTGCCTCTTATGTGAATTACATGATATGAGGCATAGATATAGAATGAAATGAGCTAGAAGTTTATGGTATTACATGAAGCATTCATCCACTCCATGGGTTTTATTTACATCCACGTATGCAGCCACCATCTTACATAATAACACGAGCACAAGACTTGGGATGTGGGATCAAGGCATCAAGTTCACGTTACATGTCCTTACTAAAACACACTCACGTGCATAGCTTTTCAAGAGGAAGGAGGTAGTAGCATAAAGGAGGAGCACCACCAGGCCAAGCACGTGAAGAAGCAGCTATATGAATAATACGTAACACGTCCAATAACTATACAACATTTCTTTCTCACTAGGTCATCACACACACATGGGTTTACATGGCACAAATACAAACATGCAATGGAGGAGCTCTTTCATACATACACACATGAGCTATGTCTCTCTCATTGAATACATAATTCATCTACGTCACACACATGTAGCTCACTTCAATCACATTTTATGCACAGTTGGACTCATATAAAGACGATGCATGGGTTTCATGTGTAACACCCTAAAATTAATTAAGGTGTTAATCATGGATTTAGAGTAATTAAGAATAATTAATAAAGGATAATTGGGCAAGTTAGTGAATAGGAATTTTAGAGAAATAAATTATTAATATGGGTTTAAGAATTAATGGGGATAGAAACCTCATCTAGGCTTAAATTAATAAATCATGATAAGAGACTAATGGAGGCCCAATGAGTTAAGTGCAGGCCCAATCTAATTCCATATGATAGAGGCCCAAGATCCACGTTGCATAGACTCTTATAAGTGGCCCAATAACCCTTGTGCAGACCCAAATTCTTGAGCTCTTCAAACTTACCCCAAACCTAATTAAACTTCAGCAACCTAATGCGTAAGAGTTGGCCCAATGAAATTCTGCAGTTTAACACCTTAAAATTGGCCCAACAAAGTTAAAATCTGAAGCCTATTTAGAGTTGGACCTTAGAGCAACCCATGACCCATCTTAGACCCAACTTAAACCCAACTAAAATCCTAAACACTTCAGCCTCTTCCCCAATTTTCTGAAACATAAGAAGGAATTTCGGAGGTTTGGAGGGAGGCTAGGGTTTGGGGCAAGAATTCCACATTTTCTCACATCTAGAGCAAGATTCAGCCAAGGTAATAGTTATATAACTTAATCCCCTCATCTTTCTCTTTAATTTGGTCCAATTAGTTTTTTATTTGGAGTATTTTCACCATACCCAAATTCTGAAATAGAGTTGTTTGGTGTTTTTCTAGAGGAAATTCGTAGGTTGAGGCTAGGGCTGGCATTAGGTAATTGTAAACTATCCATTTTAGTGTATTTTCTGTTGGTTTAAGGACCCCATAGTTGATTTATAGTATGGGTGTTAATTATGTACGAATTTGCTTAGGAATTTGGGTGATATATTGAAGTTTCTAATAGAAGAGATACTCAATCTGAATTTGGGGATTTGTGGTGACTGGGTAAGTGTTATTTAGGTAGTTATTAGCATTTAAATTTCTTGAGTACTTGTTGCTACTGTTAATGATGAATTAGAGTGGTAATTTTCTGATGCTATGATTATAGGAATTTTTGTACCATTGGTGGCTGTTGCAAATTGTCTACAAGTGAGGTAACCAGGGTTTATATTAATTCCATACATATATCTATTTTAATTTCATATTTGCTGTGTATGAATGATTTGAAATGTTGAATGAATTGGTTGGTTATCTATTGTATTGTGATTGGACCTTATGAGTCCATGGTGGGGGCTGTGGTGCGGCTGCCACCCGTGCATGTGCTTCGATCGAGCACTGAATTATTATTAAACCCCAGATACACTGAGCCTTGCTTATGCTCAATGGGGAGTAGGTGCCGTGGACGGGCCTCTCCCAGTGTTATTGGCCTTTAACATGTGAAAATATAATTGCTAGTATGGGATAGTAATCATGATAGCCTAATTATTTTATTTACTAATATAACTGATACGACTCTGATATTGATTTTGATTCATGCATATATGTTGATTAAACTAGATTATATGATAGAATTACCTTGGTTACTGAGATTTATATCTCATCCCGTTTCATGGAATTAATATTTCAGGTGAAGGTTCATCGAGTAAGGATAAAGGGAAGTAAGTGGATGAAAATCTATGAGCTCTAACATGTGAGGAGAAGGCTACATTTAGGCTAGTTTAATTAGTATAGATGCTAAATTTTGTATCCTTTTTTGTATAGCATCTTCATGTAATCATGTTGCCAAGTGTAGGCTTTTATATTTTGATTACTTAGGATGTAATCCTTGAGGAGTTAGGCCTCATCATAACCTGATCTTGGATGTATGAATCCCATAACACTTGATGTATGAACTTTACTGAACTTCTAGTATGGTATACTGCTGGAAATATAATTATGTGATGTATTAGTTATTGATATAAATCATGAATGTATGAACCCTCCAACAAAATGCGCATGAGATGTTAATTGTCGATATTATATGAATCCTTGTTGTCATTAACCCATGAAAAGGCTGACATCTGGTGGTTGGGTGAGTGAGAATTAGTACTTAAGTGTTGAGTTGGTAATAGTAGAATAGCTAGGTAAATAGGGTAGATAAATACCATTAGAGTGTTATAAAAAGGGAGGAAGTGGTTCTAGGGTGTCCCTAAAAAGAGAACTGGAGTGTAGGGGATGAGATGTAGGGGATATAGCTACAGGAGGGAGTCACACCGCAGCTAGGAAGGCCTCGCCACGGCCTGAAGAGTGACAGTGGCGAGGGATGCCGCGGCTTGAGAAATCTCGCTGTAGCTCAGAGCGAAAAAAATCGCCCAGGAGGGTGACAGAATGAAACCTCGCCGCAGCGCAATAGGTTCCGCCGCGACGCGAGTCGAGAAAATTGCTTAAGGAGAGTACAGTAGCAAAACTCGCCACGGCGCCACATAGGTTGGCCGTAGCACAGATCTAACTTGCTGTGACGATTCGAGTAAGTTACCCAGTGATTCCCGAGAGTAACTTAGCCATGGTGCAAAAGGTCTGGGCCATGGAGCAAAGTTAAAAACTTATTTTTCGAGATCCAGGACCTAACTTAGCCATGGCGGGAAGGTTCCAAGTCGCGGCGCAGGTCCCCAAACTCCCACCTTTGAGCTCGAAACCCTAATTTCTTTAATGCTAATGCTAGGAAATGATATAGGAACACTTGTGGGAGGTTTTTGTGTGTTGAAATCGATGGATAGATGAATCACAAATCCTTAATGATGGTACAAACCCTTTTATACATTTTCCTATTTATGGTTGTTTAGTTGATGGCCCTAATAACATGAAGGATCAAATTTTCCTATATTTGATTAAAGTAATTAATTATAACGACTCCAAACTTTGATCATTAAGTAATAATCATGTATTTAACCATAAGTACCGGGATTAGAAGTTAAGGTCGCCACATCATGTGAACAGATGAGGGAGGCTCTCATTTCATATGAATACACATGCAGAATCATCCATTCGCACATAGCCACTGAACACACTCATACATTTAGCACATGGGCACTTGGAATGGGGGCTGGATAGAACATGATTCAAAAGAAAAGCCTGATAATTCATATGGATGAAGCATGGGTCTAACACAATGGAGGAAAGGTTCTTACATGGAAGAATATGGGTTTATGATTGAGAGGAACATAATAAGAAGCATGTGATCACAGGGAAAAGACTCAGGTCCAAAAGCATGGGAGCACGAGGATAACATCAATCTTAGGGATAGCTAGATGGTTCTGATTTGGACACACACAAGCATGTGAGAAACACGGGCAACAAGAAAAAAAAGGGAAAATCACATGATTCATTATAGGAAAGAGGAGGCCCGTGCAGAGAAGCAACGGTTGCATTTGATTATCCATTCATTCTCTATTAGTTATGACTCCACCCCATTTTCTCTTCCATTATTCTCCTCCAATAAGAGCTGAATCTTGTGGCTAGCTTGGATGAAAACCATGATTGAAGCTTGAATCCATGGAGATTGTCAAGGAATTGGGCTAAGATTTTTTGCATCTTATTTCTTCTCTTTCTAACACTCTTCTTGTTCATGTATTTGCTTAGTTGAGCTTGTAATGAATTAGGATTGGTGTTATTTGTAATTGGTGGCTAGTTAGACATTAATTAAGATAGTAATGTGATGATTAGTGGATCAATTTAAGTGCATTTTCCTCCAATTTTCCATGTATATAGTCAAGGTGTTTAATGAAATGCATGTTAGAAATTATGTGCTTGAATGTTTGATTTGAGGTCTCCTTGGAGTTTAATTGGTTATTGAACATCCTATGGTGAATATTCATAGGCTAATTTGATTGATTAATCACTCAATTTAAGTGTTCAATGATCATAATGACAAGAATTAATGATTCAATGTGGAGTTGAGGTCTCAATTCAATATCAAATTTTAATGTCTTGAATCTTATGTGGTAACTCAAGATAACTTGACATGAACATAAATAAGAACTCTTAGACCAAAACCAATGATAATTGAATTAGGATGAGGATAGTGAATATGAAGGAATAAATCCAAATCTAGTTACATGTTTATCAGTTGCTTATTAATTCATGCGTTTAGGTAGTAGTTTGTATTTTTTATTCCATTTAAATTCTAGTTAGTTTAATTAAATTAAAACCCCATTGAATTAGGTAGTTTTTAGAGTTCTCTTATACTTAGAAGGCTCAATTAAATATTGAAATCCATTTCCAAGGGAAACGATTTAGGTTGCACCCTATATTACAAAATTTTACTCAACCTAGTTTATTTAAGGTTAATCAATACAACCATTAAAGATCCAAAGGTTGAGATGTATTGACTGCATCCAATGCTCCAAATTTTTTTAAATTAAAAGAAATCCAATATTAATCTTGAAGTAACAAAGCCCGCATCTTTAGCTTAATAAGAAAATATCCAAATCTTTTTACTAGCTCATCTAACCTGCAAAACATAAATAAAACTAATTGGGCCTTCGTTGGAAAAATATAAAAATGCAATTAAAAGTCCATTAACCTGAACTTAACCCACTTAATATAAAATAAATCCAAAGTCATAAATTTAGCCACAATGAATTTTTAGTAAGACTAAATATGAGGAATATAAAATATAATAATATTGAAAGATCAATGGACAATATAGGTTATGATCTTCATTGGTTCGAATTGGATCTTGCAATGAAAATGAAAAATTAGTAATGAATTATTATTGTAAATTAAAATAATATCTCATGGAAATACTTATGAGAGATCTCCAGCATCGAACCAAATTGGTTCCTTCTTATCCATAAAAGAAGAAGATGGAACAGCTAAAACAAGAGATGTCCTAATAGAAATAGGAGCTACCACAGTAGACGCATAGACTGCCCCAACAAGAGGTGCCCTAATAGAAGCATGGGTTGTCCTAGCAAGACCTCCCACTTGAACAACAATGGCTAGTAGTGTAAAGGCAAGTGGGTCAAATCGTTGTAGGGTAGTCAGTTGAAGGTACATAATACAAAAGGGTATGAGGTATGTAGGCCAAAGGACTTGCCTTCACCCTTAACCATCCCACTCCTTCAAGTGCCTCTGAGTGTTGCCATTGTGTAGCTAAGTCTACAGTTAAGGATTAATTAGATTACATTGACTTGGTGAAAGAAGGGGAGCAAGTAATGATGTAGGAGGAATACATAAAAAAAAACATTTCTTAATGAGAAATTTTCAGAACTATTAATTTAAATAATGAAGAAACAGCATGAATGGATTGTTAATAGTATACTAATTTCCGAAAGAAGTTTTGGAGGAATAGTGGCTTGATGCTTGATTTCAATACATATGATATCTTCCACTAATTGTGGGACCGTAATTTATTTAGTTTCAACATAGTTTTCCATGGCGAGTGAACTATAATTTGGTTACAAGTGTAACATGTGTGTGTGTGCGTGTTTTTCGAGGTGGGGGGTATACATTGTTATTTATAGCTATTTCATGTCAAATATTTTATTACTAAATTATAAATTAAATAATTTTAGGGTTTCCAAAAACATACATCATCATTAACATTTCAGAGATTTAAAGTTCTGCCACTAATCCTCGTATCAAACTTTTAATTTTATAAAAGGGTTGCTACACACACCAATATGCATTATATGCCACAACCGCAAGAGAGAAAAAAATAACATTATAAAAAAATAATGATGATATTTGACATACAAATATTATACATTTATATCGAGATTACTTCAATATAATTATTTATATGTTTGCTATCAAATTTTTAATTGAAACATAATGAATATATAAATTTTTAATAATAATATAACAAGTACATAATTTAATTAAAAAGTTATTACAATTTTCATAAGCAATTTTCATGTGAGAAGGAATTTTCCTTCATCAATCCCTCCTTCTCTCCAAACCAATGACGCTGGTAAGGGATTTATCTTTTTTGGCTAATCTTTTGCTAATTAGCAAGGGATTAAGTTATCCTTTGCTATTCCTACCCTTTCTTGTAATGATCAATGAGGCAACCTTATGGGATCAACACTTTGGTTTTTACAACCTCATAATCCCTTGGGTTTTTACACACTCTCTAAACACTTACTCTAGGTTTTCCCCAAGTTACTTGGAAATTCAATTCAGAATAATAAGAAGCTTTAGACTCACTAAAAGTACCTCAATAACCTTGCACTAACTCACTAAGGGCAATAAAACACAAGTAAGCTCGACAACTTAGAACTTAGTAGTATAATGTATCTTAAGAATATATAATCAGAACTTGTCCTTTAGCTTCAAAAAAGGTCTACTTATATAGTGAACTTTATAATTTATTTCTTATCTAATTTGCCTAAATCACATTTCCCTCATGACCACATTTTACAAATTCCAATGATCATCAAACCTTTCACTTTTGTAATTGGATTTTGAAAAATAAAATCTGGTATGAAGTTTACAAATTTAGTTGTTGTAAACCAAGCCAATAATGCACCTAAAACAATTGGAAGCAGATCCTTTACTACTTCAAGGGAAGCAAATTTGGACAATTTGGATTTAATCTTCTTTTTTAATTTGTTTATTTTTATCATCTATTTTTTTTATTTTAATATTTTTAATCTTTTAAAAAATAAAATATAGGATAAAGACAATATTTCAACTTTTATCTTTATCTTATATTTTCTTTTCTTTAAAATAATTAAAGTATCAAAAGAGGATGAAATGTAAACCACGAGAACATGCTGATCCAATGGGAGAAACTGTTTCCTGTTTTGTTAGAACGCATTAACAACTTGCCTAATATAATTATGATTTCTGTCTGTCGCAACGGCCAACAAGAGCCAATTTAATATATGTATGATTTATGCTTTCTGTTTCGCTTACTCAGTTTGCTTGAAATATTTGTTGCGCAATTAATGTAGGACTGAAATTCAATGCTATCACATGTATCTCGTGATGAAATTACACGAATTCTATTGTTTTATTTCATTTAAATCTTGTTTTGTTTTGTATTTTTTAAACATTTAGAAGATTTTAAATTTTTCCTCATGGTTTGAACTTCAATAATTGAAGTCTTGTTTAATTGCACGAGGAAAAGAGATTTCCTTTTTTTTTTCAATTTTTGTAATATTTATTATATCATTATTATTATTATACCTTAATATTGTTTATTTCTTTTTATTATTTCTTTTAAATAGGAGGAGAAGATTATTTTTCATCCACAAAATTATCTTTTTTCCTTTTAATCCAAGCCTTAAGATAAAGCATGTTATATAGTTTGTAATATAGAGTAGGATTTAAAATCCCACATTGGATTAAAAAAAAGATTATTTAGAGGTATATAAAAGTAAGTCCATTTAATATGTCCAAAATAATATATATATATATATATTAATAATTAATTAATATATATATTTAAGAAAATATATTAGTAATTAATATATATATTAAAAGATTGGACTTAGAGAATTATTTTTAAATTTAAAATTAAATAAAGAGATGTATCTATTAAGCTAGACACTTGTTGATGGATAATAGACATTTTGTCAGTAAAAAATATATAGGTGTATTAAATGACAAGTTTTAAAAGAGAGCAGATATATCTGTTAAAAGAGAATAGACATGTTTGTTGATGAAATAAACATATATGACCATTGAAAAAATGACTAGTTAGAATCTATAAATAATCTTAACAAACATGACTATTGAAATATAACTGTTTAAAATCTATAAATAACATTCTTTCAAATCAGAAGTACTAAGTGTTTTTCTTGAAGGATTTGTTGTATCCTAGAAGAGCATTGTCTATAAATTCCCATATATAGGCAATCAATCTTTAAAGATGGTGAATTTTCACGCCTCAAATCCTATTTCTAATTTTCTATTCCTGTTATTTTCTAACAGAGCCCAGCGTCATAACACTCATTAAAATTTTTCAAACGATTTTTTAAATATAAAACCTCTTGAAGTAATCAATTTTGGTTGTTATAAATGATGCCAATAATGCATCTAAAGCATATTGAAGAAAACAATTTGATAATTTGAACTAACAATTTGTCAACACTCATCCTAAAGGATCTGTCTAAAATATTTTAGAAAAGGCATATGTATTATGAATCTTTGTCCAAATCAATAAACAAAATTATTATATTAAAAATAAAAAAAATGAATTGCTATGTAATTTGTAATGTTGTGGAATTTTTAGAGCTTCATGTTGAAAAAGGAAAAATTTAATTAAAAGCATATATAGAGAAGTTCATTTAATATATCTAAATCATTTATTTTGTGTGTGTGCACATGCATGTGTGTGTCCTCGGTTTCATCCTTATGCTTTCAAGAAAACTATACTAGCATGTGCTGATAAATTTATTGTTTAAACTGTTAATTTTAAATTTAAAATAAACTAATAAATTTCTTGAAATAAAAAGGAATAATTGTTGGAAGTGACTATTTAGAGTATAAATATATTACCATTTAAGGAAAAACATGGTAGAAGTGACTATTCAAAGAATGGATATATTCTCATTTTCCATAACACAAGTACTAAAAAGAATTCAAATAATATTGTAGTCTTTGTTGAATTTTGAAATAGTATTGTCTATAATTTCTCATTATACTAGCAATTACTCCTTTAAAAAAAGTGATCATTCACCGCTCAAAATCTTTTCCATTTTTTCGCTCATACTATATTTTTCTAACAAAGAGTGTTTTTTATTTAACAATGAGGGATAATCTCAAAGAGAAAAAAAAAATGGGTCCAGCAGCCATATGAGCTTACTTCCAACGGGATGCGTACTGCAATATTGATCTTGATGGAGTCATAATTTGATAATTTGATTGAGTATATTTGCACTATTGATTTTGCCCACCATCGCTACGTTGCATCCATAAAGCAGTTGATTTCAATTTCAATTTCAAAGGGCCATTTCTCTATATGCCCGGAATTCGAAACACAAAAAGGAGGTATGCAATAATTATTAATTCGCATCAAAAAAAGAGAAAGATTCAGCATCAATTTAATATAGAGAAGGAATGTCTTTCATCTGTGTTTGACTATTGGGAATAGCAAAATTAACTATTGATTTAATATAAAATTGTAACCTTGTAATGATGATGAAGGCAATAGTTAATTCAAATATAATATAACATTTGGTAAAGAAAAGATAAACGTGCAATCTGAAATTGGATCAATTCATTAGTTTCATTAAATACATAAATGGTCGAAACCCATCCCCCTAATATATAGAATGAAGAAACAAGTATGGATCGTCTGCAATTATATTTTTTTTACAACTGTGTTATTAGTAGAGAGATAGAGTATATTTTAATTTTTTATATTTTAAATTAAATTCACTCACTAATTTATCTCTCTTTGCTAACAGCATAATTGCGGAGAAAATATAACTGCAGAGCATTATACTCAATGGGAAGCAAGGGGTTTAGCGTGAAATTGGGTGGAAGTTAATGCAAGGAGTCGAAAACATGGATCCATCTATTTGGAGAATAAAGGTGTTACTTAATTCTAAAATTATATAATATTTGATGGGGAAAGGTTTGAGTTTTCTGTCATATATGACTGGTGAATGGATCTTTTGCATTCATTTATTTACTGACTGTTCAGTATTAGTCTACCAAAATATTGTAATATTATTGGATGATAGAAGTGGGAAGAAAACATCATGTACAGATTCCTGTGTCATATTATGATGAAGGAATTTGTCATTTTGTGAGTTTGTCATATTATACATATGATATTTTGATGAACAGTGTGTGCTTTCTGTCATATTTGGAATCGGAGTCTATCTAAAATTCATTTCCCAGGTATTGGGCGGAAATACACATTGACATAAATTCAATATGATATCAATACACATAGAGGAGGCATTGCCGGAAAAGGAATTTTAAGGCTAAAAGCATGATAAAATATTTTTTTAACCAAAAGGAAATTATGGTTTTGAAACTTTAAAGTTTCAATAGATTTATTGGTTTATACTTTATACCAATTGAATTCTTGTATGAAAATGTAGGATGGATGATTCAAGGTTGCATGACTATTATGTTGATTTAACTTATTTGATTTGATACTTTGTATTCCCAAATTTAAAATTTATTTGGTGGAAATATTAAGTGTTTACCAAAGGTTGAAAAGAAATTTTTTAGGAGTAATTTTAGAGAAGATAAAGTGAAGACTGACAAATGTTAAGAAAGTTCTTTGTGAATGGGTTTATATTTTATATTCTCTTTTATCTTAAAGATTGTTAATCATATATTTATATTCAAGTGTTGCTTGTCTAATTTGGATATAAAAAATTAGACATGTCATATATTGACTTAAATGATCGAAGGTATATATGTGTTTTTTAGGATTGAAAATTATCATATTAAATTCTAATGTTAATTAGAATGGTTGATGATTATGCTACAAAATTCTAATTTTAATTAGAATTATTGTAATGCAATGACAAATGATTAAATAACTTGGAGAAATAATATTTTGTTTTACTTTTGCCTCAGTTTCAAGTTCAAATGATGGACAAAATAATGTTATTTTGAGAGTAAGGTATCCCGTTTAGAGTTATAATTATTTTAACACATAAGAAATCAAATTTGTTGAAAGTTTGTCCATGGGCAAAAGAGACAAAAGAGGATATTGTTTCAAGTTTTGAAAGTACATATTTTTCTTATCCTGTTCTTATATCATAGAAATAATAAATATCATTTGCAATGTGTGACTTTACATATGTTGAAAATCACAATAGTTTTTCTCTCACATAGCTGCACTTTTGTGGGAGAGTAGAAAATATGCACATAGATATCTATAAAACACTAAAAATGTGGAAATTTATGATATTGGATTATTTTAAATAGTCATTGAAATTGCTTAGTTGTATCTATCTCTTGGGACAATTTGCACACATAGCAACATGGGAGCAATATAAGAGTCCTCCTTGACTGACGTACAAATAAGGATAAGAGATTTTTCATGTTTACTATGTGCTATGCAAAGCATCCATAAGATGTTTCTTGGTTGAACAAATTTTGTGTGCGTTAAATGGATGGTGATATTGCACTTTCAAGTCGTAAATCATGTGAAGGCGTAGACATTGAATAACCTAAAGGGGTCTATACATAATACCTGAAAATGTGGTGAAAGTATGTGAAATAATTTGATTTTCAAAACATATTTAACACAAAAGAGAAGTTTATCTTATAGTCAATTATAAGAATTGTAAGAAATTTGTATACTCATATTTATATTCATCGAGACAAATATGATTGGTGTGAATAATATTATGAAACATTTAGAGATAAATGTTATCTTATATATGAAAGTAAAAGACTGTGGGGGCTTACCAATTCTTGTATTTGTTTAAAGGTTATCAAGTTTGAATACTTGAGTGTAAAAGGTTATTTGAAGGTTCTTAAGTTTAATACTTCATTGTTAAGATATTAATAATCCCTTGTGATGTTTCACACATATGAGTTGAAATTACAGTGGATCAATTTCTTGAATTGGATCATTGAAGTCCTGAGAGTTAAAATTGTGGTAGATCAATTATTGTAATTGATCTCCTAAAGTTATTGGAAATCATGTAGTATATGCTTGATTCTATTGTAGATGCTAGATATTGAAAGTTGTTATTAAGTGTCCTAATATAAATGATTCTAAGATTGAATTTACAAATACCTTTACGGACTAGTAATGGATAAACTAATGCTACTTAGATAGCTAATATATATGAAGTTAAGATTGCATACATATGATTTTGTGTTTATCCATAAAAAAAAAAGAGTTTATGAACTTTGAAATGGAAATACATGTGTAATTTGTTTTGCTATTAGAATGAGTTTGTAGCTTGTTAAACCATGGACAAGAAAAAGAATGACTAAGGAATTTGTTGTAAGAGAAAGTGTTGCTGTAAGACTTTTACATGTTTTATATTTTCACTATATTATGTATAGTGGAAACTAAAATTTTCCTATAACTTGTAGCATTATAGTAAAGAGATTACACATGTATAAAGTCATATATGATGTTCTTTACTAGTCTATTTAGTTCATAGTGTTACGTTAGATCCCCATATAGGTCACATGTTATATAGTTTGTACAAACTAGCTTTGAAATCAAATCATTATTTAGACATGAAGCTAATATTTACATATATACATAAATCAAAAAGGGCTCCATGAAGATAGTTATACCACTATGTTCTTACATCTATTCCCACATAGTTATCTCAAGCTGAGGAGGTGTTTGCTAAGCATCGTTAGAAATAGTCATCATCTTTGGCTTCATATTTACCATAATCTGTACTCAACTCATACCAAGTATATCAACATAAATTCATTCAATTTTAATCACATATCTAGTTACTAGCATTTTTTTATCTGAACACATTACCCAAAAGGATCAGAATTCATATATTCTTAATAAGACATGATAAGATTTTGAAAACAAGTAATGGTTCAACTGCCTTGTGAGCAAATCACATTCATCTCTTGTCTATCTAAGAATATGATCTTAAGCAAAATGTTCAAACAAGTTAGGCATAAATTCACTAGTGTGCACACACACATACACACACATATGTTTTATAGCATAATCATAGAATAATATCTTGCACAAGTTATACAGCTTTTACAACATAGTAATATGCATAAATTGTATAGCTTAAAGTAACACAATAACTTGCAATTCATATGTAATGGCAAGGTCATTAGACAAATCCTTTTCAAGGAACTATAATTAATCACATCTAAAATTGCTAGTTAATATAGAAAAAGTTTCATAAGCACCATGCCAAGCATTCCATACTACTTGATACAGACCAAGGTTTTCAATTGCAAAGGTGTCATATCAAGCATATTCTACTGCATAATATGAAACTTAGGTTTTCATCATTTTTAATACTGATTAACCGCTTTCCTTATCCTTATAAATCATGAAATCTATTAATACGATCAGCCAAATAATATGATTACAAACTAGGGCATCCCTTAATAATGGATCAACTTACTACAAGTAACTAAAATCCATGAGTGACCCTCTTTCCCATAAGACCATCCTTTTATAACATAATGCTAAAAATAAGGGAACTTTTTCCCTTGATTATACACTAACTTCATTCACATAGTCATAACTTTTACTTATCATTCCTTGCATGTCAAACTTTATAATAAAGTAATTTGCAAATGTAATTCATAAGAGATATAGGCAATATTAGTCAATCATAATTAAGACTGCTTATTTGTTAGTAAAACCTATTAAGCAAATCAAGGCATTAGATAATTTTTATCAAGCATTTTTGGTATACACAAAGACTATTTCTTATGTATTTATTCATATATATCATACTCCAAACTTAAAAACATGAAAAGCCACGCAAATGCACCATAAAGATGGAAAATACAACATTTTTCACTGCTAAACCTAAGACCAACAGAACCTACTTATGTAGAATCAACAATTTACATGGCTTACCTGTATTCATACAAAATCCAAGGGTGGACATAGCCTAGGGCTAAAATGTAATGTCCGATTTTCGTTAAACGACGGAAACGGGCACGCTTTCAAAGCAAGTCTCTTGAGATGAGTGATTCAAGGCTAAATAAAATTTGGATAAAATTTTAAATAATAAAAAATGAGGATTTGAGCCTTGAGTTGCCTAGAAACCAGGGTTAGAATGATTCAAAAAATTTGCTGAAAAGCCAGTGACATTTTCGTAAATAAGTGTAATTTTGGAAAAGTACCTAGGAGGGCTTTTTAAATGGAAATTTTGAGTTTCCCAGGGTTTTCAGAGGCCCCAAAAACCTTGGTAAGCCCTGGGACTGGTAAAGCCCCTCTGGTGTATTCTTTCCGATGTCGGTTGACCCAAACTTTGACCAGTTCATTCGGAAAGGTTTTAGCTCTAATTTGAGTGATTCCAAAGGAATTTTATTAAATTGGGAATCTAAATTTTATAATGAAAAAGACGTTTCTCAAAAAAGAGCTAAAACGAAGGAGAAACGAAAATGCTAAGAACGAAGGGCAAAACTGGCATTAAAGTGTTAAAGGAAGCTTCTTTCTTCTTCTTTATATGCCACGTTATTTCTCTCCTCTCTAAGACCGACTTGCTTCTGCCCATTTTCAGAGGAAAACTCCAACTTCTTAGGTGCACAAGAGGAGGAAAATTTTGGAGGAAGAAATTCAAGAAAAAGGTAAGAAACTTTAAGAAATTCCATATCCTTCCTTCTTGAAACTTGCTCCTCTCCTTTCAAGCTCTCTTTTTATAGTTTTAATGGAGAGTTTGGTGCTGTTTTGAGGGTAGAACAGAGGGGGGAATTTCAAAATTTGAGGAAGCAAGCCAAGTAAAGGAAGAGCCTTCTTGGAAGAGCTTGATTCAAGGTACTTTCCATGCAAGATGTTGCTTCTTTTTCCTTAGTTCTTCTCCCATATTTCGGCCAAAATAGACCCAAGGAGAGGGAAGGGTTTTTGTTCAAGAACCATCAAGGATTAGTGAGATTAAGTTAGAGGAAGATGGAAGATACCAAGAAATTCCTAGGAAATCCATGAAACTATAAGTTGAAAAAGTGTAGAGCACTTAAGGGAATTGTAAAAACTGATTTAATCCATAAGTTTCCTTGGCTATTTAAGTATTTCCTTCACCTCCTACAACTCTGAACAACCTCCCTAAATGGTTCTCCCATCAAGGAAAAATCAAGAAGCCATTAAATCCCATTTATACTCTAGGTTTCGGCCAACTAGGGATGGCATAGTTAGGGAAAGTTTTAAATGTGGTTGGCTCCCATTGCCATATCCACTTAGTCCACCTAGCATATTAGAACATTTAAGAGGAGGGAGTGAGATTCAAAAATCTCAATAGCTCATCTCCCATTCCATCACACATAATATGTGCAAGTAAGTTCTATGAATGCATGTGTAGGAAAAATAGAAGTCATGAATATTTAAAATCAAGCTTGGCATAGAAACACATCATACAAGGCATTCAAGAGCTCACCAAGTATTTGGATTGGCCTCATCAAATCAAGGATGGTTAAACTAGATTACACAATTCAAACAAGTATAGGAGGTAATGGCTCGGTTCCCTGTGGGGGTGGATACTTGCAACTCATATGGCAATATATGCATACTCAGACCCAACCTCTTAGCACAGTCATACGATATGAGAGCTCACCAAGTGTTTGGATTGGCCTCACACTTCTCTTCATAGATTTTGGACTTGCCTTACCCATTCTTTAAGCACTTTGGACTCAACCATACTCTTGGGAGGCCACTTTACTTTTAGGAGACTTTTTACTTTATCTCAACCAAGTTCAAGGGTTTTTGGCTCATCCTTACCACAGGGAAGAGTTCTTGGCCTCTCCACACTCAAGCAAGCTCAACCACACATCATATATTCATTTAAAAGCATAATGTGGCATCAAGAATCATGTTATATAAGAGTATGTTAGCATACTTTCCATAGCTTGAAAATGCACATACACACATTCTAAAATAAGCTAAACACACATCTATGCATGAGAGAAAGTGGAGAGAGCTACTTTGTACAAATCTACACACTTTTCTCCTTGGATTTCCCTCATTTGCCTCGGCTATACACCCACAATTTGGTGAAGATAGTTTCTCTTAGCCTAGACATAATTTAAGGGAACTAATTAGGTTCATGAAACATATTCTAAAGCTATACAATTTGCTTAAGCCCTAGATTACTCTATAGGCTTCATTATAGTCCATAATGGTGCCTAATGAAGCAACATTCCTCAAATAACTTCTAGGCCTCATTTTTTCCTCTTAATTATGATTCTTGACTCCTTTTAAGTCTCTTGGAGCTACCACACCATTAAAACAAAGGGCCTAGTACCATGTTACTTCTTTAAGTCATAATATGTAACCTATGATCCCAATTCACTTTTCTTGAGTTCTAAATTTTTCCTAAGGCCTCTACTCATCTTCATTCATCAAATATGACTCAAGAATGGCCTTAGAAAAATTTAAAACTTTACCTAACTATGCCATCCCTACTTGGCCGAAACCTATAGTATAAATGGGATTTAATGGCTTCTTGATTTTTCCTTGATGGGGGAACCATTTAGGGAGGTTGTTCAAAGTTGTAGGAGGTCAAGGGAATACTTAAATAGCCAAGGAAACTTATGGATTAAATCAATTTTTACAATTCCCTTAAGTGCTCTACACTTTTTCAACTTCTAGTTTCATGGATTTCCTTGGAATTTCTTGGTATCTTCCATCTTCCTCTAACTTAATCTCACTAATTCTTGATGGTTCTCGAACAAAAACCCTTCCCTCTCCTTGGGTCTGTTTTGGCTGAAATATGGGAGAAGAACTAAGGAAAAAGAAGCAACATCTTGTATGAAAAGTACCTTGAATCAAGCTCTTCCAAATATCCTGTGTGATGAATTTTGTGACCCAGGCATATTTTTAGTGTGAAGTAGACATCCTAAGCTTTCTAGAATGACTAAGATTGCATGATTTCAAACTTTCTAGATTTAGTTATGATTTTTCGAAATTGGGTCAGAAATGGAGCAAATCTAGCCGAAAATATGCTGGCTTATTTTAAGCTCCATTTCGGTTTCCATGAATTCTAGACATGTTTTTGTGATGTAAATGAGTTGCAATGATGGAATTAAATATGAGAATGCATAACATGAGTTCACACGGTCCACGTGACACCGATTGCAAATTTTTAAGTATAGCGCAATGCGAAAAAGTCTATTATCTTCATCTCCTTTTTCATATGCTCTTATGGGATTGATAATACAAAGGTTATAAATTGTATGAAATGAGATAGAAGTCATGGTGTTACATATAACACATGGCCTATCTATGTCCAAAGACCTTGTTTTACAAAATTTGGCATGTTCACCGCCTTTTCCATAGTTTTCTCCACCCAAACTCATTAAATTTCCATAAGATGAATCAAACAACCAAAATAAGTCATTTTTACACTAGCCCAATGGTTGTTACTCCCCATGTAAGCTCAACCTTTTTCATGCAAAACATCCCCATAACATGGCTTTCATGGAAAAATGGGGAAGATGGCAACCAATACTCTTAAATTCTTACCACCAAGGCTTTAACATTCCACCAATAATTAGTAACAACAATCTAAAATTTTAATCTTAAAGAACTATCAATGTTCAAACAAAAAAGAAGTAAAAATATAGGATTATGAAAAAGGGTGAAATGAAGAAGATAAAGAAAAAGACGAAGAGATAACGAGATGAAGAATATGATGCAAGAGTTCTCAGTAAGATAGGGGATTTGTCTTACGAAAGGCCAAATCGAAGTTTCCTTCTCTTCTTGTTGTTTTATTCCTCCTGAGTCCTTGCTTTCTTCCATTTTAGCTTTCTCTTCTCAGAATGGTTTAACAAAGTAGTAGAAATTTTAGAGTGGGGTGGTGAAATGGCAATGTTTTAGAAGTGATGAAGGATTGGTTTTCTAAAGGAAAAAAGTGGACTTATATAGGAGGAGGAAGGTGGTGAAGCACTTAGGTTGTTTTCAACTCATGGACTTGTCACCTATTGTGTTGTTCAAGTTGTTCAAAGATTTTTTTTCCTTAAAGGTTTGCATGTATTTCAATGCGCAATATCTGAATATAAAGGGAGATTCAAACAATATGACAATTATCGAAGTTGTTAATCTAATTTTAATGGTCAATTTTCAGCCACTTTGATCATTCATAACCTATCAAATTACATTTAACTAAAATTATAATTTTTTATCTAGAAAATTGTATTTTAACCTGGTTAAAATCAAACTTTTGGCTCAGTCAAAATTATGATTCTAACATTAAGCTTTTATTATTTGTAATTTGACTCTCAATTTTTATGTAAATATATTTGTTTTTCAAGTATTTTTCCTTACATTTTTAAAGCTTCAATGGCTTTGAAATACCTTCAAATTTCATCTCTTAAGTATTTTTTCTTGATTACTTAGCATTTACTAAATTACTTTTAATTTTAAATAAATCCTAAAAATTTATACAAATTATAATTGAATACCAAATGACTTTAGAAATTTTTGGTTTCTTTTCCAAAAATTCCTAACTTTCCAAATTCACATATTAGGACCTTATTTCATTGATTTAAAGGTTCCATTCACTTAGTTTAATTTAATTTAATTAGTCTAACTAAAATAATAAAAATTTCATTTTATGGAGGATGTTACAATTCTCACCTACTTTTAGAAAATTTTGTCCTTAAAAAAAAATTTAAGATAATTTTGTCTCATTTGACCTTTCATTTCCCATGTGGTCTCCTCAGGAATGAAACTGTCCTAGGCCACCCTAACTAAAGAAACAATGTTATTACTTAATTATTTTACATTGAATGATTCCGTACTTGCATTGATTCCTTATTAATGATGTGCGAAGGATTAAGAATATATTTACGGATTGCAAAACATGAAAATAGGATGCAAATTGGTTAATCTTAGAGGTAAAGCAATATGATAAACAACATGTCTGATTCTCTTAACAATTTGGAAGGAACCAATATATCTAGGATTAAGTTTTCTAGGTTTCAAAGTCCTACCAATACCAGTAGTGGGAGTGATTTTCAAAATACATATTCTTCCTCTTTGAATTCTAGAGATTTTCTTCTTTTATCAATTTTGAGCAATAAGCATTACTTTTTTAATCAACTTAATCTATTCAAAAGTCTTACATACTAACTCTAATCCTAACAAGTTCCTTTCTCAAACTCCATACCCACATAATGGTGATCTATATATTCTACCATACAGAACCTCATATGGTGCCATTCCAATGCTAAAATAGAAACTATTATTTATATGTGAACTCTATCTATGGTGGATGTCTATCCCAATTTCCTTTATGATATAAAACATAATATCTTAACATATCTTTCGAAGTTTGAATTATTCTTTCTATCCAACTATTTGTTTGAGGATGATAAGTTGTACTAAAATGCAACCCAGAGACTTCTTACAAAGCTCCCCAAAACTTAGAAGTAAGCCTAGGGTCTCTATCTAATGTAATACCAAAAGGTACTTCTTGTAGCCTTGCTATTCCTTGGAAGTGTAGTCAGGTTGTCCAAGGAGTACTTAGCTTTAATAGGTAAAAAAGTGTGCAAATTTAGTTAACACATCCATTATAACCCATGTGGCATCAAATCTAGTTTGAGTCATACGTAGTCCCACTACAAAATCCATCAAAATGATGTCCGTTTTCCACTAAAGGATCTCTAATGGTTGTAACAACCTAGAAGGTTTTTGGTGTTCAATCTTAACCTTTTAACACCTTAGACATTTTGTCACATACTCAATTATTTCCTTTTTTATTCTTGGCTACCAGTACATTATTTGCAAGTCTTGATTCATTTTGTGGATCTAAGGTGAATAGAGTAATGGCTTTTATGGGCTTTTTCTAAAATTTTCTTCCTAAGTTCAACTTAACTAGAAACACATAATTTTCATTGGAAGAGAATCTATCAAATACTAAGAGGGAAACTTGATTCCCTATTTATTTTTGAAAGGATTAATCTAGATTCTAGCTTCTTTAATCTATGTCCTCAAATCGCATCCAATTCCTGACTCACTCAGTTGCAAGCTGTAAGGTAGTGTGGTCATAGAAAGTCTCAAATCTTTAAAAATTTTAGAAGTTCAATCTCCTCAAATCATCATCATTGCAATTTGTAAAGACTTTCGATTAAGTGCATAAGTTACCACATTAGGTTTTCTTGGATGATATTTAAGTTCAAAATCAAAATATTTAGTGAACTCTATCCATGTCCATTGCCTTATATTTAATTCCTTTTTATTGAATAGCTATTTAAGACTTTATGGTCACTAAACACCTCGAAATCAACTCTATACAAGTGATGTCATAAAGTTTTTAAGGTGTGCACTACTACTGTTAATTTTAAATCATTAATGGGATAGTTTTTTCATGGGATTTGAGTTGTCTAAAAGTATAAGTTACTGTGCTCTTATTTTGCATTAGGATGCATCATAACCCTTAGAAGTGTCACTAACCTAAAGGTTCAAGATTTTTAAGAACAGGTGTGGTTCTTAACTTCTCTTTCAATGTTTGGAAACTATGCTCATACTCAGGGGTCCACCTAAAATAATTTCCTTTTCTAGTCAACCTTTTCAGAGGTAAAACTATATGAGAAAATCCTTAAATAAATATCTTATAATATCTAGCTAATATTAAAAAGCTTTTAATCTCATAGTTTAGGGTCTTTTCCATTCCACTATTGCTTCTACTTTATAAGGGCCTATAACCACCCCTTCATAAGTAATTACATGACCTAACAACTTTATCTTTGTAAGATAAAATTCACATTTCTTAAGTTTAACATGCAATTGTCTGTCTTTCAATACTTGTAATTCTATTTTGAGGTGATTTTCATGCTCTTTTCTATTTTAGATATGAAATTTCTATTTATGTAATCCATGAACATTATTGGGCATTGGTTAACTCAAAAGACATAACCAAAAACTCATAGTGTCCATATCTAGTCTTAAAAGCAATTTTGGCCCTTAGCTGTTGCCCTAATTTAATGGTATCCTAATCTAAGGTTAATTTTTGAAAATACAAAGACTCATCTTATGTTGTCAAATAAATCCATCTATTTGAGAAAGAGGGTATTTATTTTTAATAGTCACTTGAATTATTTTTAATAGTCACTTTATTTAATTGTCTATAGTTTATACACAATCTAAAACTTCTGTCTTTCTTTTTGACAAAAAGCACTTGGCTCATCAAGGTAACACACTAGGACAAATGAATAGTTTAGACAGCAAGTCCTTTATCTAGGTCTTAATTCACTTAGTTATAGTATGGGATATTTTATGTGGTGCTATTGAAATTGGCCTAGTACTTGGAACAAAGTTAGGGGTGAACTCAATTTCTCTTTTAAGAGGTAAGCTAGCAATTTTAGGAGGAAAAACTTCTAGGAATTATCTTACTATAGCAATGTGAGTCAATTCTAATTTTATTTCTTTTTCTAGAGTTTCCATGGGAAATATAATTTGTAATTTCATCACCCACCTCTTTATTAATTTGGTTGGCATGAACTTTGAAGTAACTGGAAAAATTATTGTTTTTTAGCAACAATCAATGGTTACTTGGTTGGCAAGTAACTAATCAATTCCAAGATGATTTAAATATGTAATGAAGTATAGATTTTCTCTTTCATATTGGTAGAGATATGCAATTCAAAAGGTAGCTCAAAGACATTCAAGTTGAGTCCCTTCACATAATCACCAGACATAAAGGAATATGTTGTTCTTAAGTTAAATATTACAAGTAAAGGAGTGTTTTGAATAAAACACATGCCTTGTACCAATTAGGAAGATAGATTAACTTCTTTTTCGCTTATCATAGACACTTTTCCCTTTGATGCCTTTACCTTGTTCTGTGAGTAGTCACATGAAAAATGTCATGCCTTTCCATAAGTGTAGTACACATTCCAACCTATGTAACAAGGTCTAGTGCCATGGGACTTCTCGCATTCATTGCAGATGATGAGGATGTTCTTTCCCAAAGGTTGCTTTTCTTTAGCTTTAGGTTTCATATTTAGATTATTAGAATTTCTTTCCTTACCTAATGCCATATTTGCCTTACAAGAAAAATAGTTAATATTGAGGTTATCAGACTCAATAAGATAATTCTATATGTGAAACAACATTATGCCATCAAGCATTGATATACGAGTATACAAGTGTTGGTGCCACTGTCGCTTAGTAGCACCTACATATTAAACAAGGTTAGACTAGCATGATTCCTATCTTATCTTATTTCTTGTTCTAGACTCCATTTTAGATTTCTCTAAACTCTTTTAGATTCCCTAGGATGAACTACTTCAATACCATAAATGTAACCCTTTTACTTGTTTTATATTTAAACTATGTTATGTGTAGTAGAAATTAAAATTTTCCTACAACTCATAACATAATAGTAAAGAGTTTATACATGCATAAAATCATATATGACATTCTTTACTATTATAGTATTATTCCAAGTTTTTGTATATATTCGTACAGACTAGCCCTAAAGTCAAAACATTATTTAGACATGGAACTAATATTTACATAAATACTTAAATTAAAAAGGGCTCCATGAAGATAATTTTACTACTAAGTTACTACCTCTATTCCCACAAAACTATCTCAAGTTAGAGGGGTTGAAGGAGTCGATGCTTGGTAAACATCATTAGAAACAGTCGTTATCTCCGATTTCATATTTACCATATTCTGGACTCATCCCATACCATGTATATTAATGTAAATTCATTCAATTTCGATCACATATCTAGTCACCGACATTTCACATTACCTTAAAAGTTAAGAATTCAAAAATTCTTAGTAAAACATAATAAAATTTTGAAAATAAGTAATGGTCCTCTTGTCTCATGTGTAGAAAATATTTTTCAAATTCAACCACTATCTATTTGAGAATATCATCTCAAGCAGAATATTCAAACAAGTTAGATATAAATTTACTAGCACACACACACACGCTGTGTAAGATAACCTGCATTTCAGCATAATTATAGAATAATATCTTGTATAAGTTATATAACTCATTATAACATAGTAATCTACATAAATTATATAGGTCAGCGTAACACAATAATTTGCAGCTATTTATAATGGCAAGGTCATTTGACAATTTATACTAACAATTTGTCAATGCTTATCCTAAAGGATTTGTCTAGAATATTTTAGAAAAGCCAATTGCATTACGAATCTCTATCCTAATCAACAAACAAAAGTGTATTAATAAAATAAATAAATAAATTGTTACATAATTTGTAATATTGTGGAGTTTTTGGAGTCCCATGTTAAAAGGGGAATAGGTTTATTAATACTATATATGGAGAAGCTCATTTAATATATCTAACTCAATGTTTAAACTTTCAATTTTAAATTTAAATTAAACTAACATATCTCTTGAAATGAAACAGATAATTGTTAGAAGTTATAGATATATTCCTATTTTTCATAAAAAAAGTATTAAGAAAATTTTAAATATTGTTGTAGGCTTTCATGTATTCTAAAAGAGTAATTTTTTTAATTTCTCATTATACAGATAATTATTTTTAGAGAAAGTGATCATTCACATCTCAAAATCTTTTCCATGTTTTTGTTCATAGTATATTTTTTAACATAAATAAATAAATGAGAGTGTATATGATTTGAATATAGATTTATATAATCCTAGCCCCTGTCTTAAAAAAAAAAGAAAGAAAGTCTCGTCCATATGTAAGTAGGAGTCTAGGTAGGTCATGTTATCCCTGTAACGCCGTTCCTATTAATAAAATAAAATAAAAATATTGAGAAAAAGAAATGCGCCCCCAAGTTGACTTGACTTGTGCAGGGAAGACAAAATTGGTTGAGCGGCCGTAAGTTAAGGAGCATTAATTGTAATATCTAAGGCGTATTGATACAACGTCTTTTCAGATGCGCACGTACCATGATGGCTAGCCTCATTTGACATGAGGGGGAGTGAGAAAAAAATTATTAAATAATATTTATTATATTATTATCATTTAATAATATTTATTTTTATTTATTTTATTTTTTTCATCTTTCGTTTTTTTCCTTTCCGTCATATCCGATGTAAATTGAGAAATGGATTTGGCAGATGTAAAATAAAGAATTAGAAAAGGTAGCCATTGAGAAATTTGAGTAGATATACTCGTGCCTCCAATGTGAAGAGGAAAATAAAGTAACCCGAAGACCATGCATATGGTGGTAAATGACGAGAGTTCATGGGGAGAGATGAAGGGGAGATGATGAGTGATGAATTTCCTCGGAGGGTGTTTGGGTTAGGTAGCCGAAAATGGAGGGAAAGAATGTTGGGTAGCCAAGATGGTGCTTTTCTAATTAACCTGATTAACTACAGCTTTTGATCTTTTTAATTTATACTATCATTTTGTGAAACAAAATATGTTTTATTTAATTTATACTATCATTTAATTACGTAAATATTGAATCAATTTAAGTGAATTTAAAATATTATGTTGATTAATTAATTAAATAAATAATATAACCTATATAAATAGTTAATTTCCTAAATTTGAAATAAATTAAATTTATTTTCATTATAAAATAAATAATATTGAAATAAAAATTAACAAAAACAAAATTTTTGGTAAGTTATATTTTTAATAAAAATAATGAAATTATATTCTTTGGCCTATAGTTTTATTTAATTTTTAATTTGGTCTCTACAATTTAAAAATTTATAATTGAGTCCTCACCTTTTCCAAATTTTTTAATTTTGTTCCTACTATTAAAATTATGTTAGTGTTTTATTAAAATTTGTCGATATACCTAATATATATTGTTTTGATACTTTAAATATATATATATATATATATATGTGATTTATGCTAATAAAAAATATATGACTAAGTGATAAAGCAAAATTAACTTGTATATATGATAAAATATTGACAAAAATATAATGACAAGAACTAAATTAAAAATTATTTGAACAATTAGGGCCTATTTATAAATTATTAAATTTTAAAGATAAAATTAAAAATTAAATAAAATTATAAAAACCAAAGGTATAATTTTTTCTAAATTTAAAAACAAAACAAAAATCCTTTTATTATCTTTCACGAAAAGTGAAAAAACTAAGCACCTATTAATTAACTCCCAAACCGCGTTAGTTCAATCCTTCAACCTTCAATAAATCAATTGGGTCATCCTTAGTTTAGTAAGGAGTTGAATTTTTTTAAAATTATAAATCAATTATTTATAATATAGTCAAAAAAAGATAATGAATTTATAATTTAAATAATTGTTTATGTTTTTCTTCAAATGTCTATGAGATTTTCCAAGATTCTATTTTAGTTTTTGTGTTAAAAGTACTATCAAACCAATGTTATACCCATGTTTTTCCAAACCAAATTGGATTGGACCGAACTAGTCCATTCAACTAGTTAGATTGAGAATCAAACCTTAGTCTTGTTCAATTAGCTCAAACAATTATTTAGCCAAAAAATTAGTCAAATCAATAAAAAACTAGCTAAACCAATCATTAACATTTTTTTTAAATAATTTTTTTATAAAAGTAAAATAATTTATCTTTAATAGATCTAAAAAACTAAAAAATAAAAGACACTAGAAGAAAAAAGGAATAGAGAGTAATTTAAAAAAAAAGAAAATATAAGAGAAACAAAATGTACATACTTGATTATTTTTTGTGTTTACTTTCTATTATATTTCATCTACTAGTAACATTTTTTTAAAATATCAAATTATTTAGCCAAAATTATCATTTGTATTTTTTTTAATTTTTTAATGGTAAGTAAAATCTTAATATAATTTGGGAATTTTAAAATTTTAATATTAAATAGTCTTAATTTTTAATTATAGGTAATTCTAATTTTTCAATTGAAAAACAGCTTCTCAAATATGTTAAGAAATATTAAATTAATAATTGAATATTTAAAATTTATTAGTATTTATTTATTATATTAGAATTTTAATATATATAAAATTTTAAAAATATATATTTAATTATTATTAATTTCACCACAAATAAATAAATAAATTATTGTCTCTATAATTTTAATAACTAATGTAATTTTAAAAATATTGGATGTACCTCAGTCAAAAATAATTTCTTCCTTGAATAATTTTAAATGAATACTCTCCGTATCAACATATGATATAGTTAAAAATAAAAAAGGTGCTTAATTCAAAATTTGAAGTAGAATCACATATAATGGTATCTGTAGTTACCTTTGGCTCTCATATAAGTCATAACCAGGCGAATGGCCCGTGGGACCCATGACCAGTCAAAAAATTTTGTGGGATCCATGAAATTGTGTTTAGGTCCCACAAATTTTTTTTTTTTCAAAAAGCAAATAGTATAAAATAGGAAAAAGAACAGTAAAAAAAATGATAAAGTTTTTTAGTGATTATATATATATTCGAAGATTCTCTTCCCAAATCAGTGAGAACAAAGGAACGGCTACAACCGCGAACAAAACTTTTCTGCCTAATTTATCAAGGTAAGCATAGCTGATCTTGGGGTTTTTCACCTAAGTGAATTTGTGAAAAAAATTTCTTTAAAAATTCGCAGCCTATTGCTAAAAAAGAAAATGCAAAAAGAAAAGGGACAATTTTTCTATAAATTAGAATTCAAAAGTAATAAACAAGCGCCAAATAGCATTTAATAAATACAACTCATCATCGTATTTTTTTTTTTGGGCACAGAATTTGTAAAATAAATTACTTTTTTTTTCCTTTTAAGAGATCTCTTAATTACAATATTCTCTTTCTTATGATAAAAATTTACATGGACCCCCTTTGTGTAACAAACAGATTTTTTGTAAAATGTTAGAATTGAACTATATAAAAGTAAGTCCCCTAAAATGAGTTAGTTAAGATCCCATAAAATTTGGGTAATGTCCTAGGCTCCTAAGAATAATAATCCCAGGCTCAGACAACTTTAAAAATAGACTTAGGATAGCAAAACAAAATTGTAAAGAAATTAATGAAATGTAATTGCATTTTTATAAATACGCGCAACTTTTGAAAAACTCACATGAAGGTTTTTTAAATGGAAAATTTTAGTTGCTTAGGATTCTCAAAGGTCCAGAAAACTATGGGAAACCCCGGGATAGTTAAAGCTCCTCCAGTATATGTTTTCCAATGGCGGTAAGTCCAAACTTTAACTGATTCGTTTCGGAACGTTTTAGCTTCAATTTGAGTAATTTCAAAGGCATTTTATAAGATTGAGAATCTAAATTTTATGATGAAAAAAACGGTTCTTAAAAAGGAGCTAAAACACAGATAAAACGAAATTAGCACATACGCGGGACGTAAACGTCATTTTTAGAAACAATTCCTTCTTGAATTCTCCTTAAAAGTGGCATCTAGAATTCTAACTTCTTCTAACCGACTTTCCTTCGCCCAAAAATAGAAGGGAGAGTTGAAGAAAGAAGCACATAAGGAGGCCAAGAAAGAAAGGAGAAAATCAAGAAAAAAGGTAAGAAAATTCAAGAAAATCCATGGTTTCTCTTCTGGCAATTTCATTCTCCTCCCTTTGCTCCATCTTCCTATAGTTTATGCTTAAATGGTTCTGTTTTGGCCTTGAACTAGAGGGGAATAGTTAGAGATTCAAAGATGAGGCTAAGGCAAAGAGAAACACTTTTGAAGAAGCCTTGAATTCAAGGTAATTCCCATCCCTTCTTGCTTTCTTCTCCTTCCTCCTCTTAGTGTATGGTTCGACCAAATGGAGACTAGGTAGAGGGGGAGAATTTTTGTCCAAGAACTAGTGATTATCCATTGAATTAGGCTACGAAAACTTAGAATATGTCAAGAAATTGCAAGAAAAATTAATGAAATCCAAATTGGAAAAGTGTAGAACTCTTAAACATAATGCAAAAATTATTTTGATTCTTAAATTTCATTACGTGTGTGAGTGTTTAACTGAACTCCTAAGACCTCTAGGAAACCTCCCAAGTATCTCTTCCATCAAGAAAAAATCAAGAAGCCCATGGACTTTTCCTTCCCTTCATGTCTCGAGCAAGGCTGCTTGAATAGGTTAGGGAGTATTTTGATTTGTTCTAGCCTTGGTTTAGTACTTCATATGAGGGGAGAATGTGGGAGGAATCCTTGGGAAAAATTTAAAAACCGTAGATTGGGAGATGAGGCAATGGCTTCCATGATGTGGGCTTAAGAAGCAACTTGTGTTTATACCTTTGGAAATGAGTTTGTGATGACTTTTAGGAGTCCACAAGGAGCGAAGAGGTATAGATATGAGGGAAAAATGGAGTCAAGAACTTGAATTAGGGAAGTTGCTTCATTAGGTCATCAATGGAACCATATTATAATAAATGGAACGAAGTATGTTCTTAAGAGTAAATTTAATGCTTTAGCTTGCTTCAAGAGTATAATTAAGTGTTATTCATGATGTTTAGGCCAAGGAAATCAAATCCCATCTAGTTGTGCTTGTGGAACCAAGAAAGGGAAGGAATAAAGCAAAGTAAAGCTTGGATTTTCACTAAGATAGCTTTCTACCTCATTCTTCTTGCATTCTTGGTTATGTATATGTCATTGTGTGCTTTTGTGTCTTGTGAATATGCCACTTGATGTTATGATGTTGCATTGGTACCAATATGCTTTCTTGAATATTATTGGTTATGGAAATTGCTCATAAAGGTGAGGTGATGCTAAAAGTCCCTTGATATGGGTGAGAAGATGCTAAAAGTCTTAAGGCATGGGTGAGACAAGGCAAAAAATCTTATGGATAGGTGAGACGAAGTCAAAAGTCCCTAGGCCAAGGGTGAGACAAATCCAAAAGTCCTAAAAATGCAGTGAGGCTAAACCAAAAGTCCCTAAAGCTCATTCTTGACCTTGTTGTGACTTTGTGGCATGGAAATGTGGATTGAAATGCTTTATGATTATGTTAGCTTGCACACTTGTGTCTTTGACATGTTACATGTCTTGAATGTGTGCTTGAATAGGTGTATGAGTTATTGGAATTTCATGAATCTCACACCCACCCATCTTCTATCTCATTTGACCTAGATGGAGCTCAAGAGCCAAGGAATGGAGGCCGTGAAACATAAATGGCATTATATTGACCATGATGTAGTTTATGTAGTCTTAAAATGTATAAGAATGTTAAAATACTCATGTACATGTTATTTTTGAGTTGTAAACATTTGATCATATGTAAAAGCATGTGTGGATGATGTATGAACCATATTTGGTGTCAAAATAATGTAAAGGTAATATTTGGCTATCTAATGGCTTGTAAATGCTTATGTATTCTTGGATGTGAAATGACCAAATTGAGATGCATGATAGTTTGGACCACTTGGGTAGTTCATAATGGTGTATTTGTACTTTCAAAGTTGCCCAAGGAGTGCTTGAACATGTAGGAAGCCAATTGGACCACTTTTGACCCGTTTGTAGTCTTGAATTGACCATATTCAAGAGCTATCTCAAGATTTGACCAAATGACCTCTTATTGGCCTAAAACTTGGCATTCATATAGGTTTTGTTTAGAGATTTTTGGGAAGCTAAAATGCATATTATTTGGAGCTCTATAAATTTTTTTGGCAAATTTCCAAAATTGGCTGAAATTTCATAATTTGACAGTGGCATTGTTCATATAGTCTGAAATTTTACCTCTAGAATTCATGAGTTAAATGATGTCCAATGGCTATGAAATTTTATAGGCATATATTAGACATTCACAGTGACCTATCTACTAGAAGCACCTCAATTAGATGTTAGTAGAGGGAGGTATGAATTTTTGATGTTTCATATCAGTGACAGTAGTGCAGTTCAACCTTGGTTACTGTTCTATCGATTTTCAAGGGCAAAATGCATTTGAACTAGTCTGAACTTATTTTTCCCTCTAGTTAATATCTGTAACTTTCCAAAATAGTATAGTTTTCCTAGATTGGATTTTTTTGTAATTAATTATGAATTTTTGAAGTTTATATCAATAACCTATATCAGAAATGTTGGACAGTCTAACATTTGCAACTTTTCTATTGTCAAACATGGTCCATAAGAGGTTTCGTGGCTTGGAGTTATTTTTATATAAAGTTAATACCTGGATATTTCCAAAAAGCTATGCGTTACTTAATTTCAATTTTTTTAGAATTAGTTATAATTTTTTAAAGTTGCTAGTAGAAAACTGAAATTTTGACCCGAGGCTAAAATGTGGATTTTTCTATTTTTTGTTCTCTAATTTATGGTTTATGGATTGTTTTATGATGTTTATGATTTATATGGATGTAATATGACTAGTTCATGGGATCCACGAGACATGAATTGAATTTTTAACCCTAATGTAATGCTAATAAATACAATATTTTGTTACTTTTCCTTTAGAATTAAAAGAGATAATAACTAAGTATGTGACATTGAGATTGAAGTATTATGGTATGACATTTATTGCTATTAGAACAAAGGTTCAGGCCCTTTAGCTCAGTGTTTAGCCCTTGAATGGTGTATATGGTCTTTTAATTGGGTGTGAATTGCTTTGGAAGTGGTTTAATACCTATGTATGCATACTTGAAATGTAATTGTGAACTAAGATTGTGGTTCTTTTCAGATAAAATGGTTGAGACCAGACAAGGCAGGCGTAGGGGTAGGCCCAAGGCTCAGAGGGTTGAGCCAGAGGTTCGAGTTAAGTTTGAGGACCCTCTGCGAATTGTTATGGAATGACTAGACTGGTATGAGGTGGTGGTTGCCCAGCAGTAGGAGATGTTGGAACAACAAAGACACATCGTGTAGCAATAACATGATATAATTATGCAGTTGTAAAATTCCCTGGCTAGGCAAGAAAAAGCTAAGAAAGAAGCTCCGATGCCTCAGCCTTCCACTTTTGGTGTTCCACCTTCACCACCTCCCCAAGAGCCAGTTTAGATCCTGCTAACAATTCAAAAATTGTTGAATCAATTCAGAAAGAGCAACCTACCTACATTTGATGAAGAACTTGATGCAAATAAGGTGGAGGCCTGGGTGATGGAGATAAAGAAGATTTTCACGGTGATAGATTATACATTAGAATAGAAGGCTCAGCTTGTCACCTTCATGTTACAGAAAGAAGCAGACCATTGGTGGCGCAGTATGAAGTCTCTGATGGAGACTAAGAAATTACATATTAACTGGGAGAATTTCCTAGTAGAATTTTATGAAAAATATTTTCCTAGTTCAATGAAGAAGCAGAAAAAGATGCAGTTTATGAGGTTGAAGTAGATTAATGATATAACAGTTGATCAATACGTGGCCAAGTTTATTGAATTATCTCGATATTTTTCCTATCTCCAAAGGTATGATGATGAGCCCTAGAAGTGTGAGCAATTTGAGGCTAGGTGGAAGCCCCTAATTAGAGATAGAGTTACTCCACAAAGGATCTAGAATTTTAATGCCTTTGTGGAGATCAGCATGATAATTGAAAATAATTTGAGAGATATTATGCCTACTGTAATGATATCTAGTTAAAAAAGGGTTATAGAATTGAAAAGGCTGAGACCAAAAGAGGGTTCCAACATAGCACTTACCAGTAGAAAGAAGAGCAAGTTGCAGTGGAATAGGAGGCCGTGGAATAGGAGGCCATGGAAAGGCAAAAAAATGTAGCCCCCTTGGACTCAGTCATCCACACAACAATCAACAGTGACATGTTTCAAGTGTGGGAAGTCGGGGCATATTGCCAGGAACTGCCCCCAGATGGATTCAGTGCCTCCTCTTAGGCCAAGACCCAAGGCAGGGTGTTTGCCCTTTCTCAGTAGAAAGTGATTGCATCACCCAATTTGATTTGAGGTACACTCATAGTGGATGATTTTCCTATAGCTACTATGTTTGATTCAGGTGCGAGTCACTCGTTCATATCTTATGATTGTGTGAGACGTTTGGGTCTGGCCATTGGTACTTTATCATTTCATTTTTCTGTTACTACATCCATTGGAGGCCACATTGTTACTTCCCATACTTGTTTGAATGTCACTGTATAGTTTAACCACTACCATACTACTATTAACTTGATTTGTATGCCTTTCTATGATATTGACTTGATTGTGGGTATGAACTAGATGACTACTAATAATGTTGCTCTTGATTATGAACATCGAACCATATTTGTACCTTTATGCGGGAGCATACCTAAGATAAGGGTCGAGTTATCCTTTATGACTACTGCCCAGACTGAGAGACACTTAGAGCATGGATGTCAATGGTTTTTAATCTTTTTCTCTATTCAGGATGTGGTAGAAGAGGGGACAGAGGAAATCCTAGTAGTTAGGGAATTCCCAGAGGTTTTTCTTAGAGATTTTGATTTTAGTAGTCTACCACTTGAGAGAAAGTTAGAATTTCCAATAGATATAGTGCCTGGGGTTGGACCGGTGTCTAAGGCTCCTTATAGGATGGCTCCCACCAAGCTTGCTGAGTTAAAAAAGTAGATAGAAGAATTTTTAGAAAAAGGGTTTATCTGCCCTAATGTTTCACCCTGGGAAGCTTTGGTATTGTTTGTGAAAAAGAAAGATGGTACTTTAAGATTATGTATATATTATAGAGAATTGAATAAGGTTACCATCAAGAACAAATATCCTTTCCTAGAATAGATGACTTACTAGATCAGTTAGCTAGAGCATCTGTATTTTCTAAGATAAATCTTAGATCTGGGTACCACCAATTGAGAGTGAGAGCTGAAGATGTCCCAAAGATGGCCTTCAAAATGGGATATGGGTATTATGAGTTCTTTGTGATGCCATTTAGGCTGATGAATATGCTTGCTGTGTTCATGGATTATATGAATAGGGTATTCAAACTGTATTTGGATAAGGTTATGGTGGCCTTTATTAATGATATTTTAGTGTACTCCAAATCCTTTGAGGAGCATGAGGGGCATTTGAGATTAGTCTTAGAGACTTTGAAAGATAAGAGACTATATGCCAAATTTAGTAAATGTGAGTTCTAGCTAACTGAGGTGAAATTCTTAGATCACGCGATATCATAAGAAGGGGTCGCAGTGGATGCCCATAAAGTAGAAGCTGTGTTACAGTGGGATAGACCTAGGACTATCATTAAGGTTAGGAGTTTCTTAGGTTTAACAGGATGCTATAGGCGGTTCATTTAGGGTTTTTCTCAGATAGACTTGCCACTCATAAGGTTGACTAGGAAAGAGACACCCTTCGATGATAGATGTGAGAGGGGTTTCCAGGAATTGAAACTTCGATTAACCACTGTCCCTATATTGATTATCCTTGACCTTAGTGAACCATTTATGGCTTATAGTGATTTATCAAGGAAAGGGTTAGGGTGTGTGTTGATGCAGCAGGATAGATTAATGGCGTATGCCTTTAGGCAGTTGAGGCCTCATGAGAAGAATTATCCTATACATGACCTAGAGTTAGCCGCGATAGTGTTTACTCTCAAGATTTAAAGGCACTATCTATATGGTGTAACCATAAAGATTTATAGTAACCACAAGAGTCTGAAATATTTATTTGATTAGAAGAAACTTAATATGAGACAAAGGAGATGGATAGAATTCCTAAAAGATTATAATTATATATTAAAGTATCATCTGAGTAAAGCTAATGTGGTGGTTGATGCCCTGAGTAGGAAATCCATCCATGCATCCCATATGATGATTAGGGAGTAGAAGCTCTTAAAGAAGTTTAAAAATTTAAACCTCTCCTATTTGATAGTATCGGGTAAATTGTATCTGAGTGAGACTCTAATTGAGAATGAGTTAAGAACCCAGATCTTAAATGCTTAAAGAAAGGATAAATTCATGAGACAAATTCAGAGTGAGATCTCCTAAGGTAGGACCTCAAATTTTAAGATATCTAAGGATGGTATAATCATATACCAGGATAGAATTTATGTGCCGAGCAGTAATGAATTGAGAGAGAGAATTCTAGAAGAGGCACATAAGAGTAAGTATATTATCCACTCAGGTGCCACCAAGATGTATCAGGATCTGAAGAGAATCTTTTGGTGGCTGAGAATGAAAAATGATATGACAAATTATATGGCTAAATGCTTAGTGTGTCAAGGGATGAAGGTAGAACACCAGAGACCTGTTGGGTTGTTGCAACCCTTAGATATCCCCGAGTAGAAATGGGATAGCATAACTATGGATTTTATAATAAGGTTACCTAGAACATCCTTTGGACATGATGCTATTTGGGTAATCATAGATAGATTGATAAAGTCTGTACATTTTTTAGCTATTAGGGCCACCTACATATTAGATAGATTAGCCCAGTTGTACATAAGAGAGATAATGTGACTTCATGGAGTACCCAGTAGCATAGTATCTGATAGAGACCTTAGGTTCATATCAAACTTCTGGTGGTCATTACAACATGCCTTAGTGACAAGGTTGCAGTTCGGTACTACATATCACCCCCAGACACATAGTCAAACTGAGAGGACCATCTAGACCTTGAAAGACATGTTGAGGGCATGTGTATTAGAAATGAGAGATAATTGGGATGCATATATACCATTAGCAGAGTTTGCATATAATAATAGTTACCATTTTAGTATTTAGATAGCCCCTTATAAGGCTCTATATGGGAGAAAATGTAGATCTCTATTATGTTGGGTTGAGCTAAGTGAGAGGAGTTTTATAAGACTTGAGATAATGGACTAGATTACTAGGCAAATAGAGTTAGTTAGAAAGAAACTTCTTATAGTCCAAAGTAGACAAAAGAATTATGCTGATAAGATAAGGAGGCCATTAGAGTTTAAAATTGGAGACCATGTGTTCATCTGAGTGTCTCCAGTGATTAAGGTAGGTCGGTCTATAAGCATAAGGAAGCTTTGTCTTAGGTATATCAGTCCATTTGAAATCTTTGAGAAAATTAGACCTATGTCCTACTGGATAGCCCTACCTCTGAAACTAGCCCAAATCTACAACATTTTTCATGTCTCTTAATTGAAAATATACTTACTAGACCCCTCACATGTCATAGAATATGAGTATATTCAATTGAATAGGTTAGGGAGTATTTTAATTTGTTCTAGCCTTGGTTTAGGACTTCATATGAGGGGAGAATGTAGGAGGAACCCTTGCAAAAAATTGAGAGATGAGGAAATGACTTCCATAATGTGGGCTTAAGAAGCAACTTGTGTCTAGATCTTTGAAAATGAGTTTGTGATGACTTCTAGGAGTCTAAAAAGAGCTAAGAGGTCTAGATATGAGGGAAAAATGAAGTCAAGAAGTTGAATTAGGAAAGTTGCTTCATTAGGTCATTAATAGAACTATATTATAATAAATGGAACAAAGTGTGTTCTTAAGAGTAAATTTAATACTTTGGCTTGCTTCAAGAATATAATTAAGTGTTATTCATAATGTTTAGGCCAAGGAAACCAAACTCTATCTAGTTGTACTTGTGGAATCGAGAAAGGGAAAGAATAAAGCAAAGTAAAGCTTGGATTTTCACCAAGGTAGCTCTTCACCTCATTCTTCTTGCATTCTTGGTTATGTAAATGTCATTGTGTGCTTTTGTGTCTTGTGAACATGCCACTTGATGTTATGATATTATATTAGTACCAATATGCTTTCTTGAATGTTATTGGTTGTAGAAATTGCTCATAAGGGTGAAGTGATGCCAAAAGTCCCTTGATGTAGGTGAGGAGATGCCAAAAGTGTAAAGGCATGGGTAAGACAAGGTCAAAAGTCTTATGAATGGGTGAGGCAAAGTCAAAAGTTCCTAGGCTAAGGGTGAAGCAAATCCAAAAGTCCTAGAAATGGAGTGAGGCTAAACCAAAAGTCCCTAGAGCTCATTCTTGACCTTGTTGTGACTTTGTGGCATGGAAATGTGGATTGAAATGCTTTATGATTATGTTAGCTTGCACACTTATGCCTTTGGCATGCTACATGCCTTGAATGTATGCTTGAATAGGTGTATAAGCTATTAGAATTCTATGGATCTCACCCTTACCCTTCTCCTATCTCATATGACCTAGGTGGAGCTCAAGAGCCAAGGAATGGAGGCTATGAAACATAAATAGCATTATATTGACCATGATGTAGTTTATGTAGTCTTAAAATGTATAAGAATGTCAAAATACTCATGTACATGTTATTTTTGAGTTATAAACATTTGATTATATGTAAAAGCATGTATGGATGATGTATAAATCATATTTGGTGTTAAAACAATGTAAAGGTGAGATTTGGCTACGTGATGGCTTGTAAATGCTTATGTATTTTTGGATGTGGAATGACCAAATTGAAATGCATGACGGTTTGCACTACTTGGGCAGTTCATATATGGTGTATTTGTACTTTCAAAGTTGCCTAAGGAGTTCTTGAACATGTAGGAAGCCAATTGGACCACTTTTGACTCCTTTTTAGTCTTAAATTGACCATATTCAAGAGCTATGCTAAGATTTGACCAAATAACCTCTTCTTGGTTTGAAACTTGGCATGCATATAGGTCTTGTTTAGAAATTTTTGGGAAGCTAAAATGTATATTATTTGGAGTTCTATAGAATTTTTGATGAATTTCCAAAGTTGGCTGAAATTTCATAATTTGATAGTGGCACTATTCATATGATCTGAAATTTTGCCTCTCTCATTCATTGGTCAAACGATGTCTAATGGCTATGAAATTTTACAAGCAAATACTAGACATTCATATTGACCTACACTAACTAGAAGCACCTCAATTAGATGTTAGTAGAGGAAGATGTGAATTTTTGAAGTTTCATATTAGTGACAGTAGTGCAAACCGACCTTAGTTACTGTTCTATCAATTTTCAAGGTCTAAATGCATCTAAACTGGTTTAAAATTATTTTTTCCCTTTAGTTAATATTTGTAACTTTCCAAAATGGTATATTTTTCCCAAATTGGATTTTTTTTGAATTACTTATAAATTTTTAAAATTTATATTAGTAACTTGTATAAAAAACGCTGAACAATCTAACCTTTGCTACTTTTCTATTGTCAAATGTGGTCCATATGAGGTTTCATGGCTTGGAGTTATTTTTAATATAAATTTAACATCTAGAGATTTCCAAAACGCTGTGGTTGTTTAATTTTGATTTTTCTAAAATTAGTTATGATTTTCCAAAATTGTTAGTAGAAAACTGAAATTCTGACCCGATGCTAAAACGTGGATTTTTTTTATTTTTGGTCTCTAATCCGTGGTTTATGGATTGTTTTGTGATGTTTATTATTTATATGAATGTAATATGACTAGGTCATGGGATCCACGAGATGCGAATTGAATTTTTAACCTTGATGTAATGCTAATAAACACAATATTTTGTTACTTTTCCTTTAGAATTGAAAGAGATAATGCTTAAGTATGTGACATTGAGATTAAAGTATTATGGTATGACACTTTGCATAATTAAAATTTGTTACAATTAAATTTACTTTGACAAAAATACTTTTAAGTGATCAAAATAATTGCTGTTTTAAATTTAACAAATTTATTAAAAATAAAATAAAATTTTACATAAATAAATATATCGCAGTTTATAATTGATTTCTTTTTAGTTTGCCTAAATCACATTTACGTCAGGACTACACTTTATGAATTACAATGTTCACCAAGCCTTTCATTTTTGTATTTGGAATTTTTAGAAAGAAAACTTCCTATAAAGTTAACAAATCTGGTTTGTGTAAGCAAAGTCAATAACGCACATGAATTCCGAACCTAAAACTTGACAACTTGTCATAAAAGTGGTAAGTTTTACGGGAAAACCCATATTTAATATATTTATAATTTTTGTCTCGCTCAGTTTGCCTGAGATATTTATTGTACAACGTAATGTTACTGAAATTAACTACTATCATATACATCTTATAACTAAATTATACGAATTCCAATCTTCATTAAGCATTTCATTTCATTTCATTTTTGTTTTTTTTTAATTTGTTTTGTTTTGTTTTGTTTTTTTTTTTGTTTTTTGCACTTAGAAGATCTTAAATTATATTATGAACTTCAATAATTAAAGTATAGGGTACATCTTCTTAACTATGAAATCATTCATTAAATTGTTTTCAAAAGATTTGTTTTTTGGCTATTATAACCAAAGCCAAGAATGCATCGAAAGCATATTGAATACAACAACTTGACAATATGCACTAAGAGTATCCAAGAAGAGCACATACTGAGATTCTTTGGTAGATGGCAGACATGAAGCAGAAAGACTTGACCGTTGAGGATACTAAAGAAATGGTGGAAATGCAACAACCACGTTCTTATAAAATTTATATATATATATATATATATTAAAATGTAATAAGAACAAGAAAAGCACGTCTAATTGACTTGGCATGTACAGGGAAGTCTATACAAATAATAAGTAGGACCCTACTCTCCATTATGAACCCTTAAGAACTGAACATCAGAAAAGACTTGACTGTTGCTACTATATGAAGTTGCAAAAACATAGAGAGAGCACAGTATGTGCACATGCTGAGATTCTTTTCAGAGAAAATTTTGGTAGATACACAACGGATATGAAGCAGAAAGACTTGACCACTGAGAATGCTAAAGAAATGGTGGAAATGCAACAACTTCCCCTTGCAGCTCATTCTACCAATTTATCCTCCAATCATTTCCAATAACAAGTAAGCATCATGTACTCTTCTCCAATTGTAAAAGCTTTTCTTGATTTGTTTACTTTCCTTTTGCTTACAGCTTGTAACAATGCTATTGTTTGATTCCTAAATTATTAGCCTTTTTAGCCTCATTTAGTTTTAGTTGTAAAAAATTTATGAGATTACAATTCAGTCATTACGAGAAACACCATTTGGATTTCAAAAGCTTATTATGTTTCCCCTTTTTATTTTGCTTATGGAATTGCTGATTGCTTTCAATGTCAAACTTGATAGATAGAAGATGTTGTGATCATCCACATTAAATCAATCATTCAGTATAGCGAAGATGGTCTCTTGTCACCTACATGTTGTATCTACAAGGTACCCTTTATGATCCATGATCTAAAAAAGGATTCTTACACCCCAACAGTTGTTTCAATTGGCCCCTTTCATTATGGCAATGAGAGGTTGCAAGACATGGAAAGACATAAAATAGTATTCTTCAAAAGATTCAAACAAGATGCTAAGATAAGCTTGGATAATTTGGTTTTCTTTGTGAAACATACAAAGCCAATGGTTCGTGCTTCTTACTCAGATGATGTCAAACTTGACAAGAACGATCTTGTGAAGGTGATATTAATGGATGCTGGTTCCATAATTGAACTCTTCAAGAGGAGTTATGAAGTGCAGTTAAGGAATGATTCAAAACTGTCACAACCATGGTTGCATAATATTATAAGGATGGATTTGCTTTTACTTAAGAATCAGCTTCCATTCTTTTTTTTTCTTAAAGATATATTCAATCAAGCATTTCCCCTTGACTTTTATGGTGCATCACTTCATTTCTTGAGCTCACATATAATTTCTTTGACCAATTTAACAAACAAAAGTTAGAGCCTAATCCTAATGTTAGAGTAAAGCACTTCACTGATCTTCTTAGATTCTTTCATTTACAAAGAACAAAACCTCTTAGGCATTTATTCCTAAGGGTTGGAGATTGTATCACTTCATATAGTGCAAATGAGTTACAAGAAGCAAGAGTAAAGTTGACGGTAAGTGAAAGCCAGTTCTTACTAGGCTTAAGATTTTCAGGATGTGTTCTTGAGATTCCAAAAATTTTGGTGGATGATTCAATGGAAATTTTGTTTTGTAATATGATAGCTTTAGAGCAATGCTACTATCCTTATGCATCTGCCATTACTGACTATGCTGTTGTATTGGATTGCCTAATCAACACAACTGAAGATGTAGATGTCCTCATTCATTTGAAAATAATCCACAACTATCTAGGTGATACCAAAAATGTTGCTACAGTATTTTACAGTCTCTGGAAAAATATCACTGAAGTGAATTTCAATTATGAATATGTTGATATTTACAAAAGGTTGAATGGCTTCTATCAAGATGCTTGGCACAAGAAGAAAGCAACTTTGAGACATGATTATTGCAATACACCTTGGCAAACTACTGCCTCTATTGTTGGAATTGTACTCCTCATTCTCTCCCTTGTTCAAACCATATTTCCCATCCTCCAAGTAGTAGTGAAGTAGATATAAAGCTTGTATATTACTATAATTTGAGTGCTCTATGGTCGAACTTTGTTTTGATTAAGAGAGTTCTCGAACCCATAATTAGTGAAGCATCTTAATGTAGTTGGTTTTGTTGAAAGTAGAAATTGCACCATATGTAGCCATAGAATAATTGTAATCCTATTCTTTATTTTATTTAAACATTGTTCTATGATGGTTGTATAAGTTAAAAGCTTATATAGTTTGAAAATTATTATATAGTATTTCTTATAGAACTCTTTTTAAATATAGGAACTAAATTTCCCACAATGTTGGTAATAGGTAAAACTTTTTACATGACTTTGGGAAATTGGTTATAACTAATATGAAGTTAACAAATTTGGTTGTTATAACCAAAGCCAATAAGGCATTTAAAGCACAATGAATAATATAATTTGACAATTTTCACTAATAGTGTCCAATAAATTAAATTATAGACTAAAACATTATAAAACATTTTGGACTTACTAACAATAAAAGAATGAGTAAAGATGGAATCTATATCCAATCTGACAAATGTTTGTGATGAAATTTATGATGAAAAATTTTCTTCAACAAATATTTCATTGCAAAGAAACAAATTGTGATAGATTTGCTTTTTCATCTCAAATCTTAGACAAAATTTTTTGTCTTAGATTTGATATGAAAATTTTCATTTCAAAATAGAGATAGAATTGCCTACTCCAATTTAGAGGAAAAAAAAATTTGTCTCTCAATTTGTTTTCTAAACAAGAAAATATATAGCAACAGTTTCGATGATTGTAAAAGTGAATAAAATTTATAAATAAAATAAAATACCATTAATTCACAAATGCTACAAAAATAGCTATTAACATTGCATTCATTCCTAATCACTCTAATAACAAAATTTCAATTGGCTACTAACATTGCATTCACAAGTATAATGAAAGATTATATCAAGATTTCTATAAAGAAAATAGTGGTTTTAGATGTATTATCAATAAAAATTAGATAATCAACCATAACATGGAACTTAGTTAAATTAATACTTGATAATTGCTATTGAATAAATATAAACCAATAAAGAATGATTAAAAAAAAAAAGAATCCAAATTACCTTCACGCTTGGCCCTTTTCACCCCCACATAACTATAAAAATGTCTTAGGGATTTCCAACCTACAATAAGGATGACCAATCAATAGTAAAAAGGACACTCTAAGCAAAATTAGCATTAGTGCATTGCCAGGAAGAATGATAAAAGGAAGGTACCTTCCCTACATATTCTTGCCCAAATCTTTGAGTATTTATAGTCATAAATCCATAGCAATCTACCTAGTATATTATATTATTGAAGTTAAGGTCATGCCATGAAACAAAGTATGTATTTTAAAATAGGGAAGTTCTAATCCATATTTAGAAGAAGAATAATTGGAACTCTACTCGTACACACAAGTAGTGCTAGAGTAATGTTAACATCCACCAATAATCAAGTGATTATTGTTAATATCTTGATGGTGATTGATCACCAATCTACTTATAATGCTTAAGCTTATAAGAAGCAAGACTCACCAAATTTACCAAACACTTAATTAAATTGATAAGTAATAAGACATACGTATAGGTATCAACCTCAACCTAAGACTCCTTTCTCACAAGCATTTTACACATGGAACATCATAAAATTCAAAATTCAAAATCCACAACAAATAAACTATCATATTAGGGCACAGAAAATGCCGACATGGCTTTTAATTGGTTTTGAAAATGCATACTTGAATTATTAAATAGTCAATAAAGCATTTTTTTTTGGAGTCAAATAAACTCTTATACATTAGTGGTGAACAAAATTCTACTAACGATGATCTAAAGGTGTATTTCAAAATATAATTGCATAACTGTAATAACTTAAGATTTGAAAAGGGAATAAAATGGAATTTAGATAAATTAATTTACATTTTTAGGTATCATAAAGAATATATAGAGCTTAAATTATAAAGAAATAAGAGATAAAGGAGAAATTTGTTTTAGCACTTGTTAAATTAAACTAAATTAATAAGAAAGGATTAAAATTATTTTAGAGGGGAAATAAATCTAAGCTTGACTATAGCTCTAATAGTCATTAATGAGGCAACCTTGAGAAGGGACCTGATATCACTTACCAATGATAGCATCTTAGATGTGAATGAAATCATAGTAGTGTAACTTCAATCAAGGCAGATTTTAATAAGGATATGCTTACATTTCTTTTGGCATTTAATTAATTACTAGTGATGTTGTTAGATAAGATTTTAGCCTTAAGATGCCACCTTCAGGTGAAGAATAAGTGAGGTTAATTAAGAATTATACCTCTTAAGGAAGAAAGAAATCATTGAATCTAACCTATATAACTTTTATTAGGTGACCCTTGATGCATAAGTGTTGGTAATTTTTCGTAAGTGTATGGGTCAAGTAAACAATACATTAAAAATAAGATATCATCCTTTGAGGAATATTAATCAAGTACCAAAATTCTCAACTATCCCTATTATCTAGAAAAATTGAAAATTCAATTGAACTAACTAATAACTAGGAATGAACTAGCACTCACTACCACAGAAATAGGATATGTTGGCACACATTTATTAGTGGTTCTTCAAAAATTGTGAACTAAATACTTTTATTAGTAGTTATGAAAAAAATTGCCAACAAAACTATTGGATATAGTTGGTGATTCCTAGAGAACTGCTAACTATATTATTATAATTGGTGGTTTTAAATAAACCACCAACTAAACAATTTTTTAAAAAAATATTAAAAAATGTAATTAAGTTTAATTGGTAGTTTTGTATTAACTACTAACTAAAACCTAAGTAATTTTGGCAATTATTCTAAAACTACTAACTAAAATTCATTAAAGTTGGCAGTTTTTCATAGAATTGCCAACTAATGTCATTTTAAAATCATTTTTCCCATCAGAACAATTTGCAAAACCCCGTTTCCAGTGTTCTCTAGGCAGAAGCTTCCATATAGCTTATAACCTTCTATTTGCCCATTGCCTTCGGTGCCATTCCTTGGTGGTTCTCTCCTTATTTTCGGTAGCTTCCCTCATTTTCCTATGACTTCCATACCCATAGCTTCCCTAATTTTCAATAGCCCATTGCCATCGAAAAGGTATGGACCGAGGATGGATGTTTGCGAATCATTTGTCTAAGGAATATGAAGATGGAGTGAAAGAGTTTATTAAGTTTGCAATTGACTATGCAAAAGACCTAAGTAAAATTATATGCCCTTGTTTAAATTGTTACCATATGAAGCAAATTAGTGCAGTTAAGTTAGAACATCATTTAGCGTGTAATGGGATTGACCAAAGTTATACATGTTGGACAAAGTATGGCAAGACAAAGGATGTGCATAGTAATTAGGAATATAATGGGAGTTGTGCCTTAAACAAGTCTGATATAAGTACATTTGAGGTTGACCGTCTTGAAGAGATAGTAAATGTGGTTAAAGAGGATCTTTAGGATTGTCCTGAAATATTTAAGAGGTTGAAAAGTGATGTAGAAAAGCCATTATGTTCTGACTATACTAAATTTACAAAATTATCAGTGGTGTTGAAGTTGTCCAAATGTAAAGCAACAAATGGATGGAGTGATAAAAGCTTTACAAAATTGCTTGCTCTTTTGAAAGATATACTATTAGAGGATAATGAGCTTCCTAGCCGAACATATGAGGCCAAACAAATGTTATGCTCTATTGGTGTAATACCTTAACCTCTTAGCTATTATACCATAGTCTCATTATCTATCTTAATGCATTTCAAATGGATTGGAGCACAATTGCAAGAATCTATGCACCTCACATGAAAAGAGCAATAAATTTAATAGTATTAATTGCATTATGTAAGATCTCATTTCTTTAATTTATGCCTCATGGACTATGTGAACTCATCAATATCATTTTCTATTCATAACACATCCATAAAATTCATAACCATCACTAAATATCTCAAGAAGCTCAGGTTTTAAGCTACATCTCACAAAATCAATGGTTTGCTCTCGGGTTTAGATTCCAACTTTTTGATACAAATTTTGAAAATCCATAACTAATTCTAAAAAAATTGAAATTCAACAAATCATATCATTCAAGAAATTTGGGGATATCCACTTTTGACTAAAAATAATTTAAGACCAATGAAGTAGCTCAAGCCATCGAAAATTGATTGAATAGTAACATAGGTTAGGCTACATTACTAGTACTATCATGCAACTTTAAAAATTCATTTCTCCCTCCACAGAGCTCCAAATGAGGTGATCTTAGTGGCTCTGAAAAGCTAATAATGTCTAGTTTATGACTATAAAATTTTATAAGCATTGGACTACATTTGACTCATGTGTGACACAGAGAAACAAATTGACCAAATGAACAGTAACTATACCATTTATGCATAATTTGACTAATTTTGAAAGAAATCATAATAAGTTTTCTAGAGCTCCAAATTGAGTGCTCTTTAGCTCTATGAAAAGCTATAGATAAGACCTATTTGTTGGAAAAATTTCATAGGAAAAATACTCATTTGGTTAAACTTTGATTCAACTTTCCATTTAGTCAAATTTAAAGTCTCAAATGGCATCTCAAGTCTCAAGACACCAAATACTCTTCTTGACTTTTTACAACCACTTGGGCAAGTTTAAAAGAATAAATACAATATATAAAAGTATGCCAAATGATTCTAATCATCATGGAGTTCAATCTCACCTTGCCACTTGCATACATACACATGTACATCATATCACATAAGGGCAATTGAGTGGCAAAAACTCATATTCTTATTTATCTATCTTCCACATTGGTACCTACACTATTTGTACATACATTAGAAATTTTTTAAAGGTCTACATCATCTATATAACTCATGGTTACATATTTTGACATCAAGATGCAATTACAAGGCTCATTTCCCCATCCTTTTGTCAAAGTCTTGCTTTTCATGGTTGTTGGCCACCATTTCTTAGTCCTTTTGGTTTACCTAGATATGGTTAGGCATATGTTGGAGAAGAGTGAGACTTAAAGAATTCCAATAGCTCTTAACCCTTTCAAACATACATAATGGATGTATAAATAAGTCAAAGAATGCATGCATGACATTCAAGCAACTAGTGAGTATATATAGATCATTTTCCTTGTCATATAAACTCATACATAACAAATATAAGCTCTCAAGGGCATTGGTTTAGCCTCTCCCATCTTTCTTGGGACTTTTGGATTTGCCTCATCTACTTTCAAGGGACTTTTAACTTAGCCTCACTCTTCTTGTGACTTTTGGCTTTGTCTCACCCATTTCTAGGGACTTTTAGTTCATCCTTACTCATGCTAAGGGACTTTTGGCATGACTAAACTCATTTCAAGCTAAAATGAAATCATAAGCTCATTTCATAACACATAATGGTACCATAACATGTAAACATTGGTTAGAAACATTTCTCATGGTTTAAACATACATAAGCACTCAATGACAAGAAAACAATCAAGCTATGCATGTGGGAAAGTTTAAAAAGCTCCTTTGAAGCAAGAACATAACACTTTCCTTTTGAATTCTTCTCCCCTTTCTTGGCTAAGCCTTGCAATTAGGTGGCCCTTAGTTCTCTTGGCCTAAACACATGAAAAGAGACATAAGTCACTCATAGAAACAAGCTTTGGCATTATATACACTCTATGTGAAGCTACTTTGTTCTATGGCTCTATTATGCTTCCATACAAAACCTTATAAAGCAACTATGAGAATTCATGATCTTGGCTCTCATTTCTCATTCATTTTAAGTATCTTGACTTCATTTAGACTCCTTGGAGTCATCACAAATTCATTCCTGAGAGCCTAGACATAAATTGCTTCTTTAAGTCTCATTATAGAGCCTACACCTTTATCTCACAAACCAAGGCTTCTAATTTTTTTCCAAGACTTCCTTTGATATTCTTCTTTCATATTTAATCCCTTTCTAGCTTTAGAAAAATTTAAAACTCTCCCTAGGTGCATAAAGAGCTCTTGGCCAAGACTATGCAAGTATATAGCACTCATGGAGTTTGCTTACATTCTCTTAAGGAATTGGCACTTGTGAAGGCTTCTTAGATGTCTTGAGAACTCATATATACCCTTAGACAACTTAAATTACTACTAGGAAGCTTTATCTTGGCCTAGGTGCAATTAAATCCCTAAGTTTGCTAACTTACAATCTAATGCTTCTTATTCAATTTCAATGCCATCTTCTTAATTCTCACACTTCATAAACCTTGGTTCCATTAAGAACACATGAATAAAAACTCTCCTCCTTACTTTCTCTCTCTAGGCTAAAGCTTAAATAGCATGGAAACATAAGATTTTGCAAGTGTTTCAAGTAAAGTTTTATCTTAAAATGAATCTCTCATCGTGTGGATTATTTTTCACCTATTGGTTTCTTGAAAAGAGTTCCTTTTTGGCTTGGGTCAAATTGAATCTTCAAGTTTTCAAGAAAAGAAAACTCCCATTAAAGAGCTCCTAGAGAGAGGAATAACTTTCCCAACTGGCACGGAATGAAACAGAGCCGTTTACTTACTTAAACAAGAGCTTAAACTTCTTCTCTCTCCTTTTCCTTAATGTCATGCCATGGCTGCTCAAAATTCTAAAAATGGAAGCTTGGAGATGGTGATGAAGTGTAATCTTACTTAAGAAACCTCTTTTATAATTTCTAAAAATGACTATTTTGCCCCTATGTGTCTGTTTGCTCTGTTTAGGCTCATTTCAATTCCTTTTTGAGAACCATATTTTCCATCATAAAATTTAGTTCCTCTAATTTATAAAATGCCTTTGGTTTCATCTAAATTGGATTAAAAACCTTTTCAAATGAACTAGTCAAAGTTTGGGTCAACTGACTCTCTAAAACGTAAACAAAAGGGTTTAAACCATTCTAGGGATTCGTATATTTTTAGGGCCTCTGAGAACCCCAAAAAACTTATTTTTCTCATTTAAAATTCCTTCTTTTAGTTTTCTAAAAAGTGCCCAAAATTACAAAAATATCACTGCATTTTCGTTAAATTTCATTTAGTTATTCTGGTTCTCTTTTCAAGGCACCTTTGGCCTTGGATCTTCATTGTTTGAGGTCTAGATTATTGCTCTAATTTTATTGGACCTCAAATCATTCTATCTGGGGGACTTCCTTTTATATCTAGTGCATTTCATACGTTTACAGAGAAACTTGACATTATGTTTCTCGGAGGAATGAGGTGTTACAATTGGCATGAGCTATGAGAGGATACATACTTGTCCCAATTATTGCATTTTATTTTGAAATGAATATGCATCATTAGAGAAGTGTCCTAAGTGTAATACCTCACAATATAAGAAGAAAGAATTGAGTTTGGTGAAGGTAGTATGGTATTTTCCCATTATGCCTAGATTAGATGCATGTATAGTAGTGTAGAAGATACAAAATACTTGGCTATGGCATGCAAATGATAGGATTCAAGATGGAAAGCTTTTGTGTCTTGTAGATTCTCCTCAATGAAAAAAATTGATTATGGGTACCTTGACTTTGGGCAAGAAGACTAAAACCTACACCTTGCATTAGCCACTGATGGAATGAACCCATACGTATCCAAAGTAGTACGTACAGTACATGGTCAGTGATTTTGGTAATTTATAACCTACCTTCATGACTATGTATGAAGCACAAGTTTATGATGTTGTTTATGCTAATTTCTATGCCCAAGTAATGTGGGAATGATATTGATGTATACTTGGCTTTTAATTGAAGATTTGGAACTAATGTGGGAGTTAGAAGTAGAGGTATATGATGGATATAGGGAGAAAAGATTCAATTTGTGAGCTATGTTGTTTGGGACAATAAATGATTTTCTAATGTATGGTAATTTGTTAGGATACAGTATCAAAGGATGTTGTAGATGCCCTATTTGCAAGGAAGACACACATTCTATGTAGTTGGAACATTGTATGAAGAATGTCTTCTTTAGGCATTGCAAATGTTTGCCTTCAAGACATCATTATTGATGGTAGAGAAAAGCTTTCAATTGGAATACAGAGGAAGGTAGTGCCTCTTTGCCTTTGACTAGTGAGTAGCTATATAAGAAGGTAAAAGATTTGCATAACTATTTTGGTAAACCTTTTGTGGGACACCTTGGGTCAAATGGGTGGAAGAAAAGGTCTATTTTCTTTAAACTACCATATTGGAAGTCCTTGTATGTGAGGCATTTCCATGATGTGATATATATCAAGAAAAATATATGTGACAGTGTAATTGGTACATTACTTAATGCGCCACGAAAGACCAAAGATAGCATTAAGGTGATATCGGACTTGGTTACTTTGGGAATAAGAGGAAAATTGGCATTGGTGAAGGAGAGACGTCATACTTATCTACCTCTAACGGCTCATACTCTATCTAGGAAAGAAAAATTTACTTTTTGTGAATTTTTTGATAGAGTCAAGGTTCTAGGGGGTATTCTTCAAATATTAGAAAGCTTATATCAATGAAAGATCTAAAGTTAAAGAGTTTTAAGTCTCATGATTGCCATATTCTGATAGAGCATTTGATTCTGGTGGCTTTACCCTCCTTTTTGCCCAAGAAGATGCGAGGGACAATCATTACACTATGCTTCTTCTTCAAGTCCAAAGTGATTGATCCTGCAAAATTTCCAACATTGCAAAGACAAATTGTGATAACTCTGTGTAAGTTTGAGATGTATTTCCAATCGTTGTTCTTTGACATGATAGTTCACCTAACTGTTCACTTGGTTAGGGAGACATAGATGTGTGGCCAAGCTTATTTGAGGTGGATGTATCTAGTTAAGCATTACGTAAAGATATTAAAAGGGTATGTGAAATCCAAAGTAGACTAAAGGGTTGTATTGCTAAACTGTATATAGTCAAAGAAGCTATTGATTCTGTACCGAATATCTATCTAATGTCAAAAATATTGGGCTTTTGATATCTCGACACATATGAAGAACTATTAGGGAAGAGATTATGGGAAATGAAATAGTTAGCATTGCAAGTACACAGTGGGAGCAAGCACACCTATATATTCTACACAACTCTGATGAGGTTAAGCCATATGTGTAGAAGCACAAGGAGATACTTAGAAGTTCAAACCCCAATAAGAATGAAAGTTGGATATAAAAAAAAATAACCAACTTTTTATAGATTGATCGAAAAATCACAGTTTTTGGGAGTTAAATGTAAATCCTGATGCAATCTCTAAAAAATTGTGATGGTTGGCAAAAGGTCCAAGCCTGCATGTCCTTTTTTACACTAGTAAACTCATCAATGGCTACACATTCTATACAAAAGTGCAAGATGATTAGAGCACAATGCAAAATAGTGGTGTAACTTTTATAATTTAGTCTATGCATGTTTCTAGTACTAAAGACAAAAACCCTATTTATGTGAACATGTTATACTTTAGGATAATTAAATGTATATGGGACTTAAACTACATTTTGTTTTGCGTGTCGGTCTTCAGTTGTAAGTAGGTAAACAGTAAGAATGGCCTTCAGATTGATGAGTTAAGGTTTATCAAGATGGATCTTAATAAGTTACGGTACAAAGATGAGCCTTTTATTTTTGCATCCCAAGCTCAACAAGTGTTCGATGTCTTTGATCCTAATAGTAAGAAGTGGTCCATTGTTCTATTGACAAGCAAAATAAAAGAGGACAAAAATGATGTTCAATATGGTCAAGACACTGATATTATTCCTTTTTGGGGACATTGCTTGAAAGTGATTCCACTGAAGATGATGCCTGTATATTAGAGATGATCATAAATAGGGTATTTGGATTCTAAACAAGGGGTAAAGAAGTCTAAATCAGACTAAGAAAAAGAAAAAGATTGATTTAAACATATATGCTTTCTTTTATTTTTCAATATCCTTTTGTGTCCCTGACGGAGGTTCTATTGTACAACCCTTAAAATAAAACTAGGTTTGACTAAATATGTAGCTAGTGGCACAACCTAGGTCATCTCTTTTGGAAATGGAGTTCAATATTTAATTGAGTTTTCTAAATGTTAAAAGATCCTAGAACTATCTAATTTGAGGGGTCTTTGATTGAATTAAACTAACCTAAAACTAAATTGAAATAAATTTCCTAAATTCTACGTAATTGGATGAATTATGGGTGAATGATGGTCTTGTGACTAGCTTTGGAATCGTCCTTTGGTATCCACTATCCTTATCCTAATCTAATTGTAATTAACTCTGGTCTAAGAGTCCCTAATTGTGTCAATTAGCAAATGATCTTGAATTACCACTCAAGATTCAAGAACTTAGCAATTTGATGTTAATTGAGACCTCAACTACCATTAAATTACTAATTCTTGTGATTAAGATCTGTGAACACTTGAATTGAATGATTAATTGATTAATTAGCCTCTGAATCACCATCCAAAGATGTTTAATTAACTAACTAAACACCAAGGAATCCTTAAATCAAACAATCAAGTACATAATCTCACTCATGCATTTCATTGAACACCTTCGTGGCATACATGGGAAACTAAAGGAAAATGAACAATTCAGAACTTGATTCAATCAATTAATCAACAAAAATAATCTCCTAAATAATGTCTAACTAGCCACTAATTATAAACAACACAAATCTCTAATCTAATACAATCTTAACCAAGAAAATACAAGAAAGAGAAAAGTGTAGAAAGAGATGAGAATCTTAGCCAAAATTCCCTTTCTAACCAATAGATTCAAGCTTTTCCAAGAGCCTCCTTTTAGCTAGCCACAAGGATGAATTAAAGCTTCATTAGGTGGATGGAAATGGAGGAAAATGGGTGTAAAATGGATACGGCGTGGTTACTAGGTGGAGTGGATGAAGGGGGCATGCGAATGGAATGTGTATATCATGATGACGATGGAATGGATTAAAAATGGACGATGAGTGATCCGATGGTGTTGGATGGATAGATTGTGTTGAATGCCTTAGATGAATGGATGATGGATCTCTTCTTTGATGGATTAGCGTGATTTTATTCCTCACGTGGCCTTGTTTATTTTTCACGTGCTCCCCTCTCTTATTTCAAGTACCTGCAGCTCCTTTTCCTTTTATTATATATATATGTGGACCCTACTTCAGCCTGAGCTTCCTAAAACCCATAGCTTATTCTTCATAAATGAATCATGTGGCTGCTACATTTCATTTTCTTCTATTTTTGCTCGCTGCTTCTTTAATTCTCAGCCAAAGCTTTCTACTGTTCACATGCTTAGCCTGTGGCTTCTTGATGAACCCAATGCCTGTGTTGATTCTTCTTCAACTCAACTCCTTCTTCTTCTTCTTAAAGAACTAAAACCCATGGCTGTTTCTTCTCTTCATTCTTCACGTGGCCATGGCTTCTTTGTGCAGCTCGAGTGTGTGTTTAAGTTGGAGTCCTCCTTAGCCCGTAGATCCTTTTCCTCTCTAGCCTTCATGCGTGATTGTGTATACGCCAGAACCAAGCTCACTTCACGGGGTTCTCTATTTTTGTTCAGCCACGTACTCTTTACATGAAGTGCCTTACTTTTACATACTTCACTTCTCCTCGTGTTTGTGAGCTACATGCCTCGTGTTTCCATGTTAAAGTTTCTTCTTTTCAGCTCATGCATCATGCAACCCGTGGCTTCATTCTTGTTCAGCTTATTTCTCTTCATTCTTCATGACCAGCTCTGTTTAAGCTTCTTTTTCTCAAACCAGAAACTCGAGCCTCTCTTTCCTTCTCCTTCAACATAAACACAAGCTCAAGTTTAACTCTTTTTATTCTTAGCTTTTTCACTTTAAAACATGCAACTTCTTCTCTAGCTTCTTTCCATCAAATTCGTGGTTTCACTCTCTTCCACTTCCATGTGAGATGATGTGTGTGTGTATATGTATAAGTGTGAAACCCATGCATGCTTCGTATGAGTGTTTGACTTGGTTAAATGACATATGACCCATGGCTACGTGCTAAATGATGATGCATGATGATGTTGGTGTCAAGGTGTGAATGAAGCAAGTGAAAGAATGCTACGGGTGAGTGAGGGAATGGATGAGAGTGAATATCCATGCAAGCTAAGCTACGTGGGGTGAATGGAGAGCAAAACAACTAGGTCCCATGCATGCAAGTATGTGCTTGGACTCGTGGTTATGGAAGAGTGGAAGGTGAGAAAGTTTTATGTGAGTGAAACCTTACATGATGAGTGAAGTTTAAAGCTCCTAACGTGGAATGTGCATAACTAAGATAGATGATGATGATTATGATGCCCTCTTTTTATTCTCTTGTTTTTAAACTTTATTTTCTAAGAATCTTACACACTTGAAGCTCCATTTCTCCCTCAATTCAATTTCTCATTCAAGCTCCATTTTCCATTGAAAATCTGCACAAAAAGAATGGAAGAGATGAAATAGGAATATTCACAAAATTCATTTAAAAAGATTTGTGCATTAAAATTCCAAAATTTTGCAAATTAACTTCTAAAATATAGAAATGGCTACTAAAACAAAACCTTATCTAATTAAAGTCTTAAAGCCATAATTCATTATTAAAATGCTTAAGTTAGGAGAATTAAAACATATAAAAATTATGCTTATTAGACCCCTTGAATGTCTTAAATATTTTGACTTTTAATCTTTGAATTGATTTTGCTTATTATTGTAACTTGTGTATTTGAATTTCATTGTAGGTGAATGGCTTCTTCAAGTGGTCATAATATTGTTTTAGATGATGTGACAAAGGAGATAAACTAGATTAAACAAGATTTGATTGTCCTGAAAGAAGTGACATGTGCAAGAAGTATTAAGACAAAATTTAAAGTTTAATAGAATGCTAAGGGTCAACCAATTTAGAAAAACAATAAAAAATTAATTAGCTACATTAGAGTTATAGCTCGTATGAATGTGCCCATCACTGTAAGTGATTAGTGATAGATCCATCAAGCCACAAAGAGTACCATTTGAGATGAAATGGTAGTAACATACTCTGCTACTTTGTTGTTTATGTTGTTTCTTATATATACATGGTCTGAGAAGTTGCTTTTATTGGTTTACAAATATCTTTTGATATTGATTAGAGTCGGATGAGATTTGTACTTAAGACAGCTGGCAAGCCACTATGATCATTCCGGTACATATTTAGTGGTATATTCTTGAGAAATGCCAATGAGAACATCCTTGAGCGTCCCTCTAAATAATTTCAAGCTATGATAATTCAGGAGGCTTAGGATGCTTTTACAAACTAACTTAAGAGGATTTTTTTTAAATAATCATATTTTACAATATATAATTGTTCATCGTAGTGTGCAATAGTATGTATTGATTTAATTATTATGCCTTTTCATAGAAATTAAGCTAGAAGAACTTAGAAAGATCAAAGAATATCCTATACCTGTACAAGAAAGGGCAATTGGGATATTCAGGCGTTAAGTAATAGATGGCACATAAATATATATGTCATCTAATTATGAATATGTAATGTAATACTTACACACTAGTTTTTTGTCTTATAACATAGATTGAGCAAAGGGGATTAGAAATTAGCATAGTATCCCATCATATTCTCTGGAAGGAAACTCAAGTCAATAAAGTGGGTGAAATTGACAATGAGCACGTTCTTGAAGTTTGGAATAAATGTGTAAATATTAACTAATTATCTACATTTTTAATCATTCTATTTCATTTTCTTATTTTTCATAATATTTGCCTTTTAATTTACGTGTCACAAGATGCCTTATCATAGGCCCTCGCATAAGGTGATGTGCTCCCAGAGGTTGAGGATATCTTAGGTAAAGCGCTTAGTGTTACAGAGCACCCTGGTCATGTTAAAGGTGTTGATTTTAGAGTCAACCAAAGAGACTATTTTGGGACATAAAAGTGCTTAAAATTGCATTCTTCAGGCGAGGTTGCTGAGTTAAGAGAGAAGGTGGAGTGACAAGAGCAAGAGCAATTTGAGCTAAGAAAGTAATTAGAGGATTAACGATGGCTCATTGAGAATTTGATGAAGATGCAGATGATGGGGATATAGGCAGCGGAAGTTAGTCCCAATTATAAAGACAATTGCACATTGCCCTCTTAGTATCTCCTTAAGATAATTACTTTCTTTTACTAAGTTAGTAATTAAGTATTTTCACTACTTATTAGTAATTTCTTATATTTTTATTTGTTTAGGGCAAAGTAGACTATCTATTATTGTTAGACACCTTTACTTGTCACATGGTTGCAGAGGGTTATACGTTTAACATTGTAAGAGACATACTTCACAATACAATACTTACCATCAACCACACGAGAGTAATGGTTAATATCCTTATGGATGAGAATGCTAAATTGCCTGGTCCTATTGAGGATGCAAGAATGGTAGGAAAAGCAGTAGGGAGCTTCATTATATGGCCTACCAATCTCATTACAACAGCTCCATTAAGATAGGTTTGTTAGTCAACACTTACTTATGCTTCACTTCCTTTGTAAATCTTTCTTGATTCCAAATTAAACTAACTTACTTTGTTGTATAGTCCAATGAGAAACATTTGAAAGTGTCGAGACTTAGAAAGGAATCAATTATTGCACTATCGAAGCCAAAGCCTAATCCTTAGGTTTCAAACAAATACATATTGGCTCTTGAAGCGTTAACAGAATAGATGTTAAGGGATGATAACATAAAAGTTATAGATTTCGATAAAAAGATTTACAATAGAGAAACATAGGATTTTCTTAGACTAGAAGTAATAAATGATGTCCTTTTGACATGATATGATAGGGGTCCACTGCTATTAACTTATATACCAAGTACTTCTTCCACTATACATAAACTACTTTTTACTATGTTTATTTTAGCTTATCATTAATATATTTGTTTCTTCATCTTATGTACTTGTACTATACACTCATGGTCCCTGGCAACCTCACGAGGAGGTTCGTGTTCATCAATTCCCATGACATAGCTACTTTTACTCCACAGATGCTACATAGCCAACTTACAAGTCAATCACAATAAGTAGCAGATCTGCTCATTGCAAGAGCCGATAATGAGGTGTTATTCTTAGCCTCTTACAAGCAAGGGTGAGTTATTTATTACTGAACACTTCAATTGTGTGTAATTTGAATGTCAAATATTTAATTAGAATTAGCTAACACTGGTTAATTGGATTAGGGAACACTGGATGGTGATCGTCATCAATCTATATGCTCCTAAGATATATTTTATGGATTCGGTGAATGGCGACCCAATAAATCATGCATAGATGCAGGAGTTATTAAATCAGTAAGCATATGCATTTATTTTCTATGCATTTCTATATATTTGTGTGTTTTAATTTCAAAATAGCTTCTCATATTAAGTTTTTTTTCCCACTTGCTTGATAAAGTTGTGGTAATGTTTTGTGCAAATTGCAGGCTTAAGGTGCCAAAGCAAAATATACCCATCATGTTATACAAATGGATCATAGTAAAGGTACTTATCAATATTCAGGCAATTATTGAGCACGCCATTTCCTTAATTTAACATGTTTGTATTGAATTTTTACAATATCTAAAACAACCAGATAGCATAGATTGTGGATACTACATGATAAGATTCATAAAGGATATCATCACACATGGACAGTCTACGATCTTAGACACAATATTTAATTTAGTTCCTTTAAGTGATTGGATAGTTTTCCCTTGCCTCTACATTTCCTTGTACATAAAAATTTAATTATAAAATGGTGTTGGTCGGTGGTAATTTGTTATTACTAGTTGTATTTGGTAATATTTGTGTGTAATTTATTATTATTAGCTGTAAAGAGAGGGCTTAAGGCCCTAAGAATCTTTATTTTTAAGCTGTCATGTTGCTAGTCTTTCTTTGATATAAAATTTGTTTTGAAATAATATTTCTAAAATTTGACCAAATTCCAGTTATGTAACTTCAAATTGTTCTTATTTCATTCTGTAGTACTTTCCAAATTCATATTGCAAAGAATACTCTAATGCTCAGATAGATGAACCTAGGGAAGAGAGGTCTCAATACGTCTCCAACAATGTCTGTTGGTTTAGTATCAGCGAGCTTTGTTTTAATTTGATTATTGATTGTAATTGTTCTTTAATTGATTTAATACAAAGAATAAGAGTTCTTCTAATTATATGATTGTAATTGTTCTTTTTAATTCTTCTTCTTAAAAGAATAATAGTTTTTTTAATTGTTTTAAGTTGCTGAATAATTGATAGCTAGACAAACCAAATGCCAAAAGGCACTCCAAGTGCGTAAACTATAAGTGAAAAAAAGTTGATGGTTCAAAGTAAAACTGCCAATAAATAATAGAAGCCTAATTTTGTTGTCAGTTAAGTTATAATTGCCAACAAAGGCCTTGCTTTTTGTTGGCCATTTTTAACTAATAGCCAACAAATGCCTCTTTTTTTATTGGCAATTTTTAATTAACCGCCAACAAAGGCCTATTTTTGTTGGCAATTATAAACTGCTAACAAAAGCTGGTTGGCTTTGTTGGCAATTGCATTGTTGGCAGTTACTATCCGCCAATGAATGTGAAAAAAACCACCAACACAAGCTTTTCCTGGCATAGTGATTAAAACCAATAGACTATGGATTACTTATGAAATGATTTTGGACCTTGGATTTCATTATTTACTTCCTTTGAATGAACAAGGATGAACTCATGTAATTGACATTATTTTTATTAATGACTAATTCCTTAATGTATATGAACTTTTTTTTTCTCAAGATAGAACATATATACCTATGCTAAGCCTATCTCCACTATTGTGATCTTACAACTTAACATAAATCCCTTAAAGATGATGGAATTCAGTGCAAACCTACATGTAGTGACATGGCATGTGTGCAACTTGCAATTCTCTTAAGTGAGATTTATATGTGTATAAAACTACAACTAAAGCCTATTGTAAGTGGTGTTTTTTAAAATATAGCATTTTTGGAATAGTCTACTTATTTTTATGGCCAAGTCAATATGTAGTATTTAGTTGTATGGCGTTTTTATGGATTATCAGCATGATTTTACACAAACGTATTCTAGGAAAATTCCATTGGAAATTTAATAATTAGAGTTTAGTTGGAGAAGTGGTAAGAAGTATTATTACTATGTTTGTGGTACTGTGACTAAATAATATCCCACTGCACATGCTTTTTTATTTTATATTCTCCTATCTTGCATTTTATACGATATAAAATATCATGGTTTCTTAAATTCTTAAATTTCTATTCGCATTGATGTTCAACCAAGAAGTATTTTAGTTACATTAAAAATTCTTCATTTTAAGTTATTGACATATATATAGAATCAACGAGAGCAACCTTGGGAATTTCTTTTCTAAATCCTTATGTTGGTCACCTGTGAGAAATGTTTTCATATGAATTGAATTAATATGATTTTATATATGACGATAATGTTTTTATAAAGGGATTAATTATAGAACATTGGTGAATAATGGTAGCTATATTTGCTCTTGAAGTGCTTTGGCTAGTACTCCAGCTCGTAGGGGTGCAAGTGATGCTTGCCTCAAGTGATGTTAACACACGTGGAATGGATAGATGTTATTTTACATGAACTAAAGGCTCATAACAGAATGGTTATTTATGTAACATCCAAGGTTTTAGAAATTATTCTAAGTCTACCAGTTATATAGCCCGGATACATGTTAGCTATGGCGAGGGTGCTAGTTCACTACAATGAAGGTACTAGTTTGTGATAGTGAAGATGTAGCTCACTATAGCGAGTTCGTGTCCCATACCAAATCTAGGGAGTCTCTCGCAATAGTGCTGGCGAGAACAGTTAAGACTTAGGATTGATAAGTGCTCGCTGTAGCAAGGGGTGTTTCCGACTATAGCAAGACTTGTTCCGGAAAAAAACATGAATAAATGGAAATTTGCTTCTTAAAGAGTCTAAATTCCTCTCTCTTCCTCTAACTGACTTTGGATTGGTTAAAACTAGAAGGAGATTTGCCTAAGAGAGAGAGAAATAAGGGAAAATTCAAGGAGAAAAGTAAGAAAATTCTTGAAATTCAAGCTCCTTCCTTTGGCAAATTCATTCTCCTCCTCCTCCTCTTCCTTTTCATGGTTTTGGTTGTTGAATTGTTTCTATTTTGAGCCATGTATAGAGGGGAAAAGTTGAGAAATTCCAAGAGAAGACTAAGGCAAAGAGGAAGACTTTAAAGAAGCAAGGAAAACAAGGTATGATTCATAGTTTCTTTTGCTCTTCTTCCCCTGCTCTTCATGTGTGATGTTTTAGCCAAGGAGAGAGCTTGAGAGAAGGAGGAAGTTCTAACCTAAAACAAGTAAGAAACTTATGAATTAGTGTATAGGAACCTAAGAAATGCAAAGAAATTAGAAAAAAAGCTAGTGAATTTCAAGAAAGAGCAACTAGGGATTCTTGAGTAGTTTATAAATTTTATTTTGATTCATGGATCCCCTAGCATATGTGAGTGTTTCTTTGAGTTTCTAAGACCCCTAGGAAGCTTCCCAAGTGCCCTTTCCATCAAGGAAAATTAGAAACTCAATAGACTCCAAATGCTCTTCATAGCTCAATCTAGAGCATTTGGGAGAGGTAAGAAGTATACAAAATGGAACATAGGTTATGGAAGATGAGAGGAACTCTTAGGAAAAACTTAAAAGCTATAGATTGAGAGTTAGGTCAATAAGTTCCATAATATAACCTTAAAAAGTAACTTGTATCTAGACCCTTAGGAATGAGTTTGTGATGACTTCAAGGAGTCTAAATGGAACCAAGAGGCCTAGATATGAGAAAGAAATGAAGCTAAGAGCTTGAATTATGGTAGTTGCTTCATTAGGCCATTAATGAAGCTATTATTGAATCAATAGAACAAGTATGCTTCTTAAGTGTGTGTTTAATGCTTTGACTTATTCTAAAGGAGTAATTAAGTGTTATTTATGGTGTTTAGGCCAAGGAAATCAAGCTCCATCTAATTATGGGTGTGTAGCCAAGAAAGGGAAGGAATAATCAAAGTTAAAGCTTAGAATTCCTCCAAGGTAGCTCTTCACTCCTTCTTGTTGAATTCTTGGATGTATGATAGTCATTGTATGCTTATATGTGTATTTTTATTGTGAGACATGCCATTTGATGTTACCTTGTTGCATTGGTACCAATATATTTATGTTTTGGTTGTGAAAGTCGTTCTTAAGGGTGAGGTGGTGTCGAAAATCCCTTATGATGGGTGAAGTAGAGCCAAAAGTCCCTAGGACTAAGTGAGACAAGGCTAAAAGTCTCATAGCTGAGTGAGGTCATGTGAAAAGTCCCTAGACTAAGGGTGAGGCTAATCCAAAAGTCCTACAAATGGGGTGAGACCAGACCAAAAGTCTCTAGAGCTTATTTTTGGGTTTAATATGATTTTCATGACATTTTAATTACGTGTTGAATGATTTTTGATGATGTTAGATGCCTACTTGCATGTTTTGACATGTTTATATGCCTTAATTGTTTTTTTGAATGAGTATATGAGCTATTGAGGTTCCTTGAATCTCACCTCGTTCCCTCTCCCATCTCACTATGACTAGATGGTGTCCAAGAAGCTAAAGATGGAGGCCAAGGAACTTAAAGAGCTTTCTCTTGCCAATTGTATAGTTTTGCATGATTTTTGATGTAAAAGAATAGCAAAAGGTCTATGTATATATATTATTTTTGAGATGTAAATACTTCAGCAAATGTAAAAGTATGTATGAATGATGTATGGACCATATTTAGAGCAAAATCAATGAAAATGTGAGATTTGGTTACTTGGTGGCTTGTAGGTAGCTATACATTCTTGTATGTAAGATGGTGAAATTAAGATGTATGATGATTTAGACCACTTGAGTAGTTCATATATGATATATTTATGCTTTCAAACTTGCCCAAAAGGTATTAGAATATGTAAGAGGCTATTTGACCCCACTTTGAACCATATATGCTACTAAATTTGCCAAATTCAAGAGCTACATCAAGATTTAACCAAACGAGCTCCTCTTGACCTAAAATTTGGTATGTATATAGGCCTTGTCTAGAGATTTTTAAAAAGCTAAAGAGCATATTATTTGGAGCTCTATAGAATTTTTGGTGAATTTTCAAAATTGACAAATTTTGAAAGAAATTGCATTGTTATTGTGCAAATGGTAAGATCTTTTGCCTTTATTATTCGTGGGTCAAATGATGTCCAATGGCTATGAAATTTTAGAGACATAAGCTAGACATTCACAGTGACCTATACCAACTTGAAGCACCTCATTTGGATTTATATAGAGGGATAAACCAAATTTTGAACTTCTAAATCAGTATCAGGGGCATAGCCTAACCTCAATTACTGTTCCATAGGTTTTCATACTGTAATTGCCATTGTTTTGGTCTAGAATTATTTTTTTCCACTATTTAACATCCTTGGATTTCTAAATTGGTATGATTTACTTGAATTTCATTTTTGTGGAATTAGTTAGGAAGTTTTGAATTTCATATAAGTAGATTGTATATGAAACATTGGATAATCTGACCTTTCGAGTTTTTCTATTATCAAACATGATCCAAATGATGTTATTATGTCTTGGATCTATTTTTAGCATAAATTTAACATCTAGAACTTTCCAAAAAGCTATGGTTTACTTGATTCCCATATTTTTAAAATTAATTATGATTTTCCCAACTTGGTTCCAAAAATCTAAATTCTAGACCCATAAGAGAACTTGCATTTTTATGGTTTTTAACTTCAAATCCATGGTTCATGGATTTTTTTATGTGTGAATGAATTTTGAGTAGATAATATAATTGATGGGTTCACGAGACCCATAAGGCAAAGTATAGATGTTTAAACCCTGACATAACGCATTAAAATGCCACGATTTTGCTCTTTTTCTTTGAAATTTCATGGAATCAAGCTTAAGTGAAGGATAATTGAGTCTAATATATTATGGTGTTACATTTTGGTATTAGAGCAAAGGTTCAGACACTTATGCTCAATGTTTGGCTCTTGAATGGTGTGATTAGCATATGTTTGGTGTGAATTGCCATGGAAATAGTGGAATGCATATGCATATGTGTGCTTGGAATACCAGTGTATACTAATGGTAGTGGTTCTTTTTAGATAAGATAGTTGAACCTAGATGGGGCAGGGGCAGGGACAGCGGTAGGGGTAGGCCACTCAGGGCTCAAAGGGTTGAGCCAAAGCTTTTCGTTGAGCCTAAAGACCCTCTACGTATCGTCATAGAGAGGCTAGATAGACAACAAGCTATGATGGATTAACAACAAGAGATACTAGAGCAATAGAGATGGGTTATATAGCATTAGCATGATATGATCATGCAACTGCAAACTGCCCTAGCCAGGCAAGAAGAGATGAGGAGAGAGACTCTTGTACCCTAACCATTTACCTCTGGCATTCCACCTACACCTCCCTAGGAGTCTACTTAGACCCATATGCCTATCCAAAAACTATTGGATCAGTTCAAAAAGAGAAATCTACCCTTATTTGATAAGGAGTTAGATGCAGATAAGGTAGAAACTTGGGTTATGGAGTTAGAGAAAATATTTTCGGTGATGGATTATATTACAGAGTAGAAAGCTCAGCTCACCACCTTTATATTACAGAAAGAAGCCGATTGGTGGTGGCGTAGGACAAAACCCCTAATGCAAAGCAAGAACATATAGATCACCTTAGAGAACTTTCTAGTGGGGTTTTATAAAAAATACTTCCCTAGTTCGATGAGAAAAAAGAAAGAGATAGAATTTATGGGCTTGAGTTAGATGGATGAGATGACTATTGATTAGTATGTGGCCAAGTTTATCGAGTTGTCTCAGTATTCCTCTTACCTCCAGAGATATGATGATGAACTCTAGAGATGTAAGCAGTTTGAGATTAGTTTGAAGGCTCTAATTAGCAACAAGGTTACTCCATAGTGAATTAGGAAGTTTAACATCCTTTTGAAGGTCAAGGGGTGATTAAGAATAACCTGGAAGTGATCATGCCTGCTATGACATCAGCTAGTCAGAAAGGGGCATTAGAACTAAAAAGATTGAGAGTAGAGGAAGGTTCTAGTATGGCATCCAATAGTAAGAGGAGAGGCAAGGTGTCGTGGAACAAAAGGCCACAGAAAGGCAAGAAGATGCAACCTCCTTGGACCCAGTCATCTAACTAACAATCTTCAGTGACATGCTTCAAGTGTAAGAAGCTAGGGCATATTACTAAGAACTACCCTTAGATAAATACAGTGCCTCTACCCAAGCTGCAGACCTAAGGCAAAGTGTTTGCCTTCACTCAGTAGGAAGCCAGTGTATCCCCTAGTTGGATCCAAGGTACGCTAATAGTGAATGGCTTTCCTATAGTTGCTATGTTTGATTAGTGTGCTAGTCACTTGTTTATATCCTATAATTGTGTGAGGCGATTGGATCTGGCCATTAGTACTTTGTTGTTTGACTTATCTATCACCGCACCTACTAGAGGCTATGTAAGTACTTCCCATGCTTGCTTAAATGTCACTATTCAGTTTAATCATTGCCATAGTACCATTGATTTGATTTGTATGCCTTTCTATGACATTGATTTGATTGTTGGCATGAATTGGATGGCCTCAAATAATGCAATACTTGATTATGAATATCGAACAATTTCTTTACCTACTTATGGGATTATACCTAGGGTAGGAGTTGAGTTATCTATTATGACTATTACCCAAGTTGAGAGGTATTTAGAGCATGGATGTCAAGAGTTTATAGTCTTTTTCTTTATTCAAGCTGAGATAGAGGAAAGGATAGAGGAGATCCTAGTGGTTAGGGAATTCCCAGAGGTTTTCCTCAAGGATTTTAACTTTAGTGGTCAACCCCCTGAGAAAGAGCTAGAGTTCCCTATAGACATAGTGCTTGGGGCTAGATTGGTGTCCAAGGCTCCTTATATGAAGGCTTCCACTAAACTCATTGAGTTGAAAATGTAGATAAAGGAGTTATTAGAGAAAGAGTTTATATGCCCTAGTATTTCACCTTGAGGAGCTTCAATATTATTTGTGAGAAAGAAGGATGGTAGGTTATAGTTGTGTATAGACTATAGAGAGTTAAATAGAGTTACCATCAAGAATAAATACCTTTTTCCTAGAATTGATGACTTATTAGATCAATTAGTTAGGGCATTTGTGTTTTTCAGGATAGATATTAGATCTGGATACCACCAGCTGTAGGTGAAAGCTGAAGACGTCTCGAAGACAGCGTTTAGAATGAGATATGGGCACTATGAGTTCTTAGTGATGCCATTCGGGATGGCAAATGTGCCCGCTATGTTCATGGATTATATAAATAGGGTATTCAGACCATATCCAGATTAGTTTGTAGTGGTCTTCATTGATGATATCCTAGTATATTCCAAATCCTTCGAAGAGCACAAGAGGCATCTAAGACTAGTCCTAGAGACTTTGAGAAATAAGAGGTTGTATGCCAAAATTAGTAAATGTGAGTTTTAGCTAACCGAGGTGAAATTCATAGTTCATGTGATATCACAGGTAGGGGTTACAGTTGATCCCTACAAAGTAGAAGCTGTGTTACAGTAGGATAGACCTAGAACTATCACTGAGGTTAGAAGTTTCTTAGGTTTGGGAAGGTATTATAAATGATTTATTTAAGGTTTTTCTCATATGGCCTTACCACTGATGAGGCTGACTAGGAAAGAGACATCTTTCATGTAGGATGATAGATGTGAGAGGAGTTTATAAGAGTTGAAACTCTGTTTGACCAATGCCCTTGTATTGATTATCCCTGACCTTAGTGAACCATTTGTGATTTATTACTATGCTTCGGGCAAAGGGTTAGGATGTGTGTTGATGTAATAGGGTAGAGTAGTGGCATATGCCTTTAGGCAGTTGAGGCCTCATGAGGAGAATTATTTCACACATGACTTAGAGTTAGTCACGATAGTGTTTGCTATTAAAATCTGGAGGCACTATTTGTGTTCTGCTACTATAGAAATCTATAGTGACCACAAGAGTCTGAAGTACCTGTTTGATTAGAGAGAATTAGATATGAGATATAGGAGATGAATGAAGTTCCTAAAGGATTATGATTATACCTTGAAGTATCATCTAGACAAGGTTAATATGGTGGTGGATGCCTTGAGTAGAAAGTCTATCCATGTAGCCCATATGATAATTAGGGAGTAAGAATTCCTCGAGAAATTTAGAAACATGAACCTCTCCTTTTTGGTGGTATCAGGTAAATCATATCTAAGTGAAACCCAAATTGAAAATGAGTTAAAAACCAGATTATAGATGCCCAGAGAGAGGATGAGTTCTTGAGTCAAGTCAGGAATAAGATTTCTTAGGGTAAGACCTTAGATTTCAAGTTATCTAAGGATGGTATAATAGTATACCAGGATAGAATTTGTGTGCCTAGTCTGAAAGAATTGAGAGAAAGCATTTTAGAAAAGGTACATAAGAGTTTGTATACTATCCATCTAGGTGCCACTAAGATGTATTAGGATTTGAAAAGGATTTTCTGGTGACTAGGAATGAAAAATGATATGATGGAATATGTGGTTAGATGCCTAGTGTGTCAAAGGTTAAGAATAAAACATCAAAGGCTTATTGGGTTGTTACAACCCTAGATATCCCTAAATGGAAATGGGATAGTATAGCTATGGATTTTATTATGGGGTTACCTAGAATATCCTCTAAACATGATGTTATTTGGGTAGTTATGGATTGACTAATGAGTCTGAACACTTTTTAGCTATCAGGGGTACTTACACATTGGATAAATTAGCCCAGTTGTATATTAGAGAGATAGTGCAACTTGATGAAGTACCCAACAGCATAGTTTTAGATAGAAACTATAGGTTCACATCAAACTTCTGGAGGTTGTTACAGCATACCTTAGGGACCAGGTTGTAGCTTAGTACTGCATATCACCTTCAGACAGATGATTAAACTGAGAGGACCATCCAAACCCTAGAAGATATATTAAGGGCATGTGTGTTAGAGATGAGGGGTAACTGGGATTCGTATTTGCTATTAATAGAGTTTGCATATAATAATAGTTATTATTCCAGTATTTAGATAGCCCTTTATGAGACTTTGTCTAGGAGAAAGTGCAGATCCTTTCCGTGTTGGGTTGAGCTTAATGAGAGGAGCTTGATAAGACTTGAGATTATGGACCAGAGCACCCAACAAATAGAATTTATTAGAAAGAAACATTTCACGGCCCAAAGTAGACAGAAAAGCTATGCCAATAAAAGAAGGAGGTCGTTAGAGTTTGAGATTGGAGATCATATTTTCATTCGAGTGTCATTAATGACTAGGTAGGTTGGTCTATAAAGGTAAGAAAGCTTAGTCCTAGGTATATTAGTCCATTTAAAATCCTTGAGAAAATTAGATCTATGGCTTATCGGATAGCCTTACTTTCGAACCTAGTCCAAATTCATGATGCTTTTCATGTCTATTAATTAAAAATGTAACGAACGTAATTTTTGTAAAACAATAAAATAAGCCATATAAAAGCAAGTCCTCTGAAATGAGCTAGATAAGGTTCAAAAAAATTTGAGTAGAATCCTAAGCTTTTAAAAATGATAATCTCAGACATAGACGGAAAGAAAAATTGAGCTAGGATGAAGAAATGAAATTGTCATGAAATTTGATGAAACGTAAAGCCATTTTCGTAAATAAGTGTAACTTTTGGAAAAACACATAGGAAGGCTTTTTAAATAAAAATTTTGAGTTGCCCAGGGTTCTCAAAGGCCCTAAAAACTATAGGAAACCGTGAGATAGGTAAAGCTCCTTCAGTGTATGTTTTCCAACGGTGGTAAGCTTAAACTTTGATGGATTCATTCAAGAAGGTTTTAACTCCAATTTAAGTTATTCCAAAGACATTTTATTAAATTCAGAACCTAAATTTTATGATGGTAAAAACGGTTCTAAAAAAGGAGCTAAAACAAAGCCAAAATAAAATTGCCATTACGGAAGGATGAAATTAGAATTTTTAAAAAAGCTAGTTTCTTGAATGTTCCATACACTTCTCCCCCTTTTTCTCCTCTTATATAAGTTGACCCTTTCTGCCCAAAATACAAAAAAAAGAATCTCTCTCTTAGGTGTAACACCCCAAAATTAATTAAGGTGTTAATCATGGATTTAGATTAATTAGGGATAATTAATATGGGATAAGTGGGCAAGTTTAGAGAGTGGTAATTTTGAGAAATAAATTAATAATATGAGTTGAGAATTAATTGGGATAGAAACTACATCTAGGCCCAAATTAATATAGGAGATCATGAGAAAAGGCTTATAGAGGCCCAATGATTCTAGATGCAAGCCCAACTCCTTATCATGAGACTTGGGCCAAGAGAGATTACCTAGCAATAGCCCAATTTGATTTAGTGAAATAGAGGCCCAAGACCCAATTTACATGAGCTCTTATAGTTGGCCCAACACACTTTATGCAGACCTAAGTTGGATTAACTTTTGGAACTTGGCCTAGCCCAATCAAATTGCTGCAGCCCAATTCATGAAACAAAGCCCAACAAGTGCAAAAAATCTGAACCTACAAGGAATTGGGCCATTGGGTCAGCATACCTCACTTAAACTAAAATTGTTCTGCAGCCCACTTCACCAAACAAAAGCCCAATAAGCACACATCTGAACCTAAGTGGATTTTGGGCTTTAGGGTTGACCCAAACTCATCTAAAACCCTAACCCTTCAGCCTCTCCTTCATTTTGCTGAAACTCAAGAGAGGAAATTCGGAGGTTCAAGGGAGGCTAGGGTTCTACCAACATGGAGGCTCCATTTCTCACTTCTAGAGGATGATTTAGCCAAAGTAAGTTATATATAACTTGACCCTCTCATCCTCCTCTTCATTTTGGTCCGATTAATTTCTGGGTTTGAGCATTTTCATCTTTATCTCAAATTTGAAATTTAGTGTTGGGTGATTCCTTGCAAGATTTTCGGACTTGGAGGTTAGAGGGAGGATTAGGTAAGCTTTTCCTTTCCATTTTGTGTATTACCTTGCTGGAAAATGCCCCTAAGGATGGATTATCCTAATGGGTTTTTCTATTGTGTGAGATTACAAGGAGATAATGGTGGAAAACTGAACTTTCTGGGCTTGATGGTTGAAATGCGAATTTTGGTGCTTCCATGGTGGATTTTCGGAGGTGAGGCTATTAGTGTTGTTAAGTGAGTATTTCCTTCCCATTGTGATGCATTTTCTGTTAGTTTGAAACCCCTATAGTTGACCTATGATATGAGCTTTGGTTTCATGTGAAATTACCCAGAAATTGGAGTGAACAATGGCAATTTCTGGTGGGAGAAAGTTGGGATCCGAAATTAAACCCCTTGGTAATTAGGTGAGTAACCTCTAGTCTGTCATTAGTAGTTCAACTCTTTGGATATTTGATTGTGATTAGAAATGATGATAATTATGCTTGTTATAGGCCTGGTATGCATTTGGATTATTATGGTAGCTAAGGGAAGAGTAATTGGCTTCATTGAGGTAACTGGGTTATTTTCCTAATTCCATGTATATGCTCATGTTAATCTACTATTTGTTACACATGGTAGATTTTGAAATGTTAAATGACTGGTTGACTACTTGATTGTTATTGTGATTGGACCTTGTAAGTCCATGGTGGAGCTGTGGTGCGGCTGCCACCCGTGCATGTGCTTCGATCGAGCACTGGGTATGATCAACCCCAGATGCACTGAGCCCTGGTTGTGCTCATGATGGAGTAGGTGCCGTGAACGGGCCTCTCCCGGTGTTATTGGCCATTAACATATTGTGTATGATTGTTGGTATGGGACAGTAGTCATTAGTAGTTCAACTAGTTCATTTGCCAATTGAATTGATGATTCTGATATTGATGACATGAGATTGTCTTGGATTGATTGACTTGTACATATATATGGAAATTTCCTTTTGTTACTGAGATTGTATATCTCACCCCGTTGTGGGCTAACATTTTCAGGGACCGGACCTCTTAGTGGCAAGGAGAAAATTAACGAGAGCTTGTTAAATGGTTTGGTAGCACATAGGTTTGAGCCTTGTCAAATTGTAATGTAACTAATTTACAAGTTCTGTACCATTGTTCATTGCATCATGAATTGCCAAGTGTAGAAGTATTTTGTTAACATAGAATGTAATCCCATGATATGTTCCTTATAGACTTGACTATTAATGCAAGAAATACCCAATGAAAGTATGATTAAATGACCATTGTGGGAGATTTATAAGTTGCTGACATAAAATCCCATGGATGAGTAAGAAAATCCATATCTAAACGCTAAATGGGTAATGATAGATTAGTTGGGTAATTAAGGTACATAATTACCATTAGAGTTGCATAAATTAAGGTAGAATGGCCCTAGAGTGATATTGGAGGGAAATTGGAGAGTATGAGATGAAATCTTGGGAGTTATAAGAACAGAAGGGAATTGGCCGTGGCCAACATTTAATTGGCCTAGGCCAAATAGAAACAGAGAAGAATTGGCCGCGGCCAATAATTAATTGGCCTCGGCCAAATGTGGCGAACCTGCCAGGGAAGAAAACAGAGAGCAATTGCCCGCGGCGAATGGTGACGTTAGCCGCGGCTAAGTTTGGGAAGTGAGTTTGGGGGTGTTCCAGAGGGTATTTGGCCGCGGCGAAAGGGGTATTTGGCCGCGGCAAAATGTGTGAAATTTATAGAGGTTTAAGGACTTAATCCGAGAGTAATTGGCCGCGGCGAAAGGGGATTTAGCCGCGGCGAAGGTGCTTAATTTCTCATATTCACTTAGAAACTTTAATTTCTTTTATGGTAATACTAAGGAATGATTTAGAAATAATTGTAAGAGGTTTTTGTGAGTTGGAATTAATGGATGGGAGAATCAAAGGCTCCTTATTAATGATTAAATTCACTTGCACATTTGAATAATTATGGTTCCTTAATTAATGACCCTAGTAACATTAAGGTTTAAATTTTCCTAACATCTTTCGAATATAATTAGTTGTGGTGACTTTCAACGTTCTAATTTAAATTTTATGGCTATTAGTCACATACTTAACCTTAATTATGATTATTAGAAGTTAGGGTCGTTACAGTTGGTATCAGAGCAATGGTTCAGGACAACCGTTTTAATTTAAATTCTATGACTAGAAACTTGGCAATTCATGATGCATATATGGCATGGTATTAGCTCATGAGAATAGCTAATTAGGCAAACATATAATTGATGTGCTTTATGTGCTAGAAAGAAGTATAGAGGAATGATGAGATAAGGCAAGTAATACTTGATTGAAATGACTGTTTCTTGAATTTTATTTAGAGCATCACCTATCACAATAAGTATACCTTAGAGAATAATGGAGTATAGTTAGATTTTACCTCATAACATTTTAGTAATGCTGATTTTGAGACTTGAGGTTGTTAATGCCAATGAAAAGATTAGAGTTTTGCCCTTCTGTCCTTCGGATATTGGGTTATTGGTCTCAGTCTAGATAGATAACTGGTTGAGGCTTGTTGCCAACTGGCTACGCAATAGATGCACCAGTCACTCGTTGTGAGGCACCAGTTGACTGAATGAATGAGACCAAGTAACTGATAAGGATGATGAACAAAGCTACTAATAGCGCTTATGACCAGTTGACCGCCATTTACTAAGCAAGCCAATTGGGTACGGCCGACCAATTGACTGGCCTATCGAAGTAGTCAACTGATCATAACAAGAGTAGCAATTCTTTACCTAAGTGAAATTCTAAACTTTTCAAGGGCTATCTAGAGTGATGTTGAGAACTTAGGAGGCAACAAAATAGAGTAAAACACTTAACTAGCTATGAGAACCTTATGGAAGAGTAAGATGTAAACCTTACTTGTAATCAAGAAATTGATAATGGAAATAGTGTGTAATAAATAAGTGTGATTGATTAAATATATGAAGTGATGCACAATCGATAATGAGTTAGGATTATATAGACTTCGAAAGGTCCCCAAGGTTGAAACTTTATAGGTGTAGAGGTCCTAACCACTTGCTTGGTCCCGATTAATAAAGAATACAATTACTCGATCCTAGCTACTGCAATTTGGCCTAATGAATAAGGGCGATAAGAGCTAAAGAATGTTTCAAATAGTTTTATTCAAACTATTAGAGTGAGTAAGCCATCGTTAGTTAATAATGATAAGAAAGAGGGCAAGAGAAACCTTGGGATTGTCGAATCCATTTCTAAATATATATAGTGACTTTAAAGCAAGAGATTAAGGGCGATGATGTTCTGAAAGGAATCTTGAGAGCTTTGAGGCTCCTCCCTTAGTGTACTAAGGTAAAAAGAGAGATTATGATAAGAGGAAAGACAACCCTTTAGCGTGATAAAGGTGAGGTGCACTGGAACGGGGTGTTTGTGCATGTTGACTCTTATGTAATTTAGTTTACTTATGCTATGTGTTGACGTGCATTTGGGTGGTGGTTAGAGGCACTTTATGTGCATGATACACTCGGGGAGTGTAAAATAAGATTCTACAGCACTCTGGTGCTAGAGGCATGTGGGACGTGCTCATTTATCGGCATTTTGGTGCTAAGGGCATGCGGGGCATGTCGCTCATCATATGATTTGATGAATTTCGACCACCAAATTGGCGTCAAACTAGGCTAAGTAGACTTTCTTCCTAGAAGGTAAAGAGGAGATCTTGATGGTAAAGACCCACCTAAAAAGAGAATAAAATTGTACCTGTATGAGTACAAGTGGTTGAGATATAGTCATCACGAGGTGATGAGCATGTGTATGGCCACGTAAAAGTATTGTCTGCTAATATTAAAAAGGCAAATCCTAATTCCACCACTGGTAATTCTATTGTTATGTATCACGTGTGGCGTGATTAAGGGGGCAGAGGTAACATTGGGAATTCAAGATGGACTAATGATTACTGTGGTAGAAAAACTCCTTAATTTTGACAGAGAACTCCCTAATCTAGAATAATAACTCGGGGAAAATGAATGAGAGATGGTATCAATGCAACTAGCTTATTTTATTACAATAAACCTTAGTATAATGATTGACGAGGAAGGATGAAACACTAGTGGTAAATGACACTTGAGTTCTCTCACTGGGAATCTCTACTTGATTTATTGATAAATAGGGAATGTTTAACAATGAAAAGACTCACTGAGTCTCTTTATTATGTTAATTTAACTCCCAATAGATAGGCGTGAAATTGGGGCCTAAAAACTTTTAGGGGAGTGAAAGAGTTAGTTGGGGTTGGCATAGGCCATTGTGTAAGGACAGAAACTGTCATACCATAACGTATGGTCAAAAGACCTTGTACTTGCTGTCAGAGAACCTTATTGACAAGGTCTCAGATTTTACATTAATGAATACAAGATCTTGTTGATAGGATCTTAAACCTTGTTGACAAGATATTATTTCTTTACTCTTTGGGGAAATATTAGGAATTTTCTAACTAGAAAAAAAAAGTGGTAAAAAAAAAAAAGTGTGCTAGTTGAAGAATAACTATACCTGTATGAAAATATCTTAGTCGGGGGTAGAAGATACGAAAGTGCAGCCCTTTGGGACCATATAATGGCATAAAAACCAAGCAGATATCCAGTTGATTTCAAACAAGTGTAGATGCCATTAAGTTGACTACTAAAGCTTGTAGTAACTGAATGTTAAAATGAGACATTGGGACCTATTGATCACAGTAATCGTTAGAGTCACATGTATGTAATTATAGTAATGCCTTTGCAAGTGCACAAAAAAAAAAGAGAGAGGAAAACAAAAAAAAAACAAGAAAAAGAGAGAGAGGGAAGAGATCTATAAGGATTTTCCTATGTTGGTTACCCCTGAGGGGAAGTGATCAGGTTGTCTATAATTAACCATCATCAGGAGCAAAAAAGAAAATTCTTAATGTTGTGGGCAAGTGATGGGAAGTTATGTTCTCTAATAAACCACTCACTGAAATTACGACTTGTAAGATTTAAAGAAACTCATTCCTAAGTCGTGAAGGATTATCTCGATGCTCTAGACAAGACATTCTCACTCTTGAGATCAGGTCTTATTAGAGAATATAATCTAGACTTGAAATATCGTGTTTATCTTTACTTGGAAGATCGTGTTTGATTTCGATTATATGGAAGGTGAACCTACAGTGTTTGGGTACCTTCAAAAGATTAGTTGTGAGATCAAACTTTACATTAGTTTTAACCCTCAGGAATCTCAACAAATGAGAAGGAGTAATCTTAGGCACTAATTGGAGATGAAAGGGGAATTTTATACGTCTAATGGAAGTAATGAACTGTCTAGTAATGGACAATAAATGAGGATAATGTGTGCAATAATTTATAAGATAGTTGAATGTAAGACTTGAAAACTTAAACTAAATGAACTTGTAAGAGGTGAAACCCATTTTGGTTAAGAAGGTGGGGGTAATCTAAGTGAAGGACAAATATAACTTCATGATGAAATAAGGTCACTTACCTATATTGCTATTAGTGGAATAAATACTAGAACAATTGACTAAGTGGAATTCCTTGTAGTTCTTGGTATCAACTATTAGGGAGAGTTAAGTTAAAGTATCTAGGAGTTATCTCTTAAACAGATTGAGAGTTAAGCAGGAAAGGAAATTAACATGAACATGTAATGATCGGCTATTAGAACGACAACAACAACAAAAATGAGAGAGGAGAGAAAGAAGAGAAAAAAAAAGAGGGGAGGAAAATATAAAATAGAACTAAACAAAAAGCTATGAAGGGAGAGAAAATTAAGATGTATTTGAGCTAGGTATGAAGAGCTTACTATGAGATGATCAAGTGTGGCTTGGTCAGGATCTCTTTAGTTATGGACAAAGAAAGAATATGGAATATTTGGGTTGGTATGTCATTTGACGTAGGTTAACTAGAGGAAATAGAGTGGTGATTATCAAGTGGAGTGGTAACATGACAAGAACGTCCTCCCCAAGAAAGTAGTAAGAGGGGACTAGTCTCCGGTAAGACTATCTGAGCTATCAAGGAGGAGGTTATGAGGATGAATCCTCCAACATCAATTGGCTAAGGTATAACTAATTTTGAGGACAAAATTTCTAAAAGGAGGGAAGAATGTAACACCCCAAAATTAATTAAGGTGTTAATCATGGATTTAGATTAATTAGGGATAATTAATATGGGATAAGTGGGCAAGTTTAGAGAATGGTAATTTTGAGAAATAAATTAATAATATGAGTTGAGAATTAATTGGGATAGAAACTACATCTAGGCCCAAATTAATATAGGAGATCATGAGAAAAGGCTTATAGAGGCCCAATGATTCTAGATGCAAGCCCAACTCCTTATCATGAGACTTGGGCCAAGAGAGATTACCTAGCAATAGCCCAATTTGATTTAGTGAAATAGAGGCCCAAGACCCAATTTACATGAGCTCTTATAGTTGGCCCAACACACTTTATGCAGACCTAAGTTGGATTAACTTTTGGAACTTGGCCTAGCCCAATCAAATTGCTGCAGCCCAATTCATGAAACAAAGCCCAACAAGTGCAAAAATCTGAACCTACAAGGAATTGGGCCATTGGGTCAGCATACCTCACTTAAACTGAAATTGTTCTGCAGCCCACTTCACCAAACAAAAGCCCAATAAGCACACATCTGAACCTAAGTGGATTTTGGACTTTAGGGTTGACCCAAACTCATCTAAAACCCTAACCCTTCAGCCTCTCCTTCATTTTGCTGAAACTCAAGAGAGGAAATTCGGAGGTTCAAGGGAGGCTAGGGTTCTACCAACATGGAGGCTCCATTTCTCACTTCTAGAGGATGATTTAGCCAAAGTAAGTTATATATAACTTGACCCTCTCATCCTCCTCTTCATTTTGGCCCGATTAATTTCTGGGTTTGAGCATTTTCATCTTCATCTCAAATTTGAAATTTAGTGTTGGGTGATTCCTTGCAAGATTTTCGGACTTGGAGGTTAGAGGGAGGATTAGGTAAGCTTTTCCTTTCCATTTTGTGTATTACCTTGCTGGAAAATGCCCCTAAGGATGGATTATCCTAATGGGTTTTTCTATTGTGTGAGATTACAAGGAGATAATGGTGGAAAACTGAACTTTCTGGGCTTGATGGTTGAAATGCGAATTTTGGTGCTTCCATGGTGGATTTTCGGAGGTGAGGCTATTAGTGTTGTTAAGTGAGTATTTCCTTCCCATTGTGATGCATTTTCTGTTAGTTTGAAACCCCTATAGTTGACCTATGATATGAGCTTTGGTTTCATGTGAAATTACCCAGAAATTGGAGTGAACAATGGCAATTTCTGGTGGGAGAAAGTTGGGATCCGAAATTAAACCCCTTGGTAATTAGGTGAGTAACCTCTAGTCTGTCATTAGTAGTTTAACTCTTTGGATATTTGATTGTGATTAGAAATGATGATAATTATGCTTGTTATAGGCCTGGTATGCATTTGGATTATTATGGTAGCTAAGGGAAGAGTAATTGGCTTCATTGAGGTAACTGGGTTATTTTCCTAATTCCATGTATATGCTCATGTTAATCTACTATTTGTTACACATGGTTGATTTTGAAATGTTAAATGACTGGTTGACTACTTGATTGTTATTGTGATTGGACCTTGTGAGTCCATGGTGGAGCTGTGGTGCGGCTGCCACCCGTGCATGTGCTTCGATCGAGCACCGGGTATGATCAACCCCAGATGCACTGAGCCCTGGTTGTGCTCATGATGGAGTAGGTGCCGTGAACGGGCCTCTCCCGGTGTTATTGGCCATTAACATATTGTGTATGATTGTTGGTATGGGACAGTAGTCATTAGTAGTTCAACTAGTTCATTTGCCAATTGAATTGATGAGTCTGATATTGACGACATTAGATTGTCTTGGATTGATTGACTTGTACATATATATGGAAATTTCCTTTTGTTACTGAGATTGTATATCTCACCCCGTTGTGGGCTAACATTTTCAGGGACCGGACCTCTTAGTGGCAAGGAGAAAATTAATGAGAGCTTGTTAAATGGTTTGGTAGCACATAGGTTTGAGAGCCTTGTCAAATTGTAATGTAACTAATTTACAAGTTCTGTACCATTGTTCATTGCATCATGAATTGCCAAGTGTAGAAGTATTTTGTTAACATAGAATGTAATCCCATGATATGTTCCTTATAGACTTGACTATTAATGCAAGAAATACCCAATGAAAGTATGATTAAATGACCATTGTGGGAGATTTATAAGTTGCTGACATAAAATCCCATGGATGAGTAAGAAAATCCATATCTAAACGCTAAATGGGTAATGATAGATTAGTTGGGTAATTAAGGTACATAATTACCATTAGAGTTGCATAAATTAAGGTAGAATGGCCCTAGAGTGATATTGGAGGGAAATTGGAGAGTATGAGATGAAATCTTGGGAGTTATAAGAACAGAAGGGAATTGGCCGCGGCCAACATTTAATTAGCCTAGGCCAAATAGAAATAGAGAAGAATTGGCCGCGGCCAACAATTAATTTGCCTCGGCGAAATGTGGCGAACCTGCCAGGGAAGAAAACAGAGAGCAATTGGCCGCGGCGAATGGTGACGTTAGCCGCGGCTAAGTTTGGGAAGTGAGTTTGGGGGTGTTCCAGAGGGTATTTGGCCGCGGCGAAAGGGGTATTTGGCCGCAGCAAAATGTGTGAAATTTATAGAGGTTTAAGGACTTAATCCGAGAGTAATTGGCCGCGGCGAAAGGGGATTTAGCCGCGGCGAAGGTGCTTAATTTCTCATATTCACTTAGAAACTTTAATTTCTTTTATGGTAATACTAAGGAATGATTTAGAAATAATTGTAAGAGGTTTTTGTGAGTTGGAATTAATGGATGGGAGAATCAAAGGCTCCTTATTAATGATTAAATTCACTTGCACATTTGAATAATTATGGTTCCTTAATTAATGACCCTAGTAACATTAAGGTTTAAATTTTCCCAACATCTTTCGAATATAATTAGTTGTGGTGACTTTCAACGTTCTAATTTAAATTTTATGGCTATTAGTCACATACTTAACCTTAATTATGATTATTAGAAGTTAGGGTCGTTACATTAGGCACACAAGAGAAAGAGAGAAAGGAGGAAGAAAGCCAAGGAAAGGTAGCCAATTTCAAAGAATTTAATGTTTTTTCTTCTTCCAATTTTGTTGTCTTCCCTTCAAGCTTTCTTTCTATGGTTTTATTAAGTGGTTTTGGTTCTATTTTGAGTCTAGAACAAGGAAGGATAATTCAAAATTCTTGAGGATAAGCAAATCAAGGTGGCTCTTGAAAGTATGCTTAAATCCAAGGTAATTTTTGCCTTTTGTTGTCTCCTTTTCTTGGTGCACTTTTCAGCCTAAATGTGAAGACCCTAATTTCTAATCATTTTAATTAAGGTTAAATACGTGATTAATAATCATAAATTAGGGTTACAAGACATTACGACTAATTATATTTAGAAATACAGGAAAATTTGAACCTTAATGTTATTAGAGTCATCAACCATATAATTACAAGCACTCATGTACATTAGGGAAACAAACATTCATTTATAAGCCTTTGATTCTATTACCTATTAATTCCAACTCACAAGAATCTTTTACTAATATTTCTAAGTCATCCCTTGCGGTTACTATATGAAAAACCAAGATTACTAGGTTAAAATGAAAGTTTGGGACTATTAGCCACAACTAAATGTCCTTGTGCCGCAGTCAATTGCTCTTACGTTCACTCTTTATCTTCATCACTGCGACGAGTTAGACCTTCGCCGCAGCTAACCTACATGGCACCGCGACAAGGAAGCCCTCTGGAACCTACCTCACTCACCTCTCACTATTGGCCGCGACTAATTCCCCCTTTTGTCGTGCTAATTCCTCTCTGGAACGCCCAACAAATTCTTACAAAAGTTCACTGCAGCTAATTCCAATTTAGCGGTAGTGAATTATCTTTTGGACAACTCCAGTTTTGCCTTTCACCTTTCGCCACAGCTAATTCTACAATTTGCCACGGCGAATTGCTCTTTGGTACTCTCCTTGGGCAACTTCGCCTCTATTGGCCAAGGCTAATAATATTTTGGCTGTAGTGAAATGTCTTCTGATCCTATAACTTTTAAAATATGGTCTCATACTTTCCACTCTCTATCTAGGGGCTCTCTAAGGCCATTCTCTCACTTGTTATAAGATTCTAATAGTATCTATCTAGCTGATTTGCCCTAGCCATTATATCATTACCCATCCCACATTTAAAGGTAGATTCTCCTACTCATTCATTGGTCTTATATCAACAAATTTATAAATTTCTCACAATGGTCATTCAATCATATTTTCATCGAATAATTTAGGCATTGCTAGCTCAAATCCACAATCAATATATCACATGATTTCATTATTTAAATAGTTAGTTAAAACACAAGTTTATAAGCCATAATAAGTGTCATAAGCTCATACATCCATTAACTACTAATACGAAGCCTATTTCTTATTGGTTACATTCTATGTTATCAAAATACAAACTCCTACACTTGGCAATATAGATATATAATGATGTTATACAAAGGTTAACAAAATTAGCATCTACTCTATTCTACTCAGACTAAGTGTAGCTCCCCACACCAGGCCTCAGCTTATGGATGTTCATCAACTTGCTTGCCCTTATCCTTACTTAAAGAACCTTCACCTGAAATAATTAGCCCATGAAACGGGGTGAGATACAAATCTCAGTAACCAAGACAAATTCCATCATATATTCCAGTTTAATTGACATATATGTATGATTTCACATAAGCATCAGAAAACATGCTAGTCATATCAGTGAATGAAATAATTAGGCTATCATGATTACTATCCCATACTAGCAATCATATTTCCACATGTTAAAGGCCAATAACATCAGGAGAGGCCCGTCCACAGTACCTACTCCCTATTAAGTACAACCAGGGCTCAGCGCATCTGGGGTTTGATCATAACCTAGTGCTCGATCGAAGCACATGCACGGATGGCAGTCGCACCACAACTTCACCATGGACTCACAAGGTCCAATCATAATACAATAGATAGCCAACCAATTCATTTAACATTTCAAATCGTTCATGTACAACAAATATAAAATTAAAATAAATATACAACTATTACCTTGACTAAATCTTGTTCTAGAAGTGAGAAATAGTAGATTTCTTGCCCCAAACCCTAGCCTCCCTTGAAACCTCTGAATTTCTCTTTTGTGTTCTTGTGTTTTGCAGAATGGGGGTGGCTAACTTAGTTTTTAAGGTTTTAAGTTGGGTCTAATATAGGTCATGGGCTGACCCAAAGGTCTAATACTAAGTAAGTTTCAAACTTAAGCATTGTTGGGCCAGCTTTCATGTGCTAGGCTATAAAATTTTAATTAGGCCAGACTAAGTTTTAAGAGCTCAAAGGATTTGGGTATACACAAAGGTTGTTGGGCCAATTATAAAAGCCAATAAAAGGTGGATCTTGGGCCTCTATCACATTGAATTAGATTGGGCCTGCACCTAACTCATTGGGCCTCCATTAGCCTTTTATTATGATCTCCTACATTAATTTGGGCCTCAATGAAGTTTCTATCCTAAATCTCAAACTCATATTAATAATTTATCTCTCTAAAGTTTCTATTCATTTAACTTACTTAATTATTCCATATTAATTATTCTTAATTAACCCAAACCTATGATTAATGCCTTAATTAATTTTGGGATGCTACACTAAACCAGAACTATATGAGGGGGAGGTTTTCTATCCAAAAACAAGAGAGGAACTAGGATTTTAGACCATGGAGAAGTGGAATATGTTAAGAAAGTACAAGAAAAACCCATGAAAATCATGTTAGAAAAGCATAGGGCTTTTTAGGGTTTTGTGAAGTTTGATTTTGTGAATGAATTCCCTTGGCTATTTAAGTGTTCCCTTGAGCTTCTAAGACTCTTAACAACCTCCACAGTGGTCTCCCATCAAGAAAAAATAAAAAAACTCTAAGAACCCCATTCTTGTCCATAGTTTTAGCTAAGGCTACTTGGAAGGGCTAGGGAGTGTTTTAAATTGTTCTAGCCTTAGTTTGGGACTTTATATGATGTTAGAAGATGGGAGGAATCATTAGGAAAAATTTAGGAGTCATAGATTGGGAAATGAGACAATGGTGTCCATAATGGTGCTATGTGAAGCAACTTGATTCTAAACTTGTGCAAATGATTGTGTGAGGGTTCCAAGGACTTTGAATGAGACCAAGAGATCTAGGAATGGAAAGAAATGGGAGCTTGGAGCTTGAATTATGAAGTTTGCTTCAATAGGCCATTTATGGAACCATTAAGCCACTTATGGAATCAAGTATGCATTTAAGAATATAATTAGTGTCTTGGCTTGCTTCAAGTGCATAATTGTGTGTTAATTATGATGTCTAGGTCAAGAGAACCCTACTTCACCTAGGTGCTTTTTTATAACTAAGAAAGGGAAGGAACAAACCAAGTAAGGTTTGCATCAAATTAAAGGTAACTCTCCACCTCATTCTCCTTGCATTCTTGTGCATGTGTATGTCTTTGAGTGCATGTATGTATTTATGTGACTTGAAAATATGCTACTCGATGTTGTAAGTTTGCATTGGTACCAATGTGTGCTCTTGAATGGCTTTAGTTGTGAAATTGGCTCATAAGGTTGAGGTAATGCCAAAAGTCGCTTAATGTGGGTAAGTAGATGCCAAAAGTCTCATAGCATAGGTAAGACTAGGCCAGAAGTCTCTTAAACGAGCGAGGCCAAGTCAAAAATCCCTAGACCAAGGGTGAGGCATATCCAAAAGTCCTAGAGATGGGGTGAGATAAAACTAAAAGTCTCTAGAACTTCTTGATGACATGATTATGAAAGTGTGGCATGAAAATTTTGAAAATGTGCATTCATGATCAAGTAGCTTGTTTACTTGTACACTTGATGTATGTATGCCTTCAATATGTGTATGAATAGGTGTGTAAGCTATTGCAATTATAGGAATCTCACTCCCCTTCCTTCATTTATCCCTATGACTCTAGGTGGCTCTCAAGAACTGAAGAATGCAAGCCAAGCATCTTAAAGAGACCATAACTTGACTTTTATGTAGTTTGTTTTGTACTTAATGGACAAAGTGGCTATGTAAATATCATTTTTGACTTATGAACCATTGAACAATTGTAATGTTATATACAAATGATGTATGAACATTGTATGGTGCCAAGACAATGGGAATGTGAAATTTGAACTCTTGTGTGCATATTTGGATACATGCATTTTTATGTGTGCGATAGCAAAATTGAGATGTATGGTGTTTAGGATCACTTTGGTAGTGTTTACAAGTCATATTCATGCTTTTAAACTTGCCCAAGAGGTGCTAAACCATTAAAGAGGCCATTTGGACAAAGTTGGTATCTTGAAAGAGGCAAAATTGACCATATTGTGAGGCTATGTTACTTTTTATCCAAATGATCTCTTCTTGATGTGAAATTTGGCATGTATGTAGAGCTTGTTGAGAGCTTTTTAGGAAGCTAAAGTAGATAATATTTAGAGGTCTATGAAATGTTTGGCAAATTTTTGAAATTGGAAAATTTTCTGATTTTGGTTAGAGTTACTATTCATATAGCCCGAAATGAAACTCTGTCACTCATGGAGAAAATGAAGTCCAATTATTATGAAATTTTATAAGGAGAAACTAGACCTTCCTAATGACTTGTGCCAATTGGAATCACCTCAATTGAATGTCTAGAGAGGGAGATACAAATTTTTGAAGTTGCTATTTTGTTCTAGGCACACCTCTAGACCCGTGTTACTATTTGATTGATTTTGGGATCTGAATGCTCTTAGATTGGTTTGAAACTATTTTTACCTTCTATTTAACATCTATAAATTTCCAAATTGGTATATAATGCATAGGTTGGAATGTTTTGGAATTAATTATGAATTTTCAAAATTTATATCAGTAAGCTATATTAGATTTCTGGATAGCTTAACCTCTATACCTTTTCCATTGTCAAAAGTGGTTAGGATGAGATTTTAATGGCTATGAATTATTTTTAATATAAATTTGACATCTAGAGCTTTACAAAAAGCTATAGGTTGCATGATTTCAATTTTTCAACATTTAGTTATGATTTTTCAAAGTTGCCCTTGAAATCTGCCATATGCTGTCTACGAGATTAAGTGAAAATTTTAGGGTATTTGACTTAAAAACCGTGGTTTGCTTAATATTTTGAGTTGAATGTGATTTTTTTCCAATGATAAATGACTAGAGAATATTGTTGGATAATCCACAAGGCCCACATAATGTGAGTTGAGAAAAATTAACCCCGGCATAACGTGATAAAGTGCATGAAAATGTGGATTTTTTCTTAATAATTCCCTATGAACATGCACTTAATTATCTTGAATGGAAGGATATAATGAGAGGAAATATAAGGTATGATAGAAAAAGCACTTACCAGACCCCTCACATGTCATAGAATATGAGCATGTTCAATTGTAGGAAAATCTTTCCTATGTAGTGAAACCAGAGAGAATTATGGATGTTAAGCTGAAATAGCTAAGTAACAAGAGCATTCCTTTGGTGAAAGTGGTATGGAGAGATTTGCCATCTGAGGAAGCAACTTGGGAACTAGAGGATGAGATGAAGCAAAAGTATCTAGCACATTTCCTATGAGGTATGTGTTTAAATTTAAGGACAAAATTTATTTAATGGGGTAGAAATGTAATAGCTAAGGTTTTAGAAATTTTTCTAAGTCTACTGGCTATAGCCAGGATCTTTGTTAGCTATAACGAAGGTGCTAGATCGCTATAGTGAAGGTGTTAGTTCACCATAGCAAAGATGTAACTTGTTATAGTGAGTTTGTGTCCCATACAAAATCCAGGGAGTTTTTTGCAATAGCACCAGTCATGGCGAGAATAGTTGGGACTTGGGATTAATAAATGATCACCGTAGCGAGGGGTATTTCCCGCTATAATGAGACTTGTTTCGAAAAAAACATGAAAACATGGAATTTTACTTCTTAAAGAGTCTAGATTCCACTTTCTTCCTCTGACAAACTTTAGGCTGGTTAAAACTAGAAGGAGCTCTGCCTAAGAGAGAGAGAGAGAAATAAGGGAAAATTTAAAGAGAAAGGTAAGAAAATTCTTGAAATTTAAGCTCCTTCCTTTGGCAAATTCATTCTCCTCCTCCTCCTCTCCCTTTTCATAGTTTTGGTTATTGAATTGGTTCTGTTTTGAGCCATGTACAGAGGGGAGAAGTTGAGAAATTACAAGAAAAGACTATGGCAAAGAGGAAGACTTTGAAGAAGTAAGGAAAACAAGGTATGATTCATGTGTGATGTTTTGGCCAAGAAGAGAGCTTGAGAGAGGGAGGAAGTTTTGACCTAGAACAAGTAAGAAACAGATGAATTAGTGTAAAGGAACCTAGGAAATGCAAAGAAATTGAAAGAAAAGCTAGTGAATTTCAAGAAGGAGAAACTAGAGATTCTTAAGAACTTTGTCAATTCTATTTTGATTCATAAATTCCCTAGCATAAGTCAGTGTTTGTTTGAGTTTCTAAGACCCCTAGGAAGCTTCCCAAGTGCTGCTTCCATCAAGGAAAATTAGAAACTCCATGGACATCAAATGCTCTTCATGGCTTAACCTAGAGCATTTGGGAGAGGTAGGGAGTGTTTTAATTAGTTCTAAGCTTGGTTTGGGACCATAGGTGATGGAAGAAGATGAGAGGAACCCTTAGGAAAAACTTAAAAGCCATAGATTGAGAGTTGGGTTAATAGATTCCATAATGTAACCTTAAGAAGCAACTTGTATCTAAACCCTTGGAAATAAGTTTGTGATGACTTCAAGGAGTCTAAATGGAATCAAGAGGCCTAGATATGAGAAAGAAATGAAGCTAAGTGCTTGAATTATGGTAATTACTTTATTAGACCATTAATGGAGCTATTATGGAACCAATAGACTAAGTATGCTTAAGTATATGTATAATGCTTTGACTTGTTCCAAAGGAGTAATTGAGTGTTATTTATGGTGTTTAGGCTAAGGAAATCAAACCCCATCTAGTTATGGGTGTGTAGCCAAGAAAAGGATGAAATAATCAAAGTTAAAGCTTGGAATTCCACTAAGGTAGCTCTTCACTCCTTCTTGTTGCATTCTTGGATGTATAATGGTCATTGAATGGTTATATATGCATTTGTATTGTGAGACATACTATTTGATGTTACCTTGTTGCATTGTTATCAATATGTTTATGTTTTGGTTGTGAAAGTTGCTCTTAAGGGTAAGGTAGTGCCAAAAGTCCCTAAGAGTAGGTGAAACTAAGACAAAAGTCTCATGAATGAGTAACGCCAAGTCAAAAATCCCTAGACCAAGGGTGAAGCTAATCCAAAAGTCCAACAAATAGGGTGTGGCTAGACCAAAAGTCCCTAGAGCTTATTCTTGGCTTTAATATGATTTTCATGGCATGTTAATTATGTGTTGAATGATTTTTGATGATGTTAGATGCCTACTTGTATGATTTGATGTAACGACCCTAACTTCTAATAATCATAATTAAGGTTAAGTATGTGACTAATAGCCATAAAATTTAAATTAGAACGTTGAAAGTCACCACAACTAATTATATTCGAAAGATGTTGGGAAAATTTAAACCTTAATGTTACTAGGGTCATTAATTAAGGAACCATAATTATTTAAATGTGCAAGTGAATTTAATCATTAATAAGGAGCCTTTGATTCTCCCATCCATTAATTCCAACTCACAAAAACCTCTTACAATTATTTCTAAATCATTCCTTAGTATTACCATAAAAGAAATTAAAGTTTCTAAGTGAATATGAGAAATTAAGCACCTTCGCCGCGGCTAAATCCCCTTTCGCCGCGGCCAATTACTCTCGGATTAAGTCCTTAAACCTCTATAAATTTCACACATTTTGCCGCGGCCAAATACCCCTTTCGCCGCGGCCAAATACCCTCTGGAACACCCCCAAACTCACTTCCCAAACTTAGCCGCGGCTAACGTCACCATTCGCCGCGGCCAATTGCTCTCTGTTTTCTTCCCTGGCAGGTTCGCCACATTTGGCCGAGGCCAATTAATTGTTGGCCGCGGCCAATTCTTCTCTGTTTCTATTTGGCCTAGGCCAATTAAATGTTGGCCGCGGCCAATTCCCTTCTGTTCTTATAACTCCCAAGATTTCATCTCATACTCTCCAATTTCCCTCCAATATCACTCTAGGGCCATTCTACCTTAATTTATGCAACTCTAATGGTAATTATGTACCTTAATTACCCAACTAATCTATCATTACCCATTTAGCGTTTAGATATGGATTTTCTTACTCATCCATGGGATTTTATGTCAGCAACTTATAAATCTCCCACAATGGTCATTTAATCATACTTTCATTGGGTATTTCTTGCATTAATAGTCAAGTCTATAAGGAACATATCATGGGATTACATTCTATGTTAACAAAATACTTCTACACTTGGCAATTCATGATGCAATGAACAATGGTACAGAACTTGTAAATTAGTTACATTACAATTTGACAAGGCTCTCAAACCTATGTGCTACCAAACCATTTAACAAGCTCTCGTTAATTTTCTCCTTGCCACTAAGAGGTCCGGTCCCTGAAAATGTTAGCCCACAACGGGGTGAGATATACAATCTCAGTAACAAAAGGAAATTTCCATATATATGTACAAGTCAATCAATCCAAGACAATCTCATGTCATCAATATCAGAATCATCAATTCAATTGGCAAATGAACTAGTTGAACTACTAATGACTACTGTCCCATACCAGCAATCATACACAATATGTTAATGGCCAATAACACCGGGAGAGGCCCGTTCACGGCACCTACTCCATCATGAGCACAACCAGGGCTCAGTGCATCTGGGGTTGATCATACCCGGTGCTCGATTGAAGCACATGCACGGGTGGCAGCCGCACCACAGCTCCACCATGGACTCACAAGGTCCAATCACAATAACAATCAAGTAGTCAACCAGTCATTTAACATTTCAAAATCAACCATGTGTAACAAATAGTAGATTAACATGAGCATATACATGGAATTAGGAAAATAACCCAGTTACCTCAATGAAGCCAATTACTCTTCCCTTAGCTACCATAATAATCCAAATGCATACCAGGCCTATAACAAGCATAATTATCATCATTTCTAATCACAATCAAATATCCAAAGAGTTGAACTACTAATGACAGACTAGAGGTTACTCACCTAATTACCAAGGGGTTTAATTTCGGATCCCAACTTTCCCCCACCAGAAATTGCCATTGTTTACTCCAATTTCTGGGTAATTTCACATGAAACCAAAGCCCATATCATAGGTCAACTATAGGGGTTTCAAACTAACAGAAAATGCATTACAATGGGAAGGAAATACTCACTTAACAACACTAATAGCCTTACCTCCGAAAATCCACCATGGAAGCACCAAAATTCGCATTTCAACCATCAAGCCCAGAAAGTTCAGTTTTCCACCATTATCTCCTTGTAATCTCACACAATAGAAAAACCCATTAGGATAATCCATCCTTAGGGGCATTTTCCAGCAAGGTAATACACAAAATGGAAAGGAAAAGCTTACCTAATCCTCCCTCTAACCTCCAAGTCCGAAAATCTTGCAAGGAATCACCCAACACTAAATTTCAGATTTGAGATGAAGATGAAAATGCTCAAACCCAGAAATTAATCGGACCAAAATGAAGAGGAGGATGAGAGGGTCAAGTTATATATAACTTACTTTGGCTAAATCATCCTCTAGAAGTGAGAAATGGAGCCTCCATGTTGGTAGAACCCTAGCCTCCCTTGAACCTCCGAATTTCCTCTCTTGAGTTTCAGCAAAATGAAGGAGAGGCTGAAGGGTTAGGGTTTTAGATGAGTTTGGGTCAACCCTAAAGCCCAAAATCCACTTAGGTTCAGATGTGTGCTTATTGGGCTTTTGTTTGGTGAAGTGGGCTGCAGAACAATTTCAGTTTAAGTGAGGTATGCTGACCCAATGGCCCAATTCCTTGTAGGTTCAGATTTTTGCACTTGTTGGGCTTTGTTTCATGAATTGGGCTGCAGCAATTTGATTGGGCTAGGCCAAGTTCCAAAAGTTAATCCAACTTAGGTCTGCATAAAGTGTGTTGGGCCAACTATAAGAGCTCATGTAAATTGGGTCTTGGGCCTCTATTTCACTAAATCAAATTGGGCTATTGCTAGGTAATCTCTCTTGGCCCAAGTCTCATGATAAGGAGTTGGGCTTGCATCTAGAATCATTGGGCCTCTATAAGCCTTTTCTCATGATCTCCTATATTAATTTGGGCCTAGATGTAGTTTCTATCCCAATTAATTCTCAACTCATATTATTAATTTATTTCTCAAAATTACCACTCTCTAAACTTGCCCACTTATCCCATATTAATTATCCCTAATTAATCTAAATCCATGATTAACACCTTAATTAATTTTGGGGTGTTACATTTGACATGTTTATATGCCTTGATTGCTTCTTGGAATGAGTGTATGAGCTATTGAAATTCCTTGAATCTCACCCCCTTCCCTGTCTCATCTCACCATGACTAGATGGTGTCCAAGAAGCCAAAGTGGAGGCCAAGGAACTTAAAAAGCCATCTCTTGCCAATTGTATAGTCTTGCATGGATTTTGATGTAAAATAATAGCAAAAGGTCTATATATATATTATTTTTGAGATATAAATACTTGAGTAAATGTAAAAGTATGTATGAATGATGTATGAACTGTATTTGGAGCCAAATCAATGAACTGTATTTAGAAACTTCTTGATTTGTAACTCTGGAAAGATTTATGCTTTTTATTATTACTATTATCACTGATTTATGATTATGCAACAATCATGACTTACCAAGCATTTCATATTTAAACTTTTATATGTTCATTAGGCTCAGAAGCATGATTTTAGATTTTTAAAAGCTTCTATAAGGTACTTTCATATAATTCCTTATTGGTTTATTTTATTATTCATTATTTAAATTATTTATTTATTTGTTAAATTTTTAAACTTTCAAATAGTAGAGCAGAACTAAAGTCCATATCAGTGGTATAGAAAGGACCAAGCCTTATTCTAGTAAGCCTTGCATTGCTCTACATGGGCATTGCATAGACTATTGATTGCATAAAAATATTTTTTTGTAATCTATTTATAGCCCCACAAAAATCCACAATCAAGATCCCATATCCCAATGTAGGTTATGTGGTTAATTGGCTTAAGTATGGAGCCTTCCTGCATGTGTTGCTGAGTTATAATTGTTGTAGAAATTTCAAGATGTGCTACTTTGAGAGAACTTTTTTTTGAAATTTTCGTAGGAAAAGAGAATGAGTTAATTAATTATAAGTTTTAAAATAAATGAAGGATTATTCTTTATAATTTTGAGTTCTTGTGTTGGATTTTCTTCTTGCTAATCTTTCAATGTTGTAGGAAAGTAAAATTTTGGATGGTTTTGTTAGTTTTACAAATGGGAGACTTATCACATACCTATGTTGGTCACATTTTTAAATTTGGTGTATGATAAAGTTGGTATCAAAGTTTAGGTTTTCCATTTTTAAAGCAAGAGTTTTCTGATAATACTCAATTAACATTATGAACTTAGGATTTAAGCATTATTAGAGGCCTTATAAGATGTTAGTTTTCCTCCTTCCTTCAATGTGTTTCTTTGATAGGCATCATAGGGTATGGGTATTATTACTCTTGTGTAGTCTCATGATTTTGTATTGTACTTGTGCAAGAACACTGATACACATTTGCATATTGCCGATGCCTCTTATTTGAAATGATTGGCTTTTGGAACTTCTTTTTCTTTTAAAAATTGTTAAGTAGTGATGATTGATAAGGTCTATTGATTGACATTTGCTTAAGGTGGATCTTGCCCTCTCTTTTAAAGTCAATATGATATAAATTTCCTGTTAATTGTTCAAATAAGATAGATTGAATGTGATTCGTTTTCTAATAGTTCTCTAGGATATTGATAAATCATTCTCAATTGTAAACTTCTATAAAGAGTTGTGATTCTTTATAACAAGCAAATTATTGTATAAGAGTCAAAATCAAGAATTAATAAAATTGTATATGCATCACATCATAGTAGTAACATTGATTTTTATAGTTTGAGAATTATGTCATTGGCCATAAAGTAGTCATTATTTCTTATTATCTTATTAGTTTGGTTAGAAAATAAAAACCAAATAAAAATAAAACAAATAATTAGAAAGCTATAATTCAATCATATGAGATTAAATTTACTATATATAGTTTAAGAAATTAAGTATTATGCCTTGGATAATCCTTTTATAGGGTTGAATTGATTTTGCTTAGATTAAGAGGTGAAGTAAGGTGTGTCAAGCCTTTTGATATTGTTTATCAAATTGGTTATGCTTAGAAATTTTATTTGTGGCTTTTATTCTTTAAGTGGTAAATGCTTGTGAATTAAATTAATTAGAAGATAGCAACATAGTTGACAAGGCTTGGTGTAATATCCAATTTTTGTAAAAACAACGAAAATGAATATGTTTTCAAAGCAAGTCCCCTGAAATGAATTGCTTAAGGTCCCAAAAAATTTAAATAGCATTCTAGGATCCTAAAAATGAGAATTTTAGGCTTAGATGAAAAGAAAAATGGAGCTAGAATGAAAAAACGAATTGTAATGAAATGTTGACGAAATGTAATGGCATTTTTGTAATTTTGAGCACATTTTAGAATTCTTACAGAAGGACTTTTTGAATGAAAGATTTGAGTTCTTCAGGGTTCCCAGAGGCCCTAAAAACTATAGGAAGCCTCGAGACAATTAAAATCCCTTTGATTGATGTTTTCCAATGTCAGTAGACCCGAACTTTAACAGATTCATTAGAGAAGGTTTTAGCTCTGATTTGAGTAATTCTAAAGGCATTTTATTAAATTGGAAATATAAATTTTATAATGGAAAAGAAGGCTCTAAAAAAGGAGCTAAAGTGATTTGGAAACGAAAATGCCAAGACGAAGGGACGAAATTAAAATTTTTGAAAAGTTTTTCCTAACCTAGCTATATATATATGTCACACCCCACCTCCTCATTCATTTAGCACATTTGTTTCTGCCTTAAACCAGAGGAGAGAGCTAGGGTTTGAGGTGCACCAAGAGGAGAAGAAAGGAAGGAGAAAAATAAGGAAAAAGGTATGAATTTTCTTGGTATTTCATGCTTTTTCCTTAACAAATTCTTTCTCCTCTATCTTCTTTTCTTTCCCATGATTTTATTGAAATTCTTGGATCTATTTTGAGGGTAGAACAGAGGTGGAATTTTCGGATTTGAGGATAAGAGGCCAAGAAAAGGAAGAATCATCCAAGAAATTAAGGAAAAACAAGGTAAATCTTCATTCTATGGTAGCTACCTCTTCTTCCCTTCTTCTTCTTAGTTCGTCTCACCAAGAGAGCTGCAAGAAGACATGGATTTTGGGTAGAACCAAGGGTGAACCTTAGGGAATTGAGTGTGGAGAATAAGAATATGTAAAGAGAATTAATAAACAACCATGAAAAATCAAGATAGCAAAGTTAGGGTTTTAAGTGTTCCACTAAACATCTGATTTGATACAATAATTCTTAGGCCCAAATAAGTGTTTGGATGAACTCTTAAGATCCCTAGAAGGCTCCTTACATACATCTTCCATCAAGAAAATAAAGAAAACTCCAAGGGTAGCCTTAAAGAGTATTGCCTTGGCCTAGTGTAGTTAAGGCACCTAGGGGTAGTTTTAATTTGTTCCAAGCTTATTTTTGAGTCATATATGATGGAAGAGGATGAAAGGAAGCCTTGAAAAAATTTTAGAATCCATAGAAAGTGAGATGGCATCATAGGTTCCATAATATGACCTAAGGAAATAACATCTAGTTAAGCTCTTTGTTTTAATTTTATGATGACTCCAAGAGGCTTAAAAGGAGTCAAGAATCATAAATGAAAAGAAAGAATTGAGCCTAGAACAAAATTGATGGATGTTACTTCATTAGGTACATTTTGGAATCATAAAGGGACTATTAAACCCAGTTAGTATTTAAGGAAGATGTATAGCTTTAGAAATAATTTCAAGAACTTAATTGGATTCCATATATTGTGTTTAGGCCAAGAGAAACAAATCCCACACCCTTATGTGTGTGAGGTTGAGGGAATGGATACAAGGTTTAAGGGAAAGGTTTGCAAGTGTAACAAAGGTAGCTCTCTCCTATTTCTCTCATGCATAAATGTGTGCTTATCTTCTCTTTGGATGTGTGTATGTGTGTTTTAAGCCATGAAAAGTGTTCTAGCATATGCCTATATTCCATGGTACCATAATGTTGCATTATGTTTTCAAATGATAGTTACTATGTTGTTTTGGTTTACTTGAGTGTGGAGAAGCCAAGAACCCTTGAGAGTGGTTAAGACAAAGTCCAGTGTCTCCCAAGAGGAAGGCTTAGTTCAAGGCCTTTAAGAAAAGGTAAGGCAAGTCCAAAATTCTTGAAAAGAATGGGTGAGGCTAATCCATTTACTTGGCAAGCCTATGTATGCTTTGTATGACTTGTTCAAATGCCAAGAATGCTTCTTGAATGATCACACTTTCCATTATGCTCATGCATGCATTTTTAAGACTTGAATTGCATTCTTTATGTATGATTGAAAGGGAGATGAGCTATTGTGATTCTTTGAATCTCATTCCCTCCTCTCCAATGTCTTAACATGCTGGGTGGACCAAATGAGCAAGGTAATGGAAGTCACCAAGTTGGGAGATGAGAGATTGACAACAAAGTGCTTAGTTTTGTTTCTTGTATAGCCATATGAATGGCATATAATGTAATACTATGATGGAATGGTTGTATAATCATTTATACATATGGAATTACTCATATATTTCGTGTATGTATGGAACTTGATGCCAAATGAATGATATTGTAGCTTTTGGACATTGGATGGCAACATATGGCTTGTATGTTCTTGTGGTGAGTTTTTGATTTCTGGGTTTATGCACCTTTGGGACATGTTTAGTAGACCATTATGGTGCTTTGTTATGTGCTCAAGTGGCCATAGTTTCCTAGAAGCTAAAATGGACCATTGACCAATTATGAGACACAAAAATGACCATTATGCAACCCAATGTTAAAATCTGATCAAATGAATGAATTTGCTCATAAAATTTAACATGCATATAGATCTTATCCAAAGCTTTTTGGAAAGATAAAGACTAGATTATTTAAAGCTCTGTAGAGTTAATTATGATTTTTCAAAATTAGTATTTTTCTATTGAACTGATGTAGACACGGTTCATATGGTTAGTTTCTTGGGCTGTGTCATTCTAGGGCCAAATGATATTGAATACTTATGAAATTTAACAAGCATAAACTAGACATAATAAGCCTTCCATGGCCACTGAGATGATAATTGAACCTTTGAATAGGGAGATATAAATTTTTGAAATTAGAGGATAGTACTAGTAATGACAGTCGACCTCTGGTATTGTTCCATCAATTTCTGACCATTAACAGCTTTTGTTGTGTTTGGATTTATTTTTACCATAAATTAGACATCTTTGGATTTCTAGAATGGTAAAGTATGCATGATTTCAATTTTTCTATAATTATTTATGAGTTTTCAAATTTTATGACAATAATATAGAAATCCTGCCCAAGGCTGCATCATTGATTTTCATGTGTACCATCTACTTGCATGAGTTCTAGACCACTTCTTTGAGATAATTATAATTTGTATTTGTGTAATTAAATATGAGAATGAGATGAATGAGTCCATATGGTCCATGGGACACCGAATGAAAAATTTATCCACTACGTAACACAAATTTATTCATTATTTTTAATGTCATTCTTTGGCCTTCTTGTGAGATGTATGGGATAAGGCGAGGAAATAGCATGAGATAAGCTAGAAAATTATGGTGTTACACTTTATTAATATTAGAGAAAGGGTTCAGGCTCTTGGTGTGGGTTGTAGCTTATGTTTATGAGTTTCCTTGATGTATATGAGCTTTTTGTGGATGAATTAAGTGTGATGGTAGTAAGTGTGTTCCCTTTTGATGTTAAAGTTTGTTACAATGTTTTGGAGCTATGGTGAACACGAGGAGAGGTAGGCCTTCTTGAGAGGCTCATGCAGATGATAGAGTCGAGTTGAGTGATCTAGTAACTGGAGCCCTTTAGCTATTATGGCTCACCTGGATCAGCAGTAGGCTAGGATCACACAGTTACAGGAATGGCTTGCTAAGAGAGATAGCCAGGGTCCTACACCTTCTCCTTCACAGCCACCATAGCACTCAGATCATCTCAAGCATTTAGGGGTAACTTACCTAGATCCATAACCATACATGCTGATAGTTGCTCTGACTCTATCAGTTCAGACACCTCAAGCCCCAGAGCAGCCTTTTACTAGACTGATTATCACACAATTCAGAAAATTCGGGCCTTCCACCTTTGATGGTGAGATAAATGCAGAGAAAGTTGAGGCCTGGATTATGAGTTAGAGAAGATTTTCTAGGTAATGGAGTGTACGTCTGAGTAGAGAGCCACTATAGCTAATTTTTAGCTAAAAAAGGAAGCAGATTACTAGTGGAGGGGCACTAAGCCTATCTTGAAGGTGAGAAACCTTTTGATTACATAAGGGGCATTCTTCTAAGCCTTTATGAGAGGTACTTCCCTAGCTCAGTCAGAGATTAGAAAGAGTCAGAGTTTGTACTCTTGAGACAGATAGAAGGTATGTCCATGGACCAGTACATGGCCAAATTTGTAGAACTCTCCAAATATTCTTCATACTTATAGAGGTATGATGATGAACGCTGGAGAGCAGATAATCTTAAGAAAGGTTTGCTTCCAAAGATCAAAGATAGGGTAGTTCCATAGAGAATCAGGAACTTTAATACCCTCGTTGAGATATGTAGAGTGACTGAAGCAAACCTTAGAATGATACAGCCTACCTCTAATGCCAGACCACCCTTTCTTGAGCCCAAGAGGCCTAGAGAGGAAACACAGGCCACAACTACTAGCAGGAGAGATGGTAGTAGCAAGTGGAATAGACGAGGAAAGAGAAAGAGAACTTATCCAACAAAGGCAGTTTTGTGCCTACAATTTGTCCCCAGTGTGGCAGGAACCATGGAAACATACTATGTTACGCGAGGCAGAACATGTGTTATAGGTGTGGTTGGCCAGGACACATGGCCAGGGATTGCACGTAGGCTCCTTAGCAATTCTCACAGCAGAGGAAGATAGCTCTTGCTTCTAGGCCTCAGACCTAGGATAGAGTCTTTGCCTTATCACAACAAGAGGTTAGCCGGTCCCCGAGTCTGGTTCAAGGTACTATTAAGATAAATGATTTTTTTGTAACCGCATTATTTGATTCAGGTGCTGCCCATTCTTTCATATCCTTTAACTGTGCTAGGGGGTTAAGTTTGAGTATGCATACATTATCATATGACTTACATGTATCTACCCCTATAGGAAACTGAGCCATTACCTCCCATGCTTGTTTGAATTGTGTAGTCCAGTTTAATCATTGTCATACCACACTTAATTTGATTTGTATGCCCCTCATTGATATTAATTTAATCATTAGCATGAACTGGATGTCTACTAATCATGCCACACTAGATTGTAGCCACAGATGTATTACTTGACGTAAGTGTGGGACTGTGCTTAGTATGAGGACTAAGTTATCTATTATGACCACCTTTTGGGCTGAGAAGTCTCTAAGGCATGGTTACCAGGGATACCTAGTTTTCTTTTCAGTTTAAGATAAGGTAGAAGAGGGTATAGAGGAAATTCCAGTAGTGAGAGAGTTTCCAGAGGTATTCCTTAGAGAGATTAGCGGACTACTCTTAGAGAGAAAGGTTGAATTTCCTATAGACATTGTACCTCAGGTAGGTCCAGTGTCTAAGGCCCTATATAGGATGGATCCCACCAAGCTAGTTAAGCTTAAAAAATAGATAGAAGAGCTTTTAGAAAAATGTTTTATTAGACCTAGTATCTCATTGTAGGGAGTTCCAATCTTATTCATAAAGAAGAAAGACAGGAGCCTTAGACTGTGTATAGACTACAGGGAACTTAATAAGATAACCATTAAGAATAAGTACCCTTTCCCTCGTATAAATGACCTCCTAGACTAGTTAGTATGTGTATTTTTAACATAGACCTCAAGTTGGGATATCACCAGCTCAAAATCAAGACTGAGGATATTCCCAAAATAGTAGTTAGAACTATATACGAGCATTATGAATTTTTAGTTATGCCCTTCAGGTTGACGAATACACTTGCAGTGTTCATGAACTACATGAATAGAGTATTTAGGCCATACTTAGATAGATTTGTAGTTGTCTTCATAGATGACATTCTAATCTATTCAAAAAGTAGAGAAAAATATGAGCAGTATCTGAAATTAGCCTTAGAAACCCTGAGAGAGAAATAATTATATGCTAAACTTAGTAAATGTGAGTTTTGGCATACTGAAGTTTAATTCCTAGGCCATGTGATCACCTAGGAAGGGGTTACAGTAGATCCCCATAAGATAGAGGTAATGTTACAATGGGAGAGACTTAGGACAATGACAGAGATCAGAAGCTTCCTAGGTTTAGCAGGTTATTATAGGAGGTTCATTCAAAGCTTTTCTCAAATAGCGATGCCACTTACTAAGCTGACTAAGAAGAATGTACCATTTGTATGGGATGAGAAGTGTGAGAAGAGTTTTCAAGAGTTGAAGTACAAGTTAACCACGTCCCCAATTGTACTACTTCTTGACCCCAGAAAGAATTTTGTAGTTTATAGCAATGCCTTTAAGAAAGGGTTAGAATGTGTGCTTATGCAGAAAAACCGAGTGGTAGCTTATGCTTCTAGAGGGCTAAAACCTCATAAGGAAAATTACCCCACACACAACTTACAGCTAGCTGCAGTGTTATTTGCTTTTAAAATATCGAGGTACTACTTATATGGGGTAGCTATAGAAATTTACAATGACCACAAGAGCCTTAAAATATTTATTTGAATAGAAAGAATTAAATATGAGACAACAGAGATGGTTAGAATTTTTGAAATGTGATTTCACACTGAAATACCATCCCGACAAGGTTAATGTGATAGCTGATACCTTGAGGAGGAAATCTATACATAAGTCCTGTATGATGATCTGAGAGTAGGAGTTGATTGAGAAACTCAAAAACATGAATCTCTTGTATGAGGTGCATTCAAGAAAGTTACTGATAAGTGAAACCTAAATAGAAAATGACTTGAGGAACTAGATAAGAGAGGCTCAGTAGACAGATGACCATGTAAATAAGATTAGATCCCAAATAGCTCAGGGTAGCATTCAGAAGTTTAATCTATCTAAGAATGACATAGTGAGGTACAGGGATAGGCTGTATATGCTTAGAAATATAGAGATTAGAGAGAGAATATTAGATAAGGCACATAAAAGCAAGTACACCATTCATCCAGGTAGCAATAAAATGTACCATAAATTGAAGACAATGTTCTAGTAGGCTAGAATGAAAACAGATATAGTAGAATATGTCTCTTGATGTCTAGTATGTTAGAGAGTTGAAATAGAACACCATAAACCAGTTGGGTTACTTCAGTCCTTAGATATCCCGGAGTGGAAATGGGATAGTGTAGCTATGGATTTTGTCATAGGTTTACCCAGGACATCATCGGGGTGCAATATGGGTAATAATGGATAGATTAACAAAGTCAGCATAATTTTGTAGCCATGAAAGCCACTTATACCCTAGACAAATTAGCCCAGCTATATATCCGAGAGATAGTTAGATTGCATGTGTACTTAGGAGCATAGTGTCAGATAGAGATCCCAAGTTCACTTCAAACTTCTAGAGATTATTACAGGATACTTTAGGTATTAAACTTAAATTTAGCACAACCTATCACCCCCAAGCAGACAGACAAATGGAGAGAACCATCTGAACCCTAGAAGACATGTTGAGGGCATATGTCTTAGAAATGAAAGGAAATTGGGATACATACTTGTCTCTAGTGGAGTTTACCTATAATAATAGCTATTATACAAGTATATAGATGGCACCATATGAGGTATTGTATCAGAGAAACTATAGGTCTCCAATATGTTGCGTGGAGCTTGGAGAAAGAAGCCTAATAGGCTGAGAATTAGTGGACCATACTTTTAGACAAATTAAGACCATAAGAAAGAAACTGCTAATAGCCCAAAGTAGATAGAAGAGTTACGCAGATAGACGTAGACGGGCATTAGAGTTTGAGGTTAGAGACCATGTCTTCAATAGAGTGTCTCCAGTCATAGGGATAATTCAGTCCATTAAAAGTAAAAAGCTCAATCTAAAATATGTAGGTCCATTCCATATTCTTGATAAAATAGGACATATAGCTTATAGACTTGACCTTTCTCCAAACCTGAGCCAAGTACATAACGTATTCCATGTATCCCAACTTAAAAGGTACTAGCTCGACCCCTCATATGTTATAGAGTATGAAAATGTGCAGTTACAGGATGGTCTATCATATATAGTATCACTAGATTAGATCATGGACATTAGACTCAAGCAGTTACGGAATAAGATGATACTGCAGGTAAAATTGATTTGAAAGGGGTTATCTCCTGAAAAAGCTACTTAGGAGCTGAAGGAAGAGATGAGGAAGTATCCAGAGCTCTTCCTATGAGGTATGTTATCTAAATTTCGAAGACAAAATTTATTTAAAGGGGGGAGAATTATAATGTCCAATTTTCATAAAAACGATAAAAATAGATACGTTTTCAAAGTACGTCCCATGAAAAGAATTAGTTAAGGTCCTAAAAATTTAAGTAGCATTCTAGACTCTTAATAATAAGAATTCCAGGCTCAGATAGAAAGAAAAATGGAGTTAGAATAAAGAAACGAATTGTAATGAAATGTTGACAAAACATAATGGTATTTTTATAATTTTAAGTAAAATTTGGAATTTTCATAGAAGGGCTTTTTCAATGAAATTTTTGAGTATTTTGGGGTTTTTAGAGGCCCTAAAAATCATAGGAAGCCCTGGGACAATTAAAATGTGTCTGGTGGACATTTTCCAATGTTAGTTAACCCAAACTTTGATGAATTTTTTCAGAAAAGTTTTAGCTATGATTTGAGTAATTCCAAAAGTATTTTATTAAATTAGGAATTTAAATTTTATAATGGAAGAGAATTTTTCAAAGACAATTCTCAAAAAGGAGCTAAAACAAATCGAAAACGAAAATGCCAAGATGAAGGGATGAAATTAGAATTTTTGAAAAGTTCTTCCTAACCTAGCTATATATATATGTCACGCCCTACCTCCTCATTCATTTAGCAACATTTGTTTCTGCCCTAAACTAAAGGAGAGAGCTAGGGTTTGAGGCGCACCAAGAGGAGAAGAAAGGAATGAGAAAAACAAGGAAAAAGGTATGGATTTTCTTGATTTTTCATGCTTTCTCCTTAGCAAATTCTTTCTCCTCCATCTTCCTTTCTTTCCCATGATTTTATTGAAGTTCTTAGATCAAATTTAAGGGTACAACAGAGATGGAATTTTCAAATTTGAGGAGAGGAGGCCAAGAAAAGAAAGAATCATCCAAGAAATCAAGGAAAAACAAGGTAAATCTTCATTCCATGGTTGCTACCCCTTCTTCCCTTCTTCTCCTTGGTTCATCTCACCTAGAAAGATTAAAAAGACATGGATTTTGTACAGAACCAAGGGTGAGCCTTAGAGAATTGAGTGTGGAGAATAAGAATATGCAAAGAGAATTAACAAAGAACCATGGAAAATCAAAATAGCAAAGTTAGGGTTTTAAGTCTTCCACCAAAAATTTGATTTGATACAATAATTCCTAGGCCTAAATGAGTATTTGGATGAACTCTTAAGATCCCTAGAAGGCTCCTCACATGCATCTTCCATCAAGAAAACAAAGAAAACTCTAAGGGTAGCCTTCTTGGCCTAGAGTAGTTAAGGCACCTAGAGGTAGTTTTAATTTGTTCCAAGCTTATTTTTGAGTCATATATGATGGAAGAGGATGAGAGGAAGCCTTGAAAAAATTTTAGAAACCATAGAAAGTGAGATGGCATCATAGGTTTTATAATATGACCTAAGGAACCAACATATAGTTAAGCTCTTTGTTTTAATTTTGTGATGACTCCAAGAGGCTTGAAAGGAGTCAAGAATCATAAATAAAAGGAAAGAATGGAGCTTAGAACTCAATTGATGGATGTTGCTTTATTAGGTACATTTTGGAACCATAAAAGGACTATTAGACCAAGTTAGTGTTTAAGGAAGATGTATAGCTTTAGAAATGATTCCAAGAACTTAATTGGATTTCATATATTGTGTTTTGGCCAAGAGAAACAAATCACACACCCTTGTGTGTGTGAGGCCAAGGGAGAGGATTTAAGGTTCAAGGGAAAGGTTTGCAAGTGTAACAAAGTGTTCTAGCATATGCCTATATTCCATGGTACCATAATGTTGCATTATGTTTTCAAATGATAGTTAGTATGCTATTTTGGTTTACTTGAGTGTGGAGAAGCTAAGAACCTTTTAGCCATGGTGAGGATGAGCCAAGAACCCTTAAAAGTAGTTGAGACAAAGTCTAATGTCTCCTAAGAGGAAGGCTTTGTTCAAGGCCTTTAAGAAAAGGGTAAGGCAAGTCCAAAATCCTTGAAGAGAATGGGTGAGGCTAATCCACTTACTTGGCAAGCCTATGTATGCTTTGTATGATTTGTTCAAATACCAAGAATGCTTCTTGAATGATCACACTTTCCATTATGCTCATGCATGCATTTTTAAGACTTGAAACCATTCTTTATGTATAATTGAAAGGGAGATGAGCTATTGGGATTCTTTGAATCTCATTCCCTCCTCTCAAATATCTTAGCATGCTAGGTGGACCAAATGAGTAAGGTAATAGAAGTCACCAAGTTGGGAGATGAGAGATTGACAACAAAGTGGTCAGTTTTATTTCTTGTATAGCCATATGAATGGCATATAATGTAATACTATGATGGAATGGTTGTATAATCATTTAGACATATGTAATTATTCATATATTTAGTGTATGTATGGAACTTGATGCCAAACGAATGATATTGTAGCTTTTGGACATTGGATAGCAACATATGGCTTGTATGTTCTTATGTATGGCTTGGGGTGAGGGAATGAGTTTTTAATTTCTGGGTTTATGTACCTTTGGGACATGTTTAGTAGACCATTTTAGTGCTTTATCATGTGCTCAAGTGGCCATGGTTGCCTTAGAATCTAAAATGGACCACGTGGACCTTTTATGAGACACAAAAATGACCATTATGTAACCCAATGTCAAAAACTGATCAAATGAACGAATTTGCTTATGAAATTTGGCATATATAGATCTTATTCATGGAAAGCCAGATAGCAGATTATTTGGAGCTCTGTGGAATTAATTATGATTTTTCAAATTTGGCATTTTTTTGTTAAACTGATGCAGACACTATTTATATGGTTTGTTGCTTAGGCTGTGTCATTTGGTAGTCAAATGATATCTAATGTTCATGAAATTTTATAAGCAAGCATAAACTAGACATAATAAAATTTTCATGGCCACCAAGATCACCCCAATTGGACCTCTGAGTAGGGAGATATGAATTTTTGAAGTTGGAGGATAGTACTAGTAATGACAGTCGACCTCTGGTACTGTTCCATCAATTTTTGGTTGTTAACAGCCTCTGTTGGCATAAGAATTTATTTTTATCATAAATTATACATCTGTAGCTTTCCATAATGGTAAAGTATGTTTGACTTTGATTTTTCTAGAATTAGTTATGATTTTTCAAAGTTTACGATAGTAACTTGGAAATCCTACCTGAGGCTGCATCATTGATTTTCATGTGTACCATGCACTTGCACGAGTTCTAGGCCACTTCTTAAGATAGTTATGATTTGTATTTGTAATTAAATATAAGAATGAGATGGCTGAGTCCATATGGTCCACGGGACACTAAATGAAAAAATTATCTGCTACGTAATGCAATTAATGCCATTCTTTTGCCTTCTTGTGAGATGTATGGGATAAGACATGGAAATAGCATGAGATAAGCTAGAGAATTATGGTGTTACACTTGGGGTTGAGTATATAAAAATTCAAGGACAGCCCCCCATTTGGGAAATTGTTGGAGGGACCAGTAGATAGTACTACAGTGTCATCTCATGTAGTGAGCAAATAATGTTGATTACATATGTTTTTATATTTTATTGGTTATTTTAAATGCCTTAAGACAAGCTTCTTATTTTCATGTTCTTGGTACACAAATTTGAACACTTCTAACTGGCACTTCAAATTCTTGATTTGTAGATGGATATTTATGTAAAATGTTCTAATTAAGGATTGTATGATTATTATTGATTTAAACCTCAGCAAAAGCTGAGTTTTAGTTTTTGCTTTTAATCTTTTAAATGTGGGTTTGTCAAAGAATTTTTTTAGAAAGCTATTAACACCAATATTGTTAATTAGCCACGGTGCATCATTATATATGATATGACAACTATGACATGACAAATGTCACAGGATATGATATGATATAATATAGTACAATGCAATATGTCATGGATCTTGAGTTCCCATCTAATTATGAATAGCCAATTATATGCTTTTCCTTTATATTCTAACTAGTTTTACTTAAATGCTTCTAATTTTGCTTGATATTATATATATATATATATATTAAAAAATAATAATTGACTTTAAATTTTTTCTAGGTAAAGAGTCTAGGTTCGAGGATTTATAAATTAAATAAGAAAAAAAAGAAGTTTCAATTTGTTATTTGCAAAGATATAAGTTCAAAATTTTGTTAAAAAAATATTTTTCCTAAGGGTCCAAATATAAAAATTACAACACCTTACTTACACCTTATCATGAGGATCCCTACATTGTTTCATTAGTTACACTCTTAAAGTGCTGAATCCATGGGAATTGTTTAGGATATATTTAAAAAAAAGATAGGTGATTTTATGAATCTGTGTCCTAACGAACTGAAGAAATTCAATTAATGAAATAAATGAATAGAAAGAAAAAGGTTGTGAATGACTAGTATGTAAATTCGTATAATCATTTATATGCTACTAGAAACAATATATAATAATTTACATAATTTTTTTCTCTCTTATCCTCCTTCCCACCTTGCACCCTAGTCTCTTGCTCTATTCATACCTACCAGTCTTTAATTTCCTACTATGTTGACTTGTTGGGTTTTGTTAAGTCCATTACTCATCAATATGTATTTCTTAGGCCAAGAGGGGAAGCGTTATCCCTGTAACCATGCTCTTATTCATATAAAATATATATGAAAATGTAATAAGAAAAAGAAAAGCATGTCTAATTGAGTTGGCTTGTATAGGGAAGTCTATGCAAATAATAAATAAGTAGGACCCCAATTTATACTAGTACCCTCAATAATTGAACATTAGACTAAACTTGATTGTTGCGTCTATGAAGTTGCAGATACAGAGAGAGAAACACAAGAGGAGGATTTATTGAGATTCTTTTCAAAGAAAAATTTGGTAGATGCATGGAGGATATGAAGCGTAAACACTTTATCACTGAGATTACTAAAGAAATGCAATCACTTCCTATGTCACTTCATACGACAGCTTCAACCTCCAATCACTTGGAAAATCAAGTATCGCGTTATATACTCTTCTCCTCTAATTGTGAAGGCTACTCTTATTTTGTTTACTTTCCTTTTGGCTACAACTTGTAAGATTGCTAATGTTTGATTCATAAATTATTGGCCATTTTTAGCCTCATTTAGTTTTAGTTATTAAAAATTTATGAGAATAGAAATTAATCCTTAAAAAATAAAATTCATTGCATGCTAGTTTTTTTTTTGGTTAAATGGTTTAATGATAATTGTTGTTAGTTTAGTCTTGTGCTAACTACTTAAATTTTCAAGTCAAATTTGATAGATATCTCTAGCACATTGTTTTTGCCAATAAGAATGAATTAGACACTACGCCAGGAAATGGCTTTGTTGGTGGTTATTTAAAAACAACCAATAAAAAGTCATTTTTTGTTGGCGGTTTAATAATAACCACCAACAAATATTATTTTTGTTGGTAGTTCTAAAATGAACCGCCAAAGTGTTCATTTTTCCTTTTTTTTTCTCCACTCATATTTTATGCACCTAAAGGTCCTTTTGCCATTTAATTCATCGTTATTTCAAAAATTGCAAAGAACAATTACAATTTATTTGATCCTAGCCATCAATTATCTAGAAGATTGCAAAGAACAATTACAAAAACAATTATAATCAATTAAGATTAGAACTCTTATTCTTTTGTATTAAACAATAAAAGAGCAATTGCAATCAATAATCAAATTAAAACAAGCTAATACTAAAGCAATAGACATTGTTGGAGCACATATTGAGACTACTCTTCCCTGGATTCATTTATTTAAGCATTTAAGTATTTTTTACAATATGAATCTAGGAAGTATTGCAGAATGAAGTAAGAACAATTTGAAGTTAGATAATTGGAATTTGGTCAAAGTTTAGAAATATTAATTTAAAGCAAGTTTTAGTACAAAAAATTTGCAGCATAATGACTTAAAACTAGAGATTCCTCAAGTCTTAAACCTTCTCTTTATAGCTAATAATAGCAAATTACAAACTAATATCACTAAATACAACTAGTAACAGCTAATTACTAGCAAGCAATACCATGCTATAGTTAAATTTATGTATACAAATTTTAGAAATATTCTGTTAAAACAAGTTTAATATCAAAGAAATCTTTCCTCCTTATACCCATCATATACCTCCACTTCCGACTCCCACATTAGCTTCAAATCTTCAATTAGAGAAGCCAAGTATATGTCTATATCATTTCTAGGTTGCTTGGGCCCATATATTAGTATAGACAACATCATAAACTTGCGCTTTATGCATAGCCATGAAGGTAGGTCATAAATCACCAAAATCATAAGTCATGTACTGTGGGTACTATTTTGGACACCGTGCAGGTTCATTCCATCAATAGCTAATTCAAGGTGTAGGCTTCTTGCTCAAAGTCAGGGTACTTATGATCAATTTTTTTCCATTGAGCAGAATCTATAGGATGCTGAAGGTTGCCATCTTGAATCTTTTCATCTGCATGCCATGTCAAGTGCTTTGCATCTTTTGCACTACTATGTATGTGTCTGAATCTGGGTATGATGGGAAAATACCATACCACCTTCACCAGACCTGATTATTTACTCTTATATTGTAAGGCATTATGTAACATCTGATTCTCTAAAAATGAAAGAAATAGAGAGAAACGTAGCATACTGTTTCTCCGTTAACAAACGAAACTCACCGGATACAAAAGAAAATCTCCCAAATAGAGTAAATTGAAGTCTAATCAAAATTAGACTAATATTCTAGACCACAAATAATGATGAGTCAAAGCCAGAGGTGCCTTAAAATTGGGGTCAAAATTGAAAAAAAAGGGGTCCCGAAGAGTCTCTAAAGTCAAGTATGAAGGAGCCAGGGACTAAAATGTAAAGAAAAGTTATATGCTAGGCAAAATGTATAAATTGCCCAAAAGTTTAGGGAACACTAGTTTCACCATCTATTCGTGGCTTTAGGCACGAATATGAAAAAATCGGACAAGAATCTCAGAAATCCATGACCCACGATTAAACTTAATTTGATGAGACAGGTCTAATGATGCCACATTGTCTGGGTGGCCGAGCGGGATCCGATTTAGGATCTGGTTAGCCCGATCAGTAGCTATGAGCAAAATAGAAAAAGGAAGTTGTAACAACTATAGAAATAGAAATAGCTAAAGGGCTAAGAAACCTTGAAGGAGTTTCAGGGACTAAATTGTAGTAAATGAAAATTTTATAATACAATTATAATATAGAATGGTGAAAATTACATCTATCGACCTGGGTGTCTGATTAACACCAAAATTTGAGGTTAAGGGCCCTTGATCCATGTTTGAGGCTTAGTATTGCTAGAAAGTAGAGAAAACAATATTTATAAATTTTAGAAAGTCTAAAGGTATGTATTGCACCGTAAAACCTTAATCGGGCTTGGATACTGATTTTTAGACTATTGTATGGCCCAATAGCCAATTCTAAAGGCCCAATAAGAGAAGAGAAGATATAATTAGGGTTTCAGAGAAGATGAAACCTAAATATAAATATAAAATAAAAAGGAAAGAAGAAAAGAATTTTAGTTATTTTAAAGAATTAACTATGGTTAAGTTAGAAACTAACTATAATTGAGTTAAAAGTTAACCATGGTTGAGTTAACATTAACTATGGTTACTATCTATAACTTAAGGGCTAAGAAAAGGTATCCAAGTGTGTGGCCAAGAATTTTTGAAAGAAGATATTTTGTTATGAAATTAGAAAATCAAAAGAAAAAAGGAATGGAAGGCTAAGATTTGATCTTGAAAAGGTTGATCCAATGGTCCAAATTTGGTATGACCATTTAACTTCATTTAAATTCATCTCCTTCACCTCCATTCCACCATTTTCACACCACACACAAGGAAGGAGGAGAGAAAAACGTGAAGAAGGAGAGTATGGGAGAAAAGGTGGGAGAGGAAGTGAAATCAAGTGAAACTACTACCATTCTTCAAATTTCTTCATCTTCTTCATCCTCCAATCATTTTCTCCAAAGGGCAGCTGCATCTTCATCCTTTCTTCAAGGTGGCATGTTGCTCTAAGTGGGAAAAGAAGAGATTTTAGTGTGAGAAAAGCAAAGGAAGCAAGGATTAAGCTTAAAGAGTAAGTTTTCTCCACCTTGCACTTGAAAATCACATGGTTTAAGTTAGTTTTGTTAAACCCTAGCTATGAGTCACTTTTGGACAGCATATGGATCATTAGAAATGGAGTTTATATGTTGAATATGAAGGCCTTGGAATGAAGTTTATATGTTAAACATGAAGGCCATATGAGCTTAGTCATTGTTGTTATGTGCTGGGACTTTGAAAAACACAAAGATTGTAATTTTTGGGAAAATAGAAATTATGGGGAGATGCTGTCCGAATTTCCTACACATTTTTACGGTGTTTTATTAATTTCTTAAAGTCATGTATACAAAATTTCAAGTCCTAAAACATAAAAGATGAGGCTATGGAATTTTTAGAACCAAAGAAACTCATTTTTAGGCCTAAAATGGAGCTATGTTATGTTATGACCAAAACGTGTTGTTGTGGCTGGAATTTGATAATTTTATCTATTCCAATGGATTCAAAAGGGTGTTTTTAGCTAGGAATAACTATGGGAATAAAACTCATGGAATAAAATTTCAAAAATTTGGCCAAGAAATGTGTACTTTTCGACCATAGTGAAACGGGAAAGGAAGGAGTTGGATTTTTCCAACTCCAATGGTCCCATTAAGTTTAAAAGGGTCATACTATATTAGAAGTTAAGGTTTATGTATTGATTGTGATGAATTTTCATTATGATTATAGGGTTTGATATTTGTTTTGGAAATTCCAAAAGTAAGTAAATCGAGTTCCAAGGATTGAGGAGCAAAGTTTGCTAAGGTAGTAGTTTTCCTCTCTCTTTCTTTAAGCTTGTATGTTTATGTAAGGATGAGTGTTATGCTATATCAAGTTGTTATTTATGCTATAAGATGAGACATGTATGTTTAGGTCGTGCTTGGCCTTGTATGCAATTCCTTGTATTCTTATATGGCATGTGGCACCTCGATTGGCATTATGTTATGTACTTACATGCTAGCTTGTAAATGAGATTGGTTTACTACTACTGAGATTTCATAATCTCACCTTAAATATAACACATGCTAGGTCTGAGTTCAAGCAAAGAAAGGGCAAAGCGTGTGGAGGTATAAATTGAGGACCTTACTTTTATGCATCACATTTTATCATGTAATTAAATATCTTTGGATTATGGTATGTATGAGTTGTAAAAAGAAAATTTTAATTAGTTTAGGTTTTCATTGACTCCTTTAAGTTTTATATGATATATTTGCAGTGGGAAATGTGTTATATAGTAAGGTATGACACATTACACTTGGGACACTCTTTTAATGATGCATATTCATTTCGAAATAAAATGCAATCATTGGGACAAGCATGCATCCTTTCATAGCTCATGCCAAAAGAGCATAACATCTATTTAGCCTCACATGTTTGGCTAGGAAGCTCATTATCCTCTGGCAACATATCTTTTAAAAGAGCAAGCAATTTTGTGAAGCTTTTGCCACTCCATCCATTTCTTGCTCTACATTTGTACAACTTCAACATCACTGACAATTTTGTGAATTTAGTACAGCTAGAATACAATAGTTTTTCTGCATCACTTTTTGACCTCTCAAACATTTGAGGACAATCCTGAAAATCTTCTTCAATCACATTTGCCATCTCTTCAAGACGATTAGCCTCATATGTACTTGTGTCTAAGTCATTTGAGGCACAACTCCCACTATACTCCTAGTTATTATGTTATCCTTTGTCTCGCCATGCTTTGTCCAATATGTATAACTTTGGTCAATCCCATTACACATAAATGATCTTCCAACTCAACTACATTAATTTGCTTCACATGGTAGCAATTTAAACAAGGGCATATAATTTTACTAGGATCTTTTGCATGCCTAACTACAAACCTAATAAATTCTTTCACTCTATTCGCATATTCCTTAAATAGACATTAGTAGGCATCCATCTCTAGTCCATACCTTTTCAATCTAATAAGAACCAATTTGAGAAAAAATGTGGTTAGTGACTCCTAATATGCTTGGACTTCTACCTATTGCTTTACTAAATATTGCCCAAATATATAAGCTTTTTAATTACTCTTTTGTTTCAATCAATATTTTAAAAAAAATCGACAACATGACGACTTAAAAATAGAAGTTTCCTAGGCTAAGCCTTCTTTTCAAACTAAAACTACAATATTAATCCAACAGTTTATAATAACAGAGTAATGAATTGTCAAATAGTTCATGCATGAATTACCAAATACTTATTCTTTTAGCTACCATCTCTTTTGCCACTATCATTGCTAACTACTGAGATAATATTTTCCCAACCCCAATAGTCATGATATTGATTCTAAACCATCATATCTTTATTTTAAATTAAAATAAATGTTTTTATCAAATTTAAAGTTTTATTTCCAATCATGTTTGTATGTCCTTTTATGTATTTTCTACATACTCTTATAGTCATTTCAATGTTAACAAATGAAAACACAGGATTGGTCAAGCCAAAAGGCATCAAAATTGTTAAAGGTTTTGAGTTTGCTGATGTTCATTTGCCTACTATTCGAACAACTAGTAAATCATTCCAAATGTGATTGAATGTATGAAGAACAACAAGTAAATCATTCAAAATTAAAGAACCAAAAAAAAAAAAAAAAGAAATTGACATACGGGGTAGATGAACATGAGCTGTAGAGAGGAAAAGGGAAGAGGTTGAATTAACAAGTAAAGTGCAAAACTAGTGCTGTTGGTATGGAAGATGCCAAAAAAGAAGGAAGCTACTGAAAATAAGGAGAGAACCACTAAGGATGAAGACAATGGGTAGGGGTGGTGGAGAGTTTATGGCCGCACACGAGCTTTTGCCACTATGGAAACAGGGTTTTGTGAACTATACTGGTAGGAAAAGTAATTTTAAAAAGACATTAGTTGACGGTTATGTAACACCATAACTTTCTAGCTTATTTCATGCTTTCTCCATGACTCACATCATGCATTTCATGAAGAGGTAAGGAAATTGGCATTAAAATAATGGATATTTTAGTGTTGTGTAGCATATAATATTGCATTTGGTGTCTTGTGGATCATATGAGCTCATATATCAGATTCTCATATTTAATTACATAAATACAACTCAATTTCATCACTAAAAATGGCCTAGAACCCGTGCAAATGCAAGAAGTACACAAAATTCATAGTTACAGCCTCGGCCAGAATTTTCCACTTTCTGTCCCAAAATTTGAAAAATCATAACTAATTCTAAAAAATCAAAATTATGCATTCTTTAGCATTCTGGAAAGCTACAGAGTCCAAGTCATGAAACATTGAGTATAAAAAGTTTGAAATTCAAAAAAGTGTAAAGGTCTGACTAGCTACTGGTACTGATATAGATTTATGCTATGAATTTAAAAAATATCCAATTAATTCCAAAAAAAATTAATCCATATAAATGATATCGATATAGAGATCTACAAATGTTAGCTAGATGGGAAAAATAACTTCAAATCAGTCTAGCCATGGCTAGGCCTAAAAAATCAATCAAATAGCAACATAGGTATGACGGGACGCTTGATACTAGGTAGAAATTTCAAAAATTTATATCTCCCTCTCTAGAAATCCAAATGAGGTGGTTTTAATTGGCATAATTCAATAGGAAGGTCTAGTTTCCCTTTACAAAATTTTGTGGCAATTGGACATCATTTGCCCTATGAGTGATAGAGTTTCATTTCGGACCAGAATGAGTAGTGCATTGAACCAAAATCAGAAAAATTTTCAACTTTGAAAATTCATCAAATATTTCATAGACCTCCAAAAATTTTGCACTTTAGCTTCAAAAAAATCTCTCAACAAGCTCTAGATACATCCCAAATTTTGATATCAAGAAGAGCTCATTTGGACAAAAAAGTGATATACCTTTCCAATATAGTTAATTTTGCTCCATATGAGATACCAATGTGTCCAAAAGGTCTCCTTTGATGTTTGGTACCTCTTGTGTAAGTTTAAAAGAATGAATATAACTTGTATGAACTACCCAAGTGGTTCCAAACCTCATGCATCTTAATTTGGCCATTCTACTTCCATTAATACACTAATACATCAAGCCATCAAGAAGCCAAACTTGCCATTTCCATTGATTTTATGCCACATATAGTTTATACAAGAGCCATACATCATTTTACATTTATATATGACCTTGCATCTCAAAAATAATATATACAAAGCTACTTTGCCATTCATATGGCCATAAAAAGTAAAATTCATGCACTTTGTTATCATGTTCTCAACTTCCAAGTTGTGGGCTCCCATTGTCTTGTCCACTTAGTCCACCTAGCATGTTAGAGCATTGGAGAGGAGGGAATGAGATTCAAAGAATCCCAATAGCTCATCTCCCTTTCAATCATACATAAAAGATGCAAAACAAGTCTTGAAAATGCATGCATGGACATATTAAAATATGTAAGCATTCAAGAAACATTCTTGGCATTTAAACAAGTCATACATAGCATACATAGGTTTGCCAAGTAAGTGGATTAGCCTCATCCATTCACTTGTGGTGGACTTGCCTTAACCATTTCTTTAAGAGATTTTTAACTCAACTTTACTCTTAGGAGACTCTTTACTTTGTCTTAACTAATTTTAAGGGTTCTTGGCTCATCCTCACCATAGCTAAGGGTTATTGGCTTCACCACACTTAAGCAAATCCAAGCAAACACATTAGTCATCATTTAAAAGCGTAAAGTATCATCATGGTACCATGGAATAAGAGTTCATGCTAGAACACTTTTCATAGCTTAAAATACACATACATACATTCAAAGACAAGTCAAGCATACATTCATGCATGAGAGAAGGAGGAGTGAGCTACCTTAGATGCAACCACGCACTTTTCTCCTTGAATTTGCTCTCCCTTCCTTGGCCTCACACACATAAAGGTGTAGGATTGGTTTCCCTTGACCTAAACACAATTTATGGAAGCCCATTAGGTTCATGAAATTAATTCTAAGGCCACATATCTTCCTTAAATACTAACTTAGTCTATTAACACCTTTATGGTTCCAAGAATGCATCTAATGAAGCAACACCCATCAAATAAATTATAAGCTCCATTCTTTCCTTTCATATATGATTCTTGACTCCTTTTAAGCCCCTTGAATTCATCACATAATTAAAACAAATAGCCTAACTATATGTTACTTCTTTAGGTCATATTATGAAACATAAGATACCAATTCATTCTCTAGGCCTCCTAAATGTTTTCCAAGGCTTCCCCTTATTTTCACTCATCATATATGACTCAAAAATGGGTTTAGAAAAATTTTAAACTCTCCCTAGGTGTCCTAACCCTCTTAAGCCGAGACTAGGAAGCAATATGGCACCGATGGACTTTGCTTTGTTTTCTTGATGGAGGAAGCACATGGGAAGACTTATAGGGATCTTAGCAACTCATTTAAACATTTATTTAGACATAGAAAATAAGGTATCAAGTCAAATTTTACAACAAACACATGAAACCTTAGATTTGCTATCTTGAATTTCCATGGTTATTTGTTAATTCCCTTTACATATTCTTATTCTCCACACTCCTTTTCCTAAGATTCACCCTTGGTTGTGCCTAAAATCCAAGCCCTTCATAGCTTCTTGAGTGGGGCGAGCCAAGGAGAGAAGAGGAGTAAGGGGTAGCTATCATGGAAGGAGAAATTACCTTATTTTTCCTTGTTTTCTTGCTTGAATCTTCCCTTCTTTGGCCTCCTCTCTTCAAATCCGAATTTTCCCCTTTGTTATCCCTTAAAACAGATCCATATATTTCAATATAATCATAGGAAAGAAATAGAAATGGAGAAGAAGAGGTTTGCTAAGGAAAGAGCATGAAAAATAACTAAAAATCCATACCTTTTACCTTTTATTTCTCCTTCTCTTCCTCTCCCTATTGTACGCCTCTCTCCTTATGTTTTTTCTTTGGTTTAGGGGAGAAACATATGTGGCTAAGTGAGTGGAGAAGTGGGGCGCCCTATATATATAGGTGGGAGGAAGAAAAACTTTTCAAAAATTCCTGTTTTGCCTTTCATTCTTTGCATTTTTGTTTCTAATTCATTTTAACTCTTTTTAAAACACTGTCTTTTTTATTATAAAATTTAGGTTCTCAATTTAATAAAATTCTTTTGGAATCACTCAAATCGAAGCTAAAACCTTCTTGAATGAATCTGTCAAATTTTGGATACACTGACATTAGAAAATATCCACCATAAGAGTTTTGACTGTCCCGGGGCTTCCCATAATTTTTAAGGCCTCTAAGAATCTCGAAAAACTCAAAAATGTCATTTAAAAAGCCCTCATGTGTGAATTTCAAAATTTGCTCAAAATTACAAAAATGTCATTACGTTTCGTAAGTCTTTCATTAAATTTTACTTCTTCATTCTAGCTCTATTTTTCTTTCCGTCTGAGCTTAGGATTCTCATTTTTAGGAGTCTAGAATATTACTTAAATTTTTTAAGACCTTAACTAATTCATTTCATGGGACTTGTTTTGAAAACGCACCTATTTCTATCGTTTAACGAAAATTGGATATTACAGGTTGTATGAAAAACTGCCAACTTTAGCTGAGTTTAGTTAGCGGTTATAAATAACCACCAACATTGATCTAACTTTAGTTAGCAATTATTTAAAAATCACCAACTAAATTCAATTATATTTTTAAATATTTTATTAGGAAAAAATATATAGTTGGTGGTTCTTGAGAAACTGCCAAGTACGTCCATTATAGATAAACGACTTTCATAAAATTGCCAACTATAATAATATAATTGGTAGTTGTATAGGAGCTGCCAACTATATTTCTTCATTTTTTTGTGATTTTTATAGTTATTGCTAACAAAATTATTTTATTTAGTGGTTTATTAAGAACTGCCAACAAATGTGTATTAACATATCCTATTTCTATGGTAGTGAGAAATGATGAATTAGGTTGCGTGATTAAGCTATATTTTAAAATTGTGTTTTTCTTGGCAATAACTAAAATCAAAATCATAAGGAAAATGCAAAATTATTCAATCATTACAAAAAACAAAATTTAGATTTTAGAAGCTTATTATGTTCCCCTTTTTTATTTTGCTTATAGAATGGTTAATTGCTTTCAAAATCAAACTTGATAGATGGAAGATGATGTGATCATCGACATCAAATCAATCATTCAACATAGTGAAGATGGTCTCTTCTCACTTACATGTTGCATCTATAACCCTATAATCTGTGATCTAAAAGAAGATGTTTACACCCCAATAGCTATTTCGATTGGCCCCTTTCAATATTATGGCAATGTGAGGTTGCAAGACATGGAAAGGCTCAAATAAATATTCTTTAAAAGATTTACACAAAAAGCTATAACAAGTTTGGACAATTTGGTTAGCTTTGTGAAAGATTCAAAACCAATGGTTCATGCTTCTTACTTAGAGAACATCTAACTTCACAAGAAGGAACTTGTAAAGGTGATATTAGTGGATGCAAGTTTCATTATTAACCTCTTCACAAGGAGCTATAAGGGTTAGTTAGGGAATGATTCTAAATTTTCATAACAATGGTTGGTGCATGTTATAATTATGGATTTTCTTTTACTTGAGAATCAACTTCCATTCTCTTTCCTTAAAGGATTGTTCAATAAAGCATTTCTTCTTCACTTTCGTTGTAACCCTCCTTCATTTTCTGAGCTCAAATATGGTTTCTTTTAGTCTTTTAACATAAAAATTAAAGCGTAATTCTAATGCTAGGATAAAGTACTTCATAGATCTTCTTAGATTCTTTCATTTATAAACTTAAAAGCCTCTAAGGCATCAATTCAAAAAGGACAGAAATGATGACCTTTTATACAGCGTAAGTGAGCTGCAGGAAGCGAGAGTGAAGTTCAAGTCAAGCCCAAGCAAGTGTTTAGTAGACTTGAAGTTTATAGGGCAAGTTCTTAAGGTTCCATAAATCTTAACAGATGATGGCATTGAAACCTTGTTTCTTAATATGATAACTTTAGGGCAATGCCACTATCTTAATGCATCTTACATTATTGACTATACTCATGTATTTGATGGCCTAATCAACACAAATAAAGATGTTGATATCCCCATTCATAAGGAAATAATCCTCAACTATCAAGGTGATACCAATGATGTTGCTAAAATATTTAATGGTCTCATGAAAAATATCACTTAAAAGTATTTCAAATTCTGACCATGTTAGTATTTGCAAAAGTTTGAATGTCTTCTAACAAGATCCTTGGCATAAGAAGAAGGCAACCTTGAGATGTTATTATTACAAGATACCTTGGCAAACTGTTGCCTTTGTTGCTAGAATTATACTTCTTATTCTTTCCCTTGTTCAAATTATATTTTCTATCTTGCAAGTAGTAGTAGTGAAGTAAATTTTAAGCTTGTATGATACCATAATTTATGTGTTTTGTTATCAAACTTTGTTATGTTCAATCTCTAATTTCATTTACCTTATCTATAGCATTTATGAATAAAAGAATTCTTTAACTCGGAATTAATAAAACACTTTGATATAGCAGGTTTTGTTGAAAGCAAAAACTACACCATCTGGCCATAACATAATTGTACTCTTTAGTCTTTGTTTTTCTACAAACACTATTTTGCAATAGCTATGTAACTTTAAAGCTTATACAATTTGAAATATATTATATAGTATTTCTTATAGAATTCTTTTCATGTAAGGGAACTAATTTGCCCTCAATGTTGGTGAAAGGTCTAGCTTTTTAAATTACACAAAATCTTGTTATAAAGTGTTGTTTGTGATGATCACACCTAGAGAGGAGAGAATATGTCTATTAGGCAAAAATTAAATAATATGAAATTTTTGCCTATATAAAAGTAGAGGAGCAAGCAACCTCCAAAATTTGAATACACAAAAGCTGGAGTACATAAACAGTGATAGAAAAAATGTTAACGAGCTAGTGAAGGAAGCACACAAATATATATGTATATGTAAAATAAAACAACAAACTTTACTAAAAATAGAGGATACAAATAGTGTGCAACAAATGGAGTGAGCAGTGTAGCACAAGGTTAGCTAGGTTTTTGAAAGGGAGACTTCCAAAAATGGAGACAACAAGTTTAGCAAAATGTAAAAGAGAGTAAAGGGCCAAAGAAAGACATCTAGATTTATCTTAGTTCAACCCCCTTGGCCTATGTCCAATTCCTTTGAATTTTTAGGGATTTTTCTTCACTCGTAAACAACTATCTTACAACAACAATAGTTATTCATGTTTATTGCCAATACATGTTTCCAAACTCACTTTAAACTTATAGTAGGTTTTTATATAGCTAACCTACAACTAAATCACTTAGAAATTTTACATCAAAGATTAATGAAATAGTTTGACTCTCTTTTTTGAGATTCTTTCTAAGCTTAAGGTTTTGCTTCTAATAAATAGATAGACCGGACAATAAGCAAAAATATTACAGAGAATTTAAAGCACTTTATTTTTTATTATCTCTACAATTCTGCATTTGCACTTGAATTCTCACATATAAATAGGCTTTTAGCATCTTTTAGCTATTAGAGATAATCTTGATTGTGCAGTATCCTTCTTGGCTAGAGCAAACTCAATATTTTTAATGTTTAAAACCTTTCATCTTTATAGCTACTATCAGCTTAAGAAACTCTTCCCATGCAACCCATTTGGTCTATTTGTTACAAATGCTATACGAGGCTCAGTATGTGGGTTAGAATAATATATCATCTTTACCAAGGATTAGAGATAGTTACAATAGAAAAAAGTTCTGTTTCAAACTCATATTATGTTATATTTGCATGAAAGTTGTTCACTTTTTGTCATATGTGTACACCATTCGATCATCCTGAAATGCTCAAGGTCTCCATTAAAAGAAGTAAGTGGCAAAGGTAAGCCATCATCAAAAGGGAAGGCGGAAGTGGACTAATGTTTTTTTCTTTTCTTGCAAAAAGGAGGTCAAGATGGAAAATGCATATGGCCAGTTGAAAGGGAGGATGGTGGAGGACACACTAAAGGTAGAGAAATGTCACCTGATTACTTGAAAGTTACTAGGTCACCAAAGTCACTTGCTTCTTCAATTAAAGGAGCAAGAACTTTCCATACAGCATTTGCTGTTAGAGGTTTCTTCACTCTGAGCATTATGAATTTCTTCTTGCTTTTGGAGGAGGAAGGTTTTATGGCTTTCTTCTTGGGTTTTATGGTTAGAGATGGAAGAGCTTGATGAAGGTTGAGGAGCCTATTGTATTTAATTCAAACTTTAGAATTTACCTTGAATTCTTTTGCATCATAATTTCAAATCCATTTGATTCTGATAAAGGTGTACTTCATGTATCATAATGTTGCTACATCATAAGTCACTAAAACCACATAGGGTAAATAACTTTCAAAACTAACTTTATGCCATTTGAAGATTCATGTGAGGAGCATTCTATAAGGGAGGCTCATCACCTATGAAGAGCCTTTAGCTGCTTCCTTTATGTATTTTAGCATTTAGAAGAAGGCATCAATATTTTTCTGAGCCATTAAGTTATATACCTAGAGTACATCTTTGTGAGATAGTAAGTCTAATGTTCAAATATGAGGAAACATGGTTGTACTAATAATATGTGCTGCAATATGATATGGAAAGGTAAAGGCTTGGCCATTGATCTTTCGTCCAATAATTAAATCTTTTCACTTAATGGTAACTTCAAAGAGATTAGCATAGTTTACCTACATTTCAATTGGTTAGGAGTATCCAATAAAATAAAACTCAGGGTCTTCATTAAAAGATACTTCAAAAATTTTCTCCAAAGTATTGATTCCCATAATAATAAGCTTTTTATTAACCATTAAACTCAAGGTGTTCCCTTCTTTAACAACATGCAAATTTACATAAAATTCCTGAATTAAATCATCGTATACTAGTTTATCACCAAGGGAGTCCAATGCTTAGCCTTGTGATCCAACTCTAGCAAATAGTTTAAATGTAACATCCGAGTTTTCATAGAAATGAAAACTCAAGATTTCAAAATTTTTTTAAGTTTTCTAGCTATAGCGAGGATGCCTATTTGCCATAGCAAGAATGCCAGTTCACTATAGTGAGTTCGTGACTTATATAAAATCCACGGAGTTTTTCATAATAGCGTCAGTTGTGGTGAAAACAGGGGGAACAGATAAGTTCTTACTGTAATGAGGTGTGTTTCCCAATAGACTCATAGTAAGGGGTGTTTCCTAATATAACATATACATCAAGAGATTACATCATTTGGCAACCAATTGACTACAAAATGGCTACATAACACAACTCTTTGTCATTCTCTTCTTTTCAAGCTTGGTGGCCTCCATCTCTTAGCTCACTTGGTCCACCTAGACACATTAAGTAATGGGGAGAGGGAGTGAGATTCAAAGAATCTCAATAGCCCTATATACTTTCAATCATAAATTATGGATGTAATTTCATGCAAAGGAATGCCATGCATGGTCTATAAGCTACATATGCATATCAAGAACATGGTTTCCATTTCATAACACTCAAATATATCAAAGTAGACTCTCAAGACCTTGGTTAGCCTCACCCACCTCTCTTAGGGCTTTAAACTTGCCTCACCCATTTACTTTGGGACTTTGACTAAGCCTTACTCCTCTTATAACTTTTGGCTTATCTCACCCATACTAAAGGACTTTTGGCTCATCCTTACCCTTATCAAGGGACTTTTAGTATTACCAAGTCTATTCAAGTCTTATGCACACATAAAAATAATTCAAGACACATAAGTGGCACCACATATATCCTTACAAACTAGACATGCTTTTCATAGTTCAAACACACACACAAGCATCCAAAGCAAGAAAATATCTACACACATATGAGAAAAAGGTTATAGGGCTACCTTGAGTGAAATCACACATACTTTTCTTGATATTTCTTCCTTCCCTTGGCTATACACTTGAAAATGGGTGGAGTAGGATTTCCTTAGGCCTAACCACAACAAAGAATTCCATTATTTCCTTGAACCAAATCTTAAGCCTAGTCATATATCACTTTAATAGGCTTTTATGGATTTTAGATATGTTTAAGAGCCCATGGAGTGTGCTATTGTTCCTTAAAAGGAAAAACACTTGGGAGGCTTCCTAAGGGTCTCATAAGCTTAATTGAACTCTCATATAGGCTAGAAAATTTTTGTATTAAATCAAATTTCACAATAGACTTGTGAGTCCCTAACTCTTCCCATATTGAATTTCCATGATTTTCCTTCAAGTTTCTTTGCATGTTCTAGTTCCCATCATCAAAAATCTACATTTCTTGCTTGCTTTTGATCAAAAATTACTCCCCCCTTTAGTCCTCTTCTTGGTCAAACACACACACTAAGAGAACAAGGAAGAAGAAGTAAGATGCATAGATAGTTACCTTACTTTCTTAACTACTTCTAGAGCTTCTTTCTTTGCCTTAGTCTTCTCTTCCAAAGACTAACTTTCTCCTTTTGAACCAAGGTTAAGACAGACCTAAAATAGCACTAATCACCTCAATAAAACCATAGAAAGGGAGATGGTGAGGAGGAGAATCAACTTATTAAAGGAAAATCATGAAATTCCTTACCTTTACTTAGTTTCTTCTTCCTCTTCTCTCTCCTCCTTAGTGTGCCACTTCTAAAGCTTTATGGATCTATTTCTGCCAAGTAAAGTTGGTTAAAGTGAGGGAGAAGAATTCTAGACCCTTTAAAAGCAAATCCCTTTTTCCCACATGTTTTTCAAACTAAAACTCACTATAGTGGGAAATACTCCTCGCTACAGTGAGCATTTATTAGTCTCAGGTCCCCCAATTCTTGCTACAGCTGGCACTATAGCGTGAAACTCCTTGGATTTTGTATTAGCCCTAAACTCACTATAGCTAATTGGCTTCTTATTATGGTGAGCAGGCTCCCTTGTTATGGCAAACAGCATTCTTCCTATAGCTAACAGGCATCCTCGCTATGGCTAGAAGATTTAGAAAAATTCTAAAATCTTGAGTTCTCATGTCTACGAAAAGTCAGACTTTACATAAACAACAATTTTCAATTAATTCTACTTTACCTATACCAATGATCTTACCCTTTCCTCCGTCACTAAATGTGATGGATCCTCCATCTTTCTTGTGAATGATAGAAATTAAGATGGATCTTCAGTCATTTGTCTACAACAACGACTACTTAGAAATCATTTTTGTTTTGTTATCCTTCCCTTCATGCATACTTTAAAAAATTTTAACATTTCTTAGGTATCCAAATCTTTCTAGGTTCTTCCTAATTAGTATTGGATTTAAGAGTTCCTTTGGAAACCTATATAGGATTTCCCTTTTTATATTTATATTTATAGCATATGTGTCCATTCCTAATGTAGTATAGAGAAGAGGTGGAAGAAGTTGACTTAACAAAGAAATTTTTTTACATCTTTACGTTTCCTTTACCTCTATGTCCTACTTTTAATTTGTCAAACATGCACTCTTGTTTTCCTAATAGAATATCCAAGTTTTCTCCCCTTTTACAAAATTTTTTAAGTCTTTTGCCAAGGTAACTTGTTACTTTAGAGTTTTATTTTCTTCCAAAGGTAATTCTAGATTATATTTAAGCATTTGAATACTCTCTTCTAGTTTGAAATTTATTTTAAAGTTGTTCCTCATATTTATAAAATAAATTTTTAAAATTAGTAAGAAGCTCATTAAACATTTTATCTAATTCAACATAGAAGAGTTAGTTTTCATTTGTTACCTCATTGTCTTTGAGAGCCATGAAACACATGTTGGCTTTTTCTTATTCAAGTTCTTCTTTATCTTCATTGTTATCGCTCCAAGCTTCCATGCCTTTTTTCTTTCTATAGGGTTTAGCAGATTTCTTCTTCACGTATGGACACTTTGATATGATACATCCATTCTTCCCACACTTATAGCATATAATTATAGCCTTCACTAGTTTCTTATTTTTCTAGTAGCTTTTTGATGTATTTCCCTTATTCTACTAGAGTTTTTTCTTCCTCTTTGTGTATTTATCTAGCCTTTTTGAGAAAATGCTATATCTTGTGCATTTAGTTTGCCTTTATCTTCTTCTATGGAGAATTATTCAATTCCAGTATTTTTTTAGGGCTACTGACTTCTTTCTTTGCTCCAACTCATGTCTTTTTAAATTTTTTTCATAGGTGATGAGGTATCCCTCAAAATTCATCATATGAGAGAGCATGGAGATTTCCACTCTCAATGGAATCCACCTTAGATTGTCATTTTTGTCAAACTCTTTTGAGTATTTTTCAATTGAGCTCAAGATCAGTATGTTTTCAATTTGGAGCTCTAAATCTCCTAATAGTTTAGCAAACTAGTTATATATTTCTTTGATATCCTTATCCTCTTTTATATGAAAGGGTTCCTATTCATATACAAGCACGTTAAAATTACTTTCCTTTACTTTGGATGTTCTTTCATAAGTGATGATGAGTTTCTCTCACATTTTCTTTGCTATCTTAAAGCTTGAGATCTTATCATATTCTTGCCCACTGATAGCATATACTAAAATATTTCTAGCTTGATGATTGCATTGAACTAGCTTGATGTCATCTTCAGTCCATTCAATTCTTGGTTTATCAACAATTCCTCTAGTTCTTAGGTCCACTTTTTTGGCATTTTAAGGCCTTCTTCAATGATGTCCCATACAAGATAGTAAGTGGAACATATATACATTTTCATTCTTTCCTTCCCAATGTGAAAAATGCTTCCCTAAGAAGTACAATGGTTTGATGGTTGAGAAAACCTCTTGAAAGTAAGCTCTTTCTAAAGTGTTGGTACTGATTTTTGCAACAAAAATAAAGGAACTTTTCTCTTGTTAAGCACAAAATTAAGTGAGACCAATTCTAATACCAATTGATAATCATACCTAGAAGGGATGAATAGGTGTGTTATGTAGAAAATTAAATAATATGAAAATTTTATCTACACAAAAGTAAAAGGGCAAGTGACCTCCAAAATTTGAATACACAAAAGGGGTAGCATGTAAACAGTGACAAATAAAATGTTAACAAGCTAGTGAAGGAAGTGCACAGATATATATATATATATATATATGTAAGATAAATAAACAAACTTAACTAAAAATGGAAGATGGAAATAGTAATATAATGTAACTAAATGGTGTGCAATAAATGAGGTGAGCAATGTATCATAAGGTTAACTAGGTTTCTAAAAGAGAGATCCTTTAAAAATAGAGGAGGCAAGTTCAAGAAAATGTAAAAGAGAGTAAAGGGCCAAAGAAATACACATAGATTTATCTAAGTTCTACCTTTTTGGCCTACGTTCAGTCCCCTTGAATTTTTAAGGGATTATTTTCCACTTTTAAATAGCTATCTTACAACAACAATGGTTTTTGATGTCACCACCAACACAAGTTTCTAAGCTTACTTTAAAACATACAGTAGGGTTTTGCACAGCTAACTTTTAACTAAATCACTAAAAAATTATATAGTAAGGATTGATGAAATATTTTGACTCTCTTTCTTGAGATTCTTTCTAAGCTCAGGGTTTTGCTTCTAATAAGCAGCTAGATTAGACACTAAGCAAAAGCATAACAAAGAATTTAAAGTACTTTTTTTTCATTTTCTTTACAAATCTGCATTTGCACTTGAATTCTTACATATAAATAGGCTTTTAGCATCTACTAACTATTAAAGATAATCTTGATTGTACATTATCCTTTTTGGCTAGAGCAGACTCGATATTTCTAATGCTCATAATGTAATACCATAACTCCTTAAACTTCAAATCATGACACAACTAGCATAAAACATACAAAGGCATTAAAGTTTACAACTTTGGTAGTAGATTTATCGGATATTGATAACCAAACCCATGCATAAATGTCCATGATGTCATACCATATATTTACTTCCATCTTATTCTTCCATTCAAGATAATTAAGTGCATGTTCATAAGGAATTATTAAGAAAAAGTCACATTTTTATGTATTTTGTCCAGTTACGCCAGGGTAAAATTTTTCAACTCATGTTATATGGGTCTTGTGGATTATCCAAAAAAATTTCTAGTCATTTATCATTGGTACAAATCATAAACAACTCAAAATATCAAGCAATCCATGGTTTTCAAGTTAAGAACCCCAAAATTACCTTCATTCTTCATAACTGTACAGTAGCAAAATTCAAGAAAAACTTTGAAAAATCATAACTAAATTTAGAAAATTCAAAAATCAGACAAACCATAGATTTTTGGAAAGATCTAGATGTCAATTTTATATTAAAAGTAATTTCCAGCCATGAAAATCTCATTTGGGTCATGTTTGAAAATAGAAAATGCAGAGACATCGAGCTGTCCAGAAATCTAATATAGCTTACTGATATAAAATTTGGAAATTCATAATTAATTCCAAAAAAATCCAATCTATGCATTCTATATCAATTTGGAAAGCTACAGATGTCAACTAGGAGGAAAATAGTTCTAGACCAATCCAAGAGCATTCAGACCCTGAAAATCAATCAAATAATAACATGGGTCTAGAGGTGCACCTAGAATAGAACATCAATTTCAAAAATTAATATCTCCCTCTATAGATATCCAAATGAGATGCTTCTAATTGGTACAAGTCACTGGAAAGGTCTATTTTCTTCCTGTAAAATTTCATAGCAATTAGGTGTCATACTTCACTATATAACACCTCTCCTACTACTGATGCCTCATATAAAACTTAAAAGAACCATTAGAAATCTGAATTGATAAAAATTTTCTTTTTTTTTAAGAATTTCCTCATACAATTTTACTATTCATTTGGTCGTTCCCAAAATATTGTCTAACTTTGAAAATAAGCAATTAATTATAGAAAAATCATATGAGGTCAGTTCAAGGCTCTAATTTAAGCTCTCTAAGTCCTTTACAAAAAAAAAAAAATACTTGCTTAGCAGAATACATATAAATTCGTATAAAAATGTCCTTACAAAAATCAGACAATTTTACCCCTCATTTAACATATTATTTTTTATATATTTTATTTGCCTTTACATAAGCACATGTATCTTTGCATTCTAAGCATGCTAGTCATATTCTCTTTACTTAAGAGTTAAGTATATACATGGTTCTCTATTATATACCCGAGTACCTTACAATACAATACCATAACTCATACATATAAGAATCCAAGATACTTAATTACATGACCAAAATGTGATGCATAAAAGTAAGTTCCTCAGTTTATGCCTCTACACCTTTTGCCCTTTCTTTGCTTGATCTCAGACCTAGCATAGGTTATGTTTGGGGTGAGATTATGAAATCTCAGTAGTAGTAAACCAATCTCATTCACAAATTAACATGTAAGTACATAACAATATGCCAATCAAGGTATCACATACTACATAATAATGCAAGGAATTTCATACAAGGCCAAGCAATATCCTAACATATATGTCTCATCTTATAGAATAAATGACACTTAGTATAATATAACACTCATCATTATACCAACACATAAGCTTAAAGAAAGAGAAAGGAAAACTACTACCTTAGCAACCTTGCTCCTCAAGCCTTGGGACTCGGTCCACTTGCTCTTGGAATTTCTAAACAATTATCAAACCCTATAATCATTATGATAATTTATTACAATCAACATATAAACCTAAAATACAAAAATAATATAGCTCTTTTTAAACTTAATGGGACCACTGGAACTGGAAAAATCTAACTCCTTCCTTTCCAATTCACTATGGCTAAATAGTATGCATTTCTTGGCCAAAATTTAAGAAGTTTATTCCATGAGTTTTGGGGGCTTTCCATAGGTATTCCTAGTTAAAAACACCCTTTTAAATCCATTGGAATGGATAAAATTATCAAATTACATCCCCAATAACATGTTTTAGTCATAACGTAACCTAGCTCAGTTTTAGGCCTAAAAGTGAGTTTCTTTGGTTCTAAAATTCCATAGCCTTTTCCTTTATGTTATAGGATTGAAATTTGGTATACATGACTTTAAGACATTAAGAAAACACCATAAAAATTTTGAGAAAATTCGGACAGCATCTCCCAACATTTCCATTTTTCCAAAAATTATAATCTTTGTGTTTTCAAAGTTCCAGCACATAACAAAAATGGATAAGCTCATTTGGCCTCCATAGTCAATATATAAACTCCATTCTTAGGCCTTCATATTCAACATATAAACTCCATTTCTAATGATCCATATGCTGTCCAAAAGTGACCCACAGCTAGGGTTTAACAAAACTAACTTAAACCATGTGATTTTCAAGTGTAAGGTGGAGAAAACTTACTCTTTAAGCTTAATTCTTACTTCCTTTGCTTTTCTCACACTAAAATCCCTTATTTTTCCACTTAGAGCAACATTCCACCTTGAAGAAAAGATGAAGATGTAGCTCCCCTTTGGAGAAAATGGTTAGAGGATGAAGAAGATGAAGAAATTTGGTGAAGAATGGTGGTAGTTTTGCTTGATTTCACTTCTTCTTCCAGTTTTCCTCCGTCTCTCTCTCTCTTCACGTTTTTCTCTCCCTCTCCCTTATGTGTGGTGTGAAAATGGTGGAATGGAGGTGAACGAGATGAACTTAAATGAAGTTACATAGTTATACCAAATTTGGACCTTTGGATTAACCTTTTCAAGATCAAATCTTAGCCTTTCATTTCTTTTTTTCTTTTGATTTTCTAATTTCATGACTAAATATCTTCTTCCCAAAATTCTTTGGCCATACACTTGGATGCTTATTCTTAGCCCTTAAGTTATGGTTAGTAATCATGGTTAATTTTCTTAACTCAACCATGGTTAATTTCTAACCTAATCATGGTTAATTTTTTAAACTAACAAAAATCCTTTCTTTCTTTTATTTTTATTTTATATTTATATTTGGGTTTCATCTTCTCTAAAGCTCTAATTATATCTTCTTTTCTCTTATTGGGCCTTTAGAATCGGCTATTAGGCCTTACAGCAGTCCAAAAATCGATGTCCAGACCCAATTAAGGTTTTACAATACAATACATACTTTTAGACTTTCTAAAATTTATAAATAGTATTTCCTCTACTTTTTGGCCATACTGAGCTTCAAACATGGATCAGGGTCCTTTAACCTCAATCCTCATAAATTTCAGTGTCAATCGGACACCCGGGTCTTTAGGTGTAATTTTCACCGTTCTGTATGATGATTATGTTATAAAATTTTCATTTATTGCAATTTAGTCCCTGAAACTCCTTCAGGGTTTCTTAGCCCTTTAGCTATTTCTATTTCCATGGTCATTACAACTTTTTCTTTCTATTTTGCTCATGGCTATTAATTAGGCTAACCAGATCTCGAACCGGATCTCACCCAGCCATCTGGACAACGTGGCGTCATTAGACCCGTCTTATCAAATAGAGTTTAACCGTAGGTCACAGATTTATGAGATTCCTACCTAATTTTTTTGATAGTCGTGCCTAAAGCCATGAATAGAGGGTGAAACTAGGGTTCCTTGAGCTTTCAAGTAATCTATATATTTTGCTTGGCACACAACTTTTCTTTGTATTTTAGTCCTTAGCTCCTTCATACTTAACCTTGGAGACTCTTCGGGGCCTTTTTATCTTTCTTTTTTGCCCCAATTTTAGGGCACCTCTGGCCTTGATGGTCTAGAATATTATTCTAATTTTGTTGGACCTCAATTTATGCTATTTGGGGGACTTTCTTTTGTGTCCAATGAATTTTGTATATTAACGGAGAAATCGTATGTTACGTTTATCATGTTTTCTTTTATTTTCAAGGGACTGGATATTACATTAGGCATTGTTTGCCCCATGATTGACATAAAACAAATTTCAAACCATTTGTATAGTACACAGACCAAAACCAAAATTTTTTCCAACTTCAAAAATTTGCCAAAAATTCCATAGACCTCAAAAATTTCACTGGAAAAATCATGCCAAATTTCAAACCAAGAAGAACTCATTTGGATAGAAAGTGACATAGCCTCACAAAATGGTCAAATTTGCCTCCTTCAAGATATCAACTTTGTTCAAATGGCTTCCTTAATGGTTTGCACCTCTTAGGCAAGTTTAAAAGCATAAATGTGACTTGTATGAACTACCTAAGTGGTTTCAAACCTCATGCATCTCAATTTGGCCATTCCACACTTAAGAATACATGCATCCAAGTACGCACACAAGGGTTCAAATTTCACATTCTCATTGTCTTGGCACCATACAATGTTCATTCATCATTTGCATATAACATTACAATTGTTCAAGGATTCATAAGTCAAAAATAATATATATACATGTTTATTTGATCACTAAATACTCAAAAGCTACAAAACTCAAGTGTAGTCTCTTCAAGATGCTTGGCTTGCATCCCTTTGATCTTGGCCACCACCTAAATATTTCAAGAGGAAAGGGGAAAGGGGAGTGAGATTCCTAGAATCTCAATAGCTCACACATCCATTCACACCCACATTCAATGCATACATACATAAAGTGTACAAGTAAACAAGCTACTTGAATCATGAATGCACATTTTCAAGATTTTCATGCCACACTTTGACAATCATGTCATCAAGAAGTTTTAGGGACTTTTGGTTTTGCCTCACCCCATTTCTAGGACTTTTGGATATGCCTCACACTTGGCCTAGAGACTTTTGACTTGGCCTCACTCATCCAAGAGACTTTTGGCTTAGTCTCACCTATGCCTTAAGACTTTTGGCATCACCTCACCCTTATGAGCCATTTCCACAAGTAAAACGATTCAAAAACACACATTGGTACCAATGTAATCTCAAGATATCTAATGGCATGTTCTCAAGTCATACAAGCATGCACAAGCACCCAATGACATACATACACATAAGAATGCAAGGAGAGTGAGGTGAAGAGTTGCCTTTAACTTAATGCCAGGATTACTTAGTTTGTTCCTTCCCTTTCTCAATTACACAAGAGCACCTAGGTGGAGTAGGGTTCTCTTGACCTAAACATCACAATTAACACACAATTATGTACTTGAAGTAAGCCAAGACACTAATTATATTCTTAAATGCACACTTGATTCTATAAGTGGCTTAGTGGTTCCATAAATGACCTATTAAAGCAAACTTCATAATTCAAGCTCTAGGCTCCCATTTCGTTCTATTTCTAGGCCTCTTGGCCTCATTCAAAGTCCTTGGAGCCCTTACACAATCATTTACACAAGCTAAAGACTAAGTTGGTTCATAAAGCACCATTATGGACACCATTATCCCATCTTCCATTCTATGACTCCTAAATTTTTTCCAATGGTTCCTGCCATCTTCTAACATCAAATAAAGTCCTAAACCAAGGCTAGAACAAATTAAAATACTCTCTAGCCCATTGAACCTAGTTAGGTTGAGACAAGCACCATGGAAGATGTTCTTGGAGTTTCAAAATTTTCCTTGATGGGAGAGTCACTTGGAGAGGTTTCTACAAGTCTTAGGAGCTTAAGGGAATACTTAAATAGCCAAGGAAACACTCACACAAAATCAGAATTTGCAAAACTTCCAAGGACTCAACACTTTCCTACATTGATTTCTATTAGTTTTCCTTGGAATTTCTTGCCATATTCCTTTTCTCCAAGGTCTAAAACCGTAGTTCCTCTCTTGTTTTTTAGCAGAACTCCCTCCCCTCTCATGGTTCTATTTTAAGGCGTGACACCTACTAGGAAGAACAACAAGGAAGAAGCAATAAAAGCAATGAATTACCTTAGATTTCAACTTGTTTCCAAGAGCTTTTCTCCTTTGTATTCTTTTCCCTAAATTTTTGAACTCTCCTCCCTCTCTTTTGGACCAAAAAAAGAACCATTCCACTTAAGAAAACCATAGAAAGAAAGCATAAAGGAGGGAAGCAAGGTTGGAAGAAGAAGGAGCATGAAATTCTACAAATTTTCTTACCTTTTTCTTGATTTTTCTCCTCTTTCTCTCCCTCTCTTGGTGCGTACAAAAGAGCTGCTTCTTTTCTATATTTTGGGCAGAAAAAGGTCGGCCAAGAAGATAAGAGGAAGTGGCGTAAAGGTGGAAGAGGATTCAATACGCTTCAAGAAATAATTTTCTAAAAAATTTCCATTTCATCCTTCTATAATGACAATTTCATTTTAGCTTCATTTTAGCTCCTTTTTAAGAACCGTCTTTTCCATCATAAAATTTAGGTCCCAATTTAATAAAATGCCCTTGGAATCACTCAAATTGGAGTTAAAACCTTCCTGAACAAATCCATCAAAATTTAAGTTCACTGATATTAGAAAAAGTACATCGGAGGGGCTTTACCGGTCCTGGGACTTCTCATGGTTTTCAGGGCCTCTGAAAACCTTAGGCAACTCAAAGTTTCCATTTAAAAGCCCTCCAATATGTTTTTCCAAAAGTTGCACTTATTTACAAAAATGTCATTACATTTTTGCAATTTTCATCACAATTTGTTTTACCATCCTAACTCCATTTTTTTTTTCATCTGAGCTTGTAATTATCATTTTTAGGAACCTAGGACTTTACCCAAATTTCTCAGGACATTATCTAGCTCATTTTAGAGGACTTGCTTTTATATGGCTCATTTCATTATTTTACGAAAATTATGTTTGTTACACATGAAAATCATTTTTACTTAGCTAAATTCTTCTCCATCCATAACATACTCAAATATATTACAAACAACACAATTGGAGGCTTACAACATGGATTGAGAACTATTTCACATAAAATTCTATTTTTTGCTCTCGGGTTGCCATGATAATTTTCTGATATGAACTTTGAAAAATCATAACTAATTCTAAAAAAATTGAAATTAGGCATATGATATCTTTTTGGAAAGCTCTAGATATTAAATAATGAATAAAAATAGTTCTAGGCCAAGAAAATACCATTTGGACAACAAAAAGCAATAGAACAATATCAGAGGTGTTTGCTACATCCTGATACTAACAATAAACTTCAAAAATTTGGTTCTCTCTCTACAGAGCTCCAAATGAGGTGTTCTCAATTGCTACAAAAAGCTTATAGTGTATAGTTTATACTTGTGAAATTTCATGAGTACTAGATTTCATTTGGACCATAAATGACACAAAGAAGCAAATTGACCATATGAATAGTACACATGCCAAATCTGTAGAATTTTTCCAACTTTGAAATTCATAATTAATTCTCTAGAATTCCAAAAATGTTTCTTAGCTTAGAAAAAAGCCCTACATGAGACCTATAGTCATGCCAAATTTCATGCTCCATTTGTCCATTTGGTCAGTTTGGGGTTTAGGTAGCAAAAGAAGTTTCTTATGGCACTTACAAGAGGTCAAATTGATCCATTTGCTCTCCTACTCATACCACAATCACTTGGGCATGTCCAAAAGGATAAAAATAACATACAAAGGCTGCCCAAGTGGTCTAAAACATCCTATATCACAAAATCACTTTTCAACATAAGCTCATACACAAGACCACAAGGGCCCATCAAGGCATTTGAATGTCAAAATCATACATTCCAGCACATATGGCTCTAAAATTCTTTCATCTATCATGAATACATGTTTTTACATATGTTCAACTATTTATATCACCTATACATCATTTACATACAATTCTTGACATCATTTTACAAAATTTCCTATCCTATTGTTAAAATGTCCTTCTTCAAGGCATATGGTTCCTTCTACTTGGTCCTTGGGCTTCACCTAGGCAAAAATAGACATGTGGGAGAAAGAGTGAGATTCAAAGAATCTCAATAGCTCTTTTACCCTTTTAAACATACATATATGATGCATTTTCAAGTCAAGGAATGCAAGCATGCCATAAAACCTTCTAGAAAATATACATAGCCATTTTTCCATGTTATATAAGTTCATACAATTCAAATATAGGCTCTAAGGGTTGTTGGTTCAGCCTTACCCAAATTCTTAAGACTATTGGATTTACTTCATCTATTTCTAGGGACTTTTGATTTGGCCTCACACTTTCTTAAGACTTTTGGCCTTGTCTCATCCACTCTTAAGGACTTTTAGCTTCTCTTCACCTATCTCAAGGGACTTTTAGCCTTACTAAGCCCATTCAAGCCATTAAATCTTTCTAACAAGTTCAAAAAGCACATCATGGTACCAAGACACTAAATCAATGTCTATAAACAATTCACATAATTTAAACACACATACAAGCAATCTAAGACAAGCAACAAATCAAGAACTGTATGTGAGAAAGGTTAAAGAGCTACCTCAAGCTAGAAAACATAACTTTTCCCCTTGCTTTTCCTTTGTACCTTCTCACCTAACACACACCAATAGGGGTGTTCTTGATTCTCGTAGCCTAGACACATCAAATGAGACTCAAATCAAACATTAGAACCAATTCTAGCTTTATACAACCTCTATGCTAGCTCACTTGGTTTTAAAACACTAATGTAGTACATACATGACATAAGGAAGCAAGCACTTAAAATCATGATCATACCTCCCAAAATTCATTCTTTTTAGGTTATATGACTCTATATAAACTCATTAGGGCCATCATGAACTCAATCTAAGAAGCTAAACTCTAGGTTGCTTCTTTATGTCTAAATGGGACTTAAACTTCCATCTCACAAATCAATCTTTCTAAATTCAACCCAATGGTTCCCTTGATATCTATAATTTATATTTAAACCACTATTAACCTTAAGACCAAGAAAAACTCTCCCTAGATATATAAAGAGCTTCTTGGCCAAGATAATGCTTCATAAGGAAGCCCATGGAGTTTTGTTTATTTTCTTGTGTAATTAACTACTTGTGAAGCTTCCTAAATACCTTGGGGCCTAATTCATACTCTTACATAAGTCATAGGACCCTTAGGAAGTTTCAGATTTTCATAGGTATATGAAAATCCCTAAATGCTAAAACTTATTATTTCTTGGTTCTTTTTACAATCTATTGCTTCCTTTAGGTTCCCTAGGCTTCAAAACCTCTTTCCCTATCATGTTTAAATCAGAATTACGCCTCTTACCTATACCCCTAAATCTGGCCAAAACTCATGGGAAAAAGGAAGCAAAACCACATCATGTATCATACCGTATTTTCAAGCTTTCCAAGAGCTCTTTCTCATACTCCCAAGAGTTCTTTCAAACCTTCTCCTCCCTCCACTGCCTTAGCCACAAACTAGCACCATATCAAACAATTATACCAAAGAAAGAGAGAGGAGGAAGAGAGGAACAAGTTTAAAGACACAAAGAGTATGAAAAAAACTAGAAAATCTTACCCTTTTAGAAGTTTCCTTCCCTTCCCTCTTGAGTGCCTTTTGGCCTCTCTCTCTAAATTTACCTAGACCAGAAAAATGTCAGAGGAGAGGTGGGAGAAGAGCTGAATGTAACACCATATCTTTTTAGCTTATTTCATAACATTCACATGCTTTACATCATCAATTCCATGAAAGAGTAAGGAATAGGGATTAAAGTAATACATTTCTTTGCGTTGCGTCGTGTACAAAAATTTCATTCAGTGTCATGTGGACCATGTGAGCTCATACAATATATTCTCATATTTAATTACATGAATACAACTCATTTGCATAATCAAAAGTGGCCTACATCTTAAGGAACTCAATAAGAAGCTCAAAATACACATATTCATTTTTTGCCAGATTTATCCCCTTTTCTATCACAATTTTGGAAAATCATAACTAATTATAGAAAAATTGAAATCATGAATTATTGGCCATTATGAAAAGATACACATGTATAATTTAGGATAAAAATATGTACAGACTATAACATCAAACACAGAAGACGTTTGACATGCAAAATAGCCTAGAGGTCAGGCTATCCACTGGTGCTGTCACAGAATTCTGTAGTAAACTTCAAAAATGTCCAATTAATTCCAAAAAAATCTAATCCATGCAAAATATACCAATATGGAAAGATATAGATATTAATTAGAGGGAAAAAAAATAACTCTAGACTAGTTCAGGCATACCTAGACCTTGAAATCTAATCAAACAATAATTGAGGTCAGGTGAAATTCTTGATACTAGATAGATTTTTTGAAAATTCATATCTCCCTCTCTAGACATCCAAATGAGGTTCTTCTAGTTGGCACAAGTTATTGGAATTGTCTAGTTTCTTTGTATAAAATTTTGTAGCAATTGGACATCATTTGAGCTCTGTGTGATAGATTTCATTTTTGGACCAAGTGAATAGTGCATTAGACTAAAATTAGAAAATTTATCAACTTTAAAAATTCATCAAATATTCTGTAGACCTCAGAAAATTATATTCTTTAACTTTCCAAAAATCTCTCAACAATATCTAATTGCATGCCAAATCTCATACTAAGAAGAGATCATTTGAATAAAAAGTGACATAGGGTTTTAAATTGGTCAAATTTAGTTCCATATGGGATACCAAAATGTTCAAATGGCTTTCCTTAGGGTTTGGTATCTCTTAGGCAAGTTTAAAAACATAACTAGGACTTTTGTGAGCTGTCCAAATGGTCCCAACCCTCATGCATCTCATTTTGGCCATCTCATCCACACTTATGCATAATTCCATAATATCATTAAGGAAGCTACAATGCTATAACATATTCAAATTTCATTCTAGTGATCATATAGCATATTCTTCCATTTATACATGACATAATATTATAATTATATATGTTTGTAACATTATAATACATATACATCTATGGATTACATCATTTGCCAATTGTATGATTTCAAAGTAACAAAATTCAAGCACTTTGTTGTCATCCTCTCATCCTCCAGGTTGTTGGCTTCCATTACCTTGCTTTCTTGATCCACCTAGTATGTTAGATCATTGGAGAGGAGGGAATGAGATTCAAAGGATCCTAATATCTCATCTTCTATTCAATCATACATAATCAATGCAAACAAGTCTCATGAAAACATGTATGATCATATAGACATGTGCAAACATTCAAGAGACATTTTCATCATTTGAAAAAGTCATACATAGCATACAAAGGCTTGCCAAGTAACTAGATTGGCCTCACTCAATTTCTTGTGGATGTTGGACTTGCCTCACCTATTCTTTAAGGTATTCTTAGACTCAACCTTGCTCTTGGGAGTCCATCTTACTTTTGGGAGACTCTTTGCTTTGTCTTAACTAATCTTGAGGGTTCTTGGCTCATCCTCACCATGGCTAAGGGTTCTTGGCCTCACCACACTCAAGCAAAGTCAAGCACACATCAAGAATATAATATAAAAGTATATTGTAACATCATGGCATCATGGAATCAAAGTCATGCTAGAACACTTTTCATGACTTAAAAATGCACATACATACATTCAAGACAAGCTAAGCACACATCCATGTATAAGAGAAGGTGAAGAGAGCTACCTTAGAAGCAATTACACATTTTTTCCTTGACTCTCCCTTCCTTGCTTCGACCACACACACACAAAAGTGTGGGGAAGATTTCTCTTACCCTAGACACAATTTATGGAAGCCAATTAGGTTCATGGACTCAATTCTAAGGTCATGCAATTTACTTAAACACTAGTTTGGTCTATAACCTTATTATGGTTCCATAATTACACCTAATAAAGCAATACCCCTTAAATAAATTCTAGGCTCCATTCTTTCCTTTCAAATATGATTCTTGACTCCTTTTAAGCCTCTTGGAGTCATCACACAATTAAAGCTAAGAGCCTAACTACATGTTACTTCTTTAGGTCATAATATGGAACTTAAAGTATTAACTCACTTTCTATGAGTTCTAAATTTTTCCCAAGGCCTCCCTTCATTTTCATTCATCATATATGACTCAAGAATGAGTTTAGAAAAATTTAAAACTCTTCCTAGCTATGGAAACCCCTCTTGGCCGAGACAATGAGTATTTTTGGCTTTTATGGAGTTTGGTTTGTTTTCTCAAGGGAAGATGCATGTGGAGAGCCTCTTAGAAATCTTAGGAGCTCAATTAAACTCTTATTTAGGCCTAGGAATCATCATACAAAATCAGATTTTATAAGGTGCAATTGAAATCCTAGAAATTGCATCTCGAAATCTAATGATTTTTTGTTAATTCTCTTTGCATATTCTTAATCTCCACACCCCTTTTCCTTAGATTCATCCTTAAAATCAAGTCTTCCTAGGGTTTCTCATGTTAGGTGAAATGGAGGAGGAGAGGAACCAAAGGTAACAACCATAGGAAGAGAAATTACCTAATTTTTTTGCTTTTTCTCACTTGAATCTTACTTTCTCCAAGCTCCTCTCTTCAAATCCAAAAATTTCCCCTAAGTTTCTCCCTTAAATCAGATTTGTAAACTTCATTTTAATCAAAGGAAACAAAGGAGAAGGAAGGAGAGGACATGTGGATGGAAGAAAGTATGAAAAACTACCATGAAACCATACCTTAAAGCTTGGATTTCTTCTCTTCTTCTTCCTCCCTTGGTGTGCCTAAAACCTTAGCTCTCTTCTCTAAAATTGGGCAGAAAATTATGAGTCTAAACAAAGAAGAGAGTGGGGTAACCTATATATAAGGGGAGAAGGAAGCATTTTTCAAAAATTTTCATTTTGTCCTTCGTTCTTTGCATTTTCGTTTCTCCTTCGTTTTAGCTCCTTTTTTAGAACCATCTTTTCCATTATAAAATTTGGATTTCCAATTTAGTAAAATGCCTTTGGAATTACTCAAATCAGAGCTAAAACCTTCTCGAACGAATTTGTCAAGGTTCAGGTACACTGACATTGCAAAACATCCACCCAAGGGGATTTAACTGTCCCGGGACTTCCCATGGTTTTCAAGGCCTCTGAGAACCCCGGAGAACTCAAAAGTTTTATTTAAAAAGCCCTCTTGTGTGAATTTCAAAATTTACTCAAAATTACAAAAATACCATTACATTTCATAAGTTTTCTGTAAGAAATCATTTCTTCATTCTAGCTCCATTTTTCTATCCGTTTGAGCCTGGGATTCATATTTTTAGGAGGCTAGAATGCTTCCTAAATTTTTCGAGACCTTAACTATCTCATTTCAGGGGACTTCCTTTTGTGTTCGATGGATTTCCTTCGTTTACGAAGAAACCGTATGTTACGTTTCTCATGTTTTCTCTAGTTTTCAAAGAACTAGATGTTACACTGAACGTGTTTAAGAGCCATAAAGTAAAGTTGTCACACTTTTTTAACTTTTCATTTTAGCCCCTAAATCATGGGTTTTTTGTTTGGTATCAATTTAACTCCTTTTCGAAATCCATCTTTTCTATCATACTATTTAGTCTCTTAAACTTATAAAATAGCTTTGGTTTTACTCACAATGAATTTAAAACCATTCTGAACCATTAGGTCTAAGTTTTGGTCAACCTTTTGTCGAAATCGCTCACCAGAAGGGTTTCAACTATTCTGGGGGTTCTCATGGTTTTCAAAGCCTTTAAGAACCTTGAAAAGCTCAAATTTTCTATTAAAAAATTCCCCATATAGGTTTTCCAAAATTTTTAAAAATTACAAAAATACCCCAACTTATTTTCGCCAATTTTCTTAGCTTTTCTAACTTGGGTTTTTAGGCAACTCAAGCATCAAATCTTCATTTTTTAAGGGTCTAGATTATCACTTTAATTTTATTTGGCTACTTTTCCTTTGCTTTAGGGGACTTCCTTTCAAGATCGCACATTTCTAGCCCTTTTTTGGCAAATTGGATGTTACATATAATCTTTCATCTTTGTTGCTACTCTCACTTGAGAAACTCTTCCCATGCAACCTGTCTGGTCTATTCATCATAAAACTATGTGAGACTCAATACATGTGTTAGAGTAATATATAATCTTTATGAAGGAATAGATATAATTGTAGCAAAAAAAGTTCTATTTCAACCTGTCGTACATGTATTAATAGTTTTTTCATTTAGTTAATAATAGAGAATTCAAAAATGGGCCATAATATACAAATAAGCTTTTACATAAATAGCATTTGGGTTTTATTATCATCAAAGTCCTAAGCTTGCAACCTTGGGCCTATAGTCTATTCCTCAATGAGTATATGCTCTCAACTTTTGCAGTATATAGTGGGGAGTTTCTTTTTCGGTCTCTCTGTATTTTGATTAATGTTTTTCTTTAAGTCTAATTAGTATTAATATTGAAGTTCATAGAAACAAACAAGAAAGCAAAATTATTAGTATAGATCACATAAAGTCTTAAAGCTTCATTAATCCAATCTCATATACAAGACAACACAAAAGCTTGTTCTTCCCAGTCTTGCACATTGGACCCTGCAAGTTAATAGTATTAGCTTATTCTAAAGTCACAATGAGATCGTGTTAAGAAGTAATAGTCCTGCGCTCTTCAATTTAGACAAGATAATAAATCAAACAATTCAACATGGCATTTAACAGATATGCTCATGAAATCATGAATAAGATATGGCGAAGAACTCCTCTGTACAACAATTGAAATGAGATTAATTCCCAACAACAATGAGCAAATTAAATTGACTGACACACAGAAGAAACAAGGATGAAGGATAGAACTAGAACAACATTAAGCCTAATTCTAATGAACCAGATCACCTATCAAGCATAGTATTGGGTAGTCGAGCATAGCCAATGCACCTAAAACTTTTTTTTTGGGTAACCTTAAAACAATTTGACAACTTGTTGTATCAATAGTCAATCTTATGATGAAAATCATATTTAATATATTTATAATTTCTGTCTTCTTATTCAATATGCCAAAATAATCAAATAAAAGAATGCACCTCTTTAACTACCAAACTAACATTAAAATTTTTTTTAACTTTATATTTGGTTTTCCAAATATAAATCCTTATTGAGTTAATTAACAAATTTGGTTGTATAACTAAAGCCAATAATGCATTTAAAGTCTATTGAGTAAAACAAATTGGAAACTAGCTCTAACAAGATACAATTAATTAAATTATAGTCTAAATACAATTTTGGTCACTTAATTTTACACTATATTTCATTTTGGTCCCTTATCCATTTTTTAGAGTCACTATCACCAAAAGAAAAATAAAGATTAGAGAGGTGAAAAATTCCATATCTAATCTAACAAATATTTGTAATGGAATATGAAAATTTTTTGTCAAAAGACTTTCCATTGCAAAAGAAGAAAATAATTATGATGGATTTGCTCTTTCATCTTGATCTAAGATTGAAATTTGTCATTGATTTAAGACAAAAATTTCCATTTCAAAAAAGAAATAGAATAGCTTGCTCCAATTTAGAGATAGAAAAGTTAGTCTCTCAATTTTTCCTAAAAAAAAATACAACATAGTTTTAATTGTTATTAAATATGAATAAAATTTATATAAAAAAAACTATCTATTTGCAAATATTGTAAAAATGGCTATTAGCATTGCATTCATATCATATATATATATATATATATATATAATGAAAGATAATATCAATATTTCCACAAAAGTTAGTGTTTTTAGGTGTATTATCAATACCAATACAGAATTGCTATTGATTAACCATGAACAAATAAAGAAGGATAGTTGGCCAAAAAGAAAAAGATGAACAAAAAATCCAAATTACCTTTCCTCTAAGCTGTTGTGGCTTTTGAGAGTATAAGAAAGTCTTGGCAATATTTGCAACCTAATATAAGGATGACCAATCAATAGTAGAAGATAATCTCTAAGAAAAATTAGCATTAGTGCATTATTAGGAAGATTATACCATGAAGCACAAATGTTCGAGGATTTATGGTTGTAAATACAGAGTAATTTACCTACCTACCAAATTATATTAATTATGAAAGTTAAGATCATATCATGAAACACAAATATTATTTGTACTTTCAAACTAATCATTTGAACATTGATCCATATTTAGAAGAATAATTGGAACACTACTTATATACAAAAATAGTATTAGAATAATGACAAGTCCCACCAATAATGTAGTGATTGTTGTTAATATCTTGATGGTGCTTAACCACCAATTTATCTAATGTTGAAGCTTATGAGAAGCTAGACTCACCAAATTTACCAAATGCTTATGTAAACTAGTAAAAAAGTAGGACATATAGGTATCAAACTCAAGTTTAAAACTTCCACCCTTGCAAGCATTTTGCACGTGGAATATCATAAAATTTTAAATTCAAAATGCACAACAAAAACATTACTAAATCAAGGTTTGCACACTTGAATTGTTAAATAGCCAATAAACTCTTCTACATCCATAGAGAACAAAAACCTCCCACTAAAGACCTAAATATGCATTTCAAAACACAATTGTGTGACCCAATGCATTACAATGACATGTTAGCCTAACTGAATGCAATTACTAGATAGAGTATGAGATGAACAAACTATTAAAGGTTGAATTGTGAAGGCTTTTCTTATTTTGCTTACTTTCCTTTTTCTTATAACTTGTAAGATTGCTAATGATTAATTCTTAAATTTTGAACTATCCTTTCATCATATACTCCTCATCAAGTAATCTCACCTTGTTTATTATGTAGAATAGCAATTCAACATAGTCTTTATGTTGGAAATAAGTAAACTTAAGTATTATCTCTTAGTATTATGTGAGTCTTTTATGTGTTTGTGTTTACAAATAAGTGAAGGCCTTTTGTATTATGTGTAATAAATTATTATCTTAAAGTATGTGTGTGTCATAAATAAATGGAAATATGCATGTCATAAATATAATAGTTAATAGAGGGAATTTAAGAGTCATGAAATATTAGTAAAAATAGAAAGTAAGTGTTAGTATATCAGACAGAAGAGTGGATTTGTAAAACAATTTATCATATAATATAAAAGTATGATTTATATATCACTCTTCCATATAATATTGTGATAGTGCTCCTCATATATCTCTATCTTTCTCTCTAACACTTTCATTTTCAACATTTCAAACTCTCTAATTAGTTTTATCACTTGCTTGTTATTTACTTTTTCATTGCATTGATATTCATTTTTGAGATATTCATAGATTTCTACAATTGACTCTAATTGCATTATCTTGGCAAGAATTAACGGTAAAACTGTAGAGAATAAGTAGGCCTTGGATTTAGCTTTCCTTGTCTTTTTCTCCTTATGATTCCTAAATTGTGCTAGTGTTAGGTTGGCTCTTAGTTGAGGAATCCAATGGTATTCTTTTACTGCATACCAAAGGTCCAATGCTTCAAGATAACAATCATCCTAATCTCCATCAAAGACTGGTGGTACCATTAAAGAAAAATCTGATTCTCCCTTCATCAAAGCAAAACTTAATTCTAATTACCCAAGCATTTTTTTTAGGAGAGACAATAGAATATTAACCATGTGAAAGAGCAAGAATCAATTTGTTGGGTTATGATAGGTTTGAGGCTTGAAACATAAAAAAAAAAAAGAAGAAAGTAACAACATAAGCTATGAAATAGCAACTGGTTGAGTTGTATGCTTTGAAAATAGCAACTTAGATCATAGTTGTTATATCCTTAAAAATAGAAAAACAAATAAATTTGAATTTTCAACAGTCTTGTAGCTTTACTTGAGTCAATTTATTCAACAGTTGCTAAGGATGTTATGCGGATTGTTTCTATTTTGCTAAGTTAGACAAAGAGATATGTAAGGACCTAATTGCAAAATATGAGACTTAAGTCTTATGTTAAAAGTATGAAATTTTAATATGGGGTTTATACATACCTAAAACCTTAGCCTCTCCAACCTCATAAGCCACCTTTATATAGTTTGATTAACAAGTACTCATAGGTTACATTGAAGTGACACCTTAATTTCATCATGTTAAAGTATTAATATTGGTTGAGTTAATAATCCTCTAAAGCCTTGTTTGATTATGCTTGGTTTTCTTTGTCATGCTTTCCTTTAGAAGTTTTTGAGATTTGGCAAGATATTTTTTTGGGTGTATAGTAAGGGTATTCCTGAGCCAATATTATGTGTCAATCAAAACTAAGTTCTTCCCAAAACGATCTTATAAACATTCTCAAACATTCATATAAGTAGAATTTGTAATCTTTTATGTGCATAAATGAATTGTTGATAGAAATCAATATATATTTTATTAAAATAAATAATATGCTCGTAAAATATTACAAATCTTACTCATATATATGGAGATCTAGCTATATTTTAAAAAATTAAAAAAATAAAATAAAAATATGTTCTGCCTCGATACATTGCACATGGAGAGCGAATATATATATAATATTAACATCATGGGCTATATTAAAATGAGTCATGTTCACACATATTTAATATGTAAATAAGATGTAATATTTTAAATTATATCTTGTCAAAAATATTTGTATTGGTTTTTATGGCACCCTCTAAAGCTTAATTTGATTGCTATAAAAAAAAAAAGCTTAATTTGATTATGCTAAGCTTTTAAAATAAACACTGTCAACAAGCATTGTTCTTAAGACATCTTTTGCTTTTAACCAATGCTTTCCTTCAGAAATCTGAGATTTTGTAGATTTTTATTTTATTTTTTTGTATGGTAAAAGTACCCTTCAACCAATGTTGTATGACAATAAAAAATAAGTTCTTCTTTGAATAATTTTAAAAGAATACCCTCTATATCAACATGATACATTTGAAATAAATAAATAAATTCTTGTGAGCACTTATCTCAAAATGTGAACTAGAGTGAATTTTGCAAGATATAGAATTACATATAATGGTACCTCTATCTTTCTGCACCTACTCTACTCTAAGTCATAATTTTCTTCCAAAATCAGTGTGAAGAACATGTAAATGCCTACAACTGTGAACGAAACTTTTTTGCCTAATTTATCAAGGTAAGCGTTGCTGATCTTGGGTGTCATTCTTCTGAAGTGAATTTTTGTGGAAAAAAAAAATCTCTAAAATTTCGCATCCTATTGCAAGAAAATACATCATTTTTGTGTAAATTATAATTCAAAAGTAATAGATAAGCATCAAATATAATTCAAATCAACCTCAATTTTTTTGAACAAAATTAATAAAATAAATTACTTTTTCTCTAAAGAGATTTCTTAGTTATACTATTCTCTCTTTTATTGATAAAAATTTACATGAACCTCCCTTGCATAATTAAACATGTGTTACAATTAAATTTATTTTGACAAAAATGATTTCAATTGGGTAAAATTATTACTGCTTTAAATTTAGAAAATTTACAAAAAAATAATAGAATTTTACATAAATAAATATATCGGAGGTTATAATTGATTTCTTTTCAATTTGCCTAAATCACATTTACCTCAGGACTACATTTTATGAATTCCAATGTTCATCAAGCCTTTTATTTTTATATTTGGTTTTTCAAAAATAAACCTTGCATGAAATTGACAAATTTGGTTGGTGTAAACAAAGCCAATAATGCCGTGAAACAATTTTTTTTGGGTCAGATCCTAAAACAATTTGACAACTTGCCGTAAAAGTGGCAACTTTATGGGGAAATGCATATTTTATATATTTATAATTTATGTCTCATTTAGGTTGCTTGAAATATTTATTGTACATTGTAGTACTATCACATACATCTCACAACTACATTATATGAATTTCAATGTTCATTACGCATTTTATTTCATTTTTGCTATGTTTTTTTTTCTCTTCATTTAGAAGATTTTAAATTTTTATTCATAGGTTGAACTTCAATAATAAAAGTATAGAGTACACCTTTTTAACTGTTAAATAATTCATTAATTTTTTTTTCAAAATATTTGATTTTTGGCTATTATAACCGTAGCCAAGAATGCATATAAAGCATACAACAATTTGACAATTTGCACTAACAGTATCCAAGAAGAGCCTGTACTGAAGGTTTTTAATAGATGGCGAACATGAAGCAGAAAGACTTGACCACTAAGAATACTAAAGAAATGGTGGAAATGCAACGACTTCCCCTAACACCTCATTCTATAGATTTATCCTGCAATCATTTGGAGCAACAAGTATGCATCTTCCACTCTTCTCCTCCAATTGTAAAAGCTTTTCGTAATTTGTTTACTTCCCTTTTGCTTACAACTTGTAAGATGTGTCATGCCAAATTATTTCTAGTATCACCTTACTCATTCAAGGTGGATTACATATGCTATCAAAGGAAAATCCAAGGAAATGCATTAAAAATAATGAATTTAATAGCGTTATGTTAGGGTTTAAAAATTCATCTTGCATTTCGAGGACCTCATGAACTTACTAACAATATTCTTTATTTATTTTCCATCTATGCAAATCATAAACATCCCAAAACTTTGCATAAACTGTGGATCAAGAGTTAAGAACCAGAAATACTCGCGTTTTGCCTCGGATCAGAATTTTAGATTTCTACTAGCAACTTTGAAAAATCATAACTAAATCTAAAAAAATTGAAATCAAGCAACCCATAACTTTCTAGAAAGCTATGAAGCTCAACTTTACACTAAAAATAATTTCAAGCTATGAACACATCATCTGGACCACGTTTGACAAAAGAAAAAGGGCAAAGGTTGGACTGCCTAGTACTATTGATATAGCTTATTGATATAAATTTTGAAAATACACAATTAATTTCAAAAAAATCCAATTTGGAAGTTTATGGATGTTAACTAGAAGGGAAAATTGGTTTTAGATTAATTCAAGAGCATTAAGACCTCAAAAATTGATGGAACCATGATAGAGGTCTGACTGTGCTTCTCGAACAGAATAGAAATTTCAAAAATTCATTTCTCCTTGTCTAGACATCCAATTAAGGTTATTCTAGTTGGCATGGGTCATTGTGAATGTATAGTTTTCCTGTGTAAAATTTCACAGCCATTGGACATCAATTGCCCTATGAATAACAAAGATATAATTTTGGACTATATGAACAGTATCAGTACCAAAATCAAAAACTTTTCCAATTTCAAAAATTCGTCAAAAATTCTATAGACCTTAAAATATTATGCACTTTTCGCTTCCCAAAAAGCTCTCAACAAGATATATATGCATGCAAAGTTTTAGATCAAGAAGAACTCATTTTGATAGATTGTGCCATAGCTCACCATTATGGCCAATTTTGCATCTTATAAGGCACCACCTTGGTCCAAATGACCTTCCTTGTGTATTGGCACCACTTGGGCAAGTTTGAAAGCACAATCACAGCATATATAAACTGTCTAAGTGATTTAAAACACCATGCACCTCATTTTGGTCATTTCACACCCACGAGTACACTAATACATACATGCCATCAAGTGTCAATTTTTCTCATTTGCATTGGTTTTGTGCCACATGTGATTCATACATCATTCATACATAATATTACATTTGCTCAATGGTTTACAACTCAAAAATAATATGTACACATCCACTTTAACATTTAAGTATAAGAAAAACTACATAATTGTCAAAGTTTAGTCTCTTAAGCTCTTTGGTTTGCATTTCTTTCTTCTTGAGCACCACCTAGACATATGGAGATGAAGAAGGGAAAGGGGAGAGATCCATGGAATCTCAATAGTTCACACCCATTCAAGCATTCATGGCATATACACATCAAAGGCACAAGTATAAAAGCCACACAACCATAAAGCATACAAAGTCACCTTTCCATGCCACAATTTCACATCAAATTCGAGAGTGAGTTCTAAGGACTTTTGGTTTTGCCTCATCCCATTTCTAAGACTTTTGGATTTGCCTTACCCTTGGCTTAGGGGCTTTTGACTTGGTCTTACTCATCTAAGAGACTTTTGGCATGTTCTCACCCACATTAAGAGACTTTTAGCATCACTTCAACCTTAGGAGCAAGTTCCATAATCAATGCCATTCAAGAAAGTATATTGGTACTAATGCAACGTCAAGGCATCAAGTGGCATATTCTCAAGTCACAAAAGCACACATAAGCACACAATGACATATATACAATCAAGAATGCAAAGAGAATGAGGTGAAGAACTACCTTAGTATTTATGCAAGCTTTACTTGGTCTTTCTCCTTCCCCTTTTCGATCCCACAAGCACACCTAGGTGGGGATTGGTTTCCTTGGCCTAAACATCAGAAATAGCACTCAATTATATTCTTGAAGCAAGTCAAGACATTAAATTATTCTTAAGAACATACTTAGTTCCCTAAATCATATAATGGTTCCATAAATAGCCTACTAAAGGAACCCTCACAATTCAAGTTCTTGGCTTTGTGACGACCTTAACTTTTAATCCCAGTAATTATGGTTAAATACACGTTTAATAATTAAACATCAAAGTTTGGAGTCATTACAGTTAATTACATTAAGAAAATATAGGGAAATTTGAACCTTGATGTTATTAGGGTCATCAACTAACAACTATAAATGGGAAAATGTATAAAAGGATTTGTACCATCATTAAGGGTTTGTGATTCATCTATCCATCGATTTCAACACACAAAGACCTCCCAAAAGTGTTCCTATATCATTTCTTAGCATTAGCATTAAAGAAATTAGGGTTTCTAGGTCAAAGGTGGGAGTTTGGGGACCTGCGCAGTGACCTGGAACCTTCCCGCCGTGGCTAAGTTAGGTCCTGGAGCTCGAAAACTAAGTTTTTAACTTTGCGCCACGACCCAGACCTTTTGCACCGTAGCCAAGTTGCTATCGGGAATCACTGGGTAACTTACTATCGCCGCAGCGAGTTGGATCTACGCCGCGGCTAACCTACGTGGCGCCACGACGAGTTTTGCTACTGTACCCTCCTTAACTAATTTCGTTGACTTATGCCATGGCAAGACTTATTGTGCCAGGCAAGGTTTCATTCTGTCACCCTCCTGAGCGATTTTTTTCGCACTGCGCCACGGCAAGATTTCTCAAACCAAGGCATCCCTCGCCACTGTCGCTCTTCAGGCCGCGGCGAGGCCTTCCTAGCCGCGGCGTGACTCCCTCCTGTAGCTATATCTCCTACATTTCTCCTATGCACTCCAAGTCTGTTCTTAGGAACACCCTAGGACCACTTCCTCCCTTTTTATATGACTCTAATGGTATGTATCTACCTTATTCACCTATCTATTCTTCCATTACCAATTCAAAAGATATGTGTCCATTTCTTTCCTCTAATTACCCTCTATCAGCAAGTTTGTAAAGTAACAATAACAGAAATATATGAACTACCAGCAGTTATCCTTTAATACACAATCAATGGGGGTTTCGTACATTAAGGGTTCGTATCAATATCTCAAGGGTTACATTTCCAATGATAAGCCATATTATAGTTCAACAAAGTTTACAGCAGATATCATAAATCCATACATCACATGCCAAATTAAGATAAGGTCTAACCCCTTAATACATACATCCTCAGCAATCAAAATATGAAAACCTACACTTGGCAATATAGATACATGATGATGCTATACAAGACTTAACAAAAATTAGCATCTACCCTATTACACTCAGACCAAGTGTAGCTCTCCACACTAGGCCTCAGCTCATGGATGTTCATCTATTTACTTGCCCTTATCCTTACCCGAGGAACCTTCACCTGAAATTGTAATCCTATAAAATGGGGTGAGATATAAATCTCAGTAACTAAGGTAATTCCATCATATAATCCAGTTTAATCAACATATATGCATAAATCAAAATCAATATCAGAATGGTATCAGTCATATCAGTAAATGAAATAATTAGGCTATCATGATTACTATCCCAAACTAGCAATCATATTTCCATATGTTAAAGGCTATTAATATCGAGAGAGGCCCGTCCATGGCACCTACTCCCCATTGAGCACAACCAGGGCTCAGTGCAACTGGGGTTTGATCATAACCCAGTGCTCGATATAAGTACATGCACGGGTGGTAGCCGTACCACAGCTCTACCATGGACTCACAAGGTCCAATTATAATACAATAGATAGCTAACCAATTCATTCAGCATTTCAAATCATTCATATACAGCAAATATGAAATTAAAACAAATACATGCATGGAATTAATGTAAACCCCGGTTACCTCACTTGTAGACAATTTGCAACAGCCACTAGTGGTACAAAGTCTCCCTATAACCATAGCATCAGAGAATTACTACTCTAATTCATCATTAATAGTGGCAACAAGTACTCAAATGATTTAAATGCTAATATCTACCTAAAGAATACTTACCCAGTCACCATAAATCCCAAATTCGAATTAAAGTGCCCTTTACCAGAAATCTCAATATTTCACCCAAAATCCTAAGCAAATTCGTACAAAATTAATATCCATATTATAAATCAGCTATGGGGGTCTCAAATTAGCAAAGAAAGCATCAAAATGAAGGGTTTATACTTACCTAATGTCAGCCCTAACCTCAACCTACGAATTTCACTAAGAAAACCCCAAATAACCACATTTCAGATTTTGGGTAGAGTAAAATACTCCAAATGAAAAACTAATCGGACCAAATTAAAGAGAAAGATGAGGGGATTAAGTTGTATAACTATTACCTTAACTGAATCTTACTCTAAATGTGAGAAAATGTGGAATTCTTGCCCCAAACCCTAGCCTCCTTCTCAACCTCTGAATTTTGCTTCTTGAGTTTCAGCAAAATGAGAAAGTGACTGAAGCATTAGGGTTTTAGTTTAGTTTAAGTTGGGTCAAAGATGGGTCATAGGTTGCTCCAAGGTCCAACTCCAAATAGGCTTCAGATTTTAGCTTGTTAGGCTAGTTTTAAAGTGTTGGGTTGTAGAATTTTATTGGGCCAACTCTTATACATTGGGTTGCTGAAATTTAATTAGGTTTGGGCCAAATTTGAAGAGCTCAAGAATTTGGGTCTGCACAAAGGTTATTGGGCCACTTATAAGAGCCTATACAAGGTAGATCTTGGGCCTCTATCATATGGAGTTAGATCGGGTCTGCACCTAACTCATTGGGCCTCTATTAGCCTCTTATCATGATTTATTAATTTAGGCCTAGATGAAGTTTCTATCTCAATTAATTCTCAAACCCATATTAATAATTTATCTCTCTAAAATTCCTATTCACTAACTTGCCCAATTATCCTCTATTAATTATTTTTAATTACTCTAAATCTATGATTAACACCTTAATAAATTTTGGGGTGTTACAGGCTTCATTCTTTTCTCATTTCTAGGCCTCTTGATCTCATCTAAGGTCCTTGGAGCCATCACACATTCACTTACACAAGCTTAAATACATGTTGCTTTATAAGGCTCCATTATGGGAACCATTGTCTCATCTCCCAAACCATGGCTCCTAAATTTTTTCCAAGGGTTCCTTCAACCTTCTACATTTACATGAAGTCCCAAACCATGGCTAAAACAAATTAAAACACTCCCTAACCCATTTTCCTAGCCTAGGCTGAGACATGCATACTAATGAAGGCCCATGGAGTTTTTGATTTTTTTCTTGATAGGAGAGACACTTGGGAGGCTTCCTAGAGGTCTTAGGAGCTCAATTGAATACTTACAGATGCAAGAAAATTTAAGAATCAAAATAGATGTTACAAACTATTCGAGAGTTCTATACTTTGCTAACTCGAAATCTATTAGTTTTTCTTACAATTTCTTACCATATTCTAATTCCTCATGGTCCAAAACCCAAGTTCTTCTCTTGTTCTTGGGTAGAACTCCCTTCCCTCTCATGGTTCTGGTTTGGGCTGAAACACACACCAAGAAAGAGCAAGAGGAAGAAGCAACAAGAAATAAGAACTACCTTGGATTCAAGCTTGCTTTCAAGAACTCTTCTTATTGGTTAGCTTTTCCTCAGAATTTCAAACTGCTCTCCCTCTTTTTTGGGCTCAAAATAGAACCAAACATCTTAAACAAAACCATAGAAAGAAACTTAGAAGGAGAGGAACAAAGTTGTAAAAAGAAGAAGCATGAAAATCCTTAGAAATTCTCACCTTTCTTTAGCTTTTTCTTTCTCCTTTTGAGCTCTCTTGAAGCCCCACTTTCTCCAACCCTCTCCTCTAGGTTTTAGGCAAAATAGAGTCGTATGGAAGGGAAGAGAAAAATCATGAGTTATATGGAAGATTCAAGAACCAAACTTTTCTAAAAAATTTTCATTTTCACCCTTTCATCATGGCATTTCCATTTTAAGTTCGTTTTAGCTCCTTTTTTAGAACCGTCTTTTCCTTCATAATATTTAGGTTCCTAAATGAAATGCCTTTGGTATCGCTCAATTTGGAGTTAAAATCTTACTGAACGAATCAATTAAAATTTAGGCTCACTATCATTAGAAAACATACACTGGAGAGGTTTCAACTATCTTGGGGCTTCCCATGGTTTTCAAGGCCTTTGAGAACCCTGGAGAACTTAAAATTTTCATTTAAAAAGCCCTCCTATGAGTTTTTCCAAAAAGTGCCCATATTTACAAAAATGTCACTAGCTTTTTGACAATTTTTTTGAATCACTCTAACCCTAGTTTCTAGGCAACTAAAGGCTCAAATCCTTTTTTTTATTATTTAAAATTTTATCCAAATTTTATTTGGCCTTAAATCACTCATCTCAAGGGACTTGCTTTTCAAATCGACTTATTATGGTATTTTTTACAACGTACCAGATGTTATAAGATGGCTAATGTTTAATTCCTAAATTATTAGCCATTTTAGCCTTATTTAGTTTTAGTTATAAAAAGATTGTGAGATTACAATTAAGTGATTACAAAAAACATAATATATGTTTTAGAAAGCTTATTATGTTCCCCTTTATATTTTGATTATGAAACTGCTAATTGTTTTCAAAATCAAACTTGAAAGATGGAAGATGATGTGATCATCAACATTGAAGTAATGTTTTAGGATAGCAAAGATGGTCTCTTGTCACCTTCATATTGTATCTACAGGGCACCCTTAAAGATTCATAATCTAAAAGAAGATGCTTATAGCCCAACAACTATTTCAATTGGTCCTTTTTATAATGCCAATGTGAGGTTGCAAGCATGGAAAGGCATAAACAAACATTGCTCAAAGATTTACACAAGACACTATGACAAGCTTGGATGATTTGGTCAATTTTGTGAAACGTACAGAGCCAACAATTCGTGCTTCTTTCTCAGACAACATCGAACTTAGCACAAAGGAACTTATGAAGTTGATATTAATGGATGCTGGTTTCATAATTGAACTCTTTAGGAAGAGCTATGAGGGTTAGTTAGGGAATGATTCTAAACTGTCACAAACATGGCTAAAGGATGCTATAAGGATAGATTTGCTTTTACTTAAGAATCAACTTTCATTCTTTTTTCTTGAAGATTTATTCAATAGAGCATTTCCTCTTGATCTTCATGGTGACATTCTTTCCTTTCTTGACCTCACATATTACTTCTTTAACTATTTTAACTTATAAAAATTAAAGTACAATCCTAATGTTAGGATAAAACATTTCACTGATCTTCTTAAGTTCTTTTACTTACAAGGAATTAAACCACAAAGGCATTCATACCTAAAGGCTGGATACCATGTTCTTCTATATAGTACAAATGAGTTACAAGAAGCAAGCATAAAGTTGAAGGCAAGCACAAGTAAGTGTTTACTAGACTTAAAATTTTCATGGCATGTTCTTAAGGTCTCACAGATTTTGGTAGAAGATGACATTGAAATTTTGTTTAGTAATGTGATAGCTTAAGAATAGTGCCATTATTTGTATGCATCTTGCATTATTAACTATGCTCTTGTATTGGATTACTTGATCAACATAAATAAAGATGTGGATGTCCTCATTCATTCAGAAATAATTCACAACTATTTGGGTGATACCAATAATGTTGTGGTCGCAAAAATTTTTATGCGTGTTCGCAAGTGCACGGGTCGGATCAAGTAGTTCAGTGATAAGTAAAAGTATTGTTCCCACGAGGAAAGGTTTAATTGCAATTAGGCAATGTATAACCCGTTTTCATCCACGTTAAACTGTCAATTAAGTGAATCATGAACTTAAAACTAATTTTAAAACAAAACAATTTAAAGAAAACTTAGTTGGCACAGGCAGTTAAGATAAAATCCAAGGTTTGAAATTACCTAGAGTCACTATTCCTTTTATGCTTACTAGAACTTAATTTCTTGTTTAAATGCCATTAATTATCGCCTTGTGGGTTAAGAGTTCAAAAGCTATAACCGTCCATCGATGTAATTACAGCCCTACTCTCCCCTAGAATCTAAGTGTCCTTAGATTTAGGTTAGAGTGCATTAGATACTATATCCCTCTACAAACCAATTAAGGTAATCAGGTATATGTCTATTCCAATTACAAATTAGATGATTCTAAACTTAATTTATCCAACTCTTAGGTCCAATTTAGAATCCCTTTTTCAAGGTAAATTCCAATTTCCCAAATAAAATCAAAGAGGTGGCCAATCCCTAAGAAAGCATTAAGCAAGAGAAGGATACACAAGATTCCAATCATCATAATTAACAAGACAATTAATGATTTAGTTCACATCAAGTTCATAGTGCTCTAGGTAAAGAGGAATTTAGCCACACATAGCTAAATCTACAGAGAATTCCCAATGAAAATACATGGAGAAAATGAAAAGAACAAAGAAAGCAAACAAAGGGAAGAATGAGATGCAGAAAGTGGAGCTCCCCCTTTGATTCTTCCTCTTCCTTCACCCTCCAAGCTTAAAGAGCCTTCAAAAGAACTCCTAAAATCGCCTCCTGGACGCTCAGAACTCCCTCTGCCGCCGAATGTCTAACCATAGCTCCTCCTCCTTCTTTTTAAGCTTGAAAAATTAAAACTCTGCGTTTCAGGTCCCCTCTCGCTATGGCGAGGAACGATTCTCGTTATAGTGAGGTCTCTTAAGTGCTCAGGTCTCCGCTGCGCTCGCTACCTCCACGCCATAGCGAGTTGCTCTCTGGAGTTTCTATGCAACACGACTTCGCTATTGCGAAGCCTCCCCTTCGCTACGGCGAAAATGCCATCTCGCTATAGCGAACTGCGGTCTCGCTGTAGCGAGAGGGCTTTTTAAATCTGCCTTGGCCATTTTCAGCTTCCTTCTCTTATATTCAACTCTTTCTACATTTTGCTACTTTTCCCTAAAATTGAAATCACACATAAAATGAGGCTTAAACTGATAAAAATATTATAATTACAATACTTTCTTTGTTTTGTTTGATTGAGTATACTTTTAACCATATTAATCAGGAGAAAAGTATTTTACCTCCCTAATTTAGTGTCAAATATAATCCTTTTGAATCTTAAATTAGGAGGTTATCATGTTGCTATACTATTTAATGGTCTCTCGAAAAATATCATTAAAGCCAATTTCAGTTCTAAATACCTTGATATTTGTAAAAGGTTGAATGGCTTCTATCAAGATCCTTGGCACAAGAAGAAGGAAACTTTAAGATGTGATTATTGTAATACACCTTGGCAAACTGTTACCTCTATTGCTAGAATTATACTCCTCATTCTCTCCCTTGTTCAAACCATAATTTCCATCCTCCAAGTAGTCATGAAGTAGATTTAAAGCTTGTATATTACTATAATTTGAGTGTCCTATGGTTGAACTTTGTTATGATTGAGAGAGTACTCAAACTCATAATTAGTGAAGCACTTTAATATAGTTAGTTTTGTTGAAAAGTAGAAATTGCACCATATGTAGCCTTGGAATAATCATTCTTCTTACTCTTTGTTTTATTTAAACCTCATTCTATGATAGTTGCACAAGTTGAAAGCTTATATAGTTTGAAAATTACTATATAATATATCTTATAGAATTCTTTTTAAGTAGAGGAACTAATTTTCCCACAATGTTGGTAATAGGTAAAGCTTTTTACATGACTGAGAGAAGTTAGTTATAATCGATATGAAGTCTATACCACCATACTTAAGTAGTTTAACACATTTCATTCCTAGACTTAGTCCTTTAGATGGCAAGGCTTCATATGGAAAATACCATTAAAACATTCAATTTAATTGCATTACGTAGTGGATAAAAACTTCGTTTCATGTTTTGTGGACCATAAAACCCATTCATCTCATCCTATAATTTAATTACATACATACACCTCAAAAATATCTCAGAATGTTGCCAAGAACTTGAGCTTATAGCATATATACACAAAATAATATAAGTCAGTCTTGGGTCCAACTTGACAGATTTCTTGTGCAAATTTGGAAAATCATAACTAAATCTGAAAAAATTAACATCAAGCAAACCATAGATTTTTGGAAAGCTATGGATGTTAAAGTTATACTAAAAATAATTTAAACCATGAAAACATCATTTGGACCAGGTTTGATAGCAGAAAATTGATATAGGTTAGACTGCTTAGCATTTCTAATATAGTTTACTAATATAAATTTTAGAAATACATAACTAATTCCAAAAAATTTAATTCAAGCAAACTATACCAATTTGGAAAGCTACAAATGTTACATTTAAGGGAAAAATACTTCTAGACCAAGGCAAACACATTTAGCTACTAGAACCTGATAGAATAGTACATGAACTCGGTTGGCACTACTAATACTAACATAAAATTTCAAAAATTCATAACTCTTTGCTCAGACCTCTAAATGAGGTTTTTCTAGTTGTTACAAGTGACTGGCAATGTCTACTTTATGTCTATAAAATTTAACATTCATTGGACCATGTTTGACCCACAGATGGCACATAAACCTAAATTGACCATATAAATAGTGCTTATATCAGGACAACAAAAAATTTGCAACTTTGAAAATTCATAATTAATTCTACAGGGCTCCAAATAATCAGGTCTTTAGCTGCTCTAGAGGAGACCTATATGCATGCCACTTTTCATGAGGAAATTTGTCCATTTAGTCAATTTGTGATATAGGGTTGTATTTTGGCCTTTTTGGGTCTTCTAAGGGGCCTCAAATGGTCCAATTTTGTTCCCATTACCTCTAAGGCAACATAAGCACGTGGAAAAGCATGAAAAGAACCTATCAAACATGTTTAAAAGGTCCAATAATCTAGATCTTACAAAATCACTCTCTGATTCCAAGGTGTACACAATAGACATACATGCATATCTTGGCATTTCGATGACAAAATCATACAATATCATTTATTTGAATCCAATTCTCATATATAGATCACATATCCCTATAATTATACATGCTCAAGAGCTTATACATCACATGAACCATGGAGATAAATCATTTAACAACAATATAACTATAATACAAGTATTTTACAACTTCATTGCCAATCTTCATGTCTTGAATTGTGGTGGCTCCCATTTTCTTGCTCTCTTAATCCACTTATACATGTTAGGTAATGAGGAGGGAAGAGTGAGATTTTAGGAATCCCAATAGTTCTTCTCTCTTTCAAGCACACATAATGAATGCAAATTCAAGTCTAAAAATGCATGCATGGCTATCTTGAAAATCAAGAGCATACATAGAACATTTCTTTCATTCAAAAGGTCACATAGATCATACATAGGCTTACCAAGACAATGGTTTAGCCTCACCCATTTTCTTTGAAATTTTGGACTTGTCTCACCCATTTTCTTAAGGGACGTTCAACTAAGCCTCACTCTTTAATGACTTTTGGCTTTGTCTCACCCATTCTTAGGGATTTTAGCTCATCCTCACCCTAACTAAGGGTCTTTTGTCTTCACCACACTAAAGCAAGCCAATCATGTTTATAAAACATCATTCAAGTGCATAAACAAAGTATCATGGTACCATGGTATATAAATACATGCTAGAAATATCTTTCATGGCTTAAACATACATACACACACATTCAAAGACAAGAAAAACACCCAATTATGCATGAGAGAAAAAAGAGAGAGCTGTGACGACCCTAATTTCTTATCATCATAATTAAGGTTACACACGTGATTAATCACTATAGGACATGAAAATATGGAAAAATTTAAACCTTAATGTGATTAGAGTCATCAATCATACAATTTCATCCACCTATGTTCACAAGGGAATTAAACATCCATTTATAAGCCTTAGATTTGATTACTCATCAATTAAGGTCCAACTCGCCGCGGCGATAAGAAGAAAAGGGTAAAACAGAAAGGAATTGGCCGCGGCTAACATGCTGAAACGCTTATATTAACTAGAAAATCTTGGTTTTCCATATGTTAACCCTAAGAGATGATTTAGAGTCACTAGGATGAGTTTTAATTGATGAGTAATCAAATCTAAGGCTTATAAATGGATGTTTAATTCCCTTGTGAACATAGGTGGATGAAATTGTATGATTGATGACTCTAATCACATTAAGGTTTAAATTTTTCCATATTTTCATGTCCTATAGTGATTAAGGTTTAAACCTTAATATGATTAGAGTCATCAATCATACAATTTCATCCACCTATGTTCACAAGGGAATTAAACATCCATTTATAAGCCTTAGATTTGATTACTCATCAATTAAAACTCATCCTAGTGACTCTAGATCATCTCTTAGGGTTAACATATGGAAAACCAAGATTTTCTAGTTAATATAAGCGTTTCAGCATGTTAGCCGCGGCCAAATTTCCCTTCGCCGCGGCCAATTCCTTTCTGTTTTACCCCTTTCTTCTTCTTATCGCCGCGGCGAGTTGGACCTTCGCCGCGGCCAACCTACGTGGCGCCGCAGCGAAGAAGCCTCCTGGAACTTCCTTGCTCGCCTCTCGATATTGCCCGTGGCCAATTCCACCTCCCACCGTGGCCAATTCCTCTCTGGAATGCCTGGGACATTTTCTTAAAAGTTTGCTGCGGCCAATTCCTTAATTCGCTACGGCCAATTCCCCTCTGGATGACTCCCAGTTTGACCTCTCAAATTTTGCCACAGCCAATTAACATTTCACCGCGGCTAATTCCTCTCTGGAACTCTCCCTGGGCAACTTCGCCACTATTGGCCACGGCCAACCATATTTTAGCCGCGGCTAAACTCCTCCTGATCCTATAACTCCAAATTTCTTGCCTCCTACTCTTCACTCTCCTTCCATTAACACCCTAGGGCTCCTCTAACTTCATTGTAGGGCTCAAATGTCCTTTATTAGTCTAATTTAACCAGTTAAATCTATCCTCTATAAATCAAGATTCAAGGATCATTTTCTTTTCTCTAATTACCCTATGTTAGCAAGTCCATTGATCGACAATTTGTAACACAACAATAACATGAATTCCACAAGGCTCATTCAGATAACATAAATCCATACATCAATCTCTAATTTACAATGAAGCCTACTCCTCAATAAGTACACGGTGTATTATCAAAATACAAATTCCTACACTTGGCAATACAGATACATGATGATGCTATACAAGCCTTAACAAAAATTAGCATTTATCCTATTCTACTCAGACCAAGTGTAGCTCCCCCACACCGGGCCTCAGCTCATGGATGTTCATCCACTTGCTTACCCTTATCCTTACCCGAGGAACCTTCACCTGAAATTGTAATCCCATAAAACGGGGTGAGATATAAATCTCAGTAACCAAGACAATTCCATCATATAATCCAGTTTAATTAACATATAAGCAAGAATCAAAATCATCATTCAGAAATTAGGGTCGTCACAGTTGATCTAGAGTCACTAGGATAAGTTTTAATTGATGAGTAATCAAATCTAAGGCTTATAAATGGATGTTTAATTCCCTTGTGAACATAGGTGGATGAAATTGTATGATTGATGACTCTAATCACATTAAGGTTTAAATTTTTCCATATTTTCATGTCCTATAGTGATTAATCACATGTGTAACCTTAATTATGATGATAAGAAATTAGGGTCGTCCAAGGTTGTGCTCAATGGGGAGTAGGTGCCATGGACGGGCCTCTCTCGGTGTTAATGGCCTTTAACATGTGATAATATGATTGCTAGTATGGGATAGTAATCATGATAGCCTAATTATTTCATTTTGCTGAGATAACTGATATGAATCTGAATGATGATTTTGATTCTTGCTTATATGTTAATTAAACTGGATTATATGATGAAATTGTCTTGGTTACTGAGATTTATATCTCACCCCGTTTTATGGGATTACAATTTCAGGTGAAGGTTCCTCGGGTAAGGATAAGGGTAAGCAAGTGGATGAACATCCATGAGCTGAGGCTCGGTGTGGGGGAGCTACACTTGGTCTGAGTAGAATAGGATAGATGCTAATTTTTGTTAAGGCTTGTATAACATCATCATGTATCTGTATTGCCAAGTGTAGGAATTTGTATTTTGATAATACACCGTGTACTTATTGAGGAGTAGGCTTCATTGTAAATTAGAGATTGATGTATGGATTTATGTTATCTGAATGAGCCTTGTGGAATTCATGTTATTGTTGTGTTACAAATTGTCGATCAATGGACTTGCTAACATAGGGTAATTAGAGAAAAGAAAATGATCCTTGAATCTTGATTTATAAAGGATAGATTTAACTAGTTAAATTAGACTAATAAAGGACATTTGAGCCCTACAATGAAGTTAGAGGAGCCCTAGGGTGTTAATGGAAGGAGAGTGAAGAGTAGGAGGCAAGAAATTTGGAGTTATAGCATCAGGAGGAGTTTAGCCGCGGCTAAAATATGGTTGGCTGCGGCCAATAGTGGCGAAGTTGCCTAGGGAGAGTTCTAGAGAGGAATTAGCCGCGGCGAAATGTTAATTGGCCACGGTGAAATTTGAGAGGTCAAACTGGAAGTCATCTAGAGGGGAATTCGCCGTGGCGAATTAGGGAATTGGCCGCGGTGAACTTTTAAGAAAATGTCCCCGGCATTCCAGAGAGGAATTGGCCGCAGCGAGAGGTGGAATTGGCCGTGGCCAATATTGAGAGGCGAGCGAGGAAGTTCCAGGAGGCTTCTTCGCTGCGGCGCCATGTAGGTTGGCCGCGGCGAAGGTCCAACTCGCCGCGGTGATAAGAAGAAGAAAGGGGTAAAACAGAAAGGAATTGGATGCGGCGAAGGGAAATTTGGCTGTGGCTAACATGCTGAAACGCTTATATTAACTAGAAAATCTTGGTTTTCCATATGTTAACCCTAAGAGATGATCTAGAGTCACTCGGATGAGTTTTAATTGATGAGTAATCAAATCTAAGGCTTATAAATGGATGTTTAATTCCCTTGTGAATATAGGTGGATGAAATTGTATGATTGATGACTCTAATCACATTAAGGTTTAAATTTTTTCATATTTTCATGTCCTATAGTGATTAATCACGTGTGTAGCCTTAATTATGATGATAAGAAATTAGGGTCATCACAAGAGCTACCTTGGTTATAAAGACACACTTTTTTCTTTGGAAATCTTTCTCTCCCTTGGCCAAACACCCACAAAGAGGTGGAGCTTGATTCCCTTTGCCTAAACACATGGAATGGGATCCAATTTCACTTTTGGAACATTTACCAAAGTCACACACACACTAAAATGACTTATGCACCCATATAGTTCCATAAGGCACCTAATGGGGTAACCTTGGGAAAATATGATCTTGGCTCCATTCTCTCTCTTAATTTATGACTCTTGACTCCATTAAAATTCCTTGGAGCCATCACACCTTCATTTTAAGAAGCCTATCTACATGTTGCTTCTTTAAGTCACAATATAGAACCTATGTTACCATCTCACTTCCTAGGCTTTCTAAAATTTTTCTAAGGCTTCCTCTCATCCTCTCCCATCATATATGATACAAAACCAAGCTTGGAAGAATTTAAAACTACCCCTTGGTACTTCTTCTAGCCTAGGTCGAGGCAATGCACCATTAAGGGAACTAAGAAGTGTTCTTTCTTTTCTTGATGGGAGATGCATGTGGGAAGCTTTCTAAGGATCTCTAGAGCTCATATAAACACTCATTTTAGCCTAGGAACTCTTGAATCAAAATATAATTTCGGTTAAGTTCTTGAATCCCTAAATTTGTTATCTTAGAATTTCATGGTTGTTTAGTTGTTTTCTTTGCATGTTCTTATTCTCCTTACTCATTTTCTTAAGATTCATCCTTGGTTTGGTTCAAAATTCACTCCTCATTGCCCATCCCTATCTTGGCCGAAACTCACAAAAAAAGAACAAGGGAGGAGCAAGCTTGAAATATAGCTAATTACCTTGGTTTCCTAGCTTTCTCTAGGAGCTCTTCTCTTTGCTTGGATTCCTTTCTTGAAACTCGAACTCCTTCCCTTTGGTATGAGCTTAAAATAGACCCAATTACATCAACAAATCTATAGAAAGAAAGAGAAGAAAGAGGAGAAGAAGTTTGCTAAAGAGAAGACTAATAAATTCTATGAAATTCTCACCTTTCTTGCCTTGGTTTTCTTTCTCTTCCTCTCTTCTCTTGTGCACCTTTCTTTCTAGGTCTCCCTCTTTGTTTTGGGTAGAAGTGAAGTTGGTGGAGAAGAAAGGAGAAGTGGCGTGAGTTATATGGAACATTCAAGAAGGTTTTGTTCTAAAGAAATTCCATTTATGTCCTGTAAACTTGGCATCTTTGTTTCTAGTCCATTTTAGCTCCTTTTTTAGAACCATCTTTTTATCATAAAATTTAGCTTCTCAATCTAATAAAATTCTTTTGGAATTACTTAATTTCGAGTTAAAACCTTCCCGAACGAAAGGGTTAAAATTTAGATCAACTGTAATTAGAAAACATACACCGAGAGGTTTTAACTGTCTTAGGTCTTCCCATGGTTTTAAGGCTTTTAATAACCTTGAAGAACTCAAATTTTCCATATAAAATGACCTCCTATGAGTATTCCAAAAATTACCCGAAATTACAAAAATGCTATTACATTTTTGACAATTTTATTGAACTACTCTGACTCTGGTTTCTGGGCATCTTAGATCTTAGATCCTTTTTTTTCATTATTTAAAATTTTATCCTAATCTTATTTGACCTCAAATCATCTTCTTTGGAGGGATTTCCTTTTATATCTGATAAATTTCATATGTTTACGGAGAAACCATACATTATGTTTCTCATGTTTTCTCTTATTTTTAAAAAATCAGTTATTACAAAGTCAGCAAATTTGGTTGTTATAACCAAAGCCAATAAGGCTTCTGAAGCACATTGAATAAAATAATTTGATAATCTGAACTAACAGTATCAAATAAATTAAATTATAAATGAAAATATTATTTTAGACCTTTTATTTTATGGTAATTAAGTCTTAATTTAGTCCCTTCTCTATTTTTTCATTGATCCCCCAACTTGTCAAACATCATAAAATTGGTCCCTCATGCTAACATTTTTAGATTACTAGCATTCAAAAAAAAGGGTGTAAAGATGGAATTCACCTCAATCCAACAAATGTTTGCGATGAAATTTATCATGAAAAATTTCTTTCAACAAACTTTTCATTGCAAAGAAAAAAAATTGTGGCAAATTTGCTTTTTCATCTCAAATCTTAGACAAAAATTTTTTTCTTAGATTTAATATGAAAATTTTTATCTCAAAATACAAATAGAATTGTCTACTTAAATATAGAGAAATTTTTTTTTATCTAAACAAGAAAATATATAGCAAAAACTTAGATTGATTATAAAAGTGGATAAAATTTATAAATAAAATGAAATACCATCAATTCACAGATGTTGCAAAAATGGCCATTAGTATTGCATTCATTCCTAATCACTCCAATAACAAAATTTCTATTGGCTACTAGAATTGCATTCACAAGCATCATGAAAGATTGCATCAAGATATCTACAAAGAAAATAGTGATTTTTGGCTTATTACCTATAAAGATTACATAATCAACCATAACAAGGAACTTATTGAATTAATGATTGATAATTGCTATTGATTAAACATGAACAAATAAAGAATGATTACAAAAAAAAAAATTCAAATTACTTTCACGCTTGGCCTTCTTGCACCTGTGAGAATGTAAAAATATCTTAGGGGTTTCTTGTAACATCCATGGTTTCAAAATTTTTCTAAGTCTTCCTGCTATATCTAGGATCCTAGTTAGCTATAGCAAGAGTGCCAGTTTGCTATAGCGAATTCATATCCCATACAAAATCCAGAGAGCTTCTCGCAATAGCGCTAGCTGTGGTGAGAACAATTAGGACCTGGGACTGATAAGTTTTCATTGTAGTGAGAGGTGCTTCTCGTTATAGCGAGACTTATTCTAAAAAAAGCATGAAAAATTGAAATTTTGCTTCTTAAAGAACCTAGAAGCCCTTCCTTTCTTCTGAATGACTTTGGGCTGATTAAATATAGAAGAAGCTCTGCCTAAGAGAGAGAGAGAGATAAAGGGAAATTCAAGGAGAGCCAAGAAAGATCAAGGAGATAGGTAAGAGAATTCTTGAAATTCAAGCTCCTTCCTTTGGCAAATTCATTCTCCTTCTCCTCCTCTCCCTTTTCATAGTATTAGTTGTTGAATTGGTTCTATTTTAAGCCATGTACAGAGAGGAGAAGTTGAGAAATTTCAAGAGAAGACTAAGGCAAAGAGGAAGACTTTAAAGAAGCAAGGAAAACAAGGTATCATTCATAGTTTTTTTTTCTATTTTTCCCTTGCACTTTATGTGTGATCTTTTGGCCAAGGAGAAAGCTTGAGAGAGGGATGAAGTTCTGACCTAGAACAAGTAAGAAACTATTGAATTAGAGTATGGGAAACTAGGAATTACAAAGTAATGAAAAACCATTGAACTTCAAGATAGGAAAGATAAGGGTTCTTGAACATCTTGTAAAATTTGATTTTGTCTAAGAATTTCTTAGCCTATGTGAGTGTTTGTTTGAGTTCTTAAGACCCCTAGGAAGCTTCCCAAGTGTCCCTTCCATCAAGGAAACATTAGACACTTCATGGACTCTAAATGCTATTTATGGCTCGACCTAGAGCACTTGGGAGGGGTAGGGAGTGTTTTAATTAGTTCTAAGCTTGGTTTAGGGTTATATGTGATGGAAGAAGAAGAGAGAAACCTTTAGGAAAGACTTAGAAGCCATAGATTGAGAGTTGGGTCAATAGGTTCCATAATGTAGCCTTAAGAAGCAACTTAGATCTAGACTCTTGGGAATGAGTTTATGACGACTTCAAGGAGTCTAAATGGAACCAAGAAGCCTAGATATAAGAAAGAAATGAAGCTTAGAGATTGAATCATGGTAGATGCTTCATTAGGGTGCTTATGAAACAAAAATGGAACCATAGAGTGAAGTATGCTTCTTAAATGTGTGTTTAATGTTATAGCTTGCTCCAAGAGTATAATTGAATCCTATTTTTTATGTCTAGACTAAAGAGATCAAGCTCCATCTATTTGTGGGCGTGTAACCAAAAAAGAAAGGGAATAACCAAGGAAAACATGTGTTTGATTGCAAAGGTAGCTTTTCACTTCTTCTTATTTACATTCTTAGATGTATAATGGTCATTGTATGCTTGTATGTGTACTTGCATTGTGAGACATACCATTTGATGTTGCCTTATTATATTGGTACCAATATGATTATATTTTGGTTGTGAAAATTGTTGCTAAGGGTGAGGTGGTGCCAAAAGTCCCTCGTGATGGGTAAGGTAGAGCCAAAAGCCTTTAAGAATGCATGAGACAAGGCCAAAAGTCTTATGGATGAGTAAGGCCAAGTCAAAAGTCCTTAGATCAAGGGCGAAGCTAATCTAAAAGTCCCAAAAATAGGGCAAGACTAGACCAAAAGTCCCTAAATCTTATTCTTAGCATTGATATGATTTTCATAGCATGCAAACTATATATTGAATAAGTCTTAATGGTATTAGATGTCTTCTTTGTACTTTAAAAAATTTATATGCCTTGATTGCTTCCTTGAATGAGTGTATGAGCTATTGAGATTCCTTGAATCTTACCCTCTTCCCTCTCCTATCTTAATTTGTTTAGGTGGAGTTCAAGGAGACCAAAGTGTAAGCCAAGAAGTATAGTTGGCTATACTTTGACACTAATATAGTTTTTTATGTAATGAGATGACAAAGTTTATATGTACATGTTATCTTTGAGATGTCAACATGAGCACAAATGTAAAAGTATGTAAATATAGTGCATAAAACAAAATAGTGATGGAATGAATGAGAAAATGAGTTTTGAGTACTTGGTGGCTTGTATGTAGTAGTGTATTCTTGCATGTAGCATGGTGAGTTTGAGAGGTGTAATGGCTTGGACCACTTTTGTAGTTCTTATATGTTGTGTTTATGCTTTAAAACTTTTCCAATAGGTGGTAAAGCATTTAAGAAGCCATTTGAACGATTTTTGACCCATATAAGGTGTTAAATTTGCCATATTTGTGAGCTAAATCAAGATTTGACCCAATGAGCTCTTCTTGAACTAAGATTTGGCATTCATATAGTTCTTACCTGGAGATTTTTAGGAAGCTAAATTGCATATTATTTGAAGCTCTAAATAATTTTTGGTGAATTTTCAAAGTTGGCAAATTATGATAGAATTGGCATCATTATTGTGCAAATGGTCAAATCCTTTACCTCTGTCTTTCAGGGGTCAAATGATGTCCAATGGGTATGAAATTTTATAGGCATAAACTAGAAAAGATATTCTATAGCACTTGAGAGCACCTCATTTGGATTTATAAAGCAGGAGAAATGAATTTTTAAACATCCAAATCAGTAACAGGGGCGCAACCTAACCTCCATTATTATGCTATAGGTTTTACTGCCTTAATTGCTTTTGCTTTGTTCTGAACTTATTTTTCCCTTTAGTTAACATCTGTAGCCTTCCTAATTGGTATAGTTTGTCTAAATTGGATTTTCATGGAATTAGTTATGAATTTTAAAAATTTATATCAATAAATTGTATCAGAAATGCTGGGCAATCTGACCTTTCGAGTTTTTCCATTATCAAACATGATCTAAATGATATTATTATGGCTTGGAATTATTTGTAATATAAACATTTAGAGCTTTCTAGAAAGCTATCACTTACTTGATTTTCATTTTTCTAGAATTAGTTATGATTTTTCAAAGTTAGAGCCAAAAATATGAATTCTGGACTTACAAGGGTAATTGCATTTTTTTGGTTTTTTGCTTCAAATCTGTGGTTTATAGATTTTTTTAATGATATATATGAGTTGTATGGATGGAGCATGAGTAGAGAATGATATGGATGGGTCAACGGGGGTCCGTGGGGCGAAGTATGAATGTTTAAACCTTGATGTAACACAATAAAATGCGATGGTCTTACTCTTTTTCTTTAGTATTACATGGAATCAAGCTTAGGTGAAAGATAACTTAGGCTAATACATTATGGTGTTACATTTTTTGTATTAGAACAAAGGTTTGGGCACTTTTGCTTAATGTTGGGCTTTTGAATGGTGTCACTAGCCTATGTTTGGTGTGGATTGCATTGGAAATAGTGGAATGCATATGTATATGTGCTTGGAATACCATTGTATACCTATGGTGGTGGTTCTTTCTAGATAAGATGGTTGAAACTAGATGAGGTAGGGGCAGAGGTAGGCCACCCAGGGCTTAGAGGGTTAAGTCAGAGGTTCGAGTAGAGCCTGAGAACCCTCTACGCACTATCATGGAGAGATTAAACTAACATCAAGCCATGATGGAGCAACAATAAGAGATGATAGAGCAATAGAAACAAGCTACACAGCATCAGCATGACATGATCATGCAACTACAAAATGCCCTAGCTAGGCAAGAAGGAATAAGGAAAGAGACCCTTATACCCTAACCATCTATCTTTGGCATTCCACCCGCACCTCCTCAGGAGCCAGCACAAACCCAGAAGCCTATCTAGAAACTGTTGAATCAGTTCAAGAAGAATAGCCCACCCTTGTTTGATAGGGAATTGGATGCAGATAAGGTGAAGGCATGGGTCATGGAGTTGGAAAAAATATTTTTGATGATAGATTGTACTATAGAGCAAAAAGCTTAGCTTGTCACTTTTATGCTATAAAAGGAAGCCGATAGGTGGTGGCATAGAATGAAACCCCTGATGTAGACTAAGAATATATAGATTAACTGGGAAAGTTTCTTGATAGAGTTTTTTGAAAAATATTTCCCTAGCTCAATGAGGAAGCAAAAGGAAATAGAATTTATGGGCTTGAGATAGACTGACAAGATAACTGTTAATCAATATGTGGCTAGATTTATTGAGTTGTCTCGGTATTCCTCTTACCTCCAGAGATATGATGACGAACCCTAGAGATGTAAGCAGTTTGAGACTAGGTTAAAGCCTTTGATTAGAGACAAAGTGACTCCACAGTGGGTTAAGAACTTCAATAGCCTTGTGGAAATTAGCAGGGTGATTGAGAATAATCTGTGAAACATCATGCCTGCTACAACCATAGCTAGTTAGAAAGGGGCTCCAAAATTTAAAAGATTAAGACCTAAGGAGGGCTCTAGCATGGCACTTAGCAGCATGAGGAAAGGCAAGGTGTCGTGGAATTAAAGGCCATGGAAGGGCAAGAAGATGCAACCTCCTCGAAGCCAATCATTTACCCAGCAGTCTCTGGTGACATGCTTTAAGTGTGGAAAGCCGAGGCATATTGCCAAGAACTGCCCTCAAATGGCTACAGTGCCTCTACCTAAGCCACAAACCCAAGGTAGAGTGTTTGCCCTCACTCAATAGGAAGCTAGTGCGTCCCCCGGTTTGATCTAAGGTTCACTGATAATGAATGGTTTTCTTATAGTTGCTATATTTAATTTGGGTGCTAGTCACTCGTTTATATCCTATGATTGTGTGAAGTAATTTAGTCTGGCAATTAATACTTTGCAATTTGACTTATCTGTCACTACACCTACTGGAGGCCATGTTGTTACTTCTCATGCTTGCTTAAATGTCACTGTTCAATTTAATCATTGTCATACTACCATTGATTTGATATGTATTCCTTTCCATAAGATTGATTTGATTGTTGGCATGAACTAGATGGCTGTGAATAATACGGTACTTAATTATAAACACCGAACTATGTCCTTACCTGCTTGTGGGACCATACCTAGGGTAGAAGTTGAGTTATCTTTTATGACTACTACCTAGGCTAAAAGGCATTTAAAGCATGGATGTCAAGGGTTTTTAGTTTTTTTTTTCTATTCAGTCTGAGGTAGAGGAAGGGATAAAGAAGATCCTAGTGGTCAGGGAATTCTTGGAAGTTTTTCTTAAAGATTTTGATTTTAGTTTTCTAGCCCCTAAAAGAGAGCTAGAATTCCTTATAAACATAGTGCTTAGGGCTGGGCTGATGTCCAAGGCTCTATATAGGATGGCTCCTATTAAGCTTGCTAAGTTAAAAAAGCAGATAAGACTTGTTAGAAAAAGGGTTCATACACCTTAGTGTTTCACCTTGGGAAGCTCCGGTATAATTTGTGAGAAAGAAAAATGGTAGCTTATGATTATATATAGATTATAAATATTTGAATAAGTTTACCATTAAGAATAAATATCATCTCCCTAAAATAGATGACTTGTTAAATCAGTTAGCTCGGGCATTGATATTTTCCAAGATAAATCTTAGATCTTGGTACCACTAGTTGAGAGTGAGAACTGAAGACATCTCAAAGATGGCCTTTAAAATGAGATATGGGCACTATGAGCTCCTTGTGATGTCATTTGGGCTAACGAAGATGCCTGCTGTGTTTATGGATTACATGAACAGGGTATTCAGACCATATCTAGATCAGTTTGTGGTAGTCTTCATTGATGTTATCTTAGTGTACTCTAAATCCTTTAAGGAGCACGGGAGGTATCTGAGACTAGTCCTAGCTCTGAGAGATAAGAGGTTATATGTCAAACTTAGTAAATGTGAGTTTTAGCTAACCGAGGTGAAATTCTTAGGTCATGTGATATCACGAAAGGGAGTTGCGGTTAATCCCTATAAAGTATAAGCTGTGTTATAGTGGGATAGACCTAGAACTATCATTAACGTTAGGAGTTTCCTAAGTTTGACAGGGTACTATAGACAGCTTATTCAGGGCTTTTCTCATATGGCCTTACTACTAACAAGGCTGACTAGGAAGGACACACCTTTCGTGTGGGATAATAAATGTGAGAGGAGTTTCCAGGAGTTGAAACTCCATTTGACCACTACCCCTCTACTGATTTTCCTTGACCTTAGTGAACCATTTGTGGTTTATTATGATGCCTCAGGCAAAAGGTTAAGATATGTATTGATATAGTAGGGTAAAGTAGTGGCATATGCCTCTAGGCAGTTGAGGCCTCATGAAGAGAATTATCCCACACATGATCTAGAGTTAGCCACCATAGTGTTTGCTCTTAAAATTTGGAGGCACTATCTGTATGGTGCTACCATAGAAATCTATAGTGACCACAAGAGTCTAAAGTACCTGTTTGATCAAAAGAAACTGAATATGAGACAAAAAAGATAGATGGAATTCCTAAATAATTATGATTATACCTTAAAGTATCATCTAGGCAAGGCCAATGTAGTGGCGGATACTCTGAGAAGGAAGTCCATCCATACAGCCCATATGATGATTAGGGAGCAAGAACTCTTAGAGAAGTTTATAAACATGAAATTCTCTTGTCAGGTGGTACCTAGTAAATTGATCTAAGTGAGATCCAAATTGAGAATGAATTGAGAACCTAGATCATAGATGCCTAGAGAGAGGATGAGTTCCTGAGACAAGTTAGGAGTGAGATATCTCAGGGTAAGGCCTCATATTTCAGAGTGTTTGAGGATGGTATGGTAGTATGCCAGGATAGAATTTGTGGGCCTAGTCAGAATGGTGTGAGAAAGCATTTTAGAAGAGGCACACAAGAGTAAGTATACTATCCACCCAAGTGCCACCAAGATGTATCAGGATTTGAAGAGACTTTTATGGTGGCCAGGAATGAAAAAGGATATAACTGACTATGTGGTTAAATACCTAGTGTCTCAGAGGGTGAAGATAGAATATCAAAGGCTTGCTGGGTTGTTGCAACTCCTATATATCCTTGAGTGGAAGTGGAATAGTATAGCTATAGATTTTATTATGGGGTTACTTAGGACATTCTCTGGACATGATGCTATCTAAGTAATTATGGATAAAATGATGAAGTCTGCACACTTTTTAGCTATTAGGGCTACTCACACCTTGGATAAATTAGCCTGGTTGTATATAAGGGAGATAGTGTGACTTCACGGAGTACCTAATAATATAGTTTTAGATAGAAACCCCAGGTTTATATTGAACTTCTGGAGCTCGTTGCAGCATGCCTTAGGGACCAAGTTGTGATTTAGTATTGTGTATCACCTCCAGACAGATGGTCAGACTGAGAGGACTATCTAGACCCTGAAGGACATGTTAAGGGCATGTGTATTAGAGACGATGGGTAACTGGAATGCATACTTATCATTAGCAGAATTTGTGTATAATAATAGTTACTATTCTAGTATTCAGATGGCCCCTTATAAGGGTTTGTATAGGAGAAAGTGTAGATCCCCTCTATGTTAAGTTGAACTAGGTGTGAGGAGCTTGATAGGACCTGAGATTGTAAACCACACCACCCAACGATAGAATTGATTAGAAAGAAACTCCTTATAGCCCAAAGTAAGCAGAAAAGCTATGTTGGTAAGAGAAAGAGGCCAGTAGAGTTTAAGATTGGAGACCATTTGTTCATTTGAGTGCCTAATAGGGTTAGGTCGATCTATGAGGGTAAGGAATCTTAGTTCTAGGTATATTGGTCCATTTGAAATTCTTAAGAAAATTAGACTCGTGGCTTACTGGATTATCCTACCTCCTAACCTAGCCCAAATCCATAATGTTTTTCATGTCTCCTAATTGAAAAAGTATTTACCAGACCCCTCACATATCATAGAATATGAGCATGTTCAATTGTAAGAAAATCATTCCTATGTAGTGAAATCGAAGAGAATTATGGATGCTAAGCTAAAATAGCTGAGGAGTAAGAACATTCCTTAAGTGAAAGTTGTCTGGAAGGGTTTAACATTTAAGGAAGCAACCTGGGAACAAAAGGAAGAGATGAGGCAAAAGTATCCAACGTTGTTCCTTTGAGGTATGTATTTAAATTTCGAAGACAAAATTTATTTAAAGGGGGTAGAAATGAAATATCTAAGGTTTCAAAAATTTTCCAAGTCTTCCTACTATAGTTAGGATCCCTCTTAACTATAGCGAGGGTGCCAGTTTACTATAGCAAGCTCGTGTCCTATACAAAATCCAGGGAGTTTCTCACAAGAGTGCCAGCTGTGGCGAGAACAGTTAGGGCCTAGGGTTGATAAGTTCTCGCCATAGCGAGAGGTGCTTCCCACTATAGTAAGACTTATTTTGAAAAAAGCATGAAAAGGTGAAATTTTGCTTCTTAAAGAACCTAAAAGCCTCTCTTTTCTTCTAACTAACTTTAGGTTGATTAAATATAGAAGAAGCTCTACCTAAGAAAGAGAGAGATAAAGGGAAAATTCAAGGAGAGCCAAGAAAGATCAAGGACAAAGGTAAGAGAATTCTTAAAATTCAAGCTCCTTCCCTTGGCAAATTCATTCTCCTCTTTCTCTTCTCCTTTTTCATAGTTTTAGTTGTTAAATTGGTTCTATTTTGAGCCATCTACAAAGAGGAAAAGTTTAGAAATTTCAAGAGACGACTAAGGCAAAGAGGAAGACTTTGAAGAAGCGAGAAAAACAAGGTATGATTCATAGTTTATTTTGCTTTTCTTCCCTTGCTCTTCATATGCGATGTTTCGGCCAAGAAGAGAGCTTGAAAGAAGGAGGAAGTTATGACCTAGAACAAGCAAGAAACTATTGAATTAGAGTGTGGGAAACTAGGAATTACAAAGTAAGTGGAAGCAAAACCATTGAACTTCAAGATAAGAAAGATAAGGGTTTTTGAACATCTTGTAAAATATGATTTTGTCTAAGAATTCCCTAGCTTATGTGAGTGTTTGTTTGAGCTCTTAAGATCTTTAGGAAACTTCCCAAGTGCCCTTTCCATCAAGGAAATATTGGAAACTCCATGGACACCAAATGCTCTTCATGGCTTGACCTAGAACACTTGAGGGGGTAAGGAGTGTTTTAATTGGTTCTAAGCTTGGTTTGGGGTCATATGTAATGGAAGAAGAAGAGAGGAACCCTTGGGAAAAACATGGAAGCCATAGATTGAGAATTAGGTCAATAGGTTCCATAATGTAGCCTTAAGAAGCAACTGGTATCTAGACTCTTAAGAATAAGTTTGTGATGACTTCAAGGAATCTAAATGGAACTAAAAGGCCTAGATATGATAAGGAAATGAAGCTAAGAGATTAAATCATGGTAGATGCTTCATTAGGCTGCTTATAAAACAAAAGTGGAACCATATAGTGAAATATGCTTCTTAATGTGTGTTTAATGTTATAGCTTGCTCCAAGAGTATAATTGAATCTTTTTTGTTATGTCTAGGCCAAAGAGATCAAGCTCCATCTATTTAAGGGTGTGTAGCCAAAAAAGGAAGGGAATAACCAAGGAAAACTTGTGTTTAATTGAAAAGGTAGCTTTTCACTCTTTCTTGTTTGTATTCTTAGATGTATAATGGTCATTGTATACTTGTATGTGTACTTGCATTGTGAGACATGCCATTTGATGTTGCTTTGTTGTATTAGTACTAATATGGTTATATTTTGGTTGTGAAAATTGGCTTTAAGGATGAGGTGGGGCTAAAAGTCCCTAGGAATGGGTGAGACAAGGCCAAAATTCTCATGAATGAGTGAGGCTAAGTCAAAAGTCTCTAGATCAAGAGTGAGGCTAATCCAAAAGTCCTAAAAATAAGGTGAGGCTAGACCAAAAATCCCTAAAGCTTATTCTTGGCATTGATATGACTTTCATGGCATGTAAACTATGTGTTGAATGAGTCTTAATGATATTAGATGCCTACTTGTGTACTTTAACATGTTTATATGCCTTAATTGCTTCTTTGAATGAGTGTATGAGCTATTGAGATTCCTTGAATCTCACGCCCTTCCCTCTCCTATCCTAACTTGTTTAGATGGAGCTCAAGGAGACTAAAGTGCAAGTGGAGGAGCATAGTTAGCTATACTTTTACACTAATATAGTTTTTGATGTAAAAAGATGTCAAAGTTTATATGTGCATGTTATTTTTTATGTGTAAACATGTGAGCAAATGTAAAAGTATGTAAATATAGTGTATGAACCAAAGTGGTGATGGAATAAATGAGCAAATGAGTTTTTGGTTCCTTGGTGGCATGTATGTGGTAGTGCATTCTTGGATGTAGCATGATGAGTTTGAGAGGTGTGATGGTTTAGACCACTTATGAAGTTCCTATATGTTGTATTTATGCTTTAGAACTTGCCTAAGAAGTGGTAGAACATTTAAGAAGCCATTTAAACCACTTTTGATCCATATAGGGTATTAAATTTGCTATATTTGTGACCTATATTAAGATTTGACTAAATGAGCTCCTCTTTACCTAAAATTTTGGCATATAGGTCTTACCTAGAGCTTTTTAGAAAGCTAAAGTGCATATTATTTGGAGCTCTAGAGAATTTTTTGTGAATTTTCAAAGTTGGTAAATTGTGACAGAATTGGCATTATTACTATGCAAATAGTTTGATCTTTTATCTCTATTATTCATGAGACAAATGATGTCCAATGGTTATAAAATTTTACAAATATAAACAAGACATGACAATCTTTTTGTAGTACCTGAAAGCACCTCATTTGGATTTATAGAGTGGGAGAAATGAATTTTTGAACTTTTAGATTAGTAACAGGGGTGCAACCTGACCTTTGTTACTATGCTATATGTTTTTGTGCCCTAATTATTATTTTTTTGTTCTAGACTTATTTTTCTCCTCTTGTTAACATCTATAACTTTTCAAATTAGTATATTGTGCTAGAATTGGATTTTTTTGGAATTAGTTATGAATTTTTAAAATTTATATCAGTAAATTGTATTAGAAACGTTGTGTAGTCTAACCTTTCTAGATTTTCTATTGTCAAACATGGTCCAAATGACGTTATATGGCTTGTAATTATTTTTAATATAAATTTAACATCAAGAACTTTCCAGAAAGCTATCACTTGCATGATTTCTATTTTTCTAGAATTAGTTATGATTTTTCAAAATTTGGAGTCAAAAATCTAAATTCTGGACCTGTGAGGGAAATTGCATTTTTTTGGTTTTTGGCTTCAAATCCATAGTTTATGGATTGTCTTATGCTATGTATAAGTTGTATGGATAGAGTATGAGTAGAGAATGATATGGAAGGGTCCACATGGATCTATAGGGCGAAGTATAAACATTTAAACCTTGACATAATGTAATAAAATGTCACAGTCTTACTCTTTTTCTTTGGAATTACATGGAATCAAGCTTAGGTGAAGGATAACTAAGGCTAATACATTATGGTGTTACATTTCCAACCTAATATATGGATGACCAATCAATAGTAGAAAGGACACCCTAAGCAAAATTTACATTAGTGCATTGCCAGGAAGAGTGACAAACAGAAGGTACCTTCCTTACATATTCTTGCCCAAATCTTTGAGGATTTATAGTTATAAATCCATTGCAATCTAGCTCATATATTATATTATAGAAGTTAAGGTCATGCCATGAAACAAAAGTATGTAGTATCTATATTTTAAAATTGGGAAGTCCTCATCCATATTTAGAAGAAGAATAATTGGAACTCCACTAGCACACATAAGTAGTATTACAGCAATGTTAACATCCACCAATAATCCAGTGATTATTGTTAATATCTTAATGGTGCTTGATCACCAATCTACCTATAATTCTTAAGCTTATAAGAAGTAAGACTCACCAAATTTACCAAACACTTAATTAAATTGATAAATAATAGGACTTACGTATAGGTATCATCCTTAACCTAAGACTCCCTCCTCACAAGCATTTTGCATAGTGTAACACCTTATCATTCTAATCTCACTAGATCACCCATGGCATATATGTGCTTGGTTACATTGGAGAATAAGGAAAAAAGCCATTAAAATATTCAATTATTTTGCATTGCGTAATAGATATAATTCTCATTTCGTATCTTATAGACCATATGAACTCATCCATTTTATTCTCATATTTAATTACACACATACAACTTAAAACCATCTCAAAATATGGCCAAATACTCAAACTTATAGCATATATACACCAAATAATGCAAGTTAGTCTCGGGTCCAACTTGATAGATTTTAGGAGCAATTTTAGAAAATCATAACTAAATCTAGAAAAATCAAAATCATGCAACCCATAGCTTTCTAGAAAGCACTAGATGTTAAATTTATAGTGAAAATAATTCCAAGTTATAAAAATATCATTTGTACCATGTTTGATGATAGAAAAGAAACATTGGTCAGACTCCTAGTGTTTCTGCTACAAGTTACTAATATAAATTTAAAAAATACATAACTAATTCCAAAAAACCATTTCCAGAAAAATATACTAATTTGAAAAGCTACAGATGTTAAATTTAAGAGAAAAATATGTCTATACCAAGCTAGATATGTTTATCTATTGGAAATTGATAGAATTGTACATGGACTTAGCTGGCACTACTAATACTAACATAAAAATTCAAAAATTCATAACTCTTTGCTTAGATTCCAAATGGGCTACTTCTAGTTGCTGCAAGTCCTTGGCAATGTCTAGTTCATGCCTATAAAATTTCACATTCATTGGACCACATTTGATCCACGGATAAAATAGAAACCCAGACTGACCATATGAACAGTGCTTATATCAGAATAGCTTAAAAATGCCAACTTTGAAAGTTCATAATTAATTCTATAGGGCTCTAATTTTTTTGAACTTTAACTTTCCAAAAAGCTCTAGATGAGCTCTACATGAATGCCAAATTTCATAAGGAAATTCATTCATTTGGTCAAATTGTGCTATAGGGTAGCAAATGGTCAATTTTTATGCTTCATAAAGGTCTCAAAGGGTCCATATTGGCTTCTCCTATTCCTATGGCAACTTGAGCATGTGGAAAAGAATCAAAATACTCTAACAAACATCTATCAAATGCTAATAACCCAAATTTCATAATTCCACTCATCCAACCCAAGTTGTACACAAGAATCTACAAATTACATTTGTCATTCACTACCAAAAATTTGCTACATCATCTCTATGATATCAATTCTCATATATACATCAAATATCCAAGTAGTTACACATGTTCAAGTGGTTATACAATATATTCATCATGGGATTCCATCATATGCCATCAAAGTGGCTACAAAATGAACAAAATAGCACTCTTCTTGTCATTCTCTCAACTTCCAACTTGGTGGCCTCCATTTCCTTATTCACTTGATCCACCTAGACATGTTAAAGTAAAGGAGAAGGAGGAATGAGATTCTAGGAATCCTAATAGCTCATCTCCCTTTCAAACAAACATACTTGATGCAAGTTTCAAGTCTAGATGCATGTATGCTAACATGAAATTTTCAATTATACATAAAGCATTCTCTTCATTCATAAGGACATAGATAACATACATAAGTTTGCCAAAGCATTGATTTAGCCTTAACCACTCTCTTTGAGACTTTTGGACTTGCCTCACCTATTTTCAAGAGACTTTTGACATTGTCTCACCTAACCTTAGGGACTTTTAGCTCATCCTCACCCTAACTAAAGGACTTTAGGCTTCACCAAGCTTAAGCAAACCAAAGTCATTCATCAAAGCATCACTTCAATACATAAGTAAAGCTTCAAGATACCATGGCATGTGAATCATTGCTAGAAACATTTTTCATGGCTTTAGAAATACACACACATATTCAAGAAAATAAAAACACTCAAGCATGCATGAAACAAGGAGGAGAAAGCTACATTTCTTGCAATGATACACTTTAACTCTTAGAAATGGTTCTTTTCCCTTGGCTAAGCACCCACAAGTAGGTGGAACTAGTTTCATTTTGCTTAAACACATCATATGAAAGCCAATTATACTCTTGAAGCAATTTCTAATGCTACACATTCATTCTAAATCTTAGATTGGTCGTATGGCTCATTTATGGTTCCAAAATGTACCTAATGAAGCAACGTTCATAATTTAAGTTCTTGGCTCCATTCTTTCCTTCCATCTATGTTTTGTAACTCCATTTAAACCTCTTGAAATCATCACACAATTAAAACAAGGAGCCTAACCCTATGTTTCTTTTTTAGGTTATAATATGGAACCTATGCTACCATTTCATTTCCTAGGCTTCCTAAAATTTTTCCAAGGCCTCCTCTCATCTCCTCCCATCATATATGATACAAAACCAAGCTTGAATGAAATTAAAACACTCCCTAGGTATTCCATTCTTCTTTTCCCCAGACATAGCCTATTCTTGGCGCCAAGGGAGTTGCTTGGATTTCTTTGATGGGAGGAGCATGTGGGAGGCTTTCTAGGGATCTTTAGAGCTCATTCTAACACTTATTTTGGCCTAAGAACCCTTGCATCAAAACAAAATTTTGGCTAAACACTTGAATCCCTAACTTTGATATCTTGAAAACTAATGGCTATTACTTAATTCTCTTTGCATAGTTTTAATTCCCATACTCTATTTCCTAAGATTCATCCTTCATTTGGTTCAAAAATCACTCCTTCTTAGCTATCCATCACTTGGCCAAACCATAGAAGAAGAGAGCAAGGGAAAAGTGAGCTTCAAGACTAGATTTTTACCTTAGTTTCTTGGCTACTTTGAAATGCTCTTCACTTTACATAACTTCTCCTCTAAGAATTTAAACTATCCCCCTCTGTTCTAGACTCAAAATAGAACCAAACATCTCATTAAATTCATAGGAAAAGAGGAGGAAAGAAAAGGAAGGAGTGTTCTAAAAGGAAGAGCAAGAATTTCCATAAGTTTCTCACCGTTCTTGCCTTGATTATCGTCTTCTTCTTCCCTTGTCTTATGCGCCCTTCTCACAAACCTCTCTTCCTATTTTGGCCAGCCACAAAGTTGGTCTAAGGAGAGAGGAAATGGGACATGAGTTTTAAAGAAGGTTCAAGAAACACTTATAAAAAGAAATGACGTTTACATCCCGTCATTGTGGCATTTTTGTTTTAGCTTTGTTTTAGTTCCTTTTTGGGACTTATCTTTTCCACCATGAAATTTAGGTTCTCATTCTTATAAAAAGCTTTTGGAATCACTCAAATTAGAGTTAAAATCTTTCAGAATGAAAAGGTCAACATTTAGGTCAACCATCACTAAAAAACATACTCTTGAGGGGTTTTAACTATCTCGGGGTTTTTCATGGTTTTCAGAGCCTCTAGAAACCCCAGAGAACTCAAGTTTTTTATTTAAAAAGGCCTCCTATGAGTATTTTAAAAATTACTTGAATTTACGAAAATGCCACTAGACTTTTAGCAAATTTTTTGAACTACTCTGACCTTGGTTTTTAAACAATTCAATACTCAAATCCTCATTTTTCATTATTTAGAATTTTATCCTACTTTTAGTTGGCCTCAAGCCTCTCATTTCAGGGTACTTGCTTTTGAAACTGACACATTTTAGTGTTTTATGAAAAATCGAACGTTACATTTCTCTCCCCCTTAAATAAAATTTTATCTTCAAAATTTAGGGGTACATTTTCCTCTTACTCCTTATATTCTTGCTATCTAGTTCTTTCTTTCCCTTCTTCCTAGCTCTATATGTTTCTCTCAGCGATTACGCCCTTTTAAATTTCTTTATGCCAGGGAATTTTCATTACTAGCCCTTAGTGAGGGCTCTATTGTTTTGGAGTACATGCTAGTTTTTCTTATAAAAGAATGAAGTTTCTGACTCAGAATTGCACTCTTATGATTTTGGCCTTATTTTAGAAGAGCTTTCTACTCATATTTGATTAGTCTTAATATGTTCGTAGGTGTTAAGGTTCTTCTCAGTGGACTCATTTATATACTTTATAAGGTAATTCATTTAGTATCAAGTCTCTCGTGTCATCTCCCAATGGCTTCCCATAAGGTTTCATTATCTTTCTCAATTCATTAGGGCCATTAGAGATTTTTATCTATTTACTCATTTATTTAAATATACTATCCACTGTTCATCTTCATACTTTTTCTTACTAGTTTATCCCATAATCACCATTCCTATTTCTTTCCATTATAGGCCAACATCTTACTCACTTACTGGGATTATAGCTCCTTCAAGGAGTCTCCACTTGAGTTATCCTAATTTCAATGTTTATTAACATATTTGCCTCTTTAGGCCAGGACTTTTTCCTTACTTTCTTTACTCACTTGAGAGTGGGCAATTTATAGTCCCTCATCTCGAAACTAGTTGGCATTACTTTATATCCTTCATATTAGCATTAAAGAGCAACTACCACTGACTAATGCTAAACTCTGGTGGGATGCTAACTGTACTCACAGTCTTAATCATTGGAGACATAGTTTACCACTTACCCCATTTTAAAAACTGTACCTAACCCTTTTCTAAATACATAGTCTAGCATATAGGAATCTCTTTATTCCTCAGTTAGGGCTAATATCTACTGGATAGTGGTTCATGTAACTCTAGTTCGAGAAAGTTACTTTCTTGCTTTCCTCGTCCCACATACTACTCTCATTTAGTAAGGATATAACTAGTGGTTTAACTATCTGAGTATAGTCTTTTTGTTTTTGGAGGCAATAGTCTACCAAACTTAGAAGATCTCTAGTTTCTGAGACAAAAGCTAACTGAAACTATATTAGTCTCTAAGACTAACGGATTTGAGAAAACTATCTCAGGTAGTCATCTCCCTAGAGAACCGCTGTGCTATAACTGTGGGCTTTCTGTATTTCTACGGGATCTACTGTGACCCCTAGGTCTACTGCGACCTCTCAGAGCCCTACTAGGGTCTATTACAACCTGTTATACTATGCTAGGATCTACTGTGATCCACCTCTAAGGGATGCCAAAGCCTAAGGTTTTTGTATCTCAAAATAAAAACACATGTTCACTAAGTCTAGTAACTGTTGCTCATAATCTCTAAGGCTTAACTCAGATATCTGTCATGCTCTTTATGCGAAGTGGGTTCTGTATCATCATCATACTAATACTCAGGAGTATTTTAACTTTCTTTTACTGCTCTTTATGGGATCCTTAAGTTCCCACTTCAGCCTTTTTTACTTAGGTTTTCTTCCCTTACTTTATTGACTTACCTTACTTTATTTATCCTCATTTTGTCTTTTCTCTCATATCCTGTAATCTCTAACTATGCCCGCATTCTGCTTTTGAGTGTCTTTAGTACCAGGGCATCTCACACACTGAGTGTGTCTAATATCTCTAGTAGGATAGAGATCATATACTGATCCCTTTTCATTTGTTTACGTATATCATAAGGGACTTATACTATACATACTAAACTCATGCTATCTGAATCTGAATGTTCTATACTGGTAGCACGTTCTTTTCTATATTATTATTCTTTACTAAGGATTCCTTTCTACATGCTTTTCTTACTATTTTAATATTACTAGAATCCCTTCACTTCTTTTTTCTGACTCATCTTGTTATTTAACTAGCTAGAATACCTTTCGATTATCAAGACACTTTTATGATTGATGCCATTATTTGCTACACACACAAGTCACATTACTATTAAGTTGGCCAGACCCAATATCATGTAACCATTATTGCGAGCAAACCATAACATTAAATACTAATACACTGGCACATCGTGACTGAGCTCAAAACCACTATCGCTAATGTATTACAAGTCTCCTAATAATCTAAAGTATTTTACTATTACTTCTCTTTATCTGCCTTATTTCCATAGGACACTTGGGGAAAAGAGGACTCTTCCTCTAATTTCTCACAAAATTTTCTACTTCATCCTAATGTCACTTTATATCACCTAAGTATCTCTATTTCGAGTACTATCATGTAAAAAGGACATCTATGTCAAGGACAATTGTACTTTCTCAAGCACTCAATCATATCTGCTTGATATCTATTCTCAATCTACTATATCCTCGACCTAAACATTATTACATACTCTTTTTTTTTTTTTACTTTTACTATCCTTTTACTCAAGTAAAAGGATGTTCTATTACTTATTTATTCCCTTGATATTTCATATTTCTTTATGCTCAAGAGTATCTGCATCCTTTCTGGGTTCCTCTACTTCTTCACATTTTGTAACATTAAGGGAGGTCTGATTTTTCTTATACTCTTGCTGTGCTTTTAACTAGATCATCCCTCCGTAAGGAAAGTTTCATTTCATGTGCCCTAGAATTTGCATTGTGTAGTGCTCTTGGCTTACATTCCTTCTTTGTATAATGCAAAGACTCGCCTTCTTAGGTGGTTTCTGGCTCCCTTGAGCTTCCCTAAGAGTACTAAGGTACTAACTGTCTGTCTTACCTTGTTTCTACGTTTGAATCAAGGCTAAGCTTTCTCTCTGTTACTCTGTTACTCTCATCTCTAGAAGCATAGTTTACTAATTTCAAGATTTTACTAGCCCAATCTAGGACACATACTCTTAATGTTTGGATTCTACCTTACTGAAGACTTATGCTCTACTCGGTGCTCTAATTACTCACGTGCCTTAACCTCACATTATTCTCATATTAGAGAGCTCGTCTGACTAACTACTGGACCCCTATCTTTTTACTTTTTCTGTACTCAATCTATTCATTTAGTCATTACCAAAGTGAAGGTTTCTCTCATGTGGACTAGCTTTTCAACTCTTCCTCACTTCCCTTATCATCGTACTCTACAATTTAGGGGGTCTATCTAGGGGAATTTGCTAAACACTATTGGGTGGTCTTCCTAACTCAGAATGTCTTATCTTCCCTTCATCAATCTAGGGAGAACCTTCACTGAGCTTTTAGTTAAATTATTTTCTCCTTTTACACTGTGTTCTCTTTCTGCAGATCTCACCTCACCTGGAAGATGCTACTGGTCACTTCTCTTAAGCTTCAACTTATACTTAGCCTGGGTTACCTATCTCATCAGACCTATAGCTTACAATAAGCCCCATTAACTCATATAGGCTTATGATAAACTTAGTACTTTTTAAACTATTCTCATTCTATTTTCTGGACTTTGTCACTGGGCTAATCCTACTTATCTTTAGATGTTACCCATTAGGTATACCCTGCTTGTATATTCATTGTATACATCACTGTTATTAACCTTAAATTATATTTACATCCTATCACAAGGTAGCATCTTAGGTTGGAGTCAATGCCTTATAGAAGGATCTCAACAACCTTATTGTTCCTATGTCTAACATTCTCCAACGTTGAGTTCTTTCTCAGTCTCAACTATTAGGCCCACTGCTCATAGGTTACTTACTGATCTTTCATGACCATTTATTGCTTTTTTTCTTTACTTATACTAGGGGTCTCTGCTCCCTGTATGTCGATTGACCCTATAATAGCTCATTCCTTAGATTGGCCTGAATATGACTAATAAGGCCATTTATACTACAATACACTCCACTATAACTAGAAACTTCTTTAGCTACCTAATCGAAGCCTCACTGCCTCTGTATGCAGCCCATCATCAAAGCTAGAGGGTTCTACCTCTTGCTTCATTCATGTATAACTAATTACCACCTTTGGGCTATCAAGGCTCTATAGAATGTAATTTATCATTCAAACTTCTAGCTTGAGGGAATAACCTTTCAGGTTCTAAAATTCATCTAGAAATTTAGATATTGTGGCTAGAGGGAGTAACACTTTTTCTCAATTCCCCTCTAAACTGATCTTATGCAGCAACATTCTTAACTCATACTGCATTGCTTCACTGCTTATCTCTACATCAAGCAAAACATCTTAGAATGGTCTGAGTATGATCACTAAGGAAAATTAGGCCTCACATACTCTCTCTAAGCAAGCCTCTTCATATCACCAAAATCATCTGTCACTGTTCATACCCAAGGCTTGCTACTAATCCCAACAAGCTATCATGATTCATGAAGCTCTAAAACTCGGATCACTTGGCTCTGCTCATGATACTCTAGAGGCCAACCTTTTTTGATGTTCACTATCTACTCCAAGACCATTCTATAACTCACTTAACATGAACATAGCCATAAACCACTTGCACACACCCAAAATGCCTCATATAAGGCTTTACATAACCATACAAGCCTTTACATAGTTTTTTTGCCACATCCTCAAGCCATATTCAATCCTAGAAGGCCTAGAACTTTACTTTGATACCAATAAAGTGTAACACCTTATCATTCTAATCTCATTAGATCACCCATGGCATATATGTGCTTGGTTACATTGGAGAATAAGGAAAAAAGCCATTAAAATATTCAATTATTTTGTGTTACGTAGCGGATAAAATTCTCATTCCATATCTCATGGACCATATGAACTCATCCATCTCATTCTTATATTTAACTACACACATATAACTCAAAACTACCTCCTCAAAATGTGGCCAAAAACTCAAACTTATAGCATATATACACCAAATAATGCAAGTTAGTTTCAGATCTAACTTGACAGATTTTTGGAGCAATTTTGGAAAATCATTACTAAATCTAGAAATATCAAAATTCAATCTATATTTTTCTAGAAATCTCTAGATGTTAACTTTATACTAAAAATAATTTCAAGTCATGACCACATTTGATAATAGAAAAACAACATTGGTGAGACTATCAAGCATTTCTACTACAAGTTATAGATATAAATTTCAAAAATGAATAATTAATTCCACAAAAATCTAATTCCAGAAAAATACACCAATTTGAAAAGCTATAGATGTTAAATTTAAGGAAAAAATATGTCCATACCAAGCTAGACATGTTAGCCTATTGGAAATGGATAGAATAGTATATGGACTCATCTTGCAATACTGATACTGACATATAACTTCAAAAATTCATAACTCCTTGCTTTGACCTCTAAATGGAGTACTTCTAGTTGATACAAGTCACTGGTAATCTCTAGTTTATGGCTATAAAATTGCACATTCATTAGACACATTTAACCTATATATGACACAGAAACCCAAACTGACCATATGAATAGTGCTTATATCATAATAGCTTAAAAATGCCAACTTTGAAAATTCATAATTAATCTTGTAGAGCTCCAATTTTTCTGAAATTTAGGTTTCCAAAAAGCTATAGATGAGCTCTACATGCATGCCAAATTTCATAAGGAAATTCATTCATTTGATCAGATTGTGCCATAAGGTTGAAAATGGTCAATTTTTATGCTTCATAAGGTCTCAAAAGGCCCATATTGGCTTCTCCTATTCCTATGGCCATATGAGCACATGAGAAAGCATCAAAATACTCTAAGAAACATGTCTCAAAGGGATAATAACCCAAATTTCATAATTCCACTCATCCACCCTAAGTTATACACAAGAATCTATAAATTCCATTTGCTATTCACTACCAAAAATTTGCTACATCATCTCTTTGATATCAGTTCTCATATATACATCAAATATCAATGTAATTACATATGTTCAAGTGGTTATACAATATATTCATCATGAAATTGCATCATATGCCATCAAAGTGGCTACAAAATGAACAAAATAGCATTCTTCTTGTCATTCTCTCATCTTCCAACTTGGTGGCCTTGATTTCCTTGTTCACTTGGTCCACCTAGTCATATTAAGGTAAAAGGAGAGAGAGGAATAAGATTCTAGGAATCCCAATAGCTCATCTCCCTTTCAAATAAACATACTTCATGCAAGTTTCAAGTCTAAATGCATATATGCCAACATGGAATTCTTAATCATACATAAAGCATTCTTTTCATTCATAAAGACATAGATAACATACATAAGCTTACCAAAGCATTGGTTTAGCTTCACCTACTCTCTTTGGGACTTTTGGACTTACCTCACCCATTTTCAAGAGACTTTTGACTAAGTCTCACTCTTGCTAGAGATTTTTGCCTTTGCCTCACCTAACCTTAAGGACTTTTGGCTCATCCTTACCCTAATTAAAGGACTTTTGGCATTGAAGCAATTTCTAAAGCTACACATTTATTTTAGATCTTAGATTGGTCTTATGGCTCAATTATGGTTCCAAAATTTGCCTAATGAAGCAACATCCATAATTTAAGTTCTTGGCTCCATTCTTTCCTTCCATCTATGTTTCTTAACTCTATTTAAACCTCTTGGAGTCATCATACAATCAAAATGAGGAGCCTAACCCTATGTTGCTTTTCTAGGTCACAATATGGAACCTATGCTACCATTTCATTTCTTAGGCTTCTTAAAATTTTCTAAGGCTTTCTCTCATCTCCTCCTATCATATATGATACAAAACCAAGTTTAAATGAAATTAAAACACTCCCTAAGTATTCCATTCTTCTTTGGCCTAGGAGCATGTGGAAAGCTTCATAAGGATCTTTAGAGCTCATGCTAACACTCATTTTGGCCTAGGAACCCTTGCATCAAAATAGAATTTTGGCTAAACACTTGAATCCCTAACTTTGGTATCTTGAAAACCAATGGTTATTACTTAATTCTTTTTGCATAGTTTTAATTCCCACACTCTATTTTCTAAGATTCGTCCTTGGTTTGGTTTAAAAATCACTCCTCCTTCGCTGTCCCTCACTTGGCCGAATCCATACAAGAAGAGAGCAAGGGAAAAGTGAGCTTGAAGACTAGCTTTTTACCTTGGTTTCTTAGCTACTTTGGAATGCTCTTCACTTTGCTTAGCTTCTCCTCTAAGAATTTGAACTATCCCCCTCTGTTTTGGACTTAAAATAGAACTAAACATCTCATTAAATTCATAGGAAGAGAGGAGGAAAGAAGAAGAAGGAGTGTTCTAAAAGGAATAGCAAGAATTTCTATGAGTTTTTCACCTTTCTTGCCTTGATTCTCTTCTTCTTCTTCCCTTGTCTTGTGCGCCCTTCTCACAAACCTCTCTTCCTATTTTGGCTATCCATAAAGTTGGTCTAAGGAGAGAGGAAATGGGACATGAGTTTTAAAGAAGGTTCAAGAAACACTTATAAAAAGAAATAACGCTTACATCCTGTCATTGTGGCATTTTTGTTTTAGCTCATTTTGGGATTCATCTTTTTTATCATACAATTTAGGTTCTCAATCTTATAAAAAGCCTTTAGAATCACTCAAATTGGAGCTAAAAACTTCCCAAACGAGGAGGTTAAAGTTCGGGTCAACTATCACTAGAAAATATACTTCGGAGGAGTTTTAACTATCCCAGGGCTTCCTATGGTTTTCATGGCCTCTGGGAACCCTAAAGAACTTAAATTTTTCATTTAGAAAGCTCTCTGATGAGTATTTCAAAAATTGCCTGAATTTACAAAAATGCCATTAGACCTTTGACAAATTTTTTGAACCACTCTAGCCCTAATTTTTATGCAACTCAAGATCAAACCCTCATTTTCCATTATTTAGAATTTTATCTTACTTTTAGTTGGCTTCAAGCCTCTTATTTTAGGGTACTGGCTTTTCAAACTGACACATTTCGATGTTTTAGGAAAAATCAGATGTTACACAGATAACATGATAAATTTTAAAATTCAAAATTCATAACAAAAAACTATCATATCAAGGCACAAAAAATGCTAATGTCACTTCAACTTAGTTTTGAAAATGCAAACTTGTGTCATATTCAGTATTCTATACTAGGCCAAACTCCTTGAGAGGAGTAAAAGAAAGGATAAAAAAGAGTTAAAAAGCCCAATCAAGATGAAGGATTAGGACCAAAATTGAGAGAAATGTCCAAAAGAGGAAACAGCAAAAAGATTTTGGTGTAGTAAGAGAAATGCCAAAATAGTTATGAAAGATATATCCTGTATTTTCATTTGAGAATAAACTTCTTGGTAAGTCAAAAAAAAAAGAGAAAAGGGGTAGAAGGTTAACTAAAAAGAGAAAATAGAGTGAAATGTTGAAAAAGAATGAGTTTCGAGGGTGTTGATAGATAGTGGTACACCATAAAATAAAAAATACTCAAAATTAAATAAAAATCAAAATGGAGTGAGTTAAAGGTACTTTTGTCTATACATGAGTTAAATGAGCTAATCAAAAGACCTAGGAAGTATAAAACTAGTTGATAAACACATATTTTATCTATTTTTATCCTCCTAAACTTAGACATTTTAATGTCCAAATATGGTTTTAGGGCTTTAATTAGATAAGATTTTAATTTAGTAGCCATTTCTACACTTTAGAAATTAAATTGCAAAATGAATGATTTTAATGCATACTTTTCTTCTAAATAATTGTGTGAATTTTTCCTACTTAGTTTTTCTTATTTTCGTGTGCAGAATTTCAATGGACCAATAATGCTAGAATGAGCATTTGATTTAAAGAAAAGAAGAAGCAAGCTCCAACTCCTTTGTTCCCACATGGAAGACATACACATAAGCTCACACAAGCTTCCATGCACACATATACATGCAAAACATAGAAGAATGTAGCTCACTTGTATGGGTTTCTGGACGTGGGGGCTTCTTAAGAAGAAAACGAAGCAATACAAGCTACGGACTGGGCAATCTATGAAGGAAGTAACCTCTGTTTTAGGAGAAGGAAAAACGTTGACAGTAACGTATGAAGAAGCACAAGCTAAGAGTGAAGGAAAGCTATGGGTTTTACGTGCATAGAGAACAAGAAGAGAAACAGAGTAGAAACAGAGGAAGGAGCTTGCCATGGTTCTGGTGCTTTGAGAAGGAGGAAGAAGGTTCACGAAACGCAAAAGAAGCATGGCTGGACAGAGGAAGCAATGTGAAACCAATGTGAAGAACATGCAGAAACACGACGTGGAAAAGCTGGAGTAAAACATGAAAAGAATGAAGCTCAGGCAACACTTATACGGAGAAGCTCCAAATACATGCAGAAGAAATATACATGGACAGCAACGTGAAGGCAGAAATAACGTGGAGTACGAAGAGGAAGTGCAGCTGGCTGAAGCAGATCTAAAGTCATGAAGAAGCTACAGAAGTTATGTGGAAAAGCTTGCATGAAATGAAATATTATAATAATGTAAATTGAAGTGGGTCCCATGTTTATGCACACAAAAGGAGCTTCAGACAATTGAATAAGAAGGGAAAGCACGTGAATCATAAAAAATTCACGTGAAAGAGAAAAGGAAAACAACTTCGGGCAATTGGCAAATAAGAGAGCACGTGAATGATTAAAGAGAGCACGTGAATGGATTATTAGGAGGCAGAGGAGAATTCACGCCATCAGCATTCATCACATTCCATTCATTCACGACGCCCTCGCTCATTCACCCATTCTCTCCATCCCCTTCGCCTTCGTCCACACACAGAACACACTCCACCTCCATTCCACTTCCATGAAGCTCTGATTCATCCTTGAGGCTAGCTAGGAGGAAGCTCTTGGGCTGAAGCTTGAATCCAAGATTTGGAATCAGAATTTTGGCTAAGAATTTCATTTTATTTTCCTCTCTTTCTATATCATTTTTTATTATTTTATATGCTTGGTTGAGTATGTAAGTAATTGAAATTGATGTAGTTCATGATTGATGGCTGGTTAGACATTGATTAGGAGAGATATTGGCTGATAAATTGTATGAATTAACTACTGGATTTTCACTTTCCTACAATTTTCCAAGTGTGTAATCAAGGTGTTTGATAAAATGCTTGTGAGAATTAGTGTGCTTAATTGTTGATTTAAGGATTCCTAGGAGTTTGGTTGGTTAATTAAACATCCTAGGATGTTAATTCAGTAGCTAATCAATCAATTAATCATTCAATTTAATTGTTCAAAGATCTTAATGACAAGAATTAGTAATCTAATGAGAGTTGAGGTCTCAATTAACATTAAATTGCTAGTTTCTTGAATCTTGAATGGTTATTCAAGATCATTTGCTAATGAACATAATTAGGAACTCTTAGGCTAGAATTAATCATAATTGGATTAAGATAAGGATAGTGGATACTAAGGGACGATTCCTAAGCTAGTCACAAGATCATCATTCACAATTAATCCAATTAGGTAGCAATTAGAAATTTTAATTTGATTTCATTTTAGGTTAGTTTAAATCAATCAAAACCCCCCCCTTTAGTTTAGAAATTTTTAGAGTCTTTTAACACTTAGAAACTTAATTGAACATTGAATTCCATTTCCTAGGGAGATGACCTAGGTTGTGCCCTATATTGCATTTAATAATCAACCTAGTTTTATTTTGAGGGTTGCACGACAAGCCCATCAAAATTTGGCATTGTTGCCGGGGAATTGGAGTTTCAATTGTTTAAGGAAGTTTTCTAAGTGTTTTTGTTCTGTTTTAGGATTGTTTTGGTTCTGTTTTAATTTGATTTTTGTTCTGTTTTGAACTTGGAATCGGGTAATTTCGGTGTTGCATATTAATTTGCTTGCTTGCTGGAATTTTCGTTCGAAGTGCCCAGAAAATTCTTATACTTTGTTTTCCAAGGTTTTTGGGTGTTTTGAGCAAAAGTAATAGCTCAGCTATTAGGTGCACCATGTTTTGGCCGAATTCCAACGTTTTAGGCACTTTTTTGAATTTTTTAGTATTTTTTAGGAATTTTGCAATTTTTCTAGATTTAATTTCTTTATTTTTTGTGAGTTTATTTTGCATCATTAACCTCTGTTTAGGAGTGTTTTACATTGTTAGGTAAGTCTTATTTTCATTTGAATTTTATTTTCTTGATTTTGAGTTAACTTTTGTTATAATTTGTTAGGATTTTACTTGTGCTGAAAGTAATTGTGCTTCTCATTTTATTTTTGCTTTTAAATGGATCCTTATTACTCTAATCAAGGTGTCTATGATTCTTGTAGAGAGTATAGGATTTCTCAGAAGTTGGATAATGCCATGTCAATGCTTCAAGGTCTTCTTGAAAGACAAAGACAAGAACAGCAAGCCCAACAATATCAGTAAGCACAACAATACCAACAAATCCAACAACCATGCTACCAACTATACCACCATCCATATGAGATTCACCCAAATTACCACCAACATTATGAGCCATATCATAACTTCCATATGCAAGAGCCATACCCTGATTACCATATGCAAGAGCAAAACTATCATCCTTACAATTACTATGAGGGGTACATGAAACAAGAGCCCTAGAGGGAACCGAGTTCAGAAGAAAGGATGAGGCAGCTAATGGAAGCTTATGATATTCAACACCAACAAATGCAACAAATGGCCCAACGGATAACTGAACGGTTGCAACTCTTTGACCAACAAATGAAGGATTCAGGATTTCAAACGAATCAACCGACTTCAAGTGCTATTGAATTGACTGAAGAGCAAATTAGAAGAGAATGTATAGAGGAGGAAGAGTCCTATTCATTTGGTAATATCCTTCCATCTTCTAATATTTTACAATTTGTTGGAACTGATTCTAGTATACATGATAGCACTATGACTACTGATGCATATAATGTTGTTGATTCTGAATTGCATGATGAAGATGTTGATGAAGAAATTATTGTTGAATCTCCTGATATGGTTGATTGTGGTAGTTCATTGAGCAAAATTGATACAATTGTTGATGTTCATGATTCCTTGTGTACTGATGCACTTGGGATGTCTACTCCTAGCTGTGATTATAGTGAAAATTTTATTTCTGAATCAATTGATGAATCTATTGAGTCTAGGGTAGTAGATAAGTGTGGGGGTGACTTAGAATGTAATGATTATTTTGTTCCTGGTGTGGAATTGGTTGAGAAGCCTATTGATGATGCATCTATTGAGTTTAAGGATAGTCAACCATCAGGACCATGTGACATAGCTTATTTAGATGCATCTCTTGATTGTGTGTGTGCTGGATCTACTGTATGTGATAGATGCTCCCAAATTAATTCTTCCATTGAGACTAGTGAGTTCATCACATATTCTGATAATCATGATTCCTCACTAGCCTGTGATGGTGTGCCTGCTGAAATAATGAATGTAGCATGTGATAATGATATAGATAGTGAAATTGTTGAGCAAATTGTTGTTGATGAATCAGACTTAACTCTTGAATGCTTATTTGATGATATGCATATAAGTCCTGTGTGTATTGAGATTAATGAGTTTTTGGAGTCTGATAAGTTTGTTGAACCCATAGAGTCCTTGGTTTGCATTGAAATTGTTAATGATACTGATTCTACTGATCATACTGGTATTGATAAGAACATGCATAAAGATAGTGTTGATATTGAAAATCCTGTTGATCCTTGTACTCTTGTTGATATTAGTGAGAGACTTGATTTTGTTGTTGATAATTGTCTAGAATTTTGTGAGCCTACTGATGTCTCTCTGATTAGGGAAGAAGCTGTTTCTCTTGTCGAGAGTCTGGAACAAATTCTAGAAGTTAGTGAAGTAGTTCCCAACAATCAACAGACTCTCCTAACAGAGAAAAAGCACCTGCCAAATACTTTGGAGGACTTGAACTTAAAAGGCTGTGAGAAGTTGCAATTTAATTTTCCTGTTGATGCAGTGACTCTTACTGATGGGAGTCCTATAGATTTTATTGGATTTGATAGATTTTTAGAAAATTTTGATTTTAAATTTTCTTTCTTTGGTTTTAAATGTCCCAAATTTGATTTTTCTTCTTTTACTTTTCCTACATTTGCTGAAAATGACTTTCTGAGACTTCTGATGGTTGAGAAAGTCCATGAGTCAACACTGAATGATCAATCAAAATGTTTTAAAGTGGTTAGACTCAAATTTGTTCAGTTAAGAAGGAATAAAGTGGTTTTAATTCTTGTTTTTGATACATATGATTAGTTAGTCTTTTATGGAGTTCTTTTTAGTTTAGGATTTAGTTTTCTTTTCTTTTCTATATTACAGTTTGTTTTGTTTCTGTTTTGTAGGTAATAAAAAAATTGCTAACCAACTACATGGGAATCTTAGCCTACCATTGAGATCTCCATATTCAAGTCCATCTGGTTGTACACTCTCCTTTATACTCTTTATCTTGTGTTGTTTATTTTACTGGATTGTGTGCTGACATTGAGGACAATGCAATATTTAAGTGTGGGGGGGAGAGTCATTTCATTCCATCCATCTTTTCTTTATTTTGAAAAAAAAAAAATGAAAATTTTTGAGATTTTTGAAAATTTTTGAAAAATAGCATGATTTTTTTTTAATTTTTCTGTAAAGTTGCAAGTTAAGATGATTATAGCTTGGATTCACTTAGACATGACAAGTGATGGATCTTGTGTTTTGATTCAAGTGAAGTGGCAATGAGTTTGATTTCAATGAATTATTTGATAGCCATTAGCTGGTGAGGATTTGAGCCTTAATTATTTATTTCTAGTGTGTATTCACCTATCTTTGCTTTCACTCTAGAACTTGTCTTGATTCTCTGTTGAGGCCACATTTGCATTTGCATGCATGAAAATGATAAGGCATTCATTTCTTTTATAGCTAGATAGCCAAAAAGCCAACCATACATTGTATCTATTATTTAGCCACTTTCGACTTGATTTTCATTTTCTTGTTAGCCTATAGCCATTTAAAATGTTTTCCCACCTTGCTTTAAGATGCCTTAGGTTATTTCAAGGAGCATTACATCTAAATAGGATAGGTGAATATGTGATTTGCATCCATTAAGGCCATTGTTAGTCAAAGAATTTGTTTAAAAAAAAAAATTTGCAAATGCAAAGAAAAGATAGAAAAGCAAAAAGAAAAAAACAAAAGAAAGGCAAGAAAAAAAAAAAGGAAAAGCATTTGAAAATCAAAAGAAAGAAGTGCTTGAATTTTCTTTGCAATTCTTATTATTAGTTGAAAACAAAAGGGCCTGAATGCAAACTCTTCTCTATCCTAAATCTTCATTGATTACTCTTGAAGTCCTAAGGTATCCATTTGTTTAGTTTTTTTTCCCTTATTTTTGTGTCCATTCATTTCATTCCCTAGCCCCATTACAACCCTTAATAAAGTCCTTTGATTTGTGCATTGCATTTGGCATAGGTGGTAGAGATTAAGAAGCTAGACAAGCCTATGGTAGTGAATCTTGATAGGTGGAACTTGAGTGATCCACATTGCCTAAAACACTTGAAAGATGAGAGTAAACACTAACCATGTGAGAGGCTATGCATTTCAATTCATTCTTTTCAAATGAAATTGCCATGAAACTTAATTCTTGATGCAATTGAAGTTTGCTTGGATTGTTCAAGTGTTGAAAAGTTGTGATTAGTCTCTAACTTGTGATTTTTACACTTTCTTTTCCATTTTCATTTTTCACTAGTCAAAACACAGATGGCATGAAAAATAAAAAAGCCTATAGCACAGTGTCATTTTGAGTTGTTTTGCACTGTTCTGAATTCCTGTAACTAAGGAAATCAGCATAAGGGTTTTAAAACCATTTAAAATAGAATATGGAGCTTAAGCACCTAAAAAAATTGAGTTACAATGCAAAAAATTAAAGTGTTGAAAAAATAAGACATAAACAGCATTTTAGAATTGTTTATAATAAATTATTCCTTATATTTTTTATGGCCTTCGTTCCTTTTAGTGTGCACCACCTCTTTCTCTGATCTTAACAATAGCTTTTTCATCCATTAATGGAGTCTTGAGGAGACAAGAGAGAGAAAGAAAAGAAGGCAAGATTAAGGTATGTTTTAGCCTTAATGCTAGTTATAAAGATTGCTCTACTCCTCATGGGCTTTCCATTCATGGTTTTAGAATACTAAAAAGAGGAAGTTTAGTATTTCTAAGAGGGAAAGGAGGGCTCTATTTAGAAAATCAATTGGGATAAATTGAAGAGCTCTGAGGGAAGATTAATTTTGAGGTAAGAATTGTTATGTTTAAAGTTTTAATGTTAAAACCCTAGGGCCATTTTCTTTTCTTATAGAGAAAGAAAATGGACTCTCTTATGCTCTCTTGATCCTTAATGGTAATTTAGGGCATTTAAAAGCAAGCCATAGCATGAAATAGTAAGAGAATAGCATGTAGATCAAGAAAAGCTCATGTAAGGAGCCATGATAGTGCTCTCGGCTACCCCTTGGGCTCTTGGCCTAGATAAGTGTGTTTTCATGATCCATGAAATTTAGAGATCCTTATGAGAATTATGAATGCTAGGGAAAGTATTGGTGTTAATTATAGAGGCCAATAATAAAAGTTGAACTTTTCATATGCATAGAAAACCCTGGCAAGAGTGCATGGTCATGCAGAAGTGTGGCATTGTAATTGAGACTTCTAATAAGCTCAATGTGAGCCTAATGGGTTGTCTAAGAGGTTAGAATAAGGCCTAGATGCAAGGAAGTGGCAATTTGCAAAATGGCCAAAAGTAGCTCAATATAGCTAAGTGTAGAAATGGGCTAAATGAATAGTAATTGACCATATGAAGAGTAAAACCTTAGTTTTAGGCTTAAATTAAGAATTTAGGGAGTTTCAGTTGCCCATAAAAAATTCTAACTTAGGACCTAAGAGAAGAATAGGTTAGAGGCCAAGTAAAGCTAGTAAAAATGTGAAATAACAAGCTCCATTTTTAGCTAAAAAGTGAGCAATATGAGCTCTAGGAATACAGTAAAAAAACTTAGTAAGAAAAGCCCTAGAAATTAAGCTAGAAAATGCATTTTAAAGGTCTAGAAAGCATCAAGCATGGCCTAAAACTACATATAATTAATATTTTATGGCCCTAGCTTTTATATGGATGCTATTATGTTATGATAAGCCACAAGAGTGAGGCAAGGTAATCTTGCAAGTGGATGGCCAAGAAGAGAAATCTAAGAAAAGAATAAGAGCAAGATTAAGTGGCTTTGGGGTTAGTCTTCAGTGCAGGTAGCAATTCCTTTCCTCTTATGTGGATTCGATTGCTTGAGTGCCGTTGCTGCTTGTATGTTGTGTTTGCTATGTTTGAGCATGTATTATAAGTTGTAGCTATGTTAGCTAAGTTTTCCCGAGGTTGGTTAAGAGAAGGGGGAAGGGAATAGAGCACAATATTTATTCCCTATGCTAAGTATTAAAGCCACTTAGTGAGTCCAATAAGCACGGCTACCTTTTCAGTTACATGCATTTATATTTTCACATGTTAGAAAGAGGTGCATATAGGCATACTTGCCTACTTTGTATGCTCCAATGATTGATATATATTAAAGTAAGGATTTGCTACTAAGATTCTTCCTAAGATCTCACCCCATTATATTCCACTAACCCTTGCTAAGTGAAAGATTTAGCAAAGATAAAGGAAAGTTAATAACACCTTGAGGCCTAGATTTCTAGCTAAAGAATATAATGTTATAAGCCATGTAATTAATTTTGAGAAAGATATATATTTGTTGTAAAGTTATGTTTAACAGTATTCTTGATAGATTAGCATATATATGCATAATTTCTATTATATTATATGATTATCTCAGATACCTGAGTATTGTATGCCTTATTATGTCTGCATAGTAAGTCTAATGGCTAGATGATATTTGAGTCTAGAAGACATTTGTGAATGGATATCGTAGTTGTATAAGGGTTGTAATTTTTATGGCAGAGCTAAGATGTGACTAGAAAAGATAGCCTTAGTGCCTAGGCAGCCTAATATCATAAATTGTTATGTTGCTGGTTTTTTATAAAAAGGAAATGCCTAACCATATGCTTTATATATATATATAGAAATGATAACTAGATGCATTATTAAGATTGTACAAGTTAGAAAAGAGAAGATCAGACTCCCAAAAGTAGATGTAGACTATTAAGATCCTCTCTTGGCATTGACTCCAGTCTAATCTACGCTCTGGGAATATAATAAGAGAGTATTTCACATCTATGTTTACCAACCTGTGATGAGTTTAAAGGAAAATGTTTTAGTAATTCTGTGCTTTGTATTATGTTTTATCACTTGAACTAACAACTGTCATTCAGTTAAACCAGATTCAGGCATTAATAATAAGGACTAAGTTAATAACTAAAAGAAAAGAGGATATTAAAAAAGGTTTGACAACTTGAAATAGTAAATAATAAAGCTTTTGTTTTTGGTTAAATAAACTCTTATATAATGTAAGATTTGAAAAGGGAACAAAATGGACTAGAGATAAATTAATTTAAATTGTTAGGCATCATAAGGAGCATGGAGTTTAAATTAAAAAGAAATCAGAGATAAAGAGAAATTTATTTTAGCATTAATTAACTTAAATTAAATTAATAAGCAAAGATTAAAATTATTTTAGTAGGAAAATAAATGTAAGCTTAACCATAGCTCTAATAGTCACCAATAAGCCAACCATGAGAAGGGACCTAAGTTCAAACTTATATATGACCAATTGTGCCTTTTATCTTTTTCAAATTTTTATAGCACTCTTGATCATTTACCAATGATGGTATCTCATATGTGAATAAAATTGTAATAGCCTAACTTCCACTACAAGAATGATGTTAATTTTCAATAGCTAATATTTGTTGCAAACAATTAAAAATCATAAGGTGCGTTAGACAAGAAACCAACTTGAATTCTTCAAAAATATTAGAAACTCATGATGGAATAGAGTTTGACTCAAAAGGGGAAGCATTTTCATATTACAAAGAGTATGCAAAATCTGTGGGATTTGTTGTTATAATAAAAGCAAGCCGTTATTCCAGAATATCTAAAAAATTTATTGATGCAAAATTTGCATGTATCGGATATGGAAACACGCGAGAACCTTAGGCAGCTAAAACTCAGGGTTCTCTTTCAATGCAGATAACATATCAAGTATTCCTATGAAAAGGAAACGTGGTAGAGTGAATCTTTGGGCAAAACCAGATTGCAAGGCCTGCATGCATGTTAAGAGAAGGCGAGATGGTGGATGGATGACCAGTAGTTTCATAAAAGAACATAACATTGAAATTTTCCCTAACCAAGCCTATTTCTTTAGGGGAAATGTGAACCTAGATCTAAGAAATAGTGATGGTGATACATTACAGACTATCAGGGCTAGAATAAAAAAGATGTATGTTAAGATGTCCAGAAAATTTGATAGATATAAAAAAGTTGACAATAAAAAAGGTAGCACTAGAAACCATTTAGGTAGTAGATAGCATTTGGCTTTAGATGAAGGAGAAATCCATGCTATGCTTGACCATTTTATATATATGCAAGATGAGAATCCTAATTTCTTTTATGCTATATATTTGAATGAAGAGTAGTAACTGAGAAGTGTTTTCTTGGTTAATGCAAAAAGTACGCTTGATTATAGACACTTTAGTGATGTGGTTCTTCTTGACACCACACATATCAAGAGTGAATATAAGCTTCCTTTTGTTCCCTTTGTTGGTGTGAACCACCACTTTTAGTTCCTATTGCTAGGATGTACAACTGTGTACGATGAGTTTAAATCAACTTATACATGGCTGATGTAGTTATGGTTCAAGGCAATATGTAGACATGCTCTAAAGGTAATACTTATAGACCAAGACAAAGCTATAAAGGAAGCTGTTGCTGAAGTGCTTCATAGATCTTGTCATTGTTTTTGTTTATGACATGTCCTGGGCAAGATTCTAAAGAAGATAAGTCATGTAACACGACAATATGCAAATTTTATGACTAAATTAAATAAATGTGTGTTTACGTCTTAGACAAATGAACGGTTTAAGAAGCGATGGTGGAAAATGATTGGGAGATTTAATTTGTGTGATGACAATTAGTTATGCTCAATTTATGAGGATCGTGAACACTAGATACCTACTTATATGAGACACACTTTTTTAGTAGGAATGTCTACAATGCAACGATGAAAAACTATGAACTATTTATTGGACAAATATATGCAGAGGAAAACTACATTGAAAGAATTTTTAGAGCAATACAAAGTGATATTACAAGGGAAATGTGAAGAGAAAAAAAAAAGCAGATTTTGAAACTTTGCATAAACAACCAACATTAAAATCCCCTTCACCTTTTGAGAAACAAATGGTAACATTGTACACATGCAATATTTAAGAAATTCCAAAGTGAGGTCTTGGGAGTTGTTACTTGTCATCTAAAAAGGAAAGTGAAGATGGACCTAAAAAGATGTTTAGGGTTCAAGATGTTACAGATAATCAAGAATTTATTGTCTTATGGAATGATATAACCTCTGATACATTTTGTTTATGCTGTTCATTTGAATTCAATGGTTTCCTTTGTAGGCATGTAATGATTGTTCTACAAATTTCTAGTGTACATAACATCCCATCTCAGAATATACTAAAATGATGGACAAAAGATGTAAAGAATAGACAAATTACAAGAGTTGCCAGATGTGGGGGACTCTAGGATTAAATGCTATAATAATCTTTGTCAACGAGCCTTTGAACTAGGTGATGAAGAGTCTTTATCACAAGTGAGTTACATTGTTGCTGTAAATGCACTAGAAGAAGTTTTAAGAAAGTGCGAAAACATGAATAGCTCAACTCAGAGTGTCATAGGACTAAGCTTACCATTATGTGAATTTAAGTAACTCTGCTTGTAATATGAACGAAAAGGATAGTTCTTTGAAGAAAAGGCAAGTTAGTTAAAGCTCAGTCAGTCATTATGCTCATATTTCAATTTTTGTTTCTTTAACTTTAGAGATTTTTTTACACCAATATTATGTATTAATAGGCACACCCAAAGCTTGAGATCATTACTATTAGAACTAATAGCAATTGGTAGCAAATGGTTGGTATCTTTGTTGGACTTTCTTACCAGAAACATCATGAAAATGTTGATTGTGATATTACCTTGTAAAGGAATATCTTATGAATTGTGTTATTTGTAGGTAAACTTTAATACAATAGCAGTAGGCCTTGATTGTTCTTATGAATCACAGTAGAGCATTCAAGAGATGGCACGACATGGTTTCATTGCTGCTACATGCACTTGTGTAAAACATTGTATTATGGTTTAACTATTTTCCAAACCATTAGAATTTTATAACTTTTGAAATTTGCGCTCCTTTTGTTAATTTTATTGTAGGATTAATTGACCTTAAGAGCTCAGAACTTGGATGGCTGTTATGCCTATAACACCATAATTCTCTAGCTTATCTCTTGCTATTTCCACACCTTATCCCATACATCTCACAAGAAGGCAAAAGAATGGCATTAAAAATAATGAATAAATTTGCGTTGCGTAGCGGATAAATTTTTCATTTAGTGTCCCATAGATCATATGAACTCATTCATCTCATTCTCATATTTAATTACACAAATAAAACTCATAACTATCTCAAGAAGTGGCCTAGAACTCGTGCAAGTGGATGGAATACATAAAAATCAAGGATGCATCATCAGGTAGGATTTCTAGGTTACTATCATAAATTTTGAAAAATCATAACTAATTCTAAAAAAACCAAAATAATGCATGCTTTACCATTTTAAAAAGCTACAGATGTCTACTTTATGGTAAAATATACCCATACCACAACAAATGCTGATAGTTACTAGAAATTGATGGAATAATACTAGAGGTTGATTATCATTACCGGTACTATCCTCCAACTTCAAAAATTCATATAACCCTGCTCAGAGGTCCAATTGGGGTGATCATAGTGGCCATATAAAACTTATCATATCTAGTTTATGTTTATAAAATTTCATGAGCATTGAACATCATTTGGCTCTAGAATCATTGAGCCTAAGAAACTGATCATATGAATAGTATCTGCATCAGTTTAACAGAAAAATATCAACTTTGAAAAATCATAATTAATTCCACGGAGCTCCAAATAATATGACCTTTGTCTTCCTAAAAGAATCTGGATAATATCTATATGCATGCTAAATTTTATGGGCAAATTCATTCATTTGGTTAAATCTTGACATTAGGTTACAAAATGGCTCATTTTGTGTCATATAAGGGGTCCAAATGGTCCATTTTGAGTTCTAAGGCAACCATGACCACTTGAGCACATGGGAATGTACCAAAATAGTCTATTAAACTTGTTTCAAAGGTGCATAAACCCAAAAGTTAAAAATTCACTATTTCACCCCATGTCATATACAAGAATCCATATGCCTTAAGTTGCCATTCATTACCCAAAATGCACATTACCATTCATTTAGCACTAAAACTCATACATACATCAAACATTTGGGTAATTACATATGTTCAAATGATTATACAATAATTCCACCATAAAATTACATCATATGCCATATATATGGCAACAAAAGAAGCAAAACTAAGCACGTTGTTGTCAATCTCTCATTTCCCAACTTGGTGGCTTCTAACTTTGCTCATTTGGTCCACCTAGCATGTTAAGACATTGACGAGGGAGGGAATGAGATTCAAAAAAATCCTAATAGGTCACCTCCCTTTCAATCACACATAAAGAATGCAATTCAAGTCTTTAAAATGCATGCATAGGCATAATGGAAAGAGTGATCATTCAAGAAGCATTCTTGGCATGTGAACAAGTCATACATAGTATACATAGACTTGCCAAGTAAGTGGATTAGCCTCACCCATTCTCTTTACGGTTATTGGACTTGCCTCACCTTTTTTCTTAAAGACCTTAAACTAAGCTTTGCTCTTAGGAGACACTAGACATTGTTTCAACCATTCTCAAGGGTTCTTAGCTCATCCTCACCATAGCTAGAAGGTTCTTAGCTTCTCCACACTCAAGCAAACCAAGGCAAGCATATGAAATATCATTTGAAAACATAATATCACATCATGGTACCATAATACATATGCACATGCTAGAATATTGTTCATGCCTTAAAACACGCATACACACATTCAAAGACAAAGTAAGCACACATTCATGTATGAGAGAAAATGGAGAGAGCTACCTTTGCCACACAAGCACATTTTTTCTCTTGGAATTATACTCCCTTCCTTGGCCACACACTCACAATGATGGGAGATTTGTTTCTCTTGGCCTAAACACATAAAATAAGAATCAATCATGCTCTTGGAACCATTCACAAAGCTATCTATCTACTTAGAACTCTAACTTTGTCTTATGGTTCATTTATGGTTCCTAAATGCACCTAATAAAGCAATATCCATCAATTGAGTTCTAGGCTCCATTTTTTCCTTTCATTTATAATTCTTGACTCCATTTAAGCCTCTTGGAGTCATCACACAATTAAAATAAAGAGCTTAACTATATGTTGCTTCCTTGGGTCATATTATGGAACCTATAATGCCATCTCACTTTCTATGATTTCTAAAATTTTTCTAAGGCTTCCTCTCATCCTCTTCCATCATATATGACTCAAAAATAAGCTTGGAACAAATTAAAACTACCCCTAGGTGCCTTAACTACTATAGGTTGTGGCTATGGAGCATAAGGATACCAAGGGAGTTTGCTTTGCTTTCTTGATGGAAGATGCATATGAGGAGTCTTCTAAGGATCTTAGGAGCTCATCCAAATACTTATTTGGGCCTAGGAATTATTGTATCAAATCAGATTTTACAAGGGACACTTGAAACCCTAACTTTGCTATCTTGATTTTCCATTGTTGTTTGTTAATTCTCTTTGCATATTCTTATTCTTCACACACAATTCCCTAAGGTTTACCCTTGGTTCCACCTAAAATCCATGTCTCCTTAAAGCTCTCTAGGTGGGATGAACCAAGGAGAAAGAGGGAAGAAGGGGTAGCTACCATGGAATGAAGATTTACCTTATTTTCTTGGCTTTTCTTGCTTGTTTCTCACTTTGCTTGGCCTCCTCTCCACAAATCCGAAATTTTCACCTTTGTTCTACCCTCAAAACAGATCCAAGAACTTCAATGAAATCATGGGAAAGAAGGGAAGATGGAGAGGAAGGAGTTTGCTCAAGAGAAGGCATGAAAATTCAAGAAAATCCATACCTTTTCCTTATTTTTCTCCTCCCTTTCTTCTCCTCTTGGTGTGCCTCAAACCCTAGCTCTCTCCGCTAGTTTAGGGTAGAAACAAATATGGCTTAATGAATGAGGAGGTGAGGTGTGACATATATATATATATAGGTAGGTTAGGAAGAATTTTTCAAAAATTTCAATTTCATCCCTTCATCTTGGCATTTTTGTTTCTGGTTCATTTTAGCTTCTTTTTTAGAATTATCTTTTCCATCATGAAATATAGGTTCCCAATTTTATAAAATGCCTTTGGAATCACTTAAATCAGAGCTAAAACCTTCCCGAATGAATCCGTCAAAGTTCGGGTTAACCAACATTAGAAAATGTTACCGGAGGTGTTTTAACTATTTCGGGGCTTCTCATGGTCTTCAGAGCCTCTGAAAACCCCAGAGAACTCAAAAATTTTATTTAAAAAGCCCTCCTATAAGAATTCTAAATTTACTCAAAATTACAAAAATGCTATTACGTTTCGTCAACTTTTCGTTCAAATTCATTTCTTTATTCTAGCTCCTTTTTTCTTTTTATCTGAGACTAGAATTCTCATTTTTAGAAGTCTATGATGCTACATAAATTTTTTAGGACCTGAACTAATTGATTTCGGTAGACTTATTTTGAAAACACATTTGTTTCTATCATTTGATGAAAACTGGACATTACAATGCCATTCAGCAAATTATTTCAGGAATCGTAAAAAGTCCTTTGCAACCATGGACCTAGAAATTCATTTGAACATTAAATATCCAAATGTTGTGTACTTGTTGGTGATATTTGTTGGGAATTTAAAGTAGTAGACAATTTGAATAAAGTTAAAAAATATGCAAAGAATTTAATATTCTACTATTTCACTTTATTCTATGACTGAAATTGCCTATTTATAGGCTTACAAATAATTAAAATGTAGAAATAAGTGGTAACTAAAAGTAGAAAATCATAGAAACTAACTACTACTCAATTTAATTTAAAATTAGATAAAGTTTCAAATTTTTAGCTAATAAACTAACTAAAAAGATTCTGCAAAAATCAATTACAATAATTTTGAATCACATCTCAAACACTCCCCCTTGATTCAAAATTGCACAAATTCAAACTTTATGGAGCACTTCTCTCCATATTTTTAGATTTGTGAAGCACTTGTCTTCACTTTATGATGCACTCCTCATCATCTTGTTGATACACTTTCTCACCACCCTTCAATTGTTGAAGCACTTCTCACTAACCTTCAAAAAAGAGTTTCTTCTTCATGAGCCCTAATTTAATTGAGAGTTGGATTGCTTCTCAAAGGAGGTATTTCTCTTTTATCTTGAACCCATTACCATAAGCTAAGATCTCTTAGATGAGCGTTCATCTTGACAGCCCATACTTGATAGTTTTCTCCATTGAAAATTAGAGGTGAGAGAACTGATGTATTACTAGAAGCCATGAGGGTCGGTCACTCACAGGTCCTTTAAGATCCATGAGAGCCTTGGTACCATGTTAGGAATTTAAAAATAGTAGACAATTTGAATGAAGTTAAAAAATATGCAAAGAATTTAATATTCTACTAATTCACTTTATCCTATAACTGAAACTACCTATTTATAGGTTTACAAATAACTAAGATATAGAAATAAGTGATAATTAAAAGTAGAAAATTATGGAACCTAACTACTACTTAATTTAATTTAAAATTAGATAAAGTTTCAAATTTTTAGTTCACTAACTAACTAAAATACTTCTACAGAAATCAATTATAATAATTTTGAATCACATCTCCAACAATACTAGGCACTCTAACTGCTTTCCCATATTATGTTGTGGGGATAATTGAACTTAATAGCTGCTTACCATAATGATTTTTACAACAATCATAGCATCCAAGGCCTAATAATGCAAATTTGGCTAGTCTTTGGTAGGGGTGTTCAAAATCAAATATTATCGATTGAACTAAATCAAACCCAACTAAACCAAATCAAATCAAGCAAAAAAGAAAAAGTTAGGTCCAAATTGGTTTTCTACATGTAAAAACCAATTAAATTGGTTTGGTTTTTGGTTTTTAATAAAACCCAACCCAATTGAATCAATATGCTATTTTTTATTTTTTTATCTCCCCCATTAAAGCTAACAAATTTGGTTATCATCCATATTCAATGTGTAGCTTTGATAGGTGTAATGAAGGATTATGTAATGAATAACAAATCAAAGTTTGCTATTTGGCTTTTTGTATAAGATTTAATTTGATATTTGCAAATAGTTAGTTAGAGGTAGAGGCAAAAAAAAAAAAACTATAAGTGAAACTATTAAGAAAGATTTAGATTTAAATGATTTGTCAAAAAATATGATTTACGATATAACTTTATGACGTTGTTTGAGTCAACTCTATTTAGTAAGAAAATGCTTTGTTGTTGTATTTGCAAATAGTTAGTTGATTGTGTGAATAATGGATGATTGCGAGAGGAAATAGTTTGTAAGTTATAAAAGGTTATTGTTTGGAGAAGAAGAGAAGCAAGTTGATCATGATAAACATTTGAGTCAAGTCACATCTAAGTTTTTATTATCATGCAAATACCTAAAAAGTTTGAAAAAAAAATCACTAGAAAAACAAAATAAAAAAAAAAGTGAGTATAAACCAAACCAAACCAAACTCAAATCAATTCGACTATAACCCAAAACTTTTCATTTTGCAAAACCAATTAGCTTGGTTCATTTTGGTTTTGGTTTAAAATCAAATTGAACCTTTGAATACCCCAAATCTTTGGTATGTGTGTGTGTGTTTTTTTTTTTTTAATTTCTGCATCTTGATCCGCTTCATCATTAGAAATTGGATTGATTCATGTTGCAGGGACAGATGAACTCAATTGCACACATCCATGATGCCCACTACGTAACTCCACAAAGGATGCATGGGATGGTATGTGATTCTAGTATATTTGCTAAGAACTGGGATTGGCATTAATGCTAGTTTAACATTTTTCAATGATAAGAACTGAAGAAAGGAGAAAATATGTAGTTAAAACTTTTTCAAATGGCTTGTCTTTTCAACACCTTGTCAACCTTTTCAAGTTGAAGGATTCTTGAGTTAATATATGCCATTACCGTTCTATGACGTTACCTGGTAATATCCCTTGCCTTGTGTAGAATACATGCACAGCTAGGGGTGTTGCTAGCTAGTCTATGCCTCTTGCTAGCCTCCTTGGTTCATATTTGGCGTTAATAGACTGCTAAAATAAAAAAATAAAAAAAGAGGGAGTGGGGGGAAATAGGGTAAAATTTGTTCACTTTTTTGGTTGACTTTTCTTAAAGGTACCGGTTAGTTGATAGTTTGTTAAATCCTAAGTCTTGTTCTGTATCAGTATTATGGTTGTAAGACATTTTAATGATGATATCCTACTGCGGTTGCATGCTTGTAGGCAGAGTTACATTTCAGACAACAATATCCCAAAGTGTTTCGAAATTCAAGATGGGTTGCGAAATATGGTAGTTGAGTTTAACTCTGAAATTAAAATTTTATTATTTTTTTGGTTCTGGATTTCTCACGACAGTTTTAACTACATGGCAGGATCAGTCCTCTGGAGGACCCACATAATTACTTGGGATTGGAGCAAAACAACTCAATTCAAGACACTTTTTACAGTTTTCAAACCATGATATATATCATAAATCGAAAAATATATTTTTAAATCATAAATTGTAAAATATATTAAATTATAATATTCAATAACAAATAAAAAATAACTTAAAATATAAAATAAAACATGTATAATTTTATAATATGTATAAAATATTCAAGATAGTAAATTTAACTTAAAAGTTAAGAAAAATACTTAAACATAAATTATAAATAAGATTATTACTCATATAATTTTAAGTAATTAATTTTTGAACTAATCTCAAGTAATATTCTTGCGCATCCTCTAGTCCTCGAATACGTTGAAGCATTAACTTTTCCTTTTGGTGATCTGTGCTGCGTTGGATTAGGCTATTGGGAGTTTCTCGAAGGAAAAGTGCACCTATCGTCAGGATTAAGGCCGGAGTCCTACAAATAGCTCGAGTTTATACTTTTCCTTGTTGGTTTTAGTGCACTTCACCATGCAATGTTCATCCTAATCTTTAGAGGAGCTAAATCCTCAAAATTAATTAAGGCCTAAACATTTTCACATAGTTTTCCATATAGTGCAACCATGTCATTTAAACTAGGATGTTGAGGTTTTGAGGACGAAAAAATATCTATGGGGAAACATGGAGTCTTTAAGTTCTATAAGATATTAAACATTTATCATTCTACCTTCAAAAGAAACAGTTTACTCTCAGCATAAGAGAGAACTACAAGAGATCATAGTCACAAGGTGTAGCCTAGTAGCGAGGAGTGAGGATAGTTAGTAGAAAATCTGAAGTTCAAACATCTGCTCCATCATTTACCCAAGAAAAAAAAAAAAAGAAACGAGAAAATTACATTTTTACCTCCTGCATTAAGACTTAATTACTAAATTGGGTGAATAAAATTTAAAATATAAAAAAACTCTTCCTTTAACTTCGGAGTTTGGACTAAAATTATCACATTACATCCCGATTAAATAAACTACAAGAGGCTGCTTCTGGCTTCGCCAATCTTCACGAACTGACATCAGGTTGGAATGAAAGCATAGTATAATAGGCCACATGAGGATAGTGTAGACTCTTGGAATTAATTGGATTTAACCTTTCCATTTTAATCCAAAAAGTTGGAGAGGTGTTTTGTTATATTTTAAACTTTATTTACCAATTTTGTGATTAAGTCTTAGTTCAGGGGTTAAATGTACTTTTTCAAGAAATAAAAAGACTACAAGAGAAAGTCGTTGAGAAAAAGAGGGGGAGAAAAAAGTAACATAGGCTACCTACGTGGTTTGCAGAGCCCACTCCAACGGCAAGCAAAAGGCGACCAACTATGAGCATGTACACATTAAAAGCTGCACCAGCAAGAAACGCAGCACCTCCTGCAATAATGGATGGGTTGCGTCCAAATACTCTGGTGATATAAGAAGCAAAGAAAGAAGTAACAAGACCAGCAACATATAGCGATGATGTGAATGAGGTCAGTAGTTGGCTATCAAATATGCAGTAGTTGCTAATTTTTGTATCCTCTTTCATCTTCTGGTACACTTCTGGGAAGAATTTGTTCAGAAATGGCTCCATTGAGGTCACCCCACCTTCAGATTCACTCTTCTTAGTTAATAAATGCAGCCATATTTTGATATGGAAAATTGATTTCTAATTATAGTCAGACTCACCTGATATGCCAATGTCATAACTGTAGATGACGCTTCCTATAGCAGCCATCATACAAGATAGGACAGCGAATAGGGTTATCCCACCATTGCCGTGTTCATTTCCCTTTGTTATAGCCAAGGCAACCGCCATTAGCTTTTCCCTTAATCTTACACAAGTGGAAGCAGAGAAAGATAGAGTAATTGGTTGCAGTCAAAGAACAATTATGAGTAGTCTCTCAGATCTCAGCGTGAGTTCAGCATGGTGGATGTGCCCAATTTAGAATAGCGAGTTGGTTTGAATTTTTAATACAAGAAAGTGTGACATTGAACTGAAAGTCATTTTTTTGGTCAACACGGGGTTGGCTTACTTTTCAAAAGGGAATTTAATAAGAGATTTGTAGTTACTCAAATTATGTGGGTTCAAATTCCCTTAATAATGTTAGGAACTTGTGTTTGGTGTCAATACTTTCGGGGAGATCCTTTGACGTCTAATATTTATGGGTGAGTTTGCTCGTCCCGACATTGATTTCTACATCAAAGTGTCAAAAATAAATGTAGTTTCACAAAAGTGGTTGTAGGGCAAATAGGGAATTTCACACATCATTGGCTCTCTAATTGGTAAGGTTAGAGTAACTTATCATTATTGCCATTTTGTATAGAAAATAAAGAAAAAGAAAGAATAGAAAACTTGTATCGTTTGAACCAAAGTGGGACCAAACTTGCATGATAATCCCTCAATTATTTAAGTAAAACGTTTTTATATGCACTATGATAGAGATGTGCCTCTAACCATATGCTTAAAAACAAACTAGCAAGTTGAAAGATGTCATCTTCCACTAAGTATACAGTGCAGATTGGCAGAACTAGTAGTATGGCGGGACAGCGAGGTGTCTGACCAATTGTTCCAAGGATATGGCATGTGCATCAGCTTCTCAGTCGGAAAAAACTTGAAAAATGATTGTGCTCAGAAAAATTTCACATGTAGATGTAGTTGAAGTTACATAACCAAGAGAGAAGTATCGTGATTCTTGAATCTTCTAGTGAGAATTTCTACTCTATACTCAAGATTTTAGCTAGATTCAAGAGTTCCTTGAAGACTTAGTAAGTTCTTTCTGGTATAAGAGCAAGTTCTCAGGTTTGAACACCAGGCCTTTGATTTCAAAATTGAAATTTGAGGAACTATAAGGGTTCAATTGCAAAGTAAGAGATTTGAGTCTTACATTGGAAGTATGAAATTCTGAAGTGGGGTTTATGGGAATCTTGGACCTCAGGCTTTTTAATCTTGTACGTTAACTTTTAGAGTATAGTTCACTTTGATGTTTCAAACAGATACTCATAGAATACTTGCAGATTGCAGATATATGACAATGTAAGTATACTTTTGCTGCCCCTTCTTATAGAATATAGAATCTTGTTTGCTCTGACTTTCAATTTAATGTTCTCCACATTTTATTGTTTGTTTCAAGAATCACGATTACAGCATCTCCTGCTTCTGTAATAGTAAACGAGGTTCCATTTGGTAAGCATACATTTAAATTTGTGATGTGTAGACACTCTTAAAAATGAGTTATGTCTTTGATTGACACTATTTAATATTTAAATGAAACATGACACTTTAAATTTTGTTGTGTTAAAGTATTGATATTGGTTGAGTTGATAACTATCTAAAGTCTCATTAGATTATGCTCATCTCTTGAAATATCCTCGAAAAGCTTTCTTTTCAAGGTATCCTTTGCTTTTGCTTGTGGCTTTGACGAAAATTTTATTGCACAGATTATTCATGTTAAATCTACAAGACTTATAACATTTTCTTTAGCTGTATGGTAAGGAGATTTTCAAGCCAGCGTTGTATATCAATTGAGATTAAGTTCTTTTTGAATGATTTTAAGAGATTACTCCCTACATTAGCGTGTGCATTTAAGAGAATAAATTCTTCTGAGTGTTAGGCCCATAATTTAAATTGGAGTAAATTTTGTGAGATTTATAACAACAAATCATGGTACTTACTCTTGTCCAAACCAGAGAGAAGAACATGTGAATGCCTACAACTACGAACAAAACTCTTTGGCCTAATTTATTAATGTCACAACCCACAGATTTAGTATGTTGGCACAAAAGATAACAAATTCCCCTATCATAACTAAGAGTTCATTTCTGACTTTTGTAGAAATTTCGGCAGAGTCCCCTCTATAATTTGGACCTCCCGATATTTCTACAATCAGTCAATTCAACAATACACCCAAAATTATATATCAAAACATAGACATCTAGGGAGTGGGGATGTCCTGACTATGATTCAGTGGAGCCACATTTTTACATTGTTCAAGGTCAAATAATTGACAAGCGTAAAACAAAATACACCCACATGAACGATTGTGGGCTCGCCAAAAGAAACAAAATAGGAGATCTACAGCTAGTCGGCAGCTTAGGGTAGGCTAGGGTCTTCAACGCTCTCTGAAAAATAAGTTTAAGAAAGAGTGAGTTTGAAACTCAGTGAATAAATAATGCCGACCTAAAAATTTTAGGGACAAGGCCCGTAAAAATATCTATATATATATATATATATGTATATATATATCTTCATCATGCATAAAACAAACCTCATACAAATCATTTCTTAAAATGCATCAGAAGTATCTAGGCAGAACCAAATTGAAACAGACGCAGAGCACACAGCTCGCGGGGAGAATAACCACAGACGCAAAGCACTTTGCTTGCGAAATAAATAACTCCACATGTGGTAGCTACCCACACGGGGCTAGCAAAACCCCTGCTAGCTGAGGTTCAGATCATGGTGCACCAAGGCTAACAACTACTGCTGTTAGCTACAGAATTCTGAACAGATAACCTCTACTTCTAAAAATAATACTTTTCTCAATTTAGCACTTCAGACAAAGTACCATTCATATCAGTCTAGTATCTAAGTTTCCAGATAATTCAAATAATGTAAATTTGCAAAATTTCACGTTCAAATCAATTTTCGAATAACATAGATATGACTGAACATTTAAAAATGTCCCTCCATAAATAGATTTCCAAATGTCAAAACACTGCAAGGAAACTTAGTAAGAAAATAAGAAATAGGAATTACTCACGATCCGCATTACTTACTCACCTCCTAGGATGATATCAACATTCCCTGCCCAGTCCTCAGCTATAACTCAATCGCCTGAGTACCCTACAATACCCGTTCACCAGATTTTAGAGTGTGAATAACCAGAAGAATCGTCTCATTAACTTAGCCTACCTAACATTAATGTCTATTCTTTATTCCCTCAGATTAACATATGAAAAGCTAAGGTTTCTTAGGTGTTATAGGTGTTTTCGGCATGTTAGCCGCGGCCAATTCTTCTCTGTTTAACCACCTTCTATAGCACTATCGCCGCGGCGAGTTGGGCATTCGCCGCGGCCAACATACATGGCGCCGCGGCCGCGGCGAAGAAGCCTCCTGGAGCTTCCTCGCTCATGCTCTCGATATTGGCCGCGGCCAACACCTCCTTCTGCCGCGGCCAACACCTCTTTGGAAACGTTAGCCGCGGCCAATTCCTTAATTCGCCGCGGCGAATTACTTTCTCGATGACTCCCATCAGACCTCTCCATTTTCGCCCTGGCATGGATAAATCCACCTTTCTCTCCTCCATTCATGCCTTCCATATCCATACAACACACATATACATAGTTATAGGTTTATCTATATTGCACCCCCCCTTTTTTCTACACACCACTTCCATCAGCTGGCCACCCACACAGAAATACATACAGAACAAGCAAAACAGGGGATGGAAAACGTTGTGAAAATGGACCAGAAACACAAGACTTACAGCAGCAACTCAGACCTGGGAAAGAGAAACTGGTTTCTGGCGTTAACTTCCCCAACCACCAGCAGCAGACTTTGAACCAGAAAATAGAAGAAGATGAATCCAGCAACAGCAGAAATGGCGAGGAAACAGAGGAGAGATGATGAAGCTTTGTTCCAGCGTTTTGCTCCTTTTTCTGTCTGAAGGGATGGGCAGGGGTATGGGTTTAGTGCTGCAGATATTGGAGAAGCAATTTACCTAAAGCCCAGACAAAATGAATGAGAGAAGGGGCACTTCGGGAATTTGCAGAAGGAAGCAAAATTTTCTACGTGGCAGCTCAAGTGTTACTTTGAAAAGTCAACTTCCCATATATATTTATCTTTCATTGCATGCACGTCGGGTTTCTTACAATTAAGGTAAGCATTACTGGTCTTGGTGTCTTTCATCTAAGTAAATATTTGTGAAAAAAATGCAAAATTTCGCACCCTGTTGTGAAAAAATAGATGATTGTTGTATACATTTGAATTCAAATTTACCAATGTCATAGTCGAAGATGACTCCACCCATCGCAGCCATCATACAAGATAGGACAACGAATGGGGTTATCCTACCATTGTCGTGTTCATTTCCCTTTGTTTTAGTCAAGCCAACCGCCATTAGCTTTTCCCTTAAGCTTATACAGAGGAAGTAAAGAAAGAGTAATCGGTTGCAGTCAAAGAATAATAAGAGTAGTCTTTGCCAGATCTCAGAATGAGTTCAGCATGGTGCATGTGCTCAATTTTAAATAGTATGTTGGTTTGAATTTTTAATACAAGCTAGTGTGCAGTTGAACTGAAAGTCGTTTTTTTTGGCGGGTTGGCTTACCTTTCAAAGGGAATTTGATAAGAGATTTGTGGTCATTCAAATTGTGTGGGTTCAAATCCCCTTAATGTCAAGAACTTGTGTTGGTATCAATATTTTTAGGGAGATCTTGCGATGATTAGTATTTTAGGCGGACTTGCTTGTGCCGATGTTGATTTCTACTTCAAAGTACAAAAAAATTAGTGCGCACTGTGAATTTGACAGAAATGGTGGGGAGGTTAATATGGAATTTCACACGTCATTAGCATTCTGATTAGTAATATTAGAGTAACTTATTATTATCGCCAATTTGTCCCAACAACCAAAACAGAAGGAAAGAAAAGAAGACTTGTATCATTTGAATCAAAAGGGGGACAAAACTTGCTTGACAATCCTTGAGTTATTTAAGTGTTTTTATATTTACTATGAAAGAGGTGCCTCTAACCATATGCTTAAGAATAAACCACCAAGTTGAAAGATGGCATAATTCAGTAAGTAAACATGTGCAGATTGGCAAAACTAGTTGTATGTGGGGACAGCGAGGGGTTTGGCCAATTGTTCCAAGGATATGGCATGTGCAGCAGTTTCTTAACAGGAAAAAAACTTAACAAATGATTGTGCCCAGAAAAGTTTCACGTGTGGACTTAGTTGAAGTTCCATAACCGAGATAGAAGTATTAAGGAAGGTTAAATCTTCTAGTGATCTTCTACTCAGAAGATTTTAGCTAGAATCAAGAGTTCCTTGAAGACTTAGCTAGTAAGTTCTTTCAAGTATTAGAGCAAGCCCTTGGGTTTGAACACGAGGTCTTTGATTACAAAATTGGAAGCTCTTTTCTTTCCCCTTTTTTCCCCTCTTTTTCTCCTTTTTTCTTCTCTCTCTGTTGGTTTGCTGAGGACGTTATGCTAATTGTTTCTATTTTCCTGAGTCTAAGGAAGAGGCACTATAAGCATTTAATTGTAAAGTATGAGAATTGAGTCTCACATTGGAAGTATAAAATTCCCAAGTGGGGTTTATGGGAATCTTGCACCTTAGGTTCTCAGTATTGTAAATTAACTTTTAGAGTATGATTCTTCCATAATTTTCAAACAAATGGAATACTTCCGAATATATGACAATGTAGATATAATTTTTCTGCCCCTTCTTATAGAATATAGAATCTTGTTTGCTATGACTTTCAATTGAATGTTCTCCACATTTTATTGTTTGTTTCAATAACCACGATTATAGCATCCCCTGCTTCTGTAATGGTAAACAAGGTTCTGTTTGGGAAGCACACATATAGATTATGAAATCTGGACATTTTGAAATGAGTTGCGTTTTTATTTGGCACTACTTAATACTTTACTGTGTTATGGGTTGTGTTGACAACCATCTAAAGCCTCATTTGATTATGTTCATCTCTTAAAATACCCTTAGAAAGCTTTCTTCCCGAGATATCCTTTACTTTTGCTTGTGGCTCTGACGCAAATTTTATTATACAAATTATTCATCTTTTTCTTCAGAAGTTTATCAGACCTGTAGCATTTTCTTCAGTTGTATGGTAAGGATATTTTCAAGCCAACGTTGTACATCAATCAAAATTAAGTTCTTTTTCAAGTGATTTTAAGAGATTACTTTTCACATCACCTTGTGATGTGAAAATTTAAACTGAAGTAAATTTTGTAAAATCTAAAACAACATATTGTGGTATTTCCTTTTCTACGCTCACTCTTGTCTAAACTAGAGATCATGAACAAATAGAGAAATTCTTACATATATTTGATGTATCACATGATTTATACATTAATTGATAAAATAAAATAAAATAAAATTATATAATAGACTCCATACAGTTTCATTTATATAATAATGCTATGGTGGGTTATAAATTATGGGTTTATATAACATTCTATTTAGATGATAGTGAAGAAATGTCACACCAACTGCACCTAAATTTTCCGTAAGAATGCCTACAATTATGAGCAAAACTCTAGCCTAATTTATTAGGGTAAGCATTGTCGAACCTCGTGCCCTTCATCCAAGTGAATATTTGTGAAGAAAAATTATTCAAAATTTCGCATCTGTTGCGAAAAAGTTAGATGATTTTTGTACAAATTGGAATTCCAAAGAATAAATAAGCTTCCAATAGTAATCAACCTTATATTTTGTTGTACATAATTAAAAAAGTAAATTATATTTTTCTCTTTTAAAGGATATTATAATTACACTACTCTCTTTCCTATAATGAAAATTTATAACCACTTTTACATAATAAAAAGATGTATTAAAAGGAAGTTCATTTTCACAAAATACCTTAAGTAATTAAAATAGTAACTTTTATGAATTTAACATACTTATAAAATATAACAAAAGCTTACAAAAATAAATATATTGCAAGTTATAATTATTTGTTACTGATCTAGTTTACCTAAATCACATTTACCTGAGAACTACGTTTTACGAATTCAAATGTTCATCGCACCTTTCAATTATGTATTTGGATTTTAAAAAGAGAAGACCTTGTATGAAGTTAACAAATCTGGTTGTTGTATACAAAGCCAATAATGCTCTTAAAACAATTTGAAAAAAATTAGAGTATAAAAATTTTAATTAAAAATATTTATATTAAAAAATCTCAAATTTTAAAAAATTTTAAGACAAAAAATTTTATCTTGAGATTTTAAATTGTAATTTATTTTTTACATAGTTTAAATTTTTAACCTTAAAATTTTTAAAAATAATTTTAAATTTTATTGTATAGATATCTTTAATTTAAAGTCCTAAACTATAACTTTTTCTTGTTTTGGTTAGAATCTAAAACAATTTGACAACTTTTCGCTACAGTAGCCAATTTTGTGGTGAAACTCATATTTAATATTGCACTGTGAAATACTGAAATTAAGTACTATCACATGTATCTCATGGCTATATTATATGAATTCTAATGTTCATTAAGCATTTCATCTCTTTTTTTTTTGTTTTATTTTATTTGGTGGTTTGTTTGTTTTGCTTTGCCTTTTTATTTAGAAGATTTTAAATTTTTACTTATGGTATGAACTTCAACAATTAAAGTATAAGGCACAGTTTCTTAATTATTAAATCACTCATTAAACCTTTTCAATATTTGATTTTTCAAATATTAAACCTCATAAAGTTAACAATTGTGTTTGTTATAATCGAAGCCAATAATACATTTAAAGCATATAAAAAAATTGATAATTTGCCCTAACAATTTGTCAACGCTCACCTAAGGTGACTGTCCAGAATATTTCACAAAAGGCGGCTTTATTTATAAATCTTTGTCCCAATCAACAACAAGATTACAATTTAAAAAAAAAAAAGGGTGCGCATGACTTGAATATAAAGTCCACATAACCCTGTTTTTATTAATAATATATATATATATATATATTAAAAAAAATATTAACATTAAAAATCATATGACAATAATTAACGACTTGTGACTAGGGTTTAACAAGTACAATTTAGTCTAAAACCCAGGAGAAGCAACCAAAACAAATTATCAGCCAAAATCAAACTTTTAGCTGAACCTCTGGAATCCGCTTCATTAGTTGATGACCCACGTCACGCCAAATAGAACGAGCAATAAAAAAAATAGAATCTGCCACACTGTGTAATAACAACCTCAAAGCATTCAAATGTCATGATTCCCACTCCTAAGTCAATTGACGAGCACATCAAACATGGTTGATGTAATGATTTAGTGGAAAACGTGCTAACACGAGAGATGCTGTAAATTGAAAATAAAGACTACCACACAATATATATAAAAACCTTTTAAAAAATTTTCATTTTAAAACTTCTTCATATGTAAGTCACTTATCAATTTTATTTCTCTTTCAATTCAATTCCCGTTGAAATTATACTTAATTTTTACCTTTGCACTAAACATACACCTATCCATGGTTTTAAATTGCGGTCCGCATCATGTAATGCGGCCGCAATATTGCTGTTGCGGTACCGGCCGCATCTGCATTTTTTGACCGCAATGTCCGTAATCCTTCTTATACTATCCGCAACACCCGCAACCGCAATCGCAATATAACCGTAACCGTAACTGTAATTTAAAACCATGCACCTATCTATTAATCTGAAGCCTAACTATGCTTAAGTCCTTGGGAAACCCTTTATTAAACATTTCATTTCATTTTTGTTTTTTTTGTTTTTTTGTTTTTGGTTGCATATAGAAGATTTTAAATTTTTATTTATGGTTTCAGTAATTAAAGTATAGATAACACCTTCTTAACTATTAAACCATGTATTATTTTTTTCAAAAAATATTTGATTTTTGGCTATAATAACCGAAGCCAAGAATGCATCTAAAGCATACAACAATTTGACAATTTGCATTAACAGTACCCAAGAAGAGCACATACTGAGGTCTTTTAGTAGATGGCGGACATGACGCAGAGAGACTTGACCCCTGGAAATACTGAAGAATCGCTGGAAATGCAACAACCGCGTTCTTATTAATAATAAAAAAAAAATTAAAATGTAATAAGAACAAGAAAAGCCCGTCTAGTTGACTTGGCACGTACAGGGAAGTCTATGCAAATAATCAGTAGGACCCCACTCTCCATTATGAACCCTCAATAATTGAACATAAGAAAAGACTCGACTGCTGCTACTATATGAAGTTGCAAAAACAGAGGGAAGCATAAGAGGAGCACACACTGAGATTCTTTCCAAAGAAAATTTTGGTAGATGCACGATGGATATGAAGCAGAAAGCCTTGACCACTGAGAATACTGAAGAAATTGTAGAAATGCAACAACTTCCCCTTACACCTTATTCTACCAATTTATCCTCCAGTCATTTGGAACAAGTATACATCGTGTACCCTTCTCCAATTGTAAAAGCTTTTCTTAGTTTGTTTACTTCCCTTTTACGTACAGCTTGTAATATTGCTAATGGTTAATTCCTAAATTATTAGCCTTTTTAGCCTTATTAGTTTTAGTTATAAAAAAGTTGTGAGATCACAATTTAGTCATTACTAGAAACACAATTGAGATTTCAGAAGCTTATTATGTTGCCCTTTTTATTTTGCTTGTGAAATTGCTAATCTTTCAAAATCAAACTTGTTAGATGGAAGATGATGTGATCATTGACACTGAAGCGATGATTCGGGACAGCGGAGATGGTCTCTTTTCACCTAGATGTTGTATCTACAAGGTGCCCTGTAAGATTCGTGATCTAAAAGATGGTGCTTACACCCCAACAGCTGTTTCAATTGGCCCCTTTCATTATGGCAAAATGATGTTAGTATGTTACAAGAGATGGAAAGACACAAACAAATATTCTTCAAAAGATTTACTCAAGAAGCTAAGACAAGCTTGGACCATTTGGTTGACTTTGTGAAAGAGTCAGAAGCAATGGTTCGTGCTTCTTACTTTGAGAACATCAAACTTAGCAAGAAGGAACTTGTGAAGGTGATATTGGTGGATGCAAGTTTCATAATTGAACTCTTCATGAGGAGCTATAAGGGCTAGTTAGGGAATGATTCTAAATTGTCACAACAATGGTTGGTGAATGTTATAATTGTGGATTTGCTTTTACTAAAGAATCAACTTCCATTCTCTTTTTTTGAAGATTTGTTCAATAGAGCATTTCCTCTTCACTTTTGTGGTGACCTTCTTTCATTTCTTGAGCTCACATATGACTTCTAAACCTATTTTAACATACAGAAATTAAGGCCTAATCCTAATACTAACATAAAACATTTCACGGATCTTCTTAGATTCTTTCATTTACAAATAGAAAAACCTCCAAGACATGAGTTCACCAAGAATGAAAATGATGACCTTTCATATAGTGCAAGTGAGTTACTGGAGGCGGGAGTGAAGTTCAAGACAAGTCTAAGCAAGTGTTTACTAGACATGAAACTTGAGGTCCCACAAATTTTAGTGCACAATGACATTGAAACTTTACTTCTTAATATGATAGCTTTAGAGCAGTGCCATTATCCCAGTGCATCTTACATTATTGATTACACTCATGTATTGGATTGCCTAATCAACACAAATAAAGATGTGGATGTCCTCATTCATAGGGAAATAATCCTCAACTATCAAGGCGATACCAATGATGTTGCTAAAATATTGAATGGTCTCATGAAAAATAACACTAGAGAATTTCAATTCTGATTATGTTGATATTTGCAGAAGGTTAAATGTCTTCTATCAAGATCCTTGGCACAAGAAGAAGGCAACCTTGAGACATGCACGTTGGCAAACTGCTGCCTCTGTTGGTGGAATTATACTTCTCATTCTCTCCCTTGTTCAAACTATATTTTCTATCCTGCAAGTAGTAGTAGTGAAGTAGATTTTGAGCTTGTATAATGCCATCATTTGCGTGTTTTGTTATCGAACTTTGTTATGTTCAATCTCTAATCTTGTTTACCCTATCTATATCATTTATGAATAAAGGAATTCTCTAATTGTGAATTAATAAAACACTTTGATATAGTAGGTTTTGTTGAAAGCAAAAATTGCACCATGTAACTATAGAATAATCGTACTCTTTATTCTTTGATTTTCTTCAAACACTGTTCTATGATAGTTGCATAACTTTAAAGCTTATATAGTTTGAAATATATTATATAGTAAATCTTAAAGAATTATTTTCATGTGAAGGAACTAATTTATCCTCAATGTTGGAGATAGGCACAGCTTTTTAAATTACTTAGAAGCTTGTTATAAAAGTCATAATGTTGTGTTCCTCGATGAGTATATGCTCTCAAGTCTCAACTTTTGGAATACATAGAGGGAAGTTTCTTGTTTTGCTCTCTCTATGTTCTGATCAATGTTTTTCTTTAAGCCTAACTATTACTGATATTGAAGTTCACAGAATACAAAGATTTACGTACAAGAAAGCAAAATTATTAGTATATAATATTGCTTAACTCCTGACTCACAATGAGATCAAGTTGAGAATTACTAGTCCTACTCCTGCATTATTCAATTTGGACTGGACAATTAATCAAGCAATTCATCATGGCATTTAAGACATATGTTCTTTAAATCATGAACAAGATATGATGAAGAACTCCTCAATACAACAATTGAAATGGGACTAATTCCTAGCAAAACGCAAACAATGAATAGATTAAATTAACTGACACACGGAAGAAACGAGAACAAGGATGGAACTAGAACAACATTAAGCCTAATTCTAATGAGCTAAATTGCCTATCAAGCATGGTATTTGGTAGGTGTAAACAAAGCCAATAATGCACCCAAAACAATTTTTTTCTTTTTGAGTTCAGAACCTTGAACAATTTGACAAGTTGCCGTATTAGTAGCCAATTTTATGATAAAACCCATATTTAATATATTTATAGTTTCTGTCTCAGTCAGTATGCCTGAATAATCAAAGTAAAGAATACACCTCTTTAGCTATTAAACTAACATTAAATTTTTTAATTTTATATTTGGTTTTTCAAATATAAAAGCTCATATCAAATAAACAAATTTGGTTGTATAACTAAAGCCAATAATGCATTTAAAGCATATTGAATAGAACAAATTGGAAATTTGCGCTAGCAAGATACAATTAATTAAATTATAGACTAAAATACTATTTTGGTCACTTAATTTTATACTAGACTTCATTTTGGCCCCTTCTCTATTTTTTATTGACTATTTATCCCTCAACTTATCAAACATCACAATATTGGTCCCTCGTATTAAAGCTATTAGAGTCACCAACACCAAAAGAAGAATAAAAAATAATTGGAACACTGCTTACACACAAAAGTAGTATCAGAATACTGTCAACTCTCCCTAATATTCCAGTGATTGTTGTTAATATCTTGACGGTGCTTGGCCACCAATTTATCTAATGCTGAAGCTTATGAGAAGCTGGACTCACCAAATTTACCAAAAGGTTAAGTAAACTGGTAAAAAACAGGACTTATAGGTATCAAACTTAACCCTAGAGCTCCAACCCTCAGAAACATTTTGCACAGGGAACATCATAAAATTTTAAATTCAAAATCCACAACAAAAACATTACCAAATCAAGGTACGGAAAATGCTGACACGGCTTCTAATTGATTCTGAAATGCACACTTGAACTGTTAAATAGCTAATAAACTCCAGCCTAATAAACTATTCTACATCAATAGAGAACAAAAACCTTCCACCAATGACCTAAACCTGCGTTTCAAAACACAATTGTATGACCCAAAGGGTTACCGATACATGTTAGCTTGGCCGAAATGCAATTACTGGACAGAGTATGAGACGACCACACAATTGAGGGTTGAATTGTGAAGGTTTTTTCTTATTTTGTTTACTTTCCTTTTGCTTATAACTTGTAAGATTGCTGATGATTAATTCCTAAATTCTGAACAATCCTTTCATCAGAAAATTCCTCATCAAGTAATTCACCATGTTTATTATGCTGAGTAGCTGTTCAACATAGTCTTTGATGGTTTCTGACTCTTTTATTTTCAACATTTCAAACTCTCGAGTCATTTTCATCACTTGCTTGTTGTTTATTTTTTCATTGCATTGATATTCATTTTTGTTGGAGATATGATTTAAAATTGTTATAATTAATTTCTACAAAATCTTATTAGTTAATTTGTTAGTTAGAAATTTAAAATTTTATCTAATTTTAAATTAAATTAAGTATTAATTAGTTTCCATGATATTTTACTTTTTAATTATCACTTATTTCTAGATATTAATTATTTATAACCTTATAAATAAGCAGTCTCAATTATGAAATAAAGTGAAATAGTAGAATTTTATTTTCTCTCTAGTTTCATTCAAATAGCTTACTACTTAAAATTTTCAACAATTTTTAAGATATTCATAGATTTCTGCAGTTGACTCCAATTGCATAATCCTGGTAAGAGTTGAAGGTGAAGCTACAGAGAATAAGCAGGCCTTGGATTTAGCTTTCCTAGCTTGTCTTTTCTCCTTAGGATTCTTGAATTGTGGTAGTGTTAGTTTGGCTCCTAGTTGAGGAATCTCGTAGTATTCTTTTACTGCATGCCAGAGGCCCAGTCCTTCTAGAAAAATAATCATCCTGATCTCCATCAAAGACTAGTAGTGCCATTGAAGAAAAATCCGATTCTCCTTCCATTAAAGCAAAACTTGATTCTGAATGCCCAAGGGTTTTTCTTTTATCTTCTGGAGAGGCAATAGAATATTAACAACGTGAAGAGTAGGAATCAGTTTGGCGGGTTGTGACAGGTCTGAGGCTTGAAACATGGAGGGGAAAAAAGAAAAGAAAAGAAAAAAAAAGCTAGCAACAAAACAAGCTCCAAAATCTCAACTGGTTGAGTTGTTATGCTCAGAAAATAGCAACTTAGATCATAGTTGTTATATCCTAAAAAATAACAAAACAAATGAATTTGAATTTTCAGCAGTCTTGTAGCTACTCGAGTCTGTTTGTTAAGCAATTGCTAAGGATGTTAAGCTGATTGTTTCTGCTTTTGAGTCTGTATATATTTTAAAAATAAAAAAATTTGTATAATTTCAAAAAAAAACTCATAAAAAGTTTACGTAATTTATCATCCTCTTTTCTATGATAAAAATTTACATGGATCTCCCTTGCATAATCAAGAGATGTATTACAATTAAATATGTTTTGCAGAAACACTTTCAAGGGGCTAAAATAATCATTGTTTGAAATTTAACAAATTTATAAAAATATAATATCTTACAAAAATAGATATATCGTAACTTATAATTTATTTCTTATTGATTTAATTTGCCTAAATCACATTAACCTCAGGACCACATTTTACGAATTCCAATGTTCATAAAGCCCTTTCATTTCTGTATTTAAATTTCCAGAAATGGAACCTCGTACGAAGTTAACAAATTTGGTTGTTTTAAACGAAGCCAATAATGCACCTAAAACATTTTACTTTATTTTATTTTAGAACCTAAAACAATTTGACAACTTGTCGCAAAAGTAAGGTGTGATAAATTTTAAAAAATAAGACCTCGTATGAAGTTAACCATCTTGGTTGCTCTAGACAAAGCCAGAAATGTCCCCAAGTCAACCCCGTTTTTGTCAGATCCTAAAACAATTTGACAACTCGCCACAACGATAGGTTTGACTCTTTCAAATGATTCTTTCAGATATTCATGGAATATATTGCAGAGGATCCATCCTCTGCACACAGTACATAGCACAGTATTGTACATTGTGTTGATTTTTATTTTTATTATTTTTTAAATTTTTTATTGTACGTGCTCAAACTTTTATATCAATAGAATTTGTAACTTTTTATATGCATAAAAGAATTGTTAATAAGAACTAATATATCTTTTATTAAAACAGATAATATCTACATAACACATTACAAATCTTATTAATATATATGGGGAGTTGGCTACACTTAAAAAAATTTAAAATAATACAGATAAAAGCATGTCGTACCTCGATACATTGCACATGGAGAGCATATATAAAATTAAGAGTCGTGGGTTCTATTAAAATAAGTCATGTTCACACGTATTTAATATTTAAATAAGATATAATATTTTATATTTTAGTTTGTTAAGTTATTTATGTAGGTTTTGATGATACCCTCTAAAGTCTAATTTGATTATGCTCAGCTTTTAAAATAAATACCGTCAACAAGCATTGTTCTCAAGACATCTTTTGCTTTTAGCCGATACTTTCCATCAGAAATCTGAGTTTTTGTAAGATTTTATTTTATTTTTTGTATGATAAAAGTACCCTCTAACCAGTGTTGTACGACAAGAAGAAAATAAGTTCTTCCTTGAATAATTTTAGAAGAATACTCTCCATATCAACCTGATACATTAAAAGAAAAAACAAAAATAAATAAATTCTTGTGAGTACTTATCTCGAAATTTGATATAGAGTAAATTTTGTAAAATATAGAATTACGTATCATGTGTCTTGTTTGGTACATAGATTTTTTTTATAGAGATAAAAATATAATTAAATTAATTGCGTTTCATATAATAAGAAAATGAAACAAAATAGCTTTTCTTTTGTCAATTTGGTGGATAGAAATAATGATAGTATAGAAAATAAGTAATAGCAAATGATTAAAATGTTCTTAGAAAATAATATAAGAATGAAAATATAAGATATAATAATAATATGTTAAATAAATATATGAAAAATATATATATTTATATATTTATTATGTATGTTTATATATATTTATTATATATATATATATATATTATATGTATATATAATAAATGATATATTTGATTCCCATATTCACAATTGTGTATATTGATAATATTTCAGTATTCTCTAATTCAATAAAACATTACTTTAAGCATCTACAAGAACTTTTTGATAGTTAAACTAAATAGTTGGGTTGTCTCAACCACAAAAATAAAATTATTTTAAGTAAAGATGAAATTTTTGGAATTAAAAATATATTAAGGATTTTGTGTTATTTCCTTAAAAAATTCCAAAAAATACAAAAACTGAAGTTTGTTGATTTAGCCATTATTCCAAAAAACCTTCAATACACTTTTTGATGAAATTTGTTAAAAAACTTATTAGTTTGTAAGTTTTATACTTTATATTTTCAATAATATATATATATATATATATATATATATATATTTTCTATCATATTTTTATATTATCTCTATTTAATCTATATTTATTTGAATTCAATCACTTATATTTGTTATATATATATTATATTTTTATATTCATATTATACATATTTATATATATAATATAAATTAGTGAATTCATTCTCAATGTTAAAATTGATTGGATTGATAGTTGGCCAGATCAATTTTTTTGTTCAATCTTTTAATTATTATTCATATTTTTTTATTTTTAATACTAAATATTATTAAATATTAATTTTTTAATTAATTAAAAAATTAGAAAAATAATTTTTTCTTGCTTTGTAATTAGTTAAAAAATAATAAAATAATAATATTTTTGGCTTTACAATTAACTAATAAAAAAGTAATAAAATAATATTATTATTTTCTTAATCTTAGGATCCCTCTTGTTAAAAAATATTATATAATAATTAAAAGTAATATCTAAAAATTATTTGATTTAAAAATATATAAATCAATAATTTAAAAAAATATAATGTATCACATAAATATACTTCAAGTGTTTTTTTTATTTGTTAAATATGAAATTTACGTTCAATTAATAAGGTGTTTGTTTCAACTTAGTCCGTACCAAATTTCTTCATAAAAATTTTGCTTCAACTTATATCGAAGGGGCATTAAGGATATTTCTATATTTTAGCCCCAAAACAATTTTATCTTCTTGCGCTACCATGCAAAACAATGCCATTCTCCACTTTTTTTCATTTCTGTCATATTTTCTTACTATTAGACACAAAAAAATGACCAATTCCATTTCATTTTCCATTCCTACTGCCATATCAAATAGGGCCAAGGTACCTCTATCTTTTTGTGCTTACTCTAGTCCCTCATATATGTCATAATTCTCTTCCAAAATAAGCGAGAAGAACATATAAATCCCTACAACTGCGAGCTAAACTTTTCAGCCTACTTTATCAAGGCAAGCGTTGCTGATCTTGGGTGTCTATCATCCAAAGTAAATATTTGTGATTTATAATTAAAAAGTAGTAAATAAGCATTAAATAGCATTTGATAAATTCTTTTGTACAGAATTAATAGAACAAATTACTTCTTTTTCCTTTTGAGAGATCTCTTAATTACACTATTCTCCTTTTTATGATAAAACTTTACATGGACCTCCCTTGCATAATTAAAACATGCGTTACAATTAAATTTATTTTAACAAAAATGCTTTCAATTGGTTAAAATAATTACTCCTTTAAATTTAGCAAATATATACAAAATTAATAAAATTTTACATAAATAAATATATCGGAAGTTATAATTGATTTCTTTTTAGTTTTCCTAAATCACATGTACCTCAAGACTACATTTTCTGAATCCCAATGTTCATTAAGCCTTTCATGTTTATATTTGGATTTTTCGAAAATAAAACCTCGCATGGGGTTAACAAGTTTAGTTTATGTAAACAAAGCCAATAATTCAGGTGAAACAATTTTCCCTTTTTTTTCTTTTGGATAAGATCCTAAAACAATTTGACAACTTGCCGCAAAAGTGGCAACTATTATGGGGAAACCCAATCTTTATATATTTATAATTTATGTCTCATTTAGTTTGTCTGAAATATATATTGTACAATGTAATACTGAAGTTAAGTGCCATCACATGCATCTCAGGACTACATTATACGAATTCCAATGTTCATTAAGCATTTCATTTCATTTTTGTTATGTTTCATTATTATTACTTTTTGGTTCTTTTTTGTTCTTTCCTAACTATTTAGTCGTCCATTAATTTCGTTTTTTAAGATTTGATTTTTGGCTGCTATAAGAAGCCAAGAATGCATTTAAAGCATATTGTACACAACAATTTGACAATAGGCACTAAGAGTACCCAAGAAGAGCACACGCGGAGATTCTGTGGTAGATGGCGGACTTGAAGTAGAAAGACTTGACCACTGAGAATGCTGAAGGAATGGTGGAAATGCAACAACTTCCCTCACACCTCATTCTACCGATTTATCCACCAATCATTTGCAGCAACAAGTATGCATTGTGTAATCTTCTCCTCCAATTGTGAAAGCTTTTCTTAATTTGTTTACCTTCCTACAGCTTAAAACTTGTAATATTGCTAATTAATTCCTAAATTATTAGCCTTATTTTATTTTAGTTATAAAAAATTTGTGAGGTTACAATTCAGTTATTACAAAAAAACAAAATTTAGATTTCAAAAGCTCATGTTCCCATTTTCTACTTTGCTTAAGGAATTGCTGATTTCTTTCTAAATTAAACTTGATAGACGGAAGATGATGTGATCATTGACATTAAAGCAATAATCCAGCTTAGCGAAGATGGTCTCTTGTCACCTACTTGTTGTATCTACAAGGTGCCCCATGGGATCCGTGATCTAAAAGAAGAAGCTTACACCCCAAGATCTATTTCGATTGGCCCCTTTCATTATAACAATGAAAGGTTGCAAAACAAGAAAAGGCACAAACAAATATTTTTCAAAAGATTTAAACAAAAAGCTATGACAAGCTTGGATGAATTGGTCAATTTTGTGAAACGTATAGAGCCAACAGTTCATGATTCTTACTCAGAGAACATCGAACTCAGCAAGAAGGAACTTGAGAAGTTGATATTAGTGGATGCGGGTTTCATAATTGAACTCTTCATGAAGAGCTATAAGGGTCAGTTAGGGAATGATTCTAAACTTTCACAGCCATGGTTAGAGGATACTATAAGGAAGGATTTGTTTTTACTTGAGAATCAACTTCCATTCTTTTTTCTTGAAGATCTATTCAATAGAGCATTTCCTCCTGACCTTCATGGTGATATCCCTTCCTTTCTTAAGCTCACATATTACTTCTTTGACTATTTTAACATACAAAAATTAGAGCTTAATTCTAATGTTAAGATAAAGCACTTCACTGACCTTCTTAGATTTTTTCACTTACAAAGAACAAAACGTCTAAGGCATTCATTCCTAGATGCAGGAGACCATGTTCTTTCATACAGTGCAAACGAGTTACAAGAAGCTAGAGTAAAGTTGAAGGTAAGCACAAGTGCTTATTAGACTTAAAATTTTCAGGGCTTGTTCTTGAGATCCCACAGATTTTGGTGGAAGATACAACTGAAATTTTGATTCATAATATGATAGCTTTAGAGCAATGTCATTATCCTTATGAACATTACTAACTGTACTCTTGTATTGGATTGCCTAATCAACACAAATAAAGATGTGGATGTTCTCATTCATTCATAAATAATTCACAACTATCTAGGTGATACCAATATTGTTGCTACGGTATTTAATGGTCTCTAGAAAGATATCATTCAAGCGAATTTCAGTTCTGAATACCTTGATATCTGCAAAAGGTTGAATGGCTTCTATCAAAATCCTTGGCACAAGAAGAAAGCAACTTTGAGACGTGATTATTGTAGTACACCTTGGCAAATTGTTGCCTCTGTTGCTGGAATAGTACTAACCATTCTCTCCCTTGTTCAAACCATCTTTCCTATCTTCCAAGTAGTAGCGAAGTAAATTTAAAGCTTGTATAATACTATAATTTGAGTGTTTTATTGTTGAACTTCATTATGATTGAGAGAAATCTTGAACTCATAATTAGTCAAGCACTTTGATATATCAAGTCTTGTTAAAAATAGAAATTGCACCATGTAGCCATAGAATAATTGTACTCCTTATTCTTTGTTTTATTTAAATGTTGTTCTATGATAGCTACATAAATTTAAAGCTTATATAGTTTGAAATATATTATATAGTATTTCTTATAGAAATCTTTTTAAATAAAAGAACAAACTTCACAATGTTGAGAATAGGTGAGTATAGATCTTCTCATATTTGCTCATGTCACTCACAAAATTCGTTTTTGTTTTTTTTTTTTCATTTTTTTAGGGATGAATCCCCTCATTATATTATTAGAGATAATATGAGCAACATGATAGGTAAAGCTTTTTACATGATTGAGAGAAGCTAATTATAACTAGTATGAAGTTAACAAATTTGGTTCTTATAACTGTGGCCAATAAGGCATCTAAAGCACATTGAGTAAAACAATTTGGCAATTTGCACTAACAATATCCAATAAATTAAATTATAGACTAAAATATTATTTTAATCTCTTAACTTTATGGTAATTAAATTTTATTTTAGTCCCTTATGTATTTTTTCATTGATCCCTCAACTTATCAAATGTCGCAAAATTGGTCCCTTATGCTATCACTGTTAGACTTACTAACACTAAAAAAAGGAGTAAAGACAAAATCCATCTCCAATCCAACAAATGTTTACTTTGAAATTTATGATGACAAGTTTTCTTCAACAAACTTTTCATGGCAAAGAAAGAAATTGTGACAGATGTGCTTTTTTATCTCAAAATAGAGATAGAATCGCCTACTCCAATTTAGAGAAAAAAATTGTGTCTCTCAATTTGCTTTTTAAAAAAGAAAAATATATAGCAATAGTTTGGATTGATTATAAAAGTAGATGAAATTTATAAATAAAATAAAATACCATCAATTTACAAATGTTGGAAAAATATCTATTAGCCTTGCATTCACGAGTATAATGAAAGATTATATCAAGATTTCTATAAAGAAAATAGTGGTTTTAGATGTATTACTAGTAAAAATACATAATCAACTATAACATGAAACTTGTTGAATTAATAATTGATAATTGCTATTGATTAAACATGAAAATAAAGAAGGATAAAAAAAATCTAAATTATCATCACGCTTAGCCTTTCTTGCACCTTCGATAGTATAAAAAAGTCTTGGGGATTTCTAACCTAATATAAGGATAACCAACTAATAGTAGAAAGGATACTATGAGAAAAATTAGCATTAGTGCATTGTCAGAAAGAGTGATAAATGGAAGGCACCTTCCCAACTATTCCTACCCAAATCTTTATAGTCATAAATCCATAGTAATCTACCTAGTATATTAGATTATAGAAGTTAAGGTTGTGCCATGAAGCAAATGTATTATTTGTATTTTAAATTTGAAAATTCATGATCCATATTTAGAAGAAGAATAATTGGAAAGCTACTAGCACACGAAAGTAGTAGTATAGCAATGTTAGCACCCACCAATAATCTAGTGATTATTGCTAATATCTTGATCGTGTTTGATCCCCAATCTAGCAATAATGCTTAAGCTTATAAGAAGCAGGACTCACCAAATTTACCAAACACTTAATTAAATTGATAAGTAATAGGACTTACAGGTATCAACCTCAACCTTGAGATTCCATCCTCACAAGCATTTTGCGCATAGAATGTGATATAATTTAAAATTCAAAATCCACAACATACATATTACCACATCAACACATGGAAAATGTTGACATGACTTTTATTTGGTTTTGAAAATTCATAGTTGAACTATTGAATAGCCAAAACGCAATTTTTTTGGGTGAAATAAACTCCTATACATTATTCGTGAACAAAATTCTTCCAATGATGATCTAAAGGTGTGTTTCAAAATGTAATTGCATAACTGTAATAACTTAAGATTTTAAAAAAGAATAAAAAGGAATTTAGATAAATTAATTTAAATTGTTGGGTATCATAAAGCATATGGAGTTTAAATTAGAAAGAAATAAGAGATAACAGAGAAATTTATTTTAGCACTTATTTAAGTAGGGAAATAAATCTAAGCTTGACCATAGCTTTAATAGTCACCAATGAGGCAACCTTGAGAAGGGACCTAAGTTCAAACTTATATGTTTTATTTTTTTTTTCAAATTTTTATAACACTCTTGATCACTTACCAATGACAACATCTCAAATCTGAATAAAATCATAATAGCATAACTTCAATCAAGGTAGATTTTAGTGAGAATATGCTTACATTTCTTTTGACATTTAATTGGTTACTAGCAATGTTGTTAGATAAGATTTTAGTCTTAAGATGTCACATTCAGGTGAGGAATAAGTGAAGTTAATTCAAAAGTATTCCTCTTAAAGAGGAAGGAGATCATTGAATCTAACCCACACAACTTTTATTAGGTGACCTTTGATGCATAAGTGTTGGTAATTTTTTGTAAGTGTAAGGGTCAACTAATTAAACAATACATTAGAAATAAGATATCATCCTTTGAAGAATATTGATCAAGTACCAAAATTCCCAATTATTCCTATTATCTAAAAAAATTGAAAATTCAATTGAATTAACTAATAACTAAAAATGAACTAGCACTAAAATTAATAGACTATGGATTATTATGAAATGACTCTGGAGCTTGGATTTCATTATTTACTTCCTATGAATAAACAAGGATGAACTCATGTGATTTACTCTATTCTTATTAATGAATGATTCCCTAATATATATAAACTTCTTTTTCAAGTTAGAACATATATACCTATGCTAAGCCTACGTCTACTATCATGAACCTACAACGTAACATACATCCCTTAAGTGTGATGGAATTTAGTTCAAGCCTACATGTAGTGGCATGGCATGCATGCAACCTACAATTCTCTTAGGTGAGATTTATGTGTACATAACTATAAACTAAATCTATTGTTTGCATTGTTGTTTAAAGCATAGCATTTTTGAAATAGTCTACTTATTTTTATGGCCGAGTTAGTATGTAGTATTTGGTTGTATGGGGTTTTTATGGATTATGAGGGTGATGATTTTGCATACATGTATTCTCAAAAAATTTCATTGGAAATTGAATAACTAGAGTTTAGTTGGAGAAGTGGTTACTATGCCCATTGTATTATGACTAAATAACATCCCACTACATGCTTTATTTTATATTTTCTGATCTTGCATTTTATACTTAATGAAATATTATGGTTTCTTAAGTTTTCAAATTTCTATTAGCATTGATGTTCAATCAAGAAGTATTTTAATTACATTGAAAATTCATGATTTTAAGTTATTGACACAGATAGAATTAAAGGGAGCAATCTTGGGAATTTTTATCCTTATGTTGGTCACTTGTGAGAAATGTTTTCATATGAATTGAATTAGTATGATTCTATAGATAACAGTAATGATTTTATAAAGGGACTAATTACAAAACACTGGTGGCTAACAACAACTATATTAGCCCTTGGTGTGCTTTGGCAAGTTCCCCAACTAGCAAAGGTGTAGGTAATGCTCGCCCCGTGTGATAGCTAACACACATGGAATGGAAGAATACTATTTTACATGAAATGAGGACTCATAATGGTTTGGTTATTTATCCATGTAGGCTATGTGCTTATAATGGATTAGTTATTTACTCATGTAGGTTGTGTGTTTGTAATAGTTATTTTATTATGAGAAAAGTTTTTCCAATAGAAAAAATTTTCTATTTTGAAAGCCCTTGTTTAGAAACTTGATTTGTAACTCTTGAAAGATTCATACTTTTTATTATTACTATTATCACTAATTTATGGTTATAATGATCATGACTTAGCAAGCATTTCATATTTGAACTCTATCTATTTGTTATGCTGAAGCATGATTTCAAATTTTTAAAAGCTTCTACAAGGTACTTTCATATAATGCTTTATTGGTTTATATGTTTATTTTATTATTCATTATTTAAATTGTGATATGTTATTTATTTGTTAAATATTTAGACTTTTAGATAACAAAGTAGAGCCAGAGTTCACATTAGTGGTGTAGAAGGGACTAGGCCTCCTTCTAGTGAGTTTTGCATTGTTCCGCATGGGTGTTGCATAGTTTGTTGATAGCATAAAAATGTATTTTCATAATCAATCTATAACTCCACAAAAATCCACAAGCAAGATCCCCTACCCCAATGTAGGTTGTGTAGTTAATTGGCTTGAGAATGGAGCTCTCCTACTTATGTTGCTAAGTTATGATTGTTGTAGAAATTTCAAAATGTCCTATTTTTAGGTAACCTTTTTTTTTTGAAATTTTTGCAGGAAAAAAGAATGATTTAATTCAAATAATTATGAGTGTTAAAATAAATGAAGGGTTATTCTTTATGATTTTGAGTTCTTGTATTGGATTTTCTTCTTACTAATCTTTCAATATGGTAAGAAAGTAAAATTCTAGATGATTTTGTTAGGCTTACAAATGCAAAATTATCACATACCTATGCTAGTCATATCTTTGGATTTGGGGTGTGATAAAGTTAATATCAAAGTTTAAGTTTCTCATTTTTAGAGCAAGTGTTCTTTGATAATACCTTGTTGCTTACTTGAAGCATACACGCAAGCATACGTATCGCTAAAGTAATATGGTGATAAGAAAAGATCATTCTGTTAAGGATTTATTGTCAAAACTTGTCAAGTACCAAAATTCATACCATAACTTAAATTAAGCAAATCAATTTTAAATAATTGTATTAACAAAAAATGATTATAGATTATCTACTATGCAGAGTTTACAATTATTATTTGAATTTTTAGGTGAATAGTAGCATTTAGGATTATTAATCCTTCTTGTATTTCATAGCAATTTAATTCAACATTCAGTACTTTTGCTCTTAATGGTGATACATGTTAGTCTAGAGTTCACTTGTTCCTATAAGTATTTTTCCAAATCTCATATAGGATTATCTAATGAATTTCATAATTCTTTATGAAATCAACCAAGATCAAATTGATAGCACAATATTTAATTAGACCATGTGAGCTTAATGAGTATATTCCTATCTCTTAACTAAACCATCCACTTTCCCAAGCAAGCTTCAAGTACTCACACAACTTAACTCTTGATCTAACTTCACTTTCCCTTTTCCATTTTCAAGCAAAAGTATCAAATCAATCTAATTATTGGCTAAGCAATAAAAGAGCATAAAGCATGGAGTTGAATAAACATGTATTCATCATTAATTGCAAAATCAGAGTAAGGAACAACCACTAATTCTTACAATAATTCTTAATAATCCTATATTAGGGAGTTTAGCTATGCATATTCATGAAAACCAACAATAAAGCTAAAGTAAAGGTTGAATACATATGAGAAAATGAAAAGAAAAGAAGAAAAGAAGAAACTCAAAAATGAAGCTTGTCTCTACTTTAATCTCAATCCCTAGCATTCCTTTGCTTCAAGATGCCTTTCTTAGCTTCTCCCCGACCTCTACACACCTAGAATAGACCTAAGATAAACTAGGATGACAGCTCCCTTTGCTGCAATGGCCATATAAAGTAAGAAACCCTTAAATTTTTAACAAAGAAAATGCTACATTTTGCTAAAACGAATGACGTTATGACTCAAAAGGTCATGCTACGGTGAAGTGGAATACTGGAACCATCTGTGTTGCAGCAATTTTGCCTACTATTTTCTTTTGAAATGTGCTATGTCGTGGCACATTTAGCCACTGTAACTGCAAGGAATGCGTCGTGCTGTGATGTAACGTATCACCACTGTGACACACATAGCCTCTACTTGCCATCTTGAAGCATCTCAATTTGTTCTCATTGTGAGTTTAACCTTGTCTTGATCTGCGTAGTGGCGCAACATGTACTTACCAGGGTGCTTTCAGCTTCTATGTGACGTTTTGCTACAGCTTGCTTAGGATACGTCACGACACAAATTTCCTCGAATGCCTATCTTCTTTTTCTTCTAGTTTAGCAACAGCTTGATGAATTTCTGACTCAGTGCATTCCAGAAACTGCAATTATCAATCCTTTGAAGCCTCTTTGACATGAATAATTTCATCACCATGTTTTAGCATGCTTCTTGCTCAATAATTCTTGTGATTGCACCTTACAATAAGAACAAAGTATGATTAATTCTTAAATAACTCAACATCAAAATAAAACTTGTCATTTAAAGTGTAAAAGTTAAGTATGGAGCTATTATTCTAAGTATGTTTATTTTACCTATAAAAAGTATTATTTACTATGTAATTAGAGGTTAAATCCATTTTTACTAAAAGAAAATATGCATAATAACATGAATAACAGGGAGTTATCGCACCTTTAAACTTGAACTTTTACTTATCCTCAAGTAAAGCAAATCAGAAACAATATCAAAGTGTCCATAGGTTATGTGAACATCAATGCACTACAAAAAAATAGACTTTTAGTAACGACTTTTAGTGGCGACTTAAAAAAGTGGCCGCTGAAAAAATATTTTTAGCAACGACTTTATTAAGTTGTCGCTAAAAGTTGTCACTAAAAAACTATTCTTGATTCTGAAAATATTTTTAGTGGCGACACAAAAAAAAAAGTCACTAAAACTATTTAGTAGCAACAAAAAAGTCGTCGCTAAAACTTTTTTGCAGCGACATCGACATAGTCGCCACAAAAAAAATATATTTCATGATGACCTTTTAGTGACGATGTTTTTTTCGTCACTAAATGATTTAATGCATAACTTTTGTTAAATAAAAAATATAACTTTTAGCGACCACTAGCTTTAGTCGTCACTAAAACACAACTTTTAACGACCACTAGCTTTAGTCGTCACTAAAACACAACTTTTAGCGGCGACAGATTTTAGTCATCACTAAAGCATAACATTTAGTGACGATGTAGCTGGTCATCACTAAAAGTCTAAACGCCAAATTTTTATCCATTAAACAAATTACTGATAAAACTTTTAGCGACCACAAGCTTTAGTCGTCACTAAAATACAACTTTTAGCGACCACTAGCTTTAGTCGTCACTAAAACACAACTTTTAGCGATAACAGATTTTAGTCGTCACTAAAGCATAACATTTAGCGATGACGTAACTGGTCGTCAGTAAAAGTCCAAACGCCAAATTTTTACCCATTAAACAAATTACTGACACAACTTTTAGCGACCACCAGCTTTAGTCGTCACTAAAACACAACTTTTAGAGACCACCAGCTTTAGTCGTCACTAAAACATAACTTTTAGCGATAACAGATTTTAGTCGTCACTAAAGCATAACATTTAGCGACGACGTAGCTGGTCGTCACTAAAAGTCGGAACGCCAAATTTTTACCCATTAAACAAATTACTGACACAACTTTTAGTGACCACCAACTTTAGTCATCACTAAAATACAACTTTTAACGACCACCAATTTTAGTCATCACTAAAACATAACTTTTAACAACGACAGATTTTAGTCGTCACTAAAACATAACATTTAGCAAAGAGGTAGCTGGCAGTCACTAAAAGTCCAAACGCTAATTTTTTACCCATTAAACAAATTACTGATAAAACTTTTAGCGACCACCAGCTTTAGTCATCACTAAAACACAACTTTTAGTGACCACTAGCTTTAATCGTCACTAAAACATAACTTTTAACGGCGACAGATTTTAGTCGTCACTAAAAGGTTTGGTGTCAAATTTTTGTTCAAATATTAAAAATTTGTGCGCCAAAACGTTTAGCGGCGACTGGTTTTAGTTGTCACTAAAAGATACCTTATAGCAACGACCTTTTTTTAGTCCCCACTAAAAGTTCTGGTGCCAAAATTTTGGATATAGCAACAACCTCTTTTAGCGATGACTGATTATATTCGTCACTAAAAGTTAACTTTTAGCGGCAACTATTTTAGTCGCCACTAAAAGTTTTGACGCAAAATTTCTTACTTATTAAAAATTTTTACATGAAATATTTTTGTAACTTATGTTTAAATAAAAATATTTGAAATTAGAAATTTTGAAGTTAAAAAAATAAATTATATGTATCAATTAATATATGCAAATATACAGGACGAAAAAATAAATTAGAATATTTTTAAGTTAAAAAAATATTTTTAAAGTTAATAATTAATATATGCAAATATATAAGACTAAAAAATATTTTAGTTGTAATTATTAATTAAAGAGATAAAACTAGAATTTTTATTAAGTTTAAAAAACCTAGTAGATTTAAGAAATTAAAATTTCAATTTTTAGAATTCTTGAAATTAATATGTCTAACATTTCATATGTCGAAGAATCATATATTTAAATTTTCAATTTCTATTTCTATGATTCATTTTATTAATGGATCCTTTTCAACTCTTAAAGCAACGTAAACAACAAAGAGGTAGAAAGAAAGAAAAAGATGAAAGAGAAAAAAAAGGAATGGATAAAAGATTGAACTCCGCCTTAATCTCTTATCATTGCAACATTAATTTTAGTTGGGTAACCCTTTTAAATTCCTATTCTATCTTCTTCTTCAACCATTAATGTCTTCTTCTTCCTCATGTTCCATGGCTTTAAACTTGATACTTTATAATGAAGGCAAAAATATAATTATTTCTATGGATTTTTTTGGTGAAGGGGCACCCATGGATGTGAATTTAAAACTTCACTCTTGATACTTTAAACTTGGAGAGACCTTAAATGATTTTTTTATGAAGATGAGCCCCAATGTAATGTAATGAGTCCTAATGTAATGAGCCCTAGTGTAATGATTTAGCATGCATTTCCTGTTGAGATAGCAACATATACGAATTCTAGAGAGATAAGTTGGAGGATGACTTATATTTAGGATTAAGAATTTCAAATGTTTTAGTTAGAACAAAAATATAATGGGTAGATCATAGAAAAAGATACATTAGGCTATTGAAGAATAAAAATTCTAAATTCTTAATTCTTAATTAATTTTTGAGTTCAGTTATGTATTTCTTAATTTTTACCCTCTTTATTGTTAATCAAGTACTTGAATTCAGAACTTAAATAGAATAAAGCTTAAGTAAATCATAAAAAGCATTATATAATTATAGACTTATTTTAATATTGGTGAAAGGTAGTGAAAAACAAAAATCACAAAATTGAAGGCCTAAACAAACTTTTTTGCAAAAAATAAGTGACCGAATCGCCTACGGCATTCGCCACACATAAATCTCGAAAAAATACCCAAAATGAAAAAAAAAATCACCTCAAACAGAGTACGATACACAAAGTTATGGCATTTTGAAGTTTTACCCTCTAATCTTATATTTTCTTCATAATTTATATTCTAAACCTAACTTTTATTTTTTATTTTTTATCACTCAAACTATTTTTTTCATTTATGTATCAATTATCAATTATTAAATTATCAATATATTTAGAATAATATTATATCATTACAAATAAAACTTTACTAACACTTCAACAGTAAAACCTAGAGTCAATTTTCGTTTCCCGCCTCTTTGTTTTCCCTGTCTTTCCCTCTTTCCCATTTTCAAACCTTCTTCGTATCTGCTAGCAAAGGCTGTCGCAAATCCTTCTCAATCTTCGTTCCAATACATCCTTCTGGTCGATTTCGTTGTGAGTGAAGCTATTCCGATAAAAACATTTCGCGCACGAAAGACAGAGTATCCCTAGGAGCTGATTTTGCTGTGGAAGAGCAGAACACAGAAACTGAAGAGGAAGGAAGCTATGTAAGTGGTAATCTGGTCTATTGTTGGCTCCTTCTCTAGTCTATTGTTTGCTCCTTCTCTGGTCTATTGTTTGCTCCTTCTCTGGTCCATTGTTTGCTCCTTCTTTGTGTAATTGATTTTGTGTTGAGTGCTGTGGCTGTGGCTGTGGCTGTAGCTAATTTCGCTATGGAAGAGGAGAACACAGAAACTGAAGAGGAAGGAAGCTATGTAAGTGGTAATCTGGTCTATTGTTTGCTCCTTCTCTGGTCCATTGTTTGCTCTTTCTTTGTGCAATTGATTTTGTGTTGAGTGCTGTGGCTGTGGCTATGGCTGTGGCTAGCAGAACTGAATAATGCCTCCATTTTGAATCGAATTTACTTTCTTTTTTTTTTAGAATTTCTTCTTTTTTGTATTGGTTTCTTCTTCTTTGATGGCTACTTCTAGCCTCTGTGAATTTATTGAATTTCTTATTTTTGATATGTAAATTTATAGTACATTTTGCTAAACATCTGAAAATAATTTCTTATGTTTCAAACTTACTTCATACAACACAGATTCTCAAGTGCTAGCTCCTCAAACAATATCAACTGTGGCTCCTTGAATCTTGATTGTAGCTGCTATAGCATAAAGGTATTATTTTTCTTTTTAATGAACTATCAAGCTTGGAATTGTGATATTTGCTATGACATTAGTCATCAATTCTGTTATTGTCATGATAGTTTGCTGTGATACTGATGAAATGGTTTTAAGTTCTGATATGTGCCTAAGCCTTTTGAGGGTGGAATGGTTCTGTTAAGTGCTAAAAATTTGGTGTTTGAATAAGCTTTGGTCCAATAATTCTACCTGTGTATGTACCTACATAAATTTTGATATGTGCCTCAATCTTTTAAGGGGGGAAGGTTATTTTTAGGTGCTGTAAATTTGGTGCCTAAATCTAATTTGGTCTAATTCTTTTTAAATTCTGATATGTGCCTATAAGTGCTGCAAATTTGATACTTAAGCTCTGATATATGCCCATAAGTTCTGCAAGTTTGGTGCTTATAAGTTCTGTAGGTTTGGTGCTTATAAGTTCTATAGATTTGGTGCTTATAAGTTCTGTAGATTTGATGCTTATAAGTTCTATAGATTTGGTGCTTATAAGTGTTGTAGGTTTGGTGAGTGCTATAAATTTAGTGCTTTTAAGTTCTGAAATGTGTCTTTAAGTTCTTATATGTGCTTTAGAGATTTGGTCCAATTCTGTTAACTTGATAGTTTGCTCTGATATTGTTTAGGATTGGTGTTACTTCTGATATATGCCTATAAGTTCTGATATGTGCCTAAACTTTGATATATGCTTTTAAGTTCTGATATGTGGTTTAAAGATTTGGTCCAATTCTGTTACCTTAATACTACTGAGGACTGCATTTATTTATTTATTTATTTTTTTAAGGATGAAGTATGGTGCTTCAATTTTTTAAGTACTGTAAACTTAGTGTTCAAATTACATTTTGTCCTATTTCCACACCTATGTGTGTCATACCATCATACATTATGTATTAAGACCTTATTGAAAAGATTTTGCCTAACTTTGAGTTTTTTCAAAGCTTCTCAATTATAGATTATTTTGTCATGAGGTAGAAGATCCTGTTGATAAGGTTTTATCATATCGACAAGGTCTTTAATTTTCCTTTGCTAAATTTGAGCTCCTATCGACAAGGTCTTTAATTTTCCTTTGCTAAATTTGAGATCTTGTCGACAAGGTCTTATCTAGTCAACAAGGTCTTCAATTTTCCTTTGCTAAATTTGAGATCCTGTCGACAAGGTCTTATCTAGTTAACAAGGTCTTCAATTATCGACAAGATCTATTACCCTATTAATAACATCTTATAACTTATTAATAATATTGTTTGCCTTGTTAATAGCATTTTATTACTACCTCTAGAAAAAGGATGACTTGTTCTCTATATTCATTCTAACCTTTCCATCATTAAAATGCAATCATATTTTAGCCAAGGGATGGATAAAAGTTGGATAATAGAGTTAATCTAGCATATAGACGAGGAGTTGATGAGTTTTTACAATGGGCCTTTAATTAGCCAAGGGTGACAGATATAATTTGATGCCCATGCAAGGGGTGTGGGACTCACATGGAGAAGTTTGTCTTGGTTATTCAACTAACACAAATAATGTTAAAAAACTTAGTGTGGGACTCACAAGGGTTGTAACTCTTTTTCTTTTTAATGTTAAAATACTTAATGTTATGTTTCTTTTTAGCAAGGAAATGTACCTCTGATGAACAATGCTTCAAATGGAGAAGCTCAATAATTTTATAAGTAATTAAGAGTTTTAATGATTGATTATTCAACTAACACAAATAATGCATCTTAATTTATAACACCATTTTCCTTTTAAACTTTTGACATTAATTTATTTATGGCATACATAGTCTTTCATACATTATGCTTTACTGAAATTGGAATGTGGTCTCAATTTGTCACGCAAGTAATTACTTTGATGGAGAAATTCTTAACATTTACAAAACAAAATGAAGTGTCTAGATTGAGTGCTAGTGGCCCTCCCTTGAATTATGAAGATTCAAGCAATTGCCAATACTAACTTCTTGCTATTTTCCTTTTGTTTAGTAATATTGTAATGCTATTTTAAACATTGAATAGTGGAGTGTATGAGTGAGTTTTTGTATTTATACTTGTTTGATGGACCTCTGCAGTAATGTATATATCAAACTTATTAGCAAAGTTTGATTTGCTCTTTTTTAACTTATGTATTTTAAAATGTTAGATTTTGTAAAATGGTAAATATTATTAGATATTTGGAAGATTTATTTTTCACCATTTATAATATTATAAAATCTATTTTAATAAATAGGATTGAAGAAAATAATTAAAAAATATATTAAAAATCTAAATAAAATAAAATAACCTCTTTAGTGGCGACTAAAGTCATCGCTAATAGTATACCAATATTGTTGATAATAGTTAATGCTAAAGACATATTTAGTGGCGACATAAAAAATTGATGCTAAATGAAAAACTTCAGCGGCAAAAGAATGATTCGTTGCAAAAATAGGCATTTAGTATCACTAAAATATTTTGCCACTAAAAGCATACATTTAGTGACAACAATACTTGCCACTAATTCCTTTAAATACCCACTAAAAGGAACTTCTGCGACTACTAATGCCGCTGCTAAAATAACATTTAGCGTCAAGGTACATGTCGTCGCTAAAGATCCCCAACGAAAGCTTTTTAAAAGCCCAAATGGAAGGATTTTACAGCGAAAAGGTCGTCGCTAAATCTTTTAAACTAAAAGGTCATCGCTAAAAGTATGCATTTAGTGACCACAACTATTGGCAAAGGTCGTCACTAAAAGTTTTTAGTATTAAAAGATATTTGTTGCTGCTAAAACCATATATTTAGTGATAACTTTTTTCGCTTCTAAAAATATTTTTTGTGACGACATGAATCTTTATGAACCTTTAGCGGCAAAATTTGTTGCTTCTAAATGCCATGGTCCTAATAATTTAGTAGTTTTAGCGGCGAAATTACATATATTTAAGGGTAATTTTTGTCGTTGCAAAAAGTCTTTTTAGCAACAACAATTTTTTTGCCATTAAATCTCTTTAGCAATGGCTGTAATTGCGGCGACTTAGCAACGACTATATTATCGTCGCTAAATAGTTTTTGCGACGACTTTTGATGTTTTAGCGACAACTTTTGTCGTCACAAATTCCATATTTTTTTGTAGTGATGTCTGCTATAGTCCTCACTTGCTGCATTAGAGAGTATATTCAATAGAAAGAACAAGCAATACATGCCAGAAGCAAAGTTCAAATGATAAAGTTAAGACTTCCAATCATTTTGAAATGTGTGTGTAAGTTTAGCCAAACATTCATCTCAAACAAGTGTCAAAAATAACTTTCTACACTCCAACATGTATGAACCAGTCTCACATATATGAACATCATAAGCTCGCCTTTTTCCCTCTCTCTAATAAATTATGCACCACAAAACCACTAGATCAAAAGGACTTTTAGGCTTGTAATGAGGCTAAGGCTATGGCTATGAATAATGGGTAAGATTAGTGCAAAAGATTTTGAGAAAATTTATATGATAGTATACACATACCAAAGGTTCTCTCAATGCACCTTCAATAATTATTCCTATTAAGTCCCTTTTTTTTGTGAGTAACTCTCCCCCAAACTTAGGTCTTTTTTACCTCAATTAAACTTTAACTTTTCTTTTTTTTAAAAAAAAATTTGGTGTGACATATATTCAACTCAACTCTAAGTCAAAGAAAGGGACAATTGACATGGACCATAAGACTTCAATTCCAAAGACCGTACAAACATCAATTACTACATACCTTTTTCAATCAACTTTAATGTTTTGTTTCCTAATGAATATACTACCACTTTTTCTCAAGAAAAGGGACAAGCTTATACAACTAATTAGGCTAAATATTTATGTTGGTAAATAGAACAAAGTGCAATATTATATGGTTTTTCTGAATAGGATCAAATAAGGTTCAAGCATTAATATAATTAAATAAGGGTTAGGCTTGAAAGACATAACTACAACTAAAGAATGCCTAAATCATCTCTAAGGGTCATGCCATACCTACTAATTCGCCTCAAGAAGATAGAAGATAAGTTCTAAAGTTCTAAATTTGAGATTGGACATACAAATTGTAACAACAAGAATTTTTGAAAATTCTCTAAGTCTTAAAATTTTTTAAAGTCTGCTGGCTATAGCTTGGCTATAGCGAATGTACTTGTTCGCCATAGTGAGAATCCACCTAGTTATAGCAAATGTACTTGTTCGCTATAGCGAGTTCAGACATCCTATACAAAAACTAGGGAGTTCCTCGCAATAGCGCATGCCATAGCAAGAATAGAAGCCTAGGACTGATATGTGCTCACCGTAGCGAGGGTTATTTTTTATTATAGCAGGGCTGGGTCTGGAAAAGTGAGAAAAAATGTGTTTTTACTTCTTTAAAATCTAAAAGGCTTCTCTTCCTCTTTAATTAACTTAAGCTTCGTCTAAAACACATAAAAAGGGCTTGAGAAAGAGAGATAAGAGAAATTCAAGAAGGAAGAAGGAAGAAACATCAAGGAAGAAAGGTAAGAACCTTTAAAGATTTTCATGCTTCTTCTTCTTGAAACTTTATTCTTCTCTTTTTAAGCTTCCTTTCCATGGGTTGCTGAGTAATATAAATTTATTCTGACCTAGAACAAGTAGGAAACCCCTGAATTAGAGTGTAAAAAGTCAAGAAATGCAAAGGAACTAGGAGAAGAGCTAGTGAAATTCAAGAGGAAGAAACTAGGGATTCTTAAATCCTTGTAGATTTGCCTTGATATAAGAACCCCCTAGCCTTGTGAGTGTTTATTTGAGTGATAAGAGAGTAATTACATGCTATTTGTTATGTTTAGGCCCAAGAGATCAAGCTTCATCTAGTTGTGACTATGAAACCAAGAAGGGAGAAGAAAAGTTGAAAAGGAAGGCTTGTGTTAGCTTGTAAGGTACTCTCCACTCTTTCTTGATGCATTCTTAGATGTATGACGGTCATTGTATGCTTGTATATGCACTTGTATTGTGAGACATGCCTTATGTTGTTGCCTTGATGCATTGGTACCAATATACTTATGTTTCAGGTTATGAAAATTGCTCTTAAAAGGTGAGGTGGCAAAAGTCCCATGTGATGGGTGAGGTGGAGTCAAAAGTCCTTAGAAATGGGTAAGACAAGGCGAAAAGTCTCATGGATGAGTGAGGCTAAGTCCAAAGTCCCTAAACCAAGGGTGAGGCCAATCCAAAAGTCCCCAAAATAGGGTGAGGCTAGACGAAAAGTCCCTAGAGCTTATTCTTGGCATTGATATGGTTTTCATGGCATGTAAATCATGTGTTGTATGATTTTGAATGGTTGGATGCCTATTTGCATGCTTTGACATGTTTATATGCCTTGATTGCTTCCTTGAATGAGTGTATGAGCTATTGAGATTCCACGGATCTTACCCCCTTCCCTCTCCCATCTCATATGGTCCAGGTAGAGCTCAAGCGCCAAAGAGTGGAGGCCATGAGGCATAAATAGCCATCACTTGACACTTTTGCACACTTATGCATAGTTTAGTGTATAGGAAAGCCAAAGTGCTTACGTATACCTATTTTTTTTATATGTAAATTTGTAAGCAAGTGTAAAAGTATGTATAAATGATGTGTGAACCATGTATAGAACTTAAGCAATGGAAATATACGATTTAGCCCATTGGTGACTTGTATGTAGTAGTGCATTTTTGCCTATAGCATAGTGAGTTTAAGATGTGTGATGGCGTAGACCACTTAGGCAATTTATATATGTAGTTTTTATACTTTAAAACTTGCCTAAGAGGTGCTAGAGCATGTAGGAGGCCATTTGGACCCACTTTGAACTTTATATGGTGTCAAATTTGCCAAATTCGTGAGCTATATCAAGATATGACTAAATGAGCTCTTCTTGATATGAAATTTGGCATGCATCTAGAGTTTGTTGAGAGCTTCTTAAGAAGCTAAAGTATAGAATACTTGGAGGTCTAGGGAATATTTGGCAAATTGTTGAAGTTGGAGAATTTTCTAGTTTTGGTTAGTATACTAGCTAATGGGTCTGAAAATAAATCCGTGTCATTCATAGGGCAAATGGTGTCCAATTGTCATGAAATTTTGTAGGTATAAATTAGACATTCACAGTGATCTATACCAACTAAAAGCACCTCAATTTGAGGTCTGTAAAGGGAGAAATAATTTTTTGATATTCTATGTCAGCATCAGGGACCCCAGTCGACCTTTGTTACTCTTCCATCAATTTTCGAGGTCCAAAGGCTACTGAAATGATCCAATCTTATTTTTCTCCTCAGCTTTCCAAATTGGTATAGTATTCCTAGATTGGATTTTTGTGAAATTAGTTATGAATTTTTGAAGTTCATGACAGCAAACTGTATCAATACCAGGGACAACCGAACCTTTGTGCCATTTTCGATGTCAAACATAGTCCAAATGCTGAGATTGTAGTTTGGAATTATTTTTACTATAAATTTAACATCTAGAAATTTTCAAAAAAAGATAGGTTTGCTTGATTCCCTTTTTTCTAGAATTAGTTATGATTATCCAAAATTAGAGTCAAAATTCTAACTTTTGGACCCGTTTTGAGAAATTGCTTTTTCCAGTTTTTGGCTTCATATATGTGGTTCATGGGTTGTTTTATGCTATATATGAGTTGTATGAATGGAGTTTGAGTAGAAAACATGATTGACGGGTTCATTAGACCCACGGGGCAAAGTATAACTGTTTAAACCCCCGACATATAGCATTGAAATGCCATGGTTTTTACTCTTTTTTTTGGAATTTCATGGAATCAAGCCTAAGCAGAAACTAGTTGAGGTTAATATATTATAGTGTTACACAAATTAAATTAAAAAAAAAATTCTCCTAACACTAATAATTAACTTATATCTTAGCCAAATGGTGCATAGCATATTTTTCAAAAATGGTGGAACTCTAACTTTATACATTTGATTTAAGTACAAAACACAATTAGCATAAAATTCCTACCAAACACATCTTGACACATAACAACTATCATTGGAGGCAAATAAAAACAACTCCAGCAGGCTAACAGATAGACTAATTCAAATGAATTCAAAAAAGAATTTGCCAAGTATAAGTTCAAGCACAAAATTTCATGTTATTTAGACTATTAAAACTATCCTACCACCAAACTTAAGATCAATATTGCCCCCAATGTTGAGGGACAAAGATAACTTAAGAAAAATGAGAGTGGGTGGTATGTATATTGTAATCCAAACCTTTTTTTTTTTATGTTGTTGAAACTGAAAAACAAAATAGGTAATATAAAATAAAGGACACTAAAATTAGGAAAAAAACCAGTAAACAAAGCATATGAAGAGTATGACATAAAGCCAACACAAGTTGAAAACAACACACAGTTTATAGTTCACAATGTGGAACAATTAAACAAAAGAAAATAAAAGAAGAATGGGAGAATCATAAGGGATGTCAAGTGGCTGGGTCCTGTAGGGGCTCCTAGGATGGCTCCTATGGAAATGACTTAATGGGACTATGTAAAAAACCTAAAGGATGTGGAAGCTCAGATGGGTCCCACTAGAAATAGCTAGTTAAGTGTCTCCAACACTGATAATTCCAATGATCCATGGTAAAGGAATGACACTCCAATTCAATGAAACGCTACTCATTCTCAGCTGCAAAGAAGGAGAGATCCTGAACCATTATAAAAATAACACCCAAGGAATGCTTCTGAGGATAAGGTGGTGGTAAAATTTGAGTTAGTGGAGAGGGTGGCTGATTTGGCTCTGCTGGTGGCTTGAGTAGCTCATCCCCTTCATCCTCATCATAGAAATAAAATTTGTTGTCAACATTTGTTGGTGGTTCTAGTAAAACCACCAACAAAAGATAACTATAGTTGGCAGCTTCTAATAACTGCCAACAAAAATCATAATAGGATGACTTTTATTAGTGGTTCCTAAAAAACCACCAACAAAAATCCATACATAGTTGGTAGTTAGCAAAAAAGCATCAACAAAAATATATTAACTTTAGTGTTTTTTTTTTGCGGTTCCTAACACAAAAAAATCTCGCATCATTTTTTGTTGGTAGTTTATATGAACTGCCAACACAAACATTAAGTTTATTACATTTTTGTTGGCGGTTCATAACGAAGAAAGGTTTATTTAGTTGGCAATATTTCTAAAACTGCTAACTATTTTCACTTTAAATTCCATCTATTTTCATTTGGTGTCCACCCATACAAATTTTTCCTTCTTCTTCTTTCACAATCCCTTCTCTAAGTCTGTCATTCATCCTACTGTTTTGCGGCGTTTGCCTGCGAGTAGCTAAACATTACATCTCCTCTCTATCCACCACTATCACTCCTCTCATTTTGCAGCCTCTTCTCATCTATTTTCTCGTGTTCATTATTGAGTTTTGTGAAAAGTCCATCATTGAGTTTCCTGTTTATTTTCATGTGAATATTCAATCAATCAGTCCATCCGTGGCTATCCACTAGAATATTTTTGGCCAACCAGCGCCTGCCCATCTGTTTCCTTGTGTTTGTTGCTGAGTTTTTTTGTAAAGTCTGCTCTACCACTGTCTACCTTCCATTTTACTATAAGTTCATCCCATTTTTACAATTTTCTTTTGCAAAATTAATTTGTTTTAATTAATGTATTTTTTCTTTAAACAAGTTAAATGTCGGTTGTCTTCCTCCATTTTGGGTTCCTATCCTCCATTCCTGCATTTTTGCATCTGTGCTTTTTTTTTGGAACTATTTCTTTACAATATAATTCTTTTGGTATGATAGAATGTGCAAAATGATATCAATTGATAGTTACAACATTCTCATACATGCAAAAGGTGTACAAAAATGTCTAGGCTTATTATAGCAGGACATATTATGTAGTAGTGTACAAAATATTATATAGCTAAGTTATAACTTACATAAAAGAAAGGAAAAATTATTCTATCATTGTTATTTGATTATGGACTACTAGAATATTGTTCTGTTTTAGTTTGAAAAGAAAACTAAAGGCTTGGGAAACTTCCATTTTATGCCGTCATTCTGCAGGTTTTTCTTTGAGATATAGATTGCAATAAAAGAATAATTAAATGAGTATGATAGGCCAATATTTAGTATAGTAATAGGTAGGAGTTCAAGCAAATTAGGAGTCACTAATCACATTTCTTTTAAATTGGCTCTTGTTAAATAAAAAAGGTATGGATTGGAAATGGATGTCTACCAGTCATTTGTCTAGGAAATATGAGGATGGAATGAAAGAGTTTATTAGATTTGCATTTGAGCATGCAAAAGACTCTAGTAAAATTATATGCCCTTATATGAATTGCTACCATGTGAAACAAATTAGTGCAGCTGAGTTGGAAGATCATTTAGTGTGTAATAGGATTAACCAAAGTTATACATGTTGGACAAAGCATGGCAAGACAAAAGATGAGCATAGTAACCAGGAGTATAGTGGGAGTTGTACCTTAAATGATTTCGACATAGGTACATACAAGGATGATCATTTTGCAGAGATGGCAAATGTGGTTAAAACGGATCTTTAGGATTGTCCTAAAATATTTGAGAGGTTGAAAAGTGATGTAGAAAAGCCATTGTACTATGGTTATACTAAATTTACAAGATTGTCAACAGTGTTGAAGTTGTAAAACTTGAAAGTGAGAAATGAATGGAGTGATAAGAGCTTTACATAATTGCTTGCACTTTTGAAAGATATGCTACTAGAGGATAATGAGCTTCCTATCTAAACATATGAGACTAAACAAATGTTATACTTTATTGGCATGAGTTATAAGAGGATACATGCTTTTCCCAATGATTGCATTTTATTTTAGAATGAATATGCATTGGTAGAGAAGTGTCTGAAGTGTAATGCCTCAAGATATAAAAAGAAAGAATCAAGTCCAACAAAGGTGGTATGGTATTTTCCTATCATACCTAGATTTAAATACATGTATAGTAGTGCAGAAGATGTGAAACACTTGACATGACATGTGGATGAAAGAATTCAAGATGGCAAGCTTTAACATTCTGTAGATTCTCCTCAATGGAAAAAAGTGATCATAAGTACCTTGACTTTGGGTAAAAAGATAGAAACTTACACTTTGCATTGGCTACCAACAAAATGAACCCACGTAGTATACAAAGTAGTACCCATAGTACATGGCCAATGATTTTGGTGATTTATAACCTACCTTCATGGCTATGCATGAAGTGCAAGTATATGATATTGTCTATATTAATTTTTGGGCCCAAGCAACTTGGAAATGATATTGACTTATACTTGACTCCTTTAATTATAGATTTGAAGCTAATGTGGGAGACAGTGGTGGAGGTATATGATGGGTATAGGGAGAAAATATTCAACTTGTGAGCTATGCTATTTGGGATGTTGTAAATGCTTATTTGCCAAGAGGGCATACATTCCATGCAGTTAGAACATTGTATGAAGAATGTCTTCCTCGAGCATTGCATATTTTTGCCTCCAGGACATCATTACTGGTACTGGAGAAAAGCTTTCAATAGGATGACAGAGGAAGGTAGTGCACCTTTGCTGTTGACTGGTGAGCAAGTGTATGAAAAGGTAAAGGATTTAGATAACAATTTTGGTAAACCATTGAAGAGAATACCTTGGGACAAGCGAGTGGAGGAAAAGGTCTATTTTCTTTGAACTGTCATATTGGAAGTCCTTATATGTGAGACATTTCCTTGATGTGATGCAGATTAAGAAAAATGTATGTGACAGTGTAATTGATACATTACTCAATATGCTAGGAAACACCAAAGATAGAATCAAGGTTAGACTTAGTTACTTTGGGAATAAGAGGAGAATTAGCATTGGTGAAAGAGGATGTCGTACTTATCTACCTCCAGTGGTGCATAATCTATCTAGGAAAGAAATTTTTTTTTTTTTGTATATCTTTCTTGATGGAGTTAAGGTTTTAGAGGGAATTTCTTCAAACATTAAAAAACTTGTATTAATGAAAGATTTGAAGTTGAAGGGTCTTAAGTCTTATGATTGCCACATTTCGATGGAGCATTTGATTCCAGTGGCTCTTCGTTCCATTTTGCCAGAAAGGTGCAAAAAAGAATCACTAAACTATGTTTCTTTTTTAAGTCCATTTGTAGCATAGTGATTGACCCTACAAAATTGTTAGCATTACAAAGACAAATTATGGTCACTTTGTGTGAGCTTGAAATATATTTCCCACCTTTGTTCTTTAACATGATGGTTCATCTAACTGTTCACTTGGTTAGGGAGACACAGATGTATGGCCCAGCTTATTTGAGATGGATGTATCCAATTAAGCCTTACATGAAGATATTAAAAAGGTATGTTAAAAATCAAAGTTGACTAGAGGGTTGCATTATTGAACGGTACATAGTCAAAAAAGCTGTTCAATTCTATACCGAATACCTATCTAATGTTGATAATATTGGGCTTCCAGTATCTCGAGACATGGGAAGAATTGCTAGAAAAAGGATTATAGGAAATGAAATAGTTAGTATTACAAGTACAGAGTGGGAGCAAGCACACCTATATGTTCTGTACAACTCTGATGAGGTTGAACCATATGTGTTAAAGCACAAGGAAATACTTAGAACCGAAAACCCTAATAAGAATGAAAGTTGAATATCAAAAAAACATAACTGGTTTTTTATAGATTGGCTCAGAAATCACATTTTTTTGGAGTTAGATGTAAATCCTAGTACAATTTCTGAAAAATTGATATGGTTAGTAAGAGGTCCAAGCCTACATGTCCTCTCTTACATCGAGTATCTTATTAATGGCTACACTTTCTATACAAAAGTGTAAGATGTTCATAGTATAATGCAAAATAATGGTGTAACTCTTGTAACTTAGTCTATGCATATTTCTAGTACTAAAGACAAAAACCCTATCTATACGAACAAGTCATACTTCGGGATAACTGAACGCATATGGGAGTTAGACTACATTTTGTTTTGAGTACCAATCTTCAGTTATAAATGGCTTGACAAAAGAATGACCTTCAAATTAATGAGTTAAGGTTTATCTAGGTAGATCTTAATAAGGTGGGGTACAAAGACAAGCCTTTTATTTTTACATCCCAAGCTCAATAAGTGTTTTATGTCCTCGATCTTGGTAGTAAGAAGTGGTCTATTATTCTATTGACAAATAAAATGAATGAGGACAAAGATGATATTCAACACGGTCAACATATAGATGTTGAGGATGATCCCTTTTTGGAGACGTTGCTTGAAAATGATTCCACTAAAGATAATATCTTGTATATGAAAGATGATTATAAAGAGGGCATTTGGATTTTAAAGAAGGGGCAAAGAAGTCTAAATTAGGGGAGAAAAAGGAAAAAAATTGTCTTAAATACTTTTGTTTCATTTTATTCTTTAATTTCTTTATATGTCCCCTTGATTTTTTAAAAATATTTTTACGTTTAATCTCTAAATTAATTTGCTTATTCTTCAGACTTATGTGTTTGAATTTCATTGTAGGTGAATGGCTTCTCTAGGTGGTCATGACAGTGCTCCAGATAATGTGACGAATGAGATAGACCAAATTAAGTAAGGTTTGACCATCCCAAAAGAGGCAACTCACGTAAGAAGTGTTGGGAAGAAATTTGAGATTCAGTGGAATATTAAGGGTCAATTGATTAAGAAAAATGGTAAAAAAAAAATTAATAAGCTATATCAGAGTTATTGCTCATATGAATGTGCCTATTACTATACGTGATTGGTGAAGGGTTGACAATACCACTAAGAACTTCATTTGGGATGAAATAGCGATAACATATTCTACCACAAGAATTATGTCGTTTCTTATATATACATGCTCTGACAAGTTGATTATGTTAGTTTGTAGATGTCTTTGATATTGATCAGAGTCAAATGAGGTTTCTATTTAGGATAGCTAGCAAGGCATTATGACTATTCCATTACATATTCAGTAGTAGATTCTTAAGAAATGCTAACGGGAACATCCTTGACCATCCCCTTAAATTATTTCAAGCTATGATGACTCAGGAGGCTTGTGATACATTTATCAGCCAATAATAAGAGGAGTCTTTTCAGGTAATCATATTTTATAACATATAGTTGTTCATTTTAGTGTACAACAATATGTATTGATTATATTATTATGTCTTTTCATAGATATTAAGTCAAGATAATCAAGAAAGAGTAAAGAATATTCAATACCCGTATAGGAAAAGCTGATTAGGATATTCAAGCCTTGAGCAACATATGGTATGTGAATATATATGTTATAATATGATGCAATACTCGCACATTGATTTTTTGTCCTAATACATAGATCGAGCAGGAGAGATCAAAAGTTAGCTCAGTATCCTATCACAGTCTCTAGAAAGTAGCTCGAGTCAATAAAGCGAGCAAAATTGACAATGAACATGTTCTTGAAGTTTGGAATAAATGTGTAAGTATTAATTGATTATTAAAAATTTCAATCAATCTATTTCATTTTCCTACTTTTAATAATATTTGCTTTTTAATTTATATATCATAGAATGCCTTATCATAAACCCTCCTAGAAGGTAATATGCTCCCAAGGGGTGATGATATAATTGGTAAGGCACTCGGTGTCTTGGAGCACCCTGGTCATGTTAGAGGTGTCAGCTTTAGCATTAGTCAAAGAGACTATTTTAGAATACAAAAGTGATCGAAGTTGCATTCTTCAACCAAGGTTGCCAAGTTGAGAGAGAAGGTGGAGAGACAAAAGCAAGAGAAATTTGAGTTGGAAAAGAAATTGGAGGATCAACGATGCCTTATTGAAAATTTGATCAAGATGTAGATGATGGAGATGTAGGCAGTGGAAGCTAGCCCCAGTGGTAAAAACAGCTGCACACTTCCCTCTCAGTATCTCCCTGAGGTAATTGCTTTCTTAAACTAAGTTAACAATTAAGTGGTTTTACTTTTTATCAGTAATTTCTTTTGTTATGATTTGTTTAGGGCAAATCAAATTATTTATTATGGTTAGACACCCCTACTTATCACGTAGTTGTAGAGGGTCGTATGTATAACATTGTAAGAGACACACTTCATAATGCAATATTACCCACTGACCATACAAGAATAGCTATTAATATCCCTATGAAGGAGAGTATTAAATTGCCTATTCCTATCAAAGACACAAGAACAGTAGGGCAAGCAATGGGGAGCTTCATTATGTGGCCTACCAATCTCATTACGGTAGCTCCATCAAGATAGGTTTGTTAGTTGACACTTATAATTCTTTTTTGCTTCTAAATTAAACTAACTCACTTTGTTACATAGTCTAAGGAGAAACACCTGAAAGTGTCAGGATTTTAGTAAGAAATCAATGTCCGCACCATCAAAGCCAAGGCCTAACCCTCAGGTTTCAAACAAATACATATTAGCTCTTGAAACATTAGTAGAACAAATGTTAAGGGATGATAACATAAAAATTATAAATTTTGATAAAGAGATTTACAATAGAGAAAACACATAATGTGCTTAGAATGGAAGTAATAAATGATATCCTCCAGTATGAAATGATAGGGGTCACTGTTATTAATTTATATATTAGGTACTTCATCTACTGTACATAAACTATTTTTTAACTATGTTCCTATCAATTTATCATTAATCCATTTGTTTCTTTATCTCAGGTACTTGTACTAAATAATCTTGGTCCCTGGCAACATTACGAGGAGGTTTATATTTATCAATCCCCATAACATTGCCACTTTTTCTCTACAGATGCCGCATAGCCAGCTTACAAGTCAATCACAAGAAGTAACAGATCTGTTTGTTGCAAGAGCCAAGAATGAGGTGTTATTCTTGACCCTTTACATGCAAGGGTAAGTCACTTAATATTGAACTTTTAAATTACATGTAATATCAATGTCAATTGTTTAATTAGAACTTGCTAACACTGGTTAATTATCTTAGAGGACACTGGATGTTGATCGTCATCAATCCATGTGCTCTGAAGATATATTGCATGGATCCTTTAAATGGTGACCCAACGAATTGTGAGCAGATGAGGAGTTATTTAATCAATAAGCATATGTATTTATTTTCTACCTATTTCTATATAGTTGTGCATTTTAATTTCAAAATAGTTTCTTATATTAAGTTTTTTTTCCCCACTAACTTAATAAAGCCGTAGTGATGTTCCGCGCAAATCACAGGCTTAAGGTGCCAGAGTCAAAAACACCTACCACAGTATTCAAATGGAACAAAGTAAAGGTATTTATCAATATTTAGAAAATTATTGAGTACACAATTTTTTAAATTTAATATGTTTTTATTGAATTTTTATAGTGTCCAAAGCAACCAAACAACATAGACTGTGGGTACTACGTAATGAGATTCATGAAGGATATTGTTATACATGAACAATCAATGATCCTAGACATGGTATGTAATTCAGTTCCTTTAAGTTATTGGATGATTTTTCTTGCCTCTAAGTTTCCTTGTGTAATAAAATTTAACTATATGATGGTATCAATTGTTGGTAATCTGCCATTACAAGTTATATTTGGTGATATTAATGTGCAATTTGCTTCAAAAAGAGGGCTAAAGACATAGGGAATCTCTATTTTTAAGACATTATACTACTAGATTTTTTTAATATAGAACTTGCTTTAAAAAAATACTTCTAAAATTTGACCAAATTCTAGTCATCTAACTTCAAATCATTGTTATTTTATTTTATAGTACTTCCCAAATGTATATTGCAAAGAATACTCTAATGCTTGAATAGCTGAACCTAAGGAAGAGTGGTCTCAATACGTGTTCCAACAATGTCTATTAATTTAGTTGAAATTTACTTGTGTTAATTTCTATTGGTTTTGTATTGTTTAGTAACACTTGATTTACTGATTGATTACTTTATAATAGTTCTTCTTGCTGGTTGTTTTAAGTTGGTGAATAACTGATGGCTAGTAAAATTATAGAACAAAAATATACTGAAATGGATAAACTAGAGCTAAATAATAAAAAGGGAAAAAAAGTTGGCGGTTGTAAATAGAATCACAAATAAAAGTCCTATTTTGTTGGCTGTTATTGTTAAACTGCCAACAAAAGTCAACTTTGTTGGCAGTTGTTAAATAACTGCCAACAAAAGACCACTCTTTTGCTGGCAGTTATTTAACAACGACCAACAAAGATTGACTTTTGTTGGTGGTTTAGAACTACCAACAACTGGTTACCCCTTTTGTTGGCATTTGCATTGTTGACAATTAACGCCAATAAAAAGGAAAAATAACAGCCAACAAAGCCTTTTTCTGACATAATGATCATCATCCACATTACCTATCATCTGTATAGAAAATCACTTCCTCGATAGAAGGAGCTCCACATGTGGCTCAAATTGTACCCTAACATCTATGCACAACAAGGTAATCAAGTGAGGAAGGGCTAATCTAAAGGTGGCAAACTGAGAAATCCTCTTGATATTTTCACAAATGATATACCCAACATCCATGGTCTCCTAATCATAATCAAGCAAATCAGGATAGCTCGGTCTATAGTTAAATCACTCATATGAGTACTGGAAAGTAGATTTGCACACACAAAATGAGCCCAATAGCGGGACAATCTATTGAGATTACCCCTAAGAATGGCCTTAGGGAACCCACGTGACATCCTCTAATAATTATGCCCTAGCAACTTTAATTTAGCAGCCACCTCATCCAAATCAGGCATCTCACCACTAGTCTTATAAAGGCAACACTGACAGTCTAATACAATAGGAAGATTGTATAAATCCTTGATAACTTGTTTGTTTATAATCACCATGTGCCCTCTAACTCGATATGTGTGCTCGTGATAAAATGGTGCATTAGCATAAAATTCTTAAACTATTAGCAACACTGCAACTGCTGTCTCAGCATAAAACGGACTCCACCATCTATAAGATAACTAATCAGCCACCTTCTGACTTTCTATAAGCAAGGTACTAAATGCCCTCCCTGGGATCGAAGTTCTATGAAATGTAACTGCATTGTATCGTTCTTGAGCACTAGGGAGACCAAGCGAAACCAGTTAGAGGAGGCTGATGAGAAGGATGATGCCTTACCTCTAGCTTTCTTTTTTAGGGCCATTATAGGTATACCTACAAAAGGAAATTTGGACATTTAATTTCTGCAAGTAATCAAGTAGTTACTAACCTATACTCCATTCACATGCAATTCTAGCTACTATTAATCAACCAAGGACTCGCTTAAGCCAATCAAATGGTTAACACAACAATCAATATTTAACTTCTTTTATGTACATAGTACCCCAAAACATTATGAAGCCATAAACAAATAAATAAGCCATTAAGAAAATGAATTAACCATCCTAAAAACCTCAAACAAAATGGAAATATTGTCCAAACAAGTATGAATAAGAGAAGCATAAAAAACACTTAAGAACAGAGTTCTTCAATTCATAGCCCAAACAAATAATAGCCAAACAAGAAATAGATTTCTTTAAGGCATTTTGACAAATAGTTAGTGGGCATACTCTATTTTCACAATTGAAAACCTTGAATAATACAAAGTAACCTCCATCCAGTTATGCACAATCATCCAACATAAACATGAAACACATTCCAGACGAATTCTCAATTCAATTATAAAGACAAATTGTACCTTTAAATTTTACAAGGAGCAGATGAGATGAAGCGCGATACCTTCAAGTTTTAAGTGAGGGTGAAAAGAGAAAGGGGAATGTGTGTATGCCGTGATAGAAATGGGAAGAAGTTGAGCCTCAATAGAGAAAGATGTCGAAGAAGATTCAAGCATTGGGGAGAGATGGAAAATAGGGGTCATGTGGGGTGATGAAGAAAAGAGGCACCAAGGGGAAATTTCAAAAGAACTAGGAATGGGACATGGGATGCACAGCCACACCTTTTTATAGAAAGATATGGAAGTTATGGATGTTTTAGGGAGGTGGTTACGGTAGAGAAAAGAATAAAGGGGAAGAGCTGCGGTGTTAAGGAGGAATGACTGAAGTAGAATGAGGCTTCTCAAGTTTTAAAATATTTTTTTTATTGAAACTCGCATCACGCGCGCGACGATAGGTGGCCTAGGAAGATATAAACATGCATCTCGCAGCGGCTTAACAATTATAATCCATGGTGTAAATGGGTACTGCTTCTATATATGCTGGAACTTGAAACTCTACGTCGTGGCATATTTCTCTATTGTCTCTAGACACTCCGCGACTTTTTTTTTTTATTGGCCACTGCACTTTTTGCTACTGGAATTTGATGCGCTATAGCGTAACACCCTTGAGTCATGCACGTAAATTACCCCTGATGCACCCAACATATTTTCTATAAACCTAATGATTCAACATTCATTTCCATACTTTAAGTACACAAATTTTTGCAATTTAAAGCACAAGGAAAGTGGTAACTTAGCATAATAAAGTCAGAAATACTCCTTCTTTTTCTTTTTTTTCTTTTTGTTTTTGAATTAAATGTTGAATAAGTTGTTTAGAGCTCCTCCAATGGTTCTGCATGATTCACTACAAGAATCTGCATATTTTACGACAGAAACTTGCGACAAACGACGACAAATTTATTTATTTATTAATAAAAATAAAATAAAAAACAATGGCGACTAATTTATAGTTAAATATTACAACTATAAGTCTATCGCGACAAACAACGACGGAATAATGGTTGGATTGCCCAACCAATATTCTGTCGCATGGTTTGAAGAAATATAAAAAATTAATTAATATGATAAAAATATATAAAAAAGTAATCATTATACAAAGATAATTATAAATAATGTTAATTTTTAATTAAAAAAATATCAAATATATATAATGTTCAAATATAATATATTATAAATAAGATAATATATTCTAACTTCCGATTAGAGATAAATATATAAAGCATATTATAATTTATATTAATGATACTTATTATGAAATGGAAAAAAATAAATAAAATATAAAAAATAAATATTCTATTGACTAAGTTAGCTGAATAGTATTATAATTAAAAGGTTGCATAAAAATATATAGATATTGCATAACAAATATATAAATATTATTAATTAAAATATTCAAATATTATAGATTATTATAATTTAGATAAATGTAAGTAATATTAATTAATTATATTATAAGTATATAAATAATATTATAACTTCTAAAGATTATATTATAATTTATAATTTATATTAATAAAACCATTTATCAAGAAAAAAAGAAAATATTGTATAAAAAATATATATAAGTAATATTAATTTTTATTTCAAATTAAAATATATATAACTTTCTAATAAAATATAATATAAATTCTATGTTATAAATATAAATATATATAAATTAAATTTAAATATATTATAATATTATACAAAATGTTCTAACAACAGAAAAGTAGTTGAATGGTATCCAACCACTTTTCTATCTCCATATTATAATTATATATTTATATAATTTAATTACATGGTGACAGAAAGGTAGTTGGATATCTCCCACCAAGTTTCTATCGCCAAAATGTTAAATTATATATAAATATTAATAATTTAAAATTATATAATATTAGATATATAAATTATATATAGATATTAGTAGTTTAAATATTTATATATTATTAATTATTATAATTTAATAAATATATTACAAATTCTATTAATTAAATTATAAATTATAGTGTAAGGTGGTTGGAACCACAATATATAAATATTATTTTTTGTTATATATTATAATAATTAAAATATTCAAATATTATTAATAATTATAATTTTAATAAATATACAAATAAGTATAAAGAATATAATAAGTGAATAAAATTACTGTTAGAAATAGTTAGATGTGTTGAAAATGTTTCATATTATATATATATATATATATTTTGTATTTTATATGTAAAAAAGTGATTCCTAGTTACATAAACATATTTTTTATAAGAAAATAAAATAAAAGAATTATTGATAGCCATTGAAAAAAATAGCTATTGAAAAAAAAAAGTGACCGTTAGAAATAAAAATAACCATTAAAAAAAAGGAAAAAAAGTGACAGTTAAAAATAAAAATAACCATTAAAAAAAGTCTATTTATATGAGGAAGGATGATCTTTCTTACTCTCCCCTCACAACTATTTGCTATTATCTTCTTCCTTAGAATTTTGCCATCCTATTTTTGTTCTCAAATTTTTTCAAAAATTCACCACCCTGTTCAAGTTCAAGTGGAGAATTGGTCTAAAATAGAGATTTTATTCATCTCAACCTATCCAAGTAAGTAAATATTTATATGAAATATATAAGCATATTACTTTTTATAGCTTATTGATTGTAAATAATTGTTAATTATTTGTGATGTGATAATATAGTGGAGATAGATATATAGGTAATAATGATAAATTAATATACAAAAGTTTAATGATCATATTTGTGTTTAAGGAAGTATTATGTTTATTTGATAATGTGTTAAAAGGCAGATTTTGTTATCAAAAATTGTAAAGTAATATTTAAAATGTTTATTGAAACAAAAAATGAAAATTCCTAGTAATTGATGGTGGATGTATAATAAATAAAATATTGGATGTAAAGAATATACGAATGAATTTTTACTATGAGTAGAAGAATTTATTACTTTTGCATGTCAAAAAGGATTAAGGTCAGGAGGAGGAGAAAAAATTAGATGCCCTTGTTCTATGCATAAAAATATAGCATATCTTACTCTTGATGGAGTAAAAATCGATCTTTGTAAGAGAAGATGTCAACCTGGATATTAGTCTTGGGGATGGTTTGATCTCACCATTGGATATTGGTATTGGACATGTCATAGTGAGATCGAACCATCCCCAACACTAAACACACATTTTGGAATATCTAGTGGAACACTTAACTCATCATGATTAGTAAATGATGATCATAATAATAGATATGAAAGAATGATCTCTGAAGCAACTTGTCTTGAATTTAATGTTAATAGTTATGCTGAAGGAGATAATGATGATAATTATGTCAAGGAATTAACAAATTTAGAAGCCTAACAATTTTTTGATTTACTAAATGCATATCAGCAATCACTCTGGTTAAGATGCAGTAATCAATTTGAATTATCTATTGTTATAGAAATGTTAAACATTAAATCCAATAGTAATATGTCATAGTATAGTTTTAACCAATTTGCAAGTCTATTGAAAAAGAGTTGCCCATCTAATAATGTTGTACCTAATAACTAGCATCAAACAAAGAAAATAGTATCAAAACTTGGTCTATCTGCACAAAAAATTGATGTCTACATCAATGGATATATATTGTATTATAAAGATGAAATAGATGAGATAATATGTAAATTCTGTGGAGCACATAGGTATAAAACTAGTCGACATGGCTGAAGACAAAGATTAAAGGAGATTCTATATAAAAGAATGCATTATTGACCTATTACCTCTAGATTGCAAAGGCTTTATGCTTCAATGAAATCTGCTGAGTTTATGCAAAGGCATTGGAATAATAGAAGGTGCGAAGGTATACTATGTTATCCATCTGATGGAGAAGCATGGAAACATTTTGATAGAATATATCACGATTTTGCAATTGAGCTAAGAAATGTTTGTCTTGGTCTTTGCACAAATGGGTTCACTCCTTATAGTCAGCCTACTTCACCACATTCATGTTGGCTTGTGATAATTACTCCTTATAATCTCCCTCCTGGAGTTTGTATGACTATTCCTTACTTATTTTTAATGCCAATTATTCCTGGATCACAAAATCCTAAAATGAAGATTGATGTATTCTTGCAACCATTAATTGATGAGCTAAAATTGTTATGGGAAGAAGGAGTACCCATGTATGATGTCTCAAAGAAGCAAAACTTTTAGATGCAAGCAGTATTGATGTAGATAATAAATGACTTTCTAACATATGGGATGTTGTCAGGATGCAGTACTATTGGAAAATTAGCTTGTCCTTATTATATGGAAAACTTAAAAGCTTTTACCTTGAAGTATGGGGGCAAGAATTCTTGGTTTGATTGTCATCGACAGTTTCTACCTATGAACCATGTTTTCAAAAGGAATAAAGATGCTTTCAAGAAAAAAAAAAAAAAAAGAGTTGAAAATGATCCCCCTCCACCAAGATTGGATGGAGAAGAGTTATGGCAACATGTAAAGATCCATTTGAGAGTAGTTGATCAAGGTGTTTTTAGATTGCCAGGCTATGGGCAATATCACAACTGGACAAAACAGAGTATATTTTGGGAACTTCTATATTGGAAACATTTGTTGATTTGGTATAATTTAGATTTTATACATATATAAAAAAATGTATTTGACAATATTTTTAATACTGTTATGGATGTGAGAGGGAAGACTCAGGATAACATAAAAGCCAGAATAGATTTAAAAGAACATTGTAGGTGAAAAGACTTAGAGCTATGAGAAATATCTAATGGAAAAGTGGTAAAACCAAAGGCTAAGTTCACTCTTACACTTGATCAAAGAAGGGCGATCTATTAATGGATAAAAGGATTAAAAACCCTTATGGGTATTCCTCAAATTTATCAATATGTGTAGATTCAACAGAAGGAAAGTTAATTGGTCTTAAAAGTCATAATTGTCATATTTTTATGAAATGCTTATTGCCAATTACTTTCAGTGCACTTCCTGAGCAAATATGGAAGCCCATAACCAAGTTAAGTCTATTTTTTAAGGAATCATGTTCGACAACATTGATAGTTGATGGTTGAACACAAATGGAACACAATATTCCTATCATTCTTTGCAAACTAAAAAAAATATTTCCATCTAGTTTCTTTGATTCTATAAAGCATTTACTAATCCATTTGCCATTTGAGGCGAGAGTGGGTGGCCCAATCCAATATAGATGGATATATCCCTTTGAAAGATAATTGATACTTAAAGTCTATTCATATGTAAATATCATTTGCTTGGAATAATATATTATTGTTTCACACTACTTCTCATTTGGTCGTGTAGATTTTTAAATAGATTAAAACGCATAGTTAAAAATAAAGCTTATGTGGAAAGATCTATTTGTGAGGCGTATTTGTCATAGGAAGTATCACACTTCTGTTCATATTATTTTGAGTCATAGGTATCTTTAGTACAAATAAAAGTTCATCGAAATAAGTGTGTGGATGAACAAGAAACAAGTGAACCAGGTTTATCAGTCTTCACTAAAGTTGGATGGTCGCTTGGAAAATGCTCAACTTGTTATTTGAATGACAGAGAAATGGCCCGTGCTTATCTTCACGTCCTATTGAATTGTAATGAAGTCAAGCCTTATATTTAGTAAGATTGAAACTTATCACACTGATAATTCATCATTCATTAATATTCTAACATGCAACTTGTATTGTAGGATTTTTTAGCAAGAGTTACGAATGTTAAATCCATACATTGGCTCATAAGAAATCGATAACAACATTAAACAAAAATTTGTACAATGGTTTAAATCATATGTATGTAGTGCCATTATTTATTTATTTATTTACACTTTTTTTTTTTACTTATTGACTTGCATGATATTAACTTAATTTTCTTTTAAAATAGGTTCTTAACTAACTTAGATTTAGTGATAATAAATATTTAAAGGACTTAGCTTAGGGACCACTTAGAGAGGTGCAAACGTGGCCAGGATATTTTGTGAATGGATATAAGTTTCACACCAATAATTGGAGCATTGATAAGAAAATAATAAATTGTGGAGTTTGTGTTAAGGGAATAAGAGAAGATGGAAATAATGATTACTTTGGTATCCTTAAAGAGGTGGTTTAATTACAATATATAGGAGAACCTGAAAAAAAAAATAGTATTATTTCTTTGTGATTGGTTTGATCCTATTATGAATCAAGGGATGAAAATACACAGTGACTATGGAATTATTGAAATAAAATATACCAGATGGTATTAAAAATTTGATCCATTTGTATTTGTAAAGCACTGTGTTCAAGTCTATTATATGCAGTATCCTGTAAGGACCCAAGAAAAAGGTGATTGGTGGGTTGCCATAAAAACTAAAGCAAGGAGTGTGGTAGATGATGATAATTCATTAGAGGTTGCTTATCAAGATGACGAAATTGAAGTAAGAACAGTGAATAATGAGGTATCATCTGATACCTTATGTGATGAAGGGGAAATGGAAGAGGTAGATCTTCATATCAATTTACAAGTTGAAAATATAAATTTTTATATAGATATGCAAGAAGAGGAACAAGAAGATCAAGATGATGATAACAGTCAGGGGGGCGATGAAGATGAGGATAAGGATAAGGATGAGGATGAGGATGATGAAGAGGCTAATGACAATGATGATGAAGTTGCAGAAGATGATGAGTAATAATTTACTTTATTTTTAATAATGATAAAAATAATTATTAATATTATTATTAAGTTTTTTTCCTTTTATTATTAAATTTTTTATAATAACAATACTTATTAGATTAATTTTTTATTTTTAGATTTTGAGTTTGATGATAAATAATAATTTAATTCACTATTTTTTTAATTTTTTATTTACTATTATAAAAAAATTGTACGAGATTTTATTTTTTAAAATTTTTATTTTTGTTTTATTTATTGTGATGAATAAAATTTTATACCATACAATTTTAATATTAACAATTTTGTTTAAATATTTAAAATTTCTTCTTTTATTCATTGTAATATTTGTCTTTATTTATATATTATATATAATGATAAAAATTTTATTTATAATATTATTTATTTTTTTATTTTTATTTTTTAAATAAAAAATAAAGCTATTGAAAGATGTCAGAGTTTACGTGAAGCGTAAACTATGTTATTATTACTTTATTTTTTAAAATTCACGTGAAGTATGAATATTATTATATTATATTATATTTTTTAAAATAATAAAAGAAGTTTATGTGAAAAAAGATAAATTAATAAATAAAGTTCACGTGAAAGATGACATCTTTCAGCCTTCACGTGAACTTCCTTTATTATTTTAATTTTAATTCATATGAATCAAAGTTAAAATAATAATAATATATATAATACAGTAAATTATTTTAATATAATATTTAAATATAATACATTAATTTAATATGTTTTATTTTATATAATTTTTTCTATGTTAGTGATATTTTTTATTTGTTATTTATAATAATTTTAATAATTACTTAAAATATAAATATATATTATAAATAATGAAATAGGAAATTAAGTTAATAACTAAAGGTGAAACCAAATTATTGTCCTTTGTTTGTATTTGTTATCCACTTATATATATATATTTGGTTCTTTTCTTTTATTGCACAAAGAGCTTCTTGTTTGAGTGCTTCAAAGAAAATTGTTTCTCTCACTTCTTTTCTTATATACTACATAGAATTATATTGTGTGCTCCAGTCAAGGTAAAAACTATGTATGCGAAGCTACAATGAAGTGATTGTTGTTATCAATAAGGTATGGAATACATTATTAATTCTGACCCTTTTTTTTATTTTTCATAGATGTCTGCATAGACACAAGGTGCAAAACACTATTATGAAATTTGTTAAGGTTTGTAGGTGGAATCAAAACTAATTTATCCAATACATATAGGGTAATATTTATAATTACACTATTTACTCATCACATATACAATTATTTATAAATTAACTCTTATGAATATATTTAATTCATCAATCAGATTTGGACCAAATGGTAATATTGTGGGTGAATGCATTTTTGCCATCATCCAAAACAATTTTGGTGGTCCATACAATTCTTTAAAGGAAGTTCTACAGCAAGTTAGATTAGCATGGTTTCAAGAGTTTCAGGTTTACAGTAATTATTAATTTTGTTAGGGAAAATTGTTATTAGAATTTTAGTATTACGTATATTACAAGTTTGTAACATTTTTTTTTCTAGAAATGTTATTGTTGGATTCCAGATGGACAAGATTCAATTTATGTAAATTTCTTAGACCAAGTGAGAAATAAGTTAAAAGGCATGATAGGGTATGCACGAGAGAGGAAGAAAAGACCAGTCTAGATGAAGGAACATGTTTGGAACTCATTGTGTGCTAGGTGGGATAGTTTACAATTCCAACAAAGAAGCAAAAAGAATAAAAAAAATAAAGCATCCAACAGTGGCTCAATTTCTATTGCTGGCTCTCATCCAGCGTGGCTTTAATTGGGAGATTTTGAAAAATAATTTTGGGAGAAAACCAACACCGGTTGAACTTCACCGAGCTATGCATTTGAACAATGGTAATTGGATTGATAAAAAATCAGAAGCTACCTATGTATGTATATATTGATAAATTACTATTATATTTAACTTATATCTATCATTATAATTTAGGTTGACATATTTTCTCTTCTGCTCAGAATGAATATATCAAACTTAAAGGTGAAGTTACTCCTCCACCACAACAATTATCACAAGAACAATTATCTAAAGAGATAGAGTTGTGGATACAAGCAGCAGAAGGAAGAAAGGCTAGAGGGATGATCTATGGTATTGGAAGTATTTCACATCATATAGTGGGAGATCCAATTTCTGGTTATAGATACAAAGATGTTTTTAGCCATTAAAGTTTTCCTAGTCTGCATGAAGCAATATCTCCTAGAGATGGATTACATCCAGATATTAAAAGCATCATGAACTCTCAAATCTCGCAGTTTCAAGAAAATAATAGGACTATACAAGCTCTACAAAACCAGCTTAATGTATATAAGAGTTTTTATGAGAGTCATCATAATAAAAATAATCAATAAATTCAGATATTTTGTTTGTATTGAATTATTGTCATTTATTTAATGATAATTTTCAATTATTTTCTCATATAAAATTATGTCATAAAAAATGTGTAAAAAAATATGAGCAGAACACATCACTTATACAAGTGTTAGAAATTTTATTATATTATTATAATTGATTGTAGTATTGTATTTGATTATATTATTATACTAATATCGTTTACAAGTTACTTGTTTATGCTAATTATTTTCTTACCATATAATTTTTTTCAACTTTTTATTTTACCAATTTCATTATAAAGCAATTTGAACAAAATAAAAATTATATTTGCAATAGTTAAATTTAAAATAAAAATTCAATGTTATATTTAATTAATGAAAAAGATAAAATCAATTAAATAAAGGTTGGATTTTTTTATTTAATTATAATCAATAAATTATGTAATATAAATTGTGTAAAAAAAATATAACAAAAAAAGAGAGTTGTACGAATAATGTCACTAATAAGAAACAATATGGCAGAGCCATTGTTGTACGTAATTTTATTTTTTATTATTTTATTTGCTTTTCTTACATGTTTTTATTTGTTGATGTTACCAGTTTCATTTTAAATACAAAATAAAAATTATATTTGCAATAGTTAGATTTAAAATAAAATTCAATGTTATATTATTCTAATTTTAAAGTGGTTAGAATTATAATTTTCAATAAATTTATATTTGATTCGTATTGAATTTTTTCTTTTATTTAATTATAATTAATAAATTATGTAATGCAAAGTATGTAATAAAAAATGAAAAGAAAAGGTGAGTTGCTTAATTTCTTTTAATTTAATTATAATCAATAAATTATGCAATAAAAATTGTGTAGAAAACATATAAAAAGAAAAAGCAATGAGTAAGTGCAGTTGATGTTACTTGTAAGAAACAAACAAATAAATGTTAGGGCCACTTTTATTATTATTGTCCTTGATTTTGTTATTTAATTATGTAATGAAAATTGTGTAGAAAACATATAAAAAGAAAAAGCAACGCGTAATTGCAATTGATGTTACTTGTAAGAAACAAACAAACAAATGTTTCAAAGCCATTTTTATTATTATTGTACTTGATTTTTTTTTATCATTTTCATTTGTGATTTTACTACATGCTTGAAGTGAAGTTACTGAACAACCACACACTATAGAATTATAATTTTTAATAAATTTATATTTGGTTTGTAGTGAATTTCTTTTAATTATAATCAATAAATTATGTAATAAAAAGTGTGTAAAAAATATGAAAAGAATTTTTTATTTAATTATAATCAACAAATTATTTAATAAAAAGTGTATAAAAAACATAAAAAGAAAAGATGAGTTGTAATTATAGATTATATAATGTCACAATGTAAATGTCAGAATTATTTTTATTATTGTACTACACGTTTGTATTGAAAAGGTGACTACTTCGCATGCTACATTTTATAGACGTTAGACTATACACATGCTACATGTTAAACCTCAGACAATACACATGCTACATGACCCAGACTATGTCAAATAAAGTTATAAAGCTAGTATTATTTACATATTTTATAAATCTATATATACACATCTTTGCATCTTACCACCAGACAAATCTCTACTCATTCCATTGATCTTGATTGTGATTTTGATTTAAAAATTCTCATTTTCCCTCATTGTGCACAGGTATATATATAAATATATCAATATAAATTGTTACTACTATCTCTATACATAATTTTAGTTGATGTAATTTTTTTATTTCTTCTACTTATTTTACTCAGATGTCTTGACGTGGGTCATCATCAAATAGAAGTTGATCACAACCTCACTTCACTCCCATTTCTGAGCAAGAGAATTTATCTTCTCCTCATCCTCCTTCTCATGAAGAGTCACAACCTGGAATTATCCAGAAACAACTTATTACACCTGCAGGCGATGACGAGTTATTATAAATTTTTTTATTATTTTCACTCTCACTGTCAATTTTTATTTCTTTACATTACTTTAAATATTTATTTTATATAGATTTGAACCAAATAATGATGCAGTTTCGTACTTGCATCATTAATATTTTTAAAAGTAAATATGAAGGACCTTGGAGTAGCTAGAAAGAAGTTCCATAAGAGTACAAAGATTTATGGTGTCAAGAATTTCAAGTGTATTTTTTATTAATTTTTAATATTTATATTATTATGCATTTTTATAATTAAAACTTGATTTTATTTAGAAATATTATCACTGGTCACCCAACAACCATAAACAAATTAAACAAAATTGGAAAAATAAAATAATTGAGCAATTAAGGAATAATATTTGAAAAGCACGAAAAAGTGGAAAAGAACCTTAATGGATTGGAGGCACAATTTGGAATCAACTTTGTGAAAAATGGAGTACTCCACAATATCAAACCTTATGCAAATAGATGCAAAAAAATCGGGCCTCTTCCTCTAAGTATGGCTCATCACAACATACAGGAAGTTCTATTTCTATGCTTGAACATGCTAAAAGATTAGTAAGTCATTTTATTTCTTTATCTATTTAATTTGTATTTTTCATTATTTGTAATTATTATTTTTAATATATTTCTAACTGATAATAATTTATTCTTAAGGCAAAAGAATTAGGGAGACCACCTAAATATTTTGAGATTTATCTCAGAGCCCATAAAAATAATGACTCTTGGATAAACAAAAAATCATAAGCTATATATGTAAGTATCATTTTATATTTACTGTTATACATGCAATTATATCTTAATCTGATTTTAGCTATTTTTAGGATAAGTTTATTCAGTAGCAAATTTCTAATGTGGGCTCTTTTATTTACTTTTCAGAATGAGTTTCTTCAATGAAAGCTTGAGGTAGAGAGCAGGGGAGAGAATATATCATAATTAACTTAATGGATGCAAGTTGTGGGAGGAAAAAAAAAAGGATTAGTATATGGTTTAGACAACATATATGGAAATCCAACAATTGGATTCACTGAGTCCCAAAAGCCAACCTGTAACAACTAGAAAAAGAAAAGAAAAAGAAAGAAGAAAGTTGAAAATTTTCGAAATCCTAAAATTTTTCTAAGTTTGTTAGCTATAGCGAGAAATGGTCTAGGTATAGCGAATATACCTGTTCGTTATAGCAAGAAATGGTCTAGCTATAGCAAGTGTACCTGTTCACTATAGCAAAAATGCTTCTAGTTATAGCGAGTGCAGGCATTCCATACAAAAACTAGGGAGTTGCTCGCCGTAGCACGTGCCATAGCGAAAACGGGGGTCTAGGACTGATACGTGCTCGCCGTAGCGAAGGTTAATTTTCGCTATAGCGAGGGTTAGTCCGGAAAAGCGTAAAACGGGAGAATTTGACTTCTTAAAACATTCCAATTCATTCTTTCTCTTCTAACTGACCTAGCCTTTGACCAAAAGAGAGGAAAGGGATGTGGAAAGAGAGAGAGAGCAAGAGAAGGAAGGAAGAACAAAGGAAAGGTAAGCAAGATTCTCTCTTTTCTTCTTAGAATCTTGTTCTTCTCTCTTTGCCCTCTCTTTCTATGGTTTTGCTTATGAAATTAGTTAGGTTTTAGGCATGGGTCAGAAGAGGGAAAGTGGAAAACCACTCTTGAACTTCTTTGTTTTCCTTGAATATGTTGATTCTACTACCATGAGAGCTTGAGAGAGAGGAAGAGTTGGTAACATTCTAGAGAGAGAGAGAGAACCCCTAGGTTCTTATATGTTAGAAAGGTTTGCTCTGAAGAACTCCTAAGAGTTGTTAAGTTATGAGAGAGTAATTCTATGCTTTTGTTGTGTCTAGGCTCAAGAGAAGCACCTCCATCAAGGTGTGAGTGTGAAACCAAGAAGGGAGAAGAGGAATTGAAAGGAAAAGCTTGTGTTGGCTCATAAGGTAGCTCTCTACTCTTTCTTGTTGCATTCTTGGATGTAACAGTCATTGTATGCTTGTATTTATACTCATTGTGTGAGACATGCCATATGTTATTGCCATGATACATTGGTACCAATATGCTTATGTGTTGGATTGTGAGAATTGCTCGGGTGAGGTAGTGCCAAAAGTCCCTTAAGATGGGTGAGGTAGAGCCGAAAGTCCTTGAGGCTGGGTGAAATAAGGCCAAAAGTCTCATAACCAAGTGAGGCCTAGTCAAAAGTCCCTAAAATCGGGTGAGGCCATCCAAAAGTCCCTAAAATCAGGTGAGGCTAAACCAAAAGTCCCTAAAGCTCATTCTTGGCATTGTTATGATCTTCATGGCATGAAAATTTTGTATTGTATGATTGTGAATGGTTAGATGCCTATTTGCATGCTTTGACTTGTTTATATGCCTTGATTGCTTCCTTGAATGAGTGCATGAGCTACTGAGATTCCATGAATCTCACCCCTTACCCCTCCCATCTTAACATGTTAGGTGGAGCTCAAGGAGAATCAAGTGCACACCAAGTAGCCTAGAAGTATGTTTAGCTAGATGTTAGCTTATTTTGGTTCTTTTGATGTAAATTGGTGCCAAAATGAATATGCACCTACTATTTTTGAGATGTAAATGTTGTAACAAGTGTAAATGTATGGAAATATGATGTACAAACTATATAGAGAGCCAAAGTAATGAAAATGTGGGATTTGCCCTTTTTGTGGATTGTATGTGATAGTGTATTTTGGCCCGTAGCATAGTGAGTTTGAAATGTTTGATGATTTGGACCACTTAGACATATTATATATACTATTTTCATACTTTAAAACTTGTCCATGAGGTGTGAGACTATGTGGGAAGCTACTTGGACCCACTTTGAACCTTTTGGATGCCAAAACTACCAAATTTGTGAGCTACGTCAAAGTATGACCAAATGAGCTCTTCTTGCTATGAAATTTGGCATGCGTCTATAGTTTGCAAAGAGCTTCTTGGGAAGCTAAAGTGAGTAATATTTGGAGGTCTAGGGAATATTTGGCAAATTGTTGAAGTTAGGAAATTTTGATGGTTTGGTTATAGTACTGTGTAACTAGTCTGAAACTAAACCCATGTCATTCATGGACCAAATGGAGTCCAATTGTCATGAAATTTTATAGGAATAAACTAGACAATCACAGTGACCTATACAAACTAGAAGAACCTAAATATGAGGTCTGTAGAGGGAGAACGAATCTTCTGAAGTTCTGTTTCAGCATCAGGGATGCCATCCAACCTTCATTACTGTTCCATCAGTTTTCGAGCTCTAAGGACTACTGAACTGATCTAGACTTATTTTTTTCCTCTTAACATCTGTAGCTTTCTAAATTGGTATAGTTTGTCTAGATTGGATTTTTTTGGATTTAGTTATGAATTTTCAAAGTTCATGATAGTAAGCTGCACCAGAAACAGGGACAGCCGGACCTCTATCTCATTTTCAATGTCAAACATGGTCTAAACGCTGAGATTGTCATTAAGAATTATTTTTAGCATAAAGTTAACACTTAGAGCTTTCCAAAAAGATATGGGTTTCTAGATTCCCATTTTTCTATAATTAGTTATGATTTTCCAAAGTTAGAGCCAAAAATCTGACTTTTGGGCCCATGTGAGAAATTGCATTTTTCTTGGTTTTGGCTGCATATCTGTGGTTCATGGGTTGTTTTATGCTATGTATGAGTTGTATAAATGGAGTTTGAGTAGAGAATGTGAATGATGGGTTCACGGGACTCACGGGGCAAAATATGAGTGTTTGAAACCCCATTTCACAGCATGAAAATGCCACGGTTTGTACTTATTCTTTGGAAATCATATGGAGTTGAGCCCAGAGGGAGAGTAATGATAGATAAGGCATTATGGTGTTACACAACCTACGTTCACTTTGCCTATATTCAAGAAGTTATAAGAAATGAATGCAAAGCTTTTATGCAAGATACTCATAATATGCCACTTTATGAACAACAAAAACATATTGAAAAAATTGAAGCCGAATTAAGTTAATATAGAAGTTTTTTTCAATGATACTCACAATTACATAATAACGATGATGAGACAAGCTTAGTATATAGGCCAGAAATGCCTATACCTCCTGATCAAGCTCAAGATAATGAGATAGAGGATGAGGATAATGAGATAAAACAAGGGAGTGAGTGATTGTTGAAAAATTTATAAAAGTCTAGTGTATTTTTATTTTAATTTAATATATTTTAATTTATGTAATTGTTGTTATATTATAATTTCATATTTTGTTGCAATTTAATACTCTTGTGAGGTATTATATAATTAATTATAAAGTTAGTCATATATATATAGTTATATATATATATTGATATATACCACAAGCCAGTGATAAAAAAAATTAAAGATTAACCTTCTCTGGTAAAATTTACTCTGCTGGAAGAAAGATTGAAAAAATTAGACCAATCTCTACGTTACCCGCCATCGCGAAAATACAAAACTTTTAAATTTGGGCTCTTTTTCTCTTGCTATAAATATATATCTTTGTCTCTTCATTATTTGTATCTTCAAACTCTTTACTTCGTCTCTTCCTTATCTTTCTCTTCAGTTTCAACTTCGTCTCTTCTCAATCACTCTCTCCAATAATTCAAAGTTAGGCTTCTTCATCTTTATCATCATTTTTCCATTTCATTTTTTTCTTTTCATAACTTTTTCTTTTTTCTACACAGGTTTTTTTTATTTCTTCCCATACACAGGTTTTTTTTTTAATTTTTCCGCAATAAAGATGATGATAAACAAGATAAGTTGATATTTCTTTTCTCTTCTCCAATTTAATTTATTTATCTAGCTATATCTCTAATTCATTCTTTTTTTTTTCTCTTACAGAAGATGAATTTGTTCGATGATAAAAGATGACATTATGACACTGCAACAATTATCATCTTTGTTTTGTTTTGTTCTTCCCAATTATTTTTTTCATTATTTTCCTTTACTAATTAATTTTTCTTCATATTTCATTATTTATTCCATGTGCAAAATAAAATTTATATTTGTGGTTGCAATGACAATAACATATTTATATAAAAGAATTAACATAACCATATTTATATAAAACAATTAAAATAATGTGAATTGTTGCCATGAAAATAATATATATATATATATATATAATTAAGTCACTTAACTTGTTCAATAAAAATATAAACAATAATTAAATCTATAACCAAAAAAAATTATTTCTTAATAAAAATATTATTTGAAATATAAATATTATTATTATTATATTATTATTCAATTCATTATAATTATTATTAATCAAAAATATTTTTTTAATTTTTTTTAACTTCAGCGACAGAATATTCTGTCACTATATTTAGTGATAGAAATATAGTAGGGCAATGTCCTACCATGGCAATGCCTAACCATATTTCTGTCGCTATATAGCGATGGAATATTCCATCACTATAGCGACAGATTTCTTTATTTTATTAATTAATACTATATAATTAATTAAAATAATATATTTATTAATATATAATTAATATAATATATTTATTAATATCTAATTCATATAATTATTTAATTAAAATATATATATTTATTGATATGTATTTTATAATTATTTATATATTTTTTTATAAAGATGGTGACAGAATTGTGTCGCCATCATTTTTAACTAAATTTATAATTTTATTAAATTATTTATTAATAAAATTAATTATTATGATGTTAAATTTTATTATAAATTTTTAAATTTAAAAGTTTTGAGTTTTTAAATTAATTCATTATTATTTATATTTAAATTTAGTCATTTAGTCTTATTTGTGTCAGATAAAAGCGAACGTGGGAGAGGAAAGAGAACATGAACTTTTGCAATAGATATATCTGTCGCAAATAATAGCAACAATAGAAATAACAACAGAATATGCGACAGATTATATCTGTCACAAACCTTAGTTTTGCAACAGATATATTTGCGTTATTTAATTGTTTTGTTGTAGTGATTGACAATCCTTCTATAGATTCTTCTGAAACAAAAATATACAACCATAGGTTACCAAAAAGAAATTGGCACACTTTTTAATATCAAAATTAAAATTAAAAAAAGAAACTTGGGTTGCCTCCCAAGAAGCACTAAGTTTATAGTCTTCAGCCCGACTTTCAATAGCTTTACATGGAATCTCCTATGGACTTTTGATGATCTACCTCTCCTCCCTGATAGTGTTTTAATCTTTGTCCTTTGACTTTAAACTTTCAATTTGACTCTTGCTCCATAATCTCCATAGTACCAAATGAAGAGACATCCACAAACGTAAAAGGTCCTGACCACCTTGACTTTAGCTTTCCCAGAAATAGCTTAAGCCTTAAGTTATAAAGCAACACTAATAGACCAGGCTCAAATTTCCTCTCTAAAATCTTCCTGTCATGCCATTGCTTTGTCCTCTCTTTGTAGAGTTTGGAACTTTCATAGGCATGAAGTCTAAATTCATCAGCTCATTAAGTTATAGCAGCCTCTTCCCACTAGCTTTTCTCAATTCAAAATTCAAATTTTCACAGTCTAAGAAGCATTATGTTCGAGTTTAACTGGCAGGTGATAAGCTTCACCAAAAACAAGCTTGTATGGGGACATTCCAATGGAGTTTTATATGCTGTACGATAAGCCCACATCCAACTTCTCAGCCTAATCCTTCCTAAAGGGACTCACTGTCTTCTCTAGAATCCTCTTGATTTCTCTATTAGAAACCTTACATTGGCCATTGGTTTAGGGATGAAATGCCAATGCCATCTTATGTTACACTCTACATTTTTTTCAGAAATGTTTTGAGCTGTCAATGGCTTGGGGTGCACTAAATATGGTGAAAATGTTTTTCTTTAAAAATCATACCACCACCCTAATGTCATTAATGTAAAAAGTTACTGCCTCAACTTATTTCATCACATAGTCAATAGCAACAAGAATGTATTAGTTATTTTGAGAGGATATAAAAGCCCTCATGAAATCTATCTCCTAAACATTGAATGCATCCATTTCTAGAATATTTTTCAAAGGCATCTCATGTCATTTTGATATGTTACCAGATCTTTGGCACTTGTTGCATCTCCCTAAAAAAGCATGAGCATCCTTGAACAAAAAGGGCTAATAAAAATCTAATTTGAGAATTTTTGCTACAGTTCATTGTCCATTGAAGTGTCCTTTATATTTTGTTTTATGACATCTTTATAGAATAGATTCTTACTCTTCATTTGGGACACACCTCCATAATATCTTATTAGCACACATTTTAAATAAGAATGGTTCATTCCAAAGATACAGCTTTACATCATTTAAGAATCTTTTCTTTTAGTGGGAGTTCAAATCTGGCTATAGCACATGGCACACAAGATAGTTCATATAATTTGCATGCCATGGTACTTTGTTGTGCTCCATATAGAATAAGCTTTCAATTGGAAAATTCTCATTAATCTGCCTCTTCTCACCATCTTGAGCTTCAGTACTAAGTCTAGACAAATGATCTGCCATATGATTTTCACTACCCCTTTTATCAACAATTTTCAAATCAAATTCTTGTAAGAGAAGAACCCACTGAATAAGACTTGGTTTGGATTCCTTCTTTTCAATCAAGTATTTGATAGCTGAATGGTCTATGAAAGTGATAATCTTTGTGCCCACCAGATAAGCTCCAAATTTCTCAAATGCATACACTATTACCAACAACTTTTTTTTGGTGGTGGTGTAATTCAGTTGAGCATCAGATAGGGTTTTACTGGCATAATATATTTGATGAAAAATCTTTCCTTTTCTTTGTCCCAATACTGCCCCCATAGCATAGTCATTGGCATCAAACATAACCTCAAAAGGAATAATCTAGTCAGGGGCCACAATGATAGGAGTGGACACCAATTTCTTCTTCAACTCTTTAAAAGCTACATGGCATTGATGGTCAAAATTAAATGGAGTCTCTTTCTTAAGCAATTGATAGAGGGACTTAGCAATTTTTGAAAAGTCTTTAATAAATCTTCTATAAAAGCTGGCATGACCTAAGAAGTTTCGAACTCCTTTTACACTTGTAGGGGGTGGAAATTAGTTAATTATGGAGATTTTTGCTTTGTCTACTTCAAGAACTTTACTTAAGACCCAATGGCCAATGACTATGCCTTCTTATACCATGAAATGACACTTTTCCCAATTAAGAACTAAATGGTCTCCTTGCACCTCTTCAAAACTTGCTCTAAATTAGTGAGACATTTTTCAAATAAATCTTCAAAAATTGAGAAATCATCTATAAATATCTCCATAGTCTACTCAATCATATCAGAAAAAATAGATATCATACACCACTGAAATGTAACCGTTGCATTACATAATCCAAATGGCATCCTTCTAAAAGTAAAGGTACCATATGGGCATGTGAAGGTTGTCTTCTCTTGATCTTCTTGAGTAATAGCTATCTAATTATATCTTGAATACCCATCTAAGAAGCAAAAATAATCTTTCCATGTTAATCTATCCAACATTTGGTCAATAAATGATAAGGAAAAATGATCTTTTCTTGCTAATCTATCCAACATTTGGTTAATAAATGGTAAGAAAAAATGATCTTTCCTTATGGCATTATTTAGTCTCTGGTAATCCATGCATACACACCACTTAGTCATTGTTCTTGTAGAGATTATCTCATTATGGGTGTTAGCCACTATAGTCATGCCTCTTTTCTTAGGGACACATTGGACTAGGCTCACCTATGAGCTATCTGAGATAGGATAAATAATCCCTACATCAAGCCATTTCAAAATTTTCTTCTTGACCACCTCTTTCATTATAAGGTTGAGCCTTCTTTGATACTCAATAGATTTCTTGTGGTTGTCCTCTAATAGTATCTTATGCATATATATGGAGGGACTTATCCCTTTTATGTCTACTATTGACCACCCATTGGCTCTCTTGAAACTTTTAAACACTCGGAGAAGCTCCCTTTCTTGATGTTCAGAAAGAGAAGTAGAGATTATTACTAGTAATGTGCATTCTTCTCCTAGGTCAGCATACTTTAAGTGAGATGGTAATTTCTTCAAATCTAGAGCTGGAGGCTCCTCTACTGATAGTTTCAGCACATATTTTTCTCTTGATGATAAATCAAGTGATTCAAACTATTATGGAGCCTTAAAATGTTTTTGAGTGGCTTCCAATAGCTTAATACACTCATTAACTCCATTCTCCTCCTTTCTAACCATGCCAACTAATGGTGCTTCTAAAGGATCGTTAAGGGTTGATTTAACAAACTCTTCATATACTACATTAGAAATTAAGCATATAAAACAACATTCTTCTGGTTCATTCATGCTCTTCAATGCTTTATACATGTTAAAAGTCATTTCTTGATCATTCACCCTCATGGTTAGCTCTCTTTTTTGCACATCAATCAACATTTTTCTTGTGGCCAAAAAGGGTCTACCCAAAATGATAGAGATATCCTTATCTTCTTCATAATCCAAAACTATAAAGTTTTTTGGAAATATTAACTTATCAACCTTCACAAAAACATCTTCAATGACTCCATTTGGATAAGCTAAAGATCTATCAGCTGGTTGCAAAGTAATAGTGGTTGGTCTAGCCTATCCTAACCTAAGTTTCTTGAAAATTAATAGAGGCATTAGATTCACACTTGCCCTAAGGTCCACAACGCACTTCTGGAAAAATGTTTCCCAATGTTATAGGGAATGGTGAAACTTCTCAGATCTTTCATCTTGGGAGGCAATTTCTTCTAGAAAATAGCACTATATTCTTAAGTTAGAGCCATCGTCTCAAATTCTCCAAACTACTTCTTATTTGACAGCACATCCTTTATGAATTTAGCATAGCTTGGCATTTGTTCCAAAACTTCTGTAAATGGAATATTAATGTGGAGCTGCTTAAAGATCTCTAGAAACTTTTGATATTGCTTATCCAAATTATTCTTCTTGAAATATTGAGGGAATGGTAATGGAGGAATAATCTTCTCTTGTCTCTTCTTTTGATTCTTCTTCTCAACAACTTCACTATTCTCTTCAATAAGCTTCCTCAAGCTTCTCTTCCAACTTACCTTGATCTTGTCTAGAATCATTATCTTAACTTGAAGGTGACATTTTAGTAACTTTTTGCCACTTCTCAGTGTATTGGCTTTGCATTCCTCTTTGCTATCTCTTCTAGGGTTAGGAACAGTATCACTTAGAAGAACCCTTTGCTACCTTGAATTTATAGAAGAGGCCAATTGGCTAATTTGCATTTCTATGTTTCGAATGGCTGATTCATGTTTTGTCATTTTTGCTTCTTGTCTAGCCAGAATAGCATCTTACTTAGCCATGTATTGCATGAGCATTTCCTCCATACTTGGCTTATTTTCTTGTATTGGTGGTCTAACTTAAGCAGAAAATCTAAGAAGGTGAGAGAGTTTCATTCCAGAAGAAGATGCTTGGGCTTGATTTTGACCTTGACTCCATGAGAAATTCAGATGATTTGTCTAGCTAAAGTTATAGGTGTTTGAGTATGGGTTGTTTGGATTTTTTCCATAGTCGCTCATATAGTTAACTGCTTCTACCAATGAAGGACATCGATCATTAAAATGTTCCACACCATAATGTTCACAAGTAATGACCAAAGTTTGAATAGTATTAACAGCCATTGGTGCATTGAAGTGTATCACAAGATTATCAAACCTCTTGTTTATTGCAGCCATTTGAGTTGAGAGTGTGATTAAGGCATTAATTTCATGGACCTCACCCACCCTGTAATGTCCAGTTTTCATAAAAATGATAAAAAAGGATATATTTTCAAAGTAAGTCTTTTGAAATGAATTGGTTAGGGTCCAAAAAAATTAGAATAATGATCTAGACATTAAGTAATGAAAATAGGAGGCTAGAGGTGTCCTAAAACAGAGGCTAAAATAATCAGATAGAAATTAACAAAATAGTTACATAACGTAATGGCATTTTCATAATTTTGGGTAAATTTTAAAATTCTCATAAGAGGGTTTTTTAAATGGAAATTTTAAGTTCTCTAGGGTTCTCAAAGGTCTTGAAAACCATGGGAAGCCCCAGACAATTAAAACCCCTTAGATGTATGTTTTTTAATGTCAATTGACTTAAACTTTGACCCTTTTGTTCGGGAAGGTTTTAGCTCCAATTTGAGTGATTCCAAAGGCATTTTATAAGATTAAGGATCTAATTTTTATAATAGAAAGATGGTTTTCAAAAAGAAGCTAAAACGAACTAGAAATAAAAATGCCAAGTTGAAGGGACAAAATTGGAATTTTTGGAAACAACTTCTTAAACCTATCCATATATACCCTACACCCCACTCTTCTCCTCACTTAGTCCATTTTATTTCTGCCTTAAACCAGAGAAAAGAGCAAGGAGTGAGGTGCACAAGGGAGGAGAGAAAGGGAGAAGAAAAAGCAAGGAACATGTATGGTTTTTTATAGATTTTTTTAGTTTCTCTTTAGCAAATTCCTTCTCCTCCATCTCCCTTCCTTTCTTATGGTTTTATTGAAGCTTTTGCAGCAGTTTTGAGGTTAGACCTAAGAGGGAAATTTCAAAATCAAGGAGAAGAAGCCAAGCAAAGGAAGCCAAGAAACCAAGGTATTTTGCCATACTTTAAGCTTGATTTCTCTTATTCTTCCTCTTATGATTTTCGCCCTATATAAGACTAGTCCTAGGGAGTTAAATTTCTAGTCAAAGAAAGAGTGAATCTTAGGAAAATGAATGAAGAGAATAAGAATATGCAAAAGAAACAATCAAATAACCATTGATTTCAAGATAGCAAAGTTAGGGTTTTAAGTGTTCCCTTAAAATTCTGTTTTAATACAAGAGTTCCTAAGCTAAAATGAGTATTTGGATGAGCTCCTAAGATCCCTAAGAAGCTTCTCACATGAATCTCTCATCAAGAAAACAAAACAAACTCACTTGGTGGACTCTTGGTGTATAGTTTCAGCCTAGACTAGAAGGAGCACCAAAGGGTAGTTTTAATTCATTCCAAGCTTGATTTTGAGTTATACATGATGGGAGAGGATGAGAGGAAGCCTTGGAAAAACTTTAGAAGTCATGGATAGTGAGATGGTATCATAGCTTCTATATTATGACTTAAAGAAGCAACACCTAGCTAGTTCCTTAAATTAATTGTATGGTGACTCCAAGAGGTTTAAAAGGAGTCAAGAATCATAGATGGATGGAAAGAATGGAGCCAAGGTCATGTTTTCTTAAGGTTACTTCATTAGAACAAGATAGCTTTTTCTAATGAATGTGTAGCTTTAGAATTTGTTTTAAGAGTGTAATTGGCTTCCATATTATGTGTCTAGGCCAAAGGAACCAAGTTCCACCTTCTTGTAAGTGTGTGGCCATGGGAGAGGAACCAAGTTCAAGGAGAAAAGTGTGCATTTATGACAAAGATAACTCCCTCTCCTTTCTCTTATGCATGAGTGGACATTTATCTTATCTTTAAATGTGTGTATGTATGTTTTGAATCATGAAACTTGTTTTAGCATACATCTAAATACCATGATGTTATATTATGCATTCAAATGATGCTTTGTGAATTTGCTTTGGTTTGCTTGGGTGTGGTGAAGCCAAAAGTCCCTTAGTAATTGTGAGGATGAGCCAAGAACCCCTAAACATGGGTGAGACAAGCCTAAAGTCTCCAAAGAGTGAGGCTTAATCAAGAACCCTTTTAGAGAATGGGTGAGACAAGTCCAAAATTCCCCAAGGGAATGGGTGAGGCTAAACCACTTGCTTGGCAAGGCCTATGTATGTTTTGTGTGACTTCTTGAATGCTAAAAAGGTTCCATGAATGACTATGAAAGCCATGATGTCTATGCATGCATTTTTAGACATGGATTTGCATTCTTTATGTATGGTTGAAAGGGAGAAGTGCTATTGGGATTCTTAGAATCTCATCCCTTTCTCCCCATTGCCTAACATGTCTAGGTAGACCAAGTGAACTAAGAAATGGGAGCCACCAAGCTTGAAGAAGAGAGTTTGACAACAAAGTGTGTGAAATTGTCCATTTTGTAACCATATAAGTGGCAGATGATGTAATCCAATGTTGTATATGATGTATGAGTCCATGAACACTTGTAAATATATGGATATATTGTGTATGTATGAGATTTGATGCCATATGTATGACATAGCAATTTTTGGGCATTGAATGGCAAGATGAAGCATATGTATTCTTGTGCATATCTTGGGGTGAGAGTGTGAGTTTGTGAATGGGTTTGTGCACCTTTGAGATATGTTTAGTAAATATGCTCAAGTGGCATGAATGTCTTAGAAGCCAATATGGATCATTTGAGACCCTTAGAAGACACCAAAAGAGCATTTTTGGAACCCAATGTCAAGATTTGACCAAATGAACAAATTTACCTATGAAATTTGGCATGCATATAGATCTCATCCAAGAATTTTGGGAAGCTAAAGACCAAATTATTTGGAGCTCTATAGAAGTAACTATGATTTTTCAAAATTGCCAAATTTCAGTTGTTCTAGTATGGTTACTGTTCATATGGTCAGTTTCTTCTCCTATGTCATTTGAGGGCCAAATGGTGTCCAATACTTATGAAAGTTTACAAGTATAAAATATATATGATAAGCTTTCTATGGCCATCAAGATCACCCCAATTGGATGTTGGAACAGGGAGATATGAATTTTTAAAATTCTATGGCAGTACCAATAATGATAGGCAACCTTGGTTACTATTCCATTTATTTCTAGTAGCTAGACATCTTTGTTATGATCTAGACTTATTTTTAGCATAAAGTAGACATCTGTAGCTTTTTAGAATAGGACAATGTACTTCATTTTGATTTTTTTAGATTTAGTTATGATTTTTCAAAATTCACGACAAAAAATTAATACACTAACCCAAGGCTACACATGGAATTTTTGTGTATATAGTTCATGAGCTGGAGTTCTTGGCCACTTCCTGGGATGGTTTTGAATTGTATTTATGTATTTAAATATGAAAATGAGATGGATGACTCCATATGGTCCATGAGACATGAAATAAAAAATTTATACACGACGAAACACAAAATAATTGAATATTTTTATTATATTTTCCTTGAGAATGAATGGTAGTCCAAGGAAATGCAAGCTATAATAATATGACATGAGCTAGATAATTATAATGTTACACACCCTTTTCTTTTGAGGTCTAGATATAAACCATTGGAGATAGTGTCACGACCCAAACTCTGAGCCATGATCGACACCTAGACCAATTCAAGTATGATTGGCCCAACCTAGTAAGTTTGGTAATTCATTCAATGCTCATACTTTTATATAAGCATACCTACAGTGATTAGAGGTTATCAAAAATTCAGCAGCACCTCCCCTAAAAATTAGACATCCCAACCTTACATATTCAACACAACCCAATACATTTCATTTAAAAAATTTACCAGTATCTTATGTCTTTGAATTCTTGCCATAATATAATATAGTACATAAGTTTTTCAAAATATAATCAAATGCCATTACAATAGTCATTATATGATCTACAAAAAATATAACATCTTTATGAGTCAAATTAATATAGCACTTAGTAGCCAATGTGTCTTAAAGTTCCTACACAGCTAAACCGACCAAAATATCCTACCATCTGTGTCTGGGTGGCACGCAGATCCCAAAGCACCTTAATCTACTTTATGCTAATTTGAAATATGATAAAGGAAAGGGGTAAGCCTACCATCGGCTTAGTGAATGTATAGATAACAAAACAAGTAGAGGGGGAAACAAATAGGTTTAGAGTTTCTCACAATAAAGTACTTAGACAAATAAAAGAAATTATATTGCCTTTAATTGTTGTCTATATATATAAATAACAATTAAATATATTGCAGGCTATCAGCAAAAGCATAATTTAAAATTAAAGGAAATAAGATATGATGGGTATCCCGTGTAAGTATTATAATCAACCCTCAATGCCACCACACAGGATTTAATACTACTATTAATGCCACTGCACAATATCACAATATCACCACCATCACCGAGTGCCGCCACACAGTGTGCATATCACAATATATCCAGTATAATTATCACTGAGTGCTGCCACACAGTGATTATTCATTATTCCAACTAGGTGCACCTAGGCCATTACCCCCGCTAACGGCTATAGGGTTTTAATCAAACTTCCATCCATAATTTTGAAATGAAAATTATTCATATAAATTAAATATTAACCAGTAAATAAATAAACAAATAAAAATTTGATCAAGTAAAAGAAGTAATTTTAATAAAATAAAACAATTAATCATAAGTTTATATAATAAAATTTTAAATAAAAGTCATTCATCATCTCCAACCTATAACCATATATATATATATATATATATATTTTCACACTTATATTTTGATCCACATAAAGTTTAAAACATAAGATTTGTTTCCCCCACAACGCAGATATAAAACTCAGAAAGTGTGAAGTTTGGGCTAATAATAAGTAAACAAAATAAAAGAGACTACTATTTTGCTATCTATACACTCACTTGTGGAGGCCAATAGTAGAGGCCCCAATTTCCTAAAATTTGAAGGGATCTCCAATTGAAAGAGTAGTTTCAATATCACCTATAATTATATTAAACATAAGAACATCACCTTAAATTACTCTATTAGCTTCTAATATGTTTAATATAATTAATTTCACCCTCTAACACCTAAATCTATAATTGTAGTTTAAATTTTATAATGTCACTATAATCCCTAGATTTTGGATTTCACAAATTAATTGGCACAATCAAATTTAAGCTTCTAAAATTTAATTTGAGTTCAAAATATATCTTAAGGAGTTTAAATAAATGTATAGGAAGTATCAATTCATACCTTAATGGTTTAAATAAAAAAGCCCCAATTTGAGAAGCTTCCCACGGCCAAAATGAAGAAGCAATCAACAACTTAGGTTTTGGATTCCTATTGGCATAAAGATGGAGCAATAATGGAAGTTAAAATCAAAGAAAAGGCAACCCAAACACAAGAGGAAAGATGAAGAATGAAAATGGAAGGAAAAAGAAGGAAAATAAATGAATAAATAAATAAATATAGAAGCTAACTATCCATGGCATAGCCCAGCCAGAGCACACCATTGAAACTACTTTCGGTCACCCGCAGAACGGCGGCGCAATGTTTTGTGATAGGGGAGCAACTTCAAACATAGAACAAAGAAAAAGAAAGGGGAGAAAGGTGTACATGAAGCTTCAGTTTCGAAGAAAGAGAAGAAGGAGATTTGAAGAGGAAGGGTACGCTGGTTCTGATGGAGTAATAAGGAAGGATATTATATTTGAAGGGAAAAAGAAGGAATTGCAAAAGCACCCAATGTTCCTTTTCTAGTGTAGTTTATTTAAGACTAATGGAAAATTATTTTTATATGTGTAAAAATAAAAATAAGGACCCACAATTATTTAAAGTCTTTAGGTTGACCTATTTTAAAAATTTTGGTACATAAAAATATTCCAATGGGTATAAGATAGGTTTCAAAATAACTCCTTAAGATAATTTTAAAGCTTTATAATTATCTTAAGATTACCTAAATATTATATTTATCCTAAAAATAAATTTTTGTCTAATTTAATTATTATTATTTTAATTTGGGTTATTACATTCTTCCCCCTTAAAAAATTCAGTCCTCGAATTTTAACAAGCCTCTTACCTAGGGGGTCTTGAAAAGATAGGGATACTTCTCAAGCATAGCTTCCTTAGCTTCCCAAGTTGCCTCCTTTTTGGAATGCTATTGCCATACCACTTTTACTGATGCTATATTCTTATTCCTCAACCTCTTGACCCGTCTATCAATTATAGCCATTGGTTGTTCTTCATAAGAGAGCTACTCATCCAGTTGTATGTTCTGTGGTTAAAGCACATAAGAAGGGTCAGCTAAGTATTTTCAAAGCATAGACACATGGAAGATAGGATGAACACTTCCAAGATTTGGTGGAAGAGCTAAATGGTAGGCTACAGCTCCTACTCTCTCAAGTATCTTAAAAGGGCCAATGTACCTAGGACTCAACTTCCCTTTCTTTCCAAATCGTAAAACACCGTTCATAGGCGATACTCATAAAAACACAAGGTCACCAACACTGAACTCCAACTCATATCTCTTATGATCTGCATAGGACTTCTGCCTAGTTTGGGCAGTCAACAACCTTTCACGAATTAATTGCACTTTGACCACTGACTCTTGAATGAGATCTGGGCCTAAAAGTTTAGACTTACCCACTTCAAACCAACCAATTGGTGATCTACAACACCTTTCATGCAATGCCTTAAAAGGCGCCATCTGAATGCTAGATTGATAGCTATTATTATATGCAAATTCCATCAAAGGCAAGTATTTATCCCAACTACTACCAATATCCAAAACACACATGCGAAGCATATATTCTAATATTTGTATCGTGCGCTCAGATTGTCTATCAGTCTGAGGATGAAAGGCAGTAGTAAGATCTAGACAAGTCCCCAATGCTTCTTGGAATGACTTCTAGAATTTAGCTGTAAACTGTGGCCCACGATTTGAGATGATAGACACAGGTACTCCATGAAGAGCAACAATTTTATCTAGGTAAAGTTTAGCATATTGAGCCATAGTATAGGTGGTCTTCACAGGTAAGAAGTGCGCAGATTTAGTTAATTGGTCTACAATCACCCATACTAAATCATAACCTTTAAGGGTATTTGGCAAACTGGTTACAAAATCCATAGTGATTCTTTCCCACTTCCATTCGGGTATTTCAATTTGCTGCAACATACCTGCAGGCTTCTGGTGTTCAACCTTTACTTGTTGACACACTAAACACTTGGATACAAACTCTGCCACATCTTTTTTTATTCCTTTCCACCAATACAACTCCTTCAAATCTTGATACATTTTATTGGAACCTAGGTGAAGCGTGTAAGTTGAGTGATGAGCTTCTTCTAAATTTTTTTTTTTACAAATCTTCCACACTTGTCACGCATAATCTATACCACATCTCAAGACTCCTTTAGAATCTATTGTGAACTCTTATAACTTCCCTTCACGAACTTCTTCCATGATCTTCCTTAATTGAGTATCCAGTTCCTGTGTGGCTTTGATTCTATCTACCATACTAGAATGAAGTTGTATATGAGCTAACGATACTCCTAAGGCTGAGATCTCAAATCTTACTCCACCCTCATTAAGTTTTTGAAATTCTTTCACCATCGGTCTCTTGACTTCAGTAATGTGAGCCAAGCTACCCATAAATTTTCTACTCAGGGCATCAGCCATTACATTGGCCTTGCCAGGGTGATATAAGATGTTACAGTCATAATCTTTCAAGAGTTTTGACTACCTTCTTTGTCTTAAGTTCAAATCTCGCTGTTGAAAGATATACTTAAGACTCTTATGATCAGTGTAAATTTTGCAAGTCTCACCATATAGGTAATGCCTCCAAATCTTTAATGCAAATATGACTATAGCCATCTCTAAATCATAAGTAGGGTAATTCTATTCATGCTTCTTAAGTTGTCTAGAAGCATAGGCTATCACCTTCCCATACTGCATTAGTACACAACCCAGGCCTATTCTTGATGCGTCACAATATACTGTATAACCACCAGTTCTAGATGGAAGAGTTAGCACAGGTGCAGAGGTTAAACAATCTTTTAATTGTTGAAAACTCTCTTCGCATGAATCTACGGTAGGGGAGCTGCAAGCTCTCTTTCCTTGTCAATCTTGTTAGGGGAGCTGCAAGCTTAGCTTTAACAAATCTACGGTAGTATCCCGCTAACTCAAGAAAACTACAAATCTCAGTTACTGTAGTAGGTTTAAGCTAATTTTTAACCACTTCCACCTTCTTAGAATCCACACTTATCCCATTCTTAAACACCGTGTATCCCAGGAAAGCCACACTGTCAAGCCAAAACTCACACTTAGAGAATTTAGCATAAAGCTGGTGTTCCCTCAAAGTTTGCAAGGTCATTCTCAAATGTTGCTCATGCTCTTCCTTACTTTTTAAGTAAATAAGAATGTCATCAATAAAAGCGACCACAAAATGATCTAAGAAGGGTATAAAGACTCAATTCATCAAGTCCATGAAAACTGCCAGAGCATTTGTAAGCCCAAACGACATGACTAAGAACTCATAATGCCCATAATGAGTCCTAAAAGCTGTTTTTGAAATATCCTCACCTCTAATCTTCAACTGATGATACCTTGACCTCAAGTCTATCTTAGAGAAGCATTGAGCTCCCTAAAGTTGGTCAAACAAGTCGTGTATTTATGGTAATGGATACTTATTCTTCACTGTCACCTTATTCAATTGCCTGTAATCAATACACAATCTTAAAGAGCCATCCTTCTTCTTTACAAATAATACTGGAGCACCCCAAGGAGAAGAACTAAGGCCTATGAAACCTTTATCACGAAGATCTTGTAATTGTTCTTTCAATTCTCTAAGCTCTGCAGGAGCCATTTTGTATAGAGGTATAGACACAGGTTAAGTATTAGGAATTAATTCTATGCAAGATTTAATCTCCCTATTTGGAGGTAAACCGGGCAACTCTTCAGGGAAGACATCAGGGTATTCACAAACCACTGGTACCTCCTCCAAACTTGTTGTTGTCGCACTAATGTCTTTAACCATCGCCAAATACCCCTTACACCCTTTTCCTAATAACCTCCTAACACTCAGAGTAGAAATCAAATTATTAGGTGCCACACTGTGATCGCCTTGGAAAGTAAGATTCTCCCATTAGCAACTTAAACTTCACTATCTTATTATGACAATCAAGTATAGCATGACAAGAAGATAACCAGTCTATACCCAGAATCACATCGAAATCCATCATATCAAGGACTACTAGATCAACAAATAACTGATTGCCCTTACTAGGACTTCACAAAATCTATGCACACAGTCAACTATGATTGCATCTCCCATAGGTGTAGCTACCACTAAAGGCGCATCTAGTAGTGATGCATCTTTACCAAATCGCAAAGCAAAGAATGGGGATACAAAGGAATGTGTAACACCAGAATCAAATAGAACATGTGCATCAAAAGAGAAAACTGGAAGAATACCTGTCATCACTACATTGGACGTCTAAGTATCTTGACGTGTCATCGCATAAACACAAGCTTGACCTCCCCTGGCTTGCCCTTGGCCTCTGCCTCCTGATCCTCTGCATGAGATTGTACCCTACCAAGACCTTGGCCTTTAGGTCCACCAACCTGTCTTAATGGAGCTACTAGAATTAGAGATAATGGTAGCATCATAGGATTAGATGCATGACTAGAGGATGGTTGCTCTGATAACATAGGACAATCTTTCTTAATATGACCTAGCTGACCACACTGATAGCATGCTCTCCTCGGTCTAAAGCAAACACCAGTATGACTCCTCCCATAAGTAGAACAAATGGGTAGAGGCCTAAAAGATCTCCCTCTACCACGAATAGATTGCGAAGAGCGCATCTGATTAGTTCTACCACTTTGAACTATACTTGAGGAATGTCCACTATGACTCCCCTGACTCTGAAAACTCTATTGTTGACCCTGATGACTCACTACAATCTCTTTTCTGATTCTACTTCCACCTCTAACTTGATAGCCACCTCGATTGCTTTTATTTGGCTGCCGTTTATGTGACTCTCGTGCATTCCTACTTTCTTTACTATGAGCTTCAAAAAGTTTGGCACTTTCAACTACATCTTCATAAGAGTCATATCGGACTCTAGCAACTGATCGGAATGAATAATCTAAAAGGCCTTGTACAAATTGCTTCGCTTGCATATGCTTTGTAGCTACCAAATGAGGAGCATATCTAGATAACTTAGTATACAATATCTCATATTCTGCTACTGTCATACCCTCTGATTGCTTCAATACTTTAAATTCTCTAGCTTTAGCATCTCTAACTGTCTGTGGAAGAAATCATCTCATAAACAACTTAGTGAACTCTTCCCAAACCAAAGGGGGTGATCCTTGTGGTCTTCCTTCCTTTACTGTATCAAACCATGTCTGAGCCAAGCCCTAGCAAATGATATTCTGCCAACTCTACTGATCTAGTAGTTGTACATCCTAATGCTCTACAAAGTTGGTCTATCTGATCCAAAAAGTATTAAGGGTCCTCATCTGCCTCTATGCCTGTAAAAGAAGAGGGTTTAAGCTTCATAAATTCTGACAACTGAACCACAACTGTCCTCCCCTATTAAGCTAATTGCTCCCTCTCTAGTCTAACTTTGGGCTCAGGCTCAGGATCTACATGCTATTCTCTCCTTTATTGTCGTTGCTAGATTACACACATCATCTCCCTCATGGTTTGTTGCATGTCACGCATGCTAGCAACAACATCTGCTAATGTCAAGTCTGCCTGCCTAGCCTCAGGCACCTCATCTCTTACTGCCCCAGTAGACTCATCTACTTGATCATGACCACATCCGCGGTTAATACCATGTCCGCGACCTCTACTACTACCACGCCCTCGACCTCTAGAAGCCGAAGTAGGGTTATGAGGCAGGTTGGAAGCCTCATCAGGAGCAAACCTCCTAGGTGCCGTCCTCTTTCTCGGTGGCATCCCTTCCTAGAAATAAAATAAAGTACACACAAATAATGATTTTAACCAAGTTTCAAGCAATAAACACATTTAATGCATAGGCCACTAAACAAGACTCCAAGACTTAGATTTGGTAATAATAGACTCCTACATGAAAGGTGCACTGGCCAATTACGCAATTACATGCAAGATTCTAATACTCCCCAATCATATGGCTATGAGGACCTAAACACAAACTTGGCTCTGATGGTAACTTTGTCACGACCTTTAACTTGCACCTAGACCAAGCCAGGCATGATTGGCCTAGCCTAGTGAGCCTGGCAACTCATTCAATGCTCATACTTTTATATAAGCATACCTACAGTGATTAGAGGTTGCCGAAAATCTGGCAGCACCTCCTCTAAAAATTGGATATCCCAACCCTGCAAATTCAACACAGCCTACTATATTTCATTTCAAAAACTTACTAGTATCCTATGTCTTTGAATTCTTGCCACAATACAGTATAGTACATAAGTTTTTCAAAATATAATCAAATGTCATTACAATAGTTATTATATGATCTACAAAAAATATAACATCATTATGACTCAAATTAATATAGCACTTAGTAGCCAATGTGTCTTGTAGATCCTACACAACTCAACTAACTAAAATATCTTACCATCTGTGTCTGGGTGGCATGCAGATCCCAGAGCACCTTAATCTACTATATACTAATATGAAATATGACAAAGGAAAGAGGTAAGCCTACCACTGGCTTAGTGAATGCATAGATAATAAAACAAGTAGAGAGGGAAACAAATAGGTTTAGAGTTTCTCACAATAAAGTACTTAGACAAATAAAGGAAATTATATTGCCTTTAATTGTTGTCTATATATATAAATAACAATTAAATTATATTGCAGGCTATCAGCAAAAGCACAATTTAAAATTAAAGGAAATAAGATATAATGGATATCCCGTGTAAGTATTATAATCAACCCTCAGTGCCCCCACATAGGATTTAATAATACTATTAATGCCACTGCACAACATCACAATATCACCACCATCACCGAGTGCCACCACACAGGATTTAATACTACTATTAATGCCACTGCACAACATCACAATATCACCACCATCACCAAGTGCTGCCACACGGTGTGCATATCACGATATATCCAGTATAATTATCACTGAATGTTGCCACACGGTGATTATTCATTATTCTAATTAGGTGCACCTAGGCCGTTACCCCCGCTAATGGCTACGGGGTTTTAATCAGACTTCTATCCATAATTTTGAAATGAAAATTATTCAAATAAATTAAATATTAACCAGTAAATAAATAAACAAATAAAAATTTGATCAAGTAAAAGAAGTGATTTTAATAAAATAAAACAATTAATCACAAGTTTATATAATAAAATTTTAAATAAAAGTCATTCATCATCTCCAACTTATAACCATTTATATACATATATATATATATATATATTTTTTTTTTTTGACACGTATATTTTGATCAACATAAAGTTTAAAACATAAGATTTGTTTCCCCGACAACACAGATATGATAACTCAGAAAGTGTGAAGTTTGGGCTAATAATAAGTAAACATAAAATAAAAGAGACTACTATTTTGCTATCTATACACTCACCTGTGGAGGCCAATAGTAGAGGCCCCAATTTCCTAAAATTTGAAGGGATCTCCAACTGAAAGAGTAGTTTCAATATCACCTATAATTATATTAAACATAAGAACATCACCTTAAATTACTCGATTAGCTTCTAATATGTGCAATATAATTAATTTCACCCTCTAACACCTAAATCTTTAATTATAGTTTAAATTTTATAATGTCACTATAATCCCTAGATTTTGAATTTCACAAATTAATTGGCACAATCAAATTTAAGCTTCTAAATTTTAATTTAAGTTTAAAATATATCTTAAGGAGCTTAAATAAGTATACAGGAAGTATCAATTCATACCTTAATGGTTTAAATCAAAAAGCCCCCATTTGGGAAGCTTCCCATGGCCAAAATGAAGAAGCAATCAACAACTAAGGTTTTGGATTCCTATTGGCATAAAGATGGAACAATAGTGGAAGTTAAAATCAAAGAAAAGGCAACCCAAACACAAGAGGAAAGAGGAAGAACGAAAATGGAAGGAAAAAGAAGGAAAATAAATGAATAAATAAATAAATATAGAAGCTAGCCATCCATGGCACAGCCCAGCCAGAGCACGCCATTGAAACTACTTCTGGTCACCTGTAGAACGACAACGAAGCATTTTGTGGTGGGGGAGCAACTTTAAGCGCAGAACAAAGAAAAAGAAAGGGGAGAAAGGCGTACAGGAAGCTTTAGTTTCGAAGAAAGAGAAGAAGGAGATTTAAAGAGGAAGGGTACGCTAGGTCTGATGGAGTAATAAGGAAGGATATTATATTTTAAGGAAAAAAGAAGGAATTGCAAAAGCACCCAATGTTCCTTTTCTAGTGTAGTTTATTTAAGACTAATGGAAAATTATTTTTATATGTGTAAAAATAAAAATAAGGGCCCACAATTATTTAGGGTCTCCAAGTTGACCTATTTTAAAAATTTTGGAATATAAAAATATCCCAATGGATATAAGATAGGTTTCAAAATAACTCCTTAAGATAATTTTAAAGCTTTATAATTATCTTAAGATTACCTAAATATTATATTTATCCTAAAAATAAATTTTTGTCTAATTTAATTATTATTATTTTAATTTGGGTTATTACAGATAGTTAGCTGCCATATTTTCTAGCAAATTATATGCTGCATCAACATTCAGATTGCCTATGATACTCTCATTGGATGCTAAGTCAATGATGGCTTTTGTTTCCGGTAGCATTCTATTATAGAAGGTCTGCACTTGCACCAATTTAGGAAATCTATAGTTAGGGCACTTTTCCAACAACTCCTTGAATCTCTCCCATGCTTCATACAATGACTCATCATCTTGTTACATAAAAGAAGTGACATCATTTCTCAACTCTACTGATCTAGCTAGTAGAAAAACCTGACTCTGAATTTTATGACTAGATCATCCCAAGTGGAGATGGACCCATCTAGTAAAGAGTTAAGCCACACCTTGGCTTTATCCCTTAATGAAAGTAGGAAAAGCCCTAACTAGATTACATCATCAGATACACCATTCTGTTTAAAATAGTGGCACACCTTTAAGAAGTTTAAGAGGTAAATGTTAGGTTCTTCCATAAGAGAGCCACCAAATTGCCCAGCCATTTGAAGCATCTATAGTACCACTTGCTTCATTTCAAAATTATTGGCTTAAATAGCAGGTCTTCTTATGCTTGAATGATATCCTTGCATGTTTAATGTGGCAAAATCATTCACTATTCAAAGACTATTTTCATCCTCATATGCCATATTTTTGGTTGGTTTAGAAGTTTCAAGTTCTCCTTTCAGAGTTTGATTGGAAGCTTCTTCAGATTCTTCTTGAAACAACATAACTTCTAGACTTTCAACTTCTTGCATAAGAGGTCATGCACACAAGGAGAGTAGCCACTGCAAAATAAAACTGAAAAGGAAATAAAAATAACTAAAGTAAAACTATGCATAAAACTTAAGTTTAAACTAGGTATGCTAGTATTAATATCGATAAAACAATATTTTGGCATACAAATCCCTGACAATGGTGCCAAAAACTTATTGCTTACTTGAAGCATACACACAAGTATACGTATTGCTAAAGTAATATAATGATAAGAAAAGATTATTCCCTCGAGAATTTGTTGTTAAAACTTGTGAAATACCAAAATTTACACCCTAGCTTAAATTAAGCAAATCAATTTTAAGTAATTATATTAACAAAAAAATGATTACAAATTATCTGCTATGCAATGTTCAGAATTATTATTTGGATTTTTGGATGAATAGTAGCATCTAAGATTATTAATCCTTCTTGTATTTCATAGCAATTTAATTCAGCACTCAGTACCTTTACTCTTAATGGTGATACATGTTAAACTAGGGTTCATTTGTTCCTATAAGTATTTTTCCAAATCTCATATAAGATTATCTAATTAATTTCATAATTTCTTGTGAAATCAACCAAGATCAAATTGATAGCACAATATCTAATTGGACTATGTGAGGTTAATGAATATATTCCTATCTCATGAACTAAACTATCCACTTTCTTAAGCAAGTTTCAAGTAGTTTCAAGTACTCACGCCACTTAACTCTTGATCTAACTTCACTTTCCCTTTTCCAAGTTCAAGTAAAAGTATCAAATCAATGTAATTGTTGGCCAAGCAATCAGAGAGTATAAAGCATGGAGTTGAAGAAACATGTATTCATCATTAATTGCAAAATTAGAGTAAGGAACAACCACTAATCCATACAAGAGTTCTTAATAATCCTAGATTAGGGAGTTTAGCTATAAATATTCATAAAAACCAGCAATAAAGTTAAAGCAAAGGTTAGATACATATGAGAAAATGCAAAGAAAAGAAGAAAGAAAAAAGAAACTAAAAAATGAAGCTTATCTCTACTTCAATCTTTAATCCCTAGCATTCCTTTACTTCAAGATGCTTTTCTTAGCTTCTCCCCAACCTCTACACACCTAGAATAGACCCAAGATAACCCAGAATGATGGCTCCCCTCACTGCAATGGCCATATGAAGTAAGAAACCTTAAAAGGTTTGGCAAAGAAAATGTTACAATTTACAAAAACGAATCACGTCGTGGCTCAAAAGGTCACACTGTGACGAAGTGGAATATCGAACCCATCTGTGCTGCGGCTTGTCTTTTTACATTACAGTGATTTTGCCTACCATTTGCTTTTGAAACGTGTTGCGCTGTGGTGCATTTAGCCACTACTAGTGATAGGAACGTGTCATGCTATAGCACAATGTATAACCTCTGTCTTCCATCGTGCCGTGGCTCAATATGGTCTCGCTATGAGTTTAACCTTGTCTTGATCTGCTTTGTGGTGCAAGATGTTCTCACCGCAGTGCTTTCATCTTCTATGTGATGTTTTGCAACAGTGCAACTTGCCTTGGGTGCCTATCTTCCTTTTCTTCTAATTTAGCTGTGGCTCGATGAATTTATGTCGTGAAGCACTTCCAAAAATTGCAATTATCAATCTTTTGAAGCCTTTTTGACATGAAGAATTTCATCTCCCTATTTTAGCATGCTTCTAGCTCAAATAATTCTTGTGATTGCACCCTACAATAAGAATAGAGTATGATTAATTCTCAAATAACTCAAAATTAAAATAGCACATATCATTTAAAGTGTAAAAGTTAGGTATGGAGCTATTCATTATAAGTGTGCTTATTTTACTTATAAAAAGTATTATTTATTGTGTAATTAAAGGTTAAATCCATTTTTACTAAAAGAAAATATGCACAATAACATGAATAATATGGAGTCATCATACCTCAATTATCATTATAAAGTTGGGCTTAATTATAATTCAGGCATTATTAAAGGTCTTATAGGATGTTAATTCTCTTCCTTTCTTCAAAGTATTTCTTTGATAGGCATCAGGGTATGGGTATTATTACTCTTGTGTAGTCCCATGATTTTGTATTGCACTTGTGCATGAACACATACACATTTGCATATTGCCAATTCCTCTTGTTTGCAATGATTGGCTTTTGGCTTTTGTATATATTTTTTAATTGTTAAGTAGTGGTGACTGATAAGATCTATTGACTGCCATCGGCTCATGGTGGATCTCGCCCTCCCTTCTAAAGTCAATATAATATAAATTTCCTGTTAACTGTTGAAATAGGATATTTGAATGTGATTCGTTTTCTAACATTTCTCTGGGATATTGGTAAATCATTCTCAATTGTCAAGTTTTGTAAGGAATTGTCGATTCTTCTTTTCGAACTATTTATTGTATAAGACTCAAAATCAAGAATTAATAAAATTGTATATGCCTCACATCATAGTATTAACATTGATATTTATAGTTTGAGAATTATGTTATTGGCCTTAAAGTAGTAATTACTTTTTATTATCTTATAAGTTTAGTTGGAAAATAAAAACCAAATAAAAATAAAACAAATAATTGAAAAGCTATAATTCAATCGCCTGAGATTAAATTAACTATATATAGTTTGAGAAATTAAGTATTATGCTTTGGATAATACTTTAATAGGACTGGATTGATTTTGCTAAGATCTAGAGGTGAAGCAGGGTGTGTCAAGCCTTTTAATATTGGTTATCAAATTGGTTATGCTTGGAAATTTTATTTGTGGCTTCTATTCAAGTGGTAAATGCTTGGGAATTAAATTAATTTGGAGATAGCGACATAGCTGACAAGGCTTGGTGGTTGAGTATATAATTCGAGGACAACCCCCGTGTGGGAAATTGTCGGAGGGACCAGTAGAGAGTACTATAGCATCATCCCATGTAGTGAGTAGATAATGTTGATTATGTGTGTTTTTATATTTTATTGGTTATTTAAATGCATGATTTAATTTTCACTCCTATGCCTCAGGACAAGTTTCTTGATTTTTGTGTTTTTGGTACACAAGTTAGAACGCTACCGGCACTTTGAATTCTTGATTCGTATATGGATATTTATATAAAATGTTCTAATTGAGGATTGTATGATTATTATTGATTTAAACCTTATCAAAAGCAGAGTTTTGGTTTTTGCTTTTAATCTTTCAACTGCGTGTTTGTCAAAGACATTTTTTGGAAAGTTGTTAGCCATATGACATGACAACTATGACATGGCAAATATGACATGGCATGATATGATATAATACAATTTGATATGTTATGGACTTTGGGCTCTCAGACTATGAATGGCCAATTATGTGCTTTGTGTTTATATTCTATATATATATATATATATTAAAAAAATAATTCACTTTAAATTTTTTCTAGATAAAGAGTCTAGGTTTGAGGATTTATAAGCTAAATACGGAAAAAAAAAAGTGAAGTTTGAATTTGTTATCTACTAAGATATAAGTTCAATTTTTTTAAAAAGATATTTTTCCTAAGGGTCCAAGTATAAAAATTATAGCACCCTACTAATACCTTATCATGAGGATCCCTACGTTCTTTCATTAGTTACACTCCTAAAGCGCTCAACCCATGGGAATTGTTCAGGATATATTTGAAAAAAGACGGGTGATTTTATGAATCTTTGTCCTAACGAACTGACGAAATTCAATTAATGAAATAAATGAATAGAAAAAAAGAGGTGTGAATGACTTGTATATAAATTCATATAATCATTTATACGCTATCAGAAACAATATATAATAATTTATATAATTCTTTTCTCACTTATCCTCCTTCCCACCCCGCTCCCTGCTCTCTTGCTCTATTCATACTTGCCAGTCTTTAATTTCCTACCATGTTGACTTGTTGGGTTTTGTTAAGTCAAATACTCATCAATTTGTATTTCTTAGTCCAGGTGGGAAGATTTATCCCTATAACCACGTTCTTATTACTAAAAAATATATCTGAAAATGTGATAAGAACAAGAAAAGCACGTCTAATTGAGTTGGTTTGTACAGGGAAGTCTGTGCAAATAATAAATAAGTAGGACACCAGTCTACACTATCTACCTTCAATAATTGAACATCAGACAAGGCTTGATTGTTGCTTCTTTGAAGTTGCAAATACACAGAGAGAAGCACAGAAGGAGCATTTACCGAGATTCTTTTCAAAGAAAAATTTGGTAGATGCATGGAGGATATGATGCAGAAACACTTTACCACTGAGATTACTGAAGAAATGCAATTACTTCCCGTAGCACTTCATACGACAGATTCAACCTCCAATCACTCGGAAAATCAAGGATCGCGTCATATACTCTTCTCCTCTAATTGTGAAGGCTTTTCTTATCTTGTTTACTTTCCTTTTTCTTACAACTTGCAAGATTGCTAATGTTTAATTCCTAAATTATTAGCCTTTTTAGCCTCATTTTGTTTTAGTTATTAAAAATTTGTGAGAATACAAATTAGTCCTTAAAAAATAAAAATTCATTGCATGCGCATGCTAGTCTTTCTTTTTAAATGGTTTAATGCTAATTATTGTTAGTTTAGTCCTGTGCTAACTACTTAAATTTTCAAGTCAAATTTGATAGATATCTCTAGCACATGAACCATATTGTTGTCGCCAATAAGAACGAATCAGAAATGATGAATTAGGTTGCATAATTAAGCTATATTTCAAAATTGTGTTTTTTTGGCAATAACTAAAATCAAAATTATTAAAGAAAATGCAAAATTATTCAGTCATCATGAAAAACACAATTTAGATTTCAGAAGCTTATTATGTTCCCCTTTTTTATTTTGCTTATGGAATAGCTAATTGCTTTCAAAATCAAAGTTGATAGACGGAAGATGATGTGATCATCAGCATTAAATCAATCACTCAGCATAGTGAAGGTGGTCTCTTGTCACCTACATGTTGCATCTACAAGGTAGCCCCTATGATCCGTGATCTAAAAGAAGATGCTTACATCCCAATAGCTGTTTTGATTGGCGCCTTTCATTATGGCAATGTGAGGTTGCAAGACATGGAAAGGCACAAACAAATATTCTTCAAAAGATTTACACAGGAAGCTTTGACATGTTTGGACAATTTGGTTAGCTTTGTGAAAGTCTTGGAACCAACGTTTTGTGCTTCTTACTTCAAGAACATCAAACTTCGCAAGAAGGAATTTGTAAAGGTAATATTAGTGGATGCGAGTTTCTTAATTGAACTCTTCACAAGAAGCTATAAAGGCCAGTTAGGGAATGATTCTAAATTGTCACAACAATGGTTGGTCAATGTTATAATTTTATATTTGCTTTGACTTGAAAATCTACTTCCATTCTCTTTCCTCAAAGGATTGTTCAATAGAGCATTTTCCCTTCACTTTTGTGGTAACCTTCATTTCTTGAGCCAACATATGGCTTCTTTTACTCTTCCAACATATAAAAATTAATGCCTAATTCTAGTACTAGGATAGGATAAAGCACTTCAAAGATCTTTTTAGATTCTTTCATTTACAAATAAAAACCCTCCAAGGCATACATTCATAAAGGATAGAAATGATGACCTTTTGTATAGTGCAAGTGAGTTATGAGAAGTGAGAGTGAAGTTCAAGACAAGCCTAAGCAAGTGTTTACTAAACTTGAAGTTTACAAGGCAAGTTCTTAAGGTTCCACAAATTTTAGTTGATGAGGACATTGAAACCTTGTTTCTTTATATGATAGCTTTAGAGCAGTGCCACTATCCTAATGCATCTTACGTTATTGACTATGCTCATGTATTCGATTACCTAATCAACACAAATAAAGATGTGGACATCCTTATTCATAGGGAAATAATCCTGGATGATACCAGTGATGTTGCTAAAATATTTAATGCTCTCATGAAAAATATCACTCAAGAGAATTTCAATTTTGATTATGTTGATATTTGCAAAAGATTGAATGTCTTCTATCAAGATCCTTAGCACAAGAAGAAGGCAACCTTGAGATGTGATTATTATAGGACACCTTGGCAAACTACTACCTCTGTCACTAGAATTATACTTCTCATTTTCTCCCTTGTTCAAACCATATTTTCTATCCTACCAGTAGTAGTAGTGAAGTAGATTTTAAGCTTGTATAATACCATAATTTGGGTGTTTTGTTATTGAACTTTGTTATGTTCAATCTCTAATTTTTTTTGACCCTATCTATAGCATTTATGAATAAAAGAATTCTATAACTCAGAACTAATAAAACACTTTGATATAGCAAGTTTTGTTGAAAGTAAAAACTACATGTGTAACCATAGAATAATTGTACTCTTTATTCTTTGTTTTTTTCAAGCACTATTCTATGATAACTACATAACTTTAAAGTTTATATAGTTTGAAATATATTATATAGTATTTCTTATAAAATTATTTTCATGTAAAGGAACTAATTTGCCCTAAATTTTGGTGAGAGATATAGCTTTTTTAATTTTAAAAAAGTCATAAGATTGCTTGTGATAATTGCACCTAGAGGAGGTTAATAAGTATATTGTGTAGAAAATTAAATAATATAAAATTTTTGCCTACACAAAACTAAAGGAGCAAGCAACCTCCAAAATTTGAATATATAGAAGGTAGAGCATGCAAATAGTAATAGACAAAATGTTAACGAGCTAGTGAAGGAAGTACACACACACACACACACACATATATGTGTGTGTGTGTGTGTGTGTGTGTGTGTGTGTGTGTGTGTGTATGTGTGTAAAATAAAACAACAAACTTTACTAAAAATAGAGGATGCAAATAGTAATATAATGCAATTGAATAATGTGCAATAAATGGAGTGACTACATGCAACACAAGGTTAACTAGGTTTCTAAAATAGAGATCCTTTAAAAGTGGAAAAGAAAAGTTCAGCGAAAGGTAAAATAAAGCAAAGGGCCAGAGAAACACACATAAATTTATCTTGTTCACTCCCTTTGGCCTGCGTCCAATTTCCTTAAATTTTTAAAGGATTTTTCTGCACTTTTAAAATGGTCATCTTACAACAACAATGGTTTTCCATGCTCACCACTAATATAGACTTCCAAGCTTACCTTAAACTGACAATAGGGTTTTGTATAGCTACTCTTAATTAAATCACTTAGAAATTTTATAGCAAGGATTGATGAAATAGTTTGACTCTCTTTTCTAAGATTCTTTCCAAGCTCAAGGTTTTCCTTCTAATGAGCAGATTGGCTAACATTAAGCAAAAATGTTACAAAGAATTTAAAGCACTTTATTTTTAATTTTCTCTACAATTCTGCATTTGCACTTGAATTCTCACATATATATAGGTATTTAACATCTCCTAGCCATTAGAGATAATTCTAAACATGCAGTATGCTTTTTGGTTGGAGTAAATTCAATATGTTTCTAACATTTAGAACTTTTTACATTTGTAGTTACTGTCAGCTTAAAAAACTCTTCTCATGCAACCCATCTGGTCTATTCATCATAAATGATGTACGAGGATCAATACATGGGTTAGAGTAATATGTTATTTTCACGACAGAACAAAGATAGTCATAGTAGAAAAAAGTTTGCTTCAAACTCATATTATGTTATATTTGCATGAATGCCATTCACTTTCTGTCATATATGCATCAATAGTTTTATCATTCATTTAATAATAGAGAATTCACAAATAGGCCATAATATACAAATGGGCTTTTACATAAATGACATTTGGGTTTTGTTATCATCAAAGTCATAGGTTTGCAACCTTGGGCTAACAATCTCCCTATTTTGATGATGACAAAACTATTACGCAAAAAGGTCAAGTAATTTATGTAAAAGATCATTTTATGCTCCCTCTAATCAATGCATATCAACAAAAATAAGATGATTAAGTAGAGTCACAGGAAGACCATGCAAAACAAAGCAATAATAAAAAAGATAAGCAAAGAGGTCAACCATTTTGCATATGATTCTCCCTTTTTTTGTCAATAGTAAAAGGGAGGATGACAAACAATTAGAGCAACAAAGGCAACAAAAGCACCAAAAATAATCAGTGAATCATACATTGAGAAGCATAAATTCAGAGAAGATGAATGTATATATAAAATACTAAAACCCTCATTGGCATATGTCAAAGTCTTTAAAATTGTTCTAAAAAACTATAAGGCATCCTTAAGTTACTAATCAATACGACAAAAGGCTTAACCTATCCATTCAATAAGATAAAGTAAGGAAGAGTGAATGTCATACAGCTTGATAGTAACAAAGTATAGTTATTGTCGAATCACTCCTTGACTACTTACCATGTTATTGATGGTTCCAACATCAGTCACCAAGGAGCCAAAATCAATGCACAGGGACTACACATTCTTATTAAGAATATGAAGAAGTAGGAGAATTTTGTCATTAGATGAAGGAATACTTGTGACGACCCTAACTTCTAATCCTGGTAATTATAGTTAAATACATAATTAATAATTAATGATCAAGGTTTGGAGTCGTTACAATTAATTACATTAAGAAAATATAGGAAAATTTGAACCTTGATGTTATTAGGGTCATCAACTAAACAACCATAAATAGGAGAATGCATAAAAGGAATTGCACTATCATCAGGGGTTTGTGATTCATCCATCCATCAGTTTCAACACACAAAAACCACCCATAAGTGTTCTTATATCATTTCCTATTATTACCATTGAAGAAATTGGGGTTTTCTAGGCTAAAGGTGGGAGTTTGGAGACCTACACCGTGACTTGAAACATCTCCGCCGCCGCTAAGTTAGGTACTGGAGCTCAAAAACTAAGTTTTTTACTTTGTGCCGCAGCCTCAACCTTCTGCGCCTCGACTAAGTTGCTCTCGGGAATCATTGGGTAATTATCTCGAACTTCACCGCGGCCAACCTATGTGGCACCGTGGTAGAAATGCCTCCTGGAGCTACTGTTTGAAGTCCCATGATTCTTGCCTCAGCGAAATGCACTTGCGCTGCAGCAAGTTTTGCTACTGTAAACTCCTTGTCTAGTTTCCTCGACTTGCGCCGCAGCAAGACCTATTACGCCGTGGCGAGGTTTCATTCTGTCACCCTCCTGGGCAATTTTTTTCGGACTGCGCCGCTGCAATATTTCTCAAGCCACGGCATCCTTCGCCACTGTCACTCTTCAGGCCATGGCGAGGCCTCCTAGCTGCGACGTGACTCTCTCATGTAACTATATTTCCTACATTTTGCCCCATGCTCTCCAATTCTTTCTTAGAAACACCCTAAGACCACTTCCTCCCATTTTATATGACTCTAATGGTATTTATCTATCCTATTCACCCAGCTATTCTATCATTACTAATTCAAAAATCAAGTACTAATTCTCACTCACCCAACCACCACATGTCAGCCATTTCATGGATTAATGACAGCAAGGATTCATGCACCACTAACAATTAACATCCCATACACATTCCGTAAGAGATTTCATATATCAATGGTTCATATCAATATCTAATGCATCACGTGATTACAATTCTCAAGTGGTAAGCCATATCATAAGTTTAATAAGGTTTATATATCAGATACTATAAGTTCATACATCCAATACCAAGTTAAGATGAGGCCTAACTCCTCAATAAATACATCCTAAGTAATAAAAAATAAAAGCCTACACTTGGCAATATGAATATAAGATGATGCTATACAATAAGGAATATAAAATTTAGCATCTATACTAAATAAATCAGCCTAAGTGTAGCCTTCTCCCCACATGTTGGAGCTTATAGATTTCATCCACTTACTTCCCCTTATCCTTACTCGAAGGACTTTCACCTAAAATATTAATCCCATGAAATGGGGTGAGATATGAATCTCAGTAACTAAGAAAATTTCCATTCATTATATCCAGTTTAATTAACATATATGCATGAATCAAAATCAACATCAGAATTATATCAGTTATATCAGTAAATGAAATAATTAGGCTATCATGATTACTATCCCATACTAATAATCATATTTTCATTTGTTAAAGGCCAATAACACTGGGAAAGGCCCGTCCATGGCACCTACTCCCCATTGAGCACAACTAGGGCTCGGTGCATCTGTGGTTTGATCATAACCCAGTGTCCAATCGAAGCACATGCACGGGTGGCAGCCACACCATAGCTCTACCAAGGACTCACAAGGTCCAATTATAATACAATAAATAGCCAACCAATTCATTCAGTATTTCAAATCATTCATATACAGCAAATATGAAATTAAAATAGATATATGTATGGAATTAATGTAAACCCCGATTATCTCACTTGTAGATAAATTTGCAACAGCCACCAATGGTATAAAATCCCCCTATAACCATAGCATCAGAGAATTACTACTTTAATTCATTATTTACAGTAGCAACAAGTACCCAAAGAATTTAAAATGCTAATGACCACCTAGGGAACACTTATCCAGCTACTACAAGTCCCTAAATTCGAATTGAAATGTCCTCCACCAGAAACTTTAATATTTCACCCAAAATCCTAAGCAAATTCGTACAAAATTAATACCCATACTATAATCCAATCATTGGGGTCTCAAACGAACAGAAATACCTCAAAAAGAAGAGTTTATACTTACCTAATGTCAGCCTTAGCCTCAACCTACGAATTTTCACCATAGAAACACCAAAGAGCAAGTTTCAGATCTGGGGTGTAGGTGAAAGTGCTCTAATTAGAACATTAATTAGTTTAAATTAAAGAGAAAGATGAGAGGATTAAGTTATATAACTATTACCTTGGTTGAATCTTGCTCTAGAAGTGGGAAAATGTGGAAATATGCCAAGAACCCTAGCCTCTCCTTTGGACCTCTGAATTTTGTGTATGTCTCTTGTGGTTTTGTAGAATGGGGGGTGGCTAAGTCAGTTTTTAGGGTCTAAGTTGGGTCAAATATAGGTCATGGGCTACTCTAAAGATCCAACTCATAATAAGCTTCAAATTTTAGCTTTGTTGGGCCAGCTCTTATGTATTAGGTTGCTGAAATTCAATTGGGCCAGACCAAGTTTGAAAGACTCATTTGATTTTGGTCTGCTTAAGGGTTATTGGGCCAATTACATGGGCTTATGCAACTTGGGTCTTGGATCTCTGATTCATTAAATTAAATTGGGTTATCACTAGATGCTACCTCTTGGGCCAAGCATCATAATAAAAGGTTGGGTCTACACCTAAAATTATTAGGCCTCCATTAGTCCCTAATCTTGGCCTACTTAATTTAATTTAGGCCTAGATGGGGTTTAACTCAATTAAACCTCAAACTTATATTAATAATTTATCCCTCTAAAATTTCTATTCACTAACTTGCCCAATTATTCTCTATTAATTATTCTTAATTATCCTAAATCCATGATTAATACCTTAATTAATTTTGGGGTGTTACAATAATGATAGGAGGAAATAGAGGAGGTGAGGAAGAATGAGGTAGAAATAATGGTGATGATCCATAAAAGATGGAAGAGGAGAAGGTGGATGAACTATAGAAGGTGAAGGATTAGAAGGAGGAGGAGTTAAAGTATGGGGATAATCTTTAGTAGGTTAAGGAGGAGAAGGTAAAGGAGGTGGAGGTGGTGTAAGTGGAAAAGTTTTAGTTGGAGTTAGTGGAGAGAGGGATGGTTTAAGTATAAGTGCAGATGGATGAGGAGAAGAAGCGGGTGGAGGAGGTGTTAAAGGCAGTGTGCTTGAAGAAGTTAGAGGAGAGAATGGTGAGTTTGGTATGGATAAGATGGGAGGTAAAGGAGAAGGTCGTGATGGTAAGAGAGATGGAGGAAGGAAGTTTGGGACTTTTAGTTTGGGGGATAAATAAGGTAAAGTAGGTGGTAGGGCTAAGTCATCATTGAAAGTGGAGGAGGAAGTGGACTCAAGTGCTTTCTTTTTCTTGAAAGAGAAAGGTTGAGGTGGAGGACACATATGGCCAATTGAAAAGGAGGATGCTAAAGGACACAATGGAGGTGGAGAAATGTCACCTAAATGCTTGAAAGTTGCTAAGCCACTAAAATCATGTGCTTTTTCAATTAAATGAGCAACAACTTTCTCTATAGCACTTACTATGGGAGATTTCTTCACTCTGGGCATCTTGACTTTCTTATTGCTTTTACAAGAGGAAGTTCTTATGACTTTCTTCTTAGGTTCTATGGTTGCAGGTGGAAGAGCCTATTGAAGGTTGAGGAGCCTATTGTATTTGATTCAAAATGCTACAGGATTTGCCTTGAATTCTACTATATCACAATTTCAATTCTATTTGGTGTCAATAAGGGTGTACTTCATGTATCATAACATTGTTACATCATAAGTCATTGAAATCATATGGGGTGAGTAACCTTCAAAACTAACTCCATGCCATTTAAAGATTTATGTGAGGAGCATTCCATAAGGGAGGCTCATCACTTGTGAAAAGCCTTTAACCGCTTCTTCCATATATTTTAGCATATAGAACAAAATGTTAATGCTTTGCTGAGCTATTAAGTTATATACCCAGAGTACATCTCTACAATATAGGATGTCCAATGTTTGTATTTAAGGAAGCATAGTTGTATTGATAGTATGTGCTGCAATGTAGTCTGGAAAGGCAAGGGCCTAAGCATTGATCTTTTTCTTAGTAATTAAATCCTTTCGCTAACCACAACTTCAAAGGCATAAGCATATTTTACCTAAATTTGAATAGGCTAGGAGTATCCAGTAAAATAATACTTAGGGTCTCTATTAAAAGATACTCTAAAAATTTTTTCTAGAGTATTGATTCCCACAGGAATTAACTTCCCATTAACCATTAAACTCAAGGCCATCCCTTCTTTGACAACACATAAATTTGCATAAAATTCCCAAACTAAATCATCATATAATGGTTCATCTATTATCACCAAGGAAATCCAGTGCATAGCCTTGAAATTTAACTCTAACAAATAGTTTAAATGAGTTAACTTAGCAAAATCAACGCATCCTCTAGTAGCAATAGGTCTATGTTGAAAGTTAAAACTTAGGAAATAGATAAGCATAAGATTTTATGTTGGGTTCTTCTTCTTCAACCTTCTTTTTCCTTTTGCATTTTGCTATAGAGGGTTTCTTTATTGGGGTTTCTTAAATAGAAATTCCCTTAGACCATTTAGGTTGCTTCTCAATGGCTTTAGTTCTGTCCCAATCTGGGTTGTCATCAGTGACCCTCTTTCTTTTAGATTGTTGGCTCATGCTTATGGATGTCTTCATTTTCTATTTTCTTTGTCGCTCTAATTTCTTTAATCAAATCTTTTCAAGTGCTTGTTCTTATTTTTTCACTCTTCCTCAATGTTTATCTCACCCTTTATAGGAATAAATTTCTTTTGTCACTAGGATCTTTGGAGATGAAATGTGAAACAATTTATTTTTTGGTCCATAAACTATTTTAAGGTTAGGGCAAATAGGTGCTCGAAAGAGAGAGAGAGAGAGTGTGTGGGGGTTTCTAAAGTGACACTTCGATTTTACCTTTTAACTAATTTATTTGAAAAAAAAAAAGCCATTTGTTAACTGTCATTAATTGCCAATTATCATTAATCAACCATCAGGCACACATTTTTTTGAGAATTAATTAAAGCTTTGGTAGACACCTCAATTTACATGGTAATAAATCCAAATGAATTTATTTTCTCAAAAGCTTGACACTTTACTAATGTTAGTATAAGGAAAAGCAATAAATAAATGAAAAGAAAAGCAAATAAATGACATAACAAGTGAATTCACAATATAATCAATAAAATAATAACAAACATGTGATAAAATAAATTGCCAAGATGGGTTGGAGGAAGCATAAATAGCACAGCTAAGAGTGTAGGAGGCAAGTCGCTCCATTTTGAAATTTCACAAACGAGGATTATTTATGATCAATCATTCCAAGTTCTCAAGCAAAGGTTTAGTGAACATATTAGTAAGTTGGTTCTTAATTTGGACATAAGTTACCTCTACATTTCCTCTTTGCACATGGTTTTCTTTTATAAAGTAGTGTTTTACCTCAATGTGCTTTGTCAGAGAATGGTGTACTGGATTCTTTGTGAGGCATAAGTCACAAAATATGGGGATATGGTTGAAGCTGAATGAATAATCTTCTAGTTGATGCTTCATCTACATCAATTGAGTGCAACAACTTCCAATTGCCATGTATTTTTATCTAATAAGAAAGAGAGCTACAAAACTTTACTTCTTATTATACTAAGACACTAGTGATTTTCTAAGAAATTAGCAACAACTACTAGTGCTTTTTCTATCTAATTTGCCCCCTGCCAAGTCTACATCTGCATATCAAACTAGGCTGAAAGAATTAGTTTTGGGATACTACAAATCATAAAAAATTGATCATACCTTTATATTTAAAAATTCTTTTAACAACAATAAAGTGTAATTCTTTTAAGTTTGCTTGAAATCTTGCACACTTACATACATTGAATATTATATCAAGTCCACTAGTAATTAAATATAATAAAGAATTGATCATACCTTTATACTTCTTTTGTTCAAAATCTTTACCATTCTTATCTTTATCCAGAGTGGAAAAGGGGCACATTTGAGCCCTTATTTGTTTTGAATTTTGGAACCTATACTTACTAATCAACTTTTTAGTATACTTTGCTTGATTAATGAAATTTCCTTTTTTTGTTTACTTTATTTGTAATCCTGAAAAGAAATTCATCTTCCTCATCATACTCATCTCAAATTCTTCTTTCATTAAATTGGCATATTCCTTGCATAAAGAATTGTTAATGCTTCCAAAGATAATATCATCTGCATAAACCTGTACAAGTAGAGATTGATTTTTATTTTTCTTAATGAAGAGGGAAGTGTTAAGTTTCCTTTTCAAAAATCCATTTTCTAGAAGAAAAGTACTCAACCTTTCATACCAAACTCTATAAGCTTGTTTTAAACTATAAAGTGCTTTTGAAAGCTTAAGCATATGGTTGGATAACTTTCATCTTCAAGCTAGGGGTTGCTTAACATACACCCCTTTATTTAAAAACTCATCTAAGAGTGCACTTTTTACATCCATTTGATACAATTTAAAATTCATATAAGAAGCATATACAAGCAACATTTTAATGGTTTCTAATCTAACAACTAGAGGATAAGTTTCATCAAATTAAGTTGATGCCTTCTTGTTGTGTGGAATCTTGGGCCCCTAACCTGGTTTTATTTTTTATCACATTACCTTATTAATCAAGCTTATTTTAAGATACCTATTTGGTTCCAATAATAAAAGCTCCTTTAGAATGCTCCACTAAGCTCCATACCTTATTTCTTTTGAACTAATGTAGCTCTTCTTCCATAGCAATTATCCAATTTTTGTTTCCCAATACTTCTATCATTTTAATCTCAATTTAAGATAGTAATTGAGATTATTTATACTAGATCTAAAGGATCATCTAGTATGCATTCCATCATTTAGATCACTGATAATATTAAGATGGATAAGTGGAGGAGTGTCTTCACTTTCTAGGTAGTCTAATATTGCTTAATGCATATTCTACTAAATTGGGCCTTTGTTCACTCACTAATGCATCACCATCCTTAACTTCTTGATCATTACCACCTCTATTACTCTCTTCGTGATGTTGATGAGATCATTTTCTGAGTTCCACTCTTTACTCTACTTTTGAATCTCTTTGTTGATTGGAAGATGAAGTTTGCTTTAACTTCTATTGGTAATTTTCAGTGGGCTTGAGTAGCTCTCCTCACTATCTTCTTTTACTTTATCTGTTAGGCTTAGATTTGGCTATTGACTTAAATGGTTTCTTCCTAAAATATGCTTATTTACATCTATACATAGCACTCTTCCCAAAGAAGGATTAGTTTCATCAAAAACTATATGCATGGATTCTTCTACCCCCATGGTTCTTTTGGTATATACTTATATGCTTTACTAGATGTTGAATACCCTAACAATATTCCTTCATTACTTCTAGCATCGAATTTTCTTAGGTTATCCTTTCTATTATTATGGATGAAACATATACGGCCAAATACATGAAAATGACTAACATTAGATTTTCTACCTTTCCACAGTTCATATGAAATCTTTTTAAGCATTGGTCTAATAAGGCAATGATTCAAAATATAACAAGCAATATTTATGGCTTCTACCTAAATGCATTCGTGAAGATAATTTTCAATAAGAATAGTTCTAGTCATATCTTGGAGCATTTGAATCTTCCATTCAACAACTCCATTCTATTGTAAAGTTCTTGGTGTAGAAAAGTTATGGCTAAAACCCTATTCATTACATAAATTTCCAAACAATTTGTTTTCAAATTCCTTGTTTTAATCATTCTGAATACTAGAGATTAAATACCCTTGTTCTCTCTGAACTTCTTTTATAAAAGAAGACAAAATTATTAAAATCTTCATCCTTGTGTAAAAAAAAAAAGAACCCATATGAATCTAGAAAAGTCATTAATAACTACAAAAGCATAGCTTTTTCCTCAAAAGCTTCGAGTTTGCATAGGGCTAAAAAGATCCATATATAACAATTAGAGTGGCCAGATGGAGGAGACAAATTCCTTGGACTTGAAGAAGGATATAATTTGTTTTCTCATTTAGCATGCATCACATAGATGATCTTTTTCAAAATCCAGCTTTAAAAGAACTTTTACAAGATTCGACTTGGATAATTTGGATATAATATACATACTTGCAAGATGCTTTCAAATCTTTGACTAACAAACAAGGCCTTATCATCATTGTAGATAGTGTAGTGCATGGGATCAAATATTACCTTGTATTCTTTATCACAAAGTTAATTAATACTAAGTAGACTGTGTTTTAACCTAACTACAAGACAAACATTATTTAAACAACACTTTTTAGTTAATTTTTCTTTACTTATAGAAATGACCTTACCCTTTCCTCTATCATTGAATGTGACGAATTATCCATTTTTTCTTGCAAATGTTAGAAATTGATATGAATCTCTAGTCATATGTCTAGAACAACCACTATCTAGAAACCATTGTTGTTTTATTATCCTTCCCTTCATGCATACTTGAAAATATTTCAACGTTTCTTAGGTACCCAAATCTTTTTGGATCCTTTCTGATTAGTGCTAGACTTAATTGTTTCTTCTAGAACCCATATAAGTTTTCCTTTTTATATTTACATTTATAGGATGTATTTTCATTCCTATTGTAGTATAGACAAGAGGTGGAAGACGTTGACTAAATAAAGAAATTTCTATGCATCTTTATGTTTTTTTTCCCTTCATATCCTACTTTTGATTTATCAAACATGCACTTTTGTTTTCCTAATAGCATATTCAAATTTTCTTCTCCTTTTATAAAATTCGCTAAGTCTTTTTGTCAAGGTTATAACTTGTTGCTTTAGAGTTTTATCTTCTTTTAGAGTTGATTCTAAATTGGATTTAAGCATTTGAACACTCTCTTCTAGTTTAGAATTTTTTTGAAGTTGTTCCTTATATTTAGCAAATAAATTTTTTAAATCAATAAGAAAATTATTAAACATTTCATCTAATTCAACATAATAGAGTGGGTTTTCTTCTGTTACCTCATTATCTTCAAGATCCATGAAGCATATGTTGGCGATTTCTTGTTCAAGTTCTTCTTTATCTTCATTGTTATTGCTCTAAGCTACCATGGCTTTCTTCTTTTCATAGGATTTAACAGGTTTTTTTCTTCAAGTAAAGGCATTTTGATTTGATATGTCTAATCTTCCCACATTCGTAGTATGTAATTATAGTATTTAGTGGTTCCTCCTTTTTTTAGTCTCTTTTTCATGTGTTTCCCTTGTTCTTCCATAGTTCTTTCTTCCTCTTTCCATATTTATCTAGCCTTTTGAGAAAAAGGCTATATGTTGTGTATCTAGTTCACCCTTATCTTTTTCTATGGAGGGTTCTTCAATTGCAATAGCTTTTAAGGCTATCGATTTCCTTCTCTGCTTCAACTCATGCCTTTTTAGATTATTCTTATTATAGCTAATGAGTTTCCCTCGAAGTTTGTCATATGAGAGCATGGAGATTTAACTCTTGATGAAATCCACCTTAAATTGCCATTTCTATGGGAAACTTCTAAAATTTTTTCGATTATGTAATAACCTATCAAAAATAACAATAATAGTAAATTAATTAATTAAATTAAACAAATTTATTTTAGGATAAATATAAGATTTAGGTAATTTCAAGGATGATTCTAAAGCTTTAAAAATCATCTGAAGGATTTGTTTTGATATCTCTCTTGTATCCATTGGGATATTTCTATGGCTTAAAATTTTAAAATAGGTTGATATGGAAACTTTAAATATTGTGGGATTCTTATTTTCATTTTAGACATATAGGAATAATTTTTCCTGAGGTTTTATATAAATCCCTTTAGAGAAAAAAAAAATTTTAGGTACCCTTTTATAATTTTCTCTTTTCCCTTTATAATAACATTTTTTTCCTTTTTACTCTTGTCTAACACAGCATTGGCCCCCAATTCTTCTTTTTCTCTTTCTTTGAAGTTCTGTGATTTCCGTAAACACAGCCACTTTTCATCTTCTCCTCCCTTTTGTTTTTTCATTTCCTTATTGCTCACCAGCCACACCTCACCTTGTAATGCCTCTGTTGTCTTCTTGATCCAATGACCTAGCGCTGGAAGGTCATGGTTGCTACATAGGAGATGAACTATGGATGGTGAGCTCCATTAATGCTTAAATTTCATTCTTCCTCTTCTCTTAAATTTAGGCAGCCTTCTCCTTTGTTTCAACTTCTATTTTACTTCTTCTTAATGCCAATAATGATTTAAATCATTAATTACATTATTCTTTTCCATTTTGGCCTTAAGGGAGCTTCTCAAATTGGGCCTTTTTTATTTAAGCCACTAAGGTATGAATTGGCACTTCCAACTTGTTCATTTAAGCTCCTTAAAGATATATTCTAAACTCAAACTAAATTTTAAGAGCATAAATTAAATTATGGTAGTTTAATTTGTGAAATCTAAAGCTTAGAATTGAAGTGGCATTAGAAAACTTAAGCTATAATCATGGGTTTAGGCATTAGAGGGTGAAATTAATTATATTGAATGCATTAAAAGCTAATTGAGTAATTAAGGTGATGTTCTTTTATCCAATATAATTATAGGTGATATTGAGGCTACTCGTTTAATTGGAGATCTTTTCAAAATTGTAGGAATTTAGGACCTCTATCACTAGCCCCTATATGTGAATGTATAGATAGCAAGGTGGTAGTTTCTTTTTACTCTTTGTTTTTGTATTGCTAACCCAAACTTCACATTTAGTGATTTACCTCATCTGTGTTGTTAGGGAAGACAATCTTGTATTTTGTTCTTTAATGTAGGTTGCAAATTGCATGTGGAAGTACATGTGTGTGTGTGTGTGTGTGTGTGTGTGTAGAGGGGGAAATCATGTTTCATGAGAAATGCAAGCATGGAGTATGAAATATGGAAGTGTGGTATTACTTATTTCTAAGCGGGTGTGGGGAAATGATAAACTATTAAAGTCTATGCTTGTTATCTTACTATTTCATTCCTAATTTCAAATGGTAAATTTTATTATATAATCTCATTGTTTTTTGTTTTTATTTTATTTAAATTACTTCTATTACTTGATTTAAAATTTTACTTGCCAATAGTTAATTTATTTAGACAATTTCATTTCAAAATTTTAGATGAGAATCTGGTTAGAACCCTAAAGCCATTATAGGGGTAACAATCTAGGTTCACCTAGTTAAGATGATGGATAATTACTATGCGGTAACACTCAGTGATAACTATACTAGACATTGTGGAATGCATACCATGTGGAAACACTCAATGATGGTGGTGATATTGTGATATTGTGCAGTGGCAATATGGTAATATTGAACTTTGTGCAGTGGCACTTAGGGTTGATTTTGATTCTTTCTTGTGAGACCCATTTCATGTTATTTTCTTTAATCTTAAATTATGCTTTTGTTGATAGCTTATAATTTAAGTGAATTGATGTAATTATATATATGTTAGTTATTTATTTGTTAAAGTACTCTATTGTGAAAAACTCTAAGTACACTTATTTCCCTTTCCACTTGCTTTGTTATCTATGCATTCACTAAGCTAGTGGTAGGATTACCTATTTCCTTTATCATATTTCAAATCAGCAGAAAGTATATTGAGGTGATTTGGGAATTGTGTGCCTCCCAGACACAAATGGTATGTTATTTTGGTCACTTGGTTTATGTTAAGACTCTAAGACATATTTGCTACTAATTGGTGGATTATTTTTATTCATGTAGATGTTATGCTTTTGTTGTAGACCATATAGTGATGTAGACTAATTTTTAGGGGAGTTGCAGTCAGATTTTTGGCAACTCCTTTATATATATATATATATATATATGTGCATATAAAAACATGAACTTTGAATATGTAATCAGGCTTGCTAGGCCAGGCTAACCTTGGTTAGATTAGTTTAGTCACTGGTCATGGCTTTGGGTTTTAGGCTGTGACAGATTAAGCTTAAGACCAGTATATTTTCAATCAACAGCTTTTAAATCTCGCTCTAGTTTAGCACACCATTTATATATTTCTTCAATATCCTCATCGTCTTTCATATGAAAGAGTTCGTACTCATATACAAGCACATTAAGATTACTTTCCTTTATTTTAGATGTTCCTTCAAGACTGAAGATAAGTTTCCCTCACATTTCCTTTGCTATCTCACAACTTGATATCTTATCATATTTTGGCCATTGATAGCATATATTAGAATATTTCCATATCAATGACTATATTAAACCAACTTGATGTCATCTTTAGTTTATTCACTTCTTGGTTTATCAACAATTCATCCAATTGTTAGGTCCACCTTTTTCCAACATTTTATGGCCTTCCTTAATGACCTCCCATACAAGATAGTCAATAGAACATATATATATCTTCATTCTTTCCTTCTAATATGAAAAGTGTTTCGCTATGAAGTAGGGTGGTTTGTCAGTTGAGAAACCCTCTTAAAAGTAAGCTCTTTCTAAAGTGTTGGTACTCATTTTCTATAATAGAAAAAAGACCTTTTCTTTCAGCTATTAAGCACAAAATCAAATGAGATCAGCTTTGATATCAATTGCACCTAGAGAAAGGGGAATATGTGAGTTGCATAGAAAATTAAGTAATATGACATTTTTGCCTACACAAAAGTAGCGGAGCAAGTGACCTCCTAAATTTGAATACACATAAGGTAGAGCACGTAAACAATGATAGACAAACTGTTAATGAGCTAGTCAAGGAAGCACACAAATATATATATATATATATATGTATATGTATATATATAAAATAAAACAATAAGCTTTACTAAAAATAGAGGATGCAAATAGTAATATAATGCAACTGAATAATGTGCAATAAATGAAGTGAACAAGTGCTGTACAAGGTTAACTAGATTTCTAAAAGAAAGATCCTACAAAAGTGGAGGAAGCAAGTTTAGTAAAATGTAAAAGAGATTAAAGGGCCAAAGAAACATACATAGTTTTATCCTGCACTATTAGAAAAAAGCCATTTAGTGAAGGATCACTCATTCCTCTTTAAAAGATCAAATTAGCAAGGAAATTAGCGAGGGATAATGATTTCGTAGCTTAAGTTAAATTTATCGAGGAAATTAGCGAGAAATCATAAATCCCTCTCTAATTAGCGAGAGATTTTGCGAGGCAAATTTTATCCCTCTCTAATTAGCGAGGAATTTAGCGATGTTTATTTTATCCCTCTCTAATTAGCGAAGAAATTAGCGAGGAATCATAAATCCCTCTCTAATTAGATAGAGATTTTGCGAGGCAGATTTTATCCCTCTCTAATTAGCGAGGAAATTAGAGAGGGAAATTTAATTCCTCGTTAAAATAATTTATTGATAAAAACCTTAAGATTTTTCTATATTCCTAATGTCCTTCTATGCGTAAGAAATATTTTCCTTCCTTAAAGTGGTACCAATTGAAATTTGATAATTATATAGAAATTTTATAATATAAATAATCTCATAAATACAATAATATAGAAATTTATATATAATTTTTATCATGTGTTGAACGTTATTGATATATATATATATATATATTTAGTAAGTAAATAATTATATAAAAATATATAATTTTTTACCAACATATAAAATAAAAAATTTATAAGTAAATATTTATATATGTGTTGTAAAATATAATATAAAACATTAAAATAAGAAGCCTCCTTTCACTATTATTGAAAATATCATTTTAACTAAAATAAAAATTAAAGTTAAAATAAAAAATACCTGAAATTGAAAAATGGGATTATGAAAAACGAGATATTGAAAATGCAGATGCTGAACTGATGCGAAGAGAACTTAAAACTCTCTCAAAACAAAAAACCTCATTCTCCATATACACTCATACGAGGAAAAACTCCTTTTCCAGACACACTCACATGAGGAGCCCTAGCCAAATAGACAAAAGGCGAGGCTGGAGCACTAATGGTCAGGGGAGACAGGGGCGAGGTTAAGATAGTAAGGGGCGAGGCTGCGAACTCTGTTCTATTCTACGATGGCAAGGGAGCTTCAGGGGAGTTTCTTCGTTTTGGCAAGCATCACGGGATGGAGCACTGACGATAAGAGGTTGCGACAGTGAGGGGCAAGGATGCGATGAAGAGGGGTGAGGCTGAGATGGCGAGGAGGCTACATGCAAACTCTGTTCTATCACCGTGAGAAAGCTGCTCGCAAGGAAGCTATAGAATAATTTCTCCCTTTTGACAAGCATTTCTCTTTGTTCAGTGAAGGTATTTGCATTTTCCATGCAATTATAGCCTAAATTTGGACTGTTCTGTCAAGATATCTACATTTTCCTTATGATTATGGCTGAAATTTAGAGAAGGACATGGCATTTGAGGTTAAAGTTTTTCAGAATGTTGGAACTTGTTTGAAATTGCAACTTGGAAGATTTTTTTGAGAATGAAATGGTTGAATTAAAGTCTCTAAAGAATGTACTAATCTTCATCTGTTGGATTCCCCCACGCCAGAGCTAATGATCGTGCTTTTTGCAATTAATTTGGTGCTTAAAAGATGCAGAGCAAATTTCCTAGTTTCATACGAATCACTCTTTAAAACCTTTTAGTATGTTCTGCTTTTGTCAGTAGAAATTTTGGCAAATTAATACAAATTTCCTTCAATTGTAAGTGTTTTTGCCTTGTATTATGATATTTCTATATGCAAGAACTTCGCATCTGTTACATAACTTCCCCATCATTGCCTATGTGAGGATACATGTTAGCATAGATACATGTTATGTCCTTTTTTTCACAAAATTATTGTCAAGGAATTAAGAGGAAATCTAATCAAATTGAGAACCTTGAATTTGTTATTTATTGATAAGGACTAAAAGGTATGGTATGGATAGAAAAAGAATTTATGAACGAAAATACCCTCATGTGAGTTGAAAATATACCTTAGTTGTGAACAATGAAACATCATCTAAACACTCTGGATTATCTAAGAAATCAGCAGTGGTTCTGTGTTTAGTTCCACAAAGAAATTACTTCAAATACATTTCATTTCCTACACTTATTTTGTTCCATCATTACATTAGAACTTTATCTTGACATATATAATTTAAGACTTTCTAGAGATTGTGGCTTCCAAAAGAAGAATTGGTGTCTCATATAGGCACTACATTTAGCTTTATGCCATATGCCCATAAATATAAGAAAGAAATCAAAGTTTATTTTCTCTAGAAACAACTGAGGTTCTTGAGATTAATGTATGAGAAAGAATAGATAGGAACTGAGATCATATTCAAGGAACTTTTTTAACCAAAGATTTATTTTCAATTATTTTTTCCTCCTCGAATTTGTTGGAGATATACCATATATGTGTTAGTAATTCTAGAATTCAAGTGGGGTATCACAGGACCAAGCTCATTATGTGCTTTTTTCTTAAAGCTAAATATCTTGTTAATTGTTAGTAAAGGACTTGCTCTTGTTTTAGTTTATTTTATTTTTTAGTTAGTGGTAACCTCACATGACAACTAATTTTTTATTTCTGATCAGAAGTGTTTTAGAACTTTGTCAAGTTATTCAATAAAAGAAATAAATCTCATATACGCTTTTACTTATTCTATCAATCTATGAGGATCTAAATTATACATTTTTTATATCTCTACATAAAATTTGCCATGCCTTTCTGACAATCTGTGCAAGCTTTCATGACCCACTGCATATATAGAAAACTTATATTCTTACCCATTCAACATCTCACAATGTGGCTTGCCTTAAGGATTTGAGGATGGGGAGCTACCTTTTCCTATTAGCTTAACCAAATCATCCCTTAAGGGCTATTCCCTTTTACTAAAGCTCTTCCATTTATTTACTCTAAATATATAGTAAATACTCTGTAAAATTAATAAGTAATAAACAAAAGGTTTTTAGGTATGTATGCCTTTTATCATTATGGTACTCTTCTCTCAGTCTTAGGCTTTTTTGTCCTTCCTCTATAGACAATTTGTGTGTGTCTTTTGTATTCTTCTCTCTTTGTAGTACCTAAAGTCATTTTGTAGTACCTAAAGCAGTTTTATCTTGTATTGTTGGCTAAGTATTATTCTTCAACTTGTGTATGCTTATATATTAAAGTCACTAGCTTCTGGTTGTAAGGTAATTACTACTGATGGTGTTGGAATGATGTTGAAATGTTTTTTTATATGGTACTTGATTATTTGTATCTAGTTTTTGCTTCCTTACTTATTGTTATGCTTCTATAGTTTTCATTGCATTTATATAACACCACCTTTAGACTAAATTAGTAGTTGTCTCAATTGATTAAGGTGTTGAAGCTTTGATCTTTTCCCCTTATTGTTTCATATTGATTTAGCTAAACTATTGCAATGGATTTAAATGAAATTTAAAAGGTTTTATTTAGAAAGTTAAAACTATACTAAAATAATTCATATAGCTTAATCATTTAAATTGAGTGTCTTTACAAGTGTTGCTAGCATTATCCCTTCTTTAATAGTAAATTTTGAGCTTTCTTTTTATAATGTAGATACTATGAGGGTTGATTGAACTTGGATGTACAATAGATTGGATCCAAGTCAAAAAGGGATAACTAAAGAATTCATAAGTGGCATAAATGAGTTTATAGAGTTTGCAATACATCCAAAAGATTTTGTGTCCAAAGGCCAAATAAGATGTCCTTGCTCAATGTGTGATAATGGAGGGTTTGTTGATGTAGATGTTGTCAAAACTCACCTCTACAAGTATGGTTTTATGCCTGACTATTATCAATGGGTTTCTCATGGAGAACCCTACGTAGCTATGGCTAGAGAAGAATGTCATGTCAATTTAAGTTCTCAATTGAGGGCTGACAATGTATCAACTATGAATCCTTATTGCAATATGGTTTGAGAAGCTTTTGGTCCTAATTTTGATCCAAATGCCTTTAATGGGGAAGGGATCTCTAATGGAAATGAAATGTTTGAAGTTGAGGGAGAGCTTCCTAATTGTGAGGCTGAGAAGTTTTATGAAATGTTGAAAGCTGCAAAGGAGCCACTTTTTGATGGGTGTAAAACACATTCTATATTGTCTGCAGTAACAAGGTTGCTGAATATCAAATCTGAATTTAACATGAGTGAAAGTTGTTTCAATCGTATTTTACAATTAATCAAAGAACTTTTACCAAAAGATGCAAAGTTGCCTCGTGACTTATATAAGACAAAACAAATGGTTAGTAAGCTTGGGTTAGGGTATGAGAGGATACATGTATGTGTTAATGGTTGTATTCTTTATTATAAGGAACACAAAGAAAAAATCAGTTGTTCAGTATGTGGTCATCCCTATTATAAACCTAGGAAGAAATTATAAGGTTTTGAAATACATGCCTCTTACCCCTAGACTCCAGTTATCTTTATCCCCAAAACCAGGTAGCTTGTTTGGTAAGTTATGTACCTTACCACATACTTCTTCACTAGATAATCTTTTTGGAGAAAATGACTTCTCAACTTGGCCTTTTTTAAAGGACTTCCTATCCTTACGAAATGAGTGGTCATTTGGTAAAAACTGACGATGAGAATAAAAAAAACATGGCTTCTTTCCTTCTTTCAAGTAAAATGCTTTAGTTTGGTCTATACATATAGGGCATGATAAAACACCATGTGTACTCCATCGAGATAATATACCATAAGTAGGAAAATCATTTATAGTCCACATAAAAGCAGCTCGCATTTGGAAGTTTTGTTTTTTGAAAGAATCATATGTTTCTACCCCAACCTCCCATAATGTTTTCAACTCATCTATAAGAGGCTGCAAGTACAAGTCTATATTTTGGCCAACGCTCTTTGGACTGGGAATGATAAGAGTTAGGAACATATAAGGGGTGCTCATACACATTCCTAGTGGAAGGTTGTATGGTGTGACAATTATAGGCCAACAAGAATAAGTATGTGACATTTGCCTAAAAGGACTAAAACCATCAAATGCAAGAGCTATTCGAACATTATGAGGTTCTGCAGCAAAAGAAGGATGGCAATGATCAAAATGCTTCCATGCATCCCCATCACTAGGATGACTCATGACCCCTAACTCTCGATGAGTTTTTGAATGCCATGACATATATTCAGCTGTTTTTGATGACATATATAAATTTTAGGAGTTGCCTTATTGGTGCACAAATCTCATACCACACAATCTTGATGTGATGCACATTGAGAAAAATATGTTTGACAACATATTCAATACTATGATGGATATGAAGGGTAAGACGAAGGATAATGTAAATGCAAGGAAAGATCTTTCTTTATATTGCAACCGTCCAGAGCTTGAATTGAAAAAAAGGGGTGATGGTAGCATTATTAAGCTGAAAGCATTTTATACCTTCGCAAAGGAACAAAAAAAGTTGGTATGTGAATGGGTTACAAATTTAAGGCTTCCTGATGGATATGCATTGAATTTATCTAAGTGTGTTGACATGGCCTCTCTTCAAATATCTAGGATGAAAAGTCATGATTGTCATGTATTCATGGAAAAGTTGCTACCAATTGCATTGAGGGACTTAATACCTGAGCCAATTTGGAATGTCATAACTGAAGTCATCATATTTTTCAGAGATTTATGTTCAACTGTGTTGCGAGTAGAGAAAATGCAAAAACTAATGGAGAATATTGTTGTGACACTTTGCAAATTGGAGAAAATTTTCCTTCCTAGGTTCTTTGATTCTATAGAACATCTACCAATCCATCTTCCATATGAAGCAAAAGTTGGTGGCCTAGTACAATATTGGTGGATGTATCCATTTGAGAGGTAAGATGTTTAAATTAGTTTAATAATTATTGAAATGAATAATGAATAATTAGATGTTAATCCATTCTAAATAACTTGTAAAATGTTTTTTTATAGGATTTTACATGACTTGAAGAATATGGTTAAGAATAAAGCTTGAGTGGAGGGATCTATATGTAAAGCATATTTGATGTGAGAAATTTCAAACTTTGGTTCATATTATTTTCTTCCTCACATTGAAACAAAGTTAAACATAGTGGGTAGAAATGATGATGGTGGTGAGGTTGATGCACCAGATGGATTGTAACACCCTAAAATTAATTAAGGTGTTAATCATGGATTTAGATTAATTAGGAATAATTAATATGGGATAATTAGGCAAGTTAAGTGAATGGATATTTCAGAGAGATAAATTATTAATATGGGTTTGAGATTTAATTGGGATAGAAATTTCATCTAGGCCCAAATTAATGAATCATGATAAGAGGCTAATAAAGGCCCAATGAGTTAAGTGCAGACCCAATCCAATTTAATGTGATAGAGGCCCAAAATCCATCTTGTATAGGCTCTTATAAGTAGCCCAATAACCCTTGTATAGATCTAAATCCTTGAGCTCTTAAAATTTAGCCCAAACCTAATTAAAATTCAGTAGCCCAATGCATAAGAGCTAGCCCAATAAAGCTCAAATCTGAAGCCTATTAGGAGTTAGATCTTTAGAGCAACCCATGACCCATATTTGACCCAACTTAACCTAACTAAAACCCTAAACACTTTAGGCACTTCCATATTTTTCTGAAACACAAAGAGAAAATCAGAGATGTGAAGGGAGGCTAGGGTTTGGGGCAAGAATTCCACATTTTCTCACATTTAGAACAAGATTTAGCTAAGGTAATAGTTATATAACTTAATCCCTTCGTCTTTCTCTTTAATTTGGCCTGATTAATTTTTCATTTGGAGTATTTTCACCATACCCAAAATCTGAAATGTGATTGTTTGGAATTTTCTTAGTGAAATTTGTAGGTTGAGGCTAGGGTTAACATTAGGTAAGTATAAACCCTCCATTTTGATGCTTTCTTTGCTAGTTTGAGACCCCCATAGTTGATTTATAATATGGGTGTTAATTTTGTACGAATTTGCTTAGGATTTTAGGTGGAATATTGAGGTTTCTAGTGGAGGACACTTCAATCCAAATTTAGGACTTGTAGTGGCTGGGTAAGTGTTCCCTAGGTAGTCATTAACATTTTAAATTCTTTGGGTACTTGTTGCAACTGTTAATGATGAATTAGAGTAGTGATTCTTTGATACTATGGTTATAGGGAGATTTCGTACCCTTGGTGGCTGTTGCAATTGTCTACAAGTGAGGTAACCGGGGTTTACATTAATTCCATGCATATATCTGTTTTAATTTCATATTTGTTGTACATGAATGATTTGAAATGCTAAATGAATTAGTTGGCTATCTATGTATTGTGATTGGACCTTGTAAGTCTATGGTGGAGTTGTGGTGTGGCTACCACTCGTGTATGTGCTTCGATCAAGCACGGGATTATGATCAAACCCCAGATACACTAAGCCCTAGTTGTGCTCAATGGGGAGTAGGTGCCATGAACAGGCCTCTCCCGGTGTTATTGGCCCTTAACATGCAAAAATATGATTGCTAATATGAGATAGTAATCATGATAGCCTAATTGTTTCATTTACTGATATGACTGATATGATTCTGATGTTGATTTTGATTCATGCATATATGTTAATTAAACTGGATTATATGATGGAATTGCCTTGGTTATTGAGATTCATATCTCACCCCATTTCATGGGATTAATATTTCAGGTGAAGGTTCTTCTAGTAAGGATAAAGGGAAGCAAGTGAATAAAAATCCATGAGCTCCAACATATAGGGAAAAGGCTACACTTAGGCTGATTTATTTAGTATAGATGCTAAATTTTGTATTCCTTATTATATAGCATCATCTTGTATTCATGTTGCCAAGTGTAGGCTCTTATTTTGATTACTTAGGATGTATTTATTGAGGAGTTAGGCCTCATCTTAATTTGGTATTGGATGTATGAACTTATAGTATCGGATATATAAACCTTGTTGAACTTATGATATAGCTTGCTAATGGAAATGTAACCTTTAAGATATTGATATGAACCCTTAATGTATGGAACTCCTACTGATTGTGTATTAAATGATAACTGCTGATAGTTCATGAATTCCTATTATTGTTACTCTACAAACTTGCTGATGGAGGGTAATTAGAGAAAAGACATTGACCCTTAAATCTTAAACTAATAAGGATAGATTAGCTGGATAAATTAGGGTAACGAAGGCTATTTGAGCCCCACAATTAAGGTAGAGGGGCCCTAAGGTGTTATTGGAGAGAGAATGGAGAGTATAAGGCAAGAATTTAGGAGTGTAGGACCAAAAGACAATTCGCTGCAGCTAAAATGGAGTTAGCCGCAGCTAATAGAGGCAAAGTTTCCCAGGGAGAATGCTAGAAAGGAATTGGTCGCGGCGAAATGTGAAAAGCTAAACTAGGAGTCATCCAGAGGGAAATTCGCCGTAGCGAACTTTTGCAAAAAAGAGCCAGGCATTCCAGAGAAAAATTGGCCGCAGTGGAAGGAGTTATTGGCTGCAACCAATAGCAAAAGGCGAGCGATATAAGTTCTAGGAGGCTTTTTCGCCACAGTGCCATGTAGGTTGGTCGCGGCAAAATTAGCAACGATGCGAGGGGTAAAGCCGAGGGGAATTGGCCGTGGCTAATGGGAAATTGGCCTCGGCGAACATCCTGAAACCCTTATATTGGCTAGGAAATCTTGGTTTTTCATATGGTAACCTCAAGGGATGATTTATAAATAGTGATAGGAGATTCATGTGAGTTGAAATTGATAGGTAATAGAATCATGGCTTATAAATGAATGTTATTTTCCCTGATATACATAAGTGTTGATAATTATATGGTTGATGACTAATAACATTAAGGTTTAAATTTCCCTATATTTTCATAATGTAATTGGTCGTGATGCCTTGTAACCCCAATCTATGATTATTAATCACGTATTTAACCTTAATTTTCGAGATTAGGAATTAGGGTCGTCACATGGATGCCTTTCAATTTTTAGTCATTTGGGTTGTGCTAGTGGGAAGATGCGTAAGAGATTTTTAAGTGATGAGGAATTTAATGTAGCTACAGTATATGTGCTTCTAAATTGTGCTTAGATTGAGCCATTTGTAGAGTAAGAAGAAAATGACTTTTAAGTCTTGTACTTAATTAAATATTGTGTTATATTACCATTTTGACTTTTAAAAATGTAGGATTTTTGAAGATGAACTGGTGGCAGTGAATCCCAATATAACTAAGAAGGAGATTAAAAGCATGACAAACAATAAGTTTGCATCTTGGCTAAAAGAATATGTTAGTTTCAATTTCCACCATTTAGAATATTAAGATTTTAATTTTCTATCTTATATAAATTATTTGACATTTATTTAGTCTCATTAACTTTAATAGGTATTTGATCCAAAAAATGGTGTATTTGATAGTCGAGTGAAGTATTTGGCTTTTGGTCCTTTTTGAGAAGTGTAAACATGGCCTCAATATAGTGTCGATGGTTATAAATTCCATGCAGTTGCATATGGCTCAAATAAGACAACCATGAATAGTGGTGTTTGCATCAAAGGAACATATTATGGTGATTCTGAGAATGATTACTATGGATTGTTAAATGATATAATAGAGTTAGAATATCATAATCCAAGTTTAAAAAGAACAACACTTATATTGTTCAAGTGTGATTGGTTTGATCCCACTGTCAATAGAGGATGGAAGATGCATAATAAATATGGTCTGGTTGATATTAGTCACAAAAGAAGGTTTTTGAAGTATGAACCTTTCATATTAGCTAAACAATCTCAACAAGTTTACTTTGCCGAATATGCTAGTAGAAGAAAGGAAAGAGCTGATTGGTGGGTTGTATATAAAATAAAAGTCAAATATGCTAGAAGTTTGATTGATTCACCAGATTTGGCATATCAAGATGATGAAGCTTCTAATATGACTGAACCTGATATAAATGATGGACTTAATCATTTGAGTGCAAATGGTCAAGAAAATGAAGAGGAACTTGTAGCAGATCAACAAGATCTCAATTGTGAAATGATTGATATTGATAATCAAGAAAATGTTGATTGTGAAGACATTGAAGAATCTGAATTTGAATCTCAAGAGGAAAGTGAAGAGGAGAATGATGAAAATGTCCAATATGATGATGAGGATGAAGATAGGCAATCAATCTAAATTTGTTGTTTTTGTACTTTACCTTTCTTCAACTTAAGATTTTTTTTTAATTTTTTTTCTTTCTTTCTCTTGAAGCTTACCTTTCTTATTTTGTACCATGATATATTATTACTTATATTCTTATTACCATATGATTATGTTCTTTTCATCTAAAGCTTGGATTTGATTTTTAAAACTACTTGCTTAAATGTGGAATACTTGTTTATGAATAGGGGATTCTTTACTTGAAATGGTTATGGTCCTTTTGTATTATAAATAATTTTCTATATGATAAAATAGTTTCTCGTATTAAGGATTAGCTATGCCTAGAGGAAGAGGTCGAAGAGGAGTGTCAATGGGTAGAGGGAGTAGCAGTAGTGGAAGAGGTGAAACAATTTCTAGTGCATCACAATGTCAAGATCCTTCAGAAGATATTGTCAACACACGTGTTAGGTGAGATTGACCACATTTACATGTATCCAGCAATGGGGATTCGTATGTTAATATAAATATAAATCTTTAGTTTGGATTTATTTTTATAATTTTTAACTTAAAATATATTTTTTTTGCAGATTCTCCCCACATCATGCAGTTTGTGATATCACCAAAATATTTAAGAAATCGTTCTCGGGCGCATGGCCCATTTGGACTTTAGTCCCAAATCGCATTAGAGACCAATGGTTTGAACAACTAAATGTATGTTTGAAGATAATTGTTTTAAGTTTTGAACTTTGGCTGAATAAAATTAATTTCTTCATAGTTAGCAATACTTCACTGCACACTTGTTTTCTGTATATTTTCTCTATTTGTTGCATGAATGTCATGATAGGTATGATTATTTACAGATTCAATTCTTGCAGTTTATGATGTATTTTGACATTAAGAATACAATGGGTATATGCTGAAACATTTGCTGATACTTTAGTCCATGGCTTGGATATATGCTGAATTTTTTGTTAGAATATATGCTAAATCAAATATAATATATCAATTAGCATGTCCATTGGTAATTGATAACTAAGACAATGGTTTACTAGGTTATTGTTGGATATATGCTAAAAATAAATTGCTGGGATTATACTGAAATTTATTGTTGGGTATATGTTGAATTGTATGCATTTAGTGAAAGAAGGTTGTGTTAGAATATGGTTTATTGTTGAAAGTAAATGCTGATTCTCATTCTTGATTTTAATTTATTATTTCCTATTTGATTTCATTTTTTCTTATAGGTTCTGGTGTGTCTTTACATTAAGAAAACAATGGGTATATGCTGAATTTTTTTGTTTGGATATATGCTAAAGTTCTTGCATATAGTTTAATTTGTGGCCTACAAATAAGTGGTTGATATAATCATCAAGTTCCTATTTTCTTCAAACTAATCATGAAATTGATTATTGTTCTAGAAATTATATTATTGGGAAGAGAATGAAAGAGATATGATTAGAAATGTGTTTGAAGCTATTGGTTTAAGATGACTTTTTCAGACATTCAGTAAAGAAAAAGACAAGTCGAAAAAGAAAGAAGATTATGTTCCTAATTAGATAAGTGCAGACCATTGGAAGGAACTTGTAGAACATTGAAGGACCCTAAAGTTCAAGGAGATTTCAACTATCAATTCAAAAAATAGATTAACAAATCCTTCTTTGCATACTGGGGGATCAATTCCCTCACATGAACATGCTACTAAGTTGGTAGGTTTATAAAGTTATGAAATTGAAAAACCCTCTTATTGATATCCATGTCTTGATGCTAAACTTTTATTTATCATTTTTATTTTTTTAGGAGAAAGAGATCGGAAAGAGTCCTATGCTATCTCAAGTGTATTTGGCAACACATAAGAGAAAAAAGGATAATGAATAGGTTGATAACAAATCCAAAAATACATATGTAAGTTTAGATGTTAAAAATGAAAAGATATCTATTTAAGTTCTTAAACAATATATCTTAAATTCTATTTGCTTACTAATTGATATGAATTTGTTAGGTAACATATAAAAGAAACATTCAAATGCATGTGGCTAGAAGTTCAAGAGATGTGGCTGAGGAAGGACAACAAATTAGGGAAGGTGAGCAACAAAGAGGTTCTGATGAGGTTGATAATGGTGTCGATCAACAACTTGATGCAGATGATGAGGAGTTTATTAAGACTCAAGCCACCCTCCCTTTAGAACAGGTGGCTGAAGCATGGTTAAAAGTAATTGGTGGGATGAAGAAGACTGGTAGACTTTTTGGACTTGGATCACATGCTACTGTGGTATGTGGCACTGGTGCCAATTCGGTCTTCCACATTAATAATAGTGTTCAATCAGCTGCCCCTCCTCCTCCTCATCCTACACCGAATGTAGATGATTTAGTTCAACTGCCTGCATTTGAAGCTGCTATTAGTCATGCAGTAGAGGAAAAGATAGAACATACATTGGATTAGAGGATATCAGACTTGAGACTTTTTATACAACAGGACATATTTAGGGCTATCTGATCTTTGGGTGAGAGGGTATCAACTCCATAGCAACATGCTAGTAGTTCACATTCCTCTAGGCATAATGATTGATATTATATTTTAAGCTTGTTAAGTATTATTATGTATTTATGAGATGCTTTTATTTAGAACTTGTTGTGATGATATTTTATGACTTTGGTGATTATAATTTAATCAAATAGAACTACTTTTGTTATATTTGTGTTGGTTAATTAGTTATATGACTCTATAGGAATAATGTAGAGTCAAAATTTTGAATATTGTAAATTAGTAAAGGATTAAAAAAAAATAATTTACATTTTAGCGAGGGATTTAAAAGATAATTTATTGACATTAGCGAGGGATTAGCAAGGGATTTAAAAAATAAATTGTAATTTTAGCGAGTTGATCCCTCGCTAAAAATGTATCTTGATGATGAATTAGCGAGGGATCAGCGAGGGATTTAATCCCTCGCTAATTAGCGAGGACAATTTCCCTCGTTGATTGTAACAACCGGGAAAAGGGAAAAGAAAGAAAGTAGAAAGCTGGAAATTTCTGAAATCCAGAAACTTTGCTAAGTCTTTTCGCAATAGCGAGAAAGGGTCTCGCTATAGCGAGAGTGCCTGTTCGCAATAGCGAGAGTGATTCTAGCTATAGCGAGTGCGAGCAGCAGTCCATACAGAAACCAGGGAGTTGCTCGCTGTAGCGTGCGCCATAGCGAAAGTGAGGTCTGGAACTAACACGAGTTCGCCATAGCGAAGGTCAAATCTCGCCATAGCGAAGGGAATGATACAAGCTCGCCGTAGCGAAGGTTACACCTCGCCATAGCGAAGCCAGATAACACGAGCTCGCTATAGTGAAGGTTAATTTTCGCCGTAGCGAGGGTCAGTCCGGAAGAGAGTAAAGAACGAGAAACTGACTTTATTAAACGCTCAAACTCATTCCTTCTCTCATTTCTGCCCTAGACTTCGACCCAAGGAGAGAAAAGAGGCGTAGAGAGTGAGAGAGACCAAGAGAAGGAGGGAGAGCAAGGGAAAGGTAAGTACATTTCTCTCTTTTCTCCTTAGAATTCTGATCTCCTCCCTTTGCCCTCTTTTCCTACAGTTTTGTTTATGAAAATGGTTGGATTTTGGGCATGGGTCAGAAGAGGGAAAGTGGAAAACACCTTTGAATCTTTGTGTTTTCTTTGAAAATGTTGTTTCCACTACCATGGGAGCTTGAGAGAGAGGAAGAGTTGATGGCATTCTAGAGAGAGAGAGAAAACCTCTAGGTTCTGGTATGTTAGGAGAGTTTGATCTGAAGGTGTAACAACCAGGAAAAAGAAAAGAAAAGGGAAAAGAAAGAAAATGAAAGCTGGAAATTTTCAGAATCTGGAAATTTTGCCAAGTCCTCTCGCAATAGCGAGAAATGGTCTTGCTACAGCGAGAGAGCTAGTTCGCAATAGCGAAGGCGATTCTAGCTATAGCAAGTGCTGGCAGTAGTCCATAGAGAAACCAGGGGGCAGCTCGCTGTAGCGTGCGCCATAGCGAGAGTGAAGTCTGGAACTAACGCGATTTTGCCATAACGAGTGGTAAATTTCACCATAACGAAGGGAACTGACGCGATCTCGCCGTAGCGAAGGCTACACCTCGCCATAGCGAAGCCAGATTACACGAGCTCACTATAGCGAAGGTTAATTTTTGCCGTAGCGAGGGTCGGTCCGAAAGAGAGTAAATAGCGAGAATCAGACTTCATTAAACGCCCAAACTCATTTCTTCTCTCATATCTGCCCTAAGCTTCGACCCAAAGAGAGAAAAGAGGCAAAGAGAGTGTGAGAGATCAAGAGAAGGAGGAAGATCAAGGGAAAGGTAAGGTAACTTCTCCCATTTCTTCTTAGAACTCTGATTCCCTCCCTTTGCCCTCTTTTCCTACGGTTTTGTTTGCACAAATGGACGATTTTTGGGTATGGGTCAGAAGAGGGAAAGTGGAAAACTCTTTTGAATCTTTGTGTTTTCTTTGAAAATGTGGTTTTCCTCTACCATGGGAGCTTGAGAGAGAGAAAGGGTTGATGGCATTCTAGAGAGAGAGAGAACCCTAGGTTTGTATGTGATAGAAGGGTTGCTCTGAATTAAATTATAAGAGAGTAATTCTATGTTATTGATTGTGCCTAGGCTCAAGAAAAACACCTCCATCAAGGTGTGATTGTGAACCTAAGGAGGGAGAGGAGAAATTGAAAGGAAAAACTTGTGAAGGCTTTCACTCCAAAGGTAGCTCTCTCTTATCACTCATTCTTGTTGCATTCTTGGTTGTAATAGTCATTGTATGATTATGTATATGCTTGTTGTATGGAATATGCCATATGTTATTGCTTTGATGCATTGATACCAATATGCTTGTGTGTTGAAATGTGAGAATTGCTCGGGTGCGGTAGTGCCGAAAGTCCCTTGAGATGGGTGAGGTGAAGCCGAAAGTCCCTTGAGATAGGTGAGACAAGGCCAAAAGTCTCCAACGAGTGAGGCCAAGTCAAAAGTCCTTAAACTCAGGTGAGGCCATCCAAAAGTCCCTAGACTCGGGTGAGGCTAGACCAAAAGTCCCTGGAGCCCATTTTTGGCATTGTTATGAATTCCATAGCATGTACAATGTGTGTTGGATGATTGAGAATGGCTAAATGCTTATTCACATGCTTTGACTTGTTATATGCCTTGATTGCTTGCTGGATTGAGTGCATGAGCTACTAAGATTCCCTGAATCTCACCCCTTCCCCTCTCAACTAATATGCTAGGTGGAGCTCAAGGAGAATCGAGCACACACCAAGGAGTCTAGGAGCGTGTATAGGAAAATGTAGTGTTATTTTGATGTAAATATAATGTAAAGTGGTGCCAAATGAAGATGTGCCCACTATTTTTGAGTTGTAAAGGTTGGAACATGTGTATAAGTATGAAAGGATATTGTATGAACTATGTTTATAGCCAAATGAATGGAAACGAGGGTTTTGTCCCTTTTGTTGCATGTATGAGATAGTGTATATTTGGCCGTAGCATAGTGAGATTTGAATGTATATTGATTTGGAGCATATGGACATGTTAGATAAGCTAGTTTTATGCTTTTAAACTTGTCCATGTGGAGTGAGAGTGTGTGAGAGGCCATTTAGACCCGTTTTGGACCTTTGCGGTGCCAAAACTGGTATTTTTGAGAGCTCCGTCAAAGTATGACCAAATGAGCTCCGTTTGCCATGAAATTTGGCGTGCCTCTAGAGTTTGTAGAAAGATTCTTGAGAAGCTAAAGTTGGTAATATTCGGAGAACGAGAGAATATTTGGAGAATTGTTGAATTTGGGAAAAAGTGAGAGTTTGGCCATGTACTGTTCATATGGTTCAGAAATGAAAACTATGGCCTACATATACCAAATGGAGTCCAACTATCATGAAAATTTATACACATAAACTACACAACCAAAGTGACTTATAGGAACTAGAATCACCTAAGTCGGAGGTCTGTAGAGAGAGATTGAACCGTTTGAAGTTCGGTATCAGCATCAGGGAGCTCTCCTGACCCCCGTCACTGTTCCATCGATTTTCGGGGTGTAGGAACTACTGAACTAATCTAAAATTATTTTTTTCCCCTAGTAGACATCCGTAGCTTTCCAAATTAGTATAATGTGCCCAGATTGGATTTTTTTGAATTTAGTTATGATTTTCCGAAGATAAAGCCAAAATATGACTTTTGGGCATAAGTGAGAAAAGTGCATTTTTCTGGTTTTTGGCTCTATACCCGTGGCCTATGGTTTGTATTATGCTATGTGTGAGTTGTATAAGTGGAGTTTGAGTTGAGGATGCTTGAGATGAGTTCACAGGACCCACAGGGTATAAGATGAGTGTGGGAAACCCCGGTTCATAGCATGAAAATGCCACGGAAGAGTAGTGATTCTTTGGAAATCATATGAAACCAAGCCCAAGGAGAGGCTAGGTAGTGGTAGTAGATTAAGTTGTCATATTTTTGGTATCAGAGCAAAGGTTCAGGCACTTTTGCTCAATGTTAGGCTCTTGAAGTATGTGAATTGTTGTGTTTGGTGTGAATGGTCATGGAAGTTGTAGCATCCTTATGTATATATGTTGTGATAGTGTTGTGAACTGAGGATTGTTATTTCTTTTAGACATGGTTGAGACTAGATGGGGCAGGGGTAGAGGCAGAGGCAGACTGCCCAGAGCTCAGAGAGATGAGCCAGAGGTTCCTATTGAGACGAGGGATCCTCTGCAGGCCATCATGGAGAGACTTGACCGGTATGAGGCCATGATGGGCCAGCACCAAGAGATGCTGGAGCAACAAAGGTACATTGCCCAGCAACAGCATGATATGATCATGCCTTTGCAACATACCCTGGCTAGGCAAGAAGAAGCCAGAAGATATGCCCCTATACCTCAACCATCTACATCTAGCATTCCACCTGTACCTCCCCAGGAGCCTGCTGCTCCACAGACCCAGACGCCTATCCAAAAAGTATTGAAGCAGTTTAGGCAAAATAATCCAACCCTCATTTGATGGGGAATTGGATGCGGATAAGGCGGAGGCTTGGGTCATGCAGCTTAAGAAGATATTCTCAGTGATGGATTGTACCACTGAGCAGAAAGCCCAGTTAGCCACCTTCATGTTAGAGAAGGAAGCTGATAGATGGTGGGAGAGTGCGAAACCACTGATGGAGACCAAGAACATACAGATCACTTGGGAGACTTTCTTGGTCGAATTCTATGAGAAGTATGTCCCAAGTTCAGTGAGAAAAAAAAAAGAGATGGAGTTCATGGGCTTGAGACAGACGGATGAGATGACTGTGGATCAGTATGTGGCCAAGTCCATCGAGTTGTCTCAATATTCCTCTTACCTCCAGAGGTATGATGATGAACCCTGGAGATGTGAGCAGTTTAAGACTGGTTTGAGGCCCCTGATTAGCGATAGAGTCACTCCACAGCAGATCAGAAAGTTTAATACTCTAGTGGAGGTCAGTAGGGTGATTGAGACTAATTTGCAAGTTATTATGCCTACTGCGACTACAGCTAGTCAGAAGAGGGTTCTGGATTTGAAAAGGCCGAAACCAGAAGAGGGTTCTAGTTTGACCCCTAGTACTAAGAGGAGAGGCAGAGGGCCATGGAATAGAAAGCCGCAGCGAGGTGTGCCACCTCCTCGGGGTCAGTCATCCTTCCAGCAGTCTCCGGTGACATGTTATAAGTGTGGGAAGCCGGGGCACATTGCTAGACACTGTCCTCAGATGGAGACAGTGCCTCCTCCTAGACCACAGACCCAGGGCCGAGTGTTCGCCCTTACTCAGCAGGAAGCCAGCGCATCTCCCAGTTTGATCCGAGGTACGCTGTTAGTGAATGGCTTTCCTGTAGTTGCTATGTTTGATTCGGGTGCTAGTCACTCGTTTATATCTTATGATTGTGTGAGGAAATTGGGTCTGGTTGTTAGTGTCTTGCCCTTTGACTTATCTGTCATTACACCCACTGGAGGCCACGTGGTTACTTCCTATACCTGCTTAAATGTCATTGTCCAATTTAACCACTGTCATACCATTCTTGATTTGGTTTGTATGCCTTTTCATGAAATTGATTTGATTATTGGCATGAACTGGTTGGCTGCAAATAATGCAATACTTGATTGTGAACACCGAACCATTTCCTTACCTACTTGTGGGACCATACCTAGGGTAGGAGCTGAGTTATCTTTTATGACTACTACCCAGGCTGAGAGATGTTTAGAGTGTGGATGTCAAGGGTTTCTAGTCTTTTTCTCTATTCAGGCCGAAGTAGAAGAAGGGATAGAGGAGATCCCAGTTCTCAGGGAATTCCCGGAGGTTTTCCCTAGAGAGTTTGATTTTACTGGCCTACCCCCTGAGAGAGAATTAGAGTTCCTTATAGACATAGTGCCTGGTGTTAGACCGGTGTCCAAGGCTCCTTACAGGATGGCTCCCGCCGAGCTTGCTGAGTTGAAAGAGCAGGTAGAGGAATTGTTGGAAAAAGGGTTTATCCACCCTAGTGTTTCACCTTGGGGTGCTCCGGTGTTGTTTGTGAAAAAGAAAGATGGTAGCTTGCGGTTGTGTATAGACTACCGAGAGTTGAATAAAGTTACCATCAAGAATAAATATCCTCTCCCTAGAATTGATGATCTGTTAGATCAGTTGGCTGGGGCATCTGTGTTTTCTAAGATAGATCTTAGATCTGGTTACCACCAGTTGAGAGTGAGAACTGAAGACGTCTCCAAGACGGCTTTCAGGACGAGATATGGGCACTATGAGTTCCTTGTGATGCCATTCGGGTTGACGAATGCGCCTACTATGTTCATGGATTATATGAACAGGGTATTCAGATCATATCTAGATCAGTTTGTGGTGGTCTTTATTGATGATATTTTAGTGTACTCCCGATCTTTTGAGGAGCACGAGAGGCATTTGAGACTAGTCCTAGACACCTTGAGAGAGAAAATGTTGTATGCCAAACTGAGTAAATGTGAGTTTTGGCTGACCGAGGTGCGATTCTTAGGTCATGTGATCTCACAAGATGGGGTAGCGGTTGATCCCCATAAAGTTGAGGCTGTGTTACAGTGGGATAGACCTAGAACGATCACCGAAGTCAGGAGTTTCCTAGGTTTGGCAGGGTATTACAGACGATTTATTCAAGACTTTTCTCGAATGGCCTTACCATTGACGAGGCTAACTAGGAAAGATACACTGTTTGTGTGGGATGAGAGATGTGAGAAGAGTTTCCAGGAGTTGAAACTCTGTTTGACCACTTCCCCTGTACTGATTATCCCTGACCCTAGTGAACCATTTGTGGTTTATTGTGGTGCTTCGGGCAAAGGGTTAGGATGTGTGTTAATGCAGCAGGGCCGAGCAGTGGCATATGTCTCGAGGCAGTTGAGACCTCATGAGGAGAATTACCCCACACATGACCTGGAGTTAGCTGCCGTAGTGTTTGCTCTCAAAATTTGGAGACACTATCTGTATGGTGCGACCATAGAGATCTATAGTGACCACAAGAGTCTGAAATACCTGTTTGATCAGAAAGAACTCAATATGATGCAGAGGAGATGGATGGAATTCTTGAAAGATTATGACTATGTGTTGAAATATCATCTGGGCAAGGCCAATGTGGTGGCAGATGCCCTGAGTAGAAAAACCATCCATGTAGCCCATATGATGATTAGGGAGCAGGAGCTCCTAGAGAAGTTCAGAGAGTTGAACCTCTCTTGTCAGGTGGTATCGGGTAGATTGTATCTGAGTGAAACCCGAATTGAGAATATCTTGAGAACCCAGATCTTAGATGCCCAAAGAGAGGATGAGTTCCTAAAGCGGATCAGGAATGAGATTACCCAAGGTAAGACCTCAGATTTCAAGTTGTCTGAGGATGGTATGATAGTATACCGAGAGAGAATCTGTGTGCCTAGTCAGAATGAGTTGAGAGAAAGCATTCTAGAAGAGGTGCATAAGAGTAAGTATACTATCCACCCAGGTGCCACCAAGATGTATCAGGATGTGAAAAGAATTTTCTGGTGGCCAGGGATGAAAAGTGATGTGACAAAGTATGTGGCTAGATGCCTAGTGTGTCAGAGGGTAAAGATAGAACATCAGAAACCGGCTGGGTTGTTGCAACCTCTAGATATCCCTGAGTGGAAGTGGGATAGTATAGCCATGGATTTTGTCATGGGATTACCCAGGACATCCTCTGGACACGATGCTATTTGGGTAGTTGTGGATAGACTGACGAAGTCTGCACACTTTTTAGCTATTAAGGCTACTTATACACTGGATAGATTGGCCCAGTTGTATATCAGAGAGATAGTGCGACTTCATGGAATACCCAATAGCATAGTTTCAGATAGAGACCCCAGGTTCACATCGAACTTTTGGAGGTCACTGCAGCATGCCTTAGGGACGAGATTGCGGTTTAGTACTGCATATCACCCCCAGACAGATGGCCAGACTGAAAGGGCCATCCAGACATTGGAAGATATGTTCAGGGCATGTGTGCTAGAAATGAAGGGGAACTGGGATGCATATTTGCCGTTAGCAGAGTTTGCTTATAATAATAGTTACCATTCCAGTATCCAGATGGCCCCTTATGAGGCTTTGTATGGGAGAAAGTGCAGATCCCCTCTGTGTTGGGTTGAATTAGGTGAGAGGAGTATGATAGGACCTGAGATTGTGGACCAGACCACCCAATAGATAGACTTGATAAGAAAGAGGCTCCTCACGGCTCAGAGTAGGCAGAAAAGCTATGCTGATAAGCGTAGGAGGCCGTTAGAGTTTGAGGTTGGAGACCATGTGTTCATTCGAATATCTCCAATGATAGGAGTAGGTCGGTCAATGAGGGTAAGGAAGCTCAGTCCTAGGTATATTGGTCCATTTGAAATCCTTGAGAAAATCGGACCTGTGGCTTACCGAATAGCCTTACCTCCTAACCTAGCCCAAATACACAATGTTTTTCATGTCTCCCAGTTGAAAAAGTATTTGCCAGATTCCTCACATGTCATAGAATATGAGCATGTGCAATTGCAGGAAGATCTTTCCTATATAGTAAAACCGGAGAGAATTGTGGATGCTAAGCTGAAACAGCTGAAAAGCAAGAGCATTCCTCTGGTGAAAGTGATCTGGAGAGGTCTGACATCTGAGGAAGCAACCTGGGAATTGGCGGATGAGATAAGGCAGAAATATCCAGAATTATTCCCTTGAGGTAAGTTTTTAAATTTCGAGGACGAAATTTCTTTTAAGAGGGGTAGAAATGTAACAACCGGGAAAAAGAAAAGAAAAGGGAAAAGAAAGAAAATGAAAGCTGGAAATTTTCGGAATCTGGAAATTATGCCAAGTCCTCTCGCAATAGCGAGAAATGGTCTCGCTACAGCGAGAGAGCTAGTTCGCAATAGCGAAGGCGATTCTAGCTATAGCGAGTGCTGGCAGTAGTCCATAGAGAAACCGGGTGGCAGCTCGCTGTAGCATGCGACATAGCGAGAGTGAAGTCTGGAACTAACGCGATTTCGCCATAGCAAGTGGTAAATTTCGCCATAGCGAAGGGAACTGACGCGATCTCGCCGTAGCGAAGGCTACACCTCGCCATAGCGAAGCCAGATTACACGAGCTCGCTATAGCGAAGGTTAATTTTTGCCGTAGCGAGGGTCAGTCTGAAAGAGAGTAAATAGCGAGAATCAGACTTCATTAAATGCCCAAACTCATTTCTTCTCTCATATCTGCCCTAAGCTTCGACCCAAAGAGAGAAAAGAGGCGAGGAGAGTGTGAGAGATCAAGAGAAGGAGGAAGATCAAGGGAAAGGTAAGGTAACTTCCCCCATTTCTTCTTAGAACTCTGATTCCCTCCCTTTGCCCTCTTTTCCTACGGTTTTGTTTGCACAAATGGACGATTTTTGGGTATGGGTCAGAAGAGGGAAAGTGGAAAACTCTTTTGAATCTTTGTGTTTTCTTTGAAAATGTGGTTTTCCACTACCATGGGAGCTTGAGAGAGAGAAAGGGTTGATGGCATTCTAGAGAGAGAGAGAACCCTAGGTTTGTATGTGATAGAAGAGTTGCTCTGAATTAAATTATAAGAGAGTAATTCTATGTTATTGATTGTGCCTAGGCTCAAGAGAAACACCTCCATCAAGGTGTGATTGTGAACCTAAGGAGGGAGAGGAGAAATTGAAAGGAAAAGCTTGTGAAGGCTTTAGCTCCAAAGGTAGCTCTCTTTTCTCACTCATTCTTGTTGCATTCTTGGTTGTAATAGTCATTGTATGATTATGTATATGCTTGTTGTATGGAATATGCCATACGTTATTGCTTTGATGCATTGATGCTAATATGCTTATGTGTTGAAATGTGAGAATTGCTCGGGTGCGGTAATGCCAAAAGTCCCTTGAGATGGGTGAGGTGAAGCCGAAAGTCCCTTGAGATAGGTGAGACAAGGCCAAAAGTCTCCAACGAGTGAGGCCAAGTCAAAAGTCCTTAAACTCGGGTGAGGCCATCCAAAAGTCCCTAGACTCGGGTGAGACTAGACCAAAAGTCCCTGGAGCCTATTTTTGGCATTGTTATGAATTCCATAGCATGTACAATGTGTGTTGGATGATTGAGAATGGCTAAATGCTTATTCACATGCTTTGACTTGTTATATGCCTTGATTGCTTGCTGGATTGAGTGCATGAGCTACTGAGATTCCCTGAATCTCACCCCTTCCCCTCTCAACTAATATGCTAGGTGGAGCTCAAGGAGAACCGAGCACACACCAAGGAGCCTAGGAGCGTGTATAGGAAAATGTAGTGTTATTTTGATGTAAATATGATGTAAAGTGGTGCCAAATGAAGATGTGCCCACTATTTTTGAGTTGTAAAGGTTGGAACATGTGTATAAGTATGAAAGGATATTGTATGAACTATGTTTATAGCCAAATGAATGGAAACGAGGGTTTTGTCCCTTTTGTTGCATGTATGAGATAGTGTATATTTGGCCGTAGCATAGCGAGATTTGAATGTATATTGATTTGGAGCATATGGACATGTTAGATAAGCTTGTTTTATGCTTTTAAACTTGTCCATGTGGAGTGAGAGTGTGTGAGAGGCCATTTAGACCTGTTTTGGACCTTTGTGGTGCCAAAACCGGTATTTTTGAGAGCTCCATCAAAGTATAACCAAATGAGCTCCGTTTGCCATGAAATTTGGCGTGCCTCTAGAGTTTGTAGAAAGATTCTTGAGAAGCTAAAGTTGGTAATATTCGGAGGACGAGAGAATATTTGGGGAATTGTTAAATTTGGGGAAAAGTGAGAGTTTGGCCATGTACTGTTCATATGGTTCAGAAATGAAAACTATGGCCTACATAGACCAAATAGAGTCCAACTGTCATGAAAATTTATACACATAAACTAGACAACTAAAGTGACTTATAGGAACTAGAATCACCCAAATCGGAGATCTGTAGAGAGAGATTGAACCGTCTGAAGTTCGGTATCAGCATCAGGGAGCTCTCCTGACCCCCGTCACTGTTCCATCGATTTTTAGGGTGTAGGAACTACTGAACTGATCTGAACTTATTTTTTTCCTCTAGTAGACATCCGTAGCTTTCCAAATTAGTATAATGTGCCCAGATTGGATTTTTGTGGATTTAGTTATGATTTTCCGAAGATAGAGCCAAAATATGACTTTTGGGCACAAGTGAGAAAAGTGCATTTTTCTGGTTTTTGGCTCTATACCCGTGGCCTATGGTTTGTATTATGCTATGCGTGAGTTGTATAAGTGGAGTTTGAGTTGAGGATGCTTGAGATGGGTTCACAGGACCCACGGGGTATAAGATGAGTGTGGGAAACCCCGGTTCATAGCATGAAAATGCCACGGAAGAGTAGTGATTCTTTGGAAATCATATGAAACCAAGCCCAAGGAGAGGCTAGGTAGTGGTAGTAGATTAAGGTGTCACAGAAGGTTACATTCTAGAGAGTAATTCTATGTTCTTGATTGTGCCTAGGCTCAAGTGAAGCACCTCCATCAAGGTGTGAGTGTGAACCTAAGAAGGGAGAAGAGAAATTGAAAGGGAAGGCTTGTGTTGGCCTTGGCTGAGAAGGTAGCTCTCTTCCCACTCTTTCTTGTTGCATTCTTGGATGTAATAGTCATTGTATGTTTATGTATATACTTGTTGTGTGGAATATGCCATATGCTATTGCTTTGATGCATTGATGCCAATATGCTTGTGTGATGAATTGTGAGATTTGCTCGGGTGAGGTAGTGCCGAAAGTCCCTTGAGATGGGTGAGGTGAAGCCGAAAGTCCCTTGAGATTGGGTGAAACAAGGCCAAAAGTCTCAACCGAGTGAGGCCGAGTCAAAAGTCCCTAAACTCGGGTGAGGCTAGACCAAAAGTCCCTGGAGCCCATTTTTTTGGCATTGTTGTGATTTCCATAGCATGTACAACGTGTGTTGGATGTTTGAGAATGGCTAAATACTTAATCATATGCCTTGACTTGTTATATGCCTTGATTGTTTACTTAAATGAGTATATGAGCTACTGAGATTCCCTGAATCTCACCCCTCCTCCTCCCAACTTAACATGCTAGGTGGAGCTCAAGGAGATACGAGTGCACACCAAGGAGCCTAGAGGCATATGTAGCTAGGTGTTACTATATTTTGGTTATTTTGATATAAAGTGGTGCCACAATAAATATGCGCCCACTATTTTTGAGATGTAAAGGTTGTAACAAGTGTAAATGTATGAATATGTAATGTATAAACTATGTTGATATTCAAATCAATGGAAATGAGGGTTTTGCCCCTTTTGATGAATGAATGTGATAGTGTATATTTGGCCATAGAATAGCGAGTTTGGATTGTATGTTGATTTAAACCATATGGACATGTTATATAGACTATTGTTATGCTTTTAAACTTGTCCATGAGTGGCTAGAATGTGTGAGAGGCCATTTGGACCCATTTTGGACCTCTTGGGTGCCAAAACCGGTATTTTTGAGAGCTCCGTCAAAGTATGACCGGATGAGCTTTTCTTGCCATGAAATTTGGCATGCCTCTAGAGTTTGTAGAGAGCTTCTTGAGAAGCTAAAGTTGGTAATATTTGGAGGTCTAGAGAATATTTGGTGAATTGTTGAAGTTGGGAAAAATATGATAGTTTGGTCATGTACTATTTCTATAGGGTAGAAATGAAATCCATGTCCTACATAGACCAAACGGTAGCCAAATGTCATGAAATTTTATACACATGAACTAGAAAACCACAATGACTTGTACCAACTAGAATCACCCAAATCGGAGGTCTGTAGAGAGAGAATGAACCTTCTGAAGTTCTGTATCAGCATCAGGGAGCTCATCTGACCCCCGTTACTGTTCCATCAGTTTTTGGGGTGTAGGGGCTACTGAACTGATCTGAACTTATTTTTTTCCTCTAGTAGACATCTGTAGCTTTCCAAATTGGTATAGTGTGCCCAGATTGGATTGTTTTGGATTTAGTTATGAATTTTCGAATGTCATGACAGTAAGCTGCACCAGAAACAGTGACAGCCGGACCTCCTTCCCATTTTCGATGTCAAACATGATCCAAACGCTGAGTTTGTGGTTGGGAATGATTTTTAGTGTAAATGTAACACTTAGATATTTCCAGAAAGCTAAAGTTTACTAGATTCCCAGTTTTCTACAATTAGTTATGATTTTCCATAGTTAGAGCCAAAATATGACTTTTGGGCCCAAGTGAGAAAAATGTATTTTTCTGGTTTTTAGCTCCATACCCGTGGCTTATAGTTTGTTTTATGCTATGTATGAGTTGTATAAGTGGAGTTTGAGTTGAGAATATAAAAGATGGGTTCACAGGACCTACGGGGCAGAAGATGAGTATATGAAACCCCGTTCCATAACATGAAAATGCCACGGATTAATGTTGGTTCTTTGAAAATCATATGGAACCGAGCCCATTGAGAGGCTAGATAGCGGCAGTAGATTAAGGTGTTACATTGATCCCTCGCTAAATGGAGAATTTTTTCAACGTGTTAGTGAGGGATTAGTTCCTTGGTAATTAGCGAGGGATTGAATCCCTAGCTAAAATCCCTCGATAATTTAGCGAGGGATACCTGTCATCCCTCGTTAAAATTAGCGAGCACGGAATTAGCAACAGATTTAGCAAGGGATTTCGATAATTAGCAAGGGATTAAATCACTTGCTAATTTAGAGAGGGATACCTGTCATCCCTCGCTAAAAATTAGTGAGCACGGAATTAGCAATGGATTTAGCGAGGGATTTATCCCTCGCTAAATCCAGTTTTTTTTGTAGTGCTGGTTTAGCCTACATTTAGTTCCCTTAAATTTTTAAAGGATTTTTCTTCACTCTAAAATAGCTATCTTACAACAATGATGGTTTTTCATGCTCACTACTAACATAGGTTTCCAAGTTTATCTTAAACTTACAATAGGGTATTGTACAACTAACTTTCAATTAAATCACTTAGAAATTTTATAGTAAGAATTGATACAACAACTTGACTCTCTTTTTTGAGATTCTTTATAAGTTTAAGGTTTTGCTTCTAATAAACAGAGAGATACTAAGCAAAAATGTTACAAAGAATTTAAAGCCTTTTTCATTTTTTTTTACAATTATGCATTTGCACTTGAATTATCGCATATATATAGGCTTTCAGCATCTCCTAATCATTAGAGATAATCTTAATCATGCAGTATCTTTTTTGGCTAAAGCATACTTGATATGTTTCTAATGTTCAAAACCTTTCATCTGTGCAACTGTTGTCAACTTCAAAAACTCTTCCCATGCAACCCATCTGGTATATTTGTCATGAATGTTATACGAGGCCCAATACATGAGTTAGAGTAATATATCATCTATATAAAGGAATAGAGACGATTGCAGCAAAAAGAAGTTCTGTTTCAAACTTAGTTTATGTTATATTTGCACTAAAATTGTTTACTATTTGTCATATATGTATTAATAGTTTTATTATTTAGCTAATAATAGAGAATTCAGGAATGGGCTTTTACATAAATAACATGTGGGTTTTATTAACATCAAAGTCCTATGCCCACCACCTTGGGTCAACAGTTTGTTCCTCAATGAGTATATGCTCTCAACTTCTGCAATATATAGTGGAAATTTTCTTTTTTTGGTCACTCTATGTTTTGATCAATTTTTTTCTTTAAGCCTAAATATTATTGATACTGAAGTTCACAAAATACAAAGATTTATGAACAACAAAGCAACATTATTAGTATAGACCACACAAAATAATAATAATAATAATAAAAAGAAATTTTAAAGCTCCATTAATCCAATCTCACATACAAGACAACACAAAAGCTTTCTCTTTCCAATCTTGCACATTGGACCCTGCAAGTTAACAGTATTACCTAACTCCAGACTCACAATAAGATCGTGTTGAGAAGTACTAGTCTTGCATTCTTCAATTTGGACTGGACAATTAATCAAGCAATTCAACATGGTGTCTAAGACAAATGTTCTTCAAATCATGAACAAGATATGGTGAAGAACTCCTCGATAAAATAATTGAAATGGGATTAATTCCCAGCAACAGACAACCAATGAACAGATTAAATTGACTGACACACAGAAGAAACAAGGATCAAGGATGGAACTGGAACAACATTAGGCCTAATTCTTATGAACCAGATCACCTATGAAGCATTGTATTTGGTAGTTCTAAACAAAGCCAATAAGGCACCTAAAACAATTTTTTTTTGTCAGAACCTTAAACAATTTGACAACTTGCCGTATCAGTAGCCAATTTTGTGATGAAACTCATATTTAATATATTTATTAATTTCTATCTCCTTACTCAGTATGCCTAAATAATCAAAGAATACACCTCCTTAGCCACTAAACTAACATTAAAATTTTTTAATTTTATATTTGGTTTTTCAAATAAAAAACCTCATCAGGTTAGTTAACAAATTTGGTTGTATAACTAAAGCCAATAATGCATTTAAAGCATATTGAATAAACACAAATTGGAAATTTGTGCAAGCAAGATACGATTAATTAAATTATAGACTAAAATACTATTTTGGTTCCTTAATGTTATACTGGATTTGATTTTGGCCCCTTATCCTTTTTTTATTAGCTATTGATCCCTCAACTTATCAAACATCTCATTATTGGTCCCTCGTGCTAACACTGTTAGACTCACTAACACCAAATAAAGATTAGAGAGGGGAAAAATTCCATATTGAATCCAATAAATATTTGTGACAGAAATTTGCAATGAAAATTTTTTGTTAGAAAACTTTCCATTTCAAAAAAAAGAAAATAATCGCGATGGATTTGATCTTTCGTCACAGATCTAAGATGGAAATTTTTGTCAGATTTGAAACAAAAATTTCCATTTCAAAAAAGAAATAGAATAGCTTGCTCCAATTTAGAGATAGAAAATTTTGTCTCTCAATTTGCTTTTCAAAAAAAAAAAACAGATATATAACATGGTTTTGATTGTAACTAAATGTGAATAAAATTTATAAAAAATAAAATACCATTACAAATACTGCAAAAATGGCTATTAGCATTGCGTTCCTTCCTAACCACTCCAACAACAAAATTTCTATTGGCTACTAGCATTGCATTCATATCATAAATATAATGAAAGATAATATCAAGATTTCCACAAAGAAAGTAGTGTTTTTAGGTGTATTACCAATATAGATACACAATAAACCATAACATGGAACCTGTTGATTTAATAATTGACGCAGAATTGCTATTGATTAAACATGAACCAATAAAGAAGGACAGTTGGCCGAAAAAAAGAAAAGAAGGATAAACAAAAAATCTAAATTACCTTCACCCGAAGCCCTTGCAGCCTTTGAGAGTATAGAATGTCTAGGGGATATTTGCAACCTAATATAAGGATGACCAATCAATAGTAGAAGATAATCTCGAAGAAAAATTGGCATTAGTGCACTACCAGGAAGATCATACCATGAAACACAAATGTTCGAGGATTTATGGTTGTAAATACAGAGTAATCTGCCTACCTACCAAATTATATTAATTATAACAGTTAAGATCATAGTATGAAACACAAATAGTACCTGTACTTTCAAACTAATGAGTCTAAACACTGATCCATATTTAGAAGAATAATTGGAACACTACTTAAACATAAAATTAGTATCAGAATAATGTCAACTCATACCAGTAATCCAGTTATTGTTGTTAATATCTTGATGGTGCTTGACCACCAATTTATCTAATGCTGAAGCTTATGAGAAGCTGGACTCACCAAATTTACCAAACGCTTAAGCAAACTGATAGAAAACAGGACTTATAGGTATCAAACTCAGCTCTAAAACTCCCACCCTCGCAAGCATTTTGCACATGGAAGTGATGGAACATCATAAAACTTCAAATTCAAAATCCACAACAAACACATTACCAAATCAAGCTACGAAAATGCTGTCACGGCTTCTAATTGGCTCTGAAATGCACACTTGAACTGTTAAATAGCCAATAAACTTTAGTCAAATAAACTCTTCTACATGAATAGAGAACAAAAACCTCCCACCAAAGACCCAAACATGCGTTTCAAAACACAATTGCGTGACCCAATGGGTTAAAGGGATAACTAGGCCGAAATGCAATTACTGGACAGAGTATGAGACGACCGGACTATTGAAGGTTGAATTGTCAAGGCTTTTCTTATTTTGTTTACTTTCCTTTTTCCTGTAGGATTGCTGATGATTAATTCCTAAATTCTGAACTATCCTTTCATCAAAAAATTCCTCATCAAGTAATCTCACCTTGTTTATTATACCCTGTAGCTATTCAACGTAGTCTTTGATGGTTTCTGACTCTCGTTTTCATCATTTTAAACTCTTGAATCAGTTTTATCACTTGCTTGTTATTTACTTTTTGATTGCATTGATATTCATTTTTGAGATATTCATAGATTTCTGCAGTTGACCCCAATTGCATTGTCTTGGTGAGAATTGAAGATGAAACTGCAGATGATCAGCAGGCCTTGGATTTAGCTTTCCTAGTCCTTTTCTCTTTATGATTCCTGAATTGTGCTAGTGTTAGGTTAGCTCCCAGTTGAGGAATCTCATAGTAATCTTTTACTGCCTACCATGGGTCCAATGCTTCTAGATAAACAATCAACCTGATCTCCATCAAAGACTGGTGGTGCCATTGAAGAAAAATCTAATTCTCCGTTCATTAAAGCAGAACTTAATTCTGAATGCCCAAGCGGTGTTTTTTTTTTTTTGGAGAGGCAATAGAATATTAACAACTTGAAGAATAGGAATCAAATTTGTCCGGTTGTGACAGGTTTGAGGCTTGAAACAGAGAAGGGAGGGATAAAAAGAAAAAAGCTAGCAACAAAACAAGCTACGAAATAGCAACTGGTTGAGTTGTTACGCTTAGAAAATAGCAACTTGGATCATATTTGTTATATCTTAAAAAATAGCAAAACGAATAAATTTGAATTTTCAGCAGTCTTGTAGCTACTCGAATCAGGTTTATTCAACAATTGCTAAGGATGTTATGCTGATTGTTTCTATTTTTCTGAGTCTGACAAGGAGATATGTAAGGACTTAATTGCAAAATATGAGACTTAAGCCTTACGTCAAAAGTATGAAATCGTAATATGGGGTTTATAAGTACCTTAAACTTTAGCCTCTCCAACCTCATAAGCCATCTTTATAAAGTGTGATTAACAAGTGCTCATAGGTTATATTCATCATGTTAAAGTATAAATATTGGTTGAGTTGATAATCCTCTAAAGCCTCGTTTGATTATGCTTGGCTTTCTTCGTCATGTTTTCCTTCAGAAGTCTCTGAGATTTGGCAAGATTTTTTCTTTTTTTGGGTGTATGGCGAGGGTATTCCTGAGTCAATATTGTGTGTTAATCGAAACTAAGTTCTTCCCCAAATAATTTTAAAAGAGCACTCCTCTCACATCATGGTAGCTCTACCTTTCTGCACTCACTGTTGTGTAAGTTATATAATTCTTTTTCCAAAATCAGTGAGAAGAACATACGAATGCCTACAACTAGGAGCAAAACTCCTTTGTTTAATTTTGTCAAGGTAAGCAATGCTGATCTTGGTGTCTTTCATGTAAGTGAATATTTGTGGAAAAAGAAAATTCTCTAAAATTTCGCACCTTCTTGTGAAAAAAATATATGATTTTTGTATAAATTAGAATGCAAAAGTAATAAATAAGCATCTATATTTCTTTTTGTACAGAATTAATAAAAATAAAGTACATTTTTTTGTCCTTAGAGATATCTTAATTATAATATTCTTTTATGAGAAAATTACATGGATATCACCAGAATTTTGCTAAAATTATAAACCTCTTATTTATTTTCAAATATACAAATATGTATTATATTAAAATATACACAAATAAAAATTAAAAAGAATAAATTTTAGTTTCAAATATGTACAAATAAAAATTGAAAAAAGTAGATTTTGTTTTGATTACATTTAACATATATGCATATATATATATATATACAAAAGTTTATATATGGTATTTTAATAAAAAAAAATCTAGAATTAGATTAAAATATAATATAATTTTTTGTTTCAAGACAAATTTGTTGTATTTTAAAAATAAAAAAATTATATAATTTTAACAAAACTCATGAAAAGTTTGTGTAATTTATCATTCTCTTTTCTATGATAAAAATTTACATAGATTTCCCTTGCATAATCGAAAGATGTATTACAGTTAAATTTGTTTGGCAAAAACAATCTCAAGTGTTCAAAATAATCACTTTTTAAAATTTAACAAATTTGTAAAAATATGATAAAATTTTACAAAAATAGATATACCGCAACTTATAATTTATTTCATATTTATTTAGTTTTCCTAAATCACATTTACCTCAGGACCACATTTTACGAATTCCAATGTTCATCAAGCCTTTCATTTTTGTATTTGAATTTTCAGAAATTAAACCTCGTGCGAAGTCAACAAATTTTGTTGTTTTAAACAGAGCCAATAATGCACCTGAAACATTTTATTTTATTGTATTTTTTTTTGTGAGAACCAAAAATAATTTGACAACTCGCCGCAACAATAGGTTATGATTCTCTCAATTTGAAAAAAATAAGACGTCGTATGAAGTTAACAAATTTGTCTGTTGTAGACAATGCCAAAAATGCCCCTTAAACAAACTTTTATTATTTTTTTCTTTTTTCGTCAGATCCTAAAACAATTCGACAACTTACCGCAACTGTAGGGGGTTGACTCTTTTAACTCTTTCAAAAGGTTCTTTCAGATACTCATAGAATACATTGCAGAGGATCCAACGTCTGCACAGAGTACAGAGCACAGTATTGTATATTGTGTTCATAGCTGATTTTTATTTTTATTTTTTTTAAATTTTTTTAGATGTACGTTGTCAAACATTCATATAAGTAGAATTTGTAATCTTTTATATGCATAAATAAATTTTTCATAGAAATTAATATATTTTTTATTAAAATAAATAATATGCACATAAAATATTTCAAATCTTACTCATATATATATGGGGATCTAGTTATATTTAAAAAATTAAAATAATAAAAATAAAAATATGTTGTGCCTCTATACTTTGCACATGGAGAGCATATATATATATATATATATATATATAAAATTAAGAATCGTGGGCTCTATTAAAATGAGTCATGTTCAGACGTACTTAATATTTAAATAAGATGTAATATTTTAAATTTTATCTTGTTAGAAATATTTATACTGGTTTTGATGTTACCATCTAAAGCCTATTTCTGCGCTTACTGTACTCTAGGTCATAATTTTCTTCCAAAATCAGTGAGAACATGTAAACGCCTACAACTGCGAACAAAACTTTTCTGCCTAATTTATAAAGATAAGCGTTGCCGATCTTGGGTGTCTTTCATCTGAAGTGAATATTTGTGAAAAAAAAACTCCAAAATTTCGCACCCTATTAAAAAAAAAAGATAATTTTTTTATAAATTAGAATTCAAAAGTAATAGATAAGCAATAAATAGCATTTGATAAATTCAAATCAACCTCAATTTTTTTGAACAGAATTAATAAAATAAATGACTTTTTTCTCTAAAGAGATCTCTTAATTATACTATTCTCTTTTTTATGATAAAAATTTACATGGACCTCCCGTGCATAATTAAAACATGCGTTACAATTAAATTTATTTTGACAAAAAATACTTTCAATTGTTTAAAATAATTACTGTTTAAATTTAGCAAATTTATAAAAAAAAATTAATAGAATTTTACATAAATAAATATATATCGGAATTTATAATTGATTCCTTTTTAATTTGCCTATATCATATTTACCTCAGGACTACATTTTATGAATTCCAATGATTATCAAGGCTTTTATTTTTATATTTGGATTTTCAAAAATAAACCTCGCATGAGGTTAACAAATTTGGTTGGTGTAAACAAAGCCAATAATGCACGTGAAACATTTTTTTTTTTTGGGGGCAGATCCTGAAACAATTTGACAACTTGCCGCAAAAGTGGCAACTTATGGGGAAACGCATATTTTATATATTTATAATTTCCGTGTCATTGAGTATACCTGAAATATTTGTCGTACATTGTAATACTGAGATTAAGTACTATCCCATGCATATCACGACTACATTATACGAATTCCAATGTTCATTAAACATTTCATTTCATTTTTGTTATGTTTGGTTTTTTTTTTTTTTTCATTTAGATGATTTTAAATTTTTATTCATAATTTGAACTTCAATAATAAAAGTATGGAGTACTCCTTCTTATCTGTTAAATAATTCATTAAATTTTTTCCAAAATATTTGATTTTTGGCTGTTATAACCGAAGCCAAGAATGCATCTAAAGCATACAACAATTTGAAAATTAGCACTAACAGTATCCCAGAAGAGCACATACTGAGTTTTTTTAGTAGATGGCGGACATGAAGCAGAAAGACTTGACTACTGAGAATACTGAAGAAATGGTGGAAATGCAACAACTTCCCCTCACACCTCATTCTACCGATTTACCCTCCAATCATTTGCAACAAGTATGCATCGTGTACTTCTCTCCTCCAATTGTGAAAGCTTTTCTTTATCTGTTTACTTCCCTTTTGCTTACAACTTGTAAGATTGCTAATTTTTAATTCCTAAATTATTAGCCTCATTCAGTTTTAGTTATAAGAAAACTGTGAGATTACAATTCAGTCATTACGAAAAAAACAATTTAGATTTCAGAAGCTTATTATGTTCCCCTTTTTATTTTGCTTGTGAAATTGCTAATTGCTTTCAAAATCAAACTTGATAGATGGAAGATGATGTCATCATTGACATTGAAGCAATGATTCAGGACAGCGAAGATGGTCTCTTGTCACCTACACGTTGTATCTACAAGGTGCCCCCTAAGATTCGTAATCTAAAAGAAGATGCTTACACCCCAACAGCTGTTTCAATTGGTCCCTTTCATTATGGCAATGAAAGGTTGCAAGACATGGAAAGGCACAAACAAATATTCTTCAAAAGATTTACTCAAGAAGTTATGACAAGCTTGGACGATTTGGTCAGTTTTGTGAAATGTACAGAGCCAACGGTTCGTGCTTCTTACTCAGACAACATCAAACTTAGCACAAAGAAACTTGTGAAGTTGATATTAGTGGATGCTGGTTTCATAATTGAACTCTTTAGGAGTAGCTATAACGGTCAGTTATGGAATGATTCTAAACTGTCACAAACATGGTTGAAGGATACTGTAAGGATAGATTTGCTTTTACTTGAGAATCAACTTCCATTCTTTTTTCTTGAAGATCTATTCAATAGAGCATTCCCCCTTGACCTTCGTGGTGACATCCCTTCCTTTCTTGAGCTCACATATTACTTCTTTAACTATCATAACATACAAAAATTAAAGCCTAATCCTGATGTTAAGATAAAACACTTCACTGATCTTCTTAGGTTCTTCCACTTACAAAGTAATAGACCTCAAAGGCATTCATTCCTAGAGGCTGGAGACCATGTTCTTTTATATAGTGCAAATGAGTTACAAGAGGCAGGAGTAAAGTTGAAGGCAAGCACAAGTAAGTGCTTACTAGACTTAAAATTTTCAGAGCGTGTTCTTGAGATTCCACAGATTTTGGTGGAAGATGACATTGAAATTTTGTTTCGTAATATGATAGCTTTAGAACAGTGCCATTATCTTTATACATCTTACATTACTGACTATGCTCTTCTATTGGATTGCCTAGTTAATACAAATAAAGATGTGGATGTCCTCATTCATTCAAAAATAATTCGCAACTATTTGGGTGATACCAATAATGTTGCTACACTATTTAACGGTCTCTGGAAAAATATCATTCAAGAGAATTTCAATTTTGAATACCTTGATATCTGCAAAAAGTTGAATGGCTTCTATCAAGATCCTTGGCACAAGAAGAAGGCAACTTTGAGACGTGATTACTGCAATACACCTTGGCGAACTGCTGCCTCTGTTGCTGGAATTGTACTCCTCATTCTCTCCCTTGTTCAAGCCATATTTTCTATCCTCCAAGTAGTAGTGAAGTAGATTTAAAGCTTGTATAATACTATAATTTTTGAGTGTTCTATGGTTGAACTTTGTTATGATTGAGAGAGTTCCCAAACTCGTAATTAGTGAAGCACTTTAATAGAGTCGGTTTTGTTGGAAGTAGAAATTGCACCATATGTAGCCTTGGAATAATTGTTCTTCTTATTCTTTGTTTTATTTAAACATTGCTCAGTGATATCTGCATAAGTTGAAAGCTAATATAGTTTGAAAATTATTATATAGTATTTCTTTTGAAGTATAGGAACTAATTTTCCATCTCCAATCTAACACAGAAAAAAGGGAGTAAAGACGGAATCCATCTCCAATCCAACAAATGTTTGTGATGAAATTTATGATAAAAAATTTTCTTCAACAAACTTTTCGTTGCAAAGAAAAAACAAGATTGTGACAGATTTGCTCTTTCATCTCAAATCTTAGACAATTTTTTTGGTCTCAAATTTGATACGAAAATTTTTATCTCAAAATAGAGATAGAATCGCCTACTCCAATTTAGAGAAAAAAAAAAATTGTCTCTCAATTTGTTTTTTAAACAAGAAAATATATAGCAACAGTTTGGACTGATTGTAAAAGTGGATAAAATTTATAAATAAAATAAAATACCGTCAATTCACAAATGCTATGAGCATTGCATTCATTCCTAATCACTCCAATAACAAAATTTCTATTGGCTAGTAGCATTGCATTCACAAGTATAATGAAATATTATATCAAGATTTCTACAAATAAAATAGTGGTTTTAGGTGTATTACCAATAAAAATACATAATCAACCATAACGTGGAACTTGTTGAATTAATAATTGATAATTGATATTGATTAAACATTAACAAATAAAGAAGAATAAAAAAAAGAATCTAAATTACCTTCACGCTTAGCCCTTCTTGCACCTACGAGAATATAAAAATGTCTTGGGGATTTCCAACCTGATATAAGGATGACCAATCAATGGTAGAAAGGACACTCTAAGCAAAATTAGCATTAGTGCCTTGTCAGGAAGAGTGATAAACGGAAGGTACCTTCTCCACATATTCCTGCCCAAATCCTTGAGGATCTACAGTAATCTACTTACCAGATCATATCATAGAAGTTAAGGTCATGCCGTGAAATAAAAGTATGTAGTATCTGCATTTTAAAACTGAGAAGCCCTTTTCCATATTTAGAAGACGAATACTTGGAACTCTACTAGGACACAAAAGTAATACTAGAGCAATGTTAACATCCACGAATAATCCAGTGACTGTTGTTAATATCTTGATGGTGCTTTGTAAAACCCAACGTGCATGCCATATATCCATCTGCATGGAAGTTGACTTTTCAAAGTAATATTTGAGCTGCCACATAGAAATTTTTGCCTCCTTCTGCAATTTCTGAAATGCCCCTTTCTCATCCACTTTTTGTTGGGCTTTAGGTAATTTGCTTCTCCAAATTTCTGCAGCACTGAACCCATACCTATACCCATCTCTTCGGTCAGAAAAAGGAGCAGAGTTGCGTTGGAAACTGAACTTCATCTCCTCTCCTCTGTTCCTCGCCATTTCTGCTGTTCCCTGGGTTCATTTTTCTGCTATTTTCTGGTTCAAATTCTGCTGCTGGTGGTTGGGGGATTTAACGCCAGAAACAAGTCTCTTCCAAGTCTGGAGTTGCTGCCGTAAGTGTGTAATTTCTGGTTCCAGTTTCACAGCATTCCCCTCCCCTGTTTTGCTTGTTCTGTGATGCGTTTCTGTGTGTGTGGCCAGCCGAGGAAACTGTGCACAAAAAGAAAAGAAAAAGGTGCAAGAGGATGAGTTGGTTGGAGCAAATTTGATTCCCTTCAAGCTTCAAAGTAATTCTACTTTCCTATACGGTGACTTCTCCCATTTTCTATATATACTTCCAAATCAAAAATCAAATTCTATTGTGCTTCTTACTTGCCAATTCTTGATTTTGCTTCCTCTCTTGAATGAATTTAAGCCTTTAAAATGATCTGCCGCCATATATGGATGCATATATATATATACCTATATCTTTATATATGTGTGTTGTATGGATATGGAAGGCATGGAATGGAGGAGTGGATGGTAGATTTAACTCCTTAAAAATCAAATACAAAATTCTAACATGCTAAGGGAATGAAGAATAGCTACAAGTGTTTCTTGCTTCCTAGAATTTTATTCGAATAGGCTAAACTCATGAGATAAAGTTTTAGTTATTCACACTCTAAAATCTGTTGAACGGGTATTGTAGGGTATTCAGGAGATTGAGTTATAGCTGAGAAGTGGGCAGGGAATGTCGATATCATCTTAGGAGGTGAGTAAGTAATGCGGACCGTGAGTAACTCATATTTATTATTTTGTTACTAAGCTTCCTTGCAGTGCTCTAAAAATTTGAAAATCTATTTATGGAGATACGTATTTAAATGTTGTGTTATGTACATGTTTACTGAAAATTGATTTAAACATGAAATTTTGCAAATTGATGCCTATTGAGTTATCTAGAAACTTTGATATTGAACTGATATGGAAGGTACTCTGTCTGAAATGTGATTTGAGAAAAGTATTAAATTTAAGAGGTTATCTGTTCAGAACTCTATAGCTAACAGCAGTAGTTGTTAGCCTTAGTGCACCATGATCTAGACCTCAACTAGCAGGGGTTTTGCTAGCCCCGTGTGGGTAGCTACCACATGTGGAGTCATTTTATTTCGCAAGCAAAGTGCTTTGCGTCTGTGGTTATTCTCCCCGCGAGCTGTGTGCTTTGCGTCTGTTTCAATTTGGTTCTGCTTAGATACTTCTGATGCATTTTAAGAAACGATGTGCAGGAGGCTTGTTTTATGCATGATGAATATATATATATATATAGTTTTTACGGGTCTTGTCCCTATTTTTAAGGGTTGGCATCGCTTATTCACTGAGTATTAAACTCACTCTTTCTTAATTTATTTTTCAGAGAGCGGTGAAGACCCTAGCCTACCCTGAGCTGCTTACTAGCTGTAGATCTCTTGCTTTATTTCTTTTGATGAGCCCACAACTGTTCATGTGGGTGTATTTTGTTTGATGCTTGTAATTTATTTTGTTCTGAACAGTGTAGAATATGGCTCCACTGAATCATAGTTAGGATATCCCCAATCCCTAGAAGTCTATGTTTTGATATTTTTGGGTGTATGTTGAGTTGACTGGTTGTAGAAATATCGGGAGGTCCAAATTATAGAGGAGACTCTGCCGAAATTTCTACAAAAGTCAAACAAAAGAAAAACTTCTACGTTTTGTATAAAAGTGATTCAGAAATGATACTTCTAGTTTTATTATTTCTATGAAGAGGAAATTTATCTAAACTTTTGTGGAGAATGTCAATACAAATCGATTCATGGTAGGGGAAATTGTTGCCTTTTGTGCCAACATACTTAAAAGTGTGGGTTGTGACATGCTTGATCACCAATCAACCTATAATGTGTAACAACCGGGAAAAAGAAAAAGAAAGGAAAAGAAAGGAAGTAGAAAGCTGGAAATTTTCGAAGTCCAGAATTTCTGCCAAGTCCTCTCGTAATAGCGAGAAATGGTCTCGCTATAGCGAGAGTGCTTGTTCGCAATAGCAAAGGCGATTCTAGCTATAGCGAGTGCTGGCAGCAGTCCATACAAAAACCAGGGAGCAGCTTGCCGTAGTGTGCGCCATAGCGAGAGTGAGGTCTGGAACTGACGCGAGTTTGCCATAGCGAATGGTAAATCTCGCCATAGCGAAGGGAACTGATACGATCTCGCCGTAGTGAAGGTTACACCTCGCCATAGCGAAGCTAGAAAACACGAGCTCGCTATAGCGAATGTTAGTTTTCGCCGTAGTGAGGGTCAGTCCGGAAGAGAGTAAATAGCGAGAATTAGACTTCATTAAACACCCAAACTCATTTCTTCTCTCATTTTTGCCCTAGACTTTAACCCAAGGAGAGAAAAGAGGCGTGAAGAGTGAGAGAGATCAAGAGAAGGAGGAAGAGCAAGGGAAAGGTAAGGAAATTTTCCCCATTTCTCTTTAGATTTCTGATCCCCTCCCTTTGCCCTCTTTTCCTACGATTTTGTTTGTAAAAATGGATGGTTTTTGGGTATGGGTCAGAAGAGGGAAAGTGGAAAACACATTTGAATCTTTGTGTTTTCTTTGAAAATGTTGTTTTCCACTACCATGGGAGCTTGAGAGAGAGAAAGGGTTGATGGCATTCTAGAGAGAGAGAGGACTCTAGGTTCTGGTGTGTAGGAGAGTTTGATCTGATGATTACATTCTAAGAGAGTAATTGCATGCTTTTGTGTGTCTAGGCTCAAGAGAAACACCTCCATCAAGGTGTGATTGTGAACCTAAGGAGGGAGAGGAAAAATTGAAAGGAAAAGCTAGTGTTGGCTTTGGCTCATAAGGTAGCTCTCTTTTCCCACTCTTTCTTGTTGCATTCTTGGATATGATAGTCATTGTATGATTATGTATATGCTTATTGTGTGGAATATGCCATACGCTATTGCTTTGATGCATTGATGCCAATATGCTTGTGTGATGAATTGTGAGAATTGCTCGGGTGCGGTAGTGCCGAAAGTCCCATAAGATGGGTGAGGTGAAGCCGAAAGTCCCTTGAGATAGGTGAGACAAGGCCAAAAGTCTCAAACGAGTGAGGCCAAGTCAAAAGTCCTTAAACTCGGGTGAGGCCATCCAAAAGTCCCTAAACTCGGGTGAGGTTAGACCAAAAGTCCCTGGAGCCCATTTTTGGCATTGTTGTGATTTCTATAGCATGTACAATGTGTGTTGGATGATTGAGAATGGCTAAATGCTTATTCACATGCTTTGACTTGTTATATGCCTTGATTGCTTACTTGATTGAGTGCATGAGCTACTGAGATTCCCTGAATCTCACCCCTTCCCCTCCCAACTTAATATGCTAGGTGGAGCTCAAGGAGAACCGAGCACACACCAAGGAGCCTAGGAGCATGCATAGATAGATATTACTTTCTTTTGGATATTTTGATGTAATTTTGATGTAAAGTGGTGCCAAGTGAATATGTGCCCACTATTTTTGAGATGTAAAGGTTGTAACATGTGTATAAATGTGAAAGGATATTGTATGAACTATGTTTATAGCCAAATGAATGGAAATGAGGGTTTTGCCCCTTTTGTTGAATGCATGAAGTAGTGTATATTTGGCCGTAGCATAGCGAGATTGGATTGTATGTTGATTTGGACCACATGGACTTGTTATATATCCTAGTTTTATGCTTTTAAACTTGTCCATGAGTGGCTAGAGTGTGTGAGAGGCCATTTGGACCCGTTTTGGACCTTTGGGGTGCCAAAACCGGGAAATTTGAGAGCTCCGTCAAAGTATGACCGGATGAGCTGCTCTTGCCACGAAATTTGACGTGCCTCTAGAGTTTGTAGAAAGCTTCTTGAGAAGCTAAAGTTGGTAATATTCAGAGGTCTAGAGAATATTTGGAGAATTATTGAATTTGGGAAAAATCTATGGTTTGGTCATGTACTGTTCATATAGTTCAGAAATGAAAACCATGTCATACATAGACCAAATGGAGTCCAACTGTCATGAAATTTTATACACATAAACTAGGAAACCAAAGTGACCTGTACCAACTAGAATCACCCAAATTAGAGGTCTGTAAAGAGAGATTGAATCGTCTGAAGTTCTGTATCAGCATCAGGGAGCTCTTCTGACCCCCGTCACTGTTCCATCAGTTTTCGGGGTACAGGAGCTACTGAAATGATCTGAACTTATTTTTTTCCTCTAGTAGACATACGTAGCTTTTCAAATTGGTATAGTTTGCCTAGATTGGATTTTTGTGGATTTAATTATGGATTTCCGAAGTTCATGATAGAAAGCTGCACCAGAAATAGTGACAGCTGGACCTTCCTCCCCTTTTCGATGTCAAACATGGTCCAAATGCTAAGTTTTTGATTGGGAATGATTTTTAGTGTAAATTCAACACTTAGAGATTTCTAGAAAGCTAAAGTTTGCTGCATTCCCATTTTTCTACAATTTCTTATGATTTTCCAAAGTTAGAGCCAAAATAAGACTTTTGGGCACAAGTGAGAAAAGTGCATTTTCTGGTTTTTGGCTCCATACCCGTGGCTTATGGTTTGTTTTATGCTATGTATGAGTTGTATAAGTGGAGTTTGAGTTGAGACTATAAATGATGGGTTCACAGGACCCACGGGGCAGAAGCTGAGTGTATGAAACCCCGTTTCCTAGCATAAAAATGCCACGGACTAGTGTTGATTCTTTGGAAATCATATGGAACCGAGCCCAGTGAGAGGCTAGGTAGCGGTAGTAGATTAAGGTGTCACATAATGCATAAGCTTATAAGAAGCAGGCACCAAATTTACCAAACGCTTAATTAAACTGAGGAGCAATAGGACTTACAGGTATCGACGTCAACCCTAAGACTACCTCATCACAAGCATTTTGCACATGGAACATGATAAAATTTAAATTTCAAAATCCACAACAAACACATTACCGCATCAAGGCACGGAAAATACTGACATGGCTTCTAATTGGTTCCGAAAATGCATACTTGAACCATCAAACAGCCAATAAAGCTTTTTTTTTGGGTCAAATAAACTCTTATTCATTAGTCGTGAACAAAATTCTGCAAATGAAGATCTAAAGTTGTGTTTCAAAATATAACTGCAAAACTGTAATAATGTAAAAACTGAAAAGGGAATAAAATGGAATTTAGATAAATTAATTTAAATTGTTGGGTATCATAAGGAGCGCTAGCATGAAGCTTAAATTAGAAAGAGATAAGAGAAAAAGGAGAAATTTATTTTAGCACTTATCAAATTAAATTAAATGAATGAGCAAAGATTAAAATTATTTTGGTAGGAAAATAAATCTAAGCTTGACCATAGCTCTAATAGTCACCAATGAGGCAACCTTGAGAAGGGACCTAAGTTCAAACTTATATACGAAAAATTATGCCTTCTATTTCTTCTTCAAATTTTTATAGCACTCTTGATCACTTACTAATGATGGCATCTCATATGTGAATAAAATCATAGTAGTGTAACTTCGATCAATCATTATGCTTACATTTCTTTTGGGGTTTAATTGATTACTAGTGGTGTTGTTAGATAAGATTTTAGTCTTAAGATGCCACCTTGAGGTGAAGAATAGATTAAGTTAATTAAGAAGTATATCTCTTAAGGAGGACAGGGATTGTTGAATATAACCCACATAACTTTTATTAGGTGACCTTCGATGCATAAGTGTTGGTGATCTTTTTGTAAGTGTATAGGTCAACTAAGTAATGTAGTGAAAATAAGATATAGTCTCTCAGGGAAGGTTAGTCAAGTATCAAAATTCCCAACTATCCCTATTATATAGAAAAATAAAAAATTTAATTAAACTAACTAATAACTAAGAATGAACTAGCACTATAATTAATTGACTATGGATCAATTATGAAACAACATTGGAGTTTAGATTTTATTATTTATTTCTTGTGAATGAATGGGGATGAACTCATGTAATTGACTCTATTTTGATTAATGATTGATTCCTTAATATATATGAACTTTTTTTTTTTAAGATAGAACATGTGCTCCTATTTTAAGCCTACGTCTACTATCATGATAATACAATTTAACATAAATCCCTTGAGTGCATTGGAATTCAATGCAAGCTTCCAGTAGCGGCTTGGCATGCATGCAACTTGCAATTCACCTAGGTGAGATTTATAATTATATAAAACTACAACCTAAGTCCATTATTTTGGTGATCACCTACTGCAATTCATCTCTCAGTTCAACTTGCAATAGGTCAAATACATAAATAGTGGTTAGCCATTTACTTGAAATTGAAATAAAACAATAGGTTAATTCTGAATAAAAATCAATATATGAGAATCCCTATTCAAACATAATCTATAAACAAGTTCATTCAAACCCCATATCTAAGGGCTTAGCTACTCATAACTAAAAACAAAATCCTAACAATTAAACTAATTCAATTCATAATTGAAAAAAAAAAACAAAGCAACAAGGAAAACAAAGCAATTGATAACAACAATCTTCAAAATAATTTCTCCAAAATTCCAATGGTGTAGCAATGACGTTTCAAAGCTCCTCTCTTAATTAGTGCGCAAGTTGTTCTAAATTTCATATCCCTTTTAATAGACATGTGACTAGGGCTAAACTTCCTTTCCAAAATTGCCTCTAAACCTAACATCTTGTGCCTAATTGTGTTTAATTCTATGCACATGACCAGGCCCTGTAAATATGCTCTATCACACAACCAGGCTATGTGATACTTTGGACACATGCTCTGTGAAATGCACGAGGCATGCAAATCCACATGGCAAGGCTGTGTGGTCCACTTCCTAAAGACTTCATGTTATTCCCAATTATACGGCCTGTGTAATTTTGAACCCTAGGGTGGTGTACTTCTCTAGATTTTGGTTTTATGACAGCTTTTCGAACACACGACTATGTAAATACACAAAGGTAGACAATGTGGTTATCTAGCCTTATTTTCTCTTTTTTGCATAATTTTTCTTTTTAGCCTTTCCAACCAACTCTTGACCAAAACACACAAAAACGCATAAGAAATCATATAATTTGGATCCAAAAGCTCTAACTTAAGCCAGAAAAACATGTAACATTTACACACATCAATAAGTTTTAAGACTCCATAGAGAGGAAGAGTAATTAGAACTCATTTGGGATGGTTATGAATGTCCTTATGTGACTTGATTTATTTAGTGTGTAGTCAATGCCAAGTCAAGAGGGGGTGTGAACAGTATTATTTATATTAGTACATGAGATTAATAACTTTGTCACACCCTACAACCAACAGTGTGACTAGCACGAAAGATAGTCAAATTCTAAACAAAAATGCTATCTAACACTTATGCAAATCCTTACAATTTAATACCAAATAGAATAGATTTCAAATTTTATATATGCATTATACATTTAGTTCTAATGGACTCTTTGTAGAAATTTCAGCAGAGTCTCCCCTGTAATTTGGACCTCTCGTAATTTCTACAAATTAGCCAACTAGTTCAACATAAAAATATAAAGATTCAGCTAACCATTCAGATCAAAATTACATTAGTTTCTAAGGGTGGGGAGCCTTATCTGTGACTCTGTGGAGCTACATACAACAGTCTATGATACAAGATGAATTCCAAAACAACACAAAATACGCCCACGCGAACAAATGCGGGGCTCACCAAGTGTGTAAGAAAGTGCCAAAGCTAAACTGTTGATGAGGGATTGGGAAAATAAAAAAAAGTGAGACGATGCACAATCAATAAACAAGGCTAACTATATCATGTAAGAACATTAAGCTATTATTCAAATAGCAATTTACAAGTGAAACTATAAAAGTGATTGTATGTATACAAATATAAGAAATAATAATAATAATAATAATTCATGCCTCAGATGCAGTGGGAAGCATCCAATCAGTACCAATTTAGCCAGACGCAAGGCACACAGCCCGCAAGGGTAAATAGCACAGACGCTGAGCAACTTGCTCGCAAAAATAAAAATAGATCTGCATGTGGGGGCCAACCACACGAGGCTAGCAACACCCCTACTAGCTAGGGTATTTTTCACAGTGCACCATGGCTAACCTCTACTGCAGTTAGCTGTAGGGTTCCGAAACAGATAGTTCCCACTAGAAATACCTACTCAGAGTAATCAAATTATAGTCATACATACACATTCTTATAGTCCCAACATCTAATAGAGTACCTCAGTAATTATTCCTATAGTCCGAAAATCCTCAATAAGCATTTGGGCTGTAAATAATCTAAAAACATATTTGAGAAAGGAAATTCATTAACGTAATTAATCAAAAATGTATTTAATTAAATAAATACAATAACTGAGGAGTAGGTAACTACAAACCGTGAAATAAAAGGTATAGCCGGCATTATTTACTCACCTTTCAAGATGATACAGAAATTCCCTATAGTATTCTCTACCACTCCTTAGCTATGATTCATTCTCTTGAAAATCCTATAACACCCATTCACAAGATTTTAGAGTTTGAATGGCCATTAATTGCCTCATAATAAACTTATCTTGATTACCACAAAATTTTAATATTTTACGGGTTTGAAGCATAGACTAAAAATGAATGAGTAAGGATAAGTTATACATTTCAAGTGGCTAAAGATCACCTCTCCCTACAAACAAGAGATTAATCACAATGATAGTTTATATAATTATCTAATTGGATCTATTCAAACACGATTCTTGAAAAGCATGGTCTCAGAATTTGATAGGCAAATTAGATTGAGAAAGAAAGGGTAAAACATAAAACTATAACTCTCTTTTTTTTTTCTCTTATTCTACACATTCCTACTAGCATACCATGTACATATATATATATATATATTTTCAATTGGCTAATCACGCTTCCTCTCTCAATTTCACACATTCTAGCTACACACACGAAATACATGGTAGTAGGGCAATCATAGATACGAGTATAAGAATGGGAGAAACAAGTCTACAAGGAATAACTACCCACTTAGATAAAGCTGAAGTTCAAATCCCAAAATGTGACCCCCTCTTCCTTGATTTTCAAATACCGCAGTCACTAAATTTAGCCCTTCAAACAACCATTAGCTCTGCGCTCAAAAACTGAGAACCATGAGGGGTGAAGGGAGAAATACACAAATCAAAAACTCAAGACAATTTAAAGGATAATGCAACACACAACTAGTTGCAAAAAGAATCAAAAAGACTATATGACATATTAGCAACAAGAATAACAAAACCCACCTTGAATATACTAGCCTTGCACGAAGAAGAAGAAAAGAAAAAGAAAAACTAAAACTAGCTACCAATTCCTCGTACCCATTCACAGCCAAAACAGAATGGAAGTAGGTTGCAGTGAAGGAATGAAGATGTAAACAAGAGGACACTAATTGAAGACACTAGCATGGTTCTAAATTGCAGTCCTCATCATGCGATGCAGCTGCAATATTGCTGTTACGGTGCCGACAGCATCCGCATCAATTGGCCGCAATGCCCGTAATCCTTCTTATACTATCCGCAACGCCCGCAACCACAGTCGTAATGTAACTGCAACCGCAACTGCAATTTAAAACCATGGACACCAATGTTGCTATCCTAAGCTAAACGAACTAACTCTAAATGAGGGACATGGCTACCAAATTCCAAGAACCACCAGCTGAAAATCCTGTGGCTAGACTCACTCTTACCAGGCACGATTTTACAGCAAAGTCACGAGACACCTATGGAGATTAGGGGAGTGTGGCTACTGTGGAACAAGGCTAAAGCAAAGGATAACCTTATGGTTGATTTTTTTTTCTAATTTGAGTTGGCTGCCCGAGAAAGAAAGTTCAGATTAGTGGAGGCATATGGCAGAAGATTGGAAGGGAAAAGACAACCAACCTTTTTTCTACATACGAATGGGGCATTTTTGGTAATGCAATATAGGGACCTGGGAAAAGACAAAAACTTTCAATCACTGGGACCCACACAACAAGCTCAGCTGATATATATGCACATTTTGTGATTTTTGGTTTCGATTCTTTACAAACTTCTTCTTTATTGGATGTTGAAAGAGATTCGTGAAGTTCATGTGATTGCAAAGATAAGATTACTTAAAGAAGATATTGCTTGGTTTATGGTCCTAAAATGAGATGCAATAAGTAATAGCAATACGATTGCTACGAGGCTCAATGTTCCTTACAGTGGATTAAAGTTGTAATTGGAAGCTTCGAAAATTCTTATTTACACCTAGCATTATTAGTTTATGATAGTAAATATCAGGTTGGAATGAGTTGACGTAGTGTGAATTTTACACAGGAGATGTAGATCTTCTGTTATATGGGTGAGAGGATGAATGACTTAAGACAGACTTTTAAGATTAGATACAATACAAAGAGTATTGTAGGAATGACAGTAGTCAACAAAAGTTTTATGGATGCTATGTATTGGAGATCGATTATTAGTACAAATGATTAGAGCTATACTATGAATGGTCAAGAGTAGTACGAGTACGAGGTGCAGCTAACCAGAATTGACCAATGCGAAGGGGTTAGTTGCCATAGTGTGTAGTAAGGTGAATCCAGATCTATTTATTTTTCTTTTCTCTACTCATTTTCTACTAATTTTAATCTAAACCGTTTAAATTAAATTTGAACGACTTAAATTTGATATTTTTAATTTTTATATTTTGATTTTTTAAAATTTTAAAAAATATAGGATAAAAATAAAAACAATCTTCTGACTGTTATATTTTAAAATAATGTAATTTAAATTAAAAAATTAAAATATCAAATCTAAACCGTCTAAATCAAATATAGATGGTCCAGATTTAGAAAAGCACCTATTCTTCCTTTGAGGATGAGTAAAGGATCCAGATCGGTAGTTAGGTATAAGAGTTTTATCCAAAAAAAAAAACTAGTATAGAAATAAAAAGCTATTTGTTTATATTAGTATTTGGACTTCTAAATTCACGAACCGAATTTTCTTAAGGAAAATAAGTGTAATAACCTAAGATTTAGAAAGGGAATTGATGACTTCCAATATTTTGTATTACTTATAGTTAATTGGATTGAATTTGGGAGTCATCCATTAAAGTTTTAGTGGGATTTATTCGTTATTTTTAAGTAATTTAGGGAATCAAAAGTGAAAGAGAGAAATGAAGTTAATTGTGATTAATTATGATTGAGTAGATGTTGCATTAATGAAAAATATTTCTTGTTTCAGAGTTATCATCTATGAAGATTTATAAGCCAATATATTGTTCCTAACCTCCAGGCAAAGATGCGATCGCATTATCTGAAGATGTGGCCACTAAAATCAGCGTCAAAGCTCTGCATTTTGATTAATGAGGATAGAAAAAGTGAGAGGCAGCTAGGTTTTTGGGCATTCTGAACAGAGGAGGTTTCTGAACGTCCAGGAGGTATTTTTGGGTAGTTTTGGTAGTTCATTAAGCGTGGAGGAGTGAACAAAGAAAAAGAATCCAAGGGGGAGCTCAATTTTATGTATATCTCTCATTCCTTTGTTTGCTTTCTCTGCTTTTCTTCATCTTCTCTATGTATTTGATTGGGATTCATTGTTAGATTTAGCTATGTATAGCTAAACTTCTCTTTACCTAGAGCACTATGAACTTGATGTGAACTAAATCTTTGTTTTTCTTGTTGATTGTAATGATTGGAGCTTTGTGTATCCTTCTCTTGCTTAATACTTACTTAGGGATTGGCCACCTCTTGGATTTGATTTGGGTAATTGGAATTACCTTAAAAAAGGAGCTCTAATTGGACCTAAGAGTTGGATAGATTAAGTTTAGATTTATCTAATTTGTAATTGGGATAGAAATATAGCTAATTGCCTTAATTGTTTGTAGAGGGTTATAGTATTTAATGTACTCTAACCTAATTCTAAGGACACTTAGATTTTAGGGAAGAGTAGGGCTATAATTATATCGACAGATGGTTATAGCTTATAAATTTCTTAACCCACGAGGTGGTAATTAATTGCAATTGAACCAATAATTAAGTTCTAGTAAGCATCAAGGGAATAATGACTCTAGATAACTTCAAAACCTTGGATTTTTGTCTAAATTTTCTTTGCCAACCAAGTTTTCTTTAAATTGTTTTGTTTTAAAATTAGTTCTAAGTCAGGAATTGCTTAATTGGTTACTTAATGTGGATGAAAGTGGGTTGTGCACGGACTAATTGCATTTAATTCATTCTTCATGGGAACGATACTCATACTTATCACTGAACTACTTGATCCAACCCGTGCAGTTGCGAAAACACATATAATTTTTTGTGGTGAGGAATAAAATGGAATTTAGATAAATTAATCTAAATTGTTGGGTGAAAAATATCATAAGGAGCTTAGAGTATTAATTGGAAAGAAATAAGAGATAAAGGAAAATTTTATCTTAGCACTTATTAAATTTAAATTAAATTAATCAAGCAGGGATTATAATTATTTTAGTAGGAAATTAAAACCAAACTTGACCGTACCTATAGTGGTGACCAATGAATCAAGCTTGAGATGGAACCTATCTTCAAACTTATATAAGACTAATTTTGTCTTTTATTTCTTCTTCAAAATTTTTTTCCCAATTTGCAAGAACACGCTCAGATTTTTATTGCTCCAAAACACGGTACTACCGTCCTAATGCTTCTTTCATGCTTTCACTTTCCTCTTTCAGTCTAGCCCTGTGTTTTTCCTGCTCTTCTGGGAAGAAAACACTGCTCATCACCACCATTTGTTATGTCCTAAACTTGGATGAATTTGGGCAACTTTGGAACTCCAATTTTCGCCCAAACAATGTCTTTTTCTGTTCACTTTTGCTTCTCCTTACGGCATGACAACTCATGGTTTTAAATTGCGGTTGCGGATGTGGTTGCGATTGCGTTGCAGTTATTGTGGCTGTTATAATGTGGGTTGTGGTCACTGCGGCTATGATATTTTTTGAAGTTGGATAAATTATTTTAAAAATATGCATAATCATTATATATTTCATATACATAAAATATATTATGCCTAACATTAATATTGGTTAAATAAACCATTATCTTGAACAAGAATATCAATGTTACTTGAAAAAATTAAAAAAAAAATCAGATAATATAAAAACATGTTTACATACTTATTACAAAAAAATAAATATAAGTGTGAAGATAACCTAAAAAAAAATTCAGCATACCACTAGTGCTTTAAAAGTAGTGTTAATGTAATTTCTTTATAATACTATCTTATTTGTAAAAAAAAATAATTATTTAATTCATCTTAAATTACACATACATACATACATATATATATATATATATTTATATAATTGGAGATAGTGAGATTAATAATATAAATGTAAAAGAGCAAAAATTTAATAAAAAAATAAACACGCATGACTTCCTCCTGATTGATTTATATTCCAAATCATAGAATATATATATATTACATTAAAAGAAATGCATAGCAGCCGGCTTCCTCTGATATATATATATATATATATATATTCTATTAAAACAAATATATGCAACGTGACTCCTGCTTCTTCCTCATCACAGAATATATATATATATATATTTGATTGCGACATCACGTCAGATCTGAGAATAAATAAGCTTGTGGGTAGCAACAAGGAAAGCCACGGTAGATCTCGACATGCTGCTATAGAGGACTCACGAGTTGATTAGAGAGGACCTGTGCAGGCTTGTAGACTCATGACACAATAAGGGCAAATATCCGGATTCATAGCCCATTGAAAACCCGGTTCCTATATATATTATATTAAAATAAGTATATGGTAGCGTGACTCTTGGCTTCCTCCTCATCATAATAGAATATATTATATTAAAACAAATAAATGCAGCATGGCTTCCTGAGTTCCCCCTTTCCTGATCATAGAATATATATAGATATATATTATATTAAAACAAATATATGGCAACATGGCTTCCTCATCTCCTCTCATCACTCTCAACGTTTCGGATACAAGGCAGACTCTGAAAATGAAAATGCCAATCACAAAAATAGAGCAACAAGTTAAGAATCAAGAAACGTACTTTGGGTCTTTAGATTCGAGCAAGAAGAGAGCTTCAGTCCACTGTGAGGCTTCAGAGTTTAGATTCAAGTTTCAAACCGCTGTGGTTCAGCCTGCAGGTATGATTTCACCATTTCAGATTTCAAAACTTTAGATCTGTTGGTTGCTTTTGTTCTATGCTGTTATTGGCTTTTCTATTTTGTTCTTTGGGAAAGGAAGAAACCTAGGGCCGGCCGACAGCTTTGTTTTGAATCTACTGATGCTAAGTAGTGTTTTTTGCTTTTATATGATGCACCGCAACAGATCTGTAATACTGTTCCATTGCGGCCGCAACACCGTTACAATGCGGCCCATTCCTATGATATCTAATCCCTTTGTAATTGCGGGCTTATGCAAATGAGGCCTAGCCCGCATCCGCAATATTGCGGCTGCATTTTATAATGCGGACTGCAATTTAGAACCATGTGACAACTTACCCTCATCTCTCCCTTCGTTTCCTTCTTCCATGTAAAACTTGAATTCTGTCATTTTAGCAGCCCACCTGAGCTAGCTTTCTGCTTCGTGTAGCCATGGAAACCATTCTTTTAGCTTAGCAAGGTATTCTATTTTTTTTTCCCAGCTACCAGTTTTGCTCGGGTAGCACATCCCCAACAGCTTTCAGCAGCTGTGAAACTTAAAGACCCCTGAAACCTTCTTTGTTCGTGCTCAATTGCTTCTTGTGATAGCTCTTTCAAGGTGGGTCAGCTTGTTTTTGTAATACCCATTGATGTTGGTTTTGGGTAATGATTCTTTAAGCTTTTGAACTCATTGAAATTTGGATAAAGGTTGTTGTGCGTTAGGGAAGTGGCATTGGAATGTGGGCAATTGGTTTCCACAGCATGGGATTATCTATCCTTTCATATTTACTTATTATAGGTGTATATATATATATATAGAAGTATCGAGTTCAGCAAGTCCAAGATTTGATGGTTGTCACACCGAAAATTGGAGTGCAACCGGCACGGAGTTTAAGATGAATTCCTCTCTCGCAAGTCTCAGTTTTACCATTAGATTCTTTTTTTAGCTTTATGATTATTAGTATGTAAACTGCTTAAGAACTAATTCACATGAATAATTACATATATCTTGAAATTATCAAAATAATTATTAATTTCATCCATTGTAAAAATTTTGACAAAATCTCTCCTCAATTTTATATATCTTGAAATTCCTACAATCAAACAATCATTCCAACAATACAACTAACAAAGCTTCGCTCTAGTTTCTATTCACAAAAGAAACATATATTAAGGTGAGAGATCCTACTTATGAGGTGTGTAGAGCTACATTTGTGATATAATAAAATAAAGAATCAAACAACATCAAAATACATTTTTCCCACGCACTCCATGTAGGGCTCATCAAACTAAGAGATGGTCCACACTAAGACACCATGAGAGGTTCAAGATCAACTCTACTATTTGAAATAGCAAATATTCAATAAGTAAATACTATCTTACAATATAACTAATCAATAATTAAAGAGAGTAATTAAATAATATAAATATTGCTTGAAATATTATAACAATAGGTTTAAATTATCATGAGGTTAAGAAATTATATCTCTCAATAAAATAAAAAATTATAAGCATCCAAATATGGAAGCATTTTAATAAAGATTTACTACCATAATTGTCATGAATCAATAAGCGACTATACTAATAATAAATAAGCATGAAATTTTCAAATTTTATTTTGATGTTTTGAAAAAGAAAACTTATCATTTAAAACAATTTCGTTCGAAGGACCTTATTAGAATTGAAGAAAGTCATCCTAGGCACATAGCCTACATGGGGAAATAACCATTGGTTGTGGGCACTCAACCAACGTGGCTAACTAACCATTCGTTGTGAATCATCAGCTGACATAAAATAACATCTCTCTAGTCCACATGTGATGGCCATCATAGGGGACTAGCCCTCCTATATTCCCTGCTAGTTGGGTATGAACCATAGAGCGCCAAGGGTTACTAGGTCTATTGTTAACCAGTATTTTGTATCTAATCCCTCCATAAAATATTTTTGTCATGTCTAAAATCATACTACTTAGATCATAAGTAAACATTTCTCCCAAGTAGCCAACATAGAAGCTCATAAATAAATTTTTCAAGATTTCTCTTATTGATTCCATACATTTATTAATAAAAAAAATTCAAAGATTTCAACTTAATAAATTTTTCAAGATTTCTCTTATTGATTCCATACATTTATTAATAAAAAAAATTCAAAGATTTCAACTTAGTTGAAATACTTTTCATTAAATCATTTATGAAGCTAAAATTTTTTAAACCAAAAAAAATTACAATATTTCACAAAATATAAATAACATAGCAAAACAAATATAAATCATGAAATCTCAATGGGATGTTATTTTCTCATTGTTCGATGACTACACTATGCAACTAGCCTATTGTCTCCTCCGATTAAGCACTAAATGTGAAATTTACCCCAGAACTTCCTAAAATAACCAAAAATGCAATCTTTCATCACTAAATGTCAGGATATTTGTTAAATTACCCTATTTCGTTAAACATCTTAAGCTCGTGCATGGCCAGTATGAATTCCAAACTTTAGATTAAATCTATTGCTCTTCTATCAACTTCTAATAGGAATTATGCTATACTAAAACTTCACACCACTCCCTCACTAGCTCATTTAACTTAATGGCAAAATCCTACCCATGACTCATGTTAAAACTCAAACTTTTTTTCACTTCAAAGTTGATTTCTTTACTACTTTGTCATTCTTTAGGAGTAATTTATATAACAATAAAATTCCATTATTCTTAACTAAGCAGCCTCCCCCAAGTCTAGATAGTAGCACTACAATGAAGTTGAGACTTGAAAGCTTACCTTATAAGGTTTAACTTGGAGATTGGATTTATGGACTGTTTACCCAAGCTTCTGCTTGCAAGCTTTTCCTCCATCGCAAAAATGCCTAACTCACTCTCATACCAAGGATTGTTAAGGAAAAGAGAAGACTAAAAGTTTAATCATTGTACAAGTAGAAGGATTTAAGTAAGGAAAAAAAAATCCATTTACCAAAAGTAGTGGAACCCCAAAGGCCCTAAATTTTAGCTACTCAACTTGTTCATTCTTCACTCCCCCAATTCTATGTTTGTTAGAGAAGTTAAGTAGTTATAACAGAACCTATACTTTATTATGACTACCTAACACAGCTCTTAGGATATAAAGGTGGTGTACATCCTTTTTTATTGTTGAGTAATTCGTTTTCTATCTCCATAATGCAAACCTTCTTCTTTCTGGTTACCTTAAACATGGTATCAGAGCCATAATCTTGAAGAAGCTAAGCTCTTCAAGTTTCTATTTTTCACAAAAAACAGAGGTGGTATCTTTCACCCATGCCATCTTTGTTAAACTTGATGACAGCAATTATCTAATATGGCAGCAATAAGTTTGTTCTAAGATATGTGGCTATAAGCTTCAAAAATATATTGATTCAACAACTAAATCTCCACCAAAATTCTCTTCCAAGGAAGATCAGCTAAAAGGTGTTTACAATCCAAAATTTCTCCTGTGGAATCACCAAGATCAATTACTCATGTCTTGGATGCTTTCTTCTATGTTTAAGGGAGTTCTTACTTGAACAATTGGATGTGAATCTTCAACTCAAGTTTAGGATAGAATACAGACTTTCTTTAACTCATAAACACACTCTAAGATCAAACAACTAAAGACTTAACTCAAGAACACCAAGAAAGGGTCCACTCTCATGAATAATTACCTGCGACAAATTAAAACCTCAGTCGATGCATTAACAACCATTGGATCTCTAGTGTCAATGTCTAACCATATAGACTACATTTTTGAAAGACTCTCTAAAGAATATGACTCTTTCATCACCTTAGTCTTCACAAGACTTGATCCTTACATAATGGCTAACATTGAGTCTTTACTTCTTGCTCAAGAGGCTAGAATTGAGAGAAATACAAAGATCATTGAAAGCACTAACATCTCAGCAAATCTTGCTCACACTTCACAAGGTGGTAGAACTCACTTTACTAGAGGAAGAGTTTGGTTCCTGAATGCCAGATGTGGTCATGGATCTAAAATGAATACTAATAGATATGGAATTACTTGCCAAGTATGTGGTAAGGTTGGTCATCTCACAAGATCATGCTGGTATCATTTTGATCAAACATTTTAGGCATTATTAGTTACAGATCACACAAATCCACACTCTCATTTAAAGTTTCATAATAAAGAACGCTCAGTAGCTTTACTTACCTCTTTTGACATGGTAGTAGACCCTACTTGGTACCTTGATTTTAGAGCCTGATAAATCCTGGTTATTCAGGTTTTTGTGCATATTTTCTTGTAGTAAATATGGATTTAGCCTCTAACTGCAGGGTAAATATCACTTTTATACATAACATGCTCACACTTATAATGAATAGCTCCATACTCTACTTTTACATTGTCAACGATATATTTTGTCTTAATTTTGAAAATGTTGAGAACTAATCATATTTTACTATTATTGTATAATGCTTGTTTAAGAGAGGAGTAAAAATCCTTTGTTGACAAAGAGGCTTCAGAGTGCTTGTAGCTGCAGTTTTTAGAAGCTTGTCGTAGACAGAATTCATCAAGTTATGGCAAAAAGGGATAAAAATGAAGAAAAGTTTGCAAAGCAATTAGCACCACCACTCATCATATTTACACCATGGTGAAACATAACACAAAGGCCAAACTCACCGCGGTGAGTTTTCTTAGTGCCGTGACTCAACGAAAGACTAGTTGAATGCCAAGGCGAGGAAAGAGCCAAGCCGCGATGCGAAGCCACATAGAAGCAAAATCTGCCGCAGTGCAATAAGTGGAGCTACAATGCAGAACATGCAGATCTCATCTAGTAGGCAATCTCACCATGGTGCGAATGTCCAAGCCACAGCGCAACTCAAGTCAGCTAAATGCAGCATTTTCTTTAGTAAGGTTTTGAGCATTTCTTGCTTCATATAGCCAAGTATACAAAGGGAGCCATTATTCTTGGTTGGTTTCTACTGGTTCCAAGTGTGTAGAGGTTAAAGAGAAGCTGTGAAGGCATCTTGAAGTAGAGGGAAGCAAGGGATTGAAGATTGAAGTTGAAATACTCTCCACTTCTAAGTTCTCTCTTCTCTTCTTCTATTCTTTTCAATTTATCTTGATGTTTTTGACTTTTACTTTAACTTTGTCCTTGACTATCTCGAATATGTATAGCTAAACTCTCTAATTTAGAATTATTAGAAACTCTTGTATGGATTAGTGGCTGTTCCTCATTCTAATTTTGCAATCAATGGTTAATATCTATTCATTCAACTCTATGCTTCATGCTCTTTGATTGATTGGCCAACAATTAGATTGATTTGATACTTTGCTTAAACTTGGAAAAGGGAAATGGAAGTTAGATCAAGAGTTGAGTGGTGTGAGTACTTAAAACTTACTATGGGAAGTGAATGGTTTAGTTAATGAGATAGGAATAAACTTATTAACCTTACATGGTCTGCTTAGGTACTATGCTAACAATTTGATCTTAATTGATTTTATAAGGAATTATGAAATTGATTAGATAACCCTATATGATGTTTGGAAAAATACTTATGGAAACAAGCAAATCCTAGACCAACATGTATCACCATTGAGAGCAAAAGTATTGAATGTTGAGTATATTGCTATGAAATACAAGAGGGACTAATAATCCTAGATGTCATTATCCACTTGAAAATCCAAATACTAACCCTGAACTCTGTATAGTTTATAAACCATAATCACTTCTTTTTAACACCAACAATTAAAATTGGATCTATTTAATTTAAATTAAGTTATAAATTTTGGTACTTAACAAATTTTGACATCAAATCCTCGAGGGAATGATCTTTTCTTATCACTATATTGCTTTTGCAATACATACACTTGCATGTACCCTTCATGGAAGCAATAGAGCCACTAATCATGTAACTTTTGATAACACTACTATCCAGAACAAAACATCCTTTAATGGACCAAAATGCGTCAATATTGGGGATGGATCAGGTTTAGCAATCTCTACCTTAGGACATTCTTATCCTCACTTTTTATTTCAAATTGTCCCTTATTTCTCTCTAATATTCTTCTTGTACCTCAGATTAGTAAAAACCTATTAAGTATCTCCAAGTTGTGTCTTGATAATTGTGATGACCCTAATTCTGATATCGGGGATTATAGCTAAATACACAATTAATAAATAATGATCAAGGTTTGGAGTCGTTACAATTAATTACATTAAGAAAATATAAGGAAAATTTAAAACTTGATACTACTAGGATCATCAACTAACAACCATAACAGGAACATGCATAAAAGGGTTTGTACCATCATTTAAGGTTTAGGATTCATCCATTAATCAATTTCAACCCACAAAAACATCCCACCAATATGCTCATGTTATTCCCTAACATTAGCCTTACTGAAATTTGGGTTTCTAGGTCAAATATAGGAGTTTGGGGACCTGCGCCGCGACCTGGAACCTTCACACCGCGGCTAAGTTAGGTTCTGAAGCTCGAAAACTAAGTTTTTAAACTTGTGCCATGGCCCAGACCTTTTGCACCGCAGCCAAGTTGCTCTCGGGAAATTTCCTGACTTTCGCCGCGGCGAGTTGGATCTGCGCCGCGGCCAACCTATATGGTGTCGTGGCGAGTTTTGCTACTGTAACCTCCCTAATTAATTTCCTCGACTCATGCCACGACAGGACTTCTTGCGCCGTGATGAGATTACGTTCTGTTACCCTCCTGGGCATTTTTTTCGCTCTGCGCCGCGGCGAGATTTCTCAAGCCACGGTGTGACTCCCTTCTGTAGCTGTTTTCCCTATAGTTCGCCCCCTACACTCCATTTCCCTTCTTAGGGACACTCTAAGGTCACTTCCCCTCATTTTATGTGGCTCTAATGGCATTTATCTACCTTATTTCCTTAGCTATGCTTCCATTACCAACTCAAAACTTATATGCCCATTTCTTTCCTCTAATTTCCTCCTATCAGCAAGTTTATAAAGTAACAACAATAGATTATACATTAACTATCAACAGCTATCCTTAAATACTCAATCAATGGGGGTTCCATATAATAGGGGTTCATATCAATATTTCAATGGTTACATTTCCATCAATAGCCATATTGTAGGTCCACATAATTTACAGCGGATGTCATGAATCCATACAGCGATTACCAAATTAAGATGAGGTCTAACCCCTCAATACATATATCCTCAGAAACCAAAATATGAACACCTACACTTGGCAATACAGATACATGATGATGCTATACAAACTAAACAAAATTTAGCATCTATCCTATTATACTCAGACCAAGTGTAGCTCCCCACACTAGGCCTCAGCTCATGGATGTTCATCCACTTGCTTGCCCTTATCCTTACCCGAGGAACCTTCACCTGAAATTGTAATCCCACAAAACGGGGTGAGATACACATCTCAGTAACCAAGGCAATTCCATCATATAATCCAATTTAATCAACATATATGCATGAATCAAAATCCATATCAGAATCATATCAGTCATTTCAGCAAATGAAACAATTAGGCTATCATGATTACTATCCCATACTAGCAATCATATTATCACATATTAAAGGCCATTAACACCGGGAGAGGCCCGTCCACGGCACCTACTCCATTGAGCACAACCAGGGCTTAGTGCATCTGGGGTTTGATCATAACCCGGTGCTCGATCGTAGCACATGCACGGGTGGCAGCCGCACCACAGCTCCACCATGGACTCACAAGGTCCAATCATAATACAATAGATAGCCAACCAATTCATTCAGCATTTCAAATCATTCATATACAGCAAATATAAAATTAAAATAGATACATGCATGAAATTAATGTAAACCCCGGTTACCTCACTTGTGGACAAATTTGCAATAGCCGCCAATGGTACAAAATTCCCCATCACTACAAGTCTCAAATTCAGATTCAAGTATCTCCCACCAGAAATCTCAATGTTTCACCTAAAATCCTAAGCAAATTCGTACAAAATTAATACCCATATTATAAATCAGCTTTGGGGGTCTCAAATTAACAAGGATAACATCAAAATAGAGGGTTTAAACTCACCTAATGTCAGCCCTAGTCTCAACCTACGAATTTCATCAAGAAAACCCCAAATAACCACATTTCATATTTTGGGTAGGGTGAAAATCCTCCAAATAAAAAACTAATTGGACCAAATTAAAGAGAAAGATGAGGGGATTAAGTTGTATAACTATTACCTTGGCTGAATCTTGCTCTAAGTGTGAGAAAATATGAGATTCTTGCCCCCAACCCTAGCCTCCTTCTCAACCTCTAAATTTGCTTCTTTGAGTTTCAGCAAATGAGAAAGTGGCTGAAGCATTAGGGTTTTAGGTGGGTTTAAGTTGGGTCAAAGATGGGTTATGGGTTGCTCCAAGGCCTAAGTTCAAATAGGTTTCAGACTTTAGCTTATTGGGCCAGTTTTGAAGTGTTGGGCTGCAGAATTTCTTTGGGCCAGCTCTTATGCATTGGGTTGCTGAAGTTTAATTGGGTTTGGGCTAAGTTTGAAGGGTTCAAGGGTTTGGGTCTGCACCTAATTCATTGGGCCTCCATTAGCCTCTTATCATGGTTCATTAATTTGGGCCTAGACGCAAATTTCTATCCTAATTAATTCTCAAACCCATGTTAATAATTTATCTCTCTAAAAGTCCCCATTCACTTAACTTGCCCAATCATCATATATTAATTATTCTTAATTAATCTTAATCCATGATTAACACCTTAATTAATTTCGGGGTGTTACAATAATGCTGCTTACATTGAATTTAACTCTACCTCTTGTTGTGTCAAGGATCAAGCCAATAAACAAACTCTGTTGAAAGGAGAGCTTCACAAAGGTCTCTATGCTGTCACTAATGTTCAGTTCACTCATTTCCAATAGCTCACTTCTGTTGCATTAGTTTTGTACTTACCTTCAATTACAAGCTCATGTTATTTCACTCCTGTACAACAACCACACACTACGTTTACAATGTGGCATAATAGATTGGGCCATCCTTTTGCTTTTGTTGTAAACAAAGTTCTTTTTATTTGTAACCTTTCACAGTGTAATAAACATACTTTTCAATTCTGCAAAGCTTGTTGTTTAGGCAAACTTCATAAATAACCATTTCCTTCTTCTAATACACAATATACGAAACCTCTCCAACTTATCTACTTTGACATTTGGGGACCTTCACCAACTAAATCTCATGACAAATACTATTATTACATTCATTTAACTAATGCTTTCACTTGATTCACCTGGATATACCTACTTCAAACCAAATCTAATGTATATAATGCCTTTCTAACTTTCAAAAATATGGCTGAATTACAATTTGAGACAAACAATAAGGCTCTTCAGTTAGATTAGGAAGGAGAGTTTCATAAAATTTCTTAATACCTTACTGCTACTGGCATCCTTCACCGAAGAAGTTGTCCCCATATCCATGAACAAAATGGTGTTGCTGAACGTAACCATAGACACATAACTGAAGGGGCTCACACTCTTTATAAATGCTTCACTTCCTCTAACCTTTTGGGCTGACACCTTTCTAATTGCAGTATATCTGATCAATAATGTTCTACAGTATTAGGAGGAATTTCTCCACTTGAAAAACTCTACCATAAATAGCCTAGCTACCATCATCTCAAGACCTTTGGTTGTGCCTGTTACCCTCTCACACACCCTTATAATCAACATAAAGTGGAGTTTCAATCTATTGAATGTCTCTTTTTGGGATATGATTCTCTTCATAAGGGATTTAAATGTTTGTCTCCTAGTGGTTGAATTTTCCTTGTTAGAGGTGTTCTCTTTAATGAAACTTTGTTTCCTTATTCTTCCATGAGAACCACTCATTCTTCCAATCCTCCTAGCCATCCCTCTTGTTATGTTCCTTCTTAACCTTATATGAATATTTTGGATATTGCTACTACTCCTTCTAACAATGCAGGTCACACAGTCTCACGAGCCACTTGTATCTCTAGTCCTCCCTCTTCCACTCAAGCTCCTCCTAGTAGTTCTATTTCTCCTAATCCTTCTGGCTCTCCTCCAGTAGAAGTCAATGTCAATGATCTATAGATTGATCTCCCTTGTGATCCATTGCCACCTTCTCCACTACAGGTCCCTACACATGGAATGATCACGAGGTATAAAAATGGTATTGTAAAGCTTAAGGTTCTCCTCACTCGAACAGAGTCCAATGCCACAAAAAACTATGAGGTCAAACCTTCCTTGTTGCTAAAGCTTTACTCTCCCCATAATGGAAGCAAGCCATGTAAGAGGAATATATTGCACTCTTAAAAAACTAGACATGGCAATTAGTTAAGCTACCCTCAAATAGAACTGCCATTGGTTGCAAATGGGTTTACAAAGTCAAATAGAATCTAGATGGCTCTATGATGAAACATAATGCGCACCTTGTAGCCAAAGGCTTTCATCAACAAGAAGGATGTGACTTCTATGAAACCTTTAGCCTAGTTATCAAGCCAGTCACCATCAGAACTATTCTCTCCTTGGCTGTCTCCCATGGTTAGCGTGTCCATCAAATTGATGTGAACAATGCTTTTCTCAATGAAGTTCTCCAAAAAGAAGTCTATATGCAACAACTAGAAGGATTTAAGCACCATAACAAGCAGCTGGTTTGCAAGTTAAACAAAGCTATCTATGGACTCGAACAGGCACCGAGAGCTTAGTTTGATAAATTGGCCTCCACCCTTTTTCAACTTGGATTTACTTTCAACAAGTGTGATCATTCTCTCTTCATCAAAACTTCAAAGCAATATACCCTCTATTTACTTGTTTATATGGATGATATCTTGATTACCAGTACCTCAAGTAAAGAAATCTCAACTCTCATAGCAACTTTGAACAAGGAATTCTCACTTAAGGATCTCGGACTGTTGAGTTATTTTCTTGGCATTGAAGCAAAGGTCTCACTTAGTGGTTCCCTTCACTTGTCACAAGGCAAATATATACGAGATATATTGACTAGAGCAAAAATGTCATTCTCCAAAGGAATGCATATGCCTATGACTACTGGTCTCAAACTTTATAGGGATGGTAATGATAAAATGGAAGATCCTTCTCTCTATAGATCAGTGGTGGGTGCCCTACAATATGCCACTATAACAAGACCAGAAATAAGCTTTGCTATCAATAAAGTATGTCAATTCATGCAATCTCCATTGAAGACTCATTGGAAGGTAGTTAACAAAATTCTTCATTACCTGGTTAGCACCCTTGATCATGGTCTCACGATTAAACCATGCAAAAATGAAGTGATCACGGCATATTGTGATGCAGATTGGGCCTTTAATTGCAACAACAGGAAAAGCACAACTGGCTTCTATGCCTTTTTCGATAATAACCTTGTGTCCTAGTCATCCAAGAAATAGGCCAAAGTAGCTCGGTCTAGCACAGAAGCAAAATATCGAAGCATGGTAGCAGTGGTTGCAGAAGTATCCTAGCTCAAATCTTTATTGTCTGAGCTTCAAATTCAGCTTGCTACTCTACCATATATTCTCTGTGATAATCAGAGTGCTGTCAAGATGATTGCTAATCCAATTTTGCATGCTCGAACTAAGCACATAGAGTTGGATATTCATTTTGTTCATGAGAAGGCCATTGCAAAGGAAATAATAGTGAAACAAATTCTTACATCCAGTCAAGTTGTAGATGGTTTGACCAAAGCTGTGTCTAGTTCTATTTTCTCATACTTTAAGAAAAGCATTAGTGTAAATAGGTACATTGATTCAAGGGAGCATGTTAGAGAAGTTAAATAGTTATAACAAAACCTATACTCGGTTATAACTACCAAACGTAACTCTTAAGATTTAAAGGTAGTGTACATCCTTCTTGTTGTTGAGTAATTCATTTTCTTTCTCCATAGTACAAACCTTCTTCTCTCTGGTTACCTTTACACAGCAAGGCACAATTTTCACAGTTTAGGCTGCCAAGTGGAAGAGCAAAATTCAAGAAGCAAAATAGGAAAAAGACTCACGACTAAGGGAAGAAGAGAGAGCTCCACTCACCTATATATAAAAGAGCACCTTGTAAGGAGATTTATATCAAATGAAAGGCTCAAAAAACAACACGGTGGCCAGCTCCAAAAATGAAAAAAAAAATCCATGCAAAAATAGAAACAAGAGCTAAAATTTTTAGAATTTGAAGAGCAAAAGATTTGAAGAACGAAGCAAATTGTTGATGCAAACTCAAGGATGGACAATCATACCTGCAGCAAGATCATAGCTGGACAGAAAGGAGAGGCTAGGATGAGAGAAATGGAGTTTTGAGCTGCTCCATTCGATCCAAGTTTTAGCACAGTGACAAGGTGAGGGTTTTCAGCATTTTTTTTTTTTTTGGTGAAATGGGGAGGACAAAGGCCTATCAAAGGAAAAATCTAAGAGGAAATAACTCGACGCATGATGATGCCTATAACATCAACAAACAAAAATGGATTGAAACTATTGGGAGGCTTGGGATAAATGATCCTTCCTAACTCAGCATTTTTTTTTTATGGAATAGAAAAAGAACTTGAGAGAGAGAGAGAGAAGATACAGGGGAGACATCTGATTTTTACCTAGATTTTTAGAGTGGTAATATGGTAATTTGAAAAGAAAAATCATAAAACAAATAGAAAATGAAAACCCAAATTTGGCGCAAAGTAGTAGATCATGCTCACAACTCTCTCCATGCATATTTAACCTGATGACCAGTAGAGCAATGTTTAAAGCGTGCTGTTAGTTTACGGTGACTTTAAGGTTATCTTTTGGTCTCATATAATTAAATTAATATCCACATTAGTTTTTTTTTTAAATCTCCATGCCACCTAAGATATTTTTAAATTCCTAACTTTTAAATTAATTTACCAAAATCTTACTTTTAATCTTTCTTGAATTCTTGGGTTATTACAATGCCAGTTGATTTGCAGATTATTAGGTAATTTGGTCTCTATTATGCAATTTTGTTTCCTATAGTATTTTATTTACTTCAGGTGATATAGGAGGAAGATTTAGTATGAGATTAGTGAATGTTTGTAAATACTATTTCTCTCTATATTTCTGTTTCCTATTATTGAAAAAAAAAATATTTAGAAGTGGATCATTAGTATTCTTTTTGTTTTATTGTGAAGGCATGTTACCTATTCTAAGAATTGCTTTTGGCCATGAGTATTGTTGACTTGAATTGAATTTCTTTGAGATTGAGTCCCTTGAAATGTGTAATGGAATTTGAATGCTCTATGTAATATCATAGGACTATTTTTTTTTTTAACAGCCCAATAGACTTACATATTCTAAAGGTCTCTTATTTCATATTTATATCTTTTATAATATTGTAGACTTGTTCATTTGTTGTTTGATCTATAAGATATGGTATCTAATTCTAATATGTATCATTTTCTTATGGGAAATCTTCAAATTGAAAAGTTCCATTTAAATAAAATCAATATACAATGTCTAAATATAATGATATTGCAATTTAAATTTTTCATTGTAAGCCCATTTGAGAGCTTTGGGTGATAAGGGGAAATTGATCTAAATAAAACTTAGATAAACTACTAAATTAATAAAGATATTGGTTGAGAGAATAATTACATTTTGTTAATGGAAAGTGGGAAAGTCACAAAGACCTTGAAGAACTATATAAAGTATTAATTAGAAGAAAAAATTGGAATTCACTAACCTTGATTTGTTGATGCCTCCCTTGTTGCCTTTATTATAGTTGAATTCAAAGAAAATTTTAAGTTAATTTTCTTGTTGCCAAGACTCGTAATGTGCTTAGTAATTTAGGCCTTGTTGATTGTTAGGTAATTGGCATACTAGAAGCCATAGAAAGAACTTGAGAATTTACATGAATTAGAAATTATTATGGGTACAAGAGAGTTAAGTCACGTAGCAAATGACTTGGTGGGCAAATTATCAATGTATAATGAAGTTGATATGATATTAGTACCATATTGTTGTCTATTTAGATGATTGTATGAAAATGTTAGAAAATACTACGAAAGCGTGGATGGCCAATGAGTAAATAATATCCCATTACATATCTTCCTGCATCACTCATATCTTGTAGCTTAACATTTTACAAAAAATCATTGCTTCTTAAATTTTGGCATTGATGGATCTTGTTTTCAACCAAAAAAGTATTTCCTACTAAGATGTTCCGTTCTAAATTATAAGTTGTTAATGTACGTACGAAATCAATGAGAACAATTATAGGCTTTCACTGCTAATTATTTGAAAAAGTGATTATGAATGAGAAAGATTAATGTGATTCCACCATTGTTATTCCATTTTAAGAGAAGTCTTACTAACAGGAAAAAAAAGGTCTTTGAAAAAGCATGGTTTAAAAATATTTTGATATATTTCTTGAAAGTTACATATTTATTTTATTATTATCATTGTTGTTATGTTCTCATTGGTTTATGATTATCATAGTAGTCAAATCTTAGTACATGTTCTCATGCCTAAATTTTTAGAATTTGTTCATTTTGTAAGGAAGCATAAATTTCAAATTTAAAAGTTGTTACAAGGTATTCCTTTATGGCATTTCATTTTAATTGTCTATTTACATCCTCACACTTTTATTTACTTGTTTATTTAATCATTTATGGATGTTATTTGCTCAATAAATATTTGGTCTTTTAGATATTAGAATTGAGCTAGAGTCTTATCAAGCAAATTCTTCAAGGCAAGCACTCCTTTTGGATAAGTCTCACATAATCTCGCATGCGCAATATCTACTTTGCTATGTTTGTATAAATTGAATTTTGTATTTTAGTTGTAGCTCCACAAACCTATAAGAAGGATCTCCTTCCCCAGTGTAGTTGGTATAGCTAGTAGGATTTAAGATGAGAGATCTCCTTTCTTAAAATTGTTGTGTTGAGTTATTGTAAAAATAGCAAGAGGTCTAACTTTTAAAGGAGATTCTGCACTAAAATTTTTACAAGTATCAAACATGTAGGAAAATAAATTATTTAACACTAAATATGGTGGATTTCAAATGCTTTGCTTGTTTATCCTTTGGAAATGAACTATTGCATTCGGAGAAACAAAAGTAAGCTACAACTTGGTATGTTAGGCTCGCAAGCATAAGGCTAGCCTTGTAATTGACATCAATTACATCTTTAATTTTGGAGTGTGACAAAATTGGTATCAAAGCTTATGTTTCCTTGTAATTTTGTGAAGCACATGCTTTTTATGGAATCTTAATTATCATTATAAAACTTGGACATAATTATAATCAAGTTATTATTAGAGAATTTATAGGATGTCCACGTCTACCCTTCCCTTTGAGTCAATCTTCTTTATAATTGTTAGAAATTTCTTCTTTGCCATATGGTAGCTAATTAGATTGCCTCCATTCCTATACTAGACTAATACTAAGTAATGTTCAAAGTTTGTTTGACAATATATTTTTCTGATTATACTACAAGAAAAACTAAAATTAGCGATGAAATTTTTGTTGCTAAATGTGGATAATTCCATCGCAAATTAATGATTGACAGATTATTTCCATTGCTAATTTTATTGTAGCTAATTAATTAGTGACAAAAATGGACATTCTGTCACTAATTAGTGATGAAAATTCCATCATTGATAAAAATTCTGTGTCCAATTATAGGTATAGCGTATTCTAAATTTGCGATGGATCAGCGATAGAATATTCCATCACTAATTAGCAACAGATCAATGATGGAATATTCTATCAATAATCAACGACAGATCAACGAAGAAATTTTTTGTCACTAATTGGTGATGAGTTAATAATAAAATATTCTATCACTAATCAGCAACGGATCAATGACCGAATGTTTTGTTGGTAATCAGTAATAGGATGACGAAATTTTCTGTCACTAATTGTGACAAATAAATGATAGAATATTCCGTCACTAATTAATGACGGATCAGCAATGGAATTTTTCGTCAATAATCAATGATGGAATATTCCGTCACTGATCCGTCACTAATTTTTGACAAAAAAATTTGTCATTGATTAGTAACGGAACGTCATAAATTAGTGACAGATTAGCGACGAAAATTCATTGTTGATTTATTTTTTTTCATTATATTATTTTTTAATATAATCTCAATATTACTTTACTACCTATCCAATAAAATAAAATAACACAACAATATTCAATAAAAAGTAACAAATAGATTAAAATAATCCTCAGTTAAATGTTTCTAAAACATATCATAACAATCCTAACTTAAAATACATAACTTAAAATAACATGAAGAGAAATAAAATTATATTTATAGAGGAGGACAATCATCAAGGCTTGTCTTCTCAATTACTGATTCTTTTAGTACAGGATTTGATGGGACACAAGATAACCGCGATTCAAGTTCTTGTAACCTATTAAGTGTTTATTGATGTTAGTCTAGTAGAGACAAGATTTTTTGATTCTGCTCTCTAAGTTCTTAGTTGTCCTATCTTAAAGGTGATGTCTCTGTGGCAATCCTCCTACATAATTCCTCTTCAAATTTTGAATGAGTCCTGAGTCATGAATGGAAGAAGAGGTTCCATGAGAACAAACAGTATCAATATCATAAGCCTTAGATCCTGCCCCAAAGATGTGATCATTCTTATTCTTACCACCTATAGCCTTTAACCATAAGGAAACTTTATCATCATCTTCTACATCATTTGATGTTATGCTTATTGAGTCCTAAGTAGAAGTTCTAGCATTCTTAACCCTTAAATAAGCAGCCTGTTTAAGGAAGCAAAGAAAGAAAATTTTAAAATAAAGAAAATAGTGACAATTCATCCAAAAGCAAAAGTATGCACATGTTTAAGCACCTTTTATGTCATATAGTATCAACATGAAGTGTGATCATATAATAAAGACTAAGTATCTTGAAGCTACAAATATATTCAGCCATCACTATCAAAGTTATCAAATATTGAAATTACACAATTAGGTGTATGCAAAGAATATGCAATGATATTGATAGCCACAAAGTAATAAAATAAGTAAAAGACATTAACTAAAAGATCAAACAATTCTAGTGACAAAGTAAAAAAATGAAGACTCACTACAACTAGTTGGGCCTTCGGCCGTCAGCACAAGTTCAATGATAATCAAGACTTACATTACAGCTAGTCAGGCCTCCATCATTAGCACAAGTCTAATGACAATTAAAAGAAAAAATAAAGACTCATACCACAACTAGTCAAGCCTCTTGTAGTTAGCACAAGTTTAGTGACAATCAAAATAAAAAATAAAGACTCATACTATAGCTATTCAGGCCTCTGGCCATCAGTATAAGTCTAGTTACAATCAAAACTGAAAATAAAGACTCACAATATAACTAGTCAATGACAACCAAAACAATTCTGGATTAGCGATGGAAATAATTCCGTCGCAAATTTGTACTTCTTTTGTAGTGGTAACACCGTCTTCTTAAAAAAAAGGTTAACCTTTTAATTTTAAATCTAAAATAATTAATCAATTCAAACATTAATTAATTAATTAAGTCTTGAGTTACTAGTTATAGGTTAGTCCATCATTAACAACCTAATATTCCAACAAAATAATTAAGAGAATGGTGAATCAATTGGAAGGAATCACGTGACAAGCATAGATGAAATGGGAAGAATAGAAAAGAAAAAAGAATTAAGAGGAAAAAGATGGAAAATTAAAATAGGATATCTAGAGATATTACATTTGAACTTTATGCTTCTTAAAACATTCCTACGCACAAAATTATTTTACTTAAAATTTTCTCAAGTCTAATTTATTCTCCTAATTTAATTATTAATATTTATTCATTTATTTATTATTTTAAATTCTCATTATTTCAAATTTCTATATTAGAGGATGTAACAACTTACACATAGAAATAGTACCAAAACAACATTAACATCCACCAATAATCCAGTGATTTGTTAGTATCTTGATGGCACTTAACCACCAATTTACCTAATACTAAGCTTATAAGAAGTAGGACTCACCAATTTTACCAAATGCTTAATTAAATTGATAAGAAATAAAATTTACGGGTGCATAGCAATCCTCTATTGCTTTCTTAGAAGCAACACAAGGAGATTTAGACAATCTAAATTAAAATTTTTTTATTTCAATAATTTATTTTTTTATTTTGAAAGAAGTAAAAATTAGGATAAAGGCAGTTTTCTTACTCTCATCACATAGACAAAAAGTTTTCTCAAATCTAACTTATTTTCATAATTTAATTATTAATATTTATTTATTATTTTAAATTTTCATTATTTCAAAGTTCTAAATTAGTGGATGTAACAACTTACCCACAGAAATAGTTCCAAAACAACGCTAACATCCACCAATAATCTAGTGATTTGTTAATATCTTGACGGTACTTAACCACCAATTTACCTTATACTTAAGCTTATAAAAAGCAGGACTCACCAAATTTACCAAATGCCTAATTAAATTGATAAGAAATAGAACCTACGAGTGCATAGCGATCCTCTATTGCTTTCTTAGAAAAAACACAGAAGAGATTTGAACGGTCTAAGTTTTAAATTTTTTTCTCAATAATTTATTTTTTTTTTCATTTTAAAGGTCTGTTTATCTGATTAGAGTTGGAAGACTGTTTTTATCTTGTATTTTTATTTTTTTTAAAGAAAAAAATATATAAATTGAAATTAAAAAATTAAAATCTAAATTATTTAAATCAAATTTAAATAATTCAAATTTACTTTCTTGAAAGCAACACTCTGTGCTACATATACGAAAGCAGTAGAAGATCACTATGCCTTACAAGTATCAAGCTCAACTCTAAAACTTCCTCCCTCTCAAGCATTTTGCACATGGAACATGATAAAATATTAAATTCAAATCCACAACAACCACGTTACCTCATCAAGGCGCGGAAAATGCTAACGTGGCTTCTAATTGGTTTTGAAAATGCGTACTTGAACCGTTAAATAGCCAATAAAGCGTTTATTTTTGTGAGACAAATAAACTCTTCTACATGAATAGAGAACAAAATTCTCCCACCAAAGACCTAAACGTGCATTTCAAAAGATACAATTGCGTAACTCAATGCGTTACTTCTCGACAAGCCAACTTTACACCGTTACAATTGCCTGACAGAGGATAAGACGATTGAATTATTGAAGATTGAGGGTTGAGCCAACATGGGTAGGCAGTTAATTCCCTTTTTCACTTTTTGTGAATATGATAACGGTATTTTGCTATATTTTAAAGTTTATGTATACAAGTTGTAATTATGACATGGTAAAATGTATTTTTTTCTTGAAATTTTAATTTTGAAATATATTAGCCTCACCTATTTCTCTCTTCATTTTCCCACTTTTTTAATTTTTATTTTACCAAAATGCAAAGAACTCGATCTTTTCAATTTAAAGGGTTATGTAATTTACCTCTCAACTTTAAAACTTGACCATCAATATACAAGGCTTTTAATTTTGCGTAATATAATCTCTTCATTCATATTTTTAATTCAAAATCCTAGCTCTCCTTGTAAATATAGATTAAAAGAAGCCAAATTATCCTTAAAAAACAAAAATCAAACATGTCATCTCAAGTGATAAATTTTGTTTAGAGGTCATTTTCTTCCACATTTTTTGATTTGTAGCAAAAAGACTTTGTTTGCCACTTGCGAGGATGGATCCAAGGGGGACAAAGTGGCGGGCTCCAACAGAGAAGGAAAATAAAATAAAAAACTGATGGGCCCCTTTCCCAATAGGCAATGATGATCTACATACACATCTTGTGTACTCAAAGAAATTTCCAGTTTTAGCTTCTTATGCAATTAAACAAAGAAAAGTGTATTTTCATCTTTTTAGAATAACTTTTTATGCTCCTACATAACAATTAAAAAAGCATAGTAATAAAATGATGATGAGTGCGGATCCAAGAGGAGTGCTTCAGTGCTTGCTAGTTGCTACTCAATGTTGAAACTTTTTTACAATTTTATATGTAATTTCTTATGTGAAAGTAGTGCTTGCTTAACCCGAAAAGAAAAAAAGAAAAAAAAAAATACAAGCATTCATTTTTGCTACAGGATAACTGTACAAAATTCCTTTTTAGCTTTTCTATCATATGTCCTTTTGTATTTCAATTCATGTATATTTTAATGGCTGATATAGAAAAAAGAAATATATTAGTTTTTTTTTTCTTCTTACAATTTAAGTTATTTTTCTTCTTCCCTTAATATGTTTTTTTATTTTTCAAGTGTAATAAATGATATGTCATTTTCAGGTAAAGTGAGATGTCATTTTCAACTATAAATATCATTAAAAAAAGTTTAGAAATAATATGAAAAGATAATTTTCTTGCAAATTATATATTACTAATATTAAAAGAGATGACTGAAAAGTTTAACATAAAATCAATTATTGATGAATTTATGACATGAAAAAACATAGTATTCAACTTCAGTAAACTACCAAAAAAAAGTATATTACATATTTATTTTTAGCTTAAAATTTTTATATATATGAGTATGTGCTGGGTATGTGCAGTTGGGGTTATATGTGAGTGAGAGTGAAAGGAAGTTACATTGAATAGGATTGGATTAGAGGAAGGGTATATAAGTGGAAAGGACCTATAAACTTAATGCCTTAAGATTTGAGATTAAGAGGTGATGTTAAATTCATTTATGTAATTCTTTTAAATGCTTAACGAAAAATGCCCAATGGAATTGTTTGATGTCTGAGGCTACCCAAGTCCCAACATGAGCATGCTAGCCTTTTTTTTTTTTTTTTTTGGTATTTTCAACCCTGAGTAATTTAACCCTATATTCATCCTTGCCACTTGGGATGATAGGTTAAATGTATTATTTTGATAACTTAGATTCTTCCAGCCTACATATGGACTGGTAGTGTTAGAGCTTTGGATGAAAAAGTTAAGATAAAGGTAATGTTGCATAAAAAATAAAAGTATAAAAGGTTATAATTAACTTTTAAAGTTGAGAGAGATAAATTACACAGCTCTTAAATTGGAAGTAATATTTTACATTTTGGCATTTTTAATTTTTGAAATGATTTAGTCACATATTGGATTGCATGAATTATATTTTGAATTTATTTGTAATCAAATGTTGAAGCTCAACATTTCACAAAAGAAACCACCAAAGCTCAAAGTAAAACGGAGGGAAAAGGATTTTTTTTTTTTTGGTTAGAAAAGCAAAATCTTGAAACCCTGGGATGAAGACACAACATGCCAATACAAGCATATCACTTACTCTTAATTTGGGCTCTTCGCTTGCACTTTTCTTTTTGTTTTAATTTGTATCTGCATGTTGAGTTTTATTGGGTTTTTAATAATTTATTTATTTAAATCAATTATTCAAGTCTTTAGTTCTAATTAATTTTTTTAGGCTTTAGGTTTTAATTTAGCTTTTAATTAGGCTTTGGAATTTGGATGTTGTTAGGTTTTTAAAAGTTTTAAAAATTCAACATTGAATATATTTTGAGATTGTATATTTTGGTTCTATAACTATATCTTACTAATTGACTTCTTCTCAAGCAATCACAAATTCTCTATACAATTTAAAAATCAAGCAAAAAGAGATTCTTACATTCTCATGAAGTCTGGGAGATGTCTAAGTGTCCTAGAAGAGAGTAACGTTGTCTATATTTGAGTTTTTTTTTGTATAATTAATTTACTAATTTTTTTTATTTTAGTTCCTGTTAATATTCGAAGTCAGATGCTTCAATTAACAAAACGATTGCAATATCATTGAATCAAAGTTCATTGACAATTTACTAAACTTTTGTCACTCAAATTCAAATGATTCATGCATCAATGTCGATAACTTCATGCTTTTGCGAGTTGTACAATTAATTTTTCTTTTCAAAATATCCATGCAAAAAAAAAAAAAAAAAGAACTCTAACTGATAAAGAATGATGCCATGATTCCTACGGTCACTTTAACTGACTCTTACATAACAATAATATGGTTTGAATTACCATAGTTGTGTTTGGCTTCATCCATGCAATTTGTCTTCCAACTCCATATATTTAACTTTTAAATATTAATTGTACAGATATATCTCTTCAACTTTTATTTTCAAATGCTCTGAGCATACTTACTCGTGTTTTACTTCACAATATAACAATATTGAATTTATAATGGGACTCTATATTTTGGTCCTCAAACTATACCTAACTGACGGGACTTCTTGTTTAAGAAATCATAAATTCTCTATACAATTTAAGAATCTCACACAAAAAGAGATTCTTACTATTACAATTGGGGGTACAAACAAACCCATCACACATGCACAAAATAAGGAATCAAGAAAAATAATAAGGAGAGAGAGAGAGGGGGAGAGACAGTGAGAGAGAGAGAATAGACATAAAGAGTTATTGTAGTTATGAAAATGACCTGTCAATTTACTATTGCTTTCTTGTGTATACATACAAGGAAAACATCTAAAACCTCTCTTAGATTAAAAAAATCCCGCTTAATGAATTGTACCTAGGGTTTTCTTTCTTATAGAAAATACAAATATGCCCACCCTAAAAGAAATAAGAAACCTTTTAGAAACCCTCATTAGTCAAAAGCCAAGTATAATAAGAAAGTTTGAAGTCGAATTTGCTATCCCAGAGAAACCACAGCGCCAAAGCAGGAGGAGGAAAGTTTCATATCTTGAGCCATCCGCAACACTATTACATCCTCATGAAATTTGGGAGGTGTCCTGCTTTACATTTAAATCAAGCTGATTAAGTATCCAAGAGGAGAGTAATGTTTATATTTGAGTTTTCTCCGAACGGTTAGTTGACTACATTTTTTGTTAATTTTAGTTCTGATTGAGACAAGAAACTAGAGGCATTAATCATAAAAATGACTCCATGAATCAAAATTCATTGATAATATACAAAACTTTTGTCACTCAAATTCAAATGATTCATACACCAACTTGGGTTACTTCATACCTTTTCTAGTTGTACAATTAAATTTTCCTTTCAGCCCCCACAATTTTCTAAAGTAACTGAATCTACACAATTGATCCCACTTATTATTATTATTTTTTGATTTAGAAAGAGTAATTAATTTTAAATACAGCTACGTACCAAATGTAAATTAAGATTCAAAAAAGCAAAGCGCAAAATATGCACTTTTTCTTTAGTTAGAACCTGTAGTTTAGTTAACGCTTTTTTTTTTCCTCTTTCTCATGAGCATCCTTACCCTTTTTGGGTGCCACACTAATCTCATTCAGAGTTTATAGTTACTGACTATGAGTTTTTTCACCAAATTCAAACCCTTGATATTATAGAGATCCCTTAATCACTAAATTCAAACATATCTTACCATTTAAATAACTTTTTTATGGATTACTTTGTTATCTTTCTTAGATATATATTACTTCCTTGAAAAGTAATAATGACTAAAAAAAAAAAAAACACTTCTAACTTGTACAAGGAAGAAGTCCATGATACAGAATAACGCCATCATTCCTACCAATTGAAGTAATTCTTTTACATAAAAATAATATGGTTTGAATTGCCACAATTGTGTTTAGCTTCATCCATGCAATTTCTGTTCCAACACCATATATTTAACATTTAAACATTAATTGTACACATACATCTTTTCAACTTTTATATTTAGATGTTATGAGCATCTTTCTTTTGTTTTTCTTTATAATATAACACTATTGAATATATAATGAGATTCTATATTTTGGTTCTCAAGCAATACCTGATGTAATCGATGTGACTTTTTGTTCAAGTGATAAGTCCTAAATTGTCATGATTTTTCAATACTTTAAGGAATTTATCATATGAATATTGAACTTATTTTATATTTTTTATTTATAAAATTAATAAATGTTAGTTAAGTTAGTAGTTAGTAAGTTTTGGTTTTATTTCGTCACTTTTGATATATTTCTTTTCATTTTAGTTAAGTTGTATTTTGTGTTTTTATTTATATTTTTATGTTGCTATCAAGCAATCATAAATTTTATATACAAACTAAGAATCTCATAGAAAAGTGATTCTTACATTGTCATGAACTTTGAGAAATGTTTTACTTTACACTTAAATCAAGCCAAGTACCCAAGAAGGTATTGCCTTTATTGGAGTTTTTTTTCCCCATACTTTTGCTAGTTGTACAATTAATTTTTCTTTTTAAAATACTCGCTAAAAAAAATTAAATTCCAATTAATAAAGAATGAACTAACTCTCTTAAATAAAAATAATATGGTTTGAATCACCACAATTTAGTTTGGTTTCATCCATGCAATTTCCCTTCCAACCCACTTATTTAACATTTAAAAATTAATTGTACACATATTTCTCTTCATCTTTTTATTTTCAGATGCTATGAGCATACTCAATCTTGTGTTTTTCTTCATAATATAACAATCTTGAATGTATAATGGAATTGCATATTTTGGTTCTTTAACTATACCTAACTGGTGTGACTTCTTGTTTAAGCAACCAGAATTTTCTATGCAGCTTAAGAATCATGCCAAAAGAAATTCTAACATCCTCATGAAGTCCAAGAGATGTCTTAGTTTACACTTAAATCAAACTAATTAAGTATCCAAGAAGAAAGTAATGTTGTCTATATTTGAGTTTTCTTTGCACGATTAATTTACTAAATTTTTTTTGCTAATTTTAGCTCTCATTGAGATCTGAAGTTACATGCATCAATCATAAAAACAACTCTAATATCACTGAATTAAAATTCATAGATAATTCACTAAACTTTTGTCACTCAAATTCAAATGATAAACACCAAAGTGGATTACTTCATACTTTTGCTGGTTGTACAATTAATTTTTCTTTTCAATCACCACAATTTAGATTCAAAAGAAACACATACCGAAAGTAAAGATTCAAAAGAAAAAACGTGCAAAATATGAACCTCTTTCCTTTTGAACCTTTTGTTTGGTTAATGCCATTTTTTTTTCTCATAAGTATCCTCAAACTCTTTAGCTTTGAGTGCACTAATCTTGCTCAGGTTTGTGACTACCTCTCCTTATAAGTGTTTTTTAGCAAACTTAAGCCTCTAACATTATAAAGATCCCTTAACTGCTAAATTCAAGCATGGCTTGTCACTTGAATTATTCATTATGGGTTACTTCATTATCTTTCTCAAGAATATTTCTTCCTTAAAAAGTAATAATTATTTTAAAAAAGAAAAGCACTTCTAACTTGTACAGGAATGAAGTCAATCCTAATAATAAGTAGAACCTCAATAATTGAACATCAGAAAAGACTTATTGTTGCTTCTATGAAGTTTCAATTGCAAATATAAATAAAGAAACTAGAAATAATCGTGCAATTATTCTATTCTTCATTAGTGAATATATATATACATGGAACAGATGTGGGTGTGCAGCTGAGTTGGTCACATGGTTACAACAACTTTTCTTCTCATATCTGTAATAATGTTTATAGTCATATGAATATATTTTAATGAAAGCAATCCTGAAGATCTCATGCATAACTTATTCTCAACACTCCCTCTCAAGTTGGAGCGTGAAGATTGACGACGCCCAACTTACTAGTGATCAAATCAAATCAATCACCTCCTAGGGGCTTCGTAAATATGTCTACAATTTGCATTTTTGTCCAAATCTTGGTTGGTCTTACGTCACCTAATTGAACTCCTTCTTTAACAAAATAATAATCTATCTCAACATGCTTCATCCTTTCATGAAAAATTGAATTTTTAGAGATGTATATTACAGCTTAGTTATTATAGTGTAACACTGTTGCACCTTATTGATTTGCTTCCAATTCCTTCACTAACCATCTGAACCACAATATTTCACTTACTGTGCTAGCCATTGCCCTATACTCTGCCTTGGCTGGCAAACTAGCTATAACTTTCTGCTTTTTCATTTTCTAGTGAATTGGTGACCTGCCTGGGCATGATCAAATAACCTCTGCATGATCTACAAGTGTCTTTGCATCTTGCCAATCCACATCACTGTAGGCTTCAAGTTTCAAGTTGCCATCTTTAGTTAATAATATACCTTGTCTAGGTGCCTTCTTAATGTAGTGCAGAACTCTTTCTGTAGCTTCCATGTGACCTTTCTTTGGTATAGCTACAAATTGACTCAACATGTTTGCTGCATACGTTATGTCAAGCTATGTCACTATCAAGTACAGTAAATGACCCACCATCCTTCTTTAGCATCTCGTGTCTACACATGGCTCATCATTCATCGTGCTTATCTTTGCATTCTATTCTATTAGCGTCATGCATGGCTTGCATGCTTGTAACCCAACTTCTTTCAATATATCTATTGCATACTTTCTTTGACTCAAGACAAATCCTTGCTGATTATATATGACTTCAATGCGCAAGAAGTACTTTAAAGGTCCTAAGTCCTTTATGCTAAACCTCCTATCTAAGTATCCTTTTACCTTTTGTATGGCTTCTTTATTGTTCCCAACTATGATTATGTCATCCATAAAGATCAAGGCCACGAAAAACACTCCCTTTCTTCTATATATGAAGAAGGAGTAATCTACTCTTGATTATTTAAAACCTATTTTTAGTACAGCCTCAGTAAACTTCTCATTCCAATTCCTCAAAGCTTGCTTCAGGCCATAGAGTGATTTCCTTAACTTGCAAACTTTGGCCTCCCCCTTCTTTGCGAATCCCTTTAGTATTTTCATGTATACTTCCTCATCTAAGTCATCATGTAGAAAAGCATTGTTTACGTCCAATTGATGTATATGCCAACCTCTCTTAATGATAACCGTTAGCAGACACCTTACAATTTTTAACTTGGCCACAGGAGCAAAAGTTTCATGAAAATTTTGTCCTTCAACCTATGTGAAGCCTCTTGCCACTAGCCTAGCCTTGTACCACTCTACCTCCCCATTTGGCTTAAACATCACCTTGTACACCCATTTTAAATCAACAATGCTTTTTCCCAATAGCAATTTCTAAAGAGTCCAAGTCTGGTTCTTATCTAATGCCTCAATTTCCTTTTTCATCGTTTCTCTCCAGTGATTATGTTTTGTAGCCTATTGAAAGGTCTTAGGCTCGTCATTCTTAGTGATGGCCACTAATAAAACACAGTGTGAGTCTTTAAAATTTTCATAAGTAACATGATGGGCCATTAGATATAAAACTGTGTTACCTAATAGGTAAGTAGGCTGAGCTCGTGCAAGTGAGGGTGGAAAATCTATCTCATATTATTCTAAGCATTTTGGTGACCCCTGTTTCAATGGCTTATCGTTTCTTTGTTAGCCTCAACTAGTTGTTTAGGCCCTATTCTCATCCCTATCTCTACTATTGTTTCTTCATTATTCTCTACTTTGTTATTGGGTTCTGCTTGTTCTTCATACCCATGTTGAGGTTCACTCTCACTTCCTTTACTACCAGACCTATTTTGACATCCACATTCACTCACTTCATCACCTACTCCTTCCTATTGCTCGCTTGTGACCAGTGTATTCATATTCTCCTGCCACATGTCTTTAGTTTTATTATTTATAGAAACATGTTCCATGTGTATCTTTATGAACCCAATTGCCTATAACAACCGTAACTTCTACTTGTGGCAATTAAGCTTAAGTATGTAATTAATAGTTATAAATCAAGATCTAGCATCATTTAAATTAATCAATTTAGGAAAAAGTGAAGAAATTTGAACCTTAATGTTATTAAAATCATTAACTAAGCATTTACAAGCATTCATGTACATAAGTGAAATAAATCTCTAATTAAAAGCCTTCAAATCTATTCTCATTCATTTTCAACTCTCAATGACCCTTTACAAGTGCTTCTAAGTCATCCTTTGATATTGCCATAGGAAAACCAAGGTTTCTAGGTTAATATAAGAGTTTCAGGATGTTCGCTATAGCTAAATACTTTTGCACCACGATTAATTACTCTCGGGTTCACTCCTTATATGGTCACATATTTCGCCATATGGTACCTCGACGAGAGGACCTCCTGGAGCATAACTCACTCACCCTTGATATTGGCCGCAGTCAATTTTTCTTTTCACCGCGGCTAATTCCTCTCTCGAACACGACTAATCTCGCCCCTTGATTTTAGCTACGGCTAACTCCCTTTCCCGCCGCAGTGAATTACTCTCTGGATGACTTCTAGATTGGCCTCTCACATTTCACCATGGCTAATTCCACTTCTCGCCACGACAAATTGCTCTCTGGACCTCTCCTTGGGCAACTTTGCCTCTATTAGCCACGGCTAAGACTATTTTGGTCACAGTGAAACACCTTCTGATCCTACAACTTCTAAATCTTGTCTCATACACTCTAATTCTCCCCCTAGAGACACCTTAGGGTCACTTTACCTTAAATTTTGGGGCTATAATAGCTTTCCTCTATCTAATTTACCTAGTTTATTTATTGTTACCAATCTAAGACTTAAGTGTTAATTCCTACTCATCCAACTATCATATATCAACAAGTTCATGAATTGATGACAACAAGAATTTTATAAGTTACCAGCAATCATCATTCAAATATATATTCTATTAGAAATTTCATGCATCATTAGTTCAGGTCTACATCCAATATATCACATAATTATATTTCCTAAGTAGTAAACCATATCATAAGTTCAACAAAGTTCATAATAGATGTTATAAGTTCATACATCTAATACTAAGCTAAAATAAGGCCTAACTCCTCAATAGATATATTCTGAGTAATCAAAATACAAACATCTACACTTGGCAACATGATTATATGATGATGTTATCCAAAAAGAATACAAAATTTAGCATCTACTATATTTAAATCAGTTTAAGTGTAGCTTTCTCCACACATGGTTGGAGTTTATAGATTTTCATCCACTTGCTTCCCCTTATCCTAACCCAAAGAGCCTTCACCTAAAAGTATGATCCCATGAAATAGGTGAGATGCAAATCTTAATAATCAAAGGCAAATTTCATTCATATATTCCAATTTAATTAATATATATATATGATATTATATAAGCATTAGAAAATGTACCAATCATATCAGCAAATGAAACAATTAGGCTATCCATGATTACTATCTCATACTAAGAATCATATTTCCACATGTTAAAGGCCAATAACACTGGGAGAGACCTGTCCATGGCACCCACTCCCCAATGAGCACAACCAAGGCTCAATGCATCTGGGGTCTGATCATAACCTGGTGCTCAATCGAAGCACATGCATAGGTGGTAGCTGCACCACAGCTCCACTATAGACTCATAAGGTCCAAACACAATATAATAAATAGCCAACCAATTCATTTAGCATTTCAAATCATTCATGTGTAGCCAATATGAAATTAAAGCAGATATATGCTTGAAATTAATATAGTGCCCGGTTACCTCACTTGCGGTAAATTTTATAGAGAACCAACAACAATGCTACCTCAATCCAGCCACTACAAGAGTGAAATTTGGATTGAATGTTTCCTCTACTAGAAACTTTAATGTATCACCCTAAATCCTAAACAAATTCATATAAAATTAATACCTATACTATAAATCAACCATAGGGGCCTTAAACCAACAGACATTAAAATGAAAAGTTTATGCTTACCTAACAATACCCTTAGCCTCAACCTACGAAATTTCACTAAGAAAATCTCAAACTACTATATTTCAAATTTTAGGTATGGTGAAAATACTTCAAATGAAAAACTAATCAAGTCAAAATGAAGAGAAAGAGAAAAGGATTAAATTATATAATAATTACCTTGGCTGATTTTGAGCCTAAAAGTGAGAAATGGTAAATTTCTTGCTTAGAACCCTAGCCTCCCCCTCAAGGTGTGAAAATGCTTCCTGTGTTTATGTTTCAGCAAAGTGTAGAGAGACTGTATATGTTTAGGGCTTAAGTTAGGTCTTAAATAGGTTATAGCTTGACCCAAAGGTCCAATTCCAAGTAGGTTTCATGAGTTGGGTTGTAGAATTATAGTTGGGTTAGGCCAAATTTTAAGAGCTCATTTGATTTAGGTCTGCATAAGGGTTGTTGAGCCAATTATAAGAACTTATGTAAGTTGGGTCTTGGGTCTCTAACTCATTAAACCAAATTGGGCCATTGTTAAGTTGTCTCTCTTGGGCTAAGACTCACAATAGGAAGTTAGGTCTGCACCTAAATTCATTGGGCCTCCATTTGTCTCTAACCATGACCTACTTAATTTAATTTGGGCCTAGATGAAGTTTTTAACCCAATTAAATCTCAAACCCATATTATTAATTTATTTCTCTCTAGATTTCTATTCACATGGTTTGTCCAATTATTCCTTAATAATTATTCTTAATTAAGCCTAATCCATGATTAACACCTTAATTAATTTTGAGATGTTACATTGCCTCCTTCCAAGGAAACCATTTCTCATCAAATTTTACATTCCTAGTTGCATGTATTTTCCCTTCCTTCAGGTCATAGACCTTGTAGCCTTTCTTGCCATGTGGATATCTGAGGAAGATGCACTTCTTCCCCCTTTCATCAAACTTCCCACTTCTGTCGTTATTTAGGGTGAAAGCGAGGCATCCAAAAACCTTCAGGTAACCATACGTGGGTTTCTTCCCAAACAATATCTTAAATAGAGTCTTATTTCCATTGACTTCTGAAGGTAATCTATTAATAATATGTGTCACTGTAAGGACACATTCCCCTCAAAAATCAAATACTAGTCCTACATAAAATCTCAATGCCCTTATAATCTCAAGAATATGCCAATGTTTCCTCTCCACCACTCTATTTTGTTGAGGTGTATATATACAACTCATTTAATGTATTATTCCTTTTTCTTCATATATCTACTACATATAGTTTGATTGAAATTCTAGCCCATTATCACTTTCACCCTTTTTATTTTCTTTTAAAATTGATTTTCAACCATATTAATAAACATCGTTAGATATTTGCTTGTTTTAGATTTGTCCTTCAATAAATAAGCCCATATAGCCCAGCTATAATCATTGATGGTAGTAAGAAAATAACAAGCACCAGATAGTAAGGGCATTTTATAAGGCCCCCAAATGTCACAATGAATCAATTTAAAACAAGACTTCATTTTTATTGAACTCAAAAGAAAAGGCATTCTACTTTGCTTTGCCTTTTATTTTCTCTTCTAAAGCTCTCTTATTTTAACATAATCCATATTTAAATGTTTTATTTTCTATTCTAAAGCATGACCAAACCTCCAGTGCTAGAGCTCTGAGTCTTCTTTCACTTGTCTTGTCATCATTGCCACTCTCCCACCTTGCAATGGCTCAAGAAGATAAAGTCCATCTCGATGCCTACCCACTCCAATCAAGCTCGTCATGACTAAGTCTTGTATTACACAAAGATCAACAATAAAGATCACAACACAATTGTGTTGTCTAGCTAACTTACTAACAGATAGTAAATTGCATTTAAAGCCTGGGATATATAAGACATTATCAACTTTCATGCCTTTTGGTAAGGGGATTTTCCCAACTCCCTTGATTGGTATGCTCTGCCATTTGGTATTTTAACAAGACATTGACTTAAGGCTCCTTCTATTTCCAATCCGTTGTCACTGCAAATTATATGTTCTAATGACCCTAAATCAATGATCTATAGTGTGTTAAATGGTAAGTTACCTACCATATTCACCACTTCTTGATTGTTCTTTGTTGCACTAGAAACCTTGCTCAAATGCTCTATAAGAGTCTCATACTGTGTCATTGTTGAGCCTGGTATGGGACTGTTATCCAATTCCACTTGCGTGGCCTTTGGGCCACTACTCTTTGTTGAGTTGTCCTTCTTTTCTCTTTTCCAATCCATAAGATAACCAATGATCTCATAGCATTGTTCTGGTGTATGCCCGATCTTTAGATAATGCTCACACTTTAGCTTGTCTTGTCATCCTATTTTTCGTCCACCTTGTACCTGAAATACTGAGCCTTCGATCACAGGCTTATTTGCACTTGAGATTATGCATTCTTGTTTGTCCTCTACCACTTGGTGGTAGGTTGCGCCAAGATTGATCATTGGCTGCATACTGAGTATTTGAGTTCTCATAATTGAGAAAGCATCATCTAACCCCATTGGAAACTCGTATAATTACTGAGGTTCCCTCATTTCTTCTAGTTGTTTCTACATGTCACAAGTGCAGTTGTTACACTTACACTTAGGCCACAGGTTGATTGCATGTGCTTCATCCCATAGTCCCTTCAATACGAGGCCACAAACATCTTTTCCTGCCTTAACATGGCAATATAGCATCAAAGTTCAAATATATATGGTGTGTTCCCTTTTGTAAACTTGTCATTCAGGTCCTTCCAAATTTCCCTAGCCACATAGTGTATCTCACACTAGTTCTCAAGTCCTTCTCCATGGAGTGTTTCATCCACCCTTTAATCATAGCGTCACACCTCATCCATAGAGCTAGTTTACTTGAGTCCCCTACTAGTATTGGAATTATTCCATCAACAGATCCCATTTTGTTCTTCACATAAAGTACGTTGCTCATATCTGTGAGCCATTCACCATAGTTCTGCTTATTAAGTAATTCTCCAACAAACACCTGACTTAGATTGTCAAATGGGTGAAGATAGTAGGTGACATGACATCGACATTGCTTCCCTGCGTATCTGAAGCTCTACTTGTGTTTGTCATGATTTTGTGTTTGGTTGTGATATTTCAAGGTTGAAGATCGTGTTTATGCTCTGACACCATGAAAATAATCGCACAATCATTCTATTCTTCATTAATTAATATATATATACATGGACCAGACATGGGCATGCAACTAAGTTGGCTACATGGTTACAACAACTCTTCTTATCGTATCTCTGATAATGTTTATATTTAGATGAATATATTTTAATGAAAGCTATCTCAAAGATCTTGTGCGTAACTTACTCTCAATAGAAACACAAGTTAAGGCTTTTCTCACACCTCATTCTACATGTTCAACCTCTCTAATCATTTGGAAGAACAAGCATTGTATTATACTCTACTCAAATTGTTAAAGCTTTTCTTATTTTGTAACTTTCCTTCTTACAACTTATAAGATTGCAAATGTTTAATTCCTAAATTATTAGCTTTTTTTTTTGCCTCATTTAGTTTTAGTTTTAAAAAATTTGTGAAAATACAAATTAGTATTGAAAAATAAATATTTATTGCATGTTAATTTTTTGTCAAATGGCTTAGCTAAAGAGATTGAAAGTATGTACAATGATCTTGTCTTATTTTTAGAACTAACTAGCATATTTGTGAATTTTTGGAGACTAAAATTAAATAGCTCTAAATCAAATTGTTAGTCTAGTCTGATGCTAATTATTTAGATTTTCAAGTCAAATTTGATAGATGTCTCCAGCCATAATGTTGTTGCCAATAAGCATCAATTAGAAATAATGAATTGGGTTGTGTAATTAAGCTATATGTTAAAACTTCTTTTTTTATGTAATAATTGAAATCAAAATCATAATGGAAATTGCAAAATTATTATGTTATTGCAAAAAAACAAATTTGATTTCAAATGTTAATGGTCCTCTTTTTGTTTTAAATATGGAATTGCTAATTGTTTCTGAATCCAAATGTGATAGATGGAAGATGATTTGATTACTGACATTAAAGTAATGATCTAACATAGCGAAGATGATCTCTTGTCACCTATTTGTTGTATTTACAAGGTGCCGCATAGGATCCGTGCACACATACACCCCAAGAGTTGTCTTGATTGGCCCCTTTCATTACAATAATGAGAGGTTCCAAAACATGGAAAGGCACAAACAACTATTCTTCAAAAGATTTACAGAAGAAGCTAAGACAAGTTTGGACAATTTGCTCAGCTTTGTGAAACATTCAGAGCCAATGGTTTGTGCTTCTTACTCAAAGAAAATCAAACTCAACAAGAAGGAACTTGTGAAGCTAATATTAATGGATGCTGGTTTTATAATTGAACTCTTTAAAAGGAGCTATAAGGGTCAATTGGGGAATAATTCAAAATTGTCATAACCATGGTTGAATGATATTATAAGGAAGGATTTGCTTTTACATGAAAATTTACTTCCATTCTTTTTTCTTGAAGATCTATCCAATAGAGCATTTCCCCTTAACCTTCGTGGTAATATCCCTTCCTTTCTTAAGCTCACATATAAATTCTTTAAATTTTTTAACATAAAAAATTTAGAGCCTAATCCTAATATTAGAATAAAGCACTTTACTGATCTTCTTAGGTTCTTTCACTTACAAGATCAAAAACCTCAAAGGCGTCCATTCACAGAGACTAAAAATGATATTCTTTTATATAGTGCAAATGAGTTACAAGAAGTAAAAGTGAAGTTAAAGGCAAGCGCGAGCAAGCACTTACTTAACTTGAAGTTTGAAGACCATGTTCTTGAGATTCCACAAATTATAGTGGAAGACACTACTAAAATTTTGTTTGATGATATGATAGATTTAGAACAGTGTCATTATCCATATGAATCTTACATTACCAACTATGCTGTCATGTTGGATTGCCTAATCAGCATAAATAAATATGTGGATGTCTTCATTCATGGGAAAATAATCCACAACTATTAAAGTGATACTAATAATGTTGCTAAAGCATTTAATAGCCTTTGGAAAAATGTCATCCAAGTTGGTTTCAATTATGATTACCTTGATATTTGTAAAAGGTTGAATGACTTCTATCAAGACCCTCAACATAAGAAAAAGGCAACTTTGAGACGTGATTATTGCAAGATGCCTTGGCAAACCATTGCCTCTACCACTAGAATTGTACTCCTTATGCTCAACCTTATTCAAACCGTATTTTGTATCCTCTAAGTAGTATTAAAGTAAATTTAAAGCTTTGTATATATTGCAATAATTTGAGCGTCCTGTTCTCAAACGTTGTTGTGTTCTATCTCTAATTTTATTTAGCCTATCAATAGCTTCTATGAATAACAAAATTCTCAAACTAGAAATTAGTAAAGGACTGTGATATAGAAGGTCTTACTTAAATAGAAATTGCGCCATATAGCTATATAGAGTTATTCTTTATTTTATTCAAACACTATTCTGTGATAGCTACATAAGTTAAGGCTTACAAAGTTTGAAATATATTATATAGTATTTCTTAGAGAATTCTTTTTAAGTGAAAGAACTAATTTGTCTTCAATGTTGGTAATACGTAAAGCTTGTTATATGACTGAGAAGTTAGTTATAAAAGTCATAATCCTTAATGAGTATATACTCTCAACTTCTACATTCTATATTGAGAAGTTTCATGTTTTGCTCTCTCGGTTCAGATTAGGGAATTTTTTGCCAAACTATACAGCCTGATATGAACTTGAGACCAAAGCCAATAATGCATCCAAAGTATATTGAATATACAATTTGACAATTTGCACTAACCATGTCGGTCACACCCTCAAAATCATAGGTATGACCTGTATAGAAGGAGACTAGTTACTCTTCTGCAAGCCTATCTAAAATAAAAATTCTACTAAACATTCAGAGAATATTCCTATAGTTTAATGTCAGATGATAGAACCAAGCCATTTAATGATGAAACATACTTGCATTACATATATTTAGTTATAGGTGACTTCTTGTAGAAATTTTGGCAGAATCTCCCCTATAATTAGGATCTACCGAAATCTCTACAATCAGTCCAACCAATACAATTTCATCCAAAGAGTATTCCACTATCAGTTCATATCAACATACAATAATATCTAGAGGTGGGGGACCCTATCTGTGGTTTAGTAGAGCTACATACAACGTTTTACAGTACAAAATAAATTCCAATTACGTCAACAAAATATGACCACGTGAATAGATGCAGGGCTCACCAAGATGAAAAAGATAACCAATCTTAAGTTGCTAGAAAGGGATTGGGCTCAAACCTACTATCTAAAACAAATTATAAATAAAAGGAGTGAGGTAATGCTCAGTGAATAAATAAGGCTAACTATATGATATAAGAACATTTTGCATTAAAGTCTTATTCGAAATAGCAATTCAACAATTAACATTTTTTAAAAAAGTGATTAAAAAAATTACCCAATAAAAATCATTCATTAAATGCATTGGAAAGCATCTAATCGATACCAACTGGGCCAGACACAGAGCACATAACTCATGAGGGTAAGTAACACAGACGCTGAGAAATCTGCTAGCGAAAGTCAGAACATATTTGCATATGGTAGCCAACCACACGGGGCCAGCAACACCCCTGCTAATTAGGGTACATATCATAGTGCATCGTAGCTAACCACTACTACAGTTAGCTGCAGGGTTCTGAAACAAATAGCTCCCATAAGAAATCATCTCATAAACATATACTTGAAGTAAATCAAATTCTACTTTATGTATACTTATAGTTTAGACATATAATAGCATATATCAATAAATATTCCCATTAGCATAGAATTAGAAAGTAAAATTTAGGACTTTCATAGTTAACAAAGGTGGTTTTTATTAGCAGAATCTATGTTCTCAAGGTCCAAAAATACTTAATAAACATCCAAATGTGTAAATAATCAGAAACACATTTAACAAAGTTTTAGCACTTGAATGACTTCAAATTGTCTCATAAAAAAATTTCTCTCATTATCATTTATTTATTATCATTATTATTTTTTAACTTCCTTCAAGTCATGGAGTTTTGGATGAGTTGAGGAAGTTATTGTCTTAACCTCATTAGACTAGGAGCTCGCTAATTTTGCATTTACTATGATATCTTACATAGTGCCAATTACATGGTTACCCTTTAGAATGATGACTAATCAAAAGCCCAAGTTATTTAGCTTGCAGTATAGTTCTATTTAGTGCCTTCTATCAACATGCTTATTCCTTGTTTCCCTAATATCTTGACCAAGGTTCCAAGAAATAAACAAGTTGGATGCAACCAAGTTTTAGGAAAAATTTAAATTCACTAGTAAAAGAAGGGCACCAATTTGCATTGGCTTATTCAAATTAGTCCTCAAGATCACAAATTCCAACATTTAGATTCAGATGACAGAAGGCAAAAAGAATTTTGTCCATTCTTGAAATGATTATCTATTTAAATAGAGCTCTGCTCTATTGATCGGGAAATAAGAGAGACAAATAAATAAATAAAAATGTGCAAACAAAATTTAGAGCCATAAAAAAAATGACGGCAAGGCACCAGAAAATAAACAAGGCAAATTGATAAAAGATAGGATTATTATTATTATTATTATTATTATTATTATTATTATTATTATTATTATTATTATTATTATTATCCAATGACCAAGCTTACTTGAACGGCTATGAAGACGAACGACCAAGTGAAGTAAAATGGAATTAATTTTAGTCTTTTGCACATTCTTTTTCCCTCTCTTGGTTCTCCTTCCAATCAAAACAGAATCTAGGCACAGCCATTACAGCACACTGCACACTCTTGCTAGCCGAGAACCATAACAAAGGAGGAGAAAAATTACAAACTAGTTCAGAATCAAAGAGAGAATGGAATAACACACCAAGAAACCAAGAAATTTGAGGAAGAGTTAAGGATATATTCTAGCAAAACAAAAGCTAAACTCTCATACTAAAAAGCATGAACCTCACACAAAATATTTGGCCCCACAAAGCTCCCCACTAGTGGGGGTTCTATGGCAAAAGGGTGCACATCACCCAACAGAAACCAGAGAAAGTATGCAACTCCAAGAACAGAACCAAGAGCAAGATGCACCAGCCAAGATTCAGACTTGAGAGGCACGAAAATTTTGCTACCAAAATGGATCAATAAATCTCGGTTTTGCAGCAGGGAAGGGTGTTTAAAAAAAACTAAAACAAGAAAGGAACAGTGTTGCGATGGGAAAGGAAGAAAAATATAGACATTCGGCTGTCATCCATTGTTTGCTCCGACCAACATGGTGTAGTTTAGAAAGTGAAGTGCTGCAGTAGATATTGGAGAAATTTACCAAAAGCCCAACTTTTCCTTCACACAAATGAGGGACATTTTGCTTATAATAGAAAAGTAACATAAAAGGAGAGGAAAAAAAAGAAATTTGGGCTTTTACAGTGTCCAATTAACTAAATTATAGACTAAAATATTATTTGAGTCATTTAATTTTACACTAAATTTCTTTTTGATTTCTTATATATCGTGCTTTTTAAATTAATCCATCAACTTATCAAGAAATTGATCCCTCATATATTAATGCTTTTAGGCTCACTAACATCAAGAAAAAAGGTAAATTAGAGGCAAAAAATTTTAATCTCTAATTCAATGAATTCTTAGAAAGGAATTTGTGACAAAAATTTTTTGTCAAAAGACCTTATAATAGGGAAAAAAATTTGCGGTGGAGAATATAAAAAATGTCTTGGTGATTTGCAACCTATATAGGGATGACCAATCAATAGTAGAAAACAATCTCTAAGAAAAATTAGCATTATTCATGCAATATGAGAAATATGAGGAAGAGTGATAAAGAGACAGTACCTTTCCCACATATCTATGGTCATAAATCCTGAGCAATCTGCCTAATAAAAAAAACTATAGAAGTTAAGATCATGCCAGGAAACACTGGTAGTGTTTATATTTTAAGACTGAGAAGTTTGAACACTGATCCATATTTAAAAGAATAAAGAATAATATAACTGGAACATTGGTTGCGCACAAAAGTAGTATCAGAACATTGTTAACATCCACCAATAATCCGGTGATTGTTGTTAAAATCTTGATGCTACTTAACCACCAATTTACCTAATGCTGAAGCTTATACGAAGCACGACTCACCAAATTACCAAATGCTTAGTTAAACTGATAAGAAATAAGACTTACTAGTATCAAGTTCAACTCTAAGACTCCCTCCCTCACAAGCATTTTGCACATTAAACATGATAAAAATTCAAATACAATTGCGTGACCCAATGCGTTACTTGCAGACAAGGCTACGTTTACAGTGACCCGTTAGTTTGGTTGAAAAATAAGTGCTAAACAGTGGATGAGTCGATTGAAGTTGAACTATTGAAGGTCGATGGATTGAACCAACATCACATCTTGTTTTAACATTAATGTTAGCAGGTGCTTAGTTTTTTCACCTTTCATGAAGGATGATAAAGGCATTTTGAAGTTTATGTACGGAAGCTGTAATTATGTTTTAGTTCAACATAGTAAAATTTTTTTCTTTAAATTTTAATTTTGAAGTGTGATTAGCCTCACTTATTTCTCTCTTCACTTTTTCCCATTTCATTTTTTTAATTGGTCAAAATAAAATTTATTCTGTCAATATTAAATGTTGATTTTAGACTTCACATGCTTTTAGTTCTGTACAACATAATCTCTCTATTAATTTTTTAGTTAAAAACATTAACACTATTTGTTCACGTACACTGAAAGAGGATAATTTACCAAGAAATATATCCAACATATCATCTCAAGTGGCAAAAAAAAAAATTGTCATTTCCTTCTAAATTTTTAAAGCAAAAAGGTTTTTGTTTGCTGCTTAAGATGACAATTTGATTTTTTTTTTTTTTTTTTTGGTTCTTTCAGCTTCCTTGAATTAGTAGTGTTAAGATTTTGGACCAAAAACATTAAAGGAAACCAACATTACATTGTACAAAATTAAAAGTTTAGAAGGTTTATGATTAATTTTTAAAGTTAATTAGAGGAATAAATAAGAAAAGCCCTAAGTTAAAGGTGATATTTTACATGTTGACCTTTTAAATTTTTGAAACCATTTAGTTCCATATTGGAGAACATGAATTATGAATTTATTTTTAATCAAATGTTAACAGTTTAAAATTTCAAAAAGAAACCACCTAAGCTCGAAATAAAATAGAGGAAAAAGAAATTTTCTGTTTTTTTGTTTTTGTTTTGTTTTGTTTTTGAAGAAAAGTAGACCCTTCAAACCTAAGGATGAAGTTGCAAAATATAAATACAGACATAAATATTTTATCTTGTCTGAACACTTATTCAAAAATTAAAAAAAATACAAAAAACGAAAATGATTTTCATTTACTTTTAATTTGGCTCTTCATTTGCACTTTTCATTTGTATCTGCGTGTCAAGTTTTATTGGGTTTTTTATTATTTTATTTATTTAAACCAATTTTTTAGTCTTCCATTTGCAATAGATGGGACCCATTGCGTAGAAATTCATGTAGCATTAAAAGAAAAAAAAAATAACAGCACATGACACGAGATGAGCTAATATTATTCATGACTTCAGAATAATGCCGACTTCCTCCAATTTTTTAGTCTTCCATTTGCAATAGATGGGACCCATTGCGTAGAAATTCATGTAGCATTAAAAGAAAAAAAAATAACAGCACATGACACGAGATGAGCTAATATTATTCATGACTTCGGAATAATGCCGACTTCCTCCAATCTTTATATATATATATATATATATATATATATTGATTTAAAAATTTTTCAAGCTTGTGGTTTTAATTTAGCTTTTAATTGGACTATGTGATTTGGAGCTTATTTGGTTTTTAAAAGTTGTAGATTTGAGTCTTGCTTTTGATTGGTGTGTATTTTATATTTTGAGTCATTGGGCTTTAAATTAGGCACTGTATTTTTCATTTGGGAACAGATTTTGTTAATTTTTAATTTAAAATTGTTTTTGAACAAAATGTTTAAGGCCTTAATTTTTATTTGGATCAAGCTCTTTTAAACTTTAGTGAGGTACATTCTTTGTTCTTCGAGCCTCAGTAATTTTAGTTTTCGCTTAAGTTCTATTGAGGCTTAATCATTTTGTACTTTTCTTATTTCGTTATGATTGGATTCTATTTTTTCGTTCTTAAGCCTACCTAACTAATGTTATTTGTTATTTGAGCAACCAAAAAAATTTTTATACAATTTAAAAGTAATAGGAAAAGAGATTCTTACATCCATATAAAGAGATGTCTTACTTAAGTACACTAAACTCAGCATTGAAGAAAAGAAGAAAATAACTAAGCATCGAAGAATACATGAATGTCTATATGTTCTAAATGTTTGAGTTTTCTTTATATAATTAATTTATTAAACTTTCATCAGTCAATTTTTTTTATTAAATATATTCATAATCAAGAAAGGAACAGAGGCGAGATGCCAAAAGCAATAAAATGGCAGAAGAATACTTACCAGTTGCCACCTTGAACAGGCCCGCGTCTTTGATGGCCACCAAAAAAAAAATGCCCGCAGCCTTGGAGGGAAACATGATACCACAGTACCTTCATCAATGCGCCTAGGCAAAGCAAAAACTCGTAAGGGAAAACAACAAAATTTACCCAGGCGGTACACCTGGGGAATGAAAAAATAAAATATCCGAAGAAGGACAACACATTTCTTAGGATTTAATAATCTCAAGAGCCTTTTTCCCCAAAAATCACAACTATTGCTATAGATCTGGAGAGAGAATTGTTCATCTTCACAAAAATATTTTAAGAAAAAGCTACATTTGAAAGATCTTCAATGGAAACACAAGTGTTTCTTTGGTATTATTGACACAGGCATTTTCGGATGTTGTTCGAAATTAAATACTTTTCAGAGTAATTTAAGACTATAGTTTCTCATATTGACACAATGCATTTAAAATTCTACTTTCAAAGTACTCACAAAAACACTTTGAACCCTAATTGATTAAGAATGATATCATCACTCCTATTGATTAAACTAACTCTCTTATATAAAAATAGGCTATGTTTGAAATCGCGTTCAGGAACCACGTTTGCACAAAAGCGTGAATTTATTACTTCACATAAAACGTGATTTGGGAGAGATCAAACGCGTTTCCAAACACGCACATAATATGTTTTGAATTGCCGCAGTTGTGTTTAGCTCTTCATCCTTGCAATTTCTCTTGCAACTCAATATATTTAATATTTAAACATTAACTGTATACATGTATCTTTTCAACTTTTATTTTCACATGCTATGAGCAAACTCACTCTTGTGTTTTTCTTCGTAATATAACAATATTGAAAATATAATGAGATTCTATATTTTGGTTCTCAAACTATACCTAACTGATGTGAGATCTTGTTGAAGTAATCACAAATTCACTATACAATTTAAGAATCACACAAAAAGAGATTCTTACATCCTCATCAAGTCAGAGATGTTTTACTTTACGCTTAAATCAAGCTAAGTATCCATAAGATTGAGGACCCCACCGATGCAACAGCCTTGTGCACAATTATTGTTAGGGTTGGAGTCCATAGCATGGCGAAGAACATGAATCCCGTTTGGCTTCTGCTAGAACTAAATAGAGTCGTAAGTTGTAAGACCATAGAGTTGCATCACACCTCTACCACAACCTTCCAAAGATCAATTAATTATGCCTCGTGGGCGGCTGAATTCCTGCCTCGACTTGGATCTCCTACTCATCCTCTTTCAAAGTTAGGCCATTCAAATTAAATCTGAATAGTCCAGATTTGATTTTTTATTTTTTAAAAAATTTTTAATTTAAATTATTATTATTTTAAAATATGACAATTAAAAAATTATTTTTATTTTTTATTTTAAATTTTTTAAAATTAATAAAAATATCAAAATATAAAAACTAAAAATATTAAATCTAGATTATTTAAATTTAATTTTAACGATTTAGATTAAAATGAGTACGAGATGATCAGGGATCTGAATTCCTGCCGCTACCCCTCCCTACTTCCATTTTAAGCCCATGCCATTATCACCTCTACTCATTACTCATTTATACATTTGACTCCAGCGCCCTTCTTTTTACTCCCACAAAAAAAATATTTTTAAAATTTGTTTCTTGTAAATAAAAATATCTTTTAATTTAATTTTTTTAAAAATTATCTTTTAATTTCATTTAATGCAAATAAACTTAATTATAAGTCAAAAAACTCATCCAACTTAGACCTAATATATATATATATATATATGACTATAAGGGAAAAAAATTATCTTAAAAAGTTCAAAATATAAAATGGATTTAGTTTAGATTTTTTTAAACTCAAACAACATTCATTTTTTATTAATTAAAATATTAATATACTTATCTCTATTTTTTAATTTTGGTATTAAAAGGAATTTTAAAACTTATCGATTAATTTTATATTCTTACATTAATTGTTTTATTTATGAAAATTTTTCATTAGCTATTTGATTATTTTAATAAACTTTTTGTTAATTTTAACTCCGATTAAGATTCGAAGTTAAATCCTTCAATCATACAAATGACTATAATATTACTTAATCAAAGCTCAATATCGATGATTAACTAAACTTTTGTCACTCAAATTCAACTAATTCATACATCAATGGTAGATAACTTCATTGTTTTGCTAATTGTACAATTAATTTTTCTTTTCAAACCCCACAATTTTATGAAGTAACTGAATTTATTCAACTGTTCTCAATTAATATGGTTTGAATTGCCACAATTGTGTTTAGCTTCATCCATGCAATTTCTGTTCCAAATCCATATATTTAACATTTAAACACTAATTGTACGCGTATATCTCTTCAACTTTTATATTTAGATGTTATGAGCATCTCCGTTGTGTTTTTCTTTATAAAATATTGAATATTTAATGAGTTCTATTTTTTGGTTCTCAAGCATTACTGCCGTAATTGATGTGAATTCTTGTTGAAGCAATCATAAATTTTATAATCAACCTAAGAATCTCATAGAAAAGGTGATTCTTACATTGTCATGAATGAAGTCTGGGAGATGTCTCACTTTACACTTAAATCAAGCCAAGCACTCAAGAAGATGTTGTCTTTATTGGAGTATTTTTTTCATACTTTTTCTAGTTGTACAATTAATTTTTCTTTTCAAAATACTCACTAAAAAAAATTTGAATCCTAATTGATAAAGAATGAACTAACTCTCTTACTTAACGATAATATGGTTTGAATTACCACAATTCAGTTTGGTTTCATCCATGCAATCTCTCTTCCAACCCACTTATTTAACATTTAAAAATTAATTGTGCACATATTTCTCTTCATCTTTTTTTATTTTCAGATGCTACGAGCATACTCAATCTTGTGTTTTTCTTCATAATATAACAATCTTGAATGTATAATGGAATTGCATATTTTGGTTCTTTAACTATACCTAACTGATGTGACTTCTTGTTTAAGCAACCACAAATTTTCTATGCAGCTTAGGAATCATGCCAAAAGAAATTCTAACATCCTCATGAAGTCCAAGAGATGTCTTACTTTACACTTAAATCAAACTAATTAAGTATCCAAGAAGAAAGTAATGTTGTCTATATTTGAGTTTTCTTTGTACGATTAATTTACTAAATTTTTTTGCTAATTTTAGCTCTCATTGAGATCTGAAGTTGCATGCATCAATCATAAAAACAACTCTAATATCACTGAATCAAAATTCATAGATAATTCACTAAACTTTTGTCACTCAAATTCAAATGATAAACACCAAACTGGATTACTTCATACTTTTGCTCGTTGTAGAATTAATTTTTCTTTTCAACCACCGCAATTTTATAAAGTAACTGAATTTATACAATCGATACCCCACTTACTATTTTTTGTTTTATTTTAGAAAAGGATAATTAATTTTAAATGCATCACATACCAAAAGTAAAGATTTGAAAGAAAAAAGTGCAAAATATGAACCTTTTTCCTTTTGAACCTTCAGTTTCGTTAACGCCATTTTTTTTTTTTCTCTCATGAGTATATATCCTCAGACTCTTTGGCTTTGGGTGCACTAATCTTGTTCGGGTTTGTGATTACCTCTCCCTATAAGTGTATTTTAGCAGACTTAAACCTCTAGCATTACAAAGATCCCTTAACCGCTAAATTCAAGCATGGCTTGTCACTTGAATTAATTCATTATGGGTTACTTCGTTATCTTTCTCAAGAATATTTCTTCCTTAAAAGGTAATAATTATTTTAAAAAAGAAAAGCACTTCTAACTTGTACAGGAATGAAGTCGATCCTAATAATAAGTAGAACCTCAATAATTGAACTTCAGAAAAGACTTACTGTTGCTTCTATGAAGTTGCAATTGCAAATATAGAGGGAGAAACACAAGTTAAGGCTTTTCTCACACCTCAGTCTACAGATTCAACCTCTCCAATCATTTGGAAGAACAAGTACTGTATTATACTCTACTCAAATTGTTAAGGCTTTTCTTATTTTGTTACTTTCCTTCTTTCAACTTATAAGATTGCAAATGTTTAATTCCTAAATTATTATCTTTTTTTTTTCCTTATTTAGTTTTAGTTTTAAAAAATTTGTAAAATACAAATCAGTATTGAAAAATAAATATTTATTGCATGTTAATTTTTTGTCAAATGGCCTAGCTAAAGATGTTGAAAGTATATACAATGATCTTTCCTTATTTTTAGAACTAACTAGCATATTTATAAATTTTTGGAGACTAAAATTAAATAGCTCTAAATCAAATTGTTAGCCTAGTTTAATGCTAAATATTTAGATTTTCAAGTCAAATATGATAGATGTCTCCAGCCATAATGTTGTTACCCATAAGCATTAGTCAAAAATAATGAATTGGGTTGCGTAATTAAGCTATATGTTAAAAATTGTGTTTTTTTGTAATCACTAAAATCAAAATCATAATGGAAATTGCAAAATTATTCTGTTATTGCAAAAAAAGACAAATTTGATTTCAGATGTTAATGGTCCTCATTTTGTTTTAAAGATGGAATTGCTAATTGTTTTCTAAATCAAAACATGATAGATGGAAGATGATTTGATCAATGACATTAAAGCATTGATCCAGCATAGCGAAGATGATCTCTTGTCACCTAATTGTTGTATTTACAAGGTGCCGCATGGGATACGAGATCTAAAAGAAGACGCATACACCCCAAGAGCTGTTTCCATTGGCCCCTTTCATTACAACAATGAGAGGTTGCAAAACATGGAAAGGCACAAACAAATATGCTTCAAAAGACTTACACAAGAAGCTAAGACAAGTTTGGACGATTTGATCAACTTTGTGAAACATTCAGAGCCAATGGTTCGTGCTTCTTACTCAGAGAACATCAAACTTAGCAAGAAGGAACTTATGAAGCTAATATTAGTGGATGCTGGTTTCATAATTGAACTCTTCCGGAGGAGCTATAAGGGTCAATTGGGGAATGATTCTAAACTGTCACAACCATGGTTAAACGATACTATAAGGAAGGATTTGCTTTTACTTGAAAATCAACTTCCGTTCTTTTTTCTTGAGGATTTATTCAATAGAGCATTTCCCCCACACCTTCGTGGTAACATCCCTTCCTTTCTTAAGCTCACATATAAATTCTTTAACTTTTTTAACATTAAAAAAATAGAGCCTAATCCTAATATTAGAATAAAGCACTTCACTGATCTTCTTAGATTCTTTCACTTACAAGATCAAAAACCTCAGAGGCATCCACTCATAGAGATTAGAAATGATATTCTTTTATATAGTGCAAATGAATTACAAGAAGCAGGAGTGAAGTTAAAGGCAAGCACAAGCAAGTGTTTACTTGACTTGAAGTTTAAAGACCATGTTCTTGAGGTTCCAAAAATTATAGTGGAAGATACTACTGAAATTTTATTTCGTAATATGATAGCTTTAGAACAGTGTCATTATCCTTATGAATCTTATATTACCGACTATGCTGTTGTGTTAGATTGTCTAATCAGTACAAATAAAGATGTGGATGTCCTCACTCATAGGAAAATAATCCGCAACTATCAAAGTGATACTAATGATGTTGCTAAAGTATTTAATGGCCTTTGGAAAAATGTCGTCCAAGCTGGTTTCAATTCGGACTACGTTGATATTTGCAAAAGGTTGAATGACTTCTACCAAGACCCTTGGCACAATAAGAAGGCAACTTTAAGACGTGATTATTGCAAGACGCCTTGGCAAACCGTTGCCTCTGCCGCTGGAATTGTACTCCTCATGCTCAGCCTTATTCAAACCATATTTTCTATCCTCCAAGTAGTATTGAAGTAGATTTAAAGCTTGTATATATGGCTGTAATTTGAGTGTTCTGTTCTCGAACTTTGTTGTGTTTTATCAATAACATCTATGAATAACAAAATTCTCAAACTAAAAATTAGTAAAGGACTTTGATATAGAAGGTCTTACTTAAATAGAAACTGCACCATATAGCTATAGAGTTATTCTTTGTTTTATTCAAACACTGTTCTGTGATAGCTGCATAAGTTAAGGCTTACAGAGTTTGAAATATATTATATAGTATTTCTTATAGAATTCTTTTTTAAGTGAAAGAACTAATTTGTCTTCAATGTTGGTAATACATAAAGCTTGTTATATGACTGAGAAGTTGGTTATAAAAGTCATAATCCTTAATGAGCATATACTCTCAGCTTCTGCACTCTATATTGAGAAGTTTCATGTTCTGCTCTCTCTGTTCAGATCAGGGATTTTTTGGCCAAACTATAAAGCCTGATATGAACTTGACAGATTTGGTTGTTATAACCAAAGCCAATAATGCATCCAAAGCATATTGAATATACAATTTGACAATTTGCACTAACCGTGTCCAATTAATTAAATTATAGACTAAAATATTATTTGAGTTGTTTAATTTTACACTAAATTTCTTTTTGTTTCTTATATATCGTGTTTTTTAAATTGATCCCTCAACTTATCAAACATGGAAATATTGATCCCTTGTATTAATGCTTTTAGATTCACTAACACCAAGAAAAAAAAATTAGGAACAAAAAATTTCATCTCTAATTCAATAAATATTTAGAGCAGAATTTTTGACAAATTTTGCATCAAAAAACCTCATAATGGGGGAAAAAATTTTGCAGCGGAGAACATAAAATGTCTTGGCGATTTGCGACCTATATAAGGATGACCAATCAGTAGTAGAAAACAATCTCTAAGAAAAATTAGCATTATTCATGCAATATGAGCAATATGAGGAAGAGTGATAAAGAGACAGTACCTTCCCCACATATTTATGGTTATAAATCCTGAGCAATCTACCTACCAGATTATACTAGAGAAGTTAAGATCATGCCAGGAAACACAGGTAGTGTTTATATTTTAAGACTGAAAAGTTTGAACACTGATCCATATTTAAAAGAATAATATAACTGGAACATTATTTGCGCACAAAAGTAGTATCAGAACATTGTTAACATCCACCAATAATCCAGTGATTGATGTTAACATCTTCATGGTACTTAACCACCAATTTACCTAACCCCGAAGCTTATAAGAAGTAGGATTCACCAAATTTACCAAATGCTTAATTAAACTGATAAGAAACAGGACTTACAAGTATCAAGCTCAACTCTAAGACTCCCTCCCTCACAAGCATTTTGCACATGGAACATGATAAAAATTTAAATACAATTGTGTGACCCAATGCGTTACTTCTCGACAAGCTAGCCTACGTTTACAGTGACATATTAGTTTGGCTGAAGTATAATTGGTAGACAATGGATGAGTCAATTGAATTATTGAAGGTTAAAGGACTGAACCGACATCACATCTTGTTTTAACATTAATGTTAGCGGGTGGTTAGGTTTGTTCACTTTTCATCAAGGATGATAAAGGCTAAAAATTGTAAATATGTTTTAGTTTAAAAGAATAAAATGTATTTTTTTTCTTGAAATTTCAATTTTGAAGTGCAATCAGACTCACTTATTTCTCTTTTCATTTTTTTAATTTTTAATTGGTCAAAATAAATGTATCTTGTCAACTTTAAAAGTTGACTACATAGGGACTAACTGAAGTAATGCGGTTTAAGGACAGTCGCTCCCTAAAAAAATTTTTTTTTATATATTATGTATGTATATAATATTATTTTTTTTAAATAAAATTATAAATTTTTCCCCCTAAAATTTTTTATATGTTACTTTTAATGTTTAAAAGTCTTACATACATACTTTTAAAGATATAGTTACATTTTACATTGATCATAAAATAAATTTTATAAAATAAATAAAATATATTAAAGTTTTTCTAAAAAAACTTAGTATTCTCTAATAATTACTAATAATATAATCTCAACTTTCTGGTTCTCACTCTTGTACAAGAATTTTTCTTTTTTCGTTTTTTAATCATTCTGTTTATTCACTGTAAAAAACAGAACTTTGTAATAAGATAGAAGATGTCTTTCTTGTTAATAATTTGATTATTTATATTGAAAAAAAGATTGTAAAAAATATCACTATAAAGGTATTATAAATGAATTCCATTCAATTAAAAATCAAATAATATGATCCAAATTATTAACACATATTGAATCACTTCTAGTGTGTAAGTGTGTATATATATCTATATATTTTGTATTAAGATAGTTACATTTATTTGGATATTATTATATTTATTTGGCTTTTTTAATTATAATGTGTTTCTATTTTTTATTTTAATAATTATTAACACTTATATTTAGTATAAACTTTTGGCTTCCTACAAATTTTTTCTGTCCCTGTGACTATAGACCTAACATATTTTTAGTTTTTATGCAATATAACCTTTATTAATTTTTTTCGTTCAAAATCTTAGTACCATTTATTCATGTAAACTTAAAAAAGGAAAACTATCAAAAATTACATCCAACCAAACCTAAGATCTCAGGTGACGAAAAAGTTTTTTTTTTTTTGTGGGGTCATTTTGTTCTAAATTTTTGAAGCAAAAAAGCTGTTGTTTGCCACTTGAGATGATGAATTAGTTGTATTTTTTGCTAAATTAGGTTCTTTCAGCCTCTTTGAAGTATTAGTATTAGGATTTTGGATAAAACAAAATTAAAGGAGGCCAAGGTTATATTGTACAAAATAAAAAATTTAAAGGATCTATATAATCAATATTTAAAGTTAATTAGAACAATAAATTAGACAAGCCCTAAGTTGAAGTTGATGTTTTACATTTTGACCTTTTAATTTTTGAAATGAATTAGTTCCACATTGAAGAACATGAATTTTGGATTTATTTGTAATCAAACGTTGAAGCTCAAAATTTCATAAAAGAAACCACCTAAAGCTCGACGTAAAACAGAGGAAAAAGAAGGTTTTTGCGTATTTTTGTTTTGCTTTGTTTTTAAAAGAAAAGCACCCTCGAAACGTCGGCATGAAGACGCAAAATGCAAATACAAGGATAAATAATATATCTGATCTGAACACTTATTCACATGTTAAAGCAGTGTAAAATTAAAAAATACCCAAGAAAAATATTCCCATTTACTTCTAATTTGGGCTTCTTGTTTGCACTTTTCAGTTTGTTTGCATTTGTATCCACATGCCAAGTATCATTGGGTTCTTTATTATTTTATTAAACAATTTTCGAGTCTTTTGCTCTATTTAAAAATTTTTCAAGCTTTAGGTTTTAATTGGGCTTGGGAATTGGGATGTTATTTGGTAGATTGAGTCCAGCTTTTGATTGGGGTGTAATTTTCTCATTTGAGTCCTTTGGGCTTTAAATTGGGCCTTGTAGTTTTCAGTGGGGAATTATTGTTAAATTTAATTTTAAATTTTTTTAACAAAATTTTTAGGGCTTTAAATTTTATTTGGATCAAGCTCTTTTAAACTTTAGTGAAATCCATTCTTTTTTCTCTGAGTCTTTATCACCTATTTGGTACAAAAAAATATAATGAAATATAATAAAAATAAAATAGAAAAGTGATTTTGAGAAGAAAAATAATTCTCATACCTCTAGTTTTAAAAAAAAATAAAAAAAGATAAATATTACATAAATAAGATAAAAAAATATTATTTTTCCACCATACTTACCAAATGAGTCGTTAGTCTTTTAGTTTAGACTTAAGTTCTCTTTAGACTTAGTCATTTTGTACCTTTTGTATTTTGTTCAAAAAACTTTTTGTACTCTTCTTAATATATAATTAGACTGTATATTTTTAGTTCTTAAGCCACCTAACTAATGTTGTTTGTTGTTTGAGCAACCACAAATTCTGTTTTCAATTTAAAAAAAGAGATTCTTATATCATCATAAAGAGATGTCTTCCTTTAGCACACTTAAATCAAGCTAAGCATCAAAGAAAAGATGAAAATAACAAAGCATCGATCAATAGATGAATGTCAGTATCTTCTCTATGTTTGAGTTTTCCTTATATAACTAATTTATTAACTTTCATAAGTCAATTTTTTTATTAAATATATTCATAATCAGGGATGAAACTAAAAAAAAATTATAAAGGGCCAAAAATTTAAATTCAATACAAAAACTAATAATTACTATAAGAAAATTATTTTTTTATTTTATGACAAAGTCTTGTTTTTACAATAACCAAAGATTATAGTTAAAGAAACTAAAAAAATTGTGAAAGAATGAAAATCAAAATATAAAAAGTATATTATTAATCATTTTTAAAGAATGAAGATAAAAAAAAAATTAGAAAAGCTTTAATATATTTTATTTATTTTATAAAATTTACTTTTATAATCAATGTTAAAAGTAGCCATATTTTTAAAAACATGTGTTTAAACTCTAAAACATTAAAGAAGATAGATAAAAAATTTTAAGAAAAGTAAATTTAAATTTTTTTAAAAAAATAAGATTACATATATATATATATATATATATATATATATATATATATATATATATATATATATATATATATATATATATATATATATATATATAAATCTCCTTGGCAATGGAATGAAAAAACTGAACAAATTATCCAAAAAATCAAAGATTTATGTAGTAATTTACCCAAATTAATGATCCCAACTCAAGATAATCTTAATCAGGAATGGTATCAGAGCATGAAGAGAATGATAAGGGAAGAAATATGAAACTTAATCTTCGATTTAATTCAAGTCATCTTATTCTGTGTTTTCTTTTGCTTTGCTTTCTGCTTTCGGTGCCTTTGCTGTTGCTTTCATTTAATATATCTTTATTAAGTCGAATTGAACCTCGAATTTATGAAGTAAATCAAGAAAGTTTACTAACTAGTAGTTTTATTCCAATACCAAATGAAACCCTTGTAGCTTCACCTTTCATGTTAGGAGGTGAAGGAGATATAACATGGAATTTAGTAAATTGGACGAACATGTATTTGTTAAAACAATTAGGATATATAGTTGATCCCGATATATCAATAAGTTATATGTTAAAACATCCACCTACAGACGTAAAAGAAATATTAGAACAGGAACCCGAACATAAACGAATTCATAGATTAATAGAACTAGCCAAACCCTTAGAACAAAAAGTATATGAAATTAAAGAAGAAATTAAAGTAATAGGAAATGAAATCCAAGATATTAGAATCGAACTTACAGAAATAGGGAATGAAGTACATCTAATAAACCAAAAGATTGACAAAATTAGTCATATGTTAGGAATAAGAAATACGGTAAAACCAAGCAATATAGATACAGAATCAAGTAATTCCGTAAAACCAATTAGAGAACAACCAGAAATTAATATGATGAGATTATATAATCAAGAAATAGTTAGAGAAGTTACTGAGCCACAAATAAAAGCTAAACCTATGAATGAACAAGTTTATGAAACCCGAGTAATAATTGAAGAACTCAAACATGGACAAGAAATTATTAACAATAATTTATGGACCATTCATGATGAAATTCAAAAATCTCAACCTAAGATAAATCACGAAGTACCTATAAGTTGATTATATTTCACCCGAAGAATGTAAAACACTAGATAAGGAACGATTAGATTTTATGAGATGAATAGATAGAATAAATCAAGATGTACTAGAATTTTTACCCTATTTACCAAAAATTTCCGTTTAAAGCGCCTAATATACTATTTGGGACATTATCAATAATTCGATTATCTGTGATTAATAATTCAATTGGTGTATCTATTCCAACTTTAAAATAAGCTTTTATTAATAATTGGATTCCTGGGATATAAATTTCTATTATTTCTTCCTTAATATCTAATTTTTGAATTTCATGTTCAATTAAAGTTTTATCAATAATAGGAATTCTAAGAACTCCTTCAGTTAATGTTGATTCTATAGAAAATTTCTTTTCTATGACTACACAAGCAGATTTCTCTTTTTTCTTTGATTTAATAAATTTGCTAAGTTATTTAATAATACTATTGTGAGTTAAGTCTTGGAGTATTAAATCTAATTCTTTATCACGAATTCTATTATATTGTTTCTGATTAAACATCATTCTTTTTTCAACTATTCCTTCAATTGGATTTCTAATTTCTTGAAATTCTTCAAAATTTGTTTAAGTATTACTACTTTCACCTTGTATCATATTAATTTCATCTTCTTCAGTGATATAATTAAATTCTTCATCTGATTCACTAGATGTGAGTTTCATACTAGAATTAGTGTCTGATTCTGATTTTAAGGTTAATTTTTCTAATTTATAAATTTTAATATCTGAATAATCAAATTCTTTATTTATGTATTTATTTAATTCAATTGGTTCTAAGTTATAATCATCAGTTAATTCTACAAGATTCATTACTTTTTTATTTCTAGGTTTCTTACATTCGATTGCTATATGTCCTAATTCTCCGCAATTATAACATTGGCATTTGGTAGGGTATTTACTATAATTAATTTTTCTTTGACCTTTCTTATAATATTTCCTAGGTTTAAAGGGTTTCTTAAATTTTGATTGTCTTTGAAATTTTGATTTAGGGTATTTATTAAATTTATATTGATAACATTTATAAGGTGATTGATATTTTTTATATGATTTTTTTTTATATTTTCTTGTTATTTTTCTTTCAGGTTTACATTCCCATTTATGAGGTGTTTCGAAATTACTACACTGTAAGATTAATTTATTTATTTTATAATATTTATTATTTCGCCAAGCTTCTTTACATTTGTTAGATAAATATTCTCTAAGGAAATCTTCTCTTCTTCCCATGGTGTCTACATATGGCATTAAATCTATTCTATCATTAAAGGCTTTTCGATATTCAACTATAAGTATTTTTTATAATAGTTTTGGTAATTTATGGTAAAATAAATCTAAATAAAATCTTTTTTGTTCATAATTATTAAATCTAGCTTCATAATAATATTTTTGATATTCACAAATATATTGATTTAGAATCTTTGGGTCGAAGGAACATATTTCTATTTGATGTAATTTAGTTATAACTCTATCTAGTTTTGTTTGTTTATTAGCTCCTACACTTCTTCCTAAAAATTCATTTCTTAAGATTTGTTCATATTTTTTTAATACTAATGTATAAAATTCTTTTCTTGTTGTATAACTTGATGTTTGTCTTACTTGTTGTCTAAATTCTTCTGTTAAACTTTTCTACCATTCTAATACAATACTTGTAAAACTAGATTCGATAATTAGAATGGCTGAATGTGTATCTGGTTATTGGTGTGCTAAAACTATTAATTGAGATTTATTCCATTCTTCTAATCTTCTTTCTCGATCTAAATTACAATCTAAATTTAACTATATTCTAGAGTTTGGGATTGGTCTAGTTTCATATTATTCTAATAGAAGAGGGATAAAACTACTTTTCTCCGATGGTGTATAGATAGTTTCAAACATAAATTCATGAATGTTATCTTTCATTGGTTCTTTATGTTTTAATTCTTGTTATCTCATTTCGGTTTCTCTATCGATACTTGTTTCTTTATCTCTTTTTTGATATGATGGGTCAGATATATTAGGTGGATTAAAAGTTTGAGGTTCCTCTATTTTAACAGCTTGCATATTTACTTCATAATTATCTTAAAGGTTTAAATAACTTAATTCTTCCTTAATAGAATCAAAATTGATTTCTTCCTGACTCATTCTTCTTTCAATTTCTTCTTGTTCTAATTCATCTAAAATTTACTTTTATAATCAATGTTAAAAGTAGCCATATTTTTAAAAACATGTGTTTAAACTCTAAAACATTAAAGAAGATAGATAAAAAATTTTAAGAAAAGTAAATTTAATTTTTTTTAAAAAAAATAAGATTACATATATATATATATATATATATATATATACATACAACAACAATAAGCATTTTTCTTACCTAAGGAACAACAAAATTTACCCAAGCAACACGCTTGGGGAATCAAAAAATAAAATATCCCAACAAGGGCACCATATTTCTTAGAAATAATACAGCACACTCTACTAGTAATATGACTAAAAAAATACAAGAAGAAACAATGCATTTGAAATACTTTTCTGACAATTTTAAGAATATAGTTTCTTATATTGACACAATACATTTAAAATTTTGCTTTCAGATTACTCAGCAAAAAAAAAAAACAAGAAAAATTTGAACTCTAATTGATAAAGAATGACGTCGTCACTCCTTCCGATTAAACTAATTCTCTTACATAAAAATTACATGTTTTGAATTGCCACGATTGTGTTTGGCTTCCATCCTTGCAATTTCTCTTCCATATCCATATTTTTACGTTTAACATTAATTATACATATATCTTTTCAACTTTTATTTTCAAATGCTATGAACATATTCACTCGTATTTTTCTTCATAATATAAAAATATTATATTTACAATGAGATTGTATATTTTGGTTCTCCAACTATACCTAACTGGCTTAAGATCCTGTTTAAGCAATTACAAATTCTCTAAAAATCATACAAGAAGAGATTCTTACATCCTCATCATGTCCGAGATGTCTTACTTTATAATTAATTCAAGCTAAGTATCCAAGAAGAGAGCGATTTTGTCTATATTTGAGCTTTCTTCCTCGAAGTTAGATCCTTCAATCATAAAAATGATTGCAATATTACTGAAAAAAAGTTTATTGATAATTTGCTAAACTTTTGTCACTTAAATTCAAATGTTTCATACACCAACGTGGGTAACTTCATGCTTTTGCTAGTTGTACAATTAATTTGTCTTTTCAGACCCCACAATTATATAAAGTACGTAACTGAATTTATTCCATTGGTCTCATTATTTTTTCGTTTTGTTTTAGAAAAGGCTAAGTAATCTTAAATACAACTACATAACAAATGTAAAGGTTTAAAAAAGAAAGTGCTTCTCAATGGACTCTCCTGATATTGCAGAAACTCTTAAATCACTAAATTCAAACATGTTTTATCATTTAAGCCACTCCTTTATAGGTTACTTTCTTATCTCTCTCTTGTATATATTCTCTTGCATAGAGGTAATAAGGTTTGGTTGGACCTTTCTCCGCCACACTGAGATCTTAAACATGTTATTAACACTTTGATATTTGAGGTGCATGTGTTTGCTAAACTTTACCCAATTGATGGGAATTCTTGTTTGAACAATCACAAAATCTACACAATTTAAAAGTCATACAATGGATTGAAATACTTCTAGTTTCAATCTTTGAAAGTTGAAAATAATGTTTTATGAGTTTTTTTTATTTATTTAATGACAAAAAATAAAATTACATATATAAATTAAGAAAAATTATAGTTAAAAACCCTAAGTTGAATATATTTAGATTGAAAAATCTTAAATTTTAAAATTATTCTAAATAATTTGAGAACCAAAAATTTAAATTATGCCAAAAGTATGAGTAAGAATTTCAAGTTACATTTTTTGTCTTTAAATTTTTTAGAATAATTTCAATTTTTTAAAAATTTTATATAAATATTTTTAAATGGAAATCATCAATTATAATTTCTATAAATTAGTTTAAAATATTACAAATATTATTATTTTAAATAATAGATACATAAATATAGATGTTATAAAGTGACATCTCAAAGTGTTTAATGAGAAAAAGTACTACACCAAAAGTATAACATTACTTGGCGCAGCTACGTGGGTATTTCTAGATCTTCAAAATGACCCAATTGATTTTCCAGCATACACAGCCAAATATTTTCCCAATAAGTTGGGTTTTCTTAAGTCCATTACTCGTATAGGCTAGGTGGGCCTGTATTATCCCTATAATCCCGTTTCTTATTAATAATAAAGGCATAAGGAAATGTAATTCTTTTTAATTCTTACAAGATACATATATTTTAAATATTTAGTCACAAAATTTTATAAATATACAATTCATTTGGTAAACGTTCAAAATATGACAAAAATAAGGTTAAATATATGCTTCAAGTAGTGAGTCAAAAATTTATGAAAAATCAAATAGTATATTCTTAATATTCAAAGGCCAAGTAAGTGAAAGATGTATTTTTTTAAAATAAAAAATTATATTCCTCTAAAAATATTAAATAACAACAACAATTATTATTATAATAATAAAAGGAATTTTAAATTGTACAGGGTAGAAGTCCATGCTAATAATAATCAAGCAGGACCCAGTTTCCACAATGAAGTTGCAAATATAGAGAGAGAAACACAAGAGGAACCACTGAGATTACTGAAGAAACAATGGAAATGCTACAACTTCCCCTCACACCTCATTCTACAGATTTATACTCGAATCATTTGGAAGAACAAATATACTCCAATCATTTGGAAGAACAAGAAAAATTAGAGCCTAATCCTAATGTTAAAATAAAGCATTTTACAAATTTTATTAGATTATTTCTTTTAACTTATAAGGACAGAAACCTCAAAGGCATCTGCTCTACGAGGTTGGAAAACATATTCTTTCATCCGTTGTAAAAGAGTTACAAGAAGCAAAAGTAAGTTCAAGCCAAATACGAATAAGTGTTTATTATACTTGAAATTTTCAGGGTTATTTATTCAGATTAATAAAGAGTATTTTAGTTAAAAATTTAAAATTAAATTAAAGTATATATTTTAAAAATAATGAGAATATTTATATAATTTTAACAAAATTTGAAGAAACTTCTTATAATTTACTCAATAAAAAATGCAAAAATATGAAAGAAGAATACAAACAGTGGCGGGAGACATGCAACCCAGGGAGAGATTTCATGCCCTGCCCAATTGGAGGGACCCAAGAGCAACCAGCCTCTTCATGATTTTCTATCTAGTTGCAGCTTTACGTGACACCTTTTAAATTGAGCTTTTCTTAAACATCCGCAAAATTTAAACAGGAATATTATAAAAATTTAATCATAGAGACCCAATTAAAAATTTTTAAAATTATACAAATTTAATTTTAAAATTTTAAATTATTAGAGTCAAATTAAAAATTAAATAAAAGTATAGGAATTTAAAAATTAATTTGGTCAATAATTTATAATTTAAGAACAAAATAACAAAAAAAAATTTCTTATGATGCAGAACTAAGGAAATTAAAACAATTGTTAGGGTTATCCCAAGACCATTCCAACAACCACAATGCTATGTCTTCAAATACTGGGTCTCATAATGTGACAAGTCTTTTATCTCGGAGTAAGACGGACCCCAATAATGTTTTTGATGTAGAGACAAAGGATATAAGTTTTAAAATGATTTCTTTGATTAAATGTTTGATGCGTTTTAATGAGTTGTATTATTGAACCGATTTTACATATTACTTTCTTGGCTTGTTTGTCTTGATAGCATATTTATTTATACAATTATGTTTTAAATTTAATATTGTAAGTTACTTCTTTGTATATTATTTAAAAAAAAATTTCACCACCAAAAAGTATTACAATACTTGTTGCTAGTAAAAATGTAAGAAAGAATGCACATATGCCATTTTTTATAATCCTATTTGCAATAAGAATTTTTAAAATTATTTCTTATTAGATGTTTATAACTTTACTAAATTTAATATTGTTGAATTGGTCAATGTGATTACAAAAAAAAAACTCAAAGATTCACTCATAATCATAAATTGTTTAAATTGCCACTTGAAAAGAGACTTGATATAAAATGGCAAAACAATCATTCTATTTGTCCGAATTCACAGTTCTTCAAGTCAAGATGTACCACTATAGTTAGAGAAGTGCAAAATGCATCACTAAGTCTTAATGAATGAGCTAAATTTTCCATGAAGAAGAATAACAAATTATTTCATCTTGCTTTGGTTGTTACTTTAACACAATAAAATTTTTAAATTGTTTTTATAAATTCATGCTTTATTTTGACTTACATATAGTGATTTCTTGACCCTTAGGTCCATTTGTTGCTACTATAGCATTTGATACAATAGAAGAAGATTTGGCATATCTTGTGAGGTTGTGACTTTAAATAGTTGGAAGGTGGGGGTAATAGATATTTGATTTTATTTTAATCTTGGAAATAATATTAAATGTTTTTGTGTTTTATTTGCTTCTTAGAAAATGAGTGAGTAAAATAAAATTAATCAAGTAGTCAAGAATATTATATATACTACAAGATCAAAAAGTGTCCAACAAAAGGATTGAAAAAGATGTAATAGAGTTATTAAGTTAATATATTCTATTAAAATTTCAATCATATAATATTTTATTGTTTATTCAACAATAGAAAAAGAAAACTAGATAAAAAATTTGGCATGTCTGCCTATAGAAAATTACACATACCAATGTTAATGGGCAAGCTGCTAATAAAGAATCACAAGATAAACTTATAAGTTATTTCAATTTAAATACACTTGATCATATGAATATTATGATTTGGTATTGAATTTGTTTAAGTCTTATACTTGAGCACTATATCATTTAAACATAGGAGCACATTAGAAGCATCACAATTGAAAAAAGAGAAAGGATGCTTTGGACATCAATGAAAATGAAATATTTGTAAAAGTTTTTGGACCTGAGTGATATGGAACAATCTATGGGCCAGGAGTGGGTATTAGCCCTCCCACAATTGTTTAAGCCTCAATCCTCATTTGTTTGTGAGCTTTAAAGGCAACTTTTAAGAATCAAAACAAAGTTGTGAATAGTCCAATGCAAAGTAAGCCTATTAGAAGAGAGAATAAATAGAATAAAAGATCTATTGATGTACAAATCTTCTTAAAAGAAGTATGCCTAGAACTTAAACTGATTCTAACAATGCTACAACTCCTACTAATTTGGTGAAGTTTCTATCATTTTATTGTCATTGTTTACTTTAAGACCCTTCTGTAAAATATATTACATGCTAATAGCTCCTAATTATTTGATTATAATAATATACAACAATCTAGTATTACATACCTTTGAAATTGTTGGAAGTGCACTTAGGACTTTGTATTTAGCAAAAACATGTCTTGGATGTTGGTTTGTTGTTGAGATTGTAAGATCTAGTGCTCTAACAATTTACATTGCCTGGGTAACCATAGAGAATATATATATATATATATATATATATATATTGTATTTTGGCTTAATCTTGATCCTCTTACATTACTAGACAAGGACTAAGTAGTTTTTCTTTTTTTCTATTGTTTCAACTTAATTTAGTTTTTTGAATCACTAAAGTTTTGGTTAGATTGGTTCTCAAATGAAGACTCTATTTGTAACCAGTAAGCAAAATTTTTGCAAAGGAAAGCGCTTTACTGAATATAATTCTATTATCGATATAAAGATTTAGCATATGAATATATGGAAATGTCTTGTTTTCTTGCTTTTGTTTTATAGAAATAGCATATGGACGACCCTTAGCGGCTTATACAACATACACCAAGAGGCAACTTGGTGGCATATGGATATATCTTCTTAGTTCTTTGTTATATCTTATTCTACATTTGGATACTAGATATTTTGTAGTTCATAAATTGGTAGGAAATGATGATAGTCGCCAATTTAACTTTTTATAAGTATTTATATTTTACGGTTGAAATATATAATACTTGGCTGGCAATGCATTGAATCGTAGGCTTTTGAATTGTGCAATAAAAATAATAATCTGGTAATGGACTTCCAATTTTGAATTATTATCTACAATGGCAACAATTGAAATCATTAAAGCTGAGGCATGCCATTAGGTTACTTGATGCTATACACTTGTCAGTATAGCTTGCTTGAATGGTTCTAATTAGTTTTTTTTTTTGTTGGGTACTTTTAGTCTTTTTTATTCTTAAAAAAAATTATACTTTAATGACATGATCTTCTTATGGTCTAATTCATTTTTTTCTTATAGATGGAAAGTGAATGAATTTTATACCTCTACCATCATTTTGTGCTCATTCAGAATATCCGAAGATGGAGAATTTGTAAAGATTTGAATTAACATAATGAAGTTTAATATTTTAAATAATTTTGTAATTAATACATTACTTATTTGTAATATTTGGATAAAAAACATTTTTCTCGATGAGATATACAAGTTTGGAGAAATATTTACATCACCCATTTTAAAACATATATATATTCTATAAATAATATTATTAACTAAAGGATTATTTACTTAACCAAAAATAATAATATGGAGGAAATTTGGATTAAAAATTATTATTCATGCTTTTTATAAGGTCAAAATTGTCAAATGTACGCTCATTGTTGAAAATAATTCAAAACTATAACTTTTAGTGGTCATTGAAAATTATTTTGTAATTTAACGTGAGTATTTTTTACAATCAATAATTATTGATAATACTTTTTGTGACAATGTTTTTGTTGATATTTATTGATGACTAAATAATTGTCAATAAAACAAATATTAACAACCAAAAATATCTTTCATACTTGTGACCCTCAAAAATAGAAAATTGTTTTATGTAATATATAATTATATAAATATTCATAACTTCTAAAGAATGACTTTTATGATCATTTATTATGTTTAATAGCATATACCTTATAACTCTCAAATTAATTTTCTTTATTTATACTATTGTAGCTCATACCTATATCTTAATAGTTGAAGGTCTATAAATAAAAGTAAAGCATTAAGTATGAGGTATCCAAGTGAATGAGATTGTTCACTTCTTTTTCTTTTCAATTTTTTTTATCTCTTGGTCTTGTTATATTTTTTATTAGTTTTACAATACGTTATTAGCACAAGTCTCTAATAAATTGGTATAAAACATTAATATTTGGAGCTTGTTGTTCAACAAATAAAGGTATAAAATTTTTTATTCTTATATTATCTATAAATTCAATACTTCATATTATCTATAGATTCAAAATTTATTCATATCCATAATATGATTATCAATATAACATTAAAAAATATTTCAAAAACTAAAAAACTAAATATAATTACATGGCCAGTCTCTACAATACTTTTGATTTTGATTATTTTATAACCAATGTCTTCATTGTCTAAATGAATAGTATGTGTGTGCATGCACATGTATGTTAATGAATTGGTGGTATATCTTTTAAGGCTAATAATTTATATATTTTATGCCATCAAAGAGTTTTATAACCTATATACAAGTTGATAATCACTTATAACATATGTAACAATTAATTGTTAAAGTTCAATAACGCTTTGTCATGGTTATTGAAATGACATAAATTATAATTTAGAAGCCATAAATGACTATAAATTCTTTAAATTTTAAAATGTTAAAAGTAACTAGAAAACTTAGAAAACTATAAGATGTTAAATAGTCATATTGTGATAATAATGAATTTTATTATGGTAATTTATGTGTAAATTTTAAGATTCTAAGAAAGAGAACCTATTGCAATTTCTTTGTAATGTCCAGATAAAAGCATAAGAGGAGAGAGTTTTATTTTTTTATTTGGTATATATATGCCTTACTTCTCTTTCCTGAGCCTCATCTCTCCTGTTCACTTTCTCCCTTTTTCTTATTGTTCATTCTTTCTCCCTGGTGCGTGCGAAGCTTCCTCCCCTGAGCTGTCAACATTTCTCCTCCACTAAAGGATCATCGCCGACGTCGCAGAAGCTCCTCCTAAGCTTCCTCGCTGCTGCTTCGAGCATAGTGACGCGAGAAGGAGAGCCAGTAGCGCCGTCGGTCCAGGTGAGTGTCTTCCGTCTCACACGCCCCATCTCCATTTTTGTGCTATGTCCTCCCTTAATCCCATGGATTCCGGCCACTTCCCTCCATTTTTGGTCCATCCCAGCTCAAGGAATGAGGAAAATGGTGAGATCCTCCCTTTTTGCTTGGCTGGCCAATGGAGGGCAAGGAAAGAGGATTTCATTTTTTGGGTTTTTTTTTCTCTAGGGATATGCATAAATCTTTAATCTGTTGCTCCCTTAGAATGATACATGAACTTAAAGGATGGGATAGGATTTATATGGAAGGATTTAAGTTAAGGGTTGTTGTAGAGTGTGAGTATGGTTTAGAAAAATAAAAAATAAAAAAAGGAAGAAGGAAGTTGTTTAATAGCTATTGTGAAGTTATATGAATGTAAGAGTGATCATTGTGAACCTATATGGTGATTTGGCGAGTCTGTGTGTTGTCAGGAAGCTCTATGAGCATTGGCAGTGAAGGAAACCAACCTTTCAAGGAGAAACAAGTAGCGTACTAGTATTGGGCACCATCGGTGAGTAAATAACGGACTTCGACGCGTTTACCGTTAACCTTTACATATTTATGAAATTATGCATTTATATTCAATGATTTAACTAGTTGTCATTTAAACTAATTTTATCCCTTATAATTCAAATTTAAAAAAAAATAAGTAAATAAATAAAGTAATAATAAATACTTGACTTATGGTATATATATATATACATATATATATATATATATCTATAGATTTAGAATTATGGATTAGCAGGTATCTTATCTATCTATAGGCACAAGCTATAGGCCTTGATAAATTAGGTCATATACTAAGAAGGGATCTGGGTGGAGAAGGAGCTACCCGTTAGGAGTAGCCACCCGAGAGAAATGGGTAAAGAGCTGCCAACGAGGTGTAGCCGCCCCCAGAAAGTATAAATTATGATGTGGAAGTAAGAAGGGTAGAGAAGGAGCTACTCGTTAGGCGTAACCACCGTAGTGAAACAGGGAAAGGAGCTGCCAACGAGGTGTAGCCGCTACCTTACTTGACCTAGCGATAAACCTTCCTTAAGTAATTGTATCGAGAGGCTTAGGGTCCTAATGGGTATCCTTGCGTGCAATCGGTCGAGGATTTACTAAATTGTAGAGTGTGATGGTCAATTTTATACACCCTTAATTCATTATTTATGACTCTTGATTTAATTGTGGAAATCCATTATTTGCTCACTAAGTTTGGCTCACTCTTTTAACTTTTAAATTTTTCAGAGAGCATCACCGGACCCGATCCCCCTCCCTCATCTTAGGTTATGAGGCGTTGTGGCGGTGAGCCTCCTTTTTGGAACTGGGGGCTTGGATAGTGTTTTTTTGTGGTTTTGTTATTTGTTATAATGAGACAGTATTCATATTGTAAAGTATTTTAGAAGTAGGACCAACGGATATAGGTTTTGTTTCCCCCTTCCCTAGTTTGGTCCCTTGATATTTGGATGATTGGTTGAGGAGAGCGAAGCTCTCTGTTGCTGTTTATGTTGGATTCTGGCTATTTGTAGAAATTTGGGATGTCCTATTTACAGGGGACACTGCCAAAATTTCTATAAAAAATTAGTGTACAAAAGAAAAGAAAGTATATATATATATATATATATATATATATATATCCAATGAAGCAAGATTAAACTTAATGTACTGCTATTCGATGTAGAACCTCTCAAAGATTATCAAACTAGTATAATATAACAAATCAAGCTATAGCTAAGAATTCCATATGAGTCCCCCCCATGTTGGTCACCCGTTTCTCTTGGGGAGTGGGGCATGACATTCTTCCTATATATATTATTTGTAATTTTCATTATGAAGGAAAATAAAAACAAAATATATTCTCCTTATACTATAATTTTATTTTCTACCTAAAATTAAATTTTTATATGTATCACTTGAAAAGAATATATATCTTATATTCATGTAACGCTTGAATTAAAAAAATGTTTCATTTTCTTGAATTTATTGTATTTTATTTTTTTATGAAAAAATATATTTATTATTAATATTTGATGTTAAGCTCATTTTATTGTTATTAATCTTAAAAAAATTTTAAAGTAAGAAATCAGGCATTCTTGCAAAAGGTATAAAATGTTTATTTTTATTTTTAGTTAATTTTAGGAAAAATTGGTTGGAATATATTCTATAAAAGGACCCACAATCCTTTATAATAATTTGAAGGGAGAATACATATACTAGAATTAATAATTTTTCTAAAAGGAAATATATAATGTAAGTATATGCAAAGATATTTAATTGTTCTATATTTCATATTTTGAATATGCTTTTAAAATAACAATATTAAAGTATTCAATACTATATTGTTAATGAATAGTAAAAGTGTATATTGATAATTTATATAAAAATATGACTTGTGTTAGTTCTTAAATAACTATATATAATATAATATAATTTAGTTTCTCAAGAACCAATGTCAATATTTTTCATTTTATAGTTGAACATAAAATTTATAGTGAGGATATATATTTCAAAAATAATATTTAAAGAAGAAAATTTTTTATTTGACAATATGCGATGTTAATGTCAATACTATATTAAATAATATGAAACTATTGAAAACTCTAAAAGAGCTATTATATTACAAGTGGATGATGTCTATTATTGATGATACATTATTTTCTACTAAATCTTAAAAAAAATTATTAAGCTTTAAAAATATCCACCATAATATATATTATATTGAGGCTGTAAATATAAAAATATTAACTATTTATACATGACAACTATGACGTTAGGAGAGAAATGTGTTTTTTGAAAAGACAAGGTAGACCATCTACCTTGTCTTTTCATTTATATTATACAAATATTAGCATAATTAAAACACATGATATAATAAATTAAAAATTTACTGATCCAAGTATATTTATTATTTGGCATGATTATTTAGACTATTTCAAATCAATTATGATGTAAAAACTTATTGAAAATTTATATAGACATCTATTAAAGAACTAAAAAAATTTTTATGAAGAACAAGAAGATTCTTCAATTTAAAGGATTATCATGTGTTATTTATTTTCAAAGTAAATTAATTGCTAAACCATCACTATATAAGATTAGGATTGAATTTCTTGCATTTTTAGAATGTATCTAAGGAGATATATGTGGGTCTATTCATCTATTATATGGACTATTTAAATATTATATAATTTTGATAGTTGCATTTATAAGATAGTCACATATATATTTATTATCAACTCACGATCTAACATATGTGAGATTTTTTGCTCAAATAATTCAATTAAGAGCACAATTTCTAGATGTTGCAATTAAGACAATTCATCTTAATAAATACTGATAAGTTTACATTTTAAGCTTTTAATGACTGTTGTATGTTAATTGAAATAATGTTTGAAAAACCTGTTGCTTATATTTTAGCAAAATTATTCATTAAATGCTTCTAATTAATAGTTAAACCAATACTTATAAGAATAAAATTTCCCATTTTGACAATTTTATATGCAACAGTATTTATTAGTATAAAACCAACAAGTTATTATAAATTTTTTCTTATTATAACTAGCTTTTGGCCATGAGCCAAATATTTCCTAGATTAGGATTTTTAGATGCATAATGTAAAAAAAACTTTCAGATGTATATGTTCCAATTACTCCATCACAATATACAAAAGTGAGTCCTTAAAGAAAGTTGGGAATATATGTTAGTTTTGAATCCCTTTTTATTTAGAAATGATTTGTTTATTGTTATTTTGCCGAAATAGTATTTTTAATATTAGGAGGACATCGTAAGTAGTTAGAAGAAGAAATTACATATAAGCATAATCATTATCTCATTTAGATTTTTGTATAAAGTAATGTGAATTATAAATTCAAAAAATAATGTATTTATAAAATATTACAAATTAATAGTTAAATACATTTAAAAAGAGTTACAAATTATCATATATTATTTGAAAATGCTATAATCCATATTGGTGTCCTAATAGGATAATTGGTTAGTACAAATGAACATAGGCTATGCTTAAAGTATGATAGCCTAATTAATTTGAAAGATAAAAATTCTTAGAAAAAATGAGCAAATAACTAAGATGATTGTATTGAGGAGGCAAGTACTGAAGAATACAAACAATATATAACTAATCATAAAATCTCAAAAGATGTCCAAGTATCTAAAATAATAAAGAGATATTAATCAGTTATGTCACTATAAGAAAATGATAGAATTAAAAAAATATAGTTGTCAACAATGTTTTTTTTATACAATATTATTGTTAAAATAATAAAACAAAATAAGGATCTTGAACTTAAATCTACTAAAAAATAAAAGACAAAAGATGATTGGTAAAAATAGAAAGATGTGATTAAAGCAGAATTAAATTTACTCTTAAAGTGTGAAGTTTTAGACTTATAGTTCAAGTACTTGAAGGTGTAAAGCTAATAGGGTACAAATAAATATTTATGTGTGATAAAAAATGAAGTCGTTAGATACAAAATATAACTTGTATCATCGAGATTATCACAAAAGTCGTACATTGTTTATAAAGAGACGTATTCTCTTCTAGTAGATGTAATTACTTTTAAATATCTTATTAGTCTAACAATATATAAAAAACTTGATTTGTGTCTTAATGAATATTGTTATAACCAATTTCCATGGTTTATTAGATAGTGAAATTTACATAAAAATTTATAAAAAATTTAAAATGTTAGAAGCATGTAAAGAGTTTTAGATAAATTGATGAATACATTTATATAAATCTTTATATGAATATTTATATAGATTAAAATGGTTTGGGTGTATGTGACATAATTGTCTCAGCTAATATTTGTTAAATGAATGTTATAAAAATGATTTAATTTACCTATGTTCTTTTATATAAATGATCAAAATTAGAATTTGTTATAATTGTTATATATGTTGTTAATGATTTAAATTTTATTAGAATTGATTGAGGAGCTTTAAAAAGCAATTGATTATTTAAAAAAAAATTTAAGATAAAAGGTCTTGAAAAAATATAATCTTATTTTGGAATAAAGCACATCTACTAAGTATCTCAATGGTTATAGAATTGCTAAATACGAATATAGGCTCTTTTCATTATCAAGAGAATAATGAAGAATTTCTTAATCTTAAAGTACCATATCTTAATCCTATAAATATCATACTAATATTGCATAACCCGATATTGCATTTGCTATAACTTTATTAGCAAAATTTAGTTCTCCTTCAACAAAAGACATTGGAATGGAGGTCAATATTTATTGCAATATTTCTAATAAATTATTGATACGTGGTTAATTTACTTAATTGAATTTATATCATAATTAATTGGTTATACAAATATAAAATACTTATCATATCTATATAAAAATCAGTCTCAAATGAGTTATTTATTTACAAGTAGTGTTGTATTATAGCATTCTATAAAAATAAATTTTAGTTGCTGTCACACCCGAAAATGCGACCACGTGGTGTTATTAAAAAGAAATCAAAATTGAAATGGTCTTGAGGTTAAAATAAATAAATAGGGTTCAAATAAATAGGGGTACATTTTGTAGGGTTCAGGAGTTGCCACCAAAATTTTATTTTATTTTTTAAAAGGTAAAACTTTGGAAAAACCTTTTTTATATGAAAAAATGGTCTGCAAACCAGATTCAGATTCAGGAGTCGATTGTGAGTGGGGAAGGTATTAGGCACCCCACTACACCCGTTCTTAAGAACGGTTACCCTAAGTCAGTTGTGCAAAATTAATATGGCCTCTATTCTATTTTAATTCTCCCTAACCAACCACATGCAAAGGAGGAAAGAAAAATTAAGGGAATAAAAATTCAAGAGAAGAAAGAAAACGAAAAGCCAAACAAAAAGGAATTCAAATAAAGAAAAGGGAATAAAAGAAATTAAGGAAATAAAATTAAGAAAATAAAATTAAGGAAAAATGTTTATTTATAATGACGGACTTGACTTAGGATGAGAGCCTAAGGCCTACGTACCCTTCAAAAGGGATCAAAGTCCACGTAGTTCGACTTAAAGTTGTGTTAAGGTTGGTTTTGGTTTTTGTTTTTGTTTTTATTTTTTTGTTTTTGTTTGTTTTTTTCTGTTTTTGTTTTTTGTTTTTGTTTGTTTTTCTCTTCTCTTTTTTTCTTTATCTTTTTTTGTTTTTGTCTTTTCTCTTTTTTTTTTTTTGTCTTTTTTTGTTTTTGTCTTTTTTCTTTTTTTTTTGTTTTTTAGTTTTTTTTTGTATCCTTCATTTTTTTATTTTTTATTTAATTTTAATTTTTTTTTTGTATTTGGGTGTTGTTTTTTTTAAAAAAAAAAAGATGAAGAAAAGAAATCACTTTTTTCTTAAAACGAATTTTGAAATTAGTCTATGTATTTTAATCTATTAAAAGAAAACTTAATTTTATTCTTTAATTATTTTTTTCATTTCCTTTCCCTATCATTTTCCTATTTCATTTTTTGTTTTGTTTTGTTGTTTGTTTGCTGTTTTTTTTTTTTTGATGTTATTGTTTTATTATTTTTTTCTTTCTTCTTTTTGTTTTTGCTATTATCTTTTATTTTCTGTTTCGTCCTTAAATTTTTTGTTTTTGTTCTATTTTTGTTCTATTTTTTTTTTGTTTTGTTGTTTTTTTTTGTTTTGTTCTTATTTTCTTTATTATTATTATTATTATTATTATTATTATTATTATTATTATTATTATTATTATTATTGGTTTCTATTTTGTTCTTTTTGTTTTTGCTTTCACCCCTTTGTTTATGTCTTTTTGATTTATTATTTTTTTAATTTTGTTATTGTTGTTTATTTGTTTCCTTTTTGGTTGATTTTTGCGTTTTATCTTGTTTTATCTTTTTTTGTTTTTAGTTCTATTCGTGATTTATTATTTTTCGTTTTTTTTTGTTATTATTATTTTTTTTTTGTTTTCTTTTTTTTGTTATTACTTTTTTTTTTGTTTTGTTTTGTTTGTTTGTTTGTTTGTTTGTTTGTTTGTTTGTTTTTTTTCTTTGTTTGATTTTTTTTATTATTTTAGTTAATCTTCACTTTTAATCTATTTTCCTTTTTTCGTTTTTTATTATTATTATTTTTTTTATTTTTCTGTTTTAATTTTTGATTGATTTTGTGCTATTGTATTATTTCTACTTTTTCCTTCATTCTTGGCCCATTTGTTTTTATGTTGTTTGTTTTTTTCTTCTTTTATATATGTATACATTATTATTATTTATTATTATTATTATTATTATATTTTTTAGGAAGAGGATCAATTCTAAAATATGCTTTTGGGCTTTTGCTATGCGAATTTTTTTTTAATTTTCGAAGAGACCCATTCTAAAAACTTTAAGACTCCAAACGAAAAAAATTTAAAAGGGAGACTTTCAAATGGGGCCATTGGAGCCCAAACAACCATGAAAATGAAAATTCTCAACCCAAAATGGTACCAAGGAGGCTTATTGCCACACATGGCCTTTTGGTTTATTCTTATAGGCCTAAGAAGATATGAAATCCCACATGGCCATACTAATAACTCGGATATAATAAAAAATAAATAAATAAATAAAAATCAAAATCAAAATAAAAGATCAAAAATCAAAATAAAAGAAAAGAAAACTTATATTTGTGAGTGTGGGGTGCTCAGTGTTAGGATTCTGCTGTCATTATTAGGCAGATATACAAAAACCATAGAAAAGGAAAAATAAAAATAAAAAAATAAAAAAAAATAAAAAGTAAAAAGCTACATGAATTACAACTGGGTCTTCCAACCCGTCACCCATTTTCCACGAGACCAACACGGTCGTCCCTGGGGCAGTGCCATCAGGTTGCCTCGACTTCATTCTCGCGTTACACAAAACAAGCGACATACTCCACAGAAATGCAACAAATCAATGGGGAAGGAAAGGTTCACAGAAGCAGAAGTTTTTAGAATTCTATTGCATCCATAAAAATGATATGGGCGAATAAAATCAATCCACATGACAATTCCAGACCTCATCACACCAACAAAGTACATCTCAATTGCATATGGAAACAAAACAGAAATGGCTTAACCTACTGGAACCTCATTCAGGTTCCTCCTAGAACATGTACTATTGTATAGTATAAGATTCAATTTCTTATGGTGACTATAACTAAACGCATACCACACTGGTAGTCAGACTATGAGCATCTAAAGCTTTCAATAACCCATATGAATCCACAGCGACATTTAAACCTCAATCAACTTTCAAAAACTACGCAGATTGATAACATCACAGATCAACAGCAACAACAGCGATCAGAAATCAACAACAAGGTTTTGATCACACATCAACAGCAATGCTTAATCAGAAACCAACATCAAGGTTTATATCACACATTAACAACTATGTTTAATCAGAAACCAACAGCAATGTTTAATCAGAAATCAACAGCAAAGTTAAATCAGAAATCAGCGGCAGTGTTTAATCCTCAGTTAAGATTCAAAGGTTCATTTCAACAGCCAGGATTCTCAGCAAAGAAAATAGACCGAAGTAACGTACCTTTCGACGCTTGCTTGCTCAGATTAAACGCTGGAGTTGTTGATTGATTCTGAGGCTGATAGGAACTGTTCCTCTTCCCCGAAAGAAAAAATCCTTTCTACCCCGACTTCCTTCACCTTCTCTCTCTGACCTGGAATTACTTTTCCAGAAAACCTCAGAAATTCCCCTTCCTCTTTCTGGTTCTCGGACCTTTAGTTTTTCTCTCCGGAAAAATCTCCTCTCGACTTTTTCTTTCCCTTGCAGAGACAGTTTCCCCGCAAGGATTCCTTCTCCCTCAACTTCTTGCACCTTTCGAGTTTTCTTCGATCCGAAAAAGAAAACCCCCCGACCCCCTCTCGTTTTCGCGACCTTTATAGGCGTCCTACCCGTGGTCCCTCTTCTGCTCCTCATACGGATTCATCGCGATCTCCTGCTCCACTCCACTCTCCGTCCTCCTTGTACGATTGGGTTTTATTCCCACCTCCTGGTGCGTCGTGCGCTGCTGGCAGACACGAAATGGGAGCGTCCCTAGAGCAGGGGACCACAGCTAGGGTTTCTCTTCGTTTTCCTCTGAATTATCCTAGGTTCGGGTTTATTTTCGGGTTGGGCGAAATGGGGGAGAGGAGTCCGAAAGTCTTGGGCTAAAACGAAAATGGACCCCCATCTTTTGGGCTTTCTTGTTTTTTTTTTCTACCTGATTCTAAACTAGCTTTTGGGCTTTTTTTTTCCTTCTTTTCTGGCCCAATTCTGAACTGGGTTGGATTATTTTTCAACCCCCATCTTTTGGGCTTTCTTGTTATTATTTTCAGCCCGATTCTAAATTAGCTTTTGGGCTTCTTTTTTTCCTTCTTTTCTGGCCCAATTCTGAACTGGGATGGATTTTTCTTTCATTTTTTATTTCTATGATTCCCTTGCTGACTTCCTTTTTTGTTCCAATTTTGGGATTAGTGGGCCTTTACCTTGTTCTATTTTTTTTCATATACTTTTATTATTTATTTATTTTTGATTTTTTTTTGAAAATTTTAATTAAATCTTTTTAGTGTTCTAATAGTAAAATTTTATTTATTTATTTTTATTTATTTTTCTATTTTTATTATTTTTTCTTATCGTGATTTTGGAATATACCCAGACAAAATACGGTGTTCACAGTTGCTACTTTTTCAATTATGCAAAAATAATTGCAATGTATAAGATAAGTTAAGAATATGTTTAGTTAATGTTAATGACTCAATATATCTAGAAAAATGTGTGGTTTATTTTTAGAAAAAGATTTCAATAATATCATACGAAAATAATGCATTATGCATAGTTCAACTAAAAGGAGGATATATATTAAAAGATACAAAATGAAATATATTTCATTAAAAATTTTTTTGCTTATAATCTTAAGAAGAACGTGGATATATATATATATATATATCTTCAACAAATTTGTTCATGTGACAATTTGATAAATTTATTCACATAATATTATTAGTTGTTACATTTGAGAAATTGATATATAGGATTAAGGTATGTTAATTGAAAGATATAAAGCGATGATGTCTTTAGGGGAAAGTATAAAACATACTCTTGTTTCCTTAACCAAGATTTTATTCTATAGAGTTTTGTGATAACGTTTTCAAGAAGGAAGCTTTCAATAAATATTATAAATATTATGTACTTTTTTTTATTAAATTTTTATCTTACTATGTTTTTTCTAATAAAGTTTTAATAAGATACATTATTTGTTAATAAATATTTAAGAGAAAGTGTTGTTAATAATATAATTATGTGAATATCTATAATTTCTCAAAAACTAACTATTTAGGATCTATTATCATGTTTAATGATATATATTTTATAATATCTAAAAAATTTATATCGTACAATTATGTAAATGAATTTTTTTATTTATATTATTATAATTTATAGATCTATTTATATAGTTAAAATCTATAAATAAAACTATATATTAAGCATCAAGTATCTAAATAAATGAAAATTATCTACTTTTTTTTCTCAATTTTTTCTCCTATATCTATTATATTTTTAATAATTTTATAATAAGAATTATTTTTTGTTTTTTTATTTTGTCTTATTGAGACTCAAATCTCCTATGACCAATAAAATAAAAGATTGAAAAAAAGTGAAATCCACGTAACTGGATTTTATTAACCTATCTTCCCTGATAACTATAAAAACGTTTTAAAAAGAGAAAAAAGTAAAATTCACATGACTGGATTTTATTAACTTATCTCCCCCCTCCTCTTTCTTCAAACTAGCTCTGTGAGACTCCATTTAGTTTAATACATTGCAAATGTATTTTTTTTACTTAATTTATATAATATTTATTATATTTTTATACTTATAATTTTATTTATCAAATTATTTTTTAAAAATAAAATAAAATAATTATTTTTTATTTTATTTATCTCACTTATTTATATTTTATATTTTTTTTAACGTTATATTTTTGCGACCAAACAAAGTAAATAGCAGCTTTATGTGACTATAGATATAAATCACTTAGATTCGACGTGCCAACGACGGAGACTCGCGAATGCTCTTTCTCACTATCCTGACACTGTCTCATCATTTCCCTTTCACTTTCCCGCAAAAATTGACACGCTATATAGACCCTGTCCCTGGCGCCCTCACTCCCTAAATTCTTTCCCCTCTGTATTTTGACTGTCTTAATTCTGATGCAAATGCTTGTAGCAGAACCTCCAGCTCACGCTACCATTGCTTCTTCCTAAATCGAATCAGGTTCTTTTCTTTTTCTTTTTTATTTTTTGCTTAATTTTTCTGATTCATTTTTTCAGTCCAAGAAAGTAATATGAAATTATAATTTCCCCCCTTGGGTCAATTTCGCTTTGTAGCTTGAATTCAAATTAATTTCGGTTCCTTCTTTTGCCATTTCTTTGCAAATTCTCAATCTTTTGGAGTTTGGTTTCCAGAGTTTTGGCACTCTTGTCGGTTTTAGCTATTTTAAAGCTTAATCAGTGGATTTTTCAAATGATCATCTCGTTGCTCTGTACTTGCTTCTTTGAATACGTAATCAAACCTCGTACCTGTGATGGAGTTCTTCTATAAAATGGTTATATTAGTGCTTGTGCTTTCATGGATGGGTGGATTTAAGGGGAGAAACGGCGATGAATCAATTTTGTTTTTCTCTGGGCTTTTCGATGTTGCAATTCTGAGTTAGTTAGTTACTGACTTTTGTAGCCTCTTTTACGTATCACTTATTCCTTTTTTTTTTTTAACTGACAGAATATCCAATTGCATCTTGGAGGCCTATGATGATTAGCTGATGAGTTAGTACTGGTGGCGTTTTGAGCTGACCTTGAGCTTTTCGCTCTGGTTGTGTTTGACTTTGAACCATATCTAAAATGGGCAAAGGGCTGCTATAATTAAAGTCTGATGAAAATCCAGGAGATCGGTGTCAGTAGAGAGGCTGAATGCATTACTAATGGCTTTGAGGTTTATAGCAATATCGGTGGTCTCTACAGTTTTAAGCATAGTGGGGGTACAATTTGGCTCGGAGTTGTCATTCAGTAAACTAAAATCATATGGAATAATTGGCAAGAATTTAATTCACTTGGAGAATGAGAATGCCAGCCATGTCATTGAGTTGCTTTTGGGGTCGTACACCACCATATGTTTACTGGCAAATTTTATGATCAATGCATTTATCCTTCTCAATGTTTGTCTCAAGGTAAGTTTACTGAGTGAACAGAGTAACCATTTATTAAGTGGTCATAGATTATGCAGAGATGTGAATTTTATTTTATATGTTCTGTACTTCTTGCATAAGATGTGTAGACCAGAAGATAAGTGATGTGGTGATGAGAGATCTATAACTAGATAGAATTTTCACCTCAATGAACTAGGAGGACTTACATGCACATGTTCGTTGATGTCATGTGCTGGCTTTTTGACTTGTCATTTACAATAAAGAATTGAAATTATCACTGAGAAACAAGTCTTCCATGGCTTCTTATTCAAAGTTTAAACCCCCTTCCCTGCCAAAGAATAATAAATAGAAAGAGGCAGGCTATAATGCCAAGTTATATCAATAGCATACTTGTTTTAAAATGGAATATGATTTCTTCTTCTTCTTGGTGGGGACTTCTATGGATCCTATAGGATATTGATACTTTGCTTTGTTGGCAGTTTAATTAGGCATTGGATTATGCATCCAGCTTATTGATCATTATAATCCATTGGCCTGTAAAAGTTGCCAACTTATTAGGGTACAAGTTTTTTGAAGGTACCCTAGAATCCATCCCTTTTGTTTAATTTTTATAAGATTTGTCTGTGTTCTACTTCCCCAACATAGTTTCTGTTAGATCTTGTCCTATCTCTTTCTTGCTGCTGGTTGGGCTGAAGATATGTTAAATCTCTTCAATGTAGCCTGCGGTCTTAAGAGTCTTGGCGCATAGTTGCTCCTGCTTCATTACAAACAAGGATAGAGAGTGAGAGAATTGGCTTAAAAGCAGAATGACAAGTGCTTGAGTTTGACTTACCATTTTATTTTGGTTTGCCATTTTATTTTGGTTTGTAGTGGGGAGGGGATCAAATAATGAAATTATAAAGACCCTGAAAACTGTGATAGTTAATTGTCATCACTTGTTATTTTTGTGCCTGCAAACTAGCGTTTTATTGGCAAATTAGTACTGATAATGCTTTAGTTAATGGTGATTATGTGTTCCTCCCTCCTCTTTCTCTTTGCTTTCCACATATTCAAGTAGTCCTTAATTTTGTCCATGGTAGTGTAGATGGCCATGATTCTTTCAGTAAATATTGTCCTTAATGTCATTGGATCCTGTTTCCACTTGCAGACTATATTTTTCTCTGAGTTGCATCCTACTGAAACTTGGAAGCTGGTTGAGCGTCTCATTAATTATGTCATCTACAAGGTTAATTTTTTTTTCTATGGATTTTAATCATTTTCCTTGGAGGTGTATTCTTCTTTAACATGGAAGCTATCTCATTAATTACGTCATCTACAAGTTTAATATTGTTATCTATGGATTTTGATATGTTTTGCTATTAAATTTTATTGAGTATTAATGACTGAAGTTTTTCAATGAAAATTATTCCATTAATTTTTTCTTTTTAATTTTCAGATTTTCAGTACACTGATTTGAAACTGCATTAAACTTGCATCCTTTCTCTAGCTTCTACTTCTTCCCTCTCTTTTCTTCTTCTGATGATGGAATTTGTGGGTGATATGAATATATTGGTGTTTGGTAGTTACTCCTTAGCTTTGTGTTCAAGTAAGATGAGAGTTGCACGTATTAATTCCATAAATCCATAATTTTACTTTTGTAGTTATGACTTTGCTTCAGAGATTCTATAGTGTTAAAGAAAGGGAAACTGTGTTAAAAGATAGGAGGTGTGCTGTTTGACCTCTTAAAAAATGGTAGTAATTTGGATAAGAAAAATGCCATAATCATCAATTATTTTGGAGTTGAAGGAGAGGTAAGGGGTTTTAGGATGATTCTTATGTCAATTTGGTTGAGAAGTTGGAGGTTTTATGTAGCTCTGTGAATGAGTTGATTCTAGAACATTGTCTATGATGGGTGGCATTTTGAGGATATTTTTTTCCCCTCAGCTGGGATAGTGTTCATTGAAGAAACTACATGCAGAGTCAAGGCTTTTAAATCCAAGAGGTGGGATTGAGATATTGCACGAGCCTTGGGTTTGAGATTGTTGTTCCAAACCTTTGAAAAACTCTAGCAGTTTCTTGAAAACTCGCTTCGGATATAAAACTTTGAGTATTCAGAGATGTTTTCGTTATTCCCAATAATAGGGCTCGGTAACAGATCGCTTCTTCCAAAGCACGTCCCGTGAATGATACTGTGACTCAATAACAATAAGTTGATTCATATTGAAGGAGGGGCTTATAAATTCTTTATTTTTTGTTCCTAGTTTTGTTTGGATTTAGATTTCAATGCAGATAGCACTAAAGTCAAATTAGAACAATAGTGTAAGAAATGTTGTGACATAATAAAATTCTTGGTAAGAACCACCACTTCCAGCTCTAGTGCATGTTCACAAATTTCAAAGTTACTAAGATACCTGCAATTCCCAACACCTATAAGAACTTGCTTGAAATTATGCTATCAACTTCCTTATTTTTAAGGATAATTTTAACCCTTTGAGGAGCTGAATGTCATTATCAGAATATTTTATGTACCCTGCATTAGCAATATATGAAGTAGAAATGTATTTGAGCTTTCTGAGATTTTTTTGTATAATTTTTCCTGCATTAAGTTGTGGTTGTCATAAGCACTTGTCACTGATGTTCCTGTTTGCTAGAAACTGCCCTTTGAGTTATTTGCTTCTGATTTTCTCTTTTCCTGATCTTTTACGCTCATTGTCTATGTGCAGAAGGATTAGATGATGGACTTCTTAAAATGCTGTTTTATTGAAAAGATTGCTTGATGAATGTATTGGGTAAAAGATTCTTTGTAGATTAAGGCTTAGTGCATGGTATCTGAGGAAGTGGTCCCTAAGATAAATGCTTTCTTTGAGTAGTTACTCACTTCTGTTGGGAGATACCATACAATCATTTTAAAAATATCCAGGCCAGCCCTCGTTGTAGCCTGTCAAGTAGGAAATTACAATTGGCTTTAAATATTTGGAGTTGAAAGCAAATGAAAGGGTTTTAGAAAGTTCAGGACAATTATCTTCTTCTGAAAAGGCATGCTAATAAACTTAAGATGACACATGTTAAATTCTTGGTTAGTAACCCCCCCCCCCCCGGGGCCCCCCAAAAAAAAAAATGCAGATTTACCATAACTGGAAAGACAGTTGCTCGTGCAAACTGTTTCTAGGATTTTAGATTCCCTCCATTCTGAGGGGCTCAAATCATGGAGGATCACTGCCAATGTAAGTGTATTTTGGACTTCTGGCATCTGAATTTGTTGAGAAATAGCTTATATATGTAACAAATTTAACATGCTTATAGGTATGTTCCATTGGCTTATAAACATTATTGATTAGTTGGAAAGGAGGGTGGCAATCAAGAAGGAGGATACTACTAGTTCTATGCAGTGAGAGAGGACTGTTACTGTATTTTAGTTTCCCTTTGCCAGCAAGTGTGACATGCTAGTTAACTAAATTGAGATGCAAAGGAAAGAATTGCTTTTCCAGAATATATCTTTTTTTTTTTTTTTGGGGCAGGATCTTTGAGATTTTCACATATCATTTCATAATGGTGAAATTGTTTTTCGATATGAAATTACCATTACCACTTCATTTTTGAAATGGAGGAAGAATTTTCTAAGTGGCCAGTATTGACAATATATTATGTTAACTTTGAAAATACTACTATAATTTGGAATTTTTTTTATGTTCAATAATCCTGACCCCGTTTAATTATTATGTTTAATGGTGAATGAACAGGGGATATTTCTACCAATGATAGTGCCTCCAACAATATATCAAGTGGGTTTGTGGTCTACCTGGATGATAGTGCTATGTTCTTTAAAGGTAGATGGTACCAAAATGGATCATATGGGAATAATTCTGTTAAGTTTTGATACAAACAAAATCAATGTCCGTTACTTGTTCTGACACTTCTTCCGCACATTGTATAGATGTTTCAAACTTTGGCCAGAGATCGTTTAGAGCAGTTGAATGCATCTCCATCTGCTAGACCATGGACATATGGTCGTGTATATTCCGCATTATTATTGGTTTTCTTGGTTGATTTATTTTGGTACTGCTCACTCTTCTTATTTCCTTGTTCAATATTCTTATTTTATTATTTCTGTTTTTATTATCATTATTATTATAGTTATCATGATTGTTATTTTGGCCAAGGAATTTTATTGACGGTGAATGTGATATAACATAAGATTGACCAACATACTTGTCAAGTTCAGAATTTATGTAAAGTTGTAAAGATCTGTAAAATATAGTAGAGCCTTTCAAAGCTTAGAAAACTCATGAAACTGCTTGTAAAATATTTAGATGTATCTCAAAAAGGTTATAAATGAACTTTTAACACATTTCTTTTAGTGTATTCAAATCTATGATTGTAGTTTGAAAAATTGGATGCAAAAACACACGATCAAACAATTTTTATTTTAGTATCCAAGAAGCCCTTATTTACTTAAGAGATGCTACTGAAACTGAACACAATTTGTCAGACTAGCTTCCATTAAGTCCCTCCCTGCATATTTTTTTTTCTTCCTGACTTTTCAGATTCTAAATTTTTCTCATGATTGCCCTTGTCAACTTTGGGTTTCTCTGAACTTGAGTGCTATTACCTATTCTTACAAGGTCCAATCAAATGTATTTGTAAAGTTTTTTATGGTGACACTTTTTGTTTTGGGGTTTTCAAGACTTGTTTTTTATTTGTTGCCTAAGGTAAGCTAGATAATGAGTTACCAAGTATATGCTGCATCACTTGGTTCCCCCAGTAATCAACAATATTGGTTCTTGGATATGCATCATAGTTTAGGTTTCTCAATGGTTAAACTGGGGGATGGTGTATAGTGTAATTAAATTTCTGCTCTCTGAATCTGTTTTGAGTTTTCATTTTTATCAAGGTTGCAACTGTTACTTCTATTACTATAATTTTATAGTTTATAAATGCTTGTGTTTTTTTCCCCTTTTAATGCTTCCAGGATAAGGCTATGTCTGGTGATTTATAAAGCACACCGATCCTCTATGCTTATGTTACTATTCTATGAGCCTTTCAGTATCGCTTGTGAGACTCTACGGGTATTTATAAGACTCTTAGCAAGTTTGAGGTCACTCTTAACCTCAATGTAGTTTCCAGTGAGATATTGATACTTGGTTTAATGTTATTGTTTGGTGTGTGATATGAGTTGTAGGTTATGTTGATACATGGATTTCAATTGCTTGATATATGGCTCCATCATTCAGCATGCAATGACACTGATAGTCCAAGGTCAAAACTGTTTGGCACATTAGCGGCTGGTACTGTTGGATAATTTGTTTTTATTTTTTCATTTTTTTCATGTATGAATATGGTTGTATTAATTGCAATCAACACAGTTGGGTTGTAATTAGGATTTTTCCTCTTTATTTTCCAATAAAAAAATATTTATTGATGAGGAGAAAACAGTACAATAATGGAGGACAAGTAATCCTCCCAAGACCCTGAATTTAAGGGTAAAGATTCATTGACTTAGAAGAGCTTTTCAATCCCTTTGTAAATTTGCAAGGGACACCTCCCAAAAGGAAAAACCATATACTGAAACCAACGGAGAGGCCACAAAAATAATTTTCTTCCAATTAAGATGTGATAGCAGAAACTTTGATTAAAAACTTTTGCATTCCATTATAACCTAAAACACTACAATCCTGTGAGTACAGCACAAACCAAAGGAATTTATGCCCCTTATTCCACCCAAAAACATAGAACTTAATAGCTGAAAGAGAAAAAGATCGCCTGGACATACCCATTTCTCATTAAAAATGCCAAACAGTCTAATCCAAATCTGCCATGCCACTTCGCTATGCCAAAAAAGATGATTTTTTTAATCTCTGATAACACATTGCACAAACATCTGGAGAAGTAGCCTTACTGGGCCTTTGGGTCTGAAACCGAGCATTTGTATTAATTCTATCTAATATCATGGTCCAAGCAAAAGCCTTCACCTTAGAAGGTGCCTGGGTATTATAAAAGAAGCTTTTATTGTGGTAGACTAAAGTTCTAGATAGGCTTGATCTCAGCACTTAGACTTTGCCTTTTCTGTTATGGACTATCTTTAAAAATGGAAATATTATCCCCTCTTCTCCCACCTCCTTAAAGAACTTTTATCATGTCTGTGCTTTTCCTTTAAGTTATCTAGCTTCTCAAGTCTTTCTTTTACAATAAGTGACAAAATTCACCTCAAGTTTGTTTGCATGAGCAGTACAAAGCTTGGTTTTTAACATACTCTTGTAGTTTGGTTGCATGCAAAAAAGAAACTTGGTTTTATAATCAATTATTATTATTTTTTGGTGATATGTATATCCCAGCATGTGCTTGTTTTGGCAGAGGGGAATAATTGGGAAGTGGATATATTTTTTTCATTTTTCTTTATTCACAATGAGGTTGTTTTTGTACTTGTGATTGTTGCTGTTGTCCATGTTTGGTTAATACTGCTGATATTATTTTATCCCCAAAAAGAAAAAAAATACTGCTGACATTATTGTTCTTGTTTTTGTTCACCTTTATCCTGTTTGCTTGTATCAACTTAATTGAAACTCCAATTTCCTAATTTACAAGTGTGACCTGCAGGATCATTAATGGAATGGAAATGGAGTCTTATTCGGAATTTTGGATTTTTACTAGATGTGGCAACTTTTTTTATGGCACTTGGCCATTACTTGTATATTTGGTGGCTTCATGGCATGGCTTTCCATCTTGTAGATGCAGTGCTATTTCTAAACATACGAGTAAATATTTGTGTAAATATTTCATTCTTTCTCTGCATGAACTAGACTGTCCATTCAATTTTGATTTTCAGATTTACATGATAATTTTATTTTATGATTTTGTTTATAACAGGCACTGCTAAGTGCAATTATAAATCGCATAAGAGGCTTTATCAGGTTGAGGACAGCTTTAGGTGCACTTCAGGCAGCTCTTCCTGATGCAACAACTGAGGAGTTACAATCATATGATGATGAATGTGCTGTTTGTAGGGTACACTAGATTGCTAGTTTGCCCACGCATTTTCATTGGTTGATTTTGTTGATTGAAATACTTTGAATAATATTATATTTGTGCTTATGATAGGAACCCATGGCTAAGGCTAAAAAGCTAAACTGCAAACACCTTTTCCATCTTGCGTGTTTGAGATCTTGGTATGATTCATTTTGTGCAATTTTATTCTTTTCTGTTTGGGTGAGTTTTAGTGTGATATTATTAGCTTCTAATTGATTCCAGGTTGGATCAAGGATTGACTGAGATGTATACTTGTCCAACTTGTCGGAAGCCACTCTTTGTTGGCCAGCCTGAAAATGAAGCAAGCTTCAATATGCAGGAAATATCAAGTGATGAACAGCATGCACGACAAATAAGTGCAGGGCTTGATCAGCCAAACACTGGTAGACATACCATGGTTGCTGGATTATATCCCAACCAGACTCCAAACTCTTTGGAAGGCATTCCTTGGAGGTTCAAATTTTTATACACTGCCTTGTGCTTCTGTGTCTCTATTTTTGGCTTTCTGGCTGTTAATTTTTATTGTTGGTCAGAATGGTATTTTTGGAGGTCAAAACCCTATTTTGGCCCCTAAAGCTTTTTTCATTTTTTGGGCAAAGAAATTCTGAACTTTTGAAAATGTTCCGAATAAATCCCAAGTGCTACCTCTGTTAATTGACTTCCGTTGATGATGACATGGCATCTTATGTGCCATTTCTGTACACCTACGTGGCACTTATTTTGCAAACTGGGCATCCTAGTCATCTCCCCCCACCCCCCCCCCCCCAAAAGAAAAAACAGAAGAAACAAAATTCTTCATTGTTTCACCCTTTCCCTGTTGAAACATGAACCCTAAAATTCATTGGTCAACCCTCAATCATGGAATACTTCTCTCTTTTATCCTGTATAAACCAACCTTCTTCAGCCTTTCGATAAATCAGAGAAGAACAAACCCAACACAAACAAAGAGAATGTGCAAAACTCTTAAGAAACACTACCAATTGTGCATTAAAGGTTAGCTGAGGATGTTTTGGTGCCATCTTCTGCTAGATTCACCTGATTTCCAATGAATTCTATGCCTGCAAAGTCATCAACTAGTGCCTTCTCACCGATTCCACTGGCTGTGTTTGACATGACTCTCTTACGTACGAATCCTTTCCGTGTTTGAGCTCATCATCAATTGCCCTTTGCTAGGGACAGAAGCGGTTTCTATCATGGAGCTACTCCTTGAAGTGCTTTTATATTGCTACCAACTTGGCATAGCTCATGGGGACATTAAAGCTGACAATCTCTTGTTTGATTTGAGGAATAACAAATTGCTGATTTTGGGTTAGTGGAGTGATTTGGCAGTGGAAGAAGCATGAGTGGGGTAGTGGGTATGTTGTATTATGTGGTGTTGGAAGTTTTACAAGGAAGAGAATAGATGTATGGAGTAGTGGTGTGATTTTCAGGTCAATTCCTTGCTGCTAAGGATCTGATGTTGAGGCTGGAGAGAACAGAGGGAAGAAGAGAGAGAAAAGAGGAGGAAGAAGAAGATATGACTAGGATTCCTAGTTGGTAAAATAAGTGCTACATAGGTGTACAGAAATGCCACCTAAGACACCACGTCATCATTAATAGAGTTAGGACTTAGGATTTATTGGGAATGTTTTTGAAACTTTTGGATTTATTTAGGGGGGAAAAAACTCTAGGGGCCAAAATAGGATTTTGACCTATTTTTGAATACTTTGTGGTCCTTTTCTTTGTGCTTTCATATGCATTCTTACGGATACTATAAAGTGCTCTAGCTTTCTGAAAGTTATTAAACTCCTCGAGATTATAATTTTAATTTTGGATTATAGATGAATTTATAAATAGCCTTAAAAAACTTACTTTTCTATAGAAGAAATTAATAGACAGAAGAGAAGCTCAAATAAGCAGGATAAAGAACCCTCCCAGAATAACTGTCAAATATACAAAACACCAAGGAAAAAAAAATCCATGGCGAACATAACTCTTAAGTCTCTTTATAAAACAATAAAGAAACCCCCCCTCCCCCTTCCAAAAAAAAAAAGCCCCCTGGGAGTAAAGGACCATGAGCTGAAATCCAGAGAAGCCCAAAAAGGAAAAAAATCTCTAATCCCATAATTGGTGCTTGGGAAATATTTTTGCTGGAGAACTCTGCCTTTCTGCTCCAGCCATGGACATCATAACCCTGCTAAAAGAGCTCACTGCCATAGGACCTTACACCCTTCCATCGACCGAAAAGCTCTAAAATTGACAGAGGCAAAATGGTTTGAAAAAGCTGGACAGACCTGCTGCTCCTTAGAAATGTTGAAAGGCCAATTCTGAAGCTGGACAAACCCACCTCACAATGTAAATAAGATGACTGTGTCTGAACTCTGGAAATACCATCCTGTGTGGCCTATGATCTCTATTGTACTAATTCTACCAGGGACAGCTATCCAAATAAAAGTTCACTTTGGAACCTTTATCTTTTGCATATAAGAAAAAAATTATGAGCAGTTTGTTTTCAATTAAAAAACTGCAGGAAGGACCTTATAGTACAAGAGCCAGAAGAGTCCAATGTCCATACGCATTTATTAGCCTTAAATGACATTATTTATTTATTTATTTTTTCCACATTCAAACATCATAGTTAAATGGACAACGTCTTAGTTGTCTCTAACAGCTGATGACATTTTCAAGATGACTAAAATATACTGAACATATCATAATACTAGCAACTGATACCTCAAACTATGTTTATGATACAATATTTTTTTTACCTTAGTTCTTCTTATTGTAGGAAAAGAGGGCATGATTGTAGTGTTTTGTTTTGAGAATTTGCTTAGCTACCTACAGCAATCAAAATTTATGCATTAGATTGTGGTTCACAAAAATAGTATATGCATGCATTGATTCACTCTTTTTGTCTGACTTTACATTTCCCTATATAGGGGTGCAGCAGGACTGGACTCACCTTGGTTGCATTCTTGGCCAAATCAAGGTGTTGATGGGGCTGGTCCATCTACTGCAATCAGATCAGTTGGATTAGGAGGAGTACAAATGATGATGAGACATCTTGCATCAGTTGGAGAAAATTACGCTCAGAGTGCCTTTGAAGATACTGCTTGGAGCCGATGGCCTATTAATCCTTCACGGGCTTCTGCAAGCAGTTCACGTATTCCTCCTCATGGGAGATTACCTGGAGGCTCTGGTAGTCTACATATGAGGAATGCCTCACGTTCTGCAAATGATAATCTGGCAAATATACTTGCTATGGCTGAGACTGTTCGAGAGGTTCTACCTCATATACCAGATGACATAATTTTCCAGGTATGGTTTATTTCAACGTAAAGTGTTTTAGTATTCAAACATTATTAGTTTGTGTAAGTAATTTTGTCTGAGATTGGCCATTGGGTGCAGTTTATGAAGCAGCTTTACACTTTCATGTGTTTTGATTGTAAACGTGCTAGGTGTGGCCCACCTTGTGTAGAAATTTACCTAATACCTTCTATTGATCTTCTGAATTTCACCCTTATGATAAGATTATCAAATATGGCTGAAGCCAATTATGTTGTTGGCACATGATTAATGTGGTGAAGATGTCTGTGGTGGTAGATGATATGATGGTAATTTTAGGATTTTTGTAACTATAATACTTGTATACACTATCTTGATGGGTACATATCTCTATTATTAAGTGATATAATTGGAATTTGTTTGAGAGTTGACTTAGTATCAGGAAACTCTTCTCTATACTTTCTCATCCTATCCTGGTCTTGTTATTATATATAATTTTTCTGAATGGGTACTAAAATGAAGTAAAAAGGGTGGTAAGTTGTGCAACTTCTTGCACAAAGCTTTTGTTTTTGCCATTTGGATTATGATGGAACCCTCAACTTTAAAGGGAAAGCCTATAAGAGAAGGGGTAATGGGTTTGATGAGGCCCATAAGTGGGGAAAGGTTTATGTGAGAAAGGAGAAGCATAAAGGTCCATTGGGTGAGATGGTAGCTAGAGGGTAGTAAAAGGATTTGATTCTAGGTAACTAACTTTGTTGTCTAGCAAAATGGAGTAGAGAGAGATCGGTGGTGTGTGTGAGTTGGTTATGGGGGGAGGGTGGTGTCTGGTGCACAGTGCAGAATTTCTAAGGAAGTAGAGGAGAGGCCTAGTCTCTTGAAAACCTATGGGGTTTCCTTGTGGGGGAGCTTAGTTATCTTTATTTTCCACTACTATTGTTATCTCTAGCTCTGTAGCTTAGCTTACTCTACCATCTTTTCCTTATTATCAAGGGAAGGAGTTGGATATTTGATATATAAATAATATTGAGTTGAAGGATTCCATCACTTGGTAATAGAGGTATTTGGGGCATGGTTGGCACTAGAAGGGAGAATCAGGTGGAGTCATTGGAGAAAAGTGTGGGTGTATTGCAGAAAGGTCAGGATGAGATGAAAGAGGAAATTACGACCGTGAGAGCGTTGCTTATGGAGATGTGAGAATAGTGGAGCAACTTCAGAGAAACCTTCAATCCTGAGAATCACGGGAGGGGGAGTTGTGATGATCCATAGAAGTGACCAAAAATGCTAGGGAGAATGGAGGGAACTATCGACAACTAGAGCTTCCTATTTTCTATGGGGAAGAACCGATTGGGTGGCTATTCAAGATGGAGAGGTATTTCGTAGTGAATGGAAGTACGTAGGAAGAGAAACTAGATATTGTTACTGTTGGCTTAGAAAGGAAGGCTTTGAACTAGTTTCAATGGTTAGAAACTAGGGCCCCATTACAAAATTGGAGGGAGTCCAAGAGAGAGGTACTAGACAAATTCCATTGTCATCAATCAAGGGACTACTATGAGAAGCTAATGAGGTTAAAACAAGATGGTAAAGTAAAGGAGCTTAGAATGAAGTTTGAGTTGATATTTGCTCCTTTGGGGAATGTTCTTGATGAAGTTTTAATAGGAGTTTTTGAAAATGGGTTGAAGGAAGAAGTGAGAGTAGAGGTTCAATTGATGCAACCTAAGACGTTAAAGAAACTCATGGATTGTGCCTACTAAGTGGAAGGGAAGAATGCAGTTTTACAAAAAGCTTGAGAAGCGAGAAAATCAAAAAAACTGAGAAGTAACACAGGTTCAAGATGGGAGGTTTTAGATATGGATTTCTAAGGGTCTTGAGCACCATGGATATACCCAAGAGTTTAAGAAGCAATGTGACAAGCAAGCTATAAGAGAGCAAGGGGAAGAGGATACTAATACAGTGGCCAACAGAGTAACTATTCCTATAACCTCAATTGTGAGCAATAGTAGTAGGAAAAAATGTGGTAAAAGAGCTATATTGCTTGTCTCTTCTATTGATTTTGAATATGCTACATATATACAATAAGGGAGAGAAGATAGGGGCCACAAATTAGAAGAAAAATCAGGAAAATAAATGCCCCCAAATAATAGCATCTAAAATCAAGCTATTCTCCCCATAAAATTTGTATCTATTTGCAACAAATGATTTCCTAATAATAACGTAATTAAGGCTAATCATAATCACACTCCCTCTCAAGTTGGATCATAGATATCTATCATGTCCAACTTCTTGATACATTCTTCAAAAATCTGTCGTTGAATCCCTTTAGTGAATACATCAGCAGTTTGCCTCTGTTGGCATATAGGTAAGGCCTATAGTTCCATCTTTTATGTTCTCCTTGTTGAATTGCAGATCAACCTTCACATGCTTGGTTTTGTCATGATTAACTGGGTTATGAGACATGTTGATGGTTGCCTTGTTGTCACAGTAGTGTTTTATAGGTGGCTTAAAAATAACTTGTAACTTTGTTAACACCCTTTTTAGTTATAGGCCTTCACAAATACCCTTTGCAACAACTCTAACCTTGGCCTCTGCACTGCTTTTAGCCACTATCTTTTGTTTCTTGCTTCACCATGTGGCTAAATTTCCTTATATAAAAGTGCAATATTTAGTGGTTGATTTTTTATCTTCCATTGAACTTGTCTAATCAATATCAGTGTAAACTTTTATGTTTCTTTGATCTCCCTTTTTAAACAGTAATCCTCTTCCAGGGCACCCTTCAAGTACCTTAGGATTTTATAAACAACCTTAAGATACCTTTCTTTTGGAGAATGCATATAACGAGTTACCATACTTACTTCAAATGCTACGTTTGGTCTAATATGTGATAAGTAGATTAATAGCCCAACAAGTTTTTGGTATCTTTCACGATCAACTAATTTGTCATCATCCTCATATTTTGCATTTTCTATAGGAGTAGTACTCAGTTTACATTAAAGCATACCTGTGTCCTTCAAGAGATCAAGAATATACTTACTTTGTGAAGTGTAAATTCCCTTTTTCGACCAAGCTACCTCCATTGCCTAAAAATACTTCATTTCTCCCAAATCTTTGACTTTAAATTCTTGTGTCAAGGTAGACTTGAGTCTCGCCATTTTTGATATATCATCACCAGTGACCACAATATCATCCATATAGACAATTAAAATTGTCTTCTTCCCTTTTCTAATTTTGAAGAACATTGTGTGATTTGATTGAGCTTGTGTATACCCGTTAGCTTTGAGAACTTTAATAAATCTTTCAAACCAGGCTTGTGGAGATTGTTTTAAGCCATAGAGTGACTTCTTTAGCCTACAAACTTTGTTTCCTCCTCCTTGCTTGTCAAAACCCGTGGGAAGCTTCATGTATACTTCTTCCTTTAACTCTCAATTTAAAAAGGCATTCTTGATGTCAAATTACTGAAGAGGCCAATCTAAGTTGCCTACCATTGATAGCAAAACCCTTATGGTGTTTAGTTTTGCAACTGGTGCAAATGTCTCCTTGTAGTCCATACTATAGGTTTGTGTGAAACCCTTTGCCACAATACGTGCTTTATATCTCTCAATTGAACCATCAGCATTGTACTTCACTATGAATACCCATTTACATTCTACGAGCTTCTTCCCTTTTGGAAGATTAACTTCTTCTCATGTTCCATTCTTTTCCAAGGTTTTCATTTCTTCTAAGACAACATTTTTCCATTTTGGTATCTCAAGAGCTTCTTGGATATCATTAGGGATTTTTGTTTTGTCCAAATCAGCAACCAAAGTATGATACCGAGTAGATAATGTATCACAAGACACAAACCGCTCAATTGGATGCATAGTATAAGATTTGGTTTTCTTTCTCAAAGCAATAGGAATATCTAAATCATCAATCACCTACTCTTGTTCCTTTTCACCAGCACCTTCTTCCTCTTCAGGATTCTTTATCGGTTTAAAACTTGCTATTGCTTCAGATACAGGGGGTGCACTACCTGATTTGTTCTTCTGAGAGTATCTTATGTAATTGTATTTGTATCTTCCTTTGCACCAAAATTCACCTTTGTTTGTGGCATAAAAGAATTGTTTTCTGGTTCGGTATATTCAGGAATGGTCGTAGGAATAGGGTTAGAAGAAACAAAACAGGTTTCCTCTGGTTGAGATTTGCACTCAAACTCACTCCAATTCTCCCCCTGAATCGAAGACTTAGGAAAGAAGGGTTCATTTTCAGCAAAGGTAACATTACAACTAACAAAAAGTTTTTTAGTTTAAGGATCATGGCACTTGTAACCTTTTTGGGTTGCAGAATAACCAATGAATAGACACTTTGCAACTCTGGGATCAAGTTTATTGTGTTGATGAATGTAAATAAATGCTAAACACCTAAAAACTTTCAGAGATAGATTAGTTTCAAGATGGGATGTAGTATGGGTTTCTTAGAATTTTTCAAGAGGAGATTTAAAGGTAAGAACACAGCTAGGCATCCTGTTTATGAGTTAAGTGGCTGTAAGAATGGTATCTCTCTAAAAACATTTTGGCACATTACTAGCAAACATTAGGGCCCAAGCAACTTCAAGTAAATGCCCATTTGTTCTTTCAGCAATGTCATTTTGTTGACACGTGCTTTTATGAACAATGCCATATTTTTGTATGAACCCTTGGAGCTGTTTATTGAAATATTCAGTGACATTGTTAGTGTGGCGGATTTGAATATTGGTTTGGAATTGGGTTCAAGCCATATTATGAAAGTTAATGAACACAAAGGGTACTTTAGATTTATCTTTCAACAAATATACCTAACATAGAAGTGTATGGTCATCAATAAATGTAATGAACCATTTTGAGTTGGTTAGTGTGATTTGCAATACGAGATGGACTCCAAAGATCATTATGGACAAGACAAAATGGTTTTTGTGGGCTTATATTTGGATCTTTTGAATGAAGTTCTTTAGTGCTTAGCAAACTCATAGGCATCACATTGGAAATGAGAAGTTTTATTTATCAAAATTTGTGGAAAGAAACAAGACAAATACTGAAAATTTGGGTGACCCATTCTTTCATGCCATAACAATAGGTCATCATTCTTAAGGGTAGATATATTATTGCATAAGTTTTGGGAGTTATAATTACTCTCTTCATCTTCATCAAAGTAGTCCACCCCATCGGACCCTTTAGCACTGCCAATCATCTTCTCCGATGACAAGTCCTATAAAATGCACCAATCAGGAAAGAAGTGAACACTACAATTTCCTTGTCTAGTGATCTTGCTAACAGACATTAAGTTACACTCTATATTAGGGACATAAAGAACAAAATTTAAATTCATAGAGTTTGAGATTTGAATGTTCCCTTTTCTAGCAATTGAGGACAGAGTACCATCTGCAATGCTGACCTTTTCATGACTAGTACAAGGAGAGTAAGATTTAAATAGATGAGAATCATCTGTCATGTGATCTAAAACTTCTAAATCTACTATCCATCTCCTTCTATTAGATGGAGTTTGTAAGGCATGAATAAAATTACCTTTCACTGTGACATTAGCTATTGCATTCTTTTTTTGTTGCTGTCCAGTATTCTGTATATTATTTAGCATTTAAAGTAATTTTCCTAATGAAATATTCTAGTCAATAGCCTGCTACTTCTAGTGCTCCTCTGACTTCTCAAATCCAGCTTTATTTGAGATTTGGTAATCACGTGCTTTCCCTTTTTTTGGCTTCCAATCGGGTGATTTTTCATGAATATTCCAACATGTTTATTTGGTGTGACCTTTTTTCTTATAATGTTCACATCATTTCTTTTGATCCTTTTGACTTGATTCATTGCTTTGTGACACCATTGTAGAAGCTTCGAGTACGGGAGTCAAGGCTAGAATAGGTTCTTCCTTTAACATAACCTTCCTTCTCGCAGCTTCCCTCCTAACCTCAGAAAACACTTTTGTAGTTGTAGGTAAGTAAATTTGACTTAAGATTCTACCTTTGACATTGTCCAAGTTCTTGTTCAAACCTGCTAGGAACCCAAAAACTCTCTTTTTCTACTTTCTGGTTATACATCATAGCATCCTCCTTGCACTTCCACTCTTCTTCATTGATAAAGTCAAGTTCCTGCCATAATGCAACTATATCTACCCAATACTCGGTAATGTCACGGTCACCTTGTTTCATCTACCACAATTTCGTTTTGATCTCATAGAGGCGTGAAACATCTTCCTAGATTTCTCGAGCTTTTGGCAGAAACATAAAAATCCTCTTTATCAATGGAATCATAGCATTAATAGGCCATGAAGAAACCATCAAGTTGTCCATTTCTCACTGTCGCACAGCTTGCAAGTCCTTCGGGTCTAGAGCCTTTGCATTGCCAGTGATGACATTCAACTTTTCGTGACCTCTGACCGCCAATTTTATGGCTTGCGCCTACTTTTTATAGTTGGAGCCATTTAGTTTTTCAGTGACGATAACAACTGAAGACCCTTCGAGACTAGAAATCATTGATGATTGACTTCCAATTTGGCTCAGGTTCATTGTGGAGGATCCCTCAAGATTAGAACTCATTCTGTCTCTTTCTGGGTTCGACTCCAACAGGGTTTCAACATCACCAATGTCTTCCTCTATTTCATGCTCTAATACCATGTGGTAAAAGAGCTATATACTCGTCTCTTTTATTGATTTTAAATATGCTACATATATACAAGAGAGAGAAGATAGAGGCTACAAATTAGGAGAAAAATCAGGAAAATAAATGCTCCCAAATAACAGCATCTAAAATCAAGCTATTCTCCCTATAAAATCTGTATCTATTTACAACAAATGATTTCCTAATGATAATGTAATTAAAGCTAATCACAACCACAAAAAAATTAATAGAGGTTTAGATAAACAAAAAGGAGTTGGGTTTTGTTTTAAGTGTGAGGAGAAATTTGGCCTAATCACAAGTGTAAAAATAAGCAACTCCAAATAATAATACTAATGAAAGAGGAGGAAGAGCCAATTGATATTGAAGCAAATGAAATGGAGATTCAAGGAGATGAGGGGGAGAAGCTTGGTATTCTAGTGCAAGAAACCAAACTATACTCCATCACAAGGGGGGATGATAGGAAATTGTTACAAAAGGGAAATGCAAGGATGTGATCTTGGAGTTACAAGGGATGACTATTGTCCAAATCTTTTACCCTTTCAATTTGGGTAATGTTGATTTGGTGCTTGGGGTTTAATGGTTAGAATCATTGGGTAAGTTGAAAATTGGTTGGAAGCAATCAAATATGAAAGTCAAAGTAGACAAGAGATGAATATGCCATAAGGGAGATCTTTAGCTGTAACCTGAGCTTCATTTAAGGCAATCATGAAGTTAGTAAAAGGTAAAGCATATGGCTACTTGCTGAAATTAGGAGCAATAGCATTAGAAATAAGGAGCGAACAACAAAGCAACAATGAAGAAATTCAGAAACTCCTAAGGGAGTACTGTTTTGTATGTGAACTAGCAATTGGTTTGCCTTTGCATAGATTAAAGGATCATTCCATCGTGATGAAACTTGGGGAGCAGCCCCTTAATGTAAGGCCTTACCATTATGTACACTTAAAAAAAAAAAAAAGAGATTGAGAGACTAGTTAAGGAGATGCTAGATGCAGGGATCATACAACTTAGCATGAGTCCATACTTAAGTCTAGTTCTATTAGTGAAGAAGGATGGAAGTTGGAGGTTTTGTATAGACTACCAAGCATTGAATAAGATTACTATACTCAACAACTGCTCTATACTAGCAATTGATGAGTTGCTAGATGAGCTTGGTGGGGCCACACTATTCTCCAACTTGACCTCATGTTGAGATACTACCAAATCAGAATTAAATTAGGGTATGAGTCATGATGGTCATTATGAGTTTTTGGTAATGTCCTTTGGACCAACTACTGCACCATCTATTTTTCAATCACTCATGAACGACATATGTTGAGATCATTTGTGAAAATTCATATTGGTGTCTTTTAACAATATTTTGATATATAGTAAGGATGTTAGCTCCATATTAATCATTTAAAGGTGACCATGAAGATATTATAATAGCATCAGCTGATCATCAGCTTGAAGAAGTGTACGTTTGAACAGAAGAAGCCAGAATATTTGGGACACATCATTTCTTTTGAAAGTGCAAGTTGACCTTTTAGAGATTGAAGCAATAGTTACTTGGTCAACACCTAAGGACATAAGGGCATTGAGAGGATTTTTAGGGCTTCTAGGTTATTATAGAAAGTTTATCAAGAATTACAGAAAAATTGTAACACCACTCACTGAACTTCTTAAGAAGGACTTGTTTGTTTGGGGGGAGAAAGCCTAAAGGGCTTTTGATCAATTGAAGATAGTTATGGTGTCTGTTCCGGTTTTGGTGATGCTGGACTTCAATTTACAATTTGAGATTGAAGCTAAGGCTTCAAGGAGTGGAGTGGACGCTATACTAATGCAAAAAGAGAGGCTTATAGCATCCTTCAACCAATAATTGTCTAATAAGGCCAAGCAATGATTTGTATATGAGAGAAAATTCATGGCCATAGTGTTGGATGTGAAAAAGTGGCAACACTACTTTTTGGGCCAACTGTTTCTAATATGTATAGATCAAAAGGCATTTAAATTTTTGTTGGAACATTGTGTTATAGATCTAGACTAGTAGAAGTAGGTCTTTGATTGATCAGATTTGAACCACAAAAACTAATAGATTTGAACCATAGAGCAGCAAGGGAAAACAAGAAAGAGAACTCTCCTTATTAACAACCAAATACTAGAACACTCCTTATAGCACGTGCACTCAAAAAAACACACACGTGCACACGCGTGAAGGATAAAAATGATAGTTTTCTAGCTTTCGAGAGGCTAGAATTTCTCCCAAGGAAATTCTGCAGAATCATTCGCACCCCTCTTCTCACTGCACACTCCCTTCAAAACCCCTCAGCAGCACTCCTTCACCCTTCCATTACTTTTCGCGACCTCGACTTGTGTCAGAGTTAGTTGCTCTTTTGTTTGTTCCTTCTTTTGTCTTCATTTTGTTTCTCTTAGAATAAGTCTTGTGGACTAAGACTGAATTAACTTTTGGGCTAGTAGCCATATTTGGGTCAGCAGGCACATTTGGGATAACAAGCCCATCAATGCTGCCCCAATAAGTTTAAGCTTGTCTGCAAGGTTAAAATGAGGGAATTGTTGGTTGATGGCTCTAAAATCCTCCCAAGTATTCTCAAACTTAGGAAGTTTAGTCAACTTAATGAGCACTTTATATTGTCTAGTAGATAAAGTTCTGATTTGTCTAACTTCCTTTAGTTACACTTGCAGCTCTAAGTCTTTGATTAAGGCCAAAGGAATTTCTTGAGTAGCAATAGCAGATTGTAGAGACCATTTACACTGTGAAATATGGAAAATGGGATGAATTTTGGTGGTAGCGAGAAGCCCCAAAAGGTAGGCCACTTGCAGGGTCCATAGAACTTAGGACTAAGTTTCTCATTTGGTTTCTTGGCCAATCCCTTCAACTTGTCGGGTCTGATTTTTAAGTACACCAAATCACCAACATTAGAGTTCACCTTTCTTCTATGTTGGTTAGCTTGAGCCTACATTCTTGCTTGTGCATTCTCCAAGTGCTCCTTCAGTTTTGTCAAGATCAGATTCCTCTCTCTAATATGCTCGTTAATCCCTTCCACCGGATAGTAAGCATCGTCCATCTTGAATAAGGTGGCAGGGTCGTGTTCGTACAAGGCCCTAAAAGGGTCATTCCTATTGATCTGTTATAGCTAGTGTTAAACCAATATTCTGCCCAAGCAAGCCATATTAACCATTGTTTAGGTTTCTCCCCCACGAAACATCGACGATAAGTTTCAAGACTTCTATTAGCCACTTTCATTTGCCTACACATTTTAGGATGGTGACCAGAACTATACTTCAAAGTAGTATTTGCCATTTTAAATAACTCCTTTCAAAATTGACTTACGAACACTTGATCGCGGTTAAAAATGATGGATTTCAGAAATCCATGGTGCTTGACCACTTATTGAATGAAGAGTTCTACTACATAGCTGGAAAAAGATGAGAAAGTGGCATAAAGTAGGCGTACTTGGTGAATCTATCTACCACCATCATTATAGTTTCAAATCGATGTGATTTAGTGAGATCGATGATAAAATCCATACTAATGTTTTCCCAAACCTATTGTGGGATAGGTAGGGGTTGTACTAAGCCAGCTAGACTCGGCTTGATATTTATTTATTTTGACAAATTTCACATCTTGCTACATATTCTTGCATGTCTTATTTCATGCCTTCTCAGTGAAAAACTTCAGCCAATCTTTTGTGGGTTCTTAGGTAACTTGAATGCCCTTCAATTCGTGAAGAATGGAATTCCTTTAACGGTAGAGGAATTCGAGTGGACCCTTTTGGAATTGCTAAACAGCTTTTAAACATCAAACAACCATTCTTTAAGCTATAATCTGGGGTAGTGGTCTGCCTCATGAGTAATTAGTGAAGGATACTAGATAACTATTCATCTTGCTTCATCTCTTTGTACCAAATTTCCAATTTTGCATTTTGCACTGCTGAAAAGGCTTTAAATTCCATTTCTTCCCCTTTTCTTGAAAGTGCATATGTTGTCCGATTTTTCACCCTTGATTTATACACTATGTCATACTTGAATCACATTAATTTTGAGACCTATTTTTGCTAATTTGAGTCCAAAACCTTCTGTTCCAAGAGATATTTCAAGACTTTTTTGTTAATTATTTATCATAAAATGGTTCCTTAACAAATAATGTCTCCACTTTTTTACTGCAAACACAATTGCCATCAACTCCTTTCATAAACTAAACTTTGTCGAGCTCTAGAACTTAGAACTTGACTATAATATGTAATAGGACGCCCATTTTGCATCAATACAGCCCTTACACTATCCCCAAAAGTATCGATTTCAATTTCAAATGGCATAAAAAAAAATCTAGCATAGCTGAGACAGGTACTGTGGTCATGGTTGTTTTTAAATTATCAAGTGCCCTTTGAGCCTCTTCCATCTACTTGAAGGCATCTTTCTTTAGTAAATCAATGAGAGGTGTTGCAATTTGGCCATAATTTTTCACAAATTTACGGTAGTAACTAATTAATCCCATGAAACCTAGCAAGGACTTGATATCTTTGGGAATAAGCCACTTGGTCATACCTTCTACCTTTGTTGGATCTACTTGGACCCCTTCAATTGAAATAATGTGTCCCAAATGTTCAAATTTAGGTTTTCCAAAAACACATTTTTTTGGATTGATAACCAACTGATGTTTTTAAGAATTTCCAAAGTGACTTGTAAATGGTCAAGATGAGTGGAAAGACTAGGACTAAATGCCAAAATGTCATTTAAAAAAACCAATATAAATTTTTGGAGATATTCCCTAAAAATGGCATTAATTAAAAACTAAAAGGTGGAGGAAGCATTGGTCAAGCCAAAAGACATTACCATGAACTTGTAGTGGCCTTCATGTGTACGGAAGGCTGTCTTCTCTTTGTCACCAATTTTGATGTAGGACAAGGAAGAAGAGGGAGAGAAGATAATAGAAGAAATAAGGAGAAAATTATGAAAATTCTTATTATTATTCAATCAATGGTAAGGTACATAATCCTAATTTTCATAGGTTATATATAAAGTCCATGAGATAACTACTAATAACAAATCTTAATTGTAATGAAATATAACTTCTAATAATAAAAGATAAATATATAAAATCCTAATCTTATTGAAAGTCAAATGCCTAATTTTAATAGATAATTAAAACTAACAAAAAGATAAAAAGAGATATTTTAGCCGATTTCTAGAACTAATAAAATACAAAAGATTAAAATATATTTAAATTAGGATTTTTTGGAACTTCTATGCCTAGAATAGATTTTCTATGATTTTGCATCATTTCCCCTCGGCTTGGGAAAACTCTCCTTTGGTAAGGAAGTTTGTTGGTAAGATTGTAACATAGCCAAGTCCAAGTGTTAGAAGTCTTCCTCAATAATCCAAGTAGCATCCAAATTTGTGCGGCCTTTTCAACGAACAAGGTAACGATGGAGAGGGCTGTTAGGTGTGAGAACAATTTGATCATTCATGATTGCATCGATTGCCTTAATAGGTGGCGGAGTAGATGGTAGAGTGGGCATAGGGGTTTGACATGTCTAAATACCTACAAAATCATCAAAAAGCAAAATGGGAGGCTTAAAAGTGCCTTGGTAAGGAAATAAATCTTCTACATTGAAAATAAGACTAATAGCTATGTCAGGAGGTAAATCCAACAAGTATGCATGGCCAAGTTTTTTAGGGATACAAATACGACCAAAGGTTCAGGAATGCAACTTTTTAAAAGAATGTTTAGGATAATGCTCAAGAGTATACAAGCCATAACAAAATCACCCTCATTAAAACTCTGAAAGTATCGGTGTGCATCAACAAATAATTTATATTGTTCATTGCTTTTATTAAGTTTATGTCGGATCTTAACATGCAAGTCACGAAGGTGCTAGGCAAATGATTTCGCAAATTCAAATGTGCGGGAAGTCAAAGGAATAGGCACAAGGTCAATAGGCTGATGAGGTTTAAAACCTTGGACAATCTCAAAGGGACTCTTACTAGTGGATCTATTGGCTGAATTATTATAAGCAAATTCAGCTGTTTGATGCGAATTTGATGGTACTTGGATTTCAGATCAAGTTTCAAAAACTAAAAGTCCCCTTAATTCATCCAGGAGCTTATCTATAGTAGGGAACGGAAATTTATCAGGCACAATTATTTTATCTAACACTCGATAATCAAGACAAAGTTGCCACCTACTATCTCTTTTTCTTACTAGCAAAACTGGGCTTGAATATGGGCTACTACTTGGTTGGATAATTTTGACCATCAACATCTCATGCACCAACCTTTCAGTCTTATTCTTTTTGCAAGTGTGGGTAGCGATAAGGGTGGATATTTCGTGGTGGATGACCTGGTTTAATGGTTCTAGCATGGTCTCTTGATCTAGTGGGAGATAAACCTGTCAGTTGTTCACTCATAGTAGAGAACTCCATAAGTAATTTCTGTATCTCCTCATCCATTATAGACTCTTCTTGGTCTTGTAGCTGTATTTCCCCAAAATCAATTAAGAATCCTTGGCCTCCTCTTTTTACTGATTGCAACAAAGCTTTTAGAGGGATTAGCATTTTGGCTAAGGTAGGGTTCCCAGCTTTACAAACTACTTCACACCCAAGTTTGAATTCCATAATGAGCTGCTTCCAATTAACCTTCACCTCCCCTAGAGACTCAAGCTATTCTATACCCAACACCATGTCTGCCTCGCTAAGCTCAAAGGGATAAAAATCTTGGTGAACACTTACCGTTTGTAATTCTATTGTTAAATCATTGCACACATCATCATCCCTGACCATATACCCATCCCCCACTATAATCTTATAGACGAGTGTCTTCTGGATAAGTAACAATAGCCTTTCCACCAACCTAATTGAAATGAAATTATGAGAGGCACCACTATCAATTAAAATCAAAACTGTCTCACCTTGTAATTTTCCCAATAACTTCATGGTTTTGTCTCTAGTGATCCCTACAATTGAATTCATAGATAAAGCTGTTGGAACACTCCCATTGCCTTCAACAAATGTCTCCTTCTCTCCCTCAATCATGGTTTCCTCTCTAACTTCTTCATCTTCTTCAATTTTCTCTAACAAGATAATGACATTCAATTGTTTATTCCTGCAACAATGGTTAGGCCCAAACTTCTCATCACATTTGAAGCACAAACCTAGTTCCTCTTCTTTACAATCTCAGCCTCTGTAAGTTTTCAAAATTTTTCTTTCCTTTGAGTGACAATGAAGTAGTGTTGTTGGTGTTTTGTCCGTCTCCATGATTAGCATTTTTCATGTCTCTTCCACCCCTTTTTGTTCAATGTCTTTTGTTGCTGCTATTGGTGCAAAACAGGTTGGTTCAATAAAACTTGTAACCCAAGAGAAAGGTGACTTCAGCCCACCCCATTATGGGCTTGAAAATGGCTTAAGATTCTTATCCCATTTTACCACTTGGGCTTTCTCCAGTGCTTCATTCTTTTCTTCTATATGATGGGCCAAACTCAGCCCTTATTAATCTTAACTCAGCCCTAATTTCTGCTTTCAACCCATTTAGGAATGCTTCCATTAGAACTTCATCAAATGCCTCTTTCAACGGTGTCGATAACATCTTAACTTGTTTACGGTACCTTGTAACACTTCTCTTTTGCTTCAACACTATAATCATCTCATATCCACTGCCTCTCTATGAATGATGGAATCGCTCTAGGACCTCAGTTTTGAACTTTGACCACAACATGATTGGAGCTCTAGTGTCTAATTAATAGAACCAGTTGAGTGTCTTCCCTTCTAAGCAAAATGCCATTGCTTCTATCTTCTCCTCTTTAGTTACCTTATTCATTGAAAAATAGGATTCTACTAAAAAAATTCACTTGATAGGATCCTCTCTAGAGAATATTGGTAGTTCAAGCTTCCTAAACTTCATGGCCTCCTTCTCCACCACTATTGTTGTGCTTCCCAAATCATTAACGCTGCCACTTGTTCTTGTTGGTGTTGGGGGTTGAGCTTTCACTACAGCTTTCTCTCTTTCAGTTGCTAACATATGCCTGGTAAGCTTGTCTACTAATTCCTTAATTTTAGCCATCCATTGTTTGATACTCACCATGTCTTGCTCCAGATTTTCTACTTTGCTTTCCATTCTAGTATTAATGATGCTTTGATAATCTCACTGCTCTAATACCAAATGGTGGAATTTGAACCACAAAAACAACAAAAACTAACAGATCTAAACCACGGAATAATAAGGGCAAGTAAGAAACAAAACACTCATTAACAACCAAATACTAAAATACTCCTTATAGCACTTGCACTCAAAAAAAAAAAAAGGCATGCACACACAAAAGAAGAATAAGGTAGCTTTAGCCTTCGAGAGGCCAGAGTCTCTCTCGAAGAAATTCTCCAAAATCATTCACACCCCTATTCTCATTGCACAGCCCCTTCAAAACCTCATAGCAACACTCTTTCACCCTTCCACTACTCTTCGTGACCTCCATTAGTGTCTGAGTTAGATGTTCCTTTGTCTGTCCCTTCTTTTGTCTTCATCTTGATTCTCTTGGAATAAGTCTTGTGGGCTGAAATTGAATTAACTATTGGGCCAACAGCCATAATTGCGTTTAGCAGGCATATTTGGGCCAGCAAGCCCATCAGTCTCAAAATTGATGGGGTACAGATTTGAAATGCAATATAGACCAAAAGCTGAAAATCAAGTCTTTGACGCTTTATCTATGAGAGATGGAATGATGGAAATGAAAGTTATTTCACTAGGGTAATATGAAGGCCTTCAAGAGTTTGAAACTGAGATTGTGGGAGATGAACAGCTAAATTCCATAATGCAAAAAATAATTACTGGATTAAAGTGCCCAATGAATATAGTATGAAGGGTAGCTATCTTATGTATAAAGGTAAACTAGTTCTACATGGAAAATCTCCAAAAACCAAGGAACTCTCTAGAGAATTTCATGACTCATGGGAGGATCCTCAAGGTTTTTGTGTACTTAAAAACGTTTTGTGGAAGTGGTCTATTTGGAAAGGATGAAACGAGATATTCAAAACTATATGGCAAGATGTGAGGCATGCCCAAAAAAAATAAATGAGTCCTCAAGTCCAATGGGGTTACTATAGTCGCTACCTATTCCTCAATGGGTATGGAAAGACATTAGCATAGACTTTGTGGTTGGTCTTCCTAAATCCTGTGGGTTTCACATAATAATGGTGGTTGTGGACAGGTTTACTAAATATGGCTACTTTGTTCCCCTTTCTTACCCATTCATAGCCAAAGAGGTGGTTGACATTTTTGTTAAGGAGGTGATTAAGCTGCTTGATTTTCCTAAAACGTTGTTTCAGATAAGGACAAGATATTTATTAGTCAATTTTGGAAGGAGATGTTCTTGATAGTAGGCACCATGCTTGAGTATAGTCCAGGGTATTATGTAGAGACGAATGAACAAACTGAGGTAGTGAATAGAAGTTTGGATACTTGCTTTTGTTGCCTTGCTAGAGATAAACCTAAAATGCTACCTTGGGCTAAGTATTAGTTTAAGACCCACTACAATTGCTTTATGGGGATGACTCCTTTTAAAGCTTTGTATGAAAGAGACCCACTAACCTATTTAAGTGGCAAGATGATATTTTAATGGTGGAAAAAGTCAATGAACAATTGAAAAAGAGAAATCTTATTCTTACTGGATTTAAAAATCACCTAGAGTAGGCACAAATCAAAATGAAAGATCAAGCAAATAAGAAGAGGAGTGATGTAGAATTCAAAATTGGAGACATGGTTTACCTATGACTTAAGCCATACAAGCTGAAGACCTTGGCTAAAAAGAAGAATGAGAAATTGGCTCCCAAGTTTTATGGCTTATATAAAATAATTGTAAAGCTTGGAAAGGTGGCCTATGGATTAGAGTTACCTGCTACAACACATATGCACCTAGTCTTTTGCATCTCACAATTCATAAAGTCCATCTATGCTTTTGTTCCTACACAGCCACTACCTAGGTCACCCACCAAAGAGATGGGACTTTAAGTGCAGCCCGAAGAAGTGAAAAAACTAAGGATGATGACTTTTGGATAGTGCCAAGCTCTCATTAGATGGGTGGGCTTATTGAATTGTGATTGCACTTATAAAGATGTGGAGACTCTTAAAGCTTAGCTCCCAACCTTCCACCACCTTGAGGACAAGGTGAAGCTTGATGGGGACAGAAATGATGGACCCCTTAACTTTAAAGGCAAGGTCGATAAGAGAAGAGGTAAAGAGTCTAATGAGACTTGTCAGTGGGGAAAGGTTTATGTAAGAAAGGAGAAGGATAAAGGCAAAATGGGTGAGGAAGGGTCAAGCTCAGATTACTAGATAAAATACTAAAATAAAAACATAAAATAAAGAAGAAAAAAAAGAGAGGACTCCACTAGCATTAGAGAGACCAGCATCTCTCCCACACAATTCACCAAAAGTCTCTTTACCCCTCACTCTTCCCATGCTTCTAACCATATATCCCCTTCTCTAACTAACTTCGTCCTTTTCTGCTTGCTCGCTCTCCCTAGTAGGCCCTAGCCCAATGGGCGTGGGTCCATCATTACCCATTTCAACAAGATTTACCTTGTCCTCAAGGTGGATAGTAGCAGTTGGGACCAATGGCTTCTTTACAATAGTGCCTTGTGCTTGTTTCATAAAAGAATCGAAACAAGCATATCCCACCCTATCAAGAAAGCCAATAACTACAGCATGCATTTTCCTCCCATTTCCACTGTAATACGAAGCCTTGACTCTAGCAATTCCCTTAAGAAATACAACAGAACCAGCAGACATGCACATGCTAGGTAACTCATGCCAATCATTGACTCTTAAGTACTTAAGGCCTTCAAGATTTGCAAGGATTTCCAAACCCCAGCTTGCTGTAGTCCTAGCAAGCAAATTTTCTTCTTTATTGCACCTCAAACGATGAGTATTAAAGAGACCACCCTCAACCTGTTCTGCAAGTACCCTTTCTCCTTCATAGACGGGTTCAAGATCCTTAAAAGTTGCATTTCTTGTATCCCATACACATTCCTCTCTTCTATATGTGGGCTCACTTCCATTAATACTTGAAGACAATGCTTTGGAGTGAATTTCATTGTCCCATTTGTAATGCATCTAAACAAATAGAGCATGCATACAAGCTTTTGACCTTCCAAATATTTCAAAAACATGGGCAGCAACCATTGCAGTTGTAACTAGGTCATGTGAGTTTTAGCTCCTTGAGGTGCTAACAGAGGATGGCTTCAATGAGAATAGTGCCTCTAAAATTCTGTGAGTACAAGAAACAAGCGAACCAGGAGAGAGAATATCTCTAAATCCAATCTTGTCATAACCTTTCCAAGGATCATGAAAATGAGGAAATCTCAAAAGCATAGGAATTGCTTCCCAACCCAGCCTTGTCACCTCAAGCAACCATGATCATAACACTTTAATGGAAAAACACCACAGATATGAACACCCAAAAGATGTCATCAAAGAATCCACAACAAAGGAGGACGATGGCAACCTTAATATTTAGGTAATTAAGCCAACTACAAGATTGTTGTCATCAAGAAAATGCCAAGAATATTTTGTCCAATCCATGAATATGATTTTTGCGGCATAGCAGCCCAGAAAATTGCAAATGCCAAATAGACCAATACCACTATAGGTGGGAAAATAAAAACCTCCCCAACCTTAAGAATATTCATAGTCTTTCTCCCACTTTTTAGAGATATTCTACAAGCCACGTTCACAAATACAATGGTGCATTCCTTGAATACCACCAATGCAGAACTGTACTATCAGCACCTAGTCAAACCAAGATGATATGAAGAAGAACACTAACATAAGAAATGACAACACCCTTCACATCTAGGCTAACGATTTCATGCTCATTTTTTCTGCTATTGCAGCATTGAAATATTCCTCATTATAACAATCATGAGTTTGTGCAGAAGCACATATAACTATTCCAATAGCCATCAACCACAAAAATGCCACTGAGAAGTCTAAAAATGTGCAAACTAGAGCATATGGCAAAATTTCCACTTTGTTTGCAAACATCATCATTTTCTTAAAATTTTTTCCTGCTGACTTTGATATCATCATAATTGGAATTGAAGTGTTTGATTAGGGACAATGGACTCTTCATTTAACAAAAGTGGTAACTTTGCCAAAGCATCTTTAGGACCAATAACCAGTGATAGCTTCAACTTTAGAGTATTACAATTACCAAATCCAATGTAAATGGGCTTGTCACCAACTTCAAGCCATTTTACAAGGGACTCAAGAGGTTCATAGTTTGATGCAAGATCAAGGAAGCAAAACCCTACCACATCATTTTTTGGTCCCCAATCTTTTGGTTTAGGAACAAGGTGAGGGCTCCATATATATGCATATGGCACATCAATATCGAAGCCTTATGAACCACTTAAATATGTGGCTGGTCATAACTTTAGCTTCTTTTTTTTTTTCCTAAGATCATTAATCATGTCTCATATTCCCAGCCAAATCAATGAGTCAACAATTTGATATGAAAATCTATAACCAGCTTGTTGCTTTACACAGGACAAAGGGTGTCGAAATCCACTAGTTGGTATCCATGGGATTGTGAAAAAGATGTACTGGTATTTTCTGTGCCTTGGCCACATGGGTATGCCCATACGTTGGTGGATTGGCATTTGGCAATGATTGTGTTCGCTTTAAAGGGGACATCGAAATCAATTTCGGGTTCCTTGCACGCTAGAAACAGAGAGTTGATCCTATCATTTGTCCTAAATGGCCCATCAAACCAGAGAGCAACACCCAAATCATCTCCTGCTGTATCGGCATTGGCAAGGTGATATCCTCTAGCTGTGTTAACATCAGATGGGTGAGGAAGTCTCGTAGGTTTGTTCAACAATATTGACTAGAATGATGCCATGCTCTCCCTCCCAGAATGCTGCGTTTCAGCATGCTTAGGAGGTTTCATGTTTTCATCTTGGGTGGTTTCTTCTTGGTTAGAAGATTAGGTGGGCTTAGAATAATTGAATTGTTGGGCCAACCTATTGTTGTTTCTAGTGGGTACTATCAATTGAGGCCTAGAGTTTTCTTTTTCCTCTGCCCAATTCAGTTTTAGGCTTTTACTCCATCCAACTTTCCTAACCCACTCTAGGACCCAATTCATTTCCACTTTCTTGCACCCATTGTTGCCATCTTCCTCAATAAAGCAACATTTCAACCCTCTTCTCCTAGTTTTCTCAGCATTTCTTGGATGGTAGTTGTTCGTGGGTTTGCTTGAACCTGAAGTCATAAGAGAAACATATTTTTTCCCACTCTCTTGATGTACTTCCTTGGGTGTAAATGAGCTATCAGCCTAAGAGATCTTCATAGGCTCAAGAATTTCAAAGGTGGTCAGCTTCATCTCTCCTTTTGGGTTGTTCTCACAAGCCACTACAAAAGAAAATCTATTAATACCATCTTATTTAGAATTTTCTTCTTTTTCAACTTTCTTCACTTCTTCCTAAACCTTCAATTCTGTCAAGTCTTTCGAAAATGATGGAGGCTCCGATTGCTAATCCCTAGTAGGTTCCTCCTCTTGTTCTCCCTCATTTCCCCTTCCCTTTATTGTCTTTAGTATGCCCTTCATCACTTCTTTCATTTTCTTCATCATTTCTATCATCTCTTCCATATTTCTTTGACATTTCTATAATTTCATTTTTATTTTCCACCTGGCAAATTGATGTAGGACCTATAGTAATTAAGGGAAATAAAGGAGGGAGAGTGAAGAATAGAGGGAGAAATCTGAAGATACTTTATTATTCAATCAATAGCAAAGTGTATAATCCTAATTCCCATGGATTATATATGAAGTTCATGAGATAACTATTGATAACAAATCTTAATTTTAAATCCTAATTTTAAATAAATAACTAATGTTTAAACCAAAATAAAACAAACCTAATGATAAGCCTAAACAAGATGAGGATAAGCCTAAAATAAGATAAAACAAATCTAAGCAGATAAAACAAACTTAATAATAGGCCTAAAATAAGATAATCATAATAAATTATTTTACATTTTCTTACGCCTAAAATAAGTTTTAATAATTGGATCTCTATCATTTCTCCCTAGTTGATGAAAACTCGCCTCTGGAAAGGAAGACTGCTAATAAGCCTATAGCAAAGCGGGATTGACAACGAAGAACTCCTCTTCAGTAATCCATGTAGCATCAAAATCTAAGGAACCTTTCTAACGAACAAGGTAGTGGCGAAGGGGACCTTCTGGAGAAAGGACAACTTGGTCATCCATGATTGCATCAATGGCTTCTACATGCGGCAGAAAAGATGGGAGAGTGGGCACAAGAGCTTGATGAAGCTAGACATCTGCAGAACCATTAGAAAGCAAAAGGAGAGGCTCAAATGTGCCTCAGTAAGGAAATAAATCATCAACATTGAAAATCGAACTAATAGTCATATCAGGAGGTAATTCTAGTTTATATGTATTAGGACCAAGTTTCTTAAAGATGTGAAAAGGACCAGAGGCTCGAGCGTGCAACTTCTTGAAGGAATGTTTGACATAACGCTCAAGGCAAATACGAACAATCACAAAATCATCTTCATTGAAGTTTTGAAAACTTTGATGAACATTAGCAGCTAATTGATAGTGTTCATTGCTTAATGCAAGCTTATGCTTAATCTTAGTATGCAAATCATGAAGGTGTTGAGCAAATGTTTCTACAAACTGAAAGGTACGGATCGTCAAGAGAATGGGTAGAAGGTCAACAGGCTGGCGGGGGTTATAGCCTTGAACAATTTCAAAAGGACTCTTACCAATGGATTGATTAATTGGATTGTTACATGCAAACTTAGCTATTGGTAAAATCAAATCCCAATTACCAAGTTTATACCTTACTAGACTTCTAAGCAAGTCACTAAAACTACAATTTTGTGACTTTTGTTTGGCAAAAATTTTAATTGAGTACCAAAAAGTTTTCTAAGGGTTTTCTAAAACTAACTAACAAACATTAAAATCCTTATAAGAAACAATAGAAGCAAGTAACCTCTTGAAAAAACAACTTAGCTAGGTTAGAAGCATAAGTAGTCTTACTACAAGAGATGAAGTGAGTCATCTTAAAAAATCGATTTACGACTACAAAAATAAAATCGTGCCTTCGGGTTGTTTGTGGTAACCCTAAAACAAAGTCCATACAAAGATGTTTTCAAGGGTTATGTGGAATAGGCAAAGGAGTGTATAAACCTGTATTTTGTTTCTTAGCCTTAGAAGTTTGACATGCACTGGGAAAGTATCTTAACAACATCACATTTCAAAGAAGCCAGTAAAATCTATCTTCAACTGAAGTTATGGTCTTATCTTTGCCAAAATGGCTAACTAAACCTCCTGCCTTTAATTCCCAAACAAGGAAATCTCTCATTGATGTTTGAGGTATGCACAATCGATTTCTCCAAAAAAATAACTATTTTGAAGGATGAAGTTAACATGGGAACTTTGCCTATGCTATATTTTAATGTAAATCATTTTCATACCCGGTCTCAAGCCCCAAAAAAAAGGAGGAAGGTTGTGTTAGGCAGTCGACAGCTAACGAAAAACTTTGTCGAATCTTTATGACATGGATCAACGATATAATAAAGTTAATGTTAGGTCGTTTCCCGAAAGTAACGTGCTGTATAGCTCGAGTACTGTGTCAAATGAGCCATAGTCGCTGCATCGACGCTTGGGTGTACTGAAAAATAAATAAGAATTTTCACATTTTCGTGAACGAATGTGAGTAAAAAAGTTAGTTCACGAAAGTAGGATTCGTTTTAGAATTTGAAATATAGGTACACTTACAGGTAAATCAATGAAAATAGTGAATATTATGATTAAGAGGAGAATTAATTTGATGTGTTTACAAGAAATTAAATGGGTAGGAGAAAAAGTGAAGGAATTAGATACATTAGGTTTTAAGCTTTGGTACACTGGTAAGACTAAATCTAGAAATGGGATAAGTATAATTGTGGATAAGTATTGAAAAAATATTGTGGTAGATGTAAAAAGATTAGGAGACAGAATTATAGCATTAAAATTTATAGTGGAAAGAGAAACTTTTAATATTATTAATGCTTATGCACCGCAAATAGGGTTAGAAGAGCATTATAAGATAAAGTTTTGGAAGGATTTAAAAGGTTTAGTTCAGGGAATACTTTTAAGGAAAAAGATTTTCATAGGAGGGGATCTTAATAGTTATGTAGGAAGTGCATCTATAGGTTACGAGGGTTCGCATGGGGGATATGGTTTAGGAGAAGCAAATATAAAGGGTAAAACTATTCTAAACTTCTCATTAGCGTTTGATTTTACTATAACTAATATTTGTTTTGAGAAACGTGAAGAGCATCTAATCACGTACAAAAGCGGGAGAACATGCTCTCAAATTAATTTTTTTCTAATAAAGAAAGTGGATAGAAAGCTTTGCATGGATTGCAAAGTTATACTTGAAAAGAGTTTGACTACATAACATAGGGTTTTAGTAATGGATGTTCGAATTAAAAGGAGAGTAAAAAGTAAAAGCCAAGAGATGGTGTTAAGGATAAAGTTGTGGCAATTGAAAGGTGAAAAAAAAGAGAGTTTGCAAAAAAGAATTTGGGAAGAAGAATCATGGGAGACACAAGGAAGTGCTAATGATATGTGGGACGAGATGACTAAAGAGATTAGGAAGGTTACAAAAGAAATACGTGAGGAATCAAAAAGTTTTAAACTTAGGGATAAAGAATCTTGGTGGTGGGATGTAAGTATACAAGATAAGGTTAAAATTAAAAGGGAATGTTATAAAGCGTGGTCTTTGTGTAAAAATGAGGAAAATTGAAAAAAAAATATAAAGTAACTAAGAAATACACTAAGAAGGCAGTGAGCAAAGTAAGAATTAAGGTATTTGATGGGTTATATTAATCTTTAGGTACTAAAAATGGAAAAAGAAATATTTATAAGCTTGTTAAAAGTAGAGAGAGAATGACAAAAAACGTAAACCAAGTGAAATGCATTAAAAGATGAAGAAGGAAGAGTCTTAACTACTGAGTAGGATATTAAGAAAAGATGGAAATGTTATTTTCATAGGCTATTTAATGAAAGATGCGAGATCTCATAGCACTCAGATAATCTAGACACCACAGAGAAAGATTAAAATTATATCTTTCGTTGTAGGATTCGAAAGTTAAAGGTAAAAGAAGTTTTAAAGAGGATGGAGAATGGTAGAGCTGTAGGACCAGTAATATACCTATTGAGGTGTGGAAGGACTTAGGAGTGAAAGGTATAGGTCGACTCACAAAGTTATTTAATAAGATTATGAGATCCAAGAGAATGCTGAACGAATAGAGGAGAAGTATTTTAATTTCTATTTATAAAAATAACGGGACATATAAAATTATGCAAATTATAGATTAATTAAACTCGAGCTATACTATGAAGTTATGAGAAAGAATTATTAAGCAAACATTAAGATAAAAGACTCAAATTATAGAGAATCAATTTGATTTTATGCCTAATAGGTCGATCATGGAAGTAATATACTTGTTGCGAAGATTGATGGAGAAATATCAAACAAACCAAAAAGACTTGCATATGGTATTCATCGATTTAGAGAAGGCATATGATAGGATGCCAAGAGATGTTTTATGGAAGGCTTTGGAGAAAAAAGAAGTTCGTATTGTTTATATTCGAACAATTCAAGATATATATAATGAGGTTACACTTAATGTGACAACACAAAGTGGGTCCACTGAAGATTTTCTAATAAAAGCCTATAGCAAGGGTAAACTTTGAACTCTTATTTTTTTACTTTAGTCTTAGATATACTTACTGAACATATAAAAGAGCCAGTGCCACAATGCATATTCTTTGCGGATGATATAGTCTTAATTGGGAAGTCGAGAGAGGAAATAAATGAGAAATTAGAGATGCGAAGACTAGCTTTGAAAACTTATAGATTTCGTTTAAGTAGAAGTAAAACAAAATATATGGAATGTAAGTTTAGCAAAGGCGCACTAATTCTTGCGCAGAAGTGAAAATAGGAGAACATACCATACCACAAGTTACTCGGTTTAGGTATTTTGAATCCATTATATAATAGGATGGAGAAATAGAGGAAGATGTAAATCATAGAATTCAAGTGAGGTGGATGAAATGAAGACATGCTTCGGGTGTTATAAGACATAAAAGAATACCAATCAAACTTAAGGATAAATTTTATTGCACAATTATAAGATCGGCAATATTGTATGGGACTGAGTGTTAGGCATTAAAAAGCCAACAGGAGAATAAAGTCAATATTGTAGAGATGAGAATGTTACGTTAGATGAGTGAATATACCAAACAAGATAAAATGAAAAATGAATATATTAGAGAGAAAGTTGGAGTCACACCTATTGTGGAAAAGATGGTAGAATTGCGTCTTAGATGGCTTGGTCATATGTGGAGAAGACATATAAAAATTTCAGTAAGAAGAATAGATCAGATGGATAGTAGTCCAATAATTAAAAGTAGAGGGAGATCACGAAAAACTATAGGCAAAATTATTAACAAAGATTTAGATTTAAATGGTTTAACTAAACACATGATTTATGATAAAATTTTATGGTGTCGTTTGATTCATGTAGCTGACTCCACTTAATGGAAAAGGCCTATTGATGTTGTTTGTTGTTATTGTTGAAGTTAGCATAGGTATGGCGAGGACCTTCACTAATATCGCTGAAAATGATTCCAAAGTCAGGACAAGTAGCATACTTATCTTTTAATATGTCAAAACCTATAGTGTTAATATTAATAGTTTGTAACATGATAAGCTTATGACTTAATGCATCAATTACTTTATTTTCCACTCTAGACTGATGCTTAACAACAAAAGTAAATTGCTGAATAAATTCTACCTATGTTGCATGTCTAGTATTTAAGTGCCTTTAAGAGTGAAAAAACTTAAGGGCTTGATGGTCAGAATACAAAATGAACTCTTGGGAAAGAAGATAAATTTTCAATACTCAAGAGACCTTACAATGGCATAAAATTTTGTTATAAACTAAGTACTTTTGCTTAACTTTATTGAGTTTTTCACTAAAAAAAGGCGATGGGGTAGCCTTCTTGACTAAGGGCGCCTCCCATGCCTACCCCAAAAGTATCACATGCAACTTCAAAAGGCTTGGAAAAGTCGGGTAAAGCTAAGACAAGAGATTCAGAAAGTTTTCTCTTAATGGTTTCAAATGCTTTAAAAGCTGTAGGATTTCACTGGGACTTGTCATGTTTTAAATAGTATGTAGTAGGAGCCATGATAGTGCTCAAGTCCTTAATAAAGCATCTATAAAAAGAAGCTAAGCCATGAAAGCTACGCATTTAAGAAAGGGTCCTCGGCTCAGCCATTCACGAATGGCTTTGACCTTCTTAGGGTTAGCGGCTAAACATTGTGCATAGACTAGAAACCCAAGAAATACAACTTGATTTTGAAGAAAAGAACACTTGGAGAGATTGATATAGAATTTCTCACGACGAAGGGTGAGAAAAATTTAGCGAAGGTGGCCTAAATGCTCATCCTAGATCTATTATAAACTAATATATCGTCAAAGTATACAACAAAGAATTTTTTTAGGTGAAATCTAAAGATATGGGTCATAACTTCCATAAAAGTACTAGGAGCATTAGAGAGGCTAAAAGGCATTACTAACCATTCATACAACCTATCTTGAGTTTTAAAGGCAGTTTTCCACTCATCCCTAGGTCTAATCCTAATTTGGTGGTAGCCACTACGAAAATCAATTTTAGAAAACCAACTAGATCTAGCAACCAAATCAAGCATATCTTCAAGTCGCAAGATAGGAACCTATACTTAATGGCAATCTTATTAATGGCTCGACTATCTACACTCATTCTCCAAGTTTTATCCTTTTTAAGAGTTAAGATGGCAGGAACTACACAAAGACTAAGACTATGCTAGGTATAACTTTTTTCAAGTAATCCATCAACTTGTCTATTAAGTTCTTCCTTATCCTTAGGGTGCATTTGATAATAAGGAAGATTAGAGAGTTGAGAATCCTAAATGAAGTCCATAGCATGTTGGATATCTTTCATGGGTGGAAGTTCTGAAGGAAGCTCATTTAAAACAATATCCTTAAATTCTTCTAAAAGCTAATACATTTCATTAGGTTCATCAATACTAAAGACAAAAGTAACCTTAAAGGAAACTTTAGGAACCAAGGTAAGAATATCATTAACCTCTTTACTTTCTTACTAAAACTGTTTATGTGTTAGGAGATGAAAGTTTTGATTCTTAGTCCCTTGATCTTTTAATTTAACAGGATTCATATTCTTAGAATTAGATTTGGCAGAACGCAACAAAATTGATTTTCCATTATGTTTGAACACATAATTGTTTGCCCTACCATAACTAATGACATCATGATCATAAAGCCAATGTCTGCCAAGTAAAATATGAACAACATCCATCAAAAGGACATCACAAAGAATATTCTCTTGGTATTCTCTTAGTTGAAAGGGAACATGACATTGTTGAGTAACAGGTAATGAAGTCTTATCTATCCACGTGAAAAGGTGTAGAATGAGGTTCAGGTTTAAGTCCAAGTCTGGCAACTTTCATATTAGAAACTACATTTGTTGTACTACCCCCATTGATAACTAGTTTACATAATTTGTTTATGCATTTCACAAATGTGTGAAAGATACTAGTCCTCTTCCAAGAGTCCTTAGGTGAGGGGACAAACATAATGCATCTTATCACATTAATGTGGCCCGATGTTTGGTTAGGGCCTTCCACTATAATATCATCATCAATATCAAAAGGGCACTCAAGGGGGTCAACTATTATATATGTGTCACCTATCTCACCTAAGTCATCAATTTGATACTCAAGAGTCAAGGTGTGATTGGGGCACTTAGATGTAATATGACCTTTGGAATGACAACGAAAACATTTAATGGTGGAACCACTAGGATGCAAGCTAGAATTGATAGACTCATTTCCCTTGGTGGTACCAACTATGGGACTAGAAACTTACATAGAGTTAGCCTCAGGTTGTGACATACTAGTACGAGTCTATCGTGACTCTAGGCCTTAAGGTGTATAGTGTTAAACAAATCAGTATCGAGATAATGATTCTACTTCAAGAGCTTTATGATAGGCCTCTTTAAGAGATTTAAGGAAGTTCAACTTAAGCTCTTTCTGAATATCTCCTCAAAGTCCATTAACAAACCTAGTAACTATCATCCATTGTTCTTCTTGTATGTCACATCGAAGCAGTAGTTCATCAAAGCAGGCTATATAAGCAAAAACACTAGAGGTTTGTTTAAGATTGAGCAATTGATTTAATAATTGACTCTTGTAATGAGTAGGCAAATCTTTTTCTTGTAATTTTAATTTCATCTCATCCCAAACCTCTATCGAAGGTTGACCTACATGTTCTAGGTTTCGTTGGACATTCTGTTAATACTTTTTGGCTGATCCTACTAGTTTCGTTTAAGCAAAATGGATACACTGGATGTTAGTCATATCATGCCAATCAAAATAATCTTCAATACTAGTAAACCAATCTAAAAATGCAATAGGTTCTAATCTATCATCAAACTCTGAGGCCTTAACTTTAACTTTCTTAGTAATGTCATCCAAGTCATTATGGTTATGCCTAAAACGTTCTCTGATATGTCTAGGGTTTACCTCATTCGTCTTAGGGTTATGGCCTATAGGGTTATGATCATTGCCTTGGTCATCATCAAACATATGGTGATGTGTAGTAGTTTCATGATAAGGGCCTCGAGAAATCCTAATGCTAGGTCCTATAAAGGAATGTCTATATATATTAGAACCTACCTGTGGGGTCCTAGAATTGTGGTTTTAGGAACTATCTTCATCATCCCGGTCATTATTGTTCCCAAGAACACCCTTCACATGTTTATCATTAATAAGTTGCCCTAAAGTTCAAAGCGCACACGAGTTCCTTAAGATGTGTGTCTAATTAAGCCCTATCAACCTTACGTCTTTTCTCAATTTTATTTAGGATAGTTTGGAGATTAGTGGTATGTTAATCCATGATAAATTTTAGAGAAGTGAGCTCTTGTTCAAAAAGATTATGTCGGTTATATAAATAATGGGTGGTCATGCAAAAGATAGAGTAGGATGTGGAATTTTGAATGTAATGTTGAATTGAGTAACAAAATTAATAAACAATATGAATTAATGCTATTGAACACTTGACAAAATATATGGTAATAGGTATATATAGGTTCCCCCTTTTTTTTTCTTTTTTGGTTTTTTCCTTCTTTTTCTTTTTTTCCCCCTCTTTTTTTTTTCTTTTTTTTTAGGAAGGAATAAGGAAAGACAAAAACAAAGGAATGGGCCAAAGCTTTTTAAAATAACTCCCAATGCCTAACTCTCGGGTTTCAAAAAGAGAATAAAACTTTACCTTAGCAATTTATGAACCAAAAGTAGAAGAAAATACCCCACTTATTTTATGGATGATGAGTATGGCAAAGAACAAAGACAAAAAGGTTGGAACAGCAACTTAAAGACATCTGGGGCGTGCGGCGCGTGACTCCCACGCGTAGGGAGCTTTGCCAGCGTGTGGTGCGTGCGTGCGTGCGGCAGCAGACGGCAACGACATTCAGTAATCTGGCCGGATTTTCCCTTCTGGTTCTGGTGATATGGTCAGTTGGTAGTTCTAATGGACGAAGGTGGGAGAACCAGCATGGAACAATGTTACACCTAATGTTCCATGCCTTTGTAATGTCTTGGTTTTTGGTTTCAGTGGTTGAAGACAACAAGAAGTGGTTAGGCTCTAATACCAATTGATGTAAGACCAATAGTAATTAAGGGAAATAAAGGAGGGAGAGTGAAGAATAAAGGAAAAAATCTAAAGATATTTTATTATTCAATCAATGGCAAAGTGCATAATCTTAATTTCTATGGATTATATATAGAGTCTATGAGATAAATACTAACAACAAATCCTAATCCTAAATCCTAATATCAAATAAATATCTAATGTTTAAACCGAAGCCCAATGATAAGCCTAAACAAGATAAGGATAAGCTTAAAATAAGATAAAACAAACCTAATGATAAGTAGATAAAACAAACTTAATGATAGGCATAAAACAAGATAATTATAACAAATTATTTTAACATTTTTTTACACAAAATAAGTTTTAATAACTGGATCTCCATCACAAACACTGTTCCAGTTTTTTCATTGAAAATTCCCATTGTTTCCTTTCCCAAATTGTCATTGCTTTGGTACAAAATTGATGGAACCCATTGTATATGACATTATTTATATAAAGATAAGCTGCGCAAGTCCTCCTCATAACAGTAGAAGAGAGTGAGGAAAGGTCAAGCTCAGATTACAGAATAAGATAGTGAAGATAAAAATGTAAAATAGAGAAGGAAAAAAAAAAAAAGGAAAGGACTCCATTGGCATTAGAGAGGCCAACGTCTCTTCCACATTTCACCAAAATTTTCCTCCCCCCCCCCCCCCCCCCTTCTTCTTCCCCAAAAGAAAAAAAAAACTCTCCCATACCTCTGATCATATATCCCCTCCTCTAACTTCGTCTCTCTCTACCTGCTCACCCTCCTTGGTAGGCCCGGCCCAATGGGCATGGATCCATCAATAACTAACTTTGTTGTCTAGTAGAACGGAGGAGAGAGAGATCGATGGTGTGTGTGAGTTGGCTACCGGGGGAAGGATGGTGTCTAGTGAAGGGTTTGGAATTTCTAAGGGAGTAGAAGAGAGATCTGTCTCGAAAGCTAGTGGGTTTCCTTGTGGGGGAACTCACTTATTATTATTATTATTATTATTATTTTCCTTTACTATTGTTATCTTTTGCTTTGTAACTCAGTTTACTCTACCATCTTTTCCTTATTATCAAGGGTGAATATTTGATACATTAATACTAAGCTGGAGGATTCCATCATATTATAAATTGGCCAGTTTTCTTTATTGAGCAAATTGCATTGATCTCCTAAGGCTTTAAAAATTACTGACCTACCTTCTAGTTTTAAAACCCTATGCATTCCTCCCCTTTAGCCTTCTAAGGTTGCATATTCAGAGGGGGTATATCATGTATCTGGTGAAATTCTAAATATGGTGTACTTGTTCAGTAGAATATTTAAGCACGGGAAGTTAGTATAATTTGCTCCTTTTTTTGCGGGATGTTTCATATTTGATGGAATCGGAAGGTTTTGGTATTCTTATTTTTGTTAAGAGGATTGCTTGCCGTATATTTATTAGAATCTAAAGCTTTAGAGGTACTGCAGGACTTGCAGCGGACCAATTCTGTGTCAGATACAGTGAATAATCTTCTCCAAATGTGATGTAAGTATATGAAGAATCAGGGGTGCTAGCGACTTTACGTCGTTGAGTTACTAGTCCTCGGAAATCTATAGGCTACATTTTCTGTATATAGAGTCAGCAATTGTACTCGACAGATAGCAGAAGTATAGGTTTTGTTTCTTCCTGTTTTTTCTTGGATCAATGAAAATAGTTGAAGTGTATGATATGATGCCAAGTTGGGTAAGTTCCTTTCCGCCATTTGTTCCTCTCTTCTAATTATATTACCTAAGAGAAACTATATTTTATCATCTGGTTTAATTACCAAATTAATACATGTACCACGATATCTTCCTGAACTTTGGGCAAAAATAAAATGTTAAATTTCATTTAATTTTTGATACTGGAAAAGGGGAGTTCTTTGCAAGTCCAGGATTAAATTGAGACGAGCATTACGTCAAAATCATGAGTTCTCTTACCATAAATTTTATTTGAAATTCAATGTTTTTATTTTTATTCATAATTTAAGAATATTTTGTTACATTTTGAAGTTTATATACTAATTTTGTAATTAAAGTTTAGTTTTGGGGGATAAAATGTAATATCCAAAAAAAAACAAAGTGAAAGCAGATTATGACTGAACAAATCGAGGTCATAATGCAAATAATTCATTTATAAAGACTTCTGACATTGTTAATCCGGCCAGTGTTTTTCCTATTGTCAAATTTGAATAAATATATCTACAAATCTACTAGTTTATGACAAATTTCCAGCGAGTTCTGTGGACGAGGAAAATTTTACAGAGGAGTGGAATTGGTGAATATAAATCTTCCGCGTACTTGTTTTTAATACAATTTTTTTTTTCTAATTATTTCTCTTGCACCTAAAGAAGTCATACCTTCATATAGATTAGAAGATAAATTTAAAAAATTTATCCTTTAAAGGGAAATAAAACAATAACAATAGCTCTAAACAAGATTTTTTTTTTTTTGGGTACAGGACAAAATCAAATATCGATAAAAAGAATTCACTTACGAGAAAAATATTTTAAATCAGTTCCATCTCTAATGAAAGTGTTTTTGAGTGTTGACATTATAGTTATTAAGCTTACCATAAACAAGAAATGGTAGATAAATTAATTTTGTACTTTCTTGCTTTTATTTACCTTTGAAGTTATGCGTTATTTCTTTGTACTAATAAAAGAAAAAAAAAAATCTTGACACTATTGCTACTATGCAATTTGCCATTACATTTTGTTCATGAATACTGGATAGCTAGCAGATGGATAGTGTCTGATGATAATTTACCTGCTTCTAATGTTGATGAGGACATCTATTGGAGACCCCTCCAGGGAGAGTAATTACAAGAGTAATGTAGATGGTATCTTCCTTGCAAATTTTGGCCGAGCTCGCATGGGCTTCATTGTTGGAGATAATTGTGGTACTCTTGGATTACTTAAAGTTCATCTTGTATTGCTGCTACTCCATTCATGTTTGAAGCTCGTGCTCTTTTTAAAGGCGTAAGCGACTTTGGATTTGGAATTTAAACAAGTGGAATTTGAATACTTCTTGTCCAGATTGGCGATCTTTGCAAATTCTGAGAGATATTCTCTCTCTTCGTAAGCTTTTTTTCATTTTTTCGGTTTTCCCTTTTTGCTCCTTTTCTTAGATTACAAGATCTGTTAATTAAACCACTGATTGGCTTGCCAAGTAGTTTGATGAGAGAATGTGTCTATCAGGTTGGAAAACTTTTCTCCCATCCCCTCTGTTATCAGTTATCTTTAGGGATTTAGTTGGTTGTGGACAAGCTAATGATTAGATTGATCTGCTGCACTATGTTTCCTTATGTGTATTCTCTTGGGTTTTAATGAAATTTCAATTGGTCAAAAAATAATAATAATAAATTGTGTAAATTATTATTTTTCACCTTTGAAAAATGATTAATTTCTCAATTTGACTTTTCAAAATGTAATTTTTTCAATTTAATTCTTTAATAATTTTTTTTCCATCTTTTTCGTCCTTCATATGTTAAAATTACAGGAATCAACTTCTCAATTTAATCTTTTAAAAGACAAAAACTATTAAGAAATACAAATTGAGAAGATTATATTTTGGATTCATAATAAAAACAATAATTTACTAAAAAATGTTTTGGATAAGATTAGCCTGTAAGCATTTCCTTTTTATTGCATGCATGCAATCATGTGATGTTCCACACACGTGTAAGATCATTCAAATGAAAATTTTACCCGCAATCCTAAATTTTAGATAATTTCAACTTTAGTCCCATAATTATGTCATTTATAATAATAGTGAATTATATAAATTTTCCTTAAATTTTATTGAAATTACATAAGTATTTCTTATATTTTTAAAATATACACAAATTTCCCTTAAAACAAAAAGTTTCTTTACATTCTAGTGTAATTTTTAATTTTTTATTGAAATACTCTATTTAATGTTTTTAGCTTAAAAATATGTATTTAGATTAATAAAAGATATTTTAGTTAGAAAATTTAAAATTCAATTAAAGTGTAAGGTAACTTTTTGTTTTAAAATAGATTTATGTAATTTTAGCAAAATTCAAAGACAATTCATGTAATTTACTCTTAAAATAAAATATAAAATTTCAAGTTACCTTAAAAGCTTTTCTGAAAATGTTTATGAATAACTTGATAAACATTTCCCTAAATACATCCCAACATCACTCAGCCTGTTTTGTTATATTAATGAAAACATAATCTCCTTTCATGCATTGTTTTATAATTATTACTTAACAATATTTATTTTTTTAAATAGAAATACAAAGGTTATTTTTTTATTCTCTCATTCAAAATATTATTTTTCTATTTTATGTATCAAATGAACTTTTAAATTTTACTAAAAAGCACAACAATCAACACTCTTCCCACCATAATATAAATTACACAAAAAGGTGATCCAGCTGCACCTTCCGACACAGTCACCTTGTAAAACTTATTTTATTTAGATTGGGAAAATCGTAGTAATCAAAATATAATATTCAGTATTACAAAAAAAATGTATTACATTTTTCGACTTTTTTGCATTATTAACAAATAAACTCATGAAAAAAAATTAAATAAATCATTTACCACGAAACCTAAAATTCTCACAAAATCATATGCATGCAATAGTTTTTTATACCTAATTCTTAGTCACTATAGCAAAAGATACACAAAAAGTAATAAGAAAATAATTTCAAAATTTCAAGTTATTATAATGTCTACTCAAACTAAAATTTCAATAAACTATTTACCACAAATCCTAACATTCTCACGAAATTATATGCACAAAAATAAATTTTTTGACCCAATATTGAACTACCATAAATTACATAAAAAGTAATTAGAATATAATATTCTTAAAAGCATTTCAATTTCTACCCAAAATAAAAATTAAATAAATTATTTACCATACAAATCCTAAAATTCTCACAAAAAATGTTATTAAAAAGGTTGGTTGAACATCTTTTCTAGAAATTCAATGACATTATACATGAGACTCCAAAATTATAGAACCCGTTTGGATTAATTTTATTTTTACAGAAAGCACTTTTTTTGGTTTGATAAAACAAAGACTTTAATTTAACATATAAAATAGTTTAGAAATCCAAAACTATTCGATTGGGCTTCTCTGCTGCTAGTTGTTTTAAAAGAAACAAATTTGAATTTTCTTGGACGATCTATATTTCAATTTTATTTTTTATTTTGACAGAAACAAAACACAAACTAAAATATGTACTTATTTTTTTTAAAGTAAAAATAATTTTAACATCTAAATGACCTAGATTTGCTTAAAAATTGATATACGGAGTGAAATTGGGACAAGCGGTACGTGAAATCATGACACGCACCTAATAGTTTAATTGTTTTATGGTTAAACAATCTAATTGTTTAATCATTTTAATTATATATCATAAATTATCTAACTGTAATTAGGAGGGTAAATAAAAAAATTAAACAAATAAGTGAAGATAATTATGGTTAAAAATAGCTGCTCATTGGGTTAATTATATAGTGTAAATGATCTGATTGTTAAGAAGAATATAAATAAATATAAAACGAATTATAGTTGAAGATAATTGTTAATAAGACTATGAATACTAATAAGATAAGCGCTTATTATTTAAATTATGCATATTATAAGTTATCTAATTATTAATAAATAAGTGTTAATTGTTTTAATTATAAGTTATCTAATTACTAATAGATTTTTTTCATGAGAAACTAATAAATAAATAAGCGCTAATTGTTTAAATTATACATTATAAATTATTTCATTATTAATAAGTGTTGATTATATATATTATAAGTGTTGAAGTGTTGAGCACTGCATTTGGTCTGTATGAGCTCTCTAATATTTGTTATCCGGTAAATTGGCTCTAATTGTCCACAGTTAGATAGAGCTCTCCCTAAAGTATTTGCTAAACTTTGACTATATGTAGAAATTTTAGAATGTCTTTTTTTTTAAAAAAAAAAAAAAGAAAACTCTACCACAATTTTTGTAGAAAGTTGAAAAATAACTAATTATATATTTAAGGATTTTGAATCACTCATTTGAATTTCTAAATGAAATGTATTCTCCAATTGAATTCTCTTTATGCCGTTGTGTTGATATTTGAGAAAGAGTGGGTTTAATTTGTTTTTTTAGGTCTATGGCAATGAATTTCACCTCTTATTCTGTGTTAATTGTTTTTTTAATTTAAGAGCGTGACAGGTCAACTACAATTAAAAGTGATTTTAAATCTTAATTAATCACAAACTATATGCATATTAAAATTTTTTTTATCAACAAAATGTTAAAATCCTAATATCTAAGAACATATCTAAGCTACTTTAAAAGTTGAAAAATGGGTTGAAACTCTAGAAAGGAGTATCTGCTTAATCATAAGATGCTTGAATTTTAAAATAAAATATTATTAGTGATAATTTGTTAAAGTATTTCAATCTTCTTCAGGTGAGAACCATTTTCCCCCAGAAAAAAAAAAAAAACAAAATCAAACGTAAAAATAAACAGGTGCCATAAAACTAGAAAGTACAAACAAGCAGCAGCATCCTAGCATGAATCATGGGGCCTAAGGCATTAACTGCTCCATGGAAGACAAGAAACAGGTTAAGTTGAATGCAATATGTTAACTGCCAACAAGGGAAACGGCTACCTCTAAACAAGAGATCATAACATTACCGTTCGCTTGTTTCCTCCCTCTCCTTTTTTTTTTTAAATATGATTTTTACTTAAAAGGAAGCTGAGAAACCAGGTATACAACCAGAAGGTGGTACAGGAGAAATCGTAATACAATTGTATTCAAATCATTCACTCACATACATCTGTCTCATCCGTTATTTATAGGTTACTAAGGATGCAAGTCATCTAACAGAATTCTTAATACAGTTATTTCTGAACAGTGTCTTCTAACGACTAACTCACTCCAAATATTTCAACTAACTAAAACCTCATAACAGAAGGTATAAATGTTATAGCAGTCATTGCATACTTCCAGGGAAACAAGACAGACTCTATATGCATCAACAGATAAAGGTGCATGGTACACAACTGTCCAATCAGACCATTCACATCTACTTCTCATTTTCCTCAAACATAAAGTCCAAGTTTCTTTAATCTAAACTATAATACATGAAAGCAGTTTTGTATGATCTTTTACTTTAAAGGAAGCTGAGAAAGCAGGTACACCCAGAACGTATAAATGTTATAGCTTCATGGCATATACTTCTATTTGAAATCATGTTTATATAATTAAAGTTATACTCTAAACCAGTAACATCCTGAAAGTATGAAGGTAATTAGGATGAGGTTGAAATAGAGGTTTGATAACTTTGAAGTCTAAATTTTTCCCAGCCTAAATACTATATAACTAAGTTGTAATCCCAACTGCTTGGTTCCGGCTGCAGCCTATCTTTATTTTGGAAAATTTTAAGAAGTTTGATCCCATAGCACAAGTTCTGAAATAATGACAATTATATAACGTTACAGACCAAAGAGGTTACAGTTTGACCCAATCAGTAGAAGCCTAAACCTCTAGTTGACATCAAAATACCAAATTGGCACTTATTCCTACTTCCTATGGCAGACAAAAACACTGCTAATTCTAACTTGAAAAGACTAATATATTAATCTTCTTAGGTAGTAGAAAGTGAGAGTTCGTGTCATAGCAAACATTGTTAACATAAAATCTTTATAGTGGGCATTGACACCTGAAGATCCCGTTGCTGAGCAAGAAGGTTCATTCCAACCAATTTGTATTGATGAAGTCTGCAAAATTAAGTGCTAGGTCATCACTGATAAAGCGAATCATAAATAGTAAGAATACAAGGAGTTTTGTACGTATAAGTTCCATGTATAATATTTAACTAGAAAAATACAAATAAGGGAAATTTTAATTATATAGTCTATACATAATGAGTCTAACAGAACTAAAACTGAAGCATGAAACTTCCCAATATTTGAAAAAGGAATAACATTGAACACTATCTAAAAATCACATTTGATACAGCCTAGATATTAATTAAATCCAACAGATTACAGTAGCAAGAGCAAGAACCAAACGAATCTTAATTCCAATTAGATTGTGTGAATGTTATATCAGAACTAGGAACACAGAGTGTTTGGCATCATTCAGATATCCAAGCTATCTTCTCCATTAGCACTTCTGCAACTGTTTCGTTATATATAATATGCAACTTCTATCATTCCCAATTTCCATGTTATAGGTTTTAAATGTTCAAGATTTTTCTCCAATTTCCATGCTATAGCTACCACCATCCATCAATTATATATTTGCATCAATATCTGTGTCTCTCCATATTAAAGTGCACAATAAACATATAACATAGGGTATTTCTATGGTTTTATGCCATACAAACTCCACGTGCATATCTCTATTCCATCTCCCCATTCTTAATTCAGAGGCACAAGCTCGTTTAATCTCACCATCATTTTGAGCATTGCTCCAGGGCGCCCCAAAAAAAAAAAAAAAATCAGTGCTTCTAGTTACACTCTTGCTTCACAATCTCCTTGAACTTGTGCTAAAATTCAACCTATAAAACATGGTCTTCCTATCCCAAATAATCAATTCAATGCACCTATCGAATCTACATCCAGAAAATTTGAAAACATTGATTCAATACAAAAATAAATAACAAAAACTCATTTCAGGGATCTTGCAGCAAAAATCACGTAAGATCAAGCAGATTTTTAAACCCTACTATTTGAGAAGATTTAGCCATGAAGCCGTGAGATAATAAAATGTCTACTTTCCTTCTTTTTGAGTCCGTCTCTTTGTCAAGTGTTTCAATGTGTATAGGGATGCTATGTTCTAAACGTGCTCTTCTTTTATTCTCTTTAGTGAGGACAAGCTGCCTAGGACCCTGCAGCTACCAAAGAAGCTGCAAGACGCCAGGCATCTGATGGAGCATTTGCCCAAACTGCAGGCCCATCTCTTGGAGGCTGTGGTAAAGGCCGAGGTAGAGGTAGAGGCAAACATGGTAGGGGTGGTAGAACTGCCCGAATCCCTACAGAAGATGTCCACAGGGAGGAAGCAGTCCCACCCCAACCTCACGTGGGGTTTCTAGCTGAGATAGTTGTGGGCCTGCAAGAAGTGCACCAAGCTGTGGAGTTAATGATTAGACAATTTGAGGTGTGCCTACTTAAGCTATCAAGTTTACATAAGTGCGAGAGATCAAATTCTTGAATTAACTAGCTTGGCACCTGCGCTATGCACGGAAAAGTAAGGAAAAATAAAAACAATGAAAATTAATGTAAAAATGTATTGAAAAGAAAAAATAATAAAACACAGCACAAAGCCCAATAAAAACTAAGCCAGATAAAAAACGGCTTAGATACAGTAACAAAAAACTAAAAGTTCATTTATATAATAGATGTGACCCTTGATAGTAAACCTCTGTTAGTACTCATTTTTCTGATATTAATAATTTGTATACTGGTATATAAAGTACATAATGTTTCTTTAGGATAGACCTTCAATCACTATATGATTAATTGAGGAATAGAAAAGAAGACATTACTAGGATGATTTTTCATATTTGTTATAGACTTTATAAGTTACTGGAAAATTTCAGTTAGTATGCAACTTACAAGTAGCTTCTATAGGTTTAGAGAAAAATGTTTAAAGTCATCTTTGAGTTGAGTTATTATCTCAAAAGTTGAAGAGGGGCATAAGCATCATCTCAAACTTTATTTTAAAATTCACAAAGATCATCAATTTTGTGTCTAAATCCTTAAACGTAAATTTAGGTTTAAGAGTGTGACATTTATTGATCACATTGTCTCCAAGGATAGTATTTGAGTAAAATACTAAATAAGATTGAGGTGGTGTAACATCGATCAAGGTAAACCATGATAGCTTATATGCTTAGCTTCTTCTAGATTTAATAGATTACTATTGATGTTAGAGAAAATCTTTGTATTTAGGTTTTAACTTATTTCCATATAGTACAACTGAATTTGTAACCCCAAGAAGATTAATGGAAAATCAAGGTTTTTGATCTGTGAAGCACAGACACTTCCAAAAAAGAGTCGTGTCTATTTGACATGTATGAAATACTCATATTAAACACGACATGACACAATGCGATACATTAAATTACATGGAGACATTTCCAAATTTTATCATGTGACCATGTTAGTGTCATGTCTCATGTCCATATCAATACTTAGGCTTCTTAGTTTTTGACTCTATTATGCATGTACACCATCAAAGAAATATTCAACTCTTGAATGTCATTGCTGCCAAATTAAAAACAATTTATTGTTCATCAGGCATTTTAAATTGACTATAGCCATCTGCTAATGAAGTTTAGAATTACAGGCTTTCAATTGATGAACATCAATGGAATTTCACATATTCAAGAAGAAATTATTCAAATAGAAACTATCTGTGACATGGCTGCAGTATAACAATTCCAAACTATTAGATGCTGTTCATGACAAGTATACAAATAATCTTTTTATTACAATGGTAAAAAAACTTTTTGCATCTAAAATTAACTATGCTTCAATAAGAAACAAGAATTCTACCTTGGCAAAAGCATTAGGGACTACAATTGTTAAGCAAATTCAGCTATTCTGCTGAAGTTCTGAAACCCAAAGCTTCCTTAGTAGCAATAGAAGCAAATAGATCACATGGCATATTGTTTCACATCTGCCAAAATTCCTATATCTTTCTCTCTTCACCCATCATAGAAACAAAAGTCTCCTGTTCATGTTTTTCTTACTTCTACAATTTCATTAAGTACCTATTCAAATTTACAACTCTCTTTACCTCATCCCCACACCGCTTCTCTCTCTAAAATCTCCATCATTTCCCTCTTAACACTACTATAGAAGAATCTGTAGACTCTGTACACTCAGGGCAAAACAAAAAAGTCTCTATATTTTCCCTAGCTCTACTTTCGTTTGTCTTGTCTGAACGATAAATATTTCACATTGTGAGAACAAGGTTGGATTTGCAAGTCTTCCCATTCTTGTTATTACTAAAGAGAACATGATCAAGTATTCCTATTAGAATTGGCTCGCAGACGGAAAAGGTTAATAGTGCTCTTACCCAACTTATTTTGTGTTGCCCTTGCTTCTGAATCTTGAACTCATTAGAGTTGAGGCAGGTATTCATAGCTTCAGTTCATATTCTCATTAAAATAGTTCAATGCACAAGAAATAATGGTTTGTTAGCAAGTAGATTTCAGTTTCTGTGTATGAATCAACACATTTTGAATTCATTGAGCAAAGAGTAGAAAAAAGTAAACAAAAAACCACAGTAGACAATGATCAGGTCATATTTATGTGCAGAGGTGTGATTGTTTTTGGAAACACAATCTGCGAGAGTGTTAGGTGGAAGAGGTAGAAAAAAAGAGAATGAGGAATGGGGCTCTATTTATATGATAGGTGGAAGAGAGAAAAAGGCAGGGACTTAAAAAAAGTGTTAGGTGGTTCTGAAAAACAGACCATCATGTAGTGTGTGGTTGGAATCCCGTTTCAAAATCACGTTTGTGTAAAAGCAGCAAATTGTTGCTTCCTTGCAAATGTGGTTTTGAGCCTCCCAAAAGTAGAACCAAACACACCAGTAATCTACTAAGAGAAGAAATTCTTTAGGAATCATATGGTGCACAATTAGCTTGTGCAAGCCAAAAGTTAATTTCACAGTGTGGGGAATGTTTAATGGACTCGACAATCTGCAACACCCAATTTGATGAGTTTCCAATTTTCTATTTTCTTCCTGCTGATTTTTTTTCCTACTCTATACGCAATCTAACACAGTAATTGTAATTTGAAGGCTAAGTTTCTTATTTGAAGATTCAAATAATGTCTCTATAGTAAGGACTAAAGGTATATATTGATCAAATATGATCAATTGCACAAACGTGGATTCCAAAAGACAAACCTACTATTCACATTGAATAGTAGGTCCCCAAAAATCATTGTTTATGTTGTATAAGTGGTTTTAATGACCTAGAAGTATGTTGGTAGAGATAAAATCAACAACCAAAAGGGAAATAGACAAATATGAGTATAATTCAAGTAAGTTAGATGTTCATAGGCACCCAAGAAAGGCAGAAACTTTCCCTCAAAAAACTAACTATTGAGGTGAGATAACTACTAAAAATTAGCATATTATATTATTCAATGTGAGACTTTGGCATATGATATTTCACTCGACCTTTCACCTATCAGAACCTATCAGAACTTTCCATAAGTAGCCCTTTGTGGAGCCACCAACTACCAGCTTTATCAATTGATGAGCACTCAAGCAAGATAGAAAACTCTCTTTCAAAAATTAGCTATTGAGGTAAAAAAGTTACCTTATTATTTAAATAATTTATTACGCATCCCACACTATTCAATATAAGATTTCGGCATCTTATACTACCTTAGTTTCTATTAGATGGAAAAAGAAAAATATATTTAATCTACAAAGAGATAGCAAATACAAACTTACATTTGTATAACTAATGCATGTCTGCAAATAAATATTCCATCTCTCACTATAAGCAGAAGTGCAGAACCTAGTTTCTGTATAGATTTAAATGAAAGCCAGTCCAGAGCTTTAGTGTAGTTTTTTTTCAACCTCTGCTGGTCCCATAACATATATCTTTCCCAGAAGTTCCACTGACCTTGGCTCCACCTTCTCTACAGCCTTCAAGTGGTACATTTCTTTACGATGGAAAAGAACAACAATATAAATCTATATCCATTCCACAGATACAAAAGATACAAGAAACTGCCACTACAAGTCTTGCTTTTATCACAATAAGCCTATCCAATCCTTCTAAAAATTTTACCCGTTTGTGTTATAAATTTCATCAGCAACTTAGATGTGAAATTGAACATCATCAATGCATCTGGTTAAAATTCTTCATAAGAATGATCATGGATGTCAAAATTTTCATATACGTTTTATCTAAACATCTTATAAATAAGTTTCCAAGCCCTTGGGTAATTAAAATTCTCAATTTGTCTGTTGAAGAATAGTGAAACCACATGTCTGAGATGCTAAGGTTAGAGGATGAGAAACCCATAATTTTCTGCTTTACAAAGCTGTCGATTCAACTTCCTAAGAGCATCACATCATTCTTTCCACGTCTTGCATGAGTTGAAAATGTCAGCAATCGAGTTCTTTCATGTCTTCTAGTTCATAAACAAGAAGTGAGTCACTTGTGCAATGGCATATTACTGTCACCCTACCAGTGTTAGCCCAAAATATCAAAGCCTTGAGGTGTGAGATACTAAATAACAGTAGGAAAAGCTAGGAACACGAGCATCCTAAAAGTCCTTTAATTTCTTACAAATTAGGTTGTATAGATGAACAATCTGCATACTATTTTTTATAGCATGCCTATTACAAATCAACTCAAAGATCATTCTCATTTAAATTTGGGCTACACACAGATGCACCTGCGATTTTCCTATCACAAAACATGTTTTTATGTACAGTATTCCCAGAAGTTCAAAATGCAATGAATAAAAAATATAAATGGTCTACCCACTAAAAAATTTGTTTTCTAGCAAACTTCTATTTCTGAATTGTAAGCACGAAGATTAGTTAGCTTTTTGTATTGAAATTGTAAGCACGGAATGTTATTTTTGTCTGTGGGAAGGGATGCCAAATCAATTTCAGGCTCTGTGGAATGTGGAGTGTGAAGTGCGGAGACAGTTTTGTGCATAATGAGAAAATAAAGGAAGTAGAGGGGAAGGATTTGGGGGATTTTACGAAAAATTAAAAAAGGTTGAGGAGTCAGTTATCTATCAAATTAAGGGAATGAGTTAATAAACATAAAATATAAAATATTTGAAATTAAAATGTTAATATAATAAAATTTTTTTCTTCTTTTAAATCTTTTTTTATAATTTTTATTTTATAATTCAACAACCTTACATTTTTATATTAGTGGTTGCACTTAAGAAAGCAAGGTATTAAGATGTGTGAATTGTTTTATGGGATATAGAGCACATATTGTTATCAAATTATTTTGTAATTAAAATAGGGCAATGTTACATTTTTATCAATAAATTATATTTTAAAATAAATTACATTCTCATTTCTTGAAAAATATTTAAATTACAAAACTTTTATTTTGAAAACCTACACTCTTCTCTTTTAAAATCAAAATATTTGTTATATTATATTAATATTAATATGTTTTGCAATAAAAGATGAATTACAATTATATTTATATTTATCAAAATACATGTATATCTATTATTTGTAAAATATAATAAATATTTAATATTTATTTTATAGATATAAAATAATTATTTTTTTAAGTTTAAAATAAATTAAATTTATAGGTTTTAATATAAAAATAATAAATAATATTAAAATAAAAATTTAAAAAAATTAATAAGAGTTATGTTATTATCAAAAGAAATTAATATTATTTTTACGCATATTTTATATTTTTATAATAAAACAAATGACAGTATAATTTAAATATCTCTTAAAGGAGAAAAAAGTAATTTTATTTTACATTTTAATTAAATTAATAAATATTATTTTAAAATATTATGTTTTGTGTTGATTATAGATCATGTATATTTAAAGTATTACTGTCTCTATCCCCAAATTCATGGGAAAAAATTTTCCCATCCGTTGACCTTAAGCCTTGTGGTAACAAACTCAAATCACGTTGTCTTTTTCATTCAATTCTTAGGCCACAAATCCTAGATTCACTTACACAAAAATTTAAAAAAATAAATAAATAAATAAATGAGCAGGTTTTTCCTAGTTGATACTCTATCACATGAAATATATTCATTATAATCACAACAAAAAATAAAATTTCTCTCACAACTAATATAATTCAAAACACACACGAATAAATATATTCATACAGGTCTAGGGCTGGTGAGATTCATACTACTTGAACTTATACCCTAAAGTATATTCCAAAAAAATAAAATAAAATCCAAATCTACGCCTATTTTTCATATATTTATCTAGATCTAAGCAAGTAAATTTTACATATACCCATTAGTTTATAATAGTGTTTTATATGATATCAATGACATTTCAACGTACAATCCTATCAGTGACATTCAATCACAAATCCGTCTTATATACATATTGAAAATTAGAGATGAATTTGAGTAGGAAAATTTTGTCTTTAATTAAAGATGAATCAGAAATAAAAATTCTATGCCTGATAAGAAATGAATTAGAGATTACTTTTTCGTCTATCAAAGACAGATCAGAAAGGGATCAAAGACAAAATTTTCATCCCAAAAAAATGTCTCAAATCTATCTTAAAATTTATTTATAGAATCGAAATTTTTCGCCTCTAATTTAAAAGGAAAAACTTACTTTCCATCTCAAAATTTAACAATGACATTTTTAGAAATAGAATATTTTTCCTCTTTGATTTTGTTTGTAACATTTTAGTGACAATTTTCTATCTTTGACTTTTTTTTTTTTGGGGGGTTATATTGAAGAGAAAAAGAGAGAGAGAGAGAGGGGGGGGGGGGGGAGCTTTTGAGCTCACTTTCTGGCGATCCACAACACTTCAACTACAGCTCAAAGCAAGGAGGAAATGGTGGGACGCTTGTAAAATACTTAAAAGATATGAGACAATATTTTATAGTAGAGTAAATTACATTTTTCCTCCTTCAAATGTGACAAAATTCTCAAGTTGCCCTTTCATAGTGTTCAAACTTTCTATTTCGTCCCCCCAATAATTTCTTTTCCAATTAATTTAATCCTGTACTTATTAAATTGACATGAACTTAATTGACTTGCTGACTTGGTCTATCATGATGCTTATGTGGCTGTTATGTCATGAAATGTCCATGCTTAGTGTTTATAAAAGTCAAAAATGCCAAATGTAATTTGTAGAAAATCTATAATATTGGTGATTATAATGCTCCATTTTTTGTCTTTTTGGATCTTAAGCATGACCACTTCATTTTAATGGCCATATAAACTTTTCATTAGGCTATGTGCCTATGTTAGTAATTTAGTTAAATTATTGTCATTAGTTAAACGAACAAAAAATTAAATTAATTACAGAAAAATTAAGAGACTAAATTAAAAGTTTATACTTTAGAGAAATAAATTAAAAATTTTATAATATTTATATTCAGAAGAGAACAAGTGCAATTTATTTTTTAAATTATAGGTCAAAACCTTATTTTAATCTTAAAAATATATTTAATATTTCCTATTGATCTTAAAAATCTTTTTTGAAAACGTCTCAAATAAATCCCCCAAAGCTAACGGGGTTGCCCTCCTGCAATTATGTTGCCTGGCCATTCCCTTATATGATAGTCACATCATATTTCTTTTTATTATTATTATTATTATTTTCTCTTTCAACTCATCATCTTCGTTTTTTTTAATTAAAATCCAAATTTTTAATTAATTATTTGGTCGAATCCATATGAGAAAAAAATATTACCTCTAAATGGAATAGATTGGTGAGAATCAGATCTAATGAAACTGATTTTGTGGTGGCATGGTTTTCATGAAGAAAAGTTTGATTTTTCTGACGTAATGTAGAGGTAATAATTAGTGTATAATTAAGTGTTAAACTTAGTTAGCATTTGTTTGTTAGATAAATGGATAGTGTAATTAATAAGTAATTATTATTGTATGATTAATTAGTTAAAGTTAATTATCATTAATTTATTTGATGAGTAGGTGGTGTAATTAAAAAATAATAATGATTGTGTGATTAATTAGTTAGAATCTTCTTTATATATAAAAATCCGTGGAACATTTATTGTTTATTACTATTTTTAGCACTGTTCACAATGTCTAATCTTTATTTGCACTGATGCTTCTTTTTTAAAAAAAAAAATTCCTTTCTAAAATTCTTTTTAATATGAATCCCACAAAAATTTTTTTAAGTTGCCTGTGAATGCACAGGCAGTATTGCTAGTTAGTAATTAATTTGTTTTAGAGTTAGTTATTATTAATGAGTTGCATATAATAAATATTGGTTATATAATAATTAATTAATAAATTTAGTTAGATAGTAAATACTAATAATTTTTGATGAAATTATTATTATTATTATTATTATTATTATTATTATTAAAGTATAAAATAAAATAAAATAAATTAAGATAGAGAAAAATGAAAAAAAAAATTGTATGGAGAATATAATGTGCTTTTGTTCGAAATAAACTGAATTAATACTACTGAGATTATTTTTAACAATATACAAAAATAATAATTTATTCAATTATATACATTAAAAGTAATAGTTACTGGTGCCACGATGAGTCATTTACTTTTCACATCGTGGCCACTTTTGACCCATAGGTTCTTCATGTCCTTCATATTCTTGATCTAGTGAATTGTTAATAAGAGCAAGCGAAAAGGAATTTATATCAAATGCAAGAGAATACATTGGAGGAATCAAATACTGAAGGGTCACAAACTTATAATATGACAATTCCCCAATTTCAAAAAATTGATCTCTATACTCAACATTAAAGATTGTTATATCATCAAATAATGATATGAATGAGCTAAATTGAGAGGGACCAACAGATCCAAATTGCGACCAGCATCCTTAAAATTTGCATATTTGCCAGTTGGTATAAAAGGAGATAAACTAACTGTACCAATATATTGCTATATCATAGCACTTCTATTTGGTGTAGAAAATATCGAAGCATCGATGCCATAATGATTTTGTTCATTATGGTCAACAATGGGCAATTAGGCTGGTATGTAACCCTCATGCTCTTGCTTGGCTTGCCTTCTAGAATTTCTAGTCATGATAAATCATGTACAAGTGGAGTAGGCTATGATACTATCGTGAAGTGTTGTTCCCCAAGAGTCAATAAGATTCATTTGGTCTTCACTCACCTTCTCTTTATAATCATAATAATCCATTTACAGAGAATCATGAATGTTCAATCTGTAGAGGTCATCAACAATATCAGCCTGAAAAAAAAAAGTTATGTAGGTAAAATAAAAATATATTATTTATTTACAAAATGAAAATAGTAAGGGCGACGAGTAAAAAATGTACCACAAAACCAGTAGTACCACTAGTAGAGTAGATCCACTAATGAGTACGTGTCCAATACCATCACATATATTCGGGAGTGCGATTTATAGGTCTTGTAGCCAGGGCCAATTGAGATAAAGAATCTTGCCATATATTTCATGCCTCAATAAAACCTTTATACTCTTTTTGCCAATTCATTGAGGTTCTTCCTTGCAAGTGAAACATATGATAAGCCCTAAATTAACTGGAGAAGTGGGAATTGGTTGTTGTTTGCTAAATAAGTGGCACTAAAGCTAACCAAATGTCTCAATATGCCAAGCAATATTGTGGGATGAGTTTTTACATATTGTCTAATTCATATAATTACCAAATGATTTATGTACAAAACATGAAAATGTTATAATAAATACATTATATATAATAGTTTAGTTAATAAAAATTAATCTATATAAAGTGAATAAATCTCATTATCTCGCATTGTATCCAACAAAATATGATATTGTGGTAAGGCCATGACACCAAGACGATGAGGCTTTCCCATTTTCTTTTGTTTATGATTCTAAGTAAACACATCACAACATGTTAATAGAGAAATAAATAATGTTTTGAAACTATATAATATATACATATTATTTGTCATGTCTTATTTGAACTCTAAAGGATTATTTGTATATGAAACCATATAATATATATAAATTATCATAATTGTCTTCTAAGTTACATGATTGATACCATATTGGACATAGCAACGTTGAGTACCTATATAGTAATTCAAATGCAAAATGGTTTGAAGAAAAGTATAACTTTTGTCTAACTATCTACTTCAACCTCTCTAAAGTGATATTTAAATCAACCACTATTATCTTCACTCTAGCACAGTCAAATGTCACACCATCTCAACTATAAAAAAATTTGTTTATTTGCAAATATACATACAATCTCACTTTCATTGATCATTATTTTTTTCCTATCGTAAGATTGCAAATAAAACAAATATAAGAAAAAAATAAATTCTAACAAAATAAATATAACAAAGACAATAAAAGTAAACTAAATAAACATAACACAAAATATAAATGTAAACGTAATAGCTATAGAAAAGAAATAAATATAAAAACAATGCAAACAAAATAGATATAACCAAACAATTTAAAGCAATCATAATTAATATAGTAAAAAAATTGTAAAGAAACTAAATATAACATAAAAAATGCAAACATAATCAACATAGGAAAAGAATCAAATGTAACCAAAATAAATATAAAAATGAATAGAAACATAATAAATATAGCACAAAATTTAATACACACAAAATAAATATAACAAAAAAAGAAGCAAACAAAATAAATATAGCAAAAAATAAGTGTAAAGAAAATAAATATAATATAGAAAATAAATGCAAACTAAAATATTATAGCCTAAAAATAAATATAACCAAACTAAGTATAAAAAAAATAAATGCAGATATAATAAATATAGAAAATAATAATAAATGTCATTGAAATAAATATTAAAAAAATAATGCAAACAAAATAAATATAACAAAAAAATAAAAACATAATAAATATAATAAAAAATTAAATGTAAACAAAATATATATAAGAAAAAATTAAAGCCACACTAAATAAATATAGCAAAAAGATAATTAATGCAAATATAATAAATATAACCATAAATTAAATGCAACCAAAATAATTATAAAAACAAAATAAATATAGCCAAAAAATAGTTGCAACTAAAATAAATATAACAAAAAATTAAATACTAATATATAATTTGCCTAATAAATATTTATTAAAAAAATTTTAAAAATACACTAACATTATTAGATCAGAGAAGGAAAGTTGAAAGGAAGAGTTGAACACTTTTAGAAATTAAAATTAAAAAATAATAATTGAAAATTACAACTCTAAAAACTATAAATGATGAATTAAAGGAAGGGAAATAATGCAAAAAATTAAAGAACTTAGTTTTAGCTGAAAAGAGAAGAAAAGAGTTGTGTATAATGTGAGAGGGAATGTTTTAAATAACATAAGAGAAAAATATTTTAAATATTGTGAGAGGAAGGAAAATGTGGTCTCAATTTTTGAGTCCATGGTATTGTCAAGTTAGGGTAAACACATGTAGGCAAGGCCTGCATGTGTGTAGCTTAGCCTGCAACATGTAGGTTGCGAACCTTACCTACAAAAACATATGTAAATTGCATTCATTGTAGGATAGTATATTTTCTTTTAAAAAAATTTAGTTTGCATGCAATTTCCTACAAGCATGTAGGCTGCATGCGTTGCAAGCTAATATCTTTTTTTTTTTAAATTTAGCATGCATGCATTTGCTTATAAGCATGTATGCTGCATGCGTTGCAAGCTAGTATATTTTTTTAAAAAAAAGTATTTGGATGTCAAGACCTATCATTTCGACATTCAATTTTTTATAAAACATATTTAAAAAAACTTAATTGGATGTCAAAACATCATAAAGTATTTAATAAAACACTTTAATTTACTAAAAAAATATTTTATGTGGAAGTCAAAACCAACTATTTTAACTTCCACATATTCTATAGCATCACAATGTAATATTATGTATACATATAGATTTTGCAACTTTTTTTCCCAAATGATAGGATCTAGCTCTAAATACCCATCATCCTCTTCGTTTTTAATCTTCTCTCATTATTGCTTCTCTCTTTCATCTCTCTCTCTCTCTTCACTATCTATATTCTCTTGTGTGATTCAAATAATGGTTTTAGCAAATCCCTAAGTGTGACAAGATTACCTAGTGTTTAATAATTTATCATATGAACATTCATCTTACCATGCTCTAGGCTCCATTACTTGCTTCAGGTTTCATAGATTGAGTGAAAGGAACAAGTTGATTTATGGGTTTTCTTCACCTACACTATCATAAATTGACATGCTTTATTTATTTTTGGGTTTTATTCAATTTAAAACTCAAGTTTTCAAGCTCTTGTATGCTAGATAACTTCATTTAACAAATTATCAAGACTTATAAAAACATAAATTTAGGAAAACAATTAAAAACCCAATTCATGGCAAATTCTCTATTTCATAAAACTGAAAGTTTGAAAAATTGAATTAAAAATAATTGGATGAGCTAAAAAAATCAAAATAAAAATCATATGAACAAAGCTTAGTTTAATAGCATATTCTTTGAAATCCAGTTTTAAATTTGATCAAAAGGAAAACCCAATTTTTTAAATCTAATTTTAGATTTACTCTAAAACCCTGATTTTGAAGGGAAAACCTAGTTTTTAAAAGCATGGTTTTAGAGTTGACCTAAAACATATATTTTAAAAGGAAATCCCAATTTTATTGTTCAACTCTAATTTGGTTTGCACAAGGTTCAAAGCATCGTGTTTTTGCTGGTGTTCATAATAGATATCGTATAAGAATTGCTTTTGCTATTCTTGTTGGTGACTGCCAAAAAATTTGAAAGGGTGTAAAGAGGAAGGAGAAGGAAGAATAAAAATGAGATAAAAAATATATATTTGCCCACTAAGATAAAAAAAAATCCCAATTAATGCGAAATAAAATTTAAAAAAGAAAAATCAATTAAGGTGTTAGACAATGTTAATTTTTAGAATTTATTTAAAATATTTTTTAAATTTATAAATCATTTATACAAATAATTTAAAACTAATATTAAATGTTAAATATATTTTTTAGATGAATATAAAATTTTTACTTTAAATTGTACTATAACATTTCAAACACAATAACACAATAGCATTTTTACTGTTTTACATTCTATTCCAGCATAATAGCCCAAAGCTTATTTTATTTGAAGGTCACTTGAACTTTTAGAGCTTAGACTTTGCTTATTAGTTCATCTATTACACTCTCCCTTATAAACTACTAATCATAAGAGATATAATAAATTATAAAAAGATACATATAATGTGTGCTGGAACTTGATAAAATAACCTTTTATGCTCATTTTTTGGTAAAATAATAATATCATTGGTTGTCTTAATTATAATTGAAATATATATAAATTTTTTGAACAAGTGCTTTTCTTTGTATGTGCATTGCACAACCTTCTTCATGGACTTCTTATAGTACCTTTTTCATTTTAGGGTGGTTAGACACTTAAACAAGGATCCTCCAAAAGATCTATAATAGAGTTCATTATTCACCATTGTAAAGTGAGTTGGTTCATAATGAGCCTTATCTATTTAAGATCATCCCCTTCCTCAATAACCTAGACTTCTACCTCTTCAATGTTGGACACAATTCATCGTTCCACATATATGACTCTATTGTTACTAAGGGCTTCTAAGGTTGCCACTTGCCACCTTAGAGAAGGCATTTGTACACACATTTTTGTTTAGGGGGGATATAGTTGATTTTCACTTTCTCAAACTCTTTGATGATCTCTTTTCCTTCTTCATATATTTCACCATCTAAGCTCCTTTAATTTCATAAGCTTCATTAAGAGGTTTCTCCACTAATTAGGAGTTAGTGTGCACATACACACACTTGGCTCCAGCCTCCTTAGCCAAGTTGAGACCAATTATTAGTGATTTATACTCTATAACATTATTAGATGCTGAAATTTTAAATTTTAAAAAGTATTCAAGACTTTTATTAAATGGGTTAGTAAGGATTAGTCCTGTTACATTACATTTGTTGTTAGAGGAGACATCAACATGTAGGGTCCATGTGAAGCTTTCCTTGAGGTTAGTTTTCCTCCTTACAATCGTAATTTCAAAAATAAAATCTATCTAGACCTAGCCTTTGATTGCTTTATGAGGGCGATAAGAAATGTCAAATTCAAACAGTTCCATTGCCTACTTGACTAGTCATCCTAATAGTTATGATTGTGGAGAGTTTGTCTCAATTACTAGTCTGTAGTCTATAAGAACAACGGTGGAATATGCCTAGAAATATAAGCACAACCTTTTAGTCATTATGATCAAGCAAAACGCCAACTTTTTCAACTTTGTATAATTGTTCTCAACTGCTTGCAAAATCTTGCTCACAAAATACGCACGGTATTGATTACTTTCTTTTTCTTGTACTACTTTCAAAGCTATGCACTCCTTTAATACTAATATGTAGATGAATATGGGCTTCTCTTGCAAAGGGACTATCTATAGCAACGACAAGCTTAGGTACTCCTTTAGGTTATGGAATGCTTGTTTACACTCTTCCATCTATTTGAACTCCTTGGGTCCACGTAGGGCCTTGAAGAAAGGTAGGTATTTAGTAACTAGTCTTAATATGAATTTGTTAAGAGTTATAACTCTCTCTGTTAAAACATATACATCTTTCATGCTTTAAGGTGAGGGTAGTTCTAAGACTACTTGAACCTTCTATCGATTGGTTTCTAAGTTATCATGAAACCTAAGAAATTTTCAACTTTAACTACAAACTTGCATTTGGTTAGGTTTAGCCTTATGTTGCAAGCTTATAGTGTATCAAAGATTTCCATAAGATCTTTTATATGATTTGCTTCGTCCTTGCTTTTAACTAGCATGCCATGCATGCATACTTCTATATTTCTTTCCATATGCTTTTGAAAGGCTTTATTGACTAGCTTATAATAGGTGGTCTCTACATTCTTATGGCTGAAGGGCATAACCTTATAATAGTAAATTTCCTCTTTTATCATGAAGGTGGTTTTCTCCACATGTTCTTTTGTCGTTTTGATATTGTTACACTTTAAATAGGCATCCATGAAGTTGAGAGTTGATACCCTGATGATTCTCCATCAATTTGTCTATTTGGGGGTAGAGGGTAGTTGTCCTTTAGGCAAGCTTTGTTAAGATCAGTGAACTCAATGCATTTGCACCACTTATCCTTATATTTCCTTACCAAGACTAGGTTTAGCCAATTATTTAGGGCACCGAACTTCTTTGATAAAGTTAGCTTTTAGGGGTTTTTGCACCTCCTACTTAATAGCAATCCTTTTAAGTTCTCCAAAGATTTATTTCTTCTACTTGATAGGTTTCTTAGCAGGGTTAACTACTAACTTGTCCAATATTATTTCAAAGTTTATCCTTAGCATGTTTGATATTGACTATGCAAAGGCATCAATATTCTTAAGCAAGAATACTTTTAACCAGGCAAATTGCTCTAATGTTAACTCTTTGCCGAGCCACAAGTATTTTTCTAGGTTTGGGTCAACCTAAAATTTCTCCTACACTTCTAGTCACAGCTCTCTCCTTTTACTTTGGACTTCTAAGTTTTCCATATTTAGTATATCTTTCTTATTATTTTTCTTACAAGCTTCCCAAATGGTTCTTTTCTTATTAAAATGGTAACAGTTTTCTAGAATTCAAATATAAATTAACTAGCCTTTTAGCTCTCTTAAAGCCTTTTTCGTCACTTTCCACAATCAGAAGATGCTTTTTGTTCCCCATGTTTCTATAGTTGTGCTTCTCTTTCCTTTTGATCTAGTCAGTGGTCAACATACATTGTCAAGCTATTTTTTAGTCACCCTAAATGATTCCTTACTTGTTGGACATGCAGAATTTTAAAGAAAGGCTATAAAGGAAAAATGTCGCCTATAACTTCTTCATTCTAATTCATCTTTAGATTGCATTGTATATGGACTGCATTCCCATGATGTAGAATTTAATGAAAGCAATCCCTATATTGTTTCCTCCCTTTTGGTTTATAGGGAGAGCTATTATTCCCTCAACATGTAATTGAGGTTCTTCAAATCCATACATTAATTTATTTATTGGGCATAGGTTGAACTTAAAGAGGCCCATGTCTTTCAAAGTGCTAAGTTGCAAAACATTGACCGCTGCTTCTATATCTTCTAAGATGCATTCATCATCCAATGGCCTATCATAGTTGTTATCACTATAGGATTGTCTTTATTGTTAATTATCATGTTTGAGTCCTCCTTATAGAATATGATGACTTTAGATTGCATTTAAGCCAAAGCCATTGTCATTGATGGCCATTACTTTGCTAAGGTAGTGCTTGGTATCTCTATATGTACTACGAAGTTAGATTGACATAACATAACATTAACAATGCCCATTGGTGTGGCAAACATATAACATGTGCCCTCTTTTGAGATAATCTCTACATTTATATTCTCTCTCCCATTTCATCTTACCTTCTATCATCATTATGCCTCTATGTGTTGTTAACCCTTCCATTATTATCCCTAGCAATGTGACCTCTTTGGATGAGGTCTTCTATATGGCAAAGTTTTACAAATTATGGATGGGGTCAACTTTCTTGTTGTACATCTTAATTGCGATAGGTTTGTATCTTTTCAAGAATCATGCCATCCAAATGTCATCTATGAATGAAGACTTGTTAAACCTCAAGAAACTTACATATCCAAAGTAACATTTTTGAGCTTACTACTCTTCTATTATTCTCCTTACTTCTTGTAAGACTTCATCATTTCTTTTCTCACATTCTCTAACTTCACTTATTGTTCAACAAGTGTTACTTTGGTAAGGGTTTCTAACCCTGCTTGCCTCCAGATGAATGATGACTTACGGAGGGGTTTTTTGGCTCTCCTATTTTGTGGAAAACATTTTCTATGCTCTCTTCTCCCTTCAAGGACCTATGATCTATCTCATCCTCTTCAAATAGGACATAGTATTTGTTTGTTGAGGTGTTTTGTGCTTGCCTCTTCTCCATACTTGTTTAGATATGGTTAGCTTAAAATCGCTCTTTTTTTGTCAGAGCAATTTATTCATCGTCAACCACTTTACCTTTCCAAGCTCCCTTGGCTTGTCATTACAAAGTCTTTCTCTAGTTGTCACTAGTTACTCTTACGTATCTATCATGTACTGCTACTGCTAGTAAAGCCTCCTAAAGATCTCAACATTGTTGCCTTGAGATTGAGTTAAGGTACCTACCATAGCCGAGTTGAGCAAATTCATGTTAAAGGTGCTATCCATCACTACTAGGGTTAGTTGCTTTAGTAAGGCTAGTAGTGTTATTTCCCTATGCTAGAGTAACAAAGTTGTTGGCTAGTCCAACTTTAGTCAAGACCTATAAATTTGTTAGGTTTTGCACGCCTAGGCAGCTTCAGATGTTGTAGTGCTCGTTCTTGCCATCTTAAAAGAAGGAGATAGCTTGGTTTGCTCCAGACATGGTTTATTCCAGACTCAGGTGTTTCATTGTTATTTTGGTTGTTGGAATGATTTTTCCTTGTTTAGGCCATGAGTCTCAAATTGTCAAACACCAAAATTAAAGGTACAAGTGGCACAAAGTGCGAGGTTAAACCCATGTCTATAAACCTAACTTAAACAACTAAAGACCTACTACTCACATCTATAGTATGATAATTTGATATTTATATTAACCTCAAGTTTCATTATTATATAATCCCAATTTCACTTCAAATGTTCATTTCAATTACCTAATCAAGTTCTTGTAGAAATTTCAACAAAATTTCCAATGAAATTAGGGCCTTCCAAAATTTTTGCAATTAATCAAATACAATAATTCAACAATAAAGAAAGCTTTTCTATCAATTCCTTTCCATTATATAACAAATACCAAAGGTGACAGATCTTGCTTATGGAATTAATGGAGCCATAACTAGATTACAAAGCCATTATATAAGAACTAATGAAGTAGCCTTGACCATATGAAACAATGCAAGGCTTACCCAAGAAACTCTTATCCTCACTGGATTGATGGAAAAGACTCTAACTCATCTCTACTATCTAAAAAAACAAATATTTACCAAGTAGACAATATCCCACAAATAAATAAATAATTAGTATATAAATAAATGATCAAATGAAATACTATGCATACATAACTTGTGAAACTGTTAAACCTTTGAAATTTATACTTCTCAATAAAACATGAAAACACATATTGAAATTTGATTATTACAATAACCACGCATTAGTGAGAAAATGATAATAAAAAGTATGCACTTTAAAGAAATGCATTAGAGAATTTCTAAATTATATTCTTTCAAAAACGTCCTGTTGTAAAGAATAATAGTTGCAAGCACACAGCGCACGTGAGTACATAACCAATCTATTTTAAGTCCTCTGCTTACATATAACAACTTTCTTGTATTCCATGTGTCATGGCTATCATATGGAGCTAACATATCTTACACCTACAAAAATAAACATAAAAAGAATAAACTTTGTTTTTAAATATATACAAATAAAAATAAAAAAAATAGATTTTGTTAAATATAAATTCTTTACTGTGCTACTTTGCTGCGTTGAGCAAAGAAGCACAACATTTGGCCTTCCATTTTTTATCCAAGAGTTCTTTTTTTTATTATTATAAAGAAAGTAAAACATAAGATAAAGGCAGCCTTTCAAGTAATATCAAATAAACTTTATACGTATAGATAAAATAATTTGATGTCTATGACATTTTGCTTTGGTGAACGTTAAAAAATTATTTTCAGCATATGTTTTGTTTCTTTCAAAATAATAATAAAAAAAGAATCAAAATTAATAAAATTTTGAACTGCTCGATCAAAAATAAAGGGGCTAGATACTGCATTGTGCAAAGCAATACAACAGAGGATCCATTTGCCATTTTGTTCTCATTAAATTTAACCAAACAAAAATATGTATTTAGATTAATGATGATATTTGAAGAAAGATCTACATTTACTTTAAAAATAAATAAAAAATTTGTATAATTTTATCAAAACTTAAGATGTGTGTATATAATTTATTTATATATATATATATATATATTATTTAACTCTGGTCATGGTTCTTTGAAGGGGGAAACCAGAGAAGAGTAGTTAACAGGATTCGCCTCAGCATTCAACGAAACTCGTCTGCTTGGCAGACAAAAAGGCTTGAAGATAGATTCATTCTGAAACCTGACACCACGAAGAACTCAACAAAAATTCTTAAACTTAAGTCGAAAAGTTGGAAACTGATTATATGTTGCAGCAAAAACAGAAAGAATGGTGGCGAAAACTTCATATCTTGAGTTATGCCGCTTGAAGGTGTTGTGGTGCCGGGAATGGGGTTGGAAAGAGCAGGTCCTCAAGTGGGCTTCTTCTCAAGGTGGCTCGGAAAATCATCAGGTGGATATCGACTGCAGATTTCCTTCGGAACTCACCACTTACATATCCTTTGCGTCTGCTTTTCTTAAAGTCTTGTATGCCTTCTATTCTGGGAAAAAATACCGCAGTTTGCCCAGAGCTGGAGATCATCAAACGAGATATCCCTCAATTGGCCTCTTCTTTCTCTGAATTTCTTATGGGTATGTTAAGCATGGAAGACCAAAGGAGTTGGAGAAATAAGGTTACAAAAATCTCCAAGGTGATCTCCAACAATAACCCAGTCCTCCTGTAGTTCTTTCTTTTTTATTTGTCTTTGTACCCAAAAAAAAAAAAAAAGTGAGAAATCACAGTATACAGATTTTTATGCCTTATATCTTCTCCTCTCTCTTTCTCTCCAAAACAATCTATCAATCAATTTTCTGCTCCGCGCGGTTGCAAAGTGAACGAGGTAAAAGATAAAGAAATTCGGAGTTTGTAAATAAATGCTTTTATTTATGGTTATTCATTTTTTTTTTAATTTGCAATCACATTCAAGTATGTTAAGTATATCAATTCTATTTTTCTCATCTTTATATTTGACAATTTAATGTTCTTCAATGTTTTGCCGAAATTTTTATGTAGAAAAAAAAAAACTATTCTTCTATGCATTGGAGGAAGAGAATAGAGCTTTCAAAACAAAAATTCGACCACTTTCCCTTGCGAGAGACGCTTTATTTAGTTTTAGCACAATCAAAAGCTTCTAAAAAGACAATTTGGCATCCCATGCCTTTGACTATACCAAAATAGCATTTGCTTCCCATTTTAGGAACAAAGTTTGTAATTTTGTTCCTTTTTTTTTTTTGGCTACCTTTATTTCTCCCCTCAAACTCTTTTGTTTTCTTTTTTTCCCTTCACATGCTTACCTTGGTGCTATTTCAGCTTAAATTGGTCTCTCTATGCATAACACAAGAGATCCACCAGAGTAAAGTCAAAATAAATGGATGATAATAATCGATAAAGAATAAATGGATGATAATAATCGATAAAGTTCTTTTTTTGTTTTTTGTTTTCAAACTAATGGATTATCTGTTTTATTTAACTTTGCTTGCTATTTGGTCTTTATATCTCGACTAATTCAACTTTTTAACCCCAAAAATGGCATTAAGCTGAAAATGGGAGAGATAAAAACTCAGATTCCTTACAATAATTATAAGAACATTTAGGAGAGAGAAAGAAAAAGAAAAGTGAGATCCATTTCAATCCCGCCTCTCCATCTCTTTCTCACTTTAAATGGATCCCCTACAAATATTATAGGCATCCATCTCTGAGAAGATTATGAGAGTGAAAGAAGGTGGGTCTAGGCTTATTATAAAGATGGTTTGTGGATGAGAATTGAACATCAAACTTTGCTCTCATATTTCACCAATTGGAATTGCCAGGAAAAAGTGTTGATTGAATAGAAGCTGAATGGACTCAATTGCTTCAAGGGAGTCCTGTATGCAATGAATATATTATGTATAATAAATGTAAAATATAAAGAAAATAATTACACTTTAAGTTATTTTATCCTTTTTTAGACCTTTTTTGGAATCTAGATTTTACACTATTTGTCATGCTATTTGAAATTCATTTGAGGACTTAAAATACATTTTTTTTCTTTTAGTTTAATACAAGTTTTAATTTGATCGCCATTATTCAAAAACAAGGTTTTCCTTTAAGATATTGGAGTATTTGAACTTTAAATTCTTGATACCATCCATGTTTTCACTCCACCCGTAAAAGCAAATCATACTGGGCTCCAATTTTTTCGGACGAACTGTTTTTGTCCTTATATTATACATCCAAAATTCAACATAACAGACCAATGACTTAGAGAACAATATTGAATCATTTTAGAAAAATAAAAAAGACAGTGTTTCACAATCAAATTAAAAATTCTATAAAATAAAGGGGCGAAAAGTAACTATAATTTAATCTGAAATATACTTGACATTATGAAATTTACACAAGTAAAGATCATAGAAGTTTACTTGCAACCATAGTGAACATTAAAAACATATCCCCAAAAAACATCATAATGCTATGCATTATCAGAACCGCAGTGTGGCGCCACTGCACGAACAAGGCAACAACAAGGTCTAAACAAGAGTGAAATAGTCTGTCCCCCAGTGCAAACCTCGATTATCAGCCTTCTCATGGAAAATTGCATATGGAGCAACCATGACATATGACATCAAAGGAATGTATGAGCAACTTTAAGAACCTTGTTTCAGTCCCTTAGTGTGATAGCCATGTGGAAACTACCAACAAAGGAAGCATTAAAAGAAGGCCATGGCACACAAATGCATCAACGTTTTCAGTTGTTGTCAGTTTGCTAACAATAGAATTCCATAGTCGTCCAAAACTATCCTGTGGATATTCCTGCACAGAAAATCCATTCTCTTGAATACTGCTATACATGAAATAATGTACTACAGATCCTAATGGGGCATATGATAGTCACCTCAGTGCTTAAACTACTAAATTGATCCCTGTTATTTGTGTTTCTCAAAATTCTTCTGTGGCTGTCAGAGACTGGTTGATCCGTATACATTTTGATTTTAGCTTCAAGATCTATACTTTTGTGGGATCTGTATGCTGAATCAGTGTGCAATGTTTCCATTACAGAACCAAAGAAGTTGGTCACAGGTACCTGACAAGAAGGATAAACAAAATCACCCTTCTAGAATTCAGCCCAACCAAGCAGAGAGATTAATAATACTCATTATTTACAAACACATCAAAGTAATAAATAACAGATAGAAGCATAAATACGCAAAAACAAACTTATGCAGGCCTGTGTAGCACGTAAGCAGCCTCCCTTTGATGCATACAATATTTTCTCACTGCTTTACTATTCTTTCTAGATAGTAGCTTAAAATATGATTTAGACAATAAATCCTTGAGTGGAGTTAAAATTAGAAAACAAAACATTGTACAGAAACTATATACAGAAGTTGGAGCTTGATTTCAACAATAAAATTCACGGCTGATATTATTTGTAGTTTTGCACCACATGATGCACCATAAAACGTCAGATATAGTGTCAGGTAGCAGCAATTTGTGCAGCGCAGATGTTTTTCAATTATATAGATAATCTGCCAACAGATATTATGCTACACAAAATTCCTCACCATATAAAATATCCAAATAAATTTATAAAAAAGGATCAACTGCATTAAATTAAGACTATAACTTTATTACCTCCTCTAAACCGCGTTGGTATAGGTCCATTCTATAATATGCAGTTGACATCAACAAACTTGGATTATATGAATTGAAAAGACTGCAAGATAAACACAAAAAGATCCCCGAGTTAACAGTCTAACTTTCAAAAGAATATGATGCTGGAATGCTCTACATACTGCGAACACAATTTTGTTGTCATATCCTAAGCAACTCGTGTATTATCTTTCCTAACATAGAAGAGGAACGGAAAGATGTTGTGCATTCACTAAGAATAGAATATACGAGTGTCAATTACCCATAATGAACCAATTAAATTTTCATTGGCATAGACCATAGAATTATAAATTATGAAAACAAAACTGCAGCTTTCTTGAAAAACCCATTTGAAAATCTGAAACTCCACCAAAAATCAACTCTTTAATTTGGACAACAGTACTCAGAATTAACAGAATATCATGTTACAAATTCTAAGACCTAACTCAGTTTTGTTTTCTAATATTTGTATGATGTGCATGTAGTGCAGAAACTGGAAATCATTGATTTCTACATTGTCAAGTGGCTGTTTCTTTGTGGAATAAGTTGTTTGGGATATTTGTCTGTGGGATTTATAGTAGTTTCTTTCATCTGGTTCAAAGGTTTCTCCGTACAAAGGATGGAAGAACTTTATGGCAATGTGTGGTTTATGCAGTATCCTGGAATGCATGGCTAGAGCGGAATGCCCGTATTTTAGGGGTGTCTCATTGTCTCTGGATGACTTATGGGCAAGGATTCTGTGTGCAGCTTCTTTGTGGTGTTTTGCTCAACAGTTTCTCAAGGGAGTGTCCTTTTTGTATATGCAGAGGGATTGGGCAGCTTCATGGCATGTTTAACTGTCTTTTTTTCCTTTTGCTTATTTATTTATTTATTGTTCTTTAGTTTTGCTCTCATGGAGGATACCTAATCCTCCTCATCTGTACTTTTCCTCTCTCTTGATAGATTTCTTCTTTTATCGAAAAAAAAAAAAAGAACTGCATCTGTAAAATGTTAGGAAAGTAAGATTCAATTGAAAGAACATTCAAGACCAGAAAATTAAAGATAGATTATAGATAAACTCCATAACAAGAATAAAATAATTCTTCGTGTACTCATAATACAAAAAAAGAAAAATCTTGGCCTACCTGCTCAAGGAGGCATTGTCATACATATTTAGCTTCTCAAAGAAGGCAAGAGTGTAATACGTAAAACGATCCACAACCGAAACACCAACCTGTATTATGTAAAGAAAGAGAAGGGAATTTTAGTTGTCCAGAACCTGGACAGAATTCTAAAAATGAAATGTTCAAACAGTTACAAACTATGTCAAAAACATTGAAAGGATCAGTGTTGTCAATGGCAGCTGCCATGGCAGAAAGGCTAGGCAGAAAAGGGGGAACCCTGCCTTAAAACTCCAAGACATGGCAGGCTCAATAAAGCATTCCCATGCCATCCAGCATAGGTGTGACAGCTACCGTATCTTGCAATCACCATAGTGAAAATGGTGGAATATCTAACAGACTCTCCCATCTTCCCTCACTTTTTCTCTTCTCCAACCAATGGGCAAGTAATTTATAAGGATATTGTATCCTTCAGTCATTTCTGTGACAAAATAAAGCAGAATAATAGAGAAAAAAACACACCCCAACATCACAACTCACTTCTTACAGTCAGCACAGGAGCTAGGGATTTCAACCAGTAAAGCTCCGTTGAAGGATCTGAGACCTGAAATCATCACAGAATAGTTCAAAATTCTCAACCAAGAAACTTTCATCCTTTTATCTTCCTCTAATCTCTTCTTTTCCTAATCTTTCTATCTGAACTGCTAAGTGAAGAGGAAGTTGCTAGAGTTCATGCCTCTGCCTTTCAACTGTTCATTTGCTCTTATGATTGCCCTTGTTTCTGGACTTCCAATACAATGTTCTTTCTTTTTTGTACGCTCATTCACACTCTCTGTAGTCTGTTTGTTTCATTAGGTGCAAACTTTAGTCATTCTTATGTTTTTTTATCTGTTCTGCTCTATGTTTTATTAGATATTTGCTTTCTTTTCTCATTGCTTCTTAGTTCTTGCTAATAACATTATGACATTAAAGTTTTATTTCTTCCCACTTTGGTCGATTTGTGCTTACATTGTGTGTTGCTTCATATTAGTACAAAAGGGCCCATTTGATACATTGTATTAGACTTGATAATATACGTTAATATAATATATCATAAGCTTATTACTTGTCTAGTACAAGTAATGTATTGCATAAACTTATATGTCAAACTCTTCTTATTCATCAAAAGAATGTCTAACCTAATCAAGCATTCAAGGGTACAACTAGGCTGGATTACATTTTAATGTATAAGGCCTTATCAATACTTTTCTATTTCAATCCTCATTGAACCTCGAAACAATGTCATAGATGAGCTCACACCCTCCATTCCCGTCATTGATTTCTCTCTCCTCACTTCCAACAACTCTTAACTCCATGCTAATGTTGCCCACCGACTCAGCAAGGCCTGTGCCGAATAGGGCTTCTTCATGGTAAAGTTGTAATCTTTCTTGATTTCTAAACATTTGGTTCTGTAATTCTATTCTGTCTCAGGCTAACAATGGCTAAATTCTAGCAGATTACAACTCATGGGATCTCCGAGAAGTTGATGGAGGAAGTGATGAACCAGTCTCACGAATTCCATAATTTGCCCGTAGAGGAAAGGAAGGAAATCGCCAACAAGGGTCCCTTGACACCCATCTGGCATGGCACCAGCTTCCACCCTCAAGCAGAGTAGGTTCATTACTGGAGAGATTATCCCAAGGTCCTGACACTACCAAAATTCAATTTCCCACACAGACCCCCTGGTTTTAAGTAAATTCAACAACTCCTTGGCTTCAATTGTCGTGTTACAAGCATTAATATCCATTTCTTGCAAAATTTTTTGGCCCCTTAAAGTTCATAATTTCTTTTTTCTCTCTCTCTATCATAATTTCTTTTTCTTCTTTTTTTTTTAAATTTCCCTTTTCTTATTTTTAAATGATAAAAGGACTTTTATTTTTCTAAAAATTAATATAACATAATAAATTTGGATAAATATAGTATATTTTTAAGTAAAGAGTATTTCTATCAAAAGAATTAATTTTTATTCCAGCTGGTGTTATACAATGCATCACCAAATATATAATAATGTTATTACACTAAACATTACATAGTCTTAAAATTTTATTAAGTTATATCTTATTAGACTTTATCCTGTATCGCGTACCAAATGTAACAACTAGTAATTTTTATAATAAATTAACCCTATATAATAAACTAACTCCAAGATAAAGATAAGAGAAATAATAAAAATGAGTAGAAGTCCAATTAAAATAAAGAAAAAGGGCTAAAGGTCCACTTAAGGACCAAAAAACAAAGCAAAGTAAACAAGGCAAAATGGTAATTATATAAAAATAATAATATGATGAGAAAGTAAATTATTTTCTCCAAATATAAGGCTAAATAAAGTTATTGGAGGCCCCAAAACATCTAATTTTATGTATATTAAGAAACCAATGACATAAGGTTAAATTTGGCAATTTTAAGTCACTGAAGACCCAAAATTTATTTTTCTAATTATGAGAGCCAATAAACTAAATAAATTTGCAGAATAAAATAAAAATACATGATTCATAGGCTGGATCAGAGAAAAAATTCAAATCAGAGACAAAATTGCCCAAAAAAGGTCATTTTCAAGCCTTGGAGTGTATGCACCTATCAGGTCACTTTATCTTCATCTTTTTCCTCCCTAAACCTGCCGTACCAGCAGCAGAAAAAGGGAGAAAATGCAGCAAAAATTTCAGCCAAAAATGGAGGAGAAAAAGAAAGAAAAGAGAGGAAATTTCTATATGGATTTTGGGTAAGTTATAGCCACTTTTAACCTTCCTCCTAATTATGAAGATTTCTCTTCTCCTCAAGATCCTTCCATTGACCTAAATTTCATTTTGAACTAAAGAGATTTGTGGCTGGACGTGTGGCTTGAAGAGCTTCTTTGTAGAAGAAAATTTGAGCAAAGGAATTAAGGTAACCATCCTAAGCTTCGTCTTGCATTTTGGTGGCTTGAAATTTTGGATTTTGTTGAACCCTTAGGAGTTAATTGTTTGCCAGCATGAAGGGTTTGGGACATGATACTTTCCAAGGATGTAAGTGGAAATTAGGAGTAAGAATACATGTTTTAGAAGTGGCATTAAATGGGTTTGATGAAAGTACTTGCATTTGGGACTTGGTGTGTGTGTTTCGGCCAAGAAAGGCTATGCTCAAGTATGATGAATAGCTTTGTTAAATTGTGTAATTAGAGTCTTAATTAAGTAAATTAGAGTTGGTCTTTAGTCACTGTGATGCCAATTTTGCTAAGTTTGCCCATTCTTGAAAAGTTGCCATGTTGATGCAAGAATTGGGAATTGTGATGCATGGACTCAAATTTGATTGTTGTGGTCGCCAAAACAAGTTGCATTTGATCCAAGAATGTAATTTAATTCATGGAAATGAAACTTGAACTAAGAAAATTTAATGGTTCTAAATGTGGTGTAATTTTGTGCTTTGTGGTTAAAGAAGGTAAATTTGAGTTATGTATGTTAATGAAATAATCGGACCAAATGGACATCTAAAGTATTCTTTTGGGCTAATATAAGGAATTTAGAAAGCCTAAGATGTGTGAAAAACTTCTTCAATTAAAAGTCTTAATTTTGGCCTAAGAAAAAGGGAAATTGTAAAAGGTGTGCTAGCAATGAGTCTTTATGAGTTTTGACCTAGATTGATCATTGAAATGGCATGCCTTAGACCATGATATGATTAAATATGAAGTTTAGATAGTTAAAGCATGATTTAAAAGGTATGGGAGCCATTTTTACATATTAAATTTAGGTTAAGTGTGGGATTGAATGGTTGAATGCCTAGTTGTTTATTATGTTACCCAATATGATGTTTTTAAGTTATTTAAGTTAATTGGTATTATTTGATAGTGTGGGGCCAAGAAGGAGAACACTTGTGTGAATAGCATTTCAAGAGCTTACATGGCATTGGGTGGTGAATCTCCAAGTTAGCAATTCTATCCTTTGTATGCATCTATGTTACTTGGTATTGGAATGCTTGTATGAATGTATGTTGTAATTATAAATTTTTTATGACATGAGTCGGCTATGTATGCCATATTTCATAAGCCCTTGTGGCTAGGGATGCCTCATAGCATCAAGTATGATGAGGTAAGGAATTGAGTGCAGTAACACTTCCCAAGCCAAGAGAAAGTAAGCATGTTCATGAGTTAATGGTAATTAGCTAACTTATGTAATTGTCAACTTAAGTGCCTTTATGATTATATTTATGTATACTCGTGTTCCTTACTTGTGTGATATTGTGTATGCTCTGAATGGTAGAATTTGCTATTAAAATTATATATCTCACTCTTTATATGTAATTTAACCCATGCTAGGTGATAGTAATTTGAAAAATAAAGGCAAGCAAGTGATCCCTTGAGGCCCATGAGCATCAAAAAGCCTTTTTGTATATTCAGTTCTTTTTGGAAAGTCTTTTGTAATAGATATATTGTTGAAGTTGTTTAACCTGAATTATGACATTCTTCTTTTGTAATGTAATGTAATTAGTATGTTAAACTTTATTAGAAGATTGCTATTGTATTATTTAGCTCTTAATTTAGCATAAACATGTCTCAAGGTAAGAAAGTGTATGAATATGTTGAACTAATTAGCCTATGACACTTGAATTATGGAATGGAATAAAATTTAGTTCAAAAAGTGAGGTTATGCCTAGTTTTTCTTTATCTCTCTCCTTATGGTCGAGAGTATGTATTATTATGTTTTTACATGGAAGCGTTGCTTGGATATCCCTCATTTTCTTCTCTAAAGCTGAGAATATGCATATAATTACGGATTAGACTGGTTTGGTCACCTTGTCTATTGTTTGGCCAAGACAAGCTTTTAAAATTATGGTTTAATGTTGTTATTGCTATGGTATTTTATTGTTAAGTTAGAATATTTCAATTATCATTTTATTTTGGACTTTCAGAATTAAGGCACTAATGGAACTAGCTGCTAATTGAGCACTCAAGTGCATATAGATGTTATGAACAATTTTTAAGATGATTTTGAAGCCACTTAGAGTGAAGTCTTGAGAGAATGCAAAAGGTCATGTTTGAAGCTGCTTGAGCTAAGATTTTGGACCCATTTATGTGGCTTTTTTAGTCGGAATTATGGTATATTGGTTATAGAGTTATTGTCTTGAATTGTCACTCTCATGATAATTAGGTACCATATATGAAATATGTTAGAAAAGGCTTAATACCCTAAAATTTGTCCCACTTTGTAAGTGAGGCCAAAAGAAAATATGAAACTATAGTTGGAGCACATGTTATAACTAGTTATGAATTTCTATGAGTTTTGGTGCATGGTTTATTTGGCACCATCTATGAATCATTTTGTGGAAAATTGTGCATTTTAAGTGATACATGTAATGTGAAGCATGTAAAGAATATGGAATGTAAAATGAAGTAAAGGATGAATGTACTATAACTATATTGTTGACAAGGAGAAGTTTCAAATTTTTTCCACTTCTTATGACTTGGTTAAGGATTTCTTGGTATAATGGTAATGAATTACTTAAGATAATTACTATGTGTACTAAGATGTTTCAGAACCTAAAGGACCAATTTAACTCAAGCTTAAGCTCTTAAGTGTAAGACCATGAATAGTTTTGTTATAATTTCTAACACGCCCCCTCACACGAAAGCCTTCTTGGGCTTGAATTGTAAACAAAGAACAAGCCCACATACCTTGTAGCTTGTGCTAAACTTTAATTTAATTAAGAGAATAAGGAACAGCAAAAGTCAAACTCTAGACTGTTTGGCCATAGTAGCTTTGATACCATGTCAAGTACCAATTCAACTCAAAAACTTAAGCTGTTGAGTAAAAATTCATGACTAGTTTTAATATAATCTCTAACAAGTACCTTTTTTAGCAAAGGGGTAACTTTGTTTGATTGAAAATCATATTTTTATGATTATTTTTCAATTAAGTCCTTTAATTTACTACCTCTAATTATTTATTGTCAGGGCAGCTGCCATGACAGTTTTGGGGCTTATATCTATATGCCATTGACAACACTGTTTGAAGGATGCACCACATGGTTAATGCCATTAACTGGATACATACTTCTGTGTCCAGGTGGTGTGAATATGAATTCTCTCCTTTCATGCTACTTCCAATAGCCAAAACACCCGGTGAATGAAGCTGCAAGGCTCAGAAAATGATAACCAAGTCAGCATCAAAACTTAGGAAAAAACTAATTAGCAATATAAATAAATGAAAAGCTTTTCTTAACATGACATAGTAAACAATAAGACATTGCAGGATTGACATATCTATGCAGCGTACTGGCTTTCTACCATCAGTACATTTCAATGCATAGATGCAAAGCATTAGTGTACCAAGTTAACCCAGGCAATAGTGAAAGCAGAGTAAAAACTAATAAGTAACAGCAAACGGAAGGTTACAGGGTACAGTCATAACCTTTGTTCTTCACAACATGATATTCAACATGGATAACAATATGCTAAAATTAAGCCTGCACACGACATATGATAGGTTTGCAAGATGACAAAGACCTCAACTATCTGGTGAATAGGATGCTTTTAAATTGCCTTTCATCAACTTACTTTGGTAATCTTGTCACAGGCACTCTGAAGAGTGGAATTAAAGTAACCATTCATGCAACAGGCCAATATTTGAGAAAGACGTCCATGTTGCAAAGTACTTTTACAGGATTGCACATGCAGGCAGGGTTAGTATTGAATATCCAAGCAGAAACAATGGCTCTATATAGTTTTTACATAAATCTAGTTTCTAAAAAAAAAAAATTTGCACTTATTTAAATTTTAATGTCGTATCCTTAAGCCCCAAATCATAAGCCACACCAGCAGCTAAGCAATTGGACTAACATACTGATTTCAAACTTAGTTATACCCTTGATTGTTTTACCAATGATTACAAATCCCATTGCAACAGATGAGGACGTCACTCAACATATCATGAATAACACAAGGCCTGTACTAAATTTTATGGTGGATACTACCAAAAAAGGCAACATTTTGCAATTCATTACTCTTATTGACTGAATCCTAACTAAAGATACCTACATGTCAAAAGTCAATACACTTTCCTCTCCACGAGAGAATAAAGTCCATATAATATTGACAAAATTCGTTTCGTGAGGATTGACATTTGAGTTTCCTAAAAACCATCTGTTAGAAAAGCAATTTGAGACCTGTGAGAAGAGAGTTGAGGCTTGGCAAGTGTCCACCATTATCAGCAGCTCCTTGAACCTAATAAATCCCATTACCAATAAGAAATGAGTTTTTTGCCCTATATAAAGAGATGATCACAAGATCTCAAAATACAAGATTCACACTCTTTTTATTAAAAAATGGCCAATTTGATAGAATACTTGCGAGGCAAAAACTTAATCTTGAACTCATGGATACATATCAGCAGATTCATTAATTGAATCTGGGCATCACTAATGGCATATGTAACCATAAATATTCTCAAGAATGCATGCAACCAAAGCCCTTAATCTAAATTTTTTTATGTCAAGTATCAAGTTAACAAATAAAACTTCAAAAGTCACAAATTTAATATTGCATAAGATTTCACACCTCTGCTTCTCTTTCATTTGCTTCACAACATCAGCTAAATCATGACTTTGGAGCTCTTCAGAGTCCTGAAATTTCAAAAACTCATCACCTCCATGCCCTGTCATATACAAAAGTATGTGACTTCCTTCATCACTTAGAAGACGCTTAGACCTTGGAACAGCAGCCTCATGACGGCCTGTTAGAACCCGTAAAAAGTTTTCCACTGTCACTTCATAGCCACGATAATCTACCTGAGAGTTAGCAAGCAGAATGTTCAGCCTTTGAAAGACACTACATAAAGCCCTAAAACATGTTGAAAGAGATGAACATTATCTCGTCTGAGGATCATATGAGATGAAAGTCTCCACAAACACAAGTGTTCAATTAAAATGAGAGAAATGGACAAGACAAGGAAGCTCATTGGGTTAACCATTGTACTTTATGACACTGCAGCACCTCTTCTTCTCTTCTAAGAAAATATAAGATTTAGCATTAAGATGAACTTAAAGCCAATCATTGCAATGTGAGTACATTTATCAGAAAAAGAAATGAAAAATTAACAAAACCATCAGAGAAGTGTTATGGCTAATAAGCTATAGCAATGAGAGTGCCCAAAATCAGCCAGGCTACTTACGCGAGATTCAGCAAGTTAAATACCAGGCTCAAGCTTGATTCATTAAGCTGAAGAAGCCTATCCTTCATATTAATAATTATATAACAAAATCAATTAATTTCATAATGAAAATGTGTATACGCCCATATCAAAATGTAAAGATATTTATATGTATTTCCCTCTATCTATACACTAATTAGTAGGTAAAACTTCAAATTTTTCATTGTTATTTCTATAATAGCATGATGAGCAACAAGAGTTCAGAACTTGTCAATCATCTCTTTCTGGACTGTGAGGCGGCTAGGCAGTAGTAGGAAAGGTCATTTGCTATTTTTTATGAGCATTGAATTTTCTTTGCCGCTTTCTTTTGCTAATAGGATGGTTCCTCATCCTCCATCTTTGTACTCTTCTCTCTCATTATATTCTTGTGCGTGTATGAGAGCATATATCCATATATATTCCTATTTTTTATACTGATATAAAGAAGTTTAAAATCCACAACCACAACTGAATCACCTGAGTGTCTTGATTTGTTAAAAATACATCTTAGATTTGCAACAAGGCAGTTCCAAAGCCAACACTAAGAAGAATATTATCTGTTGATGAATCAAAATGAAATGCATAAAGAAGACTCACCTCCACATTATCCCCATACAGGTTAAGTTTATGATTTTCATTATTAAAAACTTGGGCAGGGTATTTGTTCCTAGCATTACATGCCATGTCATCTGCCAGCATGAGTATTATCCTCTCATCAGGTATTCCTAACCGCTTTACTGTCCTGATTTACAAGGAAATTATAATGAAAATTGATCATTACCATGCATATTCAAAACAAATAAAGTTAAATTGGATACTTACCTATACAAGGATAAAGTATTGGCCATGTGTCGATAATTAAACCTGAATAAGGGAAGCAACAAACTGACCAAGTCACACAACAAGGACTTTGTGGTGAACTATAAATAAAATTTCTTCTACAGGACTTAGCAATGAGTTTAGACAGCATTGTTGATGCTTAATCTAAAGAGCAATTTCAAGGATGCACTCACTAGACCAATAAATTTTATTCTAATTCAAAATGCAGCTTGCTCAAACTGTTCATGTTCCCTGGGTCAAAAAGGAACAAGTCCACAATAAAGCACACTATACACACTACAAAGATAGAAAGAAATACAGACAAAAAAAGATGGTCAATTCTAACATGTGACTTCAGTTTTAAGTGATAATGATAGTAATCTGGATTTTAACCACATTTAAAGTGATTCAATAATTATGTGATTCCACGTAAACAACTAAACTAAGCGGTTAACCGAAATAAAATAAAAATTTTATCAAAGCAATCTTAACTGAGATGGCACATTACATATCTTCTGACATAATGTCTGAAATCAGGTTTGTTGGAGTAAGTATCCTACTTTCTATTCACATATATTGTTGCCAAAGATGGTCAATAAACAATTGAAAAGAACCGAGAAAATAAAGCAATAATATGCTTTAGAAGGGTTTTAATACTCATAAAAACAAATTTAGGAATTGATAGAGAAAAAATACAGAATATAGATACAATTTTGTAGCATTATAAATTAAAAATGGAAGCTTGACTTACCAGAAACGAGATGTGCAGACTAAAACAGCCCAATTATTAGTATGCATCGTGGATTTAGATGAAGAAGATGACAAATATGCTATAGAGTTGCTGATGTTGCCAAGACATAACAGCAATAACATCAGTACCCCCATGGGTGGCTTTAAGAAACTAAAGATCAGGAATCTCATGCTTCTATACAATGATTCTCACACCAAGTATATCAAATCTCTTGTTCTTCAAGAAGTAGATTTATTACTCTACTGCTTCTTTTCTTCAGGTTTCAAAGAAATGTTTCCATAACTGCAAATAAAATTTAGCCATCAAACTGAGGATATTGAATTGCCACAATTAGCTCGGATCAAGAGGGAAATAATATTGAATATTCCATTACAAAATCAGAGCTGCTAAACTTGTTATTTTATGTAGAAGTTAACAGACATACTAGCCTTCATGTCAGCAAAACAGATGCCATTTATAATCCTTGAATTGAACTTAAAATGACATAACTCCCCAGCCAATCCATAAGAGGCAAACTCTAGAAGTATTCACAAAAAAAAAAAGGGAAAACAACCAGGAAGATTTCAATTTAGAATATTAAAATATTGACATCCTTGAAGATCAAGTTAGTAAATTGATTTTGCACCATTTATATCAGCCCACTCCAACTGTCTTCACTAAGAAATATGAACTGCAATGCCCCAGTTCACATTGACATTTACAACGCCTGACCCACAAAAAATGAACAGAAGCTGAACTTGAAAGAATAGAAAAGTGAGGAAACACAGACAAAGCAATGTGTTAAAAAATAAGGAAGCATCAAAAGACAGAAGATAGTTTCCACTTTATCCCCTATACTCAAGCACCATTTCACCTACAACAGTTTAATTAATCACTAACAAAATGTAAAACAAGAGAGTTAGCTTTAAATATGAAGCCTGACCCAGATATTGATATATACAGGTGTGAGCTACTGTAGATCTTTGGACAATAAATGTGTTATACATTGTAAGCATTCCTTGAAGCCTCTGCTCAAAAAATAGACTAACTATGAAGTACCAATACTTCAAAAATAGAGCCATATTGTGTCCAACACTCATCAAATATGACACAACACAACACTTTAAATTGCATTTACTATGTATCTTATTGTCATGGTGTACACAACATATCATGTCCCATATCAGTTCTGTATCAGTACTTATTAAGATAGTGATGATGACATAATAACTGTAAAATGAAATCAGAAGGGTTTTACACCCTACACAAATACCTAGGTCAGTCCTTTATGTTTTAGAAAAGTAAGTGGTAAAGAAGAGTCCTTATATTTATCATGTGGTTCAAACCAGGATATTATAATTGAATTCTTTAAACACTTACCTATTAAGTTTGATGTGGATAATAAACCCCTCCAACCAACCACAAAAAACAAAGAGGGAAAGGAAATGAAAGGACTTTCTACATAGAGATGCACTGTTGAGTCTCCACTTATGTATATAGAGTATAGACTTTGCGTAATATTCAACTGTGGCGCATAGGCTGATCCTTTTCAGTCTTTATTACTTTCTAACTGGCCCTTTTCAATGCATTCTTCCCTAGTATAGGGTATATCAAGTAAAGAACTAGCAAGCTGTTTCACATTGTATACAATCTTTCCATGCTACTCTGGACAGTATAGGGGATAATGATTTAAGTAATGTTTCCGTACAAACAAATTACTACATGAAATAGTGTAGTTGCTGATATAACAGGAAGATGAAAATATAGATGAAAAAGGGAATTACAGACCAATCATAATCATCTATAAAACCACTGTGGCTACACCAGCAGCCACAAATACTAATCTTGACGGCTGACGTTACAACAACTCAATACAATTCTCATTCCATTTGGGTTTAACAAAAATTACCAAAATAATGTCCTCTATAATGCGACCAACATCTGCCAGTAATTCAATATCTTATAGCAAATAAAATAACATGTTGATCTCATAGTTTTACACGCTAGAAGATTACTGTCTTTTCAGGTAGAGCAAGAGTTAAAGCAATGAGCAAGCAAAACTTGAGTATAAATCAATGCAATAATTACTAGCCAAAAGTAAGATTAACAGTAAAGTGAAGTATAATAAAATAGAAGCTTATACTACGAAGTGGATCAGTGACTTTCTTTTGAAATGGTTAGAGACAAGTCTTAAAAATGAGTTGAGGTCTTCAATCATCAAAAAACCTGTACTGGGGGGTGGGGGGGAGTTCAAATAGGTCTGATGAATTCTTTGATCAGCCTAGCTGTCTAGTTCAGCCCTCTTTCCTTTCTAGAACTCCTTCGTTTTGACATGGGTCATCACTTCTACGTATTGACTAAAAATAAGAGCAAGGGAAAAAGCAGTCTAAGCTTCTCGATTTACTTTCACACCAATAAGATCGTTAAATTTAGTTTTTGAGAAGATTCTTATAGAACTAGCAGATGAAACCAGGTACATTATCTTCTATTATAAGATGTTACACGAATCTGTTCCTTCCATTTAGGCAAAAAGTTGAGAAATCTAAAAACCAAAGCCCAGTGCGATGCAAAAAGAGCATGAAATCTGTTGGCTTGTCACTCCAATCTAAAAGGAACAAAAAATTAAGAGGCAGAGAAGAAGAGTTACCGATCGTTAGATCTGGAAAGCTTCAATTGAAGCTTCGAATTTGTTCACGTAGCGTCAGAAAACCCACCGGACGTCAGACTAACGACGATGCAGCCAACGACCACCGATAATTGATTCTCCGGCTACACCGAGGAGTTTCAAGGAGCAGAAAAAGAGCGTAGGGAAAGATTGGACTTTGGAGCAGACTGTAAGATGGACTTGGGCGTGAACCCGCTATACCCGTTAAAATGGAAAATTTAAAGGGGAAGTTACAATGATACTATGGCACTAGCACTAACCCCTGAGGCTCCGCCCTGAGGCTACGTTTGGTTGATCAGAGGGAAGGGGAGAGGAGCTTTTTTAACGGAGGGGAGGGGAAGGAATTCAAGAGTAATATTTTTGGTTCAGTAGGAGATGGTAGTTAATTATATTTGAATAAATTTATTTTTTATATTATTTTAATTTTATTTTTTATAAAAAAATTATTTATATCAATAATTTTTTTAAAAAATTATAAATTTTAATTTTTCTTTTATTTTTAATTTTTGATAAAAAATTATTTTAATTTTTAATAAATATTAATATATTAAAATATTAAAAAATTAAAAAAAATAAATTAACATTTAAAAAATAACTCACTCCTTTCCTCCTCTCTAAAACCTCTTAATTTGGAGGGAGGCAAATTTGCCTCATTTTTCCTCCCCTTCCCTCCTCTCTCTTTTAATTTTATCTAATCAAATACTTTATCTTCCTCCCTTCCTCTCTAAAAACCCTCAACCAAACACTAAGATTCAGGCTTTTTTTTCAAAAAATGTGGATTTTATTAGAAAAAAAAAATAGAAAATGTGATCCTACCGGAATTTTTTTAAAAAAACTAAAAACACTATAAAATAACAATGATAAACAATACAGAACAATATATAAAAATAAAAAATATTACACCTTGACGCAAGGTTTTAAACAGTATTATAAACAATACGAATAAACACTAAACACCAAAGCTGTTATATATATATAATAATTCCATCAATACAAGATAATATTACGAGAGACTGATGAAAAAATTTAGAGTAACGACGTCTTTTTAAATTTTGTTCAAATTATATAAAATTTTTGTGAAAAATTATACAATGATTTAATCTAATTTTAAATTTTTTTACTAAAATACTTTTTATCAATTCAAATATATGTTTTAAAAACAAATATAAATAAATAATATTTTAATAAAAAATTAAAATTAAACTAAAGTGGAGAATAATTTTTTATTTGAAATATATATATATATTATAAAAAAATTTTATATAATTTTAACAAAATTTTAAAAAAATTTATATAATTTACTTAAAAATCAGTATATATATAAAAACTAAATAGAAATTATGTCAAAATATTATAGTTAAATTGTTTATTGATTTATTTTTTATTTTTATTTTTTATACTAATAGGACTTACATGATGATTATTCGTATATTTATATAGACAACACCTCTAATTTATATACAAACCTAATAGACTATAATTTTTATAATTTATCTCATTTATTAATTTTTTTAAAACCAACACGCCTCATAAATATGATGTAATAGGACATTTTTTATCTGACTTATCTCAAGAGTACGTTTCCTGATGTCAATGTGGGATCCAAAAGGATATATATATATATATATATATATATATTAGCTGAGCTAATAATTATAATTTATCTAAGCAAGAGTTAATATTATAGCGATAAAGAATATTTTTTATAGTGTGACAATAAATCAGGAGAGATAATATAATGTTATTAAAAAAAAGGTCTTTGTAATTCAACTATATCTCATAAAAGTAATATGTAATTTTGCAAACTTTTAAATTAGATGAAGAAAAAAGAAAAATTTATGTTTGTCCTCTAAATTTAACCTGGTTTTAATTAGTTTCTTAACATAATTTTGTTCTAATTTTATCTTTTAATTTTAAATAAGTTACAATGCCTTTTTTTTAGACATCATCTATGTAAATAGATGAAAATTACATGTGAAAATTGTTGTATTGATGAAAAAAATAATTTTTTCATACACAGTAAATTATGTTATTTATATATTTAATAGTTAAAATTTATTTTACATATAAATCTTATTTATACTATATATAAAATTATTGATATAAATTCAATTCTGACCTTTAATTTTGTTAGGTGCACCATGCTTACATCTAAAAAAATTTTTAATGAAAATTGTCGATGTGGCAAGAATCTATCCAGGTGGCCATTAAAGCACCCAATCACTTTCTTGCTTGGACGAAGTGTGTCGGCTGACTTAAACACATGAAAATGTCCCCCCAAAAGAAAAATTCTCTGATACGACTTTAAAACAGAAAAGCCTCTTTCATATATACTTATTTTCGAATGGTCAAAACTATATTTTGATCAGAAAAGTATATTTCATATTTCATATTGATTTTTAAAATATATTTTTTGTTCTAAATAAATTTATGAAGTTTTCAAATTGTTTCGAAGAAATCCCAGAACCTGGAGCCTAATGCCATTAGTTGGTTTCTATTAAATATGACATGATATGTTGAATAGAATTTATTTATCTTATTTGGCAAGTAAACTGAGACTTTTTTTTTAACACTCTTTTTCCTTTTATAAGTTCCATTTTGTGTATATAAATTTCATATTTATTTAGGAACTGATCAAAATTTTTCCGTAATTTTATCCTTCCTAATTTTTTGAGGTCTTTATCAAATGTTATAATTATGAATTTAAACGTTGAATATTAATAACTTTTAATTAAATAAAGCTTTTGTTGGCATTGTTTTAGGTTAAAAGAGAGCTCAGAAAATCCAAATGGATTAAGGAGAACTTAATGAACTTGTATAAAAGCCTAAAATCCAAATTTGGAACCCAACACTAAGAAGATTTAGTTAAAGTATTTAAGAAATCAGATTAATCATAGACTTACCAAAGCCCAATAAATTAGGCACAACTTACATTACAAATCTCTAAATAGACTTATTCTTAGGTCCATAAAAAGTTAAAAATCACAGCCCTTTAACTTTCTTGTTTAACTCAAAACCCAATTTACAAAGAAAATAAGTCAAAATGCCCGTGCAACAAATATAAGCTAATTAAAATTAATTTACTTTACATATCTCGATAATTTTAGTATAACTTACAATCTAGAAGTCCAAGTTAGATGAAATCAATAATCATGAAAAGCTTTTAAAAAAAAAAAAAAGTCCTACAACTTTAATGAAGATTGCCAAAACCATGCCATGCATTGAAGGAGGTTTCTATTCTCTCGTTAATGCTTACAAAACCAAAGAGTTAATGGTTCTGGATCCTCTCGTATGTGAGATCCTCATGTTTTCTCTAATGAAATGATCCATTTGCTCCCAAAAAATATAAAAAATGAAAGAAAAAATCAAGTTTTTGAATAACATGAAAAAAAAAAAAATGAGAGATTCTCAACATAAAGGATTCTATTTCCAAAATTAACACTTTGCTATTTTGATCCAAAATTAACACTTTGTCATTTTGAAGCTCAAATAGCATTTCCTATTCGTTAGATGAAGAGTCTTCCTAAGGTTTTTTAAAAGTATTTTAGCTATCCAAATATGTCTCCTAATTGTAAAATCTAGTTCTAACTTTTCCTTTGCTTAACTATGTTCTATTAATAATCATCTTATGTCATCGGTTAGGATTTATGTTGGATTAACTTGGGAGATTTGTGTTGCAATAGTGGAGCCAAAGAGCTTTGTTGGGTGGCACAAGAGAGTTGCAACCATGCGACCAATGAAATTCTTTTGGGCAATCACCCTCACTAATGTCCTTCATCAATTATATTTTCTCCTTTCCAAATTCTTTTTTCTATTTCGTTTGTAATCTTTTTATTTTGTTGAGTCTTCTTATATATTAACCTTACTTTTGTATTAACAATAATTTGTTATACCAGTAATTTCATATAATTCCTTTTGGTCATGGATATATATTGTGAATCCATATGCAATTAATATAGATAATGAATATATTAATTGGGATTATGTAACGAATGATGGTAATCTTCTCAATAAAATGTTGAGCTTATAGTGTGTTAAAAGTCAAAATTAGGTTAAAAAAAACTACTAAATACATAGCATATGTTAAATAATTTATGTAAAATAAATAATTCTCATAATTAAAAGAATAATAATTGCATGACTCTACTACGCTTTTGCCTATTTCCCTTATTGCTTCTCTCACAAGGACCAGGATGCCTCAAATCATTCTGCCCCATCATCGTGTGATGATTCGAAGGCGAGATCCAAATACCGATTCGAATCCTTAGCTAAGGTCACTTTCACTTCAATTTGCCGTGGGTTATCTCTATCATTACATGTTTGGTTCAATTTTTATTTTTTTTAAATTATAATTTTGACCAAAGCAACAAAACATAACTTTTACATTTTATAGATTGCAAACCATGGTTTGGGAGCCTCCAAAAATGTTTCCAAACACAATATACTATTATTTTGCTTTTCAGTTTCTTCTATTTTCTATCAATGCATGGATTTTTCTTTGATTCTGCTATATTACAATACAGATTTTTGCCTTTGACATTTAATACATATTGCCGTTAGAGCTTGGGTCGCTTACTACGCACCTTCCACGGCGACTGGCCCTCATTACACACACACACACACACACACTATAGAAGGTACTCTGTAGGCTTTCATTTGGTACAAAAGATTAGTTTTTAATGGAATAAGAATAAAAAATGAAATGAGAATAAAAAGGAACATTATACTCCATAATTATATTTGATATGATAGGAGAAAAAATATGAATATTTTTATTATATTTAGTTGGATAAAAATGACATAAAAATAAAATGAAGAGAGAATTAAGAAATCAAAATATCTCTAATTATTTTTTAATTACTAATAATAATAAATAATTATTTTTAATTATCATTAACAATAATAAAATAATAAAATAATATTTTTATTTTTATATTACCTTTAATAAAAAAAAATTATTTAAAAAAATAAAATAATTTTAATTTTTATTCTCCTATTCAATAAAATTTTCTTTCATTACAAAATAAAAGATTAGACTCTCCCATATTAATAGGAGACAACTCACGAGATAAAGGATTCTCTCACTTATCAAACATACTTTTATCTCAATCTCACTCCTTTCTCCTCTTCAACATTCAATTCTCTCATCTACCAAATATGGCCTGTGGGGCTCAAGGGTTCAGAAAAATAACCCTTAAGCTTTACTGGACAAAAAATTAAAAAAAAAAAAAACAGTATATATATATATAAATATGAACATAAAAAATGTACTATCGCGCAACCCAAGGCAGAGTTGCACAGCAAATAGTTTATGAACATATATATATATATATATATATATAATAGTTTAATGAAAGATATATATTTTATAAATATATATGATGTGTGTGTGTACTGTGATTTTGGGTGTAAAATTAAAAAGTTTGTGAGTAGTCTCTTGCAATCTTTAAGAATTGCAAGCTGGAGTCCTTACTGCATGAGGAGAATGCATAAATGAATTAAAAATTAAAAAAAAGAGACAGCCTTTATTTTGAGGGCACAGCACCCTACAACAAGGAAGTCAAACCCAAGTTCTTGAAGTATTGCTTTGTCTAATGTTTGAGATATGAGGCCATGATAATTAATTTTCTTTAGCTCTATTTATTTTTAAATTTTGAATGTGTTTTGTAATTTTCTTAATTTATATTTTTTAAATATTTGTCAAATTGTAAGACGGATTTGCAAAAAGGTAACATAGAGATAATTGTTGGAAAATCTCTATTTATAATACTATTTTATTCCATGTTTAATTGAAATGATTAATTTTGAAGTACTATTGAACAAGACATAGCTGTAAATTTGTTGACAGGAGAAGTCCTATGCTTTCTTTTCCCATTTTAATTTATTTGCAATGGCTATTAATATTACTCTAAATTATTATTTTACAATTTTTTATATATTTCTTTGACATCATTGCTTATATTATGAAGATGAGACTTTTTTTATATTTTATAATTTTTTTATAAACAATATAAAAAAGAAAAAAAAAATCCTTTACAACGCACTGGCAACAATCTAGTTTGAGTTTAATTATTGAAATCTAATATGCTTAATTATATTTATTTATATAGTTTAGAATTTATCAAATTATATATACTAATGAGATTTAGTTGAATATACAAAAGACCCTTTTCTATTTTTAGCATTAGACTATCTCTCTTATTGTTTATTGTCACTTTATAAAAAATATATATTTTATCATTATAATGTTGTTAACTCGTGCTTAAATAAATTACAACAACCCTTGTCTTCAATTTTTTTTTTTAAGAGTGTTACGAGATTAAAATAGTGATGTAAGGGAATAGGCTCTCAAGATTGATAGAGAGAAAATAGTTTGGATAAAATCTGAGAATATCCTGACCCTAATACATAAAAAAAATTATAAAAAAAAATTACAACAACTCTATTTGAGGTGACCAATTTTATGAAAAGTTACTAATAAATGAAATAAATTTGAATCAAGTTTATAGTGTAAGACTGATTTTGATTAATATTTATGGCAATTGATCCCTCTATATATATATATATATATATATATATATATATATATATATATATATATATATATATATATATATATACATATAAAATAAAAGTGTTACTTTAGTTTTTCAAATTAAACTCATTTAAGTCACTAAATTATTATAATACTTATAGTAAGTACAAAGCTATAATTATAATAAAAAATTATAATAAATTGGTCGTATATAAAATTCTATATATCTAGGCATAAAATAATATTGGCCATGTTATAATTAAAAATATTTGTAACATAATCATAAATATTTATAGAATCAAGTATATTATTATAATTAATATTTTGTAATTTAATTAGCTCATAATTTTACTTACGGAATCGTTTGGTTTGTGGAGTATGTCTAGGATTTCACATAATGTTATATGGGAATGATGTTTCTCAAGTTTAAAGTTTTTTTTAAAAAAAATCATTTCTAAGAATTTTTCATTTCCAATAATCTAATATTTTCACAAAACTTTTTCATTTTTATTCCCACAGGAAGGGGCAGAATGTCAAATTTTCATGACAAATGTTACTGAAGTGTTAAAAGATCATTTTGTCCATCTTTATGATAAATACTATCAGAAATAATAAAAAAATGAAAAATAAACATTAACTAAAATTGAAGAAGATACTGTATAATAATTATAATATATAAAAAATAAATTATAATAATCATAAAATAAATAAAAGAGATATATATATATATATATATTAAAATAAAAGTATGCAAAAAATATGAATAAGATATGCTTTAACAAAAATTGTCTTTGAGCACATTTAAATCCTTTGATTATGTCTCCATGAAAATTCGATTTTTGTAAATAATTTATCAAAGTAAATTCATCTTTTTCATCATAATTATTAATATTTTTGCTATCCGTACAAGTATCGTTATTCTTTAAGTCGTCGGTGAAAGTCACTGTATGTTTGGCTTTTTTTTTTTTTTAAAAAAACAAATTTCATATTTTGCTATATCACAGGTTCTGCTTAGATATTCCACCTCGTCAATTAATTTGTATGATAATTGAATAATTTATTTTTATTGGTTTCTTTTTAAATTAGACTTTGATGTAATTCTTTATGCTTTTATTATTATATTTTTTAATTAAATAATGATAAAGATATAATTTATTATAACTTTTAATTATTTATATAATTAATTAATATTTAATTTATATAGATTTATATCAAATAATAATAAAATTTGTGCACATATAATAATTATTTTTAAAAGTAAATATGAAGGGTTTTAAAATACTTGGAAAGATGTTACTTATATCTATAGAGAATTATGGTTTATTGAATTTAAGATAAATTTTTTAATTATATTTTTTATATAATGATAATGCCATGCATTTTATTTTTTAATATTTATAACCTCTAATTTTTTTATAGAAATATTATGGGTAAAAATTCAAGGACACTAATAAGATTTAAAAGAATTAAAAGAATAAAGTAGTTGTTCGTTTCAGAGATCTAATTGATAATGGATGCAAGGATGGAAAAAAAAAAAATCTAATTGGACTAGAGAATTCATTTGGGTAAATTGTGTGCAAAGTGCAGTAATTTGAGAATAGATGAGACGGAATAAAGTCTCTAATTTTGAATTTGATTCAGTCTTATATGCTAAGGATTTTATTTCAATATTTGAACATATCAATAGATTAGTAAGTAATTTTATTTCTCTAAATATTTATTAATTATTTTAAATATATATTTATTTACTAATATTATATTTTGTAGGTATGAGAATATTTTGATATTTTCTTAAAAACCCATCAAAATAATAATGTTTGGGTAGACAAAAAATCTTAAAATGTCTATGTAATTATGATTTTATATTTAATTTATATTTATAATTATAATTTTATTTATAGAATTTTGATTTATTTTACTATTTGCTTTTAGGATGACTATACATATATTAAAAATTTGTATGAAAGTATAACGAACAGTATTTCAAAGTTGGATTGATGACTATAGGCTAAGGAGATAAAAAAAACAACGCAGTTTATAGTATTGGAAGTATATTTTATAAGATATTAAGAAATCCTATACTTAGATATACTGACATTTAATATTCAACATATCTTTATTTTTTTATATCCAAAAAATTGTAAGAAATGAATTTATAACTTTGTTCCAATAAACTTATAATGACTAACTTGAATATTAGAAAACATAAATTGAATAGCTCTAACAATAATTAGATGAATTTAGAAGTATTGTTCAACATCTTTTACAATAATATTTTTAAAATGATACTAGGCTAAATTCCTTTTACAAGCCAAATGCTTCTCATTTAAATAATAAAAATGAAGATGATAATTTTAATAATAACAAGGATGATTGTTAAATTTTATAAATTTTATGTAATATTATGTATGTAATTAAATTTATATTATATTTTTCCTATTTTTTAAATTTAACAGTTTTATTTTATAAAATTATATATTATTATATATTATATATTATATATTTGGTTGATAAATTTCATCATATATTAACTTATAATTAATATATATATATATATATATATATGTATGTATGTATGTATGTATATCTTAGCTTATAATATATTACACATACTAAAATTTAATAATATATATTAACTTAATTTATATATATATATATATATATATATATATATATATATATATATATATATATAAAAGTAATATATTGGATGGCAAAAAAAGACCAAGGTTAATAGGCACAAAAATAATAAAAATTATGATAATTTTGTGCAGGAATATCAAACCTGACTATTTTCCCAATTTTTTTCATTGTTTTCTATAAAATTCAACTTCGCTGTATTATGTTATGTTATATTCTCACAAAACCTTTTCATTTTTATTCCCACTGGAAGGGGGAGAATGTCAATTTGTCATGACAAATGTTTCTGAAGTGTTAAAAGATTATTTTCTCCATCTTTATCATAAATAATATCAGAAATAATAAAAAAATGAAAAATAAATATTAACTAAAATGGAAGAAGATAATGTATAATAATTATAATATATAAAAAATAAATTATAATAATTATAAAATAAATAAAAGATATATATATATATATATATATATTAAAATAAAAGTATGCAAAAAATATGAATAAGATATGCTTTGACAAAAATTGTCTTTGAGCACATTTAAATCCTTTGATTATGTCTCCATGAAAATTCGATTTTTGTAAATAATTTATTAAAGTAAATTTATCTTTTTCATCATAATTATTAATATTCTTGCTATTCGTATAAGTATCGTTATTCTTTAAGTCGTCAGTGAAAGTCACTGTATGTTTGGCTTTTTTTTTTTTTTAAAACAAATTTCATATTTTGCTATATCACAGGTTTTGCTTAGATATTCCACCTCGTCAATTAATTTGTATGATAATTGAATAATTTATTTTTATTGGTTTCTTTTTAAATCAGACTTAGATGTAAATTTTTATATTTTTAATTAAATAATGATAAAGATATAATTTATTAATATTAATATGATAAATATATAATTTAATTAAAAAATTATATATGTATAAAAATTATGCACTTATAATAATATTATTAAAAACTATACATCTATTATGATTTAATTAAAAAATCTGATATAAAAATATAAAAAATTATATATATTGTCCCTCCTTTTATTTCAATAATTTTTTTCTATTTATAATGGTTTTATTTATAAACAAAACTAAAAATATAGATAAAAATTAAAAAAAAAATATAATAAGATATAAAATAAAACATAGTGAATATAACAAACAAGATATAAATTAATAACAAACGAAATTGTGATGGCACCAAATAGTGGGGATTAATTCTTAGACATTTGGAGAGTATAAAAACAAATTTTGAAAAAAAAAAATTAAAATTATAGGAATCGAATCATTGATTTTTTTTTTCATGAAATAACAATAAATTATAATAAATACAACTATAATAAAATGATAAGAAAATATTATAATTAATAAAATAAAGAGTAAATGTGATAATGATTATATTAACATATAAAATATTAATTAGTAATTTTAAAAAATTATCAACAATAATGTCAAAATTCTGAATCTTATAATAAATTATTTTAAAATATTTATGATGCACAATATTATATTCCTTCAAATCTAATTTCCGAATTCTGGCAAAAGAAAAAACAAAATCTAATTTCTGAAAATTACATTCTCAAAAATATTAGATTTTGTCAACCGACGCGTTATTTTAATTTACCCATTCAGTTTTCCGCTACATATGATAAATGACTTCGGAGTTCTGAATGTCACTGGACCTGGCGGAGCGATCTGGGTTCCGTTCCAGTCTGTCGCTGTTCTTTGTAGGATCCTTCTAGAACCCGCAACTTCCTTTACAATCCCTTCAATCCCACAAAAAAATTCTCAAGCTTATTACAAATATTTCCCAAACAAATTTTGGATCCCTCTTATTGGTGACGCCGACACCATATACCTACAAATTCTGGTAATTTGATCGACACCCGGTGCTACCGTTATCATCCTTGCTTCTCACGCCGGTAAGGCATGCTCGATGTTACTATGCTTGTTCTTTATGTGGGAGAAATTCTTTTTTTCAAATCTTTATCATAAGGGGTTTGGAAATTTTTTATTTTTCCCCATAAGGGTTGCTGCTTGACATTCCCAATTTGTTTAAATTTCTTCTAGTTTATTGGGTTGTAAACTTAGTATATGCTACCTTCTCTGATTTTCTAGGGTCTTAACATGTTTTCTAATCATGCTTTGAAGGGCGATTTTTTTTTGGGGGGGGGGGGGGGGGTGGTTGGTGCCAATTGTTTATGATCCATGAATGGTTTGTTTTCTGTGGTATCGTTTTATCTTGAACGAACGAGTTGAAGTTATGTGAGGGCAACAGTGCTGAGTTTGAGTCGGCATAAGAACGCCTTGGTTGTCTGACATTTATACTGGAATTTTACAGTCCTGTATTTTAGTTTATTATTTTTCTTTTTCTATCTAACGTTGACTATGGAATGTTCTGTGGCTTGTAAGATGCATCACCTAGATGTTTTTGGAAGTTTATAATAACTTTTAGCTAGCAGCCAGGTCTTTAAAATTAGGTCAAAATGGAAAGAAGTCCCCTCATCTTAAGGTGTTGTGCAATTTACTTTTTAACTTTAGAAGTTAATTAAAGACCCTCCAAACTGTTAATTTTGTGCAACATAACTTTTCCGTTCAAAACGAGGATGCTACTTGTTTATGTAGACCAAGTTAACAAAAAAATGCATCCAATTTATCATTTCAAGTGGCAAAATAAAAGCTTTTGCCATGTCCATGTAGGAAATAAGTCTCGAAGGAAATGACCAAAAAAAAAAAAAGAACCGTTTCCCAAGTCCATGGCTACCATTTAAAACTAGGCAACATCTTACCTATTTACATATAGTGGATGTAGCTTGCGCTACAGAGACACTAATATAGTGCAACTCACAACGCTACGCTTCTAGTGTTGTGTGAGGCCTGGTAGCTCAGCACTTCACACTGGAGCTTGCACCATAGCACGCTACAGATAACCATGATATTATTGTAATTGTATGTCTATGTATGAATCATAGCCTTTGGTTTTAATACAATGAGAATGAGGAAGCGTAATGTATTGTCTAAAAGAAAGAGTTCCTTGAGAAGATGGAACCTGATTACAAACATTCTATGTTCCTTGAAAACATTGTATTTATTTATCAGAACCTTCATACAATACCTTTTGTTTTTAGTCAATGAATCATTTGAAGTTATGTAACTGCAAGGGTGCTTTGGGAAGGCAGAACTGAATAAGTTTTATCATATGTTAGTTCTTTATTGGACTATATTCGCTCAGAGCACATATATCTCTATCCCTCTGCCTCTGGCATCACTATATTGTCTAGGTGTACTGTTTGTGGGGCAGGGGCTTAGTTATTGATTTCCCTGCATTTTCCAATGCCATCTAATTCTCCCTTTTAGTTTTAGGAAAACTCTTATGTGCAATTTATGCACAGGGTAAATTGGAAGCTGTGAGATGTAAATATGATTCGCTGTCAACTACTTCCTGGCTTTGTTGTTTTTTGGTCTATGTGGTGTATATATAGTTTGTCTTGCAATTATTGTCATAAGTTGGTATTGTTAGAGTACTGGTTTGTGAGAGCTTGGAAATACGTGCTTAATTATGGAATATGATGTTCCAATTAAATTAGAAGTTCTGTTCTTATAACTTTATAACTTTTGTTCATTCGTGCCTGGTCTAATAGCTGTGGTATGAACTGTTAGGAACCCAATCCTAAGAAGCTTCTAACAGAACCAAAATAACATCATACCAAAGAAATAACACAGACCAATGCAGAAAACCAGCCTACCCAGTCTAATGAGTAGTGAAAATATCAATGTAAGTAGAAAATGATAGAGAAAAGGATAGGAGGAAACCAGACTAGCAGCTTCAAGGGGGCTAGAGCCTTCCAAACAACCCAGATCTTCCTTGTCAGCTTCTAGACCTTAAGGCAGCCTTTATTCTTCCCATTCTCTCTCTTCTAACCATTTTCTCTATGAAGCCAATGATTAGCTGCCACTTGTCCATCCCTTGACTATCACCAGAGTTCTCTCTCTTCCTAACTCCTCACTTATTTGGGCCATAGTTAAAGAGTTTCTAGGCCCAACCCCTCTTTTATGGACCTGCTGAATTGGGGTCCTAACATAGATAATATTACTGCCAAACCTAAGGATTTAACGTAGAGTATCAACTTGCTTATGCAAATGAAAAAGGAATTTGGATGTGCTAATTTATTCTTCAGTCCCCTTCAAGGTTTATTGACAATGTAACCAGATCTTTTTATCCCTTTATTTCTGTTTTGCAAATAATAAATTAGACGAATTGATTTGGGCTCCCTTATCCAAATATAGCTTAAATATGAGTACAATAATTGATTTTGAAGAGGGCATTAGACTTTCCAGTATCTTTATTGTGTTAAATTTTAGGTTGTTAATTGTTTTAATAATTTAATTAACAATTTCAGTGCACAACAAAATAAATTCTCATAATTAGAAAATATTGTATAGTAAAAAAATCAAAACAAAACCTTAAAATTCACTTTTTGTAATTATTGTCTTTTATAGTAGTTTGACTATTAAAAAATGAAGGCTCATCTCAGGTGATTTTGGCCTAATGCTGATTTGATTCTCTCTGACAGTAATTCTCACAAAGCGATTTTTGCAAAAGTGTCACCGTAACTGCAGAAATTTTCAGAGCTGGGCCAAACAAGCACTGAAGCAGCCACTATGGGTATAATCAGAAGTTGCTTCTCTTTCATAGCAGGGACGGTCTGTGGGGTTTACTTGGCTCAGAACTATCAAGTCCCTAACATCAGGAAGCTTGCTGACACTGCCGCAGTCATGGCCAAGCACATTGAGGAACAATATCGCAAGCCTAAGAAGAGGGGTGGCGATGACTGACAGTTTTGATTAGATTAGTGCCTGTGTGGTACTACATTAGAAACAGGTTCTTGCTTTTGAATTCTCCTTTCTTTTCAGTCATGGATTATGTAGGGGCAAACATATCTAATGACAAATTATTGAGAAACACAAGTTACTTGATTGTAGTTATACAAGTATTTTTAGCATTAATATTGCTTGATTTGAATTTTGTAATCAGAGAAAGAAGTTAGATGTTTAATGAGGTATTGACTTAATTAGTCAGTCCCTTGAACCACACACACACACTAGGAGAATTACATGTAGTGTATCCTACTACAAGTATTAGGACATCTATACATAAGCCCATACTTAAAATTTCATATACTAGAAAAGGGTTATCAAGTTTTATGATGGATCATTGAACTAAAATAGACTATTGTCAAGGAGCTGGTCGTTGATCGCTATTCTTTTTTCTTGGTTAATCCCTTTGTTATCAATTCTTCTCTCTCCTCCCCCTCCCCCCCCCCCCCCCAAAAAAAACCAAAAAAAAAAAGGTTGCTTTAAAAACGAGAAAGTGTTGACCAAAACCAAAAGATAAAGTAGCAATAAAAGTTAGTGTAAAAAATTAGTAATTTAAAAGCGCTTGTCCTCTCATATAATCAATTAAATAGTCAAATTCCTACCTCTTTTGAATCCTTCTATCAAATTCAGAAGTTAATTTTACATAATAATTTCTTTACTGAGGAGAAGCCTTCTTCATAGAACTGCATTCCATTACAGATGTTGCATACAGGAAACAATGGATTAGCAAGCTTATTAAGGGAGCTGGAAACTTTTATCTCACGAATGAATAGATTCAATGGCAATTTAACATTGCGTCTATGCGACTAGACAAGTGTGCGAGTCTTGGATTTCTCATGCAATAGTTTGATTAGAACAATTGTTAGGAGAAATTTCAATAGAAATTGGGAATCTTTGGACAAATTCCTTTATAGTTTTGCAGAAGTTCGCTAGAAATCATGAATTTATATCAAATAACAATTTGTCAAGATAAATTTCAACAAGTACACCGTTGCAAAGTTTTTACACTTCTTTGTTATGAAGGATGTCCTTACCTTTGCAAGAGGCCATTGGAGAAGCTTTGTTTATTTGAGTATCCATTGAGGCATGGAAGACAAGAAGAGGTTGATGATGTTGATTAAGTTTCTCGTTTCACTCGAGGATTCCATGAAAGCTTGGGTCTAGGATTTGCTGTAGATTTTGTAGTTCTTGGATCATTATAGCTTATTTGTTCCTGGAAGCTCGCCCACCCCTATTTCTATAACAACTTGGTGGACTATATATGTATGTGACCACAATGCCCCAGAGCTTTAAGAAAATGACACTCCACATACCCTTGTTTGAAATTTGAATATCTGTTTATTGCGAGTCTTCTGCAGCATCCCTCATGTTAGTGTTTCGTTGAAGCAGTTAACAGAAGCTGAAAAATATGCAGACCCCACTACTATAATACCAATGTATCTTATTCTTCTAATAGACAAATTTCCTCATTTGCCCCCACTTATCATTTTCACTTCGGAAGCTTAAACTCAAAAGGGAAGAAACTTTAGGAGAGCTAAAAGTTTCCTCAATAATGGAGCATCTCCTTATTGAATTTATCCACTCATTTGTTGTCACTGTTAAAAAAAAAAGAAGCTAATAAATTGTAAAGAAAAATGGTAAAGGCGAAGAGAGATATTGGGAATGCCTGAAAAAAATGGAAAATGTAAAAGGGAAAAGAAAAATTGCCAAATTAAATGGTGTTTAACTGTTTAGTAGGGAAGCCGATTGTGGTGGTAACAAAAAGAAATGCTTGGACTGCGACTTGGCTTCCATAATAAGCACCACCGTAGGCACATTTTTTTGTTGTTTTTTTTTTTTTGGTTTTTTTCCCCAAAAGGTGATTGGTCTTTCGTACAGAAGTAACATTTCGAAAATGAGACTGGATTGCTTCATAGTACAAGTTCAAACCCATTACTGAATTATAATGGCATTGAATGTGCCAATGGTTACTTGGGTCATGACTTCTGTGATTTTAAGTTATTAATGTTGGACTTTATTGCTAGACACTGCATTAAAAATGTTGTAGAAGTAGCTACTACGAGAGAGAGAAGCAAAAGAGATGACAACCAGAGAAAAGGTAATGATGGTGAGATAAGGATCTGGATTCTTTTTTCTTATGGATAGTATGGCAACTCATCCTTAATGTTCCATTTGGTTCGCTGTGTTGCGAACATAATTTATTTATATAATTTATAAAATATTTATTATATTTTTATATTTATTATTTAACTTATTAAATTATTTTTAAAAAAATAAAAATAAAATAATTATTTTTTATTTTATTTATTTACATTTTATACTCTTTTTATCGTTATATTCTCTAACCAAACAAAATATAAAAGTTCACGTAAAAATAAGAGTTTGGAGGGATGGAAATCTAGAACTCTAATGAAAAATGCTTCTAGTAGCTTTGAGAGAACCCACTAGAAATATCAGATAAGGATATGGTAAAATATAGTGAAAGTGAAAATGGTAAAAGAAGAAAAAGAAATTGGAAAAACTGAAAATAATAGTTCCAGAAAAGATTGGGACAGCTGAGTTGAGAGTAAATATGTAATTGGACATGATGTTTAACTCTATTTGCAGTAGTTATTGAAAGGTAGGAGAGAGACATATTTCAAACAAGATATCCTTGGTTGATATCATCAGTCGGAGCTTCTTGACAAGTGTCAACTAGATTCATCTGCAAAATCGTATGCTGAATAGACTCCACTTCATCATCACAGATCGAACAAAGGGAAAGGGAGGTTTTGAGCACTTTCCTTCTATATAAATTCTCCTCTGTGGGAAGAGAATTAGAGCAGGCCTTACATAAGTAACATTTGACCTTAGGAGTTACTCTCACTCATCAAATAGCTTTCTATACAACTCTTATCAATGACAAAAGAAGAGTGAGGTCTATTGTAATTTAAGCACATACTTTCTTCTTATGGTAATTCTATGGGTATTCTTTTAAAGTTTCACACCACTTTTATTCAATTGTCCGCATCTAGAAGGTGACTTCTTTTTAGATGAGATTCTTTCTATTTAGTCAATTTAATTATTTTTATCTTTTTTTTCTAAATCCTCTTACTATCGTTTATTTTCTCTCCTCTCTATTTACAATTTAACATTAAATGTACTAAATGAAAAAGATCTTAACTGGAGTGAATCATTAAGTATCCATCTCACACCTTTAAATATATGCTTAGTCTCACTAGACCTATTCCAAAACACTTTAACAATGACAAAGACCATGAACAATGAATTTTTTTTTTTAATTTTCATAACAGTAAAAAAAATATAAATTATTATAGTAGTCACAAATGATTTAAATACTTATTTTTTAAGGTCTCTTCTCAAAAGTCACTATAATTTTTAAAAAAATTTAAAAAATAACCATTTAAAACATTATCATCTTTATAGTTATAAACTTTGTAAGAAATTGTTATTTTTTATCAGTTTTGGAATAGTAACAACTGTCTTTTTCTTGAGTTTCATGCCAGTTCTTGTTTTTTTTTTTTTTGAAGATAATGAAATTGATTATATTGAGTTTAAAAAAATAGATTCAAAAATGACTACAGAAGAAAGTACTTATGCAATAAGGAAAAACTCAAAGACATAAAAGAACAAACTTTTGTGAGAGACAAAGGAAAAAGAAAAATAAGTGAAGATGATGAGTTAGAAACTGACCCAGAAACCAAACCTTATACTCAAATAGAGTATGAGAAAATCTTTGTCAATACCAAAAATTGTAACTCTTCTAAACAAACTAGACAAGATGAGGATCAAATTCTAACTACAAACAATAGAAGGAATGATTTGAATAAACAGTATGTGTCAATAAATGGTACATATTTAGATTTAAAGAATGTTCCCTGTAATCAATATAAACAAGTTATTAATGATCGGGCATAATCGTTATCTATAGTAGTAATTAACTACAAGGATAAATGGTCAAAATAAAAATTTTTAAATTTTATAGCAAGAACATTGCAAGGAGACACTTTGCAATTTTTTTGAAAATGGGAAGATTCCATGACAGGAAAAGCTCAAAAAGTGAGTTGTTAAATAATTTTCAAACTTTTGGACAAATCCTTCAAAAGGTAGTGAAAATTATAAAATTAGAATTTTGTGGATCTATAGATAAAATTAGTACCAACTTAGATATTAATTACTTTCTCACAAAATTAAAATTAGGTAATATTAGGGAATTAAATGAATTCTCTAAAAAATTTTAACATCATTACCACTTGTTAAATGATATAGATTTAAAATTTTGGTTAAATCAATATTTTCATAAATTACCACTACCATGGATGAGATATATAACAATAATTATAATTCATTTTTAGAAAAATCTAATGGTTATGGTAGTTTAAGAAATGATTAGATATCCACGTTGAAAAGTAGTAGACCACTACTTAATGGCAAAAGCAACTACAAGTTAAGAATTAATTAGGAACAAAATATTGTTTTAATATTCTCAGACATGATTGGGAATTTGGTTGTAGTATTCCAAGGCGAAAAACCTGAAAATATAAATGGAAGAAATTTGGAAAACCCAAATATATTAGGAAAAAGAAAAGATATGTAACAAAAAGATCACATAAACCAAAAAAGGTCTGTAGATGTTATATTTGTAATGAAGAAGGCCATATAGCTCCACAATGTCCTAAAATACGAAATGGTGCTAAGAAAATGATCAAAACATTAGACACCAATAAGTTAGAAATTTATTTTGGTGAAGATATTTCTAATAATGAATCAGTCTTATATGAAGTCATTAGCGACAGTGAAAGTGATTCAGATTCATTTAATAATGATGAATGTGAATTTATTTTCATGATGAATACTCATGAATTTAGATTAGTACCTGAACAAGAAACTTCAACTATTACTAAATTAGGAGATATTATAAAAGAAAACATGACTATAGAAGATAGTCAGTTAGAGAAGTTAAAACATCTATAAAAAGAAGAGGTGTACAAAAATTTAAAATTAAACTTTTGGAGTGCTAAACATTTTGAATAGTTTAGTGGAAACACCACAGTGAAAAATTGTCAAGATAGAACAATAAAAATTCTAATTTTTTACAAAAAGAAGGTACAAAGGCTTAGGAAAAAATATCTATGGCTTAGATATATACATGTAGGAGTAATTCAAGTGAAAATAATAGCTTTATTTTGCCAAAGAATAGATACTCCAATTTTAGAGATTATGATGGCTAAAAGATGGATAAACAATCCAATTAAATATATCATAGGTGGAATACAATCCAACTTTGTAAGTGGAACAATTTGGTTTAAAGTAAAACCAAATTATTTCATTTCAATAACTGATCCCAATGTACAAAACACTATAATATCGAGAATTTAGACAAAAAAATTTCAATGAAGGAAGATAGAGATAGTTTAGTTATAAAATGAAAAGCAATCTATGAGCTAATTAATACAACCAAAACACCTATTGAAAGGATAGATGATAAGACAATTGAAATATTCCAATCACAAGGATTTGATATAGATATCCAACCAAGATTAATGGATATTAGAGACTTAGAAATTCCATCAGGATGGTTATTAGAAAATAGTACTGAAAAATAGGAACATGGACCAATAGAGATGGTCGCATGAGGGTCAAATCTATACTTAAAAGACACTAGTACCATGGTAGAAAACTCTTGTCCAAGATTTACATCAGTTAATACTTCTAATCAAGAAGAAAGTGACAACAAATATGAAAGTTCTCAAATCCCAATACTTCTTGGCAGAAACATTACTCAATCTTTGAGAAGAGATAATATTAATATGTTAGCAATATTAAAATTAAAGTTGAGAAATGAAGAAATACTTTTTTCTTATCATCAAACTAAGAAATATTATACTTATGTCACAGCTTAATTTTTATTTAAAGAATATAAACAATATCAATTAGATGTGTTAGTTGATATAGGTGCTATAATAAGTGTTTGTAGAGGAAATACTTTACCAACCGAAAAATGGAAAAAGTTAAAAGGACCCATAATGGTAGGAGCAATAGATGGAAGAGAAATACTCATAAAATACAAAGATAATAATATTCTAATTTGGTTAAGAAATAACGAATTTCTTATACCAAAGATATTATGTTTTCCTTTTATGGATGGAGATTTTCTGTTAGGAACAAATTTCCTAAAGAAATATTATACATTAGAAATAAATCATAATAAGGTAAGTCTTACAAATAGAGGATTGAAAATCCAATACCCTTGTAAAAAATCATAGATATAAATGTGATCAAAGATTTTATCCTATTGAAGAAAATTCTAATAGGGGAGAAGAAATATATGAATTGGATGCCAAACACTAGATTTATCTATTATTATAAGAAAATTTTAATGATAATCCTCTAAAGCTATTTTCTAGAATACCTAGATACTGTAGCCTAAAATTAAAAGATCCGAATAAAATAATTAGAGTCAAGCCAATGGTTGATACTAAAGAGAATATAGATGAATTCAAAATTCAAATTCAAGAATTATTAGATAAAGGGTTAATAGAACCAACAAATAGCCCATATTCTAGTCCAGGATTTATGGTAAGAAACCATGCTAAAATAAAGAGAGGAAAAGGTAGGATGGTCATTAACTACAAAAAGTTAAACCAAAGCCGAGAATTTGATGGATATTTTATTCTAAGAAAAGATGTTTTAGTTACCCAAACTAAGCAAACAAAAATTTTTAGTAAGTTTGATTGTAAATCTAGATATTATCAAATTAAATTAATTGAAGAGTTAAAACCTTTGATTACTTTTAGTGTCCCATATGGACATTACTAATGGAACGTTATGCCTTTTGAGCTAAACAAAGCCCCACAAATATTTTAAAGATGGATAGATGGCATATTTAAGTGTTTTAAGGATTTTTGTGTGATGCATTTAGATGATATTTTAATTTTCTCTAATCCAGAGGAAGATAATAAAAAACACCTAAAAATGGTTTGTGATAAATTTGTAGGAAATGGTATTATACTCAATCCAAAAAAGATTGAAGTAGAGTAAGAAGAAATACAATATTTAGGTTTAAGACTTACAAAATCTGGAATAAAATTGCAAGATCATATTATTTCGAAAATAAAAATTTTTCTTGATGAATTAATTGATAAAAAACAATTACAAAACTTTCTAGGAATACTTAATTATAGAAGAAATTTTATAAAAAATCTTTCTTTAACCCTTTCACCAATATTGATAATAATACGAAAAGTATAGTACTTTATAAATTTATCATTTTTTATGATAGAGTAAAGCATTACTTTTATAAAACATGAAAAATTCTTGAGTTGTTCCCAAGTTTGGTTTTGAAATATGATTTTCCCAACAATTCCCCATTCGATATCTAAGATGTCCAAACTATCATGGTTAATAAAAAGATGTAATTTTGGCAAATTATAATTTGTAAGGATAATTTGTGAAACATTGTGTTTGAATTTTTCACGTAATCTAATAATCTGATCAAATTTGATGTGTCTTATGATTAGAGAACACACCTCTGTAGGTAAAACTTTTTTTGTTTTTTCAAAGAGATAAATCCTTTTAACTTTTTCAAAAATAAGATTTTCCTTTTCTTCCAATAAATTTATCAAATCCATAGTAGATTTAATATGATCATAATTTGTATAATTATAATCATTTTTCAAAATAATTTTCAAAATCAATTCTTTCAATTGTCTTTCTTTTTGATATTTTTCAAAAAATTTTGAAGTAAGCTTTGTCAGGTTTTTCCTAAACTGAGCTTTTTTTCCTTCAATATGGGCACTCCATATTCCATTGATATGATCATAAAATTAGTATGGTAGACCGAGATTATAAAAATCTATGATTGGTTTATCATCAAATACTAGAAAGGGTATTTTAAGCTTTTCTGCTTGTTGCAAAGCTTCTTTGAAACTTTGAGAATTTTGGAAATTATGGGTTTCCCAAGATTAAATGTAAGGATTTCATAGTTCTTGGATAGAACCTGGTAAATATTGATAGGCTAATGGAACAAAAAATTGTTAAGGCATTTTTGTAGGATTTACACTTGGTATTTCTAAGGATTGCTGTGAAGGTTGTTAAGATTCTCCCTTTTTAGGACTTTTCTTAACTATAATCTATCCTTTAATTTGAGGTTTTTTGCCTTTATCCATTATCAGGATTTCTATTAAGATAATTTGCAAGGAAATTATTAGTTCCTTTAATATTTTTAATATAGAACATATATTGGCAAATAAAATTGTATCATCTAATCTTCTTGGATTTTCCTTGTTTCGTTTATTTTTAAAAAAATCTTCAATTGATTGGTTATCAGTTTTGACAATAAATTCTTCAGAAGCTAGATAAATATGAAAATGTTTTATTCCATTTTTTATGGCTAATAACTCTTTTTCATAAATTATATAATTCATTTCATTTCATTTGAATTTGCCTGAATTATATCCACATGCTAATTCTTCCTTATTAACTTTGGCTTTTAAAACTGTACTCCAATATTCATTATTAGCATCTGTTTCCAAAATTAATTTATCTCTTATTTTAAGAAAATAAACTGTTGGTAAATTATTAATTTCACTTTTTATCTTTTTGAATATTTCAGTGTGTTTATTTTTATCTTAAAAGAAGCAAAATATATGAAAAAGAGTTATTTGATGGAAATTGAAATATTATTTTTATTTTGTATTTTGCTTTTCTTAAAATAAAAAAATATAAAATTTGGACCATTAAAAATAAAATTGGATAATCCAAAACTACTCTTTTTTTAGCATAAAAAAAATCTAATTTGGTTCCAATCCAGCTTCTGGTATTATTTAGGAGCGAGAGCCTACAATTTTTAATGGAGTGAAAGTCGAAATTAGAAAATAAACAACGCGGGTCCAAGATTGCAAAGACCGTGACTTTGCACAGGATCTGCTACAATCTCATGACTTGGATCATGATCCTCGTAAAATTATATCTTTCATAAGATCAAGATCAATTTTTATAGGTAGTGAGATCTTGACAACCTTGTATAGAAATATATATGATCAAGTTCATTTATACATATTATTCTTAGAGATCAATTATAATAAAATTTATTTATAAATCTTTATTTAACAATTTAAACCTTTAAGTGGGTCTTAACATAAAAATTGGCCATGGCACTTGCAGAGGGTGGCCTTGTCAGTCGTAGGCAAAAAATTAATTTTTAAACGTGCTGTGAACATTGTTTTGGTATTTCATGAAAATAATAAAATTCTTTATGATGATTTTATTGAATTTTGTGTCAATGTCAGTTTAATTTTTGAGTTATTTGAGTCATTATTAATTTTGAATAATTTTTAATTTAATTTTAAATCAATTTTATTATTTGAATATATTTAATTTTTGATTTAATTTACTTTTTGAATCATCTGGGTTATAGTTAATTTTAAGTCAATTTTAATGTAATAAGAGAAATTCAAATCTAAATAAAAGAGCTTAAAATAAAATATTCTAAAATATCCATAATTTTTAAATCTAATTCAACTTTAAAAAAAGAAACAAAAAAATGGCTTAGAACTTCTTAAATCCCTATAAACCCACTTAAACTTTTTTCTTTTTCTTTTTTTGAATCAGACATTGAGATAAAACATCTCAACCTAGTCTCCAAACGAGGCACTCCCATAAGAACAGTAAAAGGCAAGCTTTTGTTGCGTCTAGGAGGAGGCTGCCACTGGGTCTGGACGCAAGACGCATTAGGACTTCTTGCATTCACCGGATGCTTCAGAAAAGGAAGGAGGGAGAAGGCTCGCCGTGAAGTGGGGGGACTGAAAGCTTCAGCAGATTCGCTATTCTGTCTAACTTGGGGCAACCTCAAGGCAAGCTAAGACAGAGAGAGATTGCGGGAGGAAGAGACCCGAGAGAGAGAGAGAGAGAGAAAATCTGAGAGGGTAAATTGCAGACACAGCGGCGACTTCTTTCCTGGTCTTCGAAGCAAGTCCAGCAATCAGTGAAACTCTATCTCAGTCGCGGAAGCAGGGCGAGTGACTTTTCCCTGTTCGTTTCAATGGAAGAAGATACAAGGTGGAATTCGTCTTCTCAGTGGCTAAACGAACACGGTGTTTCTAGAGGTGATCTTTATTATTTCTCCTTTCGATTCTTGTGGGGTGATTACGACTGCGTGTGTTTGGACTTCAATATATTTTCTTTGCTGATATGGTTCAAGATTTTGGGAATGATCTTTGTTGTTAGAGTTCAACTTTGTGCGAAATCTTTTGGTTTTCTCGTGAACTGGGTTTGCTTTTGCATACGAGTTTTGGGTAAAATTCTAGTTTGTCCCTCTTGCTCTGTTCGGTTTCAGTAGGGATTTATGTAAATGAAGATAAACTTGGTCCCTTTGCTCTGATCCTTGCAATGATAGATTCTAAGACATTTTACTAACATTCACTATCAGGATTTGGGTACATTCTTAATACTCTACTTGAGAACCTCAATTTCATTCGAAATTGTGCGTTCGAATCTCAGCTAACATCCTGATTGATGCTTTCATTTTGCTTTGCAATTCTGCTTTGATATACTTTCAATTCAAAATCCTGTTCTGTACAATCCCATTGTTCTGTGTTCTATCTTGGCGTGAAGATTTTGCTGTCTAGACATACTGCATTTGATGTTGAGGTGGTGTGTTAGATTTTGCTTCAAATATGCTGAATGCTCTGCCTAAAATTCTGCTCATGTGAAAGTTACTGGTTGCAAATTCTATCTTGGTTGTAAAATTTTGTTTCATAGTTCATATTGGCATGTAAAAAATTTTCATAATTTGGTTTAAGGTCGATGCAAAAATTTGCTTCTAATGAATGTGATTTTAGAAACCTTTTTTTTAATGTATACTTGTAGAATCTCTTCTTGTTGTGAGCCGTGGGGATAAATTTGAATGTTGAGTTTCTTGTCTAAGTAGCATGGCATTTATTCTGTTGTTTACCTAAATTAAAGGACCATAGCATTTTATTTTTACTTTCTCTCTTCTTTGCATATGAGCTGTTTGAAATCAATTAATGTATACGTATGGCTAGTGCTCCTATAATGTTTTTCATCTATTTTGTTTACTTTCTTCTGGCCTTTTTCTTTTTGGTAGAGAAAATTGTTTATTCTTTAGTGGTTTATATTATTCATATCAAATGCACACCAACAACATTATCCCAAAATTTGTTTCAAAGTATTGCAACCTTGAAAGCAAAGGTTGAATTTCCGAAAAATCACAGCTCAATGAAGTTCAAGATAGCACTGCCTTCTGTTGTTGTTATGGAATTCTTTCGCAAAATTGGACAATTGAATAAGAACTAGCGATCACTAAGTCTCTTCATCTATTTGATATTGCTTAATGTAGGCTTGCATATCAGTCTTTGGACTTTAACGCATTCACATTTATTTGTGGCTGTCAAGGGTTGTTTTGTCTTTTTTTTTTTAGTTCTGTCATGGTAAATTGCTTCTTTGCACAGTGAAAAATTCGCAGGTTAAATATTGATATATATTAAAAATGAATATATTAAATTATATATTAATAAATTTGCAAATATATCAAGTATACATTTTAATGAATTATATATCTAATTAACTCCCTTTTTTTTAAATCCTTTTCTTTTCTTCTCTGGGAACCATTCTATTCCATTTCCATTCCCTTGATTATGATGTTGGAGCCTTGGATGGATATTGATTTGACTCCTAGACTCTTAATGAAATCTGAGAGCTTAGATGAAATATGAAAATTTTGGGTTGATTATAATAGGAGAATTGGATTTGGAATTAGGAAACATAATTTTAGTAGCAGTGAGAAAGATGGTTCCATAACTTCATATAAATATGTTTGTTGCAAAGAGGGTATACAAAAAGAAGATAAAAGAGATTTTATGATTACACGTCCTTGGCAAGAAACTATGACATATTGTAAAATAAGAATGAGAGTTATATGTGTGAATGAAAAATATATTGTTATTGACTTTGTTGAGAAACATTATCATTTGCTTCAAAATATATCGTCAATGACTTTGTCGAAGAATATATTCACTTTCATCTTCTAAAAGCGGTTCATGTGTTGGCATCATAGGGTAAATTATTTAAAGTTTAAGCTCACGAAATTGAATTAGTAGATGATTATGGGCTTCAAGAGAAAGAAGCAAGAAATGGTGTGATACATTATATTGGGGGAAAGGAGGTCGAAACAGATGTTTAGCTAGAAAGCACACGATAGCGTAGATAACTTTGTCCCATGCTAATAAAATTGGTAATTGAAGCATCTAACTGTCTAGAAACGTTTTCATTGGTGCATAAAAGCATGTTTAAACTAAGTAAACAAGTGGCAATGCTTTGTTCGAAGCAAAAGAGTCCAAACAATGATGGGGATGCTAACATAGCATCGCCAATAGAGTATGTTGCACAAGAAAAGTGATTCAAAAAGAGAATTGGTATAGGGAGGAAAAGATGATCAAAGGGTTGTGTTGAGCGTCTACTTAAAAGAACAAGAACAACTTTTACTGTCTACTGTATGAGATTTACAAACTCAACAATTTACAGTATGGATAGTGTATGTGTATCTATTTTACCAACTCATTTTGTGATTAGTGTTAAAGAAATCTTAATGTTGCCTTTATTTTTTAGGACAATCAAATTCAATATAAAATATAATGCTTAGCACTTCTAGTACCGTATGCACCTCCAACCTCTATATGCATACCTTGAAACAAGTAATTAGTACTTGTGTTGTGATTAGTATTATTTTTTAATGTATGCGTCACTTGATTGTACCATATTGTTGCTTGAAGCATTGGAATTCAGTTGAGATATTTGATATATAATATTAAAGCAATCAATTTATTGAAATCAATCTGTTCATTCTCTTTATTCCAACTTAAATTAAGAAATAGTACAAGTTTTTATTCATTAAATTGAAACTGTAGTTCTTGCCTCATTTGTTAGGCTACAACCAAACAAGGGATAATACAAGATAGGTTTCAAAAACTTCCCTCAACACTCTCAGAAAAGGCTTAAAGATAGCCATATACTCTGCCATTGTTCTCTAAAAATCACCATTTTTAGAAATTGCAATACAAGATTGACTCTATGGTTTATTTGCATGCAAGGAGTTTGAAGCATATTCGAGGCTGTGATGCCAGTGTAATGACAGAATTCTTTTTTTTTTTTTTAAGATTGTAATGAGAGGAAGGTTAATATTGATTTTGTGATGTCAGTGTAGTTGAAATTTTGATATAGCCTTTGCTTGTAAAAATCCTCTAGTGAACTCCCCTGTGAGATCAACCAACAATGCGTTATTGTAAATGAACTTTCATATGGTTTGTTGCTTGCGAGTTGTATCTGCTTGCTTAGTTTGCCCTTTAGCAATAATGCATTAACATTGTCTGAATTTAAGAGGGTAGGTTGCATCTTACTAATAAGAAAATGAAAATCTTTGTACAAAAACTACAAAAAAAAATAAAAATGAAAGAAAAAACAGAGAAGGAACAATATTGCTTCAACATTTTCTAATCCTAGGGTTCTTCTATTCCCTTATACTGCCCAACATATTCCTCCTGTAAATAGATCTTCTGCCAAAACCTTTTTGCGACACAACACAAAAACCCAATATCACAGATCAATTAACAACCATATCATAGGAGGCTAGGTATTAATAGCTATAAACCCAATATTAGAGATCAATATCATAGAAACCTAATATCACAAATTAATTCTTAATAGCTATCAATTGACAAATAATGGAAACCAATGGTTGAGGAAAGCCCAAACTGATCAATTAACAACCTCAAAAAAGCACTTCAAACAATCACCAACCGTCAAGATTCCCTGTTGCATGAGAGATTTGGGAGGAAGTTTTTGAAGATCAAATCTGGACGACCCCTACGTTTGATGGAAGCTGGAGTTCTGATTTATTGCATTGAACGAGCTTTACGGTAGAGAAATAGTGCTTTCTGTCGAATATCAGTTCTGATTTGTTGCGTTTGATGGAAGAGAAATGGAGCATTTTGGGGTGGTGCACCAACGGCCGAGATTCGGCGCAAAATGGATGGCCCAAATGAAGCAGTATTTTCAAGGGAAAAAATAAAAAACTCAAAATGCACCAACTTGATCCATTGAGCAGCATGCGCTGCTACTCGTAAGCGAGTAGCAGACCATCTGAATTCTACAATACTTGATATCAAAAACCTCCGTTGCTTCAGTAATGTTCTCAAATGCAATTTTAGCATTATAATTCCATATTGAAAACAAATCTCCAGTCTTAATTGCTTTTTGGTTCACTTTTTCTTTATGAAATATTGAAAAAGGATCAAAGACACGATAAATAGGATGCCAAGAAAAATTGTCATAGGAAGAATGATCTTATAATACTTCGGTTTGTTAAAACAAGAATCATTCTTGTGTAGGCCAGGTAACTCCTTATTATCATTTAATATGTTCTGAGGAGAAGAGCCATAAATTTTGTTTGGGACACAACCATTGAGGGTATTGTATGACAAGTTGATGTATTTCAGATAGCACATTTTTTCGTATCTCTCGTGGTATGTTAGCATATATCTTATAATTGATAGATCTAAACTTTCTAAATTTGTCAAATTTCCAATTTTAGGAATATGACCAGAAATATTGTTGGAACTCAAATTCAAGGTGATTAAATCTCTTAATTATCCCAATTTGTTGGAGTATGAAACATTGACTTGATTTTGGGAGACATGAGAACTTGGTCATCTTTACCATTGAAGAAGGTATCTCACCGATGAACATATTTGAGGACAATTTTATACAGGTGAGATTGGATATAAAACCCAAGCAGAAGGAAGGAATCAAGTGAAACTATTTTCACTCAAGAATGAAGGAATGGATCCTCAAGTTGAGTGAGATTTGCAAGAGTCTAAGGTGTCTTACTTGTAAGTAGGTTATTGATTAAGATCAGATGGGTGAACATTTGAAGAGCTCCTGTCAGAGTTGGAATGCTTCCCTCAAGCCACATTTGATCAAGATACAGTCTTAGTAAATTGGGGAATGCAGTAAAGTTGAAATCTCCAATCCAAACCTCTGGATGCCAAATCTCAATAATGCTTCCAAATTCATTGCATTCACTGCCATACCATTGGGTTTCATGCATAGCATTTTCCTCCTCTTCTATAGAATTGGCAATAGTGTTGTTGAACAAGACAATGGTATCCCATAACATTACTGCCACTATTGAAATTGCACAATATTGGAGACTACCACCTATAGAACTAATTAGTGCAATGGAAATTCAAATTGGTTAAAGCTGTACTAAAAGGCGCACTTTAGTGCCAAATGTTAGCTAAGTAGAGCTCAATGCTTTGTAAAGTAGAAAAGGAGCCTGACTTCCCTGTTGTGCAGATCTCGGCTCGCGAAACAAGAGGGTCATACAATTTATTTTATTATTTTATTTTTAAATGTCCCCCATTGCGTAGCACTAGCATTGTGCAATCTTGCAATAGGAGATCCGTCCGTGTAGAAAAGTGCACCACGCATTTTCGCAATTTCCTTTAAAAGAACAATGCATTTTCTTAGGATATAGCCACTGTGGCTACGAGTGAAAAATACATCATTCATGATATATTAAAGCAAACATGTTTCAAAGGTATTGCGATGTACCAGCATGCTTTAAAGTAAAGCAGTGACAATCTGTTTAAGACACCAAATGAAGGGGCCAGAATGATGCAGTGATAAATCCATTATTTATTAACTTTCTAATCCGTTGTTGTATGTTCATAGAAAGAGAGTAATATATAATTCATTTATGCTTCTTTCGCTTTTGATTCTAAACAAAATGTTCAAAGTCTATCTATCACCTTGATTTGGTGAGTGGTGCGAAAAGCATTTTGTTTTGGGTTTGTTTATGGATAGGATGATTTTTCATGAGATCCGCTCCTTGGTTACTCGATTATTTTGATATTCATGCAATCATCTTAAAATCGGGATGAATAATAACTATAAACATATCTTGAGACGCAATTGTTTAATTGAGAGATCCCCTTCTGTAAAAGTTTATCCCTTCACTTTGACTCTGTTTTGTTCATCATTTGCTTTTACAAATTTTAAATGCTCAAGATAGGTTAAAGTCACATAATATTAGAAGTGAAGGACCAAAGGTAGTTTTTATTTTTTATTTTTATTTTCAAGCAAATTATGTAGATTTTCTTTAAGTTTTGTTGAATATACTTTCCTTCTATTTTTAAAATATATATAAACCTCTTTTAAATTTTGTTAAAATTATAGAGACATTCTTTAAATTTTGTTAAAATTATAAAATTTTTCCTCTATTTTTAAAATATACACAAACATCCATGACAGATGGAAGGGATATTTGTGTAATTTCAGAAAAAAATTAAAAATGACTTATATAATTTACTCTTTATTTTAAGACAGGTTTGTATATATTTTAAAAATATATAGGGGGTTTGTATAATTTTAGAAAAATTTAAATGAAGTATATGTAATTTATTCTTTGTTTGAAAGAATATTTGTATATAATTTGAAAATATATGGGAGATTTGTGCAATTTTAATAAAACTAAAAAAAAAATATTTATATAATTTACTATGTTTTTTTTGTGGCCACAAGGACCACAGATAGTTAAAGCGTCTTTAGAAAAGGTGTAAATTTAGCTAAAATACACTTTTGACCATGATGATCAATCCTAGGTTCATTATTTATCAACTTTCCATTTCTTTGTTTATTCCTAATATGATAGAGTAATAATATATTAGATCTGGATAAAGTGCCTTATGTTTATGTTATTATGCTTGCTAATAAAATTATAATATGTATAATATTTTTCTTAAAAACTCAATAATATGATGCTAGTTATTGTTTTGGATCATGGATTTAGTATTATATGAGGTATTGATAGAAAACATTATAACAATTGAAATCTTTTTGGGTCAAAATGATAATTTAACAAATTGAAACAGAATTGGATGTTGATCTAAGCCTTTACCCTCAGAACCATATGCTTTTTCTAATGAGATGGATTCTCTATTGTGCAGCATGAAAATCATAAGAAAAGAAAAAAAAAAAAAAAAAAAGACAACCCCTTCTTTGAGAGGCGCAAATGATTCATATGCTGCTCCTACTTCTGTTCAAGAGCAACAAAGAGTTTGCATACCTGCGCTAATATGATATGGAAGTTTGCTCTCTTAGGCCTCTCTACTACCCCTTCACCCTTTACATCTACAGCCATAAAACCTGCTGGAGATTTCATGATTGGAAGCAAAATTCATGCCATCAACGACCTCTTGGATTTTTCGTGATAAAGGAGCATGAATAATTCAAATCAATTAATATGTTAAAGATTTCAAAGATCAATGATTAGTTATCAGCTTTCCATTCCTTTGTAAGTTCATAGAAAATTTGAGTAATAATTCAGTTGTGCAAGTAAATCCAAACCAATTATTTACATCAATGACCTTATGGCCAAAGGATGACTACTAAAGCTTAATGCTGGTCAACACTTTCAATTTTGTTCAAACGGAAAGCACAAAGTTATAGAGTTCCTCCATTCATATTTTTAGCGATTTCCCAAAAACATATGTTTTTAGGTTATGCTTGATTGCAAGAATACAAAGTAAAATGTAACCAAATATTTTTTACAAATGACTATTATGTTATTATTATTATTATTTAATAATATTTATCTTTTTAATTATTTTTTAAGTATGAATATAAGAGTTATTTTTTATTTTATTTTATTTATTTATTTCTTCGTTTAATTTCCCTTTCCATACTTAATATATTCAATCAACCAGACATTTCCTTGGCCTTCAAGTGCGTGGTGCCTGGACCTACACCTACCAAACAAGTTTTCATCATCTGGGAGATAAAGAAACCAAAAAGCCTTTGTTCATTGCTCAAAATAGCTCAATCCTCATCGCCAAGCTCGACTGTCTTTTACAGTGAACGACTTTACTTTCACGGGTTTACCTTTGTGATCATCTTCTTCTTATACCCAGTTAGGACATGATATAGAAGTGTGACTATGACTATGACTCAATTCTAATGACCTAGAGTTGTATAGCACTAAATTCAAGCCAAAGCTGTTCAAATCTAAATCTTTGTTTATTTAGAACAGTTGAATGTAACTTATATTTGGATTCTTATTTTCTACATTTTTTAAGAAATTGATATTACCAAGATCCAAGTGTAAAGACAAATTTAATTTAAGGTTTACAATTAAAAAAAATGAGATCCAATAATTAAGCCGTGTGTTATACATGTTATATTTTCTCTCTCTAATTTTTTTTCCATCTTCAATTATTGTAGACCTGTATAGCGTAGTCAAGTCAAAATGTCTTTTACACTAAAGGTAACATCCAATGACTTTGAAGATTCTATTTTCCACTTGTGACTTTTTAGCTAGAATGAAATTTCCAATTCCCAGGTTTCAAATTTCCATTCAAAGTTTTGGGGGAGTTGCAGTATGTGATCGTTCAAAGAAATGGTCGAAAATACTCAGATGACAAATTGCATTGCGCAGTCTTCCACGCGCAATCCAAGGCTATACCCTTCTAACAAGTTAACTAGTGCCCAGTCAGTTCTATATATGCATGTGTGTTTTGATTAATAAATCTGTTGGTGAAAAGTGAGAAATTTTTTCTCCTAATCATAAGGGACTAGATTTCCATAAACCTTCTCTCTCTCTCTCTCACACACACACACACACACACACACATGTTTCATGAAGTTTTATTATAGTAGGCAAATACTTAGGATTGATAAATACTTAATTTCAATCCTTGGACTCAGGCCCTTTATTCCCAAATAATTTATACATTGTTTTAACTTTTTCATTGATTGCAGATCCATCAACGTTATGTATTACAGTTCACACATCTCCTGAGTGACTAGCTCCCTATGCTTAACTTTCTACAAAGTCTAAGATAAATATTGTAATATCCCAAATCAGATTGAAAGTTTACTTATATTCTTTATCAAAGTAAACTTGTTATTTCAATCCTTTTTCATGTAAGATTTTGTTATGAACATAAGGTTTTAAGAGAATCACATTCCAAAAGTTAGCTATTAGAGTGGAAGAGCCTAAGTCCTTATAAGGCTTTCCTTTCAAAGAAACTTCCTCGATGTATGACTCATAATATTGTCATCCCTTTTAGAAGTCGGTGTCCCGATAGCTGTACTCTATGACATTTCACTTAGCGGTGCTTCACTCGATCACTATTAGCCCCTCCGCAGGTCAGAACCCTTCGCAGGTAGTCTTTTCTAATTGGCCGACTCTTAATGAAAGCACCATATGTTATAAACATAAGTCCTTAGGAGAACCACACCCTAAAAGTTAACTATTAGAATGGGAGAGTTTAAATTCTTATAAAGCCTCCCTTTTAAGGAAACCTCCTCGATGTGTGACTCATAACAGATTCTTTGATTTATCAATATGTGGAATAATTTACTTTCGTTTGTTTTATTTACTTTTCTCCATAATCAACCAGTGATTGACAAAAATATATTAATAATATCAATAATAATAAAATTTTATAGAAAATATTATAACCTTAATTCTTTGATCTTTTTGATAGTTTATGCAAAGTGTCCATTGGGCCCTTAGAATGCCCTTTAAAACAGCAGCGAGAAACTCATCACTAGTCTTTGTGCCATCTATTTAAGCACAAATGAACAAATGAACCAATAGCTAAAAATGTTCAATTACAGCAACTCAATTGATTTAGATGTGTGAGTATGATTCAATTCTAATGGGTTAGTATTGTGTAACACTAAATTCAACCCAAAGCTATTATTTCGTTCAAATCTAAATCTTTGTTTATTTGAAACACTTGACTATAACTTATATTTGGATTCGTCTATTCTTCATTATTTTAAGAAATTGATATTACCAATATCGAAAAGCAAAGACATAATTAATTTAAGGCTTATAATTTTAAAAAAAAAAATAAATGAGATCCAATAATAATTAAGCGGTATGTTATACATGTTATATTTTTCTCTAATTTTTTGTTCATGTTCAATTATTGTAGACTTGTGTTTCGTAGTTTTGAAATAATTTATGTACAAGTTGGGCTTTAAAAGTAGGCAACTGACTGTGATTGTCACTTATCCATCACATTAACTCTTATTTCGTTCTACTCCAATTAATCTTCAACATCCAAGTCAGTTTTAGTCAATGCCCCATTTTTCACCTAAGGAAAAATCAAAGGTCCAAGTAATCAATTACTGGTTCACTTTTCCACAACTTCTCAAATTATTTGTCGATGGGAACAAAACGTGATAGGACGAAGAAGGAAAAAAGTCAAAAAGAAAGAACTTATTCTGTTTATCTTGAAAGCAATTATGGCTCAAAAAAGGTAATTAATTTAATAAAATTTTTACTGATTATTTAATTATTTTTGAAACAAAAAAGAAAATAAGTGTGTCCCCCTGTCCTGATTATGGGAAATTTTAATGAATGCATTCCTCTATATGTTCATGTGCAAAATCCCCTTGGTTTCATCTTATTTATATATATATATATATATATATATATATATATATGTTAAACTTGATTGACAAAAGCACTTGTAATGAATAAAGGGTAAAGCATATAACTTTGAAAAAAAGGGGGGAAAGACTTTTTATAGATTAAGATTTCTAGAGAAGAAGAAAAAAAAAAAAAAACAGATTACATGTTCGTGGCAATTCAGCCTTTCATGATTGAAATAGTTTATTTTCTTTCCATCAATTCAGTTATTAACCAAGGTAAGGATGTCCAAGAAAAACAGTGATAATATTATAATTTTAGGTTTCATATAAATAATAATTTTGTCCCAATAATTATTATACATGGAACAATGTTTTATCCATTGGATTTATTACTATAATAATATTTATTAATTACATAAATGTCAAATCAATTCTGTAAAAAAATTGATGAGTACAACTAAATCTAATAAAATTGATAAAATATTGTTTTATATTTATTTACTACACATATTTGCAAGTCTGTATTCAATTTTCTGGCTGAAAAAATTTCTTCCTTTTTGACCTTTCATATCTTTTTCATATATGTGGACAAATAAATATGCAAGAAACCAGAACTTCAAGACAGAATGAAGATAGAGAAATATGAGTAGAAAATGATCAAAGACAAACAAAATTTCTTGGGTTTTTTCCAAATTTCTCCCATTTGGAATTAAAAAAAAAGGGAAAAAATCATATATTAAGATATATTCCATCCGTTCAGAATTATAAGATATTTTTAACTATTTTACACTCTCCAAAAAATTAGTTAAAAGCCTCTAAAATTATACCTTCTTTCCAAGTTTTCCTTATTTAATAGGGTGTCTTAATTTAAAATAAATATAAAATATTAATGAAACTAAAGGGTGAGAGTAGTAATATTCAATGTATAGGAAATATTGAAGCGTCTAAAGGGTTTATGGTTTGTCTATTCAATAAGGTCATTTTTTAAAAAAATAGATTAATTACACATTAAAAATCTAAAAGTGTCTTATGTTTTTGAACATCCAATATAAAAAATAGTGCTTTATAATTCTGAATGGAGAGAGTATCAATTAACAAGGCAGAGGGATAGACATACCAAAAGTTATTAATTCTCCATCCCCACGCACATTTTCCAATGGTAGAAGGCATATATAGATTCAGAACCTTTGAAAGCAGGATGTTTGGTCATAATTATTAGAAAAATCATTTTTAAACTCTTAATTTTAAACTGTCATATTTCACTCAATTTTTATTTAAATTAAATGAAATTAGTAGTATTAAAAAACTAATTTAACAAATTTTCCGTTCTTATATAATTTTAATCAATTGATTGTCTATGATAAAAATGTCAACCCTCTAAATACTTTCCAATCATTTAAGTTATGATTTTTTCCTAATGGCTAATTTTCTTTCTAACAAGTTTCCATCACTTACAATTTTCCATTGAAGGAGTTCTATGGTTCAATTATTAGATTCTCATGCAATTGTCATTTTCTTTCTCTAATTACACAATAATAAAGCACAAAAATTCATAATTTCAACAATGGAAATGGAAGATCCGAGCCAAGTAGCCTTTGATACCAATGAAGCGAAGTAAATGTAGATACTTGCTTATGCATAAATGGATCTTGCTCAATCTCTCCTTCTCACGTGGTTCTAAATCAAATCACCAAATAGAATTCTAACCATTTGTCACAGTAGATGTACCATAACAAGAATAAAGGTTTTGATTTTTTGTTTTCTCTATTGTGTAGTTTTTCTCAAAAGAGCGGAAAGGGAGAAAAATAATAATAAGGGAATTGATTGTGCGATAACTCTTTGATAAATTTTTTCCTTTTTCTTTCTTAAAATTAATTCCCCCAAAAAATTAAATAGAACCAATACCTTATTCAAATTTTGAATTTAAATATTAAATATTCAAATTTAAATAATTTAATAATTAATAAATGCTTAATTAATTAATTAACCAATTTTCTCTCTTAAAAAATTAGGTTGAATCTAATTTAAATAGGAACAAAACATGATAAGGAAAAATGTTAAAAAGAAACAACTTATTTTTTTTTATATTGAAAGCAATTTAGGCTCAAAAAAGGTAATTAATTGAATAAAATTTTTGCTGATTATTGAATTATTTTTGAAAAAAAAAAAGTGTGTCCCCATACCTCTGTATGTTCATGTGCAAAATCCCTTTGGCTTCATCTTATATACATGTTGAACGGTAAAGCATATGACTGTTGAAAACAAAAACTTTTTATATATTAAAATTTATAAAGCATAAACGTTAAAAAAGAAAAAAAACAAGAAGATCTACATGTTCATGGCAATTTAGCCTCTCATGATTGAAAAAATTTATTTTCTTTTCATCAATTGAGTTATTAACCAAGATAAGCGTCTCCAAGAAAAAGACTGATAATATTATAAATTTAGGTTTAATATATATATACACTAATTTTGTCGCAATAATTATTATACATAGAATAATGTAAGAACCGGAGAAACAAAAGAAGGAAATAAGGGGGGGGGGGATTTTGTTTATTAATTTAATTATTAATCCCCTTCCAGTTTTTTTTTTATTATTGGTCCGTTTCCTTTTTTTGTTAACTCTTGCTTCCTTCCTCCCGTAGACACCTTCCTTGCTTTCCTTCTCTGTAGCTGTTTCTCCTCCTTCCATCGCATCACCTCTTCCTGCAGCGAGCTCGCGAGTCTCCTCCCCGTAGAACCTGCAGCATCTCTCCCTCACCAGCGAAGTCCTCCTCGGCGTTGCACAGAGCTCCCTCTCTCGTCGCCGGGTGGAGCTCCAGTTCGCGCGCAAGTCGGAAGTTGCAGCAGCTACGGTAAGTCGACTATCCCTCAAATCAAATCCCAGATCCATCAATTTTCATTCCTTCCTTCCATTTTCGGCTTGAACCAAGAAAAAAAAAGGGAAACTTAGGCGTGTTGAAGCTTTGCCCCTGTTGCTGGCCGAATGATGAAGGGGGGGGGGGGAAGGAAATTAGGGATCTTGGAATGAGATTTTCTTGTTAGGATAATTACTCACAACTTTCAATTTCTAATTCCTAGGAACAATTTTTGAAACTCAGAATAGGAATTTTAAAGGTTATGAGAGGGGTTAAGCTAAGAGGAAATTTTATATGTGTGATGGGTGAATTAAAGAATGGAAGGAAATGATTAGGAAGCTATCACTGAAGTAGATAAATGTTAGGAATTGTTGTTTAGGGATCTACGTAATGATTTAGTAAGTTTGGTGCTGGTAGGAAACTCTGAGAACATTTACTACAAGGGAATTGAACTTTTGAGGAGGAGCAAGTGCCGTCAACTCGGGGTACTACGAAAATTCTCGGAGCCTTGACAGAAAAAAAAAGGGGGAACCGGGCCTTTCAAGGAAGAACAAGGACTGAGTTCTAGGGCACCGTCTGTGAGTAAATAATGGGTTTCGAATTTATTTCCATTTCATTAATCTTGAATTTGTTATTTTTCTGGATTAAGTCATTGTAGGGAGATGAATTGGCACATGGATATATATAAATATATACATATATATGTATGCCTGCCCTGTGGAAATGAATTGCACCCGAAAGAGGAGCTAATTAGAGAAGTAACTTTAGTCATTTTCAATTTGTGTATTTATTTATTTTCTAGTCTTGATTTATTTCATATATACATATATACATTTCTAAGGTCATGCACTTATATTGATTGATTGATTACTTAATGTTGGGTTAAATCTTATTTCCTGTAAATTCCAACTTTTTGTACAAAACGATATATATATATATATATATATATGTATACACAAATAAAGAATATACTAATTAAGATTTGGGCTAAGGGTATATATATATAATCATATTGAATGTAAGAATTATGGGTTGGTGTGTGTGTATCAACTACCATAGGACCAAGTCAGGTATGGTAAAAACTGGGTGGAAAGGAGCTATCCGTTAGGCGTAGCCACCCAAGTGAAACGGGTAAGGAGCTGCCAACGAGATGTAGCCACCCCCAGAAAGTGTGAATTAGGACACGTAAGTAAGATGGGTAGAGAAGGAGCTGCCCGTTAAGCGTCACCCAGATGAATGGGGCAAGGAGCTGCCAACGAGGCGTAGCCGCTACCCTATCAAATTTAGTGATAAATGTCCACTATGTAACTACTTTAAAGAGCTAAGTCTAAATGGTTATTCGTGCATACAGTAGGTAGGAACTGGCTAAGGTGTAATGTGCAAGGGGTGATTTCTGCTCCTTTAGTTCATTGATGTGATTTTTGCTATAACTTTGATATCTATTATCTACTCACTGAGTTATCTCACCCCTTTCAAATTCTAAATGTTTTTTTTTTTTTCAGATAGCGCCTCTTAACATCTTAGAACTGAGGCGCGTGGCGGTGAGCCTCATTTTTGGAATTAGGGGCTCGACTAGTGTTCCTTTTTGGTTTTGATATTTATTATAATGAATCGAGGGTTATTTGTAAAGTAATTTAGGATTTGGTCTAGTGGTTTTGGATGATGTTTTTAAAAATGCTGTGCTGACTGGTTAAAGAGAGCGGAGCTCTCTGTTGTTGTTATTTCATTACATTCTGGCTGTTTGTAGGAATTTGGGATGTCCTATTTATAGGGGACACTCTTTCTATAAAAAGCCAGTGCACAAAAGGAAGTAAATGCGATATATATTCAATGAGGCAGGGTTAGACTTAGTGTAGTAATCAAACTGTAGGCAAGAACCTTGTATAGACTTCCCGTGTGGTCTCCCCTTCTCTTGGAGAAATGGGGCGTGACAAATAATGTCTTACCCATCATATTGGATTTATTACTATAATATTCTTTATTAATTACATAAACATCAAATCAATTCTATAAATATAAGTGATAAATATAAATAAATTTAATAAAAATATAAAATATTGTTTTATATTTGCTTACTACACATAATTAGAGTTCATGCTAGAACCAAGTTCAAAGTATGATTTAAAAAAAACAAAACAAAAGAAAGGAAGAAAGAAAAAGACCATAGTCGTAGATCTATACACTAGCGTTAGTTGGGTATTGGAAATGAAATCCTAATCTGGGAGTGAGATTTTTACTCTGTAGTAATTTCATTCTTTTTTAACCAAAAGAAAAAAAATTCTTTCGTATGGACTGGGGTCAATCAGAGGTCGTCTCTGCCATTTTTATGAAAGTTCATGTACTCCATGTGGTCAAGCAACACAAAAGTTGAGATTTTCCCAAGTTATTATTCAATTTTCTGGCTGGAAAAAGAAAAAGAAAATTATCCATTTTTCCTTTTCTTCCTTTTTGGCCTTTCATGTCCTTTTCATATTTATCGACAAATAAATATGCAAGAAACTAGAAGTTCAAGATAGAATGAAGACAGAGAGATATGACTAGAAAATGATCAAAGACAAACAAAATTTCTTGGGTTTCTCCAAATCTCTCCCATTTGGAATACCCAAAAAATAAAAAGAAAAAAAAAGCATATACTAACATATATGAATTATCAGGGAAGAAGGATATGATACACATTTCAACTATTATTTTAAGAGAAATTTATATAATTTACTCTTTATTTTATGAAGAATTTATGTATATTTTGAAAATAAAAAAACCTATATAATTTCAAAAATTTCAAAAGATATTTTATATTTTATTCTTTAATTCAAAGAAAATTTATATAGTTTCAACAAAAATTTAAAAATATATATGTAATTAAGTCAAAAGTTATAACTGGAAAATGCATTAATCATTTACCCTTATCCACGGAAAATACAAAGAGAGTATAAATATATATATATATATATATATATAAATTTTGTCGAAATATTTATTATACATAGAATAATGTTTTATCTATCCTATTGGATTTATTACTATAATAATATTTATCAATTACATAAAACATCAAATCGATTCTAAAATATAATTTATGAGTATAAATAAATTTAATAAATTTGATAAAATATTTTTTTATATTTAATTATTACATATAATTAGAGTTCATGCTAGAACCAACTTCACAGTATGATTTAGAAAAACAAACGGAAAAAGACCATAGTCGAACATCTATAAACTAGCGTTAGTTGGGTACTGGAAATGAAATTCTAAACTGGAAGCGAGATATCTTCTCTGTATAGTAATTTTGTTCTATTTTAACCAAAAAAGTAAAAAAAAAAATCTTCCGTACTGACGGGGGTCAATTAGAGGTCATCTTTGCCATTTCTATGAAAGTTCATGTACTCCATTTGGTCAAATAAGCAACACGGAAGTTGAAAATTTTCTGGCTGGAAAAAAAAAAAAAGTTGTCCATTTTTCCTTTTCTTCCTTTTTGGCCTTTGATATCCTTTTCATATATAAAAAAAAAATCATATATTAACATATATGAATTAACAAGAAGAACATGATACGCATTATTTTGGAAGAGGTATGTGAAATTTTATAAAAATTTTAAAGAAATCTGTATAATTTAATTTTTATTTTATAAAAGATTTGTATATATTTTAGAAATAAAGAGAATGTTTGTGTAATTTTAAAAAAATTTAAAGGATGTTTGTATGATTTATTTCTTTGGTTCAGAAAAATTTTATATAGTTTTAGTAAAATTAAAAAAAAAAAATTGTGTAATTTGCTCTAAATAATTTAGTCCAAAATGGAAAACGCGTTAATCATTTACTCTTATTCACAAAAAATACAGAAAGTGTATTATCGAGATTGTAGAGTCCAAAGTGGAAAACGCGTTAATCATTTACCCTTATCCACGGAAAATACAGAAAATACAATTCAATGATTGAAAGGGATGACAAGCACTCTGCATTCACCTTTTGTAGCAAACCTTTGGCTATATGAAGTCTCTGAGTTAGCAGTACTCATCCATAGCAAAATTCATTCTAATTAAATTGTCATTTGGAAAAGTACAGATGGCAATCTCCGACGTTTGCTTTCCAATATTATTTGCAATATTATTGTGGCACGGCTTTGCCATGTTCCACAATGCTACTGCTAGCCATACTACAAACATAGCATCAAATTCATCCTTCATACATGATGAAGAGGAAAAAGCTTTCCTCCAGCGCAATGGTTATGGTTCCAGTCACCTTAACCCTTGCCACTGGTGCGGTATTGTATGTAATAACTTCGGCAGCATTATTCAGATTTCATCTTCAGATTATTGTTATGATTGGTTTATTCAATCCACTGGGGATATCAACCTAGCTGCACTCCCTAATTTAAAAAGTTTGAATCTGACTGGAAGGCGGATTGAGGGAAGCATTCCAACCCAAATTGGAGATCTTCGAAAGCTCACCCATCTGGATTTGTCTCATAACCAACTTACTGGTATGCTACCTAATACCTAGCACTCTTACAAATCTCACTTGAGTCTTGTTATTAGTCTCACCTATCTAAATCTGTCTGGTCACTTACCTGCAGGTGAGCTACCTAGTACCTTTCTAAATCTCACTCAGCTTGTCTGGTTGGATTTGAGTTCAAACAATTTCAGAGGGACGATCCCTTTGGGTTTTTTTACCAATCTCACCTATCTAGACTTGTCCCATAATTTATTCTCTGGTGCAATACCTCCTACTGTTCCAAATAGGTCCAAGTTAGTGAATCTTCACATTTCTCACAATGAAATGGGTGGTTTTATATCTCCTGAAATTGGAAAATTAAAAAACTTGTTGACATTGGATTTGAGCTCTAATTTTTTTGATGGTCCAATTCCTGAAACGATTGAGAATTTGACGAATTTGTTTTTGCTGGATCTAAGTTGGAACAAATTGGTAGGTCCAATTCCCCAAAATATTAGTAAGTTAAAAAGGCTAACCAACATATACCTCGGTAATAACAAAATCATTAGTCAAATTCCATCCACCCTAGGAAGTTTGAAAAATTTGACCGATTTGTCTCTTACTTCAAACAAGATTAAGGGTTGCATACCTAAAGAACTATGTAATTTGGTAAACTTAATCTCCTTAGACCTTTCTAAGAACTTTCTCACCTGTCCAATCCCCTCAGGAGTCGGAAATCTAATTTCTTTGCAACATTTAGACCTATCGCATAATAATATATTTGGCACTATACCACTTGAAATAACACTGCTCACCAATCTCAAAGTTCTGAACCTTTCCCACAATAAGTTATATGGAAGCATTCCTCCTGAACTAGGGATCGTTGAGACCATTGACCTTAGCCATAACTTAATCACTGGAACTATACCTCCTCAGTTGGAAAACATAAGTAACTTTTATTCTGTAATTTATTTGGATGTCAGCTACAACAATCTCACTGGAATTATACCCAAAGGACTTGTTAATATAGGTTACATCGATTTGTCATACAATTCTCTCTCTGGTTTTGTCCCATTTTGTTGTTCTCAAGATGTTATTATTGGTAATAAGGGAATAATTGGTCTACAAAGGAATCTTACTTGTTATTACACTAGGAGCTCCGAAGTAAAGCAGCGCTCCAAAGTAAAGCATTACATTAAGATTATTCTTCCCATCACAAGTATCTTTGTCATCATAGTTGTTGGGCCTTGGCTTACTTGTCAATTCATGACCAAGAAGACCAAATTTCTGGGAAGAGTAGTTCCAAAGAGTGGAGATTTGTTCTCCATATGGAACTTTGATGGAAAAATTGCATATGAAGATATCATTGAAGCAACTGAGGACTTTGATATAAGGTATTGCATTGGAACAGGGGCTTATGGTAGTGTTTATAAAGCACAACTTCCTAGTGGCAAAATTGTTGCATTGAAGAAACTCCACAAAATGGAATCTGAAAACCCAAATTTTGCTAAGAGTTTCTGCAATGAAGTCAAGATGTTGACAAAAATCCGTCATCGAAACATTGTCAAACTTTATGGTTTTTGTCTGCACAATAAGTGCATGTTTTTGGTCTATGAATACATGGAAAGAGGAAGTTTATTTTGTGCCCTGAGCAATGACATAGAGGCGAAGGAGTTGAATTGGGAAAAGAGAGTGAGCATCATCAAAGGAATATCGCATGCGTTGTCTTACATGCATCATGATTGCATCCCAACAATTATTCATCGAGACATAACTACTAGCAATATCTTGTTGAATGAAAAGATGGAGGCCGTTGTATCAGACTTTGGCACAGCAAGAGTTCTTGATCCTGAATCCTCCAATCAAACTCTTGTAGTTGGTACTTATGGATATATTGCCCCAGGTAAAGTTATTGCTTTCTCCATTTCTCTCATTATTAAGTTGAATTTATTTAATAAAATGCCTTTTATTAAAGAATATTAATTTCTAAATTTTCTCTCGTCATTGCAGAACTGGCATACACATTAATGGTGACTGAAAAATGTGATGTTTATAGCTTTGGTGTGGTGGTATTGGAAACAATAATGGGAAGACATCCAAGAGAGCTAATTTCGTCTTTAACAAATGCATATCCTTAAAAGATAATGCTAAAAGATGTTTTGAACTCTCGTTTGCCTCTTCCCATCTTGCAAAATGATAAACAAGATGTGATTCTTGTAGTCACATTAGCATTAGCATGTGTTTGTCTTGAACCAAAGTCACGACCATCAATGCAGCAAGTGTCCCAGGAACTTTCAATTTGCAAGCCCCTTTTGCTTTTGCACTTTAATGATTTATCAATCCACTGGCTGATGAATCAAGACATAAATGTTGTTAACAAAGTAGTAGAAGCATAATGTTTTGTATCTTCTGCAATAGAGGATCATAATAACCAGTGTGCTTCCATGCATTAAGCTCTACTAGCATCCTTTGGCTATAAGGTCATTGATAGCCTTTGAATGTTCAGTTTGGATTTAAAAGTAATAAAGCTAGCACAAATGAATTATTATTTACTGTATTTCTTAATAGTGCTCACTTTTGAAATGGTATATAGAGACATATATATATATATATATATATCCATCCATTTACAAATATTGCAAAAATGGCTGGGAGTCCCATTACAAGTACTAACATTGCATCATTCCTACCAAAACATCACATACATATGCATTGCTTTCTAAAACAAATATTTAAAACAAGCTTGATCAAATCAAGAGAAAATTGAAATAATGGTAGAACCTGCAGAAGACCATCAGTAAAAATTTTAAGATCCAATCTAAGAACAAGATAAATTAGTGTCAGCAATCAATAACTAAAGCAAACTGGATTCCATTGATCTATTCTTTAAAATAATGAACATTAATCAACTCATAATTATAGATTATAAGAACAGCTTAAATAATGTAACATTCTATAGGCTGCTGTCCCTTCTCACCAATGATGTAATAAAAGCAATAGGAAAAGCTTAACCCAAAAAAAAAAATGCAAACACAAGATAGTCTACAAAATAGAAATGTTTAAGGTTGACCTTATGGCATTTGATATCAAACTTGATTGCTAAAAAGTGAATAGTCTCATCGAAAACTTGCCTCATGCCACAAAAAGCCACCACTACGCAATTGTGTCAGGGCATTGCAAAGCTTTTACATATGGAAATATAAAAAGCATTTGATTCGGTGAAGGTTACATTTACTAGTTAGCATATCAATTAAGATGCCAAGAGAGGGAAGTATATTCAAAAGATGTATCTACAGCTATCCATTTACAATTATAAAATGTTAGCACAAGGTTTCACAATTAATTTTTAATTATTTTAATAATAAAAGAACTCTTTAAGTTTACTTATAAAAGCATTAAGTTAAAAAAAAATTATTTAGGCCATATTATTAATTGTTTTGTTTTAGGATTCATACTCTCTACATTTCTTATTTGGGCCATATAAATAAATTTACAGGTTGCTTTTGGCCCAAATCAAGAAAGAACCAAATTGTTTTTAAATAAACTATTTTTGTGCTTTTTATGACAAAGTCAAAATGTGGTCTAATGAAGTTGCAATAGTACTTTTCAAAAGTAAAGAAGAAAATGCATAATAGACAAAAAAGGCATTTATTATAAAAGAAAAACTTGAGAAAGAAAGAGAAAAATAGTTGTACTTAGTATTGTGCCTGAGGCAGGGATAGCAAGAAAAGGTAAATAAGCAAGAAGTCTCAAAAAAAGAATTAGAGAGCATTTATTGAATAATTACATCCCCTTTGTTTATAAAAGTTTCAAAATTTATTCTTGTATTTTTTGTAAATCTCTTCTAAGTATAGGGTAAGTAAATTTAGAGTGAATTTAGTATAAAACTGTTGTGTATGAAAAATTTTAGTTAAATTAGTGTAAAGTCAAAGTATTGTATAGTTTGAAGTTAGTTAAAATCTTACATTGACAATAAATACATATAAAACTATGTCAATTATATTTTGAGATTAAATTGTGTTAATTTTTTTTTTTAAAATATAAGAGGACTGGATATAAATCTTTAGAAAAAGAAAAAGAATTGGATTCCTTGAATCCTTCAACAAAAAGTGAAAGGAATAATCATTTCAAAGAACATATAATTTAAGTCAATAGAAGTTTTAGATTTATCAAAAAAAGAATCATTTCTTAAAAAATATTCCTTCACGTCTTGCAAAAGTCTCCAGGCTTTGGGATCATGAATTTATATCAAATAACAATTTGTTTGAAAAAATTCCAATAACTACATAGTCGCAAAGTTTTAACTTTTAACACCTTTTGTTATTAAGCAATAAAATCCTCAACTTTACGAGGGGCCATTGGAAAAGCCTTGTTTATTTGAGGATCCATTGGAGCATGAAAGACAAGATGAGGTTGATGAGGTTTCTGATTTCACCCAAGGATTCTATGAAAACTTGGATAAACGATTTGCTACTAGATTTTGAATATTTGAATATAGCTGATTCGTTCATGGAAGCATGCCTATTAAACAAGTTAGTGGACAATATATGCATGTGACTACAATATTCCTTGTAGCAAGATGGTGTAGGTGGCTTGACAAAAAGCAAGTAATATCTTTTACCCTGCTCACCCATGACTTGTTATACACAAATAAAATATTTACTTTTTTTGCTGAAAAAAATTACTAATTAATTATAATTTTTCTATCTATTTGTTTTGGGTAAATTATGATCACTTTTTCTGAGCTTTAAGAAAATAACACCTCATAACTTCTAGTTTGAAATTTGAATCTACCTTCCCTTATTTTTTGTTGCAATTCTTCTACAGCATCCTTCCCGTTACTATTCCATTGAGGTAGTGAACAAAAGCTGAAAAATACGTGGACTCCACTAGTACATAACAATATATTTCATTTTCTCATATAAATAGCCCTATTTGCCCCAATTTATGATCCACACTTTAAGAAGCTTACTTGAGAAGATTAAAAGGGAAGAAACTTTGAAGAGCTAAAAGTTTCCTCAAGAGAGCACTTCTATATCAAATTTCATTTACTACCACTATAAACAAGAATATAGCTAATGAACTTTAAAGAAAAATGGTGAAGGCGAAGACAAATATTGGGAATGATAGAAAAAATTGAAAAAAGGAAAAAAAAAAAAAAAGCCAAATGGTGTTTAACAGTCGATTATGGAAGTAAGAAAAAGAATTGCCCAAACTACTACTTGGCCTACATAATAAACACCACAATAGGCACTTTTCTTCCCCCCAAAAGTCATGGTTGCTTTATGGTGATTGTGCTATAGAAATAGAATTTAGAAAATGAGAATGGGTTGCTTCATGGTTCAAATTTTAAACCCATTAGTGTATTATAATGACATTGGAGGTGCCAAATCATTATGGGTACTTGGGTGATGACCACTGTGATTTTAAGTTGTTGGATTCCATTGCTTGCCACTTTGAATTAGAAAATGAAAGGTGTACAAAGATGAGAAAGAGATGAGAAATAAAGAGAGGGAAAGATGGTGAGATAAAAATCTGATGAACTATATATAGTACAAGTGAAAATGATAAAGGAAGAAAGAGAAATTAAAAAACATTGAAAATAGTAGTTTCAAAATAGATTGGGAGAGTTGAGTTGAGAGTAAATATGTAATTGAACATTATGTTTAGCTCTGTTTTCAAATTGTTGTTGCAAGAGGTAGAGAGAGATATATTTCAAACAAGAGGGGTGCCAAATGATAGAACTCTAAACTTCAGGAGAGGTTGTTGGAAATTGTGCCTTAGGCCAATTATTGTATTTCAAACATTGTACTTTATTAAGAAATAAGAGTTTTATTTTATTATATTATTATATTGTTTGCATATTTTATATAATGATATCATTGGATAAATCATATTGATTATCCTAAATATCCCTAGTCGATTATCATTGTGAGAACGATGATGAACTAAAACTAGTATGATTTTGATTGATGATTATGTGTTAATCATGTATATAGATACAAATCAAAATCATAGGCACTAGTTAAGGAACAAGATGCTGAATCGACCCATTATGAGATAGCTACATGGATTAAGTTATAAGCGTATCTCATATATAACTGTGTCACTGAGCTCTTAGACTTGAAATCACCATTGTTTCCAACATGAGGAATACTATTTTTTGGCATAGTCAAAAGTCATCTTTAACCAGGTGATCATAAAGGCTATGATTGGATATAGTGGAATTCATATAGAAGAAGATGAGTAGTCAAGATAAGATTTGTGTCTCTGATTAATAGAGAGATATCTTTGGGCCCCTCAATGAGTGAGACTGAGAAATGCATGGCCGTACTTGAATAGAAGGATTTCCATTTGTATTGTCAGTCTGTACGTAGATCGAGAAAGTGACGATCAAGTAAGATAAGAATGACATTTCTATGTCTCATGCTTGATCTAGATATTGTGTGACAAAAAGGATGTGATAGGGTTATATGACAGGTTGCATCGGATTACCGATCCCTGTATGATTTGGGTAGTCACAATATCTTGCTAGAGGCCGTTTGTGATTTATGGGTCAAATAGTGTCATTAGTCTACTGCTAACGTCATATGGACTTACAGGGTCGCATACAAGAACGAGTTAACTCGAGCAAGAATATCCAAATTCATTGAATCTAAAATTACGTCTAGATTCCATGAATGTCACATTCAATCTAGGGTAGGAGAATTTTATAAATAAATAAATATATATATTTGATATATATATATATATCCTTTAATTAATTTAAATTAATTAGTTTTAAATTCAAGTCTATATGATAGATTTAAATTTAAACTGATATGATCATTTAAGTTTAATTTATGAGATAAATTAAATTTAAATTTAATTCTAGATTTAGATTAAATAATTGGTTAAATTTAAATCTATTAGATAGACTTAAATTTAAACTAATCCATTTAATTCAAATTTGATTTGATTTGATTTAAAATAATGTATTTTAAATTAATCAGAAATATTTGAAATCCTAATGAGACTTCTCTATATCAAAAAGGGAGGAAGCTAGGGTTTTCAATAACTACATAACAAAAGAAAACCCTAAAGAGAGAAAGTGTACGGATGGTGTACAGACACCATACTGACGTCTAGAAAGAGAAAGAGGAGAGTGTCTTCTTTACCAAGAACGTGAATGGACGTTGGTTAAAGGCGCTAGCATGTCGTTCAAGTTAAGCAATCATTCTTGTAGATACCGCTAGTGGGAGCAGTTCTAACAATCAGTTTTTGAGATTTGACTGTAAAAGGTTAATATTTCTAGATCTACTCGACTTAAACAACATTGATGGATCCATAGGAAGAGATTCAGGTTTTAATTTTTCGCTGCACATCCCAAAAAATCCCAACAGAGGTAACAATAATTCACCCAAACTATTTATTGTTTACTTAGTTGACATGATCAATTATAGCTTCTTGTCAAGTGTCAACTGGATTTATTAGCAGAAGCTAAGGGTTATTCTTGTTTACAATATTTTGCTGCTGATGCCATATTAAATGTGGATGCAAGGTATCATGCAATAGTTTGTATAAATTGCTGCCTTAATCCAAATAGAGATAGTGTTGAAGCAATAAAAGAAAAATAAGGAAGTGTTTATGGCATCTAGACTTGTATCATGATCCTATTTTGCTAGTTCTTTCGGTTTTGGAGTTTAATTTTCCTTTGAGAAAGCATTTATGTCCAATGTATTTCTGAATTGTAATCCTAACATTATAAGGCAAGAACAATTATGGTTGACCCCTTTTTTTCCCCCTTGTCTTGTGAATTTGTGAGTTGTGTATACAGAACGTTAATTAAAATCCTCATTTGATTTAATCTGTTTAGATTTTACATTACATCAAGATATCCTCCACAACTCCATAAATGTCTGACTTTAGGAAGAACTCTTAATCATAAAATAAGTTTCTGTAAACTTATCAATGACAAATAAAGAGCTAGGTCGATCCACCCTTTTCTTAAAAATTAGCCTTTTTGCAAAGCATAGCCTAACTTCACAGAAAATTTGCCATCTCTGCATAGACCCTATTTCATCAACAAAAAGCCATTGGCTAATTATAGATAAATGGTTTTGTTCTTAATTTGAAACCCTCCAGAAAAGTAGCATAGGGATCATCCCAAATTCTAACATATTTGCCACCCCTAATTCTCTAACAAAGGCCTTTAATTAACAAGTAATTCCCTTCCTTCATGAATATGCTTGCCCAAGATGATGAAAATATTCCTCCTTTCTTAGCATATAATAATAATAATAATAATAATAATAATAATAATAATAATAATAATAATAATAATAGTTAAGAAAGTAAACTCCCTTTAAAATTTTTCATAGCTCCTTAGGATTCTCTAACATTATCCAATTATGTTTAGCTTAACTAGAAAACATATTTAGGATAAAGCTTCCAGCAAAGGTTCCATCAAGTTCCATAATTGATCATCAACCTAAATTATTACTAAAGAATTGCTATTTGGTTGATAAAGTCCAAAGACACTCTCTACATGGGAATTATAGACAACTCCCACAAGGAAGAAAGATTATGTAAGAAGTTCATATAGACTATATCTATATCTTCATACTTTTACTTAGCATATTTCTAATCTAGTTATTTGAATAGAATATCACTTATAAAGAGAAAAATGAACAATGACTTTTTATTTGTAAGAATGACACTGAATAACAAACTAAAAAAACTACTGAAAATAGTCCAAGATAAATAAATAATTTTCAAAGACCCACCCAAGTGTCCAATGTGCTAGTTATAGTGCAACATAAGAACTGACCTACTCAAGGTCGCTTATTCAAACTAAACAAGCTAATCCTTTAGTAATAAAGTTCCTTTTGTTTCTCTTTTAGTCTACACCAAATTTCTTCCTCAAAAATAAAACAAAATCATAAACTTGCTTCTGATCAGCAAGAGATTTGGACATACTCTCTCTTTGCATGCATCTTTTAGCCCATTCTATGAAATTAGGACACTCTTTCTCCCTTTTGAAGTTCCCAAATGTTTCATAAGCATAAAACCAACTATAAAAAAGGATCAGAGCAAGATCTACAAATCCAAAGGTGTCACCTCCAAAATAAGGCTTGTCTCCTAGCTCCTCTTCCAACTGCTTGAAGGTAGATATGAAGTCATTTTTTACCAACTCATGCTCTTCTCCTTTCTTAGTTCATATCCTCCTCCCAACATCATACACCTGCATTTTTTGGCGCACGCATCGAACATTAGTATTATTCATGCCACTAAACAAAAATGGCAAGACTTTTGATATTGATATCAATGATTTAAAAATTGAACTAGTTAATAAAACAAGATTAGAAATAGTTTACAGTTCAATGATTTGATTATGGTTAAATTGAGGTCAAACTATTTTTTAATGTATAGATATATATATATATAAATTATTTAAAATATTTTACATATGACAACAAATCTATATAAAATAAATTAAATGAAGTCTATTAAATATGATCAATTTCTATTACAAAAATGTCAAAATTCTTATTTTAGACCCAAAAAATCAATTGATTAGTTTCATGTCAAACCAATCAATTTTTATATTTTTGACTAAATTTTTTGGCCAGCCAAATTTTAAGATCAATTAAATTAAAATCATGGTCAGTTGACTTGTTTTCCCGTCTAATTTTTTAAACTACGATTGATATCATAGATGTTAGCAGTATTCCAAATACTTATGTTTGGTACATTAACATTTAAGATGTCTCATATGATTACACCAATCTTGCATCTTATCACTCTTAGCTTTGTTAATTTTTATAGAGCACTAATTGTATCCTTTTTATAACTATTTTTAATTGTCATACTAAACATGAAAAATTTTAAGCATCTTATACTTTGATATCCTCTATCATGTATCAAAGATACTAAAAAAATGTAAAATAACAAAGTACCAAACAATTATTAGGTTCGAATTTGTTTAACAAATAGGCACCGTCAAGAAGAAAAAGTATATCTCTTAGAATAGAGGACATTAAAAAGTATGAATGCTGTCACAGATGCAAAACAGAAAACAAATACAAACACTTCCACACGATATATAAAACATAATATCCAAGTATCATTTGAAATGTCCAAAATCCTATGAGACACCAAAACTGGGACGTACCTTTTTATCAACAAAATCAGCCCAGAACCTGGCTTGAGCTCTGTGATAAGGGTCAGAGGGTAGCAATGCTGGCCCCTTGTCCTACCAAACCTCATCAATATACTGAACAATCATGAGGGACTCACAAATAGGCTTCCCATTCTGAATGAGAACCGGAACCTTTTTATGAATTGGGTTCATCTGTAGAAGCTCAGGACCCTTGTTCATCGGATCCTGTTCCTTGTACTCATACTCTATCCCTTTCTCTGCCAATGCTATCCTGGCCCTCATCCCAAAGATACTGATCCTCGCGTCCAACAGAACCACCTCACCTGCCATGATCAAACAAAACAAGTGAATCAGAGTGTTGCAGAAAACAATGAAGAAGAAAGGTTCGCAGTTCGCACCCTCCATTTGTATAGCTCAAATGAAGACAAGATTCGATTTTTTTAAGATAGGTTGGGTGTTTGTTGTGTGAGCTCTTCGAGAATCCTATAGGAGTAACAGAGGAACATAGATCCGTAGGTTTCGATGATTTTTCTATTCTTGGGGGTTTTGGAATCTGTCTCACACCGTGTTATCTCTTTTGTCAACTTGTGAAGTCTGGGTTGCTTTTCCTCCTTTGAGGCTCTTACGTTGTGGTGTATGTCTTCTGTAATTTGTTCTCTGATTTTGATAGGAATATTTCTTGTATTTTTGAAGTTGTATTAATTTTTCTTCGTTATAAGAACTAGGAACAGTCAGCCAGTTCACTGATTTTGCATCAAACCAAAAGCATGATCGTTCACGCCAAGAAGTGTAATTTAGGAAGCGTATTTAATATGTTTAATATGTGAGAATTTTAATCTCATACACTTAAAACAAAAAAAAAAAAAGATTTGAGTTTAGATGTATGAAAAAAATCAATATCACATATATTATTAGATCATACACAATTAAAAATTTTATATTGTTATAATTAAACATAAAAAATTTTATATTAATTATATCAATGCATCTTACAAAATAGGTTTTTAATTAATGTTTAGGAAATTAAAATTCTTGTGCACATATCTTAATCTTTTGTTCACTGAATTCATTTCAAAGTTAGCGTGAGATATATTTTGAGATTTAAATGTTTAATATTTTGTTTATTAAATTGCAATTAAAATTATTAGGATATAAACCTCAAAGTACATCTTAATGTGAAAACTCTAAAATTATCTTACATGTTATTTCAAGGGAAGCCTTTATTTATTTGTTGTGAGGGCTTTTTTTTAAGGAAAGAACTTGTACGTAGTTTTTTTTAAATATCTTTATTATCAAATTTATCAATTAAAATATGATTAGGTATGATCTTTCAATAATAATATAATAAGCATATGATTTTTTACAACTTAACATCATATAATTAAAGTTTTTCAAAAAAATTACACATTATGATTTTATTAAAAAATGTAATATTAAAAATATAAGAAACTACACATTAGTCAAGTCTTTTTTATGTCAATCTATTGACCATGTCCTTTATTTCTTTTTCTTAATTTTCTACTCATATTGTGTTATTAGATTCACATTTTATTTTACAAACAAAAATAAAAAAAATTATAGATGTTACACTTTCTAATATTTATTTATAAGGTAAATTACATTTCCTTTCTCTAAAAGTAGTCCAAATTACACTACTTTCCCTTTCTTTTTGAAAATGTACACACTCTCTCTCCTAAAATAAAAAAAAAAGTGTTGTACTCACATTCACTCCTATACAAGATAAGTTACCGTTACATTTCTTTTGCCCAAAATATTTTTATATCTACTATTTATATAATATAATAAATATTAACTATATATTTGACTAATATAAAAATAATCAATTTTCTAAACATAGAATAAATTAAGTTTTTATTTTTAATAATAAATAAATAACATTGAAATAAAAATTTAAAAATATTTTTTAATAAATTATACTTTTTATTAAAAAAAATTATTCATGAGAGTATTTTGATCATATTTTAACTTCAAAGGGGTTTGTGTATACTTTAATGATAAAAAAGGACTTGTAATTCAAATATATTTGAAAAGAAAGAAGAATAATTTACCTTATTTTTATGAGAATGTTTTAGCTAAATTGCATTTTATCTACTACATAACTCAACTGAGGTTTCAATTTTGACAATTGATCACTAAAAAATTTAGCATTTGACAAATTTATGAACACTAGCTAAAATAAGTTTTTTAATATTATAAATTTTGGATCATTTTGATTTTTTTGTTGAATTAAGTTGTACTATTTTTAATTCAATTAATCTGATTTAGTAAATGGAATGATTTATTTGCTACATATTGAAAAGTTCATATGAGTTACCAAATTTAAAATCAAAGTGAATAATTGAAGGTGCAATTTTTCTAAACCAAATGATATTTGTGAAAAATAATTTCTCATTTTTCATTATTTAAAAAACTTTGAATTGCGAGAAGGGAACATTCTATGTATGGCATTGGTAAAAGAGCTTCTTTAAAAGGGATTTTGAAAGGATGCAATCTCAGCGGTACGTAATAGCAATCAAAGAAGGAAAGACAAGCAAGATTTAGGCCTTGTTTGATATATATAAAATTTAATGATAAAAATAAAAAAATTAAATTAAATAAATTGTAATGGAATAAATTATGTTTGGTATAAATAGAAAAGAAAATAGATTATATTTTTATTTATTTATTTAGTTAGAAGAATTAGAAATGAAATGGAAAGTAATAAATGGTAAAAGATAAAATATCTTCAATTGAAAAAAATATTTAATTCTACCAAAGTCACGTTAAACACAGTATAACATATTTAAGATAAATTAGTTGGATGACACTACCTTAAAGGGTGGATGAGATGGCTGATATATAAAAGTAATTGATTATTTTTATATAATTATTTATATTTATAAATTATCATTTTAATAAAATAAAAATAACTATTATTTTAATATCTTACATATAATATTTATGTATATTAATTTAATATTTATTAATATATATATATATATATATATATATATAAAACTAATGCATTCCTATGACCAATTGGTCAATTAAAATTTTTCTACTGACCAATTGGTCGATGAAGATTATTTTTAATAATAAATTTTAATTACTTTTTTTTAGTTTATATAATTTATTATTTTTAATAAATTTTATTAGAAATAATAAATTTTTGTAGACTTAATAATAATTAATTGAAAATTTTTGACTGAGAAAAATAATAATTTTAAACTAAAACTCAATAAAAAATTTTGATTGAAATTCAATAAAAATTTATTATTTACCAACTGAAATTCAATCAAAAATTTTTTATTATTGTTTTGATAGAATGAAATATTATTTTTCAATCAAAGTTCAGTTAAAAATTTTGACGTTCAGTTAGTATAATTTTTTATTTTTTTACACTGTAACGTAAAAAATTTTTTTATAAGGCAATAAATTTGAAGAATGTCTAAATTTTAATATCAAATAACAAATATTATTATTTTTTAAGGCATAACTATTGTTAGTTATTTTTATCATTAATTTTTCCAATGTTTTAAATTGTTTTTCTTATTATTTTTTTAAAAAACACTATTAATTATTGTTTTAGGTTACAAAATAATATGTATTTAAATAATTAATAGCTTAAAAATATTATATTATATTTCATAAATATTTACAATTTGTTACTTTTTTCTATTATATATATATATTTTAGTATTTCTAGATTCAATTTCCATTTCCGTTTCTAAAATGCTACCAACCGGGGCCAAGTCAATACGAATAAAGGGGTAAAAAGGTTATTATTCGTCCATTTTCAAAATGTTGTGCCAAATACAAAAGAAAATATACAATGTTGCTACAATATCACTACTTTTTGTTTCCTCAATTAATTATTGCGAATAAATACATTTGAGCGAAGAATCCCTTTCACTTTCGTCCACAATACCAAATAGGACCCTAGTGTAACCCTAAGGAAAATAACTTCATACCTTTGCTACTCTAGCAGAAGTTTTTTCTTAAGAGGGTTGAGATTATAAGTTATAATTAATATGCAATATTTTTTTATATAACCAATTTATAATTACTTTGTAATATATATATATATATATATATATGTATTGTAACATTATATTTATCTAACCTTTCTCTTCTCAGTTATACATTAGTTTCCTTAAGATAGCAAACTTTCAAGAAAAATTTAATTAAAATATTATATTATTTTCGCATTACGTCAGGCTTGAAATCTTTGTTTTGCCTTCCGTGGGCCATGTAAACTTACCCACACTATTTTCACTCCAAATACACATGTACAAGTCAGAACCATTCCAAAGTATCATAAGAACCTCAAGCTTGGAGTATACATACACAAAAATAATGGTTCAACCTCAGGTTCAGTTGCCAGATTTATGGTATAAATTTTGAAAAATTATAACTAATTCTTGAAAAATCGAAATTAAGTACACTATACCATTTTGGAAAGTTACACATGTTAAACTTAGGCTAAAAATAAACAAAAACGTTTAACTTATGAAAACTGATAGAATAGTAATAGAGGTCCTAATGCATTACTATCACTAGTCTAACTTTAAAAATTCATGTCTCTCTCCATAGACATCCAAATGGGGTGATCTTAGTGGCCATAGAAAGCTTATAATGTCTAATTTATGTATATAAAATTTTATAAGAATTGGACACCATTTAGCCCTCAGATGATGCAGGGGAAGAAAACTAACCATATGAACAGTAATTATACTAGTTTAACAGCTTTTTTGGCAACTTTAAAAATTCATAATTAATTCTATAGAGTTCCAAATAATCTATTTTTTAGCTTCACAAAAAGCTCTATATAATGCCTATGAGCACGCCAAATTTTATAGGAAAATTCATCCATTTGGTCAGTTTATGATATAGGGTTACAAATTGGCGTTTTTATGCCTCTTTAAGGGTCAAGAATGGTCTATTTTGGCTTCTAGCATTTCCAAGACCACCTAAGCACATGGAAAAGCATGAAAATAGCCTACTAAACTTGTTCAAAGGGTCTAAACATCCACACATTATAAAATCACTCTCCCACTTGTTGCTATACACAAGAGTCTCACATGCACAACTATGCATTTCAATGTCAAAAACATTATATTTCATTCATATGCTACTAATTCTCATACATATATCACATATCCATATAGTTATACATGTTCAAAAGGTTATACATCATTTATAACATAAGTTTATATCATTTGCCATCAATATGGTTACAAAATGGGCAAATAGCACATTCTAGTATCAAACTTTCATCTTCAAGCTTAGTGTCACACCCCAAAATGAAAGGGAGTGACTGGCACAGAAGGCCAGCAATGCCCAAGCCCGTAAGTCTAACCAATAACACTTCAAATATAAAGATATTCATAATTGTCACAAAAATTTCGGCAAAGTTTTCCCTTATATTTGGACATCCCCAAATTTCACAACAGTTATAATTCTAGCAAAACAGTAAGGGGAGCTCCAAGCTCTCCCCAGAATCAACTTTCTATAGAACAAAAAGAATTACCAGGGGAGGGGGAATCCCACTCGTTTAGGCAAAGTTGAATTCAATATATATTACAATTAACCAAACAAAATTATCATAACAAAATTCCTCGCCATCGAGATTCGAAGACAGGGCTCACTAATACGATGCCTCTATCTACTCGGATGGAGGAGGTAGGTCAGATCTAATAGCACTATCTGAAAAATTAAAATTTAAAAGAATGAGTTGCACTTAGTGAGTAGGTAAATAATTACAATAATTAAAAACAGCTAGGTTGACCAAGCAAAGTTATTTAATACTAAAGCTCATATAAGGGTCATCTACAAAAGTTAATTCTCAGCATAAAGGTCATTCAAATCCCAAGGTTAACCATTGTTTGTGGCAGCTCTTTACCCTCTAGGGATGGCTACACCTAATGAGCAGCTCCTTTTCCACTACTAGTACATATTATAGTTAAGCTTCTGGGGCGGCTTCATCTCGTTGGCAGCTCCTTAACCTTTTTTTTTTTTTATAACGGGTGGCTACACCTAACGAGTAGCTCCTTCTCTACCCAGATCTTACATTGAACACTAGGTAGTGTGCCAAGGGCTAGTAACCCATACATGGTAAGGCTAGAATAATATAAATAATACTCATTTGTCACCGCAATCAAACAAGAGATCGTTAATACGTAGAACATAAAACTTATGGGCAAGTAGAAGAGTATCATTCAATAAATAAATAGAGCACTATAATTTAAGGGAAAAAAAAGCAAGAGAGAAAAGAAAAAAAGAATGAACACCTTTAATGCATGATCAATAGAGTCACACGTATATATATATATATATGTATATATATATGTATGTATGTATATAAACTAGTGTTAAGGAGTATTGTTACAAAAATATGTATATATATACTTTTCTTAGAAGAACATAGAGAATTCAAGCCTTCTAATTCATAACACAATCCAGATCTTGTCAACAACGGTCAATAACCATGCTTGATAAATTCCCATAACACATTTCACTTCCTAATTTGTTAATCAAGAATAATTAGATTTTTACATGGAATTTTCTCCATATAAGGAAAGGTATAGGACAAGGTCATATAAGAACATAGCATTTACCTCCCACAAATCCTAAATTACACCTTTATTCCACTGCACCAGATAGGTTTCGAACCATCCATTGCATATGTGTACGTATATATAGCAATAGGAAAGGCACATAAATTATTGCAATCATTATCTACTCACTGTGATATCAAGAGCTAACGGGTACTTGCTCCTCCTCAAAATTTAACTCTTTCACAATCATCAGTGTCCACAGAGCTTTCTACTAGCACCAAACTTGCCAAATTATTATGTAGACTCAAAACAACAATTTTGAGCATCTATCTAATTCAATAATAATTCCCTAACCAATTTCTTCCATACTATGATTCACCCACTGCTCACAAAATTTCCTTTTAACTTAACCTTTCTATAACATTTCAAATTCATAATTTGAGTTTCAAAATCATTCCCAGGGAGTAGAAATCGAAGATTTATGCATGATTAACATACTTAGGAAGCCTCATTCCAAAATCCCCAAATTTTCCTTCTATTTTCTGCTAATCCAACAAGGCAAGAACTCCTACTCCCTTTATCAACCCACCAAGCTAGAATATGTCAAAAAATGGAAGGGAAGAACATAAACCAGTAAACCTAGCAATTGGAATGAAAAAGGAACAGGAATGGGAGCTCACCATGGGTTGTAGCATTCCAAATTTGCTTGCAAATCTGAACCCATGAACCAGTAGCGAGAGAGCTCGAGGAGACCAGCACAGTGCCATAAAAGCTTCGCCAGAGAGGAAAGATATAGAGGCTCAGCGGAGAGGAAGAACACAAGCTTCGAACAGGAGAGGGAGGCTGAATGCAAGGAAGGAGAAAGAATAATAAAGAAAAGAAGGAAAGAAGAAAAGGAAAATTAATAAAATAATAAAGGGAAAAAAACCCCTCTCCCCTCTCTTTTTTTTTTTTGTCGGGCAGTTACACTTAGTGGCTCCCATTTCCTTGCTCACTTAGTCCACCTAGGCATGTTTAGGCAACGGAAAGGGAAGAGTGAGATTCTAGGAATCCTAATAGCTCTTTACCCTTTCAAACATATATGACAGATGTAATTTCAAGTCTAAAAATGCATGCATGACTATCTTGAAATTCATAAATATACATAGAACATTTTTCTCATTCAAGAAGACATACTCATCAACCATAGGCTTGCTAAGACAATGATTTAGCCTTACTTATTTTTGTTGGGACTTTTGGACTTGCCTCACCTACTTTTAAGGGATTTTTGACTAAACCTCACTCTTTTAAAAACTTTTGGCTTTGTCTCACTCATTTTTAGAGACTTTTGGCTCATCCTCACCCTTGCTAAGGGACTTTTAGTTTTACCATACTCAAACAAGCCAAACACATTTATAAAATATCTTACAAGCTCATAAACAAAGTATCATGGTACCATGGCATGTAAACATTTACTAGAAACATATTTCATGGCTTAAACATTTACACACACATTCAAAGATAAGAAAACACCCAAAGATGCATGAGAGAAAAGAGAGAGAGCTATCTTGAATGCAAGAACACACTTTCTCTTTTGGAATTTCTTTTTCTCCCTCGGCCATACACTCACAAGGAGATGGAGCTTAATTCCTTTGGCCTAAACACATCAAATGGGATCCAATTACACTCTTGAAATAATTTTTAAGGCCACACACACACTAGAAGAGATAGGTTGCTCATATGGTTCAATTATGGTTCCATAAGGCACATAGTGAAGTAACACTAAGAATTTATGATCTTGGCTCCATTCTTTCCTTCAATATATGATTCTTGACTCTATTTAGACTCTTTGGAGTCATCACACAATCAATTTGAGGAGCTTGGCTATAAGTAGCTTCTTTAAGCCACATTATGGAATCTAAACCTCAATTTCATTTCCTAGGCTTTCTAAAATTTTTTCAAAGCTTCCTCTCATTCTCTCTCATCATATATGATACAAATCTAGGCTTAGAAGAAATTAAAACATTCCCTTGGTGCTTCTTCTCTTCTTGACTGAGACCTAGCTTCCATTTGCACCTATGGAAGTTGTTTTGTTTTCCTTGATGGGAGATGCATGAGGGAGGATTCCTTGATGTCTTAGGAACTCATAATAACTCTTAGACACCTTAAATTATGGCTAGAAATCTTCCTACAAACCAAGGTGCAACTAAAACCCTAAGTTAGCCATCTTGCAAATTCATGGTTCTTTCTTTATTCTCTTTGCATATTTTTTGTTTCCCATACTCTAATTCCTATGTTTCATTCTTGGTTTGGTTCAAAACTCATTCCTCCCTTACTATCCTAGGAGTGGCCAAACCATACATAAAGGAGAGCAAGAAGGAGTAAGCATGAAAACAAGAAGTTTACTTTAGTTTTTTAGCTTTTCTTAAAAGTCCTTTCTCTTTGCTTTGGTCCTTCTCTTGAATTTTGAACTCCTCCCCTCTGGTTAGGGCTTAAAAATAGAATCAAACACTTCAATAAAACCATAAGAAAAGATAGGAGAAGAAGGAGAACAAGTTTAATGAAGGAAGAAGCAATAAATTCCATGATTTTCCTTACCTTTTCTCAAGCTTTCCCCTTCCTCTTTGGCTTTCTCTTGTGCACCCTTTCTTGCTGGTCTTTCCCCTAGTTTTTGGCAGAAGTTAAGTCATCTAATAAGGAGAAGAAGTAGGGCATACCATATATGGGAAGAGAATTAAAAATTGTTTCTTAAAAATTCTTGTTATGTCTTGTTGTCTTGGCATTTTTGTTTTAGATTCGTTTTAGCTCCTTTTTGAAAATTATCTTTTCCATCATAAAATTTAGGTTCCTTAACTTATACAATACCTTTGAAATCACTCAAATTAGAGTTAAAACTTTCTCGAACAAAAAGGTTAACATTTGGGTTAACTAATGTTAAACAACATACATTGAAGGGGTTTCAACTGTCCCAGGGCTTCTCATGGTTTTCAGGACTTGAGAACCCCAAAAAGTATAAATTTTTTGTTCAAAAAGTCTTCTTGTGAATATTCCAAAAATTGCCTAAAATTATGAAAATGCCATTACGTTTTTGTGCATTTTGTTTCATTGTTTTTAGGGTACCTCTGACTTTAAATCCTCATTATTTGAGGTTAAAATATTACTCTAATTTTATTGGACCTCAAATCACTCTATTTGAGGGACTTCCTTTTGTATTTGGTGCGTTTCATACGTTTACGGAGAAGCCAAATGTTACATTTTCCATGTTTTTGAAAAACTAGATATTACCTATATTAGAATCGAATAAGTTAAAAATGTATCACTACAATTGTTTTTGCATTGCTATAACATAAAATATGCATGAAATGAAACATATTTTTGAATAAGTTATATTATATATATATATATATATATATATATATATATATATATAATTCATCTCATTGGCTAACATTTTATGAATTATAAACTAATTTCAAGTTTTAAAAAAAGCACTTATAAGATTCTTGATAATTGGATAATATTGATAAATAAGCTCATTTGTCAATCATATATTGGAAAAGTGACTAAAAGGTTAAAAACAATGCAAACGCAAATAGTAAGTTAAAGAGTTAAAAAAATAAAAGAGGAAAAAATATATTTAAAAGATTAAAAAGAATGAATATCCAATAAAATGAAAGCATAAATAATTAAAAATAAAATAAATTAACATGGAAAGAAAATGCTTATTGTCATTCTTCAATTTTAGTCCACTAATATAGAAGTGAAAGGAGAAATTTTTTTTTTTCACCTTTTATTTTCTTAAGCTTTGGTAATATATTATCTTAAAGTTTTATCTTATTAGTTCTATTATTTCAAGAAAACTTATAAAATCATTATGTGTGTGTGTATATATATATATATATATATATGAGTAGAGTTTCTGGTCAATATTTTTAGCCTATAACTGATATGATCATTTTTTTTTCAATTTATTAGGTTCTTGGTTCCTATATATCTTACAAAGGAGACCAACTAGTTACTAAAGTATCTTGTTATTCATCTATTGTACATACATTTGTGCATACTTTTAAACAAGGGTGTGTCTCAAATGAGTGGGCACATGTGTGTTTCTTTTTCTTTTTTTAAGGGAAGGGAAGTTATTCCTTTAGAAAAATAAAATTTAGTTAGGAAAAATGATTGATTGCATGTGTGTGATTTTAAAAAAGATTCCTTAAAAATTGCTTTATTTAATATATTAGAACAATTGCTTATAAAATGTTTTTGCCTTTTATGTTTGTCTGTTCTTATAAAATGAGTGTGTGTGTGTTTGTGCTTACTTGTGTCTTTGTAAGATAATTTCTTATTTTTTTTATTTAAAAAATTTGTGATGAAAAAGCTTTTTGTGTGTGAAAATTGGGTGATGAAAAGTGTGTTAGTGAGTTAGGATAATTCAATTGCTTATAACAAGTTTATCATGTAGGTGTGTGCGTGATATTTTAAAAAATAATTTTTTATTGTTGAACATAAGAAGGATGTTACAAGGAGAGTATTAGAACCTCCATTATTATAAACTTTCCTAAGGAAAAAATGTTTGGATATCCCTAATGAAAGAACCGCCCTTAACCCTAATAATTTAAAAAATAAAAAAATAGGTGCAATTTTTTTTATCTTTATTATTAGATTATTTAATAATAATATGACAAGTATATATAATTTTTACAACTCAACATCGCATATTGAGCCTTTTAAAAATTTTGTTATTAAAAAATCTAATAACAAAGATATAAAAAACTATATCTAAATCTAATATGATAAAAAAACAACTCATCCAATCTTACAAAGAATATAGCATGGCTAGGATATCATACGAAAAAACTTGAAAATGAAGACTAGGTTATATATCATGTTTCAGCATAAGTGAATATCTTTTTTAAGGATGCACACAAGTCAAGCTAGGTTTTTACTTAGCCCAGTGCTTGGCCCATTTTAGTATTGCATAAATTTTTTTAGCCCGCTGTTGAGCAAAACTGGTTAATTTGGTCATTTATTTTCCTAGTCAAACCTAACCCAATATAATTAGGAGGAACTAGATTGGCTAGGCCTCTAAACTAGTTGTACACCCCTAATCCTTTATTTGGAATAGCTAAATCGAAGTTGAGGACTCTAAAGGGGCAACGAGACATAGCATATGATGAAGAAACTCAAAGAAAATAAAGTCTTTCCTTTGCACTACATCACTTAAATTAATATGAAGTAGTTTTCAGTAAAATTGCCTTATGATAAGAGCAATCATAGCATATCTTTCTAAAATCTTTTGTTAAAAACAAATCATCTAGTTCCTTAAAGAAAAGGAATGAGATGAAACCACAGGAATTGAGCAAGTAATCTTGGAATCAACATCATGTAAATTCAATAAAGGAGATTAATTGTCTAACAAAATATGTACTCTTTACAGTAAAATTTAGTTTTATTGAGAACATTTTAGACAATTGGTTTTTGATTCTCTATTAAAGCCTTATTTATTGAGAACCAAATATTATTCAATAGAATCACAATAAGCATGAAGGATATTCTTATTATTATCCTAATAAATAAACCTTAAGTGTCTAGCTTAAAAATGACATTAGAGTTGGAGGCGGTTATTCCAAATAATTAAGTCAATCTTGAACCATAAAACATAAGCAAAATGACAAGTACTAAATAGATTATTTGATTTTTTAGCAATTATAACAAAATACACAGGTAATGGAAGTTTGCATTTAATGTTTTAAAGATTATTTATGATAGAATCTAAACATTTAGATCAGGTGCTTATCCTTATAGTGGATCTGTTGCTCAATGAATTACCCCACATGGTTTGATCTAAGTCACAATTAAGACTCCTGCCAATAGCTCATACCAAATACACCAATTACCAAAAGAGAATAAAGAATATTTTTTAGAGAGTCTTCTTTATGTTTCCTTAAAGGAAATTTTTTTAGGAAAATTATGTAACACCATATTATTCTACCCTTTCTAGATCGTCCATAGACATACATGTGCTTGATTACATTGGAGAATAAGGAGAAGTCCTTAAAAATAATGGGTTTTCTTGTGTTATGTAGGGTTTAAAATTTTCATTTGACATCCCATGGCTCATATGAGTTCACCCATATCTTCACCAATTAAAATACACTTATACAACTCAAAAAGCTCATAACATTCATACATCAAAAACTGAAGTTCAGCCTCAAGCTTTGCTACCAGATTACTATCATAAACTTTGAAAAATCATAACTAAATTTAAAAAAATCAAAATCAAGCACATTATACCATTATAGAAAGCTACAGATGTTACCTTGAGATTAAAAATAAGTTTAGACCAAAATAGACACGTTTAGCTATTGAAAATTGATGGAATAGTATATGAACTCAACTAGCACTACTGGTACTATCTTCAAACTTCAAAAATTCATATCTCCCTGCTTAAACCTCTAAATGAGGTGATCTCTATGGCTACAGAAATATTATCATGTGTAGTTAAGGCTTCTAAAATTTCATGAGCATTGGACACCATTTGTCTCTCAGATGACATAGGAGAAGAAACTAACCATATGAACAGTAACCATATCAGTATAGCAGAAATTGGTCAATTTTAAAAATTTATAATTAATTCTCCAGAGCTCTAATAAATCTATATTTTAGCTTTCCAAAAAGCTCTAGAGAAGACCTATAAGAATGCCAAATTTTATAGGCAAATTTATTCATTTGGTCAAATCTAAACATAGAGTTGTAATATGGCCATTTTAGGCCTCTTAAAGGGTCACAAATGGTCCATTTTTTACTTTTAGCTTTTCTAGGGCCACTTGAGCATGTGGGAAGTATGAAAATAGTTTACTAAACATATATCAAGGGTCTAACAACCCAGATTTCATAAACTCACTCTCTCACTTAATGATATAAACATGGAATATATAGACTCTACCTTGCCATTCAATGTCAAAAACATACTCTTTCATTCATATGGATTTAATTCTCATACATACATCACATATCCATATAATTACACATGTTCAAGGTCTTATACATCATATACATCATGGAGATACATCATTTAATGACAAGCTAGCTATAATACAACCATTTTACAACTCCTTTGTCAATCTTCTTGCTTCTAAGTGTGGTGGCTTCCATTTCCTTGGTTTCTTGATCCACCTAGACATGTTAGATAATGGGGAGGGAAGAGTGAGATTCTAAGAATTTCAATAGCTCTTCTCTCCTTTAAGCATATATAATTGATGCAAATTCAAGTTTAAAAATGCATGTATGGCTTTCTTGGAAATCATGAACATACATAGAACATTTCTTTCATTCAAGGACACCTACTCATCACCCATTCTTTTTTAGACTTTTAGACTTGCCTCACCTACTTTCAAGGGACTTTTGACTAAGCCTCACTCTTTCTAGAGATTTTTGACTTTGTCTTACCCATCATTAAGGACTTTTACTTATCCTTACCCTAGATAAGGGACTTTTGGCTTCATCAAGTTCAAGTAAGCCAAAACATGTTCACAAAGCATCATTCAAACATATAAACATAGTAATATGGTACCATGACATGTGATCATTTACTAGAAACATATTTCATAGCTTAAACATACGCACACGCATTCAAAGATAAGAAAACACCTAAGCATGTATGAGAGAAAGGAAAGAGAGCTACCTTATATGCAAAAACACACTTTAACTTCTTGAAACCTTTTCCTTTCCCTCAGCCAAACACCCACAAAGAGGTGGAGCTTGATTCCTTTGGCCTAAACACATGAAATAGGATCCAATTATACTCTTGGAACATTCACTAAAGCCAAACACACACTAGAATGACTTGGTTACTCATATGATTCAATTGTGGTTCCACAAGGCACCTAATAAAGCAACCTTAGGAAAACATGATCTTGGCTCCATTCCCTTCCTTGATCTATGACTCTTAACTCCATTTAGACTCCTTAGAGTCATCACATATTTATTTTAAAGAGCTTAGCTAGGTGTTGCTTCATTAGACTACAATATAAAACCTATAGTCCCATCTTATTATCCATGACTTTTTAAATTTTTCCAAGGCTTTCTCTCATACTTTCCCATCATATGTGACATAAAACTAAGTTTGGAAGCAATTAAAACACTCCCTAAGTATTACTTCAGCCTTAGGTTAAGACAAGGCTTCCTTAAGGAGTCCATGGAGTTTTTTTGTTTTCTTAGATGGGAAGTGCATGTGGGAGGCTCTCTAGGGGTCTTAGAAACTCATACAAACACTTACATAAGCTAGAAAATTCTTGAATCAAATCAAATTTCACAATGTCTCCATGAATCCCTAACTTTTCTATATTGCAAAATCAATGGTTCTTTCTTTGTTTTCTTTACATATTCCTACTTCCCACGCTCTAATTCTTAAGTTTCATTCTTGGTTTTGGTTCAAAACCAATCTCCCCTTGGCTGTCTTTTCCTTGATCAAACATACACTAAAAGAAGCAAGGAGGAAGAAGCAACAAAGAAAGGAGAATCACCTTGGTTCCCTTGCTTCTTCAAGAGTTTCTTCCCTTGGCTTTCTCTTCTCCTTGAATTTCGAACTCTCCCCTTCTGGTTTGAGCCAAAACATACCTAAAAACCTCAATAAGACCACGAGAAGAAAGAGGAGAAGGAGGAGGATGAGTTTACTAAAAGAATGAGCATAAATTTCTACACTTTTCTTACCCTTTTTCTTGGATTTTTCTCTTCTTCTTCCTCCCTTCTTAGATGCCCTTCTCTTCTAGTCTCTCTAGCTTTGTTCTCTGGTCTAAACAAAACCATAAGTCAGTTTATAAGAGGGCAGATGTGGGATGCCTCTTATGTGGAGAAATTAAAAAGAAATTGTTCCATTTAAATGCTATTTATGTCCCGATTCTTGGCAATTTTGTTTTAGCTTCATTTTAGCTCTTTTTTTAGAATCGTATTTTTCATCATAAAATTTAGGTTCTCAATCTTATAAAATACTTTTAGAATCACTTAATTTAGAGCTAAAACCTTCCCAAATGAAAAGGTTAAAGTTCAGGCTTACTACTATTGGAAAACATAAATCAGAGGGGCTTTAACTATCCCGGGGTTTCCTGTAGTTTTCAGTACCTCTGAGAACCCTAGAAAGCTCAAAATTTTTATTTAAAAGGCCATCCTATGAGTACGCTAAAAATTATCTAAAATTACAAAAATACCATTACATTTTATTGCATTTTCATGAAATTTCATTTGGCTATTCTGGCTCCTATTTCAGGGCACCTCTGGCTTCCTAAATTCATTATTTAAGTTTAGAATATTACTTTGATTTTATTAGATCTCAAATCACTCTATTTGGATAACTTCCTTTTATATTTAGTGAATTTCGAATGTTCACAGAGAAACCATATGTTATATTTCTCGTGTTTTCTCTTATTTTTTAAGAGCTGAATATTGCAAATTAAATATAAGGACCCAAGCTTTTCAAAAATTAAAATGAGTGACCTTAAAAATCAATATTATTTTTAAGGCCCAAAGGACCAAATTTCGTGTCTAAAGAGATGAAAATGTCCTTTGCTACTTTGTTCGTGAATCAAGATGTGATACTTCCTTGAAAACTAGCATTTCTCTCCTTCTTTTTGGCATCTTCAATGGCCACTTCTCTTTTGCTCCCATTGATGGCAACTTCTCCATTGAAAGCCAGTTATTCAAGTGTTCTTGATATATAACTCCCATCATATGATCATTTCTCCTTGTTTTTTGTTCAATCTACATCTAAATGCTTAGAACCTTTAATTCAATCTAAGCATTACCTGTTATCGTATTTATATTTCAAATTTTAGGACCATAATGCAATACCTTGTGTTTGGTTTCTACTTTTAATCCTTGAAGTTGAGAATTTTTAAGTAATTCTTGTGCGACTCACTTCGAAAAAAATTATTATCTTATTAGTGTGAATCCACTTTCATATATTCTCTATTAATTAAGTTGAATAATCACTTTAACTTTAGTTTTGATTTGACTTGTTCATGAAATATTGTTATTTTCATTAGTTGTTTGTGGTTATAGTTGTACTATTATGTGGCCTTAATGTTGTCCTACCACACATTTATGGTAATTAATGGTAACAAATTGTCAAGTTGCTACATCCCTAAAACCAAGGTAATTTTGCTAAAAGTCCTTGTGACAAAGTTAAAAGCGCTTTGTAACTTTCTTAAAAGGCTTTTGTAAGTTTCCTAAAACATAGCACTAACTCTCTTAAAAGTACCTTATAACTTTGAAACTTAAGGAAACTATGTTTTTGTTTTCTTTTATGACTTATGTATTGTCCCATAAGAGTTAATTAGATTCTTAAGTTAAAGGAAAGTTTTCTGATAGCAAGTCTTAATTTCTAGATCCTAGCTTATGTTAGAAATAACTTTGATTTAAAGAATTATTTGGTAATAGAGAATATATAGATGTGCATCATGTCAAATTGCTTTATTACTTTATTAATGATCAATTAGTTGGATATTGCTTAGCTAATCCTATTGTTTTATTTGATGTCATGATAGTTGTTATGCTTCAAATAAATAGCATAAGTCATTACAGACCTTGAAAGTGAACCTACCTATTCCTAATCTTGGAATGTGGAATGACTTATCATAATTATTGGTTGAAAACTATTCGGAATGTGGAAGGATATTAAACTAGAAATGCTTTGTATGTTTATAGCCAAGTATACCTTAATTTGTTTGTTTTATCCTTGTGAACTTATCTTTTACTAAGAATTAGGATTTCTTATCCTCAATTAGGAATTCATTTTTTCCATTTCTATATTTTCCTTTGTTGAGTTACATTTCTTCAAGCATTACACATAGTAGAAAATCAAGTAAGACCCAATGAATGGTAAATCAAGGAAGACCCAAAGCTTTCTCAAGTATATAAGGCTCCTTTGTTGCAAGTCTGCAACTATTATGCAATAGTAACAATCATGGAACTACCAAAGTGTGAAACCAATCCGCAATGTATTCAAGGCATATGAAACCAACTGGAATGCCATAAAGGCTCTTATAACTAAGTGTTGCGAATAGAATGCCATGAAGGTTCTTGTATATAAGTGTTAAAGTATCAAAGGAAATGCCATAAAGCTATGTGTTTAAATTTATAATAGGCAAGGTTGTAACATATTTTAATGTAATAATACATGATTTTAATTGAGCAATCAAACGAACTATAGAGAACTGAATGAGCATAATACCTTATAAGGCTAAAAAACTTACTTATTGTAGCATTATTCCTTAGGCTTCCTTTAAGTTACCACTAAGGCTTCCTTTAAAATTGGGTTAGGAAAGTTACTAGGATGTTTCAAGATAGTTACAAGCAGGTTTTAGGAAAATTACTAGTATATTTTTGCTAAGTTACTACAAGATTTCAAGAACTTACAACCTTGTTCCCTAGCCTTATTCTTAAAACCGAAGTTACAAGAAAATTTTAGGAAAGTTACTACCAAGTTACTACAAGATTTCAAGGTACTTACAACTTTGCTCCCTAGCCTTAATTATCAAAACCAATTACAAGGGACTTCTAGAAAAGTTAATACTAAGTTTTTGCCAAGTTATTGTAATATTTCATAGAACTTACAACCTTGCTCCCTAACTTTAATTCTCAAAAACCAAAGTTACAAGGGATTTTTAAGAAAATTACAACTAGGTTTCTCCCAAGTTACTATAAGATTTTAGGTAACTTACAACCTTGTTTCCAAACTTGATTCTCGATACCAAAGCTATAAGACACTTTTAGAAAGTCATTTTTATATTTTAAGGAACTTACAAAGGACTTTTAGGAAATTTACTACTAGGCTAAACATATCTTCATTCAATAATAAATATTGATCAGCCATCAATAATGAGGGATTTATTTCATATAACTGAACAAGATAGAGCCAAATGTACATAATTCAATAACACATGCAACCGCTAAACCCTAGAGTTACAAGACAATCTTCCTTATGAAGACAAATTGTAGTATTAAAAGACTTGTACTCTTAACGAAAAGTTAGATAGCTATTGGAAGATATTTTAGTTAATATATTTTGTAAAATGATTCTGAATAGCCATCAATAACTAGCAATCTATTTTATATAATTAAAAAAGTCAGATCCAAACATACATGATCCAATAATATACTTGTTACATGGACAAATCATATCATACATCAATTGCATCATTTAGCTACTACTTTCTTCCCTTATTTGGCTGCAAACACATAAAGGCCTTTGTATGAAGTCATCTTCACTACCTTCAAATCTATTATTTGCACTTCTTCCTTCTCTAGTTCTCTAATTATCACCATTCCCTTATGTAAAATTGATTGATCCTAACTTCCTCTAAGCATAAAACCTAAAAAGAGAAGAATCAAAAACATAATGTGATTTTTTTTTGGTAGATTAAAAAGTTAGATACACTAAACAAAACAATGTATATATAATGAGTATAGACCTCAAGTTGTCTCATGCTTCCTTTTCACTATCTAGATCTCACTAACATTGGGTTAATTTGAAAGAGCAACATAACCAACAAAAGATACCTGAAAAAAAGAGTTAGATCCTCTAAACAAGTTATATTAATAAAAACTAAACAAGCTAGATACGGTACAAAATAAGTCATACAAAAATAATTGAGAACCTCAAAAAAAGATATACTTCTAGAAAAGTGAAGGAAAACAATAACATACAAAAGAACAATACTAACACTTTTACCAAATACTAATGTTCAAATATGCACTTAAAATCATAAAGAGACTCAGTTATGTAAAGACATTAAATACTATAAGTCACAACTCTTAAAATCCTTCAAATCTAGAGTTAAAACTTTAACTAATATAAGTGTTAACCACCATGGAGTAATTGTTAAGTAATGTAATGGTTGTGGGTGCTTGGAAGTAAAGGCTTCTTTGAAGACAAGGAAACCACAAAGGATTTGATGAAAAGATTGCAGCTAACAATCAAACATCAAGGCTGACAACATGACCTATTTCCTAAAATGTATAAATTATGCTATATATTGTCCAAAATAAATATTCACATCTCTTTCACTAATGGTTAAGCTTGAAGTTTCCAAAAAAAAAATTATAGCCATGAGTCCATTAGTATCTTAAATTTTAGTAAAGATATTAACATTTCCAATGGATTTATGTCAATATAATGATTCAAGTTCAAAACAAGTTATATGATTCAAGAATACCTTTTTACAAGTCTCCTAGTGTGCTACCAAAGGGTCATAAATACTTAACTTTAAATTAAGGATGTTGCATTAATACCTAACTTCAAATTAAAGATATTGCATTAATCATTTTACCATAAGTCAAATGGGAACAAACAAAGCATACACATGATTAAAAGAAAGACATGCTAATAACTGAAACAAACCTTTGCATCTAAAAGAACATTTGAAGATTTGCAAGGAACAAGATGGAAAAAGGGAGAAATTGAACACAAAACAAATCTCACCTTGTTCAATCAATGAAGAGAGAAATTGCAACAAATCAATGGAAGATGCTATGGAATAGCAAATCTCTACCCCATACGATGGCCAATTGAGGAGGATACCTCAAAGAAGAGATAATAGGATGATCCTTTGTTTCTTTTGCTACAACTCTCTACTACTCTTCCTTTCCTTAACAAAGATTAAGAGCAAAAATTGTAGGAGTCAATGGAAGAAGTACACAAAAGAAGCAAGTTCGTGGAGATACAGAAATTGGAAGTAATTAGAAGAAGGGCATTTTCATCCACACACCCAAATATTTTGGTTCTCTAGGCCTTAAGAATCAATTCAATTTTAAAGATTTTTTATTATAAATTTTGTAAAGTTTTGGTTCTTATATTTAATTTTCTAAATTTTGTTGTTCTTCTATAAGTGTTTTCATGATAACTAAGTCTCATCTACACACAAAGAGATGATCATGCACACTTGTCTCTCACTTGTTAGTTTTTTTATTTCTATTTTTCCCACAAGATATTAAACAATAAACACTTTTCAATTTTAAATTTCAAATTTTAGAAAATAATTGATTCAAAATTAAAAATTAATTAATAATTTTTTGAATAATTAAAATTAATTTAATTAATTCCTTTCTACATTTTTTATTTGTACATTTGAGTCACCCCATCATAGGTGACCCAATTCTCCAACATCTCCCATTTACATATAATAAAATAAGCAACAGAGAACTTTAACTCTGCACTCCTATTAGATTTTCATATTAGGTGTTCTATCTAATTGCTTGGGCACAACTTTTGGGACCTCTTACATTAGAAATACCATTATAGCACTAGTATAAAAGTATGTACTCTTTAAATATGCTTTTATCATCTACTTAAATGTCTTAAATACCCTAGATTTACCTATATACACTATATTTTACACACAGTAAATCTAATCTCTCCTAAGTTTTAATTGTACACTGATAATGTTACTAAAAAGCAATTCATAATAGGAATATGTTAGATACTAGTATAGTTGTATATATTTTATGTAATTTTCTTTTTCCTACATACCATTATGATCAAAATTAATTGCTTTCCTGGTAATATTCATTTAAATCAAATTATTATAATCATAAAAAGTATGCTAAAGTAACAAATACTGACTTATCTTCTTATGACATTGTCAAAGTTATAAGGACACCAATCAAATGATTTGTTCCTTTCTGGGACTTATACAGCAATGAAGTAGGAATTTTTTCACTTACTTCTCAACTTTGAATAATAAGCACTTGTAATATGAATTGCATGCTATGGTATTTTTCTTATTTCATAAGAGTGTACATTGATTTTATTTGATTTTCAACATTATACATATTTTACTCTAGAGACACAAGTGTCTAACTTAAATTTTGTCATTTCACTTACCCTCATGGTGCCTTAGAAGAGAATTTGGATCTAGCTAGGTATTATAGATTGTAAAAATCTATAATTTCAATCTATATATATTTATATCTACTTAGATCTCATTTTAGCCTTCTTTTTCTCACTTTTTTCAAGGCCAAATATTTATGTTTTATATTCCTTTCTATTATATATTGGGGCTCCCCCTACTTCACATGATAAACACAAATGTCTCATCTTTGTTTGCTCCTCGTGAGTACCAAAGGCTATTACTCGTGTGAAATTTTTTTTACATATGGTGTGATACTCCATGTTCTATATTCATCAAGAAACTTTACATCTTTCTCATGTACATCTCTAAGTATAGGTTTACCTTGGGGATCAACTAACATCTTATGCATAGACATATTCTGGAGTAATACCCTTATGTGTTATTAATCTTTCTCATTCTTGTATCTATATGTTTAATCTCATTATAATATTTAAAGACTTTGGTGTAAGTTATGCCTTCTCATTTACCATAATTTTTCAATATTGAAGTCAACATCCCACCAATGATTCCTAACATTTTGACAATTCTTTTTAGGCATATAGCCTTTTGCATTATTACAAAACATGTAATAGACTTTACTTCCATGCTAGATAACATTATGCATGTTTACTTCTTGTTGCTCTAAGATATAATATCACTATTCATTAAGAAAGTATATCCAAAAGTTATTTCCACATATTTGGATCTCTTCTCTAATACAATGCCTAATTTACACTGCCCTATAAGTATTTTAGTACTCCCTTAATAACAGTCTAATGTTATTGATCAAAATTTGACTATTGTCTATACACAAGGTTAATTGCACACAAATGTCCAACCTTTTATGTATCATTGCATACAATATCCAACAATATTGGAGTAAGGGGCTTTTTAGATGATTTTTTAATATAGTTCAATTTGAAGACAAATCTTATGATTTAAACTATCACCTTTGACTGTAAGAATATTAATGGGTTATAATGTTTCATGCTAAATTACTCAAAGACTTTTTAATTATACCTCTCTTGTGAAAGAGAAGTCAATCTTTTCAAGTAATTTACTTGGATCTTAATTCTAAGGATATACTCTGTTATACTCATATCATTCATTTAAAAAATTTTAAGGATAATTATTATTTAATGATCATTAAAAAATCTTGACTATTCTCAACTAATAGAATATTATTCACATAAAGGATAATATTATAGATTTCCCTCAAATTGCTTAATGCAAATACAATGGTCTTCATTAATTATTTAAAGATCATTATTTAATAAAATTTTAAATATCACTGTTTATATAATTGTTTTAGTTTGTAATGGACTATTTGGAGTCTATAAATCTTTTGATTCATTCCTTTTCTATCAAACCTGAAGGTTACTCCATGGACTTTCTTCATTTAGTTCTTTATTTAAGAATATGATTCTTGCATTTATTTAATATGATTCCAAGTCTAAACTTGCATCTATAACTAAGATTAGTCTTAATGAATTTAATCATATAATAGATGGAAAAGTATTTTTCACTAACCTATACTTTTTGGTTATGAATACCTTTTAGCAATTAAGCCTATCTTTTATCTCTTAATTTATTAAATTTGTCTTTCTTTTATTTTCAAAAACCATTTTTTCTTAATTTTCTTTCAATTAGATAAATGGTCAATTAAGTCCTAGATATAGTTTGTGTTCATCAACCGTTTCACTTATTCTATTACTCTCATCTAATCTTTTTTAGTAAGGTATGATTAAACCTCTTGAACTATCTTTAGCTTCTTAATGTGTAGTTGAGCGCCTCTATGCATTGCCCTTTCAATCTTAAAATGATGCTCAAGCACACTCTTGTGGTTACTTTAAAATAATGAAGTTGTATATGCAACATTCTCATCTTGCACTAAACTCTCACTTAGATTAACAAGTCAAGACATGACTACTTGTCTTCTTTAACTTGGTCTTACGTCTCATAATGAGTTATATACCTATCAATCTCTCCTCTATTAAAAAATTTATTTTCTAAATGTGATGGTCTTATACTTAATTTCATTTATACTTCCATCTTCATTATCACTAATGAAGATTTACCCTTTTGATTATTCTAAGTATCTTTTAAAGCTACATTCCTTATTCCCTAAGCCTAATTCCCATGCTTATAGAAATTATCATGGACATAAATAATTGATCCTATGGTCTTATAATGCTTAAAACTAGTATATTTTTTTCTCCATAATTTATAGAGTATGGAAATAACTTATGTAGAAGGCACTTGGTTAACTTTGAAGACATTAATTTATAACTCATTACCCCAAATGAGTAAGGTCACTTGAGCCATCATTAATCTTAACCATTTCAAGTAAGATATTTATTTTCTCTTTTAGCATCTCTACTTGTTATAGAGTGTTAGAAATATTTAGTTGTCTCATAATTTCTTCTTTTTCATAGAACTCACTAAACTAATATATCAAATATTCGCATCCTCAATCACATCTCAAAAATTTAATTTTAATGTCCATTTGATTCTCAATCATATTTATATAATATCTAAAGTATTTAAGTGTTTATGATTTATAAGAGATTACATGAACTTGACCATATTGTGAATAATTGTTTTAACCTTAAACTCTTTGAACCACATATATCAAAATGAATTAATTTGCAATGGATTTTCAACTTTATTTTCTTTTCTAAATGGTTTTCTAATTGCTTGATTCGCTAGGCAATACTCAGGAAAAGACATTTCTCAACTAAAGATTAATCCTAACGTTCATTCTTTTGCTATTCTACTCATTCTCTCTTGATTTACATGACCTAATCTAGCGTATCAATTATTGATATCCAAAACTAGATTGGAAGTAGAGTATAAGGTAAAACATTCATATTTATACTTGTGCTTAGCATAATAACACCATCATAGAGAAAACTAAAATCATATTCATTGTCATTTTTTTTTAATATTGATAGAGTTTTCATGAAAATCAACACTAAAAACTCATATTAAGAAGAGAAATAATAAAGGTTTAGATTCATCAGATTGTTAAAGTGTATAAAACCTTATGTAAGGTAAGGATTCATTCAACATGCAAAAACAATTTTGTATGTTTTGATCCCTCTTACTTTAATTCTTGATCTTTAGCTATGTAATTTGTGGCTTTTAACTTATTTTGTTCAATATAATCTTGAGCAAAGTGACCCACTTACTGGAAAGTATAATGTTGACATTTATTTTGTCAAGTTTTTTTTCACCATGCTTATTTCTCTTCTTAAATTCTTTATTGGCCTTCTTTGAAATGTTGGTAAGGTCTTTTCTTATTATGAAAACATTATTATTCTTGTGCTTAGACTTTAAAGTCATAGTAATTTCAATCATATAAACATTTTTAAGGATTTGCCAACTTCCAAGTCCTCATCCTTAAGCTTTATATGATGAGTGACATCATTAAAAAAATGATGCTCTATTTTTTATGGGTCAGAATCACTTTTATATGTTCTCGACTAATATAAAGAGATCTTATAATAGTATAAACTAACCTTTCATCTGTAAGGATGTAACTTATTAACACTGATTCTTTAATTTTCAATTTTCTTAGTTTGGTCATATTTTTATAACCAAAATTATCTTTAATGCATATCCTCATAGCTTAAATAGTTGAATATGAACCACACTTACATATAAAGTTTTCAACCATGTTGTTTAGCATTGTTATGCGAGCAATATTGTCTTTTTCTTTTCCCAAAAGAAATTATAGATCTCTAACTTGCTGAGTTATATTTCCACATTTAAACTTTTATATGACATTATTCACTAGTTTTCTCATCACCTTATTCCCTTTCTAAGATGTAAGAATTTTATAGTGCCAAATTTCCTAATCAAGGCTCTAACTTGTTACTCTTGTATCAAGTGAAGCAATGATATTTTTAGTAGTCACAATCATAATCTAATTTGCATATAGATATATCAAAGAATGGCTACATTTACATAATACTATGTATATATTTATAATAAACTTTGACTAAACTAATAATGACATTATTAGGTGCATGATGGAAGTTTACATTTGTATTACTTCCTTCACTTGTATCTAAAGAATGTTATTATCTTTATATCGAATTCATTTGCAAATATAGTTTAAGTTATAGTTTTTTGACTACTAATTTAAGAACTCTCATTCGATAGGGTATTTCTCTCATTTTTCTATTATATTTATTAAATTTAGTTCTCAACTAAGTTTAAATCTACCAATCTAAGAACTATCACTTAATAAGGTATTTCTCTTCTTTTTTGTCTATTTAACTTGCAAATTGCATTAGTATTAAAAACATGCTAAGGACCTCACTCTAAAAATGTTTGTCTTCTCAAAAGTAGTTTCTCTCTAGCTATTACAAGCTTATGTCCAATTGTAAAGGTCACTACAGGATATTTTGAAAAATATGCTTCACATGTTTAATGAATCACATATAGTGAATTCATGTGCATTATGCAGAAAGCATTCTTATATTTCTCATATTTAATAAAAAAAAAAAGAGAAAGTAGAATAACTCATCAACATTCATAGCAACACAATGTTGCATAGTGAACACTATCTTTAATGCACATCAATTAAAGAATAACTTGTTAAGGGGTGACAAAATTTAATAATTCATAATCCAATTTTTTTAATGAATTTTTCATAGATAAAGTTAACATTGCAAGGTTAAAAAATCACTAAAAAATGACTAACAAGTTACCAAATATAGGCAAATTATGTACCAAGATAAAGCTTTCAAATTTTAGGATTTTTAAGCTAAAAAATTAACCCTCAAAACCTAGGCACATGCCCCCATAAGTCCTATTTCTCTCTTTGCTTCAAAAAATTCAAAAAAGAAGAAGAAGGAAGCTCACAAGTGTATAGGGTGGCACATGCAAGCCATGTGCCTCCCTATAAGCATTTTTTGATAAGGATGGTTGCACCATCCTCTCCCTCATGCCTTCATGTTTCTATTGGTACCAAGTTTAGGCCAAATAGTGGTGGAGGTAGCCCATACATGTTACCCCTGTGAGTAGTCATGAAGAGTCTTCTTCAATCTTTTCTTCAAGTTGTAGAACCAAAAATTCTAGATTTGCATTTTCAATTAGCCAACTTCATGGCTCCATATCTCACTCATTTTAACTTTGTTTTAGGCAAATTAGATATCATTAGAAAGCTAGTTTTGCAAGATTTTTATTGGTATAAATTTTACAACCTATGGTTCACTATATGGAGAATGATAGCCCTCAAAAAAGGCTATCTGAATAAGTAACAAATGCAATCTTAAAGATCTTTCTAATGGGGTTTTGGTTTTTTGTCATGCTTTTATGTTAAATTCTCTCTATATGGCATTGATGTAGTTTGAAAATTGTAACCCATAGTTGTCTCTAGAGAGTTTTGCCATGAAAGGTCATGTATGTCTAAATATCATAATTATAAATTTCATGTTCATATCATAGCAACTTGTTGCTACTTGAAGTGTACACGTAAGTATATGTATCGCAGAAGCAATATAGTGATAAGAAAAGATCGTTCCCTCGAGAATTTGTTGTCAAAATTTTGTCAAATGCCAAAATTCACACCCTAGTTTAAAGTAAGCGAATCAATTTTTTAGTGAGTGTATTAATAAGAAATGAATATCAACTATCTACTGTGCAAAGTTCAAAGATTAGTATTTGGATTTTTTAGGTGAGTAATAGCATCTAGGATTATTAGTCCCTCTTGTATTTCATAGCAATTTGCTCAACACTCAGTACTTTGGCTCTCAATAGTGATACATGTTGGTTTAGGGTTCACTTATTCCTATAAGTATTTTTCCAAATCTCATATAAGTTTATCCAATTAATTTTATAATTCCTTATAAAATCAACTAAGATAAATTTGCTAGCACAATACCTACTTGAATCATGTGAGGTTAATGAGTATATTCCTATCTCATTAACTAAACCATCCACTTCCTTAGTAAGTTTCAAGCACTCACACCACTCAGCTCTTGATCTGACTTCCCTTTCCCTTTTTCAAGTTTAAACAAAGTATCAAATCAATCCAATTGTTGGCCAATCAATCAGAGAACATGAAGCATAGAGTTGAATGAACAAGTATTCATCAATGATTGTAAAATTTGAGTGAGGAACAATGTAACAACCGGGAAAAGGAAAAAGGAAAGGAAAAGAAAGTAGAAAGCTGGAAAAATTTAAAATCCAGAAATTGTTCCAAGTCTCCTTGCAATAGCGAGAAATGGCCTCGCCATAGCGAGAGTGCCTATTCGCAATAGCGAAGGTGATTCTAGCTATAGCGAGTGCGGGCAGCAGTCCATATAGAAACCAGGGAGTTTCTCGCTGTAGCGTACGCCATAACGAAAGTGAGGTCTAGAACTAACGCGAGTTCGCCATAGCGAAGGTCAAATCTCGCCATAGCGAAGGGAACTGATACGAGCTCGCCGTAGCGAAGATTACACCTCACCATAGCGAAGCCAGATAACACAAGCTCGCTATAGCAAAGGTTAATTTTCGCCGTAGCGAGGGTCAGTCCGGAAGAGAGTAAAAGGCGAGAAATTTACTACATTACACGACCCAACTCATTCTTTCTCTCATTTTTGCCCTAGACTTCGACCCAAGGAGAGAAAAGAGGCATGAAGAGTGAGAGAAACCAAGAGAAGGAGGAAGAGTAAGGGAAAGTAAGTAAGATCCTCCTATTTTTCTTAGAATTCTGATCTCCTCTCTTTGCCCTCTCTTCCTACGGGTTTGTTTATGAGTTTAGTGAGGTTTTGGGCATGGGTCAGAAGAGGGAAAATGGGAAACACCCTTAAATCCCTTTATTTTCTTTGAAAATGTGGTTTCCACTACCATGAGAGCTTGAGAGAGAGAAAGAATTGATGGCATTCTAGAGAGAGAAAGAGAACCTCTAGGTTCTGGTATGTTAGGAGAGTTTGATCTGAAGATTACATTCTAAGAGAGTAATTCCTTGTTCTTGATTGTGCCTAGGCTCAAGTGAAGCACCTCCATCAAGGTGTGAGTGTGAAATTAAGAAGGGAGAAGAAAAATTGAAAGGGAAAGCTTGTGTTGGCTTTGGCTTATAAGGTAGCTCTCTTTCCACTTTTTCATATTGCATTCTTGGATGTAATAGTCATTGTATGTTTATGTATATGCTTGTTGTGTGAGATATGCCATATGTTATTGCCATGATGCATTGTTGACAATATGCTTATGTGTTGGATTGTGAGAATTGTTCGGGTGAGGTAGTGCCGAAAGTCCCTTGAGATGGGTGAGACAAGGCCAAAAGTCTCATATCCGAGTGAGGCCAAGTCAAAAGTCCCTAAACTCGGGTGAGGCCATCCAAAAGTCCCTAAACTCTAGTGAGGCTAGACCAAAAGTCCCTAGAGCCCATTTTTGGCATTGTTGTGATTTTCATAGCATGTACAACGTGTGTTGGATGTTTGAGAATGGCTAAATGCTTATTCACATACTTTGACTTGTTATATGCCTTAATTATTTACTTGAATGAGTGTATGAGCTACTGAGATTCCCTGAATCTCACCCCTTCCCCTCCCAACTTAACATGCTAGGTGGATGATGATCGTGTCGTGCAATCTCAAATAAAACTAGGTAGCAAAATAAGTTTGTAGATAATGGTGCAACCTAGGTCATCTTTCCAAGGAGTTTATGCCTTAAATTGTTTATGGAAGAGAGTTCTAAGTATTATTAATTAGGACTTAACTTGGGGGTTTGATATGCTTGAATTTAATTGAACTAAAATTAATTGACAAGAATTAGAAATCTAAAACTAAATTCAAGTGATTAATCAAATAAATGTGATAACTAGCTTTTAATTGGATTCCCTAGAGTTCAATTATCCTTGCTCTTTTTGACTTACCAATTTTGGATCAAGTTCTTGCTCTTTAGTGCATTCTTCATAAGGTTCTTGAATAACCATCCAAGATTCAATTCATCAATTGTTCAAAGAATTTTGCAACCACAAGAAATCTTAAACAACTAATTAATTGAATTAAAAATAAGAACACACTACAATAATTTTGATTGATTTATGAAAGCTACTGCAAAATTCACTCAAGATGCTAATTCACCAATTAGATTAATTAATTCCTCAAGCAATTAATTTGCACAAAAGTTCCAGCTAACTAACCCAATAACCATTGCATCAATTAGCCCAAAGTCAAGAGGAATTTAGAGTTCAATTACACAACATTAATTCTGGAATTTTTCCAAACACATGACGATAAAAAATAATTCCAAAATTCAAATCAAGTTCAATCCAAGAATTAATTCAATCCAGTAATTCCAGTAATTAAATTCCTAAACCAAAAAGCTAAACCTAGACAAATTAATAAAGGAAACAATGCTAGAATCAAAAGGTTGGGTAAGAGAGTTTTATCCAAATTCAATAGAAGATGTAGAGCTCAAATCTTCATCTAGGAGAATTCAATCTTCAGCTAGCCACCACAAGGAATTCAAGCTGCCATGGAGAGATCAAATGAAGGAGAATCAATCAAAGAAGCAGCCATCGAGAAAGAAAAATTCTTCTTCTTCAGCGCTGGAACTTCTCCTTTTTGTTTCTGCCGTCTCGCGTTCTCCCCTCTAGGTTTTTATTTTCACCTTCTCCTCATTGTTCACGTCTCCCTCCTTCTGATTCTGTACGCTGAAATCTTGCAACTACTCCTCATCTTCATCTTAATTCCCACGTCAGTCCAAATGTAGCGTCTGGATGTGTATTTCTGCTCCCTTTCACGTGCTATTCATTAATCAATTCACGTGCTCAGCTTTTGTTCCATTTCCTAAAGCTATTATGCATAAGATGGGCCCCACTTTATTATTCAGCTCATGCACCCACGTTACTGCTTTCCAGACGTAACTTTTGAAGCTTCTTATAGCTACTGGTTTGTCTTGCCACGAGTCTTCTTCTTTGTTTCTGCTGGAGTCCAGACGTAGCTCTTACTTCTCTTTTTCTGCTGGAGTCCAGACGTAGCTCCAGCGTCTTTCATTCGTTCTGCTGCCAGCCATGCAAACCCAGTTCAGCGTCTCCTCCTTCTGATGTTTTCCACGTTGGCTGCTTCCCTGTTCAGCTCGTAGATAATTCTTGCTCTGCATTGCTTCATCTTTGCGTGGTTCTTCTCTTTGTTTTTGCTGGTACAGCTTCTTCTTCTTGCTTCGTGTCTTTCTTTCCCCTTCTCAAAGCACCAGAACCCGTGGCATGTGTGTGGTTCTGAAGGAGAAGAAGTGGTTGTTCTGCTCATAGGCTTCTTTATCTTCCACGTTGATTCCTCTTTTCTCGTCTTTTTCTGTGTTAATCTTCAGCTCGCTACTCCATCCCAAAGCATTAGAATCCACATTCTTCCATGTAAGAACCCTCTTATGCTTCTGTACCTTTTAAAGTTTTTCTTCTGCTCACAAAATAAAGCCATTGAAGTCTCTTTTATTTACTATTCACACGATTCTGCATGTCTTCTAATCAGTACCATGCTTCTTCTTCCCATTCCATGCATGCTACCTCTTCTCCAAACCAACCTCCGTTCAAATGCATTTACCCATCAAAATTCTGCAAGAATGATAAACAATATTAAGTAGGATAAGATTCACAAAACTCATTTAAAAGAATTTATGCATTAAAATTCATTATTTTGTCAATTGTTTTCTAAAGTGCAAAACTAGCTATTAAAATCAATTTTCCATTTAATTGCATTTATTAGGCCACATTTAATTATTAAAAAGGTTAAGTTAGGAGGATAAAAATAGATAAAATATGTGTTTATCAGTGGAGCTCAAGGAGAACCGAGTGCACACCAAAGAGCTTAGAAGCATGTGTAGCTAGATATTAGTTTATTTTGGTTATTTTGATGTAAAGTGGTACCACAATGAATATGCGCTCACTATTTTTGAGATGTAACTATTGTAACAAGTGTAAATGTATGAAAAGATGATGTATAAACTATGTTGATAGCCAAAGTCATGCAAATATGGGTTTTGCCCCTTTTGTTAAATGAATGTGATAGTGTATTTTTTGGCCGTAACATAGTGAGTTTGGAATGTATGATGAATTGGACCACTTAGACTTGTTATATATACTAGTTTTATGCTTTCAAACTTATCTATGAGTGGCTAGAATGTGTGAGAGGCCATTTGGACCCATTTTGGACCTTTTGGGTGCCAAAACCAGTAATTTTGTGAGCTCCGTCAAAGTATGACCGGATGAGCTCCTCTGGCCATTAAATTTGGCATGCCTCTAGAGTTTGTAGAGAGCTTCTTGAGAAGCTAAAGTGGGTAATATTCGAAGGACTAAAGAATATTTGGTGAATTGTTGAAATTGAAAAAATTTGGTAGTTTGGTCATGTACTGTTCTTATAGGTCAGAAATGAAAATGCCACGGATTGGTATTGGTTCTTTGGAAATCATATGGAACCGAGCCCAGAGAGAGGCTAAATAGTGGTAGTAGATTAAGGTGTTACATTTTTGGTATCAGAGCGAAGGTTCAGGCACTTTTGCTCATTGTTGGGCTCTTGAATGATGAGATTTGTTGTGTTTGGTGTGAATAGTCATGGAAGTTGTAGCATCCTTATGCGTATGTGTTGTGATATTATTGTGAACTGAGGATTGCTACTTCTTTTCAGACATGGTTGAGACTAGAAGGGGCAGGGGTAGAGGCAGACCGCCCAGGGCTCAGAGAGTTGAGCCAGAGGTTTCTGTTGAGACTGAGGATCCTCTGCGGGCCATCATGGAGAGACTTGACTGGTATAAGGCCATGATGGGCCAACACCAAGAGATGCTAGAACAACAGAGGTACATAACCCAGCAACAGCATGATATGATCATGCATTTCCAAGATACCTTAGCCAGGCAAGAAGAAGCCAGGAGAGATGCCCCTATACCTCAGCCATCTACATCTAGCATTCCACCTGTACCTTTTCAGGAGCATGCTGCTCCACAGACCCAGACGCCTATCCAAAAAGTATTGAAGCAGTTTAGGTAAAACAATCCGCCCTCGTTTGACGGGGAGTTGGATGCGGATAAGGCAGAGGCTTGGGTGATGCAGCTTAAGAAAATATTCTCGGTAATGGATTATACCACCGAGCAGAAAGCCCAGTTAGCCACCTTCATGTTAGAGAAGGAAGCTGATAGATGGTGGTGTAGCACGAAACCTCTGATGGAGACCAAGAATATACAGATAACTTGGGAAATCTTCTTGGTCGAATTTTATGAAAAATATGTCCCTAGTTCGGTGAGGAAGAAGAAAGAGATAGAATTTATGGGTTTGAGACAGACGGATGAGATGACTGTGGATCAGTACGTGGCCAAGTTTATTGAGTTGTCTCGGTATTCCTCTTACCTCCAAAGGTATGATGATGAACCCTGGAGATGTGAGCAGTTTGAGACTGGGTTGAGGCCTCTGATTAGCGATAAAGTCACTCCACAGCAGATCAGAAAGTTTAATACTCTTGTGGAGGTCAGCAGGGTGATTGAGACTAACTTGCAAGTTATCATACCTGCTGCAACTACGGCTAGTTAGAAGAGGGTTCCGGATTTGAAAAGGCCGAAACCAGAAGAGGGCTCTAATTTGACCCCTAGTACCAAGAAAAGAGGTAAGGGGCCATAGAATAGAAGGCCGCAGCGAGGTGTGCCACCTCCTCGGGGTCAGTCATCCTTCCAGCAGTCTCCGGTGACATGTTTCAAGTGTGGGAAGTTAGGGCACATTGCTAGACACTATCTTCAGATGGAGACAGCGCCTCCTCCTAGACCACAGACCCAGGGCCGAGTGTTCGCCCTTACTTAGCAGGAAGCCAGCGCATCTCCCAGTTTGATCCGAGGTACGCTGATAGTGAATGGCTTTCCTGTAGTTGCTATATTTGATTCGGGTGCTAGTCACTCGTTTATATCTTATGATTGTGTGAGGAAATTGGGTATGGTCGTTAGTGTCTTGCCATTTAACTTGTCTGTCATTACACCCACTGGAGGCCACGTGGTTACTTCCCATACCTGCTTAAATGTCACTGTTTAATTTAACTATTATCATACCACTATTGATTTGGTTTGTATGCCCTTCCGTGATATTGATTTGATTATTGGTATGAACTGGTTGGTCGCAAATAATGCCATACTTGATTGTGAACACCGAACCATTTCCCTACCTGCTTGTGGGACTATACCTAGGGTAGGAGCTGAGTTATCCTTTATGACTACTACCCAGGTTGAGAGATATTTGGAGTGTGGATGTCAAGGGTTTCTAGTCTTTTTCTCTATTCAAGCTGTGGTAGAAGAAGGGATAGAGGAGATCCCAGTTGTCAGGGAATTCTCGAAGGTTTTCCCTAAAGAGTTTGACTTTAGTGGCCTACCCCCTGAGAGAGAATTAGAGTTCCCTATAGACATAGTGCCTAGGGCTGGACCGGTGTCCAAAGCTCCTTACAGGATGGCTCCCGCCGAGCTTGCTGAGTTGAAAGAGCAGATAGAGGAATTATTAGAGAAAGGGTTTATCCGCCCTAGTGTTTCACCTTAGAGTGCTCGAGAGTTATTTGTGAAAAAGAAAGATGGTAGCTTGCGCTTGTATATTGATTACAGAGAGTTGAATAAAGTTACCATCAAGAATAAATATCCTCTCCCTAGAATTGATGATCTGTTAGATCAGTTGGCTGGGGCATCTGTGTTTTCTAAAATAGATCTTAGATCTGGTTACCACCAGTTGAGAGTGAGAATTGAAGATGTCTCTAAGACGGCTTTCAGAACGAGATATGGGTACTATGAGTTTCTTGTGATGCCATTCGGGTTGACGAATGCGCCTGCTGTGTTCATGGATTACATGAATAGGGTATTCAGACCGTATTTAGATCAGTTTGTGGTGGTCTTCATTGATGATATTTTAGTGTACTCCCGATCTTTTGAGGAGCACGAGAGGCATTTGAGATTAGTCCTAGACACCTTAAGAGAGAAAATGTTGTATGCCAAACTTAGTAAATTTAAGTTTTGGCTGACCGAGGTGAGATTCTTAGGTCATGTGATCTCACGAGACGGGGTCGCAGTTGATCCCCATAAAGTTGAGGCTGTGTTACAGTGGGATAGACCTAGAACAATCACCGAGGTTAGGAGTTTCCTAGGTTTGGCAGGGTATTATAGACGGTTTATTCAAGGCTTTTCTCGGATGGCCTTACCACTGACGAGGCTAACTAGGAAAGATACACATTTTGTGTGGGATGAGAGATGTGAGAAGAGTTTCTAGGAGTTGAAACTCTGTTTGACCACTGCCCCTGTACTGATTATCCCTGACCCTAGTGAACCATTTGTGGTTTATTGTGATGCTTCGGGCAAAGGGTTAGGATGTGTGTTAATGCAGCAGGGTCGAGTAGTGACATATGCCTCGAGGCAGTTGAGGCCTCATGAGGAGAATTACACCACACATGACCTGGAGTTAGCCGCCGTAGTGTTTGCTCTTAAAATTTGGAGACACTCTCTGTATGGTGCTACCATAGAGATCTATAGTGACCACAAGAGTCTGAAATACCTGTTTGATCAGAAAGAACTTAATATGAGACAGAGGAGATGGATGGAATTCTTGAAAGATTATGATTATGTGTTGAAATATCATCTGAACAAGGCCAATGTGGTGGCGGATGCCCTGAGTAGAAAATCCATCCATGTAGCCCATATGATGATTAGGGAGCAGGAGCTCCTAGAGAAGTTCAGAAATTTGAACCTCTCTTGTAAGGTGGTATCGGGTAGATTGCATCTGAGTGAAACCCGAGTTGAGAATGTATTGAGAACCCAGATCTTAGATGCCCAGAGAGAGGATGAGTTCCTGAAACGGATCAGGAATGAGATCACCCAAGGTAAGACCTCAGATTTCAAGGTGTCTGAGGATGGCATGATAGTATATCGAGATAGAATCTGTGTGCCTAGTCAGAATGAGTTGAGAGAAAACATTTTAGAATAGGCACATAAGAGTAAGTATACTATCCACCCAGGTGCCACCAAGATGTATCAGGATGTGAAAAGAATTTTCTGGTGGCCAGGGATGAAAAGTGATGTGACGGAGTATATGGCTAGATGCCTAGTGTGTCAGAGGGTAAAGATAGAACATCAGAAACTGGCTGGGTTGTTACAACCTCTAGATATCCCTGAGTGGAAGTGGGATAGTATAGCCATGGACTTTGTTATGGGGTTACCCAAGACATCCTCTGGACACGATGTTATTTGGGTAGTTGTGGATAGACTGAAGAAGTCTGCACACTTTTTAGCTATTAGGGCTACTCATACATTGGATAGATTAGCCCAATTGTATATCAGAGAGATAGTGCGACTTCATGGAGTACCCAATAGCATAGTTTCGGATAGAGACCCTAGGTTCACATCGAACTTTTGGAGGTCATTGCAGCATGCCTTAGGGACCAGGTTACGGTTTAGTACTGCATATCACCTCCAGACAGATGGTCAGACTGAAAGGACCATCCAGACATTGGAAGATATGTTGAGGGCATGTGTGCTAGAAATGAGGGGTAACTAGGATGCATATTTACCATTAGCAGAGTTTGCGTATAACAACAGTTACCATTCTAGTATTCAGATGGCCCCTTATGAGGCTTTGTATAGGAGAAAGTGCAGATCCCCTCTATGTTGGGTTGAGTTAGGTGAGAGGAGTGTGATAGGACTTGAGATTGTGGACCAGACCACCCGACAGATAGAATTGATAGAAAGAGACTCCTCACGGCCCAGAGTTGATAGAAAAGCTATGCTGATAAGCGTAGGAGGCCGTTAGAGTTTGAGATTGGAGACCATGTGTTCATTCGAGTATCTCCAATGACGGGAGTAGGTCGGTCAATGAGGGTAAGGAAGCTCAGTCCTAGGTATATTGGTCCATTTGAAATCCTTGAGAAAATTGGACCCATGGCTTACCAAATAGCTTTACCTCTTAACCTAGCCCAAATCCACAGTGTTTTTCATGTCTCCCAGTTGAACAATTATTTGCCAGACCCCTCACATGTCATAGAATATGAGCATGTACAATTGCAGGAAGATCTTTCCTATGTAGTGAAACCGGAAAGAATTGTGGATGCTAAGCTGAAACAGCTAAGAAGCAAGAGCATTCCTCTGGTGAAAGTGATCTGGAGAGGTTTGACATCTGAGGAAGTAACTTGAGAATTGACGGATGAAATAAGGCAAAAATATCCAGAGTTATTCCCTTGAGGTAAGTCTTTAAATTTTGAGGATGAAATTTTTTTTAAGAGGGGTAGAAATGTAACAACTGGGAAAAGGAAAAAGGAAAAGAAAGTAGAAAGCTGGAAAAATTCAAAATCCAGAAATTGTTCCAAGTCTCCTCGCAATAGCAAGAAATGGCCTCGCCATAGCGAGAGTGCCTGTTCGCAATAGCGAAGGTGATTCTAGCTATAGCAAGTGCGAGCAGCAGTCCATACAGAAACCAGGGAGTTTCTCGCTGTAGCGTACGCTATAACGAAAGTGAGGTCTAGAATTAACGCGAGTTCGCCATAGCAAAGGTCAAATCTCGCCATAGTGAAGGAAACTGATACGAGCTCACCGTAGCGAAGGTTACACCTCACCATAGCGAAGCCAGATAACACGAGCTCGCTATAGCAAAGGTTAATTTTCGCCGTAGCGAGGGTCAGTCCGGAAGAGAGTAAAAGGCGAGAAATTTACTATATTACATGACCCAACTCATTCTTTCTCTCATTTTTGCCCTAGACTTCGACCCAAGGAGAGAAAAGAGGCGTGGAGAGTGAGAGAAACCAAGAGAAGGAGGAAGAGCAAGGGAAAGGTAAGCAAGATCCTCCCATTTCTTCTTAGAAATCTGATCTCCTCTCTTTGCCCTCTCTTCCTACAGTTTTGTTTATGAGTTTAGTGAGGTTTTGGGCATGTGTCAGAAGAGGGAAAGTGGAAAATACCCTTGAATCCCTTTGTTTTCTTTGAAAATGTGGTTTCCACTACCATGAGAGCTTGAGAGAGAGAAAGAGTTGATGACATTCTAGAGAGAGAGAGAAAACCTCTAGGTTCTGGTATGTTAGGAGAGTTTGATCTGAAGATTACATTCTAAGAGAGTAATTCCTTGTTCTTGATTGTGCCTAGGCTCAAGTGAAGCACCTCCATCAAGGTGTGAGTGTGAAATTAAGAAGGGAGAAGAAAAATTGAAAGGGAAGGCTTGTGTTGGCTTTGGCTTATAAGGTAGCTCTCTTTCCACTCTTTCTTATTGCATTCTTGGATGTAATAGTCATTATATGTTTATGTATATGCTTGTTGTGTGAGATATGCCATATGTTATTGCCATGATGCATTGTTGACAATATGTTTATGTGTTGGATTGTGAGAATTGCTCGGGTGAGGTAGTGCCGAAAGTCCCTTGAGATGGGTGAGGTAAAGCCGAACGTCCCTTGAGATGGGTGAGACAAGGTCAAAAGTCTCATATCCGAGTGAGGCCAAGTCAAAAGTCCCTAAACTCGGGTGAGGCCATCCAAAAGTCCTTAAACTCGGGTGAGGCTAGACCAAAAGTCCCTAGAGCCCATTTTTGGCATTGTTGTGATTTCCATAGCATGTACAACGTGTGTTGGATGTTTGAGAATGGCTAAATGCTTATTCACATGCTTTGACTTGTTATATGCCTTGATTGTTTACTTGAATGAGTGTATGAGCTACTGAGATTCCCTGAATCTCACCCCTTCCCCTCCTAATTTAACATGCTAGATGGAGCTCAAGGAGAACCGAGTGCACACCAAGGACCCTAGAAGCATGTGTAGCTAGATATTAGCTTATTTTGGTTATTTTGATGTAAAGTGGTGCCACAATGAATATGCGCCCACTATTTTTTAGATGTAACTATTGTAACAAGTGTAAATGTATGAAAAGATGATGTATAAACTATGTTGATAGCCAAAGTAATGCAAATATGGGTTTTGCCCTTTTTGTTAAATAAATGTGATAGTGTATTTTTGGCCGTAACATAGTGAGTTTGGAATGTATGATGAATTGGACCACTTGGACTTGTTATATATACTAGTTTTATGCTTTCAAACTTGTCCATGAGTGGCTAGAACGTGTGAGAGGCTATTTGGATCTATTTTGGACCTTTTGGGTGCAAAAACCGGTAATTTTGTGAGCTCCGTCAAAGTATGACCGGATGAGCTCCTCTTGCCATGAAATTTGGCATGCCTCTAGAGTTTGTAGAGAGCTTCTTGAGAAGCTAAAGTGGGTAATATTCAGAGGTCTAGAGAATATTTGGTGAATTATTGAAATTGGAAAAATTTGGTAGTTTGGTCATGTACTGTTCTTATAGGTCAGAAATGAAAATGCCACAGATTAGTATTGGTTCTTTGGAAATCATATGAACCGAGCCCAGAGAGAGGCTAGATAGTGGTAGTAGATTAATGTGTTACAAACAACCACTAATCCATACAAAAGTTCTTAATAATCCTAGATAAGGGAGTTTAGCTATACATGTTCATGAAAACTAAAGACAAAGTTGAAGTAAAAGTCAGATATATTAGAACTAATGATAAGAACATAAATAGGAAAGAAGAAACTCAGAAATAGAGCTTGTTTCCACTTCAATCTGCAATCCCTTGCATTCCTCTACTTTAAGATGCCTTCTTAGCTTCTCCCTAGTCTTTACACACTTGGAAAAAATGAAAACCAACTCAGAATAATGGCTCCCTTCATAGCAAACCACATATGAAGCTAGAAATCCTCAAAAACTCGGTAAAGAAAATGTTGTGTTTTGTCAAAACGCATCGCGCTGCAACGCGTTTTGCTTCTAGATTTGCTCTACGCCATAACGAGTTTGGCTACTGGATGGAATGATACAAATTGCACTGCAGCACAATATTACACAACCGCATAGCATATAGTCTCTGTCTGATAGCATGTCGCGGCTCAACATATATTTCACTGAGACTTTAGCTCGCTTCAATCCATACCGCGATGCATTCAACTTCAGTTTGGCATTTCGCTGCCGCATGATGCATATAAGCTACAGTGCCATTTGCCCTTCAGGCTTCCCTTCATTTTCTTCCCTTCTTGCACACGACTTGATGGATTTTGGCTATGATGAACTCTTAAAAACAGCAGCTACACATGCTCTAAAGCCTTTTTGGCACAAAGAAACTCAATTCTCTCTTAAACATGCACCCTAAAACAAAGACAAAGTATGATTAGTTCTTAATATATTGAAAATTTAAATAAAACTTATCATTTACAATGCAAAAAGTTGAGTATGGAGGAATTGATTGTAAGTGTGTTTGTTTTATCTATACAAAGTATTATTTATTGTGTAATTTAGGTGCTAAAAACATATTTATTAAAAGAAAATATACATGTTAACGTGATAAACAAGGAGTTATCACAACCATACCAATAAACATCTAATAAATTCAAAACCATCATAAAAAAATAATTTAATTTAGCCAAACTAGACATTGGTACTAATGATAGAATTTAAAGATTTGGATCAAGTACTTATCCTTGTAGTGAATCTATTGCTCAATGAATTGCCCTACATAATTCGATTTAAGCTACGATTTAGATTTCAATCAATAGTTTACAATAGATACACTGATTACCAACGGAGAATAAAGAAGATTTGCAAGAGATTCTTCTCTGTGTTTTCCTAGAGGAATTTTTTTTTAGTTCTATAAGTTTTCATTATAATTGAGTCTCACCCATACACAAAGATAATATCATATACACTTGTCTCTCACTTGTCAGTTTTTCCTTTATTTATTTTTCCCTAAAATATTAAACAATTGACACTTTTGAATTTTGAATTTCAAATTTTAAAAAATTAATTAATTTAAAAGTCAAAATTAATCAATTCTTTTCTAAAATGTTTATTTGTGGATTTTATAGGTTGACCTAATTTTCCTACATGTAAAAAGAGCATGATTCTCCAGTCTCCACATAAAAGATAGAAGTTCAATGAGCTTTGCCAGAAAGTAATAAAACAGTTTTAGGTTAACAGAAAAGTAATAACAGGAGAAGTATTAACCAAAAGTAATAAAAATGTTAAATTCGGATTCTCAAGATCCGAATATAGTGTACAGCATGGAATTCTACCAAATAATTTTTTTTTTTATTTTTGCAAAGAATCCAAATTCAATCTGATATTATTTTTTAATATTTCAAGGGAATTCGGATGCATAGCATCCGAATTCCATCAATTTCCTTTTAAGTAATTTTTTTTTTTTAAATTATAGAGTGGATATTTAAGAGTTTTCTTATATTTTTTCTTATATTTGTATTATAATCAATGTTTAAAAAATTAAGAAAAAATATTAATAAATTAAGGAAAAAATTTATTTGTGTAAACAATTATAGCCATTGAAATACTAAATGCTATTAGCAACTGTAAAAAAATTAAAGATGAGATATATGTACAAATAAATGACTTGAATTTTTTAAAAAATTGTATCTTAACCTACATTATGAATCTAACTTAAACATCATTTGTTAACTAAAATTTGTTATTCTTATTATTTGATTTAAATAGGATCTTGAAGTAATGAAAAATGCAAGAGCATCTTATATTATTTAAAATGTAATGCAATCTTATTAAAAATTATTAAGTATTAAATAAGAAGTAATTATTTAATATTTTTTAATATTTTGTTATTAATTGATTTTATATATTTGTATGTCTTTATTTCAAACATTTTCCTCCTTGCACATCGTTCAGTTGCTTTTAAAAATATAAGAATTGCCTTATACGTTCAAAATACATATCTCATACTAACTCTATAACAATCCTCTGTTATTCTCTTTTTCTTAGGTCTATGACACATTCTCCTCTCTTCAAATATTAATCTAGCGATCTAGATTTAAAAGTTTCAAATATTACTTACTTTTTTGAAATTCAATTAATATATTTGTTGAAAATAAACATTCTAATGTTGAAATTGATTATTTAATATTGTTTGTTTAATACTTACCAAAAATAAATTAAATAAAAATTTGTAGCGCTCAATATATAGAATAGAAGACACTCATTGCTCTTAATTATCATTAACCATTTCCTTAGTTATTAACATGTTAAATAATAATACTTTTTTTAATAGTTTATTTTGTATTATTTGAAGACAATATTTTAATTTTTTTTTTCGTAAAACATTACAAATTTGGATTTGAAGTTTTTAAGAAGAAAAGTGCATATCTCATCCCTTAAATTACATTAATTAAGCATTTATTTTTATAGTTTTCATTCGATGGTGCTAATCTTATTTATATTTATATATATACTAGTCAAAAAAATAATTAGTCAAAATAAATGAGGAATGGAGTCACTAAAAAAAAGAAAATAAAATACTTTGAAAAAGAGAAAAAATATATTGTTCCATTTCAAAGAGAGAAAAAGTAAATATGCTTTGACAAAAGATAAAATAGTAGTTTGAGCAGATTTATTATATATTTCAAATGTTAAAAGACAAGACTTTTAAAAGGAGAAAATGTTATTCAACTAAATCTTAGTAGTAGTGTGAAATGTAATGTAATCTTATCAATTAAATGTTTGTAATTATTTAATATTTTTGTAATTATCAAGTACTAAAGAGGACCTTTAATGTTTTTGTAATATTTTGTTATAAGTTAAAGAGAAAAATTGTAATTAAAAAGTAATTGAATACAAAAATATAATAAAAAAATTACATAATATTGGATATAAAATTACATTAATATAAATCTTATACAAATATTTATAGCGAATGACTTCTTGTACCACAACAAAGTCTTCTCCTTTCACGTCGCGATCATTGTTGGCTTAATTCTTTTTATTGTTGTTACTTCTAGACTGTTGGATCAAAGTTTAAATCTAAGGATGGAGTTTGAATTGGAGGAAATGGATGAGATGGCATCAAAAATCTAGGTTGTGACGATTCTCTAGGCTCAATAGAGGAACTAGCATATGTGACATTAAATGCAGATGTATCAAATAGAAGATCTGCAAATGATCCGAATGAGCCAAACATCTACTGAAGGGTTTCAGAAAGTGTTGAAGGCAATGAGGGTATGTAAGAAGAGGGGCATGCTCCACCAAAGTTACCAAACTAGCTAAACAATATAGAATAAGATGGACTAGCCATGTCAATATCCTACTACACTAGAGTCTTCTATATACAGATGCATTGGGAATGTCAATACCTTACTAAACTGGCCCCTGTTGTTGCTAAATATTTCTTTCAATAATAGGCTGTTAACTTGATAGGTCACCTTGACGTCTTTTACTTGGATGACCTGGTGGAATTTGAGATCTGGTGCTTGGTCAATAGGTTGGGAAAAAAAGTAAAAATCGTTGTTCACTAAAAGCACATAATATATTGCTAGCATCTTGCCCCACAATATCACGAAAATCTACAGGCAAAAGATCCTACAAATGCATCCTATAAAGCCCCTCTGCCAAATTAGCCCATTTAAAAAATATAAAAAATTAACTATTAATATGTATTAGACCAAGAGAATGATGATGACAAAGATGAGAAGATGTAATAAAATATGTCACATATCCAATAGCAGCATTCGATCTTTGAATCCATCGACGAATATATTGCCAATACCATCACGTGTACTCAAACGTGCGATCAAAGGGTTCCTTAGTGACAGGAGATTGAGACATGGTATTTCACCATCCATACCATTGCGGAATGAAAAGGCTATGCTCAAACACCCAGTTGGTCTGGGTTCTTCCTCAAAGTTGTAAATTATAGAGAGAGTATAATCTAACTAGCTCTTGTAGAATGGGTTAATGCAACCAAATTGTCACAAGACACGATTTAAATGGTGCCACTCTATGATCCAAAAACAAATAATTGGCACTGATGCAATCCAATGTCTGGAGAACTCAGACAATACTCTAGAATCAACTCATGTATTGATTGTGGCTAGTAAAGGCACCATGCAATTTATGCGTAAGATAGAGTCAAGTAGTAAGTAATTATTAAAAAAATTAAAAAATGATGTATAGCATAAATCAAACTGAGTACATACCTCATTATTCCTCATTGCATCTAGCAAAATTCTATATAAATAGAGGGCTCTAACACCAGGACAAGGAGATTGTCCAACATTCTTCCATCTGTTGCAATAAGCAAATATATTTAGTAAATAATGGCTAATAAATGAAGTCAATATGTTTTAATAAAAGATGTAAAATTTTTAATTCCTTTACATACCTAAAACCTAGAGGTGGAAGCATAGAATATTCTTCAATATGAGGGTTGGGGGTGGGTGATCTCTCAGGTGCATGCACAGGAAAGCGATCTTATGCCCATAAATGCAATAATGTCAAGCACTTAATTATGCCACAATCATTCTTGTAGGTTGAGTTGCACAGCTTACGATATAGAAAGGGCAACACTACTGATCCCCAACTATAATAATCAGCTTACTCAAAGTCATCTAACAAAGGTAGGTACATCAACCTTATCATTTGCATCATCGGACAGATGTGTAAAATTCTAAGCCAACCAAGTGATAAAAAGTCACTGTCCATCGATCTGGTTAGTTGGTGGTGTAATCTCTAGAAGACACTGACAAGCCTTTGGTAAATTGAAACTCGTCCCGCTCACAATAAGGTCCCTATAGACAAGTAGGCTTAACTAGATTGCTACATCCTTAAAGGTGATCATACACTCTCATTGAGTAGTATGAAATGTATGTCTCTAGGCACCACCGTTCTACTAATGCACTAACCAATGATATATCATACTCGAACTGGCTGACTCATATAACACAATAAAAACTGGCCTACCTTAGATAATCAACAATGACGAGTGGTGGATCGCTTAAACAATTAACATGTAGAACTCATCATGGGAAAAATATCTTATCATCCTACAAATAAGGATAAATCACATAACTAACAACTCATTTGAAACAAAAAACAAAACAAAACAATATATCTTACCTCACCATCCTAGATGGTCTGTGATATATGCCACTCTTATGGGTATAAAAGTGACTCATCCTCTGGATTTGAATGAATAAGCTGTCCAACTCTGACCACAAGATCTATATATAAAACAACATAATCTATTATTATTTATTTAAAATTAACATATACAAGTATCAATGACATAACATGCTATTAGTCATTTCAGAAATGGTCATATACAAGCATTAATAGTATACCCTATTTATTTATTACAATTACAACTAAGTAGCAATTACAAATTTTGTTAATATACAACTAAATAGCAAAAGTGTGGTGTGGGCAAGAGGCACAGTTATTTCTATTTGTTTACAAAGGATGTACCTATTTGGTTATCCTGAGGTCCTAAATCTATTTCATTTTGAAAACCGTTTGAACGAGGTCGACCTCACTCACAGAACATGGATGGATCTGGGACCAACTTTAGACCACTTGGTTGTGGCCAATATTCTTCTCCTCCAATGGGTGGAAATATACTACTGTATGCATTGCGCATGGTATCCAAGTGAAATACGGGAATATTCTTTTCCTTCAATGGGTAGAAACATACTACTGTATGGATTGCGCATGGTATCCAAGTGAAATATGGGATCCACAAGTTGGAATGGCTCTAGGGCTATTGTGATGCACACTGCCAAAGTATGCTGACATGGGTACTTCACTTGAAATTCTCTACAATCATATGTGTGGTCATTTTAAGTTAACCTTGAAGCAATAAGCATATTGATGATTCGTCCAGTCATAAGGCTCTTTAACCTTAAACAATGCTGCTTGCTTATTGAACACCTGCACAACACACGAATAGGAGCGTTGTACATTTGCTGCCATCTTTTTTATTAGAGTTTGTGAATACACCTGACTTACTATCATTTGAGCATTGATCTGCTTGGCATGTTGCATAAAGTATTGGCTGACCCAGTAATATATTGTTTTAGCTATGCCTGATATAGGTAAAGACCTAACCCCCTTCAAGACACCATTTATGCAGTCTAGCAAATTTGTTGTCATGTGGCCGTAGTAATGACCATCTACATCATATGCTCGAATCCACTGTTCTTTTGAAATCTCAACAATACACTTGTTTGCTTCTTCATGGATGGCAGCTATCTCAGCCAATTTTTTATCAACATATTGACGTTCGTGTGCATAACCTATATAACATAATTAATGGTTTCGCTATAAGTTTCTAATCATGTATGATGTGAATAATCAAATACAGAAGAGAAACATACCAATATTTTTTTAACTTTTGCTTTAAATCTGATGATCTATAATAAGTGTGAAGATTACTGGCCATATGACAAAAATAGAAAACATAATAACCCTAAGGTGGCATTCAACTATTCTGTAGATTAGCAACAGAAGATAAAATTGATAGGTGTCTATCTAATATAAAAAAAATATCACTTCTTCCTTGAACTATTCCCTTCTACAGGTTGAAAAGGAACCATGTCCATGCTAATTATATCTCTCCCTCCACAATAGCAAAGGTGAGAGGGACAATATATCAGTCCCCATCCTATGCCATTGCCATCAATAGCGTCCCGTTATATTTTTCATAGAGAAATGTCCCATCCACCTAAATCATTAGATTTAAATGTTCAAATGCATCTATACAAGTTTGAATGCCTAAAATACGCGCTTAAACGTCACCACTGCCTTACTAGTAGAAGTGTTTTGAAGGCATTATTTTGTCACAAACTCGGCGCATGAGCCAGGCATGAAATGTTGTACTCCAGAAATGTAGCATATAAGCTTTCCCAGTTACCAAAAGCAATTGTGGCAGCTTTTTGTTTTGCTCTTCATGCCTTTTTGTATGTTATAGTATAACCAAACAAGCTCTTTATCCGCTCTATGATCTGGTTGATTGGAACACCAAGTGTCTCAGTCATCATTGCCATGATACATGATGAGATAATGTTAGAATCTAATTTTGGATGATCTTGTGATATCATCATAGATAAACAAGTATATGGACCCCTATATCGTGTAATCTACCAAAATGATCCCTTCCTCTTACCTTTTTTGCATGCTTTGACTTACCATGTACAACTGTTATCATAATTTATACACTAATATTCTTTATACTTTTTACTTGTCAAGTATTTCTTAAAACTATGGTGAACCTTCACAAAGTATAGCTTCACAGTAATATGTAGTGCCTTCTGATTTGGATACCTTAATCTAATGTACAACTCCTGATTATTCATTTGTATCTAATGCCCCCTTCCTCAAATTCATCACCTCTCGCTAAAGCCAAATTAACTTGTTGAAAAAACACAGCAGTAGAGTCAACATATTAGGACACTGGTTCAACATGAATGGTACCATCATCGTTACTCGCACTATTATCATCATCTACAGCATTTTCATTGTAACACCCCAAAATTAATTAAGGTGTTAATCATAGATTTAGATTAATTAGAAATAATTAATATGGGATAATTGGGCAAGTTAAGTGAATAGAGATTTTAGAGAGATAAATTATTAATATGGATTTAAGATTTAATTGGGATAGAAACTTCATCTAGGCCTAAATTAAATTGAGTAGGCTAAGGTTAAGACTAATGGAGGTTTAATAATTTTAGGTGCAGACCAACCTATTTATTGTGAGACTTGGCCCAAGAAAGAGCACCTAGTGATGGCCCAATAGCCCTTATGCAGACCCAAATCCTTGAGCTCTTCAAACCTGGCCTAAACCTAATTACTTTATGGAGTTGTTGCTAAACCTAAACCTAAACCTGGAATGTGTATCGAATGTTAATTGTCATTAATGCATGAATTCTTGTTGCTATTACTTTATGGAGTTGTTGATATAGGGTAATTAGAGAAAAGAAATTGACCCTTAAATTTTGAACTAGAAAAGATGGATTAGTTACATAAATTAAGCTAATGAAGGCTAGTTAAGCCTCACAATTAAGGTAGAGGAGCCCTAGGGTGTTATTGGAGGGAGAGTGGAGAGTATGAGACAAGATTTTCAAAGTTTTAGGGTCAAAAAGAATTTTGCCGCGGCTAAAATGGAGTTAACCACGGCCAATAGAGGCGATGTTGCCCAGGAAGAGTGCCAGAGAAGAATTCATCGTGGCGAAATGTGTAATTAGCCGTGGTGAAATATGAGAGGCTAAACTGGGAGTCGTCCAGAGAGAAATTTGTCGCGGTGAAAGGAGGAATTGGCCCCGGTGAACTTTTGCGAAAAGGAGCAGGCATTCCAGAGAGGAATTGGTTGCTGCGAAAGGGGGTATTGGCCGTGGCCAATAGCGAGAGGCGAGCGAGGTTAGTTCCAGGAGGCTTTTTCGCTATAGCACTAAGTAGGTTAGCTGCGGCGAAGGTCCCATGGTGAAACTAGTGACGAAGAAAGGAGTGAAACCGAGAGGAATTGGCCGTAGCTAAGTGTAATTTGGCCGCGGCGAATATTCTGAAACACTTATGTTAATTAGGAAACCTTGGTTTTTCATATGGTAATCCCAATGGATGGTTTAGAGACATTGGGATGAGTTATAATTGATAGGTAATAAAATCAAAGGCTTATAATTAAATGTTTATTTCCTTTATGTACATAAGTGCTTGTAATTGTATGGTTGATGACTCTAATAACATTAAGATTCAAATTTTCCTGTATTTTCATAATGCAATTGGTCGTAATGCCTTGTAACCTCAATCTATGATTATTAATCACGTATTTAACCTTAATTACAATGATTAGAAGTTAGGGTCGTCACATTCATCATCTTTATCATCATTATGATAATCAAGGTCAAGTTCTGCACTATACTCATCTTCATTTTCAAAGTCTTCTAAGATATTTTCTTCTAAGCCAATTGGAAAAGAAGGTTCAGTAAAGTCAATTACTGGGTGGAGGAATTCGGTTGTGAATTATCCTCTATTGGTACAATTTGATAAGGTTTAGAATAATATGTCGGTCGAGACAACAAATTAAGTGCAAGTTGTTTCATTCGTCGAATTTGGCTCAAAGTCAATGCTTAATTATAGGTTAATGCATGAGGTGTGTGCATACAATTTAATGGCATTTAGCTGTGATGGAAAATATGAGTGAGATTGCCATATCTTTTACACATCATGATCATCTTCTAACATAATTGCTTGATACCATGTTAGGTTTACTGTTGTCAGAAGCTTATATATCAAATCAGACATAACACAGTTGTATGACAGCCGTAATGTAACATCCAGTCCTACCGTAAACGTGAGAAACGTGATGTTTGGTTTCTCTGTATTCGTAAAAAATGGGTCAGATACAAAAGGAAGTCCCTAAAATATAAGGAATTGAGGCTAACTAAAATTAGGATAAAATTCTAAATAATGAAAAATGAGGATTTGAGCCTTAAGTTGTTTAAGAACTAGGGTAGGAGTGATTCAAAAAATTTGCCGAAAGGCTAGTGGTATTTTCGTAAATATGGGTACTTTTTGAAAACCTCACAGGAGTGCTTTTTAAATGAAATTTTTAAGTTCTCCGAGATTCTTAGAGGCCCTAGAAACCATAGGAAGCCCCGGGACAGTTAAATCCCCTCTGGTGGACGTTTTCCAATATCAGTGTGCCTGAACTTTGATGGATTTATTCGTGAAGGTTTTAGCTCCAATTTGAGTGATTCCAAAGGCATTTTACAAAATTAGGAACCTAAATTTTATAATGGAGAAGACGATTCTAAAAAAGGAGATAAAACAAATTAGAAACAAAAATGCCAAAAATGAGGGATGAAATGGGAATTTTTGGAATTCTTTTGCTTTTAATACTCTCTCTCTCTCACGCCCTCCCTTGCCCTCATTTTCCACTATCTTTCTTTTTCCCAGAATAGAGAGGAGAATCAGTTCTCTTAGGTGCACAAGAAGGAGCGCTCTTGGAGGGAGAAAAAAGCCAAGAAAAGGTAAGAAATTCCATGAAAAATCTAGCTTTCTCCTTAGCAAGTCACTTCTCCTTCTTCTCCTTGTTATTTTTATGGGTTTAATGGTGTTTTTAGATCTATTTTGAGGGCAGAATAGAGATGGAATTTTTGGATTTGGTGAGGGGAGGCTAGCTAAGTGAAGAACAAACCAAGAAAACCATGAATCTAAGGTATTTTGCTACTTCCTAAGCTTAGGTCTCCTTGCTCCTCTTCTCTTCAAATCCCCCATGTAAGACTAGCCATGAGGGATTAAATTTCTGGCCAAACCAAGAATGAATCACATGAATTAGGATGTGGGAATTTAGAATATGCAAAGGAAAACAAGTAAAAGTCATTGAATTTCAAGTTAGCAAAGTGTAGGATTCTTGAAGAGTTTGTAAAATCTGTTTTGATTCATGAATTTCCTAGGCTATGTAAGTGTTTAATTGAGCTTCTAAGACCTCTAAGAAGCCTCCCAAGTGTGTCTCCCATCAAGGAAAAATCAAGAAGCCATTAAACCCTATTTATACTCTAGGTTTTGGCCAAGCAAGGTTGACATAGCTAGGGAGAGTTTTAAAATTTTCTAAACCCATTTTTGAGTCATATATGATGAATGAAAGTAAGGGAAAGCCTTGAAAAAAAATTAGGAAGCTTGGAGAATGAGTTAGTGCTTTAGGTTTCATAATGTGACTTGAGGAAGCAACATGTACTTAGGCCCTTAGTTTTAATTGGGTGATGACTCCAAGAGGCTTAAAGGGAGTCAAGAGTCTTATATAAAAGGAAAGAATATGGCCTAGACTTCAAAGAGTGGATCAGTGCCATTAGGAACCATAATTGAATCATAAAACAAGGTTAGAATTCCAAATAGATAGGTAGCTTTGGAATGGTTCCAAGAGTCTAATTGGTTCTTATTTTATGTGATTAGGCCAAGGAAAACAAGCCTCACCTAGTTGTGACTGTGTAGCCATAGGAAGAGATCCAATTTCAAGAGAAAAAGTGTGCTTGTGTGACAAAGGTAGCTCTCTCTCTCTCTCTTTTTTCCCATGCATAAATAAATGTCTATATTGTCTTTGAATGTGTATATGTGTATTGTAAGCTTTGAATTATGTTTTGGTATGATGCCTATGTTCCATGGAACCATAGTGTTGCATTATGTATTCAAATGATACCTAGAATGTTTATATTGGTTTTCTTGAATATGGAGAGGCCAAGAACCTTCCATCTTCGATGAGGATGAGCCAAGAATCCTTAGAAGTGGTTGAGACTAAGAGAAAGTCTCCCAAGAGTAAGGCTTAGTTCAAGGCCTTTGAGAAAAAGGGTGAGGCAAGTCCAAGAACCTTGAAGAAAGTGGGTGAGGCTAATCCATTCATTTGGCAAGCTTAAGTATGTTATGTGTGCTTTGTGTAAATGCCAAGAATGTATTTTGCACCATTCTCCATATTAATATGCCATCATGCATCCTTAAGACTTGTATTGCATTCTTTATGCATGATTAAATGGGAGATGAACTATTAGGATTCTTTGAATCTCATCCCCTCCTCTCCAATATCTTAACATGCTAAGTGGAGCTAATGAACAAGGAAATGGAAGCCACCAAGTGAGGAGATGAAGCCTTAATCATGAACCTTTTAATTTTGCTTATGTTGTAACAAAAAATGGAACATGATGTAAAATTTTGTTAGAATTGATGTACAATGAATGGAACATGTGTAAATATCCTAATAGATGATGTATGTATGAAATTTGTGGATAAATGGAATGTATTGCAATTTTTGGATATTGGATGGTCATTTCAAGTGTATGCCTCTTAGTACATAGCTTGAGGATGGGAAATGAAATTCTGTATTTTAAGTCTCCACACCTTTGAGATAAGTTTAGAGAGTCTTTTTAGGCCATTCCCGCATGCTCAAGTGGCCACAAGAACCATAGGAGCCTTTTTGCCTATCATTGAACCATTAAGAGGCATGAAAATGGCCCAAATGCAACCCTATATCACTTTTTTTCTAGATGATCTGTTATTGATCTGAGATTTGGCATGCAATTAGATCTTGTTAATAGATTTTTGGAAAGCTAAATAACATAATTTTTGGAAGTCTAGAGAATATTTGATAAATTTTCAAAGTTGAGATTTTTTATTGATTCTAGTATGTACACTGTTCACACTGGCAGATATTTATTCTGTATTATCCGATGGGCAAATGATATTCAATACTTATGAAATTTTATAGCCATAAACTAGAGGTCATAATATTTCTGTGGCTACTGAGATCACGTCATTTGGAGGTATGAGGAAAGAGTTATGCATCTTTGAAGTTGACTGTCAGTAGTAGTGGCGCCTTAGGAGTCTAGTCACTGTTCCATAGAATTTCAATAGCTAAACGTATCTGTTTCATTCTGAAATTATTTTTAGTATCAATTCAACATTTTTATCTTTTTATAATGACTAAATTTGTGTGATTTTGATTTTTATAGAATTAGTTGTAAATTTTAGAAGTTTGTATCAGTAATATAAAACAACAGCCCAAGCAGCAGCGACCTCAGTGGCTTTTCAAATGTCAAATGTCTTTCCCTTAATGATTTATGAACTGAAATTATTTTTACCATATGGGTAGACATCCAGAGCTTTCTAAAATGGTAAAGCTTGTTGGATTTTGATTTTTTTGGATTTAGTTATGAATTTTCAAAATTGTGACAAAAAATTGAAATTCTGACTATGGCAAATCTGTGGGAATTAATGTGTTTCGCCCACTTGTATGAGTTCCAAGCCACTTTTTTGAATGGTTTGAATTGCATTAGTGTAAATAAATATGAGAATATATTGTATGAGTTTACATGGTCTACGTGACATCAAATGAAATTTTTATACACTATGCAACACGAAAATATTCATTATTTCTATTGCCTTTTTCCTTGAAAGCTTGTATGATTCTTGAAAATGATATACCTAAAGGCATGAGATGAGCTAAAAAGGATGGTGTTACACGTAAATTTTGAGAAACTGCTTGTTTTAACTCTTCTATGATGATATCAGTACTGACTATTATATATTTTGACATTGCACATTAAAATGTTGCACCTTGGGTATTTTCATAAACCCTTCCATTCACATAAATGCAAATAATCTCATTCTTCCTGGTCATTTCTTTCACTTGAAATATCCTAACGACAAACACATTCTATACAATCATTGTTGTAATGGATTTTTTTGTTCACTTTGAATTATTCAATTGCATCTCTCAAAATTGTAAATAATTTTTTTCTATATTTATTTAAATATGATCCAAAGTTTCTCTTTCAATTATAATAATTACCATTGTTATATTTTTTTAACAAATTTAAATAATTACCTTTTAATAATTATAAATATTTATTTATTTTTATTTCACATTATTTCCACTTTCTTTTTTCACAATTATAAACACTATATTTGTTTCCTTTTTCTATCATTTTCTCTTTAACATTTTCTTCCCATTTTACTTTTTGTAATTGATTTTTTTTCTATTTAAGCTCCATTTTTTATTTCATCTTTTAAAACATCTTTTTCTTCATTCTACCTATTTTCACTAATTTTTCGACACATTCCTAAAATATATATTTTTCCATATTTTAAATTATTATTCATTAAATTACTAGATAACATATATTTTTCTCCTCATTTAAATTATGGTTTCTCACTAACTATAACTTTTTTTTCTAATTATAAATGTGTACATATTTTGAAAACTTCCCCATTTTTGTCACTTACTAATTTAATTTTTTTAACGAATTTATTTGACAAATTTAAATAATTACTTGCTAATAATTATAAATTTTTATTTGCTTTTATTTCACATTATTTCCATTTTCTTTTCCCACAATTATGAACACTATATTTGCTCCTTTTTTATATCATTTTCTTTTTAACATTTTATTCCCATTTTACTTTTTTTTTACCTAATTTTTTTTTTCTATTTAAGCTTCCTTTTTTTATTTCATCTTTTAAAACATTTTTTTTCTTCATTTTACCTATTTTTACTAATTTTTTTGACATATTCCTAAAACATATCTCTCTTATAGTTTAAATTATTATTCATTAAATTACTATCTAACGTATGTTTTTCTCTTCATTTAAATTACAATCTCTTACTAATTATAACTTTTTTTTAATTATAAATCTGTATATATCTTGAAAACTTCTCCAATTTTGTCACTTACTAATTTCATTTTTTTCCTTATTTTGGCATTTAAATATATTTCGTTTCATATGCCCTATAATTTTTAAACCTTCCTTTAAATTATTATTCTCTCATTTAAATTATATTTTTCTCTAATTTTATACTTTTTTTCCATACATATATTTCACATTTTTTTCATCCAAACATTTATACCTTTTTTTTTTCCATCATTCTTAGTTTTAACATCAGCAACTTCCTTTTTTGTTATGACCACAAATTTTTTTTCTTGAATTTTCCTTCCAATTTCCAAATGTCTCATTTTGATTTTACTCAACCTTTTTTTCTCCAATATTATTTACACAATTTAAAACTACTAAATCTCTTCATATATTCTCAAAGTCTAGTTTAAAAAACAAATTTTTCTACTTAAACAACCAATGTTTTTTTTAGCAATTTTTCCTTTCTTCATTCACAATGTTATACTTTTTTTCTTCTTCTATCTTTTTGCTAAATATATAGCTAAAATAATACCCATAATCAGCATTAATTATATAGCAAACAATATTCCATAACTTAAAATTCATAAATTCAAACAACATTATTATTTTACAAATATTTCAAAAAATATATATTTTTTACAATAACAATAAAATTAAAATATTTGATATACAAAAATGAATTACCTAATAATTTCATACTACATATGTGTCCACCCTTTGTAATATTTTCTCCTTCACCAGCACTTCAAAACAAAATCTTCTAACAAGCCTCCAACAAGTCTCACAAAAGGTAAATTTTGAAGGAAGGATAATTTTAACTGCAGAATCGAAGTTGTGAGACTAGACCATTTTATAGAGGAGGAGTTTTGAGGGCAATTTTGTAATTTTCTCTTCTCATTATCTATATTCTTTTTCAACCAATCAAATCATCTGAAAATCTTTATTAGCCAATAAAGACACGCCACATATATGGATAACACAATAAATTGTATTTTACCGTTACACGTGACCAGTCACGTCAACAGAATTTAGACTGTGATTGACACAATCCGAATTCCGCTCCTCACCTTGTCCCTTGTGCAATTTGTTACTTTCCAGTGTATTACTTTTCACTTTGTTATTTCCCATGACTTTTTTTTTGTTTATCTCTGATTCAAAAAATGCCTTCAAACTTTAAGATTTCAAAAGCTTTTCCAAGCAAAACTAAAAAGAACCAAAATTAGGCAAAAGCCATTAGGAAGAAAGTAATCCATAACCACCAACGACTAAACATAAACCTGAAGAGAATTTATGCATTGTTTATTAGGAAGGAATATAAAGAAAAAAAGATAGAAAATACTGAAGACATTTTTTCTTTTTTGATATGCTTAAACATGAGAAAAAAATAGAAAAGAAAACTGATTCTCCACTTAGGTTTTGTTTGGGACAAAGGATTAGTTTTTGATGGAATAGAAATGAGAAATGAAATGGAAATGGAAAAAAATTTTGTACCCCATAGTTATGTTTGATATGATAAAAGAAAAAATATGAATATTTTTACTTTTTTATATTTGGTTGGATAGAAACAATATTAAAATAGAATGAGAAGAGAATTAAGAGATTAAAATACCTATAACTATTTTTTAATTACTAATAATTATAAAATGTAATGAAATATTTATTTTTAATTATTATTAATAATAAATAATAAAATAATTATTTTTAATTACCAATAACAATAAAAAATAATAAAATAATATTTTAATTTAAAATTTTATTTTTAATTGCTTTTACTAAGAAAAAAAATTATTTGAACAAGGACAAAATGATCTTAATTTTTATTCTCTTATACAATAAAGTTCTTTTTCACCACAAAGTAAAAGATTGCACTATCTCATGTTAGTGGGAGACAACTCACCTAAGGAAAGAATTCTCCCACCTGCCAAACATGCTTTTATTTCAATCCCACTCCTTTTTTCTTTTCAATATTCAACTTTCTCATCTACCAAACATGGCTTTATTTGGCATTCGTCCTCTTATTGAAGAAAAAGGAGAGAGAAAATGAAGGATCAATGTGGGACCCACTTTGCCGCACATTACACATTATCAATTCAGAAAAATGGCACATCTACGCATTAAGGGTGTTCATTGGCCCAAATGGCTCTAGGGGCCCATCCTAACCTGAACTAATCTGGCCGGGTCGGGCAGGGCTAAAAATATAAATAGACAGAATTTTAAATAAAACCATATCGGGTCCGGTCGGGCCATGGATGAAACTTGTTCTACCCAACTTACCTAATAATTATTATTTTTTAGTTATTAATATCTTGTCATCTTATATATATATATATATATATATATATATGTTATTTTATCTGATTCTCTTTACATATTGTAACTTTTATTACTTACCTAAACCCTCCCTATTTCTTAATTATTTTCATTATTGATTAGCATGCTTACTGATATTTCTTTTGTTGAATAATGAAAACACACGTGTTTACTTAAAACTAATTATGTTAGTATAACTTATATTTTGCTTGATAATATAAAGCTTTTTTTTTAATGATAAAAATATAAAGGTTCTAAAAACTTATTGTTTTGAAGTATATGCTTATGAGTTTACAAAAAAATATTTTTATATTATAAATATCAATTAATAAAAAAAAAAAAGTCTTTGGCGGCCTTAACCCGCCCTAACCCAACATAAAATCAGGCTTGTTCGGGTCGGGTCGGGTCACGGGCATAAAAACAAGCCCAATATCTTAATCGAGCCAGACATCGGGCATACTAGATGTCCAGCCCAACCCTACTCATGAACAGCCTTGCTACACATTGCCAACACAATAAAAAGAAACGTGGGACCGCAACCAAAACAATTGAAAAAATTTGACCAAAATTCTTATAATTTAATTATAAATAACTATTTAAATAATAAAAAATAAGATAAATAAAATAAATATCCCTGTTGATATAAATAAATATACATAATATATACTATATTTATTTTAAATATATTTAATGAAATAAAAAAATTAAGTATGTCTATTCATTTATATTTACCTAAGTAGGTATTTTATTTATCTTATTTTTTTTTAAATTTTTAATGCTTATTTATAATTAAATTATATGAGTTTATATCTATTTTTTATTATTGTTTTGGCTATGGATCCATGTTTCTTTTCTTTCTTAAAATCAAATAGGAAAAGAAATGTCTCCATTTTTCTCTTCTATCATATCAAATAAAAAGAATAATAATTCATTCACTTTCTCTCTAATTTATTTTTTATTTTTTTATTTTTTGTTTCTTTTCTTATTATATCAAACAAATTATTATTCCAAAACCCAAAAAAAAAAACCCTTCATCTACACACAAAAATTAAAATTTTGGCAACCTTCTTAGCAATATTTAGAGGACAAATACTATTTAATTTATTAAAATTTCAACAACCACTGTCATTATTATCACATAGGACACTAATTAACTCTATGGGTACCCAACGATGAGTATGTGAAAAATCTCTAAAATCAAAATAATTAATGTTTGGTAGTCTTACTACTCCACAATGTTTAAGTGATTCAATTTGTACAGGTGAATTAATTTGTGCTCTTCAAAGATATATATTTTATCTTAATTTGACGTTTTAAAAATTAAATATTTTATTTTAGTTCTTCACACATTATTTTCTTTTCAAAATATCAATTAATAAATTAACAAAACATGGGATAAGCCATCTAACGAAATAAGTGATGTAATTATTAAATGCTCGTTGTTGTGTTTTATAAACTTTAGAAATTTAGATCCACAGTTTGAAAGAATACTTACGAAATATTTTGGTAACTATATAAATAGTTACAACAACGCCAATCATCTATTTTATTAAGTCATGTCACATGTCTCATTGATTGTTTGTTAATAGATTTAAATATCATAATATTTAAAAAAAAACAATTCTTAAAAGATTATCTTTCGAATACCAAATTGTGCTTTCCTCTTTAATTATAATATCTAACTTAAACTAATCTTTTTCCTGATAAGCTTCACATTTCGGAAGAAGAGAGAGGACAGGACATGAATGGCAATACATTCCGGAATAGAAAGAGAAAAGTAGTTGACACTATTAATTCGGATCCTCAGCCTGAAATTGGAGCCGTGCCGCTTGGGGAAAAAAATAAATTAAAAAATATGAGATTAAATAATTTCCAACATTAAAATTAAGAAAGAAGCTCTAAACATTAAAAGCTTTTCAATCTTTTTATCTTTAACTGTATCCGTATAAAACTGCACAAGATTCATTTGCCTGAAACTTTATATTGGATTTGAGAAAGCTTGTGAATGAGATTAACGTTGTTTTCTTTCTTAGGCTAATGAACTGGCCGAGTAACTGAGCATTTGAAATAAAATGCAGCTAAAGAAAAAAGATGTGTACCTTGTATAAAAATTTAAGAGTAAGAAAAATGTTGAATTCAGATTTATTTGAAAGAAGTACCAAAATTAATTTTCGGATTTAGTTTTTGTCATGACCCAATTTGGGAAGGGGTGACCGGCACGGAAAGCAAGAAATACTCGAATCCGTGAGCCTATCTAGTAACCTCCCAACTAAGGAGACCTCTTTTTAAGGCGACATAAGCTTACTTCATTTTCTAACTCACCATATTTCATTCTTTCCATAACATAGATGTTCATGGTTGTTACAAAAATTTCGGCAGAGTTTCCCCTGAAATTTGAATATCCCCAAATTTACAACAGCTTTGAATTCAGCAAAACAATAAGGGGGAGCTCCATGCTTCCCACCATCAATCAATATAGTATAAAACCAAAGATTTACCAAGGGAGGGGAAATCCTATCCATGTTGAACAAAAATAAATCTACTATATTACAACCAACCAAAAACAATTCATTATAACCCAAAAAGAAAAAAACAATTGCACGCCCTCAGGGTTTGAAGACGGGCTCACCAATTCGATGCTCCCACCTACTAGGATGAAGGAGGTGGATCCGGTCTAACAGCACTATCTGAAAGGTTGAATTTAAAAGAGTGAGTTGAACCCAATGAGTAGATAAATGATTACAATAATTAAAAAGGGCAACTAAGTTATCTAGGTGATGCCAAACATTGGAACTCATACAGGGGACCTCCGCCAACAGTTAAATCTCAACATAAATGTCATTTAAATTTCTCTTTCTCTCTCTCCTTTTTCTTTTTCTTCGCTTTTCTTTTTTTTTTTTCTCTCTCTATTGTTGGTGGCGGCTACACCTCATTGGCAGCTCCTTAACCCTTACGACTGGCTACGCCTAATGGGCAGCTCCTTTTCCACCCTATTATATGTTATAATTAGTCCTCCGGGAGCGGCTTCACCTCGTTGGCAGCTCCTTACCCTTTTTTATGGGTGGCTACACCTAACGGGTAGTTCCTTCTCTGCCTGGACCTTGTAATGCACACTAAATAGTGTATCAAGCTAGAAATCTACACCCCGTACTAAAACAATATAAACAAGAATTTTATTAATGCATGGAAAATATAAGACCCATGGAAAAGTAAAGAAGCACCAAGTCAACAAACCAGTAGAATATTACAAGCAATAAGAGATGAACCTAATTGGGTGATTAAATATTTACTAGGACAACTAGATGCATAAATAACTAGATGCTCAAGGTTTAATCCCACTAGGCTAGGATGATGCCGAAAGAAAACCATATATATATATAAAATAATTAAATACACAAATAAATAAAAGAGCCATGCTTAAATATTTATATATATATATGTATATGCACATAACAAGTGTTCAAGGATAGAACTACGCAGTAAATATATATTTGGGTATATATACGTATATTTCTTAAAAGGATATGGACTTCAATTCACCAATTTCAAGCCACATCCCAATTTACATTGGTTGTAAGTCAATAAGCATGCTTAATCATCCCTCTAACGTATCCTACTTCCAAAATTCATTAATCAAAGACAATTAAATTCTCACATGACGTCTTTCTCTCTATAACCGAAATGCATGACAAAATCAAACAAGAGTATATTACTCATCTTGCAAATTCCCAATTTCCACCTTTTTTCACCTCATCAAGGCTCAATGGAATTTGACCCCTCAATTACATATGTATACATATATGTAGAACAAAGGAACAAATACACAATTTCATTGTGATCATTGTCTACTCACAGCGATATTCCAGAGTTATCAGTACTTGCTTCCTTTCAAAAGTTCAACTCCCTTGCAGTAAGTGTTCTCAGAGTTTCCTACTAGCACCAAACTTACTAAATCATTATGTAGATCCAAGACAACAACTCCTAACATTTATCCACTTCAATGATAGTTTTCTAATCATTTTCTTCCATTCTATAATTTACCCATTACTCACAAGACTACCTCTTAGCTTAATCCCTCTCATAACCTTTCAAAATTCATAATCTGAGTTTCAAAATCATTTCTAGGGATTAAGAATTGAAAATTTGTGCATGATTATCATAGTTAGAAAGCCTTATTCCAAGATCCCCAATCTTCCCCCCTTCTACGTTCGGCCAGCCAAGCAGGGGCAAGGCTTCACATTTCTGAGTTACTCTTTTGCTTGGAACAAGCCGAAAATGGAAGGGCAAAATTGATGGATCTAGTATTTAACCCGAAGGAAGAACTGAAAGGGAATGCTCACCGTAGCTGCTGCACTCTTCGGCTTTCTCATGAATGGGGCTCAAGCCGGCGACGAGAGAGAGAGCTCGAGAAGCTCTGTGTAACGCCGAGGAAGACTTCGTCGGTGAGGGAGAGACGCTACAGCTCTACGGAGAAGAACTCGGGAGCTCTGATAACCTCCTAATTTAGGACCCAAAAGGGCTATATTTGACACTAAATTAGGGAGGTAAAATACTTTTCTCTTGATTAATATGATAAAAAGTATACTTAATCAAACAAAACAAAGAAAGTATTATAATCATAAGATTTTTATCAGTTTAAGCCTCACTTTATGCTTAATTTCAATTTCAGGGAAAAGTAGCAAAATGAAGAAAGAGTTGAATATAAGAGAGGGAAGTTAAAAATGGCTAAGGTAGATTGAACAAGTCTTCTCGCTACAGCGAGACCGAAGTTCGCTATAGCGAGATGGTACTTTCGCCATAGCGAAGGGGAGTATTCGCAATAGCGAAGTCGTGTTGTATAGAAATTCCAGAGAGCAGCTCGCTATAGCGTGAAAGTAGCGAGCACAGCGGAAACCTGAGCACTTATGAGACCTCGCTATAGCGAGAGACGCCCCTCGCCATAGCGAGATCGGACCTGAAACGCAGAGTTTTAATTTTCTGGCTTTAAAAGAAGTTTGCTGAGTTAGGGTTCGTGAGATTCGGCGGCAGAGGAAGTTCTGAGCGTCCAGGAGGCGATTTTGGGAGTTCTTTGAAGGCTCTTAAAGCTTGGAGGGTGAAGGAAGAGAGGAATCAAAGGGGGAGCTCTACTTTCTGCATCTCATTCTTCCCTTTGTTTGCTTTCTTTGTTCTTTTCATTTTCTCCATGTATTTTGATTGGGAATTCTCTGTAGATTTAGCTATGTGCGGCTAAATTCGTTTTTACTTAGAGCACTATGAACTTGATGTGAACTGAATCATTAATTGTCTTGTTAATTGTGTTGATTGGAATCTTGTGTATCCTTCTCTTGCTTAATGCTTTCTTAGGGATTGGCCACCTCTTTGATTTGATTTGGGAAATTGGAATTTACCTTGAAAAAGGGATTCTTAATCGAACCTAAGAGTTAGATAAATTAAGTTTAGAATCATTTAATTTGTAATTGGGATAGACATATACCTGATTACCTTAATTGGTTTGTAGAGGGATATAGTATCTAATGCACTCTAACCCAAATCTAAGGACACTTAGATTCTAGGGGAGAGTAGGGCTGTAATTATATCGACGGACGGTTATAGCTTCTGAACTCTTAACCCACAAGGCGATAATTAATAGCATTTAAACAAGAAATTAAATTCTAGTGAGCATCAAGGGAATAGTGACTCTAGGTAATTTCAAACCTTGGATTTTATCTTAACTGCCTTTGCCAACTAAGTTTTCTTTCAATTCGTTTTATTTTAAATTTAGTTCTAAAATCAAGAATCTCATAATTGGTTGTTTAACGTGGATAAAAGTAGGTTGTGCACTGCCTAATTGCATTCCAGTCATTCCTCGTGGAAACGATACTTTTACTTATCACTGAACTACTTGATCCGACCCGTGCACTTGCGGACACGCATAAAAAAAAAATAATAGCGATCAAGTTTTCTGGCGCCGTTGCCGGGGAATGGCTTAATTGTTCAGTTAGAAGTGTATAACCTTTAGTAGTCCTCGATTAAACATTAGATAGTTAATTAGTTAGAATTTCTTTTCATTCTATTATTTGCTTTGATTTCTTTTTGTTTAAAGTAATACAAATTAGTTGAATTTTCCTCTACAGGTACCATAGTACATGCCGAAGCAAACCTCTACAACAAAGAAGTGTACAACGAAGAAAATTAGTGATCTCGTGGTAAACTTGAACTTTGAAGAAAGTCCTTCTAAAACTCCAAATTCAGTGAGTGAAGAAATGGCTCAAGAAGGGAATGCAAATCAGTCCATAAAAGACTTTGTGGGTCGTACTATGAAGGGCACTCTATCTAGCATAGTAGTGCCAGACTTTCAAGCTGCTAACTTTGAGTTGAAACCAGTGATGATCTCCATGTTGCAGCTCAATGGACAATTCACTGGTGAGAGGTCTGATGAAGATCCCAACCGCCATATTCTGTCATTCTTGGGGGTGTGCGATTCATTCAAGCAGAATGGGGTACCAAGAGATGTGTTGAGACTTAGACTATTTCCTCTCTCTCTACAAGGAAAAGCCAAGGAATGGCTACTGACTCTGCCTGAGGGTTCAATAGATACTTGGGATAAGCTAGAAGCAAGGTTCAGAGCTCGCTTCATTCCAAATAATAAAATAGCAGATGCACGTCGTGAGCTCATAAACTTCAAGCAGGCTTTAGACGAGCACTTATATGCTGCATGGCAGAGGTATAAGCATTTACTTCGTCAATACCCAAGCCATGGGATGGATGACTGTGCTATCGTTCAGAATTTCTGCACGCGTCTAACTCCACAAACCGATACAATGTTAGATGCTATTTTGAATGGTCGATGGGATGAAATGCCTGTGGATGATGTTATTCAGGCATTGGACACATTGTCTGAGAGTTATGTACAAAGAGGAGGAGATAGAAGGGTGAGTGTCAATGTTGCCAATACTCAAGAAGACCCCTCTATTCCAATTGCCACTATTCTTTCCGCTCTGAATAAGAGATTTGATATGTTAGAATCTCAAGTGCAGCGAAATCAGCAATTGAATGTCTGTTCTGCTCAGGTAGCTCCAATTGCTTGTGAAAACTGTGGGGATCTGCATTCAGTAGACTCTTGTCCTTTGGCACTGTCAGAACCAGTTAATTATGTGGGGAACTTTCCAAGGAATCAGAATCCATACTCCAATAATTACAATCCTGGGTGGTGAAATCATCCAAACTTCTCTTGGAAGCATGGACCAGCATTGAATCAACCAGCATCTTCCTCAAGCATTAAGCCTACTCAACCACCAGGTTTCACTCAACCAATAAGGCAAAATGCACCTATTCAAGAACCTAAGACGAACTTGGAAGATGCCTTGGCGAAATTCATTAGCATTCAAAGTAAGCAAAATGAAGAGCAAGCTCAAGTGGATGCTAGAGTTGATACCTCCTTGAGAAATCTAGAATTGCAGATGGGTCAATTAGCCTTAGCAATGAATTCATTTAGACAAGGGGGATTGCCAAGTGACACGGTGCCTAATCCCAGAAGAGAAGGTAAGGAAGAATGTAAGGCCATAACTCTTCGAAGTGGAAAAGGGTTGCCAGATGTTCAAACACCAAGGGAGGTTAGCCACACACCTGCATCAAAGGCTGTTATAGATGAAGATAAGGGTGAAATTGCCATAGAGGAGACAAATAATGATAAAAGAATAGGAGAAGAATGTGTGGATGCATCAGTTGAAAAGAAGAGAAAAGTGAGTAATGAAGCAGTTAAAAAATAGCCAGATGTTGATAAGAGTGAGAAACAAGGAGAGAAACTGCATACATCACCAAGGATAATACCTCCATTACCTTTTCCTCAAAGACTTCAAAAGAAGGTGGAAGATAAGCAGTATCAAAAATTCCTAGAGATATTCAAGCAACTTCATATCAATATCCCATTATCAGAAGCATTGGAATACATGCCTAAGTATGTCAAGTTCTTGAAAGAGATGCTGAGCAAGAAGCGGAGATTTGGTGAATTTGAAACTGTAGCACTTACTGAAGAGTGCAGCAAAATAATTAACCCACGGATTCCAATGAAGTGTAAAGATCCGGGTAGCTTCTCTGTGCCTTGTAAAATAGGCACTCACTTTCAAGGTAAGGCTTTGTGTGATCTTGGAGCCAGTGTAAACCTTATGCCGTTATCTGTCTTTGAGAAGTTGCAACTCGGTGAGGCACGACCTACCACAGTAACATTGCAATTAGCTGATCGGAGCTTAGCATATCCACGAGGTATAATTGAAGATGTTTTAGTAAAGGTTGGTGAGTTCATATATCCAGCTGATTTCATTGTTGTGGATTGTGAAGAAGATAAGGATAATCCGTTGATTATTGGTTGTCCATTCTTAGCCACAGCCAGAACTCTTATTGATGTAGAGAAAGGGCAAATAGTGATGAGATTGGGGGATGAGCAAGTGGTGTTTAACATGGATAAAGCACTGAAATATCCTAGAGATGCTGAAAATTGCTTCAGAGTTTCAGTGACTGATGAGTTAGCTCAAGAACAATTCAATTCAATAATAATCAAAGACCCTATTGAAGCATTATTAATGGGAGTGAAGCATGAGAACGCTGAAACTAGTCATGAGATAGCCCAAGTGCTAAATTTTTCAACCACTCGAGCTAAACAGAAGTGGCAAGTTGAATCTTTAGATTTGGCATCCCGTTCAGCAACATCTCTTAAGCCTTCAATTGAACAACCTCCGATTTTGGAGTTAAAACCTCTCCCTACGCATCTGAAGTATGCATATTTAGGGGATTCAGAGACATTACCTGTCATCATCTCTACAGCATTGAACTCTCATCAAGAACAGAGACTGATTGAAGTACTAAAAAGCCATAAAAAGGCTCTGGGATGGACACTTGCAGACATAAAAGGGATAAGCCCTTCCATTATGATGCATAAAATCCTACTGGAAGATGATCATAAGCCATCTATAGAGAATCAGAGGAGGTTGAACTCGATGATGAAAGAAGTTGTCAAGAAGGAAATCATCAAGTGGCTGGATGCAGGAATCATCTATCCAATTTCAGATAGTGCGTGGGTTAGTCCAGTACAGTGCGTTCCTAAGAAAGGAGGAATGACAGTTGTGACAAATGAAAAGAACGAATTGATTTCTACAAGAACTGTCACTGGTTGGAGAGTGTGCATGGACTATCGGAAATTAAACGCAACTACTAGAAAAGATCACTTTCCCCTTCCCTTCATTGACCAAATGCTTGATAGACTAGCGGGGAAGGAATATTTTTGTTTTCTGGATGGTTATTCAGGTTACAATCAAATTTCTATAGCACCTGAAGACTAAGAGAAAACAACCTTCACCTGCCCCTATGGCACTTTTGCCTTCAGGAGAATGCCTTTCGGGTTGTGTAACGCACCAGCGACCTTTCAAAGATGCATGACATCAATTTTTTCTGATTTCATCGAAGACATCATGGAGATTTTCATGGATGACTTTTCTGTCTTTGGTGATTCATTCGAAGTTTGTTTGAAAAATCTCTCTAAGGTACTTGAAAGGTGTGAGGAAACTGACTTAGTTCTGAACTGGGAAAAATGCCACTTCATGGTAAAGGAAGAAATAGTACTAAGACACAAGGTGTCTAAGGAGGGTTTGGAAGTAGATCGAGCCAAGACATCATTGATTGAGAGGTTGCCACCTCCTACTAGTGTCAAAGGAGTCCAAAATTTTCTTGGGCATGTGGGGTTCTATAGAAGGTTCATCAGAGATTTCTCAAAAATCTCAAAGCCCTTAACCCAGCTGTTAGAAAAGGATGCCAAGTTCCTTTTTGATGATGACTGCTTAAAAAGTTTTGAAGAATTGAAACAAAGAATAATAACTGCGCCTATAATAATTGCTCCGGACTGGTTATTGCCCTTTGAAGTAATGTGTGATGCAAGTGACTATGCAGTAGGAGCTGTTCTGGGACAGAGGCGAGACCGAATTTTTCATCCTATCTATTATGCCAGCAGAACATTAGTAGATGCTCAGGTAAATTACACTACCACTGAGAAAGAAATGTTAGCTATTGTTTTTGCCTTTGAAAAATTTAGAGTTTATCTGTTGGGAGTTAAGGTGGTAGTACACACTGATCATGCTGCTATTAAATATTTGTTGAAAAAGAAAGAGTCCAAACCTAGATTGATTAGGTGGGTTTTATTGCTTCAAGAATTTGATTTGCATATAGTGGATAGGAAAGGAAGTGAAAACCTAGTAGCTGATCATCTTTCTAGGTTAGATTCTGAGCATGTTAGTGATAGTAAGCTTGTGAATGATGTTTTCCCTGATGAATGCATAATGGTTGCTAATCTGCTACATGTACCTTGGTATGCTGATATAGCAAATTATATTATTTGTGAAATTTTACCTCCTGATTTAAACTATTATCAAAAGAAGAAATTCTTGAATGAGGTTAAGTTTTACATTTGGGATGAGCCTTATCTGTTCAAAAGATGTGTGGATGGAGTTCTTAGGAAGTGTGTTCCTAAGATTGAACAACATGACATTTTGCTTGCATGCCATGCATCACCATTTGGGGGACATTTTAGTGGTCAGAAAACTGCCTTTAAAATATTGCAATCTGGTTTTTATTGGCCTACATTGTTTAAAGATTCTCATTTATTTGCTTCTCACTGTGATGCTTGTCAAAGATCCGGTAATATTTCTAAAAAGCATGAACTTCCTCAAACCGGTATCTTTGAAGTTGAACTGTTTGATTTGTGGGGGATTGATTTTATGGGTCCCTTTGTTCTGTCTAGAGGCCAACAATACATCTTAGTGGCAGTTGAATATGTTAGTAAATGGGTTGAGGCGGTAGCTTGCCAACATAATGATGCTCAAACAGTGGTGCGATTTATAAAAAAGAATATTTTTCTCGTTTTGGCACACCTAGAGCTATCATTAGTGATGGTGGAACTCATTTTAATAATCGTTTGTTTAAAACTTTGCTGGAAAAATATGGAGTTCACCACAAAATGGCTTTAGCTTACCACCCTCAAACCAATGGCCTCTGTGAAGTGTCTAATAGGGAGATCAAGAGAATTTTGGAGAAAACAGTGAGTGTTAATAGGAAGGATTGGTCTGATAAGCTAGATGAAGCTTTATAGGCATATAGGACAGCTTACAAAACACCAATTGGTATGTCTCCATATCAATTAGTTTTTGGTAAAGCTTGTCATTTACCTTTGGAACTTGAGTACAAAGCTTTTTGGGCTATAAAAAAGTTGAACTTAGATTATAAAGATGCGAGTGAAAAGAGGCTGTTAAACCTTAACGAACTTCATGAATTCAGGTTACAAGCTTATGAGAGTTCTAAGCTATATAAGGAAAAGACAAAGATCTGGCATGATAGAAAGATTTTGAAAAGGGATTTCATACCTGGTGACTTAGTGCTATTATATAACTCTCGTTTGAGATTGTTTCCAGGAAAGCTTAAATCCAGGTGGTCTGGTCCTTTTAAGGTGGTATCTACCACTGCCTTTGGTGCCAATGAAATTCAAGATGAGAAAAATGGAGAAACCTTTAAGGTCAATGGCCAACGCTTGAAACATTACCTTGGTGGACCAGTGGACAGGATGAAGACAAATATGCAACTCCAAGATTGCTTATAGAAGTGTCATGATAAGTCTGGCTGAAGACTTTAAACTTAGCGCTTCTTGGGAGGCAACCCAAGTTTTCTCTGTATTCTTTTTGTTTGAATTTAAAGTCCTTCTCATTTTGGGTATGATATTTTTTGTTTTGTTTTTTTTATGTGTTTTACAGGTTAAAATGTGGATATCAAGGAGCTTAAGATTGGCAGGAATGAGCAACATTGGGCATGTTCACAGGGAGTTTCTAACCATGCTTTGAATTATACTTTATTATTATATCTGGTTGTATTTGAGGGAGAATTTTAGTGAGCATGTAGATGGAGAAATTTAGTTAAAAAAAAAAAAAATTTCGCTATAGCGAGACTCCATCTCGCAATGGCGACTCTACTTATCCCACTCCTGGTACATAAACCTGAATCTCTCGCTATGGCAGAGATATGGCGAGTCAGTTGAATTTTAAGTTTTCGCTACAGCGAGAACATTTCCTCGCCATAGCGAAGATCTCTATGCTATATTCTGGTACAAAATCCAGAGAGAAGCTCGCTGTAGCCTGGCTATTGCGAGTAAATGTTGCATATAAATGTTGGAGTTTCCTCGCTACTGCGAGGTAGCTCATGCGCTACAGCGAGTGCAGCAGCCTCACTTTTCAGTACAAAATCCAGAGAGTCCCTCGCTATAGCCTAGCTATAGCGAGACGCTTCAGCCACCAATAATTATCGAAGTTTTCTCGCAGTAGCGAGAGTAAATTTCGCTGTAGCGAGTTCAGCAGCTTTGCCTTTCGTAATAAACCCAGAGAACCCCTCGCTATTACCTGGCAATAGCGAAATTATAAAAAAAAAAAAAAAAATTTCCTTCGTAATAAAACAACCCCTATTTTCTCTCCACTCCATCATTTTACCTCGCTACTGCGACGAAGCAGCTATACCTCCTCCATCCTTTCGTTCGCTGCATTTCGTGCATCTTAATCTCGCAATCCCATCACCCATCGCATCTCGTACATCAGGTAATTCAATTAACTCTTTTATTTCCCTGAATCACTGGTTATTTTTGCTGGATCTGGTCATATTAGGGTTATTATCGTTTTGCTTAGATCTGCATATTTAGGGGTCAATGGTTAATTTTTCTGGTTGGTTTCTACTGGTCGTATGTTTCTGTGTAGATATATGGCCTCAATTTGCTTTTTCCTCCATTTAATTCTGGCTGAGCAGAAAATTGTGCGAACTCGCTGTAGCGAGCTCGAACTCGCTATAGCGAGTTCGATACTTTTTCCAGAATTGAACTGTCTGGACCATTTTTCGTGGGATTACTTCTTTATTCCTTGCCCCCTAGTCCTTTGGATGCCTTTAATTGTGCCTTCCCTGAGCATAAACATGCTGCATTCATTTGATTTCCGGATTTAATTATATCCTTTGAAGGCTGCCGCTGATTTTTATTTTTCCTTTTTGTTTGAATTCAGGATTATGGCTCCTAAGAAACAAACCAAAACTGCTGCAGCCTCCTCCTCAAAGCAAAAGAAGCAATCGTAAGATAAAGATCGATTTGCATCTGCCCGGGCAGAATTTCGCTTCGATAGACTCTTCGCAGACAGAGGTGTTGTGGAGGATCGCTATTATGCACCTCATGTGTTGGACCTCACCTTCCCGGCTTTTGAATGGCATGGATTGCAGGGATTTACTAAGAAGCCAGTGCATCGGATCCTTTTAATGATCTAAGAGCTTTATGCAAATTTTGAGGATACCGAGGAAGAGGAGGATGAGTACTACTGCCGTTCAGCTTGGGTGCGCATTAACGAGCAAGTTTTTAAAGACTTCTACGAGCTACCTGATGTTCAAGAATGTGCTTTCCAAACGTACATAGAGAGCCCTCAGTCCATTCCTTGGGAAGAAGTAGAGACCACCATTGCAGAGGAAGGAAGAGCCTGCCTGGTTAATAAAGTTTACCCGGTAAATCAACTCAGTAAGCCCGCCCGTTATTGGTTACAATTCATCACGAGTAATATCCTGACAAGTTCTCATGGCTCAGACATGACCCAAGAACGAGCTACTCTTACGTGGTGTTTTATGACTCGGCAGCGAGTAAATATTCCTCACCTCATGTACTTGAATTTCAAACAAGTTGCGAGGTCCGACCAGGTTAGCTTGGCATACCCTCACATGCTCACCGAGTTACTCACTATGGGGGGTTGCCGCGTCTCTAAAAATGATGCGCAGTTCAAGCCCAAGGGGCCATTCAAATATGATAGCATGAAAGATGCACCAGGGCAGCCCCGTAGGCAGAGAGCACAGGCACAGGCACAGCCTGAGGCACCTCCACCTCCTCCCTCACATCAGCACCAGGTTACTCCAGACCCATCGGGACATAAGGCTCCTTATCAGCCAGATTTTGAGAGTTGGGCACGAGAGTCTATCCATAGGCTGGAAGGTCATGTCATATCAATAAAGGATCAACTACAGACGCTTATGGACTATGATAAGCATCAATTTTATATGTTTTAATTCTCCTAACTTGAGCATTTTAGTAAGCAATTATGGCTTAATGAGTTTTATTAGATAAGATTTCATTTTAATAGCCATTTTTATATTTTAGGAGTTAATTTGCAAAAATTCAATTTTTAATGCTTAATTTTATCTTAAATAATTTTTGTGGATTTTCCTATTGAATTGTTCTTATTATTTGTGCAGATTTTTTTGGTTGGGCAATTGGAGCTTGAACAAACATGTGATTTAAAGAAAAGAAGAAAAAGCATGTGAAGAATCAAGTGGAGAAAGAAACAAGGTTTTGATGTGAAACGAAGGAGAAGCTTAATAGGGTTGAAGGGGCTTGGAAACAAATGAAAAGAAAAGCATGCAGCACTTACATGAAAGCCACGAGAACAGAGCAAGAATAGAGAAGAAGAAGTAGAGTGTATGCAGAAACAAAAGAAGAGCCATGCATGAAGCTGTAGCTCCAGCTTCTTTGGGGAAGACACACACTCATGCACTCGTCCAATACGTTCCTACAGCTCGCAGCAACAGCATGAATTAGCAAGGCTGTAACGTGGAAGAACCACACAAGGGCAGAACCAAATGAAAGCGAGGAACTACGAGCTGAACAAGGAAGAAGCCACGTCTGGTTTGAAAAAGGAATGGCAGCAGCTTACAACTCGAGCTACACACAAACCAGCAGCTAAGGTAGAACGAAGGAGAAACACAAGAAAAGCGAGCTGAACAAACACGAGCAGAAACAGAGGAGAGGCTCGAGTTCTGGTCTGTGAAGAAGAGCTGCTGATTAGAGAACTCGAACAGAGAATGAAGAGCAGCAACGTGGCTGCATGAAGAACCACATCAAAGAGAAGAAGTAAGGAGCTGATACACGAGTCTGGAGCTGAGAAGAACAACGTGGGAAGCATGAATCAGAATATGCTGAAGCCAACATGGATTATTATATTCAAGTGGGGCCCACCTTACATGCACATGCAAGCTTCAGCATATTGAAATTAGAGAGGGGAGCACGTGAAAAATAAGTAAACCACGTGAGAGGAGATCCATCGTATCCGTTCATCTCTCATGCCTTTGTCACAAGTTATTGGACGCTGATTCACGCATTCCAGAGGAGGTTGCACACTCCGTATTACTCCATTCCATTCATCCACACTTCGCCCACACACCCCTTCGCCTTCGTCCAGAACCCACATACCACGCCATCTTTCCTCCATCTCCATTCTACATTGATGAAGCTCTAATCCACCTTGAGGCTAGCTTGGAAGCATCCTTGGAGAAGCTTGAATCCAAGATTTGGAATGCAAATTATGGCTAAGATTTTCTTTAATTTTCTAGCACCTTTTTCTCTTTCTTGTATTTGCTTGTTTAAGGAATATTTGATTGAGAATTTGTGTAATTAATTAGTGGCTGTTTAGACACTGATTAGGACACATTTTTGTTGATTAATTGGTTGGATTGAATCTGATTTTTCATTATTCTCTCTAATCTTCCATGTATACCACGAAGTTGTTCGATGAAATGCATGAGTGAGATTTTGTGCTTGATTGTTTGATTTGAGAATTCCTTAGTGTTTAGTTGTTTAATTAAACATTTTTGGATGATGAATCAGAGGCTAATTAATCAGTTAATCAATCAAATTGGATGTTCATTGATCTTAAAGACAAGAGTTAATGATTTAATGCGGGATTGAGTTCTCAATTCAACATTAGATTATTAATCTCTTTATTCTTGTGTGTTAACTCAAGATTACTTGTAATGAATATAATTAGGAACTCTTAAGCCATAATTAATCAAAATTGGATTAGGATAAGGATAGCGGACACCAAGAGACCATTTCTAAGCTAGTCACAAAACCATACTCCACCCAAAATTTATTCAATTAGGTAGACATTAGGAATTTTGTTTCAATTTCATTTTAGGTTAGTTTAAATCAATCAAAAACCCCCCAAATCAAGTAGCCTTTAGGACTTTTAACACTTAGAAAACCCAATTAGGTATTGAATTCCATTTCCAAGGGAGATGACCTAGGTTGTGCCACTTGCTATATTTTTAGTCAACCTAGTTTTATTTTGAGGGTTGTACGACAAGCCCGTCAGACTACTTGATGCCGGCTCCTCCACCGCCACCTCCTGAGGCTCCTCAATCACCGATCATCATTCTACCTCAGGAGCCTGCACTTGAAGATCAACCGGGGCCGTCTGATTCTTAGGACTTTTCTATCCTGCTGCCAATTTTTTTTTTTTTTACTCATTTTATATTTTGGATAACTGTATTATGGATAACTGTATCTAATTATGCTCTCAAATCCTGAATTGGCTGTGCTCTTAAATTGTCTTATTAATTCTAATGCCAACTTACTGTCTCCTATATGTATTTTGTCCATTTTTGTCTATCAGATGAAGGAGCCGTTCACATGCATCCCCTCGCCATGTTATCTCTTCTTATCAGGGGAGTCTCGTCTCTCCCTACCTCTTTTTATCCCCTCCCTTCACCCCCAATCTGCTTCTCTTTGTCTATCTCCTTCTGAATTTCCCATTTTATACATTGAGGACAATGTTACTTTTAAGTGTGGGGGAGTTAAGATAAACATAGATAAATATAGGATAAGTAGATATAGATTGACAATAACACCCTCTTATTAATAATATTCAAATCTTTATATTCCTTATGCTCATATGTTAAATCAAATTTATCCCTTCTCACTTTAGATGAATATGAACTAAAGAATTTAGAGGTTAAGCGAACTTGAAATGGATAAAGTAAGTAATGTAATTGTAGTATGCACCCACAATAGGAGCACTTCCCAATAAGATGATTTTTGAAGTAAGTCAAGTTTTCTTATAATGAGCTTCCAGTTGTTTTAGAACTCCCCAATTTACCTGTTTCTGATGGATATCTAATTGTTAATTGAGAGGGATATCTAATGCAAAAAAAAAAAAAAAAAAAAAAACTTGGAATTCTCTACTCCAATGGTTGAAATCACTTAGTAACCGGGGGTTTGCACCAAAAAGTGTGAACTTTCGCGTCAAACAGTGATAAAACTAAGAGTATGCTAGTAGCCCTTTGAGGATTTCTCTAATCTGAGTAACCGGGTGACTTCATAACCAATGTTGTCATTTGCGTCAAAAGGATTAAGTAATTTGACGAGGAGAGAAAACAAAAAAAAAACAAAAAAAAAACCAAAAAAAAAAAAGAAGAAGAAGAAGAAGAAGAAGATGCTGAAAATAATTCTGCATTGAATAATAGGGACCCTTCTCAATGAGCTTTGATGATTGAAGTTAGTACAGATGATTGGGTTAGGTGTTGAAATTGCTAGGAAAACTTATTTAGGATTGCTTGATTATTTCTTAACATCTCTTGTTGAGCACACACACACTTTAGGAATAAGGGTGTTACTATGAGTACATTGTTTCAATTTCTATTCGAGTTTCGCTGAGTTTCTGTTTCTGAAGTTGGATTCATTATAAGTGTTGGGGGGATCTGTAATTCAAATTGCTTGGGCGCTATCCCTTTTAAGATTTGCTTGAGGACAAGCAAAGATTTAAGTGTGGGGGAGTTTGATAACCTCCTAATTTAGGACCCAAAAGGGCTATATTTGACACTAAATTAGGGAGGTAAAATACTTTTCTCTTGATTAATATGATAAAAAGTATACTTAATCAAACAAAACAAAGAAAGTATTATAATCATAAGATTTTTATCAGTTTAAGCCTCACTTTATGTTTAATTTCAATTTCAGGGAAAAGTAGCAAAATGAAGAAAGAGTTGAATATAAGAGAGGGAAGTTGAAAATGGCCAAGGTAGATTGAACAAGTCTTCTCGCTACAGCGAGACCGAAGTTCGCTATAGCGAGATGGTACTTTCGCCATAGCGAAGGGGAGTATTCGCAATAGCGAAGTCGTGTTGTATAGAAATTTCAGAGAGCAGCTCGCTATAGCGTGGAAGTAGCGAGCACAGCGGAAACCTGAGCACTTATGAGACCTCGCTATAGCGAGAGACGCCTCTCGCCATAGCGAGGTCGGACCTGAAACGCAGAGTTTTAATTTTCTGGCTTTAAAAGAAGTTTGCTGAGTTAGGGTTCGTGTGATTCGGCAGCAGAGGAAGTTCTGAGCGTCCAGGAGGCGATTTTGGGAGTTCTTTGAAGGCTCTTGAAGCTTGGAGGGTGAAGGAAGAGAGGAATCAAAGGGGGAGCTCTACTTTCTGCATCTCATTCTTCCCTTTGTTTGCTTTCTTTGTTCTTTTCATTTTCTCCATGTATTTTGATTGGGAATTCTCTGTAGATTTAGCTATGTGCGGCAAATTCGTTTTTACTTAGAGCACTATGAACTTGATGTGAACTGAATCATTAATTGTCTTGTTAATTGTGTTGATTGGAATCTTGTGTATCCTTCTCTTGCTTAATGCTTTCTTAGGGATTGGCCACCTCTTTGATTTGATTTGGGAAATTGGAATTTACCTTGAAAAAGGGATTCTTAATCGAACCTAAGAGTTGGATAAATTAAGTTTAGAATCATTTAATTTGTAATTGGGATAGACATATACCTGATTACCTTAATTGGTTTGTAGAGGGATATAGTATCTAATGCACTCTAACCCAAATCTAAGGACACTTAGATTCTAGGGGAGAGTAGGGCTGTAATTACATCGACGGACGGTTATAGCTTCTGAACTCTTAACCCACAAGGCGATAATTAATAGCATTTAAACAAGAAATTAAGTTCTAGTGAGCATCAAGGGAATAGTGACTCTAGGTAATTTTAAACCTTGGATTTTATCTTAACTGCCTTTGCCAACTAAGTTTTCTTTCAATTCGTTTTATTTTAAATTTAGTTCTAAAATCAAGAATCTCATAATTGGTTGTTTAACGTGGATAAAAGTAGGTTGTGCACTGCCTAATTGCATTCCAGTCATTCCTCGTGGGAACGATACTTTTACTTATCACTGAACTACTTGATCCGACCCGTGCACTTGCGGACACGCATAAAAAAAAATAATAGCGATCAAGCTCGCAGGGGAAAAGGGTGATGCAATGGAAATGAGGAAAGCAGCTACAGAAAAAGAAAGAGCAGAGGAAGATATCCATGGGAAAGAAGGAAGCGAAAATCAGAAAAGAAGAAACGGACAAAAAGCTGGAAAGGAAGAAAATAATTAAATTAATAAATAAACCCCCTTATTCCTCTTTTTTTTTTCGGTTCTTACAGTCTTCCCCCCTTTAGGAAATTCAGTCCCCGAATTTTCATAAAGAAAATGGAATTCTAACCTCATGACCCAAACAAGTGGGGATATTTGGTATGCATTTCACCTTCCACCTCCCATGTAGCTTCTTCCTGTGAGTGGTTACGCCATAGCACCTTAACCATTGTCACTACTCTCAAGTGAAGCTTCCTTACTTGCCTATCTACAATTGAGACAGGTTCTTCCTTATATGTCAACCCTTTATCCAACTCGATATCCTGAGATTTGATTACGTGTGAAGGGTCAGACAAGTACTTCCTCAACATAGACACATGGAACACTGGATGTACTCCTGCCATTTCAGGTGGTAAATCTAAACGGTAAGCCATATGACCAACCCTATCTAGTATCTCATATGGTCCCACATATCGTGGGCTTAATTTTTCTTTCTTTCCAAATCTCATCACCCTTTTCATAGGTGACACCTTCAAAAACACCAAATCACCCACAGTGAATTCCAAGTCTCGACGTCTGTGATCCACATATGACTTTTGTCGACTCTGGGCCGTCAACAATCTTTCTTTTATCACCCGTACTTTATCCAGTGTATCTTGTACCAAGTCGAGACCTAACAATTTAGCTTCGCCAACTTCAAACCATCTTATTGGAGACCTGCACCGCCTTCCATATAGTGCTTCGAATGGTGTCATTTGAATGCTAGCTTGATAACTATTATTATATGCAAATTCTGCTAAAGGCAGATGACTCTCCCAACTACCATCAAAGTCCAAGATATATGCTCTTAACATATCTTCCAGAATCTGTATCGTTCTCTCAGACTGCCCATCAGTTTGAGGATGAAAAGCAGTACTGAGGTCTACTCTCGTACCCAAGGCCTCTTAAAAAGCCTTCCAAAAACGAGAGGTAAACTGTGAACCTCTATCAGAAATTATAGATACGGGTACTCCATACAATCTTACTATTTCACTTAGGTAGAGTTGCGCATACTTAGCCACACCATAAGTAGTCTTGACAGGCAGGAAATGTGCTGCCTTTGTTAGTCTATCCATAATTACCCATATAGAATCATACCCCTTCAGGGTACAGGGTAAATCGGTTACGAAATCCATCGTGATTCTCTCCCACTTCCACTCAGGTATGTCTAGTCGTTGATGTAACCCTGTTGGTTTTTGATGTTCAGCCTTCACTTGTTGACACACTAGGCAAAGAGAAACAAAGTCGGCTACATCTCCCTTCATACCATCCCACCAATAGGATTGCTTCAAATCCTGGTACATTTTTGTTGATCCTGGATGAATGGTATATGCTAAATGATGAGCCTCCTCTAAAATTTCTCTCTTTATATCCCCCACACTAGGCACACACAACCGGTCTCCAACTCAAAGTACTCCTTCTGAGTCAACAATGAATCCACTATCTTTTCCACTTCTTACTCCTTCAATCCTCTGGCTCAACTGGGGATCTAGTTTCTGAGCTGCCTTTACCCTTTCAATAAGAGTTGAACAAGCTTGCATGTGAGCTAAGAATGCTCCCAATTTAGCTATTTCAAACCTCGTTCTTCCTCTCTCCAAGCTATGAACTTCTTTTACTAATGGCCTTCTATCTTCTGCAATGTGAGCCAAACTACCCATAGACTTCCTACTTAAGGCGTCTGCTACTACATTGGCCTTCCCTAGATGATAGAGAATATTGCAATCATAGTCCTTGAATAACTCCATCCACCTGCATTGTCTAAGGTTGAGATCTTTTTGCTGAAAGATATATTTAAGACTTTTATGATCGGTATAGATCTCGTAGGTCTTGCCGTAAAGGTAATGCCGCCAAAGTTTAAGGGCGAACACCATCGCTGCCATTTCTAGGTCATGAGTAGGGTAATTCTATTCATGTCTTTTGAGTTGCCTAGAAGCATAAGCTATCACATGTCCATGCTGCATAAGAACACATCTCAGCCCTACTCTTGAGGCATCACAATACACCACATAGCCTTCTATCCCAGATGGTAATGTTAAGACAGGGGCTGAGGTCAAACACTTCTTTAGCTTTTGGAAGCTTTTTTCACAAGCGTTCGACCACTGAAATTTAACTTTCTTTTGCATCAATTTGGTCAAAGGGGCAACTATATTTGAAAAATATTTTACAAAGCGGCAATAGTACCCAGCCAAGCCCAAAAAGCTACGAATCTCAGTAACGGTAATAGGTTTAGGCCATTTTTGAACGGCTTCCACCTTACTTGGATCAACTTGGATACCGTCCTTCGAAACAGCATGGCCCAAGAACGCCACTTGATCTAGCCAGAATTCACACTTAGAAAATTTTGCATATAATTGCTCTTCTCTTAACTGCTGTAGCACCAAGCGTAAATGTTGTCCATGCTCTTCCCGACTTTTTGAATAAACTAGGATGTCATCAATGAATATTATAACGAATCTATCCAAAAATGGCCTAAATATCCGATTCATCAAATCCATGAATGCTGCCGGTGCATTAGTTAACCCGAAGGACATTACTAAGAACTCATAATGACTATAGCGGATTCTAAAAGCTGTCTTGGGAACATCTTCTTTCCTTATCTTCAATTGGTGGTACCCAGAACGCAAATCTATCTTAGAAAAACACTGCGCACCTTGTAATTGATCAAAAAGATCGTCAATACGAGGTAACGGATACTTATTGCGTATTGTTACTTTATTAAGTTGCCTGTAATCAATACACAATCAAAAAGACCCATCCTTTTTCTTTACAAAAAGTACTGGAGATAAACCCCTTATCCAACAAGTCCTGCAGCTGAACCTTCAACTCCTTCAACTCCAATGGTGCCATACGATAAGGGGGTATTGAAATTGGTTGCGTGCCCGGAACTACCTCAATATGAAATTCAATCTCTCTATCAGGCGGCAATCCAGGTAACTCTTCTGGGAACACATCTGCAAACTCCCTAACTACAGGAACTTGTTGCCGGTCTACCGTTCTTGCATCAACATCCTTAATAACAGCCAAATATCCTTGACACCCTCTTCTTAGCAACCTCTGTGCTCTCAGTGATGAGATGAGATTAGTTGGTACCTCACTACGATCACCTTGTATCAAAAAGGACAACTCACCTGGAATATGAAATCTTATCGCCTTTGAATAACAATCTAACATGGCGTGGCAAGAAACTAACCAGTCCATACCCAAAATCACGTCAAAATCAGTCATATCTAGTATCGCCAAGTCTGCTAAGGTTTCCCTACCCTCCGTAAGAACCTCACAAGACCGGCATATATAATCCACTGATAATGATTCACCGATCGGAGTCACAACCATAAAGGGATCATCTAATTTAATTAGATCCCTATCAGCCCGCTTAGCAAAATGAGGAGATACAAACGAATGAGTGGAACCAAGGTCAAATAATACACGAGCATCATAAGAACAAACTCGGAAAGTACCTGTCACTACTGCATTGGAGGCCTGCGCATCCTGTCTTGTTAAGGCAAACACCCGAGCCTGTCCTCTCTCTGCAGAGGCTGATCCCCTGCTTCCTGTACCTTTCCCAACACCATTCCTGGTCGGTTGGGTGGGAATTGACTGAATCAGTGTAACTGCTATAGAGGCCGTCTAATGAGATGATGAAACCGATCCATGACTAGACCCATGTTGCTGGAGCGGGCAATTCTTCTTTAAATGTTCCACTTGCCCACAGAGATAACATGCACCTGTTGCCTTATAACATTGCCCAGAGTGGAGTTTCCCACAAGTAAGGCAACGGTTGCTATTACACTCCATTTGGACTGGACCATGCTGGGCCTGACGTCTAACAGCACTCTGATCTGTTCGCTGACTAACTGCAATACCAGAAGACTGCGCAGGTTTCTTCAAGACTAGAGACAATGTCTGGCCATGGTCTTGGAGTCTTGACCCACCCGTTAAGTACCCCACACCCTAGTGCTTACCCTCAAACCTCTTCCTCTTCTTTGAAAAGAGGGCATTATTTTCTATCCCCCGCAACTCAATCTTCCTTGCACAATCAACTGCCGCAGCATAGGAGGAAAACTGCTCAACCTAAGCCGCCACTGCATTAAACAGCGGGCGTAACAATCCGTCCATAAACCTCTCAATCCGATCTCTCTCTGTAGAGACCAAATGAGGTGCATAACGTGAGAGCTGTGTATACTGGATATCATATTTAGAGACATTCATGCCTGGAACTTGCCTTAAGACCTCAAACTCTCGGCGTCTTGCATCTCTGGTGCTCTTGGGTAAAAATTTGGCCATAAAAGCTTCCTTAAATTCCTCCCAAGTCATCGGAGGTAATCCTGCAAGTCTTCCTTGGAACAGGGTCTCACACCAGGTATAAGCCACATCTTGCATTTGATAGGTGGCTAGTTCTATCTTTTCTTCACCCGAGCATTTAAGAGCTCGACACGCCTTCTTAATAGCATCCATGAAGAGCTGGGGATCTTCTCGGCTATCAGACCCGAAAAATGTTGGCGGTTTTAACTTCAAGAATCTTGATATCAAATCATCAGCATTCCTCCGTTCACTCTGTACTGGCTGCGTCACTGGAGTAGGCTAAACCTGTACTTGAGATTATGGAGTTACAACACTTACTAATTGCTCAATTCTAGCTCCCTATGCTTGCACTACATTTGCTAGTGCCTCCACAGTCCCTTGCAACCTAGCCACCAAGGCATCTAATGATCCTGATTGCGACTGGGGGGACATAAGTCATTCTCCTGTTACATTCTCTACCGGGGGCGGGGTGGCCCTGCCTTGCCCACTACACCCTCCACGTCTACCTCGACCTCTACTGGCTCCTTTACCGGCTCCTCTACCACGACCCCTAGAGGCTGGAGCCATCGGTAGGGCAGGAGCCTCAACAGAAGGCTCCTCTGCATTCTCTTCTGCAACTGCCCCTACAGTTGCACTAGATCCAGCCGACATCATTTCTCTATATAATCAAAGCACAAGTTTAGAACAATTATCAATCAATCATATGATTTTACGTATATATGTACACTTACACACTAATGCTTCCTAAGGAGCCACAAAAGAAAGAATTATCTACAGTTTATAGGGCCCTTAATGATACCTTAGTTATAATCATGCCCGGGTTCATAAAAATAACTGAGGCGTCATTAAAGGACATTTGCCTCAAAGGATACAAGAACCTAAGCTCTGATACCAACTTTGTCATGACCCAATTTGGGAAGGGGTGACCAGCACAGAAAGCAAGAAATACTCGAATCCGTGAGCCTACCTAGTAACCTCCCAACTAAGGAGACCTCTTTTTAATGCGACATAAGCTTACTTCATTTTCTAACTCACCATATTTCATTCTTTCCATAACATAGATTCATGGTTGTTACAAAAATTTCGGCAGAGTTTCCCCTGAAATTTGAACATCCCCAAATTTACAACAGCTTTGGATTCAGCAAAACAATAAGGGGGAGCTCCATGCTTCCCATCATCAATCAATATAGTATAAAACTAAAGATTTACCAAGGGAGGGGAAATCCTATCCATGTTAAACAAAAATAAATCTACTATATTACAACCAACCAAAAACAATTCATTATAACCTAAAAAAAAAACAATTGCACGCCCTCAGGGTCTGAAGACGGGCTCACCAATCTGATGCTTCCACCTACTGGGATGAAGGAGACGGATCCAGTCTAACAGCACTATCTGAAAGGTTGAATTTAAAAGAGTGAGTTGAACCCAGTGAGTAGATAAATGATTACAATAATTAAAAAGGGCAACTAAGTTATCTAGGTGATGCCAAACACTGGAACTCATACAGGAGACCTCTGCCAACAGTTAAATCTCAACATAAATGTCATTTAAATTTCTCTTTCTCTCTCTTTTTTCTTTTTCTTCGCTTTTTTTTTTCTCTCTATTGTTGGTGGCGGTTACACCTCATTGGCAGCTCTTTAACCCTTACGGCTGGCTACGCCTAATGGGCAGCTCCTTTTCCACCCTATTATATGTTATAATTAGTCCTCCGGGAGCGGCTTCACCTTGTTGGCAGCTCCTTACCCTTTTTCATGGGTGGCTACACCTAACGGGTAGCTCCTTCTCTGCCTGGACCTTGTAATGCGCACTAAATAGTGTATCAAGCTAGAAATCTACACCCCGTACTAAAACAATATAAACAAGAATTTTATTAATGCATGGAAAATATAAGACCCATGGAAAAGTAAAGAAGCACCAAGTCAACAAACCAGTAGAATATTACAAGCAATAAGAGATGAACCTAATTGGGTGATTAAATATTTACCAGGACAACTAGATGCATAAATAACTAGATGCTCAAGGTTTAATCCCACTAGGCTAGGATGATGCCGAAAGAAAAACATCTATATATATAAAATAATTAAATACACAAATAAATAAAAGAGCCATGCTTAAATATTTATATATATATGTGTATGCACATAACAAGTGTTCAAGGATAGAACTACGTAGTATATATATATTTGGGTATATATACGTATATTTCTTAAAAGGATATGGACTTCAATTCACCAATTTCAAGCCACATTCCAATTTACATTGGTTGTAGGTCAATAAGCATGCTTAATCATCCCCCTAACGTATCCTACTTCCAAAATTCATTAATCAAAGACAATTAAATTCTCACATGACGTCTTTCTCTCTATAACCGAAATGCATGACAAAATCAAACAAGAGTATATTACTCATCTTGCAAATTCCCAATTTCCACCTTCTTTTCACCTCATCAAGGCTCAATGGAATTTGACCCCTTAATTACATATGTATACATATATGTAGAACAAAGGAACAAATACACAATTTCATTGTGATCATTGTCTACTCACAGCGATATTCCAGAGTTGTCGGTACTTGCTTTCTCTCAAAAGTTCAACTCCCTTGCAGTAAGTGTTCCCAGAGTTTCCTACTAGCACCAAACTTACTAAATCATTATGTAGATCCAAGACAACAACTCCTAACATTTATCCACTTCAATGATAGTTTTCTAATTATTTTCTTCCATTCTATAATTTACCCATTACTCACAAAACTACCTCTTAGCTTAACCCCTCTCATAACCTTTCAAAATTCATAATCTGAGTTTCAAAATCATTTCTAGGGATTAAGAATTGAAAATTTGTGCATGATTATCATAGTTAGAAAGCCTTATTCCAAGATCCCCAATCTTCCCCCCTTCTACGTTCGGCCAGCCAAGCAGGGGCAAGGCTTCACATTTTTGAGTTACTCTTTTGCTTGGAACAAGCCGAAAATGGAAGGGGAAGGGCAAAATTGATGGATCTGGTATTTAACCGAAGGAAGAACTGAAAGGGAATGCTCACCGTAGCTGCTGCACTCTTTGGCTTTCTCATGAACGAGGCTCAAGCCGGCGACGAGAGAGGGAGCTCGAGAAGCTCTGTGTAACGCCGAGGAAGACTTCGTCGGTGAGGGAGAGACGCTGCAGCTCTACAGAGAAGAACTCGCGAGCTCACTGGGGAAAAGGGTGATGCGATGGAAATGAGGAAAGCAGCTACAGAAAAGAAAGAGCAGAGGAAGATATCCACGGGAAAGAAGGAAGCGAAAATCAGAAAAGAAGAAACGGACAAAAAGCTGGAAAGGAAGAAAATAATTAAATTAATAAATAAACCCCCTATTCCTCTTTTTTTTTTTCGGTTCTTACAGTTTTAATTATTGAGAATTTAGAAATTATGAACTATGATTTAATACCGTGAATCAAATCTTCAAACCCAATTAAATCATTTTCAAAAATTTGAATAAATTTGAGAATATCTTTATATTGACAACCAATGGATTTTGATTTTTGATGCATACTAGAGGATTAAGTGCATTGGTTCATATTAGTAACCGTTGCTGTTCATATTAATAATGGCACTCATAAAATATATTAATAACGTTTGGCTAATGTGCTAATTACTAGGTACTGAAAATAACAATGAGCATTTGCCAACTTTGTGAGTAGTTGTTGCAAACACTTTAAACAGTTATTATGAGCACTTTGAGTATCTGTTTGCTCAAGAAATTGGTAATTCCACATTGTTACTATTAATAATTGATTATTAACATATTTCAAAAATAATTATTAGAACAATGAGCGATTGTTACAAATTATATCAGTATACTTAATTTTTTGACCTGTATCATAATATCTGCCATTAATAATCTCCACAAAATAAATTACTATATTTGAAATTCTGTTCAGATTTTGTAACAAATAACTAACGTTGAACAAACTTTCACACAATGGATTTTATGATTTTACTTAAATTAGTTATATTAATCTCTCTATAAATTTATCTTTTTGTTTAAAAATATCATTTAACTCCTTCAGTATTTGATGGACATTGTAAAACCTTTCTATTAACTTATTTTTTATAAATAAAATTAGCTTTCTACACAAGAATAAGATAGTGATATTATTCTTAATATGAAACTAAAAATAATTAAGTTGATATTAAATTTTAATTAATTACTTTTTAGAATAATTAATTTTTTTAGACTCTTTATACCTGGATTCATTGGGATGGCCCATCCCATAGCATATTTATTTTTTATAGGTTGAATGAGTATTTTGGCCCCTTAAATTTATTTAATGTTTCAAATGGATCCCTTAACTGTGAAGTGTTTTAAAATGATCTCTTAATTTTATTTAACATTTCAAATTAGTTCCTTAACTTTGAAGTGTTTTAAAATGGTCTTTTAATTTTATTTAATATTTTAAATTAGTCCTTTAATTTTAAAACTTAAGGGACCAATTTGAAATACTTTAAACAATTTTTTAATTTGAAATATTTATTTTAATATGAAATACTTAAAGCAAATAATTTGAAAATATGTAAAAATTCTTTTTATGGATAAAATTATCACTTGAATAAAAAAACACTTATTATAAAATTTTAAAAACTAGAAAATATTTAAAAAGTTCACTAAAATAAAATACTTTAAAAAATAATGTTTATTTTGATATGAAAATTCATTGCTGATATTATTTTTATAAATATTTCATATCAAAATAAATATTATTTTTTAAAGTATTTTATTTTACTGAATTTTTAAGTATTTTTTAGTTTTTAAAATTTTATGATAAGTTTTTTTTGTTCTAAGTGATTAAATTAAAAAAGCACTTTTACATGACTTTTTAAATAATTTTATGTATAAAATTTTTTTAAATATTTCATATTAAAATAAATATTTTAAATTGAAAGGTTCTTTGAAATGTTTTAAATTAATCTTTTAACTTTTAAAATTAAAGGATCAATTTAAAATATTAAATAAAATAAAATTTTAAAAGTTAAGGGACTAATTTGAAACATTCTAAAATTAAAGGATTATTTTAAAACATTTTAAAGTTAAAGGACTACTTTGAGACATTAAATAAAATTAAGGAACCATTTTCAAATACTTCAAAGTTAAGGGACTATTTTAAAATATTAAATAAAGTTAAGGGATTAACATACTAATTTAACCTTTTTTATATATAGATATACTGTATATATAAATATTTATATATAAACATATATATATATACATATATATATATATATATGTAATAATTGACATATTTATTCTCTATATACGATTCATAATTATGTATATTAATGATGTTTTAATATTTTTTAATTCAATAAAACAACACTTTAAGTGTTTTAGATTTCTTGGATATAGTCAACAAAATGGTTTAATTGTTTCAACCATAAAAATGAAATTATTTTAGATAATGATAAAATTTTTGAGATTAGAAATATATCAATGATTTTGCATTATCTCTTGAAAAGCTTTCAAAAAATAAATAAAATAAAATTTACGCACTTAACTATTATCTCAAAAACTCTTCAAAACACTTTCGATTGAAATTTGTTGAAAAACTTTTTAATTTGTAAGTTTTATCATTTGTATGTACAATAAAAATATATGTTTCAGTTATATTTTTTCATGTTATCTCTGTTTAACCTATATTTATTTGAATTCAAACACTTATATTTATTTCATATATATATTATGTACATTATAAGATATATACATATATATATATATTCAATTAGCGAATTCAATTTACTGATTGACAGACAGAATTGACCCTTAACTGACATTTGGTTAGATCAATTCTGACTGAATGTTGTCCATTTTTTTAAATTTTATTAATTATTATTTATGAATTTTATTATTTTTAATATTAAATGTTATTAAATATTTTTGACTTTGTAATTAGTTAAAAATAATAAAATAATAATTAAAAAGTAATATTTAAAAATTATTTGATTTAAAAAAAATATAAATTAACATTTTTTGAAAAGTTAGAAAAATATAATGTATCACATAAATATACTTCAAATATTCTTTTTATTTGTTAAATATAAATTTTACATTCAATTAATAAAGCCTTCGTTTCAGTTTAATCCGTACCTACTTTCTTCATAGTAGTTTTGTGATATCATAGGGATATTAAGGGTTTTTTTGAATTTTAGCTCCAAAATTATTTATCTACTTGTGCCACCGTGCAAAGCAAGCCACTCTTGATTGATTCTGTTTCTATTACCTTTTCTCACTACCAACTACAAAAAACAAACGATTCCTTTTTATTTTCCATTTGGACGGTCATATCAAATGGGGCCTAAAAAGTTTATCTTATAAATGGTGGAATTTTCTTTTTCATTCTTATTTCTGCAGTGGCTTTTGATCTTCTTTATTTATCATCAGGTAAACCAAAGAATATGTGTATTTAAAGAACTTCATTCGTTGATATATCATTTAGAATATCTAAGTCATGAAATCTACAAGTTATTTATATAAAAGCCCAAAATTAGAGTTAAGCAAAATAAAGGTTAAATTAGTATTTTGGCCCCTTAAATTTATTTAATATTTCAAATGGATCCCTTAATTGTGAAGTATTTCAAAATGGTCTCCTAATTTTATTTAACATTTCAAATTAGTCCCTAAACTTTGAAGTGTTCCAAAATGGTCATTTAATTTTATTTAATATTTCAAATTAGTCCTTTAACTTTTAAAATTTTATTTTATTTAATATTTCAAATTAGTCCTTCAATTTTAAAAATTAAAGGACTAATTTGAAATACTTTAAACAATTTTTTAATTTGAAATATTTATTTTAATATGAAATACTTAAAGCAAATAATTTGAAAATATATAAAAATTCTTTTTATGGATAAAATTATCACTTGAATAAAAAAACACTTATTATAAAATTTTAAAACTAGAAAATATTTAAAAATTTTAAAAACGCAAATTCTGATTGCGTACAACACACAAATTTTTTTTTAAAGAAATATTTAACTAGCTAGTTTTTACTGAGAAACAGTCGTATAATTATTAGCCATATTACTACTATAAAATTGAATTTCTTGCTCATCCTACGGACGAGGAGGGTGCTGTCTCAATTTTGAACTACTCAAATTTAAATATGGTTTGATTTTTTTAAATTTTTTTAGTGTCAATTATAATTTTTTAAATTGATAATTAAAAAAATTATTTTTAATTTATATTCTACATCTTTAAAAAAAAATCTAAACCATTTAAATTTAATTTGAACAATTTGGAACAAGAAGATCCGTTTTCTTCAAGTTTGGCTCGAGTTTCATGGATGTGAACTTATCACCTTGTCCCTTTCTATCTATATTTGATCACACTTTAATATGGATGTTAAAATACTGTTGTGCTGTTATCACAAAAAAAGAATGTGTTTTATTTTTTTATTTTAAAATAAACCTACTCAACCTTCTATTTCACTCTTAATAGTATAATAGCAGAACAATATAACAGTAGATGATTCATATTTCAATCCGGCTAGTTTGGCTCTCGTCTTGAATTCTTCACTGTTGTACTGCTATAAGGGGAATAGGTTTAGATTATTTAAACTTGATTTAGATGGTGCAAATTTTATCTTTATAAGGGGAACAGGTCCAAATTTTAATTTTAATTTTTTGTTTTAAAAAAACAAAACGTATGATGAATATGATAGAAATTAACAAAAAATTATCTTTATTTTGTGTTCTGTTTTTTTTTAAGTAAATAATTAAAAATTAAAAAATATAAAATATGGGCCATTAAAAATAAAATTAGACAAGCAGAAAATGTAATTTGATTCAAATCCAGCTCTCGGCATTACCTTGAAAAGGAGTAAAGGGAGAAAGCTCACCGTCAAGTGGGGGAACTGAGAGATTCAGCAGATCCGCCGTTCTGTCTAACGTGACGGAGATTGCGTTGTTGGGCCAACCTCAAGGCAAGCTAAGACAGAGAGAGATTAAGGGAGGAAGAGACCCGAGAGAGAGAAAATCTGAGAAGGGAAATTAATACTCTGCTTGAGAACCTCAATTTCATCCGAAGTTGTGCGTTTGAATCTCAGCTAACATCCTTATTGATGCTTTCATTTTGCTTTGCTATTCTGCTTTGATGAACTTTCGATTCAAAATCCAGTTCTGTACAATCCCGTTGTTATGTGTTCTATCTTGATGTGAAGATTCTGCTGTCTAGAAATACTGCATTTGATGTTGAGGTGGTGTATTAGATTTTGCTTCAAATATGCTGAATGCTCCGCCTTAAATTCTGCTAATGTGAAAGTTACTGGTTGCAAATTCTATCTTGGTCATGAAATTTTGCTTCATAGTTCACACTGGCATGTCAAAAATTTGCATAATTTGGTTTGATGTCGATGCAAAAATTTGCTTCTAATGAATGTGATTTTAGAAACTTGGTTTTTAATGTATACTTGTAGAATCTCTTATTGTTGTGAGCCTTGGGGGTAAATTTGAATGTTGAGTATCTTGTCTAAGTAGCATGGCATTTATTCAGTTGTTTACCTAAATTAAAGTGCCATAGCATTTTCCAATTTTTACTTTCTCTCTTCCTTGCATCTGAGCTGGGAGAAATCAATTAATGTATGCGTATGGCTAGTGCTCCTATAATATTTTTCATCTATTCTGTTTACTTTATTCAGGTCCTTTTTCTTTTTGGTGGAGAGAATTGTTTATTCTTTAGTGGTTTAGATTGTTTATTATTTAGTTGTTTAGATTAGTCATATCAAATGCACAACAACAACATTATCCCAAAATTTGTTTCATATTATTGTAACCTTGAAAACAAAGGTTGAATTTCCGAAAAACCACAGTTCAATGAAGTTACAATTCAATGAAGTTCAAGTAAAATAGCACTGCCTTTTGTTGTTGTTATAAAATTCTTTGGCAAAATTGGACAATTGAGTAAGAACTAGCGATCGCTAAGTCACTTCATCTTTTTGATATTGCTTAATGTAGGCTTGCATATTAGTCTTTAGAGTCTAACACATTCACATTTATTTGTAGGTGTCTTGGGTTGTTTTATCTTCTTTTTAGTTCTGTCATGTTATATTGCTTCTTTGCACGGTGAAAAATTTGAAGGTTGAATATCAAGATATATTAAAAATAAATATATTAAATTATATGTTAGTAAATATGTAAATATATCAAGTATATATTTTAATGAATTATATATCAATTTTTTTTAATCCTTTTCTTTTCTCTTGAGCATGATGTTGGAGCCTTGTATGGAGATTGATTTGACTCCTAGACTAGGTATGAAATTTGAGAGTTTAGATGAAGTATGAAAATTTTGGGTTGATTATAATGGAAGAATGGGATTTGGAGTTATGAAACATAATTTCAGTAGAAGAAAGATGGTTCCATAACTTCGAATAGATATATTTGTTGCAAAGAAGATATACCAAAAAAATATAAAAGAGATTTTATGGCTATACATCCTCAACAAGAGACTATGACCAATTGTAAAGTAAGAATAAGAGTTATGTGTGTGAATGAAAAATATATTGTTAATGACTTTGTTGAGGAACATTATTACTTGCTTCAAGATATATTGGTAGTGACTTTGTCTCACTTGTTTTATCTTCCAAAAGCGGTTCACATATTGGCATCACAGCACAAAATTAACTGAAGTTCAATGTCATGAAATTGAATTGGCAAATGATTCTAGACTTTAATATAAAGAAGCGAGAAGCAGTATGATACATGATATTAGGAGAAAAAAGGTCAAATTAGATCTTTAGTTAGAAAGCATGCAATGGTATAAACAACTTTGTTTCATAATAATAAGATTGGCAATTGAAGTGTCAGACTATCTAAAAGCATTTTCATTAGTTTATAAAAACATGTTCAATTGAGCAAACAAGCGACAGTGTTTCGTTCAAAACAAAAGGGTCTAAACAACAATAGCAGTGCTACCACAGCACTGCCAACAGAGTATGTTACACAAGCGAAGTGATTCAAGAAGAGAATTGGTATAAGGAGGAAGAGACATTTAAAGGGTTCAATTGAACATCTATTTAAGAGAAGAAGAACAACGTCCACTATCCAAGATTTACGAACCCAACAATCTATGGTATGGATAGATATATGTGTATCTATTTCACCAATCCATTTTGTGATTAGTGTTGAAGAAATCTTAATGTTATCTTTACTTTTTTGGACAATCAAATTCAATATAAAATATCATGCTTAGCAATTATAGTATTATATGCACTCTAGTACTATATGCATATCCTCAAATGAGTAATTAGTGCTTATGTTGTGATTAGTATTGTTTTTTAATGTGAACTCCTCTTCATTGTTGTATGCCGTTACTTGAAACACTAGAATTCAATTGAGATATCTCAAATCGTATATAAGAATAATGCAATCACAACTTTATAATACGAATAATAAAACAATCAATTTATTGAAATTAATTTGTTTATTACATTGAACTTTTTATTTTAACTTAAATTAAGAAACAGTACAAGTCCCTATTACATTAAAAGTTCTTGCCTCGTGATAGGCTACAACCAAACAAGGGACAATATAAGATAGACTTAGAAAACTTCCCTCAACACTCTCAGAAAAGGCTCAAAGATAGCCCATACACTCTTCCGTTGTCCTCTAGAAATCTCCATCTTTAGTAATTGCAATACAAGATAGACTTTATAGTTTATTTGCATGCGAGGAATTTGAAGCATATTCGAGGATGTGATGCCAGTGTAATGACAGAATTCTTGTTTTTTGTGTCTTAGTGTAAATTGTAATGACACAAAGGTTAATACAGATGTTGTAATGCCAGTGTAGTTAAAATTTTGATATAGTCTTACTTGTAAAATTCCTCCAATGAACTTCTTCAAGAGATCAAGCAACAATGCATTATTGTATATGAACTTTCATATGGTTTGTGCTTGTAAACTGCATTTGCTTACCCAGTCTACTTTTTGGCAACAATGCATTAACGTTGTTTGAATTTAAGAGGGTAGATTGCATCTTACTGATAAGCAAATGAAAATCTTTGTACAAACACCACAAAAAATAAAAATGAAAGAAACAACAAACGACGAACAATATTGTTTCAACATTTTCTAATCCCAGAGTCCTTCTATTCCCTTAAACTGCCTAACATATTGCTCTTGTCAATAGATCTTTTGCTATAACTTATTTTCAACACAAAGCCCAAAAACCCAATATTAGATCAATCAACGACCATACCATAGGAGGCTAGGTATTAATGACTATCAATATCATAGAAACTTAATATCACAAATTAATTTTTAATAGCTATAAACTGACAAATAATGGAAACAATGGTTGAGGAGAACCCAAACTGATCAATTAACAACCTTAAAGCACTTCAAACAATCACCAATCATCAGCATTCCTTGTTGCATGAGAGATTTGGGAGGAAACAGTCTAAGATTAGATCTGGACAGCCCATATGTTTGATTGAAGTTGGAGTTCTGATTTGTTGCAGTGAATGAGCTTTATGATTGAGAAATAGAGCTTTCTGTCAAATATCACAGTTTTGATTTGTTGTGTTTAAGGGAAGAGAAATGGAGCATTTCGGGGTGGTGCACGAACGGTTGAGATTCAGTGCAAAATGGACGGCCCAAATGAAGCAACATTTTCAAGGAAAAATGAAAAATAAAAATCTCAAAACACATCAACTAGATCCATTGAGCAGTATGCCCTACTACTCATAAGCGAGTAGCAAACAGTTTGAGTTATATAATACTTGATATCAAAATCTTCCGTTGCTTCAATGATGTTCTCAAATGCAATTTTAGCATCATAATTCCATATTGAAAACAAATCTCCATTCTTAATTATTTTTCTCTCAATTTTGGTTTACTTTTTCTTTTTGAGATATTGAAAAAGGATTGAAGACACAATAAATAGGATGCCAAGAAAATTGTCATAGGAAGAATGATCTTCCTATAATACTTTAGTTTGTTAAAACAAGAATCATTCTTGTGTAGGCCAAGTAATTCCCTGTTACCATTTAATATGTTCTGAGAAAAAGAGCCATAAATTTCGTTTGGGACTCAATCATTGAAGGAATTGTATGACAAATTGATGTATTTTAGATAACACATTTTTTATATTTCTTGTGGTATGTTACCATATATTGTATTATTTGATAGATCAAAACTTTTTAAATTTGTCAAATTTCCAATTTTAGGAGTATGACTAGAAATATTGTTGGAACTCAAATTCAAGGTGATTAAATTTGTTAATCTTCCCAATTTGTCTGACTATGAAACCACTGATTTGATTTTGGGAGACATCAAGAGCCTTTAAGTTGGTCATGTTTACCATTGAAGAAGTTATCTCACCGATGAACATATTTAAGGAGAATTTCATACAGGTGAGATTGAATATAAAACCCAAGCATGAAGGAAGGAATCCAATGAAACTATTTTCACTTAAAATGAAGGAATGGATCCATTAATATAATTGTAAGATATACCAAATTCTTCAAGTTGAGTGAGGTTTGCAAGAGTCTAAATGTTTGTTTGGATAAGCGGTTGAGTTCCAAACTCACGTTTCGCACAAAGTAATAATTGGTTGTTTCTACATAATATAGTTAGGCAAACGTGATTTCCAGCTTTTCCACCGCCAAACCAAACATGCTATAAGGTAGCTCACCTGCAAGTAGGTTATTGGTTAAGCTCAGAGGGGTGAACATTTGAAGAGCTCATATCAGAGTTGGAATGCTTCACTCTAGCCACATTTCACCAAGATACAATCTCAGTAAATTGGGGAATGCAGTAAAGTTGAAATCTCCAATCCAAACTTCTAGATGCCAAATCTCAAAAATGCTTCCAAATTCATTGCATTCAACACCATACCATTGACAATGCTTTGAGAAATCATAGTGACTATTATTCCAACACTGGGTCTCATGCATAGCATTTTCCTCCTTTTATAGAATTGGCAATAGTGTTGTTGAACAAGGCAATGGCATCCCATCACATTACTGCCATTATTGGAAGGGCACAATTTACCACCTATAACTAATTAGTGCAATGGAAATTCAAATTGGTTAAAGTTGTACTAAAAGGGGCACTTTAGAGCCAAATGTTAGCTAAGTAGAGCTCAGTGCTTAGTAAAGTAGGAAAGGAGTCCAACTTCCCTGTTATGCAGATCTCGGCTCGTGAAACAAAGGGGTCATACAATTTTTATTTTTTTTTAACGTCCCCTGTTGCGTAGCACAAGTATTGTTCCCTCTGTGCAGTAGGAGATCCGTCTGTGTAGAAAAGCATACCATGCATTTTCGCAATTTCGTTAAAAGAGCAATGCATTTTCTTGGGGTATAGCCACTAAAGCTAGGAGTGAAGATACATCATTCTTGATATTCTAAAGCAGACACATTTCAAAGGTATTGCGATGTACCAGCATGCTTTAAAGCAAAGCAGTGACAATATGTGAAAGACACCAAATGAAGGGCTAGAATGATGCAGTGATAAATCCATTATTTATTAACCTTCTAATCCCTTGTTGTATGTTCATAGAAAGAGAGAGTAATATATAATCCATTTAAACTTGTTTTGCTTTTGATTCTAAACAAAATGTTCAAAGTCTATCAATCACCTTGATTTTGGTAAGTGGTGCGAAAAGCATTTTTGTTTTAGGCTTGTTTATGTCACGCCCCAAAAAAAAAAAAGAAGGGGTGACCAACGTAGGGAATCCAAATGGAATTCTTATCTACAACTTGAATTGCTGTACTATACTAATTCGATAATCTTTGGGAGGTTCTACACTGGATAGCAGTACATTAAGTGTAATCCCACCTTGTTGGATAGATATTTTTTCTTTTCTTTTGTACATTAGCTTTTTATAGAAATTTCGACAGAGTGCCCCCTAAAAATAGGACATCCCAAATTTCTACAAACAGTCAGAATTTAACATAAACAGCAACGGAGAGCTCCGCTCTCTTTAACCAATCATCAAAACATCAAAAGAACCAAAATAGGAAAAGGGGAAAAAAAACCTATATCCATTGGTCCTACTTCTAAAATACTTTACAATATGAATATCAACTCATTACAACAAATAACAAAACAAAAAAAAAAATTAACCAAGCCCCCAGTTCTAAAAAGAAGGCTCACCGTCATAATGCCTCAGAACCTAAGATGAGGGAGGCAGATCGAGTCCAGTGGCGCTATCTAAAAAATTTAAAAGTTAAAAGAGTGAACTAAAACTCAGTGAGCAAATAATAGATTTCTACAATTAAATCAAGGTTTATAACTAATAAATTAAAGGTGTATAAATTGACCATCACACTTTACAATTTAACAAATCCACAACCCGTTGTATGTAAGAATACCCATTTAGACCTGAGTCTCTCAATGTGATCATTTGATGGAGGTTTATCACTAAGTCAAATAAGGTAGCGGCTACACCTTGTTGGTAGCTCCTTTCCCCGTGTCACTCAGGTGACTACGCCTAACAGGCAGCTCCTTTCTCTATCTTTCTTATTTACATGTCATAATTCATACTTTCCAGAGACGGCTACACCTCGTTGGCAGCTCCTTACCCGTTTCACTCGGGGTGGCTACTCCTAATGGGTAGCTCCTTCTCCACCCAGATCTCTTCACAACATATGACTTGGTCCCATTAAGGACGATAGTATGCACTTGTAAATGAGGCACACACACCAACCCATAATTCTAAATTCATATATATATATATATATATTTCTTATACAAGGAATTTGGATTATAGGGGACAAGAATTAGTTCAAATATCAAATAATTAAATCAATCAATATAAATGCATAATTCTATAAATACATATAAGCAACTAATTAGGACCAATAATAAAAGAAAATAACTAAAAGTTACTTCTCCAAGCAGTTCCTCCCTCGGGATCAATTTATTGCCACAAAAACATGTATACATATATATATATATATATATATATATTTAACGATATTTTATCTTATTTAGAATGATTTCAAATAAAAAGTGATGATATCAGGATTAATGATAATGGTAAGCACTCCGAAATCGATTACTTACTCACAGATGGTGCCCAATACTAGCACGATACTTGTTTCTCCTTGAAAGGTTGGTTTCCTCCACCGCCAATGCTCCTAGAACTTCTTGATAACACCCAAACTCACCAAGTCACCACGTAGGTTAACAATGATCATCCTTGCATACTTATAATTCCATAACAGCTACCTAAACAATTTTTATTCCCTGAACCACATTCACATGCATACAACAACCCATAATCCTATTCCATAATTTAAGTTCATACATCATTCTAAGGGAGTAAAAATTAAGGATTTATGCCTATCCAACATAGTTAGGAAGCCCCAAAAATAAAATCCTCTTTCTTTGCTCTCCATTGGCCAGCCAAGCCAAAGAAGGAAGGATCTCACTATCCTTCTCATTCCTTGGAGCAGGGATGGGCTGAAAATGGAGGAGAGTTGCCGGAATCCATGAGATTAAGGGAGGACACAGCAACAAAACGAAGGTGAGGCATGTGAGAGATGGAAGGCAACTCACCTGGACCGACGGCATCGCAGGCTCTCCTCCTCGCGTCGCTGTGCTCAAATCAGCAGTGGGGAAGCTTGGGAGATGCTATGCGACACCGGCGATGGCCTTACGGTGGAGGAGAAACGATGACAGCTCGGGGGAAGGAAGCTTCGCATGCACAAAGGAAGAAGAGTGAACAGTAAGCAGAAGGAAGAGATGAACGGGAGGGATGAGGCTCAGGAAAAAGAAATAATACATATATAAAATAAAAATAAAAACCCCCTCCCCTGTTGCTTTTATCCGAATGTTACAATTTATGTAGAGGATGATTTTTCATGAGATCCACTCCTTAATTTTGATTATTTTGAGATTCATGCAGTCATCTTAAAATCTGGATGAATAATGATTATAAACATATCTTGAGACACAATTGTCTAATTGAGAGACCACCTTTCTGTAAAAGTTTATCTCTCCACTTTAACTCTATTTTGTTCATTATTTGCTTTTACAAATTTTAAATGCTCAGAATAGGTTAAAGTCATATAATATTAGAAGTGAAGGAACATAGGTAGGTTTTTTTTTTGAGTAAATTATGTAGACTTCCTATAAGTTTTACTAAAATTATAGATACTTCTTTTCCATTTTCAAAACACACATAATTTTTTTTTTGTTGAAATTAAACAGATTTCTTTTTTAGTTTTAAAATATATACAAATTTTTCTTAAAAATAGAGGGGATGTTTGTGTAATTTTAGAAAAAAATTGAAGAAGGTTTATATAATTCACTCTTTATTTTGGAGAAGTTTGTATATATTTTAAAAATAAAAAAATGTTTGTATAATTTTAAAAAAATTTAAGAGAGGTATGTATAATTTACTCTTTATTTTAAAAAAAATTGTGTATAATTTGAAAATAGATAGAAAGTCTATATAATTTTAGCAAAATTTAAAAAATATTTATGTAATTTACTTTTTTTTCCTTAGCCACGAGGGCCAAAGGTAGTTAAAACATCTCTAGAAAATGTGTAAATCTAGCTAAAATACACTTTTGACCATAATGATCAAACCTTGGTTCATTATTTATCAACTTTTCATTTTTTTAGTTATTCCTAAAATGATAGAGGAATAATAGATTAAATTTAGATAGAATTTCTTATATTTATGTTATTAAGTTTTCTATTCAATAACACAATGCTAGTTGTTGTTTTGGATCAAGGATTTAGTATTACATGAGGTATTGAAAGAAAACGTCATAACAATTGAAATTTTTTGAGACAAAATAATAATTTAGCGAATTGAAACAGAACTAGATGTTGATCTAAGCCTTTCCCCTCATTCCTACAGGCTTCCTGAATAAAGATGGATTCTCTGCTATGTGGCATGAAAACCATAAAAAGAAAAAGAAAAAAAAAATTTAAAAAATAAAATAGGACAAGCCCCCCCGTTTTGGGGGTGCAAACAGTTCAGATGCTTCCTACTTCTCCTTAAGAGCGTTAGGGAGTTCGGATACCTTCTTTGAGATATACTCCATCCGTTCAGAATTATAAGACATTTTAAACTATTTTACACTCTCCAAAAAATTAGTTAAAAGCCTCTAAAATTATACCTTCTTTCCAAATTTGTCCTTATTTAATAGGGTGTCTTAATTTAAAATAAATATAAAACATTAATGAAACTAAAGGGCGGGAGTAGTAATATTCAATGTATGGGAAATATTGAAGCGTGTGAAGGGTTTATGGTTTGTCTATTCAATAAGGTTATTTTTGGAGAAAAAAAGATTAATTACACATTGGAAATCTAAAAGTGTCTTATATTTTTGAACATCCAATGTAAAAAATAGTGCCTTATAATTCTGAACGGAGAGAGTATCAATTAAAAAGGTAGAAGGACATGATACACATATCAAAAGTTATTAATTCTCCATCCCCACACACACTTTCCAATGGTAGAAGGCATATATAGATTCAGAACCTTTGAAAGCAAGATGTTTGCTCATAATTACTAGAAAAATCATTTTTAAACTGTCATATTTCACTCAATTCTCATTTAAATTAGATGAAATTAATAATGTTAAAAAACTTATTTAACAAATTTTCCGTTCTTATATAATTTTAATCAAATGATTGTCTATGATAAAAATGTCAATCCTCTAAATACTTTCCAATCATTTAAGTTATGATTTTTTCCTAATGGCTAATTTTCTTTCTAACAAGTTTCCATCACAATATCCTCACTATGTAGGTGATCTATGGTACAAAATTGTGGCCTAATATGGTCTTTACTACAATTTTCCATTGAAGGAGTTCTATGGTTCAATTATTAGATTCTCATGCAATTGTCATTTTCTTTCTCTAATTACACAATAATAAAGCACAAAAATTCATAATTTCAACAATGGAAATGGAAGATCCGAGCCAAGTAGCCTTTGATACCAATGAAGCGAAGTAAATGTAGATACTTGCTTATGCATAAATGGATCTTGCTCAATCTCTCCTTCTCACGTGGTTCTAAATCAAATCACCAAATAGAATTCTAACCATTTGTCACAGTAGATGTACCATAACAAGAATAAAGGTTTTGATTTTTTGTTTTCTCTATTGTGTAGTTTTTCTCAAAAGAGCGGAAAGGGAGAAAAATAATAATAAGGGAATTGATTGTGCGATAACTCTTTGATAAATTTTTTCCTTTTTCTTTCTTAAAATTAATTCCCCCAAAAAATTAAATAGAACCAATACCTTATTCAAATTTTGAATTTAAATATTAAATATTCAAATTTAAATAATTTAATAATTAATAAATGCTTAATTAATTAATTAACCAATTTTCTCTCTTAAAAAATTAGGTTGAATCTAATTTAAATAGGAACAAAACATGATAAGGAAAAATGCTAAAAAGAAACAACTTATTTTGTTTATATTGAAAGCAATTTAGGCTCAAAAAAGGTAATTAATTGAATAAAATTTTCACTGATTATTGAATTATTTTTGGAAAAAAAAAGTGTGTCCCCGTACTATGATTATAGTTTGGGATATTTTAATCGATGCATTCCTCTGTATGTTCATGTGCGAAATCCCTTTGGCTTCATCTTATATACATGTTGAAGGGTAAAGCATATAACTGTTGAAAACTAAAACTTTTTATATATTAAAATTTATAAAGCATAAACGTTAAAAAAAAAAAGGTCTACATGTTCATGGCAATTTAGCCTCTCATGATTGAAAAAATTTATTTTCTTTTCATCAATTGAGTTATTAACCAAGATAAGCGTGTCCAAGAAAAAGACTGATAATATTATAAATTCAGGTTTAATATATATATACACTAATTTTGTCGCAATAATTATTATACATAGAATAATGTCTTACCCATCATATTGGATTTATTACTATAATATTCTTTATTAATTACATAAACATCAAATCAATTCTATAAATATAAGTGATAAATATAAATAAATTTAATAAAAATATAAAATATTGTTTTATATTTACTTACTACACATAATTAGAGTTCATGCTAGAACGAAGTTCAAAGTATGATTAAAAAAAAAAAACAAAAGAAATTTAGAAAGAAAAAAACCATAGTCGTAGATCTATACACTAGCGTTAGTTGGGTATTGGAAATGAAATCCTAATCTGGGAGTGAGAGTTTTACTCTGTAATAATTTCATTCTTTTTTAACCAAAAGAAAAAAAATTCTTCCGTATGGACTGGGGTCAATCAGAGGTCGTCTCTGCCATTTTTATGAAAGTTCATGTACTCCATGTGGTCAAGCAACACGAAAGTTGAGATTTTTCCAAGTTATTATTCAATTTTCTGGCCGGAAAAAGAAAAAGAAAGTTATCCATTTTTCCTTTTCTTCCTTTTTGGCCTTTCATGTCCTTTTCATATTTATGGACAAATAAATATGCAAGAAACTAGAAGTTCAAGATAGAATGAAGACAGAGAGATATGACTAGAAAATGATCAAAGACAAACAAAATTTCTTGGGTTTCTCCAAATCTCTCCCATTTGGAATACCCAAAAAATAAAAAGAAAAAATCATATATTAACATATATGAATTATCAGGGAAGAAGGATATGATACACATTTCAACTATTATTTTAAGAGAAATTTATATAATTTACTCTTTATTTTATGAGAAATTTATGTATATTTTGAAAATAAAAAAAACCTATATAATTTCAAAAATTTCTAAGGATATTTTATAATTTATTCTTTAATTCAAAGAAAATTTATATAATTTCAACAAAAATTAAAAAATATATATGTAATTTAGTCAAAAGTTATAACTGGAAAATGCATTAATCATTTACCCTTATCCACAGAAAATACAAAGAGAGTAAAATATATATATATATATATATATATATAAATTTTGTCGAAATATTTATTATACATAGAATAATGTTTTATCTACCCTATTGGATTTATTACTATAATAATATTTATCAATTACATAAAACATCAAATCAATTCTAAAATATAATTTATGAGTATAAATAAATTTAATAAATTTGATAAAATATTGTTTTATATTTAATTATTACATATAATTAGAGTTCATGCTAGAACCAACTTCACAGTATAATTGAAAAAAACAAACAGAAAAAGGCCATTGTCAAAGATCTATACACTAGCGTTAGTTGGGTACTGGAAATGAAATTCTAAACTGGAAGCGAGATATCTTCTCTGTATAGTAATTTCGTTCTATTTTAACTAAAAAAGGAAAAAAAAAATTCTTCCGTACTGACGGGGGTCAATTAGAGGTCATCTTTGCCATTTCTATGAAAGTTCATGTACTCCATTTGGTCAAATAAGCAACACGGAAGTTGAAATCTTTCCAAATTATTATTAAATTTTCTGGCTGAAAAAAAAAAGTTGTCCATAATCTTTTCTTCCTTTTTGGCCTTTGATATCCTTTTCATATATATGAACAAATAAATATGTAAGAAACCAGAAATTCAGTGATTGAAAGGGATGATAAGCCTTTCATGTCTTGGGTTTCTCTAAATGTCCCATTTGGAATACCCAAAAAAAAAAAAATCATATATTAACATATATGAATTAACAAGAAGAACATGATACACATATCAACTATTATTTTGGAAGAGGTATGTGAAATTTTATAAAAATTTTAAAGAAATCTGTATAATTTAATTTTTATTTTATAAAAGATTTGTATATATTTTAAAAATGAAGAGAATGTTTGTGTAATTTTAAAAAAAATTTAAAGGATGTTTGTATGATTTATTTCTTTGGTTCAGAAAAATTTTATATAGTTTTAGTAAAATTAAAAAAAATTTGTGTAATTTGCTCTAAATAATTTAGTCCAAAATGGAAAACGCGTTAATCGTTTACTCTTATTCACGAAAAATACAGAAAGAGTATTATCGAGATTGTAGAGTCCAAAGTGGAAAACGCGTTAATCATTTACCCTTATCCCCGGAAAATACAGAAAGAGTATTATTGAGATTGTAGATGTGCATGCATCTTTGCATTCAATGATTGAAAGGGATGACAAGCACTCTGCATTCACCTTTTGTAGCAAACCTTTGGCTCTATAAAGTCTCTGAGTTAGCAGTACTCATCCATAGCAAAATTCATTCTAATTAAATTGTCATTTGGAAAAGTACAGATGGCAATCTCCGACGTTTGCTTTCCAATATTATTTGCAATATTATTGTGGCACGGCTTTGCCTTGTTCCGCAATGCTACTGCTAGCCATACCACAAACATAGCATCAAATTCATCCTTCATACATGAAGAGGGAAAAGCTTTCCGCCGGCGCAATTATTCTGCTTCCAATGACCCTTGCCACTGGTGCGGTATTGAATGTAATAACTTCGGCAGCATTATTCAGATTTCATATCCAGATTGTCCTGATTGGTCTATTCAATCCACTGGGGATATCAACCTAACTGCACTCCCTAATTTAGAAACTTTGAATCTGATTGGAAAGGGGATTAAGGGAAGCATTCCAACCCAAATTGGAGATCTTCGAAAGCTCACCTCTCTGGACTTGTCTGATAACCAACTTACTGGTACGCTACCTAATACCTAGCACTCTTACAAATCTCACCTGAGTCTTTTTATTAGTCTCACCTATCTAAATCTGTCCGGTCACTTACCTGCAGGTGAGCTACCTAGTACCTTTCTAAATCTCACTCAGCTTGTCTGGTTGGATTTGAGTTCAAACAATTTCAATGGGACCATCCCTTTGGGTTTTTTTACTAATCTCACCTATCTAGACCTGTCCTTGAATTCATTCTCTGGTGCAATACCTCCTACTATTCCAAATATGACCAAGTTAGTGAATCTTGACATTTCTCGTAATGAAATGGGTGGTTTTGTATCTCTTGAAATTGGAAAATTAAAAAATTTGGTGACCTTGGATTTGAACTCTAATTTTTTTGATGGTCCAATTCCTGAAACAATTGAGAATTTGACGAATTTGGTTTGGCTGGATCTAAGTTGGAACATGTTGGTTGGTCCAATTCCTCAAAATATTGGTAGGTTAAAAAGGCTAACCAACTTATATCTCGGTAATAACAAAATCATCAGTCAAATTCCATCCACCCTAGGAAGTTTGAAAAATTTGACCGATTTGTCTCTTACTTCAAACAAGATTAAGGGTTGCATACCTAAAGAATTATGTAATTTGGTAAACTTAGTCTCTTTAGACCTTTCTAAGAACTTTCTCACTTGTTCAATTCCCTTAACGATTGGAAGCTTAATTTCTTTGGAATATTTGTCCCTTAGTTACAACAATCTCACTGGAATTATACCCAGAGAACTTGATAATATATATGAAATCAATTTGTCATACAATTCTCTCTCTGGTTTTGTCCCATTTTGTTGTTCTCAAGATGTTGTTATTGGTAATAAGGGAATAATTGGTCTACAAAGGAATCTTACTTGTTATTACACTTGGAGCTCCGAAGTAAAGCAGCGCTCCAAAGTAAAGCATTCCATTGAGATCATTCTTCCCATCACAAGTATCTTTGTCATCATACTTGTTGGGGCTTGGCTTACTTGTCGATTCATGACCAAGAAAACCAAATTCTTGGGAAGAGTAGTTCCAAAGAGTGGAGATTTGTTCTCCATATGGAACTTTGATGGAAAAATTGCATATGAAGATATCATTGAAGCAACTGAGGACTTTGATATAAGGTATTGCATTGGAACAGGGGCTTATGGTAGTGTTTATAAAGCACAACTTCCTAGTGGCAAAATTGTTGCTTTGAAGAAACTCCACAAAATGGAATCTGAAAACCCAAATTTTGCTAAGAGTTTCTGCAATGAAGTCAAGATGTTGACAGAAATCTGTCATCGAAACATTGTCAAACTTTATGGTTTTTGTTTGCACAATAAGTGCATGTTTTTGGTCTATCAATACATGGAAAAGGGAAGCTTATTTTGTGCCTTAAGTAATGACGTAGAGGCGAAGGAGTTGAATTGGGAAAGGAGAGTGAGCATCATCAAAGGAATATCGCATGCATTGTCTTACATGCATCACGATTGTATCCCAGCAATTATTCATCGAGACATAACTACTAGTAATATCTTGTTGGATGAAAAGATGGAGGCTATTGTATCAGACTTTGGCACAGCAAGAGTTCTTGATCCTGATTCCTCCAATCAAACTCTTGTAGTTGGTACTTATGGATATATTGCCCCAGGTAAAGTTATTGCTTTCTCCATTTCTCTCATTATTAAGTTGAATTTATTTGATAACATGCCTTTTATTAAACAATATTAATTTCTAAATTTTCTTTTGTCATTACAGAACTTGCATACACATTAATGGTGACTGAAAAATCTGATGTTTATAGCTTTGGTGTGGTGGTATTGGAAACAATAATGGGAAGACATCCGGGAGAGCTAATTTCGTCTTTATCAAATGCATATCCTCAAAACATGATGCTAAAAGATGTTTTGGACTCTCGTTTGCCTCTTCCCATCTTGCAAAAGGATGCACAAGATGTGATTTTTGTAGTCACACTGGCATTGGCATGTGTTCGTCCTGAACCAAAGTCACGACCATCAATGCAGCAAGTGTCCCAGGAACTTTTAGTTTGCAAGCCCCCTTTGCTTTTGCGCTTTAATGATATATCAGTCCACTGGCTGATGAATCAAGATATAAATGTTGTTGACAAAGTAGTAGAAGCATAATGTTTTCTATCTTCTACAATAAAAGATTGTAACACCATAATATATTGACGCTATCTAGCCTCCCTCTAGGCTCGGTTCCATATGATTTCCAAAGAACCAGTACCAGCCGTGGCATTTTCGTGCTATAAAATAGGGTTTCAAATACTCATCTTTTGCCTCGTGGGTCCCTTGAACCCATCATTCACATTCCCTACTCAAACTCCATGTATACGACTCATACATAGCATAAAACAAGCCATAAGCCACGGTTATGGAGCCAAAAACCAGAAAAATGCAATTTCTCACATGGGCCCAAAAGTCAGATTTTTTGGCTCTAACTTTGGAAAATCATAACTAATTATAGAAAAAATGAGAATCTAGTAAACCATAGCTCTCTGGAAAGCTCTAAGTGTTATCTTTACACTAAAAATAATTTCCAACCACAATCTCAGCGTTTGGACCATGTTTGACATCGAAAATGAGACAGAGGTCAGACTGTCCCTGTTTCTGGCGCAGTTTACTGTCATGAACTTCGAAAATTCATAACTAAATACAAAAAAATCCAATCTAGGAAAACTATACCAATTTAGAAAGCTACAGATGTCTACTAGAGGAAAAAAATAAGTCCAGATCAGTTCAGTAGCCCTTAGACCTCGAAAATTGATGGAACAGTAACAGAGGTTGGATGGCTTCCCTAATACTGATACAGAACTTCAGACGATTCGTTCTCTCTCTACAGACTCCGATTTAGGTGATTCCAGTTGGTATAGGTCACTGTAGTTATCTAATTTATGTGTATAAAATTTCACGATATTTGGTCACCGTTTGGTCTATGAATAACATGGATTTATTTTCGGACCTATGGTAATAGTACATGACCAAACTATCAAAATTTCCCAATTTCAAAAATTCACCAAATATTCTCTAGACCTCAAAATATTACCCACTTTAGCTTTCCAAGAAGTTTTCTACAAACTCTAGAGGCATGCCAAATTTCATAGTAAGAAGAGCTCGTTTGGTCATACTTTGACGAAGCTCACAAAATTAACGATTTTGGCACCCAAAATGGTCAAAGTGGGTCCAAATGGCCTCCCACATGTTCTCACACCTCATGAACAAGTTTGAAAGCATGAAAATAGTCTATATAGCATGTCCAAGTGGTCCAATTCATCATACATATCAAATTCACTATGCTACGGGCCAAAATGCACTATCACATGCAAGCCACAAAAAGGGTAAAACCCACATTTGCATTACTTTGGCTATTTACATAGTTTATACATCATGTTTCTATACATTTACACTTGCTACAATATTTACATCTCAAAAATAATAGGTGCATATTCATTTTGGCACCACTTTACAACAAAAGAACTAAAATAAACTATCATCTAGCTAAACATGCTCCTAGGCTCCTTGGTGTGCACTTGAATCTCCTTGAGCTCCACCTAGTATGTTAAGATGGGAGGGGGAAGAGGTGAGATTCATGGAATCTCAGTAGCTCATGCACTCATTCAAGGAAGCAATCAAGGCATATAATAAGTCAAAGCATGTAATTTAGCATCCAACTATTCTCAATCACATAATACATGTTGTACATGCCATGGAAATCACAACAATGCCACAAGTAAGTTCTATAGACTTTTGGTCTAGCCTCACCCGAGTTTAGGGACTTTTAGATAGCCTCACCCGAGTTTAAGGACTTTTGACTTGCCCTCACTCGGTTATGAAACTTTTGGCCTTGTCTCACCCATCTCAAGGGACTTTCGGCACTACCTCACCTGAGCAATTCTCACAATCCAACACATAAGTATATTGGTACTAATGCATCAAAGTAATAACATATGGCATATCTCACACAATAAGCATATAGACAAGCATATAATGACCATTATATCTAAGAATGCAACAAGAAAGAGTGGAGAGAGAGAGCTACCTTATGAATCAACACAAGCTTTTCCTTTCAATTCCTCTTCTCCCTTCTTGGTTTCACACTCACACCTTGATAGAGGTGCTTTTCTTGAGCCTAGACACATCAAAGAGCATAAATTACTCTCTCATAACTTAACAACTCTTAGGAGTTCTTCAGAGCAAACCTTGCTAACATATAAGAACCTAGGGGTTCTCTCTCTCTCTAGAATGTCACCAACTCTTCCTCTCTCTCAAGCTCTCATGGTAGTAGAATCATCATATTTAAGGAAAACAAAGAAGTTCAAGAGTGTTTTCCACTTCCCCTCTTCTGACCTATGCCTAAAACCCCACTAATTTCACAAGCAAAACCATAGAAAGAGAGGAGATCAAGATGCTAAGAAGAAAAGAGAGAAGTTTGTTTACCTTTCCTTTGTTCTTCCTCCTTCTCTTGGTCTCTCTCACTCTCCACGCCTCTTTTCTCTCCTTGGGTCGAAGTCTAGGGCAAATAAGAGAGAAAGAATGAATTGGATCGTGTAAAGAAGTCAACATCTAGCTTTTTACTCTTTTTTGGACTGACTCTCGCTATAGCAAAAATTAACCTTCGCTACGGCAAGCTCGTATTAGTTACCTTCGCTATGGCGAGGTTTAACTTTCGCTACGGTGAGCACGTATCAGTTCTCTTCGCTATGGCGAGGTTTAACCTTCGCTACGGCGAGCTCGTATCAGTTCTAGACCCTCACTTTCGCTATGGCGCATGCTACGACGAGCAACTCCCTGGTTTTTGTATGGAATGCCCGCACTCCCTATAGCTAGAAGCACTTTCCCTATAGCGAACAGCTACTCTCGCTATAGCCAGGCCCTTTCTCGCTATTGCGAGAAGACTTAGAAAAATTTTTGAATTTCGAAAATTTTTAGCTTTCTTCTTTCTTTTACTTTTCCTTTTTTTCGGTTGTTACATTGGTCATGATAACTGGTGTGCTTCCATGCATTAAGCTCTACTAGCCATCCTTTGGCTATGAGGTCATCGATAGCCTCTGAATGTTCAGTTTGGATTTAAAAGTAATAAAGCTAGCACAAATGAATTATTATTTATTGTCTTTCTTAATAGTGCTCGCTTTTGAAATGGTGTATAGATATATATATATATATATATATATATATATATATATATATATATATATCCATCCATTTACAAATATTGCAAAAATGGCTGGGAGTCCCATCACAAACACTAACATTGCATTCATTCCTACCAAGACATCACTTACATATGCATTGCTTTCTAAAACAAATATTTAAGACAAGCTTGATCAAATTAAGAAAAAATTGAAATAATGGTAGAACCTGCGGAAGACCATCAGTGCAAAATTTAAGATCCAATTTAGGAATAAGATAAACTAGTGTCAGCAATCAATAACTAAAGCAAACTGGATTCCATTGATCTGTTCTTTAAAATAATGAACATTAATCAACTCATAATTATAGATTAAAAGAATAGTTTAAATAATGTAACATTCTATGGGCAGCACTTCTCACCAATGGTGTAATAAAAGCAATAGGGAAAGCGTAACCCTAAAAAGAAAAAAAATGCAAACATAAGATGGTCTACAAAATAGAAATGTTTAAGGTTGACCTCATGGCATTTGATATCAAACTTGATTGCTAAAAAGTGAATAGCCTCATTGAAGACCTACCTCATGCCACAAAAAGCCACCACTACGCAATTGTGTCAGGGCATTGCAAAGCTATTACATATGGAAATATAAAAAGCATCTGATTAGATGAGGGCTACATTTACTAGTTAGCATATCAATTAAGATGCCAAGAGAGAGAAATATATTCAAAAGATATATCTACAGCTATTCATTTACAATTATAAAATGTTAGCACAAGGTTTCACAATTAATTTTTAATTATTTTAATAATGAATTATTTAAGTTTACTTATAAAAGCATTAAATTAAAAAAAAATTTATTTGGGCCATATTATTATTCATACTCTCTACATTTCTTATTTGGGCCATATAAATAAATTTACAAGTTGCTTTTGGGCCAAATCAAGAAAGAACCAAATTGCTTTTAAATAAATTGTTTTAGTGCATTTTATGACAAAGTCAAAATGTGGCCTAATGAAGTTGCAATAGTACTTTTTAAAAGTAAAGAAGAAAATGCAGAATAGACCAAAAAAAAAAAAGGCATTTATTATAAAAGAAAAACTTGAGAAAGAAAGAGAAAAATAGTTGTACTTGATATTGTACCTATGGCAGGGATAGCAAGAATAAGTAAATAAGCAATAAGTCTCAAAAAAAGAATTAGAGAGCATTTATTGAATAATTATATCCCTTTTGTTCATAAAAGTTTCAAAATTTATTCTTGTATTTTCTTTAAATCTCTCCAAAGTATAGGGTAAGTGAATTTAGTATAAAATTGTTGTGTATGAAAAATTTTAGTTAAATTAGTGTAAAATCAAAGATTGTATAGTTTGAAGTTAGTTAAAATCTTACATTGACAATAAATACGTATAAAACCATGTCAATTATATTTTGAGATTTGATTGTGTTAAAAAAATTTTTTAAAATATAAGAGGACTAGATATAAGTCTTTAGAAAAGGAAAAAGAATTGGATTCCTTGAATCTTTCAACAAACAAGTGAAAGGAATAATCATTTCAAAGAACATATAATTTAAGTCAATAGAAGTTTTTTATTTATAAAAAAAAGAATCATTTCCAAAAAAAAATTCCTTCAAGTCTTGCAAAAGTCTCCTAGCTTTGGGATCATGAATTTATATCAAATAATAATTTGTTTGAAAAAATTCCAACTAGTACATAGTCGTAAAGTTTTAACTTTTAACGCCTCTTGTTATCAAGCAATAAAATCCTCAACTTTGCGAAGGGCCATTGGAAAAGTCTTGTTTATCTAAGGATCCATTTGGGCACGAGAGACAAGATGAGGTTGATGAGGTCTCTGATTTCACTTAAGGATTCTATAAAAGCTTGGATCAACGATTTGCTACTAGATTTTGAATATAGCTTATTTGTTCATGGAAGCACGCCAATTAAACAAGTTGGTGGACAATATATGCATGTGACTACAATATTCCTTATAACAAGATGGTGCAGGTGGCTTGACAAAAACCTAGCAATATCTTTTACCCTGCTCACCCATGACTTGTTATATACAAATAAAATATTTACTTTTTTTGCTGAAAAAAATTACTAATTAATTATAATTTTTCTATCTATTTGTTTCGGGCAAATTGCAATCACTTTCTCTGACCTTTAAGAAAATAACACCTCATAACTTCTAGTTTGAAATTTGAATCTACCTTCCCTTGTTTTTTGTTGCAATTCTTCTACAGCATCCCTCCTGTTATTGTTCCATTGAAGCAGTGAACAGAAGCTGAAAAATTCATGGACCCCACTAGTATATAACAATATATTTCATTTTTCTCATATAAATAGCCCTATTTGCCCCCATTTATGATCCACACTTTAAGAAGCTTACTTGAGAAGATTAAAAGGGAAGAAACTTTGGAAGAGCTAAAAGTTTTCTCAAGAGAGCACTTCTTTATCAAGTTTCATTTACTGCCACTGCAAACAAGAATATAGCTAATGAACTTTAAAGAAAAATGGTGAAGGCGAAGACAGATATTGGGAATGATAGAAATAAATGAAAAAAGGAAAAAAAATTGCCAAATGGTGTTTAACGGTCGATTATGGTAGTAAGAAAAAGAATTGCCCAGACTGCTGCTTGGCCTACATAATAAACACCACAATGGGCACTTTTTTCCCCCTAAAAGTCATGGTTGCTTCATGGTGATTGTGCTTTAGAAATAGCATTTTGAAAAAGAGAATGGGTTGCTTCATGGATCAAATTTTAAACCTATTAGTGAATTATAATGACATTGAAGGTGCCAAATCATTATGGGTACTTGGGTCATGACCACTGTGATTTTAAGTTGTTGGATTTCGTTGCTTGCCACTTTGAATTAAAAAATGAAAGGTTTACAAGAATGAGAAAGAGATGAGAAATAAAGAAAGGGAAAAGATGGTGAGATAAAGATTTGATGAACTACATATAGCACAAGTGAACATGGCAAAGGAAGAAAGAAAAATTTTAAAAAAAATGAAAATAATAGTTTCAAAATAGATTGGGAGAGTTGAGTTAAGAGTAAATATGTAATTGAACATTACATTTAGCTCTGTTTACTAATTGTTGTTGAAAAAGGTGGAGAGAGATATATTTCAAACAAGAGGGGTGCCAAATGATAGTACTCTAAACTTTAGGAGAGGTTGTTGGAGATTGTGCCTTAGGTTAATCATTGTATTGCAGGCATTGTACTTTATTAAGAAATAAGAGTTTTATTTTATTATATTATTATATTGTTTGCATGTTTTATATAATAATATCCTTGAAAAAATCATATTGATTATCCTAAATATCCCTAGTCAATCATCATTGTGAGAACGATGATGAACTAAGACTAATATGATTTTGATTGATGATTATGTGTTAATTATGTATATAGATGAATCAAAATCATAGGCACTAGTTAAGGAACAAGATGCTGGATCGACCTGTTATGAGATAGTTACATGGATTAAGTCATAAACGTATCTCATATATAACCGTGTCACTGAGCCCTTAGACTTGAAATCACCATAGTTTCCAACATGAGGAACACTATTTTTTGGCATAGTCAAAAGTCATCTTTTACTAGGTGATCATAATTTTTGCTACATGGATTAAGTCATGGTTCTTTCTTTATTCTCTTTGCATATTTTTGTTTCCCACACTGTAATTCCTATGTTTCACTCTTGGTTTGGTTCAAAACTCATTCCTCTCTTGCTGTCCTAGGAGTGGCCAAACCATACATAAAGGAGAGCAAGAATGAGTAAGACCTTGGTTTTTTAGCTTTTCTTAAGAGCCCTTTTTCCTTTGCTTTGGTCCTTCTCTTGAATTTTGAACTCCTCCCCTCTGGTTAGGGCTCAAAAATAGAATCAAACACTTCAATAAAACCATAAGACAAGAGAGGAGAAGAAGGAGAACAAGTTTAATGAAGGAAGAAGCAATAAATTCCATGATTTTCCTTACCTTTTCTCAAGCTTTCTCCTTCTTCTTTGGCTTTCTCTTGTGTGCCCTTTCTTGTTGGTCTCTCCCCTAGTTTTTGGCAAAAGTTAAGTTAGCTAATGGGGAGAAGAAGTGGGGCATACCATATATAGGAAGAGAATTAAAAATTGTTTCTTAAAAATTCTTGTTATGTCTCGTTTTCTTGGCATTTTTGTTTTAGATTCATTTTAACTCCTTTTTGAAAATTATCTTTTCCATCATAAAATTTAGGTTCCCTAACTTATACAATGCCTTTAAAATCACTCAAATTAGAGCTAAAATTTTTCTGAACAAAAAGGTCAAAATTTGGATCAACTAACATTAAAAAACATACACTTGAGGGGTTTCAACTATCTCAAGGCTTCTCATGGTTTTCACGGCTTCTGAGAACCCCAAAAAGTTTAAGTTTTTTGTTCAAAAAGCCTTCATGTGAATATTCCAAAAATTGCTCGAAATTACAAAAATGCCATTACATTTTCGCGCATTTTTGTTTCATTGTTTTTAGGGCACCTCTGACTTTAAATCTTTATTATTTAAGGTCTAAAATATTACTCTAATTTTATTGGACTTCAAATCACTCTATTTGAGGGACTTTCTTTTGTATTTGGTGCGTTTCATACATTTACAGAGAAACTGAATGTTACATTTCCCCTGTTTTCGAAGAATTGGATATTACGTATATTAGAATTGAATAAGTTAAAAATGCATCACTACAATTGTTTTTGCATTGCTATAACATAAAATATGCATGAAACGAAACATATTTTTGAATAAGTTATATTATATATATAATTCATCTCATTGGCTAACATTTTAGGAATTATAAACTAATTTCAAGTTTAAAAAAAAAGCACTTATAAGATTCTTGATAATTGGATAATATTGATAAATAAGCTCATTTGTCAATCTTATATTGGAAAAGTGACTAAAAGGTTAAAGACAATGCAAACGCAAATAGTAAGTTAAAGAGTTAAAAAAATAAAAGAGGAAGAAAATATATTTAAAAAATTAAAAAGAATGAATATCCAATAAAATGAAAGAATAAATAATTAAAAATAAAATAAATTAACATGGAAAGAAAATGCTTATTGTCACTCTTTAATTTTAGTCCACTAATATAGAAGTGAAAAGAGAAATTTTTTTTTTCACCTTTTATTTTCTTAAACTTTGGTAATATATTATCTTAAAGTTTTATCTTATTAATTCTATTATTTCAAAAAAAACTTATAAAATCATTGTGTGTGTGTATATATATATATATGAGTAAAGTTTCTGGTCAATATTTTTAGCCTATAACTGATTTGATCATTTTTTTTTTCAATTTATTAGGTTCTTGGTTCCTATATATCTACAAAGGAGACCAACTAGTTACTAAAGTATCTTGTTATTCATCTACTGTACATACATTTGTGCATACTTTTAAACAAGGGTGTGTCTCAAATGAGTGGGCACATGTGTGTTTCTTTTTCTTTTTTTAAGGGATGGGGAGTTATTCCTTTAGAAAAATAAAATTTAGTTAGGAAAAATGATTGATTGCATGTGTGTGATTTTAAAAAAGATTCCTTAAAAATTGCTTTATTTAATATATTAGAACAATTGCCTGTAATAATATAATAAGTGTGATTTTTATAACTTAACATCATGTCATACCATCATAGGATGTACATATATCTAGTCTCATCTTCCTTTAACAACATCAATTTCTCATATCAATGCTTTTAGCAATGGATTTTTCCATTATCAAAACTTCACTTCCTTAAATTTTGCATAATTAATTGTCTTCATCATAGAAATTCTCAAATTCATGCCACACAAGTTCATTAAAGCTAGAATATCACCACAAGAAGTTCAACATTTAGATTTCTCTTCATTAACTAACTTTTACAACTTTAATCTATAATATACATCAAATTTTGAAAAATTATAACTTGAGTTACAAAACTCGAATTCATACAAATTAGGTGTCTATAGAAAGTTTAAGATATGAATTACATACTGTAAAAATTTCAAGTGAAATTATGTTCATTTGGCCCACGAAATCCAATAAAACAATACTAGCTATCGAAATGGAATTCATATGACAAATCCCAAACTTTAAAAATGCATATCTTAGGTTGCACAACTATGATTTACACAAACTTAGTGGTCACAAAAAGCTTATAATGCCAAATATATATTTATAAAATTTTATGAGTATCGGAGTCCATTTAACCCCTCAAAGTCACAAAAAACCATATTTGAATAGTGCATATGATTTTTTGTATCTTTTAGCCAACTTTAAAAATTTATAGTAAATTATACAGAGTTCCAAAAATTGTGTTCCTTAACTTTGTCGAAAGCTTTACATGAGCTCTGAATACATACCAAATTTCATCCAAAAATTCATCAATTTGTTTAGTTTTTAGTTCAAATATGGTTCAATGTGATGCAATTTTAAGTCCAAATGGTCCAAAATAGACCACTTTAATTCATGTGACTAATTGGGCATGTCTCAAATGTAAAACTTAGCATATATGATTGGTTTTTCATGTCTTAAATATCATGCAATTCAATTTTACTCTCCCACTTACCATTATATACATATATTTTATAACACTTATTTGGTTAAATGACATAATCTTTTGTATTTACACCAAAAATTGATACATATATATAGCATACTCACATGCTATTAAATATGTATTAAGGGTTATATCTCAAATTTATCAATTACATCCTTTTATGTAAAACAAATTATGCAAAAATTTAAACTATTGTTGAAGTATGGTGTCTCATGCTCTTCAGTCTCCATCTTTGTTTTCTTAATGATTCCCTAGACATGGTCAGGAATAATATAGAAAAGAATGAGATTCAAAAAATTTCAATTGTTCATTCATCATTCAAGTACATATATATGGCATGTTCAAAATCAACAAGAGCAAGTATGCATATTATACCATCCAAAATCAATCATATTCATGCATAAGGGATCATATGGCTCTATTCAGAGTAAAACAAACTTTAGATATTTTTGGTCTAACTTCACCCTATAATTTAGGACTTTTGGTTTAGCCTCACTTTCCTTTAGGTACTTTTGACTTAACCCCAATCATATTTGAGACTTTTACCTTTGTCTCATCCATATTTAAGGACTTTTTGCCTCACTTCACCCAATTCAAAAAATTTTTGGCACAACCTCACCCATTCAAGAACCAAATTCATTCCAATTACAATCATTGTCAAACAAATGCATATTATCATCAATCAAACAATAACATATACAAATAGCAATTAAGACATACATGCAACTCAAGATTTAACAAACAACTAACATATATGTAAAAATGGGTGAAGAGTTACCTTATACAAAAATCAAATTTAATTCCTCCTTTGCTCTTAATTGTTCTTCTCAGCCTCACACTAGCACTTGAGGGGAGTTTTACTTGTTTGGTTTAGACACATCAAACAAGGTACAATTATATCAATGGAACCATATTTGGACTCAAGTAAGGCTTGCATAAGCTACCTTTAGCATTAGGTTTCCATTTATCTCTATTTAGTGGCATAATGAAGCAAACCTTACAAATCACCATTTTGACTCTAAAATCTCATATAATATAAACCATATAACTCCATTTAAACTCATTAGAGTCATCACAAACTCAATTCAAAAAGCCTAATACCTAGTTGCTTCTTGATATATAATGGAATCTTAAACGTTTACCTTTCAAAATATGGTTTTTAAATTCAAACCAATGATTTTTTTAGTATTTATAATTCATATCTAGACCTCTTATAACCCTAAAATCAAGGAAAACACTCTTAAATATCTCAAACCATGCTTGGCTGAGACAATGCCCTAAATGGACTTCTATGATGTTTTGTTCTATTCTTTTAGGGAATTGGCACCTATGAAGTTTCCTTAGCCTTTTCTTAGCTCAATTATACTCTTACATAATTTGACATAGCAATCCAAAACTCCATACTTCATAAGGTGCAAGTAAAATCCTAGGTTCCATAACTTGCAACCAATAACTTCCTATATGATTCTAATAACATATTCTTAATCTCCACATTCCAAAACTCTAATCCCCATGATGTTTCAAGGAAAAACCAACTCCCTCCACCTACCTCTTATGTTGGCCAAACTTATAGAGTTATGGAGAAACAAGGAAGAGGAATTTCCCCATACCAAAGCATATGCTAATCATAAAGGCTTTAATTGAAGATCAATATGGCATATTTGGTTTGATTGGAAAAGCTTCATCTTCCATGTTTCCAGCCATAAAACTCCATATTTCAAGAAGCAAAAACTATGAGAAAAAGGAGGAGGAGTAAAAATGTAACAACTAGAAAAAAAAAAATAGAAAATTTTTGAAGTTCTGAAATTTTCTAAGTCTGCTAGCTATAGTGAGAGTGCCTTTTCACTATGGTGAGAATGCTTTAACTATAGTAAGTGCGAGCATTCCATACAAAAACCAGGAAGTTCCTTACAATAGTGCATATCATAGTTAAAATAAGGGCCTAGGACTGATACGTTCGTGTCATAGCGAGGGTTATTCTTTGCTATAGTGAGGGTTAGTCCAAAAAAGCGTGAAAAAAGAGAATTTAACTTCTTAAAATGTCTAGATCCCTTCTTTTTCTTTAAACTGACTTAGGCTTCCTCCAAAGCAGAGAAAAAGGCTTGAGAGAAAGAGGGAAACTAAGAGAAGCTAAGAGAGAAGGAAGCCAAGGAAGAAAGGTAAGAACCTTTAAAGATTTTCATACTTCTTCTTCTTGATTTTATTCTTCTCCTTCTAAGCTTCCTTTCCATGGGTTGTTGAGTAAGAAAGCTCTGTTGTGACCAAGAATAAGCAAGAAACCCTTGAAAGAGAGTGTGATAAGTTAAGAAATGCAAAGAAAGGAGAAAAAGAGTAAGTGAAATTCTAAAGAGAGAGAACCCCTAGTTTATTATATGCTTTGTAGGGTTTGCTATGAAGAACCCCCTAACTTTGTGAACAATTGTTGAGTTATGAGAGAGTAATTCTATGCTCTTTGTTGTGTCTAGGCTCAAAAGAAGCAGCTCCATCTAGTTGTGATTGTAAGACTAAGAAGGGAGAAAAGAAATTGAAAGGGAAAGCTTGTGTTGGCTTATAAGGTAGCTCTCCACTCTTTCTTGTTGCATTCTTGGATGTATATAGTCATTGTATGCTTGTGTATATGCTTGTATTGTGAGACATGGCATTTGATATTGTCTTGATCTATATGTACCAATATGTTTATATTTTGGGTTGTGAAAATTATTCGGGTGAAGTAGTACCAAAAGTCCCTTGAGATGGGTGAGGTAGAGTCAAAAGTCTCTAAACCAAGGATGAGGCTAATCCAAAAGTCCTAAAAATTAGGTGAAGCTAAGCTAAAAGTCCCTAGAACTTATTCTTGGCATTGATAGGATATCATGGCATGAAAATCATGTATTGTATAATTGTGAATGGTTTGCATGCTTTGACCTATTTATATATCTTGATTACTTCTTTGAATGAGTGTATAAACTATTAAGATTCCATGAATCTTACCCCCTTCCCTCTCCCATCTTAACATGTTAGGTGGTGTTCAAGGAGATCAAAGTACATACCAAGGAACCTAGTTAAGCATGCTTAGGGAGTTATATAGTTATTTTGGTTCTTTTAATGTAAAGAGGTTCCAAAATGAAAATGCACCTATTATTTTTTAGATGTAATGCTTGAGCAAGTGTAAAAGTATATATGAATGATGTATGAACCATGTATAGAGCCAAAGCAATGAAATTATGAGATTTGACTCCTTTGTGGCTTATCTACAGTAATGTAATTTTACTCGTAGCATAGTGAGTTTAAGATATGTGTTGGTTTGGATCACTTGGGCAATTCATATATGCCATGTTTATGCTTTAAAACTTTTCCAAGGGGTGCTAGAGTATGTAGGGGACCATTTACCATTTTGAACCCTTTATGGTATTAAACCACCAAATTTGTGAATTCTATCAAAGTATGACCAAATGTGCTCTTCTTGATATGAAATTTGGCATACCTTTAGAGCTTATTGAGAGCTTCTTAGGAGACTAAAATGGGTAATATTTGGAAGTCTAAGAAATATTTGACAAATTGTTGAAGTTGGAGAATTTTCTAGTTTTGGTTATTGTACTATGCAATTAGTCTGAAAATGAATCTGTGTCATTCGTTAACCAAACAGTGTCTAATTGTCATGAAATTTTATAAACATAAACTAGACACCTACAGTGACCTATACCAACTAAAAGTACCTCAATTGGAGGTTTGTAAAGGGAGAACTAACTTCCTGAAGTTCTATGTCAGCATTAAGGAAGCCATCCAACCTTTGTTACTGTTCCATTAGTTTTTGAGGTCTAAAGGCTGCTGAACTGATCTAAACTTATTTTTATCTTCTAATTAATATCTGTAGCTTTCCAAATTGGTATAGTTTTCCTAGATTGTATTTTTGTAGAATTAGTTATGAATTTTTGAAATTCATGATAGCAAGTTGCACTAGTACCAAGGATAGCCAGACCTCTATCTCTTTTTCGATGTTGAACATGGCCCAAATGCTGAGATTGTAGTTGGACATTATTTTTAGCGTAAATTTAACACTTAGAGCTTTCCAGAAAGCTATGGTTTTTTTAATTCTCATTTTTCTAAAATTAGTTATAATTTTTTAAAGTTAGAGCCACAAATTTAACTTTTAGGCCCATTTGAGAAATTGTATTTTTTGGTTTTTGGCTTCATATCCATGGTTTATGGGTTGTTTGAGGCTATGTATGAGTTGTATGAGCAAAGTTTGAGTAGAAAATGTAATTCATAGATTCATAGGACCCATAGGGCAAAATATGACTGATTAAACCCTAACTTAAGTTAGAAAAATACCACAGTTTTGGTGATTTTCATTGGAAATCATATGGAATCAAGCCTAAAGGGAGATTAGTTGAAGTTAAGATATTATGGTGTTACAAAAAACTAGTTTATGTAGACATCATAAACAAATTTCTCACAATTTCTAACCTTTGGTAGCTTCCTTTTTCTTTGCTTCTTAGTGCTTCTTGGGACAACTCTGGTCTAGTTTGGAGCTAAAAATCTTTGGCCATAAGTAAGGGAGAAGGAGCAGGGCGTGATTTATACAATGGTAAGCTAGGGTTTATGAATTTTTATATTTCCATTTTGCCCTTAAACTTCCCTTTCTCCGTTTAAATTCATTTCAATTCCTTTTTTAGAATTGTCTTTTTCATTATAAAATTTAGGTTCTCTAATTTATTAAAAATATTTTGGTTCAATTTTATAGCATTTAGAACAAATGCAAATGATTCGATCAAAGTTTAGGTTAACTAACAACTTAATTTGTACACCAAAAAAGTTTTAAATATTCTAACTATTCTTATAGTTTTTTGGATCTCTAAAAACCCTAACGAAGTCAATTTTATCAGTGAAAACCTTCTCTTTTGAGTTTTTAAAAAGTTACCCGAAATTATAGTTTTGCCATTAACCTTCATTTCATACCTTTTTGGCTCTAATTTTGAGTTATTTTTAGACTCCTAACCACATTGTTAGATATTCTAATTAATATTCTATTTTCAATCGATCTTGATTTATTTTGCTTTGGAGTCTTACCATCCCACAATATCAATTTTGTTTAGTTTCTGAAAACCTAAATATTACACATCACATAATTGAATTTTTTTAAAAAATAATTACACATTAAAATTTTATTAAAAAATGAAATAGTAAAAATATAAGGAATTGAACCTTAATCTAGTCATTTTCTTTTATGTAAATCTATTGAAGATACTGTCCATGATTTCTTTTCTTAAATTTTCTGCTTATATTATCTTATTAGATTCATGTTTTATTTTTTAAAAAATAAAAGCATTATAGATGTTACACTCTCTAGTATTTATTTGTAAGGTAAATTGCATTTCCCTTCTCCAAAAGTTGCCCTAATTACATTATTTTTCCCTTTGTTTTGAAAATCTATACTCTCTTTTACAAAAATAAAAAAGATGTGTTATACTAATCTTTCTTATTACAAAAGATAACTATAATTTCATCTATTTCGGAGAAAATATTTTTATATTTATTATTTAATATAACAAATATTGAATATGTGTTTAAGTAATATAAAAATAATCAATTTCCTGAATTTATAATATATTAAGTTTATAGTTTTCAATACAAAATAAATAACATTAAAATAAAAGTTAAAAAATATTTTTTAATAAGTTATATTTTTTATGAAAAATAATATTATTTATAATAGTATTTTGATCATATTTTAAATTTAAAGAGTTTTGCATATATTTTTTATAATAAAGAAATTATTGTATAATTTAAATATAACTCAAAAGAAAGAAGAATAATTTACCTTATTTATATGAAAATGTTTTAGCTGAATTGCATTTTATCTACTACATAATTTTATTGAGGTTGACAATTGAATCAATAAAAAAATTTAGCATTAGACAAATTTATGAACATTAGGGGTGTTCATTACCCCGACATGCCCTAGTGGCCCCGCTAACACCTATCTAATCAGGCAGGGCCAAGCACAAAATATAAATGAATAGAACTTTAAACAAAACTATATTAAGTTGAGTCAATCTACGAGCGAAAGTATGTTCTGCTCAACATACCCTAATAGTTATCTCTTTTTTTAATTATTAACATCTTACCATCTTTTATATATGTGTGTGTGTGTGTGTATTTTAATTCTTATTTTATCTGATTCTTTCTATATATTACAACTTTTATTACCTACACAAACTTTCCCTATTTTTTTAACTGTTTTCATCATTAATGTATATGTTTACTGGTATTTTTTTTTATTGAATAATGAAAATACACATATTTACTTAAAGCTAATTGTACTAGTATAGCTTATATTTTGTTTGATAATATTAGACTATTTTTTATTACTGATACAAATATAAAAGTTCTAAAATTTTATTATTTTGAAATATATATTTATGAGTCTGTAAAAAAATATTTTTATATTATAAGTATTAATTTATTAAAAAAAATCCAAGCTACCTTAACCAGTCCTAACCCCTTTTAGAATCGGATTTGTTCAGGTTGGGCCAGGTCATAAACATAAAAATAAGCCTGATGTCTTAATTGGATAAAGCAGCGAGCCGACTAAATATTTGGCCTGACCCTACCCATGTACCGCCCTAATGAACACTAACTAAAATACAGTTGTTTAAAATTATAAAATTTAGATCATTTTAATTTAATTTTTTGTTGAATTAAGTTGCACTAAATTTTTAATCCAATTGATCTGTTTAGTAAATAGAATGATTTATTTGCTACATATTGAAACGCTCAACTGAGTTAACAAATTTAAAATTAAAGTGAATAATTTAGGGTGCAATTGTTCTAAACGAAAATGATATTTGTGAAAAATAATTTCTCATTTTTAACTAGTTAAAATTTTTTAAATTGCGAGATTCTATGTATGGCATAAGTAGAAGAGGTTCTTTGAAAGGGGTTTTGAAAGGATGCAGTCTCAGTGGTACCTAGTACCAATAAGGGAGAGAAAGGCAAGCCAGATCTAGTGTAGCCCTTGGGAAAATAACTTGACATATGCCTTTGCTAATTATCAGAAGTTTTTTCTCTAGGGGGTTGACATGGTAAGTTATAATTAATACATAATATTTTTTATATACAAAATTTATAATCACTTTATATAATATATACACACACACATACTATATGAATATACATTAAATCAAATAAGTTTAAAAGGCATGATACAATTTTTTTTAGCAATTCTACAACATAAAATATGCCTGAAATGAAGCATATTTTCAACATAAGTTTTATTTTATATAATTCATTTCATTGGTTAACATTTTATGAATTATAAATTAATTTCAAGTAATATATATATAATAATATTATTATTATTAATTTGATAATAATGATAAATAAACTAATTTATCAAATTATAATTAGAAAAAGACTCGAGATAAAGACAATACAAATGCAAAAAAGTAAGTTAAAAAAGTAAAAAATAAAAAATATATATTTAAAAAATTTTAAAAGAGTGAATATCAAGTAAAATAAAAATAAATAATTAAAAATCAAATACAAAAGAAATGGAGAGAAAATGCTTATCTTCACTCTTTAATTTTAGTCTATTAATACAAAAATGTAAAGAGAAGTCTTTTTTATTTTTCATTTTCCTAAACTTTGATAATATATTATCTTAAAATTTTATCGTTTTAATTTTTTTATTTTAAAAAACTTATAAAATTATTATATATATATAAGTAAAATTTATTATTATTATTTTTAGCTATGTAATTATTTTTTTAATTTATTAAACTCTTCGATTTCTGTACATATGCAGAGGGAGCCACACTAGTCATTATAAGTTACTTGTTATTCATTTTCCGTACATGCATTTGCATTTGTGCATACTTTTGTAAAAGCGTGTATCTCCCTACAAAGGAGTGTGCGCACACGTGATTTTGAAAAAATAAAAATAAATAAATAAAAAGTTCTTTCTTTAGAAATATAAAATTTAGTCATGAAAAATGGTTGATTGCATATGTGTGTTTTAAAAGAAAATAAAGTCATGAAAATTGCTTTATTTAATATATTAGAATAATTGCTTATAAAAAAATTTTTTTGGTGTTTCCCTGTGCTTATAAAATGAGTATGCGTCTGTCTGTTCTTCCTTGTGTCTTTGTAAGATAATTTCTTATTTTTTATTATTTAAAAATTTTGTGATGAAAATGTCTTTCGTGTTGTGCGTGAAAATTGGGTAATGGAAGGTGCTTTAGTTAGTTAAGACAATTCAATTGCGTATGAGAAGTTTCGCGCGTAGGGAGAGAGGGGGTGTGTGTTGTGACTTGTGAGTGTGATTTTTAAAAAAATAATTTTTCATTATTGAACATAAGAAGGTTGTTACGAGGAGAGTACGAGAACCCGTATTATTATATACTTTCCTAAGGAAAGTGATTTGATATTCCTAATGAAAGAACTGGCTTCCGCTCTAAAAATTTGAAAAAAAAAAGGAAAACAATTCAGGTACAATTTTTTTATCTATACTATTTGGTTATTTAATAATAATTATGCATAGTTTTTATAACTCATCATCATATAATTAGGCCTCTTAAAAACTGTCATTGAAAATTTTAATAACAAAAACATAAAGAACTATATCTAAATTAAAAACTCATCCAACGTTACAAAGAATATAGCATAGCCATTAAAAAAAAAAAACTTGAAATTGAAGCTAAGTTATGCATCATGCTTCAACGTAAGGGTTGAATACTATTTTTAGAGATGTATACGGGTGGAGCTAGGTTTTGTTTTTTGGGAAGCACATGGGTCGGATTAGGTCTTTAGCTAATTGTGTACTTGGCTCAATGTAGCATTGAGCAAATTCTTTTAGCCCAATATAAAGCAAAACAAGTTAATTCAGTCATTTTTTTCTCAATTCAATTCAACCCAATATAATTTGTTGAGACTAGATTGGCCCGGCCACCAAACTAGTTATGTACTCCTAATCCTTTCTTTAAAGACCAAATAGAAGTTGAACACTCTAAAGGGGCAATGAGAGAAAGCACATGATGAAAAAACTTGAAGAAAATTGTAACAGCCGAATAAAAAAAAGAGGGGGGGTTTCATTTTTCTTTATTTTATTTTATACCTTCCTTTCCTCCTTTTTTTACTATTCCCTCCTCCCTCAGTTCATTTATTCGTAGCTTCTTCCTCTATTATGTTCTGGCCCCTCTCTCGTTCAAAGCTCACGTCTCCTTCTCCAGCACAGCTACCATATTATTCCTCTTCTGCGAAGCTTTTTCGGTGCTATGCTAGTCTCCTCGAGCTCCATCGCCGCTGGTTGGTGGGTCCAGATTTGCGAGCAAATCCAAAATGCTGCAACCCGCGGTGAGCTCCCATTGCCATTCCTCCTTCATTCCAATTGCTATATCTGTTGGTTTATGTTCTTCCCCTCCATTTTTGGACATATTCTAGCTTGGTGGGGTGATAAAGGGAGTTGGAGTTCTTGCCTTGCTTGGCTAGGCGAAAATAAAAGGAAAAATTGGGAATTTTGGAATGAGACTTCCTAAATATGTTAATCACATATAAATCTTCAATTTCTATTCTCTGGGAATGATTTTGAAAACCAAATTATGAAATTGAAATGTTATGGAAGGGTTAAGTTAAGAGGCAATTTTGTGAAAAATGGGTGAATCATAAAATGGAAGAAATTGGTTAGGAATTTGTCATTGAATAAGATAAATGCTAAGAATTGTTGTTTTGAGTTTACATAACGATTTGGCAAGTTTGGTGACATTAACTGCAAAGGAGTTAAATTTTGAGGAGGAGCAAGTACCCATTACTCTTGATATCATTATGAGTAGATAATAATTGCAATAAATTTATATGTCTTTCTTACTCTATATATACGTACACATATGCAATGGATGGTTCGAAGTTTATCTCGTGCAGTGGAATATAGGTGTAATTTAGGATTCTGGGAGGTAAATGCTACGTTCTCGTCTGTCTTTGTCTTATACCTTTCCTTCTATAGAGGATATTCCATGTGGAAATCTGATCATTTTGGATTAATAAATTAAGAAGTAAGATGCGTTATGGGAATTTACCAAGTATAGTTATTGATTGATTATTGACAAGATCTGAATGGTGTTACAGATTAGATGGTTTGAAGCCTCTATATTCTTCTGAGAAAGGAGTATATATATATATATATATATATGCATATTCTTGTAGAATTATTCCATAATACTAGTTTATGTATATATATGTGTGTGACTCTTTGATCATTCGCTAAAGGTGTTTTTTTTATATATACAGCGTCATCCTAGCTTATTCGAATCCAATAGTAGGCACTTAATTAATTATGTATATAAACATCTATGTAAATATTTAAATTAACCAATTAGTTCTTTTTTTTTTCTTTTCTTTTCTTTTCTTTCTTTCCTTTATCCTAAATTATAATACTCTATTAATTTATTGGTTGGGTAATCCTCCACTTATCCATAAATTTTATGTTCTATGCATTAATAATCTCTTGTTCAATTGCAAAGACAAATAAGAATTGTTTATGTTGTTTTAGCCTATTGTGTGTAGGTTACTAGCCCCAATATATGACTTAGTGTTAATTGTAAGATCTAGGTTGAGGAGTTGTCGTTAGGTGTAGCCACCCATGAGGGGTAAGGAGCTGCCAACGAGGCGTAACCGTCCCAGAGGGTTGATTATACGTGTATTGGTAAGTGGAAAAGGAGTTGCCCGTTAGGTGTAGCCACCCATGAAGGATAAGGAGCTGCCAACGAGACATAGCCGCCACCAATAATGGTTAAAATCTTGAAATTTAAATGACTTTTATGTTGAAAATTAACATGTGTAAATGATCCCTTGTCTGAGCTTTAGTATTAAATTGAATCTGCCTGGTCAGCCTAATTATTTTAATTATTGTAATCATTTACCTACTTACTGAGCGCAACTCATTCTTTTAAATTTTAATTTTTTAGATAGTGTTATTAGATGTGACCAGCCTCCTTCATCCGAGTAGATAGATTTTGTTATGATAGATTTTGTTTGGTTAAATGTAATACACATTGTAATTAGCTTTGCTTAAAACAAGTAGGATCCCCTTTCCCTAATAATTCTTTTGTTCTGTAGTATGTTGATTCTGGGGGAGAGTTTAGAGCTCCCTTTATTGTTTTGCTAGAATTATAGTTGTTGTAAAAATTTAGAGGTGTCCAAATTTAAAGGGAAACTCTGCCAAAATTTTTCCTACAACTATGAATATTTTTGAAATGTTATTGGTTAGGCTTACGGACTTGGGCATTTCTTGCCTTTAGTGCTGATCACCCCTTCCATTTTGGGTCGTGACAAAAATAAAGTATTTTCTTTACACTACATCACTTACATTAATATGGAGTAGTTTTTGGGAAGATTGCCTTATGATAAGAGCAATCGCAGCATGTCTTTTTAAAATCTTCTGTAAAAAGCAAATCATCTAGTTCCTTGAAGAAAAGGAATGAGATGAAACCATAGGAATTGAACAAGCAATCTTGGAATCAACGTCATATAAATTCAATAAAGGAGATTGTCCAACAAAAAACGTACTCTTTGCACTATAATCTAGTTCTATTGAGAACATCATGAACAATCAATTTTTGATTCTTTATCAAAGCTTTATTTATTAAGAACCAAATACTATTCAAAAGAATCATAATGATCATGAAGGATATTTTTATCATTATCCCATTAAATAAATCAATTAATTAAGTGTTTAGCCTAAAAGCAATAATAGAAAAGGGTTGGAGATGATTATGCTAAATAGTTAATTCAATCTTGAACCATAAAACATGATCAAAATGACAAGTAATAAATAGATTATCCAACTTTTGGCAGCTTTCATGAAATACACAAGTAATAAATGTTTGCATATGATGTTTTTGAAGATTTTTCATGATAGAATTTAAAGATTTAGACCAAATACTTATCTTTGTAGTAGCTCTGTGGCTCAATGAATTGCCCCATATAGTTTGGTCTAAGTCACAATTAAGACTTCAATCAATAGTTCATAGATGATACACCAATTACCAAAGGAGAATGAAGAAGATTTGCTAGAGAATCCTCTTTATGTTTTCCTAGGGGAAATTTTTTTGGTGCCTCTGTCCATTTTTTATATACATAGAGACATGATCACACACTTGTCTCTCACTTGTCAAATCTTTTTCATTTTATTTTTTTCATAAAATACTAAACAATTGACACTTTTGAATTTTGGATTTCAAATTTTTTAAAAAATAATTCAAAATTAAGAATTAATTGTTCATTTATTTTAAAAATTAATTAATTAATTACATTAGTTCCTTTCTACGCTTGTTATTTGTGGATTTGAGTCAACCCATTATGGACAACACAATTTTCCAACATCGAACTCTGACTTTTTGCTCCTCTTGAATTTTCATACTTAGTGTTTTGTCAAAACCACTTAGGCACAATCTTGAAAAGCTCTTAAATTAGAAATCCTATTATAGGACTAGTATAAAAGACACATCCCTTAGATATATTTTTCACGTCTATTTATGTGTCTCAAATACCCTAGATTTATTTATATACATTATATTTTACTCTCATGGAAAATTTAATCCCTTTGAAATTTTAATTTTACTCAAATTGACTTTTTTATATACATAGTATCTACACTTATAAAGTCACAACCAACCTCTTCTTGCAAGATCAACATGAAGGAAAGAGACTAACGGCGATACCTCCTTTAAAGCCATTACTCCGCCTCTTTCTCTTTTTCATGTGCAGAGGATTCTTCTAGTTATACCTATTTATTTGGGATCATCTCTCAACACAAAGAAAAAGAAAGAACAAGAGTAAACGATAAGGTAGCGATTCAAATCATGATTTATCTGGTTCCCTATGTCAAATTCAAATCACAAAAAGGAGCAAGCCAAGGAGGAGTAAGGTTTACTCCCTTTTAAGTCAAATAGGGGCCAAGTCTTGCCTAAGTTCTTTAACCAATTCCTCAAGGAAAGGAAAGATAGATAGATCTTATTGTGGAAATCGCAAGTAATCTTCTTTTTATCCATATGTCATTTAAATCAAAATCAATTGATTTCCTATTAATACTCATTTAGATCAAATTATTATAACCATAAGAAATATGCTAAAGTAACAAACACTTACTCATCTCATAATATCATCAAAGTCATAAGAACACTAGTGAAAAGATTTATTCCTTTTTGGAAGTTACACAACAATGAGACAGGGACTTACTCACTTGCATTCTAATTATGGTTATTAAACACATTTAGTATGAAATGCAAGTTACGATGTTTCTCTTATTTCATGAGAATATATGCCGATTTAATTTGATTTTCAACACCATATAAATCTTAGTCTAAATACACACAATACCTAACTCAAAGTTTACCATTATGCTTGTCTCTCATGGCGCCTTAGAAGAGAATTAAGATATGGACAAGTATTATAGATAGTGAGAATTCATAATTTCAATCCATATATATTTATGTGTGCTTAGATCTCATTTAGACCTTCTTTTTTTTTACATTTGTCGAAACAACATATTTATGTTTTATATTCCTTTCTATTATATATTCGCACTTTTGTTGCATCATATAACAAACATAAATGTTTCATCTTTATTCGATTTTTATTAGCACCAAAAGTGATTGTTTATGTAAAAGAGCTAACCTTATTAACCTATGTGACATATTATCTTTGTGTATGTGAATACTGTATTTTGTCTGGACATACCTCAAAAATAATAATAAAATCAAATTAGTAAAAAATATTTTTAAAAAGCCAAAAAAAGAGAAAAAAACCAATCTAAAAAAAAGGAACAAAATCACATGTGGATTTTTAGTCTAATTATCCCAAAATTTTGTCAATCTCAATCTGCCATCCCAAAGCTATATACTTAAATGGGTCTTTTCAATCCAATCATCAAGAGAGCCCAAATGATGAATTGATAAAAAGAAGGAAGAGAAACTTATTAAAAAATAAAAAAATAAAAAAAGAAGAGAAAAAAAACTAAAAATAAATAAAATAAAAAATGCCCATTTTTTCTGTGTAACCCAACATCAGACTTAAAGTGATGTTCAGAATCAACCAAAAAACAAAAGGCTTGCCTAATAAAATAAACAAGAAGATAGAGGAGAAAGAGCGAAGCCCAAAATTCTTTGGGCTGTAGCTATCTCATTATGCAGAACTCCCTTTGGGCCATGGTTTTTCAACCCAACCCGGATCTTAGGGTGCTGAACCCTACCCGTGGCTTGTTGAGTTCGGCGTCTCCTCTTTGGGGCTGTCCCTGGTGCCTCCAGGGGCAGCCAAAAGAAAATGGTGCAGATGGAGTGGCACCAGGGACAGCCAAAAGAAAATGGTGCAGATGGAGTGAGGAATGAGCTGAGAGTTGAGAGAAAGAGGGAGCAAGAAACAGAAAGTGGGACGAATCCAGAGGGAGTAGAAATGGAGAGCAATAGAAATTGGAGAGAGTTGAGGTTACTCGAAAGAAGGGGGAGCCAATACTCGAGAGAAGAGAACTAAAAGGCAGTGACCGAGAAAAATGCAGAGGAGAGGAGATTTGGTTGGAAGTTCTTGGAAACAAAAAAAAAAAAAACCGAGAGAAGAATTCGAGGATGAAGAAGCTAAGAGCAAGAGAAATAGAAGCAAGGGAAGGATTTTGTTAAGGAGAGAGACCGAGAGTGAAATTGGGGGTTCTTTCGAAGTTGGTTTCGGATCAAAGGGCACGCGAGGGAAAGAGACCAAAGGGGAGCAACGGAAATTTGGGGAAATTTTGGAAAAATTTTTAGCTGGAGGTGATCTCTCAGAAAAAAAAAACTGGGAGAGGATTCACAGAGAAAAATAGAAGGAGATGAAGTTGAGAAGGGGGAAAGAGAAAACCAAGAAAGAGGTTCCATTTTTAGTTTAGAAAGAATGATGGTGAAAGAGGCGATTTTAAAGAGGCTTCTGATTCATTTTTGGACCTTGGCTTTTGGCTGGGAGGAGAAAATAGAGAAGGAGACTGTGTTTTGTTGGGTTCGAGGGTGATGCTGTGAGTGAAAGAGACCAAAAGTTTTTATCTTTTGCGAGGTTTCTTTGGTGGTTCTTGAATCTCATCCAGAGAGATCAGAAACAGAGGGCTTTCCTTTAAAGTGGATGAGCAACAATGCTGTGAAGTGAAGGGATTCCATAGGTAATCTGTTATACAAATTTCCTCGTTTTCTAATCCTCGGAGATGGTTGGGAATGTATGTGTTTGAGCTTCATTTTTTAGATTTTTTTTCTCTCTGTGGCATCGTATTTTGTGTTTATATGAATCTAATAATGTCTTGACGACGCTGGGAAAATTTTGAACTCATGATTCTTTTATAAGGAGTCGCAGTAAATCTTTTGCTATGTTGCTTGTCCAAATGAAGTTGAGATTAGGCTAATTAGACCACAAAGGAGGATGTGAGCGAAGCTTTGCCTATGTTGTTGTGTTGCTATACTTGTTATTTCTAAGCAAAATCTTGTTATCATTGTGCTAATCATTAATTTGTTCTAGTTTGTAATTCCTTTCTTTGAGCACAAAGTTTGAAAAGTCCTACTGCTGCCCCTATTGATGTTATTAGCATGATTTAGCTTAGGTTTTGAGTCTAAATTTTGAAACCAAATCCTATTCAGAGTATGCCTACTCCTTAGTGATGTTAGTGTGATTTCAGCTTGGTTTCTAGCTTGTAATTTGAGATTGAATTCTATCAAGTATTTTTGGTTGTCCCAATAATATTTGAACATGGTTTTAGCATGATTTTTAGTTTGAAATTGGTTCTGAAGTCATCTAAATCATTTATCGCTTTCCTATCTGGTTTACACTCAAAGTATCATTAGTGTTATGGGTTCTCCTATGTGGCTTACTTGATTCGTTTAGCCATCAGAATTTGTAGCAATGCTTGGTCATTCTTTTGTTTTAACATCTCTTTTCTAATGGGAAAGTGTAGTTTTATATTCCATGATGACATCCATGTTTTAGCTAGCGCTTTTATATCCTTTGGCTTCATAGATGCATGAGTTTGTCTTGACGATAATCTAGGAATTTAAGTAAGTGATGATTATCAAGAAAGGGTATTAATATTTCATTTGTGTTTTCATCTTCGGTGACGTGTGACTTCGCAGGAGAGATCTATTAGATGCTTCAAAGGAAGAGGTCGTTAGGAGAAGTCGGCATTTGATTCAGGTTGAACCATGAAAGTTATATACTACGATGGGGAGGATATTTAAGAATTTCTAAAGAATACCACAGGAACATGGGGAGAAGTGAACATCAGGAGGATATTTGAAAACTCCTAAAGAAATTAAGAAATGCAAAAGGCAAACAAGTAACGCCTTGCAAATTTCCATTCTATTCATCCTTGTAAATATTATTTGAAATGATATGATTTATTTAGCTGCACACAAACACACACAACCGCGAATTATTGAATGCTTGTAAATACCTTTATTGTTTATTTTGTTTTTCTTTTATTTTTTTTAAAAATTGTCGTGTGTGAATTTTTATCCCTTCAAAGACATAGGAATTAACCTAAGAGTTATGTATGACAATAAATCTCTTTGGTCCTTATTGAGTTTTATAATTATGTTTTAATAAGCTTTAAGTTCCAATGGCTCATATCAAATTAGGTTTGATTTAAAAAAAATTATATTAAAAAAAACTTTCTAAAATGATTCCCAAAAAAAAATGAAATAATCAAATAGTTCTGAATTTCAAATAAAAAGAGAGGTTTTAAAATTAAAAAAAAATGAAGTTTTCTTTAGAAAATCATATGCATTTTCTTTAAAATGTGAAATGAAAAAAATAAGGAAAAGTATATACTCTCAAAGTTCAAAAGTTAGGTTGAAAAAAAAAAATGACTTAATGTTCAATGTCAATCCTTTGAAAAAAATGAAAATTTCAAATTCAAATGTATGTGTTTTAAATTTTAAGAGTTTAGTTTCAAAAACAAAACAAAAGTGAAAAAAATAAACAAAAAAGGAAAAAAATAAAGTGAAAAAATTTAATTTTTTTTAAGCTTATACACTTTTCTCTAATATTCTTTTAACATAATTAAAAATTAAAAATATGCTTCATGAAAATGAAAAAAAAATCCTTTGGTTCAAAAATTAAATTTTAAAAAAATTAAAAAAGAAAGAGAGAGAAAATTTCTTTTTCTAAAAAATCAAAAAAATACAAAACTACAAAAATATTGAAAAATCAAAAAATTAAAAAAAATTAAAAATAAAACAAATAAAAAATTAATAAAAAACCAAAAAAAAAAAAAAAAGAGGGTTAAAAAAAAAGAGAAAAGAGTAAAAAAGTGGAATTAATTTAGTTTTTTGTAAATTAAAACATACAAATTAATTTTAAAGTCATTTTGTTTACGAAAATATAAATGATTTTTATTTCTTTCTCTCTTTACAAAAATTAAAAAACACAAACCAGTTGACACAATTTTTTTCGAAATCAAATTATGTGAATTTTGATATCTTTCTATAGGTATATAAACCTTAGGCTTTTATTATAAATCAAATTTGTCTTTATAAATAAACATTTTCTTTCTTTTCATTTTTTTTTCTTAATTGCTTTTTTTTTTCCTCTATTTCTGTATGTAGTTGTTAAGGTAATTCAAATAAAATTAATGTTAGATTAAATTTTCACAATTAACTTAGCGTAATTGTTTTTAGTAATGAATGTTATAGGATACCTAACATTTTCTCCATTTACAATTGACTCCTAAATCCATTTTTGATTCATAAACCATTTCTCTCATACAAAAGCTTTTTTTTTTTTTAGTTTTGCCTTTTAAAAAATAAAAATTTTAATAGTGGCTCTATTTCACTCAATTTTTATTTTCAAAAATCAAAACTTTAAAATTTATCTGGTGCCACTTGGTCGCGTATCAGGTGTGATAGTGTATATGCTGCATATGATTATAGCATAACATATATATATATATATATATATATATAGTTAGTTAGTTAGTTAGATTATAAACACTTCACATTAGTCTTTTGATAAGTGTAGAATACAGAGATATTCTATATTTATCAAAAGACTTTATATCTTCTTTACATACAACTCTGGGTATGGGTTTACCAAAAAGATTAACTAACATCTTATGTATATGCATATTTTAAGATAACACTTTTTCATATTGTTGACCTCTCTTATTCTCGTACCTGAATGTTTATGCTTGTTATATTATTTAGGGACTTTATTGTAGGTTGGCTTCTTGTTTACCACAATTAGTTAACACTAAACATCCTAATAATGATCCCTAAGATTTTGACATATCTCTTTAGCCATATGACTTTTTTCAATTTTGCAAAATATGCAATAAACTCTGATTCCATAATAAATAACATTGTGTATGTTTGCTTTTTGCTATTCTAAGATATGATATCACTATTCAATAATAAAGTTATTCCAAAAATTAGTTTCACATATTTGGATCTCTTATCTAATGCCTAGTTTAAAATGTAAAAGCATATATCTTAGTGTTCCCTTAATAGCACTTTGATACTATTAACCAAAATTTGAGTATTACTAGTACACAAAGATCATAAGTTTCTAACCTTATATATATCATGGCATACAATATCCAATAACATTAGAGTAAGGAACTTTTACATAGTTTTTCAATGTAGATTCAATTTGAAACATATCTCATGATCTAGAATTAGAATAATGTTAATAATTTCTATCAAAAGGATGGGACAAAATTCTAACAGAACTAATTTTTACTTTTTGTTTGCACTTTCACATTTGAAAATTTTAGCTAGAAATGTAAACATAGTTAAAAAAAAGTAAGAAATTAACAAAAATGATAAAAAGTTGGCAAATATTGGCAAAGATTAACAATGTGACAGCAAATTAGTTCTTCCTAAAAATAACGACAAATTATTGGTCAATCACAATCAACCAAAAATCTATCATTATTTTACCAACAGATCATTGGTTACCAGTAACAACCTCCTCTATCTGTCGCTATCATCTATAATATTATATAATATATATATATATATATATGTATATATTATAATATATCATATTACATCTATATGTATATATATAGCATATAAAATTAAAGAAAATTTAAATTTTAACTAATTAATATATAATAAATTAAAAATAATATAATCTAAATATTTATTTAATTTGAATTATAATTATATTATAAGTTATATTATTTATATGAATTATTATATAAAAACATTTATCTAATAAATTAATTATTATATTATTTAAGATATATAAATAAATATAAATGATTTAATAAAAAATAAATTTCTTTTTATAAACATATGGACAAATTTCAAATATATAGATGTATATAAATAATGTTAAAAAATAAATGTACATTAAAAATATGGATACGTTTAAAATATATTTAATTTTCTATTCTTTGTTATTTAAAAAAAAGGTAAAGATATATAATAATATTATAATAATGAATTTTATATAAATTATGTAGTATAGTATAATAGAATAATAGATTATGTTTTATATAATAATAGTAAGGATGCTGGCTGTCATGTGCATATTTTTTTGACAATTGAAAAGAAAATTGTTTGAAAAATAGCCATTAGATAAGATAGGACTTACTTTCTTTTTCTTCCTCACCAATATATTTTCTCGTTTGAATTTTTGAATTTTCTCTGTTTGCAATTTTGAATTTTTCTCTCTTCACAATTCTGAATTTTCTTGTTTAAATTTTTGACTTCACTGCTTTGTTTTGAATTACACTGGTACTATTTATTTAAGTGAGTTTTACTAATTGTGAAAATTTGTTTGCTTAAATCCTTAAGAGGTAAATATACATATTTACTCTATTAAGGTATGTATGAAATATTTATTTTTCTATTGATTATAAATAATTATTTTACAATATTAATTATTTTTTGTTTTGTGATAATATAGTAGAGAATATTATTAGTTTATATGTACAAATTAATATTAAAAGTTGTAATGGTGATAATAATGTACGTAATGTGAAGGAAAGTTTATTTATTTATTTAGTGATATTTGTAAGATAAATTCTTTTAATATGAATTGTGAAGTAATATTTAAATTATTTTTTATCACATAAAATGGAAATTCTTAACAATTGAATGTGGATGTATAACATGTTGAATCCTGGACGTAAAAGCTGTATTGATGAATTTTTACAAAAAGTAGAATAATTTCTTAGCTTTGCTTATGAAGAAGGACCAAGTTTATAAAGAGGAAAAATTAGATGCCCTTGTTCTAAAAATACGGCATATCTTAAAATTAATAAAGTAAAAAATTGATCTTTATAAAAGAGACTTGGATATTAATATTGGACATGTCATAGTGATATTGAACCATTCCCAATAAGCAACATTAATATTTGAACACATAGCTTATCACAATTAGTAAATGAAGACCATAATAATAGTTATAAACAAATGATCGTTAATGCAACTGGTTTTGATTTTGATACTGGTAGAATTAATGAAGTAGATTATAATAATAATATTATTATTAGTCATATTAAATAATCCCTAAATGTAGATGCCAAAAAATTTTATGATTTATTAAATGCATATCAACAACTATTGTAGCCAAGATGTAGTAATCCGTTTGAGCTATCTATTATTATAAAAATATTAAGTATTAAAGTTGATAGTAATATGTCATAGCATAGTTTTAACTGATTTACAAGTCTTACGAAAAATAGTTACTCACTTAATAATGTTATACCAGATGGCCGATACCAAACTAAGAAGCTAATATCAAAACTTGGTCTACTTACATAAAAGATTGATGTTTGTATTAATAAATTTATGTCATATTAGAAAGGTGACATAAATAAGGCAATATGTAAATTCTATGAAGCACCTTAATATAAAAATGGTTGATCTGGTTAAAGAAAAAGTTCAAAAGAGATTCTAATAAAAAGAATGCATTCTTTACTAATTATCTTTAGATTGTAAAGGCTTTATACTTCAATGAAATTTATTGAGCTTATGCAATGGCATTGGAGTAATAAAAGGCATGAAAGTGTACTATGCCATCTATCTAGCAGAGAAGTATAGAAACATTTTGATAGGGTATATCCTGATTTTGCCATGAAGCCATGAAATATTCAACTAAATTTATGCATTGATGGATTTGCTCTACACAGCTAATTTGCTCCACCATATTTATGTTAGCTTGTGATAATTACTCCTTTCAATCTTCCTTCTCAATTATATATGACTATTCCTTACTTATTTTTTATGGTAATTATTCCTGGACCATAAAATTCCAACATTAAAGTTGATGTATTCTTAAAACCATTAATTGATAAGTTGAAATTATTATGGAAAGAAATAATATCAACTTATGACATCTTAAATAAGCAAAATTTTCAAATGAGAATATCATTAATATGGACAATAAATGACTTTTCAGCATATGAGAATTATTAGGGTGGAATACAATTGAAAAACTAGCTTGTCCTTATTATATGAGTAACTTAAAAGCATTTACCCTGAAGTATAGGTGAAGAACTCCTAATTTGATTGTTATTGACAGTTTTTACCCATGAATCATATTTTTAGGACGAATAAATATGTATTCAAGAAAAATAGAGTTGAAAATAATCCTTCTCCTTCAAGATTGGATGAAAAAGAATTATGGCAACATATGAAGATCCATCCTAGCATAGTAGACCAAAAGGTTTTAAGATTAACAGGCTATGGGCAATATCATAATTCAATGAAGCAGAGTATATTTTGGGAGCTTCTATATTGGAAACATTTATTGATTTGATATAATTTAGGTATCATGCACATAAAAAAAAAGTATATTTGACAATATATTTAATATTGTTATGGATATTAAAGGGAAGACCAAAGATAACATAAAAGTCATATTTAAAAGAATATCATAGGCAAAAAGACTTAGAGCTGTAAGAATTAACTAATAAGAAAGTGATGAAACCAAAAGCTAAGTTTACTCTTATATTAGATCAAAGAAGGGCTACTTGTCAGCTGGTAAAATAATTGAAAATGCCCAATGAATATTCTTCGAATCTACCAAGATGTATGGATTCAAAAGAAGGAAAGTTATTTAGATTTAAAAGTTATGATTGTTACTTTTTTTTTTGGAAATGTTTACTACCACTCAGTTTAAGTGCACTTCTTGAACAAATTTAGAAGCCTATAACTGAGTTGAATCAATTCTTGAAAGAACTATATTTAAGGATATTGAATATTAATGATGTAATGCAAATGAAGTGAAACATTCTTATCATTTTTTGCCAGTTAGAAAGAATATTTTTACCATAATTTCTTTGATTCTATGGAACATTTACTAATTCACCTACCATTTGAGGCTAGGGTTATTGGGCCAGTCCAATATTAATGAATATACCCCTTTAAAAAGTAATTGTTACTTACTATTTCTAATTAGTTTATCCTGTATAAATTTATCATCATGTTTAACTACTTATTGACTATTTTAATTATGCAGGTTTTTGAACAGAATAAAACATACTGTTAAAAATAAAACTCGTGTTGAAGGTTTTATATATGATACATATTTGTCATAAGAGGTATCATATTTTTGTTTGTACTACTTTAGGTCACATGTAACTTCAGTGTAACCTAAAGTGTGTCGAAATGATTATATGGATGAAATAAAGTCAAGTGAACTAACTTTATCAATTTTTACTCAAGTTGGATTTTTGCTTGGAAAGTGTTCAACTCATTATGTGAGTAATAAAGAAATGGGCATCGCTTATCTTCATATCCTATTGAATTACGATGAAGTCAAGCCCTATCTCGAGTAAGATTTAGAGTTATCACTATGGTTTGGTGAATTTTTGTTTGGCCCTAACATTAGCCTTAAAGAAATAAATGCTAAGATTAAGTGTAACACCATATATTTATAACTTGCTTCTTATCATTTCTAAGTCTCACATGATGAATTGCACAAAAGGGAATGAAAAAATGGCATTAAAATAATGCCTTATTTCGTGTTATGTCGCGTATGAAAATTTCATTCAGTGTCACGAGGACCATATGAGCTCATACATCATATTCTCATATTTAATTACATACATAAAACTCATTTGGATCACCAAAGTTGGCCCACAACTTGTGGAATTCAAAAGGAAACATTAAATTCACTCTATTATTTTCAGCCAAAATTTCAATTTTTCTATCACAACTTCGAAAATTCATAACTAAATCCACAAAAATTGAAACCCAACAAACTTTACCATTACAGAAAGCTCTGGATGTCTACCCCATGATAAAAATAATTTTATTTTATGAATCATTAAAAGGAGAATGTTTGACATCCAAAAGGCCACTGGGTTTGCTACTATCTGGGCTACTAGTTCAGATTACTGATATGAAGTTTCAAAATTCATAATTAAATCTAGAAATATTGCAATCCTGCATTCTTGTCCATTATGGAAAGCTACACATGTTTACTTTATGAAAAAAATATTTCCAGGCTATGAAACATAACATAGAAAGCGTTTGACACACGAAAACAGGCAAAGGTTTGGACAGCTACTGGCACTAATGCAAGTGTCTACTGTAAATTTTGAAAATATCCAATTAATTTCAAAAAAATTCAATCTATACAAATGATATCAATTTGGAACGATATGAATGTTAAATTTATGGTAAAAATAGGCTCAGACTAGAGAAAGCACGTTTAGCCATTGAAATTTAATGGAACAGTGACTCAGGTCGTGTTGCGTTACTGTTGCTGTTCCAGAAATTCAAAAATTCATATCTCTTAGCTCAGACCTCCAAATGAGGTTCTTCTAGTTGCCATAAGTTACTATGAATGCTTAGTTTCTTCCTATAAAATTTTGTAGCCATTGGACCACGTTTGCCCATCGGATGATACAATTTCACAACAAACTAAATAAACAGTACTAGTGCAAATCCAAAATTCTGATGCCAACTTTGAAAAATCATAAAAAATTCCATAGACCTCCAAATGACCTGATCTTTGACTTTATAAAAAGCTCTAGGCAAGATCTAGGTGCATGAAAAATTTCAAGTCAAGAAGAGGTCATTTGGTCATACTTTTTCATAGCTCAAGATTATGGCAATTTGGTTCCAATAAAGGGGCAAATTTGGTTCAAATGAGTCATTTATTGTTCCACACACATTTGAGCAACTTAGAAAGCATAAATATAGCACAAATAAGTCCCTCATAAGGTCTAAATCCTCATACAACTCAAATTCACCATGCCACTTTCATATGCAAACATGCATAAGTGGGCTCCCAAATGGTCAAAATATATAATTTTATTCCTTAAAATCTATTCTTGATACATATACTAACTTTACATAGTTTTACACTTGTTCAAAGTGTCATGGCTCAAAAATAACATATACATATATTCTTTGATATTCTAGTACATCAAAACTAACAAAATGTACTAAGAGATGGAGATTTAAGCTCCTTGGCCTCTATCCTTTGGATTTTGGACTCTACCCAGATCATATGAGATGAGAGAAAGGAGGGGGTGAGATTCATTGAACCTCAATAGCTCATACACCTATCCAAGCACATTTTCAAGGCATACAATATGTCAAAGGTACAAGTATACAATTAATCCATTCATGAAGCATTCCACTTTCACATTTTTGTGTTACAAACTCATGTCAGGCATAAGAATGAGCTCTAGGGACTTTTGGTTTGGCCTCACCCCATTTCTAGGACTTTTGGATTGCTTTACTCTTGATTCTTAGGACTTTTGACTTAGCTTCACCTATCTAAGGGACTTTTGGCTTTGTCTCACCCATGCCATGAGACTTTTGGCATCTCCTCACCCACATTAAGGGACTTTTGGCACTACCTCAACCTTGTGAGCCATTTCCATAATTCAATGACATTCAAGAAAGTATATTGGTACCAAAATAACAACATATCATCAAGTGGCATGTCCTAAACATACAAATATACACACAAGCACACAATGACACATACGCAACAAGGAAATGCAACAAGAAAAGGTAGAGAGCTACCTTGGTGCAAATTCAAGCCTTACTTTGCTTGTTCCTTCCCTTTTTTGGTTCCACAAATACAAGGAGGTGGAGTTGGATTTCTTTGGCCTATTCACAATAAACAACACTTAATCATACTCTTGGAACAAGTCATAACATCCAACTCACTCTTAAGACTACACTTTGTTCTATTTGTCATAATATAGTTCCATTAATGACCTAATGAAGCAACTACCACAAGTAAAATTCTTAGTTCCATTCTCTTGCCATATTTAGACCTCTTGACCTCATTTAAGGTCCTTGAAGCCATCACACACTCACTTTCACAAACCTAGGTCTATGTTGCTTTATAAGGTTACATTATGGAAGCCATTGCCTCATCTCCCAACCTAAGGCTTCTAAATTTTTTCCAAGGATTTCTCCTATCTTCTTTTATCATATAAAGTCCTAAATCAAGTTTGGAACTATTTAAAACATCCCCTAGCTATCTCTAAGGGTTTTGACCGATTTATATTTCCATTAAAGACCTATGGAGTTTGGGATTTTTCCTTAATAGATGGGGCACTTGGGAGGCTCCTTAGGAGTCTTAGAAACTCAAAGAAACACTCACATTTGATGGAGAAGTCTTGAATCAACCCAAATTTTAAACTATGCTCAAGCGCCTTATACTTTTTCAACTTGAGATTCAATGGCTTTTACTTCCTTCCAATGATAAGTTATTAATCCTTTCACTCCAAAACCTCTAATCACCCTTGATTTGGATAGAAAATAGCCCCTAAGAATTGCACTCATGGTGGCCAAATCGTGTAAGAGGAAGGGGCAAGAAGAAGCTACCAAAGAATGGAAGTTTTACCTTGTTTTCTTGCTTTTTCTTGGTTGCTTTTTACTTTCCTTGGTTGCCTCACTCCAAATATGATTTTTTCCTCTCTGTTCTGCCCCCAAAACAACACCAAATATATCAATAAAACCATAGGAGGAAAAGAGGAAAGGAGGAGAACAACTTTGCTTAAGGAAGAACTAAGAAAATCTATGGATTCCATACCTTTTTCTTGGCCTTTTCTTCCTCCAAAATTTCCTCTCTTTGTGCGCCTAAGATAGTAGCTCCTTTTTTGAGATTTGAGCAGAAGAAAGTCAGTTTAGAGAGGGGAAGGCAGAACGTGGAGTTAAAAGGAGCATTTAGAAGCTTCTTTGTGTAATTTATTTCTATTTTTGCCCTTCCATAATGGTATTTCCCGTTTGGCTTTGTTTTAGTTCCTTTTTGAGAACTATCTTTTCAATTATAATATCTAGATTCCTAATTTAATAAAATATCTTTGGAATCACTCAAATTAGAGTTAAAACTTTCCTAAACGAACCGGTCAAAGTTTAGGTCAATCGACATCTGAAAGAGTACATTGGAAGGGGCTTTACTGGTCTCGGGACTTCCCATGGTTTTTGGGGCCTCTAAGAACCTTGGGAAACTCAAAAATTTCCATTTAAAAGGCCCTCCTAGGTGTTTCAAAATTACACTTATTTACGAAAATGTCATTGGCCTTTCGGCAAATTTTTTGAATTATTTCGGCCCTAATTTTTGGGTAACTCAAGGCTCAAATCCTCATTTTCTATTATTTAACATTTTATCCAAATTCTATTTGGCCTTGAATCACTCATCTCAGGGGACTTGCTTTTCAAACCATCCCGTTTCTATGTTTTTACAACGTACCGGGCGTTACATTAAGCAACAATTTGTTATATGGTTTAAGTCCTTCATATGTGGTGACATCATTATTTATGTATATATTTAGATGTGTATACATTTATTTATTTGTTTACATCATTATATCTTAATTCTATTATGTCAAATATGTTATCAATCAACTGACATCTAGAGATAATATACATCTGAAAGATTTGGCTTCGGGACCTTTTAGAAAAGTGCTTCGTATATGGTGACATCATTATTTATGTATATATTTATATGTGTATACATTTATTTATTTGTTTACATCATTATATCTTAATTCTATTATATCAAATATGTTATCAATAAACTAACATCTAGAGATAATATACATCTGAAAGATTTGGCTTTGTGACCTTTTAGAAAAGTGCAAATATGGGCAAGATATTTTGTGAACGGATACAAGTTTTGTACTGATAATTAGAGCATTGGGAAGAAGACAATAAATAGTGATGTTTGTATAAAAGGAACTAGAAAAGATGGAGAGAATAACCATTTTGTCATTCTTAAAAGAGGTGGTACAGTTATAATATCTAGGAGAACTTTTAAAAGAAATTAGTTTTATTTTATTGTGATTGATTTGACCTAGTTATGAATTGAAGGATGAAGACATATAAAGAATATGAAATTATTGAAATTAAACATACAAGGAAGTATGGAAAATTTAATCTACTTAGATTTGCAGAATAAGCTATCCAGGTATATTATGTGTCATATTCTAAGAAAAGTAGAGATAAGATCGAATAGTAGGTTGTTTCAAAACTATAGTAAAGAGTATGGTGGATGATGGTGATACATTAAAGCACATGTTAGTACAGTAGATAATGATATATTATCTAGTACATTATTAGAGTAAAGGGAAATAAAAGAGGTAGATCTTCACAGAGATTTATTAGTTGAAGATGTAAATTTTCAAATGGATATGCAAGACGAAGCCAATGAAGAAGAAGATGATGAAGATAAAGACAAAGAAAATAATAATTAATACAAAGATAGTGACAAAGAAGATGAATAATCATTAAATGAAAGGTATTTTATTGAACACTGAATTATTTAAATATTTTTAAAATTATTATGTAATAGATATCATTTTTAATAATTTTATTGCTTATTAATGAAATTTTATAAATATATGTATAAATATAATTTTATCTTCTTTTATATTTTAATTCTTTTTAATTTTATAATATAAGATGTAATATTTTTTATTAATATTAATATTTTTTGAATTTTACAATAAATAATTTTTAACTTATTTTAATTTTATTTTTTCTATTAATTTTATTTGAAATTTATATTATTTACAAAAATGTATTAAATAAAAATTAAAAAAATGCCCTTCATATGAAGGTTAAATCTTTCACATAAAAGCATATTTTTTAATAAATATGTTATGTACATATATATATTTATATATCTTATATCTTATATCTTATTTTTATTATATATTTTACATGTATATATTTTATACCTTCTTCTTTTATTTTCTATCTTTGTTTTCAGATCTTTTGTATTCCCTTTTTTATCCTTTTCATAATTCTATCTTAGTTTTTAAAGGTAAATGATATTTCTTACTTGTGGCTCCAATTTAAAACCTTATTATTATAACATATATTAGTTTAAATGCGCTATATTTTTGGAGTATACATTAATCGAATGGAGCAACATGAAACAGCAAGCCAAGCCACCATGCCTACATAGCAAAGTGTCATGAAACAAAGCTTGTTTTTGCCTATAAGTAACATTTGTATGTACATAAATAGATATAAAATAAATTAATAATATTTATATTATTTTAGGTTTTCAAGAAAAACATCGCAAGATAGATCTTTTTATCTTCAAGTTTGACAAAAATATGAAGTTGAGAAAAAACTAATAAGAAATAACAAAACAAGGAAAGGTTTTTATTTAATTACATCTTTTTAAGTAATAGTTATAGCATCTATTTACCATATATTTTAGTTATTTTTAAATTTAATTAACATAAATTTAATTCATTTTTTTAATCATATTCATACTAGATAGTCAAGTTGTTAGTGAATATATCCTTGCCAATATACAATACAATTATAATGGTCAATATAATTGTCTTTTAGAAGTTGTTGAACCAATTAGACAATTATGGTTTTATAAGTTTGGTATATGATTTAATATTATATGTTATAAACATATATGATATATATTGAGGCTTTGTAATTAGAAAATAATTGAAAAAAATCCTATTTACAAAGATATTATTATTTGATTCCAAAGCAACACCATAAAGTTTATGAGGTATTTTTGCATTATGTAATGAATAAATTGAAGAATTTAATCATACATGCACGAAGTCAAGGCAAAAGACTAGGCTAGATTAGAGATCACATATAAAATGAATCAAGTGCTAGTTAGAACAACCTACAATTCCAATAAAGTAGTGAAAGAAATTAGAAAAATAAATCATTTAGATCTAGTTGTAATATCTCTTCATGTTAAAGGCACTGCTTTAACAAGTTATTATTAGGAGGAGCTTACAAAAAAATTAGGCAAAGCACTAACTCTATTTGGACAAGTGGATTGATAAAAAATCAAAAGCCATATTGATAAGAGCAAATTTATACTAGATTTTGTATTTAATTTCTATTTGTTAATAATACATATTAATTCATATTTTATGACTTCTATTCAGAATGAATATATCTAGTTTAAAGGTATAGATCCAAATATTATAAATATTCCTTTTGTGGAATCATTATTATTGCAACAATTATATGAAGAAATAAATCCTTAGATGCAAGCATTTGAAAGAAGAAAAGTTGAAGGAATGATTTATGATCTTAGAGATATGTCAGAAGAAATAGAAGAAAATCTAATATACGATTTTAGATACAAAACACTAGATTATGAAAGGAAATATATAAGTGAAATTAGAATTATATTCCTTATTGAAGAAACACATTCATATATTGGCATATTACATCCAGATGTTAGCGGTATGTTACGTTCTTATAATTTACAATTTCGAGAAAATAAAATAACTATTGAAGTCTTATAAGGACAAATTAATACACATAAGAGTTATTATAAAACTTTTTATAATGAAAATAATAATAATAATAATGCATAAATTTGTATGTTTGTATTAATTTTTTATAATTTTATTTTTAATAATATGTAAATATCTACATATTTATATGACTTTTCAATATAATACTATTTTATAATACTATATATAAATTTAGAAATTTTTTTAAATTGATGTGTTTATATTTTAATATTTAATATTATTCAAAAAATTGAATTTAATAACATACCTGTTTGATTCCAAGCTACACACGAAGAAATTGGATTACAAACTTAAATCGAATTTTTTGTTTCACAATAAAATACACTGAAGAAGTGAGAAAGAGAATCTATTTATCTTGGATGAGAGAAGACCATCAAAAAATTGGCATTTTTTATTTGGTGAAATTTTTTATATATGAGAAGAGAAAAATGTTCCCACAATTTTGATAACCATTAACATTTTGAAGTTTTTTTCAAATGAATAAAATAAAATAGGCTGGGTTTTATACTTTAAACCTAAACCACCAATGGTGTATAATCCAACATCTCCCATTCTCACTTGATGGATTAACCATCATCAGATTCATCTTTTCTTCTTTTAAATTCATATTGTATGGTCTACCATGACCGCATAAGCATGATGTCTCCATTTGGGTGTTCTTGTATTAAAAATCCTTTGACAAGATCAGCACAAAACAACTCTTTTGTATATATATATATATATATATATATATATTACATTATCATATTGTGCCTCAAATGCTTTAGATTTGCCTATATACACTATCCCTCGTGGCAAATCTAATCTTTTTTGAGTTTTAACTAAACTCAGATTGCCTTTTCTCTCATATGCATAGCATCCATGCTTATAATGTTAATGAAATAAATTTATAATGAACATGTCTCAAATGCTAGCAAAGGTGTGTACATTCTAGGTAATCTTTCTTTCGCCCACATATCATCTTAATTTGAAATATTTGCTTTCCTCACATCATACCTTTAGGTCAAATTATTATAACCATAGGATGTATGCTAAAGTAGCAATCACTAAATCATCTCTTTATGAAATTATCAAAGTCATAAAGGCATGAATAAAAGGATTTATTCCTTTTTGGGACTCACACAACAATGAAGTAAGGATCTTTTCATATGCTTCCCATTTGTGGTTCGTAAGCACATGCAGTATGAGTTGCATGCTATACTGTTTCTCTAATTCTATAAAAGAATATGTCAATTTGATTTATCATCAAAATTGTACAAATTTTGGTTCAGACACACATAGCATCTAACTCGAATTCTTCCATTCTTTTCATTTCTCATGACGTCAATTTTGAAGAATTCGTCATCTGGCTCTAGGTATTATGGATGGTAGGAATCCATATTTTGATCTATATATGTGTTTTGGATCTTGTCTCAACTCACTCTTCACTTTAGTCGAGGTGACATATATTCTTCCACTCTTTTCATTTCTCATGATGTCAATTTTGAAGAATTTGTCATCTGGCTACAAGTATTATGGATGGTAAGAATCCATAATTTGATCTATATATGTGTTTTGGATCTTATCTCAACTCACTCTTCACTTTAGTCGAGGTGACATATATTTTGTGTTTTTTCTCTACCATATTAGTATTCTCACTGCCTTACTGGTGAATACACAAATGTCTCATCTTTACTTATTCCTTATGAGCATCAAAGGAAGTTTCTCATGTGACAAAGCCAACCTCATCAACTTATATGACATATTGGACATTGTATACACATATATGTACATGTACATATATCATAAATGAAATAAGTATACTTATTTTATTCATATGATCAATCATTACATAATATGTGTTACTTTATATTCTACACATACCAAGTGATTTTAAATGTTCAACATACACATCTCTTGGTATTGATTTAGCAAAGGGATCCACTATCATTTTATGTATAAGATTATACTGTGCAGTAACACTATTCTATATTATAACATCTCTTACAAAATTATACTTCATGTCTATGTGCTTAGTTTTACTGTGATACTTAGGATCATTTGTGTAAGCTATGGCTACTTGATTATCACAATTCACTAGGATTAGACTTAACTTCCCAGTACCAATCCCTAAATGTTCCATGAACCTCTTTAGCCATATTGCCTCTTGTACAGTCGTAGAACATGCTACAAACTCTGCTTCCATAATAGAGAAGGCAATACATGTCTGCTTGTTACTACACCAAGAAATGGCTCTATTATTCAACAAGAATGTATGCCTTAAAGCTGATTTTTGCTCATTTAGATCTCTACCCCAATCTACAATGGAGTATCCCACTAAGCATAAGTCATTTCCTTGATAACATAGTGTATAATCAATTTTGGCTTTTAGGTATCTTAAAATTCTCTTGACACCTTCAATTGTTTTTGTCCAGGGTTAGACTGGTACCTACTCACAAGTGCAATCGTATAATAAATATTCAATCTTGTGCACATCATTGCATAAATTAAACTACCAATAGAACTTGAATAAGGAACTTTCCCTATCATTTTTCTTTTAGATTTAGCTTCAGGACATGTCACAGCTCAAATTCTCATTCTTTGTAATAGGAGTATCCATGGGTTTACAGTCTTTCATATTGAACTGTTCAAGTATTTTCTTAATATAATTCTCTTTTGAAAGAGAAATGAGTTTCTTCAAGTGATCTCTCTGTATCTTAGCTCCAAGTATATAATTTGCTTTACCCATGCCTTTTATCTCAAAATTTGATAAAAGCCATTCTTTAATAGTCATTATCAAGTCTAGATTATTTTTGGCTAATGGCATATCATCCACATATAAGGATAATATAACCAAATTACCTTCAAATTGCTTGATATAAACATAGTGGTCTTTACCTATTATTTGAAAATTATCTGAGATTACATCTTGATGAGACCTTAAATATCACTTTCTAGATGATTATTTCAATTTGTAAATGGATGTTTGAAGTTTGCAAACCTTTTTCTCTATTCCTTTTTCTATAAAACCTAATGGTTGTTCCATATAAATTTCTTCATCCAGTTCGCTATTTAGAAATGTGGTTTTTACACTCATTTGATGTAATTCTAAGTTTAAAATTACTACTATTGGTAGAATTAACCTAATAGAATTAAAACGTACAACAAGTGAAAAAGTATTCTCATAATCTATACATTCTTGTTATGTATACTGTAATACCTTAAGCCCCTAAGATATCTTTTTCATAAACAGGCTTCACACATGTGATATTCATAGGAAAAGTAGTAAAATAATGTAATATTTTTGCGTTATGTAGTACTTAAAAATTTTGAATTTCACTACATGGATCTCGTGGATTTCCTAGTATCATCTCCTACTCATATTTCATTTAAACAAGTTATAACCATTGCAAAACATTCCATACATTTTGGTTTAGGAGCCACACATAAAAAAAAAAGAGTTTTGCCTCGGGTTTAGAATTCAAGTTTCTATTACTAACTTTGGAAAATCATAATTAATTCTAAAAAAATCAAAATCAAGAAAATGATAGCTTTCCGAAAAGTTTTGGATGTCAACTATATGTTAAAAGTCATTCCACACCAAGAAATCCTAACTAGACCATGATTGATAATAGAAAAGCACTAAAGGTCCTACTGCCTAAGTTTGCTATCATAGGTTACTGATATGAACTTTAAAAATTCATAACTAATTCTAGAAAAATCCAAACCTAAAAAAAACCATTTTGAAAAGCTATGGATGTAAGTTCAGACTATGTTAAGCTCATTTATGAACCAAATTACAATGAAATGATACACAAGGTCAGCTAGTATTATTAGTTTTGATGCAAAACTTCAAAAATTCATTTATCTCTCTACAGACCTCTAAATGATGTGCTTCTAGTTGTTATAGATCACTGTGAATATCTAGTTTCTCCATATGAAGTTTTATAACCATTGGACCTCATTTATCCATCGGATGATACAAAATTGAAATTTGCTCAAGTGAACAATGCCCAAACCAAAACCAACTTCTGAGATGAACTTTGAGAAATCGTAAGAAATTCTATAAACCTCCAAATGATGTGGTTCTTAGACTAGTAAAAAAATCTATATGAGATCTATGTGTCTGCAAAATCTCAGCCTCAAAATCACTCATTTGGTTACTTTGTGATATAGGGTTGCAAAATGGTATTTTTATGCATATAAAAGGGTCAAGAATGGACCAAATGCTCTTATACTCTAACCAAGGCCACTTGAGCACGTGGGAAAGCATAAAAACAATCCTCTAAACATTTCCAAGAGGTTTTGAAAATCCATATGTTACAAAATCACTATCCCACTTATTCACATACCTAAGAATATCTAAGCTCATCAAGGCACCACCATAACAAAAACAACTATCCTAATTCATATACTTGCAAATTCTATACATATATTACATATCCATATATTTACATATGTTCAAGTGGCTATACATTATATACATCATGAGTTTACATTATTTGACAACAAATGGTTACAATACAAGTATTTAGCAATTCCTTTGTCAATCTTCCTGCCTTCAAATGTGAAGGCTTCAATTTCTCTACTCACTTGGTCCACTTAGATACGTTTAGGCAATACAGAGGGAAGAGTGAGATTCTAGGAATCCCAATAGTTTTTCACCATTTCAATCATACATAAAAGCCATGATTTCAAGTCTAAGAATGCATGCATGAACCTTTAGCTACTAGTGATTATATATACAACTATTTTCATATTTAAGAAATTCATACATATCACATATTGGCTTTCAAGAGCATTGGATTAGCCTTACCTCCTTTCTTTAAGAATTTTGAACTTGCTTTACCCATTTTCAAGGGACTTTTGACTAAGCCTTACTTTTCTTAAAACTTTTGGCTTTGTCTCATCCAATCCTAGAAACTTTTGGCTCATCCTCACCTTTGCTAAGGGACTTTTAACTTCATTAAGCTCATGCAAGCTAACCAATATTCATAAAACATATTGTACATATAATGGTACCATGACATATAGAAAATCACTAGAAATATTTCTCATGGTAAAATCATACATACATACATCTAAAGACAAGAAAACAACTAAGTATACATGAAAGAAACATTAGAGAGCTACTTTGAATGTAAACACACATACTTTTGCTTGATTTCTCCTCCCTTCCTTTGGCTACACCCTTGTAAGTGGGTAGAGTAGGATTCCCTTAGCCTAGACATATCAAATAAGATCCAATTACACTCTTGAAATAGATTCTAGCACCCTACATACTTTAGAAAAGCTTAGGTTCTTATTTGGTTCAATTATGATTCCATAAAGCACCTCATGAAACAACCTTAATAATTCATGATCTTGGCTTCATTCTCTTGACTCCATTTAGACTCCTTGGAGCCATCATACAACTATTTTGAAAAGCTTAGTTATATGTTGCTTCATTATGTTACATTATGGAACCTATAACTCAAACTCTCAATCTATGGCTTCTAAATTTTTTCCAAGGCTTCTTCTCATCTTTTTCCATCACATATAGTCCTAAACCAAGTTTAGAAAAAATGAAAACACTCCCTAGTCCCTTGCTCTTGTCTTGGCCAAACCATAGGGAGCAATTTGAGCCCACAAAGTTTTCAATTTTTCCTTGATAGAAATGGCACTTGGGAGGCTCCCTAGGAGTCTTAAAAACTCAAACAAATACTTACATAAGCTTGAGAATTCTAGAATCAACCCAAATTTTACAACACCTGCATGGATCCCTACCTTTCTTATATTGGATTTCACATGTTTTTCTTCAAGTTCCGTTGCATTTCATAGGTTCCCACACTCTAAATCATAGCTTTCTTACTTGCTCTAGGTTAGAAATTCCTTTCCCCTACAAGCTATCCTCTTTGTCGAATCAACACACACAAAAAGAAAAGGGAAGAAAGCAACAAAAGGAAGAAGATTACCTTGATTTTCTTGTTTCTTTAAGAGCTTCTTCCTTTGGTATGACCTCTTCTTTCAAAGTCTAATATTCTTCCTCTAAACCAAACTCAAAGCAGTCCTAAATGAATGACAAAAACCACAGGAAGAAAGCTTAAGAGAAGGAGAACAACGTTAAAGAAGGAAGAACCATGAAAATCTTCCATTTTTCATACCTTTATCCTTGCTTTTTCTTCCTCCTTGAAGCTTCTCCTCGTGCATCTCACTTGGGCAGAACCTCTCTTTATTTTGGATAGAATAAGTCAGTTAGGAGAAGCTCTAGGGTGGGACGCCTCATTTAAGGGAAGAAAGATTAAAAATTTTTTTATTAAAAAGCCATTTACGTCTTGTCTTTTGGCTAATTCATTTGAGTTTTTTTTTTTAGAAACATCTTTTCTATCATAAAATTTAGGTCCTCTATTTTATAAAATGACTTTGAAATCACTTAATTTGAATTTAAAACTTTTCCAAACAAAGAGATTAAAAGTTTGAGTCAACTGATACTAAAAAACATACACAATAGGGGTTTTAACTATCCCAGTAGTTCCTATGATTTTCAGAGTCTTTAAGAACCTTAAAAAGTTCAAAATTTTCTTTTAACAAACTCTCTTATGAGTTTTTTAAAAATTTCCTGTATTTACGAAAATGTTATTATGCTTTTGGCTATTTTATTGAACTACCCCGACTTAGGTTTTCAAGCATCTTAAACATTGGATCCTCATTTTTCATTATTTAAAATTATATTCTAATTTTATTCGGTCTTATATCTTTCATTTCTGGGGACTTGTTTCTCGAATTGACTCATTTTAGTGTTTTTATGAACTACCGAAGGGTACATATACACCTTAGCAAGTAGATGAGTTTTATATCTTTCAATTGTACCATCTATTTTCCTTTTTATCTTGAAAACCCATTTGTCTCCAATTGACTTTTGGCCAGATGGTAGATCAACCAAATCCCAATCATGATTGGTTCTCATTAAATCCATTTCTTCCTCCACTACTTTCTTCCATTTATCCTTAGTAGGGTATGATAAAGCCTCTTGTATTGAATTGACTTCTTTATCATCTTATAGAGTAACTATGAATATTGTCCTTTTTATTTATAAACGTCTCTTAGGCACACTCTCTCTACTACTCCTTTGTAGTGGGGTTTCCTAAACAACATTCTCTTTTTATATAGGATCTTCTATTGGTCGCTGAGAGCTCCCACTCTGATCAATAGGTTGAGGTACACTTATTTATTCCTTATTACATTGATCATCCATCTCATAAAGAGATATGGTTTGATTAATTTGTCTTCTCTTAAAATATTCATTCTGTACAAATGTGGTATCCCTAGGCTCAATCTTAGTCACTGCTCTACCTTCGTTTTCACCAATGAAAACATAACCTTTAGATTACTTGGAGTATCTTATAAAGACACATTTCTTCCCTCTTGGACCTGAATTTCTATATTTGTGAGAAGTATCATGGACATACACAGTTGACCCTCATGGTCTTAATACACTTAAAATTGGCTTGTGATTTGTCCATAGCTCAAAAGGTATAGATTTGACTGACTTTGAGGGCACACAGTTAAGTATGAATGCTGCAATCAATAAAGCATCTCTCTAATATGAAATTTGCAGATTAGCTTCTGCCATCATTCAAGGTTTTGTTTCTTCTTTCGGTTATACCATTTTGTTGTGGAGTGTCAAGAATTGTTAATTGTCTTATTATCCCTTTTTTTTTACAGGGCTCTTTAAATTGCTCAAATAAATATTCATGTCCATGATTGATTCTTAAAGCTTTAATTTTCCTATCCATTTGATTTTCTACTATCATACCTTTGCTTAGCATATGCTATAACTCACAATATTAAAGGATCTTATACTCCTAATAGAGGACCCTGTCGACAAGGTTTTGAATTTCATAATGCAAAATCCAAGATCTTGTCAACAAGATCCTAGACCTAAGAGATCTGTACTAGCATATCTAGGGGATTTCTATCTTATATACATAGAAAGACAAATTCAAGCTTTGTTCCCCTAATTACCATACAATTTTGCATCACATTATGAAGAAATGAGTTATCATAGTCACAATTCTCCTACATTTTTGAACCTATTTTTGTGAAACTTCTTTCCTTCATCAAATGATGGCCAAAAATCATAAAAATTGGTAGAATGACTCCTTATCATGTTAATTATAAGCCACTGAAATGGTTAATTGGTACATCATTTCCTTGATCTAACCTATTTCAACAATCCTATAACTTTCTAAACCTTTAGTCGAAAGGATGGAGAACTAATTATGAGAATTTGGACATAGAGATCTCATGATAATGATAATCAATTTCATGCAAAATATTAATTAAAGTTACTCTTTTACATGAAGTGATGCTTTAACAAAATGTCATCGTTAGCTTACACTAGAAGTCATACCCATATTATTATCCTATAGATGCACAATAAAGGGTTACAAAACAAATTTATATGCTCAAAACTACAATCATGCTTTAGTATTTGCACTACACAAAAAATTTGCAAACTAGTTATAAGGACAACATGTTAGTTTGCTATTTTGCTTGTCTAGTTTCTACATTTTTGGCTTCGTCTGAGGTATAACTAATACTTGAAAATGGTTAGCTTTAAAATGAGATAAAATTCTAGTAGATAACAATGTATTCAAGAAGCATACATATAGATAGCATAAAATACTATCCAACATACATTCGATGCATATTTTGGTATAAGAGCACAAAATGTCTAAGTAGCAATATATATTCATTCATTAGGCTACCATGCTTCAGTTATTGGCCAATAACAATAATTTAATTCTCATGAGAGTCCCTTTAGTAGACATACATGCAACCATACATAGCATAGGAACTTCGGGAATTCATCCAGTGTAATTACATAAATAGTAAAAAAAACAGTTAACTACCTGTTTCGTTACCGTTGTTATTTTGAGTTATTCTTTAGCTCTCGTTGCTCCAATCATTTTCCTAAAATTTCAGTCATGTATTACCATAAATAAGAGCTACTAACGATCCAAAATTTAAGTTAAAACTAAGTTACTATCTTTCTTTACAGTGGTTCTAACTTCTTTCGTTAGTTGGTTATTTGAGTCCCTAATTTGTAGGCATTTGCGTTTTTGTTTCTTTTGACCTCATTAATTAACTATCATTTAGAGTACTTGGGTGGGGTTCACAGCCTTAGAATTCAGCCCTCACTATGCTATTTTTCCTAATTAAATTGTAGGCATTGCTATGACAAAACATCACGGCTAACACACCCATAAATATGTATTCCTTCCATTTTATTCTCTCGGTCAAATTGAATTCAAGGGGAGCAGAAATTCTGTTCCTTACCTTTACTTAACTGTGGCTTCCTCCCAAGCTTTTCCAATGGTCTTTCTCAATTTCTATGGCTATCCATCCATAACAAAACCTCCTAAGTTTAGGGATTTAATTGGTTGAAATGGAATAATTTAGGAATTTAGAAGTTTTTCTATACTTACCTCTAATAGATGTCCTTGAAATCGCTTCCTAAGTTCATGGCCTGTCCTTTTCTTATAGCTCTATGGTTGTTCAAATTTTTATTCCATTCTTCCCCTTCTATTCTTAGGCTAAATGAGTTAAGGTGGATGGTGATTATCACAAATGGACAGCTTATGCTTACTAGCCAAACATGGATGCACTTAATGTAACTAACGACTCATTTTCCCTTGCTTCTTATTCCGTGGTAGGAAATGTGGTAGCTTGTATGTGTCTCTTCCCCATCTAAGCACTATATGAAAGTAATATTTAATTCCCACAACTAGAAGAGTATGAGCACTAACCGAATTCCATTTATATATAAGTGACATGATGTAAGCATGAGGTGTAATTGGTATTTAATTCCCACGTCCAAGAAGGAAGCAAGCCATAATCAAATACCATTTATATATTTATGTATCTTGCATGGTGAATACATAAGATGCAGATTTGTTTATTAAAATTTCTTTCCTCCATGGCCCACTCCACCATTTATGCTCAATGTCTCATTCCTATCTCATTAGCTTAGATGAAACTTATGGCAATCCACACTGCTAATTATTTTAGACTACAACACCACATAAGGATAGATATATTTAATGAGTAATGGCTTCATAAGTGTTTAGTTCCAACATCCTAAGGCACTACTTAATGATGCATATATATATATATATATACATGGTAGACACTTCAAGATGTTAAACCATCCCTTTTTCCTATGGTCTCTTCGCATACACGGCTAGCTTAGGTGGGTACCACATGACCCACCGCCCTCATATTACTAACAAACATGATCTTTATTAATGTTTCCTTGTTTACACAGCCAAGGGTCCTACAAATTAATCAAGCACACATATGTATCTATGTTAACATGAGCATGGATAATGGGATGTCAACAAGACCAATATTTAAGTTTTGATTTCTTAGTTGTTTACTACATGCATGTAAGCCACTTAATATGTAACTATTATGAAATGCCTTCCTTTATGCTTCTACCTTAGATAAAATATATGTTAATGTCTCATTAAGGCTTGTTGACATATAAGTCCTCTTAGTACTAATTAAACTAACTAACTCTTAATCACATGGGTTAGTTCTCTAATACTCACTAGAGATGGTTCTTGGATGTTCCTTTGTAATTAATTTAATTGTAGTAACATTTAAAGAAACCTTAGAATGTGACATCTACCATATTCATATAATGTTTAAAACACTCCAATAGTTCTAACTTATGTGAAATCAAATAGACATAACCAAATCATGAGTAATCCTTAATGAAAGTGATGAGATACCAAGCCCTATATCTTTCCCTTACATTCATTGGACTACATATATCATAATAAATTAATTGCAATAGAGTTCCTGCTCTACTTCTTTTTCCAAATGATTTTCTAGTTGCTTTACTAGTTAGATAGTGCTCACACAAGGACATTTCCATTTTAGAAACTAAACCTAGCATTCCTTCCTTTGCTAGTTTAATCATTCTATTTTGATTTATATGTCCTGGTCTAGTATGCCATGTATCCATATCAACATTCAAATTTGAAGCAAAAGCAGTAAAGCAATCATAAAAATAATTATCACAAATCGTATCTAGTACAATAAAACCAGAACCATAGTGTGTTGTCTCTTTAAACATGTCTGCAACATTGTCATGGAAATTAATACAGAACCTGAATTTCATAAGACAAGCAACAAATATTAAGTTCTATTAGATGTCATATGTATAAAGTATATGATGCATGATCAAGGTCTTTCTACCATGCAACACTAACTTACAGGTTCCTATGCCTTTGACCTCAATTCTTGCATTGTTTCCAATGTACAACCATTTACTTTGACTTGACACCTAACGGTACACAATAATCGATCCTCAATCCTTGCTTACATGGTCTGTAGTGCCTGAGTCTATAACCTAAGAAAAAGAAAGATATTATATTAGAAAGATATTACTGGAAACATATAAAAAATCTATATTACTAGAGTCCAGTAATACCTTATTTTGCTTAGCACAGTCTCGAGAAAAATGACCTATATTTGGACAAGCATAATACTTGATCTTGAAAAGATCAATCTTCTTCACGCCTTTCTTTCCCTTTTTCTTAAAAAATTTCTTGCCTTTCTTGAACTTAGGGCCACCTTTCTTTCCTTTGTTTTGAAATTTCTTACCCTTCTTGCCTTTGGGCTTGGAATTGGAAGATCCTACATCTTTTGGTAGGTATGCTTGCCCAAAGGACTTATAGACCTCTAGACATTCAGCTTTGAGTTCCAATTGTATTGCCACATCCTTAAAAGTGACAATACTCACATTATGGGTCAAATTGACCTTCATGTGCTCTTCACTAATAAGAAGTGACCTAATCACAACTTACACCTGTTGTTCATCTGATAGTTTATACCTAGTAACTTTAAGTTCTTAAATCATATTTGACATTTCTCATAAATGTTGCCTCATAAGTGTATTTGGTCATAGTTTGTGAGTGTCAAATTTAAGAGTAGGCCTCCTCAGCTTAGTGGTAAAAGTACCACCAAACTTGTCCTTTAGGGTTATCCACATATCCTATGTATCTCATATTTGCATATCAAATCATTAACCATTACATTCAGTATAGTAATACATGCAATGCAATTTTTTCTTTTCTAAGCCAAGAAAGCCTCATTATCTCTCTTATGCTGGGCACTATTTCCTAGTTCTGGTTCTACCATGACAGTGGTCAATGGCTCTATGGCATTTTATTCTTCTAGAATATAAGAAACCTTGTGATGCCATATGTCTTAGTTGTCTTCATTCAACTTATCACCTCTGTTTAGTTCATTTATGATATTCTTACTAGCCATTCTGATATAGTTATAATACAAAATTATCATTTCATATGCAATGTATTGTATTTGCATTTATTCTTGATTAGTATAATAATGATACAATTAGGTTCATGATCAGGAGTCAACATTTTTCTACTCCCATCACATGTTTCCCATTAATGCCATTACTTTATATCAAAAAATTCATGCAAATAAACTTCTAATGCTCTTAGATGACATAGAATCTAAGAGGTCCCTCTCAAATTAAGCATTCTGTATAAAAAAATTATATATACAATAAGCATAAAATAAAAAATATATACCTTTCATAAAATAACATAGCCACTTAGTTATTATACATCACATAGTTAATGTTCATACATTCAAAATTATATAATAATTTTACAAAGGAAACCAAAATATAAAGTACAAAACAAAAGTAACAATTATAAGGCAACTTAAGAATGTAAGTTTTTCATGTCCTTAAATCTTGAGAAAAGATTTGAATTATATTTTAGGTATGCATAACCAAGGCGTTGTTTGTTGATTGTTTTCAAAGGACCCTTCAAATGTCTCCCATTTTCCAATACACTATGATCAAAATGTCTAGCACCTCTTATATCTATGAACTGAGACAATAGAATTGTCTTTCTCCAATCAGACTTAATATGTCGCATTTCTTGGATCTTAATCTTAGCCATGTAATTTTCCAAAGTCATCTTTGTGTTTAATCTAATATTCAACTTTATTGCTCCCAAAAGTTGTCATTTGGGATAACATCAAGTAATGCATTTGCCCAAACAGTTTTAGTACAAAATATTCCTTTAAAAGTTAGATTTTCTTATAGATTCATGATCTCTCTGAAGAAGAGATTAATAAATTCTACACCTTTGTTTTCAAAATCCTCATAAAATCTCTTTATCCTTAATTTTATATCTTTCTCTATTTTAACATTAGTCTTTAGGTATTTCTGTTCCAACTAATCTATAATACCATAAGGGTCCAACTCATGTTCAACAACATCTAGTATATTTCTTTGAGTACTTTCTGTTTTCCCACCCACCAAGGTGGTGAGTGAGTTACAGGCATCATCATGCACGATGTTTTTGGCGACACGCTTCGATTATTTGTGATCTTCTCTCTCTGCTTTTTCAATTAGTGTATTTAAACGTTGACAGCATAGGGCCTACATGCCCTTTTCCCAAAGGTGTCATTAATATTATTATTATATTATTTATTATTTTTTAAATTAATTTTTTTAATTTTTAAGTGAAACGCTACATTTCACTAAAAAAGGGAAAGGCCACATGTTTATCAAAGTGACATGCTATCTAGAGGTAAGGCTTAAACAACACATTGTTTAGATTAGCCCTTACCTCTAGACAAATTATTTTAACCCATTTTGTAAACCTAACAAGTCTGCACAATTTGTTTTTTTCTTGTGTTCCAACACTCTGTTTTAAGTGATTCAAAAGTCATTTTACTTAAAATTTCATTTTCTACAATTTTATAGGTTTTATTTAGTCTAAAATTTAAATTTTTTGTGAACCCAATTTTTTTTCGGTTTCTTATGCTTAATTTCCTAAGTTCAGTCATTTTTTTTCTATTTTCATCTAAAAAAACACGTTCTTCAAACATTGACAAACACTTTATAATGCCTGAAATATTTAATGTAAAGAATAAAAAATAACAAAAATGTATGAAATAGAGCGCATGAATCATAAACCAAAAATATTTAGGAACACACACATAGGCTAAAAAACAGAAAAGCTCTGATACCAACGTTCAAAAAATTGAATTTGATAATATACCTATTTGATTCCAAGCCACACACGCAGAAAAATTAGCTTACAAACTTGAATCCAATTTTTTGTTTCATAATAGAATACACTGAAAAACTAAGAAAAAGAATCTGTTTATCTTGGATGAGAGAAGACTATAAAAAAATTGGCATTTTTTATTTGGTGGATTTTTGTACATATTAGAAGACAAAATTGTTCTTGCATTTTTTACAACCACTAATATTTTGAGTTTTTTTAAATAAATAAAATAAAATGAGTTAGGTTTTATACTTTAAACCCAATCCATCAAAGGTGTATGATCCAACAAATATTATTTGTGTGTGTGTCTTCCACCCCCTTTTCACACAAACACTGAATTCACATCTTTCATCAATTTCCTTAGTCTCTATCACACTTTCACTTTGTCATTTGATGAACAAGGCAATTCCCATCAAAATGCAAAGCATAAATAAACAAGTAGAAGTAACAGTAGTTTATTTTATTAAACTATTTTGATTTTATGTTTTAAAAAATTTATCTACACATATTTTTTGTCTTTTACAAATTAATTTATTTAGATGTATCAATAAGAATCATCAACTAATAGGGGTTGATTATGATCCCAACATACTCCTCCCTTAATTCATGGGGAGTCTCAAGATCCATCTCTTGAATCCTAAAATCAAACTCGTATCCAAAAACAATTTGTTCAACTTGGTAGTGATAAGTTATTATTCAATTTTTTAACATCATTTCAATTTATTATAACCTTTGAATATTTATATACTTAATTAATTAATATTTAATATATATAGATTTACACCAAACAATAATATTTGTGTATGTATAATAACTATTTGTAAAAGTAAATACGAAAGGTCCTAGAATAATTGAAAAGATTTTCTTTATGAATATAGAGAATTATGATTTATTAAATTTAATGTAAACTTTGTTAATTATATTTTTTATATAATTATAATATCATGTATTTTATTTTTTAATATTTATAAACTCTAATTTTCTTTTAGAAATATTATGAGTAGAAACCCGAGGACAGTAATAAGATTTATAAGAATTAAAAGAATAAAGTAGTTGATTGTTTCAGAAATTTGATTAGTAATGCACACAAGACTAAAAAAAGATTTAATTAGATTAAAGAATCCACTTAGGACAAGTTGTGTGTAAAGTGAAATAGTTCAAAGTATCAATCACTTCAAAAATGGATAAAAAGAAAAAGAGTCTTGACTTCTGAATTTGGTTTATCCTTACACGCTAGGGGTTCTATTTCAATACTTGAACATATTGAAAGATTGGAAATTAATTTTATTTCTATAAATATTTATTAATTATTTCAAATATGTATTTATCTATTAATATTTTATTTTGGTAGGCATGAAAATATTATAAAGTCTTCTTAAAAACCCACCAAATTAATGGAGTTTGGGTTGATGAAAAATCTCAACCTATCTATGCAACTATGGTTTTATATTTGATGTATATTTGCAATTATAATTTTATTTATAGAATTTTGACTCATTCTACTATTTACTTTTCAAGATAAGTATGCACGCCTTAAAAATTTTTATGAAAGTAGAAGGGAAAGTGTTTCAAAGCTGGATTTATGGCTATAAGCTATAAAAGAAAATAAAAAATAAAAGGGCTCAATTTATAGTATTAGAGATATATCTTATAATATATTAGAAAATCTTACGTCTAGATATATTGACATTCAATACCTAACATATCCTCATTCTTCTTATATCTGAGAAATTGTAAGGAATAAATTTATAATTTTGTCCCAACAAACTTATAATGCCTAACTTTAAGATTAGAAAACACAAATTGAACAACGCTAACAATAATTAAATGAATTTATAAATGTTGTTTAACATCCTTCACAACAATATTATCAAGATGATTTTGAGCAAGTGGCTTTTACAAGCTATACACTTCTCATTTAAATAATGAGAATGAAGATGATAGTTTTAATTAAAATGAGAATGATTGTTAAATATTGTAAATTTTATGTAATATTATGCATGTAATTAAATTTATATTAGATATTTTTTCTATTTTTTAAATTTAATATTGTTATTTCATAAAATTATATATTTTTATATATTATATATTTAGTTGATAAATTTCATTATATTATATATATAAGCTTATAATATATTACACATACCAAAATTTAATAATATATATGAACTTAATATAATATATATATATATATATATGTATATATATATATATATATATATATATAAAGTTATAATATATTAGATAGCAAACAGAAACCAAGGTTAATAGGGGCAAAAATAATAAAAATCATGATGATTTTGTGCAGGAATATCAAACTTGACTATTTTGCCATTTTCTTTTTTGTTTATTTCTATAAATTTCAACCTCGTTGTATTATGTTATATTCTTCTCCAATTGCTTCACCACTTTTTTTCTTCTTTCGTTCTATATAAATTTTAACTGCTTTTGCTTGAAGACGTTTATTTCTTTGGTTTTGTTTGTCGTCCATTCTTCAGCTCTCTAGTTGATATATTTTTATTGCTACAATTTTTTTTCTTCTCATTTATTTCTTAGATTCATTTTGATTATTACTAGTTTTGTTCTAATTTTGTTATCTATTTGTATTTGTTATATTTTGAGTTGTTATTGTAAATTTTTTTTAACTCTATCTGTTTCTTCTTGTTTTCTTGGTAATTATTTGAATTTTTTTTTCTTGTTGTAAGTAAGAGGTTTGAATTTTTAGGTTAAATTTTTGAATCTAGTTTTATTCCTAATTTTTTATGTTTGTTTAACTTCATTTCTTTTAAGTTGATTTGATTTTTTTTTTTGTACAAAATTTATTTTTGTTTATTAAACAATCCACAGTTGATAAAATTTGATGGAGAATACCATGCACAAGTCTAAAAATTTTGGAGTACTCAAAAAATCCAAAAAAGAAACACAAGAAAAAAAAAATCTGAAAATTAAAAAATTAAAAAAGTTAAATATACCTTAACTTATTATTAATTCTAATTTTTAAACAAATTTATATAAAAATATTATTACTTATTATAATAAACACATAAAAAATAAAAATTTTTAACAAGATGACATAAAGCATATTATTATCTATTAATAAAATATAGTTTTTATAAATTAAATTTAAACATATTGTTTAATTTATTAATTTTGAAAGAATTTTATAAAATTACTTTTAAATTGTCAAAAAATCATTTTCCAACAACGTAGTGGTCCAACACGTGTCTGACATTATGCTGTCAGAAATTTTTTAACAGCTTGGTGGTCACTATCGAAAATGATAGCACTTTTTAATTAATTTTTCTACAAATTTATTAATATATTTTTATTAGAATTATTTAAAAATAAATTATTAATTATTAATTAAATGATAATAAATAATTAACTAACTTAATTAAAATAATTAAAAATAGCATTTTTTTTTATTTTAATCAATTTTTTATTAATATTATATTTATATTAAATAATTTTTATAACAAAATTTATATTTATTAATTTGATGTTGATGTGATAGGAAATCAGAATATGCAAACTTTCCTAAAAGAGAGAAAAAGAGTGAATTCCCATTGGCCAATTTGTAATAGAAAATGTGCCATAGCTAAAAAAATGATAGATTGTGCAACAATATTTTTTTGTCAAATATCTTGATTTTTCTGCTATTTAATACTATAATTTATTATCAAAAATTGAAGAGTTAGATCCTATTTCTCTACACTTCTTGTGTATATCCCATTTGAACTATCTAAATTTGATATGAACGATTTAGATTTTAAGTTTTCTATTTTTAATTTTTTAATTTAAATCATTATTTTTGTAAAATTTGCAATCAAAAAATATTTTTATTATGCATTTTGTATCTTTTAAAATTAAAAAAATTATCAAAACATAGAAAAAAATAAAGAATGTGAGTTGTTCATATTAATCTAGATGGCTCATAAGAGACTTGCATAGCATGCATGTAACAGCCTGAAATTAATTAAAGATAATTATGATTAATTAAAAATTAATATGAATTTAATTAGAAAAATTAATTAAGAGAGGTGGACATTAATTTGGTCCTTATGATCAATTTAATTATGCTTTGAGTTAAATATAGAAGTTCAATCTTAGTCTTGGGGAGATCTAATTCCATTCCTTAAAGGCCTAACATTGATTTTGTACAAATCTAACTTAAATGAACCCATAAAGCTTGACCCAACAAATCAAAATCTAAACCCACTTAGATTTGGGGTTTTGGGTTAGGCTACAACCTAACTTAAACCCATTTAAACCTTAAATACACTTCAGCCTTCTTCCCATTTTGCAAAAAAAAAAAAAACACAAGAGGCAGGGGAAATTTCAAAGGTCCAAAAGGGAGGCTAAGGTTAGTAGCATAATTCTATCATTTCTGACTCCTAAAGCTAGATTCAACTAAGATAACATATATAGAACTTAACCCTCTCTTCTTCTTCTTCAATTTGACCTAATTAGTTCCTCATTTAGAGCATTTCATCTTCCACCCAAAACTAAAACTTGTTGTTTGGTGCTTTCATGGTGAATTTTCAGAGGTTGAAACTGGGGGTGTTGTTAGGTAAGTGTTTACTTCCTATTTTGATATATTTTCTACTAGTTTGAGACCCTTATAGTTGATTTATAATATGAGCTTTAATTTTATGCGAATTTATTCAAAAATTTGAAAGGTACTTTGAGGTTTCTAGTGTGGGAATACCAAATTTGAATTTAAAATATTTAGGTGGCTGGTAAGTTCCTTCAACCATTTGTAAGTTGTATATGCTGAAATGTTATCATTTAAGTTGATTTTTTATGTATGCCTTGTACATGTGCAAAAATGGAAGATGTGGAGAGTGACCTGTTGTGAGTTTTAATGTCTTGATCTTGAATTGGTGCAATACACTCTTTGAAAGCTTAAGCTTAGTGTGCATTTAAATTATAATGATAGCTAGAGGGAAAGTAATTAGGCTACATTAAGGTAACTGTGGTTAATTTTGTAACATCCAGTTTCTCTATAAATGTATGAAACTCACCAAATATATAAAAAAAATCCCTCGAATAAAATGATTTGAGGCTAAATAAAATTAAAAAAAATTTTAAATAATGGCAAATGAGGATCTAAGGCCCAAAGTGCCCAAAAACCCAAGCCAGAAAAGCTAAGAAAATTTGCAAAAATAAGTTAGGGCATTTTTATAATTTTTGATAATTTTGAAAAATTCATAAAAGAGTTTTTTAAAAGAAAAATGTGAGTTTTTTAAAGTTCTTAGAAGCCCTAAAAACTATGAGAACCCCTAGAATAGTTAAAATCCCTCCGGTGAGCGATTTCGGCCATTGATTGATCAAAACTTTAACTGAACGATTCGAAATGATTTCAAATCCAATTTGGGTGAAACGAAAGGCAATTTGTAAGTTAGAGGACCTAAATATTATGATAGAAAAGATAGATTTCAAAAAGGAGTAAAAACGGGTCCAAATAGAAAAACTATAGTTTAGGGACTAAATGAAAATTGAAAAAGTTGCAAAAGTGGATCTTTTGACTCCTTAAAACATGTTGCATTCTTCTCCTCTCCATTTTAACTGACCTTGCTATCCCAAACTATAGGAGAGTTCTTCCCAAGGAAGACACACAAGAAGGGAGCAAAAAGAGGAAGAAAAACTTAGAAAAAGGTAAGGAAAATTATGGAATTTCATAGTTCTTCCTTCACAAATATTGTTCTACTCCTTCTCCTCTTTCTTTCTATAATTTTCATGACTCATATGGGGCTATTTTAGGTCTAGTCCAGAGGAGAGAGCTTGGAATTTCCAAGAGAAAATTGAAGCAATGGAAAAGGCTCTTGGAAAAGGCTCTTGAAAAGTCTTAAAACAAGGTAAATTCCTTAACCTTTTATGCTTCTTTTCTTACTCTTCCTCCATGTGATTTTCATCCAAACTAGAGCCCATCTAAGGGGAGTTGAATTCTGACCATGTCAAGGGAAGAACAAGTGCTTTAGAATATGGCAATTTACAATAGGCAAGTGGAATAAAAAAGAGAAGCAAGAGATTCAAGTAAAACAAGATGAAATCTAATTTTTCCTAGAAGTATTCTAGCTTATGTAAGACATGGTGTGAGTCCCTTATGTGAACACCGTATTTTGTCCAGACAAACTAAAAAATAATAATAAAAGCAAATTAGAAAAAAAAAAGATATAAAAAAATAAAATAATAAAGAAAAGTCATTAAAAAAAAAAGAACCCTAAAACCCAAATCAAAAAAAAAAAAGAGAAAAAACATGAAAACAATAACAAAAAAAATTAAATTAGAAAAAATAACATAAAAGAGAAGAAAAGAAAGAAGACAAAGATTACCAAAAAAAATTAATTAAAAAAATAAATAAAACTTTAGAAAACAAATAAGTAAAAAAAAAAAATCTGTTTATATTTGGCCCAAATTTTGAATTTAATTGCCCCAAGCCCATCAACTAAAACGATTTGGCCCGAATTTTGAATTTAGTTGTAAAAAGTCCATTAAAAAAAAATGAATGAAAAATGAAATAAACAAAAAAAAAAAGATAAAAATCCCAATCATTAAAAAAAATTATTATTAAAAACAAAAAAACAAGAAAAAGAGAGTGATAAAATAAAATCAAAATAAAATTTAAGTCCAAAGCCCTAACCTAAAACAAATCCCTTTGGCCCAATATCTAAATAAATAGAACCCAAAAAAAAAAGGGCTGAAAAGAGAGAGTAAAAAATAATAATAAGCCCATTCCTTCAGCAGCCTTTCAGACCTCTGCAACCCAGTTTAAAGCCCATGACCCATCATCCTTTTTTAAAAGACCCACTTCTGAAAGACCCTACCCGACTCAAAAAAAAAACCTACCCAAACCAAAACCCTACCCGGTCCTTTTGGTCCCCTTTGGATTCCGTCTTTGAAGAGAGGAAAAGAAAAAAAGACGGACAGACACACAGAGGGACAGAGGCAGAAAAAGAGGGGGCAGCCCGAAAAGAAAGGGAGAAGGGTGAGAATGGAGGAGAGGGAGGCATAAACGGACAAAAGGCACGAAGACGCGAGAGGAGAGGATTGGGAGGAGATCGACGAAGAGAAATCGAAAGAGGGAAGAAATTAGAAAAAAGAAAGAGAAAGAGAGGGAGCTTGGAGGGAACAGAGAAGAACTTCGAGATGTGAGGGGAATCGAAGGAAGAGGCCGAGAGAGGATCACCGAGGGAGAAGGAAGCAGGGGGGAGCTTTCGGGATCAGAGGGAGAGACTCGAGAGAGCGAAAAAAATCAGGGAAGAAGGAGCAGGGGAGGAGGATCGTTTTCTCCGATTCGAATCGAGGAGAACCAAGGAAGAGACCGGGGAGATCGAGAGAGATAGAGGGAAGAACAGGGAGAGATTTGAGAGATTCGTTTCGAAGCTGAGATTTCGAGAGCAGAGAGTTGCAGATGGAGAAACTGAGAAAAAAAGGAGTTGCAGAGATTGGCGAGGTTGCAAGAAAACTCACCAATCTTCGAAAGAACAACATCCCTCAAGAGCTAGAGATAGCAGGAAGTACTAAGAATCCGTTCGAAGAAGCGAACCTCAAGGGTTTGAAATCTCAAGTATGTTCTTACAAATCATGAAAGTTATTCTGATTCTATAAACCTGTGTTCTCGCTTTGCACACACCTGATTTCGTTCTGGCCCTTAAGGATTAGGATTTTAATTTTGGTTATATGGTTTGCTTCAGTCATTCGGGTTTGTATGTGACTAGGCTAGTGACTGAGGTTTTATAAACTCCTTTCATTATGATTTCTCCACTACTGCATGAGCATTGTTCGCTATGTTAGTCTACACCCACATGTTGATACCCATATACTTTCTGCAGTGGTATGAAGTTGAGATTAAGGTGTTGTTAACCTCTATTCGCTATTGTTGATCTGAATATAGTTCCTTAAGTGTTAGACTATTAAAACCAGCCTATTCAGCGTTTTGATTTGATCTTGGATTTGCACGATGAACAGAACTAATGATGGCTTGACATAAAGCTCTGTTTTGACTTGAGATTGGTTCTAGACTCTGCTTATAATTCTCTCTGTTGTGTGTCATTAACAGAAACGAAAACTCAAATTAATTTGCCTTTTCAAATGAAGATATGTTTGATTTATGCACTTTGCTGTCTGTTATATGCCTCTGCATCTGATCAAATTAAAGCATCGTTCTGATTCTCAGATGTATCTTGATCTAACTCAAGCTTGAGATGAATCAGGATTTGTTCTTAAACGTTTTCTAATAAACTTGAGCTAGGACTCAAAAGGGTACTTGGAGTACTCTAGGAGGCTACTAGGTAGTAACCAGTTGGATTCCAATTAGAGTTACCCTGTGTGTATAATCCCATACTAGATTCCTGGATTTGTTTTGAAAAATTGCATTCCATAGTCATAACTTGGCAAGCATGAAGGGATATGCTTTGTTTATGAATTCCCATTCACTATGATATGTCCATGTTGTATGTACTGTTGAATCAGTGCTGAGCTGCCTATCAGAACCACTAAATGAATGATCTGTTCACTGTTGGTTAGTTCAATGCTGTAGTGAGCCTGGTGATTTCTTGAATGTGTCTGTTGAATCTTTGGAAAAGACATATAAGTTTGTATTGTCATGTTTAATTAGATCTGACCCTACTTGATTTTATATTTCCATAATTGTTGTGTGACATTGTTATGTTTTTTTTTTTTGCATGAGACAATTATTTTTGTAATCAAGCATGATTGATTGAGGAGCATGAAGCAGCTTATGAATATGACGGCAAGCAAGGGATTGGAAATGGGGTCTTCTAAATCCATGACTAATGGAAGGATATGGCATGGCAAGTATAAAATGTGAGACAACGCCGATTTGACTTGAGAAAGGCAGCATCCTAGAGAAAAACAAAAATGCACACAAAGTGATGTCTTTCAAATTCCCATTTCTTTCATTCTTGTAATTATTGTTTGGAGTAATGTATTACTTGTTTGGCTGTACACAACACACACACCATCACCAATCATCTCATACTTGTACATACTGTGGCTTCATTTCATTTCGTTTTATCTGTTTAGAATAGCCATGTGAGACCTCGTGTCTCCTCAGGCACATAGAAGCGAACCTAATGATCATGTGAGGCAATAAGCTTCCTTGGTATCCATTAGGTATTAAATTTGCGTTTTAACAAGCTTTGGGTTTCAATGGCCTACACATAATTTTGTTTTCAAAAGAGTTTAAAAAAAAAAAGGGGTAAGAAGAAGAAAAAGGAAATACAAAGTATACATAATAAAAATGAAAAAAAGAGAGATTAAAATGGGAGAAAAAGTAAAGGAAAGGAACTAATTCAATCTTTGCAAATTAAAACATAAAAATCAATTTTAAAAGCATTTTGATTGCAATAGTCTAAAGGATTTTTCTTTTCATAAAAAATAAATAAAACTAAAAAAAAGAAAGAAAGAAAGAATAGAAAAATAATGAAAGACAACAAAATTAAAAGAAAAGAGACCAACAACGATAATAACAAAAGAGAACACAAAAGTGAATGAGAAATTAATCTCTTAAATTCTCTCTCACTCTCTTTTAAAAATAAAATGAAATAACAGAAAAAGGAAACAATTAAAACAAAAAATAATAATAATAAATGAAATGCCAAAAATAAATTGAAAAGTGAGAAAAGGTGTTTCCAAAAAATAATAAAATAATTAGAAATAAGAAAAGAGATAAAAATAAAATACGAATAAAACAAAAATAAATAAAATTAAAAACAAAAAAGAAAGAAGAAAAAAAACAAAATAGAACACAAGAATAAAAATTAACCAGAAAAAGAAACAAATGGAAAAAAAAGCAACAATAACAAATCCAAAAAGAGAAAATAAAAAGAAATAAAGATAGAAAACAAAAAGAAAACAAAAAAAAGGTAACAACAAAAAGAAAAAATAAAATAAAAACAAAATAAGACAAAAAAAGGGTAATAAAAACAAACCAAAAAAACAAATGAAATGAAAATGATAGAAAAACAAAAATGATAAGTAAGAGGAAGAATTGAAAATGCAAGGAAAATTAAATTAAATTTTTCTCTAACAAATCAAAATACATCAACCAATTTCAAAACTTATTTTGTTTGTTAAAGAAAAATAATTTATTCTCTTTGTCTTTTCACGAAAAAAATAACACCCACACAAAAAAAAATTAAATATAAAAAATAATTAAATTAAAAAATTAAAAATAATTTAAATTAAAAACCAAACAAAAACCATAAAAATAGAAAAAACAAAAAACAAAAACAAAGTAACAACAAAAAAAACAAAAACAAAGTAAGACGAAAAAAAAAAACAAAGAAAAAGGTAATAAAAACAAACAAAAAAAATGAAATGAAAATGATAGAAAAACAAAAAATGATAAGTAATTGGGAAAATTGAAAATGTAAAAAAAAATTAAATTAAATTTTCCTTTAGCAAATCAAAACACATCAATTAATTTCAAAACTTGTTTTATTTGTTAAAGGAAAAAGTAATTTATTTTCTTTGTATTTTCACAAAAAAAAATACCCAAACCCAAAAATTAAAAAAAAAAGAACAAAAACAAAAACAAAACAAAACAAAAATAAAAAAACAACAAAAACAAAACAAAAACAAAACATAAAACAAAGAAAAAAAAAACAACAACCAACAAATATAATCTCCAGCCAAACTACGTGGACTTTGATCCGTCATAAAGGTACGTAGGCCCTAGGCTCTCATCCTAGGTCAAGTCCGCCCTTGTAAATAACCATTTTCTCTTAATTTTATTTTTTTTAACTTTATTTCCTTAATTTCTTTTATTTTATTCCCTTTTCTTTATTTTATTCTTTGAATTCCTTTTGTTTTGCTTTTAATTTTCTTTCTTCTCTTAAATTTTATTTCCTTAAAATTTTTCCTTCTGTTCTTTGCATGTGATTGGTTAGGGAGAATTAAAATAGAATAGAGGCCATATTAATTTTGCACAACTGACTTAGAGTAACCATGTTTAAGAACGGGTGTAGTGGAGTGCCTAACACCTTCCCCACTCACAATCAACTCCCGAATCCATTTTCTGATTTGCAGACCATTTTTCTCACAAAAAGGCTTTTCCCAAAGTTTTGCCTTTTCAAAAATTAAAACTTCAGTGGCGACTCCTAAACCCTATCCATTTATCTACCTATTTGAACACTTTTTACTTTTTAGTTTTGATTTTCTTTTTAATAAAAGGCGCCACGCGGTCGCATTTTCAGGTGTGACATGTGACGACCCTAGATTCTAATATCAGTGATTATAGCTAAATACACAATTAATAGATAATGATCAAGGTTTGGAGTCATCGCAATTAATTACATTATGAAAATATAGGGGAAATTTAAACCTTGATACTACTAGGATCATCAACTAACAACCATAGCGGGATCATGCATAAGAAAGGTTTATACCATCATTAAAAGTTTATGATTCATCCATTGATCAATTTCAACCCACAAAAACATCCCACCAATGTACTCATACAATTCCCTAACATTAGCCTTACTGAAATTAGGGTTTCTAGGTCAAATATAGGAGTTTGGGGACCTGCGCCGCGACTTGGAACCTTCCCGCCGCGGCTGAGTTAGGTTCTGGAGCTCAAAAACCACATTTTTAAACTTGCGCCGCGGCCCAGTTACTCTCTGGAATTTTCTTGACTTTCGCCGCAGCGAGTTGGACCTGCGCCGCGGCCAACCTATGTGGCGCCGCGGCGAGTTTTGCTATTGTAACTTCCCTAATTAATTTCCTCGACTCGCGCCGCGGCGGGACTTCTTGCGCCGCGGCGAGGTTACGTTCTGTCACCTCCTGGGCGATTATTTTCACTCCGCGCCGCGGCGAGATTTCTCAAGCCACGGCGTCCCTCGCCACTGTCACTTCCTAGGCTGCGGCGAAGCCTTCTTGGCCGCGGCGTGATTCCCTTCTGTCACTAGTTTCACTATATTTCGCCCCCTACACTCCATTTCTCTTCTTAGGGACACTCTAAGGTCACTTCCCCTCATTTTATATGGCTCTGATGGCATTTATCTACCCTATTTACTTAGCTATTCTTCCATTACCAATTCAAAACTTATGTGTCCATTTCTTTCCTCTAATTACCTTCTATCAACAAGTTTATACAGTAACAACAATAGATTATACATGAACTACCGGTAGCTATCCTTTAATACTCAATCAACAGGGGTTCCATACAATAGGAGTCGTACCAATATTTCAAAAGTTACATTTCCATTGACAACCATATTATAGGTCAACAAAGTTTACAGCAGATCATATGAATCCATACATCAAATACTAAGTTAAGATGAGGTCTCACCCTTTAATACATACATTCTCAATAAATCAAATGTTCAAGCCTACACTTGGCAATGCAGATACATGATGATGCTATACATTAAGGAATACAAAATTAGTATCTATACTAGCTAAGTCAGCCCAAGTGTAGCCGTCTCCCCATAGGTTGAAGCTTATGGATTTTCATCCACTTGCTTACCCTTATCCTTACCCGAGGAACTTTCACCTGAAATATTGATCCCACAACACGGGGTGAGATATAAATCTCAGTAACCAAAGCAATTCCATCATATAATCCAGTTTAATCAACATATATGCATAAATCAAAATCCATATCAGAATCATATCAGTCATTTCAGCAAATGAAACAATTAGGCTATCATGATTACTATCCCATACTAGCAATCATATATTTAACATGTTAAAGGCCATTAACACCGGGAGAGGCCCGTCCACGGCACCTACTCCCCATTGAGCACAACCAGGGCTCAGTGCATCTGGGGTTGATCATACCCGGTGCTCGATCGTAGCACATGCACGGGTGGCAGCCGCACCACAGCTCCACCATGGACTCACAAGGTCCAATCATAATATAACAGATAGCCAACCAATTCATTCAGCATTTCAAATCATTCATATACAGCAAATATGAAATTAAAATAGATACATGCATAGAATTATTGTAAACCCCGGTTACCTCACTTGCAGATAATTGCAACAGCCACCACAAATCCCAAATTCGGATTCAAGTATCTCCCACCAGAATTTTCAATGTGTCACCCAAAATCCTAAGCAAATTCGTACAAAATTAATGCCCATAATATAAATAAGCTATGGGGGTCTCAAACCATAAAAGAAAGCATCAAAATGGGGGGTTTAAAGTCTCCTAATACTAACCCCAACCTCAACCTACGAATTTCACCAAGAAAACCTCCAAACACTCACTTTTCAGATTTTGGGTATAATGAAATCTCTCCAAATGAAAAACTAATCGAACCAAATTAAAGAGAAAGATGAGGGGGTTAAGTTCTATAACTATTACCTTGGCCAAATCTTGCTCTAAGTGTGTGGAAATGCAGAATCTTTGCCCCAAACCCTAGCCTCCTTCTCAACCTCCGAATTTGCCTCTTGAGTTTCAGAAAAATGAAAGTGTGGCTGAAGCATTAGGGTTTAGATGGGTTTAAGTTGGGTCAAAAGGCTGGGTCATGGGTTGCTCCAAGTCCAAACCCAATTGGGTTTCAGATTTTACTTATTGGGCCAGTTTTTTAAGTGTTGGGCTGCATAATTCTGTTGGGCCAGTTTTCACTTATTGGGTTGCTGAAGTTTAATAGGTTTTGGGCCTAATTTGAAGGGCTCAAGGGCTTGGGTCTGCACAAGGGTAATTGGGCCACTTAATTGAGCCTATACAAGATAAATCTTGGGCCTCTATCTCATTAAATTAGTTTGGGTTTACCTCCAATTCATTGGGCCTCCATTAGCCTCTCATCATGATTTAATTAATTTGGGCCTAGATGTAAATCTCCATCCTAAATAAATTCTCAACCCATATTAACAATTTATCTCTCTAGAATACCTATTCACTAAATTGCCCAATTATGCTCTATTAATTATCCTTAATTAATCTTAATCCATAATTAACACCTTAATTAATTTCGGGGTGTTACATGACAGTTTGGCGACTCCACTGGGGACTAGTTAGAGAGTCAAGCCCAAGTTAAGTTAGTCGTGCAAAATGTTATGGCCTTCCTTTTATTTTGGTTCTCCCGTTTGGTTGTTGTTCGTGTCTCACATGATTAGGATAGATAACATCCCATTCACATGCTTGCCTCATTGCTTTATTTCATTGATTATATATATAACATGTGTTAGGATAGATAACATGAGGAATAAAATCTTAGGGTAGATGACCATATTTGTATATTTTATTTCTTTTTGCTTATATCTGTATATACAGTTTTCTAACTTTTGTTCTGACAATCTGCTTAGCAGATGAGGGTTGGGTAATCTATAAGATGGAAGGTAAATGCTCCCCTCACACACATCACTGAGACACAAATATCTCACACACGTTATGGGCCCTATACCCGGGTCTGAGTGCTCCTTAGGTTAGCAGAGGTTTATATTGATTTCTCTGTGAAGCCTTGTGCTTCCTGAGGCTATCAGAAGACCTCACCTAAATTGTGCCTTGTTATATGGGTTTGACTTGTGTAGGATATTTTATTCTCTCAAAGTCAAGTTTATATAACAAGATCCTCACTTCATGGTGAGGGCAATTTGGGAACCAATATTCTAGGGGTCATAGATCTACCCTAAAAATGCACTAATAGTCAAGCTCTAGACACCTCCTGAACAGTTAGAGCCAGACTTCTGTAAACCATTGATCTCAACCTAGGGACTACCCATGTTAGGACAAAGGGGAGCATTTCGATCTCTTTCTTCTCATTGTACTCATGCATTCAATAAAAAACCATAGGAGAGGTGACATATTGTCACTATTCACTAAAGTAGTTAACGGGATGCCATTGTACAGTTGGACATACGTTAACATGAAAGTATACATTAGTGCAGCTAATCATTACCTAGTGGGTTTTTAACCCTGAAAAGGTTAATAATCACATTTGTTATGATCTCACAGAAGAAAAACCTAAAACATGCATTCATTTCTTCATGCATGCCCAAAACATAAAAAAAATTTAAAAAAAAAAAAACAAAGAGAGAAAGAGAGATAAAATAAAATAATAAGTACACAACCCATTTTCATTTTTTATGACCTCCACCCCATAAAATAAAAGTTTTCCTTCATAGAAAAGGGAAGAATTTTTAAAATTCTAAGAAATTATAATAAGTATGTGACATCATCAAGTGAGTGTCATGTCTTGGGTAGGGATTAGAATTATTTTAAGGTATCAATCGTGTAGATAAGCATATTTCTCTCGATTTGATTGTCAACTGTTTTTTCTCTAATGAGGCAATAAGTTTCTCGAGAAAAAGCACAAATTTTTTTTTCTTTTCTTATACCAAGACATAATTCTCAATGCTGTATGAGTGAGTATGCAACATTAAATCCATCATACATCAGGGATCATTAAATTGGCTTGTTTGTATTAAATATCATCAAAGCCAGAGTTCTAAGCATTGATTGTGTAGAAATCTCTCGCTCTCAAGTTGAGTGATAAGCCATAACTTCTTATAAGTCAATAGGTTCCTAAGGGAATGTGGGAGATCATTAACCAATGATGATAATCCGCTGATTAATTGAAAAATCTAATTTTGGGTAACTTACACAGGGATAGCAAGTTTTGACATAATATTATGTGTCAATTTTCATAATAAATAAGGATCAGATTGACTACATGAGTCAAACTAGCTAAGAACTTAATTTAAGTTGCTTGTAAAAGAATTGAAATTCCTTGCAAGTCAATTTTTTTTTTTCAACTCTACCCTTTATGGTGAAACAATAAAGTCCTACAAGAGAGGAGGATATGAAAATAACTTTAATTTTTGTCAAAGAAAATCCAAATTGGCTAGACTTTCCCGTAGATGTCATCCATGTGGAATTTAGCTTATTCCCTTAGGGTGATTTGTCAACTTTATTTATCCCTGTATGCAATAAAGCATCTGAGGAAAATAGAGGTCAAATAACTTTAAAAAGAAGGGAGTTTCATTGGGGTAATATTGAGTGAGAAAATTCTAACTCTATTCTTAGGTCAATTAGGGGCAACGAATTCCCCAAAGGAAATAAATGTCCTATACCTTGAAAAGCTCTCACACTAAATACACCCATCAATTCATAAATTAAACAAGTAATAAAATTGCGTTCGTGTATTTGTCATAAGGCATTTCATGTTGAAAATCTGAAAATTTATAAAATACATGATTCTTGGCCCTTTGTAACGGAAAGATTAGCTTCATCTAAAAAAAAATCCAAATAAAAAGCTACACTCATGAATAGCCAAGATGAGAAAATGAAGTATAAGTGCAAAAGGTAAAGGTGTGTCACTTGATTAGGAAAAAGAAAAGTTGTCAAAGGTCTTGACAAGGTTGTTTATCACCTTCTAATCTTCCATACCACCATATCCTTCAGCTTGTAACTCTTACCCACCATCATCCTTTCCATTCCAAAGGAATTCGAACCATCCATCTCAAAACTCATCAACACCTATCAAACTTGACCATGCAAAAAAAACCACACATCATCTTAATCAAAACATCTGCCATATACCTCATTTAGGATCCTTGCATTTGCTGAGTTTTCATTTGAGTAGCTTTCACAAGAGTAGGATGCTTCCTTCACTCTCCTCTAACCTTCACACTCAAAATGGCATTGCTCAAAACTTGTAAACTTGACCTTAAGGCAATGAGACACCCTATTAAAAAAAAAAGTTGCAACCTCTTCATGAACAAGGGGTAAAATGACATAAGAAATAAAATTTCATGGGGATTTCTTGGTGATTAAACTCTCAAAGAAGTTATTGTCATATCATAATCAGTTAATACTTGTTTATTCGATATTCTTCTGTCTAGCTAAAATCCAAGGCTAACAGAAGTTAATTCATTGGACCTTATTTGTTTTAATATTGTCAATACAATAGTCATATGCTTCTATCACCTTTTACGCGTCCTTCCATTCCATCAATTATGTTGACGCAACTTCTTTCCTTGCACGTTTTTCCTAAATAACCAAAAACCCAAAAATATAATATCCAGAACTCCTTATGAAAAGATTTAATTGATGTGAAGAAGGGTTAAATCTGGAACTAATTATATGCCCCAAATTCAATTACAAAAAGAAAATAAAAGAAAGAAAATCAAATTAAAAGTGTGAATACATGTCCTACAAGTAAGTTATGCCTAAGATGCAAGGCATTCTTAGCCTTCCTAAATATGAGGAGTTATCCCTAGTCACCTCAATTGAGCCAGGACTGGTATTCATTTCCTTTACCTTAATCATGCAACCTTTGGGATGGGAAGTCTTTAACAATTTTTTATGCTGGTAATTCAAATATCAAGAGAGGGTCAAGTTCTTTCAATTATCCAAACACTTCTCAACCATTGCTAACCACTTTGGGCCTGAAAAAATTTTCTTCAAATACCAAACATGAATCAAACCCGAGAAGCAATGAGAATTCGACATAAAGAAAAGGCGATTTTGGCACCATAGTGGATTCCTTCTAAAAAAAAAGATTAAATGAAAAGGGAAACAAATTGGAAGAAGAAAAGAAAAATCATAGGAGGAAGGAAATTCTCAAAAAGAAAGCTCCCACAGATCAAATTTTGAAAAAAGAAAAGGCTTTTAAAAGGCACCTTAGCATGCAATCAAGGGGCAAAATTCCCAAATAAGAGTCTTATATGGCACGAGGGATAAAAAAAAAAAGTCTTCAGAGGAGAGTTGGGCTGAACAAAAAATATCTTTTAAAAGAAAAGGTTGAGTTAACTGTTATAAGCCAATTGGTCCTGCCAAAATGGTACAATTACTATAGCAAGATTTTCATTGCAAACTTAAATGAATATTTGGGCCTTGTCACCTTTCTTTCTTAAGCTACATTTTACCCATTAAACCCCATTACAACCTTGAGACTTCCTCTCTTGTTAAGTGAATTTTGAGTATAGAATTTTGTCAAAGCAATAGGAGAAGGAGATTAATAGGAGACTTGACGGGGGTATGTTAATTTTTGAGCCTAATATCTCTCATTTCATAAACCTATTTACCAAGGCCACATTACAAGCATCGAAAGTCCTTATTGAGGTTTAGCTTGTTTGCAAATAATGGGGCAGATTTTTTTTGAAGTGAATGATAAAAAAAAATCAAAATAATTGAAATTGGGGCAAAAAGTTTAGTTCAAAGCAAATTCTTTTCAGTACATCCATTGTTTCTTTCAAAAGGAGGTCAAGTCTAGAAGTAAAGCTCCTCTCTATCCTATCACATCTATATTCTCAACATCTCACTTCTCTATTATTTAAAGGAGAATACTTCAAGTGTAGAATTGGGGCATCTTCCCATTCTGTTACATTATGCCAAGCCATTGTCTATTCCATTTCTCCACTCCTAAGACATTTTACATGACCACATTCTTCGTTAGTCCTCGCGTCCCTCTAATGTTAAGAACCTTTCTCCTTCCTAAAGTCATGTGTTTGTATCCCTTAATGCATGATTGTATTGACATTGTTAACTAAAGTAAGAGTGAATTCTACTTATTGACCTTTCAAGCATTAACGATGAAGAGTTGACAATAGGAGAGTGCCTTGTTAAATTAATAGTCCAAGGTTGATGGCAAACAAATTACTTAGAGAAAAATCATTTAGACATAAGTCAAAGCAAAAGCCTTAGGTCTTCTTAGCTTGGGATACTCCCTCAGGGGCATTTTTGGCTAGCCCAAAAGCCATCAGTAAATTTCCTCATCCAAATAACAAAAGGCAAATTTAGTAGGATAATCAAAAGTTCAACATTTCTCATTGTGGTAGGTGAAGAGTGTAAAATGTTTCAAAAGCAAAGGGCTAAAAAATCCTATGTTTTGTAAATTTTGAGATTTCTTATGTATCATATGCGTGCATTGAATTTGTACATAGACAAAGCATATTTTTCCTTTTCAAGTCAAATAAAAAAAAAATTAATAAAAAAAAGATCACATTTATTCTCATCAATTCACTAAAAAAGGGGGGATCACATTTTTCTTATCAATTCATTTTCCAAAAAAAACAAAAAAGGAGTTTAAAATTCAAAATCTGTTTAAGGACATTAAAAAAAAATAATGTTCATTCTCTTTCCCTTTTCCTTCAGGATGATTTTGTTTACAAAAAAGAAAAAAAGAAAAAAAAAGAGGTTCAAAGTTCAAAATCAATCTAAAAACAGTTAGAAATAATGATCTTTTACTCTTTCTTTTTGAGGTAATCTTGAAAAAAAAAAGGGTTCAAAACTTCAAATCAATTTAAGGATGTTTAAAGATGATGTCCTCATCTTTTTCTCCGTTTAGAATTAAGATCACTTGTATAAATTGTGCATATTCTAGAAATAAAAAATTCCAGACTTAAAAAGTCAAAAACAAAAAACAAAATAAAACAACTTGCACCTCATATGCATGCATATTGCCAGATCCATACATAGGCAAAGAAAAACATACATTTGAGGGAAGTAAAACAATTTACATCTCATATGCATCATGCATTCCATATTTGCATACATCACATGGCCTCTAGTTTACATTGGGGCAAGCAAAAGAAAAATTTGCATTTCATGAAAGGAAGCTTCACCTGTTTCATGCATTCCATATTTGCATATGCCACATAGTCTCTAGTTCGCACTGGAGTAAACAAAAGAAAATCTGCATTTCATGAAAGGAAGTATCACTTGTTTCATGCATTCCACGTTTGCACATATCACATAACCTGTAGTTTACACTGGGGCAAGCAAAAGGAAAATCTGCATTTCATAACATAAAGCATCACATGTTTCATGCATTCTACACTTGCATACATTACATAGACCATAGTTCATGCTAGGGCAAGTGAAAACAAACATTTTGTATTTTATAAAGCATCTTATATGCTTCTTGCATTTCACCTGGGTATATCTTATGCGGACCTCAAGTTCATATTGGGCCAAAGAAAAAACAAAAAATGTGCACTCCATAAATTGTAGCATCCTACATACCTCATACTTCCAACACTTATAATGACCTTGATTCATATTGGGGCAAAATTGAGTTGTTAAGTTTAAAAGTCAAGCATTTTGCATGCATTGCACGTTTCATATAGGTGCATTACCCTGCATAAAAATTAAATGAATGAAGTAAAGTTTTCAAACTTAGAAAAAAATTTACCAAAAAAGGCATTCCAAAAGTCCTACCAGAATAGGCAACTAAAGTCCTGTCAGAACAGGCACCCTTAAGTCCTACGCAGAATAGGCACCAAAGTCCTGCACAGAACAGGCACCCTTAAATCCTACCAGAATAGGCACCCAAAGTCCTGCACAGAATAGGCACCCTTAAGTCCTACCAGAATAGGCACCCAAAGTCCTGCACAGAACAGGCACCCTTAAGTCCTACGCAGAATAGGCACCAAAGTCCTGCACAGAACAGGCACCTTTAAGTCCTACGCAGAATAGGCACCAAAGTCCTGTACAAAACAGGCACCTTTAAGTCCTACCAGAATAGGCACCCAAAGTCCTGCACAGAACATGCACAAATAAAAGTCCTACGCAGAATAGGCACCAAAGTCCTGCCAGAACAGGCACACTCAAAGTCCTGCCAGAACAGGCACTCAAAGTCCTACCAGAATAGGCAAACCAAAGTCCTGCCAGAACAAGCACACTCAAAGTCCTACCAGAATAGGCAACCAAAGTCCTGCCAGAACAGGCACTAATAAAAGTCCTACCAGAATAGGCAACCAAAGTCCTACCAGAACAGGTAAATCAAAGTCCTGCCAGAACAGGCACACTCAAAGTCCTGCCAGAACAGGCACACTCAAAGTCCTGCCAGAATAGGCATCAAAATCCTACCAGAACAGGCATCAAAATCCTACCAGAACAGGCACTCCAAAAGTCCTACCAGAATAGGCACCAAAGTCCTGCCAGAACAGGCACACCAAAAGCCCTACCAGAATAGGCACCAAAAGTCCTGCCAGAACAGGCACCCTTAAGTCCTACCAGAATAGGCACCCTTAAGTCCTATGCAGAATAGGCACCCAAAGTCCTGCCAGAACAGGCAAACCAAAGTCCTACCAGAATAGGCACCAAAGTCCTACCAGAATAGGCACTCAAAAGTCCTACCAGAATAGGCACACCCAAAGTCCTGCCAGAACAGGTATCAAAAGTCCTACCAGAATAGGCACTCAAAAGTCCTGCCAGAACAGGCACTCAAAAGTCCTACCAGAATAGGCACACCTAAAGTCCTGCCAGAACAAGCACTCAAAGTCCTACCAGAATAGGAAAATCAAAGTCCTGCCAGAACAGGCACCAATAAAAGTCCTACCAGAATAGGCAACCAAAGTCCTGCCAGAACAGGCAAATCAAAGTCCTGCCAGAACAGGCACACTCAAAGTCTTGCCAGAACAGGCATTCAAAGTCCTGCCAGAATAAGCATATCCAAAGTCCTGCCAGAACAGGCACTCAAAGTCCTACCAGAATAGGCACCAATAAAAGTCCTACCAGAATAGGCGCACTCAAAGTCTTGCTAGAACAGGCACTCAAAGTCCTACCAGAATAGGCAACCAAAGTTCTGCCAGAACAGACAAATCAAAGTCCTGCCAGAACAGGTACTCAAAGTCCTACCAGAATAGGCATATACAAAGTTCTGCCAGAACAGGCACTCAAAGTCCTACCAGAATAGGCACCAATAAAATTCCTACCAGAATAGGCGCACTCAAAGTCTTGCCAGAGCAGACACCCAAAATCTTACCAGAATAGGCAACTCAAAGTTCTGCACCAGAGCAGAATTGCATTTCCAGGTAAGTTAGCTCCCCTTGATCTATTAGCTCCCCAAACAAAATATATGTTTTCATCTTTACTTATTCATAAGCTAAAGATATCAAAAATTGTATTTTCGATTTCTTTACTTAAAGAATAAGTAAAGAGGGGCAACCTGTAAACACTATATTTTGTTCGGGTCATTCTTACCTTTTCTTTATTGTTTAATTGTCAGAAGGTAATCAAATTAGGTCAAACAAAATACGTGTTCTTATTTTTACTTGTTTCTTATGCAACAATATCAAAAATTACATTTTCAATCTTAACGCCTAAGAAACAAGTAAAGAAGGGCAACTGTGAACACCGTATTTTGTCCAGACAAACTAAAAAATAATAATAAAAGCAAATTAGCCAAAAAAAAAGATATAAAAAAATAAAATAATAAAGAAAAGTCATTAAAAAAAAAGAACCCTAAAACCCAAATAAAAAAAAAGAAAAAACATGAAAACAATAACAAAAAAAATTAAATTAGAAAAAATAAAATAAAAGAGAAGAAAAGAAAGAAGACAAAGATTACCAAAAAAAATTAATTAAAAAAAAATAAAACTTTAGAAAAAAAATAAGTAAAAAAAAAAATCTGTTTATATTTGGCCCAAATTTTGAATTTAGTTGCCCCAAACCTATCAACTAAAACGATTTGGCCCGAATTTTGAATTTAGTTGTAAAAAGTCCATTAAAAAAAATGAATGAAAAATGAAACAAACAAACAAAAAAAGATAAAAATCCCAATCATTAAAAAAAATTATTATTAAAAACAAAAAAAAAGAAAAAGAGAGTGATAAAATAAAATCAAAATAAAATTTAAGTCCAAAGCCCTAACCTAAAACAAATCCCTTTGGCCCAATATCTAAATAAATAGAACCCAAAAAAAAAAAAGGCTGAAAAGAGAGAGTAAAAAAAAATAATAAGCCCATTCCTTCAGCAGCCTTTCGGACCTCTGCAACCCAGTTTAAAGCCCATGACCCATCATCCTTTTTTAAAAGACCCACTTCTGAAAGACCCTACCCGACTCAAAAAAAAAAACCTACCCAAACCAAAACCCTACCCAGTCCCTTTGGTCCCCTTTGGATTCTGTCTTCGAAGAGAGCAAAAGAAAAAAAGACGGACAGACACACAGAGGGACAGAGGCAGAAAAAGAGGGGGCAGCCCGAAAAGAAAGGGAGAAGGGTGAGAATGGAGGAGAGGGAGGCATAAACGGACAAAAGGCATGAAGACGCGAGAGGAGAGGATTGGGAGGAGATCGACGGAGAGAAATCGAAAGAGCGAAGAAATTAGAAAAAAGAAAGAGAAAGAGAGGGAGCTCGGAGGGAACAGAGAAGAACTTCGAGATGTGAGGGGAATCGAAGGAAGAGGCCGAGAGAGGATCACCAAGGGAGAAGGAAGCAGGGGGGAGCTTTCGGGATCAGAGGGAGAGACTCGGGAGAGCGAAAAAAATCGGGGAAGAAGGAGCAGGGGAGGAGGATCATTTTCTCCGATTCGAATCGAGGAGAACCAAGGAAGAGACCGGGGAGATCGAGAGAGATAGAGGGAAGAACAGGGAGAGATTTGAGAGATTCGTTTCGAAGCTGAGATTTCGAGAGCAGAGAGTTGCAGATGGAGAAACTGAGAAAAAAAAGAGTTGCAGAGATTGGCGAGGTTGCAAGAAAACTCACCAATCTTCGAAAGAACAACATCCCTCAAGAGCTGGAGATAGCAGGAAGTACTAGGAATCCGTTCGAAGAAGCGAACCTCAAGGGTTTGAAATCTCAAATATGTTCTTACAAATCATGAAAGTTATTCTGATTCTATAAACCTATGTTCTCGCTCTGCACACACCTGATTTCGTTCTGGCCCTTAAGGATTAGGATTTTAATTTTGGTTATATGGTTTGCTTCAGTCATTCGGGTTTGTATGTGACTAGGCTAGTGACTGAGGTTTTATAAACTCCTTTCATTATGATTTCTACACTACTGCATGAGCATTGTTCGCTATGTTAGTCTACACCCACATGTTGATACCCATATACTTTCTGCAGTGGTATGAAGTTGAGATTAAGGTGTTGTTAACCTCTATTCGCTGTTGTTGATCTGAATATAGTTCCTTAAGTGTTAGACTATTAAAACCAGCCTATTCAGCGTTTTGATTTGATCTTGGATTTGCACGATGAACAGAACTAATGATGGCTTGACATAAAGCTCTGTTTTGACTTGAGATTGGTTCTAGACTCTGCTTATAATTCTCTCTGTTGTGTGTCATTAATAGAAAGGAAAACTCAAATTAATTTGCCTTTTCAAATGAAGATATGTTTGATTTATGCACTTTGCTATCTGTTATATGCCTCTGCATCTGATCAAATTAAGGCATCGTTCTGATTCTCAGATGTATCTTGATCTGACTCAAGCTTGAGATGAATTAGGATTTGTTCTTGAACGTTTTCTAATAAACTTGAGCTAGGACTCAAAAGGGTACTTGGAGTACTCTAGGAGGCTACTAGGCAGTAACCATAGTTGGATTCCAATTAGAGTTACCCTGTGTGTATAATCCCATACTAGATTCCTGGATTTGTTTTGAAAAATTGCATTCCATAGTCATAACTTGGCAAGCATGAAGGGATATGCTTTGTTTATGAATTCCCATTCACTATGATATGTCCATGTTGTATGTACTGTTAAATCTGTGCTGAGCTGCCTATCAGAACCACTAAATGAATGATCTGTTCACTGTTGGTTAGTTCAATGCTGTAGTGAGCCTGGTGATTTCTTGAATGTGTCTGTTGAATCTTTGGAAAAGACATATAAGTTTGTACTGTCATGTTTAATTAGATCTGACCCTACTTGATTTTATATTTCCATAATTGTTGTGTGACATTGTTATGTTTTTTTTTTTTTTTTGCATGAGACAAAATTATTTTTGCAATCAAGCATGATTGATTGAGGAGCATGAAGCAGCTTATGAATATGACGGCAAGCAAGGGATTGGAAATGGGGTCTTCTAAATCCATGACTAATGGAAGGATATGGCATGGCAAGTATAAAATGTGAGACAACGCCGATTTGACTGGAGAAAGGCAGCATCCTAGAGAAAAGCAAAAATGCACACAGAGTGATGTCTTTCAAATTCCCATTTCTTTCATTCTTGTAATTATTGTTTGGAGTAATGTATTACTTGTTTGGCTGTACACAACACACACACCATCACCAATCATCTCATACTTATACATACTGTGGCTTCATTTCATTTCGTTTTATCTGTTTAAAATAGCCGTGTGAGACCTCGTGTCTCCTCAGGCACATAGAAGCGAACCTAATGATCATGTGAGGCAATAAGCTTCCTTGGTATCCATTAGGTATTAAATTTGCGTTTTAACAAGCTTTGGGTTTCAATGGCCTACACATAATTTTGTTTTCAAAAGAGTTTAAAAAAAAAAGGGTAAGAAGAAGAAAAAGGAAATACAAAGTATACATAATAAAAATGAAAAAAAGAGAGATTAAAATGGGAGAAAAAGTAAAGGAAAGGAACTAATTCAATCTTTGCAAATTAAAACATAAAAATCAATTTTAAAAGCATTTTGATTGCAATAGTCTAAAGGATTTTTCTTTTCATAAAAAATAAATAAAACTAAAAAAAAAAAGAAGAAAGAAAGAAAAGAAAAATAATGAAAGACAACAAAATTAAAAGAAAAGAGACCAACAACGATAATAACAAAAGAGAACACAAAAGTGAATGAGAAATTAATCTCTTAAATTCTCTCTCACTCTCTTTTAAAAATAAAATGAAATAACAGAAAAAGGAAACAATTAAAACAAAAAATAATAATAATAAATGAAATGCCAAAAATAAATTGAAAAGTGAGAAAAGGTGTTTCCAAAAAATAATAAAATAATTAGAAATAAGAAAAGAGATAAAAATAAAATACGAATAAAACAAAAATAAATAAAATTAAAAACAAAAAAGAAAGAAGAAAAAAAACAAAATAGAACACAAGAATAAAAATTAACCAGAAAAAGAAACAAATGGAAAAAAAAGCAACAATAACAAATCCAAAAAGAGAAAATAAAAAGAAATAAAGATAGAAAACAAAAAGAAAACAAAAAAAAGGTAACAACAAAAAGAAAAAATAAAATAAAAACAAAATAAGACAAAAAAAAGGGTAATAAAAACAAACCAAAAAAACAAATGAAATGAAAATGATAGAAAAACAAAAATGATAAGTAAGAGGAAGAATTGAAAATGCAAGGAAAATTAAATTAAATTTTTCTCTAACAAATCAAAATACATCAACTAATTTCAAAACTTATTTTGTTTGTTAAAGAAAAATAATTTATTCTCTTTGTCTTTTCACCAAAAAAATAACACCCACACAAAAAAAAATTAAATATAAAAAATAATTAAATTAAAAAATTAAAAATAATTTAAATTAAAAACCAAACAAAAACCATAAAAATAGAAAAAACAAAAAACAAAAAAAGTAACAACAAAAAAAAACAAAAACAAAGTAAGACGAAAAAAAAAACAAAGAAAAAGGTAATAAAAACAAACAAAAAAATGAAATGAAAATGATAGAAAAACAAAAAATGATAAGTAAGAGGAAAAATTGAAAATGTAAAAAAAAATTAAATTAAATTCTCCTTTAGCAAATCAAAATACATCAATTAATTTCAAAACTTGTTTTATTTGTTAAAGGAAAAAGTAATTTATTTTCTTTGTATTTTCACAAAAACCAATACCCAAACCCAAAAATTAAAAAAAAAAAGAACAAAAACAAAAACAAAAACAAAAACAAAACAAAAAACAAAAAAAAGGTAAAACAAAAAAAAAACAAAAAAAAGACAAAAAAACAAAAACAAAAACAAAACAAAACAAAAATAAAAAAACAACAAAAACAAAACAAAAACAAAACATAAAACAAAGAAAAAAAAAACAACAACCAACAAATATAATCTCCAGCCGAACTACGTGGACTTTGATCCGTCATAAGGGTACGTAGGCCCTAGGCTCTCATCCTAGGTCAAGTCCGCCCTTGTAAATAACTATTTTCTCTTAATTTTATTTTTTTTAACTTTATTTCCTTAATTTCTTTTATTTTATTCCCTTTTCTTTATTTTATTCTTTGAATTCCTTTTGTTTTGCTTTTAATTTTCTTTCTTCTCTTAAATTTTATTTCCTTAAAATTTTTCCTTCTGTTCTTTGCATGTGATTGGTTAGGGAGAATTAAAATATAATAGAGGCCATATTAATTTTGCACAACTGACTTAGGATAACCATGCTTAAGAACGGGTGTAGTGGGGTGCCTAACACCTTCCTCACTCACAATCGACTCCCGAATCCATTTTCTGATTCGTAGACCATTTTTCTCACAAAAAAGCTTTTCCCAAAGTTTTGTCTTTCCAAAATTAAAACTTCGGTGGCGACTCCTAAACCCTAGACCTTAGACCTCTAGGAAGTTGCATATGAGCCATTCCTTCAGGAAAATAAAGCAAACTTCATAGGTCCAAAACCAATGCATAGTCTCGACCAAGAGAGGTCTAGCCACCTAGGGAGTGTTTTAAATTATTTTAAACCTAGAAGGAGAATAGATATGATAGAGGAATATCAAAGGAAGCCTTGAAAAAAATTTAGAAGCTTTGGTTTACGAGATGGAGGTGTAGGCTCCATATTAAGATATAAAGAAGCAGCTTATAGCAAGCCTCCTTGAAATGAATTTGTGATGACTTCAAAAATTCTAAATGGAGTCAAGAGACCTAGATTGAAAGAGAAAATAGAGCCAAGATTTTGAATTCTACTAGTTACTTTATTGTGTCTTGTATGGAAGCATAACAGAGCCATATGAGAAAGTAGCTTTGCATAAAGCTTGCATAAGGCTAAAGCTTGTTCCCATGAGTAATTTATGTCTCATTTAATGTGTCTAGGCCAAGAGGATCAAGTGTCATCCAATTCCATGAGTTTGGCCAAAAAAGAAAGACAAGTTCAAGGGAAAAATGTGTGACATTGACTCTAGGGTAACTTTCTAACCTTTCTCTCATATATTGCTTAGATGTCTTCTTATCTTTGAGTGCTTATATGTATGTTTGAACTATAAAATGTATTTCTAGCTAATGCTTACTTGATATAGTACCATTATGTATTTTGAAATGAATTTATGAATGTATTTTGGTTTGAATAGGTATAGTGATGCCAAAAGTCCCTTAGTAAGGGTGAGGATAAGCCAAAAGTCTATAAGATTTGGTGAAACAAAGGCAAAAGTTTCAAGAAAAGTGAGGCTAAGTCAAAAGTTCCTTGAAATAGGTAAGGAAAATCCAAAAGTCCCAAGAAAAATGGTGAGGTTAGACCAATGCCCTTGAGAGCCTATGTATGATATGTCTGAATTTTTATGACAAGGAAAATACTTTATGTATGCTCACTAATAGCTTGAAAGCTATGCATACATTCTTTGACATGTATATGCATCCATTATATATGTTTCAAAGGGTAAGGAGCTATTGAGATTCTTTGAATCTCACTTTTCCTCTCCATATACCTAATTATATCTATGTGAGTCAAGTAGACCAAAGAATGGAGGCCTAACCACTTGAAAAGCAATACTTTGACAAAGGAGTAGAGAAATGGATATTATAATAGTATATTGATGTCAAGAATTGTATCCATGTGATGTATATGTATTTTAGACCTTTGAGCAAGTCCAAATGTATGCATGTATGATGTATGAACTCATGTTGGCACTAAATGTATGTAAATGTGAGATTTTGCCACCATGGAGCCCTTATATGATATGATATGCTTATGTATGATAGCAAGTGACATAGTAAGAATTAGATCTATGATGATTTAGACTATTTGGCATACTTCTCTAGGTTGTATTTATGCTATGGGATGTGCTCAAGTGGCTATGGAATGAGAAAGAGTCATTTAGTGCATTATGAACCTACTTTAAATTTTAAAAGTGACTAAAACTTGAACAAAATCACAAATTGATTAAATGAATGAATTCTCCATGAAATTTGTCATGAATATAGGTCTCATCTAGTGCTTTTTATAGAGTTAAAGAGCATTCAATTTGGAACTCTAGAGAATTTATTATGATTTTTCAAATTTGAAAAATTTCTGCTAAAATGATAACAGCATTGTTCATATGGTCAGTTCATATTTTTATATCACACATAGAACAAATGATATTCAATACTCATAAAATTTTATAAGAATAAACTATAAATTATAAGCTTTTCATAGCCACTGAGATCACCTCATTTGGAGCTCTGTAGAGGGAGAACCAAATTTTTGAAGTTGTATAACAATACTAGTAATGCAGCTCAACTTCTAGTACTATTTTATTATTTTTCATAAGCTAAAAGCCACTGCACTGATCTGGAATTATTTTTAATAATTAGTTAACATCTAGAGCTTTCTAAAAAGTTATCATATGCATAATTTTGATTTTTTAAAAATTAATTATAAATTTTCAAAATTTATATCAGAAAACTAAAACAGTAAACCCGCGAGCAAACTTCAATTTTCTGGTGCATAGCTTCCAAGCCTATAATGTGTAATGTCTAGTTTTTGTAAAATGATAGAAATGGATATGTTTACAAAGCAAGTCTCTTAAGATTAGTGATTTAAGACCAAAGAAAATATTGATAAAATTTTACATAATAAAAAATAAGAATTTGAGCTTAAAGTTTCCCAAAAAACGAAGCCGTAGTAATTCAAAAAAATTTTCGAAAGGCTAGTGGCATTTTCACAAAATAAGTACAATTTTGGAAAAACACATACGAGAGCTTTTTAAATAAAAATTTTGAGTTCTTTGGGATTTTCAAAGGCCCTAAAAACCCTGAGAAGTCGAGGGATAGTTAAAACTCATCGAGTGTATATTTTTCAATGTTGATTAACCTGAACTTTAACGGATTTATTTGAAAAAGTTTTATCTTTAATTTGAGTGATTCTAAAAATATTTTATAAAATTGGGACCTAAATTTTATGATAGAAAAGACGGTTTAAAAAAAAGAGCTAAAACGAAATTACCACGTATGCAGAACATAAACGTCATGTTTTAAAACAATTTACTCTTGAATCTTCTTTTAAGAAGGGCATCCCACTCTCTCACTCTCCTAAACAACTTAATGCCTCATCCAAAATAGAAAAGGGGCTAGAGAAGGAGACGTACAAGAAGCACAAGAGAAGGGAGAAGAAAGCCAAGAAAGATAGGTAAATTCAAGAAATTTCATGGCTTTCTCTTCTTCAAAGTTGTTCTCCTCTCTTTGCTCCATCTTCTAATGGTTTTGGATGCTTAAATGGTTCTGTTTTGGCCTTGAATCAGAAAGGAAAGTTTAGAAATTCAAGGAGAAGGATAGAGCAAAGGGAGAACCCTTTTGAAAGAACTTGATTCAAGGTAATTTTCTTGCAAGATGTTGCTTCTTCTTCCTTAACTTCTTTTCCCATATTTTAGCCTCATACAAAACCAAGAAAGGGGGGAGGTTTTTGACTTAGAGGAAGTATGAAACACATAAATTAGGCTATGGGAAAGTAGAATATGCAAAGAAATTGGAAAAAAGATCAATGAAATGCAAGAATGGAAAGTGTGAAGCTCTTGAATGGGATGTAAAAACTGATTTAATATATAAACTTCCTTGCATATGTGTGTTTATTTGAGCTTTTAAGACCCCTAGGAAGCCTCCCAAGTGTGTTTCCCATCAAGGAAAAATCAAGAAGTCTATGAACTCTTCCTCCCATTTATGTTTCGGCCAAGGCTAGTTAAATAGGTTAGGATGTGTTTTAAACTGTTCTAGCCTTGGTTTAGGACTTCATATGATGGTAGAAGGTTAGAGGAATCCTTGGAAAAAATTTAGAAACCATAGAAAGTGAGATGACCTTATATGTTCCATAATATAACCTAAAGAAGTAATATGTAGTTAGACTCTTCATTTTAATTGTGTGATGACTCTAAGAGGCTTAAAAGGAGTCAAGAATCATATATGAAAGGAAATAATGGAGCTTAAAATTTATTTGATAGGTGTTGCTTTATTAGGTATATTTTTAGAACCATAAAAGGGTTTATAGATCAAGTTAATATTTAAAGAAGATGTGTGACTTTAGAATTAATTTTATGAACCTAATTGGCTTCTATAAATTGTATTTAGGCCAAGAGAAATCATTCTCACACCTTTGTGTGTGTGAGGTCAAGGAAGGGAGAGCAAATTCAAGAGAAAAAGTATGTGGTTGCATCAAAGGTAGCTCACTCCTCCTTCTCTCATGCATGAATGTATGCTTGGCTTGTCTTTAAATACGTGTATATATGTTTTAAGTCATGAAAAATATTCTAGCATGATTTTATATGTCATGGTACCATGATGATGGATTATGTTTCTAAATAATATTTATAATGTTTACTTAGGTTTGCTTGAGTGTGGTGAAGCCAATAACCCTTAGCCATGGTGAGGATAAACTAAGAACTCTTAGAATTGGTTGAGACAAAGTAAAAAGTCTCCCAAGAGTAAGGTTGACTCCAAAAACCTCTTAAAGAAATGGGTGAGGCAAGTTCAAAATCTACAAGGGAATGGGTGAGGCTAATCCATTTACTTGGTATATCTATGTATACCATGTATGACTTTTTCAAATGCCAAGAATACTTCTTAAATGCTTGCACATATCAATATGCTCATGCATGTATTTGTAAGTCTTGGTTTGCATACTTTATGTGTGATTAAAAGGAAGATGAGCTATTGGAATTCTTTCAATCTCATTCCCTCCTCTCCAATATTCTAATATGTTAGGTGGACTAAATGGACAAGGCAATAGAAGCCCACACTTTGGAAGATGAAATTATGACAAGTATTCTTTTAAGGCCATATGAATGGAAAATAGTGTAATTCTTTATTTTATATATCCTATGATATTATGAACATATATAATTATGCTAATATATCATGTATAAATAAGAACTAAGATTATATGTATGGAAATATGCATTTTGGACATGTGGTGGCAAACTAGTGTTGTGGAATGTATGCATAAATGGAAGTGAAATAGCCAAATTAAGATGCATGAGGTTTGGAACCACTTGGGAAGCTCATACAAGTCATATTCATGCTTTTAAACTTATTGAAGAGGTGCCAAACATCAAGAAAGACCATTTGGACAGATTTGGTATCTGATATGGACCAAAATTGACCATATTAGAAACCTATATCACTTTTTGTCCAAATGAGCTCTTCTTGATTTGAGATTTAGTCTGCATTTAGATCCTGTTGAGAGTTTTTTGAGAAACTAAAGTGTAGAATTTTTAGAGGTTTATGGAATATTTAATGAATTTTTAAAGTTGGAAAAGATTCTGAAATTGGTTCAGGGTACTGTTCACTCAGATCCAAAAATAAATTATGTTACTCAGGGGGCAAATGATGTCCAATTGCTACGAAATTTTATAGAAAGAAACTAGATATTCCCAGTGACTTTTACTAGCTAAAAGCACCTCATTTGGGTGTCTAGATAAGGAGATATGAATTTTTGAAATTTTTATCTAGTATCAGGTGTCCAGACTAACCTAGGTTATTATTTGATTGGTTTTCGATGGCTAGATGTACCTAAATTGGTCTAAAGTTATTTTTCTCCTCTATATAATATCTATAGATTTCTATATTGATATCATTTGCATAGATTAAATTTTTGTCAATTAATTGGACATTTTTTAAATTTATAGTAGAAACCTGTATTAATACTAGTAGCTAGTCAGACCTCTGTAACTTTTTAAATATCAAACATCTTTCGTGTTATGTTTCATAGCCCAGACATATTTTTATCATAAATTAAACATCTATAGCTTTCCAAAATGTCAAGGAATGCATGATTTTGATTTTTTTATAATTAGTTATGATTTTTCAAAATTTGTGACAGAAAAGAGAAATTTCTGGCCGAAATAGCATCTATGAATTTTATGTTTTCTCTTGCTTTGCATAAATTCTAGGCCACTTTTGGGAATGGAAATGAGTTGTATCTATATAATTGAATATGAGAATGTGATACATGAGCTCACATGGTCCACGAGACATCGAACAAAAATTTTATACGTGGCGCAACGCTAAGAAATTTATTATTTTAATGTCATTTCTCTTACTCCTTTATGAATTGCATGATATGAGACATGAAAGTAATATGAAATAAGCTAGAAAAGTATGGTATTATATTTATTAGTATCAGAGTAAATGTTCAAGCTCTTGATGTAGGTTGTGGTTTGAGAAGATGGAAGTAGCCCTTATATATGACTTGTTCATGGATGAATGAGTGTATAGCAGTGGCATGTGTCCTTATTATGTACTAAAGTATGTTTATATGTTTCAGAAATATGGTAGACACACACCAAGGTAGAGGTAGAGGAAAAGGTAAGCCTCTCAGAGTGGCTCGTGCAAATGATAAAGCCGAGGCTAGTGATCCACTAGTTGGAGCTTACATTCTATTATGGCTCACCTGGATCAGTAGCAGGCACTTCCATAGCCATTTAAGGGCAACTCACCCAGATCCGCAGCCACACATGGTTACCCCTATTCCACTAGCTCAGACGCCTCCAGCTCATAAGTAGCCCTCTACCAAAAAAATTATCACCCAGTTCAGAAAGTTTAGGCCTCCCACCTTTAATGGTGAGATGAATTTAGAAAAAGCCGAGGCTTGGATTATGTAGTTAGAAAAGATATTTAAGGTGATGGAGTACACATCTAAGTAGAAAGCTAAAATGGCTATCTTTCAATTATAGAAAGAGGCAAATTACTAATAGAAGGGCACTGTGCCTATTTTGAGAGCGAAAAACCTTCCGATTACATGGGAGGCATTCCTCTAGGTTTTTCACAAGAAGTATTTCCCCAACTTAGTCAGAGATGAGAAAGAGTTAAAATTTATACTCTGAGACAGACAGAGGGGATGTCCGTGGACCAGTACATGGCTAAATTTGTAGAGCTCTCCCAATACTCTTCCTACTTATAGAGGCACGATGATGAATGGTAAAAAGCAAATAAGTTAAAGAAAGGTTTGCTCCCCAAGATCAAAAATTGTAATGTCCAATTTTTGTTAAATAATAGAAACAGGCATGTTTTCAAAGCAAGTCCCCCAAAATGAATTAGTTAAGGTCCCAAAAAATTTGAGTGACATTCTAAACTCCTAAAAATGAGAATTCTAGGCTCAGAAGGAAAGAAAAAAGGAGCTAGAATGAAGAAACAAAATTTAACGAAAAACTTACGAAACATAATGGCATTTTCGTAATTTTGAGTAAATTTTGGAATTCACATAGGAGGGCTTTTTAAATGAAAATTTTGAATTCTCCGAGGTTTTTAGAGGTTCTAAAAATCATAGGAAGTCCCGAGACAGTAAAAACCCCTCTGGTGGACATTTTCTAATATCAATGTACTTGAACTTTGATGGATTCATTTAGGAAGGTTTTAGCTCCGATTTGAGTGATTTCAAAGGCGTTTTACCAAATTAGAAACCTAAATTTTATACTAAAAAAGACGGTTCTAAAAAAGGAGATAAAATGAATTAGAAACCAAATACCAAAAACGAAGGGCAAAATGAAAATTTTTTAAAAGTCTTCTTTCCTCCACTTATATATATAGAGTGCCCCACTCTCCCATTCATCTAGCTTCACATGTTTTTGCCCTAAACTAGAGAAAAAACCCTAGGAGAGTGGCGCCAAGAGGAGGAGAAATCAAAGGTTTAAAGTATAGATTTTTGATAATTTTTCATGCTTTTTCCTTTCCAAACCTCTTCTCTTCCATTTTCCTTTCTTTCTTGTGATTATATTGAAGTATATAAATCTATTTTAATGGAGAAATCAATGGAAAAGTTCAGGTTTGAAAAGAGGAGGCCAAAGAAGACAAGATTCAAGTGAGAAAATAAGGAAAAACAAGGTAATTTCTTCCATGGTTGCTACCCTTTACACCTCTTCTCTCCATATTTCACCCCACTCAAGAAGCCATATGAGGGTTTGAATTTTAGGCAGAACCAAGGATGATTCTTAGGAAAAAGGATGTGGAGAATAAGAATATACAAAGAAAATTAACAAATAACCATGGAAATTTAAGATGTAAATTCTAGGATTTTATATGCTCTTTGTAAAATCTAATTTGATACCTTAATTTCTATGCCTAAATGAATGTTTAATTGAGCTCCTAAGATCCCTAGAAGTCTCTCCATGTGCTTCTTCCGTTAAGAAAACAAAGCAAAGTCCATTGATGCCATAATGCTTCATAGTTTCAGCTAAGAGGGGTTTAGGCACCTAGGGATAGTTTTAATTTATTCCAAGTCCATTTTTGAGTCATATATGATGAGTGAAGATGAGAGGAGGCCTTGGGAAAAATTTAGAAACCATAGAAAGTGAGTTGGCCTTATATGTTCTATAATATGACCTAAAGAAGCAACATATAGTTAGACTTTTTATTTTAATTATATGATGACTTCAAGTGGTTTAAAAGGAGTCAAGAATCATATATGAAAAGAAAAAAAAGAGCCTAGAATTTATTTGATGAGTGTTGCTTCATTAGGTGCATTCTTGGAAACATAAAGGGGCTTATAGACCAAGTTAGTGTGTAAGGAAGTTGTGTGGCCTTAGAATTATTTCCATGAACCTATTTTGCTTCCATAAATTGTGTTTAGGCCAAGAGAAATCATTCCCACACCTTTGTGTGTGTGAAGCTGAGTAAGGAAGTATCATTTCAAAGAGAAAAGTATGTGGTTGCATCCAAGGTAACTCACTTCTCCTTCTCTTATGCATGAATGTATACTTAGCTTATCTTTAAAGGTGTGTATGTGTGTTTTAAGTCATGAAAAGTATTCTAGCATGATTTCATATGCCATGATATTATGATGATGCATTACGTTTCTAAATAATGTTAGGATGCTTGCTTGGGTTTGCTTGAGTATGGTAAGGCCAAAAACCTTTAGTCATAGTGAGAATAAGCCAAGAACCTTTAAAGTTTGGTTAAGATAAAGTAAAGAGTCTCCCAAAAGTGAGGTTGACTCTTAAGAGTAAGGTTAAGTCTAAGAATCTCTTAAAGAATAGGTGAGGCAAGTCCAAAATCTACAAGTGAATGGGTGAGGCTAATCCATTTACTTGGAAAACTTTTGTATGCTATATATGACTTGCTCAAATGTTGAAAATGCTTCTCGAATGATTACAAATACTATGATACTTATGCATGCATTTTCAAGATTGATTTTATATCTTTTATGTATGATTGAAAGGGAGACAAGTTATTGTGATTCTTTGAATCTCATTCCCTCCTCTCCAATGTTCTAACATGTTAGGTGGACCAAGAGAGCAAGTAAATGGGAGCTAACCACTTGAGAGATGAAAGTTTGACATTAAAGTGTATGGATTTGGTTACTTTAAGGTATTATGAATGGCAAATGATATAATCTATTGTTCTATATGTCTTGTGATCTTATGAGCATGTATAATTATGTTAATGTATCATGTATGAAAATGTGCAATTTAGATATGTAATGGTAAACTTGCATCATGGAAACATGTGTATAAAGGGAAGTGAAATAGCCAAATTAAGATGCATGAGTTTTAGAGCTACTTGGCCAGTTCATACAAGTCATATTCATCCTTTTAAACTTGCCCAAGAGGTGCCAAATACCAAAGGAAGTTATTTGGACACATTTGGTCTCTAATATAGACTAAAATTGACCATATTGAAAACCTATATCACTTTTTATCCCAATGAGCTCTTCTTGATATGAGATTTGGCATGAATTTAAAGCTTGTTGAGAGCTTTTTGGCAAGTTAAAATGTAGAATTTTTAAAGGTCTATAGAATATTTGATGAATTTTCAAAATTGAAAAAAATTCTGATTTTAGTTGATGGTACTATTCACACTGGTCTGAAAATGAATTCTATTACTCAAGAGGCAAATGCTGTCCAATTGCTACAAAAATGTATAAAGAGAAACTAGACATTCCTAGTTACTTGTGTCAACTAGAAGAACCACATTTAGATATCTAGAAAGAGATATATAAATTTTTGAAATTTTTACCTAGTATTAGGCGTCAAATAGACCTCAAGTATTATTTGATTAGTTTTCAAGGTCTGAATGTGCCTAGACTAGTCTAAAGTTATTTTTTCCCTCTATCTAACATCTGTAGCTTTCCATATTAGTATCATTTATATGGATTAGATTTTTTTGAAATTAATTGAATATTTTTTAAATTTGTAGTAGAAAGCCGTATCAATACCAGTAGCTAATCAGACCTCTGCATATTTTTAAATGTCAAATGTCTTCTGTATGATGTTTCATGGCCTGTTCATATTTTTACCATAAAGTATACATGCGTAGATTTCCAACATGGTAAATAATGCATGATTTCAATTTTTTTAGAATTAGTTATGATTTTCCAAAATTTCTGATTAAAAAACTAGAATTTTGGCCGAAGCTACTATCATGAATTTTATGTATTCCCTTGTCTTGCACTAGTTGTAGCCCAATTTTGGTGATGGAAATAAGTTGTTCTATGTAATTAAATATAAGAATGTGATACATAAGCTCATATAATCCACAGGATACTAAAAGAAAAATTTATATGCTATACAACGTTAAAATATTTATCATTTTTATGCTATTTTCTTATTCATCCATGAAATCCATGATGTGAGGCATGGAGAATAGCATGAAATGAGTTAAGAAATTATGGTGTTACAGAGACAGGGTAGTGCCACAAAGAATTAGGCATTTTAACACCTTGGTTGAGATATGTAGAGTGACAGAGGCAAATCTCAGAATGATGTAGCCTAACTCTAGTGCTGGACCACCCCTCCCTGAGTCCAAGAGACCTAGAGGGGGATCACAGGCAGCAGTTACTAGTAGAAGAGGTGGCAGAAGCTAGTGGAGCTGAATGGGCAAGAAACAGAGAACTCATTCCAGTAAAGGCAGCTTCGCACCTATTATATGTCCCTAGTGTGGCAAGAATCATAGAACTAAATCATGTTATGCGGGGCAGAATGTATATTTCTGGTGTGGTAGGCCAGGACACATGGCTAAGGACTACACTTAGGCTCCTCCATAGTTCACAAAACAGAGGGAGATGGCCCCTACTCCCAGACCTCAGACCCAGGGTAGAGTCTTTGCCCTGTCACAATAGGAAGTTAATCAATCCTCGAGTTTGATCTAAAGTATTATTAAAATAAATGATTTTTCTGTAACTACATTATTTGATTTGGATGCTAGTCATTCTTTCATATCATATGACTGTACTAGGAGCTTGGATCTGAGTATGCATACACTACCATATAACTTACATGTATCTACCCCCACAGGAAACTGAGCCATTACCTATCATGCTTATTTGAGTTGTGTGATTCAGTTTAATCATTGTCTTACCACCCTTGATTTGATTTGTATGCCCCTTGTTGAAATTGATTTAATCATTAGCATGAACTGGATGTCTGCAAATAATGTCATACTAGATTATAGCCATAGATGTATTACTTTACCTGAGTATGGGACAGTACCTAGTATGAGGACTGAGTTATCTATTATGATCGCCTTTTAGGCTAAGAGGTCTCTAAGGCATGATTGTTAGGGGTACCTAGTTTTCTTTTTAGTTCAGGTTGAGATAAATGGGGTATAGATGATATTCTAGTAGTGAGAGAGTTCCCCAAGGTATTTCCTAGAGAGAAAGGTTAAGTTTCTCATAAATATTGTACCCGGGACAAGTTTAGTATCTAAGGCCCTGTATCAAATGGCTCCCATCGAGCTAACTGAGCTTAAGAAACAGATAAAAAACTTTTTAGATAAGGGTTTTATCAGACTCAGTGTCTCCCTATAGGGAGATCTAGTCTTATTCATAAAGAAAAAAGAAGGGAGCCTTAAACTATGTATAAATTATAGGGAACTTAATAAAATAACTATTAAAAATAAGTACCATCTCCCTCACATAGATGACCTCTTAGATCAATTAGTAGGAGTGTCAATATTCTCTAAGATAGATCTCAAGTCGGGATACCATTAGTTTAGAATAAAGGCTGAAGATATTCCTAAAACAACATTTAGGACTAGATCCGAGCACTATAAATTTTTAGTTATATCCTTCGAGTTAATGAATGCACTCACGGTGTTCATGGATTACATGAATAGAGTCTTCAGGCTATACTTAGACAAATTTGTAGTTTTCGTCATAGATGACATTCTCATCTACTCAAAAAGTAGAGAAGAATATGAGCAGCATCTGAGACTAGCCCTAGAAACCTTGAGAGAGAGACAGCTATATGCTAAACTTAGTAAATGTGAATTTTGGCTTACTAAAATTCAATTCTTAGACCATATGATCTCTCAGGCAGGGGTGGCAGTAGATCCCCATAAGGTAAAGGCAGTATTACAATGGGAGAGATTTAGGACAGTGATAGAAATTAAGAGCTTCCTAAGTTTAACAGGCTATTATAGGAGGTTCATTTAGGACTTTTTTCATATAGTGATGCCACTGACCCCGCTAACTAAAAAAAAGTGTCATTTGTATGGGATAAAAAATATGAGAAAAGTTTTCAAGAGTTGAAGCACAAGTTAACCATAGCCCCAGTTTTAGTGCTCTCTGACCCTAAGGAAACTTTCGTAGTTTATAATGATGCCTTTAAGAAAGAGTTAAGGTGTGTACTTATGCAGAAAGGATGAGTGGTAGCTTATGCTTCTAGACAGTTGAAACCTCAAAAGGAAAATTACCCCACACATGACTTAGAGCTAGCCACAGTAGTATTTGCTTTAAAAACATGGAGACACTACTTATATGGGGCAGCTATAGAAATTTATAGCGACAACAAGAGCCTTAAATATTTATTTGAACAAAAAAAGCTGAATATGAGACAACGAAGATGGTTAGAATTTCTGAAAGATTATGATTTCATACTAAAATACCATCCTGGTAAGGCTAATGTGGTAGTTGATGTCCTAAGTAGGAAATCCATTCACATAGCCTGTATGATGATTCGAGAGCAAGAATTGATTGAGAGATTCAAAGATATGAGTCTCTCCTATAAGGTGTATTTGGTGAAGTTATTAATAAGTGAAACTCGAATAGAAAATGACCTGAGAGAGCAAATAAGAGAAGCTCAATAGAAAAATAGCCATATAAATAAGATTAAAGCCTAGATAGCCCAGGGTAGCATTTAGGAGTTTAATCTATCTGAGGATGACATAGTAAGATACAAGGATAGGTTGTATGTGCCTAGAAATACAAAAATCAGAGAGAAAATATTAAATAAGGCACATAAGAGCAAGTACATTATTCATCCATGTAGTAATAAAATATATCAAGACTTAAAGAAAATGTTCTGGTGGCCTAGAATGAAAACAAACATAGCAGAGTATGTCTCTTTATGTTTAGTATATCAGCGAGTTAAGATAGAACACCAGAAGCCAATTGGATTACTTTAGCCCCTAGATATCTTGGAGTAGAAATGGGATAACATAGCAATGGATTTTGTCATGGGTCTATCCAAGACATTATCAGGGCATAATGTAATATGGGTAATAGTGATAGATTAACAAAATCAGCATACATTTTAGCTATGAAAGCCATTTATACCCTAGACAAATTAGCCCAACTATATATTAGGGAGATAGTTAGATTACATGGCATGTCTAGGAGCATAGTTTTAGATAGAGATTCCAGATTCACGTTGAATTTCTGGAGATCATTACAGGATGCTCTGGGTACCCAGTTTAGATTTAGCACAGCCTATCACCCTGAGACGAATAGACAAATAGAGAGAATTATCCAAATCCTAAAAGACATGTTAAAGGCGTGTGTCTTAAAAATGAAAAGAAACTAGAATATATACTTACCTCTAGCAAAGTTTGCCTATAATAATAGCTATAATGCAAGTATACAAATGGCAACGTATGAGGCATTGTATGAGAGGAAGTGTAGGTCTCCGATGTGTTAGGTTGAGCTAGGGGAGTGGAGTCTGATAAACCCAAAGTTAGTGGACCAGACTTCTAAATAGATTGAGGCCATTAGAAAAAAACTTCTAATGGCCCAGAGTAGACAGAAAAGTTATGCAGATAAACATAAATAGCCATTAGAGTTTGAGATTAGAGATTATGTCTTCATTGAGTGTCCCTAGTCATAGGGATAGGTTGATCCATTAAAAGTAAAAAGCTCAATCCAAAGTACATAGGTTCCTTCCAGATTATTGATAAAGTAGGACATATGGCTTACAGACTAGCCCTTCTCCCAAATTTGAGCCAAGTACACATGTATTCCATGTTTCACAGCTCAAAAAGCACCAACCTAACCCCTCACATGTCATAGAATATGAGAATGTGTAGTTACAGGATGATTTATCATACGTAGTATCACCAGATCAGATCATAGATGCTAGACCCAAGCAGTTATGGAATAAGATGATACCGTTAGTGAAAGTAGTTTAGAAGAGGTTATCTCCCAAAGAAGTTACCTGGGAGCTAAAGGAAGAGATGAGAAAGATGCATCCAAAGCTCTTCCCATAAGGTATATTATCTAAATTTTAACGACGAAATTTATTTAAAAAGGGGGAGAATTTTAATGTCCAGTTTTTGTTAAATGACGAAAACGAATACTTTTTCAAAGCAAGTCCCTTAAGATAAGTGATTTAAAACTAAAGAAAATATGGATAAAATTTTAAATAATGGAAAATGAGGATTTAAGCCTTGAGTTGCTTAAAAACTGAGGCTGTAGTAATTCAAAAAATTTGTCAAAAAGCCAGTGGCATTTTCATAAATAAGTGTAATTTTGGAAAAACACATAAGAGGGCTTTTTAAATGAAATTTTTAAGTTCGTCAGGGTTCTCAGAGGCTCTGAAAAATATAGAAAGCCCTGAAACAGTTAAAACTCCTCTTATGTATGTTTTCCAATATCAATTGACACAAACTTTGATTGATTGGTTTAGGAAGGTTTTAGCTCCGATTTGAGTGATTCCAAAAATATTTTATAAAATTAGGAATCTAAATTTTATGATGGAAAAGACAGTTCTAAAAAAGAAGATAAAACTAAAATGAAATTGTCAAGTATACGGGATGTAAATGCCATTTTTTAGAATAATTTACTCTTGAATCTTCCTTTAAGAAAGGCGTCCCACTCTCTCACTCTCTTAACTCACTTGGTGCCTCAGTCAAAATAGAGAAGGGGCTGGAGAAGGAGACATACAAGGAGAAGCACAAGAGAAGGGATAAGAAAGCTAAGAAAGATAAGTAAATTTAAGGAATTTCATGACTTTCTTTTCTTCAAAGTTGTTCTCCTCTCTTTGCTCCATCTTCCTGTGGGTTTGAATGCTTAAATGGTTCTTTTTTTGCCTTGAACTAGAGGAGCAAGTTTAAAAATTCAAGGAGAAGGATAGAGCAAAGGCAGAACCTTTGAAAGAACTTGATTTAAGGTAATTTTCTTACAAGATGTTGCTTCTTCTTTCTTAGCTTCTTCTCCCATATTTTAGCCTTATACAGAACCAAGAGAGGGGGGAGGTTTTTGACTTAGAGCAAGTATGAAACACATAAATTAGGCTATGGGAAAGTAGAATATGCAAAGAAATTGGAAGGAAGATCAATGAAATGCAAGAATGGAAAGTGTGAAACTCTTGAATGGGATATAAAAATTAATTTAATATATAAATTTCATTGTATGCATGAGTGTTTATTTGAGCTTCTAAGACCTTTAAGAAGCCTCCAAAGTGTGTTTCCCATCAAGGAAAAATCAAGAAGTCTATATACTCTTCCTCCTCTTTATGTTTCGTCCTAAGCTAGTTAAATAGGTTAGGAAGTATTTTAAATTATTCTAGCATTGGTTTGGGACTTCATATGATGGTAGAAGGTTGGGTAAACCCTTGAAAAAAATTTAGAAACCATAGAAAGTAATATGGCCTTATATGTGCCATAATATGACCTAAAGAAGCAACATGTAGTTAGGCTTTTTATTTTAATTGTGTGATGACTTTAAGAAACTTAAAGAGAGTCAAGAATTATATATGAAAGAAAATAATAGAGCCTAGAATTTATTTGATAGATGTTGCTTTATTAGGTGTATTTTTAGAACCATAAAGGGGTTTATAGATTAAGTTAATATTTAAGGAAGATGTGTGGTCTTAGAATTAATTCCATGAATCTAATTGGCTTCCATAAATTGTGTTTAGGCTAAGAGAAATCATTCCCGTACCTTTGTGTGTGTGAGGTCGAGGAATGGAGAGCAAATTCAAGAGAAAAAGTATGTGGTTGCATCCAAGGTAACTTGATCCTCCTTTTCTCATGCATGAATATATATTAGGCTTGTCTTTGAATGTATGTATATGTGTTTTAAGCCATGAAAAATATTTTAGCATGATTCATATGCCATGGTACCATGATGATGGATTATGTTTCTAAATGATATTTATAATGTTTGCTTGAGTATGGTAAAGCTAAGGACCCTTAGCCATGGTGATTATGAGCTAAGAACCCTTAGAATTGGTTGAGACAAAGTAAAGAGCCTCTTAAAAGTAAGATTGACTCCCAAGAATAAAGTTGAGTCCAAAAACCTCTTAAAGAAATGGGTGAGACAAATCCAAAATCCACAAGTGAATGAGTAAGACTAATCCACTTACTTGGTAAGCCTATGTATGCCATGTATGACTTTTTCAAATGCCAAGAATGCTTCTTGAATGCTTGCACATGTCAATATGCTCATGCATGCATTTGTAAGACTTGGTTTGTATACTTTATGTGTGATTGAAAGAAAGATAAGCTATTGGGATTCTTTGAATCTCATTCCCTCCTCTCCAATGTTCTAACATGCTAGGTGGACCAAGTGGATAAGGCAATATAAGCCCACACCTTGGAATATGAAATTGTAACAAGAAAGTACTTAATTTTATTCCTTTAAGGCCATATGAATGGCAAATAGTGTAATCCATTGTTGTATATATCTTATGATATTATGAACATGTATAATTATACTAATATATCATGTATAAATGAGAGTTAAGATTATATGTATGGAAATGTGTATTTTAGGCATGTGGTGGCAAACTAGTGTTATGGAAATGTATGCATAAATAGAAGTGGAATGGCCAAATTGAGATGTATAAGGTTTGGATCACTTGGGTAGCTCATAAAAGTCATATTCATACTTTTAAATTTGCCCAAGAGGTACCAAACATCAAGAAAGACCATTTGGACACATTTAGTATCTAATATGGACCAAAATTGACTATATTAGAAACCTACACTACTTTTTATCCAAATGAGCTCTTCTTGATTTGATATTTAGCATAAATTTATATCTTGTTGAGAGTTTTTTTAAAAGATAAAGTATAAAATTTTTAAAAGTCTATAGAATATTTGATGAATTTTCAAATTTGGAGAAAATTCTGAAATTGGTTCAAGGTACTATTCACTCAAGTCCAAAAATGAATTCTATCACTCAGGGAGAAAATGATATCTAATTGCCACAAAATTGTATAAGAAGAAACTAGATATTCCCAGTGACTTGTGCCAACTAAAAGCACCTCATTTAGAAGTTTAAAAAGGGAGATATAAATTTTTGAAGTTTCTTTCAAGTATCAGGTATCTAAACTAACCTAGGTTAATGTTTGATTAGTTTTTTATGCCTGGATGTACCTAAACTGGTCTAAAGTTATTTTTTTTCCTCTAGATAATATCTGTAGCTTTCTAGATTAGTATCATTTGTATGAACTTGATTTTGGTGGAATTAATTGGATATTTTTGAAATTTATAGCAGAAACCTATATCAGTACTGATAACCAGTTAGACCTCTACATATTTTCGAATGTCAAACATATTCTGTGTTATGTTTCATAGCCTAAACATATTTTCATCATAAAGTAGATATTTGTAGCTTTCCAGAATGGCAAAGAATGCATGATTTTGATTTTTCTACAATTAGTTATGATTTTTCAAAGTTTGTAATAGAAAAGGAAAATTTTTAGCCCAAATAGTATCTATGAATTTTATGTATTCCCTTGCCTTGCACAAGTTCTAAGCCACTTTTGGGGATGGAAATGAGTTGTATCTATGTAATTAAATATGAGAATATGATACATGAGCTTACATGGTCCACGGGACATCTAATGAAATTTTTATACATGACACAACACTAAGAAATTTATTATTTTAATGCCATTTTTCTTACTCCTTCATGAATTGCATGATATGAGACATGAAAGTAATATAAAATAAGCTATAAAAGTATGGTGTTACATAATGCATGAGTTAAATAATAATATTTATGACTTGAATTGATATGTTATAGATAGCAAATGATATTGATGAGTTCATATGGTCCATGGAGCATAAGATGAATTTTTAAAATCTTACGTAATGTAACTAAATGATATTAAATATGTTATTTTCTTTGGGAATGTATGAAAATAAGTAAGTAAAACCTTGACAATATATTGAAAAGACAAAAGAGACTAGGTATTACAAATTTTTTAATTCTATGTATATGCTCATTTTAATCTAATATTTACTGCACATGTATGATTTTGAAATGCTAAATGATTGTTTGACTACTTGAATTATTTGTTGTTGTTGACCGTGAGCGTATCCTTGGTAAAGCTGTAATGCGGCTGCTACCTGTGCATCATACTTCAATCAAGTACCGAGTTATGATCAGACCCCTAAATGCACTGAGCCTGGGTTGTACTCAATAGAGAATTGGTGCCATGGATGGGGCTCTCTCGGTGTTATTGGCCTTTAACATGTTGTATATAATTACTGATATGGGACAGTAGTCACTGGTAGCTCAATTAGTTCATTTGCTAATTGAATTGATAATTTAGTACTTGATGATATAAAAATGCATTATTTTGATTAATATATATATATATATATATGAAATTTGTCTTTTGTTACAGAGATTGTATATCTTATGCTAGTTGTGGGCTAACTTTTCAGGGACTGGACCTTTTAGTGGCAAGGAGAAATTAATAGAAGCTTATTATATGGTTTAGTCGCACATAAGTTTGGAAACCTTGTTAGATTGGGTTTGTGTAATGAGAATACTAGTTTTTATATATTTATCATGTTGCATCCTAAATTGCCAAGTACAGGGATTGACTATGTAATATAATTACTATTGAATTAAACCTTATGATTGTATCTAACTAATACTTGTTAAATGACTTGATATTATGTAACTATTAAGCTTTAGCCCTATGTACCTTGTGGTTGAAACACTTTTGCTGTCATGGGAAGGGAATTAACTGATATGAAATTAAGTTTTGATTGCTCTGATTCAATCCAAGACCCCTAGATAATGAGGATTAGTGAATCATGATATTTGGGAGTTAGGAGTTGGGAAGTCTAGAGGACAATATATGTTAGCCATTAAGATCTTAGAATTCATCTAGGGCCAGTAGGAATTGATTAGAGAACATGAAAATGAAAGTTTAGGTGTAGAATAGAGTTGAGCCACAGCCAAAATTCTTTGTGTGGGAGTCTCCATACTTGGTTTTTATATTTCAATAACCAACTTAGGCACGGCAAGGATGGTCCAAGTCACAACAAAGATTCCCAAACTCTTATTTTTAACTTAGAAATCTTGGATCTTCTCGTTATAATGTTATGTGATGACTTGGAAACACTTATGGGAGGTTTTTGCGAAGAGAAATTAATGATAAAATGAATTAAAGGTCTTAATTAATAATTAGAATTACTTGTAAACTCGATTAGTTGTGATAGTTTGGCTAATAATCCTAATAATATCAGGGTTCAAATTTTTTTACCTTGTTTTTATCTTAATCAATTGTAAAGGTATTAAGCCGTGATTTATGATCATTAATCGGATAATTAATCCTAATCACAGTAATTAAAAATTTAGGTTGTTACCATGCACATCTTTAGAGATGTACAAGCAACTTGTATGCGAATTTCTTATAATGTAGATTATCACTATATTATTGGATTTATAGTATTTTATGTCAAGTCACTTAAAAATTTTTTTAATTGTAATTCTTTTGTGAAAGAGAAATTAATTTCTCCAAGTGACTCACTTGAATCTTAATTTTAAAGAAATATTCTATTATAACTATATCTTTCATTTAAAAAATTTTAAGAATAGCTATTCTATAATGGCCATTAAACAATTGACAATTTAGAATTTTGAATATCAAATTTTCAAAATTAAAAAAATAATTAGTTTAGATTTTAAAATTAATTAATTAATTAATTAATCCTTTTTTTAACTTTTATTTGTGAATTCGATGGGCTAACCTAATTTTGAACTTGTAAGAAGAGCATGATTCTTCAATCTGCAAACAAAAAATAGTAGTGCCTTGGAAATTTTTGGTAGGAGGTGAGAAAGGAAAAAAGAAAATTTTAAGAAATGTTTATTTTGTTTTTATAATTATTACTTATTAATATATTTTTTTATAATTTTTTAAAAAATAAAGGCATAATAGTTGTTTTTTATCTATAATTTTATTTTCATTTTTAACTTTTTTATGTATCAAACAGATCCTTAAAATTCTCAAAACTTTTCCAAGCAAAATTAAAAAGAACCAAAACTAGCCAAAATCCATTGGGAAGAAAGTAATCTATAACCATAACATAAACATGAAAAGAATCTATGCACTGTTTCTTAAGAGAGAATAAGAGGGAAAAAAAAAGAAAAGAATAAAGATAGATTTTATCTTTTTTTTGTTTGATATGCTTAAACATGAGAAAAAATAAAGGAAAAAAAATTGGCAAAAGATTAAACTTAAGTATACTTATTTTATATTTTTATGATCATATTTTTTAATTAAAATATAATAAATTCATAATTTAATTAAAAATTTATACAATTATTTATAAAAATTATACATTTATTGTAATATTATTAAAAATTTATATAATTATTTATAAAAAATTATATATTTATTATTAAAAAATTATACACTTTTTCTATTTGCAAAATTCACTTATTTTGTATTTGTCCTTTGATCAAAGAAAAAAGAGAGAAAAATTGAAAGATCAACGTGGGACCCACTTTGCCTGGCATTGCAAATTATAAATACATAAGAGAAAAGGCCTATCTACACATTGCCAATACAATAAAAAGAAATGTGGGACCACAGCCAAAAAAAAAAAATTTGACAAAAATTCTTATAATTTAATTATAAATAAATATTTAAAAAATTAAAAATTTGAATAAAATATATAATTTTATTGATATAAACAAATACACATAATGTATACTATATTTATAATAAAGATATTTAATTAAATAGAGAAAATAATTATATCTATTCATTTATATTTATATAAGTAGGTATTTTATTTATCTTATTTTTTAAAATTTTTTAATGTTTATTTATATTTAAATTATAAGAATTTTTGTCTAATTTTTCTTATTGTTGTGGCTGATGGTCTCATGTTTCCTTTCCTTTATAAAATTAAATAAAGAAGGAGAAATGTTTCTATTTAACTTCTTATTATATCAAATAAAGGGTGTGATAATTCATTAATTTTTTTTAATTTTATTTATTTTCTTTTTCCTCCTACCATATCAAATAAACCATTATTCCAAAACCCAAAAACAAATCCTTCATCTACACACAAAAATTAAAATTTTGGCAACCTTCTTAACAGTATTTAGAGAACAAATACTATTTAATTTATTAAAATTTCAACAACTACTATCATTATTATCATAGGACACTAATCATCTGTATAGATACCCAATGATGAGTATGTAAAAATCTTTAAAATCTATACTTTGTTTATTACCAAGTGATCATAACAAATTCTCAAAAATTAAATCGCTATTATCATATACATATACACTTTTCTAGGTCAAAAATTTTGAGAAATCTTCTTAAACACAAATTCAATGTTCTTGATATTATATTTGCATTACCGATTAACTAAAAAGAGTGCTTGATTTTTCAACAACTTTATGATAAACACACATAGAGTGGGTGAATTGGTATATAATGCAAAAAATGCAATTTAATAACTTTTGAAAGTGGAGAACTAAAGGTCTTCTATTTTCGTTTGCTGAAAGGTGGAGGACCTACGTACGGAATAGTTATAATAACCAAAACAACTTTAAAGAGCGCTATTAATGGTATGTAAAAGGAGTTAGATTTGTAACAACAAAAGTGGAGGACTGAAGGAAAACATAGCACATAAAAAATTTATCCTGATTCAGTTAATTTTGACCTACATCCAGTCCCCTTAGAATACCAAAAGAATTTTTTTACTAGTCAATAAAAACTTACAAATGTTTGAATAATACCACCTTACTGACTTCACCACCACTTGGTATTCTCAATAGGGTTTTCAACAGCTTACCCTCAACTATTTTAAATCTTTCAATAGTGCTTCTTTCACAATTACATTGAATCTCAATTTCACTCAAAATTGCTTTTTACAAGCAAATATATCAAAATACTGGACTAATAAATAATCTAGTATATTTTCACATTTTCAGCACTTTTTTTCAATTTTCTTATCATGGTCATTACAACATTCATATCTTCAAATATTTATAGATATATTGTATTTACTATCTGTTAGAGACATTTTTTATTAATGTTTGACTTTACTTGCTTCTTTTTAGCTGGTCTCTAATGTTCAAAACTTTTGCTCGTCCATGTGATCTTGATTGGTCTTTTCACATTAAATGCCAATCACGAAGCTCAAAACGAAATTGATACCCGAACTTGTTTTTACATTAGTTACTGTTGACACTTCTCTACATATTCTTATTTCATGTAAAACCATAACTTATTTGCCCTTTTCTCATAATGCATTTTGTTGATTAGTCCATAAATATAGTTTCTTAAAAACAACACATTAGTTCAGAAATATTTTAATATGACTTATTGGGTAGAGCCAAAAACATACTCTCCATGCTTGCTCAACCATCGAGGATTGATGGCGAACTTTAATCTTAATTAAACCATCAATTATTTCCACTTTAACCAAATGTTTTTATATTTCTTGCTTTTTGAAGATATATATATATAAAAGGGTAGATGATGCAATCCCGTGGGGTCAGTAATTTCTTAGGAGTTGCGTGACTGTGTTTGAAAATGAAAGTGGGTAGAAATCCAACTATAAATAATCAAATTAATAATATCAATTTGAATAATTAATTATAATTCTGAATATTTAGAAGCCATAGTCATCACCTCCATTGCTGTTTTCGTCACGCAACATCTCATTTCTAAATGGATAGTTCCCGATTATCCTTACCTCAGTGCCAAACTTTTACCATTTTATTTTATTGTGGGTTGACATACCCACACGTATCTAATTCCTCCTCAAAATTTGTTTCCTTGCTGGTATCAAAATAATTAATGTTTGGTAGTCATGCTCCTCCACAACGTTTAAGGGACTGAATTTGTACAAGTGAATTAATTTGTGCTCTTTAAACATATATATTTTACCGTAATATGATGTTTTAAAAATTAAATATTTTATTTCAGTTCTTCACATATTATTTTTGTTTCAAAATATCAATTAATAAATTAACAAAAAAATGTGGTAAGTGATCTAACGAAATAAGTGATGTAATTATTAAATGTTCTTTGTTGTGTTTTATAAACTTTAGGAATTTAAATCCACAGTTTGAAAGAATACTTATGAAATATTTTGATGACTATATAAATAGTTACAACAACATCAATCATTTATTTTATGAGGTCATATCACATGTCTCATTAATTGTTTGTTAACAGGATTAAATATGATAATATTTTTAAACAAAAAAAATTCTAAAAAGATTATCTTTCGGATACCAAATTGTACATTTATTCTTCAATTAAAATATCTAACTTAATCAAATTTTTTTCTTGATAAGCTTGACATTTCGGAAGAAGAGAGAGGAAGGGACATGAATGGCAATACATTTCGGAATAGAAAGAAACAAGTAATTGATACTATTAATTCGGATCCTCAGCTTGAAATTGAAGCCGTACTGTTAGAAAATGATAAATTAAAAAAATATAGGATTAAGCAACTTTTAACATTTAAAATTAAAAGATATTTTAACGTTAAAACATTTTTAATCTTTTTTATTTTCAATTATATCCGTACAAAATTGCACAGGATCCATTTACCTTAAGCTTTATATTGGATTTGAGAAAGCTTGTGAATGGGATTACCGTTGTCTTCTTTCTTCAGCTAATGAACTAACTGAGTAACCGTGAGCATTTGAAGTAAAATGCAGCCAAAGAAAAAAGGTCATGCCTTATATAAAAATTTAAGAGTAAGAAAAATGTTGAATTCAAGTATATTCGAAAGAAGTGCCAAAATTAAATTTTCAGATTTAGTTATAATTATTGAGAATTTAGAAATTATGAATTATGATTTAATACCACGAATCAAATCTTCAAACCCGATTAAATCATTTTTAAAAATTTGAATAAATTTGAGAATATCTTTATATTGACAACCAATGGATTTTAATTTTCTGTGAGTGCTCAAGAATTAAGTGCACTGGTTGGTTCATATGAGTATAGTAATAGCACTCGTAAAATATAATAGTAACTTTTCGCTAATGTGTTAATAACCAGGTCCTAATTAAATGTATTTACGAACTTTGCGTGTAGTTGTTACAAGCACTTTGAGTAGTTGTTAGGAGTACTTGAGTAACTGTTTGCTCAAAATGCTGATAATTACACATTACTATTATTTATTAATTACACATTACTAATGTTGAACAAAATTTCACACAATAGATTTTATCATTTTACTTAAAAAAATTATATCAATCTCTTTATAAATTTATTTTTTTATTTTAAAAATATTATTTCACTTTTTCGATATTTGATAAACATCGTAAAAGCCTTTCCACTAACTTATTTATCATAAATAAAATTAACTTTTCACACAATACTCAAATAATGGTATTACTTTTAACATGAAACTAAAAATAACTAAGCCGATTTTAAATTTTAATATAAAAACGTGATTTTATTTTTAATATGATAATAAAAATAATTATAAAATTTTACTTTGAAAAGTAACATATATATTATAAAAAAATTAAAAAACTTAAAATAGATATTAAATATTATAAAAAATCAATTTTTTTTAAAATGAAAAAAAGTCAAGTATATTAATTAAATTTTTAAGAGATTAATAAATATAATTTATATTAAAAAATTAAAGCTATAATAACGAAGCTGTCCCCACCAATAAATAACAGCTCCCATCATCTTTGACATTGATAATCAACAATATTTATAATAAGGAAGCAGTCCCTACCAATAAATAACAGCTCCCATCATCTTTGACATTGATAATCAACATTATTTATAGTAACGAAGCTGTCCCTCTCAATAAATAATTGTTCCCATCATACTTGACATTGGTACTCAACTGTTATTGTTGTCACCGTACAGGGAGCTATGAGCCATCAATTCGATCCTTGCCCTACATCATAGGCAGCGACGGCTATACTCTCTGTTTCTAAATTATTGACATTTACGTTAATTATATAACAATTAAACAAACTACTAAAAATTATAATTATATTTTACTAAATTTTGTTTTTATTGAAATACGTAAAATATTAAATCTTCTTCTTTCTTTTATTAATCATCTAATTATCTGTCCACTTATTCATATATTCTCTCTCCTTCCGTTAACAGTAAAATTATAAAAAAAATTATTAATACTATCCTAAAAATTCTACAATGATAATTATTTGGAAATTAAATAAAATACTCTGAAGCATCAATTGCTTTGAAACGGGTAATGTATATTGATTATTTCACTGGACATGTCATCTATGCTTGGATTCCAAATTTTGAGATAGATGCTTAAAAATATATATATATATATATATATATATATATATTGTATCAAATGCTTGAGTTTAAATAGGACTGCATTCATAAAATATAGTTTTGAGAAATTTAGTGACAATATTATCGAGTCTCATGTCTTAAAACTCTATTGTTTTCCATTTTTTTGTGATGCCACCAAGTTTAACTTTTTTTTTTTTTTAATTTTTGGTGAAACTTGGTGGCCATGTCACTAAAATTCTCTATTTTTTGCGAATTTTATATTTTTAAATTAAGATTTTTTTATAGTAAAATATGTGTTTTTTTTCATTTATAAGATTATAATAAATCTTATTTGGTACAATAAATATAAATTCAATATAGTTTAACATCATTTAAAATTATAAAGTAAATTGACATATAATAAACAAAAAAAATTAAAATAGTATTTATAAAATTACATTAGTATTAAAAATTAAAAAAAAAAAAGAAACTATAATCACTTATTTGTAGCTTTCAATGCCAAAATGTAATCTTTTCCTTTTACCTTATAACATATTGTTCATTAGTGGCCAATAAAAAAAATTAAATCCAAATACGGAGATTAAACTGAATGAATCGGCTCATGTGACGTCCAAGCCCCTAATATGACGATCCCTTGCTGTTTACATCAAGATGGCAATAGATGCTTTATGACTTTAGGTTATTTGCAACACTACTTTCTTCTAATCCTTCAGCATTTAGTGTTTAGCTACAACACTAGGGGCCACCATTATGATAAACATTCATTTTTAGTGTCTATTTTATTTTTAATTCTAATGCAATTTTATAAAGATTTTTTTATAAAATCATTTTGCTTACTACTTGTTATGTTAATTTACTTTATTATTTTAAACAATATAGAATTTTTATTTAATGAACTAAAGGAGATATATTGTAATCTTATAAATAAAAAAATTTTAAGAAACCACCTAATTTAAAAAAAATAAAAATCCCACAAAAAAAATAAAGTTTGACAAAAAAAAGTTAAAAAACCTGGTGGCATTACCATGAAATTTACCTAAAATTATAACAAATGAATTTAATACTTTCTAAAGTCAAGTATTTGAGGCATTATTTTTTAGGACTTGATCCCCTGCTCATCCTTTGAAGATGAGCAGGTACTTCTCTAAATCTGGGCCATCCAGATTTGATTTGGATGGTCCAGATTTAGTATTTAATATTTTTAATTTAAATTATTATTATTTTTAAAAATTTATCGTTAAAAAATTATTTTTATTTTTATTTTATATTTTTTAAAATAAATAAAACATCAAAAATATGAAAAATTAAAAATATCAAATTTGGACCATTCAACTTTGATCTGAATGGTTGAAATCAAGATGAGTAGGGAATGAGCAAGGAAGAGATGAGTAGGGAATCTGGTTCCTTATTTTTTATCTGTGGCAAAAGGCTCATGAAGTCCTTGGATTCCCATTATTAAAAGGATTTCGATAGAGACATCCATTAAGAGATCGGATTATTTATTTATTGATTGTTTTTTGAGGTTTATATTTGATTATAAAATATTATTTTTTTATAAATTTTAAGATAATTGCATCAATTTTAAAATAGTCGAATAATTGGACACTCAACCCACTAAAATATTTTTTTACACCAAACTTTCTAAGAGATTAAGAAACCCATATCAAAAAGTAACACCTTAGGAAGCTTTACTAGTTGCTTGACATCAATATTATTTTAATTAAATTTTAAAAGTTTTTAAACAAAAATTAAATGATAATATTCCAAATTTTAAAAATAAGAAAAAGTTAAATAACTTCCCACTATTTCTCACAGAAATTTTAACTTCTTTCTCTTGGATCATAATTTCTTTATCTTTTAAAAAAATTAATATTTTATTTCTTTAATATTAATTTGAAAGATCAAATGTTCTAAAGACATATATAATAGTATAATTTAAAAAAAATTAACATATATTTTAAATTACAATAATTATTATTTTTTAAATATAAAATAATAGTTCAATTTAATAGTTTAAACATGCTAAACACAATTTTACGCGTAGCCTGTCGAATCGATCCTTTACCAGATTCAACACGCCAAGACCAATAGTCCAACTCCAAGTACCTTTGCCACCAAGCAACATCATATGACTTTTCACGATTAGCTACCACAAGTATGTTGCGCTACATTCCTCAAGCACGAATATAGGGGGCTTACGACCGCTTGAGGACTACACTTGTATTTGAATATACGTTTCCTTCCTTCTAAATTATGTTTTTGACGAAGCAAAAAATTGTTGTTTTGACGTAAACGTAAGTTTTCAATATCTATCCAAACGTGCACTTCCTCCTACTCAAGTAACTGTCATTTTTCCTATAAATTGTGGTTCTATGTCAAATTTACCCAACATGACCTTCTAACTTGATCATCTTTGCATTACTTATAAGTCCCTTGCGAACGGGTTCTCTGCAACAAAAGTGCAGATGGTACACTTTTAATTTGGGTAGTCCAGATTAAATTTAAATAAATTAGATTTATTTTTATTTTTTATTAAAATTTAAAATTTTATTATTTTAAAAATATAAAATGTAAAATAAAAATAATTTCTTAAATGTATAATTTAAATAAAATATTATTTTAAATAAAAAACAAAATTTTAAAATTTAAAATTTAGTCAATCCAAATTAAATTTGAACAATCTCAACCACTTCTCATAAAAAGTACAAGGACCCAGTCAACTTTGTTGGATAACAAGAATGACAGCTCATCCATACATACTTGCATACATATATATATATATATATATATATATATATATATATATATATATATATATATATATATATATATATATATATATATAATTTTATTTTGATTCCTCAAATTAAATATTTTTAATCTAATTCCTTACATGATTATTTTTTTCAATTTGAGAAATATTTTTTTATGAGCGTTCAAATTAAAAAGATAATTCTATAATGGATTAAATTTAAAAAAAATATCTTATGTGTGAGGAATTAAATTGAGAAAATAATTGTGGGGACTTAAATTATAAAATAATCCATTTGTAAAAGACTAAAATGGGATTTTAATCATATAATTTTTATGTGAGACATGGAATTAAACAAATAACGGGACCAAAAATCCAGTGTCTGGTACTTTTTTAAGCACCCAAGGGAGGACTAATAATTAAATTTTTATTTATATAAAATTTAAATGCTTACATATCTTAACAAATACGCGGTCTAGACAAGTGGTAACATTAAAAAATGCTATTAGTTACACAATTTTTATAATTAACATATTTATACTAACATATATGATTTTGGATCTTTTAATCATTGGTCCCAAAATCATATATACTTGCATAAATAAATTATATATATATATACTGTTAACATAAGAGTAAAGTAGGAAGTTATTTAATTTTTTTTACTATTTTATTTATTTTCTAAAATATAAAAGATTTATTTTTATTCAAAAATAAATTAAAAAATGACATGCACTACATAAAGTCGAATAAACTTAATTTGATTATGTAAATATTATCTTCAATGCAGAATCCTGAGGCGCAAGATGAGCAACAAAATACATTCTTAGCATGTGTTACACGTGCTGCCACCAAAGCCTGCCACTTAACTTTTTTTTTTTTTTAAGAAAGGAAAAATCCTTCTTCAATTCACATGAGATGACCAAACTAAAGAGAGGAAAATTAGATAGAAAATTAGATAAAACTAAAGCCATAGAAGTATCCATCTTGTTGGACCACCTAACTTCTCAGTTTTTCATTATTTGGGGCGCAGATTTGCTCTGCTTTTTCTGTTGCTACCAAAATAGTTTGGATTGGTCAACCATCTCCCCCTCAAAACAAATTCCTTTTTGAGCCGTTCGATAGATTATCTTCCGTGGTGTGTTAAAATATTATAATATATCATATTAACATGTAAAAAATCATGATATGTAAGATTTTTATATTTGAATATTTGGTAATTCTAAGAGGCTGGCCTGATAATTTTAAAAAAAGAATATGCTGTTTACTTTGACTATGTGAGTTCAAATTTTATGATCAAAATGCATTAAATTGTTGTAAGCGGTGTGTCTTAAAATTTGTCCAAAAAATGACAATTCCGTTCGAGTAGTAAGCTGGCTCATGAGGATGCGCCTTTAAAATTAAAAAAAGAGACATAATCTCATTTGATGTGGAAGCTAACTAGAAAATATTTTTTGTTTAACTAAAAAAATTCATTTAATTACTTGATATAACAATTAAAAGTTATCATATGAAAAAATACGATTGAATAAGAGGCCCTTAATTTTCCAATAGTTTTTTTTGGCCAAAAGTAATTTTCAAATAGTATGAGATATCACTAAAAGTAGCCAAAAAATAGTGTTATCTTATATTACCTAATATTTTTTATAACACTAGTCATCTTAAATTCTAATGTAAATACAAGTCTCTAACATTCAAAATGCAGAATGACGATCACAATGTGAAAAACACCTCCTTTATATAAAAATATGTCTTCAGTAATCAAAATGTAAATTACGAGTATCGTACTAACACTGACTCATTTAGTGATCAATATCACTAAGAAAATATTAGTAGAACATAAATGGTTAAATACCTCTGAGAGCATTGATTAATACCATAGTATTTCGAGGAAATATATCATACCAGAATGTCAAAGTGTACTGATGTTTGTCACCAAACTCTCGTTGGCTTGCACCTAGCGTCCATTCAAAAATTGGTGTTTGCCACTAACTTGACCTGTGGATTGAGGGGAAAATATTCTAGTACTTTTTCATACCATAGAGAGAGTAACAACAATGCTATGAAGATCCTGACAAATTAGAATTCCTTTCTTCATTTTTTGAGCCGAAATCTTCAAATATTCATTTAACAAATTCCAAAAACAATAAATCTATTAAACCAAAACCTCAATACAACCAAAATGTAATCTGTTGAAGCCTTCCATGTAAATGCTTTCTGATGACCAGAATTTTGATAACAGTAAAGCATGCAAATTTGGGTGCTTTACAGTGTTGCTCAGCTGAGGTCCCTGAACCAAAATGAGTACACTCCTACTCTGACTTCCAAAGTGCCGAGCCTCTAGTAGCACAGCCGATACAATGACAAATTTGGATTCTTATATTTGCTCATACGGTACTTCATTTTATGATATATATATATAGAGAGAGAGAGAATCCTTCCTTCTATATAAATATCATCGGCTACATCCAACAAACCGCATGCTTTCAACGAAGCTTGCAGTTTGGTAAGGGGTTGTAATTGATCAAAACGAAAAATCTAATTTCAACTGATATGTCCTTAGGCATGCTGTACATAACACCAGAATCACACTCGGAAAAGATGCACAACTAGTATTTAGTAGAACCACAGATGTTGTAGCGAATCTGATTGCAAAAGGTACTTCAACCAAAATCAACAAAACGGACATAATGTAACATTGAGGCATTTCTTGAACTATGCTCACCAAAACCCAGTTGTAAACTGACTGGGCAAATCTCATTCCTGAGCTCCAAACAATGTGTAAATTTCCAATATAGAAAAACTAAAACCAGTTCTTGTAAAGGTCATCATTTGGTATGATGCTATGCTAAAATGGGTAAATCACACATTATGTACAAACAAATAACATCCCAATCTGCCTATAAGATCATGAAGGTGGCTAAATTTTAAAACGCCCTCTCCATTTTCAGCCATTACTGGGAATGTTCTTCTTTAATTTAATGCCTTGAAGCAGTAAATGAGAGCTGATGGACACTCTTGGAGTAGGCACACAACACGGTGAAATGTACTGCCAAGATTTTCAAATTCTTACACTTCGACTGTAGGTTCTTGTGCTCCATGAGACCTCGACTCTGCAATCTTTGTGCCCACCTCTGCTATTACAAGCCTGGTTAAAAGCAGCCCCGCAATTAGAGCTGCTGCCATCAACATCGTGAAAACGGCACCCCAGCTCTCTGCAGATATGTAGCCTGTTAATAAAGGGCCAATCGCCGCCCCTACAGAGCCAGTTCCATCAATTATCGCTGTCACAGTCGCCAAAGCCCGCGAATTTCCATTCAATGAGCTATGTGTTCCCAGGTCTGCCGAAACAGCAGTTGTTATGAGAGCATAAGGCCCGTTCACAACCATGCCAGTGATGAACATCAATGCTACATTTACAATCAATGATACGTGGCCGTAAAACCGATAGAAGAAGAGAGCAGGGATTGCACAGTACATGAAACTTGCTGCTGTTATTGCTCTGGCATTTAAGCTATCTGAAATGTGGCCGGCCAGGATTCCTCCAAGCACTCCGCCAACATCAAATAGCGTGGACAGTGTTCCCGCTGTCTCACTAGATAGATATTTGCCATCGATTGCTGCATGATCATGAGAATAAATGAGTAACCAAGGATTTTACTGAAGTAATAATGCATTACGTGATTGCTAATTTGCTATAATTGGAATAAGAGAAAAAGTTACAAAGATTAAAACATAAAGACACAATGTAAAGCATCAACAAGAAGGTTGAAGTACCTGTGTGGCTAATATAGAATGGAAGCCAGTAGAGAAACGTATATGCAACCAACTTAGCAAAGAAAAGACAAAGAGCAAAAGGAGCAACCCCAGGAATTTTCCATGCCTCTATGAACCCAATAGCTTCCTCCTCAACAGCTGTCTCAGGCCTTAACAGTGGCTCTGTAACTTCATCATCTCCATTTTTCTTTGGCGAACTATATTTATCTTCCTCTTGATCAGCTCCAACAGACTCAGGTGATACAGGCAGCAAAAGGAAAACCACCAAACCAATGAAACCAATCATAAGACCAGGCACAACAAAGGACCATCCCCATCCATAGCTTAACATAGCAGAAGCAATCAAGGAACCCGAAATGTTCCCGACAGAAGTGTGAGCATTCCATATACCCATAATCAACCCTCTCTTCTTCTTCCCAAACCAGTTACCAACAACAGCAACTACTGAAGGCCATCCAGTGGATTGAAACAATCCAGCAATCATTTGAGCTACTAAGTAATAATAGAAGCTGTGGATGTTTCCCCAGTACCCGACACCAAAAAGGGAAGTGAACAAACCAGTTCCCAACATTCCCACAGTTAGAAAAATCCTCAGATTTAACCTATCCCCCAAATGGCCAGAAAAATACATCCCAAAAGCATATACTGCAAGAAAAGCAACATCCAATTCACCAAGCAGGGCTGTCCCATCTGGCCCATCAAATGGAGCCCAACCATTTCCAAGAATCCAGGAAAATTTTCTGTTTCCAATTGACTCATTGGTATTATTTGATCTCAATAGAGAGAAGTTTAAGCCTATATCTGATGATTGGGGATCAAGGACACTCTTTACAACACTTGTTGTTTTTCGGGTCGCATGATAACTTGCATAAGCAAAAAATGTTACAACCAGAACAATGGCTTGGTGGGTCTTGAAGGAAACAGGGCTTCCCTTAATGGACTCTAGGATCCTAATCCCAAGAGGCTTACTGCAACTTCTCTCAGGCAACGATTCTGATGCTGGACCCATGTATTATTTCTTAATCCAGATGCTAAGAAGAAGAAGAAGAAGTCAATACTTCCCCTTACAGGATTTATCTGCAAAAATGAGAAGACCAAAAAGAAATTATTTTTAAGGAATGTAACATTGAAGAATGAATAGATAAACAAGAGTAAGCTAGTGCTAGTTGTGTAGGCCAAACAGAAGATTTAGTTTATTCATATATATATATATATATATATATATATATCCCAATTTCCTAAAATCTAACGGCATGAACACATAACAGCATAATCAACAGAATCTGAAAGGTTTTGATAGAGCAAAATCATAATTGCCCAGGATTCACGGTCAGAAAATTAGTTCGTTTGACTGAAAAAAAAGAAATGGAACTCAACTCCAGAAAAAGGTAACCAAATTTGGAAAACACAACACCAAAAGTCGTATTATAAACTTCGGAAGGTAATTTCGAAACAAAAACTCCAAAGGAATCAAGGATCGGAGGAGCAATCGCCGGTATCACATTAACAAAAAGGCTACCAAGCAAAATAAAAATTCGAACCCAATTCTCCTCCCGACGATTCCACCACAATGGAATCAATTTCTGAAACTCTAAGACACACCAAATCAAAATTAAACGGAAACCAGAAAGCAAATGCTTATCAGAAAAAGAATCTTGAAATGTAATGAAAAAAAAAAAGTAAGAAGTTATACCTCTAGCTATTCCAAGCTCAAACTGGGTCGCTTTCGCTTTGCTTCTTCGCAAATTCTGTGCCTTTGTCCTCTGCTAGTTGCTTCTCATTAGTCTTTCTCACGCAGAGAGACGACGCGGGACGAAAGTACTTAAGGTAGCCGATAATATTATTATATTAGTGAAATGTCAATTATGCCTCTTAGTATACAAGGATCGCTTCTTCGAATGCACGTTTTCCTTGATTTACGAGAACGCCACTAGTCCACGTGAATTGGCGAAAAAGTGCCCTTGGGTTCAAGGGTTATGACTACATTGGTCAAAATAGTTGCGGCAATTTTTTTTTTTTAAAATACGTGGAGGTTATCCATGTTATTTTCTTTTATTTCACGCGAAGGAATAAAACATAAACAGATTAATAGGAGAAAAATTTATATGTAATTCATTACATTTTTCCTTCTCTGATTAAAATATAAAAAATATATAATTTTTACAAATAATTATATATTTTTATTTTTAATTTAAAAATCATATATTTATGATATTTTAATTAAAGAACTTATTAAAAAATATAAAAATTTATACTTAAGTTTACTTTTAAAAAGAATTGATGTTACCTAAAAAAATAAAATGAAATAAAATAATTGATGGACTTGAGCCTTGCATAACGAAGTATGTTCATTGGACACTGTAAAATTTTTGAAGTATATTAAATATTTCATTTAAATGCATGTGTTGATTATAAGGTGAATCTCAAAGTATTTTAAGGATATCAATATTTTATTTTAGTTAAAATATTAATAAATTTATGATAACGATACGGGTTTACATTGTTTTGACGATTAGGCAAGGAAGTGCACATTATAATTTCACAATTGTTTTTTAATAATCTTTACAGTTCTTGTGAGTGTACTTTTAAATATAGTTAATTGTAAAAAAATTAAATAAATTATCAAAAAATATACAATTATTGTTACTAGATAAAAATAAAATACAATTAAATTAAGTCCATTCACGTTTTGATTGCGTTGCGTGCATAATTATCTATTTCGTCGGTCAAGATGCTCTTTTTTTTTTTCTTTTTGGTCGAACAAGATGCTCTTTTTCTTCCTTCACTGGTAAGTTTTTCCACACCATGTTGGCCTTCCATCAATCTAATATATATAGAAAGTGATGTTGTTCTATCTTTTGGAATATATATTTTTAATTATGACACAATTAGTTATTAAATATAAAGCAAAAAATTCGTTTATTTTAATAAATTTATTACTATAATCATACTTATTAATTATACAAAAATATAATTAATTCTTTTAAAAATTATTCATTATTAAATGAGTTAATATTTTAAACCATTATTTAACAAATATTATTTTACATATTTAATAATTAATTATGTGATAACTTAAATATATAAATTTTTGAAAATATAAAATCATCACTTATATATATATATATATATAAAAGTTGGAGAGATATAGTTGCACTTCATTATTTATTATTGATCATTTAACACCGATTATTATTGTGCATTTTTTTCTTCTTTAGCGGGGCCCATTGAAATTTTGAGCTGCCCATCTTTCTATTTATTTAATAATGGAGGAAACTTAAAAAATAAAAAACACGCAAACAAACAAATAAAAAAAAAAAGTCAGTGTTGACAAAACATTTGAAAAGTATTATGGATAAGTTGTTTATTAAGTATTTTGAGATTTTGTAAACACTTTGTTGACACTTTGTTCATTTGACCAAGCCTATATTTCGCCAAGAATATTAACTAATATAATTTTAAGAGAATTTATTGAATTAAAACCTCAATGTAAGTCGCTATACATACTCTTATGTGTATTTTTTTTAATTTACATTAATATGATTCCAAAAAAAAATTTATTGTATTTTATGTCTTCATATATCAATGACATGCACGGTTGTCCCCAATGAAGCATGTGGATAATTAGCAAAATATTTTAGGTTTCAAATATCTGGTTTGACATGGACCCAAAAAATAATTAAAAAAATATTTTTTTCCTTATTGATTAAACTACTTTTTAAAATTGCTTTTTAACAAAATTATGGGAGTCTGTACAAGTAAAGAGGAAGAGTTAGGATTAAGCAAATTCAATTAAATCCAATTCTAACCATACCAATCTAACTAAAATCTGCCAATTAATTGGATTAATTAGATAAAAATTTGACAATATCAATTTAATCGTCGGTTCGGTTACTAAATGCCTATGATCAAAATCCAAACCAAACTGAAGTGATTAGAATTATATAATATTTAAATTGTACATATTATACATCAATTAATAATATTTAATATCCACCTTAATTCATTAAAATCTTGATTTGTTTGCAGTTGTTCAATTAGAAAATTAGATTAAAATACTTTTAGTCTTTTAGTGTGAACTTTATTATTGAAAATGTTTTTTTTTTTTGTAGTTGAGATTGAAAAAATGTTTAATGTTAAATTTTTAAAATTTTACAGCAATTTTTTCTCAATAATTGACAAGCTAATTTAAACCAGCCAAGACTAAATTGGATTGGTTAAATTAATTAAACTGATTAAACAGAATTTTTAATCATTTAATTAAATCGATTTAGTTGATCAGTCAATATAAGGAAATTCAATTAATTCACTCCATTACTCACTCCTTAAAAGGGTAAGAGACCGACGGATGTTGATGATAGTAGTATATAGAAAGAGATGGGAAGATAGGGAATAGAAGGGTAGCTAGAAGAAAGGAAAAGAAAAAAGAAAAAAAGACAGGGAAAGAAATTCCAAGCCAATATTGGGATACTAATTTAGATTTTTTTAATTCTTTTAATTTTAAAGAAAATTAAACACAAATTATGTGAAACTCATTACTTAATTGGGTATCACATATTCAAATAATATTTATTACTTAAATAAATCTCACATATTTTATATTCATTTATCTTTAAATTTAACCCAAAAAAAATGAAGAGATCCAAATTACACTTGCACTCTGTTTAGGTTCACATAGTTTGGGATAATGTTTCTTGACTTTCAGATACACGGACAATTTAATTTAAAAGGGACAATGTTTCTTGACCTTGAGACACATGGACCAAAAAACATTTAAGACATAACAAAGGGTCTCTTCCATTGAAGCATTGAAAGTCAGGAAAGAAATAAAATATTCTTTCTTATGATTTGATAATAAGGTCTTTTTAATTTTATTTGAAAAGATTACTTTCTCTTTTTATGAAATTAAAAAATATATAATTTTTTTAACAAATAAGAAGTAATATAATTTAGTCATCTCTAAAAAAATAGATGAGTAAATTTACCTAGAAGAATTATTCGGATTATCTTATAAAAAATTTGATATTATAAGAGATTAGATTTTTAAATGGCATATTCATTTCACATTAATAATTTATTAAATTATAAATCTAGAAAAAGAGTATATAATAGAGACTTTTTTAAATTTTTTCAAAATTATATAAATTTTTTTATTTTCAAAATATATATTTATTCTAATTTTAATTTTTTAACTAGAATATTCTCTATAAAAAATATGTAAAAGTGGTTAATAGAGTCATTTTAGTCCAAAAAAATTAAAATATAACATTATTTTTTATTTCATAAAAAATTATATATTTTTAAAAAATAATAAAAATATCTGTTTAATTTTAACAACTTCACATGACCTCTCTTGATTAGGTGAAATGTTCAACCTTATCCCAACTCTTTCTCTTTTAAGCTAGTGCCCCTTCTCATTTTGAAGCTGCCTCTTCCCTTGTTTCTTCTTTCCGCAAGAAGTTTAGAAACTTCAACTCTTTCTTGCTTCTTGCCTTCCAAAAAGGTGAAAATGTCCAAATTATTTCTTCAACTTCAATCTTTCGTTTTGTGCTCTTCTAGTCTTATAAGTGGATCTAGATCCTCTGAATTTTTTTCTCTATAAAGTTGGTGAAGTGCTTGTATCCCGAGTTACAGATGGGTTATTGTTGCTTTTTTTTTTTTTTACAAGATATGACATGTGAGGAACTTCACCAAAGAGAGAATAAAATTTAGAATATCCGGGTTCTCCATAAGTTAGTTAATTGTGTACTTCCATTATCTATATAAAATGCAGAACATGTTTTTTAATTGATAAACATGAAAAATGTTTTTTGAGAGCACGTACGTTTCATGCGAAATATATTGTACATAGTTAGTATGTTTTGATAACTTTTTCTGGCCATAACAATAATGACATAATAATTTTGTTAATTATCTTTAGTTATTTGATAGTTGATAATTGTAGCCAATAATTCGGTTGAGTAGTATAATGGTTAAGAGATGTACAAATTACTCAGAATATTTAATGTATAATATTTTTTAGCTTTGAAATTTTGTGGAAAATAATTCATGTAGAAAAATTAATTTAGGAGTTTGAAAATGTTGCTAGATATTAGATACTGCAGACCTAATAATTCTTTTGAAGCAAAAACACATTAAAAAGTTACAGGCATTATATTTAAAAAAAATGTCAAATTTGGAAATAAATTAGAAAATTTAAAATTTTGAATAAATAAATGAATTCAAAAATATTAAATTGAAGAATATCTTACTTGTATAATTTATATAAAGAAAATTAATAGTTAAATAGGTTTAAAAGGGGAGACAAAAGAGGCATGGATATGGTTTTTGCTAAATTTTTGTAGCTATGAGGTAAAGACCATTAGGGTATGTATATGTTTGATATTAGATAGTCATCCTTCTATTTTAACTGCCATCACCATTTAACAACTAGGGTAACAATAACCTCATGCACATCATGTTTTTGTATGCATCATCTGGCTAACAATATAAATGAAAAATGTAGGATGAGAATGCTCAAAAAGAAGTTTATCAACATTTGTGCATTTTTTTTCAATATCTAATAATCTTCACACGTACTTTTGAAGTCTTTCCATGTGGGCTAATTTTTTTTTAGATGAATAAGCTAAATAGGTTACCAATACTAGCATTATATGGTGCACAACTAGTTTGCTATATAGTCTTCATAAGGTTGTTGCAAATTGGATAATTGAGATTCCAAACATTAATATTGTCAAGCATATGACAAAGGTTGTTGATATGGCCACAAGACACCAAACTTGGCCAAGCACATCAATTGAATCGTTAATGAATTAGGTTCTTGCCAATAACAAGCCTAATCAACGCAATGATGTATAGGTTGAACACTTTTGTCCAGTGTGCAACAACAACAATAGCTTTGTTAGGGGCTAAACATTTATAATAAGACTGTGACCAAAGCATTAAAGGCAAATTAGCGATCAATCTTTGCATGTGTTTTGTGTCCCATCAATTGGTCGTCTTCATCATTCAAAGTAAAAAAGCCATATGACCAAATAAATCATCAACTTGGAAGATGTTCCAAAGTTAGCCTAATAGATTGTTAATGTGACTATGGTGAATTTTAGGATTTAAAGTTCCTTTGCCAACATGTTATTGCAGTTTACACTAAAGCCTCTCCCAACTATATGTAATACTTAGATCATGTTTATCAATTAGATGCCATACTCAACACTTATATAAGTGAGTTTCAACCAATTAGAAGTAAATAGCATTAGCCACCCACGCAAAGTTCAAATCTAGCACTAGATCCATTTATGCTATGAGAAAAAAGATGACCCCATTAATTCCACATGGATACATAATGAGGTGCATTTAAGAGGAGTAGGATAGCCTCTTAAGTGTTGTTTGTGTCAGCAACCTAGTTACAATTAGGCAGCTTGTTCTTCATATCTCAAAGTAGGCAATGAGTAATTTCATAATTTGTTGTCAATTATTTATGGTGTAATCTTAGACTAGATAAGACTATGTAATTTGTTTGACTATTTCTTTTTTATGTATATGTATTGGTCATTTTTGTACAATAATTGATTTGATGTTTCAAAACATGCATTGTAGATTATTCAGTTTAAAATGTATTATTGCAATAAGTAATTTTTTTGAATAAATAATGTGTTGAGGTCAATTGTCACCATAGCTAGACCTAAATAGGTTATGAACTCTAACCCACATGGCCTAACACTTTTATACTTGCAATCCTAACTGTATAGGCAGAATTTGTGAGTTAATAATATCATCCCTTTAAGATACCATTGTAAATTAATCTTATGTCATATCTAAACTAACATATGGAACTAATATAATGTTGGCATTCAATTAACTTGCACAACCAAATCGTGTTCAATAGACACATTAGTGCATTATTGATTGTTTAGGCAATCTACCCTCATCATTACTCCTTACCGAGGCCGGTTAACTTCTAATGAAGAGCTTGTTTTAACTATTTTAAATTCAATCCCACACTTAATTTGATGCTTTAGGGAGAGATGGTGTCCCAAGACCAAAACCTTTCACACCATGTAGGGTGACTGTACCATAACCTTACTAGAAGTAGTAGCATAATTAGAATTGAAGTGTACATACAAGCCCATCTTAGGCATATTTGGCTATGACTAGCCACAAGTATGTTAGCAACTCTTAGGAATCACATCATCATCAAATAAGTTATACAATTAGAGATTGAGCATTAATTGGATAATGCAAAAATTTTGTGAAGTTGTTAAAGGATAAAGATGTATGCTTTTTTTCACACATGTTGTATACAAAGGTTCGCTGGGGTTACTTGATGCTAGATAAGTTCTCTTATAAGATCTACCTTTTGTACTCTTTATTATTATTGGACTTCAAAGATACTAGCTAGCAATTTAATTTGGGGCTCGACAATGTTAGTCTACCATTGCAAGGATCTTTTCATAGCCACTAGATATCACTAAAAGGATCTTGGTACTTGCTTAACACTATTGCATTTATGAGTGTGGGATCAATTCTCCATGTAAATGCCAGAAAGACCTTGAACGTTAGTTTCTCATATAGATCTTTATCCTCTACATATGTTAGTAGGCTACATCTATGTAATATATTGCTCATATTATTAATATAGTTCCAATGTATTATTGATTACTTAACTTATATTTTTGTTGGTGATCATAATAGAAGAGAAGTGTTAGAAAATTTTTTAATTTAACTAAAAGTATGCTACAACAATAAAGGCTTTAGATAAGTGAAAACAAGATATATTGCCTAAAACCAACATCTACATATATATATATATATATATTACCATAGTGCAATATATTATATTTATTTTCATTCAAATTTGTTGTTGGCAAATTATTTAGCATTTATATGTTGCCAACAACATGTGCTAAATAATTCCAAAGTAATATGTAGTTTACATTAATCCCCTCTACATCTATATATCGCATCTTCTTCCTATACGTTATCATAGATGTAAAGAGACTTTGGGGGTGTGAGTCCCTCTTATTCTATATTAGCACCACCACATACAAAATTTGGAAGAGCCAATCCCTCTTATTAAACAACAATGCTACCATAGTCTCATTTTGAAGTTGCCAAGGCTTTTTTTCATACGCTAATGCCAATGCATATACAATACGACTTTGGGTCATTCATGAGATTATCTACTAGTCATTCACAAGTTAATTTTTGAACATGGGGGATCATTGCATAAACAATAATAGGGGTTTATGTCACTGAATCAATGGATTTCCCCTTTTAATCTCCAAAAGTGGATTTGAATTTTCCACCAATTGCTAATAAAACTAACTTATAGGAAAAAGAAGAAGAACAACAACAATTGTTGGTAAGTTTATTACCAAAATGGCAAACTAAAAAGCCACGTTGTGAGACAAACAACCATTTTGAATAATTCTTTTCTTTTTTTGGTAATTGTCATATTTGTAAGATTTTGAATACATTAGTCTTAAAACTCATATTGTGCAAATACATTTTGTTTTAATTAGTTTAAAGTTTGAAATTTGATGTTTATGATTAAGGGCTAAGATTTAAGGAAAAAAGAGAGCTGTGGAAAAAGAATTTAGGAAAACAAGAATAAGCAAAAATCAATACACGTGAAAAGAGTTGTACACGAGTTTAGTAAAGCATCTACCTTTCGGTTGTACATCGACCTATTAGGAAACTTTGAGACTAGTGTTAAATTGATACAATTTGTTTTGTTCTAAAATTGTGACTCAACATATGTTGTGCCTAGTGATCTATTGAAGTGGACTATGAATTAAAAGTAAAAAATTAAATGAAAATGGGTGAAGTTTCTCAAGTGTTGACTATCTATTTTTGACTAAAATATCATTTATTTATTGACTAAAATATAGAAATATGTATTATATCCAAATATATAAAAATAAAAATAAAAGAAGTAGATTTTGTTTTCAATAAATTAAAATATGTATATATTTAAGTTAATAAAAAGCACTTTAGTTAAATAATTTAAAATTAGACTAAAATATAACGTAATTTTTTATTTTAAAAGGAATCAGTGTATATTTTAAAGATAAAAAAATTTATATAATTTTAATAAAATTTAAGAAAAATTTGTATAATTCACTCCCAAGTAAAATGTGATTCTACAACCTATGCTTAAGCAGATAAATTTAATGAGAAATTGACTTTGGGTTTGTCTTTTGTAAATTTTAAAAAGTTAGAAGTTTAAATTTCAATGTAAATGAAATTCAAATTTTCACTTAAAATCACATGTATTTCAAATAAAAAATTTTCTCTTTGTATGAATTTTTCCATACTTTAAACTGGGGTTAGACACTGATTTATGCCTACTGATTTTTTTTACAGTCTTAATCAGAATTGCTTAATAAGAAATTGTTCATATATATATATATATATATATAAAGAGTTGGCATAACACATGGGATCCATGATTTTCAATATCAAGCTAATTTAAATAGATTATCACGATATGTTTGGCAAGACTAATTTGTCAATATTAATGCATTAAGATAATAATAAAAAATCAATACTCTTATAATTGGTGGGCTTAAAAATAAATTATATAGCAAGAGATAGTTTTGAATATAGACCATGTTTTTATGACATAAGTACGCCAATTATTAGAATAAGAAACTTTTTTAATATTCTGTGAGAGCTCAAGCAACTGTTGGCATAATCAAAAGTCAGAATTCACCCATGTGATTCATGATTTCGTATATCAAACTAATTTAAAGAGCCTATCACGAAATTTTAGGCAAAACTAATTTATGAATATTAATACAATAATAAAAAAATACTCTTATAATTGGTGTGCTAAAAAATATATTATATAAAAATAGATAATTTTAAATAGACCATGTTTTAACAAGTACACCAATTATAAGAGTGTTAATTTTTTATTAAAGTAAATTATAATTTTTTTAAAGTTCTGTTAAAATTATAGGATCTCTTCCCTATTTTTTTAATATATATGAATATTTTTTGAAACAAAAAAAATTATTATTTTATTTTATTTTGAATTTTTTTGAATAAAATATTTTTTATTAATCGCTTTTATATATTTTTTATGAAAAATATTTTAATAAAAAAATTTAAAATTAGACTAAAGTATATATTTTAAAAATATATATGTAATTTTAAAAAAATAAAAAAAGATATATATAGTTTATTTTTTATTATTTACACGTATTTCATTAAAAAAATTATTATAAAAATCTCCCCTATTTTTTAATTGGTTAATCCCGACCTAACTTCTTAGAAGCTGTTCATGAAAAGAAAAATTTAGAAGCTAATTTCAAATCATTTTGGGACGAATCGACGCGTTCCAACTCTCAAAACGTGAAGGGCATTTTGGTCATACTACCCAAAATTCAAACAGGCCTTCGGCGATTGGGTCATCGTAATTCCATCGAACTGACAGGGGCACAATAGTCATTATGGTGGCAGCCTCCTTCTAATTATTCAGACGCGGGGGGCAGAGCCACCGGAAAAGAATATTCGAATATCCGAATGGAATTATTCCTTAGGTGATGCGGATATCCGCTTAACATAGTAGGGCCCACACTTTTCGGACGTGGACTATGATTTTGACGTGGCAGAACTAGTGGATGATGTTCTCAGTGGCCCATGGCGGAAACCATGCATGGATGCCACGTGGATTCATCTTTTCTCCATGTAATTTATTTCAAAATCTAAACTTTTTTAATTAAAAAATTCTTTATATCTTCTTTAATTAAAATATAATAAATATATAATTCTTTAATTAAAATATAACAAATATATATTATATATTTATCATATTATTATTATAAAAATTATATACTTATTATATTTTGATTAAAAAATTTTAATAACCAAAATATAAAAAATTATATACAATTTTTTTTTGCCCTGAAAAATTTAGAATCATTAATCATGTCGTCATCCATTGAAAATTTTGTTTGCTAAGGTTGTTTTCATGACTATATTATTTATTTTTGCTACTATCTTCAAGAATATTTTCTTATTTTCATCCAAATTTCATACTCACATTATGAAAAGGATAACCAAACCCCTTCATAGCATTTTTTGTTCTTATAATTTTTTAATTATATTATAAATTATAAATAATTATTATATTTTAATTAAGTTCATTAAAAAAATTATATTATTACTTTTAATAACGTATTGGTATATTCTAATTATAAAAAATAAATCTTCATTCATTTCAATTTTATTTTTCATAGAAAAAACCAAGAATTAATTGTGACTGTTATTATTTTAATTATTATTTTTATTTTTTGGGCATGATTTTACTAATGGTTTGCTGATGTTATAAATAATAATGGTTTTCCAAAGGTATAAAATTCTGTCACTTTTTAAATTAGATAAGACCAAGTGAGGAAGAGTTCAATTTGATCCCGTTCTTCAACTTGTTGATGATTGGACCCAGCTTGATTCACTTCCCATGCAGGCCATCCTTAGAAGGTAGAGTCCTCAGAATCCAAGGCTCTCGGTCCCCCACCTTTAACAAAGTGGGGGAAGAGAGAGAGAGAGAGATGGAAAATTAAATAAGTAAACAAAAAGGAATAAAAAGTAAAAAAAAAAAAGATGCAACATGTGAAAAAGGGGAGGTTTGCTCTCAAAAGCAATTGGACATTACCAAATTGTGAAATTGATTTTTTAAAAAAATTATTTTTTTAATTTTTATAGTTTTATTTAATTTTTAATTTAATTTTCAATGTTTAATTTTTTAATTAGATCCTTATAATTTAAAAATTTTAATTTAATTTAGCCCAAATTATCTTAAGTTATCTTAGTATTTTGAATATATATATAATATATGTTTACAAAAGGTATAAAAATAGATAAAGGAAGAAAATTAACTCATACACGTGGCATATGACATATGATACAACATATTATTTGGATGAATTTGCTTAAATTATAGATATTTAAAGTTTAAGATACGGGTGACTATGTCAATAAAATTTAAGAGCATATTCACAGAAATTTAATGATAGGAATTAATTAAAAATTTTAAAAGTATAAAGATCAAAATAAAAAATTAGTAAAACTTTAAAGACTAAAAAAAGTAATTTAACCTTTTTTCTTTGTTTGGCTAGGGTATATTGGAAAATCGTGTGGAAACACTGTTCTATGGAATCAGATTATATGGTCTTTGTTGTATGTTATCTTCAATAATTCCATAGCAATGCTCCCAAGTAAAACTAATCAGGAATGCCAAATCTTTAAAAAAAAAAAAATTCAATTTTGATGATCTAAAAATAATGTAATTATCAATTAAAAAGTATGATATTTAAAAGTATGATTTCATTTTAATTTTCAACTTCATCTTTTAGATACTAAAATAATGTTATGAATTTTTTTTTTAAGAATTACTTAAAGAAAATTATACAAACAAAATTTCAAAAGTATTAAAATGATATTAACATTATTTATAAAAAATAATTTATTTAAAAATATACTTAAAATAATGTATTTGAAAACACCGAAAGGAAATGTAACTTCTTGCAAGTTTCACAGAAACTATAAAAACATTAAACAAGCCAAATCAAGATAGGTTGGCAAGCACACATCTCCACAAATTTTAGTTCCTCAAAAGAAATTTGTTTCTATATATATATATATATATATGCAAAAAATGCCTGAACTATGCTTATGTTTTACATTGTAGATACTCTCTCTCTCTCTCTCTCTCTCTCTCTCTCTCTATATATATATATATATATATTTCATAAATGAAATTATTGACTTTATATTTCTATATGTATATGAATGTTTTTGCATTTGGAAATAATGTATGTAAATTATTTGTATTATATAACGACTCTTTAAATTCTTATGCAACCAATTATCTAATTATGAATAGCTTAAATTTTAAATTCATAAACGTAGTGCTGCTAAGTGAGAAGCAACCTAAAAGATTTGATTATATACATTTTATACAGATATGGTGCCAAGACATTGAAATATGTTTTTTGTTCACAAAGATTAATTAGAGCTGAAAACTTCTATCCCAAACACATATCAGTCAAGGTTATATCAAATGATCAATACTATATTTCATAATTATATCAAGAATTTTGGTTTAAATAACACTTTATCATTGGGAATTTTGCGATTATTGATGTCAAAAAAACATTTTTGTTGTTTTAAAACATATATACTTGTTTTTTTAAAAAAGTTTTTTAATAAAGAAATCATCATTATATACCCAGAAAAATTTTAAACATACAGATAACAAATTTTATGAAAAATTATGAATTATCTGAAAAAATTTAATTTTAAATTATTCTTTTGATTTCTATAGTTTTAGTTAATTCTTAATTTAATTTTTTTAATTTAAAATTTGTAATTGAGTCTTTATAATTTTAAAAATTTTTAATTTAAGCCGTTAAATCTCCGTTAAAGTGTAAAATTTTAAAACTGTAAAAATCTAATTATAAATTTTTAAAGTATAAATATTAAATTAACAATTAAGTAAATCTATAATAACTAAAAATGAATATTTTAACCAAATTTTAATATTCATATCAATAATATCTAATTTTGAAAGATTAAAACTGTTAATTGTTCTATAAATAATTTTAATCAATCTCTAATACACAATTAATATCGACCTTATTAAACTTCAAGTATTTGAATTTTGAGATGTTTTACCTGTAATATGTTGATAATTAGCTTGGAAATAGACTAAACTTCTAATAAGACTCACATGAAGCTAAAACCGAGCTCTAATCTTCAACCAAATCAAAACCATCCCTGAAACAACATCATGAATCAAGACCTTAACCTTAATACAAAACTAATATATATTATATGAAGTCCAGATAAAATTTAAGGACACTCTTAACCATAAAAATAATAATAATAATAATAATAATAATAATAATAATAATAATAATAATTTATGTATACATGTAAATTTATGCAAAAGAATATATACTTACAAATTCTCAGCCGCAAAGATCGTCAAACATTTTTTGCATTCTCATTTTCTCTCCTCTTTTGGAATCATTCTGAAAACTCTAAGCCACATGAACAATATACAGGACTTTAAATAAGAGACAAAACTTTGACCCTCTAATCAGTCTGTCTCACAAATAATTAGAATTAAAAAAAGGAAATCGAAAATTACCAAATAGTCAGTGCTACCAAAAACACGTGGTCTCAAAAAAAAATTCTATCAAAAAGAAAAAAACGAAGAAAAATATAGGTAAATATAGAAATGGAAGAAAAATTATAAAAAGTTGTGTATAGTGCACAACTGTTTTGATTTATGTTAATAATTGTTTGAATATATACCGAATTATTTATGTAGTAGTACATAATTATAATTATAAACTTAATAATTTTACAAATGATGCTATGCAAAACAAAATATATGTTTGATCTTTTAGTTAATTAAGACATAAATCTGATGGGTATAATCGTCAATTACTGGCTAATATAGACAATCATAGACCCCCCCGGCCCCCCCCCCCCCCAAAAAAAAAAAAACGCAAGTGGAAATTTGGAATATCCAATAAGAATTATTCTTGGCGTGCAGTCGTAGACGTCTGCTCACAGGGAAAAAAAAAATCTGGGCGGTACACGCATTTGCCACGTCGACGTACGGAGAAATGATGTGACGAAATTAGCGTAACTACCTTTTTTGCAAGTAACGATCTTATATCATAAAAAAAATATTATAATACTAATTTGAAAAGGACTTTAATCTGTTACGCCCCGGCTTAAAAGGAATTAAACTTCTATTTAATTATATGAAAACATATCCTTCATATTTACAAAAATTATTTTTTAATTATGATATAATTAATTATTAAATATAAACTAATATTTTATTACATAGTTATTTAACGAAGTGGGGGGAGAGAGAGAGAGAGAGAGATGGGAAATTGAAAAAGAACAAAGGGTTAAAAAAGATGCAACATGTGAAAAATGGAAGGTTTGCTCTCAAAGTCAGTTGGAAAACACCAAATTGTGAAATTGATTTTTTTAAAAATTATTCTATTAATTTTATAATTTTACTTTATTTTTAATTTGATCTTTATAATTTAAATTTTTTATTAGATCTTTATAGTTTTAAAATCAGTTTAATCTATGCCTTAACTATTATAAATCATCTTAACAATCTAAATATACATGTAATATGTTAACAAAATGTATAAAAATAGATTAAAAAAAATTAACTCATATAAGTGACATGTCATATGTGATGCAACATATTATTTGAATGAATTTGCTTAAATTATAGATATTTAAAGTGTTAAGATAATTAATGGGTAACTATGTCAACAAAATTTAAGAGAATAATGATAGAAGTTTAATAATAGGATTGAATTAAATTTTTTAAAACTATGAAGATCAAAATAAAAAAGAGTAAAACTTTAAAAGACTAAAAAAAGTAATTTAACCTTTTTTCTTTGTTTGGTTAGGGTACATTGGAAAATCGTTTAGAAGCACTGCTTTATGGAATCAGATTATGTGATTCAATACCCCAACATAAAAACAATGAGGAACGTCAAAATTTTTAAATGAAGTTCAATTTTGATGATCTAAAAATAATGTAATTATCAATTAAAAAATTAAATATTTTTTTAATCACTTTTGATATTTAAAAGTATGATTTAATTTTAATTTTCAACTTCGGCTTTTCGTTACCAAAATAATGTTATAAAATTTTTTAAGAATTACTACAAAAATTATACAAACAAAATTTTAAAATGGTATTAAGATGATTTATAAAAATAATTTATTTAAAAATATACTTAAAATATAATGTATCTGAGAAAAAAAGAAAAAACTTAACTCTTGCAAGTTTCACTTTTCCTCTTTCCATTACAATCAAGAAACTAGTAAACATTAAACAAGCCAAATCAGGATAGGTTGGCAACCACACACTTCCACAAATTTTAGTTCCTCAAAAGAAATTTGTTTCTATTCTATATATATAAACAAAAATGCCTAAACTATGCTTATGTTTTACATTGTAGACTCTCTCTCTCTCTCTCTCTCTCTCTCTCTCTCTCTCTCTCTCTCTCTCTCTCTCTCTCTATATATATATATATATATTTCATAAATGAAATTATTGAGTTTAAATTTCTATATCTATATGAATGTTTTTGTATTTGGAAATAATGTACGTAAATTATTTGTATTATATAACAACTCTTTAAATTCTTATGCAACCAATTGTCTAATTATGAATAGTTTAAAATTTAAATTTATAAATGGAGTGCTGCTAAGTGAGAAGCAACCTACAAGATTTGACTATATATATATATATTACACACAGAGATATGGCGCCAAGACGTTGAAATATGTTTTTTATTCACAAAGATTAATTAGAGCTGAAAACTTCAATCCCAAACACATATCAGTCAAGGTTATATCAAATGATCAATACTATGTTTCATAATTATATCCAGAATTTTGGTTTAAATAACACTTTATCATTAGGAAATTTATGATTATTGATGTTAAAACGAACATTTTGTTGTTTTGAAAACATATATACTTGTTTTTTTTTAAAAAAATAAATATTTAATAAAGAAGTCATCATTATATACCCAGAAAAATTTTAAACATACATATAACAAATTTTATGAAAAATTATGAATTATCTGTAAGAATTTAATTTTAAATTATTCTTTTAATCTCTATAGTTTTAGTTAATTCTTGATTCAATTTTTATAATTTAAAATTTGTAATTGAGTCTTTATAATTTAAATTTTTTTTAATTTAAGCTGTTAAATCTCCATTAAAGTGTAAAATTTTAAAATTGTAAAAATATAATTATAAATTTTTAAAGTATAAAGATTAAATTAAAAATTAAATAAAACTATAATCACTCAAAAAGGATATTTTAACCAAATTTTAATCTCAATAAACTCTAATTTTAATATTCATATCAATGATATTTAATTTGAAAAATTAAACTGTTAGTTGTTCTATAAATAATTTCAATCAATCTCTAATACACAATTAATATCTACCTTACTAAGCTTCAAGTATTTGAATTTTGGAGATGTTTTACCTGTAACATGTTGATAATTAACTTGGAAATATACTTAACTGTCAAAAAGGCTCATATGAAGCTAAAGCCAAGCTCTTATCTTGATTAAACAACATAATGAGTCAAGACCTTAACCTTGATACAAAACTGATATATGTTATATGAAGTCCAGATAAAATTCAAGGATACTCTCAACCATCACAATAATAATAATAATAATAATAATAATAATAATAATAATAATAATTTATGTATACATATAAATTTATGCAAAAGAATATATACTTACAAATTCTCAGCTGTAGAGACCGTCAAACATTTTTTGCATTCTCATTTTCTCTCCTCTTTTGGAATCATTCTGAAAAATCTAACCCACATGAACAATATAGAGGACTTTAAATAAGAGGCAAAACTTTGACCCTCTAATCAGTCTTTGTCTCACAAATAATTATAATTAAAAAAAAGGCAATCGAAAATTACCAAATAGTCAGTACTACCAAAAAAACTTGGTCCAAAAAAAAAAGTTCTACCAAAAAAAAAGGAAGAAAAATATAGGTAAATATAGAAATGGAAGAAAAATTATAAAAAGTTGTGCATAGTGCACAACTATTTTTATTTATGTTAATAATTAGTTGAATATATCCAGAATTGTTTATGTAGTTGTACATAATTATAAACTTAATAATTTTACAAATAATGCTATGCAAAACAAAATATATGTTTTATCTTTTAGTTCATTAAGACATAAATTTGATGGGTATAATCGCCAATTAATGGCTAATATAGACAATCGCAGACCCAAAAAAAAAAAAACACAGTCGAAATTTGAAATATCCAACAAGAATTATTCTTGGCGTGCAGCAGTAGATGTCTGCTAAAAAAAAAAAATCTGGGCCGCACACGCATTTGCCACGTGTACGTACGGAGAAATGATGTGACGAAATCAGTGTAACTATATTTTTCGCAACTAATGATCTTATATCATAAAAAATATTATAATACTAATTTGAAAGGGACTTTAATCTATATGCTCCCGGTTTAAAAGGAAATTAAACTTTCATTTAATTAGATGAAAGATATCCTTCATATCTACAAAAAATGTTTAAAATTATAATATAATTAATCATTAAATATAGAATAATATTTTATTAGATAGTTATTTAAAATATTAAATTTTTTAATAATTAATAATTCTTAAAATAATTAATTTTATTTTTATATAATTAATTAACATAATAATAATAATAATAAATCTATCAAAATAAATAAAATATTATTGTATATTTAATAATAATTGTATTATGATTAAAAAACTTAAAAAAACCATCACTCCATTTTTGAAAACCCGACAACATTTGCCACGAGTCTTTGGTGCTCTGGCTTTGCTCTTGAATATTTAGAGATTCCATCTTTAGATTATTTTAATAATAATAATAATAATAATAATAATAATAATAATAATTCTATTGACAACTTAATTTTTCACTCTTGAATTTTATAAATTTTCACTCTTGAATTTTGTAAATACATAAATACTAATAATAATAATAATTATTATTATTTTAATGCCTTTTGACCTTGTTCATAGCTCTTGTAGAGAAGTGACTCGTGAGCCCATTCATAAAAGATTCCTTCTTTTCCACAAGTCTTGTAAGTTCCATTGTGAGAATCCATACACTATGCCAGAGTCTACCCATAGAGCAATTTTTACGTATACCTAATGTATTACGTCATTTATATACTCAATAATTAAGATTTATTTTACACGTGGACCATATCTATACAACACATAGACTCTACTTATACAAATTAAGTTTTGGTCATTAATTGTGTGACAACCTAACTTCTAATCATTGTAATTAAGGTAAAATACGTTATTAATAACCATGAATCAGGGTTACAAGACATTATGACTAATTACATTTAGAAAATGCGAAAAAATTTGAACCTTAATATTATTAGAATCTTCAACCAAATAATTATAAGCATTCATGTACACAAGGGAAACAAACACTTATTTATAAGCCTTTGATTCTATTACTTATTAATTCCAACTCACAAGAATATTTTATCAATGTTTCTACGTCATCCCTTGGGGTTACTATATGAAAAACTAAGATTTTTAGATTAGAATGAGGGTTTGGGATTGTTAGCCGTGGCTAAATATCTTTACACCTCACCGCGGCGAGTTAGAGCTTCGCCGCGGCTAACCTACATGGCACCGCGGTGAGAAAACCTTATAGAGCCTACCTCGCTTGCCTCTCTCTATTAGTCGTGGCCAATTCCCCTTTTTGCCGTGGCTAATTTCTCTTTGGAATGCCTGGCAAATTCTCATAAAAGTTCGCTGTGGCCAATTCCCATTTAACTGTGGCGAATTACCCTTTAGATGACTTTCAGTTTGGCCTCTCACATTTCGCTGCGGCTAATTCTACTTCTCGCCATGGCGAATTGCTCTCTGGTACTCTCCTTGGGCAACTTCGACTCTATTGGCCGTAACAAATAATATTTTGGCTGCGACGAAAAGCCTTCTGATCTTACAACTCCTAAAATCTTATCTCATATTCTTCATTCTCCCTCCAATGACACCCTAAGGCCACTCTACCTTAATTTATGGGGTTATAATAGCTTTCACTAGCCTAATTTACCTAGCCTATATATCATTACTAGTTTAACACTTAAATGTTAATTTCTACTCCTCCAATTACCCTATATCAACAAGTCCATAGAGTAATAACAGTAAGAGTTCATGAACTATCAACTATTATCCTTCAATACATATTCCAATAGAGATACCATACATCACTGATTCAAATCAACAATTTAATATATCCCATGATGACATTTCCAATAGTAGACCATATCATGAATTCAACAAAGTTCACACATCAGATACTATAAGTTCATACATCTAATACCAAGCTATAATGAGATTTAACTATTTAATAAATACATTCCAACTAATCAAAATATAAATGTCTACACTTGGCAACATGATTACATGATGATGCTATATAAAAGAAATAACAAAATTGCATCTATTCTACTCAGATCAGCCCAAGTGTAGCCTCCTCCACACATGGTTGGAGTTCATAGATTTTCATCCACTTGCTTCCCCTCATCCTTACCTGAAGGGCCTTCACCTGAAAGTATAATCCCATGAAACAAGGTGAGATATAAATCTCAGTAACCAAGGCAAATTTCATTCATATATTCCAGTTTAACTAACATATATACATGATTTCATATAAGTATCAGAAAATATACCAGCCATATCAGTAAATAAAACAATTAGGCTATATATGATTACTATCCCATACTAACAATCACAATTCTACATGTTAAAGGCCAATAACACCGGGAGAGGCTCGTCCACGGCTACTCTCCATTGAGCACAACCAGGGCTCAATGCATTTGGGGTCTAATCATAACCCGATACCCGATCGAAGCACATGCACGGGTGGTAGTTGCACCACAACTCCACTATGGACTCACAAGGTCTAATCACACATAGTAGATACCTAACCAATTCATTTAGCATCAAAATCATAATCATGCAGCAAATACAAAATTAAACAGACATATGCATGGAATTAGTATGAACCTCGGTTACCTCACTTGTAGCCAATCCTCTAAGAGCCAATTGAATGCTACTTCAATTTATGGATATAAAATCAAGCCATTACTATCCCTAATTATAATTTATATCAGCAAAACCATTATTCAAGGAGTTAAGTTATATAGAACTATTCAAAAACACTTACCCAATCACCAAGAGTCTCTAATTTCGGGTTTTGCCTTCCCTAGACTAGAAACATCAAAATATCACTCCATACCATAGGAAAATTTGCACAAAATTAAGGCCCATATTATAAGTTTACTATAGGGGTCTTAAACTAGTAGAAAATGTATCAAAATGAAGAGTTATACTTACCTAATAAGACTTTCAGCCCCAACCTACGAAATTTCACCAACAAAATCCCAAACAACCATATTTTAGATTTTGGGGTATGGTGAAAATACTCTAAATGAAAAACTAATTAGGCTAAAATAAAGAGAAAGAGAAGGGGATTAAGTTATACAACTATTATCTTGGCTGAATCTTGCTCTAGAAGTGGAAAAAGGTGAAAATATGTCAAGAACCCCAGCCTCCCTTTTAGACCTCCGAATTTTCCTTTTGTTTCTTGTGTTTCTGCAGAATGGGGGTGGCCAAAATGATTTTTAGGGTTTTAAGTTAGATTTTAAATAGGTTATGAGTCAACCCATCAGCCCAAAGACTTATTGGGCTCCCACTAATTGTTGGGCTGGAGTTGTAATTTGTTGGACTAGCTTCCAAAATTTAGACTTTTGGTTTGGTTGGGCCAAGTTTTCAAGAGCCCACTTAGTTGGCGTCTGCATAAGGGGTATTGGGCCAATTACAAGGACATATATAAGTTAGGTCTTGGGCCTCTATTTTATTAAATCAGATTGGGCCTTCCTTAGGTGCTTTCTCTTAGGCCAAGTCTCACATTAAAAGGTTGGGTCTACACCTAAAATTATTGGGTCTTCACTGGTCCCTAACCTTGGCTTATTTAACTTAATTTAGGCATAGATGGGGTTTATAACTCAATTAAATCTCAAACTCATACTAACAATTTATTTCTCTAAAATTTTCATTCACTTAACTTACTCAATTATTCTATATTAATTATTCTTTATTAACCAAAATCAATGATTAGCACTTTAATTAATTTTGGGGGTATTACAGATTGCACTAGGTACATAATGTATTAGGTGTACCTAAAAAATTTTCCTCCTCATAACACTTCCAAAGACGTATAGCCTCCAAGGGCATGAGAGTCTGTTTCAGCACAATAAGGTAACATTTCTCTACACTTACGAGAGTCTATATAAGCACAATAAGGTAACATTTCTCTACACTTTCTCCACAGAAAATATCTGATTTTTGAGGGCAACAGTAACCTTCCACACCTAATGGCCATTTGACTAGATTGATTGAGCTTTCTTTCTTCTTCTTTTTTCTTTTTCCAAGGAAGAAGAGGAGCTCTCTGAGCTTCAAGGTCAGAGTTTTTTAAGCCAAATGCATATTTTGAATAAAAAAATTTGTAAAATTTGTTTTAGTAAAAAAAAATTACTCACATGTTGTACATTTTTTCAAAATTAGATCAATTAGCACTAATTTTAATGAAAATTGTAACTTAAGATATTGCTTTTCTAGGAATTTTTGATTTTTTTTAAAACAAAAAAGTATCTTTTTAAAAAATTAACATTAAAGTTAGAACAAAAAGTTTCAACTTTATCTTCATTAATCATGCTCCTATCATAGTGACAAGGGCATAGTTGAGGTTGAGCCTAACCTATGGTTTTGACTTTAGTTTTAATTTTTTTTAAATTAATGTTAAAGTTAGAACTATAGGTTTCAACTTTAGCAAATGGTTATGTTAGTTGAAGTCAATACAAAAGCCTATACCTAACATTGTAGGTTATTGTATAGCCTGCACGAATGGTCAAGTGACTTAAGGTCATGGGCTTGGTTTGAAAGTTGCTTCAATTCAATCTATAAAAAGTGCAATGTTCCTCAATTCTCATATTGCATGTTAGTAAAAATTTCATCCTGCTTCAATAGTCTTGTTCAAAATTTTAGTTTCATCTTGCATCATTTGAAGATTATTTCAATCTTCTAATTTAAGTTTCTAACTCTCAGTTGTTGAAAAGTGTTTAAAGATGATTTCCATATTCTAATTTAAGTTTCTAACTCTCAGTTGTTGAAAAGTGTTTAACTCTCTTTTTCTTAACTTATTTTAACTTTTTAGGGAATAGATGTTAGTTAAATTAATTTATATCAAATACATTTTTTTTAATGAATGTGTTAATTTATTTTTTTGGATACATATTAGTATCTTAGATTGTACATTTGCACTTTTTTTGTGTAATTATTTTTAAAGATGTTTATAATATTTTGTTGTCATATATATATATATATATATATATATATATTTCATGTTGGTATTAATTTTTTTTTGCTACTATTTTTTAATTTTGTTTAAATATGTAAATAACTAAAAGTATAATAAAAATGTTTTCAAGACTTAGCTTAATTTAAAAGGTTTTTAATTTAAAAAAGTACATATCCTTTATGGCATCAAAAGAAAAATTATAATCAAATCATGTCAGAATAACTAGTTTTCTAAACATAAGGAATTATAAAATAACAACTAATCTTAGTTCAATAGGTTTTAAAATTATTAAATAAAAATAATAAATAACTATTAAATACAAAGAATATGTTAATGGAAGAATTTTTTATATTTGAAACAATTAGAATAATAATATATTTAATCAATATAAGTGTTATTGTAAATTTAAATTTTACATTAATAAATGAAGTTTTGTATTTTTAACAATGAATACTTAATATTGAATTAAAATTTAAAGATAACACATTTTATATAATAAGATAATTTTTTAATAAAAAAATAATGAATCTAATTTTTGAAGGTATTATTGTCATAATGTGTGTAATTTTAACACATTATTTAATTTTAAAAAATAATATATAAGTTTGCTAATAAAAAAAGTTGTATGCATAAGTTATTTTTTTCCAAAAAAAAATAATTTATCCATAAAAAATATTATAAATTTAACCAAGTATAAATAAATAAATAAATATATATATATATATATATATATATATATATATATATATATATATATATATATATATATATATATATATATATATATATATATATATATATATTATATTTGTTATTTAATTTGTTATTTATGTATTATTACAAGATCTTATTTACAAGTCAAATTGTAAAAAAAATAATGAATAACTATTAAATACAAAGAATGTATTAATGGAAGAATTTTTTATATTTGAAATAATTAACATAATGATATATTTAATCAATACAAGTGTTATTATAAATTTAAATTTTACATTGATAAATAAAGTCTTGTATTTTTAACAATAAATAAATAATATTGAATTAAAATTTAAAATAACACATTTTATATAATAAACTACTTTTATGTGTAATTGTAACACATTTTTTATTTTAAAAACTTTTTATATAATTTTACCACAAAAAGGTTGTGTACATAAATTATTTTTTAAAAAAGAAAGAATAAATTTTCCATACAAATTTTATAAATTAAACTAAATATAAATAAATAAATAAATATTTAAAATATTGATATTTAGTTTGTTATTTATATATTATTACAAGATCTTATTTACAAATCAAATTTTATGAAAATATAATGAATAATAAGAGAGAGATTGTATGCATACATGAGAATGGACAAATATATAATAGTCCAGACAACATGATATTTGAGTACCTTGGAGTGAACGTAGTGAGGGTTGATTTAGACGTCACATTGAAAAAGTTGAAGTAGGTGGTTGGGCAAAAGTTATGACTTTCCTTAAATTAATTTATGCTTGATCTAGTATATAAGTACTTGGTTTCTTTAACTCTAATATGGTATCAAGTGTGTAGCCTAGAAGATGATTTTGATGTTTAGGAAATATGGCAAGTGAATTAGTGATACCCATTCCAATTGACTGGTGTCAAGTTATATACTTGTATCTTAATCAATCATGTGGATCACAACCTCGAATCATAACTAGTGGAGGAACATGTTGCATATACATTCTTGTTTACTACGAATATCCACAAGCCAGTTGAACAAGTATCCCTATTCAGTTCTTATCTTGAAGATGTTTATCCATTTGATCCACAGCCAAGCTATGCTTACTAATATAATATCCCTCCTATTAGCCTCATGTCTTGATTGAGTTCATTCTATTAAATGGTTAACAATACTTTACCTTAATCTTTGCTTGTTGTGAGGAAAGACATAATGGATGAATTAGAGGATAAGGATGAATATGATTTGCTATGAATTCTAATGATGACAATGGTGATGACAATAAGTCTAATGAGGAGAGCAATGTTAGTAAGAATGATCCGAAAGATCCTAGTTTACATGGAACTATAAGTGGATATAATGAGCTAGCCGTTGCCTTCTTTTCACGGGTTAATATAGAGGTAGTAAGTGGTCCTAAGTTCTTTGGAAGGGCCAAACCTATAGAAATGAGTGACAGCCTAAAGTTGAATATTGGTATGTAATATAAAGATATAAAGGCATTGTGCCATGTAGTTAAGCTATATTCCATTCGAGTGTAACACATTTCACATGTACTACTCTTTTAAAAAGAATGAAGAATATTGATAAATTAACTACAGTCACAATTGCAACCAGAGGGTCAGGGCATGCAAAAAGGAAAATAGAACACATAAGGAGATTACAAAATATGAGAGACTGCATACATGTCTTTCTACATCTTTATCCTAAGGTCTCCTTAAGTAAGATTCTGATGTTATCTGATCTTGTATTATAGCAATAGTAATTGATGAGCCTGAAGTTAAAGTTTCCCTTATTATTGAGAAGATGTAAATTATGTTTGGCTACAATGTATCTTATAGGAAGGCGTGAAAGGCAAAACATTAAGTCCTCGCCATTACTTTCAGTAACTGGGATAGCTTGTATGCTTTATTACTAAGATGGTTAGTCATTGTTATACATTTCATGCTTAGCTTAGTTGTATAGTTTTGTAACAATGTTCACAAAATAGTTTTATTGGACAACCTAGAGAAATGTTTTCTCATGTTTTCTGGGCTTTCAAACTATGCATTGATGCATTTGATATATAGTATATATTATGACAATTTATAATAACCAAACTTTTAGTAGTAGAAATCTTGGTTACTAAAAGTACTAATCAGTTCTAATTCCATAATGCTTATACATGGATTATTACCATTTCATCTCATAAATTCATGCAAGACCAATTTGTTACAACCAAGATAACATATGAATAAGAACTAAACCCATGGAATTGATCCTTTGAGCAAATTAACCATAGAACACCAAATTATGTCTAAACTTTGAAAATTTATAACTTGAATTACATAATTTCAATTAATACAAATTAGGGGTTCTTAAAAAGCTTATATTATGAATTTTCTATTGTAAAAATTTTAGGTCAAAATAAATCCATTTAGCTCCTAAAAAGATGCAAAAACCACATCTATGATAGTATGAACAGTACTACAGAATTCAAGTTTTTTGGATTAGATTCAAAAATTCACCAAATATTTTACAAAGTTTCAAAAAATGCAAAGGCTTGTTAAAAAGCTCTATATGTCCTCCAATTGTTTGCCAAATTTTAGCCTCAAATTAGGTCATTTGGTCTATCAAAGATAAAAGGATATTTTACGACTCAAATGGTCTAAAATTTAGTTCCAAATGGTACCAAATAAGCTTTTAAATGCCATTTCTAATTTTAAGCAAATTTCAATCCACAAATGCCTCATATATGGCTAATTCATCATGTAAAAATCACATTGTAACTAAAAATCACTATTCCACATTCAAGAATACACATATTGGAATTCAAGGTACCAAATCACATTACATCATGTCTTACAAGCCTTAAATTATAGCACAATCTAATACTTTTAAACATGTTTGCATTTTCATACATCAAAATATAAGAGTACATATTTATATATACAATAATATCCCTTAAGCTAAATTTCATTGTAAGAAATAATCTTCTTAAGCCTTTTAATTTTCATTTTCCCTTCCTTGAGTATTAACAGGCTATGGTTAGTGGAGATAGAAGAAAGTGACATTTAAAGAATTTCAATAGTGAATCCAACATTCAAACACACATGTGGTCCACTTAAGAACATGGAAGCAAGTATGCATGTCGTACAATTATAACCAAATCATAATTCATGCTCTAGGGATCTTATAACTTTATTAAGAGCAAATCTATGTGCTAGGGAATTTTAGCCTAGCCTTACCTAATACATAAGGACTTTTAGTTTAGTCTCATCCACTTTTAGAGAATTTTAACTTAGTCTTACCCATAATTAGGGCTTTTGGTCTAGCCTTATCTATATTTGAGGACTTTTAACCTTACCTTACCCATTATCAAGAAACTTTTGGCATAGCTTCACCCATTCAATAGCCAATCTAATCTCAAATGTAAATGAATGTCATGCCATTACATATCATGGCAAGCAATCAACAATTCATATAATTTACAAACAACATATATAAGCAACTAAGAAACTCAAGTAAACTAATTATACACATATAAAAATGAAGGGAAAAGCTACTTTGACACAAAATTTCAACTAGTTCCCCTTTGTTTTCTTTCCTTCTTCCACAGCCTTACACCTTCAATTGTATGTGAATTCACTTTTTTGGCCTAGAAACATCAAATAAAACGTAAAACAATCAATGAAACGATAGTTATACAAATGTTAGCCTTCCATATACAATTTAGGGTTTTATGGCCTCTTTGAATGTCTTAAGAAACAACACTTATAATTCAACTTTTTGACTCCAAAATCTTAGTTAATATAAGTCATATGACTTTAATAGAACTCATTAGGGTCATCACATGTATGATTTAAGAAGCTTAGTATTAAATTGCTTCTTTAGGTCTGATTGAACCCTAAGATTTCACCTTTTAAAATAAGACTTCTAAATTCATTCAACAGTTCCTTTAGTGTTTATAATTTATATCTAAATCACTTATAACCTTATAATCATTAAAACAACTCCTTAGATACCAAAACCATGTCTTAGCTGAGACTAGCTCTTTGGTTCCACTTCTTGGAGTTTTATTCAATTTTTAAGGAATTTGTTACTTTTAGGATTTCCACAATTCATTTCTCATTCAGTTATGATATTAGAAACCTTAATTAACTCTCCTAGGGTTTTGAATCTCTCAAAGGCCAATCCAAACTCTAAGTGAGCCATAAGCTATTCTTTAAGTTCTTTATCAATTTTAATTGCATATTCTTAATCTTCACCTTTTAAAACCCTAATTCGACCATGAATTCATTAAGCTCAAGTATCCCTTTTGTCTCCCTTCTCTTGGCTGAATAAATAATGGCTAGGGTTCCAAAATCACAAAAGTTTTCTTAGCCTAAACCACACATCATTTGAAAGTGCTTTAAATAGAGATTATTTTGGTGCAATTGGTTTCCTTAAAGGAGCTTTTTTATCCATGATTTCAGCCATAAAAATCACCCTTATGGAAAACCAAAACCAAAGAAAAAAAAAGAGAAAGAGTAGGAAAGAGTTTATAATAACATTATAGGCAAATTTGGCATATAAACTTACTTTATATAGCCTTCTTCCTCCCCTTTTCCTTCCTTCTTTGTCACACCTCTTGATCTAGTTTTGGATGTGTTTAGGTTGGCTAAATGAAGGGGAATAGATGAGACATGCTATACATACAAGGGTTCTACGGTTTCATAACTTTTAAAAATTTCAATTTTATCCTTACATTTTAATTACATTGTTTAAACTCATTTGTTTATATTTTTAGAAATTGACATTTTCATAATAAAATTTAGACTCTACTCTTTATTAAAAATATTTTCTTTGAGATTATAAGGACTTAAAACACTTCAAAGAAATCCAATCAAAGTTATGGTCAACTAAAACCTTAAACCAAACACCATCAAGGATTTAATCAAATCAACCTTATTTAGTTCTTCTACTAACCTTATTTCATTATATTATGATGAGGAAAATTGATTTCTCAAACCAATTCTCATATTTTCTAAATCTCTAAATTTTCGTTAATTAGGCCCATTTTGGTTCTTTTTTAATTTTGATTGACCTTTCCTGGCCTTGTAAACCTTTTTTAAGTTAGCTATTTTATTTTTTAAGGGCTATTTTAATTTAGGATATTACATCTTAACCTCCTTAAAAATAAATTTTGTTCTCAAAATTTAGAATATACCTTACATAAATAACTATGGATGTTGCTTCCTCATATCATCTTCCAATTCCCAAGTTGTCTCATCAGAAGACAAACCTTTCCAAACCACTTTCACTAGAGGAATGCTCCAATTTCTTAGTTGCTTGATCCTAGTACTAACAATTTTCTCTAGTGTTACAACATAAAAAAGATTGTCTTGCAATTAAATGTTCTATATTCTATAACATATAAAGGGTTTGACAAGTATTTTTTCAATTGAGAGGCATGAAATACATTATGGATTTGAGCTAGGTTAGGAGGCAAGGCAATATAAAGGTCCAATGCTTTTAAGAATCTTAAATAGACTAATATACCTAGCACTGAACTTCCTTACCTTAATAGGCTGACTCACACCAATAATTAGAGATACTCAAATGAATACGTGGTTTCCATTCTCAAACTCTAATGGCCTTTTTCTTCTATCAGTATAACTTCTTCGTCTACTTTGAGCCATAAGTAGTTTCTTTCTAATAAATTCTATTTTCTTGGTGGTTCGATCTATTATCTCAGGTTCTATCAAACTCCTCTCACTTAATTTAACCCAACACAAAGGTAATATATATTTTCTCCTATATAGAGCCTCATATGGGGTCATCTGGATACTCTAATAGTAACTTTTAATATAGACAAATTTAGCTAATGGAAAATACACATTTTAGTTCTTTTTCCTCTTTAAAACACATGCCCCTAAATATCCTTGAGTAGAAATGAGATAGGATAATTATGGATTTTATTATGGGGTTACCCAAAATATCATTTAGATATGATACTATTTGGATAATAGTAGATAGATTGATGAAATCTGTACACTTTCTATCTATTAAGGCTACGTATACTTTTGATAAGCTAGCTTGGATATATAGAAAAGAGATAACGAGACTTTAAAGGGTGCCAAATAGCATTGTATATGATAGAGACCTCAGGTTTACATTAAACTTTTGGAAGTCGCTTTAGGGACTAAGTTGAAATTTAATACTGCTTATCACCCCAAATAGATAGTCATATAAAAAGGACTATCTATACCTTAGAAGGCATGTTAAGGATGTGTGTTTAAGATATGAAAGGGAACTGGGATATGTATTTGCTATGAACTAAATTTGCCTATACTAATGGTTACTATTATAGCATTTGGATGGCCTCATATGAGGCTTTATATGAGAGAAAATATAGATTAGCTTTGTGTTAGATTGAGTTAGGTGAGAGGAGTTTGATGAGACTTGAGATAGTAGACCAGAAAGCTAGAATTGATTAGAAAGAAACTCTTTACAACTTATAGAAAAAAGAGTTATGTTAATAGAAGAAGAAAGTTGTTAGAGTTTGACACTAAGGACTTCATATTCATTCAAGTATCTCCAGTTACTAGTTTGGGTCGGTCTATTAAAGTAAGAAAGTTTAGTCTTAGATATATTGGTCCATTTAAGATCCTTGAAAGAATTGGACTTGTTACTTACTCTATTGCCTTGCCTCCTAATCTAGCCTAAATCTATGATGTATTCCATGTCTCCCAGTTGAAAAAGTACTTGCCAGACTCCTCACATGTCATAGAATATGAAAACATTCAATTGTAGAACAACCTTTCTTAGGTTGTAGCACTAGAGAAAATTGTTGATACTAAGATCAAACAACTAAAAAATAAGAGCATTCCTTTGGTGAAAGTGCTCTAGAAGGGTTTGTCTCTTGATGAGGCAACTTAGAAACTAATTGGAATTTTGTGTCAAGATAGTTTTACTCTATTCTTATATGTGTATGATTAGTTTGCTTGAGTTTTTTGATTGTTTGTATGTATTGTTTGTAAATTATATCAATTATTAATTGATTGACCATGATATGTAACAACATGACATTCATTTACATATAAGATTCAATTGACTCTTGAATGGGTGAGGCTATACTGAAAGTCTCTTGATAATGGTTAAGGTGAGGCCTAAAGTCTCAAAATATAGGTAAGGTTAGATCAAAAGCCCCAATTATTGGTGAGGCTAAGTCAAGAGTTCCTAAAAGTAGATGAGGCTAAACAAAAAGTCTCTATATCTTAGGTGAGGTAAGGCTAAAAGTTCCTAGAGCATTGATTTACTCTTGATAAAGCCATGAGATCTTTAGAGCTTAAATTATGATTTGGCTATGATTATATGACATGCATACTTGCTTCCATATGCTTGAATGAACTAATGTGTATTTGAATGTTAGATTAGCTATTGGGATTTTTTGAATCTCACTTCCTTCTATCTCCACTAACCATGACCAGGTAATACTAAAGGAAGATAGAATGAAGAGCAAAAGGCTTAGGAAGATTATTTTGGAAGAGCAAAAGGCTTAGAAAGATTATTTTGGACAATGAAATTTAACTTAAGGGATATTATTGTGTATATGAATATGTTCTCCTATATTTTAATGTATGAAAATGCAAACATGTTTAAAAGCACTAGACTATACTATAAAGACCATTTGAGGCTCATAAGATATGATGTAATGTAATTTGGTACCTTGAATTCTTATATGTATATGTGTATTCATGCACGTGGAATGGTGATTTTTAATTGCAAGGTGATTTTTACCTGATGGCTTAACCATATATGAGGCATTTTCGGATTGAAATTTGGTCAAAATAAGAAATGATATTTTAGAGCTTATTTGATACTATTTGAAAACAAATTTTGGACCATTTGAGCCATAAAATATTTTTTTACCCTTAAAAGCCCAAATGACCTAGTTTTGGGATTGAAATTTAGCAAGCAATTAGAGGACAAATAGAGCTTTCTAATAAGATAAAGTTTGCATTTTTTAGAGTATTATAGAATATTTGGTAAATTTTTGAATCTAGTCTAAAAAACTTGGTTAATGGGACATTCTTGTATGAAAAGTACAAAAGCATACTGCTTAGAGCTATATCACAGGATGGTGACAGGAAAGTCATGCACTTTGCATTTACTATAGTAGTGAGAGAGACACAATCAGCTTAGTCATAGATCTTTTTTAAATATTCGGACATGTGTTATGAAGGAGAGAATGAAGATATACTTGTTTTTAGATAGAAATCCTTTAAATTTGGGTGCCATCTATGATTAGCAAGTTAGGTGGCAGCTACTATACAGACATGATATGTTCTATCTTCAACATATGGCTTGGCTTACGACTTTGACAAAACACATAGGACCAAGTAGTTAAAGGAGAAGTTCATAAAAATTGGGTACAAATATGGGTGTCATGTGATTAACAAAAAATTACTTGAGCTAACAATTTTACATTGGCAAGTGACCACTTACATAGTTAGCATTTCAAAGGAGTAACGGTCACATGCATATGGCATGGATGGTCATTGATATCGTCACATGACAATAAACTTGGCCGAGTTTATATATGGTGTCCTTAAAGGTGTTAGGATCTTGCCTATTACTAGCCTCAAAAGGTAATGTTGTATAGGGTAAATAAATACTTCATCGAACAGGCCCAATAGGTACACATACAAATAGCAATTGTTTAGGTATTTTTTCCTACACTTAATAAGAAGATAGATCCAGTTGTGCAAGTTACCCTTGTATGTGTTGTACAATAGTTCAATAAGAGAGCTGCATCATTCAAGGTTTAAGAGCCCTAAAATGTGTAAAACCATTAATTTAGTTAGTGTTATAAGGTTAACTGATTAAGTGTAAATATGATTGTGGTGAGTTTTAGATTGAGCACTTCTTGTGTTAGGATATTATTACAACTAGTGCCTACATTGGCCTTGATGCTCAACAATTTGTAGATTGAGTTTTTTGCTTGGAAATGATGCGTAGTGTATATAGCAATAAGTTTCGACATATCAAAGGTGAGGTTCATTAGCTGCAGATAGAGGCTTCAAAGTTGATTTTTAATCTATCGATGATATGAGGAAAAAGTCGACTTTGCTCATTGGACATAATCGGGATAATCTAATAAGTGTAGCTTAGGTTGACAAGTTGGTCATAATTGTTCCACCTATCTACACAATCACCTTGCTGGCCAGTAACATGACCAAAATATTACATGTATACGAGTAGAGACATATGTTTATTGTACCCTTATTATATTGACTATACCTATGTTGCTTGTGCCTTAACTAAATTGGTTATGATTGATTTGTACTTGAGTTTGACACATTGTAAAAATCTTGTAATTTTATTATATTGATTGTGTAAGTGTATTAGAGTAATAGCACACCCATCACAGGTTATCTACTCAGGGCTAGATGATGACTCGCTTTTGTACTTCCAGACAAGGCATGTTTCATAGGTTGTTTGGGCAGGAAATGATCAACTACTCCACCCGTGATGAGTGATATATAGTGATCATTTACCTACTCCTTTGCTCACTATGTTGACTATCTACAACATACTAATTTCTATGGGGTAGGCCGATTAGCATAATTTGTGTATAATCCAACACTTATATTAACATTTGAAAAAAGATGGCATCTTGAGACTCATACTTTCCACACCATTAAAGCAGAGTGCACGATCACTTTAAAAGATATTGCTATCTAATTGGTCTTGCCTTGCATAGGGATCCCTGCCACTTCTCGTACGAACTACATTTAGAAAGACATATATGAGTGGCTGTTTAGAATTAGATTGCCAGATGATCAAATCTATAGGTAGAGGATGGCCATTGGTTAGTTGGTCAAGCATTTCAATCACCTATCGACTGATGTAGATGATGAAGAAGTGCAATGGTTTACAGCTACATACGTATTGAGATTAATTGATGTTTTTTTATACTAGATAGGTTTAATCATAAGGTGTACTTCATGTACTTACCATTGTTATGGAATTTTGAACAAGCTAACCAATACAACTAGGGATCTACACTGTTGGCTCACTTGTATAGAGAACTTTATAATGCAACTAGCCTTCCTCTTCTAATGTGTTATGATATGCTTGTTTGCAAGCATAGATGGAAGAATATAGGCAAATCTCCTTATCTACAAGACATAGCCTTGCAACAATATTGGATATTATCGGATGCAATGTGAAAGAACAAGGTTTGATCATTTTACATGGATGAATTTTCAGTAAATTTCCTTTTAAATATGTGCTAGTTATTATGACACTTTGATGTGTTGTGCACAAATCATTTGGCAACCATATGAATTAAATGGTGTTTGTGACTTATCCTACAATATTGCTTAGAGAATTGAGGCATTTGGCTAGCTTTGGTGCCACTCATTTGCTTTCATATCATAGAATAGCATCACTTAGATTATGTGTTACACCAGTTTGGTTAGCATAGTCAATACCAAGGCCTTTAATCAATTTGGAGGCCTTACATATATTTTAATTCTAAGAAAAAACCACTACGAATTGGATAGAATAACACTTGATATCTGTTAAGTTTTGAAATTCATGGCAAAATCATCTACAATCTTGATATAGCACCTCTGGATAACACTTCTAATCACATGTAATAGTATTGGGCATGTACTTGATAGTGGAGCCACCCTCTAATTAGTGCCACTAGTTTTGTAGTAAACTTTATATACTTAGGGCCATTGTTATTTTCTTTTGCTTAATATATAATATCTCATTGTTTAATAGTATATCTTTTTTCCTAAGCTGATATCGCTAATGACCTCTACAGGTTGAGCATTCATGACTCTTCACCAATAGAGTACTATGGGTTTCAAGAGAAGGTGAGATAGGACCAATTAAACATTTTACATGCTCTAGAGGAACAATGCTTTATAATGGTCTTTAAGCTGGCTCCACTGACACTTGATTTACCATAGCTAGAAATTCAAGAGGGTAGGCTTGGGAAAAAATCCCGATGGTTATATGTCAACACAGTTGCCAATCATTGCAAGGGATAAACCATATTGTGATGACATCAATGCAATGACATTATCTATGCTAGTTAGAGATGCTGTGACATAACAAGATATTGGCATGGTTGGTCCTTCTTTTTTCATGTTAACTAGCTAACATGCTGACTTTGGAGGTATAGATGTCTCTTATTATATGTTCACATAATCATTGTCACAATTTTGATCTCTCAATCCCTCCCACTTTTAGTCATCATGCCACTATTTGATGATCGACTATCTTTAATGTTAAGTACGATGATCGATTTTTTGAAATTGGGGGATTGTTGCATTAGAGGTTTATTACCCCACAATAGCCGATTCAGCTAGTTTATTGCCATACATTTGATTTAAATACTCTACATAAAGAACCTATGAGCCAAGGGCAAACGTAAAATGAAAGGTGGCGAGCTTGTTGTGACATTAGCAGTCACCACTTTTGATATATAGTTGAATATATTATTTCTTATATATTGTAAAAAATAGCTCTAGTGATATTAATTTATTTTATCACACCTATACAAGTGCGTTGTATTGTTTTTAATTTTTCACAAAATATTTTGTATTTTTAACTACATTTTTATACAATTTTCTTCATTTGTTCTATCTTCATTTATTTAATATATTAATAATTATTTAATTATTACTACTTTATTAATAATTATTAGTATTTACTATCTACCTAAATTTATTAATCAATCATTGCATAGCTAATATTTATTACATTTAACAAACTAATAATAACTAACTCTTAAAAAAATCAATAACTAACTTTAACTAATTAATCATACAATAATATTACTTCATGATTACACTACCCACTCATCTTAACACTAACATTCAATAACTAATTCTGATTTTTTTCTTCAAAAATGTGACAATCTAAAATTGGATTGATGAGTTTCGATTTTCACCTTATGTATATGGTAAATGTTACTTTTATATATTTTTTAATCCTCCTAATTTGGATATTTTGATGAATAATTATGATTTATTGCATTTAATTAGATGAGATTTGATTTTATTAGCCATTTATGTACTCTAGAAATTAATTTACAAAAATATTAGTTTTAATGCATAATTTCTTTTTAAATAATCTTGTAAAATTTCCTACTTAATGTTTTTATTATTTTTGTAAATTTTAATGGGCAAATGGAATTTAAATGGAGAATTGATTTGGGGAAGAGATGGAAGCTTCAATTGTCAATTTCAAGGAAGGATTGATTATCATAGTTTTTAATGCATTAAAAAACAAAAGATGCTATGACCGGCATGTGAGGGGGAGCATGAGAGAAGAGCCACGGTGTGGACGTGAGAAGAGCCATGGTTTGGACGTCTAAGAGAGAGGCACGAGATTTTCTCATCCACCACACTAACACGTAGGAAACATACACACATATGGAAGGGGAGGGGGCCACCATCTCGCGAAGAAAAGCATGACACTCACCAGGAGACACTCTTACACACTCCCTCGGGCTCTCACATTCATGAAAAGATTCATCACACGCACAGCATTTGACTTGCATACACGCATATATAGGGACGTAGGAGGTGGTTCAGGTTTTAGAAGGTCCAAAAGGCATGTCACTCCACTTTCCAATATTCACACAATAGGCTGGATGGGAAAGTATGTAGAATAGAAAGTCCAGCAACGTACTCTCTCGAGTTCCACCAGGAGGTTAGATTCTCACAAAAGGGCCCATTCCATACTATACACTCTAGAGAGCTCACGTGGATGAAGAGGCATAGGAATTAATGGAAGAAACATGCTACCATCAGAATTTGGATGCTCCAGGACACGTAATGCTCTCGGGGCACAAAAGGATCAAATCAATTGACATGAAAGATCACTAATGCTAATTGGAGGAAAGAAGAACCACGTGAGAAGCTCAAGGAGAGGTCTTAGAAAGAAAGAACACGTAATTTCCGAGGGGGGAAGCTCGGGTGCAAGGGGAGAACGAAAAGAGCACGAGACAACATTATTCCCATCCATCTTCAAGCTCTAGAACTGTGGCTCCCTTCTTCAAATCCTTTATCAATTCTTCAAATTAATGGAAGCTTAATCAATTTGGTAGCTAGCTAAGAATGTGATTTCCATGGATGAAGATTTGAGCTCCAAGTTTCATCCCAAATTTGGCTAACTTCTCTTCTCCTTGTTCCTTACTTTTAGCACTAATTTCCTTGTTTTATTGGGCTAGGTTTAGCTTGTTAAATGAAGATTTCGGTGGCTGATTGTATTAGATTTATTTGCTCTGTAATTTCGATTGCAATTTCACATTTAAAGACTTATTTTGATACCTAAGTGTTTGTAAAAATTCAGATTTAATGGCTGTCCAATTAGCTAGTTATTTCCTCTTGTGTTTAGGCTATTTAGTATTATAGCCACTATATTAAGTGGCTGAAATTTTGTGTGATTTTTGTACTTGAAAAAATCTTTAATCTAATAAGTTGATTAGCATCTCTAAGTGAATTGTTCAGTGAATTTAATGAGCATTTATGTATTGTTGTGGTGTGTTCTTATTTATAACTTAAGTGGTTAATTTTTCATGGTTCTTTGTGGTTGCAAAATTTCTTAATAATTAGTAATTTGAGTCTTAGGTGGTAATTTAAGAATTTTTATAAAGAATACACTAAGAAGCAAGAAGTTAAGTCCAAGTTTTGATATATTAAAAGAGAGTAAGGATAATTGAATTCTAAGAAGTCTATTCAAAAGCTAGTTACCTTTTTTTGCCTTGTTATTGTCATCACTTAGTTTTAAGTTTTTTTTAAGTTTTTGTTATTTTCTCTAATTCATTTAAATTTTAGTAAATCAAAACCCTCCAAACACCTCTAGTTTAATCACATTAGGAGAAATCTTTTATAGATAATTAGAAGCAAACTTTTTAGGAAATGATCTAAGTTGTGCCACTAGTTATAAATCCTTATTATAACCTAGTATCTTTTAAGGTTCTTCGATAAGATGATTCTCAGTATAGCATTTAGATGAATCTTTTCCCCTTTAAATGGATTTGATAGAATAATTAATTAAAAAATAGAATCTTGATTAAAAAAAACCTCAAGGTTAGCAATTAGTGAAGTAGTTATTTCTAATGCCAATTTGCGTTCTAATTGACATTGGAGGAGAGTGCATTTTATGCCAGGCATTTTAGGCCATGTCACCCTTGTGTTTCACGCTATGTAAGCAGTTGCAAAGTATATGGCAGCCATGTGGAGAAATTGTTAGTCATCTCAGATGATTTTTCATGCCGTTATGCCACTTAGCAATCGTAAGGAGTAGAATTTTAACATTTGTAAATTATAGAGACTAAATTTGAAATGGTTAAAAATTATAAGGACTATTTTGAAAAAAATTAAACTATAGTGACCAAATTAAAAATTGAGACAAACTATAGGGACCAAATAATTAATTTTTGATTATTTTATTACTTAATTAATATGATAAGGTTTTTAATTAAATTTAGAGACTTGTCATCATGATAGAGATTTTGATAATAAGAGGCAAGTCTTTCACATTTTCATTTGTATTGTTCTTGATTGTAGGATCATTGAAAATATGACATTAGTGATTTGGATAGAATAATGCATATGTGATGGTCTTTATTGGATGGAGATTAATAGATCTCATTTATTAAATTACATATATAGATTATACATATGTAGATATGATCATTCAACTAACTTAGTTGAATATTCCTAATGGTTAATATTATCTTTAAATTGTCAATAGGATATTTTCACAAAGAACATGGTGTAAAAATTTCTTTTGATATGAGATTATCATAATAATTAACAAGTCATTTATTGTACTTTGATTTTGGACACCTAATAATACTTTAGGGTGCTAGCTGAATGGATATTAGATGGAACAAAATACTTGTAAAATTAATGACTGATCAAGAAAGAAATCCATAATTGTGGATTGCTTTTAATTATTTGGCTGTCTGTTTTGAACACTAAGTAATCCTGTAATGGTATGAGATCATGGTTCTTTGTGTTTTAAATTATATCACTAAAATTAAGATTCATGAATTTGCATAGTTGAGGCATGATTTAAATTTCTTTTTGGTGAGCCATAATTGTTGCATGTAATTGTTACGTGCATAGGGATAAATTTTGAATTATATACTAATTTCATGAATTTAATTTTCATGTGATATAATGATTTATTCTTCCTAATATTTATTGCACATGATGGCATATTAAATCTTATTACCTATACGTGCAGTGGTAGTAGGGTCAAGATACATATTATATATATATATATATATATTAATTGAGTTCTCAAATAAAAAGTATGATATATATTAAATCTATATATTTTTATATAGATAAACAGTCATGTATTCCTTATTTACAAGGAATGGCCCTAATAACCAAGATATTTGTAATTCATGGATAAAATGAAAATTAATTATTTCTTATGTTGCATACATAGAAAGAATTAATTTATACTATATGTTAGGACTACTCAAGGGTACGAAGTATAATTTAGTAATGCCAATAGGAATGACTTGACAATTAGGGATTATATGGTATGAAGCTATTTATGAAAATTGGTAACTCTAGTCAAACTGGTACTGGTAACAAGGTTAATTATTATGGTATTTGTATTTATTTATTGACGCAATTGATAAGCTTGCCAAAGTAGCCCCGTTTGATCAAATTGATACTAAAGCAACCAAGGCTTATGAGAAATACTTGAAAAAATGTCTTATTGCTAAAGGCATCATCTTAGAATCTCTAAGTTCTAAGCTTTAAAGGTAACATCAGGATATGGATCCACTTGTAATCATTAAACATCTTAAGAAGATGTATGGTGCACAAAGTAGGACAACTCTAAGACTTTGTTTAGGTTTATATTGATTGCAAACTTTCAAGTTAGGCCCCATGTTTTAAAGATGACTAATAGTATTGAACAATTTGAGAAGCAGGGATGCACACTTGGCAAAAAGCTTTCTCAAGATTTGATCTTGCAGTCACTTTTTGAATCATTTTCACAATTCATTGTTAATTTCAATATGAATAAAATGAGTTGTGATTTTCATGAGATGTTCAATATGTTGATTGATTATGAGAATCAAATTGTGTCTGAGAAAAAGAAAGGAACTGTCATGTTAGTTAGCAACTCTTCTAAAAGAAAGGGAAAGGATAAGAATAAATTAAAAGGAAACCCTTTGTGCCTAAGAGTGGTATGACTAAATCCAAAGGCAAAGAGGGTAAGCTTGACCAAAGTGATGTTAAATGCTTCTTTTGAAAAAATAGAGTTCATTGGAAGAGAAATTGCAAAGAGTATCTTACTTCTCTAAAAGAAAAGAAACAAAATGAAAAATATTTTCATGGTTTCTTTAATGACTATTGATTTTTCAATGTGGATATTAGGTATCGGCAATAGTTTTAATATCTATAGTATGTTACATGGACCATAGATAAGTAAAAGGTTGAAAAAAGGAGAAGTCAATCTTTAAGTAGGGAATAGAGCAAATGTTGCAACCCCAGTTGTAGGATCAATTTCTCTAATGATGCCTACAGGTAAAGTACTAGTGTTGGAGAATTGCTATTATGTTTCAAAATTTATTTCAAGTATTATTTCAATTCCTATGTTAAACAAGCATAATTTTTGCATTATTTTCAATAATAACTTGCTCAACTTATCATAATGATGATTTATATGTGAAAGGTTATCTTAACATGGTATTTATGTCTTACTTGAAGTGAATGCTAATTCAATCATATATGTTACTAGTCTTAAAAGAGAAAGTGATAATCAAGTAAATCGAACATATCTTTGGCATTGTAGGCTTGGTTATATTGGAAAGAAAATAATCGACAAGTTATATGAGGAAAGTTACCTTGACCATTATGATTATGAATCATATACAACTTATGAATATACCTGATCACGAGTTATATTCGTTTAAAAATAAGCCAGGCTCACAAAAAAATTTGCAACTGGCCTAGCACTGTTGTAAGCAATACTAGGCCAAGCCTGGCTCAAGCGGGACCTTTTAAAAAATATATATATATTTTAAATTTTTTTTATCTTTTTTTAAAATTTTAAAATTATATATATTTATTTTATTGCTTATTAGGCTTTTTTTTTTCTTATTTTAAATACTAAATAGCTCAAAGAAAATTTCAAGAAATTTAAATAACTTTGGAATATATATAAGATAGCAAAACCTCTCAAAATAATAATTTTTCTAATAATATTATTGATTAATAATATATTTTATTTGAATTATAATTTATTCCTAATAATATATTATGCAACAAATAAAAATAAAAAACATAATAATCATATATATTATATAATTCTTTTTTACTTATATATAAAAAATTATAAATAATTTTTCTAATAACATTATTTATTAATAATATATAAAAAATAATTATAATACTGGTTAGGTTTAAGAAAAAGCCCAAACTCAGCCTATATTATATTCAGGCTTTTTAAAACAGGTCCATTTTTTATCAGGCTTTTTTTTGGCTTGTATCCATTATTTTTTTAGCCGAGTCTATCAGGCCGGGCAAGCTTTTCGGTCCATGATTAGGTTTACTTATGAATCCTCTCTGAAAGGAAATTGACTAAATTTCTATTTATTGGAAATTAAAACAAAGCTTTTAAATTGTTGGGACTAATTCATACAAATGTTTATAAGCCATGCAAATTCAAGCCAAACAAGGATATTCTTATTTTATCACCCTCACTAACAATATGCCTAGATATGATTTTGTGTATCTTATGAAACATAAATTTGAGTCATTTGAAATGTTCAAAAGATTTTGTAGTGACGTTGAAAAAAAAATTTGTAAAAGCATCAAAGCACTAAGATATGATAAAGAAGGAGAATATTTAAGTGACAATTTTCTTGAATATCTAAAAGATAATAGAATTCTCTCATAGTGGATGCCCTTAGGAACACTATGACATAATGATGTATCCAAAAGAAGGAATCAAACATTATTAGATCTGGTAAGATCCATGATGGTGTCCATTGATCTTCTAATGAATTTATGTGAATATGCTTTGGAAATAGTAGTATATTTGCTAAATAAAGTTGCCATATAGTCATTTTTTACAATCCCATATGAGATATGGAATGAAAGTAAACCAAGTCTTAAGCATATTAATGTTTAGGTCTATGTGGCCTGCGCTAAGCAATTGCAAATAGATAAACTTGATGTAAGTTCTGATAAGTGTAGGTTCATTAGGTATCCCAAAGAAACAATGAGATATTGTTTCTATCACCACTCTAACCGTAAAGTATTTGTGACAAAAAAAGTAACCTTTTTGGAAAGAGCTTCTTTCAAAAGGAAGTCATGGCGAAGAGATAGAACTTGATGAAGTTCAAGAAACCAATGAAGCAACATAGGCTCAAGAACATGACATGCAAGTTGAATAACATTTATTGGATGTTTTGAAGTTAACATGAAGGTTATCATCTTTAATGGTTATGTCTTAAGAACTAATTATGGTTCAAGAACAAGTTAATGAACCAATTTTAGAACCAATTCAACTACCTCCAAATCTAGTACAAGGTGAATTAGCAATACATGAACCTCTTAGGAGGTCTAGCTGCACCAATTAGGTTAAACTTAATGGTGTGAGACAATATGTCAAATAAGCTTGATCATAATGATGATGATCCTAACACTTATAAAGAGGCTATGCAAAGTTTAGATTGTAAGATGTGGCAAGAATCCATGAAATCTAAAATGGAATCTATGGACTTTGTTTAAAGCTTTAAAGGATATAAAACCTGTTAGTCATAAATGGGTTTATAAGAAAAGGATTGGAGTATATGGAATGGTGGAAACCTATAAAGCTCATCTTGTTGCCAAGGGATATCATAAAAAAGAAGGAATAGATTATAATGAAACTTTCTTTCTCATGGCAATGCTTAAATCAATTTGGCTACTACTTGTTATAGCAGCATACTATGATAATGAAATATGACAAATAGATGTGAAGAGTACTTTACTTTATGGTGAGCTCAATGATGATATGTATTTGACATAGCTTGAAGGTTTCATATCCCCATCTGATTATAATAAAGTTTGTATGTTATAATGATCTACTTATGAACTAAGGCAAGCTTTTAAATGATGTATTCACTTCAATGATATATTCAATTTTGTTAGATGTGAAGAAGAACCTTGTGTGTGCAAAATGTGTAACACCATAATGTCTTAACTCCAACTAATCTCCCTTTAGGCTTGATTCCATATGTTTTCCAATGAAAATGACCAAAACCATGGTATTTTACTACCTTAAGTTAGGGTTTAATCAATCATATTTTGCCCTGTGGGTTTCATAAACCTATGAATCATATTCTTTACTCAAAATCCGCGTATACAACTCATACATAGCTTCAAACAACCCATAAACCACAGATATGAAGCCAAAAACAAAAAAAAATGCAATTTCTCAAATGGGTCAAAAAGTTAGATTTTTGGCTCTAACTTTGGAAAATCATAACTAATTCTAGAAAATGGGAATCAAGCAAACCATAGCTTTCTAGAAAGCTCTAAGTGTTAACTTTACACTAAAAATAATATCCAACCACAATCTCAACGTTTGAACCATGTTTGACATCGAAAAAGAGACAGAGGTCCGCTGTCCCTGGTACTGGTGCAACTTGTTGTCATGAATTTCAAAAATTCATAACTAATTTCAAAAAAATCTAATCTGGGCAAACTATACCAATTTAGAAAGCTACAGATGTTAACTAGAGAAAAAAAAATAAGTCTAGATCAGTTCAGTAGCCTTTAGATCTCTAAAACTGATGGAATAGTAACGAAGGTCGAATGGCTCCCCTGATACTAACACAGAATTTCAGAAAGTTAGTTCTCCTTTTACAGACCTCCAATTGAGATGCTTCCAGTTGGTATAGGTCACTGTGGATGTCTAGTTTATGTTTATAAAATTTCATAACAATTGGATACTATTTTATGCTTGTATTGTGAGACATGCCATTTGATATTGCCTTGATGCATTGGTACCAATATGTTTATATTTTAGGTTGTGAAAATTGCTCGGGTGAGGTAGTGCCAAAAGTCCTTTGAGATGGGTGAGGTGGAGCCAAAGTCCTTAAACTAAGGGTGAGGTCAATCTAAAAGTCCCAAAAATCAGGTGAGGCTAAACCAAAAGTCCCTAAAACTTATTCTTGGCATTGTGCTTATGTATACATACTCTTTTTGAGATGTAAATGCTTGAGCAAGTGTAGAAATATGTATAAATGATGTATAAACCATGTATAGAGCCAAAGTAATAAAATTATGAGATTTGGCTCCTTTGTGGTTTATCTGCAATAATGTAATTTTGCCCGTAGCATAGTGAGTTTGAGATGTATGTTGGCTTGGATCACTTGGGCAATCTGACCTATGGTAAAAGTGCATTGACCAAACTATCAAAATTCTCAAACTTCAACAATTCGTCAAATATTCCTTAGACCTCTAAATATTACGCGCTTTATCTTGCCAAAAAGCTCTCAACAAGTTCTAAGGGCATGCTAAATTTCATATCAAGAAGAGTTCATTTAGTCATATCTTGATAGAGCTTACAAATTTGGCAATTTGACACCATAAAGGGTTCAAAATGGGGGTAAAGGGTCCCATACATGCTCTAGCACCCCTTGGGCAAGTTTTAAAGCATAAACATGGTATATATGAATTGCCCCAGTGATCCAAACTAACACAAATCTTAAACTTACTATGCTACGGGCAAAATTATATTACTACAGATAAGCCACAAAGGAGCCAAATCTCATAATTTCATTACTTTGGCTCTATACATGGTTCATACATCATTTATACATATTTCTACACTTGTTCAAGCATTTACATCTCAAAAAGAATTTGTATACATAAGCACTTTGGCTTTCCTATACATCAAACTATGTGTGAGTATGCAAAAGTGGCAATATAAAGGCCTTCTATGCCTCATGGCCTCCACTCTTAGGCTCTTGAGCTCCACCTGAATCATATGAGATGGGAAAGGGAAGAGGGTGAGATTCATGGAATCTCAATAGCTTATACACTCATTTAAGGAAGCAATCAAGATATATAAATAAGTCAAAACATGCAAACCATTCACAATTACACAATACATGATTTTCATGCCATGATATCATATCAGTGCCACGAATAAGCTTGAGGGACTTTTAGTTTAGTCTCACCTAATTTTTGAAACTTTTTGGATTGGCCTCACCCTTGGTTTAGGGATTTTTGGCTCCACCTCACCCATCTCAAGGGACTTTTGGCACTATCTCACCCAAGCAATTTTCACAACCCAAAACATAAACATATTAGTACCAATACATCAAGGCAACATCAAATGGCATGTCTCACAATACAAGCATATACACAAGTATACAATGACTATATACATCTAAGAATGCAACAAGAAAGAGTGAAGATGTAACACCCCGAAATTAATTAAGGTGTTAATCATGGATTAAGATTAATTAAAAATAATTAATAGGGATGATTGGGCAAGTTGAGTAAATAGGGATTTTAGATAGATAAATTATTAATATGGGCTTGAGAATTAATTGAGATAGAAACTTCACCTAGGCCCAAATTAATGAGATGTGATAAGAGACTAATGGAGGCCTAATGAATTAGGGGCAGACCCAAACTAATTTAATGAGATAGAGGCCCAAGATTTATCTTGTTTAGGCTCAATTAAGTGGGCCAATAACCCTTGTGCAGACCCAAGCCTTTGAGCTCTTCAAATTGGGCCCAAACACCATTAAACTTCAGCAACCCAATGTATAAAACTGGCCCAATAAAATTCTGCAGCCCAACAATTGAAAACTGGCCCAATAAGCAAAATCTGAAAAACCCAATTGGGTTTGGACTTGGAGCAACCCATGACCCAGCCTTTTGACCCAACTTAAACCCATCTAAACCCTAATGCTTCAGCCACACCTTCATTTTTCTGAAACTCAAGAGGCAAATTCGGAGGTTGAGAAGGAGGCTAGGGTTTGGGGCAAAGATTCTGCATTTCCACACATTTGGAGCAAGATTTGGCCAAGGTAATAGTTATACAACTTAATCCCCTCATCTTTCTCTTTAATTTGGTCCAATTAGTTTTTCATTTGGAGAGATTTCATTATACCCAAAATCTGAAAAGTGAGTGTTTGGAGGTTTTCTTAGTGAAATTCGTAGGTTGAGGTTGGGGTTAGTATTAGGTGAACTTATACCCCCCATTTTGATGCTTTCTTTGTTGGTTTGAGACCCCCATAGCTGATTTATATTATGGGTACTAATTTTATACGAATTTGCTTAGGATTTTGGGTGACACATTGAAAATTCTGGTGGGAGATACTTGAATCCAAATTTGGGATTTGTGGTGGCTGTTGCAATTGTCTGCAAGTGAGGTAACCGGGGTTTACATTAATTCCATGTATGTATCTAATTTAATTTCATATTTGCTATATATGAATGATTTGAAATGTTGAATGAATTGGTTGGCTATCTATTGTATTATGATTGGACCTTGTGAGTCCATGGTGGAGCTGTGGTGCGGCTGCCACCCGTGCATGTGCTACGATCGGGCACCGGGTATGATCAACCCCAGATGCACTGAGCCCTGGTTGTGCTCAATGGGGAGTAGGTGCCGTGGACGGGCCTCTCCCGGTGTTAATGGCCTTTAACATGTTGATTATATGATTGCTAGTATGGGATAGTAATCATGATAGCCTAATTGTTTCATTTGCTGAAATGACTGATATGTTTCTGATATGGATTTTGATTCATGCATGTATGATGATTAAACTGGATTATATGATGGAATTGCTTTGGTTACTGAGATTTATATCTCACCCCGTGTTGTGGGATTAATATTTCAGGTGAAAGTTCCTCGGGTAAGGATAAGGGTAAGCAAGTAGATGAAAATCCATAAGCTTCAACCTATGGGGAGATGGCTACACTTGGGCTGACTTAGCTAGTAGAGATGCTAATTTTGTATTCCTTAATGTATAGCATCATCATGTATCTGCATTGCCAAGTGTAGGCTTGAACATTTGATTTATTGAGAATGTATGTACTAAAGGGCTAGACCCCCTCTTGACTTAGTATTTGATGTATGGATTCATATGACCTGCTGTAAACTTTGTTGATCTATAATATGGTTGTCAATGGAAATGTAACTCTTGAGATATTGGTATGAACCCCCATTGTATGGAGCCACTATTGATTGAGTATTAAAGGATAATCGCTGGTAATTTATGTATATTCTGTTGTTGCTATTTGATAAACTTGCTAATAGAGGGTGATTAGAGAATAGAAATGGGCATATAAGTTTTGAATTGGTAATGGAAGCATGGCTAAGTAAAAAGGGTAGATAAGTGTCATTAGAGCCACATAAAATGAGGGGAAGTGACCTTAGAGTGTCCCTATGAAGAGAAATGGAGTGTAGGGGGCGAAATAGAGGGAAAATAGCAACAAAAGGGAGTCACGCCGCGGCCAAGAAGGCTTCGCCGCGGCCTAGGGAGTGACAGTGGCGAGGGACGCCGCGGCTTGAGAAATCTCGCCACGGCGCGGAGTGAAAATAATCACCCAGGGGGTGACAGAATGTAACCTCACCGCGGCGCGGGTCGAGAAAATTAATTAGGGAGGTTACAGTAGCAAAACTCGCCGCGGCGCCACATAGGTTGGCCGCGGCGCAGATCCAACTCGCCGCGGCGAAAGTCAGGAAATTTTCCGAGAGTAACTGGGCCGCGGCGCAAAAGTTCTGAGCCGCGGCGCAAGTTTAAAAACTTAGTTTTTGAGCTCCAGAACCTAACTTAGCCGCGGTGGGAAGGTGCCAGGCCGCGGCGCAGGTCCCCAAACACCTATATTTGACCTGGAGACCCTAATTTTAGTAAGGCTAATATTAGGGTATGGCATGGGGACATTGGTGAGACGTTTTGTGGGTTGAATTTGATTAATGGATGAATCCTAAACCTTAAATGACGGTACAAACCCTTTTATGCATGTTCCCGCTATGGTTGTTAGTTGATGATCCTAATAGTATCAAGGTTTAAATTTCTCCTATATTGTCTCTATATTTATATTAATGTAATTAATTGCAACGACTCCAGACCTTGATAATTACTTATTAATTGAGTATTCAGCCATAATCACCGATATTAGAATTTAGGGTCGTCACAGAAGAGCTATCTTATAAGCTAACATAAGCATTCCCTTTTAATTTCTCTTCTCCTTTCTTAGTCTCACAATCACAACTAGATGGAGCTGCTTCTTTTGAGCCTAGACACAATAAAGAGCATGGAATTACTCTTTCATAACTTAACAATTATTCAAAAAGCTAGGGGGTTCTTTATAGCAAACCCTACAAAGCATATAAGAAACTAAGGGTTCTCTCTCTCTAGAATTTCACTAACTCTTTTTCTCCTTTATTTGCATTTCTCAATTTATCATACTCTCTTTCAAGGGTTTCTTGCTCATTCCTTGTCAGAATAGAGCTTTCTTACTCAACAACCCATGGAAAGGAAGCTTAGAAGAAGAAGAATAAAATCAAGAAGAAGAAGCATGAAGATCTTTAAAGGTTCTTACTTTTCTTCCTTAGCTTCCTTCCTTCTCTCTTAGCTTCTCTTAGTTTCCCTCTCTCTCTCAAGCCTTTTTTTATGCTTTGGAGGAAGCTTAAGTTAGTTTAAAGAAAAAGAAGGGATTTGGACACTTTAAGAAGTCAAATTCTCTTTTTTCACGCTTTTCCAGACTAACCCTCACTATAACGAAGAATAACCCTTGCTACGGCGAGCACGTATCAGTCCCAGACCCTTATTTTCACTACAGCACGTGCTATTGCGAGAAATTTCCTGGTTTTTGTATGGGATACCCATACTCGCTATAGCTAAAAGCATTCTTGCTATAACGAAAAGACACTCTCACTATAGCGAAAACTAGGAAATTTCATAGGGAGATTGATTAACAGATGAATGAAAAGTGGTATTATACCACCACCTAGATAATGAAATCCATTTGGTCTATTGTTTAACATTCTCCCTTGTGACATATCTCAAGTAGGTGTCCAAGTAGTGGTTAAGGACTTTACTTTGATTGTCTATTTGGGCATGGTATGCAATAGATAGTTTTTGAGAAACCCTTAACTTAGCTAGGAATTCTTGTCAAAAGTAACTTATAAAAATGGGATCACGATCACTTATAATCTCAACTAGATTTATGTAATTTAAAGAAGTTATCCAACAAATTCAAGCAATAATGGCTATTATGTAAGGGTGACTAAGAGCAAAAAAATGTTCATATTTGTTAAGGCAATTAACAATGACCTAAATGATGGTCTTGTTGGGAGATGGTGGCATTCCTTTTATGAAATCCATTGGTATACTGTACCAAGTGCCTTGAGGAGTTGGTAAAGTTGGAAATAATCCTAGGCTAGCTATAATTTTAGTTTTAAAATGAAAACAAGTATCACATTTGGTTATGAATTGTATAACATCTCTTTTAATGCCCTTCCAATAGAAAAGACTTTTCAACCTTTTTAAGTTGCCTTGGCACTTGAATGTCTCCCTTGGGGAGATTAATGTAACCATTGCAAGATAGTCATTCTAGCTTCAGTTAGCTTCCTTACTACAATTTTTCCTTTTTAAGTTAATGATGTACCATTCCAATTGTAATTTTTATGGCTGTTTGGATTGTCTCAAAGTTGTTGTAATAACTATTGCAACTTTTCATCTAATAGCCAATTTTGTTGCATCAGGTGCCAAAGATCCATTGAAATGGTGGATAGTGTCAATTGTAAAAGTTCACCATGGTTAACCAAGATAAGGCACTAACCACTAAATTTTCTTTCCCCTTCTTCTAATACATCTCATAATCTAACCCTATAAGTTTGGTTAATAAGAAAAACTAAAATGAAGTAGGTAATTGATGTTATAGTGGATACTTTAAGTTGAATTGATATGTCCTTATTACATAGTTCCTTCTAGTGACATATTACTACCACTTATTAATAACATATACCATGACTAATGGTTCTATCTCATACATTATGAGCAGCTAGTTTTTAAGTGAAAGTACTTTAGTAAGATAGGCTATGAGGGTTTTTGTCTTGCTTTAAGATGGCATTAATTCCTCCATTTGATGCATTTAGCTCAATGACAAAAGTCTTAGTAAAGCCAATGCTGATATTGGGGTTGTGATCATAGTTGTCTTTTGCTTTTAAAATCCAATGAAATGCTTAGCTTTTAAGAATTGAGTCAAAGATTTAGCTGGTACACCATAATTTCTCATGAACCTTCTAGAATAGCAAGTGAGACTTAAGGAACTTCTAATCTTTTTAACTTAGTTTAGTGAAAGCCATTGGGCCATAATTTGTATCTTTTGAGGACCTATAGCTACCCTTTGAGCCTATATATAACGGCTTAAATATTTAATTTCCCTAACAGCAAAAGCACATTTGCTTCTTTTTATAACAAAGGAATATTTCTCAATACTTCTAACACCTACCTTAAGTGTCTTAAATGTGTTACTTCATTTACACTATAGATTAATATATCATCAAAGAACACTAAAATGAACTTCCTTGGAAAAAATTGAAAAATTTGATTTATGGCTCCTTGAAAAGTGGCTGAGCACTAGTTAACCCAAAAAGCATGACCTTAAACTTGTAGTGTCTTTTATGAGTTTTAGAAGTCATTTTATAAATATCATTTAAGTCCATCCATATTTGATGATAGCTGGATTATTGATCTAGTTTAGAATAGAAAATGGCTCTTCCACACTCACCCAACAACTCCTTAATCAAAGGAATAAGAAACTTATCCTTGATAGTGTGATTATTAAGCTCCTCGTAGTCTATGCACATATGCTGACTTCTACCTTTCCTTTTAACTAACCCAATTGGTGACGCAAAAGGTAAAAAACTATGCTATATAACTTTATTGTCCAACATTTCTTTGACTAACTTCTTAATCACATCCTTCGATAATAAGGGATATTAATAAGGTCTCAAATTAATAGGATTTATACCTTCTTTAAAGTAATTTTGTGACTGTGGCCATCCCTTAAGGGGTAATTACTTAGGCTTTTCCAATACATCTTGAAACTCCTCTAATAGTGTTGCCATCTTTGTGTTTAACTGGTTGTTGTCCATATCAAATTTAATGGCATACGATTGGCTCTCATTGGAAGTGTGGACAACTTGAAGCATGAATAATTATGGTTGTTTACATACCAACTTACTAAGTTGAATTGCTTTTAATAGTTTGCAAGTAGTTTCCTTTACAACTTGTAACTTAACTATTTTTCCTTATAAAGAAAATTCCATAGTCATGTTAAGAAGTCCCATTAGACCACCTTGAGCTTTCTTAGCCACTATATACCTAAAACCATGTCACACCCAGCTAATGAAAGAAGAATAACATCTACAATATATAGAACTTTCTTGCATATGCCATTTGAAATCTTTACATAATCCTTGGTTGTGCAATTGGTTCTCATTAGCTATTATGGCATTCAAAGCTAGTATAAGATTAACTAAAATGCCTAACCTTTTAGCTACTTTGATGTGTAGAAAATTGTGAGAAAATTATGTGTACTCCTACTATCTATCAAAATTTGAATAAGTTTTTTACCTAAAAATCTCTTGATCCTCAAGGTTGGATAATTAGACACCCTCGTGATAGCATTTAAAGATATCTTTGGTTCACTATCTATCATAACTAGCTTCATATAGATATACTCATACCACTTAACCTCATTAATAGTTAAAACGCAACTATTACCAAAGCTTTTAACAGCAGATCCTAGCCCATTCATATGTTAAGTAAGTCTCTAGGGGTGAAGATTTGATTTTCTTGTCATTTTATCCCATAAACTTCATATACATGTTTGTTCTAGTCCACTTGATCATAAGATGCGCCTTAATTGCCTAAAAAAGGTCATATAACCCAAATTTCTCACTTTTGCCATATTATGTATGAAATTCAAAAATTCAAAACTTGGGTTACATAATTCTGATTTATGCAAAATAGGTGTATACCAAAAGTTTATGATGTGAACTTTATGTTGTAAAAATTTCAAGTAAAAATAAATTCATTTGGCCCTTTAAAACCCATAAAAATAAAAGTTGTGTTAGTTGATATAGTACCAGTGCAAATCTGCAGAATTTTGCCAACTTTAAAAATTTGTAAAATATTCTATATAGCTCAAAAAATTCTCATTGACTCATTAGAAAGCTCTATAAATTCTATAATTACGTGCTAGGTCATTTTTGTTGTTAAGGATAGAAGTGTAATTTATGACTCATTTGAACTAAATTTTAGTTTTAAAGTAGTCTAATTAGTCTCTAATTTGCACTCCTTCACTTAGAGCAAATTTCTAAACACCCAATCTATAATTTCATTATATGAACTAAAGCTTGCATCAAAATATAACCCTCTAACACCTAATGACACATATAGTCCATATAGCATATCATATCCAAGATCATACACGAATGGCCATATTACACCATAAAATGACCTATATTTATATGCTCAAGCTTATAATAAGTTTCCATTGTAAAACTTGGTCATATACATCATAATTCATCTTAATTACAATATGCATACTAGCTATATGGTTCCAATACATATATCAAGTTTAGGTACATTCAAAATTCCTATTATATCATTTTCTAAAGTCTAGCTCTTCTTTATTTCTTTTCCCTTGCTTAGAGAATCTAAAATGGTTAGTGGAAATACATGGGTAAAATTCTAGGGATAATTTCAATAGTAAATTTCAACCAAATCAATGCATACAAGAACACCATAAGAAAATGTAATGCATGTGGTGCAAGCATGTGATTTATATGCATCATGTAACTCAAATACAATTTTTACCATTAAAACTCTTTTCTTATCAAGCTATGGCATCTAAACATACTTGTTAGGCTTAACTAAAACTCATTTTTGAGCCAAAGAAGAGTTACTACACTCAATTTATCATTATACAGAGCTAGGAGTGGAAAAACATACCTTACTCAAAAAAATTCATGATGAAAATCATGCCAAGGCATGGTGCATGAATACATCAAGTATTTCAACTTATTTAAAGATTTAAATGCATGTAAGATAAAGAGATAATGCTACCTGATGACTTTAAAGACTTAGAACTACCACTAACCCACTTGTTGGCTTTCTATTTCTTGGCTTTCTTTGACTTGGGACCCACAAATAGGTGAGCTTGGGCTAGCTTGGCCTCTATATAGCAATATGTAAGGCAAAATAAGTCATTATGATTCGCTTTAACTCATATTACCATCATCTAGTCTTACTAGAACTCAAATACTACTTTAGGCTAATTTAGGATCCTTAAGAGGTAATTGTTGGAATTCACTTTCTAGGCTCCAAACTCTCACTCGTTATGAGCCATATAACCCTAATGGAACTCATTGGGGTCATCATGTACTTGATTAAACAAACTTAAGACTATCTTGCATCTTAAGACCTATTTAAACCCTAAAATTTTACTTTCAATTTAGGGCTCCTAAATTTAATCCAATGGTTCCATTAATGTTTATATATCACATTTAGGCCTCTTAAGATATTAAAATTCATAGAAAATGCTTTCTAGCTTTCCCATTCCTTACTTGGGTGAGATCATGCCTACATGGTAGCCTAATGGAGTTTTGCTTATTTCTGTAGGAAATTTGGCACATGTAGAGGTTTTTTAGCTCCTTTCTAATTTAGATATAATCTTACATAGCTTGAAATGTCTTTCTATGGTTTTAAAACTCATAAAGTGCAAATAAAACCTTAGGTGCCCTTCTTTGCATTTCATAACTTTTTAATGGATTCCTTTAGCACCATCTAATTCTTTATGTTCTAAAACCTATAATCTTATCATGTTTTAGCCAAAATAAAATTCCCTTTAGGATCCCTAAATGTTGGCTGAATCATAGAAATCAAGAGAAGCAAGGAAAGATAAAGTTTCTTATATAGTATCATACCTTGTTTGGTTACTCTTGGAATAATGCTTCTTATAGTGCAATTTGTTTCTTCAAACTCTCGCTTTTCCCTAAGAGGTCAGCCACCAAAATAGTCTTTTTAAGAAACTAAAACCATCTATGAAAGAGCTCAAAGAGGAAAAAGAGTTTCTAACTACCAGGAGAAGAAAAATTATAAGTTTTCTTATATTTCTTGCCTTTTTTTCCTCCCCTTTCTCCCTTCTCTTAGATGTCTCTCTTATTTTGTTTCTGGACTATATATGTCAGTTTTAAGGTGCTAGTCAGGTGGTGTGACACTAAATAAGGAAGAAAGAATGATTGTAAAACAATTTCTATAATTCTTGTTCTATCTTGGATTTTTAATTTCTCTATTTGAGTTCATTTTAAATTGTTTTTGAATACCGTCAATTCTATGTGAAAATTTATACTATCCAATTTATTAAAAATATTTACTTTGAAATTCATGGGATTTAAAATAATTTAAAATGGCTCGGTTAAAATTTTGGTCAATTGATGCCTTAAATCATACACTGGTAGGGTTTTAACTATTTTAATAGTTTGTATGATTTCCAGGGTTTCTAAAAACCCTAGTAGCTCTATTTTACTATTTAAAACTTCTTTTGTTATTTTCTAAAATTTTACCTGAAATTATGACTTTGCCACTGCATATTCCATTTATTTAATTTAACTATTTTAGCTCTAGTTTCGGGGCATTACTAATTTCATATCATCATTTTTGGATGTGTTGATTGATATTCTATCCTTAATTGGCCTTAAAATTTATTTTATTTTAGGGTCTTCTTTCATTATTTCACTGGATTCAAGTTTAGTTTAAGTCGGATGTTACATTCCCCTATCTTGGTAACTAAAAATTTTGTCCTCAAAATTTAGATACACACCTGAGTAGAATAATTTTGGATGCTTATTTCTCATCTCTTCATCTAGTTCCCAAGTGACCTTTTCAGGAGATAGTCTTTTCCAAATCACTTTTACTAGCGGTATGCTTTCATTCCTTAACTATTTAAGCATAACATCCATAATTAGATCTTGTGATACTAAATGATAGATTATCTTGTAAATGCACATTCTCATATTCTATGACATGTAAAGGGTTTGGCTGATACTTTTTAAGCTAGGATACATGGAATATTTCTTAAATCTAGGCTAGATTCGGAGGAAAAGCTATTTTGTAGGTAATTGGTAGACTCAGTCTAAAATCTAGAATGGACTTCTGTACTTTGGATTGAGCTTTCTAGTTTTTATGGACCCACCTATTCCTAGGATTGGAAACACTCTAATAAATATATGGTCTCCAACCTCAAACTCTAACAGCCTTCTTCTTTTATTTGCATAACTTTTTTTATCTATTATGTGCCGTTAAAAGTTTCTTCTTGATTAACTCTATCTTTTTGGAAGTTTGGTCTACTATTTTTGAGCCTATAACACTTCTTTCTCCAAGCTTAACCTAACATATTGGGAATCTATTCAAAGCCTTATAAGGTGCTATCTAGATGCTAAACTAATACTTGTTATTATAAGCAGATTCTGCTTATGGAAAGTAAGTATCTTAGTTCCCTTTCATCTCTAGGACACAAGCCCTCAATGTGTCCTTTAGTGTATGGATAGTTCTCTTCATTTGGTCATCTGTTTAGGGGTGGTAGGCTGTGCTGAGCCTTAACCTAGTTCCTAGGGTATTCTATAATAATCTTTGAAAGTTTAAATTAAATCTAGGATTTCAATATGAAACTATGCTCTTAAGTATGCCATGAAGTCTTATAATAACTTATCTAGGGTGTAAGTGGCTCTAATTGCTAAGAAATGAGCAAATTTAGTTAATATGTTCACTATCACTCATATTGCATCATGTCCCGATGATATTCTAAGTAAACCTATGAAAAATCTATGGCTATGCTATCCTACTTTTACTTGAGGACATTTAAAAGCTAAAGTAATCTAGTATGCCTCTGATGCTTAATCTAAACTCTTTGACATACTAGGCTTCTTGCTATATATTCTGTTATGTTAGTTTTCATCTTAGGCCACCAAAACACTTTCTTTAAATTATGGTACATCTTGTTATTGCTTGGATGAATTATATACTTACTTTTATGTGCCTCTTCTAATATCTTATCTCTGAGTTCTAGTTTTCTGAGCACACACAACCTAGCTTTGTATCTTATTATCCTATTCTCAGATAGGTTAAATTTTAAGGTCTTACTCTGGGATATCTAGTCTTGAATCATTCTTATGAACTTATCTTCTTGCTAAGCTTTTTTTATTTAGTTTCTTAGCTCATTTCCTATTTAAGTTTCACTAATAAATAATGTACTAGAATGCATTTAACATAAGAGATTCATGTCTCTAAATCTCTCAATAAGCTTTTGTTCTCTCACCATCATCGTCGCCATATGTATAGATTTTCTACTAAATGCATCTACTACTACATTAACCTTACTTGGATAGTATTTTAGAATTTAATAATAATCTTTTAGAAACTTTAACCATCTTCTCAATTTCATATTTAACTCTTTCTACTTAAATAAGTACTTAAGGTCATTGTGATCATTATATATCTCTATGGTTGCATCATACAAATAGTGCCTTCATATCTTAAAAGCAAAAACCATTGTTGCTAGGTTTAAATTATGTGTGAGATAGTTCTCTTCATGTGGTTTCAACTATCTAAAAGTGTGAGCTACCACTCTATCCTGTTGCACAAGCACATAGCCTAACCCTTTCTTAGAAGTATCACTATAAACTACAAATGTCTTTCTAGGGTCAGTGATGACTAAAACTAGGGCTGTAGTTAACTAATGCTTTAATTCCTAGAAGCTCTGTTCAAATTTCTCATTCTGCACAAATGGTGCACCTTTCCTATTATGCCTGGTTAGTAGTATGGCTATTTGAGAAAAGCCTCGGATAAATCTTTTAAAATAACCTGCGAAACCTAAAAAACTTTTGATATCTGTAACTATCCTAGGTCTCTCCCACTGAAGGACTACCTCTACCTTATGGGGATCTACTGCAACCCCTACTTAGGAGATCGTTTGGCTTAAGGATCTTACCTTTATGAGCTAAAACTCACATTTACTTAGTTTGATATAAAGTTATTCCTCTCTCAAGGTTTGCAAGACTAATCTTAAATGCTACTTATACTCTTCTCTACTTTTAGAATAGATAAGAATATCATCTATGAAAACCATAACAAATATATCCAGGTATGGCCTAAATACTTAGTTTATATAGTCCATGAAAATAGCAAGTGCATTTGTCAACCTAAAGTGTATCACTAGAAACTCATAATGCTTGTACCTTGTCCTAAAAATATTTTAGGGATGTCCTTAACTTTAATTCTTAACTAATGGTATCTTGATTTGAGATCTATCTTAGAGAATAATGATACTTCTACTAATTGGTTTAAAAGGTCATTTATCCTAGTTAAAGGATACTTATTCTTAACTATAACTTTAGTGAGCTCTTTGTAGTCTATACATAGCCTAACACTCTTGTCTTTATTTTTAACAAATAATACTAAGGCTCCCTATAGAGAAACACTAGGCCTAATGAAGCCTTTCTCTAACAACTCTTCTATCTATTTCTTTAATTTAGCTAGCTTGGTGAGAGCCATTCTATAAGGAGCCTTGGACATTGGACCTACTCTAGGCATAATGTCTATTGAGAACTCTACTTCTTTGTCATGGGGTAAACTACTAATTTCTTATAGGAAGACTTTTAGGAATTCTCTCACTATAAGTATTTATTCTATATCTTTTTTTATTTTTGTTAGTACAAAAAAGAAAATTAGGAAACCCTAACAACAATGTACTAGAGACCTCTCAGCCTAGGCAGTAGTTAGAAATGCTAGCTTAGTCCTAGTACTAAGGATAGTTTTACACTCTAGTAATTTGATGCATTTATTATGACAATCAAACATAGCATTGTTGGCAGACATCCAATTCATACTGATGATCAGATCAATGTCAATAAGGGGCATGCAAATTAAATCTAGTATGATATAACAATGGTTAAATTGAACTATACAATTTAAACAAGCATGTGAGGTAATGACTCTGTTTCTTGTAGGGGTAAAAACATATAAGTCATATGGTAATGCATAAATACTCAGAAATAAAACATTTATATTACAATAATCAATCTTAATAGTACCTTGAATTAGACTTGAGGATCTGTTAGCTTTTTGCTGTGTTAGGGCAAAAACTATACATTAGATTTACAGTCTAGATGAAAAAGCTACCTCCCTTTGCTAGGGATAATCTCTTTCCATATGCCCTAACTTGCCACATTTGAAATAGACGTTCTAGTCTAAATGACATGGTTTGTCACCATGGTTCCTACCATATTGATTACAAGTTGTTCAGGTGGTATTACCTCTGCCTGGGGGATTGGGCTTTCTTTTATTTTGACCCTTCTTGTTCCATGGCCCCATGCCACCTCTTTTACTACTAGCAGTGGCTATCTGTTCTTCTTTAGGTTTTTTGTTCTCAGAAGGAAGGGATTTTGGAATTAGAGCTACTTGCATTCTCTTTAGGTTACTCTCTGTCACCATGTATACTTTAACCAAGGCATTAAAGTCTCTAATTCTTTAGAGCGTCACTTTGTCTCTGATCTTAGGTAACAACCCCTTTTCTAGCTTGTCTATTCTCCACCTTTCATCATTTTGCTTTTGAAGGTAGGAAGAGTATTTTGATAGCTGAAGAAATTTGGCAACATACTGGTCTATAAAAATATTCTTTGTCTGTCTCAGCAGAATGATCTCTGACTCTTTCTCATCTCGTATTAAACTAGGAAAATATTTCTTGTAGAACTCTTGTAAGAATGCCTCCTAGGTTATTAGGATGTTCCTTGACTTCAATATTGGTTATGTATTTCTCTAACAATAATCAGCTTCCTTCTCTAGCTAAAATATGGTTAACATAGCCTTCTATTTAGATGTGTACTCCATCACTCTAAATGTCTTCTCTAAGTGCATAATCCAAGTCTCTTCCTTCTCTATATTTAGCTTACCATCAAGTACTGGAGGCCCATACTTCCTGAATTGTGTTATCACTTATTGGGTAGTGAGCTGAGGCTAGATAGGTAGCATTTGAGCTGGGGTTTGAGAGCTCTGTAGGTTCTATGGGTTTTGGCTTAAGGAATTTACCTCAGAATTCTCAAGGTTATTGGGAAGGATTAGACCTCTCATTCTCTCTTTAGGCCATTTTTTTCTTGCAACTGTATAATAACTTCTTGCTACTATTGCATCATCGCTTGTTATTAGTCTAGGCAAGCCATTATAGCCTACAAACCTCTTGTTGTAGGATCTGTGGGCTTTACTCTGGCTGGCCTTCTTGGCTTTTCTCTCCTGGTATTCACCATCTTGTTTAAAATATTTCAAAATACTTTAGCAAATAACATACACATATACTACACTTTAGTACCTAGAACTTCTATATAAGCCAATACATAACATGCAATCCTCATTCCCAAGCCATACGTTGGGCTACAATGCCTAAACCATAGCTTTGATACTAACAGAATGTTATAACTAGCTTTATTTAGATATACTGATGCCACTTAACCTCATTAGTAATCAAAATGCAACCATTAACAAAGCTTTTGGCAGCTAATCTTAGCCCATTCATATGTCAAGTGAGTCTCTAGGGGTCAAAATTTAATTTTCTTGTCATTTTATCCTATGAACTTCATATACATGTTTGTTTTAGTCCACTTGATCATAAGACGCACCTCAATTGCCTAAAAGAATCATATAGCTCAAATTTCTCACTTTTGCCATATTATGTACCAAACTTCAAAAATTTATAAATGTAACTCTAATTTGTACAAATTAGATGTAAATAGAAAGCTTATGATGTGAATTTTATGCTATAAAAATTTTAAGTAAAAATGAATTTGTTTGGCCCTTTAAAACCCACAAAAATAGAAGCTGTGTTAGTTGCTGTAGTACTTGTGTAAGTCTACATAATTTTGCTAATTTTAGAAATTTATAAAATATTCTACATATCTTTGAAAATTCCCATTTTTGAATTTATAAATTCTCTAATTACATGCCAAATTTTAGCCCAAAATTAGGTCATTTGGGTTGTCAAAGATAGAGGTGCAATTTGTAACTCATTTGGATCAAAATTTGGTTTTAAAATGGTCCAATTGGCCTTTAATTTGCACTTTCCCACTTAGAGCAAATTTTACTAATTCTAAACATCCATTGCATAAGATTTATTGCATAAAATAAAACTTGCATCAAATTATGACCTTCTAACACCCAATGACACATATAGAATGCATTTGAAACAGCGTTGATCCACCCACGTTTTGGCCCAAACCTTGGTTTACACAGGAAAAGCCCGTTTACACCATGTTTAAATCTGCGTTCATCATGCCACACCATGGTTCTGGGACTTCCCAAAATCGCATTGGGTTGAAGCAACTCATACTTACTTTCTGTCGACGCAGACGTATTGCATTGAAGGCGTATTAACATCTCCAACGACCAATGTCCTTTATACCCAAGGTTCAAACCAGTTCGAGGATATAGCAAATGCAAAGTTCATTCATCCTATGGTCCTTCGTCTATGTTTGGATCTCATCTCTGCCAACCTCGTTGCATGGGAATTTGATCCTCTGTTTAACTCTGTTTTGCAGATACATTATAGAGGTGAACGTTTTCGACGTCCTAGGTCGAAGTTTCAGGCTTCTATGTCTCAGATGTGTTGCTCCTTCATCTTCTTCCTCTGATCTGTTTCAGGTAACATCCATTCTTCTCAAGCTCTACTAGCTCTTTTAATGCGCAGCACACCATGGCTTTACCCAAAGCTATCATTTCTCTTATGCTTTTCACCAATTCGTCTGTTGCATGCTTTTTTCTTTTCCTCTCCTTATAAACATCATTGAAGCATATTCATACTGCCCTTCTTTTCATGCATGACTACTAATGCTGTGGAGCTAATTCAAGATACTAGTTACACTTGAAGACAAAGAAAGGAATCCCAAATAGAATCTTTTTAACCTTGGAGAAAAAATTTAAAAAAAGAAAGACAAAGAAAAGTTGGGCCTGATTATTTTGAAAATGGAAAACAAGGAGAATTATTTAGAGATTTTTTTTGTGAGCAGAAAGCCACTTCGTAATAATTTTATGTTTGATAATGCAATGTTAGTGGTTTATATATGCTATAGATGAAGCAAATTACACAATTTATATGATTATATGAAGCAAATAATGTTATAAATCTTTCAAAAAATAACATAATTCCTTTTCATTTATACAATTTATATGATTATCTTTTTTATTTTTTTGGGTATATCGACTAGTCTGTTAATTTTCTTTTCATTAGTCTTTTTCATATAATATATAGTATACTATTAAAAAAAACTCAATGTCGACATCAATTTCCAATTGTTTATTTAATTTTATTTTTATTAATCATTTATAAATATTTTTTTAAAAATAAAATAATTCCTTTTTCATTTATATAATTTACATGATTATCTTTTTTGGATTTTTTATATATATAGTATCTTTTTAATTTTCTTTTCATTAGTGTACCTTATATAATATATAGTATAATATTATTTAAAAAAATCAATGTAGACATCAATTTTCAAAATAAGGGACATAAACAAATCAAATATAACAAAAAATGCAACTAATTGGATAAAAATCCCTTACTTAAAAATGATATGTAATTAATTGAAATTAAATTATTAGCATTTTGTAAATATAAAAAATATAATTTATTTATAAAAAGTAATGTTTTAAAACCTAACTTAGACCCAAATAATTACATAAAAGTAATATTAGTAATTAATTTTAATATATATATATATATATATATATATTAGAACATATTATATATTAAAAACATGTTTAAGTTAATGGCTTTCAAGTTTCAACTAAACAAATCAATAGAGATTCATAATACAAGCTAACTAAATGTAAGTATGACATGGTCATAAACATAATAACATATATGTAGACATTAAGTTTCAAATTCTAATCCATGTCATAATTCATAGTAAAATCCTAACACAATATAATTACTAAATAAAACACAATATTAATGATTTTGCTACTTATTAAGAACCATGCATTTTCTAGGTTTCTATTCTTTCAGTTTGTTCTCTTAAATTATTGAGACTTAATAGTTTTGTTAACAATATTAATGATTTTGCTACTTATTAATTATGTGGGCTTGTTGATAATTTGTGCATGCTGGCCTTAGTTGTTTATATTTTTTTTTGGCTACATAGAAAAATGAGTTCTTAGAAAAACGCTGTGTAGGATCCAAGAACAACAGAGCATTTTATTAAAGTATGCTTGGACCAAGTCCAAAAGGGAGAATGCAATGGAACAACCCTAACGAAGGAAGGGTGGAAGGCTGTCATTGAGCAATTCAATGGATTGACTAGACAAAATTATGATAGAGCTCAGCTAAAAAACAAATGGGATAGCTTAAAAAAAGAATGGTCAGAATGACATAAATTTTTTGCCAAAGAAACAGGCCTATGGTGGGATAGTGTGAAGATGAACGTTGATGCACCTGATGAGTGGTGGGAGAAGAAGGAATTGGTACATTATGCATCAACATGTATTTGTGAGTTAATTACAATATTTTTCCTTGATTATTTGTGAAAGTGATGAGTTATCCTATACATGCAAGAAAATCCATAATATGGGAAATTTAGGTATAAGGAATTTCCATTTACCCAAGAGTTAACTATACTTCTTAAAGATGTAGTTGCAACTAGACAATTTGCATGGGCAATATCATCGGTGACATTCCCTAATGGCCTGCTTGAAAATGAGTGTGGGTACCACTCGAACTTAAACAATATTATGCTAGATATAAAGGAAGGATCTGGTGATAGTGAAGATGATAGTGTTGGGAAAACTGAAGTAGTTGCTAATATTAATCTATGCCTATCCCAAGGAACTAGTGGCCAAATAAGTGGTGGGAAGAGAAAGAGAGCTGACCCTGGTGAATGGATAAGTAAGGCCAAAGTCCCTACAGCATCAAAGATAGCTGACCTTATAAGTGTCATTGCAAATACATGTCGCTTCAGTCCTACAGAACCACTTGGAACATCAATGAAGGAAGTGATGGCTGAGCTAAGCTTAATGAATGAGATTGTCAGTGATCCAGTGTGGTATGCAAACTACTGTCAGATGATGATATATAAACAAAATCGGGAGATGTTTGCCACCTTTCATGGTTATTAGGATCGGAGGTTGATTTGACTTCGACATGTAGTAGATAATCCACTTCTATTTATGAAATCTTCATAATGAGTTGACTTAGAATTTGTATTCGGGTTATATTTTATGGGTTTGTGATGATACTATATTTTTCTATTCGGATTATGCTTTTTTATTCAGGCTATGCTTTTTCATATTTTGTGATGGTATTCGGACTATGCTTTTGTCTTCGGACTATGGTTTATGGGTTTATGATGGTATTGTGTTTTTGTATTCAGTTTGTACTTTTATGGATTTATGATTGTAATGTGCCGTTATATTCAGACTATGCTTTATTGGTTTATATTCATCCCATAATGCTTTTTTCTAGGTATAAATGGAATTTAAGGAAATACAAGATGGAGAAATGGAAACTTAAATGACACAAGTTCTTTCTTGAGAGCAACAAGCTCATGTGGCTGCACTAATTGGTAACTACACAGTGACATATTTATGTAAATAACCATGTCAAAAGAGTGAACAAACTGGTCATTCTTGGGTTTAAGAAATATTGTAAGAGCATCCCACTCACTGTTATGAGATGTTTCGCATGGAAAAACATGTGTTTCATAAATTTTACATTGAATTAGTTGAATGTGGGTTGAACCACATTACACGCATGGGAATTGAAGAGATGGTTGTGACATTTTTAAACATAGTTAGCCATGGAGTATGTAATAGAATGCTACAAGAAAGGTTTCAGCACTCAAGAGAGACTGTAAGTAGGCATTTACATGTAGTATTACTTACTTGTATGATATTATCCTTTAAATACATTAAGTCACGAGATCAAGCATTTCGTTCAGCCTATCTGAAGATTAAAAATGACCCACGATACTTGCTATTTTTCAAGAATGCCATTGGAGCAATTGATGGAACTCATGTACTATGCGTAGTTAGCTCTAGTGAACAACTAAGATTTATTGGTAGAAAAGGGCATCCAATACAAAATGTTATAGCTGTATGTGATTAGGACATGTGTTTCATATTTACCTTGCCTGGATGGGAAGGCACTGCCCATAATGCTAGTGTATTTTCTCATGCTCTTACAACTTCAAATATGAACTTCCCCCATCCTCCTCCAAGTATATTCATGCCCTTACTATTATGGTTATAATTTTTTTTACAACAATTAATGTGTAATACTTTAATTATTTATTAGATAAATTTTATTTGGTGGATGTTGGCTATCCAACCCAAATTGGATACAATGGTCCATATAAATGTGAGCATTATCATCTCTCTGACTTTAGATGTTCTTCCAGATTTAAAAATAATAATGAGGCATTCAACTATTACCTTTCAAGTTTGAGGTGTACTATAGAAAGAACTTTTGGGGTATGAAAAAATATGTTTAATTTTATTAGAAGGAATAAGTGCAAATAGTTAGTATGACAATGGCTATACATAATTTTATTAGAAGGAATTTTGAAATAGATATTGAGTTCATCTATCTTGAAGATGAAAGCCAATTTGAAGGAGAAATTGATGAGCACATTAGCCTAGATCCATTACTAAGTCTAAACATTGTCTCTTCATTTGAAATGGATCAACTTCGAGACACCATTCGGGATCAAATTGCACTACATGCGCAAAATAACTAGTAGTTTTAATTAATTGTAATGCTCTATTTCTATGCTATGTACATTTTTAGAATTAACTAAAATATTTATTTTTAATTTATATTTTAATTCTAATATCAATAGAAATAAAAAGATATATTATGCTATATCATTTATTAAATGCTATTTAAAAAAAGAAAGAAAGTAATGTTATGGGAATAAATCAAACAAAGTAATATGACTACCTTTTCTGGTAATTTCACACCTAAAAGTGATTCTGGTATATAATATATAAACAAAATCAATTCTACTGGAATCACTTTTCAACTAAAATTTTTAAACATAAATCACGTTCATGTAAACCCACTTTTACACAAAATCAATTTTATAAAATTAAATTTACCAAAACCAATTTTACTCACCGTCAATTCAAACACACATATAATCCATATAGCTTATCATATCTAAGATTATATTCCGATGGCCATATTACACCACAAAATTACCTATATTTATATGCTCAAGCTTATACACACGTTTCCATTACAAAACCTGATCATATACATCATAATTCATCTTAATTACAATATACATACTAGCCATATGGTTCTAATAGATACATCAAGTTTAAGTACATTCAAAAATCCTATTGCATCATTTTCTAAAGTCTGGCTCTTCTCTATTTTTTTTCCCTTGCTTAGAGATCCTAAAATGGTTAGTGGGAATATATAGGTGAGATTTTAGGGAGAATCTCAATAGCAAATCTTAACCAAATTACTTCATACAAAAATGCCAAGAGGAAATGTAATGTATATGGTGTAAGTATGTGATTCATATACATCATGTAACTTAAATACAGTTTTTAGTATGAAAGCTCATTTCTCATCAAGCCATGCTATTTAAACATACTAGCCAGACTCAACTATAACTTATTTTTACATCAAAGAAGAGCTACTGCATTGAATTTCTTGCCATAGGGAGCTAGGAGTTGAAAAACATACCTCACTCATGAATAAAACTCATAATGAAAATCATGTCAAGATATAGCTCAGGAATACATTAAGAAACTATATATACAAACATATTAACTCATTCAAACATTTAAATGCATACAAGATAGGGAAATAATGCTATCTTATGACTTTGGAGACTTGGAACTACCATTGTCCTACTTACTGGCTCTCTATTCCTTGGCTTTCTTTTTTTACTTAGCACCGACAAATAGGTGAATTCGGGCTACCTTGACCTGCATATAGCAATATGTAAGACAAAACAAGTCATTAGAATCCACTTTAACTTATATTACTATCATCTAGTCTTATTAGAACTCAACATACTACTTTAGGCCAATTTAGATTCCTTAAGAGGTAACTCTTGGAATTCACTTTCTAGGTTCAAAACTTTCACTTACTATGAGCCATATAATTTTAATGGAACTTATTTGGATCATCATATGCTTGATTAAACAAGTCTAAGACCATCTTGCTTTTTTAGGCCCATTTGAATCATAAAATTTCACCTTTCAATTTAGGACTCATAAATTTAATCCAATATTTCATTAGTGCTTATTTATCATACTTAGGCCTTTTAAAACATTAGAATTTATAAAAATGCTTCTTAGGTACCCTTTCCCTTGCTTGGTTGAGACCATGCCTACATGGTAGCCTAATGGAGTTTTGCTTATTTCTATAGCAAATACACCTCTAGCCCATGTGGAGGAGGTGTCTTTGGGTAAACATAGTGATTTATGTTCGAACCTTGGGGGTGCTATGTTCGAACCTTGGGGGTTGTTGTGTTCTCTGTATTTTTCAAAACCAAGAAATTAATATATTTATAATAAACTTTGCACTTAGGGAACAAACAAACCATGTGGGTTATGTGGATGAAGGTGCTTAGAGAAAATAAAAGGTCCTATGTTCAATTCAAAAGGCCTATTTTCTCATGTAAAATTTTCATTTTCAACACCATGAACTTTGAATGGCAACGTAAAGTTGCAACAAAAAATCTTTTTGTAACACCATAAATTCTAACTCATCTTATGCCTTTAAATGACTTAATATCATAAAGAATGTAAGTTCCTCATAAAAAAGGCAAGGAAATAATGAATAATTTCACGTTACGTCGTATCTAAAAATTTTATTTAGTGTCACATGGATCGTGTGAGCTCATACTATGCATTTTCATATTTAACTACATCAATACAACTCATTTGCATCTCAAAATCATGCCCACAACTCATGGAAACTGAATTGAAGCATAGAATGGGCTTATTTAATTTCGGCCAGATTTGCCCTCTTTTCATGTCAAACTTTGGAAAATCATAACTAATTCTTGAAAAATAAAAATCATCCAATCTTGGTCATTCTTGGAATCTATGGATGTCTACTTCACACTAAAAATATTCCTAGATCATAACCTCCATCACAGAGGACGTATGACATCCAAAGTAGTCCAAAGGTCAGACTGCATCCTGGAACTAATACAGAATTCTGTAGAAAACTTTGAAAATGTCTAATTAATTTCAAAAAAATCCAAACCATGCAAATGATACCAATATGGAAATTTGTAGATGTTAGCTAGAGAGAAAAAATATCTCCAGGCCAGTTCATTAAGCTCAGACCTCAGAATTTAATGGAACAGTACTTCTGGTCGGGAAAAATTCCTAATACTAGACAGAATGTTCAAAAATTCATATTTTCCTCTTTAGAGCTTCAAATGAAGTGCTTTTAGTTGGGATGATTCACTATGACCATCTAGTTTTTCTATATAAAATTTCATGATAATTGGACGTCATTTGGGCTTCAGGAGACATAATTCAAATTTGGACAAAATGAATAGTGCAGCAGACCAAAACCATAAAAATTGCCAACTTTGAAAAATTATCAAATATTCTGTAGACCTACAAAAATTATGATCTTTAGCTTCCCAAAAATATCTCAATGAGACCTAATTGCATGCCAAATCTCAGGTCAAGACTAACTCATTTGTCTAAAAAATGACATAGGATTCCATTATGGTCAATTTTGACTTCATATAGGATACCAAAGTTGCCAAATGGATTTCCCTTGGTCTTGACACCTTTTGGGCAAGTCTAAAAGTACACTTAAGACTTATGTAAGCTATCCAAATAGTCCCAAACCTCATGCATCTCATTTTGGCCATTCAACCCACACTTATGCACATTTACATCAAACTCTCAAGTTGCACACTTTGGCATTACATACTCAAAATATATGCTAGAGGTCATACATCATATCCATACATTTAAACATAACATAATATCATACTTATACATGTCTCAAGGGCTATAGACCATTTACAACATCATATACATCATAAGGCATCATTATGATTCCAAAAAGAGAAAAAGCTAGGCCTATGGTTGTCAATCTTCCTTCTTTATTATTGTTGGCTCCCATCACTATAGCCACTTGGTTCACCTAGCATATTAGATCATTAGAGAGGAGGGGATGAGATTCAAAGAATCCCAATAGCTCATCTTCCATTCCATCATATATAATATGTGCAAAGCAAGTTTTACAAATGCATGTATAGAGAAAATGAAAGTCATGGACATTTAAAAAGCAAGCTTGACATGTAAACAAATCATACAAGACATTCAAGAGCTCACTAAGTGTTTGGATTGGCCTCATACTTCTCTTCATAGATTTTGGACTTGCCTCACCCATTCTTTAAGAGTTTTGGACTCAACCATATTCTTGGGAGCCCACTTTACACTTGGGAGACTCTTTGTTATGTCTTAACCAATCTCAAGGGTTCTTGGCTCATCCTTACCATGGTGAAAAGTTCTTGGCCTTTCCACACTCAAGTAAACTCAAACAAACATTATACATTCATTTGAAACATAACATGACATTATGAAATCATGGTATATAAAATCATGCTAGCATACTTTTCATGACTTGAAAATACTCATACACACATTCTAAGATAAGCTAAACACATATCCATGCATAAGAGAAGGTGGAGAGAGTTACCTTGCACACAATCACACACTTTTCCTTTTGAAATTCCCTCCCTTGCTTTGGCCACACACATACAAACTTGTGGAGATGATTTCTCTTGGCCTATATACAATTTATGGGAGCCAATTAGGTTCATGAAACATATTCTAAGGCTACACAATTTGCTTAAGCCCTAGATTGCTCTATAAGTTCCATTATGGTCCATAAATACACCTAATGAAGCAACACCCCTCAAATAATTTCTAGGCCTCATTCTTTTCTTTCAAATATGATTCTTGACTCCTTTTAAGTCTCTTGGAGCCATCACATCATTAAAACAAAGGGCCTAATATCATGTTGCTTCTTTAGGTCATAATATGGAACCTAAGGCACTAAATCAATTTCTATGAGTTCTAAATTTTTTCCAAGGCCTCCCCTCATTTTGATTCATCAAATATGACTCAAGAATAGCTTTAGAAAAATTTAAAACTCTCCCTAGCTATGGAATCTCACTTTGGCCGAGACTATAGAGCTTAATGGCTTCCTTAGATTTTGCTTGGTTTTCTTGAAGGAGGAAGCATGTGGGGAGCATCTTAGGAGTTCATTTAAACTTTTACTTAGATCTAAGAATCATCATATAAAATCAGATTTGGGAAGGTGCACATAAAACTTTAGAATTTGCATCTTGAAATCTAATGAATTTTTGATAATTCTCTTTATATATTCTTAATCTCCACCCCCTTTTTCCTTAGGTTCATGCTTGGTTCTGCCTACAAATCATCTCCTCCTAAGGTTTTCTCAAGTGGGGTGAAATGGTGGAGAAGGGAACCAAAGATGACAACCATAGGAAGAGAAATTACTTTGTTTTCTTGCTTTTTTCTCACTTGAATATTGTGTTCTTTGAGCTCCTCTCTTCAAATCCAAATTTTCCCCTCAATTTCTCCCTTAAAACAGATTTATAAACTTTATTTTAATCATAGGAAACAAAGGAGAATGAAGGAGAAGAGGTTTGGCAGAGAAAGAGCATGAAAAACTATGAAAATCCATACCTTTCTACCTTGAATTTCTCCTCCTTTTCTTCCTCCTCTTGTGTGCCTCATCCCCTATGGTTTTCCTCTGGTTTTGGGTAGAACGTGGTCTTGCATAATGAAGGGAGAAGAAGGGTGCATAATATATATAGGTGGGAATAAGTTACACTTTTCAAAAATCTCTATTTTGTCCTTCGTTTTTGGCATTTTCGATTCTCCTTTGTTTTAACTCCTTTTTTAGAACTATTTTTTCCATTATAAAATTTAGGTTCCCAATTAAATAAAATGCTTTTGGAATCACTCAAATTAGAGTTAAAACCTTCTTGAACGAATCTGTCAAAGTTCAGGTGCACTAACATTAGAAAATGTCCATCGAAGGGGTTTTAACTGTCCCGTGGCTTTTCATGATTTTCAGGGTGTCTGAGAATCTCAAAAAACTCAAAACTTTCATTTAAAAAGCCCTCTTGTGTAGATTCCAAAATTTTTTCAAAATTACGAAAATACCATTATGTTTCATAAGCTTTCCGAAAAAAAAATTGTTTCTTCATTCTAACTCCGTTTTTCTTTCCGTCTAAGCCTAGGATTCTCATTTTTGGGAGTGTAGAATGCTTCCAAAATTTTTTAGGATCATAACTATCTCATTTCGGGGGACTTTCTTTTGTATCTAATAAGTTTCATTCGTTAATGGAGAAAATGTACGTCGTTTCTCACGTTTTCTCTGGTTTTCGGAGAGTTGGATATTACACTTTTAGTGACAAAAATTCATAATTGCTAGTTTTTCATAACAACATGGTGAAGTTGCCACAAAAAACCTTTAGTTGTGGCAATGATGATATGGTCAATATAAAAGAGTTTTTGTGGTGACCTTACATCATCATAAAAATATTTAGTGGCAACAAATCATTTGTCACCACTAAAGATATATTACAAAACATTTAATTTTTTTAAATAAAAATTTTAAGAGGCTTTTGTGGCAACTTTTAGATTATTGCCACAATGTGTTTTTAATGGCAACCATTATGTCGCCATTAGAAGAAATTTATAGCGACTTTTCATATTTGGTGACTAAAAATTGATAATGTAGAATAGTGAAACTTTTAGTGACGACATGTTGTGACGATTTGTAAAAGTTACCATGAGCAAGGTAGTTTTAGTGAAACCTTTTTTGTTGCCACTAAAAGTCCCTTTTTTGTAGTGCTTCAATTTTAGTTGAACACAAGCAGTCTATGTCAACAGCACCCAAATGCATGGCTTACCTGTATTGCCTTCCAGTGATCACTTTAATTTAAGGCCTTGGCACATAATCGTGTCGATGAACATGACGTACTCATGTTTGTCCTTGGTTTGCTCAAAACTCCCTTCTTTTACATGCTTGTGCACACCAATATGGCTTTCCTTTGTTGCTTACTGAAATTTCCTGATTTCTTGCTAAATTTCTCATGCTTTTCCACTTTCCTAATTGAATCACACACAAAATATATAAAAGCCATAGAATTTGAATTTAATCACTCTTAGGAAAAACATGCATATTTTACACTAATCAAATTCCCCTAATCTTGACTTTTTTCTTGTCCTCAAGCAAACTGAATAATCTTCTAACTATACTTATATTCTGGTCAAGATATTTGAATGAATGCTAAGTTATCAAATGCAAATCTCAATCAATAACATTGACCATATTCAAAAATAAAAATGATAACAAGTACACATAAAATTAAACACATTCATTTCCTTTCATTTTTATCTCTATATACTATTGCACAATCACTTAAAATTAGTAGTTGATATATTTGAGTTATACATAAATTAAACAAAAACCTTTCCTTTTTTTAATCCTTAGGCTCAAGCCACCATATATAACATTCTCTATTATTGTTATTTCCTTTTTTCAATGAGCACATTTTAAGTTCCATCTCACTTCATTTTGTCATTATGAGTGAGTGCGTTTTACATTTCTTTTCATTTGTCACGTGTGATTAGTCAAAAATAAATATTTTTATTATTTTTTAAACAAGAATTAAGCCTATGTTAAAAGGAATTTAAAAAAAAAAAATTCATCATACAACTCAACTATGTTACAACTACTAAATTCTTGTGATAAAAAAAAAGTTTTATTTCAATCCAGTACTCAAAATGAGAAAATGCTTAACTTCACTTTACAAGATATTATACATTTTTTAATTCAAGTAGTGTGAATAACAGCAATCTATTTTAACAACTTAAACATTTATCAAACATCATCAGCTAATTTATTTAGCATAATCAAACTTACATAAAATGACAATTTGCTTAATTCAAATACAAAAAATCAATTAAGGTTAATTATCCCCCAAACTTAAAAATTTTCAATGTCCTTAATGTAAAAACCACTAGGAAATGAAGAGCAAAAAAATAGGAATGGGTAAAATACTCTTCTATAAACACTGCAATTCTATTAGAAGCACAAAGATAAGGTGCTTGATTGATTGACAAAAAGACCTTACCAAGAGAAGAAGAGTTTAAAATTCAAAGGAGATCATTATAATAAAGAGATATCTACAAGATAATGAGCAGTACATCAAAAGAGGATAAAGGCTAAATCTAGTAAATAGTATAGTTTGGGTAGCATGTTGAAATTTTAAATTGCAAAATTAAAAAAAAAAATTATGCACCGGATACAAGTTTGTTAATAGACAGGATTTGCCCATGTCCACTATAGGTTGAAGTATGTGGGAAGTGGGATTGTAGCACATAGGCACGTCCATTAACATAATTTGCCTGTGTGTATCTTAAGCTTAAATAAAGGTGCAGTACATAGGTATGTCAATGACATAGTTTGCTCATGTATGCATAGGTTTAAGTATAGTGTAGCACATGCCTATGTCAATTGACACGGGTAGGCCATGTGCTCCCTTGCCATGATGAATGACACTCCTAAAAAATGTAGACAAATAACAATAATAACAACAAGCCTTTTTTTCACTATGTAGGATTAGCTACATGAATCAAATGGTGCCATAAAGTTTTATTATAAATTATGTCTTTAGATAAATCATTTAGGTTTAAATCTTTCTTAATGGTTTCACCTATAGTTTTTTCTAATCTCCTTCTACCTCTAATTATTGGACTACTTTCTATTTGATCTATTCTCCTTACTAGGACTTTTATAGGTCTTCTCCATATATGTTTAAATTATCTAAGATGCGATTCTACAATATTTTCCTCAATAAGTGCGATCCTAACTTTTTTTTAATGTATTCATTTCTAATTCTATTTTTTCTAGTATGTCTACTCATCCAATGCAACATTCTCATCTTTATAACATCAAACTTATTCTTCTGCTAGTTTTTTATTGCCCAACATTAAGTTTCATACAACATTGCAAGCCATATAACTGTGCAGTAAAATTTATCTATAAACTTGAGTAGTTTTTTTTATTTGTAATGACACCCGATGTAACACCCCGAAATTAATTAAGGTGTTAATTATGGATTAAGATTAATTAAGGATAATTAATAGAGCATAATTGGGCAAGTTAGTGAATAGGTATTCTAGAGAGATAAATTGTTAATATGGGTTGAGAATTTATTTAGGATGGAGATTTACATCTAGGCCCAAATTAATTAAATCATGATGAGAGGCTAATGGAGGCCCAGTGAATTGGAGGTAAACCCAAACTAATTTAATGAGATAAAGGCCCAAGATTTATCTTGTATAGACTCAATTAAGTGGCCCAATTACCCTTGTGCAGACCCAAGCCCTTGAGCCCTTCAAATTAGGCCCAAAACCTATTAAACTTCAGTAACACAATGAGTGAAAACTGGCCCAACAGAATTATGCAGCCCAACACTTAAAAAACTGGCCCAATAAGTAAAATCTGAAACCCAATTGGATTTGGACTTGGAGCAACCCATGACCCGGCCTTTTGACCCAACTTAAACCCATCTAAACCCTAATGCTTCAGCCACACTTTCATTTTTCTGAAACTCAAGAGGCAAATTCGGAGGTTGAGAAGGAGGCTAGGGTTTGGGGCAAAGATTCTGCATTTCCACACACTTAGAGCAAGATTTGGCCAAGGTAATAGTTATAGAACTTAACCCCCTCATCTTTCTCTTTAATTTAGTCCGATTAGTTTTTCATTTGGAGAGATTTCATTATACCCAAAATCTGAAAAGTGAGTGTTTGGAGGTTTTCTTGGTGAAATTCGTAGGTTGAGGTTGGGGTTAGTATTAGGAGACTTTAAACCCCCCATTTTGATGCTTTCTTTTATGGTTTGAGACCCCCATAGCTTATTTGTATTATGGGCATTAATTTTGTACGAATTTGCTTAGGATTTTGGGTGACACATTGAAAATTCTGGTGGGAGATACTTGAATCCGAATTTGGGATTTGTGGTGGCTGTTGCAATTGTCTGCAAGTGAGGTAACCGGGGTTTACAGTAATTCCATGCATGTATCTGCTTTAATTTCGTATTTGCTATATATGAATGATTTGAAATGTTGAATGAATTGGTTGGCTATCTGTTGTATCATGATTGGACCTGGTGAGTCCATGGTGGAGCTGTGGTGCGGCTGCCACCCGTGCATGTGCTACGATCGAGCACCGGGTATGATCAACCCCAGATGCACTGAGCCCTGGTTGTGCTCAATGGGGAGTAGGTGCCGTGGACGGGCCTCTCCCGGTGTTAATGGCCTTTAACATGTTAAATATATGATTGCTAGTATGGGATAGTAATCATGATAGCCTAATTGTTTCATTTGCTGAAATGACTGATATGATTCTGATATGGATTTTGATTTATGCATATATGTTGATTAAACTGGATTATATGATGGAATTGCTTTGGTTACTGAGATTCATATCTCACCCCGTGTTGTGGGATTAATATTTCAGGTGAAAGTTCCTCGGGTAAGGATAAGGGTAAGCAAGTGGATGAGAATCCATGAGTTCCCACCTAGGGGGAGATGGCTACACTTGGGCTGACTTAGCTAGTATAGATGCTAATTTTGTATTCCTTAATGTATAGCATCATCATGTATCTGTATTGCCAAGTGTAGGCTTGAACATTTGATTTATTGAGGATGTATGAACTGAGGGGTTAGACCTCATCTTAATTTGGTAGTTGTTGTATGGACTCATGATTTCTGTTGTAATTGGTGCTGACATGTAATATTGCTTATCAATGGAAATGTAACCCTTGAGACATTGATATGAGCCCCTAATATATGGAACCCCCATTTATTTTGTATTAAAGGATAGCTGCTGGTAGTTCATGTATATTTTGTTGTTGATACTTTATGAACTTGCTGATGGAAGGTAATTAGAGGAAAGAAACGGGCATATAGGTTTTGAGTTGGTAATGGAAGTATAACTAAGTAAATAAGATAGATAAATGCCATTAGAGCCATATAAAATGAGGGGAAGTGACCTTAGAGTGTCCCTAAGAAGAGGAATGGAGTGTAGGGGGCGAAATAGAGGGAAAATAGCTACAGGAGGGAGTCACGCCGCGGCCAAGAAGGCTTCGCCGCGGCCTAGGGAGTGACAGTGGCGAGGGACGCCGCGGCTTGAGAAATCTCACCGCGGCGCGGAGTGAAAATAATCGCCCAGGAGGTGACAGAACGTAACCTCGCCGCGGCGCGAGTTGAGGAAATTAATTAGGGAGGTTACAGTAGCAAAACTCGCCGCGGCACCACATAGGTTGGCCGCGGCGCAGGTCCAACTCGCCGCGGCGATAGAAAATTCCAGAGAGTAACTGGGCCGCGGCGCGAGAGTTCTAGGCCGCGGCGCAAGTTTAAAAATGTGGTTTTTGAGCTCCAGAACCTAACTTAGCCGCGGCGGGAAAGTTCCAAGTCGCGGCGCAGGTCCCCAAACTCCTATATTTGACCTAGAAACCCTAATTCCAGTAAGGCTAAGGTTAGGGAATGGTATGAGTACATTGGTGGGATGTTTTTGTGGGTTGAAATTGATCAATGGATGAATCATAAACCTTTAATGATGGTATAAACCTTTCTTATGCATGATCCCGTTATGGTTGTTAGTTGATGATCCTAGTAGTATCAAGGTTTAAATTTCCCCTATATTTTCATAATGTAATTAATTGCGATGACTCCAAACCTTGATCATTATCTATTAATTGTGTATTTAGCTATAATCACTGATATTAGAATCTAGGGTCGTCACACCCGAAGCACCCCTTTTTTCATTCACCCAACTTGAATCTTATGGTTTACATCTTCTTCTATTTCTCTGTCATATTGTATGATAGGCTTAAGATACTTAAACCATGTGACTTATGTTATGGTGTATTGTTTGATTTTTATTGCTATGCTAAAATTAGTGTGCCCTTGTTAAACTTACAATTTATATACTTTGTTTTACTTCTATCTAAAACGTGCTTTTAAAGCTAATCTCCACATCTCTAACTTCTCATTTATTTCCTCTTTTAACTCTCTAATTAGGACTATATCATCTACAAAAAGTATGTATTTTGGCGCTAGCTCTTGCATATGTTTAATGAGCATATCAAAGACTAAAATAAAAAATAAGTGGTGCAAAGTTGACCCCTAGTGCAGGCCAATAGTTATCAAAAAATTTTGGTAAACCCACCTTGTGTTTTCATACTAGTTGTAACCTCATCATATATTTCTTAAATTGCTCGAATATAAGTAATACGAATTCTTTTTCCTTCAGAGCCTTCTATAAAACATCTCTTGGCACCCTATCATGTACCTTTTTTAAATCAATGAACATCATATGTATGTCTTTTTTATTCCTTCGATATTTCTCCATCAATCTTAGTAGTAAGTATATTGCTTTTAAATGATCGACCTTCAAAGCATAAAATCAAATTGATTCTTTATAACTTGAATCTCTTGCCTTAATCTCTACTTAATAACCCTTTCCCATAATTTCGTATTGTGGCTCATGAGTTTAATTCCTCTATAATTTGTACAATTTTGCATGTCTCTCTTGTTGAATTAAAGTACTTCTTTTCCACTAGTCTAGCATTCTCTTAGATTTTATAATCTTATTAAATAACTTTGCGAGCCAACTTATACTTTTCACTCTTAAACCCTTCTATACCTCAATAGGTATATTATTTGGTCATACTTCTCTACCTTTCTCCATCTTCTTTAATGCTTCTTTTACCTCTGACTCTCGAATTCTACAATAATAGGTATACTTTTGATCTTTCTCTTTAGTGTCTAGCCTATCTAAGTGTAATGAGATCTTGTGTCTTTCATTAAATAGCCTATGAAAATAACACTTTCACTTTTTCTTAAGATCTTACTCCATGACCAGGACTCTCCTTTCTTCATCCTTAATGCATTTCACTTGGTTCACATTTCTTGTCTTTCTTTCTCTGCTTTTAGCAAGCTTATAAATACTTCTTTCCCTAACTTTAGTACCTAAAGTTTGATATAACCCATTAAATGCTTTGACTCTTGTTTCATTCACCATCTTCTTAATGTCTCTCTTAGCTACTTTATATTTTTTCCAATTTTTTTCATTTTTACATAAAGCACTCTATTTTAACTTTAACCTTATCTTGTATGCTTACATCCCACCACTAAGATTTTTTATCTTTAGGTCTAAAACCTCTTGATTCACCCTTTTTTGTAACATTCCTAATCTCTTTAGCCATCTTATCCCATATATTATTAGCACCTCCTTGTGCCTCCCATGATCTTTCCTCCAAAATCCTTTACTACAAGCTTTTTTCTTTATCACATTTTAATTGACACTACTTTATCCTTGGCACCCCATCTTTGCCTTTGCTCTTTACTCTTCTCATAACTTGAACATCCATCACTATGACCCTATGTTGTGTAGTCAAGCTTTCTTTAGGTATAACTTTGTAATTCATGCGAAAACTTTTGTCCACTTTCTTTATTAGAAAGAAATTAATTTGAAAGCATGTCCCCCTACTTTTGTAAGTGATAAGATGCTCCTCGCTCTTCCTAAAACAAGTATTAATTATGGTAAAATCCAATGCTAATGGGAAGTTTAGAATAGTTTTACTCTTTGCATTTACTTATCTTAAACTATATCTCCTATGTGAACTCTTGTAACCTTTAGATGCACTCCCCATATGACTATTAAAATCTTTTCTTATGAGAATCTTTTCTTCTAAAGGTATTCTCTGAACTAAACCTTCTAAGTTCTCTGAAACCTTTATCTTATAGTATTCTTCTAATCCTACTTATAGTGCATAAATACTAATAAGATTGAAAGTTTCTCTTTCCACTATAAATTTTAATGTTATAATTCTATCTTCTAACTTTTTTACATCTACCATAATATTTTTCCAATACTTATCCATAATTATACCTACTCTATTTCTAAATTTAGTCTTACTAGTATACTAAAGGTTAAAACCTGAGGTGTTTAATTCCTTCACTTTTTCTTCAACCTATTTAGTTTCTTGTAAGCATATAAAATTAATCTTCCTTGTAATCATGGCATCTACTATTTTTATTGATTTAGTTGTAAGTGTACCTATATTCTAAGTTTCTACTCTTATGAGCTAGCTTTTTTAGTCATATTTGTTTATGGAAATGTGAGAACGTTTTCTTATTTTTTACTACACCTAAGCGTGATGTAGTGGCTTTTGCTCATTTGATAATGTACTTGAGCTATATAACATGTTGCTTCAGGGCAATGACCTAGCATTAATGCTAACATATCATTGATCAATGTCATAAGATTTGGTAAAGTTTTACGTTGGTTGTTAACTACCTTATATAACCCTCCTCTTTTTCTCAGGCTTGGGATCAACTATGAAATGATTTATATTAAAGCATAACATAGGCAGAGTTCCAAAAAACATAGACCCTAACCAGACCAATGCAAGACACCCAAAAAACTCCTAAATAAGCCACTGAAAGTTCAGATATGTGTACTCAACAAACTAAAGTCAATAATCCATTAGCAAGATAAGGTTTATGAATAACTTTCCAATCAAATTACAATGGTTTTCTTCTAAACTTAGCATGTGACTTGTCCTTAAGTAAACTAAAAAGATGCAATCCAAGACATAGTATAGGGTGTTAAAAAACTCCCTAAAGTGAGAATGCCACTTTGAATAATTGAAACTTCAACCATTAGCTTACCATATGAACATGGTACCTAATATAACAAAATGCAACAATCAAAACAAAACTAAACACAAAATAAAACAAAACAAAGTAATTAATACAAAAGGAAAAGGTAAGAGATGTAGTTCTATGTAATAGTCATTGGCTTGATTGTTAAAGTTCTCAAAGCTAAGGAATTCCTAGATTGTAGGTAGACACTTTCTCTACTACCTTTCAAACCAAATATGGCTTGAAGTTCTATTCACTATTCTTAAATATGCTTGTAGGTTCATTCCTTATTGTATTAGTACTATGAAAAAAGAATTCCTCATTATTGTAACCTTGCAATGAGGACTATAGCTTGTCAATTTTACTGTAGAGGTAGTGGCTACAATTCTTTTATACTTGTCTTTAAAGATTGCAACTTGGGATGGATGCATTGTTAAAGGATTCCTTCAAGGACTTCATGTTATATGTTTCCCTTATTAACTTGTCACTTATATTAAGTCTATGATAATAATCCTCTTTGGAAGATGGGGTCATCATGTTTTTTAATACCTTAAATTTAATTGCTTCTTCCTTGATCTTTAAGGTTAATGTTCTGTTCCCCACATTAAAATTAGCACTAGCTGTTGCTAAGAATCACCTGCCCAAAATTAATGGTATTACTATATCTTCCTCTACATCAATAATTATAAAATCCATAAGAAGATAAAACTTCTCAACCTATATCGAAGTATTTTCCAATAATCCCACGAGTCATGTAACTGATTTGTCTACTAATTGTAATGTCACATTTGTAGGCTTTAAGTCTTCCAAGTCGAGTCTCTTGCAAACTAATCGATGCATCAAACTAACACTAACACCTAAATCACACAATGTATGATCAAAAGATACATAATCAATGGCACAATGCAACACCATAAAATTCTAGCTCATCTCATCATATACACATACCTTATATCATTATATTCATGAAAGTATCAGAAAAAGGGGGATAAAATAATGACTTCCTTTGTGTTGCGTCGAACTTAAAAATTCACATTTGATGTCACATGAGCCGTGGGAGCTCATGCTATACATTCTTATATTTAAATACATCATTACAACTTATTTGCATCATAAAATCATACTCACAGCTCATGGAAACTAAAATGGAGCATGAAATGGGTTTGTTTAATTTTGGCCAGATTTGCCCCTTATTCTGCCTAAATTTGAAAAATCATAACTAATTCTAGAAATATCATAATCATGCAATCTTGGTCATTCTGGGAAGCTATAGATGTTTACTTCATATTAAAAATATACCCAAATCATAAAATTTATCATAGAGGGCGTTTGACATCTGAAAAGCTACTGAGGTCACTGTTGCCTGGGCTGCTATTTCAGATTACTAATATAAAATTCTAAAATTCATAACTAATTCTATAAAAATTGGAATCACACATATTTGGTCATTCTAGAAATATGAAAATGTTAAGCTTATGATAAAAATAATTCTAGAATGAAGAAAACATTTTTAGCTATTGGAAATCTATAGAATAGTGACTGGACTCCTGGGGTGCCACTGCTACTGGCAGCTAATTTAAAAAATGCATAACTCTTTGGTCAAACCTCCAAATGAGGTTATCTTAGTGGCCAAAGAAATTATGATCTCTAGTTTATTTTTATAAAATTTCACAAGCATTGGACACCATTTTCCCATCGGATGACATAGAATACAAATCTACCGGTGTGAATAGTGTACATACTAAAATCAATAGAAAATCCCAACTTTGAAAATTCATCAAATATTCTCTAGACCTCCAAAAATTATATTCTTTAGCTTCCTAAAAAGATCTCAAGGAGACCTAATTGCATGCCAAATATTAAATTAAGACTAACTTATTTGGCTAAAAAGTGACATAGGGTTCCATAATGGTCAATTTTAGCTCTATATAGGATACCAAAGTTGCCAAATGGATTTCTCTTAGTCTTGAAACCTTTTAGGCAAGTATAAAAGTATATTTAAGACTTGTGTAAGCTGCCCAAATGGTCCAAAACCTCATGCATCTCATTTTGGCCATTCAACCCCCACTTATACATATATCCATCAAACATTCAATTCTCATACTTTGGCATTAGATACTCAAAACATATGCTAGAGGTCATACATCATATCCATGCATATAAACATCACATAATGGTATATTTATACATGTATCAAGGGTCATGGTATATTTACAACATCATATACTTTGTGAAGCCTCATTATGGATTCAAAAAGAATGAAAGCTAGGCCTAGGCTTGTCAATCTCCTTCTTTTCATGGTTGTTGGCTCCCTTCACTATAACTATTTAGTCCACCTAGCATGTTAGAGTATTGGAGAGGAGGGAGTGAGATTCAAAGAATCCCAATAGCTCATCTCTCATTCAATCATACATAACATATATAAAACAAGCCTTAAAAATGTATGTATGGAGAAAAATGGAAGTCATATACATTTAAAAAGCAAGCTTGTCATATGAACACATCATACAAGATATTCAAGAGCTCACCAAGTGTTTGGATTGGCCTCACACTTCTCCTCATAGATTTTAGACTTGCCTCACCCATTCTTTAAGCACTTTGGACTCAACCATACTTTTGGGAGCCCACTTTACTTTTGGGAGACTCTTTGCTTTGTTTTAACCAAGCTCAAGGGTTCTTGGCTCATCCTCACCAAAGGGAAGAGTTCTTGACCTCTCCATACTCAAGTAAACTTTTACAAACATCATGTAATCATTGGAAAATATAACATGGCATTAAGAATCATGGCATATAAAGGCATGCTAGCATACTTTTTATAGCTTGAAAATACACATACACACATTTCAAAGCAAGCTAAACACACATCCATGTATGAAAAAAGGTGGAGAGAGCTACCTTGCTTGCATTTACACACTTTTTCCTTAAGCCTTGAGTCCTCTCCCTTGACCTCACACACCCAAGAAGGTGGAGATCATTTCCCTTGGCCTAGACACATCATATGGAAGCTAATTACACTCTTGAAACAAGCTAAGACATTAAACTTATATTTAAAAACATACTTGGTTCCATAAGTCACATAATGGTTCCATAAATGGCCTATTGAAGCAACCATCATGATTCAAGTTCTTGGCTTCATTCTTTTCTCATTTCTAGGCCTCTTGACCTCATTTAAGGTCCTTGGAGCCATTACATATTCATTTACAAAAGCCTAGACATAAGTTGCTTCATAAGGTCACATTATGGAAGCCATTGCCTCATCTCTCAATCCATGGCTTCTAAATTTTTCCCAAGAGTTCCTCCCACCTTCTACTATCATATGAAGTCCCAAACTAAGGCCAAAATAAATTAAAACACTCTCTAACCCCTCCATTTATCCTAGGCCAACATTATGGAAGCATTTAGGGTTCAAGGGATTTTCAATTTTTTTCTTGATGGGAGAGCCACTTGGGAGGCTTCTTAGGGGTCTTAGGAACTCAAAAAAACACTCACATATGCTAGGGAATGCATGAATTAAATCAGTTTTTACAATCCCTTTAGATGCACTACACTTTTTCTACTTAGAGTTCATTAGTTTTTCTTGCAATTTCTTTGCTTTCCTGAATGGAAGGTGCATGTGGGAAGCTCTCTAGGGGTCTTAAGAGCATGTTTAAATATTCAATTAAGTCTAAGAATATTCATATAAAATCATATTTGCAAGGGAGCATTTGGATCCCTAATGGTTTCATCTTATTTCCTAATGCTCCTTTCTTGATTCTATTGGTTCCTTCTTAATCCTTGCCATCTAAAACCTCTAATCCCTCCATGAATTGGACAGAATACAGCCCTTAAATAATGGGCCCTTGGCTGGATGAAATTGGCAAGGGTGAATGGGAGGAAGAGGCTACTAAAGGATGGAGAATTTACCTTACTTTCTTGGTTCCTTTGGCTTGTTCATGCTTTCCTTGGCCTCCTTACTTTAATTTCAAAATTTCCCCTCTGTTCTCCCTTCAAAACAGCCCTCAAAACTTCAGAAAAATCACGGAGAAGAAGAGGGAAAAAGAGGAGAAGAGATTGGTGAAGAGAAAGCATGAAAAACAAGCAAATTTCCATACCTAAAGACTAGAATTTTTCCTCCTTCTTCTCTTCCCTTGGTGCGCCACTCTCCTTAGCTTTCTTCTCTAGTTTGAATGCTGTAGCAAGTCGGTTAAGAAGGGCCAAGGATGGGACACCACATATGAAAGGGAATTAAGGGAGAATTGTTCTAAAAATGACAATTTTGTCCCTTGCGCGTGGCATTTCTGTTTAAGACTCATTTTAGCTCTTTTTTGAGAACCATATTTTCCATTATAAAATTTAGGTCCTCAATCTTATAAAATACCTTTGGAATCACTCAATTTAGAGCTAAAATTTTCCTGAACGATCTAGTCAAAGTTTGGGCTCACTGCCATTGGAAAACGTATACCGAAGGGGCTTTAACTGTCTCGAGGCTTCCCATGGTTTTCAGGGCCTTTGAAAACCCTAGAGAACTCAAAACTTTCATTTAAAAAGCCCTCCTGTGAGTTTTTCAAAAAGTACCCATATTTACAAAAATGCCACTGGCCTTTTAGCAAATTTATCGAATCACTCTGGTTTTGATTTCTGGGCAACTCAAGGCTCAAATTCTCATTTTCTATTATTTAAAATTTTATCATAGTTTTATTTGGCCTCAATTCCTTCTATTTCAGGGACTTCCTTTTGTATCTGGCCCATTTCTGACATTTACAGAGAAACTGAACAATGCATTTCTTACGTTTACGGAGGGACCGGATGTTACACACAAAGAATAGAGAAACCCCCTAGATCAACAAGCTTTAGTGGTAGCTTATTTTGTATGATCACACTACCCTCCTTAATGAGTGCAATAGTAGCATAATCTTTTAGTTTCCTTTTGTTTGACAAAATCTCCTTTGTAAACTTCACATAAGGTGGCATTTAAGCTAAAGCATCTGCAACACAAATATTTATATAAAATTATTAAAAAATATTCAAAAAACTTGTCAATTTTTTTATCTAATTTTTGCTACTTAAGCCTTTGAGGAAAAGTTACTAATGAAACATAAAGCCTTATTGGTGCTTATGTTGATAACTGAACTACCTCTAGCTTATTCTTTTCAAGTTAAACTAGAGAGCTCATAGTCTCCACATCATTAACCTTACTTTCATTTTCAAGTGGTGCATTTTTCTTATTCAAACTTTGTAGTTGCTTGCTACTTCTCAAAGTGACAACCTTGCACTATTCTCTTGGATTTGTTTTAGTTTAACTAAACTCTAATATTGGATGAATTGGCCTATTGACTCAACTGTATTCCTAGATTTCTATCATAACTAGCCAATTAATCTAACTTAGAATCCAACCTTTCAAATCTATCAAAAGACAAATTGTAAAACTTTTCAAATGTAACTTCTTAGCCCTGTTTACTTTCATTATGAAATTGTATCCCTTTATTCATAGGTTGAAAGTTCCATCTAAATGGTCCACCTTAATTTCTTGAATTACCTTGATGATTTTGATTCCTTTAAGCTAAGTTGAAATGATTTCTCTATCTAGGACTATCAATTACTGAGTATGGATTATTTTGTGGTTTTTAATTGTTTGATACATACTGCACTTGTTTAGACTCACAAGATCTTAAGGAATTGTTATGAGCATTCACTATAGGGATGATCACTACCATTAAATTTCATAGCTAAAATAAGATAAAGAATTTTAGACTAAATTGACACCAATATGATCAAATTTCTTCATAAGCATATCAAACTTGGTATCAATTTTGAAAATCAGTGCATGAAGGCTTTCCATCTCCATAACATTGGCTACTTTTCTATGTCTTTCACTTGGCTAATTATAATGGTTTGTAGCCATTTCTTTAATGATATCCACCACTTCATCAACATTTAAGGCTTGTAAAAATTTGACAATTGTAATGTTCAAAGTTGACTTTAAGTGATTACCCTAGCCCATTATAAAATATTTATGTTAACATCTAGTCCTAAATGCCATGATGTGGACATCGTCTTTGCAAATCCTTTAATCTCTCCCAAGCATTATATAAAGATTCTCTATCATGTTGCAAGAAACTTTATATGGCACTTTTCAATCTAGCAGTTTTACCTAGTGAAAAAATAATTAGCTAAAAAAGCTTGTGAAAGTGCATCTTATGTTACAAATGATTGAGGAGGCATGGAGTCTAGCCATAGTATTACTTTATCTTAAAGTGAGAATGGAAACAATTCGAGTTTAACTACATCTGTTAAGACACTGTTCATCTTAATGGAGTCACATATTCTCAGAAATTGAGTCAGATGGGCGCTAGGATCCTTAAGTATATCTTTCCCAAATTCATTTTATTGTATCATTTAGATCATTCAAAACTTAAATTCAAACTTTGCTACAACAGTTGGGCTAATTATGATGTTATTTAATCCATGAGTGTTTGGCATAGCAAAGTATTGCACTGGTTTATGGTGGTTAAGATGAGCTTTAACTTCTTGATGTACATTATCTACTAGAACCTCTTGTTGGTTTATTGGTTAAGGTTTTAGAGGAACTTCTTCTTACCTTTGTCTAGAATGAAGAACATGCTTTGACTTAGAGTTAACCTTTAAAAGAGAAACACTAGATGAATGGCTCATCTTTCTCAAATGCCTAAAATAAGGAAATTAGAAAATTAAGCAAAGATAAGAATTGAGAAAACAAAAGAAAGTAAGGAAAAAGAAAAAGTATACAGATTAATGGGAAATTTTTTTTTCAATTGATATAGATACACCCTTCCCCAATAATGACACAAAAAACTTGTTGTGTTAATTCCATAAGTGCATTGGTCGCACAAAGTAATAAAGTGAGTATAATGTCATTCCCCTAAGGAAGAGTTCAATTACTAATCACCAAAATTTAAATCATATTATCTAAATTATCAAATGATTTTAAAATCAATAACAAAAATTAAAAGCAATAGAATTCACCAAATAATGAACTGACTTATTAATGAAAAAGACTTTGGAATCTAGAATCTTCTATTTACATCATAATCATCACTCAGAATGAACTTTTACAATTCATTTTAACTGGACTAACAATAATTATACTAAATTTAATGAAATTCTTTCTCAAGATAAATCATCGTGCTCATATCAAACTGATGTCTTTTCTCATGAACATACACTTAAAATAAACTAATTATGTATGTAGAATTAATATAAGTTAATACTCATAGATCCTTCAGATACAACTTATATCTTTATAAATTGTCATATAAGTCTATTACTCTAATGATCTATTTTGTGATTAACTTCTCAATCATTTCATAATTCATTAGATAAATGGTAACCAACCATTCATGAACAATAGATGAAGAACAATAGATTAATCCTAATAAAATTGTCACTAGAGCATTCCAAGCTCAATTTAATAAATAAATAGGTTCATCTAAATTCTAAATCTAAAATCTAGCTACTCATCACGAGAATCAACGTTAAAACAGCACTATAAATAAACAAATCCATAGTCTAAAAGCTTAAGGAAAGAGTGAGATTGAAACTAATGGTTGAAATCAATGATCCTTTGGTAGAAACTTCATATCTCTTGGTAAATCTCCAGAGTTTCCCTTAAAACATTCCTTGCTTGCTGTATGGTTCTCCAAGTCTCAGTTCTCCTCTCGTTTTCTAATTTCACAACTAACTTATAAAAAACCTTCAATTTGAGTCGAACAAGGGTAGCCCATGTCAACACCACCTAAATGCACAACTTGCTTGTGTTGCCTTACAGTGGTCAATTTAATTTTGGGTCTTCACATATGGCTATGTAGATGGACACAACTTACCTATATTTACCCTTAATTTGTTTAAAATTCCCTTCTTTTACATGCATGTGCTCACCAACATGGCTTACCTATGTTGCTTGCTGAAATTGCCTGATTTCCTGCTAAATCTCACGTGCATTCCTACTTTCATCTATTCCTAATTGAATCACACACAAAGTACATAAAGACTATAAAATTTAGATTCAATCACGCATTTTTATCCTAGTAAAAAACATGCATATTTTACAACCTAAATGGAAGAAAAGCATGATGAAGAACAAAGCAAGTAGTGGCAAACAACATAATAGACTTTCTTAGAATAAATTGCACTAAGGTAAAGATGAAGAACGAACGCAAGACATTGGCTGTTTAAAGATGAAAGCACAATGTGAGATGATTGTATAAAGCAAGAAAGGTAGGAATGTTATTTACTAAAAACTTTCCTAGAATCTCAGCCAATCCATCATTTTTTAGGATGGATTAATGATTCTTTCAAATGGCATAATAATGCTTCCTTCCTGAATGGAATAAAATTTTGAAGAACCAACTAAACATACATGAGATAATAATTTTATTTTCATTCCTATCTTTATAGTACTCTTTCCTTTCAACAACTAAGGCCTTAGAATAAACTTCCTTTCTTATATGTTTAAGCAACAAATTCCATTCATATGCACACTATAAGAAAATTTATTCATTCTTAACCTGTTTATAGAAAATCCAATAGAGTGACCTTTGTAAACAATATACCTAGAATTACTAAAAATAGTTAACTTAACAAATATAACAAGAGCTTCACTTGCAATTTCTTAATAGATAACATAACTAATAGGGCAAGGATCCTTCCTTTAGTTTGTAGAGCTTACTCTAGAGTACAAATATATATACTTATAAAAAGGACAATAAACTATTAACATTAAATGATTCGATTGCTAGCTTACCATTAACCCTGCTCTTGAACTAAACTGAAAGGAATGGTTCAAACACAATTATGCTATTTGTAATTATAAATAAAAGAATGAGTCATGATACTCAGTATGTAACGTTCGGTACATGGTAAAAACACCGTAATGGGTCAGTTTGAAAAGTAAGTCCCCTGAGATGAGTGATTCAAGGCCAAATAAAAATTTAATAAAATTTTAAATAATATAAAAGAAGATTTGAACCTTAAGTTACCCAGAAACCGGGGTCAAAGTAATTTGAAAATTTTGCCAAAAGACTAGTGGCATTTTCGTAAGTAAGTGCAATTTTGGAAAAACACACAGGAGGCTTCTTAAATGGGAATTTTGAGTTGGTCAGGATTCTCAGAAGCCCTAAAAATCATGGGAAGCCCCGGGACCAGCAAAACCCCTTTGGCATATTTTTTCTAACAACAGTGAGCCGAAACTTTGACAAATTCATTTGGGAAGGTTTTAGCTCTAATTTGAGTGATTCTAAAAGTATTTTATTAAATTAGGAACCTAAATTTTATGATAGAAAAGACGATTTTAAAAAAGGAGCTAAAACAAAGCCAAACTAGAAATGCCATTACGAAAGGGCAAAATTGGAAACAATTTTAAAAAGAAGCTTCTTAATTCTTCTTTAAAGCTCAAGTCCCTCCTTCTATCTCCTTAGATTGACTTACCATTTGCCAAAAATAGAAGGGAGAAGCTCCATGTTAGGCACATAAGAGGAAGGAAGTTTTGGAGAAAGAAAAGCTAAGAAAATGTGAGAAAATCATGGAATTTTATGCCCTTTCTCTTCTAATCTTGCTTCCCTCTTTCTATGCTCTCTTTCTATGGCTTTCTTGAAATGGTTGGTTCTATTTTTGGCCCAAAATTTAGGGGGAGTTCGAATTGCTTGAGAAGGGGAGAACCAAGAAGGAGAAGCCTTGAAAGTAAGCTTGAAACTAAGATAAATCTTATTCCTAGTTGTTTTATTCTTTTGCTCTCCTCTTGGGTGTATGTTCGGTCAAACCATAACCATGAAAGTAAGAGGGAGTTCTATCCAAAACAAGAGAGAAACAAAGGAATTAGGCCATGGGAAGATAGATATGCCAAGAAATTGCATGAAAAATCAATAGAAATTAAGTTTGAAAAGTGTTGGCTTCTTGAGGGAATTATGAAAAATGATTTAATCTATGAATTTCCTTGGCCATTTAAGAATTCTATTGAGCTCCTAAGACCTTTAGAAACCTTCCCAAGTGGCTCTCCCATCAAGGAAAAATCAAGAAGTTTAAGAACTCCATTTATAGTGCTTGTCTCAGCCTAGGCTAGTTCTATGGGTTAGGGAACATTTTATATTGCTTTAGCCTTGGTTTGAGACTTCCTATGATGTTAGAAGATAGGTGAAACTATGGGAAAAAATTTAGGAGCAATGGATTGGAAGATGGAACAACAATGTCCATCATGGTGCCTTATGAAGCAACTTGGTCTTCCAATTGTGCAAGTGAATGTGTGAGAGCTCCAAGGACCTTAAATGAGTCCAAGAAGTCTAAAAATAGCAAGAGAATGGAGCCTAGAACCTGAAATGTGAAGGTTACTTCAATAGGCCATTATGAAACCATATTGCCATTTATGGAACCAAGTGTGTGTTCAAGAGTGAGTTTAGTATCTTGGCTTGCTTCAAGTATGTAATTATGTGTTCTTTATGGTGTCTAGGATAAGAGAACATACTTCCACCTAGGTGTGCTTGTGGGACCAAGAAAGGAGAGGAAAAGGAACAAGAAAAGCTTATATAAATTCAAGGTAGCTCTCCACCTTATTCTCTTTGCATTCTTGTGCATATGTATGCCTTTATGTACATGTATGTGTGTATGTGACTTGAGAACATGCCACTTGATGTTTGAGTTTGCATTGGTACCAATGTGTGATATTGAATGGCTTTGGTTGTGAAATGGCCTCATAAGGGTGAGGTGATACCAAAAGTCCCTTAATATGGGTGAGGAGACGCCAAAAGTCTCAGACATGGGTAAGGCTAAGCCAAAAGTCCCTTGGATAGGTAAGGCCAAGTCAAAAGTCTTTAAGCCAAGGGTGAGAAAAATCCAAAAGTCCTAGAAATAAGGTGAGACAAAACTAAAAGTCTTTAGAGCTTACTCTTGAATTTGAGAATGAGTGGTGGCATGATAATGTGTAAAATTGCATATTTATGTTAAGACATGTCCAAAAAGTGTGCATATGATGTATGTGTGCCTTGAATGTGTGTGTGAATGGGTGTGTGAGCTATTGAGATTCAAGAAATCTCACTCCCCTTCCCCCTTCCATCTTAAATTGTCTAGATGGCTCATGAGAAGCAAAGAAAGTAAGCCAAGATCCTTGAAGGGCTATACTTTAAACTTTTTGCAGTTTTCCTTGTGCATAAATGTAAGATTGATATTGCACATGTTATTTTTGTAATGTAAGACCATGAACAATTGTAATATGATGTATGAATCTTGGATAGACCATGTGTGGCATGAAATCAATGGAAATGTAAATTTGGACTTCTTGATGGCTTGACATATTTATGTACTCTTGGATGTGAAATCACCAAATTGAGAAGCATAAGGTTTGGGACTATTTAGGCAGTGTCTACAAGTCATATTTGTGCTTTTAAACTTGCCCAAGAGGAGCCAAGCCATTAGAAAGGCCATTTAGACAAAGTGGACATTTTACATGGAGCAAAATTGACCATTTGAGTGAGCTATATCATTTTTTGTCCAAATGAGCTCCTCTTGATCTGAAATTTAGCATGCATCTAGAGCTTGTTAAGAAATTTTTGAGAAGCTAAATTGGGTAATATTTAGAGGTCTATAGAATATTTGATAAATTGTTGAATTTGGGAGAATTTTCTAGTTTGGTCACTGCTACTGTAGCTATGGTCCGAAAATGAATCTATGTCAAGCATTGGGCAAATGGTGTCCAATTATTATAAAATTTTACAAGAAGAAACTAGACCTTTCTAGGGACTTGTGACAATTGGAAGCACCCTATTTGGATGTCTAAAGAGGGAGATATACAATTTTAAAGTTGCTATCAAGTTCTAGGTGCTCAGTCATACCTGTGTTACTGTTTGATTAGTTTTCACAGTCTGAATGCTCTTGGAATGGTCTGGCACTATTTTTTCCTTCTAGTTAACATCTGTAGATTTCCAAATTGGTATGGATTGTATGGATTGGATTTTTGTAAAATTAATTATGAATTTTCAAAGTCTATATTAGTAAACTGTATTAGTATCAGGAGGCAGTCAGACCTTTGTGGCTATTTCATTATCAAACATGGTTCTAATGCTATGCTCATCGCTTAGAATTCACTTATGATCTGGCCTGGTTGACCCAATCATGATATTGAAGGAAGGGACCTACTTGCTTTAGGAAGTGTTTGAAAGACGACCTTAACATAAGGAAAATGGATGATGATGAGAACAAGGTGGGATCCAAACAAAGGGAATAGAGGATTATGAAAATAGTCTTTAAGCAAGTCCTAAGAATGATCCTTCTTCGATCCCAACTCCAATCTGTTGTGACTCTATTGAAAAGGATCTCAGTTTCAGATCCCTATTCCCCACATATGGATGTTGCCTCCAGCTACACTTAAGTAACATATTTACCTTACAATTGTTTCCTATCAAGTTGTCATCCTTCTTACTTCTAAGCTTATTATTATTATTATTATTATTATTATTATTAAAGAGCAATAGGAATTGTAGTTTTACAACAAGGTACATCCTCTTTAGTCTCTAAAATTCCCATGGCAATCTCTGTTGTGACACTTTGGATATGGTTTGTGAAAGAAATAAATAAATCTTTTGTTGCATCTCCCTCATCCCCGTTGTACTTTAGCACTCTTCTTTTTGTTAGACGGGAAAACATATTAGATAAGGAGATGTTGCTGGTTACTTAACATTTTCTCATGTTTAATTTATTTTTTATTTCAATTTTCATTTAATTATTAACTTTAAGTAATTCCTATTATGTCAAATTTTCAGTTTATTAGATTATTGCAATACGACATAATATGTAATTCATTATTCATTTATATCGTGCATCAACTATTAATTATATTATCACATTTCTTGCATACATTTAAACTTAATTTTTTGAGGATAATCAATGTATGTTATATCTTTTTAGAGGGGTTATATAAAAAATTACACATATATATGTTAAATAAAATAGAATTTTAAGGGCGGCTAGCCTCCCTCTGCCACTACTTTATATAGCTTTCCATCTAATCTAAACAACCATGTAAATATCTCCTTTTGCCCTTGTAATCGCATTTCCAAAGTTTATTTTTATTTTTATTTTGTTTTTTTCCACTGGAGAGATACGAATCAAAGTTTTATTATAAAGTTTTATTACAAAGGTTGATTAATTAATAAATGTGGGCACATCACATGGGATAATTACAAGTGTCGATAGAGATCAAATTACTTTTTTAATCTTTATAATTTTAATCTTAGCATTTTCACTTATTTTTTAATCTTACTCTTAGGAGAAAGGAAGAGTGATGTTAAGTTAAGACCCCATTTGAGTGGCTGTTATCCTTATATCCATATCATAAATTAGAACTGCTTCACTATTCTTACGTCTATATTCTTTTGTCATGTCAATATCCTAAATTGAATATCGCAAATAGTGGGTGCAAGTGAATGAGTATGATTTTGTCTGAGGAAATCTAAGGATCCCACAGGTGATAAATGATGCAATTGAAATTAGCTAACATTATTAGTATTGCGTGCTCTCCATAGTCCATGTATAGTCACCTCACGGTCATAATTCATAGACATCTATTCCTATTATTGTGAAAATTACGTACCATCACTACAAAAAAACATGAATTTTGCAACAACAAAAGTCATTGCTAAAACACTATAAGTTGTTGTAAAAAATATTTAGTGACAACGAATTAGTCGTCACTAAGTCACTACAATAACAGCCATTGCTAAAGCAATTTAATGGCAAAAAAAAGAGTCGTTGGTAAAAAGACCTTTTGTAACAACAAAATTCGCCCCTAAATATATGTAATTTTGCCACTAAGACTCATAATCTTATGGTGCCATGGCATTTAGAAGCAAAAAATTTCACCACTAAAAGTTTATAGAGTCTTATTTCGTCATAAAAAACACTTTTACTGGCAACAAACTTCGCCATAAAAATATGTTAAATTGCAATTTAAGAAAAGTGAATACTAAATAACACTTTAGAGGCAAGAGAAATGGTTGCTAAATGTAAAGTTTTAGTGGCAATGAAGACATTTTTTGATAACCAAAAAATTTTTAGTGACGACTTTTGCCAATAGCTTTAGTCACTAAAAATCCTTTTAGTGACAACCCTTTGATTCTATTGATTTAGCGGCGACATGTTCGTTGCAAAAAATCCTTTCATTTAGTTTTTTAAAAAGCCATTGGTGGGACATGAGTGGCAATAAAATTTGGTCGTCGCTAAATGGGATTTTTAGTGACGACATATGTTTTGACGCTAAATATTATTTTAACAGCGACTTTTGTAGATGCTAAAATTGCTTCCATTTGGCATTTAAAAGAATTAGTGGCAATTATTGTCATTGCTAAATGTATGCTTTTAGCGACAAGTAATTTCGTTGATGCTAAATAATATTTTAGTGGTGATATTTATGGTCGCTAAAAGTCTGTTTTGGCAGCAAATTATTCTTTCACCACTAAAGTTTTCCTTTTAGCATCAGTTCCTTTATGTAGCCGTTAAAGATATCTTTAGCATCAACCATTGTCAATTTTTTGCAACTAAAGTTTTGCTTTTAATATCAACTCTTTTGTGTTGCCGCAAAACATACTTTTAGCGTTGACTATTATCAACAATATTTAGCACACTATTAGCGACGACCTTTGGTCGCTGCTAAAAAATTCATTTTATTTTTTTATATTTGTATTATATTTCTTAATTATTTTCTTCAATCCTGTTAACTAAAATAGATTCTATAATGTTATAAATGGTGAAAAATAAATCATTTAAATCTCTAATAGCATACATCATTCTATAAGATCCAACATTTTGAAATATGCAAATAAAAAGCAAGTAAATTAAACTTTGCTAACATGTCTTATATATACATTACTATAACAGTCTATCTAACAAGTATAAATACAAAAACTAGCCATATGAATAATGTTTTAAGCTCATTAATACATTCCACTAAACAATATTGAAAATAACATTACAACATTATTAAACAAAAAGAAAAGAGCAAGAAGTTGACATGGGCAATTGCTTGAATCTTCATAATTCAGGAGAGGAGCACTAGCATTCAATATAAACACTTCATGTTGCTTTGTAAATGCCAAGACTTTCTCTATCAAAGCAATTACCTTGTGTGACAAATTGAGACCACATTCCAATTTCAGTGAAACATAATATTTGAAAAATTATGTACGCCATAAACAAATTAATGTTAAAAGTTTGAAGTAGAACCTTAGGCATAAAAGTGATATAAAAGACAAATTGTGCTAAATTAAGATGCATTATTTGTGCTAGTTGAATAATCAATCATTAAAACTCCTAATTACTTACAGAATTATTGGGTTTCTCCACTTGAAGCATTGTTTGTCAAAGGTGTATTTCCCTAGTAAAAAGAAACATAACACTAAGTTTTTCAATATTGAAAAGAAAAAGAGAAGTGCATAAAATACTTGCTGGAATGTGGCCATGAAGGTAATCATTTGAGCACATGCATCTAGGCTTGCATCTGGGCTCACTCCTCTTGTAGTTTTTGTTCCATTTCTTGGCGCATCTCTTCATGCACTTGTTCTATTGTAGAAGAAACTCTAGACTCCACTTCAGAATAGTCGATGCTTCTCTTCCTTGAGGGTTTTTTCCCATACCCTTTGTCATGCATATATCCTGATATCTCCCCCAATACGGTAGCTAATATCTCATCTCCAGTCATGCATACCTCCTCATTTGTTGTTTGTTGCTTAATAACAAGATCATGAATGTGGGATTATAGTGTAGGACATGGGTTAGAAGTATAGAAAATGGTGCAAAAGTAAAAAAAATTTTAAAGTTATTGAATTTGAAAACATTACATGAATCTCTTGAGACTTTGGATCTGCCTACACTATTTCCCTCTCTTTTGTCTGACAGGTGTATTGTGCCTCCCATACTCGATCAGCTGTTGCCGACTCCCCTATTTCTGGGTCCCTTTACAAATTTTTCAGATATTAATATTCAAAACTTCTTAGCATTAAAAAAAATATTAATGAATATAGAAATGGATTTCTCCTAAAAGACAATGAGATACTCACCAAAGACTCCTCAATCTCTATAAATGAGCAAGTCCCACATGTATGTAATGTTACTTACTTTAACCTATTTCTACTACTTGCAGCCTACATATCAAGCCAAAGTATTGTTAGCATAAAAACTCAAAAAACTTCATGTAATTAGTAATGTATAGCTACAATAAAGTTTGAATTAAACACCTGAAACTTGTCAGACTTAAAGTGCTGTATCAGCCAATCCCAATCTTCAGGGCTAACATTCTTTGGTTTTGCCGCTTGCCTCTCCTCGTCAGTCATGTAATCCTTATATATTTTTGACAATGAAGACTTTCAATTCTTAAAGAGTCATTGCATTAAGTCCATGCAGTAAGACTTGAATACCAACTCCTGTTGAGGGTTGCGAACTTTAAATTTGTCTTATGCATTAAGAATAGCAAATTCAAATTATAAGTAGTCATAATTGCGAACACAACATAAAGATTTGCATATTACACATTTAAAGTATGCAACTCATTACCTTCACTTTCAGCCACATGGTCTCCCCATCTTTGTTTGCAATATCTTTCTAATCATCATCTTTAAACGAGACGGTAGTTCACACCACCTAACCAATACAGCTAGATAAGTCTCGAGCCCCATCTCTAATTAGCTGTTCAGTGGTCCTAGACATGGCAATTAAGATTTTATTGCCAAATTTTGTTTTAAGGTCAACCCTTAAATACTTATACTTACCCTGACCCTTCTTAACAGTGCTGCAAGAAGCTGAGCAATGTGAAAAAAAAACTATTAGATGATGATACATAATAAATAAATAAATATAGCTATATAAAACACAAGGTAGAAATTTAACCAAACACTTATTGTTTCCTTTACTCACCTACACTACTCTAGTTTTGTGATGGTTGGGTCAAAGGTGAACCATCTTGTTCTTCCTCACCAACTAGCTCTAGGGACAGTGGAGAATGTTGAGCTTTTAGTGCATCATGATCGAGTTGCCTTCTCGTACGTGGTAGGGATGTAACATCACTCATACTGTGGTGCCTCCCCTATCCATTTCCACATCCTAAGCCTCGTTCACCTCGTCCTATCCCCTTTTCACGCCCAGCACCTGACATTTCCTGAATCATTCCACATATATTATGAGGTAACTATGTGAAATTGCAAAACTTTTAACCAAAAGATAGCTTACAAGTTATAAGGGAAATTTAAAACAATAGAGTCAATAATAATAACAACATGATAGAAATAGAAATGGAAATAAAGAACATACTCAATGAAATAGGATGCTGTCTACAAATTTAATATTTAAGTCATTTATTATATCTATATTTTTTATGTATGAATGCAATCCATGATTAAATACCATAGAATTTTAGTTAATCTTGGTCGGTATCTATAGTATCAGTATTGACTTTATCATCCTCCCAAGCATGTCCTCTGAATCTCCTTTGTCAGTGGACACATCCTCATTATTGTCATCAATGAATTTGTGTCCTACATCAATTGCACTTGGCCATTTTGTTTGCGGACATTCACTTAAACAACTTAAAGTCTCTGGTGCAACATCATCCCTCTCCAATTGGACTATAAAGTCATTTCCCATGTTATCATCAAGGACCACAAATAGTTCAATCTCATCTTGTTGATATGCCTCATCAATGAGTCCTCCTTCAAAGCCCCCACCAACATCATCATCATCAGTCGCCTCAGGCATATTGAACAAGTCACAGGGATTTGTCTTGACAACAATGAGCTAGTCTGTATTAACAATGTCATTTAAATAGAAAACTTGTTCTGCTTGAGATGTTAAGACAAATGACTTATTAGAGTTAAGTGAGTAATGGGTATTCACGCTAGTAATTCCAAACTTATCAACCTAGTATCCTCTTCCTAGATGACCCACATCCCACCAGTGACACGTGAACAAATACACTTTTTTATGTCTAATACATGACAACTCATATATGTCCTCTAAAATACCATAATACTCTTTATTCTTGTCTTCATCATCACCCCTCACAAGTATTCCACTATTATTTGCTCTTTGGCCTAAGGCATGATCTTTAGTGTGGAATCTAAAATCATTCACTAAAAATGCCAAGTAGAGGTGAACCACTTTTAATGGGCCAACTGCGAAACTCATAAGGTTATCACTAGCTTTACCTCGTGTGCTTAACTTTGCAACCTACAGTAAGAGATAATCACTTATTACCATTGGTAAATTATCTTAAAAGAAAATTTTATTACACAATTGTTGCATCCTAACACATTGTTTAGAAACTAACTTGTTCACGAAACAATTTTAGGAACTCATTAACTGTTGATCTAGGCATTTCCATCTGCTTCTTATACTCCTTGCAATGAATGATATCGTTAAGTAAACAAATTCTTAAAAAAGTTGTTATTTAGAAAGAATTACCAAGTTCCACAAACATACTATATGAATGCCCAAACCACCTCACAATTATAGAGCACATACATACAAGTTTGAATGAACTCCACACTAAATAGAAGTCTCGATTCATAGCCTCCCCGGGCCTGACCACTTTTATTAAAGATGGATATCTCATCCTTTCCCATAAGTCCATCATCATTCTTAGGAGGCTTATTGAACTTGGTGAGAATGTCTTTCAAGTAACGAGAACAAAGGTAAGACATTCATTTGCTAAATTGAACCTTCTGGTCGACCTTTATTGCGAACATATGTTTTCAATGTCAATGATTACCTAAATACATAAGAGGATTTGAATAAAGAATTTAGCATTAAGTATGAACTTCATAAAAAAAAGTATATATAATGGAGTAAATTACCTCTCGATGGAGTACATCCACCTATATTGTATGGGCCCACCGAGCTTCGCCTCTTTTGCTAAATGGATAGGCAAGTGGATCATAATATCAAAGAAGACCGGTAGAAATATCATTTCCAATTTATATAATGTGCTTGCAATTTGGAATTCAAGCCGATTAAGAGATTCAATTGTTAGGCACTTGGAATACAAATTCTTGAAGAATTTACCCAACTCTAATATAGGCTTAGATACCTCATTGGGTGACAAGCCACATAATGCTATAAGGAATATATCTTGTAGCAAAACATGGTGGTTGTGGCACTTCAATCCATAGATTTTTCACTCATGAATATTGACATATCATGAGATGTTTGAGGAGAAGGCATTAAACACTTTCAAAGTAGCTAGAAAGTTACAAACTTTAAACTTCTCTTATGGAGACAATGCATAACAAGCAATTGGAATTAAAACTTTGTTCCTTTCTTCTATCGGGTGTAATTCTGACCTAATTCCCATGTCAACCAAGCCATACCGACTCTTCACTATATTTTTTATCTTTCTAGCCAATCCTATAATAGTGGACACGATGTTATTTGAAACATTTCTTTCAATATGCATAACATCAAGGTTGTGTAGAATCAAAAGTGTTTTCCAATAAGGTAAGGAGAAGAAGATGCTTTTCTTCCTCCAATTAAATGCATTAGTGACACGATCATGCTTTCACTTCTGACCTTTCCCTAGAGTTACATCACCTAATGCTTGTAATTGACAAAGTGCCTCATCACTGGTTAAAGGAGAGGGTGCAACTCTATGCTTAACTTTCCCATCAAATGCCCTTCGATTTTGCCTTCATAGGTGATTAGTTGGTAGGAAGCAACGATGGCCTAAGTAGCATAACTTATTTCATAATGAAATAGAATACATGTCTTTGTGACAACAGGGGTATGCAAGCTTTCCTTTCGTAGACCATCCTAATAGGTTCCTATATGCGGGACAGTCATTAATTGTCCACAATAAAGCTGCACGCAACCTAAAATTAGATTTCTTGTAGGCATCATATGTTTCTACTCCTTGCTCCCATAATTCAAGCAACTCTTCAATCATTGGTTGGAAGTACACATCATCAACTAGACTTCTAAGGCCTAGAATTAGAAGTGTCATCATAAAGTATAGGTGCTTCATGCATTACCATGGTGGTAAATTATATAGAACCAACACAACTGGTCAAATACTATGATTAGTACTCATATTTCTCCAAAGTTGGAACCCATCACTTACTAGTCCCAGTTAAACATTTCTTGGATCACCAAAAAATTCTAGATGTTGTTGGTCAAATGACTTCCATGTAATAGAGTCAGCTGGATATTGCAAAACACCATCATCAATGCGTTCCTCATCATGCCACCTCATCTCCTTAGCTATATGGTGAGACATGTACAACCTTTGTAGCCTAGGCTTTATAGGAAAATGTTGTAACACTTTATGAGGAACTTTCTTTCCTTTATAACTATTTGACCTCCATCGAGACATATTACATTTTGGACATGATTGAATGTTGGCATGCTCTCTCCAATACAAGATGTAGTCATTCTCACATGTATCAATCTTAGTATAATCTAATCCTAACTCCTAAATAACTTTCTTTGCTTTATAGTAAGAGTTAGGTATTAGTGCCCCTTCTGGAAGAACATGCTTAAATAAGCTTAATAATGAATCCATGGATTTCTTACTCCAATGGTTAAGGCATTTAAAATGGAGTAGCTTGACTATAAAAGAAAGCTTTGAAACTTTGTTATAGCCTGGATAGAGGTCAGTCTGAGCATCTTACAACAAGTTAAAGAACTGTCTCACCTGCCCATTAGGTGGCTCATGGTTCTCTGTCCCACAATTCCCCTCATGTGAATCTGCGTGATCGTATGCATCATGAAGCATCCCAACAATGTCATCTTCTTCATTAGTATCATCAACTACCTCCTCATTATCCTGATGTAATGAACTGTAAGAACTAAAAGGAACTTCTCCATGTGAGTCCCATACTTCATAACTTAGGTTAAAAACCTTCCTCAATAAATTTGCCGTTACATTAGTTCAACTCTTCCATTTTGCATCCTTACACCCCTTGCATGGGCATCGAATTAAGATTTTATTGGTTGTGAAAAAGATTGAGCAACTAATAGAATTAAGCACTTGTTCTTAACTTGAGAAAGCTTTTTCAAGTAGTATTCGATCCCTAGACTAGCACATACAGTTGTTGGTCACTTTTGTGAGAAGAGGTTGCTCTTATGCCATGAAATACAAAAGGAAGAAATAATCCTAGGTCTCCTATATACTTAAAGTCAAAAGGATCTCTTAGCCTCTTTTATAAATTTATTTGCAAAGAAATTTTTACATTTTTACACTCAATTTCGATAATCAATTATTCTACTCAACTTAATTTAAAGCATAAGTTTAATAACTGACTAAATTCAACTTCAATCCTTATGGGAACGATAATCTTTTTATACTACTTTGTCATGGCCTGTGCATTTGCAGTGTAAGCCAATTGGCGAACATGAGAAAGTCAAGCAAGTTGATAGGTGAAATAGTATATTTCAATTTTAGGCCATTTCCTACTTCTTCAATAGCTGTATCTTCTCTGTCACATATTAGTTAATTTGATAAATCATTTTTTAAAATCCATACAAAAATACTTGGGCATGTTCTACTAATCCATCCAAACACCTTCTAAAAATTAATATTTAATTACAAAACTATTTCTTTTATTATAAAATTTTATTCATAACTATACTTATTTTATCTAAAATCTACATAGCCTTCTCTCTGTATAATTTGTTTAAAATGACCTGGGCAAATCAAATCAAACTAAACTAAGAAAGATTAGTTTAGTTTTTTAGGCCTAGTTGATTTTTTGAATAAATTTTTCTTTTTAAATAATTTAAAATAATAAATTTGTTTCCTAATCATATAAAGCCTTAAACTTGTGACGTGTTAATTTTTTTAGTCAAAATATTTCTAAGAAATAAATTTTATGAACATGTAAAGAGAGTGTGAAGAATAATATTTTTAGCTGATGATAATATGACTAAATTATACATACATATATATTTTTACAAGCAGGAGTGATAAAGATATACATAGCTTGAATATTTAAACAATAAGCTAACTTATAATAAGATCAAACTAAATAGATATTAAGGCGAAGGATAACAACTGAGGATCATTTATGGCAAGTTTGGTTATACACATGAAAAAGTAATTTCCTTAATCAATTATATATAATCAACGTCTAATATATTTTTATAGATATTATTTAATTGTATTTATTTTGTTTACTTTTTAAAAATATAAGTACAAAGATTATTGTTATCACCAAAATCATTACATTAATAAAAAAAGAAACAAGGTATAAGAAATCATGTGAGGGGCATATGAAATTGAGAAGGGTTTCTTTATTTTGCTTCTATTGTATAGTGTAGCACTGCAAACACAGGAAAGAAAGAAATTTTACTGATTTTGTATTTTTGGTTGGAGGATTAAAAATATTTTGACTTTTATAAAATTTTAGTATATATTATGAGTATTTTATTTGTATAATCAAATTTTTTTATTGATTAGGTTCCTATATTTGTGTTTTAGATTTTGTGTATTATCAATATGATGATTTTTCACTTTATTAATAATAGTTAAGGGTTAAGTTGAGTTTTTAATAATGGTTAAAAACTCATTATACTTATTAATCTGCTAATAATAAAATTTTTAGAAAAAGAATCAAAAGAAGAGAAAGTGTATGATTACTACTCTCTCTCTTCCTCTCTTTATCTTTCTTCAAATTTATCTTATGCATTTATCCTCCCAAATAAAAAGGATTTAAATTAGCTAAAATCCATGCCAGTTATTGTTGCATTGTGTGGAGCACATCAATCCAGTTGGCTTATAGTTATTGGATGTTGTGCAAATGAAATGATACCATATCTTGTGCATAACAATCTTTCATCTGTAAGTGGTTATATTGGGAAATTAGTACTCATGCTCCTTCCCATCGAAAAATTTATAGGTTAAGAGTTAAGATTTGATCTATACATATGGGCCTATCATATAGATAAAATTTTAATTCTTGACCCTTAGGGATATGTGCATATGATGAATACAATAATTTTCTTTTTCTTTTTTTCTTTTTGTCAATAGGTCTCATTGATCACTTAACACTATATAATTAAAATTTTAATTTATAATTTTTTTCTATTTTTTCTAACAATGTTTAAAAACTAGGTCATCAATAAGCAAAGTTTAAAGTGAGACTACTAGTTAGGATGGGAAGGTTAATCAGAAAAAATGAATCTAAAACCTTTCCTAGGCTAGACAATGTCATTCATCCCTTTTTCATCTTGCTACTATGAGAAGCCGTGATTATGGGGCAGAGTCTAGGGTTTTTTTTTTACCTTTTTTTATTATGTCATTAATTTGAATTTATTATTTTGCTCCTTCAAACATGGTTTTATGTTATTATTTTCTTTTTGTTATACTTTTTTATTTAAATATGTTATAATTTTTTAAAATTTTTAATCCCATTATTTTTGTTATATATAAAAAAATTATTTTATTATTACTTATTCCATTACTAATTGATTTAAATTTTTTATTAACATTTAAGAAAAATTACCCATGATTAAAAATAAATTTCTTATTAATATTTAACATTATTAATTGATTTAAATTTTTTATTAATATTTAAGTCATTCTTTTATTGAAACATAAAAATTACCAATAATTAAAATTTAAGAATACTTAACATTCAACTTTTATTATTCCTAAATTATATTAAACTTCCACTATCATAAAAATATTAAAAACAAGGGCTTAGAAATGATAAATAAGAAAACGTTAAGATTCAAATTCAAAAAACTTAACCAAGTTTTAAATATATTTATACTTATAAATAATATATATTAGTTTTGTTGTTCCTTATATTATATATATGCCATATATAATTTTTTATTACATTATTGTCTTTAGAAATATATATATATATATATATATATATATATATAGCCTATGAATAATATGATTATTGTCAAAATTTTTCGTCGCAACAAGTACAAGTCATCACAAAAAATTTTGGCACACAATTTTTAATTATTAAAAAAATTTCAGCCAAATGTTTTAGCGATGACATGTTCTTGTTGTCGCTAAAAACACTTTTAGTAACGCTTACATATTACTACTAAAAGTTTTGGCGCAACTTATTCAAATATTTTAAAAAATTTATGCCAAATATTTTAGTGACGACAAACACAAGTTGCCACTAAAAGTACTTTTAGTGACAACAGCATATCGTCACCAAAAATTTTGGTACAGAATTTTTTATTATTTCAAAAATTTAGAGCTAAAGGATTTAGTGACATCTTGACATAGTTACTATTAAAAGTTTTTTATGGCGACATTGATAAGCTGTCACTAAATAATTTTAGTGACAATATTATAAAGTCGTCACTAAAAATTGTTAGTAACACTTACATACCGCCACTAAAAGTTTTGGCATAAAATATTTAAATATTTTAAAAAATTTGCGTCAAATGTTTTAGCGGCCACAGAACATGTCGCCCTTAAAATGTCATTTTAGTGCTGATAACATGTTATCATTAAAAGGTTTTATGCAAATTTTTTTAATATTTTAAAATTTTAAAGCTAAAGGATTTAGTGATTACATGACGTAGTCGCTACTAAAAGTTTTTAGCAGCGATATAGTAAAGTCGTCACTAAAAAGATTTAGTGCCTTTACATGTTATCACTAAAAATTTAGGTGCAAAATATTTAAAAATTTTGAAAAATTTGCTACAAATGTTTTAGCAGCAACAAAAACATGTCGTCACTAAAAGTGAATTTAATGACAACCAAATCTCGCCACTAAAAGTTTCGTCCAAATTTTTTATCATTTTAAAAATTTAGGGATAAAACTTTTAGTGACGATTTGACATAGTTGTCAATAAAAAAGTTTTAGTGGCAACTATGTCATGTCATTACTAAATACTTTTAGTGGCGACATATTTAAAAGTTGCCATTAAAAAATTTTACAAAATAATTCTAAAATTTTTTTGCTAAGCTCTTAGCGGCAAATTATACTTGTCGCCACTAAAACTTTTGAAGCAAAAGTTTTAAAATATTAATGAATTTTGCACTAAAAATTTTAATTTGTAAAAAAAAAAATGCACCAAACCTTTAGTGGCGACTTTATATGGTCGTTACAAAAATGTTGTTGCCAAAAATTTGTTTGTCTTGGCTAGTTTTTTTGGGACTTTTCTTTAGTGGCGACAAAATTAGTTGTTACTAATAGTTTTGAAAAAAAAATTTAATATTAAGAAATCTTTCAAACTTTTAGCGACGAGTTGTGTTGCCACTAAAAGTTATATTTAAGAATTTTTTTATGCAAAGACATTAGTTTTAATCATATGTCACTACTAAAAGTCATTACTAAGTATTTTTAGTGGCAACTTTTTTTTTGTCACCACTAAAAGCTTTGTCAAAATACTGTACATTGTTTTAGTGACAAGTATTAGTGGCAATCTTTTTACATCATTGCTAAAAATATACTTTTAGTGACAACATTTTTTAGCGATCGCTAAAAGTCATTGCTGAAAGTTTATTTTCTTGTAGTGCATATTGGCCTTTCAATGAAACCATTATCATCAATTAAATTCTTAAAAAGTTGTTATCAATCAGTTTTAATGTTTAAAACAAAATATCATTTTAGTCTTGGTCTAAGAAATTGCATTCTGAATTAAAAAGTGGGTGTGCCAAAAGTACATTTTAAATTTGTATATTTGCTTCTCTCAAATATCCATATTAATAGATGGTGTGCCACCATGCAAAAGAATAGTCTGCATCACTAATTCTTTTATAGTGAAAGTGAAAGATTCTTCTCATCGGTTAACTAATGCAGAAGCCACGAAGACCGTCAGGGAGGGACTACGGGTCGCGATGAGACGAAAGGATGAGTAGAGACTTATTTTTTAGGTTTAGTAAAAGTAAGAATAAAGATATTATGTTAAATTTTTTATTATAATAAATTTTAGGTTTAGGAAATTAGGATAAAATTTTATAATAAATTTTTTAGAAAAATTGTTATTCACATGAGGAGAAAAATGAATTTTATTTTTTGGGGTTTATTTTTACAGAGAATTAGAATTAATTGCCAATATATTTATCCTTATTACTTACCAATGAGTATGTGTGGCTAATAGTTCAATTGTAAAAATCCATTAGCGACAATAAGTTCTTACCCGTCAATTAATTGTCACTAAAAGAACTTTTTGATGCAGTGAAAGATCTGGATTAAAATAATGTATTTTTTTAATATAATGTTAAAACTAAATTGGTTGAACAAAATTTTCAAGAAATAAATAATATGTCAATGATATATTCCAAAAACTAATATGTACTCTTCCTTTTAATTTTAATCTTAATTTTGGTAATGTCTAATGTTTCTTTTAATTCAAAGTTAGCTGATGGTGTTTAAGGGAATTAATGAAGATTTTAGCGAGGACTGTATTTGTGGGGCAATAAAGGATAGCATTTTTTTTCTTGCACTCGAAACAAGGAGCATATCTTATAGTCTTTTAATATCTTTCTCTGTATCAATTTCTCATTTCAGATAAATACAAACATTACATATCCTCCAAAAATATTCACTTATTTTTTTTACTGCAATTTTTTGGTTTATAATAACACTTATGCGCTTAAGGCTCATAAGGAAGAGGGGAAAAGTTTCTTCAAGAACCATGGCACTGGATTCAAAGCCCAAGAGGATCAGTTTAAACCCTTAATTAAGACTGAGCTACCCAGGTGGCAATGGAGTTTATTGATTAATATGTGTTCTATTAGGCTTACTAACAAAACAACAACTTCCTCTTACATATTTTAATTAAGCCTCTAACATCTTCCTTGTGTTCCAATATCCTCCCTCAAATTAGGAACTTCTTTGTCTCTTATTCTCAATTTATCTATGAGAACATAGTGTTGGGTTTATGGTGCTGCATCAATCTCCATTATTTCTTTTGACGGTTTTTCATATTTATTAGGTAGTTACAATTTGTCAATTTATGAGAGATAAGAGATTCAATTCTATTCACGGTGGATTAAACTCTTTCTCTAGCAAGGTTTTAAGAGGTTCTTGGTTAAGAGTGGCTATATATTCCAATACATGCCCATCACATAGTGTTTCTTGAACATGATTTATATTTTTATTGACTATTAAATTGGTTACTGTATAGATGGTTGCATTATTTAGTATTTTATCTATCACATAGAACCTAGGTTTTAATAATGAAATGGTGAAGTTCGGCTAGTTGGTCAAGAGAAGAGACATATTGGACATTTCTTAGCTGATTGCTATTTCTTTCACAAAGTGAATGTCAAGTTGAATATGCTTGGTTTGAGAGACTAACTTAAGCATTCAGAAAAAAGTTTGGGAACAAAAGCTAAGTAATTACACAAATTTAAAGATTAAAATTGCTAGTTTACTCTTTTATAATATGTTATAGAAATTGAGCCACATCAATGGAATTCTTGATAGCTTGTATTATGACTCTAATAACATCATAGTATCAACAACCCAAACTCTTATACATATTCTTAGGCAAATGTACTCATTGCATCAAATTAGATTCATAGCAATAGGTTGGAAAAGTAATGACATTATACGATTCCTAGTTTCAGGATCTTGGACGGTATGGCCATCTCCATGTTGGTACATGCACATTGACATCCTTGCAAGGTTCATAGCAATTTCAACAAAACTCTTTGAGTAACAAGGATTGCTAGCTTCTTTATTTATCTTCTTCCAAGTACTACATATCAAGGAATTTATGTGCCTACGAGCATCAACTTCAGAAGTTCTAGTTTCATTCATATAGCACTCAATTGATTTGGGTACATCGCCTGTCTCCTTCTCACGCTAAAGAAAAAAAAAATTAAAATGATGAAAAATTAACACCATATTTCATGGAAATCTTGGTCATTAATCAAACAATTGGAAGGATATTGTCATGGCACCTTGGATGTTCCCAAGTCATTGGCAAGGCATAAAAGCATTGCTGAGTAATGAATAATGTCAGAATATTCTTCTAAGCAAACCATGTCCTCCTTTTTTATTGAATTTGGAAGTAAAAAATAAGCATGAACAAGGATGACAGGTGCGCTAATCGAAACCCATGCATTTTCCATGTACTCTTGCAGGGTTGGTAGATAATTACTATAGTACCATTTTGCCTCAACTAGATATGATTTACAGAGATCAGCCCACTGGAGAAATTAGACATAATATAATACATCTAATTAGGGAATCGCCAAGATTAATTAAGTCCTATGATAAAATATGAAACTATAAATTAATGAATTAAGTAAATGCATACCACTTTCTTATGGTGCGGAATGATGTTGCACCCATTCTCTTTTAGGAAGTCAAAAGCCACTTCATTGACAAAGTTATACAGTGCAAGAAAGCATATTTTCATGTAATTCGGAAGTATATCCATTGTATTTATGTCCCACCTATAAAATAACAAAGTACAAAATGATGAAAAATGTTAGGACAATTATAGGGAGAGAAATTGAAATATGAGAAAAAGTTTATATTGAACTCATTATTTAAACACATTGCTAACCTGTCAACTACATCTGTGAAAAGTTCTAGTTCTTCCAATGTGCCATACACATCATAAATATCATCAATTGTGGTTATTAGTGCATTGACCTTTGTCATCACTCTTCTAAAATATCCAAGTTGTGGTTCAAAAGCCAAACCCACTGTCCAAAAGAAGTTCTCCACCAATCTATCCCTTGCAAAACTCAGCTTTTCTCCAAGTCCAATTTTTTTCCACCATCTTTACATTAGAAAAACCGAAAAATAGAATTAGTATAATAGTCTTCTCCTTGTTATCCATGAAGGATTCAACTTGAATTGAAAATTTTGAAATATTTATTATAAAACTTTCTAATAAAAACATAACATACAAAGAAATATTTTTGAAAGATCTAATTATGTTGCGTTGAGTTAAAAAAAGTTCAAAATTGATTCAATTTTGACATTTAATTTTTTAATTTGATTTTAATGGAATTTTTTCATTATCCCATTCAATCTTTTTATTTATTTTGATTGCAATTGTATCTACACCTCCTGTTCGTGTAATTTTGTAGTTTATTCTCTTCTTCACTTTAAAACTTTTAGAACTAGAAAAAATAATTCTTTGTTCCGATTTTTTAGTTTTTAAGTTATTTAAAAATGGGATTAGAAAGGAAAGTTAGTTTAAAAAAAGAAAAGTGCAATTGAAAAAAAAAGGCCCCATTTGTTATACTTTTATTGTAGAATCAAATAGCAAGTGTCTCAAAATTGTATTTATATTTTGCCCTCTAAAAGCCAAAAATCAAAGAAAGAGTTCTATAAAATTTAAAGATAGATAAGATTTCAAAGTAGAAAACTATATGGTTGTTTTCCCACCTTGATGTATGTTTCAAATCTTCTTGGTGGTTGACTTGCACCATGTTGAAATCCAATTTAGCAAGCTTAAGCAAAGTAGGGCTCATATTCTGACTTCTTTCATAAACATCCATGAACCACCGAGCTTCCAATCTCGATACCCTCCAATGTAGTGGAAGTTCGAGGGCATGATAAACTAATAGTGATATATCATTGTCTTCATTGTTTTTGTTGACAAATTCTATGAGATATGTTGAGCTAAAATCTCTTGCTTCATCTAACATAATTTCACCTTCCATTGATTGAAATGAGGCTTCATACAATGATAGCAAACCCTTGATATCAACCAAAAGGCAGGAATCAAAATTACCCTTGTTATCTAGATATCCATTAAATACCTCTGCAAACAACCATACAAATTACACATTACTTGTTAGTATCGGTTAAGACCGCGACATTCTCAATCACATTGTTTAAAATGCACTTAATTTGAAGATCAAATAAATACCTGATGACACATCATATCCATGTTGTCTTAAGAGTCTAAATTCAAGAGCTGTGGCATACAAATTGTTCTTCCTCTTTAATGTATCCTTATGATTGTAAACCTTTTCCATTATGTTCTTTATTTCAAGGCTAAAATGAGCAGCCACTCCTAATCTTTGCAAGACATCAATGAGCTCAAGTTGATCCACAAGATTTGTCAACTTCCAAAGCATCACTCTTACTTCTTCCTTCAGCCGATCACTTTCTTCTGCATATGATTCTTCCTATAACAATTTTACATTTTTTGAGCCACAAAAATTATAAAATCTATAATACCCAGAAAAAGAAATAAAAGATAATCAAGATTTGAAATAAAATTTCGACAAACCAAGTAAATGAGGGTGAAATCAACCATACCACATAATCACTTCTTAATGACTGGATATAATCATATTGCCAAATCGTAGGTTGGAAGTAATTTGCAAATGGACGAAAAGCATTGTTTTGATCGGAAACAACAATGGTTGAGGCCTTGCATTGGATTGTACAAGGAACACAAAAGCTCTTGATTGTTGAAAGTGAGTATTTTGGTTTTGATGGGATAATTTTGCTTTTGAAGAGAGTACAATTTGAAAGTAAAGCAAATTGGTGGAAAGCCATTAGCATGAAAGGAAGAAGCTTCTACTTATTACTTCTTTGTTTGCAATGTTCCGCGGTTACTGAAACCAAGCTCAAGCTTTATATTAAGGACGGAGAGAGAGAATTTTGTTTAGGGTTGACCGTAGGTTATAACAGATAAGCGTAGGAACTGTGTGAGTGTCCCGTTTAGCTTTTGTAATCCTATTTCCAAGGTTTTTTTAAAAAAAAAAAATTGCAGAGATAGCAATGAAAGTTTGTTTCAAAGGATGATTAATTAATAAATATAGGCACATCACGTGGGATCATCATAAGTGTCGATATAGGTTAATTTACATTTTGAATTTTTATAATTTTAATTCTTATACTTTCACTTAATTTTTAATAAGACAGGAGGAGTGACGTTGAGTTGAGATCACCCTAGTGGGTGGTTTTTTATCCTCATGGCCATATCCTGAATTTAATATAGGATGAGAATCTTTAAAAGGGGTACTCGTTTCTTCTTTTTGCACAGATATAATGTTCCTTTTTAATTTTTTACATGTGTGGAATATTTGGCATTAACAGAAAAGTGAATGATTATGATTATGATTATGTCCGAAGAAATATTTGGATCTCATATGTGATATATAATGTAATGGAATTAGCTGATATTATTTATTTGGTATAATTAGGTATAAAAGTAAATAATAATAATATAAATAAAATAAATTTATTACATTTTATATGATATAAGAAAGAAATGAGAATGTTATTTCATTTATATATTTATATAGATAAAAATAATAAAAATAAATGATGAGAAAATAATTATCATATCTCTATTTAAAAATAATACAATGATAATAATAAAGACATAATGAATTTTACATAAATTAAATATAATAATTATTTTGATTCATATGTTTATAAAATAAAAATAATTTTTTTTCAATTTTATAAATGCATATTAAATAAAATTTTTTAATAAATTTTTTAACCTCCTTTCACTTAATGAGATATTATAGGTTACTTGGTTAAATGATATAATTAGAAAAACAATATAATTTATAGGTAGATAAAATTAAAAAAATCATTGTATATTTATTTTAAAAAAATAATTTGGTAACTAAAACAATAATTTAATAAATAAAATAATTATTATAAATACATAATAAATATTACACAAAATACATATATAAATTACATTTACAAAACAGAAAAGCAAAAAGATATTAATGTCACCGGTCCTCCTGTTGCGTATTCACGTCACCATCACAATTCAGAACTCACAAGACTTTACCTTGTTTGTAATTATTGTAAAAATTATTGCATCAGATGCTACGTTACTAAAATTATTGTATCTATATGTATACTTTGCCAGTGTCTCAGACTGAGTTTCCAGGCTTAGATACCTTTTAATTTTTTTTTTTTTAATTAGAGCAGTATCCACTTTGTTAAAGTTGAGGCTAGGCTAAACTGGTCTTGTAAAAAAAAATGAAGAGAGAATTTGCAGGCCTGTAAATTTAATAGATTCTTCAATTGCTTGATGTCACTGTGTAATTTATATTTATATATTATATAATTCTGTAAAGAAACTATAAACAATACGACTTTACATTTTAAATTACGTGTAATAATCCTTTTTATTCCTTAAATTTTGTTATTCTATACTATTTAGCATTTAATATTAACTTCTTTGCTCTTGCCAAGAAAGTTAAAAAAACAAAAAAGCTGAATGTCACGTGCCTGATCAGACCTTGCTTCATCTTCTGTCACAATTTTCACCAATGAACTCCAAGTCTAAGATCAGACATGGCAAAACAACAAATCTTTGAGGGTTTGTAATCTCTTACATCAGTACAATTAATGCAGTTAATTTGCAGCCCCACCGCCCTTGTCTACCCGCGAGAAGCGTCCACGTATGATGACTTTTCTATTTTCATTAATTGTTTTAAAAGGTCAAATAGTCCACTGCATTTAATGCTGACAGAACTTTCAAGATGTTTATTGAAAAAATTACATCTAAAAATTTTAATTTTATAAAATTTATACTCAAAAATTTAAAAGATTAAAATTATTATTAGATTTTAAAAAATATATTATTAAATTTAAAAAAATTACAATTTAAATAACTTTAATAATAACTTTTTAAAATTTTAAAAGTAAAGAGTAATAATTTTAATTTTTAAAAATTTTTATTATAAATTTTATAATATTTAAATATAATTTTTCCATATTTATTTTTGTTTACGCGCAATGAAGCTTGCTTCTGTCAGTTACCAAAATTACCCCCTGACTAATAATATTTGTCTTACAAAATAATCGATAATCGTTGTCTTTATAATTAAACAATAAAATTTACCTTAACAATTCACCAATAATATTTGAATAGTCAAACACTGGCGAATAAAAGGACTTGCATTTGCTCCTGCTCCCTCTTCCGTAACCGTTAGATTCATTGCAGGGACCTCATATAGCTAGGTCACCCAGTGCTTTGATGTTTTTTATTTTTTATTTTGGATAGATTCAATCTCAACCGTCCGTGTGATCCAGCTCGTAGGAAGCAACGCGCTCAGCTTGATGGGACTCCCTCTGGTGCTCACAAAGCACTTCGTGGCCTGAAATGTGTGGTCATGGTGTTGGTCTATGTTCTGTTTGACAGCTGTGCGGCTCGTGTTGATAGTGTTGAAGCGCACATGGAAAGAAAAGAAGAAACATGTACGGAGCAATATTGCCTAATTTGCGAACGTGATACGAGAAGGGATATGAGATGTTAGTTTATATAATTTCCAATTTAAGAGTGTAAGATGTGTAATTGTATATAATGAAAAAAAGTTATTTTATTATATATAATATAATTATTATAATTAAAATAATATATTTTAAAATTATATACATTAAAATAATGTATAATTATTGTAACAAATACTCTACTTTTTACTTTTTTTATTTCTTTTATCAAAATTAAAAAATAAAACTTAAATCAAATCAATATCTCTCATTTTTTTTATATTTTCTCAATCATATTCTTAGATCACTCTTTTTTATATTTTCTCAACTATTTTCTCTAATCCTAGTGGTATGATAATTAAAAATAGGTATAATAAATATATAATAATTAAATATATATATATATATATATATATATATATCATAGGACCAAAAAATTAAGAACAACTTGCAAGCAAATGATGCATTTTACAATATCTTTATTTAATTTATCAAATGTCTTTTTCTATAGTGATCGCCTACTTTTTGAATAACGAGTATAATTTAAAAAATATATAGTATAATGTAGGAATAATCTTGATTTGTTGATTTTAATACTCAAACGTATTATATTTGAAAAGGATATATGAGAAAAAGGAGTTCAGAAGGGAGACATCCGAATTAAATAACACTAATACGGATGTTTCTCCAGGTTGTAATAATTTTTTGCCCTCTTTACTATTTTCTTTTTTCATAGCCTTTGTCGGTTCTTAGGCCCAGTTCTAATATTTGTCTACATGTGCAGCATCTGAAGAAGCAGGACAAATGCAGGGTCATGAATTTGAAGCAGTTGTCTCTACCTGCAGCATCTAATTGCCAACTGTCTTTTGATTTTTGTCGACTGATCTGTTAGATCAGTCTCGTTAGATCAGTCTGTATAACCAAATCTTGATGGAATGCGAGTGCGGATTTTTCCTACTCTTCTAATATTTGAGTTATCCACGTTAGTTTTATTTTCCTTCTATGAACTGGCTCTGAGCACTATTATAGCATCATGTGTCTCAGTCCGATGCAATAGCATTTTGGCTCTCCAAATTTGATTTGAATAGTCAAAATTTTTTAAATTTAAAAAAAAATTTAAACTTAGCCATATTTTTTAAAAAATTATTAATTGAAAGAATGTATTTATTTTGTGTTTTATATTCTATAAAAAGATTTTAAAAAATTATAAAATTATAAAATTTTTATTATTCAAATCAAGTCTGAATAACTAGAATTCTATACACATTCTTTGTGCAACTAAAGGACAAAGAAGATCCAATTTTTATGTCTATTTTGGTTACATTAGGCGAGATTAATGGGCGGTCCATTTGATTTGCCATTAGTAAAGGAAAGGAGAGAGAAAAATTTTAAATATTTATTATGTTGTTATTATTATTATTCAATAAAATTTAATTATTTAATTATTTTTATTTTTATTCTTAATTTTTTAGGGAACTATGTTAAGTATTGATTGCTCTGCCGATCTGCTATATGTCCTATCTCTGCCGGAGTTGCAGAGTTCTCCTGGTGAAGGGATGTAATCTAGCTATGTAAGAAAAATTCGGTACGGCTTTGGACTTGATGATGGCTTCGATGATATTTCATGAGTGAAAAGAAAAGGATTTTGATTGTACAACAAGGAAATTTGGTGCTTAATGCTCCAGGATAATTGGATAATATGTAGTGAAAATTTTCGCCTAGATAAGTATATTAGATTATTATAATATAATCTTTGATGTTTTATTACTCTTTTCTGGATGCCTAGTTAATTCAAGTGAAAGGGCAGAATTGAATAGCCTAGCCAGCAAATAAAGTTTTGGTTGTCAAATGCATTAAAATGTGCAGATCAAAGTGGAATTAAGTGTGAAATGGAGGTTGTAACTATATAATTTATGGAAGCACAAACTAATGCCAATGCATTTGGGATGTAATTCTTGTGTAGGATTTGTTTTTCTGAGAAACTTCGTGAATAATTCTTATTATATTTGCTTTCGCAGATTATAAACTTACAATAGGACCTACTATATTTGCTTTTGCAATCCGGTATATTGTCTCATTTCCAAATTCTGATGTTGAACTTCTAAGGGCCAGTTACTTTTTCCATATTCCAATATGTAGTTATTTTAGCATTGCATATTATTATGAAAGTGTCATGCAATCTATTTAATATTTGAATTTACACAGTTTCATTATTACAGTGATTTTTCTGTAATCCATGTAATATTTGAATTTGGGCTGGCTCATCCCATCATTTATTTTCTGATGGGATCTGGGAATGCTCCCCTAAGTGGGCTTGTATTATGGAGAAACGGGAAATAGCCTCGGTAGACTAGGGGAAGATTTGTTTCAGTAACTACACTTTTTTTCGTAATATTTTCATGTTTCGTATGCGATAACAAGTACACGTTTGGTTCAGCTTTTGTTTTCTTCAAATTATGATTTTGGCCAAAACAACAAAATATAACTTTTACATTTTGTGGGTTGCAAACCATGATTTAGAAGTCTCCAAAAGTGTTTCCAAATACAACATAAACTTTTTTATTGCACCCGTGCAATAATTGATGTTGAGGTTTTTTATTTTAGAAACTAAAAAATTTATTTGAATAATTAAAAATTATAATTGAGAGAACAAAAATTTCAACCGTGAATCACCGATGTTGCATATCTATTAGCATTAACAAGGAAAGATTTCTTCTGGTGTAATGGTATGACTTGAAGAGCCTCCACCTTGTGTGGCTCATATACTTGTAGCTGATATTAGTGAATGGAGTCACTAGAAATTTTATTCCAAGAAAAAAAAAAAAGCCTCGCTGTCTAGCTAATCCAAGTGAAAGGGCGGAACAGCCGCACGAGCAAATAATGTGATAGGTGTAAAATGCACAAAAATGGACAGATTAAAGAGGAACTGTGTCAAATAGTGGTTGCAGCAATGTAATTCATGCAAGGTACAAAATCATGGAATTGGATTACAAAAATCGGCAATTTCACTTATCAGTCTGGTATTAAAAAGGTAAGTGATATTGCTAGAGAAAGGTAATATATTATTTATACTATAAAGGATTGTAATAGTATATTAAAAAAATTATAATATTTTCTAAGTCAGTTAATCGCTTTCAAATTCTATGTATTTGTATTTAATATCTTTGGAGTTATTTGAATGCTTAAGCAAATAAGTTCTACCCTCAAATGGCCTCCAATGATGAGGAAGAATTACGTAACAAAAGAATTAATGGGACTAAGTGAGTGCTGCAATATCATGGAGAAAAGCTTTCACAATTAGATTATGCATTTTTCTTGTAGAATAATTATATTACACTTCAAAAAGACCACTTTAATTTTCTGTAATATATGCCAAGTTTTAATATGTTATGAGCCTGCCAATGGATCACGAACAACACGTCAGAACAAACTTTGCAGGCATTGGTGTAAGGGGTTAATGAAAATTTACAAAAATAATGTTTGACACTTTCGATAAAAATATTATACGTGTTCTTTTTTTATAATTCAGTAATACACTTTAGACTATTTGAAAAATAAAAATTACATGTCATTCTTTTATTTGTCCAACATTCAAAAATTAAGGTAGCCTCTTTGAAGTACGTGGATGGTGTTAGGATTCAATACAAATATTTTATGATTCAAAGCAAATCATTCTATATATGTATATATTTTGTCATCTAATTTAATTTACAATTTGACAAAAATTTATATAATCTAATTTTAAATTAAGGTTGAGATGAACTTTAAATTTTAAACAAGAATTACTTATTTTAAAATATAAATAACAATAATCTAAAATTTTTAACTAGATATCGGGAATAAAATCTCTATAAATCATAATTTTATCTAATTTATTTTTGGATAGAAATAAAATAGTTAAATATATTTTAATTTCTTTTTAGGAAAGAAAGTAACATTTTCTCCTTTTTTTTTATCTTATCTACTATTCTTTACACGATTATAAATAAGTTAATTGTAAATACTGTATTAAATGGTTGCACATTTGAAATTTGTATTTAATCCTTTCATGATATAATTGAAGGCATTATTCACTAGGTTTTAAATTAATTTAAGTGGTTAATCCTTATTATTCATAAGGTTTAAATTTAAATTTTTGAATATGTACCATAAAAAAACTACATTTATCATTTTGTGTCATAAGAATTTATTTTTTTTAATAGATTGGGTGGACGAAGATGGGATTGGCAATAAAATCTATCAGAATTTAGAAATGGAGCAATCATACATTTTTTTAAAAAAAAATTGCTTGGAAATCACAGAAATACCAAAAGGAAAAGCCAACATATTGGAAACCTTTTGGATAATTATAATAAAAGTATTAATGAATTGTATGCAACATGTTTTAAGAATAATTTAAATCATTACCACCAAATTGAGATTAGAGATTTGTAGTCAAGTAATGCTACTTAGAAAGATAGATAAAATATAATTGTGATTATGAGTCTCCTATTTATAGATTGTGCTTTTAGCATTAGAATTAATATTTTATTTTTTGCGTCAGACTTTATTTATGTTTAAACAGATAATTTATTTTGTGGTCTAAAATATATTTATTGCAATGGAAAAATCTATTGGATATTTGAAATTATGTGCATGGTGTTAAGGATTCAATGTAAGCATTTTATAATTTAAAGAAAAACATTATCCATATGTATGTGTGTGTATGTATATATATATATATATTATGTCAGGTAATTTAATTTAATATTTGATAAAATTTATGTGATCCACTTTTAAATTAAAGTTGAGATGAATTTTAAATTTTAAACATTAATCGCTTTTTTAAAATATAGATAACAATAATCTTAAATTTTTCAGTATTCGAAGAATATAATATATATTTACCTGGAGAAGTTCAAACAACATAGTATTATCCTTTAGTAGAATGGTTTAAAAATTATCTTTCTAAGAAATAGTATTTTGAACTGACAGAAAATGGATTAGACTGACAACTTTTGTCTTTGGCGATGAAGAACAATTTGAGGGACGATGGCGAGCTAGTGTGGTATGATACGGCACGGGATGAGGGGTGTCTTATTCCAAATTAGAACCCTGCCTGATACAAGTTTTTTTTTTTTGGTAAATAAAATTAAAGTTAAAAAAAAGGGGACAGCCGCTATTTGGGGGACAGAGATTGGTTGCATAAAACAATTTTATGCCATCTAATATTAAAATAAAGCATGGCATATATAAAGTTGAAGTAATAAAATCAATGATAAAATTAAAAATAAAACTTAGTAATTTAATTTGTTATTCAATCTTTCTAATTCAATAAAATATTTTAAATTGACTCTGAAAAATATTATGCCAAATTTTAAATATTTATCATATAAACAATTTACTCATCAATTCAAGTTTTATGATTTATTTTAAGGTGTTAAGAGGGATAAGGTAGATGCTTAATAATCCAGATTTAGACAATAAAATCAAATATTAGATATAAAAATTCAAGTGATAAAATTAAATTTATAAGTCAGGAACTGACTTTAATATTTATTATTTATAAAGTTTAAATGTGTACCATGAAAACTACATTTATTACTTTGAATCATAAGAATTTTTTTAATGTATTACGAAGGACAAGATCAGATTGGGAATAAAATCTATGAGGATTTGGAAATGAAAAAAATCATAAATTAAAAAAAATTGCACAAGATTCACTTAGAGGATTAAAAGGAAAAGTCATCTCATTAGAAACCCTTTTAAATAATTACAAGTATAACAAATAATAAAAGTGTAACATACCTAAAAAAATTAGAATTTTTTAATATTTAGTATTTTATGAAATAAATTTATTAAGCTTAAATAAAATGAATTTGAATAGAATAATTTCATACATGAAAAATATAAAATGAATAAGACCCATAAAATTTTTTAAAACTTTAGAGAAGTCCAGACGGACCAAAGGACAAAATTGTTAATTGTCACCTGAATAAACTTTAATAATTTTTTCAGAAGGTTGGAGAGTTAAGAACTAATCTAATATATATATATATATATATATATATATTAATAGTTAGAAAATAATGCACAGAAAATTATAAAATTTATTTTGTAAAATTTTAAAATTGCTAGGATAAAAAAATGGCCTTAGATAATTAAGAGCTTACATGGAGACAAACTAAACCCTAAAACTTGAGTTAACTATCTCAGGTTATTCTATGCAAAAAGATCTACCAGATAATGGTAACAGAATATAGAGATGTGGAGGTAAGACAAATATATAAGTAAAAAATGAATAGATGTACTTATCTGTTACATTTCTATTAAAGACAAAATAGTTATTTAGACCTTCAAATAATAAAATATTAAAAAAATAAATAATAATAAAATATACGATTAAGGACATTAATTGAGCTCCATGGAGACTTAAATAATATTAAAATATAACAGAAAGCCCAAAAATACAAGCCAAATAAAAATATTTCGAAGACTTATGAAAGGATACATTGGCGAAATGATAACATTTTATAAGTTGAGAAAGTGCTAACATGGCACATGAGCAAGGAAATTATTGATGTGGTGCCATGAAGAATGGTAGTGTGATGCCATATGTAAAAAATTTTTGGAGATTGCACAATGATGACACAGTCTTACATCAGTAAATTTTAATACATCTTACATTTTACAAAAAGTTACTTCTTATGTCACTGCTGACACAAGATGACATAATGATTAACTCAAACAATAATAAATGTAAATTTATCTTCATAAATTATGAGAAAGTAACTATGGTTAAAATTTAAATATAGTTAAATCCAATAACTAATATTCATCCATAAAACGTGATGTGATTTTTACTGTTGATGCAATCCAATAGCCTAGATTTTTTTACTTTTTAAGATCAAATTACAACCCTTGATCTAATCAAAATGCTCACATCTAATCTCTCCTTTCAAGACTTAATCTAAACCATCCATTTGATCTAAAGGCCAAGATTTTTCATCTTAAAAAATATTCAATCTCAACCATTCATTTAGAAATAAAATTCCCACTAAACATAAACACACATTCACACCATATACACATACAAGCAACACACACCCCATTCAGCCATAACAAGAAAGAAAGGAGGAAGAAGACACATGGCTAAGGTGAAAAAAGAAGGAAGGAGAAAAGAGAGAAAGAAAGCCATTAGGGCAAAGCAAAGTACATAGAATCAAGGTAACATAAATAAACTCTCTTCTTCTTGATTTTTCTTCTATTTTCTTCCCTAAATCTTTTCTTCTCTTCTTCTTTATGATTCGGCCATGGCAAGATGAGAGTGCGAATTTTGTTGCTTTTATGAATCCAAGCTAAGAAATGATGGAGAATTCATGTATATAGCTTATGAATTCATGTAATTCAAGAAAATTCCCACTCTCATCTTGCCATGCCCGAATCATGAAAAAGAAGAAAAAAGAAGAAAAATCAAGAAAAAGAGAGTTTATCTATGTTATCTTGATTCTACAGTGTTTGTTTCTCCCGATGGCTTTATCTTTTTCCCTTCCTTCTTCTTTCCCCTTAGCCATGTGTCTTCCTCCCCCTTTCTTTCTTGCTATGGCCAAATGGGGCGTGTGTTGTTTGTGTGTGTGTTTAGTGGGAATTTTATTTGTAAATGGATAGTTAAGATTTAATATATTTTAAGATGGAAGATCTTGGCCTTTGGATTAAATAGATGGTTTAGATTAAGCCTTGAAAGGAGAGATTATACGTGAGCCTTTGTATTAGATCAATGGTTGTGATTTGATCTTAAAAAATAGAAAAATCTAGGCCATTGGATTGTATTAATAATTGAGATCGCATCACGTTTTATAGATAAATATTAGCAGTTAAATTTAACCATAGTTACTTTTTCATAATTTGTGAAAATAAATTTGCATTTATTATTACTTGAGTTAGCGACTATATCATCCTATGTCAATAATGACATAAGTGATAACTTTTTTGTAAAATGTGATATTTATTAAGATTTGCTGATGTAAACTTATATCATCACTCCATAATTCGTGCAATCTCTAGAAATTTCCACACATGGCACCACCTCACCATTCTTCATGGCACCACATCAGCACTTTTCCCACTCATGATGCCATGTTAGCACTTCCCCACTTAAAACTTACAAAATACCGCCGTTTTAATGAAGTATCATTTCATAGGTTTTCCATAATATTTTATTTGGCCTATGTTCTTTGAACTCTCTACTATATTTTAATATTATTTGTGTTTACGTGGGTCTCATTTTATGTCTTTAATCATATATTTTATTATTATTTATTTTCTATTTCATTATTTTGGGATTTAAATGACCATTTGCTCCTTGTAGAAACGTAACAAACAAGCATCTCTATTTATTTTTCACTTATATCACCATCTCACCCCCACATCTTCAGATTCTGTCACTACCATCCGGTATATCTTTCTGCATAGAATCCCCTAAGACAATTAACTCAAGTTTTGGAGTTTAGTTCCTCTCCATATAAACTTTTAATCGTTTATGGTCATTTTCCAATCCTAATAATTTCATAATTTTATGACACAAATTTTATAAATTTTTACACATTATTTCTAACTATTGATATATATATTGGGCTAGTTCTTGACTCCCTAACCTTATGAAAAAATTATCAAAGTTTGTCTAGGTGATAATTGACAATTTTACCCCTGGGTCTCTTGGACCCCCTAAAATCTCAAAAAGTTTTATGGGTCATATTTATCTTATACTTTTCATATACAAAGTTATTTTGTTCAAATTCATCTTATTTAAGCTTAATAAATTCATTTCATAAAATACTAAAGAATTAGAAAATCTTAATTTTTTAGAGATATTACAAAAAGCATTATATAAGTTGTGCACAACATAAGTCAAGAATAATTTTAATTGTCAGTACCAAATTATATGTTGAGATTAGAAGTTGACAGTCAATTAGTGCTATTTAAAAACATAAACATAGTATTGTGACCATGAATTTCTTGCCTACAAGTTTTGCTATTAGAATTACAATTGATATTTTACATTTTTTTAATAAGTCTTTCTATATGTTTAAACATATAATTTATTTGCGATCCAAATTATATATTATATTCTTGTATAAAAATTTACCAGATATTTGAAGCTATGTGCACAGTGTTAAAGATTTAATGTAAATATTTTATAATTAAAAAAATCATTCTTTATATGTATATATTTTGCATCTGATGACTCTTATGACAACAAAAGTAAAGAATTTATCTTATAGATTTATATTGCTCTACGATGCAGTTTTGGTCTTATTTAATCTTACATTTTATTTATGTTTTCTAATTCAGTTTGACTAACTTAGGAATTTGGAAATTGAGAATAAATGAATAAAATCATATGGTGCCAGACAGCTAATGGGGCACCCTTTCTTCTATTGACCAAAACATTACATTTCAAAAGGTAGCAAGGGAAGCTTTTTTAAATTTTACATTTTTTAAATTACAATTTTCTCAGTCAATCGGTCCTTGATATTTTGTTCGCCACTGTATCATGGTTATATGATTTAACTTTAATGTTGGTACTAAAGGAATTGTGAAGGTTTTTTTTTTTTTTTTGGGTTGTTATCAATTTGTGTATCATTCTTGGATTTCACTTTCCTATTTAATTGGATTTCACTTTCCCCATTCTGTCGCAATGAAAGTAGTTATTCCCATTACTGGAATATTAAACCTCCATTAGACATGCATGAGTCATAAAGTTGTGAAAGTCTTTCTCCAATTTGCTATGCTCAAAAATAATGAAGGGAACTGCAGGGCAAGGAACGACAAAGGACAGGTGGCACATGGATAGATGGCTCATGATCCAAGGGATGAAGTCAATATGCAAGAGGCAATTAGACGAAGTAAACAGACTAAGGAAGATTCCAGTACGGCTTAGAAACTGAGAAAATATAACACATGCTATGAGGAAGTAGAAAGGGGAGAACAAATTTGTATTGGAAGTCTTTCTTCTTTCTCTGGTCACTTCTTCCCTTCTTCCCTTTGTGGTTCCTTCCCTCAATGTTAATATGTTAGTCTATTATCTCAGTATTTCAATAACAAGCCACTTCTAATTCATCATTATATCTGTATAGATGCAGGGTTAATTAATAACAGTGATTCATATAACTCTGTTTCTCTTGTGTAGTTGTGCGTGTGAACATTCGCAGGTTCGTCCATCTCATTGGCAGATAGTAGCAGATAGTAGCAGGTAATACCCACATGAAGGAAATGTTAAGAGAGATCAAACGCCTCAATGAAGAGTTGATAGACCTCAACTAGAGGCATGCGACGACTCAACAAAAGTTAGGACAGATTGAAGCAAGTTTGGAATCCATAAATCGACATCTTGAGTTGCTTAGCAAATCCATTGATCGTTCCAATTATTCACAAGTCTCTGGAGCATCGAACACGGATGGTGGGGTGGTTCAGTCAATGAATACTCAGATTACACTATAGATGTGCCAAGTTAAACTTGATTTTCCTAAATTTGACGGCACCAATCCATTAACTTGGTTATTCCGAGTAGAGCAGTTTTTTAATTATTATGAAACATCGGATCTTTAATGATTAACCATTATTGCCATTCATTTTGAAGGGATCATCATTCCTTGGTACCAAGTGTTACAAAAGGCACACTTGATTCTGACTTGGGCTTCATTAGCTAGTGCCATTGGGTAGTCACAATTTGATTCACCCAGGGCTCAGTTGTTCAAACTCACTCAGATAGGGTCAGTGGCCCAATATTATACTCAGTTCATGGTGCTTGCAAATCAGATAGAAGGACTTACTGAGCCAACATTTCTAGATTGCTTCATTAGTGGCTTAACGGATCACATTAGAATGAAAGTAGTGGCCCAATAGCCCAAATCACTAATTAGAGTAGTGGGCCTAGCAAGATTATACAATGAAGAAGCTAGCTTGGGATACTCTTCTTGGGTCACTTAGTCCACTCCTGGAGGCACCCTTGCTAAACCCATTTCCAACCCTCCACTACCGTCAAACACTCCTCTACCTATTGTACCTTCTAGATCAACCCTAGCAACTTTACCCCCACTCTTACTGACACCGACAAACAAGCCACCACCCCAAATTAAACGCATGTCATAGGTAGATATGCAATTACGCTAGGAAAAGTGGTTGTGTTTTACGTGTAATGAGAAATACAACTTAAGCCACAGATGCCCTAACAAATGAATGATGCTGATGTTAATAGATTTGGACAAACCTCATAATGCTACAGAAATAGAACATGCCTTGATAATAGAATTGCCTGAGGGGATAGAATCTTCGACTGCATTACACCACCTATCACTTTAAGCTTCTCAAGGATCACTACGTAGTGCCACCATACGTTATACGGGTATGATTCAAAGAACTCAAGTCCAAGTGCTTTTAGATGGGGGAAGTTCTAATAGCTTCTTACAACCCTGAATCGCTCGGCATTTATAGCTACCCATCGAACCTGCCTCTGGTGTTAAGGTTGTGGTAAAATACAGACAACTTTTACATGTTCAAGGAATTGTTTGAGCTTTACCTTTGTACATCAATGACCATCTGATTTAGTTCTCAGCTTATGTCTTGCCAGTCTCTAATACAGATGTCATCATTGGTGCCTCTTGGTTGGCAACACTAGGTGTCCACATTGCTGACTACAGCTCTACTTATATCTGATTTTACAAGGGAGATAAACTAGTTACGTTACAGGGTATTCGAGTCTCTACTCCTCGGGTGGCTACATTTCACCATTTGAAGAGATTCTCTGCTACCCATGCTATTGATGAGTTTTATATTGTTAGCTGTTTGTTCCTTCAAAAAGGACAAGAAGAAAAATTAGAGTTTCCTTTAGATTTACCACCAAACTTGTCCAAGCTTTTATATCAATTTGCTTCTGTATTTTAGGTTCCACATGGGCTTCCTCCACCTAGGACCCAAGATCATTCAATTCCACTCAAAGATGAGGTCACGGCAATCAAGGTAAGATCATATAGATACCCATATTCTCAGAATACTGAGATTGAGCAGTTGGTTGAAGAGATGTTACAACAAGGACTAATTCAACCAAACACTAGTCATTTTTTGGCCCTAGCGGTACTGGTAAAATAAAATAAAATAAAACATGGCATTTTTGCACTAACTACAGAGCCCTCGATGCTATTACCATTAAAGACTCATTTCCAATTCTTATAGTGGATGAAGTGTTGGATGAGCTTAGGGGTTCTAATTTCTTCACCAAGTTAGACCTTTGATCTGGTCATCATTAGATTCTAGTCAGACCTGAAGATTACTCTAAAATTGCATTTCTCACTCATCAAGGATATTATGAGTAGATTGTAATGTCCTTCGAGTTAACCGGGGTAGAAAATATGGAGGAAACTCTAATTTTTCTTCTGGTTCTTTTTCAAGGAACAAACAGCTAATAGTATAAAATTCATTAATAGCATGGGTAGCAGAGAATCTCTTTAAATGGTGAAATGTAGCCACCTGGGGAGTAGAGACTCAAATACCCTGTAACGTAACTAGTTTATCTCCCTCGTAAAATTGGAAATAGGCAAAGCTATTGGCAACACTAGGTAGTCAACAATGGGGGCACCTAATGTTGCCAACCAAGAGGCACCAATGACAACATTTGTATTAGAGACTGGCAGGATATAAGCTAAGAATTGAATCAGATGGTCATTGATATACAAGGGTAAAGCTCGATCAATTTCTTGAACATGTAAAAATTGTTTGTTTCCCACCATAACCTTATAGAGCACACTTTAAGTTTTAGTATACAAGGATCAACTTAAAATTTTTTTAATCTAACTTGTCAAGTTTACAAAGAAAAGCATCAAATTACCTATATTACTAAAATCCCTCATTGAGCCCACAGCAAAATCCTAATAGTCAAGAAGGAAATAAGAAACCAAACTAGACATTTGCCATGGAACCCTTGTCAAAAGAGAATAATGTTATGAGGAATTTAATTCAACTTCCATGATTCCCCTATATAAATACCACTAGTATAGATAGCTCAAGAAAAAGAATTGGAAATGGATGTATGTTCTGGTCAACTCACTAATTACAAAACCCAAAATCTTAGAAATATTCCAAGATAACTGAAGTAAAAAAGAGAGAAAAAAATTCAAGTTATCTCACTTCAAATGGTCTAGCCAAGGCTCAGAGCTAAGGGATGCAGTAGCTGAAGAGAAACAAATGTTTAGATGTAGGGAAAGCATTTAAAGTACAAAAATTTCTAAAACCCAAAAAAGGACAATAGCTAAAATAAAAATGGTGGAGATATGAGCTAGAGTTTCATTTTAAAGGAAAGAGCAACCAAAAAGGAACATGGATATAAAGAAATAAGGGAAAAGCTTACCATTAAGTTATATAGCCACCTTTCAAAATTACTTTAAACTGAGAACAATAGTAGGAATACAATAAAAGTGATAGCGGTTGAGAAGAAAAATATGAAAGGATAAAGATTTGGCAAAAAGCTACTTGAAAATTGGAATTGAAAGGGAAATGAAAAAACCAAACAAATAGAGCTAGAATTTAGGTGGAAAAATGCATCGATGTAGGAAGCATAATTTTGGAGTTTTAGACTTGAAAGTGGCATGGTTTGCATAGCTTAGTTAGGAAGAAGTAGCACACTAGAAAGAGAGAAGCTGCAAGGAAAAGGAAGAGGAAAAGCAACACAAGATAGAAGGAGCTAAAGAACAAAAATGAAAAGGTCAGAAGGAAGTTTTCTGGGCATCTTTTAAGTGTTAAATCCTACAAGTAAGATAAGAATGAAAGAAAAAAATATCAAAGGAAGGAAAAGACTTCAAAACCCCCTTTTTGGTTTGAAGAAAAAATAAGGCAAAAGGGAAGCTTCAATTTTCTAGTTCTACCTTGCAACACTATCTTGCATAACATTCTTCTTAGCTTCAACCTTTTCTTAGTTCTTGTATAGCATTCTTTAACATATATGCGTGTGTATGTGTGTATGAAAGATGTCACACATATACATCAGCATTCCCTTCACATATATAATGTCTTCAAAATATACTTCCAAATTTATTCCCTCAGGTGCAAAATCCATGAATTTCATGTCTTAAACATGCTTACTCCAAATGATTTAATTACTTTATCACAAGAAAAAGTAGTCCTTCTCCATTACACACACACACATTTACCTGTAATATAAATTATTTTATACTGGATAATTCTTTTATGATGATAATATTATTATTCATCAACACTAGTTTGAATGTTCTTTTAATATAAAGGGGTAGAGCATGACAATGGCTCATGAGATTCATAAACTTGAAATTTTGAGTTCAAATCTTATCTCAACAACTTTTTTATTTGATTTTATTCAATTACTTACTTATTTATGTCATTAAATTTCTCGTTAGTTCTAACTCCTAATATATTGGATTATTACACAATAAGTATAGGATTTTAATGCAAATATGATATCATTTTTTTAGTTTCTTTTGTTACAATTTAGTTGGCTTTCATATCATGACAAAAAAAAATAGTTTTAGCAATGACTTTTGTTAAGCAATTTTCAAATTGATATTTATGTGTATCATAATGCAACTCTTACATATTTAGAGCTTTAGATTTTGAAAAATAACTTTTTTTGTGTTCTTTATATATTACAGTATAGACTCTAGTAAATTATTCATACAAATTTAACATGTTATATGCTTCCTAAAATGAAGGTGATTAATGTGGGGACCTTAATTGCAAAAGCAAGGTTTTTGGTCAAAGCTTTCATAAACTTTGGTGTTTAACACATATTGAAACCCTGGGGGTACAATATATTTATATATTGTCACCTCTGCAATTTTGAAGCATTAATGATGGTATGCTCTGTGCCATTGACCTACATTTAACTTAGTTACTAGTTGCTATAGAAAGGTAATTCACACTAACAAAATAGCTATCATGTGAATTCATATTATATATGCAGATAATACTTCTAGTAATACTATTTATGGAGCCCATTAGATTATAATGCACCTAATATAGGTTATAAGAATTTGCATTAGTATCCTAACCGTCATACCATCTTATATTATAGGCTATAATTTACTACGATAGAAAACCTTGTTAACAAGTTTCAATTTTCACATTGCAAAATATAAGATCTTGTCAACAAGATCCTAGACCTTGTTGATAAAATCTTATCTAAACTCTTGTATTGATAAGGTTTAAAGCCTTTTATCCATTATGACTTATCTAACCAACTCGTGCATATCAATTATGGAGTTTTAAGCAAAAATTCACATCCTTTCATAAGTTTTCAACACCTACATTAGGCCACTTAAGGGTCATTTTAAGTTATAAGGGTCCAACCTTCATTCTTTCTTTTCTTTACTTTATTTTCATTATAAACAAGTTTGTTCATACTTATTTTATCATGTTTAACTCATGGAACCCCTTAGAAAAGTCAAGAACCTGAAATGACAGCATAAGCCCAAAATCTGTACCAAATTTGCAAATTCATAACTTGATCTACACAATTCCAAATTATATGATCTCAGTGGCCATGAAAATCTTATAATATTTTTTATATTTCTGCAAGATCTCAAGAGCAGCTAGGCTCATTTGGCCCATGAAAAACATGTCATATCATATATTACTACAGTGTTTAGATATCATCAGACCCTCATTTTAAAAAATTCATAACTTCCTCTATACAGCTTATTTCTATGCAAACTTAGTGGCTTTAAAAAGCTTATAATACCAGCTATATGTCTATAAAATTGCATGAGCATTAGAGTTCATTTGTCCCTTCAAATCTACTAAAAACTAGAACTACCATATGAACAGTCCCAAGGACTATTCTACGTAATTTCTGGAACTTTGGAAATTTGTAGAATATTTTATGAATCTCTAAAAATTATGGTTCTTAGCCTGCTAGAAAACTCTCTTAAGGGTCTACATGGATGCTAAATCTTAGACTCCAACTAGATCATTTGGGCCACTCTGGATATAAAAGTTGTTTAGGGTGGTGTCCTTTTAGGTCATTTGGCATCCAAATGGAATTATTCCATATGGAGAAGGTTTTAATCAACCTAAATGACATTTCTAACTATTCCATAACATGCCAAAGGATTTGGATCAAAATTTGACTCCTTGGCACCTAACTAGCACATGTTTTCCAATGACATTTCATATATGATCTTAATCATTCTTTGCCAAATCATACATTCACATAACTAACATACATGTTCTCATACTTAAATACTTGATTCCATTCATAAACATCATTAAATATATAAATAATCATCATCCATACATATTTGTCTAGTTTTATATAAACACTTGACAAAAGTTAGACTATTTATGTTACAAACTTCATAATACAACAATTCCTACATTCAAATGCCTTTCAACCTCTTTTCTTTTGCTTGAGGAACCTAATAATGTTAGTGGGAGCAAGGCGATAAGATTTGAGGAGAATCTCAGTAGCAGAAACTCATCTAACTCAATGCAAACAAGAATACCATGAGTGAGTGCAATGTATGTGGTGCAAGAATGCTATGCATATGGATCATGTAAATCATATGTATCATATAACATTAAAACTCATTCATTTCTAGCTATGGAAATATCATAAAACTAGTTAGACTCTACCAATCTCAACTTGGGGCCAAAGAAGAGATACTGTGATTTATTTCATACTATAAGGAGCTAAAAGCCATCATATAAATCTTCTATAAATATCGCGTGCTCCTAAAGCTCATATGTAAACATAATGCGTTATACTTCATGAAAGCATCAAGCAATAATATACACAAGTATATCAACTCATTTAAGTAGTTAATTACATGGAATAAGTGGAGAAAAGGCTACCTTAGGCTTGATGGAGGCTCAAATTGCCACCAACCCCTTATTCTTGTTCTTTATCTTGGTTTTCCATCACTTGACACCCACAACTTAGTATGTTTAGGTTAGTTAGCCTACAAGTATGAATCCGTAATACAAATTAGCCCATTTAAATCCATTCAAAACCTTATTACCAACACTTATCCTCATTTTAGTCTAACTTGTGGTTTAGGTCCATTCGAGCTCAATAGGAAGCAACTTCCATTTTTCCTCATCTAGATTCCAATTTCCTATAGGCTACTTGCCGCATGACCTTAATGGAATCCATTTGAGCCATCAAATCTTTAGTTAGAGGGGTCTAAAACCCACTTGCTTCTTTATCCTATTTTAGGCCCTAAAGTTTCCATTTTCATTCTAGAGCTTCTAAATTCAATCCATTAGTTTTATAATTATTTATTCCCTTCATCTAAGTTTCTTAAATCATAAGAACAAAAAAAAAAACTCTCCTTAAGTGCTCCAAGTGTTCCTAGGATAAGACATGTCATACATGGAGGCAACTTAAAGTCTTTTTACTTCTTGGGTTTTGATGCATGGCTATGTTATTTAGCTTCTCTTAAGCTTAATTATGGTTCTATATAGCTTAAAAATACTCTTTTATGGTTCCAAATCCTCTATAGCTCATTTGAAACCCTAATTGCTACATTTTGCAATCGATAGGTTTTTAATTGCTTCCAATTACATATTCTTATTTCTCATACTTCAAAACCTTTGGTTTTATCTTATTCCCATGCAAAACCCAATCCCATCATATGGTTCTATGGCTGGCCGAAACCATGAAGCAAGGGAAGAACAAAGAAATACAAAAATCTTACATGCTTTTATACCTTGATAGCTTCCTTATTCAATGGAGAATCTTATGGTTACTTGCTTTCCTTAAACTCCTTCCTTCCTTTAACATACCAGCCATAAAGAGGTCTTTTCAAAGAACTAAAACATTAAAAGAAAGCTTTTAAAGAGAGGAATCAGATTTATAAAGGGAAGAGTATGAAATAAATACTTTTTTCCTTACCTTCCATGCTTGTTTTTCCTTTCTCTCTCTTCCTTCTCTCTTTATGCCATGGAGGTTTTGGTTCAAGGGGCTGGAAGTCAAATCTAAATGAAGAAGACAAATGGCGTGGTTGATATGGAGCAAAAAGGTAGGGATTTAACTTTTTCTCAAAATTCCTATATTTACAATTTTGCTACTACACTTTGACTATGTCGTTTGAGCTTATTTTAGATCCTTTTTTAGAACCATATTTTTCATATGAAAGCTTAGGTTTCCTAGTTTATTAAAGACATTTTCTTCTAATTTTATGGGGTTCAGAATTATCTCAAATCATTCAGTCAAAATTTTGGTCAACCTTTTACTGAAATCGTACACTAAAATAGTTTTAACCATTCTAATAGTTTCCATGATTTTTAAGGTCTTTGAGAATCCTAGTGAACTCAATTTTATCATTTAAAAATCATTTCTTTAAATTTCTGAGAAGTTGCCAGAAATTACGATTTTTATCACTATGTTTCGTATTAAGCCATTTAACTATTTTGGCTCCGATTTATAGCCACCTTTAAATCCTTACCCTCATTACTAGATACTCTGTTGATTAATCTAGCTCTATCTTATCTTATTTCATTTCATTCTAGGGGTCTCTTTTATAATCTAATCGATTTCGGTTCACTTTTAATAAATTTGGGTTATGACACTAACTATTCCATCTTTTTTCTTATCTCAACTAAGCCTTCTTTTGTTGCTTTGTTTATGCTTGATTCTAATAATTGTATCTCCTTCTCCATCAACACTTTTAGGGTAAGTATAACACTTTAATATTTGTTATAATAGTTGCATCTTTTTTAGAAACATGAACTCTTTTTACATAAAATTAACATTCATACATTTGAGAAAGCTGTTAATTGGGTAATAGAGCAAATACTAGCAGATATGTGAATAGCTTTTCATGAGGAGTTGCAAGCAAGTATTCAAGTTGCCATCCAATCTATGAATCCAAGTCAGCCACCAGGATCTACTAAAGTTGAGGTCTGCATCACACATTGTTTATTGTGTGGGATAAGAAAGATATTTCTAGAATTGAATTGTAAACTTTTGGAAAACACTATAACACACTTTGTAACATAAAATATCTAATATCATATACTGAATTTTTATTTATTATATTAGTATTTATATTCTGATTGATATATATTATATTGAAATGTGTATTAGAATATAACATTTACAATGAATTTAGTAATTTATATAGAAAGAAGTTATTTATTCTTTTACCATTATTTAGTAATGGATTTAGAAACGATAGTAGAAAGTATTTTTTTTTCTCAACTTTTATTTAGAAATGGATTTAGCAACAAGTGCAAATTTTTTTTTAAAAAATTATTTAATAACAAATTTAGCAACAAGTTATTCCTTTCCAAATTAGTAATAAATAGATAGGCCATTGTTAAAAGTCAAATATTTGGCTCAAATTTGACTAAATTTAGTAACATTCATATTTAAAATTAACAATGGAAATGTCAATTTCTAAATTAGCAACAGATTAGCGAGGACGCTACTAAAATTTAGTAAGGTCTAATTTAGCTAAAGATATAGTAATGGCACTATCTGTTGTTAATTTATGATTAGCAACTGCCATTTGCTTGCTAGCAATACCTTATTCAATTACTAAATGGGTCTTTTTTCTAGTAGTACTAATTATTATCATATTGTTAAGTTAATTTGTCCGCACACAACACTAGATTGTGAATCAACATAACTTTGTTTTCATCAAATGTCCTATCAAGCAAGAGGAATCTATCACATTTGGCAATCGACCCAACAATATCATCCCTTGTGAATTTAGGAAAATCAACCTTTATAAGCCTAATTGGAATTTGATGGTCACTCTATTTTGATTTTGGTAGGGTCTTGAATTTTAATCCTAATCACAATCATAATGGTGAGTTAATTCATTCATACATAACGCTAAATTGTGAGTCAACGCTTATAATTTTGACAATTGTTGATTTGTGTGCATCCTTAATTGATCCTTCATTTTGTGCAATGCAACTTGTGAACATGTTGCACTAGCCATTGTCAAGGATCAACAGCTTTGATACCTATGATAAGAAATAAAAAAGAAGAGAGAACATAAAAGGATGAATAGGGAAATTTGATAGATGAGTTTTTAGTTCATTTCCTTATCATCATAGAAAACTTCTCAATGCATAAACCCTACCATCTCAATAAGCACATTAAGATTTGAATGCTAACAAAACAAACTAAATCCTAATGCTAACAACCAAACAAATAAAATAGACTAAATCTAATGCTAACAACATAAATAATCCTTATTAAGACAAAAGACTTAAATGCCCACATTAATGCTTATATTCCCTAATTCTCAGTTCCTCTATGAGCATTACATAAATGATCCAATTATTCTGATGTAGCCTTGAGCCTCCTTTTAAGACCCTCATGTTTAAAGCAACTTGAAGGTCATAGATGCAACTTCTTCAACTTTAAAGCCTTCTAAAATTCTCACATTGGCCATTCTACACCACCATAAATGTTCTCATCAATTTTAAGTCTTTGATTGCCCAAGTTGTTTTATTGACCGTGATTTTGGGCTTTATTCCTCTTATTGGGGTTTAAAGTCTATACTACATGAAAGGTGTTAATTTCAGACAAATACTATTTGTTATAAATAGTCGGAAATCATAATTTTTTGATAAATATTTCTATTGTTATTTTTATTATCCCCTCTCTTTTGCATTTTTCATAATGTCATATTAAAATAAATGTAAATTTTATTGTAAATAAAAATTTTATTTCATATAAATATAATATTAGTAAAAATTTGAATAATAAAAGAGAATTAAGCATTAAATTTAATAATAATTATTTTAATTAAGTTATTTATTTATTTATAATTATTCATTTATAAATAATGTTAATACAAATAAAAAAATATATTTGCAAATTTTTGAGAAAAATATAAAAAGTCCATTGTAATAGACTATTCTATCAAAAACCATTGACATAATTTAAACAAATTAAAAAATATGTTTAATTTTAATTTATAAAAAAGTATGTCTTATTAATAAATAATAATATGTTTTATTCTATCTTTTATAAATTTTTATTATGTATATTATAATAATTAATAATTTATTATATATTCTTTAAACACATTTTATTTTACAGTATAATTGTTTAGAATTAAAAATAATTTAGGTTATCTTTAATTTATTTGGATGGTTTTTGAATTTTCTTTTTCCTTTTTTTGCATTTTATTGAGTTTAATATGTTTTTTGGGTTTCAATTGATCTTTTTTTTAATTTTTAAAATTTTGGATTCTTTCACTATCTTTCTTTTAGTAGCCTTTTTGAGCCCTAAAAAAAATTAAATTAAATCAAATCAAAGAAACAAACAAATTAAATCAAATCTAAAAATATGTTTGAAGTACAAAAGAAACTAGAGCCAAATACCAAAATTTTTTAAATGCAACTACAGAAATTTTTATTTGATCATCATTTCTAATAATTACCTATAAAAGAAGAAATAGATAAAGTCAACAAAAAAGAAGAAAAAAGGCGGAGATTCAATAAAATAAAAATAACTTATAGTACAACAAAAATGAATATTGCTAAAAAAACACTTAGATAACACAACCAAAAACAACTCATAAGCAATATTGAAGCAAAATTCAAATAAATTTGACAAATAAGAGAAAAGATGAAAAATTGTTTAAAAAAAAAAAGATACAAGAGTTGAATAGCTATAACAAAGAATGAGAAACGAATGAAGATAAATGACTTTTAAAAAAATTCTCAAAAATGGAGAGGAGATAAAATGGGATAGAAAAACTTTAAAATCAATATAGAGATAAATGATAAAAAAATTGGCGGGCTAAGTGATAGAAATGGAAAAGAGATAAAATGAGATAGCAAAATTTAAAAATTTATACAAAAGAGAAAAAAAATGGCAATTTGATAATTTTGTTTGTTTTCCAGATTAGCACCAAAAATAATTTTCAAATTAGTGATAGAAAAGTGGTTGTTAATAATATATATATATATATATATATATATATATATATATATATATATATATATATATATATATATATATATATATATATATATAATATATATATTATAATATATTATTATAAAAACCATTATCTCATAGAAAAGTAGTTGTTAACAATATATAATATAATATAATATAGTAATATATTATTTCTTATATGTACAGATATTATAATATGTATAATTTAAAATTTTGATATAAATTATAAAAAATATAAATGTACATTAATTAATAAATAATATATATATAATAAATTAGATATAATATATTCTAGATATTCATTTCATTTAAATTATAATTATATGATAATTTATATTATGAATATTAATTATTAAATATTAAATATTTATTTGATAAATTAATTAATATATATAATTATATAATTAAATTTATTAATCAAATGTATAATATATAATCTTATGAAAAGAATATTGAATTTAAACAAAATAAGAATTACATTAATTATTATTAATTCATATATTAATAATAATTCATTTAATATATTTATTATTATTATTATTATTTATAAAAATCTAAAATTTCGTGATATAAAAATATACAATATAGATTATAGAATTCCAATTTATTAATTCCATTATTAATTATATATAATCTATTTATATTTCATTGTTATCATTTTTTTATATATTTATATTATTATTATTTAATATATTTTATATAAATTATTTTAATTGATATAAATAATAAATTTTAAAAATCAAAATTAAAAAGGAATCTAATTCATCTTTATTTATTTATATTAAAAAATAAAATTAAAAATGTGGTTATATGTTTCCTAAAAATGTAGTTAGATGTTCCCTATAGAAATGTTGTTTGATGATAAAAAAATTTATTTTTTTAGTATATCATTTATATTTGTATATTTATTAGATAACATAATAATATATTAATTTTTAGTATTTTTGTTAATAATTTTTTAATGGAATTATAAAATTAATTATTAATTTTTGTATTATTATTTTATAAACCTAATATCTTCTTAAACTAACTCATTATACTATATCTATACTATCATATTCTAATATGTTTTCTTCTATCATCGGCTTAATGGGAAAACCATTAAGCTAAACTAATTGACTTACTTTCACTGTTGTGACCACCCTTACAAGCTTACCAACATTTATGCGATAACAAGAAATGAATAGTTTTTAAATAAAATAAAATAAAATAGATGAAATACGACTTTATCAATTTAAGAAAATCAAAGGCTCTAATACCATTCTTAGAAGCAATATTCGAGATTAAGAATTAAGAAGCAAATATGTAATGGTTGCAATAAATGCTTTTATTGAAATAACTATAAAACTTACAAAATATAGCCTTCTTATAAATTAATTTGGCTCCTAAAGAGAGCTTTGAGGAGATATTCTAAAAAGGATATTCACTTGGGGATTTTAGTCTTCTCTTTGCCCTTTACTGAAACCTAAATGGCCTTATATAGACGACCTACAGATTGTATTTCAATTACTTTTATCTCTCATTTGCATTTTATTTACACTTTTATCTCTTCTACAATAAATAATTATCTTCTAGAAATTTCTTCTACCAAATTTATCGCTGTTTGCCACTTGCTTCTATAGACATTATTAGGATTCCTCTTGTTTATCCTTTTAACTATGAAGTACTCCACTTGTTGTTTTCTAGCCAAATTTCTCTTCAAATTCTAATATGAAACAATTATCTTCATTTTGTGGCTATAAATCATCTAGCTCTTGAGTTGATGACTCAACATACAAGGAAAATGCTATTTGTGACATTATTTCTTGCATCTTTTTGTCAAAGTTAATAGGATCTTAAATAAAGGCTAATTTTACCATGATCTTATTTTTGTTTGCTAAAAACAGAGAAGGATGTTTTGTTCTAATTTTGGCTATATTTGCTTTAGTCTAATAATTAACCTAATTTATATTTGTAAATTTTTTATTATATTTCTTCCACCATTTCACTCTAAATCTTTTGGCTAAATAATTTAGACTAAGGCATAGGTGAACTGTCATACCTTAGCTTATTAGCTTTCTCACACCATTGCAATGCTTAGTTTCATAATTAGTGAGGAAAAATAAGCATATTTAATGGCGTATACTAGCATTACATAAGGTCCAAATTTTCATTTCATGCCTCATGGATCATAAAAACTCATTCATATCATTTTCTCTCCATAACATATTCATTAAAATAAAAAAAAAAACCCAGAACACATCATATATCTCAGATTTGCCATCACACAACATGAATTTCCATTGTCTCTTCTCGAGTTCATTGTCCAATTTACTTATGTGAATTTTGAAAAATTATAACTAATTTTAGAAAAATCAAAATCAAACACATTATGACTTTCTAGAAAGCTCTAGATGTTGACTTGTCAATAAAAATAATTCTAGAATACAACAAAAATGTTTAGCCCACAAAAATTAATGGAATAACACCACAGGTCAAGTTGAATTACTAGTACTATCATGCAATTTCAAAATTTCGTATCTTCCTCTACAGAGCTCCAAATAAGGTGATCTTGGTGGGTATAGAAAGCTTATAGTACTTAGTTTATGCCTTTAAAATTTTATAGCCATTAGACTTCATTTGGACTCTAAGTAATATAGAAATAAAATTTGACCATATGAACAATGCACATTACCATTCTGCATAATTTGGCCAAATTTGAAAAATTATAATAAATTCTCTAGAGATCTAAATTGGATGCTCTTTAGTCTGTGAAAAGCTCTTGATGAGCCCTAGTGTTTTGCCAAATTTCATACAAAAACTCATTCATTTGGTGAGACTTTAGTTTAGTTCAAGATTTAGTTACTTTTAACATCATGAATGGGTTAAAATGGCACCAAATAGTCTTCTTAATGTGCCATAGCTACTTGAGCATGTCTCATAGTACAAACACAGCTTAAGGAAGCCTCTCAAATGGTCCTAAACATCATGGGGCTTAACTCACTATGCCACATGTTATCATACATATATAAATCATGGTGTTAAGATGTCAAACTTCCATACAAACATTCATTTAGCTCCAAAATTCATACATACATCAAATATATATACATTTGTTTATGCTCAATGGCTTATATCATGCACAATTATTAACATCAAATTGCTAAAAGTTTTTCTATTTTACTACTTTCTTGCCAAGAGTCATGCTCCAAGGTAATTGATCACCTTTCCTTGGACTTCTTAGTTCACCTAGGCATGAGTAAACATGTGGAAGGGGAAGAGTGAGATTCAAAGAATCTCAATAACTCTTTACTTTTTCAAACATACATAATGGATGCATATATATGTCAAAGAATGCATGCATGGCTTTCAAGCTACTTGTGAACATGTACATAGCATTTTTCATGTTCAAGAAACTTATGCATAACATACATAGGCTCTCAAGGGTTTTGGTTTATCCTCACCCACTTTTTTTGGGACTTTTGGACTTGTCTCACCCACTTTTAAATGACTTTTAACTAAGTCTTACACTTTTTGAGACTTTTGGCTTTGTTTCATCAAATTCTAAAGACTTTTGGCTCATTTTCACCTTTATTAAGAGGCTTTTGGCATTATCAAACCCATTCATGTCAAAACACAATCATAAAGCATATTTCAAGAATATAACAAGAGCGTCATGGTACCATGACATATAGAAATTTGCTAGAAATATTTTTCATGGCATAAACATACATACACACATCCAAAGATGAGAAAACATTCAAAAATGTATGAAAGAAAGGTTAGAAAGCTACCTTGAAATAAGAACACAACACTTTTCTCTTTACTACTTCTTCCTTCTTTTGACCAAGTATATGTAATTAGGTGGCACTTGATTCTCCTAGCCTTAAAACAAAGCTTTCTTCGCGTATATTATTTTCCACCGATTGGTTTCTTGAAAAAAGTTCCTTTTTAGCTTTGGTCAGACCTAAACAAGAGCTTAAACTTTTTCTTTCTCCCTTCCCTTAATGTCATGCCATGGCTACTCAAAATTCTAAAAATGGAAGCTTAAAGAAGTTGATGAGGTGTAACCTTACTTAAAAAGTTTATTTTATAATTTTTCAAAATGATTATTTTGCTCTTATGCACCTATTTGCTTCGTTTAGGCTTATTTCAACTCTTTTTTGATAATTGTCTTCCCTATCATAAAATTTAGGTTTTCTAATTTATAAAATGTCCTTAGTTTCACTCAAATTGAATTAAAAATCTTTTCGAATGAATCAGTCAAAGTTCAGATTAACTAACATCGTAAAACATCAACTGTAAGGATTTTAGTTATTTTATGGATTACTATAGTTTTTAAGGCCTCTAAGAACTCTAAAAAACTTATTTTTCTCATTTAAAAATCTCTCCTTTGAATTTTTCAAAAAGTACCCGAAATTACAAAAATAACATTATGTTTCGTTACATTTTTGTCTGGTTATTCTAGCTCTATTTTCAGGGCATCTCTGACCTTGGATTTATATTATTTGAGGTCTAAAATATTATTGTAATTTTAATGGACCTCAAATCAGTTTACTTGGTGGACTTTTTTTTTTTTTATATCATGTGAGTTTTATTCATTTACGGAGAAACTGGACATTACGTTTCTTATGTTTACAAAGGAGCTGAATGTTACATGAACTCTTGGTGAAACCATGAAAGTCTAACTCATTACCCATAATATTATGAAATGATAGAAGAAATAGAATGACTTTTCTACTTCTTTATAATCAGTGGCTTTTTTAAAAGCTTTATAGCCAGCTTCAACTACTTCAAAAAAGAATATCTTATACTAGTCCAAACACATAGAACCATTCTAGGAATCAATTGGCAAGTCATTTAGACACTCTCTGTTGAACTAAGTGAACCATTAGTGTTCATTATTTCTGTAATAAAACACATTACGCCATGCTTCCTTATAATCATAATAACTATAGTTCAAACCATGGTAATTGATGAAGAATTTTTTTTATAATAAAAGGTGACTGTTTCCATGAGCTATAAGCAAATACCCTATTGATTTTTATCTGTGAATATTCTCTACCTATTATATCTTTTTGATGGTTGATTAAAGCTAAAGTAGAATTGATTAAGATCAATTCATAATATCTGTAATCTTTCTTAAAATCATAGGGTATAAACTTTCATGATTCTTTTGCTACTTTTTTTGAGAATATTGTTTTAATGTTATCTTGAATATTATTCCTGCATTCTTCATTTTCTAAAGGACACATATGTAAGATGTAGTCTTTGGTTAAGCATTGAGGCTATTCATTTATAGGTTGATACTTGGTTAATGATATTTGAAGGTTTGTGTTTCAATTTTAGAAGGGATTTGTGTCTATGTAGTAGTGGCATAATCCATAGGCTTTAACTTTGGTTGTAGACTTATTGGGTGTAATTGGTTGTATGGTTGTCCCTCTATCTCTTCTTCCCTCATGGGAGGAAGAACTTACTCTAGTAAATGTTATATGGAAAGAGTTTTTACTTGTGAAAATTTTCTTGTATGGAAATCAAGTAAATAATTGTTTTTCCCTATAATAAATTCAATTTCAAAATCAAAACATGATAAAATTACTTGCCACCTTGCAAAATTTTGTTTTAAAACCAAATTTTTTACATCTTTCTGTAAAACTTCTTTTGTTACTTTGCAATTTATTCGTAATAAAAATCTCTAATTTATCAAATTATCTTGAAACTTTGAAATATATAAAACTATAGATAAAATTTCCTTTTTAATGGTGGAATATTTATGGTGGCTTTTGTCCATATTTCCAAATGATATCTTACTATCTATTCACTCTTCTCCTTTTGCTATTTTAATATGCCTAAATCTTACTTTAGAAGCATATATTTTTACTATCTTAAAAACTTTATAATCTAGTAAGCCTAAATCTTACTTTAGAAGCATATATTTTTACTATCTTAAAAACTTTATAATCTAGTAAGCCTAAATCTTACTTTAGAAGCATATATTTTTACTATCTTAAAAACTTTATAATCTAGTAAGCTTGAATAGAGTAAATGTTTTATTTTTTTTTTATCATTTGAACTATAGCTATCATTTTAGGATTCCACTCTATTGGGTTTCTTTAATCTTTGGAATAAAGGCTGTATTTCTATCCTAAGATTGGGAGTAAAACTTGTTACATAAATTAAACATCTTAAAAATCTCTATAATGAATTTTTGTATTTAATCTTATTTGGGAATTTATTGCTAAATTCTATGACTTTACTAGTTAGGATTATGGTTCCTTTGCATATTTACATTCCTAAAAATTTTATCTTTGTTTGAAATAGTTTTGTTTTTGTAGCTAAGAGTACTAATCAATTTCTTTTTATTATTTCATAAAATTCTTGTAGATGTTTGAAATGTTGTTCTATTGAGTTTGAAAACACTGAAACATCATTTATATATACTATATCAAATTTAGTATAGAGATTAAATATTTTATTCATTATCTGTTGGAATTAAAAAAGTGCATTTTTTAATTCAAAAGGCATTACATTGCATTCATAATGTCCAAATAGTAATGTAAAGGTTGTTTATATCTATTCTCTTCCTTTATTTGTATCTGATAATATTTGGACTTCATGTCAAACTTTGAGAATATTATTGCATTAGCTATTCTTCTTATTAAGTCTTTCTTATCAGGTATTGGATTTCTAATCCATTTTAGTAGTTCATTTAGAGGTTTATAATTAATTACTAATCTAGGTATTCCTTTATGTGCAAAATCATGCAAGAATAAAAAGAGATTAAGGTAGAGAAATAAGCCTTTTGAGATCTCTTTCAAAACTCTAATCAAAGTTTTATTTTTGCTGGTTAATGTAGCATTCTACCAATAGGCAGTGGTGATGATCATCCCACAAAGAACTAAGCAAATTTTTAATTTAAAGAACATTTTTGCATTGTATTGAGATATTTATGGATGAAGAAACATCTAAGTTCTATTTGGTTCACAACAATGTAAATATAATCCCTTTACATAATTTATGTAATGTCTATTATACCTTTATACTATTATTCTATTTATCAAATCATTTTTTTTAAATAGGGGTAAAATAGTCATTTCTTACCTCACCTACCTTTACTTATTCACATTTTACATTCTCTTCACCATTATATCCTTCAACCAAACAGAGCAAGTCTCATATTGTCTTGGATGTGGAATCTCTAGGCTTTTGAGCAGCATATTAGAATCTATACTTAGGTTCATCTCACATGAAAATAAATAAAATAAACAACCCCTCCTGTTACTCCTTCCTTTTTTCAAAGCTTCTTAAGACCTAAAAATAATTTTTTTAAAAGCATAAAAACAATTTAATTCAAGATTCATATAAAATGTGAAATATTAAAGGGGTGATATATATATATATATATATATAACCTTGCTTGAAAATATTGTACCCCTTCCAAGACAATGTGAAAAGGCTGGAGGAAGAAGTAAAAAAGTTATTCTAATGATATCCATCTCTTTGTGTACTACTAGAAATGTGTGTAACTGGGTTTGATAATATTCTACATTCTATTGGTATACTGTTGACATATAATATTTCTTTTTTGTTACCTATATGTGTATATATAGCTAAATGGAAAATATATTAAAAAAAACCACACAAAAAGAATCAATTATATATGTTGTGGCTAATTAATGTGCATGCATGTAATTATTGTGAGTGGAAAAGAAAAAGAATAAAGGTTATTCTTTGGTACACTATACATCCATCTCAATGTACCATTTGCTAGCAAGGGAAGATAAATTGTATAAAGGGAATGAACAAGAGTTTGCTGAGGTAAAAATGAATTAAAAAAAAACCTCAAAGCAGATTGATGGTAAAAGAGTTTTAATGTTATCTCGTACCATTTTCTACCTTCCTGAAGAGTTGCTCGTAGAAATTCTAGTTCTAGTTGGATCTTCTTCATTTGTTGATCTCTTTCATACCAAGATAAGATTAAACAACTATTTTTAGTCCCTTTTCTAATTAATTCCTTCATCTTTTATAGTAATTAAATGTCCATGATCTCTTCCATTTTTGTTTCATGGTAATACATGTAGTTGCAGGGCTTTCAATATTATTGCCAAGGATCCCTTCATTTATAAGCAAGCATCACTTAAGGGATTGCCAATTAATCCATGGGGAAATAAAGTTTCTTCCTTTCCTAGAAAGTGTAGGGAAAGTGTTAATCTAGAAGCCTTGTATAATCAAGGAGTGGTATTTTCCTCACATTGCTTCAATTTAAAATCTTTTCTTACTCGATTTCATGCCACATGTTAAATTAATTCAATAATATAGTGTATTATTCAGATTTTCTTTTCTTGCATATCTGATACCCACTATTAGTATTTTTATGTCATTACCAATGAATTAATTAAGCCTTGTTCTAAACTTGTATTTATGAAGTATATAATACTGAATACACTTTTCAGAGTAGATAACCTCTTACTCTTTTATTATTATTGTTGTTGTTGTTGTTGTGAATATAACTTTTGAATAAAATATAAAAGTAAAATCTAAGCTTTGTGCCATTTTTTGCTAGTAAATTTTCTAGTTTTGTTCACCATTGTCTTTGTGCAGCACCTAATATTGAGGGGGAAAATAGTAAACTTAATTTTTCTCAAATTAAAGTTTAGAGTTAAGGTATTAATAGCATATTTGGTGACAATTTAAATTCACTCATTTGAAAGAAAGAATTGAATACAAAATAGTGAGAAGAGCTTAACATATCAAAACTAATCATATTTTCAACTATGTTTTGCCATGTTAAAAAAAATAAATATTCTTTTCTTTTTTTGGCTCTCCTTTTTTTTTTAAGTATTTGTTCTTTTCAAGAAAATGTGTGTTTATTTGGCTATTTCAAGCTAACTATTTTAATCACAAAAATTTGGGAAAAAGGACTGAAGTACATAAAAGCAGCTACAAATTCATGTAATGACGGTGCTTCATATATTTTTGGTGTCATTATGCTTTGTGAGAGACGTGATTTCAGGCAAGGCATGAGATTTTTAAAGGACAAAGAGCTCATCATTGAGAGAGTATCGCAAGAAATTCAAAGACACTATGAATCATCAATGGCGTAACAATAAATTAAAACCTAAACTAAACAATTGTAAGATGAAAGATAAGCGTAAGATGATGAATTACACTAGGTGGTAAAGTAAAAGTGAAAGGGTAGAAGAAATTAAATGTGAAGGATATAGATGTCTCTGGGAAGTCACTTATATTTGTAATTGGTTGCATGGTTGGAAAACATATGAATATTGATTATATATATAAATGTCAAGATCATATCAATTGTAGGTTAAAATTAAAACTAAATTAGACTAGTCAATTTGTTCAAGAAATTGGTGAATTTGCCATACTTTTGGTTTATTTGACTTCAAAATTGGTTAAGGGAAAAAATCAATCAAGAATTGGCCAAACTAGTAAAACTAATATAAAAAATTGATCATATTTGACACTAAACTAGTCAAAGATCAATTTTATTTGTATTATTATATTTGAATCAGAACTTTGGCATTCTATGACATTGATCTATGATATTTAATAATGTTTTTAAAATCAAATCAGTTATTCAACCAGTAAAAGTATGAGTTCATGATTCATTGGTTGAACATAATTAAATTGGTAATAATTATATATATATATATATATATATATATATAATATACACACTAATTTTATATAATATATATTAATTTTATATATAAAAAATTTAATATAATAAATTATAACAATTTATTTTTTTATAGACTAGAAAAGCTAACTACAACAAACATTTTCATGCCTTTTGTTTGATTATTTTGATTAATGCTATCTATTTTACATAAACTAGTGAGTATTGGTCATGTGGCATTCGTTTGTGTGCCATTTGAAAAACTATTTCCATTTGTATAATCTTTATGCTGAGTGTTAACTACTAACTACAAGAAAGTGAAACAACAAGGGTTGATCATGGTAGCACAAAGTGTTTCATTCTTGATTTCTTGCTCTCTATCTACTCTTCTTTCTTTGTTTTACTCATCACTAAGTGACATATCTACTTATCTCTTTTCTCTAAATGCTACCTTTGTTCTCCACCCCATCATTCTTCTATAATCTTATTTATTTATTTTGGTTTTAATTTCGAAAGCTATTTAAATTTCTTAAAAGTTGCATTTGTTTACAGCATGATCTTAATTCTCCCTTGGCAACTAAAAACAACATAAAGCTTTAAATATTAGTTCTTGGTCTCTTTAATTCTCCCCCATTTTTTATTAGCAGCCATAGAACACTCAGAAGCAAAGACAAAATGCACGATTGATGAGGTAGCAAGAGTAGCTCATAAAACATAGCTAAGATAAGGATTATTAAGTGGGAAGAAGAAAGATTTGACCAAACAAGATCTTGTAGAGTAAAGGTTGAGGATATAAAATGAAAATACTAAAGCAACTATCCAAGGTGTGTAAAGGAAGTGCTACTTTTTTGCTTCACTTTTCTTAGATAAAGAATCTTAAGAACAATAAAAGAAATGAATTAGTCTAAAGAGAAGTTCTAAGTGTCTTTGGAAGATGACTGAAGTCCTACATTGAATAATGAATAAAGGAGGAGATAAGTCTTTGATTATAAATAAAGAGCAAAAAGCCAACTCCAAGCTACATCATATTTCCTTGGACTAGGCCAATGGTTAAGTATGGCCTATATTCCTTTTATTCAAAATCAGTTGGTCCATTAGCACACCCAATTTTGATTAGATTTATCGATTTTTGATTGGTTCTATTAGTTTTTAGTTAGTTTTTGTCTTGGTTGGTTTTTTAGGTTAAATGGACTACATTAATGGCTAGTTCATTGATTTCCTAGTTGATATTAGTGTGGTTAAGGTATTCTTTCATCAAGGCATTTTCCTTCAAAGTTTAAATTGTACTTTCATTATACATCTTCCAAAGTATGATTCTCTATAGGATCCTAAAAACTATCATTTAATTAATTTATGTAATGTTGCATACAAGATTATTATAAAAAGTTTTCTGTAATCAATTGAAGAAAATTTTTTCAAATGTAACTGCTCTAAATCAAAGTGCTTTTATTCAAAGTTGATTAATTTTTTACAATATTACCTTGGCATATGGATTAATACATCTCATAGAAAGTGATATCAAGAACGTTAGTGTGCTTTCAAGTTAGATATTACTAAAGCCTATGATAAGGTTTCCTAGTCTTTTTTGTAAGCAACATTAATTGTTATGGGTTTTTTGTTGCATTGGATTCATATGTTGATGCCATGTGTTTCAACACTCTAGAACCAAGTGATGATTACTAGTCATCCTATGAACCTCTTTTGTCTATGTTAGGGGCTTCATTAACGAGATCATTTATCCCCTTATTTATTCATATTATGTGCTAATATTCTATTATGTATGATTTTAAGGTAACTAGAACAAACTTAGCAAGGTGTCAAGATCAATTGATGATCTTTAGCTATTACCCACTTCATGTATGCATATTATCATTGTTATTTTTTGAAGCTACTTCTCCAACTTGTAATTTGGTTTGTGATATTGTACAACATTTTGGTTGACTTTTTAGTTTTTTTTAAGTAAGCCTAAACTTATTTTTAGCCTTATTGTTGCTTATAAATTCAAGAAAATATTGCTAGTATTTTCGATGTCAAGTATAAGTCCTAGTTGGATAAATATCTTGGCACATGGGGGAATGTTGGCAAAGCAAAAATGGATATTTATAAAGAGGTGTTAAATAAAATAGATTGAAAATTGCAAATATGGGAATCTAAGCTCCTTTTGCAAGCAACAAGGATGGCCCTTATACAATTTGTGGTTAACTCCATGTTAACTTATCTATTATCTTATTTCAAATTGCCCCAAAAGGATTGTCATGCCATTAGTATGAAATTTTTTTAGGGCTATTCTGATATTAAGCCTAAGCCTTATTAGCTTAAATTGTCTATTCTTTGTAACTCTAGATCTATAAAGGGATTGGAGTTTAAATCAACTCCTACTTTGAACAAAGCTTTGCTAGCAAAAGCATATTTGAAAATTTATTACCAATTTGTCAACCTCTTTCCATCATAGTGTTCTCTAGCCAAAACGTTACCAAAATGATTTGTTAGGCAAATTCTTTTATTCAAATGTGACTTGGATGTGGAAAGGTATCCAAAAGGTAAGTTTTGTTATTTGTTCAAATCTTTATTAGCAAATAGGTGATGGTAAGGATATTCCATTTTCTCACTGCTTTGAGTGCCCAATGTAGCCAGATTCTCTGTTCTCCTTTCATGTGGTAGAGGATCTTATTCTGCATGAGAAGCGCATTTGGAATTCGCAAGCTCTTATGCGATTATATCTTGATTTAATAGTTTAACAAATTATGCAACTTGCCCTTTTAGTTTTTGGTCAAAAAAATAAATTGGCACAAGCAATAATAATAGATGTTATACTGTGGCGGATGGATATTGATGGTTAGTTAATAGTGACTCTTGTGGCTACTTTTTAGGCATGGGACTAATTCCGGGAGACTAAGATGCCTTTTCAAATTCTAGTTTTTGATGGAAGTTATTAACAAATACACTTTTGTTGGCTAATATTTTACTTCGTCATCATGTTACTATTGATAATATCTACCCATCTTGTCAGGTTAGTAAATAAACTATTAACCATATGTTTTTACAATATTATTTTGCTAGAGCTATATGTTTGCTCCTCCTCTTTTTTATATGTTCTTCAATTACATCTCACTTATATTTAGCAATGATTGCAAATTTGGCTAGCATAGATCTCTTATAGGACTAGTTGAATAGTATATAATAATGATGCTCATAATACTCCATGTGATTTGGCATTTTTGAAATCAACTTGTTTTTTTTCATGTGCTTAAAAATCTTTTGATTGCACTGAGTTAGATAGAGAATTTGATCTCACAATATATTTTGACAATGAGTAAGTAATTGTATGGATTGGATGCCAATTTTTATAAGGGTACAACCGCTTAATCCTTATATGGCTTGTTAGGGTAATAGGGTTGAAAGCTTATGTTCTGGTTGTATGCTCAATCGTCGCATATCCATAGTCATAAAGTGATAATATATGATTGGTTCTAATTTATATGATGTAGAAGTTGGTGTTAGTTTGATAAAAAGCATTGGTCTTGTCAAAAGACATTTTTAGAAGTGATTCATCAAGCTCTTTCTATTAGATAATATCAAAGTAAAGAGGATGTAAAAAATTAATAAATAAAATAAGAAATAATTTTTTTATTTTTAAAAAATTAATTTGATAGATAAAATAATAATTGATAAATAAAATAATAATTATAAAAATTTAATAAATATTATACAAATTGTGTAAATAGGATAGGTAAACATTGTAATGGATCAAATGTGGCTTATTATACAGCAATATGTCATTTCTAATCTTACTTTCACTTACTTTTATTCAATGTTGTGAAAACCGGATGGACTGGCCGATTAAACTGGGAATCGGTCTCTGGTCTAGTCTGATTGGTCTTAAAAAATGAATGTATTAAGAACAGGTCAAGAACCGGTAAAACCAATAAAAAACTAATAAAAATTGGAAAAATCGATGGGTCATTAGTTGAGCCGGTTCGCAATTTATTTAACAAAAATGGCATTGGTATAGCTTGAATTTGGTTCTTCTTGATATGTAAGCACGTTATTATCATTGAGCTAGTAGACATTTTTAATTATAATATGTAATATTTAATATAAAATTTTTATTATGGTTCTATTTTAAAATATTTTATCATGGTTCTGTTTTTAAATATCAAAATGACTAATAGTTAAATAGAATCTTGACAATTAACATGATGAATAATATATTTTTCATTAAACCATTATTATTATCTTGTCTATAATTTAAAATTTTAATATAATAGATGAGAAATAAAAATAAAATTCATATGATTTTTATTAAAATTATGTAAGTATATTTTAAACAAATTAAAAATTATATATTACGTTATGTATGATTTATTTTTATATACAATTAGTCATAATATATTTTAAAATTTATTAAAATTTATTTATTATTTTAAATTTTTAATATATAAAATAATATATATATATATATAATTATTACCGATCTAACCATAATTGAACCAATAAATCATGAATTAATTCACTTAGTTCACTTATTCAATAATGGACGCAATTTTAAAAACATTGCTTTCATTTTACACTTTTGTCTCTAGTTTCTTGCTACAGCTTACTTACAGCCGTATTCGCTGTTCACCTCAAATGAATGTTCTGCCGGCCGATTTCTTGCGACTGGCTAATAAATTCTTTATGTTCCAATATTTGATGTTTGCCTCCATGCCCAAAATAAAATAACTCATAAGCCGCGACACCATTTACCTGTGGGAAGGAGTAAACAGTGCGTTTCACTTTATCAAATTCTATTTTATACTTAGCCCCCTAAAAAAAGTCTATTTTATACTTAGCCCCTCCTTGGTTCGCTCCTCAAAACTAAAAGCACAGTGATAGACAAACCTTCGCCGATCTCCCACACTGAACGCAGAGAGTCATCTCGTTGCTCTTCCGATCGCATCATGATGCTCGATTTGGGTCCATTCTCCAATGAGAATTTCGACCCGAAGAAGTGGATCAACTCGGCATGTCAGACTCGGCACCCTCAGGACTCGCTGGATAAGCACATGGTGGATCTGGAGATGAAGCTCCAGATGCTGTCCGAGGAAATCGCCGCATCACTCGAGGAGCAGAGCGCTGCCGCTCTCCTTCACGTGCCACGCGCCTCCCGCGATGTCATTCGCCTCCGGGACGACGCCGTTTCCCTGCGATCAGCCGTCTCTGGGATTCTTCAGAAGATCAAGAAGGTATGCATTCCGTCTATCAGAGAAATGATGGCGAATCAGATTTTGCATTGTCATATCCTGACAATTGGTTCTCATACGTATCACTGTTTGCTTCATTGGGTTTCTTTCTGAAAGAGTGCTGGAAATGGGAAATCAGAATGTTGGCATTGGGTTTCACATTTAACTTCTTTTCTCTCAGTTTCACACTGATCCGAAGAATGAATCATTTATGATCTCGGCATTTTCCCTGTGCAAATAAATATTTGGTTATAGGCTGGTGATACACCAAGGAAGATAGGTGTAGAATTTGGGTTGTTTACGTTGTAGTGTTTAAAGCATATCTTCTTCTAAGGCTGTTGGCTTTTGCTTTTCCCCCCTTGACAGTTTATTGGAATCAGCAAGTCCTCCATTTTTTTGTTTTCTTAAATTTTTGTAGGCAGAAGGATCGTCAGCTGAATCAATAGCAGCCCTTGCTAAAGTAGACATTGTCAAGCAGAGGATGGAAGCTGCTTATGAGACATTGCAGGTAGAAATTCATTAATTCTTATGTTTATACGTTGTAAGTTCAAATTGGTGTAGCTCAAAGAGATGCCTATAATGAGGAAAACTCTTGCTTTTGAATTTCAATGGCAGGATGCTGCTGGGTTAACTCAATTAAGTTCAACTGTGGAGGATGTATTTGCTAGTGGTGATCTGCCTCGGGCTGCAGAAACCCTGGCTAACATGAGGCATTGCTTGTCTGCTGTTGGGGAGGTACTGATTTTCCCCTTGGCTTCTTTGAGATATGCTTGAGGTTTGATTTGCATTAGTTGTGATAGTTTTGTTGTTCACCCTCACACCTTGTATTAGGTTGCTGAGTTTGCTAACATAAGGAAGCAACTTGAAGTCTTGGAAGATAGGCTAGACACAATGGTGCAGCCTCGTCTTACAGATGCTTTATCAAATCGCAAGGTTATATTTTCTCTACAAATTTTTGTTCTTTGTTTCCTTCATCTGCAGTTTAGCTTCTCTTAGCTCTTGTCATTGCTGTTCAGGTTAATGTTGCTCAAGATTTGCGGGGAATTCTTATTCGGATTGGAAGGTTTAAATCTCTAGAATCACAATATACAAAGGTTCACCTTAAACCAATAAAGAAACTTTGGGAAGATTTTGACTCAAGAAAGTCTGCAAATGAGAAGAATGAAAATGAGAGGCTAGCAAGTGGTGGTGAATTTTATTCAGTTTCACCTTCAATATCATTTTCCAGTTGGCTGCCGAGCTTCTATGATGAGCTACTACTTTATCTTGAACAAGAATGGAAATGGTATCATTTATAATATTAGCTTTGAATTTTTGTTACTGTTAATTAAAATGATTGTTTAAAGTCTATAAATAAGATCACCTGCTATGTTTGTTCACATCTATGAGTCCCATATGGATACATTGATGTGAGAAAGCCTGCTTAGCACCTGAAAAGTTTGTACCATAAAAGGAAGCAATGTCTGTCTTCTGTTAGTGACAGTGGCTTTATATGGTCCACTGAATATAAGATACCTCTTTTTGAAAAGTATATGATCCTTTAATGAAGATAGCATTTGGACAGTTCATGCCCCATTTATAAATTCTAACAATTTAGTGTCTTGTAATTTCTTTTTTTCTGTCATCATAAAGTTTTCTTTGCAGTGCCTTTCACACAGAAAAGGTTGTGGCAGTTAGATGTAGCAATGGAAAGGGGATATTAATACCATGGCTGTAAAATGCCTATAAATACCCTAGCTTTGTCAGACTCCCTGACAGTCTGACACAGATACCAAAACCGGGGTTTCTCTCTTATGAGCCTCACCCATAGTTTTTACAGACATAATACTATTTTCACTCTATTAAATTTTAATGTTGATTGATTGGTAATTGAATATTTGAAAGTTGAAATTCTTGGGTTTTTGTGCTTAGGTTATCAATAGTCCTTTGCTTTCCTTATTTTATTTTTAAACAGTTTCCCTTGCATTTATTTGCGACATTTTTTAAATTGCAACCTTAAGTTAACCCTTGAGTTCTTCTGCCAAAAGAAGCTGTAGTGAGTATCGTGCTTTTCTGCATCAAATGATGGTTGCCTGTAACATCTTTCTCCCCTTCCCTGAAAAAAAAAAAAAGAAGAAAAAATCCAGTCCTTTGCTTTGCTTGTTGAGGCATTTGTTTATCTGGTTTTCTGATTGTAGAGTCTACTACTGTTAATTGTGGTTCTTGTTCAATTTTTTGTCCAAGACAACGTTCGATATTTTTTGCTACAATTGAAGAATGTTTTATTTACAATAAAAGAAGATATTTTAATAATTGAGGAGGAAAACAAGTTTGAGGAGAGACATCTTCCTAGAACAGCCAGAATGCACGGCAGAGGTGGAAAAAGAGATGCATTAGCTCTGGAGATCTGTTTGATTCATTCACATATCTGACAAATTTAGATCCCCTGTAACACCATGTGGTTTGTCTCAAAGGGAGTCTAAAAAAACAAGTCTATCCCATTAAAGGTGTAAGGGAGGATATCTTGTTAAAAGTTGTATCATCATGCTCCATCTAAATGCCCCAAATCCTTGTAAACTGAGCTCACCTGCCAAAGCCTTGCATCTCTTGCTCTGCCAAAACCTCAAGAGTGATTAGAAAGAAACAATGTGATTTGTTTAGGATGGATAACATTAATTAGTAAATCTGTCAATGAATGCTTTCTTCCAAAAGCTTAAGTTGTTTGGAGAAGGCTCAAGATTGATTTTATTCAAATTTTAACATGCCCCTCGAAGCCTTCACTTTAAGATTGACATAATTAGGAGAATGGGACTGGCAAAGATTGAACTCCTAACTATTTGGTCATTGAGGCTTTGATATCATGTCAAAAACCAGTACATCCTAAAAGCTTTAGCTATACGGAGAATGCCTAAGATTGATTTTATTAATATCTCTAACATCATCCATTATGTTCTCGAAATTGTACAAAAATTAAGTTCAATACACTGATGATTTTTCCACTGAAGTTTTTAAAAATTTCTTCTTCTGTTCACAGTTTTTCATATTGCAGATAATGCCGTTAATGTAGTATGAGAGGGCAAAGCATTATCAAATTAAGATTATTCAAATTAGAAATATTATCTCATAGTAGTATCTTAGTAGGATTAGGAATTTTTTTTTTTTTTTTTCATTTTGGGTCTAGGATTGCCTTAAAATGGTCTTGTAGTCATATAGGAAAATTATCTCCTTTTTATGATATGTTGATATTGAGTTTCTGAATTGAGTTTGTTAGAGAATTTTCGTTATTTTCTTGTTTCAATATTTCATGTTCTTCTTCAGCTGTCCTCTCATCTTGCTACCCATTGTATTTCCATTTTTCATGCAAGCCAACAGATGAAAGCAGAAAGCATCAATGATACTAATATAATATGCATACTTAAGTTGTTGAATAAGAGCATTTATTTTGAACTTTTGTTTTGCAGGTGTATGATTGCTTTTCCAGAAGATTATAAGATTCTTGTTCCAAAGCTGCTGAGTGAGACTATGATGGCTATAGGTGCCAGTTTCATATCTCATATCAACTTTGCCATTGGAGATGCTGTTCCAGAGACGAAGGCACTGGCCAAAGGTTGTTCCGATCTTTGTAATTACCTGTCAGACAAAAATATGGTAGCTTTGTTTACATATGTATTTAAATATTTATGTATATATGTTTCATATATGGCGTAGTGATTGAGCAATACACTGATAATTGATGTTCCTTTTTAGCCTTTCATGTGTTAGGCATGTTGGTATGTGAAAAGATTGGTTAGTTGTTATTACTGGTAGTTAGTTAGTCTCTTATAACTACTTGGTCTATAAATAAGATTGTAGAAGGAAGCCACAAACTGAATAAGAATTTTGTTGGTTGTTACTCCTGTTTTCTCTCTCTTTTTCCTCTTCCTTCTGTTTCTCTTTCCCCTACCATTGGTAGTAGAGCTACCGTTCTTTGGACCCATGGCTGATGCCACTTGCTTCCAGCTTTCCTTGCACAAATTGGAAGACAGAATCCATTCATTGTTAGATCAGAATATGTTGAACATGGTGGATCAATGAATGTCTACCATGGAATAGCATGTTTCAAGATTCCATAAGCTGATAGAAGGACTTTCGGCACAAGTGACTGAAGTGATGAGAACATTGGAATCAGAGGAAAGAACTAGTGCCAAAAGAAGCATAGGGCATCAAAAGCACCGTGCGAACAAAGAATACCAGCTGCCCACACATTCCATCAAGATGGAATTTCCAAGATTCCATTGCGAAGACTTCTAGGATGGCTTGAGAAGTGCAAAACATGTTTCTTCCTAGATGTAACACTAGAACAGATGAAAGTGACGATTGCTAGTTTGCACCTGGAGGAGGAAAGCTTCAGGTGGCATAAGGCATATGAAAAGAATCAAGAAGGCATAAAGGTTTCTTGGGAAGTATATGCAACACCTCTGAGTTGGCATTTTGGCCCTGTTTATGAAGACCCAATGGAAGAATTGATGCAACTCAAGCAAACTGGAAGTTTTGAGGAGTATCAAGATGCTTTTGATGATCTCTCATACAATGTGGAGTTGTTTGAGAACTAACTGATTAGTAGACCTAATAATGGCTGAAAGCTCGCTTGGACTTGTTGACCTAACTTGAAGAAATAGATATGAGCTTGAAAAAAAAAAAACCCAATAAAAAATGAACTTGTTTTAAAGAAATCTGAATATAAAATGGGCTGAGCTTGTATGTTTTTTTTTTTTTCAAAGCCTAGCCTAAGCCCAACCCCTATTGTAATGATATATTTTTTTAAAACATTGCTTTCATACAAAGCTATGAAAGTGGAGGTTCCATCTATTGTGGAAAAAATGGTAGAATCGCGCTTTAAATGGTTTGGGCATGTATGGAAAAGATCTATAAAAGTCCTAGTAAGGAGAGTAGATCAGATGGAAAGTAGTTTAATAGTTAGAGATAGAAAGACTAAGAAAAACTATAAACAAAACCATTAAGAAAGATTTAGATTTAAATGATTTGTCTAAAAACATGATTTATGATAGAATTTTAGGGTGTCATTTGATCCATTTAACTAATTGTACCTAATGAAAAAATGTTTGTTGTTGTTGTTGCCGCTGCTGTTGCTATTGCTTTCATATAAAGCTATGAATAAACAAAAAAAGATTAAATGGCATATACCAAATACATAACGCAGCATGAAATTTATTTATTGTCTTAGGAAATCCTTAGGTTTAGGATGATGGATTTTCATGGTTTAAACTAGACAACCCGTGTCTTCTACAAGCCTTACCAGTCCCTTTTAAAGTATGGCATAGCAATGCTCTTTATTGAGGGGTTACCAAAATCTAGGGAAAAGGACAATCTTAGTAGTCATCGACAAGATCAACAAATATGCTCATTTTATTGCCTTAAGCCATCCTTTTGCAATGGCTCAAGTGGCTTAATATTTCATTGACCATATCTACAAGCTTTATGGAGCTCTAGAAGATATTGTTCGTGACAAGTATCCCATCTTCCTAAGCAATTTTTGGAAGGAGTTTATTGCAAGATTGGGTATCCGACAAAACCTCATATCCACCTATCATCCTCAGCTTGATGGAAGTTTTGAATTGTTGTCTTGAGACCTATCTAAGCTGTATGACGTGGGAGAAACCAAAAGAATGGCACAAATGGTTATCACTCATGGAATGGTGTTACAATACCCCTTTCCACACATCAATTCAGTCCACAACTTATGAAGTTCTGTATGGCCAAAAACCCCCAATACATGTTCCTTACTTAGCACATGATTTAGTGGTAGAAGCCATGGTTTGTTCCTTCCAAGCAAGGGAGATGATGGTGGCCTTGATTAAACACCATCTACATAGGGCTGCTGATGGAACAAAACAGCAAACAGACAAAAGGAGAACAAATAGAGAGTTTCAAGAAGGAGATTGGGTTTTCCTTAAACTTTATAGACAAGTATCCACAACCTCTAGAAGTTCACAGGAGTTTGCCCCCTGCTACTTTGGTTCCTAAAAGGTTCTAAAGAGGATAGGGCTAGTTGCTTACAAATTGGATCTACTTCTTCCTCTAGAATCCATGATATGTTTCATGTGTCATTGCTCAAACTGTTTCATGGACCTTCTACAATCCATCGGCATCCTTCACTGGATTAGGCAACACAGCCTATTGAACAAGTACCTGAAAGAATATTCAACAAGAGATTGGTTCAGAAAAGAGGCAGACCAATTGCTGAAGTTTTGGTCAAGTGGAAGGATCTTGTTGCTGAAGATTTAAGCTGGGTTCATTTGTATGACTTTGAGAGGGTCATCCAGGGTTCATTGATGTACACAACACTTGAGGACAAGGGTCCTTCAAGGAGGAGAGTACTGTTAGGCATGTTAGTATGTGAAAGGATTAGTTAGTTGTTATAGCTGGTAGTTAGTTAGTCTGTTAATAATTACCTGGTCTATAAATAAGATTGTAGAGGGAAGCCACAGATTGAATAAGAATTCTGTTGGTTGTTACTTATGTTCTCTCTCTCTCTCTCTCTTTTCTCTTCCTTCTCTTTCTCTTTCCCCTATCAACATGATCATGGATTCCAGGAGCTGCTATCAGGCTGTTTTATCTGTATAGTAAAAATAGATATAGTTGTAGTGTGCTAGGGAGAAAAGACACTGGTTGCCCAGTTCTTGTTGTAATTGCTGTTTCAGTTTTGAAATATTTTCAAATATATATTTATACATGACATTACTTTTTATATGAAAGCATGTGATGATAAGAAATTTCTCTATATGGTCAAAATATGCATGGTGGATCAGAAAGCTATGTTCCAGATAAGGAGAACAAATTTTGCACAATGAATTTTTCCACTATGCTTGGATGCAAGAGACTGGCAACACATAGGGCGCATTACAGCTACAAAACAAATTCTGTTCCCCAAGTTGAAGGGTTGTGAAAGAACAAAGCTGTAATATTTATTAAATACAATGACATTTATTAAATGAAAATTCAAAATAATAAGATGACATATGTGTTTCTGTAGGAATGAAGATATCTCACTAATTTTAATTATCTAAATTTGGACTAATTTATTACAGCTATACTTAGGACATCTGTTTGTTCTTGTGAAGTTAATAGGTTGCCCTTATTTTATATCCTGATTTCTTGGTCAGTGCAGGATATCTGCGTTTTGGCAGTTGTAAGTAAAGAATGTGCTGTGTAAAAAGTATTTGTGTGGTTCTAGGAAAACTGTGTCGTTTGGGCCATTAAAGCTGGCTGGCTGGCTGGGTGGGGTTTAAGATGATCAAGGTAGTGTTTGTGACAGTGCTATCCTTAGGGCTTAAGGATTCTGCTGAATTAAAGCTTTCATTGGCTAATTTTTTATAGTAGGTAACATCCAATATGTAGAGGTAATAGTGAAAAGTTGACAACCAAGAAGATCAAAATCTATGGGCAAAAGATAGAGCCAAGTTTGAGAACTAGCTAGTTATAATCATTTTACGGCGTCTTTATAACTGTAACAACTTTGAAACCCAAAAAATAAAAGTTATGAATGGACAGGCTCAATTAATTAGATACTGTATTTCCATTTCAGTTGATCACCAAGAGTTGTAGCTTTAAACTTAAGGAAACAAGGTTGTACAACATCAGGCAGCTGAGAATATTATAAGCCAATTAAACTGTTCAAAATTACAGTGAGGTCCAATATCTCTACTATAGCATAATTTAAAGTTAGTCTTTAAGCCTGAGTTCCTTGGTCCTTTTGCCACCTGCACCAATGGATCTTGTCTTTCTTTTCCTCTTCATTGCTCTCTCCAAGTGGCCTTTCCAATCAAACTTAGAGTACGGTATTCTTGAGGGATGCTGAAATTGTAAGTTTAGATCTTTCATGATTCGGTTATATATATATATATATATATATATGTATGTATGTGTGTGTGTGTGTGTGTGTGTGTGATTTTTGTAGAAAAGATAACTTCCTTGGTTAACTGTATTGCTTTGTCTTGACTCTAAGATATTTGGTATTTTGGCTCATGATTTGTAATAATCTGTATACCTCCTTTTCTCCTTTAGGTTTATTAGATATTTTATCTGGAGATATGCAGAAGGGTATCAAGATTCAAACAAAGCATCTGGAGGCCTTGATTGAATTACACAATACAACGGGAACCTTTGCAAGGAATATTCAACACTTATTTTCTGATTCTGATGTTCAGGTTTTAATGGATGTACTGAAAGCTGTGTACTTGCCATATGAATCATTTAAACAGAGGTAAGAAATTGCAGTTCTGGTTAAATGGCTAATTGCAAAGATTTAACAGGTTGAGTTTTCCTGTTAAGGTTACTTGGGGCATAGCTAATGTATTATGGAGTACCTGGGTTGGAGAGAGTCTTGACTTCATATCTCACAATTTCCCTGTCCATGGAAATAGAAAAAGGGAGAAGAAGAAAAATGGCATAGAATATTAAGGAAAAAGAATTTGGTATGCTAGTTTGAAGATGCAAACTTTACCCGGAAAAATAGATATTTTATTTTATCTAGATGTTTACAGAACTGAAAACAGAATTCATACTCCTGTTTGAGCTAAATCTGATCGATAATCATTTCTTTTTATAGCACCTTCAATTCCATAAGCAATAGAAAACTTTTAAAAATTTTGAATCTATAGAAAACTTAGAGAAACATCTAGAAATAGAGAATTATAAAGTCCTAGGATTCTATTCTTACCTTTTGCAAATAGAAACCATTATAAACCTTGAAGAATCAGAACTTAGATTTCTTTTTTTGCCCCTTCTTGCTGGAACAGTTTGTATGCTTTCTATTTGCAGCAGAATTTAATTTCTTTAGCCAAGTTCTCTACAGCAAAATCTCCAGCAAATCCATCAATTCTTTCTCTGGAATTGTGTCAACAGATTCCCTCTTCTAATTTTCTAACAAGCTCTTCTCAGACTTCTCTCAGATCTCTTCCTGATTTTCCCCCCAACTCTTGAGAGAACTTCCAGCCTCTATTTACAAGGGAAATCTGATAAGATGCTCAGGATTGTGATAAGATAAAACACTTCTCTTTATCCTAGTAGAAAGAGATTTATCCTATTTTCTTTGAGAAAAGATATGACCTCTAGCTTGAGATTAATTTATCCAAGGATTTCTGCAACCTTATTACAAGATAATTCTTCCTTTTTTGCTATAAGAGGACTGCTGATTTCTTTAAGATAGTATAGCTTCGTTATATTTGAGAAAAAAAGTTATTTTCCATGGTGAAAAGAAAAATTTGATCTCTCCGCTGACTAAATTCTGTCATCTTCAATACCTATTCTATGGACCTTACTACACTTTGGGTCCATTCATCCAGGGGCTCCAAGGGATGACCCAGAATTTGTTTTAGTAGTTAGATAATCACTCATGTCCATTAAACTAAATTGGTCTCAACATTAGGTCAGTGGTCTAGGTTTATCAGACATTCCATATAGCTATTTGAATTGTCAAAACTTGATGCCAACATAGTCAATAGAATCATCCTCTGGTTTTGCATATATATTTATAATCAGTTGTATAGACTTTTTTCTAATTGAGTAAACTTGGAAGATTCACTTAGTAATAGAAACCAGGTGAGGTTAAAGTTACCTCTACAAATATTGAAGATGAACTGTATGGAAAACCCAGGTAGAAACTGCCAAATGCACATATTTTTTGGGGTGATACAACAGTACTTTTTCCATTTGCTTTAGGTCCTAGTGATTGAAGGTGGCATATATTTTGGTCATGCACCTATGACTTAACTGATGCACACCAACAGGCTTGGTATTAAGTAACGAAGTTGCTTTTTATGCCCACAAATATATAGGTTGTAATTGGAAAACTACCTGGGTTCAGTTGTTTGGATGGTGTTTCTAGTTGACCATGTTCATTTATTTTATCTTTTTGTTTGCCTTTGTGATATGTCTCTTATTCAGCTCCCCTTTACCAATTCTGAGAATTATCCTTGCCTTACAATCTTTCATTACATCATCGGCATCCTTTACAGGTATGGACAAATGGAGCGTGCCATTCTTTCCTCTGAGACTGCAGGAGTAGATTTAAGAGGAGCTGTTATTCGAGGTGTGGGAGCACAGGGAGTTGAACTCAGTGAAACAGTGCGCAGGATGGAGGAGTCGATTCCCCAAGTTATTATACTTCTTGAAGCTGCTGTTGAGAGATGCATCAGCTTCACTGGGGGTTCTGAGGCAGATGAGCTAATTCTTGCTCTTGATGACATGATGTTACAATACATCGCTACTCTGCAAGAAACCCTCAAATCACTAAGAATTGTTTGTGGTGTGGATAATAGTAGTGACGGTCCTTCAAAGCGGGAGATGGATAAAAAAGATGGAAACCAAAACAGTCGGAGAGCTGATTTGATCTCAAATGAGGAGGAGTGGTCAATCGTCCAAGGAGCCTTACAAATCCTCACGGTTGCAGATAGTTTGACAAGCAGGGCTTCTGTCTTCGAAGCATCTTTGAGAGCTACTCTTGCTAGATTGAGTACAAGTCTTTCACTATCAGTATTTGGCTCAAGTTTAGACCAAAACCAGATTGCAAGTGGTATTGAAGATGGTTTAGGTGGAAGGGCTGCCTTGGATGTGGCATCTTTACGGCTGGTTGATGCGCCTGAAAAGGCTAAGAAACTCTTTAACCTTTTGAATCAGGTATATATTAGATTAGCTTTAGTGTCAGCCTCAGTTTATCTTTCTCCTTACTCTTAGGTTGTTCTATTAAGCTCAGATAGCAAGAAGGGATAGGAATGGATTTTAAATATTGGAATTTTTGGTTTTTTCTTTTTTTTTTTTGGGGGGGGGGGGGGGGCGCGCAATTAAAAAACAAAATTTTTCTGATTTTTACTTCCGTGCTTTTAAGCATCACTCATTCTCTTCCTCCTTCCCTTTGTGGATTGTGTTGGAATTTGAGACATGGTCAGAGTTTAACTTCTTGATGGCCCTTGTCCTCCCATATCCCCCAAAAATGGATTATCATTTGAGAAAATCGAATAAGCAATAGTTTCATCTCAATAAGGTTAAGTGTTCCTTTGAATCTACCCACGCTGTCTCAGTATCCTCCCTTTTGTCCCTCCCTCTCTGCTCCTGCCTTTGCATTAAAGTGATAAGATACAACTATTTCCTTCTATCTAGGACTAAAAGAAACAGCTATTTTCATATTTATCTATATTTAAACTGAAGATATTCTTTCTGCCAAAAAAGGAGTGGGAAGAAAAAATAAAGATAAGATTTTCATTCAATAGAACTTTTAGTGATAAATTTATAATTTATATATTGTTGATGGCAAGTTTTAGACAAGATTTTATGGGAATGATTTTCAAACTAAATTGGACCATGTCTTAAAGAAGCAATCAAATGCTATTTTTACTTTCGCTTCTAAACATATTGCTATTGAAGATCAGATGGGCCTTGAGTGTTCTTTGCTTTGACAACTGTGTCTTATTCTTAAAAAAAATTTGTCTTTTCCCTTTATGGCACTACCTGAATTTTCTCATGGTTTCCTGCAGTCTAAAGATCCCCGATTTCATGCACTTCCCCTTGCATCTCAGAGAGTTGCAGCATTTGCAGATACAGTAAATGAACTTGTATATGATGTCCTCATATCTAAAGTTCGGCAACGCCTCAGTGATGTGTCTCGTTTGCCAATATGGTCATCAGTGGAGGAACATAGTGCTTTTCCTCTTCCTACCTTCAGTGCATATCCACAGTCCTATGTGACCAGTGTTGGTGAATATCTCCTTACTTTACCCCAACAGTTGGAGCCACTTGCTGAGGGCATCTCTAACAGTGACACCAGCGATGAAGCTCAGTTTTTTGCAACTGAATGGATGTTCAAGGTAACTGACTTATCTGATAAGGGAAGTTTTATATCTAAGTGGAATCTTTTTTCCATTTTATTATTCTTCTCTTCATCTGCTATTGCCTGATTTGAGTGTCATCTCCCTGCAATTTGATTTGAATGCTTTACCATGAAGTTAATATTCTGAACCCAGCAACAAATTATATTTCCTGCCTAGATGCACAAGGTTGAACACAAAATTGAGCAATGTGGTACTCTCAGCTAGTTTATAACTTCTATTTGCTGGAAGAATTGTTATTTTTATGTTTTTTAAATTTGTTTCTCCAGAAGGAGCCTCCCTGCCATCAAAATTTCTTAAAAAACAAAAATAGGACTAGGTCTGTAGAGTTAGATGACAAATTGGGGCTGGTGCATTAAAGATGAATGATTCAAAAATATTCAGATTGTGATTTTCTTCTTAACTCAAAAGTCGTTTATGCTGTATGCACATAGGAAGTAATAACCCAGTTTCTTTTTTAATGTTGATGTATTTTAGGTTGCAGAGGGTGCAACGGCACTTTACATAGAGCAGTTGCGTGGGATTCAGTACATATCAGATCGCGGAGCTCAACAGCTATCAGTTGACATCGAGTATCTTAGTAATGTGCTTTCTGCTCTGTCAATGCCAATACCCCTAGTTCTTGCCACATTCCAAAGTTGTCTTTCTACCTCAAGAGACCAGCTAAGAGATCTTCTGAAGACAGATTCAGGAAACCAACTTGATTTGCCAACCGCCAATCTTATATGTAAGATGAGGCGTGTGAATTTGGATCCATGAATGTTTCTCATCCCACTCCTTGCAGTTTTGCCCTCCCACACCTCTCCCTTGCCCAACCTGGGATTGCCTTGCAGAGGACATTCTTTTGCATCGGCATTACCTACTTGCATTTTCAATAGCAACCAGTGGAGAAAAAGCACATAATATAACAGAATAGCCATGGTATATAATGTATATTACTTAATTGAGGTGTTGTACACACTCTAACTGCTTTTCAGAATGAATCTTATTCCTTAGAGGGAATATATTCGTTTATTCAATATTGGATGGCATCATTATGAATGTCAAGGTTATTTTGCTTCATACACCCTAACTGTAGTCCTTGCTGATGAAATTATGTCTGCTATTTTGATTAAGTAATGCTCGCTTTTTTACACCCACAACTAATAATAGGTGTGCAAGGAAGAAAGAGTACGGGGTTGTTAAGGGAGAAAACTGCTTGGGGAAATATCTGGAAAATGAGAGACATATGGAGGCTGTTTAGGGGGAGTTATAGATGTATGTTAGGAAAAGGGGAATTAAAGGTTGAGGGCAATGAGTGCAAGAGTGAGGAAGACAAAAAAGGTCTCTGATCCTCCGTCCGAATTATTCGAAACGGGATCTTTTAAGGTTATTTTCTATAAAAAATTTTTTGTAAATTTAAAAAGAGAGAAAGAGAGAGGAAGAGAGAAAGAGGAGAGTATACGATATACACAGTAGATTCTATTTACTTTCTTCTCTCTGTCTCTCCAAATTTATGAGAAAGAATTTTAGAGATCTTATTTTATATTACGTATAGTAAGGGAGAAAATGACCCATATGAGACATACTTCACTTATTATCTATTCCTTCTCTTTTCTTTTGATTGCATATGATGCGTTTTCTTGCTATTTTATATGGAACCCTAGGACTTCCATGGTATTTTTGCCTTGCTGGGGATGATAAATGCTAAGATAGATTGCCAGGTTGAGGAAATGAAGAAAGGGATAGAAGTTAAAGAAAGGATGGGAAATTTGGAGACAAGCAATGAGATGCAAGGAGGAAGTCTCTCCAATTGGGCAGTTTATAGCCCAATTCCCAAAGAGAAGCTAAGATGTTGGGCCCGGATTTGAGGGCTTTAAGAGTGATTCAGCATCATCGATTGTAACTTCTTGCCGGAGATGAACCAGTATGCTGGAGTTTTTCAAAGGGAAGGAATCAATCATGTCACGGAAGAAATGCCCACCAAAATGGAGGAGTAAATAGTGGGCCTAGAAAGTCGAAAGAAGGATGATACTATTGTGGATTTTTTAAGAAAAAATTATTTTTTAATAGAGTTTTTAAAAAAGATTATTTGATAAGCTTTTTTATTAATATTATCGTGTTTCTTAATTTTTTCTTTAAAGAATTTTTTTTGGTTATCAAATTACTTAAAAAGGATATACATTTAAGAGAATAAATAAAAAAATATTTTTAATCTTTTAATTTTATCTGAAATTTTTTATTCTTTAACTTTATTTGATTTTAATTTGATCATATAATTTTATCTTAAGTTTCATTTTCATTTCTTAACATCATTTAGTTTTAATTTAGTTTTTTAATTTTATCTCAAATATTACTTTTATTTTTTTAATTTTATTTTGTTTTACTTTAGTAATTTAATTTTAAAAAATTAGTCAAATTTTTTCCCTCTTATAACTGTCAAATCAAAATACTTAATAAAAAGGTTCTAATAACTTTTTAATAATTCAACGCTTACAATTTTTTATTAAATAATTTGATAATGGATAAAAAAAGAAAAAAAAAAGTAATTCTTATAAATTAAAAGAATAAATGAAAACAAAATAGAATTAAGAAATAAATAAAATAACGAAAAGAGGGCCATCCCAAAAATTTCTATTTTGTCTCGGCCCCCTAGATTACTTAAAAAATGTTGGCTTTGTCAGATAAAACACAATTCAGCTTCCCCTTTTGGCTCTTCCCCATCTGTTTCATGCCCCTGCCCTTCGCCTTGCTTCAGAGTTTGAACTTCAATCTTCGCTCTTCAATCTGTTACAAAGCTTCACGCCTTCCTTTCACCTTTTTCTTCTTCAGTTCATTTTCTGTCGTCCAAGGTTATAGCTTTCAGTTTTGTACCTTTCTTAAAGACTCAGACTGGTTTGGTTCAAGCTTCCCTTTGCGCTTTCATTTCATTTTTGGGTATAATAATGTTATTAAGCTTTTTATTTTGGGTATAGTAGTCTATATTTGCTGATGCAAATAGCTGAGGTTGATTCTCTTGGTATATTACTCTGATTTCTCTAGAATGATTATTTTCATTAGCGCTGTTCCTCGGTGGCCTTCTTCCCTGTGCTATCCAACTCTCCATTAAACTCATTCCACTTGCTTCGATATATTGTAGTTGGCCAAAATAAAAAAAATGAATTTATATTTGCATTTATGTTCAGCACATATTACGTTGAAACTCGGATATAACATGTAGTAATATAAACTTGGATTACAACGATGGATATTTGATTGTAGATAGCAGTAGCATATATTTGAATGTAGAAATGTTGACATCAAGTGGTAAATAGAAAATAGGATATGTATAGATAAATTGATAAGGATTTTCATTGTAATTGAACTAAAGCGAGGCCGTTTGGGATAACACTAAGGGGTATTTGATTTACAACTTATTTCCTTTGATAAATTGTTATAATTATTGCTTTCTTTTAAGGCTTTTCTTTACTTTTTTTAGGGCCAATAAAAGGAATCAATATATATATATATATATATATATACATATATAAAAGTAAGATTTTTTAGTATTATTGGACCCACCACTAGTTACATTAAAACAAAAGAACCGGATACAAAGATCAAAAGAAACAACAAACGCCAAAAACATACAAATATCAGAAAAAACAAGAACATAAATACAAACAATTAGCTTACTCCTCGTCCACAACTAGCAGTAGATAAAATTGATAAGAGAGGGGATGGGGGATTTGACTCCCAACTAAAGTGACACATCTCCTTATTAGCATGCTTTACAAGCCAGTTAGCAGCTTTATTAGCACCACGGCAAATCCAAGAGATGGAGCAGGCATCAAACTGATCTTTAAGGTGGATAACATCTTCCACGAGGTGCTGGCAGCTCCATTCTGGACTGAGTGAAGAAGAGTTGACAGCATCAATAAGAGTTCTAAAATCTGATTCCAAGAAAACCTCCTTCAGATCATATCAAGGGCCATTAAAAGAGCTTTGTCAATAGCAAGTACTTCCGCCATAAACGCAGAAGAAGCAGAACCTGTGATACTGCATAATTCAATCACCTCACAAGGCTGTTTCTAAATATTACTCCAAGCCCAGATTTGCCAGTACGAGGATCATCACTTCCATCCACATCTAGCTTAAAATGATTCAATGGGGGAGGACTCGACTTTTCCATATCAACAGTATGACACTCTCGATTCATTTGAGGCTTGTTAAACCAATTATGGGCAGCCCAAAATTCATCAACAGCGCTTGGTTTAATTATGTTGTTGGGTTTTTTTTTTGGTTGATTTACATTATCTTTTTACAACTACTTATTTTTTTCATAAATTGAAACTGAAAAGATGTGCTGAAGAAGAAAATAATTGACTCATTCTTCATGCCAAAAGAGAGAAATGATGGTGAGACACAACCTAGTGTACCAATGTTAAATTCAAATGCTAATGTTGAAAATGTTGTTGAGGAATTTACAATTCCAACCCTGAAGCAACCTATCCATTCCCCTCTTTCCAAAGTTGTGAGGATTGAAGAAGAAAAAAATTAATAGATAATCTGTTACGTGATCCAGGTAAATGCTCACAAATTTGGAATCATCCCATTAGTCAACAAGATGAAACCTATGGGGCATGCATAAAGTTTGGACCATATCAATTTACTATAGATGTGTATCCATTTTCTAGTCGGGAAGATCATCCTTGTCCATTTCAGGCTCATTGGTTTTAAAGCTTTCCTCAGTCAAAGTATTCCCTAGTATTAGATGTTGCCTTTTGCCTTCCATGCTATTTATTTTCCAGAAAAACAAGTCCGTTCATTTCAAATGGATTTAGAAATCGGAAAAAAGTGAACAATGGAAAAGATAGTGCATTTTTATCTCATGCAGAAAAAATTCCTAATTTTCCTTACAATATTGCTGTTAGATATTGTGAAGATTTGCAAAACCAATCATGCCACATTGAAAAAGTGCTACGTAAGCAAAGTTCACAACAAACTCTAAATAATCAATGCGTCTTAAAGCTTTTGTGAATGCTATTAGATGGTTAACATTTCTAGCTTGTGATTTTAGGGGACTTGATGAAAATTTGGAATCTAATAACTGAGGTAATTTTCGTGAAATGATAAAGCCTTTAGCTTCTTAGAATAAGAACGTGGATGATATTGTCTTTGAGAATGCCCCTCAAAATGCAAAATATACTTCACCTACCATTCAAAAGGAAATTTTAAATGTCTTTGCTAGAAGGGTGAAAATTGAAATTTCAAATGAAACTGGTGATACAAAATTTTGATTGACTGTTGATGAAGCTAAAAGATTAGAGCAAATGGCTCTTGTTCTTAGATTTGTTGATAACGAGGATTTGTCAAGGAATGCATTATGGATGTGGTAGATGTGAGGGATGCCATGGCAGCCACTCTTAAACAAAAAATTGTATTCAATGATATCTCATCATAATGTTAACATTCAAAATGTTTGGGGTCAAAGATACGATGGAGCTAGTAATATACGTGAAGAGTGGAATGGCTTAAATTCTTCAAGAATGTCCTTATGCTTATTATGTACCTTGCCTAGCTCATCAGAATTGGCTCTTGCTGTTGCAGCTAAAGAAGTAGTTGATATTCATGCTTTTCTTCAAAACCTGAATACTATTGTTAATATTATGTGTTCTTGCAAACGCAATGATGAGTTACAAGCCGCTTATGTAGCTAATTAAAATTGCTCATTTGATTGCCAATGATGAGATTGTGATAGGAAAGGGAGCTAATCAAATTTGCACAATACAAAGGCCTGGAGACATGAGATGGGGCTCTCATTTCAATTCAATATGCTACCTTATGCAAGTATTTAGTGCAACTACTTCAATTCTTGAAGCTACAGCTATTAGTCTCAACGAAGTGATGCTACTTATACTCTTAAATTATCGATGTTATCTGATTTTTTTTTTTTAAAATTTTACATGTGATGAAAGATGTAACCTCTTTATTGAGAAGATTCATTTTTACCCAATTGTTAATCTTAAATTATTTGTATGTGGCATATAAGTGGAAGTAAACTCACTCTTTTATCAGCCAAAGTAAGGAAAGGTTACATAACTATGTCACATTTATATCAAAATGTTTCTCAAAAGTAGGTCTTATTAGCCCACCTTTTAGAAAGTGTTTAGTAATACATTCTAGTCAATAGAACATTATTTCAATTAGCTCATGGAGTAAACATATATACAACAAAAGAAACTCCATGATGTTTATGTCTTTAAACTACATATCTATGTCATGCAAATGGGAAGGGGTATTTGTTGACTATCCTTAATAACTACCGTCATTTTCATGCTAATGATAACTTGGAATTGTCTCACCCCAAGGACCTTATATACACCTAGTCAACCCTAACCACGTATCGGGTCATTGGCATTCTTACTATTTGAACTCATTACCACAACATGTGAGAATTTAAGATTCCCAATAAGACAATAATAATAAAACTAATAATAGTTTAATTGTTGCGTGTATAAAAAATATTTTCTTATTTGTCACCCTTATCTAATTGAGAAAATAATAACATCATACATAAATGCATCACATCACAAGAACTAATCATATTATATGTACATTATTTGATAACCAAGTCATAAAATATCAAGCCATGCATATAAGCTATTAGCACATAATATAGTATATCTAGGTAAACCATAATCCGTAATAAGCATTTTTCCAAAGAAACATAATGTCATTCTTAGAAATGCTATTGAGAGAATAATTGTAGATACCATGCTCAATGTCCTATACCACTAGTGCAAATCCATTTTTCAAAAAAATCATAAGTGTCACATCAAGCAACCTATGCTACTAGATGCAAGCTTAGGTTTTTACCATAACTAAAATGAATAATTAATTTCCTTAACTTCTTTGTAATTGCATAAGAATTTTCATTAGAGTATCCATAAAATATGAAAAAATCAAATCATTAACATGCCACCTAAAGCATCTCATAAAGAGGATCCACAATACATATATATCTAAGGTTCCATAATGCATCACCAAAGAGAAGCTAGTACATCCTTGAAGAGAAGCTGTAGAGATCATCCTTATAAGAATCATTTATCTTAAATACTAATGGCATTATCAAGGTTTCCCTTTTCTAATACTATGCATGAAAAAAAGAATCATCCTCATAGGAATCATTATTTTGAATTGGATATATTAGGCATCCACATGCTATTATATAATAGATGTAATGAAATATTAATCATGTTAAATCAAATGTAAAGTATTTATAAATCTCATTGAAACCCCTTATAACTATATCTTTTAATGTCTTAAGTATTTTAAAAGTCCATAATCCATATTAGGAATTCAAGTATTGGTCATTTATGCATAGGAATCGTCTAAAGTATGATCTCCTATGCATAGGAATCAAGGTACTTAGAAGAGTATAGTCATCCATCCATAGGCAAAATCTGAGGTTTAGTCTTCTATGTATAGGGTCTAGAAATACTCTTTCGCTCAAGGATTTAGTGAAACTTAATTAACTTAACTTTGAGGGGTCTAAGGAATTCATAGAGCAACCAATAGCTTATAAATTAAACATACTATGAATTATATAAGTCCCTAAATTAAACTTACCAAACAATTAAGAATAAATTCCTAAATTAAACACCCTACACAATTACAAACTAATTATTAAACACACCCAATCAAACAATAATTCAACCATTTAAATCATATTTTAACATAAAACCCTTCCATATGACTATTTTTGGACAATACCATTGCTGGGAGGAAAGTTATCATAGCTTTATATGGAAGTTTCCTTCACTTTTATGGAAAAAGAGAGATTTGGCACAGCCCCATATTGGCCAACAAGACCTAGCTATGTTGGTCATGCTCAGGCCATGCCAGAATTGCCTTGTGTTGGCTAGCCCTTGTTTATGTAGCTTAATTAAAATGTGCTAAAACTTTATTTTTCCTTCATTTAATCTACTTTTAACCATTTTCTTAGGATTAAGTTATGATACAAATGCATAAAAACTAGTTTTTACTCATTTTATATAATTGTTTCTAGAATAACATCCATCTTCTTATGTTTTCTCAAGCTCACAATTTTCTCTCCATTAGAGTTCCTATTTTTCTTGATGAAGCATGAAACATTAAAGAATGTGCATATAAGTTTCATGATGGCTTTCAACCATGTCCTTTGAGTTGTTTCCATTTGTTAATACTTGGAAATTAATTTTTAACCCATCTTATACAAGTAAGATTAAACTAGACTTAATTCTTTAAAAGTTGCATAAGCCTACAACTTCATACACATCCATGAAATTTTCCACATACACAAAGAAAGGAGAAGAAATGGAGCAAACATCAATATAAAGCTTTCTAAATCAAGTCAAACTTTCTTTTACATTAAAATTCCCCTACTTTCATATTTTCCCTTAACCCATACATTATGTTGTAGAGAAAGTGAAGAGGATGAACATAAAAGAACAGAAATCCATCCAACAAATTCCTAGCATGAGAGGGGGGAGTCTTACCTCAAGCTTCTTAATTCTACGTTCTCCTTCCTTCTTTCCTTCTTCACCTTCATGCCTTCACTTCTTTTGCAACCTCTTTCTCTTTCTTTCTCTGGCTCTCAAGCTCTAAGTTAGTTTTTTTCATTCTTCTAATCAAGTGCAAAAGAAAAAAGGGAGAAGAAAACTTATAGTACGAAGTCTCTCAAAATCTTTTATGTATCTCAGAACATTCTCTCTCCATATTGAAGTTAGTAACCTAAGCTAATAATTATTGTTTGAATAAAACTTAATACTTATTTATTTAGTGCTAGGTATAAGATTGTTTCTAATCATTAGGAGGTACACATCAAAATTTTTAGCTTCTTTAACTTATGTACTTTGCAACTTTTTTCTTTTGATAAGATTTATATTTTGGCCTTAGCTAAAATTGTAATTTGGCCCTTGTTGAAATCATGGTTTTATACCCTATACATTTTAAAATTTGTATTTTGACCTCAAAATTTTACTTGAATATTTTCATTTCCCAAATATCTTCTTTATATTTTCAGGGTCTTATAGGCCTTTGGGATTTCCAAAATTCAATTCACTAATATTTATTCCTTAATTTCTTTCCAATAATAATCAAAATAAATTCTAAATGATTCTTACAAATTCCTAAAAATTCTTATTAAATTACTAATGTTCACTTTTGCCACTAATTGGATCCTCTTACTGAAAGATTTGTATATACTTGTTAGTGAATGTTGGATTATTGGCCTCTGCAATCTCTTTGCTTGAACCTTTGATGTATCTTGTCTTTACCCTCTTTTTAATAGACTGGACTCTTTTGATTGACTTCTTGTGGTGTTCTAGCTCTAATATGAGTTTAGGATAAAATTGAGTTAATGTTTCTTACAGTGCTGCTATGTTTTTTGTATGGATTTCAAATGGAATTGAGCTAATGTTTATTCGATATGAAGTTTTTTTTTTCAATATAAAGCTTAGACTAAAATTTTACTTCCTTGAGTGAATTGGTAAAGAAGCTGTCATATGACATGTCGAGGTTAAAGTTTTGTAGCTTGTTTTATTTTGGTTTAAACTGAGGCTTGGGTTTACATTTTTGCATTGCTTTTAATCTAGTGTCGGTTGAACCTAGGTAATGCTCCTTTTATGTTTGTTCATTAATTTGGCATAAGATAAGGGTCAAAGCATTCACAAAATGTTAATTATAGTTGTGCTTTTTCTAATGAGAATTAAATAATAGAAAATATAGTTAATAATTACATGAGAAAATGAAGGATTTTCTTGAGTTTTAACCAGTGTTTTAAAAACTAGACTAGACTGGCTAGTTCGACCAATCAGACCAAGAATCGATCCTTGGTCTAGTTTGGTTAGTCCAAAAAATCGATCAACCAAAGAACCAGTCAAATTGGTCAAAAATTAGTTGAATTGGTCAAAACTGGTTGGAATCGATCTAAAGTTTTTCTATTTTTAAAAAAAGTTTTACTTATATAATAGAACAGTTCATCTTGAATAAATTTAAAATATTAAAAATAAAAAAATACTAGAAGAAAGAAGAGTTGAAATATAGAAAAACAAAAAAAAATATAAAAGAGACAAAAGATGTGTACTTAACTCTTTTTTGTGCTTACTCTCCATTATGTCTTATCTTATAGTAGCATTTTTCTCAAATATTAAGGTGTTTGTCCAAAATTACCATTTACTCTTTTGAAAAAAAATTTAATGATATGTAAACTCTTAATATAATTTAGGAACTCAAAAAATTTAATATCAAATACTCTTAACTTTTAATCATAGATAGTTTTTGTTTTTCAATTAAAAAAATAATTTCTCAAACATCTTAAAAAATATAAAATTGGTAATTAAACATTTAAAATTTACTAATATTTAGTTGTTATGTTAGAATTTTAATATATAAAATTTTAAAATTTTATATTTAATTATTATCAGTTCAATCGTAATTCGACTAATGAACCATAAACCAATACCTTCATTGATTCAATAACCAATTCGATTTTGAAAACATTATTTTTAGCCACAAGAAAGATTGAGGAAATTATTTGGAATGCAACAAAATTCTGTGAGATCAATTAAGAATTTAATTGAAATTTTTGAAACTTTTAGGAATTTATAATAATGTAATAAATTATAAAAAATAAATAATAAATACTTAAAAGAAGAATTTTAGTAAATTCTTTGAACTATTAAAGTCATAAAAATATAAAAAAATTATTTTAAAAATTAAAATATTTAGGTAAAACTTGAAAATCAAAATATAACTATAAAAAACTTAGGATTCAAAGTATAATTTTAGTTAAAGGCAAAAATATAATATTCTTGGGTCTATAATTTTCTCCAAATTGGAAACAGTGAAATTAGGAAAAAAATGTTTATATGAAAAGAACCACATGGATGATCATGACAACTTTTACCAAGTCAAAACTTGGAGGAAGATATGCTAGAGTCAAAGGGAAACAAAACACCCATCGTCCAAAATGTCTTAAATATTTCCATTGACTTGTGAGACAACTCCTCCACCTTATTCCTCTAAATAGACATACCCTTCCTCCCACTTAGAACTCACCCACACCTTTAACACATCCCAAACCATTGCCTTTATAACACCCCCATTCTATTAAAAGCACGAGAGAGAGAGAGAGAGAAAGAGAGAGGAGAAACCAAACTCCTCCTCTTCCTCTACATATAGGACTTCCATCCTTCTGCTCCCTCACCCAAAGAAACACTTGCATACCCACTTATTATTAGAAACTAGAGAGAGAAGAGAACGTGAGGGAAAGAGAGGGTAGAGAGACAAAGAGAATGAGTAGAGGAAAGAAGAAGAAAAGATGCTAACCGTAGCTTCCTTTCTTCATCTATGTTCTTGCCTCATTTCTCTCTACTATAAGAATCATGAAGCTTCCATTGTAGCCTATAGACTTCTTTCTTTCTCTTCTTTTAAGTATAGTGTCATTATTAAGCTTCTCTCTTGCAAGTGTCATCTCTTCTATTTCTTCCTTCCATTGGCATGACAACATATGTTTTATCTCATTTAGAAAACTTACGGAATTGCTGACTAGTAAAATGTCATCAATATAGAGTCCAAGATGACAAAATTGCTCCCATTAAATTTTTGATAAATATATTGATCCCAATCATTCTCAATGAACCCAATAAAGGTGATGACCTCATCAAATTTCAGATACCACTGCCTAAAGGCTTGTTTCAGTCTATAAATAGATCTTTGTAGTTTACACACTAAGTGTTCCACTCCAGCTTCAACAAAACCATCTAGCTGAGTCATGTAGACTTATTTATACAAGTCTCCATTAAAAAATGCAATCTTAACATCTATCTAGTGAAGCTCAAGATCAAACTATGCAACAAGAGCCATGACTATGCTAAAAGTATCCTTTGTAGATACCAAAGAGAAGGTTTCTATGTAATTGATACCTTCTTTTTTATCATAGCATTTAGTTATAAGTTTGGCTTTATATCTTTCAATTTTACCATAATTGCTGCTTTTAGTTTTATAGACCCATTTGCAACTAACCGATTTACACCAATCCGACAATTCCACAAGCTTCCACACATGATTTTGATGCATAGAGGTAATCTCATCACTCATAGCCTCCATCCATGTAGAAGAGTGAGGACTAGACATCACTTGCTAAAAGGATTCAGGATCGGTACCATCAATAGTATCAGATTTGAATTCCTACAAATAAACTATGTAATCATTTGGTATTACAAGCCTACGAGCTCTTTGAAAATGTCTCAATTCAATAACTGGTTCACCTGTTTCTTCCATAGGAAGTTTTGCATCTACTCCAATTGGATTCTCCACAACCTCATCTCTATTAAACACAGAGTGTGTCAAAATAGGCATAGGCAAAATAGTGCTTTCATCACATAAATTGATCACTCTAGATACAAAGCTCTCACTATCCAAGTCATTCTCAAAATAAAATGCTCGATCAGGCTCGATAATCTTAGTAGTGTAAGTAAGGCAATAAAATCTACATCCCCTTGAACCTACACAATACCTAATGAAGAATCCACTAATTATTCTTGAATCTAATTTCTTTAATTGAGGATTATATGGTTTAACTTCTGCCCCACAAGCCCATACTAAAAAATGCTTTAAACTTGGCTTCTTTCGAGTAAAGAGTTCATACGAAATCTTTAGCATTGTTTTACTGTGTGCTTGATTCAAAATATAGACCACAGTCTTCAAATATCGCACCACAAGAATTCTGACAAGGAGAAGTGGCTAATCATACTTCTAACCATGTCCATTAGAGTACGATTACACATCTCTATAATCCCATTTTGTTATGGTGCCCCAAGCATTGTATATCGGGTTTCAATACCATGTGTATGAAGAAATAAAGCAAATGGACCTAGATTTTTGCCTGCCTCAATGTGCCTCTCATAATACTTTCCTTTCCTATCTGATTTGACGCATTTTATAACCATACCAATCTTTAACTCAACTGTTACCTTAAAATTCTTAAAGGTATTTAGTGATTCTAACTTCTCATATAGAAAATTAATCTAACCATGCTTAGAATGATCATCTATAAAGGTAATGTAGTATTTGAATCCGTCTATAGCTATAACTGTAATAGGCCCACGCATGTCAGTTTGAATTAGGTCTAAAATATTCTTAAACCTATTTACCCTTTTGTTTCTAGCTCTAATGAAAAGTTTTCTCTTAATATAGTCAATACAAGTTTCAAAATTTAAAAAATCCAAATCTTGCAACACACCTTGTTTGACCAACCTTTCTAATCTCTCTCTAAAGATGTGGCCTAAATGCTAATTTCACAAAATAGAAAAACTTTCATTAATTCTTGGGCATTTGTGCCCAATCACAATTAATAGGAGCATTAAAAGATTCAATAGGACAATCATTTAAATTCAAATGATATAAGCTATTTTGTAAAATAGCAATATCATCAATCATAAAATCATAGTAAATATCAATCTTTCCATTTCCTTGCTAAAAGGAATAACCACAACTATCTAAAATTGAACTAGAAATTAAATTCCTTCTTATAAAAGGTGCATAAACAACATTGTTCAAATTCATAGCATGTCCAAAAGACAAACATAAAGAAAATGATCCTATACATTCTACAACAGCCCTACTGCCTTCAATTTCCAAGATAGTCTTCTCTCTCTCACAGTTGGAATCCTCCTGTTTTTTAGCCCTTGCAAAGAATTTGCAATATGAATAGTTGCACCAGAATCCAACCACTAAAAATCAAAAGATGTTTTAAGACTATTAGATTCAAAATATACCAGAGCTAAAGGGGTAATAACAGAGGATGTACCTTCTTTCTCATGCTTGTTCCTCAGTTTATAACACTTAGATATCTTGTGACCATATATCTTACAATAATGGCACTTACCCTTAAATTTCTTTTGTGGACCTTTACTCTTCTCAATAACCTTCTTAAACCTAGGTTTTTCAAACTTCTGTTTCTTTAGTTTCTTTCCTTTTTTATCACTACCACCCGACTTGCTACTTGAACCATGAGACAAATAATTCATAAATGGCGTATAAAAATTGTTCTTCTTGATTGCCTCTTCTTCTTGAGTTACTATGGATATTATCTGATCAATTGATTAGTCTACTTCCTATGAATTATAAGAGGTTTTTAAGAATGTATATTTCGATGGCAATGATTAAAGGACTCAATACACTAAGGCGCTTTCTCCTAGGTCAACACCATATGATTTCAACTTGTTATAATAGTAAATGAGCTTTAGATGTATGTTCCGACCTCTGCCACTCCATCATAATGAGTGTTGTTAAACAATGAGAGATAATAGACCTTCTGAGTTTTGTCAAGTCTCATAAATTTCTCTATAACTTCATTCATATACTTTAATGCAACGTCTTTGTCTGGAATGCTCTCTATGATTCCCTTCTCAATGGTGTACTTAATCATCGCCATACATATTTGGTTTGACTCAGCCATTGCTTATGATAGGCCTTATCTGTAGCACTAGACTTAGGTGTAAGATTTTCCAACTTAGGTTCTCTGAGTGCCAAATCTTTCTCAAAAATTGTCAAGTATATGTTCAAGGACTCTTTCCAGTCATCATAATTTATTCCATTGAGAGTCTTGACCACGAATAGTTATTGGAAAGTAGGAATTGAAATGAGCAAAAAAATTTAGAAAATAATTAATTATGTGTGCACAACATATAAGAAACTATGCAACAAAGTGACATCAAGTAAAATTCACATATACCATAAAGAGTTGGCCTTTTTCAAAGAGTTTATACAAGATGCATTCAATATAGCCATTACCGAAAAGGTATAAGAAATATTGAAAACATTAGAAAGTTATTTGCCTATCCAAAAGAGTCAAATCCCAAAATCACATGAATAATGTCACATTGATAAGGTGCATTCCTAGACCTTTATTAATAAAAAAACTTCCATGGTTGGTCCCAAGGTAGGTGGTGCAACCATCAAGTGTGAAAATGGCCTATTATATTCCAAACATCCACATTTAAAAATCTAAGAATTTATCTAACAAGACCACACTTATAATTGGGGAGGATAGTTCATCACCAAAATACAAAATATTAAAGTACATTCATGAATTTTCTCAAGCCAAACTTTAATAAATATAATGTATTTATTTGCTATAAAAATTTTCTAAAATTCAAAATAAATTTTTCTAGGCCCTAAAAAATTACAACAAATAATGTTTAAATAAAACATAAAAAATTAATGAGCCAGGACTTGACATTGGGCCAAAAAGCCCAACACGTGAGCCACACGCGTGTGGGAGCACAAGTGGGTGTGGCTGGAGCTAGTCATCTTCCTAACTCCAGCTGCATGTAACAATTGCTGATTCCTCAAACCTTAAAAATTTGCTTTCTTTATGGATTCAACATCATAAAACACTTCCAAACATCATTCCAACCAAAATGCATTAAACAATTGGTGAAAATAAGAGTCAAAATACATCAATAGAAGGCCATAAGATTTTCGAAACATATTCTTTTCGATCTATATGTTTATGAGCTCTATTCTTCCAATTAATTTGTGCTTCTTATTCATATGAGTGTAGGAAGGCTTAAATAAGATTTAATTTCATTATCATTGGAAGGAAAAACATATCTGAAAATATAAGGACCAAGCACGCCTAGCATATGAACTTGAATACTCAATTTGAAATTACTGATGAACGAGCACGATTTGGACAAAATTAAACATACTAATCACATCATTAAACTCATATACAACATAAATGTTTTTCAGTTTCATTTAATTAGTCTAAAATTGAAAATTCTCAATTCATAGGTTCTTAGGTTCGAAAATTGAGGGTTTTTTTAATTTATAAACTGATTAACATAATTATATAGTTAATTAACACAATCAAATGATATCTTATATCATGCTATCAGCAATGCTCTAACACCATATGGTGACAACATGATTTAATCAAAGTTCAATTTTAAATTCAATAGTAAAAAAACAAAACGCATACCAAATGAAGACTCCATCGATGCCAAAGAAGGATAAATCACACAACCTACTTTACCTTTTTTAAGTTTTCACATAATGGAGAGAAAGAGAGGAACAGAGAGTGGTCAGTTTCTAAAAGATTGTATATAAAAAAAACTAACTACCTCCAATAATTCTATTAAATTATAAAATTAATTAAATTTCTCTTTTCTTCTTCATATGAGCTAGATTTGTGATAGAAAATCACTGGTCACTAAAGAACTATAGGCTGGAGCCTCTACCTAATGAACTTATGTGCAATCCTACCTATTACGGATCACACTCTTTTAAACAATGCCCAATTTGTTTAGAGCTTAATAGCAAATACAAAAAAGTAATTGCTAAAAATAATGTATATATATAAAATTAATTATCTCATAATTAATTAATTCTAATTTATATTTATTAATTTATAAAATTAATCTAACAATACAAGCACCCCTATACCTCTCATCCTTTCCCAATTCGTTTAGCTTGCCATTTTGATCTGCCTTCATTCCATTTCAAATCAACATATGGTTTGTAACTTACTTCTTTATTTATTCCATTACACATCCTTTCTTCGTTTTCCTGCTATTCTAGTCGTGAGTTAGGTGTTCTCTTAAGTTCTTACCTCCATGTTAAGCTCCAGCTATAAGGCACTTGAACCAAAAGGTTAGGTGGGGCATTTCTTGAGTTGTGGTGGCTTAAGCAGATTGATGAACAAATCCCTTGAATTGGTAACTCTCTTCCCTTCATCTTATTTTGATGCTGGTTATCGCTTTCATCAAATTCCCTTTGGGGTTGAGATGAACTAAAGTAGCAAGATTGACTTTCAATCACTTGATGAGTTACTCTCCTATTCATGGACTTCCCTTATGTGTTAAGTTACTATATTATCATCCAAAATTCATGACCACTGTGAGCTTGAATAAGTTGAAGTGCATAAATAAGTAAAGTGGATCAAGCCTAAACTATTATTGAAATAACAAAAATAATAGTACAAGTTGAGTCATATACTTGAGAAAGAATTGGCAAAAGTATCTCAGCCAATAAGCCTAGCACTAGAATAGGAACTAAATTAGGTAATAAGTTAATAAAAAAGAGAAAAAAAAAGTTAAAACTAAGAGATAAATGACAAATTAGCTAAAATTAACAATGGGGAATTAAAGTAGACAAAAGAATAACTAAAATGAATTAAATTAGCACTTGAACAATGGAAAATTAAAAGTAAACAACAAATTAACAAATAAATTAAACATCAAATTGAGACAAGCTAAGTAGAAAAAGGAAATTAAATAAGCTAGATTAATAAGCTAGATTTAAGGTCTTGGCTCTATTCTGTCCTTCAATCTATGACTATTGACTCTATTTAGACTTCTTCGAGCCCTCACACAAATATTTTGAAGAGCCTAGCTATATGTTGCTTTATTATGTTACATTATGAAACCTATAACTTCAACTCTCAATCTATGGCTTCTAAAATTTTTTCAAGGCTTTCTCTCATATGCTCCCATCATATATAGTCCCAAACTAGGCTTAGAAAAATTTAAAAGACTCCCTAGATATATGCTTCAAGCTTGGCCAAGCCTATGCCTCTCATTTGTACCTATCGAGTTTTCAATTTTTCCTTGAAGGAGGAGACACTTGGGAGGCTTCTTAAGGGTCTTTGGAACTCATTTAAACTCTCATATAACCTAGAACACGCTTGGAAAAAATCAGATTTTGCCATACATCTTTGAATCCTTAACTTTGCTATCTTGTTTTTTAATGGTTTTCCTTTAGGTTTCTTTGCATTTCCTAGCTTCCCATAGTCTAAAATGCTTGCTCTTGATCAGAATTAACTCCCTCCTAATTTCTCTCTATATGGCCGAACCACCCACCAAGGAAAGCAATAAGAAGGAAGTAAGAAAAGAGTTAAAACTACCTTGATTCCAAGCCTTCTCCAAGAGCTTTCTCCTTTGCTTTATGCCTCCCTTTGAATTTCTAACCTTCCCCCTCTGTACTAGATCTAAAATAGCCCCACTTAAGTCGACAAAGCCATGGGAAGAAATAGGAGAAGGAGGAGAAAAAAGTTACAAAAGAGAGAGCCATGAAATACCTTGATTTCCCATACCTTTTTCCTTATTTTTTCTCCCTGCTTGAGCCTCCTTCTTGTACATTATTTCTGCTAGCTTCTCCTCTAGTTTGGGTAGACATAAAGTTGATTAAATGAGGGAGGAGAGATGGGACGCTATATATGGAGCAAATGGAAAGGAATGGTTCTTTAAAAATGCCATTTTTACCCATTGTATTGGCTCTTTCATTTTAGGTCCATTTTAGCTCCTTTTTTAGAACCTTCTTTTTCATCATAAAATTTAGGTCCTCTAAATTATAAAATGGCTTTAGAATCACTCAATTTGGATTTAAAACTTTCCCGAATGAAGAAATGAAAGTTCAGGTTAATCGACACTCAAAAACATATACCGGAGGGGTTTTAACTGTTTCGAGGGTTCCCATGATTTTTGAGGCCTTTGAGAATCCTAAAAAATTTTAAATTTTTCATTTAAAAAGCCCTCCTATGAGTTTTCTAAAAAGGGCTCATATTTACGAAAATACCACTATACTTTCAACAATTTTATTGAATTACCCTGGCTTGAGTTTTTAGGCACTTAGACCTTGAATCCTTATTTTTCTATTATTTAAAATTTTATCCTAATTTTTTTTGGCTTTAAATCATTCAATACAGGGGACTTTCTTTTCAAACGAACTTATTTCGTTGTTTTTATGAAAAATCGAATGTTATATTTATACCCCCCTTAAATAAAATTTCGTCCTCGAAATTTAAAATACATACTTCAGGGGAATAGCTCTAGATACTTCTTTCTCATGTCTTCCTCTAGCTCCCAAGTGGTTTCCTCAGGAGATATCTCCTTCCAAACCACTTTCACCCGTAGTATCAGCTTATTCCTTAACTACTTGAGTCTAACATTCACGATCCGATCTGGTGAAACTATATAAGATAGATTGTCTTATAACTATACATTTTCATATTTTATGACATGTGAGGGGTTGGACTAGTACTTTTTGAGATGAGACACATGGAAAACATCGTGTATTTGGCTTAAGTTTGAAGGAAGGGCAAGTCGGTAGGCTACAAATCTAATTTTATCAAGAATTTAGAATCGACCTATATACTTCAAACTGAGTTTTTTACTTTTAATGGACCGACCTATCCTTATGACTGGAGACACTCTAATAAAGACATAATCTCTAACCTTAAACTCTAACGACCTCCTTCTCTTATCTACGTAACTTTTTTGTCTATTCTGTGTAGTTAAAAGTTTCTTTCTTATGGTTTCTATTTGCCTATAAGTTTAGTCCACTAATTCTGGGCCTATGAGGCTCCTTTCTCTAACCTCAACCCAACAAACTAGGGACCTACACTTCCTCCTATATAATACCTCGTATGGTGCTATTTGAATATTAGCATGATAATTGTTATTATAGGCTAACTCTACTATGGGCAAGTATGTATTCCAGTTACCCTTTAACTCTAAAACATATGCCCTCAACATGTCTTCTAAGGTTTAGATGGTCCTTTATGTCTGACCATCTGTTTGAAAGTGATAGGCTGTACTGAATCTTAATCTAGTTCCTAGAACATCTTGTAATAATCTCTAAAAAGTTTAAAGTGAATCTAGGATCTCTATCTGATACTATGCTCCTAGGTACACCATGTAGCCTCACTATCTCCCTGATGTACAGCTAGGCTAACTTATCTAGGGTGTAAATGACTTTCATTGCTAAGAAATGTGCTGATTTCTTTAACCTATCCACTATCACCCATATAGCATCATGCTCTAATGATGTCCTAGGTAAACTCATGATAAAATCTATAGCTATGCTATCCCACTTCCATTTAGGGATATCTAAGGATAAAAGTAATCTAGCTGGTCTTTAATGCTCTATCTTGACTTTCTAACATACTAGACACCAGAAGACGTACTCAGCTATGTCTAATTTTATCCCAAGCCACCAAAACATCTTCTTCAAATCATGACACATCTTGTTACCACTTGGATGAATTGTATACTTAATCTTATGTGCCTCTTCTAATATCCTTTCTCTTATCTCTGAATTTTTAGACACATACAACATATTCTTACACTATATTATCCCATCCTCAGACAGATTAAAGTCTAGAGTGCTACCTTAGGATATTTGAGCTCTAAGCTTTCTCACATGTTCATCCTCTTGCTGGGAACCTCTAATTTGGCTCCTCAAGTCATTCTTTATCTAGGTTTCACTTATCAATAATTTTCTCGAATGCACCTAACACAAGAGATCAAATCCCTGAACCTCTTAATAAGTTCCTACTCTCTAATCATCATGGAAGCCTGCATATAGATTTCCTACTCAGTACATCTGCCACCACATTAGCCTTATCCGGGTGATATTTCAAAGTGAAATCATAATCTTTTAGAAACTCTAACCACCTCCTTATATTCAATTCTTTCAGTTCAAATAAATACGTAAAGCTTTTGTGGTCACTATGTATTTCTATAATTACTTTAAATAGGTAGTGTCTTTATATCTTAAGTGCAAATACCACTGTTGCTAGCTCTAAATCATGTGTGGGATAGTTTTTCTCATGGGGTTTCAATTGTTTAGAAGCATACACAGATCTTAACCCCTTCTTTGAAGCATCACTATAGACTATGAAAGTCTCTCTAGAGTTAGGAAGCACTAGAACTGGGGCTGTGGTTAACCTATGCTTCAACTCTTGGAATCTCTTCTCATACTTCTCATCCCATACAAAAGCTACATACTTTCTAGTGAGCTTAGTCAGTGGCATTGCTATCTGAAAAAAGCTTTGAATGAACCTACTGTAATACCTTGCTAAACCTAGGAGGAAGCTCTTGATCTCTATCACTATTCTAGGTCTCTCCCACTATAACACTACCGTTACCTTATGCAGATCTACTGCGACCCCTGCCTAGGAGATCATATGGTCTAAGAATTGTACCTCAGTGAGCCAAAACATACATTTACTAAGTTTAGCATATAATTGCTTTTCTCTCAAGGTTTCTAGGATTAATCTCAGGTGCTGCTTATACTCTTATCTATTCTTGGAATAGATGAGGATATCATCTATGAAGACAACTACAAACCTATCTAAGAGTGGCCTAAACACCCTATTCATATAGTCTATAAATACTACAAGTGCATTCATCAACTCGAAGGGCATAACTAGAAACTCATAGTACTCGTACCTAGTTTTGAAGGCTATCTTAGGGATATCTTAAGCCTTGATCCTGAGTTGGTAATACCCTAACCTGAGGTTTATCTTGGAAAACATTGACACTCCTACTAAGTGGTCTAAGAGGTCATCTATCATGGGAAGAGAGTACTTGTTCTTTATGGTGAGCTTATTAAATTTCTTGTAATCTATATACAACCGCAAGCTTCCATCTTTCTTCTTTACAAATAAAACTAGAGCTCCCCACGATAATACACTAGGTCTGATGAAACCCTTCTCTAAGAGCTATTCTATTTGTTTCTTTAGCTCTACCAGCTCGGTGTGAGCCATCCTATACCGGGCCTTAGATATTGGACTCGCCCCAGGTGCAATATCTATAGCAAACTCAACTTCTCTATCTAAGGGTAGTCGGCTAATCTTCTTAGAGAATACCTCTAGGAACTCTCTCACTAGAGGGATCTCATCTATACCATTTTCTACCTCAATTTGAATTGAATAGAAAACTAAGAACCCCTGACAACCATACTCTAAAGACCTCTTAGCGTGGGAGATAGTCATAAAAGCTAACTCAATCCTAATACTAGGCACAATTCTACATTTAGGTAAAGAAATGCATCTGTGATAGCAATCAAGTGTGGCATTATTTGCAGACATCCAATTCATACCAATGATCAAATCAATATCAATGAGGGGCATGCAAATCAGATCAAGTGTGGTAAAATAGTGATTAAAATAGACTACACAATTCAAACAAGCATGGGAGGTAATGACTCTATTTCTTAGGGGGTGGATACATGTAAATCATAGGGTAAAGCATGCATGCTCAGACCCAACCTCCTAACACAGTCATAGGATATAAAAGAGTGACTAACACCTGAATCAAATAATATAAGTACAGAACAATCATTAATCTTAATAGTACCTTAAATCAGACTCGGGGATCTGCTAGCCTCCTACTATTTCAGGGCGAAGACTCTACCCTGGGTCTGTGGCTAGGGTGCAGGAGCTACCTCCCTTTTCTGTGCAGGCTGTGTGCAGTCTCTGGCTTTATAACCTAACTATCACATCTGTAACACACGTTCTGCCCCACATAACATGACCTGCTCCCATGGTTCCTACCACACTGATTGCATACTGTTGGAGTGGAACTGCCTCTCCTAGACTAAGCTACTCTCTTCCTTCCCTTACCTTTTTTCTTTCACTGACCTCTACCACCTCTTTTACTGTTACTAGTGGCCTATGTCTCTTCTCGAGTTCTTTTGCTCTCAGGGAGGGGAGGTGTAATACTTTAAATAATAATAATAATAATAAAGCAATAAAATAAAATAAATTACTTTATGCTATTAAAATAAAAAAACTAAATAATTGTTCTTTTAAAATTAATTCTGGAGTTTATAAAATTTTCTAGGACCCTTTTTAATCATTTTAAATATCAATTAATGCATATTAAGCTTTTTAGGGGGCAAAAATACAATATGAACCAAAGATAGTTTAATATTTCTTAAATACACTCTCTCTCCATTTCTTTCATCTGACCAACGTCCTTTTTCTTTCTTCATCTTTTCTCTTTCTTGAAATCAACCACTTCCAGCGTCCTTTTCTTAAGGTTCCTTGTCTCCTCTGTTTTTTCATTTTTCCCATTCTTCCTTCAACGCTATAATGGTGGATCTCCACCCATTACTCAACAACCTCCAACAAGTTCCGATTAGCTTTAATCATCGGTGAGTTTTCTACTTTGGCTGACCATGAACCACCATGAGAGGAAAAAAAAAAAGAAGAGAGAGAGAGAGTGGAAGTGGAAGAAGAAAGAAAGCAAATGGTGTGGGTTTATTTTCTCTCTTGTGCTAATGGTTTCCTCCCCCTATTGTTCCCATTTTTTTCCATTCAATTTCTTTTCTAAAATTTTTTATTCTTTCCTTTTCATATGGTGGTTGCCATGGCTAGACATTCGAAGGGGGTTTCACTATTAAATCTTTAGAATAACAAATTGACACTCCTACCTCCAATTATCATGTACTCTAAAGTAAGTTTTAAATTTAATTAGAGTTATGGGAGCTTAGATTGAAAAACCCCAAATTTAAGGTTAGTATTTAGGATAGAAAAGTGTATAAAATTTAGGGATTTATGTTTTAGGGAGTATATTAGGTTATATAAATAGTTATAGATGTTATTGGAATGGTCAAAATAATTTATATTAGTTATAATTTTAGGTGATACCGGGGAAACTCATTCAACTGAGACTCTGTATTAAACAATAGGAATTTGGAACTTATACTATTAGTTCCAACTGGTGAGTGTGTAAATAATAGAGTGACATATCTATTTCATCCTATTTTATATTTTTTTATGGTAAAACTTTCCATTGTGTGATTTATGTGCTCTACTCATTGGGAAAACAAATTGGTATTTATAAATTTCAGAATATATATATATACATTCAGATAATGATTTAATGAATTTATTAAAGTAAATAGATAATTGAAATGTGGCGTGATACATCTTTGTGGAATACAAAAGAAGGAATTGGATGGAAAAGAAGTAATGGTTTATATGTATTTATTTGTGAGAGAAATGTTTATATTGTTTTGTGGTTTCATGTGCTACATTGATGTTATTGAAAGTGAACTCTCCTTATTTATCCTTTATTTATTTTAGCTAGCTAAATACTTTTTAGTGAATTATTTATTTATCTACTTATTTATGTATTTAATTTTTATGGATGGAAATCTAGTTAGGACCCCAAAGTCGTTAGCGGAAGTAACGGCCTAGGTGCACTTAGAATAAATTGTGAATTGTGATAGCACTGCAATGTGATGTATCCAGTACTGCGATCTGAGATACTAGATGTATATTGTGAAAGTGATAAGATGGGATGAATCCAAAGAAATGCCATGATATATGATGCTGTAGCTTGATGGTTTGGTTCCTTTCTATGATACCCATTCTTATAATATTTTTTTATATTTAGAAAATATAGATAAAAGTTTCTTTTATTTAAATAATTATTTTTCATCTCAACTATAAATTTTATTGTCTAAATTATTCGATAATCATTGATTTCTAAAAACTCCTGTATGCACTTATTTTTCCCCTCTATGCACTTTATTATTATATACTTACTAAGCCAGTGGTAGGCTTATCTCTTTTCTTTCCTTATTTTTCATACCAGCAAGTAAAGGAGTGAAGTGATCTGGGAGCTTATGAGCTACCAGACCCTTAAAGTAGGTGTTTAATTTTGTGAGATTGTGTTAGACTCCATGATGTGGTGGCACTTAGGTATAGAGAAAAAATTTTAGATGTCCATGTTATATGGTCACTTATAATTTATAAATATTGTTTATACCTTCTTAACTAGGTATTTTGATTATATGTAACTTGTTGTTGCTGGTGCTGGTGTTGGTTTAGTTTATTTTTCAGGATGGGATGTCTAATTTTTAAGGGAGATGCTGCCGAATTTTCAATAGCTCCTAATGACATAATGAACTAAATATTAAATTTTCTAAAACTTGTGGGTTATATAGGTTAGTTCAAATATATGATATAATAATTGACTTTAAATTTTGTAAGGCTTGCTAGGCTAACCCAATCTCCATATTAGTTTAACCTACACACTGATCATGGTTCAAAAATTGGGTCGTGACAGGAGGTCTAGCACTAAAGACTGTTTGCATTGTTTTTTAGTTTGTTTATGTAACTCTGCAGATCTCAACTAGGGCATTAAAGTCCCTAATCCTCTGTGGCACCACCCTATCTCTGATCTCAGGTAGCAATCCCTTCTCTAGCTTATCTGCTTTCTAACTCTCATCATCATGCTTCTGAAGGTAGGAAGAATATTGGGAGAGCTCAAAAAACTTTACCACATACTGGTCCACTGATATTCCTTCTATTTGTCTTAAAAGTATAGACTCTGACTCCTTATCACAAATGGAACTAGGAAGTATCTCTCATTGAAGGCCTGGAGGAATGTCTCCCAAGTGATCGGGGGTTTCTCGACTTTAGTATCAATTCAGTACTTCTCCACCAGTAGTTTACTTCTTGTTATAGGCATCCTAGGTAATAAATTCTTTATGTGTATTATTATTATTATATTTTCCAAACTATCATATGTCATGTTTGCTTGTGATTTCAATTGGATATAAATTAGTATTGACTAAGTGTCACATTTGGAAATTTAAAAGGTGATAAGTTATATCAATATGTTTTTATGAGTTTGCCTAAATGTTTTATAAGTACAAAATGTTGTATTATTAGTTGTGAAATTTTATTGCAGGTTAGTTTATTTGGAATATTTTGATATACAAACTTTACTTAGTATATGATATTATATATATGAAGCAGAACTGTGCAGAAAACTAATTGTTAATAGCAGTTCTGTTAGCTCTTGGTACACCTTGAACATTGTCATATGGTTTTGTTATTAAGTACTAGAATGGTAGAGAGTTGAATGCTCTTTAATGATTCATGGGCTAAGTGTTTATGTTTGGATATGTGATTATTTACCCTCATGGATTATGTGTCCACATTAGTATATATGTTAGAACTTAGAATTTTGCATAGACAATCCTAATGAAGTGTTTTTTATTAAATTGTTTCTAGTATAACAATCATTTTTTATTCACTATTAAAGATTTAAATATTTGAATTTAATTTTTATTCTTTTTATCTATTTTAATTATTTTTCATAATTATCTCCTGTTAATTTTTCATCTTGATTAAAATATTATATGTCTATATACTTCTTGTATTTTATTTTATTAACAAGTTAACAAACTAGTTGTCCATCAACTCAATTTCTTTAACTTTTTATTTGTACCAATTATTTCATATCCTTCAATTTAAAGATTTATAACTTTGACCTTTTATAAAAATTATTTCATGCTTTCTATACTTAGAGTGTCTAATATTTATTATCATGTTAAAACTTATTTTTATTTAAAAAAAACTTTGTGCTCACTCATCTATTTAATTATTGTATTTTATTTTTTTACTCATTGAGTATCATTGCTCATTTTTTTTATTTATTGTTGCAGAAAATAAACCTGTGTCTAATCCTTCTCTTCCAACATAATCAAATTGTCATTGTGATGAGTACAACATTATTTTGCATGGGCTTAATTCTTTTGTATTCCAATATATACACGATATTTTGTACTTTAGATTTGACTCTACAAAATTACTAGTAGGATCCCCGTAACTTGTGTTATTTTGCATGTGTTATTGATAAGAGTAGAGCTCTTATGTATTTGGTTGGCTTGCCTGTAAGTAAAGAATCTAAGATGTCCCATATTCAAGAAAGACTCTACTAGATTTTTCTTTTTTCGTTTTTTTTGCTCAAAAGAATGATTTCATATTTTAAATGGAAGATATTATTTACTATTGATTATATAACAAGAGTAAGAAATGTTTTGGTTATATGTTAGATTTACGAATACACAGTTTTCTCATATTTCATACCAATTATATCTTCGATTTTGGGATGTGACAATTATCTTGAAGATTATCAAAGTGTAATTTTATTTCTGTTGCCTAATTTTTTGGATTTTATATTCCATATCCATCGATCAAAAGAAGTGTATAACCAATTAAAAAGAAGTACATACCTATGATCATTGTTTATTATTTTTGGTACACTAAAAATTTCACAATACATATAACACGTATTTCGTAAAATTCGATCCAAGTTTTTTTAATCTTATTTTATTTAAAAATCATAAAATAAAGGAAAATTATACATTTTCAACTAATTACCAACTGAATATTATTATTATTAAAAATAATACAATGGTTATGCATTTTCCACTAATGAGTTTTTTTATTTTTAATTTAACTTTTTATGTTTTGGAGACATATCAGTATGTAAGATTTCACGATCTACATATTTATATCTTTTAAAGAAGACTGAAAGATTTAGATATACTAAAAAAAATGAAATATTTTTAATATTCTGCAATGTTTTTGTTAATAAGATCAAGTGCTATGATTTGTAATTTTTCGAAAGACATTATTTGTTCAACCAAGGCAATGTTTAAAAAATTACCAGTTGTCTATTTCTACTTACAAATCAAGAAGTTGGTTTTCTTCTTCCCCTCTGATAACAATATGAAATTAACGTTTTGATAATTTTATGAATGTTTGAACTGTGTCCAACGTATTTTCTTTGTCCCTAAGTGCTGAAATGTTTCCTTCTTGACTCTATAATTGCACTAAGTTTAAATTGTAACACTTTAGATTTTGTTATATTACGATATTTGTGCCGTCTCCTAGTCCTCTTATATTGGTGTTGCATGCCAATCACTAGTCAATCAAAATTCTATGTAATACTTATAATAATTTGCAAAATTTATCACGTCGAATGGAATAACTAAAATGATTATGTTGATCAATCTCTCAAATCATTTATTAAAGTGACACTTGCTATACTTATAGATCAAAAATATGAACTTACCTAAAGATATAATATATGAAATATTCTCATGGCTGCCTGCAAAATCAATATGTAAGTTTAAGCCTTATTGTAAGTCCCCAAGTTCACAAAAGAGACAAATTTTGCCCTGAAACAATCTCAAAATTCTATGCTAAAGGATGATTCTTTCATCTTCATTAAAGCATATGAATTACTTGAAATACATGCATTTCTGGAAGGGGAGGCATCTTCTGGTGTTCCCACAAACTTTATGCAGTTTCTTAATGAACTCTTAGCAAGAATCCTTGCTTCTGGTGATGGATTGCTTCTCTGTCAAATATTCGAAAGAGAAAGTACTCCGAAAATGCGACTACTTATTTGTAAATTGTAATCCCACATTACAATCATGCTCCTTCATTGCTGTCCCACATTATTTGCTAGAAAATCATGATTCTAATGTCACATTCGGCTTTGAATGGAACCACAATACAGGTGTTGATTATGAGGAATACAAGTTATTTCTTTCTGAGCAAAATGTCAACCAAGGGTTATTGGCTTTTGGGTGCAAAATTTACATGGCAAAAGGTGTGTAGAAAGAAAGAGGAAGTATCTTCTTTGTGAGTGATCACTCTCTACTATTTGACTTTCCTGTGTTCCACAAGGGAGCCATTCACTTTGCCTCAGGTTGGGGTTATTATAATGAGACGAATAGTCCTTACATAATGTCATACCCTCTTGAAAGTGGCATATCAAGAATGCTTCAGGCTCCAGAGCAAGCCATAGAAGCTGCTCAACCTGACCAATATTGATTTGATATGTATATTTTTCAAGTGGGGGGAAGTTGGAAGCTCTAATGAGTCTGTTTGTTTCGTGAGATTGGTCAACAGATTTGTCTTTATTATATGGATTCTATCTCATCATGAATGAAGTTCTTGGTCAAAGCTTTTAAGATTAAATTTCAAGAATGTTACTGTTCTTGGATTTACCATTATGAACGGGGATTCATTGGTGTTTGGTACAAGGAGGAATGTGTTTAGGCATGATTTGATTGGTAAAAGAAAAAGAAGAGTTGAAAAAAAATGTAAACATGGATTTGACTGGTATTTTAAGAGCATCACTTCCTATTCTACTACTCTTTGTTCATGTGGCACTAGTGCCACAGCTTTGCCTGTACCGAGATGGGAAGATATAATGCTGCAGTTTCTAGTTTGAAGATTGTTCATTCAATTTCTTTGGTGAGAAAAACAATTTTTGTATTTTTATTAAGGATTTGATTTACTTTTTTATATTGGTCTATTTCTTGCTAAAAAACCACAGCCTGGTATAAATGCTAAGTATGTTTTTGCTTATTTTATGCTCTTGTTTCACTACATGGCATCAGCCCAATCATGAAAACCAAGCTACTGTTTTTGTTATGATCTTGAGAGATTTATAGAATTGATATTATACAACTTTGGTTTTCATATAGTTATATTCCGTTTGATTTAATTTTTTGAAAAAGACAATCATGCACTGTTGCCTTGTAAAAAGTATTCATTTATTATACTTTTATTAAAAAAATTCAATAACAAACACCCAGAAAATACACAAAAAGTTTTATCTTTTATTATATTAATGCTGCCCGCAGCCTTCCAAAAAATGTTTTGTTTTCGTTGTATATTGGCTAGTATTTTAAGAACTAGATCAAATCAACTAGTTGGGCTATCCCCACTAGTGGATCGAATCATAGACTTATTTTTAGATAAACCTGCATTGACCCAGTGAAAATTAATTTTTAAAATCGAGTGTTTTGTTTATTTATTTATAATAATAAAGAAAAACCAACAATATACAACAGTGTAATATGAACCTATACTATACAGATCAATTTCTACATTGCTCTATTGTCGCAGTGACTCTTGGAAATACTCTGGAATTAGGAAAAATTGAATGGATACAAATTGCATAGTCAAGCAGCGAATATCATCACGGAGAAACTGTAAGTCTGACAATAAGGCTGTAGATGAACACAAGAGGTAATAATGAAACTTTTCAAAAACAAAAATACGCAATGAATATCCCTGCGGGCTTGTGAAGGATAAAGAGCAGGGCATGTCTGATGGCATAAAAAAAAACACCTTTTCATGAAATTTACCCACTGATGCCCATTTCTCAACAATTAAACTACATAGAAATCAAAATCCTATGTTTCCTCTGTCTAGTGTCCGGGGCGCAAACCAAAAGACTAACTGCCAACTATCAATGGCCGAAAGATACCCAACTGGAACAGGAGAAAATGCACCTCCTCAAGTTGTTAGAATTATGTTCCCTGGATGAATATTGCTGAAGCAATCTTTAAATCATATGAATTGCATATTCCGAACCAAGATGAGAATCCTCCCAAAAGAAAAAAACTAACGATTTTGACAAAACCAAATAAGATATAAAATCAACATACGCCTTAAGTATTGTTTATTCAAATTTAACCAAGAACTTGCAAAGAATGAATTCTCTCCGTTCTAAATCTTGTTAATTCCGTTCATTTAGTATTAAATTAGAAATAAAGAGAAAAAAAGAAAAGCGATAATAAGAGAAATTGAAATTGTATATATATATATATATATATATATAAAGATAATAACAAGTAAATTGCCGGAATAACAAGTCAGAATTTAAAGACAAAAATGTTAAAATTGAAAGAAGCCAAACCCGAACTCACACCAGTAAGAACATGCGAGCCGATAGAACCAACTTAGTGTATCAAGTATTAGGGCGCTTATATAATGACGGTAGACACTGAAACTGCCAAACTAAGTGATCAGGAATGATGTCGGATAAAGTATAAATAATGTATTACAGTTCTCATTCCTAGATACATATTTAACGGGTATAAAATTTTCAATTCCTATTAGGTCTTTGAATATCCAAATTTGAACCCATTTACTCCCCAAAAAAACAAAATTAAATTAAACAAATTTTTTTAGATGAAATTCATTTATATAAATTTATTCACATAAAATCACCAACAAAAAATAAAGTATCTCAAACAACTACTAATATAATTCAAAACTTACATAATGTTATTTGGATAGCGTTTCTTTACTTAGACCCAGGCAGACAAATTTTACAAGACCCAATCTTGGTATTTTTCCCCTCCCTACAACTGATAACTGATTATCCTTGCGCAGAATTTAAACTTCCAACAAAATCAGCTTATAAAAAGCCCTTGGCAAACAATTTCTGTAGTGTAATTCTCAAAACTTATATTAGCACATAATTGTTTGCTTTTATCTCTCGCTATTGCATTTTATGTATTGTTTCAGTGAATAGAATTGCTCTTAACCCCCCAAAAATTGGAATTGCTATTCCGGAATGTATCATATCTCCTGGAAAATTAACATTAAAATAAAAGAGTAAAAATAGAGTAAGGAAATCAAGTCAAGCAAAGTGAGGCATCCCAAGGTCAGTCACTGCTCCAAAATTGCTCTATTCATTTTAGTCAACCTTTACAATTAAGACAAGAAATACCAAAATATGTATGTTTATCAAGGACTTACGACTCTGCCAGTTTCACAACAAGAGTACACAATATTTTATCCAAAAGTTAAAAGAATGAGCTTAATTTCCCTTTTACCTTGTTTCTTCAACAAGCAGAATGTTCTAAGTTAATTTTCCTGCACGTCACTTGCAGAAACAATCTAACCATCAATTGTGTTCCTGTAAACGAAATTAGACACTATTATCCAGATATGAGAGCCAGTTACCTCCAGGCACCCAGACATAACAGGTTTGATGTTTGTTCACAAAAGGAGGCGTCCTGCATCTCAGTACACTGATTAATTTTAATGCAAATGTCATTTTTTCCGCTGGAGTCACTCAGCAAAAACAGTCATGAAATACCTATAATTGCTGGTCTTTATTATTTTTTATTTATTTATTTTTAACTCAAAAGCATTCACTAGATCAATTAATTATTTTGGATGAGGACATAATTTCACAAGTCTATAGTTACCATTCTGATTTCGAACACATAGGCCAAAACAACAGCTTACTTATGAGTAGACTAATATAGTAATCTTCAGCCAATGACAAAACCATGTTTAGAAAGACATACGCAGTGAAGGGAAGAAAGAGAGTTTTCCACTTATCATTATAAACACCAAATATATTACTAGCATGGTTTTATAAGAGGTAGACAACTGACAATAGATGCAGTAAATTTACCTATAAACGGTACCTCTGGAATGTAATTCAATGTCAAATGCATACCAGAAAAGGCAGCATTTATAAACCTTTGTGCTGATTTATATCACCTTAAAAAGTACAAACAAGGAAACAAAAGAAAAAAGGAAAAGGAAACAAACAATTCTAAGATAAACAAATATTAATCTATTCCACTTATAGTATAAGATTCACTTGTTACCTCAAAAAAAAAGAGAAAACCATCCCTCTCAGCAGCAATGACAATCATGCATGTAATTTCGGCTGACATCTTAAATACGTGAGATACCATATTAAATTGAAGCATCTCCAAAAAATGCGAGAGCCAAGAGAGATTACACAATGTTTCAGAGATATCATAAAAAATTCAAATTAAAGCACAAAACAGATTGTAAGAGTACAACAGTAATTTACCTACCTCAACCCTTTTCTCCATTAATAATTTCGATGAAAGGGAGATTGTATAGTCTCAACAAAGCTCTGAGATGGGAAAAAAAAATTCACCCTTGATGATGAGAAAACTAGACTCCAAAAGCACATATTTATAGAAGTCTTGGGATATTAAGATCTACCTCATTTAAATTCAAATTCAGATATCTATCAAGAAATTTCATTAATTTGAGTGAACTGGACTTCAAGAAGTGCGTCTGTAGCTATGCCTAACAGGAGAGCGAGACCTGCTCCGATCACGGTAACTGTCTTTGCCTCCATCTCTTCCATTCCTCAACCTAGAATCCATCCCTCTTCCTCCATCTCGAGAAACTCTACCATCCCACTCCCGAGACCTTTCACGATCTGAATCTCTTTCTCTATACTTATCCCACTCCTTGTCTCGACCCCGCTCCCTGCCTCTATCTTTATCACGCTGCCTATCCCTATCGCTGGAATCACCACGTCGCCTCCTCTCATATTCCTTCTCCCTCTGCTTCCTCCGCTCTTCTGCTTCTTTCTCCCGAGATAATCTTTCTTCCTCCTTTGCCTTCTCCTTGGCAGCCTGAAAAAAGATCTCAACCTTAAATCACAATTTGGGGTTCATATCAGTTTTACTGTTTGAATTAATTTATGACACCAAGGATCACCTTGTACTCATTTATAAAGTCACGAACCATGCCATAACCAACATGTTGCTTCCCTGTGACATGAGACTGTGTCCTCTCTGCAGCATCATTTGCTACAAGAAAAGAACCACATATCTCACAAAGTGCCATCTTCTTCTCCTGAGCAAGCATCAACACCTTATCATTTTGAGGTTGTTGGGTTAAGGCTGTCTTCTCAGCATTAAGTGTCTCCACCTGTAGACAAAGGCCAAACAAATTAAAAACAACTCATGTCAATCTTAGTGAAGTATGTTCAGATTGGCCAGAAGTAAAACTTCAAAAACTCTCTCCAACGAGGGCTGTGGAGAATTAATATATAAATTAATAAGAAATAAAGTCAAAAAGGAGTTGCATCAACTTCGGCACCTTTCTCATTAGAGCTTCTGCTTCATCAACCTTCCCAGCTTCTCCAAGGGATTCAACTTGTTCCAGAAGGTTCTTTATTTTCTCCTCTAGGACAGATAGCTGCTCAGACTTTTCAACTGTTAGTGGTGGTGGTGGTGTTGGTTCCACCTCCTGAGCAAGACGCTCTCGGCCACGTCTTACTCTTCTATCCAAGTCCATTACCTGAAATTGATACCAGAATCAACATACAAGCAAGAATAAGATTCTTCTGATGTTGGAACAGTTGGGGTAAAGTATTTGACCTACCAATTTCTCACAAAACTGAGCAAGTTCAGCTTCAAATTTGGGCACATATGCATCATGTCTTGGGGATTTCTCAAAACTGAAGTCAACATCATAGTAAATACGCATTAAAACTAAACAATATAATCACTAAATAATCTAAAAGGAATGTAATGATTCATGTGCTTTCATTTGTAGACAAAATGTTTCAGTGAAACATGGGCATAGATGACAAAACAAAATCTGCAAGGAACAGCAAAAGCTGAATATATTTTGGGCATGAAAGCAACATTGGTATGTACATTTATATTAGTAGCTGGAAGTGCTTCCCTACTTTGCTCAACACATAATATGATAAGAGTTTCAAACAACGCTAATGCAGTAAGCCAGAAGAATACAGACATTTACTTGAGTTTCTTATTGACGCTAATATATAAAATTAAGATATAGTTTCATTACAGCACATGAATAGCAGTAAGATCCCCTATGCCAAAGTGTCTGAGTGCAACCACAAATGCAACGTGAATTAATTTAACATGTTACCAACCAAGTCAAATGATAATCAAAACAACAAATTCACATTGACCATTTTCATAAATATAATGATACAATTATGGCATTAAGATTAGCTATGATTTCAATTATACTTTAAACTAACAACAATAACACAAGTAACAACAATAGTAGATCACAACAACATCAATAACAGGCATGTGCAATCTATTTACTTCTATTTAAAAATTCAGTAGAATGAACTAAGCATTTTACTAAAATTTTTTCATATGCATAGAAAAATCACATTTCCTCCAAGATTTGACAACCATGAAAAACGCTATGCCTTGAGTAACCTGAATTGCAACAAGTGCATACAAAGAATAACATAAAAGAAAAAGCTTATACTCAAATCATGCCACACAAGCTATAGACAACCTTGGCTATCAGAAATTAGTTAACAATATAAGATCCATTATGCATTACAAGCACAAACCATGTACAATCCACAATATGGACAATGAACCCCAATCAGCCTTGAGGCAGAGCAATGACAAATTACCAACTGTATTGTATGTTCCACGGCTTTATTTAAAAAAAAAAAAATCATTATAGATGAGTTTAGTACAAAACAGAGGCTTTAAGTTCAATTATTGCCACTTTCGTTGTTAAAGATAATATCCTCATCCTATTATCACAACTCATGAAAACCTGACAAGTGCCTAAGTATTTCCCAAATAGAATGCTTCAATTGACAATTCCAGATCACAACATGGATAATGGAGCCCCAAAGCTATTACAGTTCCAAATTCCTCACAGATTGTAAAAACTACAAAAAAATGAAAGCACTCCATGTAGTTGATCTTTGCGCCCCCCCCCCCCCCCCCAAAAAAAAGGAAAAAAAAAAACTAGTTGATTATGGAAAATGGTTTAATCATATCCCCCTCTTCCAGAGATCTGATCAAAATGCCCAAATGGGTACCTCAGATAGAAGAGGTGGCAACAGTTTTAAGGCATTTACCTCAGAGAATAGATACTTTTTTAACGCATTCATGTTCCATTGTACACCAAACATATACCTCCAAGGCCCCCTCTAATATATAGGCCTTTGTTTGGTCTATAATGCTACAAGGATCAATACTAATAACATCCCGTTTACTAACACCAACCCAGTTACCATCACCTAACATGGAATATATTAAAAAGGCTGTTTAGTTTATCTGAAGAAAAATGGATTTGTTCACAAACACTACTAACCTCCGCATGCGATTGTTTTGGAGTGTTCTGGCTTAAAAAGAAGGGGAAATAAGGGATGTGCCACTTTTGCATTGTCACGGTGAGGATTGGGAGGAATACTTGGATTTCTATGGTCCAAAATAAGTCTCTTCAGATACTATCAGACAGTATCATTTGAATGGATTCAATGTGCTATTCTGTTGGTTTTCTAAGGGCAATCTCTAGCAAATGCTCAAAGTCGTAAGAAAAATGTTCAAAATTGTCATTTCTTTTTGTTCTGGCCTATAATACATTTGGAAAATCTTTTATCCTCCTTATTCTTGACCTCCTCTTGCCCTTACTTTCCTAGTAAAAGTTCTATTCTTTACCAAACAATAAGGGGGAAGGGGAGCCATCCTGCACAAAACATGTTAAAAAGATAATCATGTGCATACAAGACTGATGCACTTTCATAATATAAGCATATGAGGAAGCTCAATCTAAAACAAAAGGGATAATTACATGTAAATACGAACATGTTTTAAGAAAAAAAATCGTACATGAGTAACTGCAGCAAGACTCAAGCAGCTTCTCTATAAAAAATAAAAAATAAATACCGTTCATTCACTAAACACCATATTACATACAAATACAGTGAATCTAATTGCTCACCTTTCTTTCAACTTAGGGTCATGTATTCTAGGACAAGGACCTGAAGAAAATTAACCCAAAAGAGAGCTCATCAGAACCTGGAAAACCCCAAACTATGGGAATCACCATAAAGAAAATCCATATGATTGCTCAGAGATTCAACAAATAGATAAGGAACCTTCCTCTAGACATAATTATGTTTTTAAATTTTGAATATTTGAATGAATTAATTAACCTGAGGTAAGAACGTGAGGCCTACCTCACAAAAATCAAATTAGGGGGGGAAAAAATCATCGTTGTTCATTATTTGTTTCCGAATTCTTTTTTTTTTTTTCTTTTTTCCCTAATTGGCCAGAGGACAACAGCCCGCTATCGGTAGTAAGATACTACATAATATACTTTTCAAAATTCGCTGTAAAATTGACCAATTGAACTGGGTCTTCCCAGCAACTAACCACATAAAAATTTAGACATGGAAGGGCAAGCAAATCAAACTGAAACACACCCAGATCACTGCGTGTATTGACGAAGAGATCGTGAGGGCAAAATCGAACCATGTAGAATCCACAGACTTCCTTATCGTCCCAAGTGACTTCCTTGTACCCCTTTCTCTCTTCCTCCGTCAAGTTACGAGCTAAATTCGACAATAAGAAACCCGTAAAGAACAACAAAATAAGTTCGTCGAATTGAAAGTCATGTATGAGAACACTCGACTCAAGATCGGAAGCAAATAACAGAGAAATCAAGTATACCAGCACCCATGAGTTCGTCAAGCAGAGCTCGCTGAGCATCCATGGCTAACCCGAATTTCTCGCGAAGTTGACGAAATTACAATCAGATAGGACTCCGAATAGGGTTTTGGGTGACTGAAGAAGGATCAGGATTTTTTAGTCTAGGGTTTGGTGACCGAGGCTTTTGCATGAAGACAAGACAAGCAAACACGAGCCGAGCCTAACCCCACAAAAAAAAAAAAAAACCTCAACCAATGAAAGAATTGGGATCTCATGCCAATTGAACTTTTAAAAAAATTATTTTTTCGTAATTTTAATATTTGAATACTCTAATTTTTTTAATATTTAAAAATTTATCCATAACAAATTTCAACGTATAACATTAAAAAGAATCAACTTTTTATAATATATAAAACAAATTCAAATACATTCATTTTAAACTTGTTTAATATTTTTACGTAAAATGTTAATTAAATTATACATTTAATTTTTATAATTAACCTAATTTTTAATTTATTCCCTTTACTTTATTTTTTGACAGAAAAATATTTATTTTTTTTAGTCATTTACAACAAGTCCTTGAATTTAGCTTTTAGTATAATGTCCTGGAACTCATATTGAGTTGGCTAATTGATTATTTGTATTACGAGCCAAAACTTACACATATTTTATTCTATCCACATAAAATATTAATTTTGTCCGTAAACCCTCACCTCTTTTCAATTTAGCTTCTATACTCTCATCCTGCTTTTAATTTGGTCTCATACTTTAGTATCATTTACATAAGCATTGTCAGTTAAAATCTAAGCATTTTGCTAGCCAATTCAGTAATTTTTGACACAGTTATAACACAACCTTACAACGGAGACCATATATGACTGCAACCCATCAAGCTTGTATTGTTGAGTCCTGTGTCTGGGTCCTCTCTTTATTTGACCTAGCAAAGCCAAACAAGTTCACGCCTCTTACCCCATTAATTATTGTTGTTCGAGCTGATGATAGAGGTCCACACAATAAGCCTACAAGAGAAAGACAGTGATCAACATGGGGAACAGTGCCTTTATCATAGGCTTTGATGCTTAAGTTACTAAGGAGCTGAGAGACGTTAAAAGTTCACAGAGTATAACCTAAATCAATGGGATTTCCTGGCTATTCATAGGCATGGGTCAATGGCATTGAAGTAATTTCGTTTAAGTTGGATAATGATAAATAATTGGGTATGTGGTGTGAGCTTGTTTTGACTCTACAAGGTGTAGTGTGAAAGAGACCTAATGTGTTGATGCGATTATGTGCATTCCAGGGGATCTTGGTCATATGTGGTCCCACGAATGAATGGCTATTATAACACCGTAAAAAACTGTTAGCTAACAAAATACTTCAATATAAACTAGCAATGCTGATATGAAAATGATAGTAAAATATGAAGGCTCAAATTAAAATCAAAATCAAAATATAAGGACTCAAATTAAAAGGAGATGAACGTTTAAAGACTAAAATTAAAATTCTACTTACAAAACAAGTCCACATTAGCTCTAATTTGTGACATATAAGTAAGCACTAGCCAATTCAATTTGAGTTCGGCAATTTTACAATAAAAGCTGACACTATGGACTCACCTGGGAAACGCAAGAAAGTTTGCAAGAATTCATCAACAGAAAAAAAAAAAAAAAAGTATAATGACTAAATTAAAAACTTGGTCAAAGTATAGTCACTAAATATATACTTTAACCTAAAAATTTTGCTTTTTCTTTTAATCCAAAGATAGATGTATTCATTTTTCAACCAAAACTGAGAGGACAATAAAGTGGAGCACTATGAGAAGCCCCAAACTACAACCTTACAAAATCATTTAAAAAAAAAAAAGTAAAGCAACCAAAATTTAAACATCAAGATTAGGGGCGTTCATCGGCCCCGAAGGCCCGATGGGCAAGCCATACCCGACTAAATCGGACCAAGTTGGACTGGGCATAAAAAAATCTTTTAAAAAAATTTAGGGCTAGGGCGGGGCACAAAACTCGGGTCGGGTCAGGTATCGAGCCGACCTTTTAAGGCTATGTTAACCCAATCCGGCCGAAAAAATAATTTTATTTTTTAAAAAAATATTTTTTATAAAGATTTATATCAAAACTTTAATTTTTTTAAAGATAAAATATAATTTTATAAAAACTTATAGAAAATTTTTTTTAATTATTATTTTATAATTTTAATAATAAATTTAGGTTGGCCATAAAAGATATATTAATCTAATTAAGTCTAAAAAAATAAAAAAAATATATTTTTTATAAAGATTTATATTAAAATTTTAATTTTTAAAAAATAAAATTTAATTTTATAAATATTTAAATAAAAAAATTTTTAAGATTATTTTATAATTTTTATAATAAATAATAAAAAAAATGTAAGGCCGCTTGATTTAGCCCAATCCCGCCCGGTATTAAAATCGAGCCGGGTTAGGGCCCAGGCAACGAGTTTCACTTTTGAAACCCTTTTAAAATCGGATCGAGTATCGGGCAAGGCCAAAACCTTACCTGATCCAGCCTATGTACACCCCTAATCAAGACAAAGAATTGAAAAAATAAAATAAAAAAGTAAAAAAAAGTAAAAAAAAAAAAACCTAGCTACCTTAAGGAAGCTAAAAGCTATTAAAGGTAAAGCAAGATTGTTTACGAGAAAGGGAATCCTCTTGTTCATAAGGTATTATTAAGCGTTGATTTAGAGAGGAGTTTAATACCCCATGTCGCTCGTCTCTTTCTCGGGCACAAGGGGCATTCTTGAGTTTTTTTTTTTCAATTAATTCTTGTGGAACCTCCAAAATACTTCTTTCATGTCAAAAAGGTAAAATTAAGATTTAAAAGATAACATTTTTGTTTTGGATCATAGCCTCTTTAAGGAAAGTCTTTATAAAGTACTTGAGATATATTGGTTCATGTCGGGTGTTGTATTTCTAAAGACTATATATTTTTTAAAGCTCTAGGCTGTATAAGGTCATTATCAAAAAATAATTGAAAGAGATTCTACCTAACCTCCTTCAATCTAAGCCTTTTAGGTCAAGGGTGGATCTAAGGTGATTGGCATAAGCCTGGCTCCTTGACTTATAATTTGTATTATATGCATATAAAAGCTTTGGTAAAAATTTAGTATGGCTCCTAAAATAAAAAATGGTTGCATATAACTTCACATAAAATTATATATGACTTCTTAATCTTTTTGTTAATTTTCTTTTTCTTCCATCATTCTTCCACTCCATATGATATTTATTTCTTTTTATTAAGATATGTTTTTCCTTTTTTATTATATCCTACAATGTTAGCCTTTCCTAAAAAAAAAAAAAATTGCCTTCATTGCTTTAAATCTACCCAAAATGACATTGAAGACATGTAAAAGGGTAGAAAAATAAATGGAACTATAGGTGAATATTCTACCTAAGATGTTTTTCCTTTCTTGGCTAGAAGAACTCCTTCTTGAATCTCAAGGTTTTTAAGAAAAATTGCATAATCTTCATCATCTTCCCCCTCCAAATTGCTTGTTATGTTATTGGTATCGATCATAACAAAAGAAAAATTAAGGAAAGGCGTGTTTGGTAGAGTAAAATAATTTTGAAAGAAATGAAAAGGCAAAATAGAACTTAAAATGAAATAAAATTTTGGAAATTAAAATTATGTTTGGTATGATATAAAAAGGAAAAAAAATACTTTTTTCTTTTCTTGTTTAGTTGAGTGAAACTAGAGTAGAAAGGGAAAAGAAATAAGAGAAAACCAAATTACCCTTGACTAAAAAAATAATTAAAAAAGATATCATTAATAAAAATCAAGCAAAAAACCTAATAATGGCTTCCTTTGCAATATTATCTTGCAAGCAAAATAGTATAATATAGAAGCAAAATAGTATAACAACATAATGAACTCAATCAAATCCATGACTAATAAAAATGCAAGCAATATAATAGTAACTCATAATCAAAAAAAAAATCTCAATTTGTAACAACCATAACTTCTAATCACACTAATTGAGTATAATTGAACTCTTAATCACTAGTATTTAAGGTTCAATTCCAATAATAATTTATTAATGGATGAAAATATGAAAAAAAAAATTAACCTTTTAATCATTAATAATCACCATTTTGATAAACAAGAAAATTTATATTTATAGAAAATCTAGTTTCTCATTTAAGACTTTCATCTCATTCATAAATGGTCCCAAATAGGTAGAAAACTTCTCTATGTTGATTTACAAGTTATTACTTATCATTAACATAATGAAAAATAAGATTTAATTGCTAAAATGAGAGTTTAGAGACTTAGGCCATAACTCAGACATTTCTTGCCACAACTTAATTCAATTCTAGAACTTTGGAACTAAAAATTGAAACTTGCACTAGGACCTAAAGGTCTCACACCATGACTTAGCTTAAGACTAGACTAACCCCTTACAAAACCCCAATCCTCACCATGGCCCAAACTATCCATGTTGCAGCAAGGTGCCCCTGAGGCTTCACTATACACCAAATTCCCAAATCTCATCGCAACGAGCTTACATTCTGTAAATCCACTGGACAAAATTCTCAACTTGTCCTGTGGCAAAACATGCGACACCATAGCGAGGTTCAATTTTATAACTCTTTTAGTCGTGACTCAAGTGGTTTGCCTGCAACTTAGGTTTTTCCTGATCATAAACTCTTTAAGGTGCAAACTATGATATATGTGTTGGCTCAACTCCCAATTTAAGGCTACTCAAAAGCTAATTTCCAAGACTTTTGGAACATATATTCTCACAAAATCTTTACTTGATGGATTTACATAATCCAAAAGCTCATAGACTAAATTATCCTAACTAAACTTCAAATTATATCAATTCACACTCCCTTATGACAGCAAAAACACTTAAAACACTTCAAGTAGCAAACCCAAAATGTGTATTTTACTACCTATTGACCTCAAAACACTTGGAGCAAGTTTCAATGAACTAATTAAACATCTTTTAACCCTCAAGACTCTAAAAAAACCTTAAATGCAAACTATGGCTATGGCACATCTCCAAAAATCACATGAAACATATATCACAGCAGAAAATACATAGTAGAACTAAGACTAACCATAAAGCAAAGTAATAATTATATTCATTAGATTGATGAGACAAATTCCATACATACATATCAATTCATTCGTATTCAGTTATATGTAAATACGTCGAAATCCATATAATTCATAACCTAGTCCCCTAAGGGTTAAATCCTTGGTTACAAATATTAAAATATCTACACTTGGCAAAAATGAATACATTATTATGCTATACAAATTAGATTACAAAAAGAATAGCATTTAAGCTAAACTAAAAAGCATCTAAATGTAAGAGTCCTGCTCAAGGTCTAAATTTAGGGGTCGTCATCAATTTGCTTCCCATTTTCTTTAGTTGAAAAACTTTTATCTAAAATTGTTAGCACATAAAATGAGGTGAGATATGAACCTTAATAATCAAATGAAAATTTCATATATATGTGCAAATTAATCAACATAAATTCCATTTGTATAGAAAAATACCAAAAGTATTAATATAATTAGCAAATAAACTAATTGGACTAACCGTGACTACGATCCCATATTAGCAATCGATATGTTAATGGTAAAAATAAAAGAAAAGGCCTGTTTGCAATACCAACTCCCTATTGAGCATACTCATGGCTCAACGCATTTCATTGAATTTGATCACAACTTAGTGCATAATCATGGCACAATGCATGAGTAGCAACATGATCACAGCTCCACCATGGACATGCTAACGGTTCAAAACAAATAAGTAGCCAACTAATCATTTAGTCTAAAAAACATGAATACATAGAACAAATATCAAATTAAAATATATATATACATGAAATTAGAAATCCTTGATTAACTCACTTAGTTGTGCCAATTCCCTCAGAAGTCAAGAACAATTGGCAACACTCTAAAAGTCATAAATTAACCAAAATCAAATTCGTAGTAATTATCCATTACAAAAATTAGTTACTCATTTATTTCAAGTATCATGAACTATCTAAGAATTACTCAGTCTCCAATGAATCCCAAATTTAGACTTAAGCCTTCCAACACCAGAAATTATAATGCCACACTCCAATTTCTTTGTATCTTCACACAATAACATAACTTGATATATAAGTCAATCATTGAGGCCCAATTTCTAGTATGAAACACATCGAAATGGAGGAAACATACTTACTAAATGATTCCTCTAACCTTAAGTTTCAAAAATTATGTAAGAAACCATTAAAACATCCAATTTTAAATTTGGAAATAAGGTGAAAATCCACTAAACAAAAAAACTAATTAGACTAAAATAAATGCTAAAAAACTCTAGGCTCCCTCTCAAGATGTGATAAAATAAATGGGCAATTAGGCTTCTTAAGGCTTTAAAGAAAATGAATTGGTCCAATTGGCCCTCTATCCTAGTGGGCTGACATTCTAAACATCAGGCTATGGACATATATGTCTAATTAAGTTGGATCTCCCTAACATTGAAATTGGGCTTCAACTATATATCATTGGCATGATTAAATTAATCATGGAGTCTTAAGTAAATTTTGGCCTAATTAAATTTTAAATTTACGATAGCATTTTTTTTCCTTCAAAAATTGTCCAATAATAATTATTGGTTTCAAAATACCGAAAATTATAGTTTTTTATAATTTGTTCCAAAATTCTCATGAATCTTAATTTTACAAATTAAATCTTTAATTATTCATTATTCACCTCAAATAAATTTCGAATGTTACGCAATCCACCATCTAGGGATCATAACTTCAGATTGTCATTGTTTTATCCCAAATATTCTTCTAGACATAGTTTTGGTAAGCTAAAGGGACACTAAAACAATCCCATCCCGATCAAAGGTATTTAGCACTTGGAGGCAAAATCCTCCATCATTAACGACGATTTTCTTCCTCTTACAACCCAGCCCCATTAATGCACATGATCACAGGAAAGGATGATCATTTAAGGATGCTCGATCTGCTTGAACGGCAACCAATGAGGCGACGATATGTGGAGATTAGAGAAGATGTATCACTCGCTCGCTACACCATAATGGGAGGTTGTAACTTCTTGTGCATTTTTATGCCATTACCTTTCTTCCGTTGAGCATTTGGGGGCATTTAAGTCTTTTCTTCGCTTATTTTGTCCTATACAGTGACTTTTCATCCATTTTTGGATAGAAAAGTTGGCGTCCAATTTCTATGAAAAAGGAATCCATCACAGAAAGCAACTTCATTAGACCATATGTGGAAATGAGACTTTCCCTCTCCTTTTCAACTTCCATTCCTCTCTTCTCCTACGAACCGAACATATTGTAAGAGTGGGTTAGATAACACAAGTAAACAACCAAGCACCAACTTAAATTAATCCCATGCTGTAATAGCACATATTTTCATTACTGAACAACAAATAGAAGGGCTTACAGTTTTAGCATGTGATTGAACTAAAAAAGGTTCTAGTTCTACTTCTTTCTCTTGATGATGACTACTGAAAAGATAAACACACTACCTCATAGCAAGGCCAAGGGAAATAACAAGGAAAAATTATAATTGAGGACATCAAATTAAAAATATTTATATTGAAAAACTTTTAATTTTAAAATTATTTTGAAGGAGCTAAAAATAAAAAATTTTAGATTAAATAAATTACAGAGATCTTTGTTAAATTTTATCAAAATTACATAAACATTCTCTATATTTTTAAAATATACATATAATTTCTTTAAACAAAAAGTTATCATATACTTTAATTTAATTTAAAATTTTTTTGGCCAAAATATTCTCCATCTAAATTTTTTTTCTAATTTAAAAAATATATATTAGGTTAATGGAGAGTATTTTGGTTAAAACTTATAATTTAACTAAAATATAGGTACATTTTTATTTCAGAAGAGATTAGTGTATATTTTTAAAATAAAGATAAAATTTATATAATTTCAATGAAATTCAAAAAAGATTTATGTAATTTATTCAAAATTTTAACTTAAAATTTTAAATTATAATTTTTCTATGTTATTGAAAAATTTTATCATTGGATCATTTAAAATGATTTCAAATATTTATATCTTTCAATATAAATTCCTTTCATTTGACTTCATCAATAATAGTTTTTCTAACTAGCAATCACTATGGGCTAGAAGGCGGAAAGCTTCTCTGTAGTTGTGACAGGTACAATCAGGTTATTTGGAGATTTTTATATTTTTTTGGTTTAAAAAAAAAGGAAGATTAAATATGATAAAATAAACTAAACAAATGTCATATTGGAGCCCGAAATGAGAGAAGCAGAACGAAACTAAGAGAGCAGAAGGCGAATTATTCCCATCAGCATGAAAGGCTGCACACCGGTGGTGTCATTACGCCTAGGGAGATAAGGTCATCGTAGCAGTAAATTTTTTTTTTCTTGTCAAAAATAGCAGTAAAACACCATATTTAATTCACTGTCAAATTGTAGTTATTATATTTTTTGGGTCCAACTTTGTTTTAATAAAATGACAACGTTGAAATTTAATTAAAAACTTGAATATATGAAATCATACTATAGATACTCTCTTTCTGATTGGATGCCCAATTATTTACCCATATCTATCTTCTATTATTATGATTTTAGGGGCTTCAGTGTTCTGGTCTCATCAAAACATAAAGAAATGGTAAGGGAAAATTTATTAACAATATGGAGGACTGTCACATCCAGTAGAGGAGGGACTATATTGCCATTAAATGAAATTTGGTTTTTAAAATAAGATATATTTAATATATTAAAAAATATTTTATCACAAATTTTTTTATTTAATTTTAAAGTTTAAAAAATATACATGCTTCACGTATATATACTAAAATTCAGTTATATATGTTTAAACTTTAAAAATTAACAAAAATGCAAAAATAAAAATTTCTTTAAACTATAAAAAATGGATTGACATGTATGTTAATGAATGTCAAGCCACTAGAATTAACTATGTGTATTGAAATTTGAGATAATTATTCATTATCTGAATGCTATCTAATTTAAGAAAAGACATATTTTTCTTACATGCATCTAGGTCTTAGGCTCATCATTAATGCAAAGAATTTTCCTAAGTTTATGGTGATGTGTAATCAACTCTCTCATCTTTAAAACTTTAAAATTGACTCCTTAAACTATTGATTTTGTATAATTAACCCCTTTATTAGTGATTTTATTAATTTTATTAATGAAACTCTTATGTGGTATATTGACTAGAATTTTTTATTATTAATTGACATCTAGTCAATATTTAGTTATTACTTCATTATTCTCTCTCTCTTGTCTATTTCCCCTCTCTTCTTATCTCTCTATTCTATCTCTCTCCAGTTCTCCACCCTATAGATGGCAACTTCCTCCATGTTACAATCGGCTCAAATGTTCTATTACTTTACAGGGAGCAAATATGAATAGTTCATATTTTATTTTCTTTATTCTTAATCATCTATTTTTTATTTTGATTTTTTATAATCTGAATAAAACAAAATACAAGATGAAAATAGTTTTACAGCTTGTATTAGACAAACAAACTATTTTTACCTTGCATTTACTTCTTTCAAAATTAAAATCTAAACCTCGAGATTACATCTGAATAATTTAAATTTGCTCTCCTTAAAACAACATGCAAAGAATCCGAGTCCGTTCCACATCCACTGTCACTCTTCCCTCCCATCATCAACCACCACCATATTGTTCCCTCCCATTATCGCCAAAATCTTGAGCCTTGATTTTTACAAATCCTTTTCCCTGTCTGCATCTCATTTTTTTCATGCCCCATTAACGCTGCACTCACAAGAACTGAAGTTGACTATCGTCTTGGACCTAAATAATTCTTTCCAGTATTCTCTTTTGCTCTCAGAACAGAACAAAGGTGAAAGCATGGAGGATTTGGGCTTTATGTTTTATCAGGGAGGAGGGTCATTGCATAGTTCCTTCTCATTCATACTTCATTTTATGATTTCTTTCTTCCCGTTCTCGCTTGATCATACATTCAAAGCTCCAACCTGGCTTCATTTGTGTTCTTGCAGGGTTACTCGAAATTTGGGCGAGCATATTGTCACTCAACTGCTGAAGTAGCTGACTTTCTTTCTTGGGTTGTTTCTTGCGAAACAAATAGAAAATTAAAGTCTCCAAGGTCCTTTCTTTCTCCCTATTATTTCTCCCTCTTAAAACTCTGCTTCTTTTTTTTTTTTTTTGAGTTTTATGTTCTTAAAATAGTTCTGTCAGATCAATATCAATATCAATACTTTATATTGAAACTTGTGGGAGTCGTATTGTAAATAAGTTATTTATTGTACAATTTGCATGTTGGGCTGCGTGCACTATCAGATTTTTTTTTTTTAATTTTCCTTCATGTTTTTATCCACCATTTCTCACATTTTCTTTCAATTTCAATGAAAATCAAATTTACTTACAAATATAAAGTATTGATATTATGTTCAACTATTAATTACAATATTTTAAATTTTTAAAAATAAAAAAATAAAACATCTCGTGCATTACATAGGTATTGGCTAATTTAAAGAGCTTGTGTCCATGTATAATCTGTCTTGTAAAGTAAACCATTCAAGCCCTGGCTAGGAGGACAGGATTATGCTTCTAGAAAAGGGAAAAATCGTTGCGGATCCAACTTCAGGGGACGAATATATGGCATTCTATTTATTTATATAAGCTAATTAATTACTCTAATTGGATTCTATAAAATTAATTAAAGGATCAAACTTAAATATAACTCCTTATATCTTTAATATTAAATTTTTTGATTAAAATATAACAAATTTAGAAAATTTTAATTAAAACATGACAAATCTATAATTTAATTGAAGAACCACACATTTATTTGCAAAAATTATATACTTGTTATGTTATCATTGAAAAAAACTACACTTATTATGTTTCAATTAGAAAATCTAATAATAAAAATATAAGAAATTATATATAAATTTTTTTCTTAACTGAAAATGCAAGAAAGATTCTCATAATTCTAAACCTAATGAGCACTCTTAACAATTTGAAAGAAAATTCTAAGGCACCACAACGCGTATCCTACCTATTTTAAGTTACATTAATTAATCATGTAAATTTGAATTTTCATGCTCATTATGAAATTAAGAAACTTGTACCGCCTTCTGAATTCTAAAATATTGCCCAAAATTTATGATAATTTTAGTTCCAAAATTTATCATTACTAGATCAAACCTTTTAATGAAGCATGTTTCCTCGAATATTGTAGTGAGGCGGTGTGTGTATGTCAGCTAATTCATCTCTTCCATATATATCCACACATATATACACACACACGTAAATAATTTGACATAACTAAGATTCAAATTAACTTATGTCATAATACATGCTTAATAGTTAAGCAACAACTTTTATTTTCAGTATTCTTGTAGTATTAATCATTTAAATTGTCATTTTTTTTATATCGATGCAATCTAATTTTAAATTGAATTCTAAATATTAGGCAATAATTTATTTATTTGTTAAAATATAAAAAATAATGATTGTACTCAATTTTTTAGAATACAATAAAAATATTTTTGTGCATGGCATCCCTCGATTGATAGTTGAATAACATATTTTAAGAACCAAAGATTTTTAAAAGTAATTTTTTTACTTGTCTTTCTAAGATCCAGACATGACATTGATGGCCCCAGGCTAACTTATTTTTACTAACATTCTCACTAAAAAAAAAATTCCATAACCCATTTGGATTTATTTGTAATTTTTCCGGACTACGAACAAAACAAAATGGAAAAAGACAATTGCCAAGTGTCCTAAATGTGCACGAAATTTTAGGGACACAAAAAAAACGAATGGTCATATGAAGTAAACCAAAGTGTAACCACATGCTTCTCTTATCCAAAATCCATCAATCTGCGACTCTGCTTTTGTTTTTTCTTCTTCTAGTCATCTTCCACCCAATTAGTCCTCTGAACAAACACCATCATCAGAACCACCATAACCATATTCCTCTCCCCTCCACGACAAAGAAAGAATGAACGACACGGTAGACAAGCTTGTGGTCTTCCTAGCAAAGAGAGATGGCATAGACAAGCTCGTGAAGACCTTCCAGTATGTCTCCAAGCTTGTGAACTGGCACGTGGAAGCCACCCACCCGGATGTGGCCAAGAGGTTCAAGCACTGGGAAGTCGCGTCGGGGCTCAGCCGGAAGGCCTTCCGGACTGGCCGGTTCCTCACTGGGTTCAACGTGCTCCGGCGAAACCCAGGGTCTAGCCGTACACTCCGTCTACTAGCCGTGCCTGCCAATGCCGGTGAGATGGTTTACTTCTTCTTCGACCACTTTCTTTGGCTTGCAAGAATTCGGACCTTAGATGCAGACTTGGCCAAGAAAATGAGCTTCATATCAGCGTTTGGAGAGGCAGTGGGGTATGTGTTCTTCATTATAGCTGATTTCTTGTTGATAAAGGAAGGTGTTACAGCAGAGAGAAAGATCAGAAGAAGAATCTCCAAAGAAAAATCAGAGGAAGAAGAAGAAGAAAAAGAGAAGAGTGTTGTTAAGAAGATAAGGGTTGATAGAGTGATGAGGCTAATGGCAGTGGCTGCAAATGTCGCAGATTTGATCATAGCTTTGGCTGAGATTGAGCCAAACCCATTCTGCAACCATGCTGTGATTCTTGGGATTAGCGGCTTGGTTTCTGCTTGGGCTGGTTGGTATAGAAATTGGCCCTCATAGAAAGAAGCTCATTCACCAAAGAGCAATCTGTGATTTAGTTTCTGCTTGTCAAAAAGAATACCAAATTATTATCTTTGCTCATAATTATAGACTGCATGCCTTAAAAGCTTATAGATGCTATGAAGTTTTGGGTTGGCTTTTATCTGCTCTTTCTCTGTGCAAGAATCCCTCACATTTCTTTGGGTTTCCTTTCAAGGTAAGGACATTTGAGTAAGTGAATAACCTTTGTTTAATGGGTAATAATATTATGAATCTAAGAATGTCATATTTTTTAATTATAACAATTATTATTAAATATTAATGAATATAGAATATTTTTTATTTTTAATAGATTTATTATTATAATTATATTCATTAATTACAAAAAATTAATTCTTGTAATAGTTATTAATTATAAGTTAATATTTTAAGTAATTATTTAATAAAATATTATTTTATATTTGATAATAATTATTGTGTCATAATGTAGGGAACAATTTATTCTTGAGTTCATAATATTATCATTCATGTTTAATATTGACCTTAATTAGTTAATTAATTAATTAATATAGCTTGTTGATATAAAAAAAACACTAAGTAGAATAAAAAATAGATTTTGAATGTTTTCATTATAAAAAAAATTGTATAATTAATAAAATCACGCATGGTCGAGCTTATATTAGTATATTTCTATGGGACCTACAAGGAAGTGTGAAAGTAAGGGCTTTCACCTAAACTCAATTTTTTTTTTTTGAAAAAGTCCATGATTATATATATATATATATATTATCTATCACAAGCATTCAATCTTGGGCTCCTGCTTATAGTTGCATCACCAATTATGGACTTATCACCTTGTATTGATTCCCATTATTAACTCTCATTTTTTATGTAGCACAAACAAAAGAAAAATTATTTTATAAATTATTAATTGTTAGTGCTAAAGCTTATAACACCAGTACAAACAACTAGTGGCTAGAGATAGCCTAATGAAATTTAATCAAGAACTAGAGAGAAGTAGCCTATACAAAATATTAGCTAAAGGACTAGGTGTTAGCTAAATTTCCATAACCAATGAATTCCCATTATTAGCAAAAGACCCACACCTCACTTAACAAAATAGAAAGGCATGAATCCAACAATATAGCAACCTCTAAAGGCAGTTGGGCATCGCGATCTCCATTCCTAAGCTAGCAAGCAAGCATGACAACATAAATAAAGCTATGGCTTGGTGAAGGAATGTGTGCAATAAAGAATGCTATAAATTGGGAGCCAAAGCTACCATTAAGGACATATGGAATTCTCATAAGAAATTTGTTTTACAATTTCTTTTAATTCAATTTTTTATGATCTTTATATATAGCTTTCATTTACATGCTTTATTTATATATTCTAATCCAATTCTAATCAAGTTATATTCAATTTCTTTTGAAAATCTTTTGTTGTCAATTTTAAAGCTTGTACAATTTATGTAATTAAAAAGTTGATATTAATTTTTTATTTATAAGCTACATATTCTTTATCCCTATACACCGTTATTTACTTTATTTTAAGCTCAACTACATTTTGAACTTAAGGGAAACCTTCTCCTAGAAAAATTGTCTCATTGTCAATGTTGACTTAAAAATAAAGACTGAAAATTAGTTTTCCAAGCTCAATTCTGTGCCAAGGTCACATCAACTTTTTAGCTAATCCTTAATAAAAAAAACACACTAACACCTAAAGAAAATTGGCACGCCTAATGAGATTTGTAGAGTTGCAAATGGTGTATGTTCAAACAAGAAATGTCATCAAACAACATCTCATTTTAGCTAGGAAAAGGTGTTAATGACTCTTCCCCTAAGAATGGTTCCCTGGAGCCATCTACACTAATGATAGTTACTATCCCTTCCTTGAAGGATCACTTAATGGAAGGAGTACAAGAACACGTGCCAACATTATTGGCTACCTTCATTGACATTTTGAAGTTGTTGTTTGTCAATGAGATGCATAGCTAGCGAGAAAGAGAAAGGCTCATGTTAAAACAAGTTGAGGGTAAACATGTGATTCAACTGCCAATACTCCCCTTCAAAACTCAACTGTCAGTTAGTTGCCCTTAGTTAGCTGCATTTTCATAAATTTAGTTCTGTCTATTCCTATGAGTGGGAATCATGATTTAACTACATCATACTCTAACAAACCTATAATACAAGCAAGTACAGATTGCTAAAAGTTTATAATAGCACCAAATAAGTCATCCATGCTCACTAGTTTCTCTCTTGGAGTACTAGATATGATTTGGTTACCATTAATTCTAAATGTTAGAATTTATCTACCTAATGGATAGTTGATGTCTAAGGATACCAGATTAATACTTCATAGTGGATTTTGTAGATGAAACCAATACAACACTAACAAACTAATCATCAATGCCTACAATGCCTTAGTTTAGCATAGGGGATACTTTTCCGTCACAATATGTTACAGTACAAACACCACAAGCATTTAAGGTAGCTATCCAACAATCAAATAGTCATGATACTACTACAGTTAATCTTAACACATTATTTGAGATGATGAAGAAGTACCTTGGATACTTACCTAAGATGAAAAAAAGGCATGTGTACAAGAAGCCTAACATGGATTAGGTTGTTAAGGATATATCTTTGCTAAGAACATATAAGCCTCCACTTCTTAACTTTTTTAGGAGAGGATGGCCAATCTACCATGGAATACATTGGGAGGTTGTCGACTCACTGTAAGGAAGTCAACTACAATGAATTTACAAGCTCAAATTATTTCCATTGTTTTAACTTGTACAGCTCTCACATGGTAAGCAAATTTGCCTTCTAATTCTATCAAAATTGGCAAGATATAGAAAGGATGTTCCACAAGATGTTTTACCACACCCAAGCAGAAGTGTTCATCATTATTGTATTAACTTTGAAGTAAAGAGTCGATGAACCAATTGATGAGTTTGTGGAGCTCTTCCAAAACATAAAGAATCGATACACAATCCAATTGTTACAAAGTGAGGTGGCAAGGATGGTAGCAAGTCAAATGCATCTATCAATTAGGACACTATTATTATTCGAGAATTCTTAAGCTTAATAGACTTGGCAACCAAGGCATCTAGGGTTGAGCAATTTATTAAGGAGTATAAATTTAAGAAAGCATCTAGGATGCCATAAGAAGTTTCTATGATCTCCATAGTCAAGGTAGTTGGAAATGAGTTGGATTTAATAAAGGTTAGCCTTGCAACAATTCTAGCTAGCAAAAAGTATTCTTGCTCCACATTAAAGCCATCCAGAGGAAAAAAGATGTAGAGAGTAGAAACCACCAAGCCATTCTTTTTTTATATTAGCAGGGATGACAAGATTTTTTACCACCTATTGAAAGACAAATATATTATACTTTTAGATGGGCATGAGATTCTAACGACTAAGAAACTAAAGGACAAGAAATACTATAAGTGGCAGAATTCTTATAGCCACATAACCAATAATTGCATTATTTTCAGGAATGCCATATTGAGAACTCTAAAGGAAGGATGACTCTAGCTCACTAAAAAGGATATGGTCGTGGATGTTGACCCATTTCTAAAAGCTATCTTGACTAATGCTATAACTATGGCATAGTTAAAAGCACACTAGGAAATCATCATGTGCATATAGAACATGTAAGGAGAGAGGTGCGCAATGCAAAATAGACCATCGAAGTTAGGAGGTAACCAACGTTTGTGAATATAGACACCTAACTACATTCATCGACATTTGGACCTCGAGTTGGAGCATAAAGCAAGATTAGTGTATTTGATAGATTTGGTTTACTTGCAAAGGTAATGAATCAAGAACTTCATAATCAAAGAAGGCATGTCCACATATGGCAAACACTTGATAAATGTGTACATTTCAAAATAACTGTTGAAGTTGCCAACATTTAGCTCTTTCCAAGGTTTATCATACTTAAGATACCCTTAGTCAATGATCAAAGGATGGTGAATGTAAACAACTTTCTCATTAGAAAACCAAGTACTTGGTAAGTGATAAGAATCTAACTGAAAACTTTATAGAGGAAACATACAATAAAGTTATGGAAAGAAGTCCAAAAGATGTTAAAATCCACCCTCCCAACTAAAAGATGGGTTAAGAAGGAGCTCAATGACAGTATGAAAAAGGAAATTCACTATTTTCAACAAAGTGTTAACAAATATTGAGTCCAAATACACTCTAATAGAGAAGTTGTGCCTTTTTTTAAATCATGGATGCACCATTTTAGAATGCTACATTCAACCAAGGTAAGTACAGGTTGTCTGTAAGATTGATTGCTTAAGTATTTGTAATCACATTTGGTCTTGTAAGGCAAATCGACCAACTAAGCAATCAAGTTAAGCTCATAAACTTTATAACATGTACTCAAAAGAGCTATAAAAGGTTAGGCACTTACTGATGTCCTAGCCAAACATATGTGATTAGAAGTAGCTGAGTAGGCACTATACTTTTCTAGATTTGTAGACTTCAATAATGATAGATGTTTTGTTTTTCTTGCGAATCCTATGTTTAAGGGAGAGTTGGAATGGGCATAGTTATCAAGCTAACCTAAAAGAAAGCTTGCTTCAATTTTGAACTAGAGTTCTCTTGCTCAAACAACCAAGTTGAATATGAAGCATTGCTTATAGGCCTAGAATTATTGGAAAGCATGGGTGTTGACTTTGTTAAAATAGTAAAAGATTCATATTTGGTTATTAAATAATTGATTGGTGAATACCATTAGCTAGCTTTTGAAAAGCTTTAATGTCTTTTGGATATTATAATCATACATGTACTTATGGAATAGAACGAAGAGGCAAATGAGCTCATCTAAGTGGCTTTTAGCTATAGGACTCTAACATATAACCCCATATCTTGAGTATTTAACAAACTTTTTCTCAATAATTGGTTAATAGCCTAAGCATTGGGACATGTAGCAATTGGGTTTGCCCTTAACTAAGAGCCTTTAGCTAAGGAAGAAAAAATGTAAAAGCACACCCTAAATGTAAAAAAACATCCCTTAATGCTATAAACAAGCACCAAATCACAATAATTCAAGGATCATAAGGAGCCAAATTAGCCCTAAACTAGGAACCACTTTAGTTGACTAGAGAATTGTGACAAACTACCATTATTCTGGAAGAAAGTCCAATTTTATCTCAGCTAAAGGATATCATCTCTGAATCCCCAACCTTGCTGGCATAGGTAGACCAAAGCCAAGATATGACCAATTAAGAATGTTAGATCAGGAAGCAATAGAGCAAGTCTAGCCAAAACATAACCAAGGACAGTCAAGCATGGCTAAATATGCTCATCCATACTAGGATCAAATGCAACCATGTATAGCTAAGCTAAGATCAGAATGACCATATCTAGCCGAAAGGAATGATGCCCATATGCAAGGCATTGACTTAAGTTAGTTTAAAAGTAAAGAATCAGGTGTTGAATTATATCCTATGCGAAGATACCTTATACAAGAAAAGCAAAGATGGAATTTTTGATGAATTTGTATAGATCTTGCTAATCGAATCCAAAGCCCATCCTTTGAATAGCCACGTTTCACTATAGGATATAGTTAAGTGACTAGCATATGTCTTAAGGTTCTATACTTCTGACATTCCTAACATTCTTTACTGCACAAGAAACATTATGGGTGTTGGCTAAAGTCCATAAAGAATTATGTGAAGCATATCAGGGTAAACCAAAAATGAGATAGGTTTTGCATCATCATGGATATTACTAACTAACTATAGTTGTGGACTACATCAAATATACAAAAGGAAGTTATAAACATAAGAAGTATAGAATCTTAAGATATGTGTTGATCACTCAATTAAATCCTATAGTGAAACCATAGCCACTTAGGGGATGGCTTTAGATTTGAATGGCAAGACCTACCCACCTTAATTCAAAAAATATGGTTTCATCATTATGGCCATTGACTACTTTACCAAATGGCTAGAAGTTATTTCTATGGATAAGTGAAGCAAAAAATATAATTAAGTTCATAAAGCAACATATCATCTTTAGATTTAACTTGTTTTAAACAATTATAACCAATCACGTAACAATGTTCACAGTAGATGAGGTAAGGGCCTTCGCTTAAGAATTCGACATTAAGCTCATCCATTGAAGACCTTACTATGCACAAGTAAATGCTTAAGCCAAGGTTACTAATGAAACCATGCTTGGGTTAATAAAGAAATCCATTAAGGAATAATTAATGAAGTGGCATTAGATTTTACATAAAGTTCTATGAGCCTATAAAAATTCAATCAAGATAGCCACAGGTACCACTTTTTTCAAGTTAGTTTATGAGTTGATATTATGCTGGCCTTGAAAATCTGATCACTTCTTGAGAAGTGGCTTAACAGAACAATTTGACAACTAATGAATACCTAGGCCATGTGTATGGAATTAGACAAGTTGAACAAGGATAAGTTGACTACCTTAGAGTACATCAGGTTGCATAAGAGCTAATTCATGTGCATTTATAATAAAAAGGTTAAGCCTTAATGGTTTGAGGTTATATAGTTCATTTGGTAGATTCAATTACGAGCTACAGTAAAAGACAAAGAATTTAGCAAATGGTCCTTAGATTAGAAAGAACTATAAGGGAGCCCATCATTTACTTAACATAAAAGGGATGGAAGAAACAAAGTGCATAAATAGAACATATTTGAAGAAATATTAACCTTCTATTTTTAAAGAACAAAATATTAAAAATAAAGAAAAATAAAACTACAATAATGATTAGTAGAGTTTTAAAGTTTTAAAAGTCGTGTGCTTTTTCACCAAAAGGCCTCCCCAATGAGGAAAAGGATTCAGACCTTGATTGGCAAAAATTAGAAATTAGTTATTTTCATTCTTCCTCCACATAAGCTGGTTTAACATTGCTAAATTCCAGATCTTCCTGCAAAATTTTTTTTTAGGCTCCTATAAGCTATTTGGCTAACCCACTATCTCTTAAATAGAGCTATATAAAAAGTATTGCTTGCACATAATACCATGTATCTCTTAATAGAGAGCAGTAATCTATGGATGAATAAAGTTTTGTTTTACTTATAAGTGGGCTATTTGTATGTGAACTATAGGCAACCTTTTTTTTTTAATTTTTAACCTCCTCAAATAATTGGTCATCTTTAGCCTTTAAAGGACAATATTCATCCACAAATTAGGCTTACTTGGTTTCAAGCTCTAAAGTTACTGTAATGAAGATTCGACTTTAGTGCTCCTAGCCAAATTGATTTCTAGCTTAGCGATTAAAGAAGGTAGACTCTTTTGGATAATGAGAAGAACAAAAGACCATCCAGCAGGAAGAAAACATGGCACACTTAAGTTCAAAAGATAAGTTATGATAAATGTAAACACCATATTTTATCCAGACAAACTTCAAAAATAATAACAAAATCAAATCAGCAAAAAAATGTGAAAAAACAAAAAATGAGGAAAAGTCATTCAAAAAGCATTAGACTTTTTTTTCTCAAATTCCTAAATCCCAAATTAAAAAAAAAAGAAAAAGGAAAACAAAAAATTGGAAATCAAGTTTAAAAAAATAAATTAAAAAAAGGAGTAAAAAAACTAAAGAGAAAAGATTTAAAAAAATGAAAAAATGAAAACAAAAAAAAAGAAGAAAAAAGGTAAGACTTACTAAAAAAAAGTTACCAACTATAGCCCAATTTGTTTAAACCCATCGGCACCACCCTTTTCTCGAGCCTATTAATCTTAATGAAAAATAACAAAAAAAAAAAACATAAGCAAACCAAAAACACCACCAGCCCAAATAACAAGGAAAAGAAAGACTAAGACCAATTAAAATAGAATGGCCCACTTCCTCTGAAGCCGTTAACCTAGATCACAAAATGCTAAAGGGAGTGTCAAAACCCAAAACCTCACATAGCCTTTCGTTCACTTGGTCTCTACCATTAGCAAAGTGCGAGATTGAGGCAGAAAACAAAGCACAGAAACGGAAGGTGGCATCCAGTGTCTCAGGGGGTCTGAGTGGAGCAGATTCACAATAAAGGGCTCAAGGAGTTGACCTTTCCCTCTAGTCCTTTTCACCATCAAAAGTAGAAGAGGACTAATGCAAAAATGGAAAGGGAGAAGGGAGATGCAGATTGATGAAGAAAAAGGAAGCATCAGAGAGGGAAAGTAGGAGAGTGTCAGAGGGAAGAACAAAGCGGACGGATGATTGGAGAGCAAGAACAATATATATGAGCAAAAAAGTAACGGGTAAGGGGGGATTTTGCATATTCAAAAAAGAAAGGGATTCTGAGACTGAAGGAGAGGCCAAAAAATCGAGGGAGAGAGCGCGGAGGAGAAACAGGAATATAGAGAGTGAGAGATTGGGAATAAGCTTGAGGGGAGAAGAAAATTGAGTGGAGCATAGGGTATTTTTTAGGGATTGGTTTCGGGTTAAAGAGGACAAGAGGCAGAAAGGGAAGAGGGAGACAAACGAGAGAAATTAAGAGAGGCTGAGGGTGCGAGGTTTAAAGAGACATCAGGAGCAAGCGATTCTATTTTAGATTAAAAAGAGAAAGTCGAGAGTGTAGAGGGGAGGAGGAACCAAGAGTCTATTTGTCCGTGTTGGCTTAAGGAGTTTTGGCTAGTGAGTAAGGGATCTTAGGGTTGTCTGTTCAAAGGACGGATGGTGATGAAGAGGAATGACCTAAGCACCGTAAAGGGACAGTGAAAGAAAAAGGGAAAATAAAACCGAGAAAGAGGAACCCTTTCTAATAACTGTGATTCTGGCAAGTAAGTCATGAGTCTTGCTCTTTTCATGTTTATTGTCATTGCTATTCATTTAAAATTTTCTAGTGGCCGTTGATAATGCTTGATAGGAGTAAAGGATAGTGTAACCCAGTAATCGAAACCAGGAATTTTCTTTGTTAAATAGCGTTAGATATCTGGTGTTGGAACATACTAGCTGGGATTTGTCTTATGTATGCTTTTTAAAATATGCCTAGTCGGTGTTCAATGAAAGGCTTGAGAGAAATGTCTAGGTTCGAATTAAGCGTTTGGCCTTTACAATTGCTATGTTGATGGTCTAATCTATTGAATCTAATGGAGCCAATGACTAAGGAAATCATTTAGTTAGTCTAAACATGTAGGAAATGGTTTCGTTAGGGATCTTGAGCTTTTATTCCATTTTTTCATGCTAAATTAGTGTGAAGTTGTCTATATCGATTAGTTACTACTTTGGATTAACTGTTTTTCATAACTGTTATTAACTTGGCCCGAATAAGGAAATTGCTAAATTGTGATCTAATTTATTGAAGTACTAATTATTATTAGTATTATTATCTTCTATTGCTTCATGAAAAGTAATTTTTTGTGTCTGTTCCTTTCTTTTTCCTGTATGCGAGGCCCACACCTCAGAAGCCCGTAATTTGCTAAATGAAGGATTGATTTTGTGAATAACATGAAATTTTATATTGGCTTAGGGTGTTCCGTGTGTATAAGGTTGATTCGCTGTGGTTGTTGCCACTGGAAAGTATGATTATGTCAAGATGTTTTTTTTTTGCCTCTCCCTAGTAGTTATGATATATGAGTCTGGTGAACTGTGAGTGTGTTTGTTGCTTAGCTGGGAATTTAGATTACCTTTTATAATTCTCTTTGAAATGGATCGCAATTGATGGATAATTTGTATTTAAATTCTGGGGAAGTAGGCTTGAGTGTGAAATTATGAATATAATTGCATGTTCTTTCTGCTTTGAGACACTGGTCATTTTCATCATCCATGAAAAGCAAACTAACGCATCTTTTTCCTTATACTCTGTGTGAGGCTCGTCACGTGGAGGCCCATGATTAGATGAAAGCAAGAGAGTGGATGCTGCTCAAGAGATGGGTGGAAGGGACATCGCATGGCACATAGGAACAAAGATCAAAGAGATGGATAACCAAAAATTGAGCAAAGATCAAAGAGATGGCTTCACGATAGCATATGAAACTGGATGGGACATAACTGAGTTAAATGGTTTGAGCTTGTTTTTCTCATACTTGAAATATATTGAAACATGATATTTAATTGGTTGGACACAAACACACATAAAAAATGTTGCAAGCTTGTAGATATTTATGTTCAACTTTATTTTATGTGTCCTTTTTTAAAGTTCCCGTGTGAGATCTTGTATCTCCTCAAGCTTATAGGGTCATTTGGGGCTGTGTGTGACAATAAGTTTTCTCAGTTACCTAGCTGGGTCATCAAATGTTTTTTTTTTTTACATAAATTTTGGATCTCAATAATTAACACATTAAAAGAAAAAAGTAGTTCAAAACTAAAAAAATACATATATACATAATTTTCAAAAAATCAAATAAACTCTCCAAATTAGGGAGAATTAGAATAGAATAGAGGTCGTATTAATTTTGCACAACTAATTTAGAGTAACTATTCATAGTGACGGATGTAGTGGGATGCCTAACACCTTCCTCACTCATAATTGACTCTCGAATCCATTTTTTTGTTCGTAAATCATTTTTCATTTTTTCAAATAAAAAGGTTTTTCCAAAGTCTTACTTTTTCAAAAATTAAAATTTTGATGGCGACTCTACTACATCTAATTGGAATTTCTTTCTGGCGCCACGCGATCGTATTTTTGGGTATGACAATAAATCCACCTTTAACAAATTGATCAATATTTAGGGGAAAATTAGTGAGTGGATCTATCAAGCTTGTAATAGAATTAAGCACTATTAAATTAAAAGCAAATCGACAAGAAAAAATCAAAGGCTACATCAAGTACAAATAAATAAGGTTATAAAGCAACCAATCCTATGAGCATAACAACAATGGCCTTGAATGCCTATTCATTTATCTTATGCCTATTTGGGGATCTATATTTAGAAGATTTTTAAAGAGTGTGAATCTTTTTTTCATGTTCCCATTATGGTATAACTTGACAAAAGAGGAAGTCCTAAAAAAGGATAAAAGAAAGAGGGGGAGACCTGAATAATAGGAGTTTATCCTTGAGTACTCTAGTATACACATGTTGTTGTGGGTGATTTGGTTGCTTCACAAACCTTTGTAGCTCTACAAAATAATGTTAATATTAGGTGCCATAGGAATTTTAAAATTTAATAAGAAGTAACAAATTTATTAGGATTTTACTTCTTAGTCAAGGATGCGATGCTGGAAGAAATAACAACTTAAACTAAAGGCCTTTTCTTAAAAGATGTAGGGAATTCATAAATGGGAAAAAGCTTGTTAGCCAAAGGAAAGCCATTTATATCAAATAATAGGATAGTTACTTTCCACTACCAAGAATTGAAAGAAGGCAAGACATTAAGGGTGGACTTGAAGTGAAATAATTTAAACTCTGACAACTATTTCTTCACAGCTAATCTGAGCTTAGTCACTTGCTAATTAAAGTTGAAAGCTTAACTTCTAATCTTATTAATGATTGTAGAAAGAGAGGGGAATGTAGGAAGAGCTTAAAGTAAGCTAAATTGCTTGGCACAACAATTAGCACTATATAGTTCAAGTCTAGGCTTTTGTTTTGAAAGGAGAAGGATTTGCCTATTGTTAGGCCTCTTTATAGTAGGTAACTTACCAATATAGGTCAAACAGGTTCATTAAGATTAAAGGAAGGATTAGCCCATGACTAATTAGGGCTATAAAATCTAGTTGAAAAGGGATTATAATCATTTAATAGTGTAAGCTTATTGTTATAAAGATCGTTAAAAATTGAATGGCTCAAAGGATCGCTAACCTAAAATCGATAGTAAAGTCTCCAAAGTAAGAGAAGGTAAAAAAAAAAAACATCAATTGCAATTAGGTATTGGCTATATGCTTGTAACAAAAGCTAGATAAACTATAAGGGACATGGGATAGTATCTACAAGTATATCTTAGCTCAATTTATCTTATAGAATTTGAAGGCCCTAATACAAAGAACCTAAAAAGTAAGACCTTAAGTTTAATAACTAGCCTTAGCTAGAACAACAACAAATGCTTGAAATTCTTTCATAACATGAATTGAGTTAATACAAAGGAAGAGTTGGTAAATCTAGAAAAGAAGGAAAGCAACATGCTCAACATCATAAGAGGTTGTGTCTTGGGTTAAACATTAGTAGACATGAAAGTTGAATATGAAGAGCTTTTCTTACTAAATTCACAACATCTTAAGGTGGCAAAGATAGGGAACCAATTCATCATGGTAGTTGGAAGTAGATTAGTGTCTTTAGGGATGTTAACAAGAGAAAGATGAAGGATTTTGGCTATTCAAACTTAAACCTACACATGGCTAAAGCACTGCTTCAATTGGGAGTAACATGACTTGTAAGCTAATAAAGGAGTTAACCAAAAACAAAACCCTATATTAGAAGGCATTACTTTTTGAATGCTTAGGAATAGTGGAACATATCCAAGAGGAATTGAGAATTCTTGTATAATTGCTTAATCTTCATCAAATGATGAGAGTAATAGATCCAAGGTGAGGTTGCCTATGGGAACTTTAAGATGAAGATTTCAACAATTATTAGAAGATTAACTCTAGTTTCCGTCATGGGACTTAGATCGATCATTTACAGGAGAAGATGCCTCAAAATTCTTATAATGGATGGATTTTGTTAACAAATTCAAAGAATTAGATGGTGAATTAGGAGTTGACATGGTATAACAATGAAGAACAAAGGGCTTCAATGGGGAAAAAGGTTGAAACTAAAAGCCTTAAGTTAGAATGATCTAAACAACTTAACTTAAGAAATTAACCTAATAAATTAAAAAGTTATGGAATTGGTTTGACCAAGATAGTTAATATTTTAAAATCACGTCACTTGATTTTCTAAAGAGTATTAAAGTTCATCAAGAAGCCTAAAGGGGCACTAAAAATAATAAGACTACTACTAATGGCTAATGGCTAGGGGTAGCTAGATGAAGTTCAATCAATGACTAAAGAGAAATAGCCAATACAAAGTGTATGTTGGAGGGCAAGGTGCTAGTGAATTTTTCATAACTCACTAAATCCCCATCACTAGTCAAAGACTTATGTCTCATGTAGCAAATGTTAGCAAAATAGAAGGTGTAAATCTAATAAAATAAAAACCTCTAAAGACAGTTGGGCATCATGATCTCCCAAGCTTAGCAAGTAAGCACGACAATATAAATAGAGGCATGGCTTGGTGGAGGAACATGTGCAGCAAAGGATGCTATAAATCAAGAGTTAAGGCTACCATAATAGACACATAGAAACCTCTTAAGAAATTTTGTTTACAATTTCTTTTAATTTAGTCTTTTATTATCTTTATTTGTAGCTTTCATTTATGTGCTTTATTTACAGCTTTCAATCCAATTCCAATCAAGTTATATTTAGTTTATTTTAATTTTTTTTTTTGGTTGTCAATTTCAAAGCTTGTATTGTATATGCAATTCAATTTGATATTCATTTTTCACTTACAAGTGCCATATTCTCGATCCCCATACACTATTTGTTACTTTATCCTAAGCTTAATTATGTTTAGGATTTAGAGGGTCCTTCGTCTAAAAGAATTGTATCACATCTTCTTTGTCAACTTAAAAATAGGGACAAAAAATTAGTTTTCCAAGCTTAATTCCATGACAAGGTTAAGTTGACTTTTTAGTCAATCCCCAACTAGAAAAATACACCAACACTTTAGAAGCAAAAATATTTTTTCCATAAAATTTATTATTTTAAAAAGTTTCTAAAAATAAATTATCAAAACATATTTTATTTTATAATGAGGGGTAACAATAAAAAAAAATCAATGCAAACTCAATATCCCAAAATCTTTTTTATTAAAAAAAAAAGTTTAATTAGCATTAGTCCCTTAACTTATTTATTTGTTTTAATTTGATCCCTTAAATTTTTTCATTTCAGTTTGGTTCCTTAACTTTTAGTCTATGTCATATTTGTCCTTTTCCATTATATTTGTTATGATATTTAACATTAATGTTGCTAACATGGCATTCAAGGTGTATTTTAATAACCTAAATTATTATCTTTAAGTAATTCCTTACTAATTGGGAGTTTTAGTAAGAAAATAAGAAATTACACTTAATTAATGTAGATAAAATATAAAGGGTAAGAGGTATTTTCTAAGTAATTTTTAAAATACTTTTTGGCTTAAAAATTATCTTAAGGAACTACTTTGATACTTACTTTTTACTTAGTGAAATTTTCTTATTTTTTTAAAGCCTCAAGACAAGATACCTTTAGTGGGCATAATCCCTAAGGGGACTTTTCCTCCGCTTCCATTATATTAAAAAAGTTTGTTCTTACATAATATTTTGAGCCTAAAGGAAAGATACTAGATATTTGCTCCCATTTCTTCCCTTCCCCCCTTTTTTTCTTCTTCTTCTCCTTCTTTCATTCATTCTCTCTCCCATTCTCTTCTCTTCCCATCAATAGATCCATGCACCCTAACCATCATGAGCTCATACCTTATCTATAATTGTGCCACACCATCAGGCATTTGTTAAGTTGCTATTGTTCTCTTTGTTATGTGGACATATCATTCTCTCTTCCTCTTTTTAGGTTCGATGTCATGGAGGATGCTATAGCTCCATTCAAGTTGTGATGATATCTTACCCCATCCTTTCTCTTTCTTGTGCTACTCTTGGGGCCATTGGTTGCTAGAAAATAAAGCTTTGAAGCTTCCTTCTTTTCCTTTGTCTTCCTACTTATGAATCAACTTCTATAAAAAAAGGTTTTGGTATATGTTCATGAAGTGTAATATTTACCCCTCCTTGCCATTATTTCTAGCTTTCTCAAGTGATTTCTAAGTTTAATCTTAATTTAAACATTGATAGGATAAACTTAGAATATGAGTGTTGTGATAAGAATAACGACCATGGATTATAATTATGTATTTTGATATTAGAGAATACATTTAGCTAAATTGATAATATTAATTGTTAAAGTAATGATTGCATATTGATTGTGTTTGTAGATAGCTTTGAGGATTCCTACACAGTTGAGGTTTAGCATTGAGTTAGTGATAAAAATATTCACCATCAACTTGGTGTTGTTTATAAGTAGATAATATAACCATAATGTACTTTTATACTTTTCAAAATATCATTCTCTAATTGTTTTTTCAAATAATTATCTCTTGGTATAAGCTTTTTGATTGACAACTCCATTTAAACAAATGACTTGAAGAATGAAGAGAAAAATTTAAATTTTGATGATTGCCTAAATAGGGTTCGTTACAAGATCAAAATATGACACTTTCTTTATTGAATAATTCAAGTTCAATGAGTGCTTTACAATTACTTATATAAGTAGTGTGTGTTTAAAGCTTTGATGTTGTTCTCACGATAGACTTATGATGAAAATTTGCTTTGGAACTATATATCATGAAAATAAAATGGGTAAGTAATGTCTAGTATGTTAATAGATGTGCTATGAAAATTACATGGCTTGAAAGTTATTATGTTTCTTATTCCTACTCCCTTTTTCCCTCTAAAGTTTACACTAATTGATTTATATTTGTATGAAATTGTTTCTATGTGAAGCAATATTGTTCTAAAAGTTGTAGCTAATAACAATATTTGTTAGTCTTTAGTGCTCTTTGGCCATGACCCCAGCTAGCAAAGGAAGGATGATGTTGGCTCTATGTGAATGCTTAACAAACATTGATTAGCTGAAAGACGTTAGAGGAAATTGAATTGAATAGGAATATTGGTTAATTACCTTGTGAGCTGTATGCTCACATCAAATTATTATTCATGACTTTTATGCATGCATTTAGCTAGTCATCCTAGTAAGCAAGTTGTGTACTCATATCTATTATTAGTTCTATTAGAGGGTCTTCTTGTCAAATGTGTTGTAAATGTTTCCTACTTATAAGTGTCTCTAATTTTTTTTGTATAGTGTAGAGACTAATTTTGCAATTATATAGCAATTTCTATATCCTTCTTAAATCTTTTTCTTGCATAAGCTTTTATTTTGCTAATATGATAAATCTAATCTTAATACTTACATTAATCCCTTTTACTTTTTGTTTTAAGTTGCATAAATACCAACTAATGTTATAATTTGAACATGATCTCTTTCTTGTGATTTTACTTTTATTTCTTGATAATGTAATATTTAATCTAAATTTATTTTCATTTAAATATTTGTGCCCTTTGCTAATCTCATTTCCTAATTATAGTGTGTATTATTTGCTTATTAAGTTCTTAAACTCATTATTTCATTACACATGTTTTAAATAGTAGTATAAAGTTCAGCCTGTAGTGTAGTTTGAGTTGTGATGAGTGATGAGCCCATCATTTTCTATGTGTGGGTCTCAAGATATGTATGTTCCTTATGTTGTGATTGTTGCTTACGAATTTTGATTGATTAGCTAAACTAATTAGTTAACTCATATTTAATTCTCACATTCAAAATATATGCTAAGAAAGGAATTTTGTTCCTTAGCTTTAGGTTCTTAAGCCATTAAAGGAAGTACCTAATTTGAAGAATGACTAAGAGTAAGTAACATCTATTATTGGAAATTGCATTAAAGGAAAATAAAGGTGTGAAATGTGATAAAGAAAGTTATAAATAAAGTAATAAATTTTTAAATCACAAAAGTTGAAAATAAAATTGAAAGGCTTGTATTTGATTATTATATGTATGTTTAAAAACAAATGTACAATATAAATCTAAAACTAGCCATTAACCATATTAGAATTGTCTGCCACTTCTTCCTTATCTTTTGCTCTTGTTAGCAATAATGTAGGATCATGAACAACAATCTCAGCATAACTAAATTCCATGTTAGCTTTTTTGAAGATTAAAATAATATACTTATTTGTTGACTAACTATCTTATTGGTTGACCATAACACCCATATCTTTAAAATTTAAGAAAGTAGGTCTTCAAATATATTCTACACTTCCCTTTGCCTTGGTTAACTTATGAATTTTTCCTTGTTTTCAGTTGATCTGAATAACTAACTTTAGAATATTCTATGGATTCAATCCCCAATTTATAAGAAGGTAATAAAATGGCTAATAACTGCTTTGGAATATTTGAATATTCTTTTATATTTCGCTACACATTATTTAGCTAATTTTCCTTAAATATTTTCAAAAAAATCTAATGTGGATTACATACATGATCTAAAGATGCTATAGCCCATTTTAACCTAAAAAAGACAAACTTAGCCTCAAACCTAATTCAGCTCTCTTGTTAGCAAATGTAACCTAATTAAGCTAATATCCTTCAATAGTGCAACCTTAACCATGTGTTTAAAAATTAATCCAGTCCATTTATATTTTGGTGCTAACAAAGATCGATTGTTACAATAATCTAGATTATGACTTTGTTAAACCATAAATAGGATTTGTTCCCCTGCATATTTAATGTTGGTTATTAATGCTTTAAAATATTAGAAATTGGGAGTTGAGCCTCCCTAAAATGCATCTTAGAGTTTTAATTAATATTAAGCTATTGTAAAAGTTTGGAATAGTTCAATTTTCAAAAGAGGATCTACTAAAATTTCGAGAAAATATTTGAATGAAAAATTGCAATGTTTTTAATATTGAATCGTTATTGAATTGATAGAGGTACTAATTTATAATTCATTAATCTAATAGTAGTTAAATCAATAATAATTAAATATATGATTTTTTAAATTTTATATATTAAAATTTCAACGTAACAAATAAATATTAATAAATTTTAAATATTTGATCATTAATACAATATTTCTTAAGATGTTTGAGAAGTCATTTTTTCAATTGAAAACCAAAAACTATCCATAATAAAAAGTTAAAAGCATTTAACATTGAACTTTTGAAATTCTCAAATTATATTAAAATTCTATTGATTATTTAAAAATAAAAAATAAAAAGAAAAAGAAAATGATAATTTTGGACAAATAACTTAATATTTGAGAGAAATGTTATTAGAAGATAAGGTATAATTGAGAGGAAGCATTGAAAATATTTTTAACCCATTTTTTATGTTCTAACCCCTTTTTCTAAGTGTATTTTTTTATTTGTTAAATTTATTCAAAATAAAATATTCTATTATATAAAAAAATCTTTAAAAAAACTTCAATGATTAATTCAATTAGTTTTTTACTAGTACAATTTTGACTAGTTGAACTAATTTTTAATTGATTTAGTTTTGACTAATTCAATCAATTTTTTATTAGTTTAACTAATTTTTGATTAATTTTTTGGCTGATCAAAATTTTGAATTAAATAAACTAGACAAAGAATTAATTTTTGGTTCAATAGATAGAACTAATTGATTGAATTCAATTTTGAGAATAGTGAAAAATTGAATTGTGCTAAATATTTAACATGTTTACATAGATACATGTTTTAGTTTATAGGCTTGCAGGAACCATATTAATCTTGTATTCCATGCTACTCACTTCTCCAATCAAAAAGTGCGATATAAATACTATCATTAGGTGCCCATCCTTTAAAATAATTCTTTAACTTTCTTTAGTATTTCAAAAATAGTCTGTTAAATGTATATGAAATTCTTATAATTCCAATAAAAGTAAACCACAACAATAAATGATAACCAATAAAGATCAGAATGAAGCAACATAATAACCATGCGAAGAGGACATCTAAGAAATATTACAAAATGATTGGATAGTTGGAAGTAGATGACATAGTTTATAGTCTTTTCTCATGTATCTAAATGTCAAAGAGTTGAGATTAGTCTTTTTTATATAACATCAATATAATAATGCATTTTAACCATAATGGAGTACTGTTTCATTAATTTTATTTTATGATTTATTTTCATTGGCTCTAGTTGACTTTTGTTAGTCATGGTTTTATCACTTTCATTAAAAAAGTGAGAATTTTATATGCGTTCAAGGAATACTTTTTTAAACGTTAAAATATGTTAACAGATCATTTTCAAATACTAGATAAAAAATTTAGATATTATTTAAAAGATAGATAGTTACCCAAACAATAGCATTTATCCACCTCAATTTTCATACACGCAACATTTACATTGCGTGTTAAATATTTTGACAAACGTAACGCAAAGAATAAATATAATACAAATTAAAAATTAAAAGATTAAATTAAAATAAAAAATTTAAGGGATTAAATTTAAATTAATTAATCAACTAACAGACCAAAAATACTAATTAAACCTTAGAAAAAAGACATTTAATTTTGCCCCAATCCAAGAGCTTTACATCCGCCTTATGCCGGACGCAATTAAAACGTACCGAATTTTTGTGCTCAGCGGCTCTCCAATGCTTGCATTTCTTCAACCCCTCTTGTAAGCCTGTTTGACTAGTAGCAGCGGCTAGTCATTTTTCTTCCTTTCATTCGAAGTATCCGTAGATCTTGTTTTTTCAATCCTTTCCGTAAATCTAGAGAGGATCAGCGTAAGACAAATCTGTCATCGAGAGTCGACGCAGGTAATTCTTAATTCTTGTGATCTCGTAGTGTCAAACTTTGGGTTCTTCGGTATTTTTCTGGCCGTTTCTCAGCACCTAAACAGACGCGTTTTGTGTGATTCTTAGTTGATTTTTTTAGCAGTTTTTTAATTCTGGGGCATTGTTAGATTGGATGGAGGAAGGGAAACAATCGCGTTACGTGAAGCTCTCTAAAGATCAGGCTCCTTTGGAGGATATCCAGCCTGGCGAACTTAATCAGCCAATTGAGGTTCCTCAGGTTTGACTCTTTCGGATCCTCTCTTCTCATTTAACTCAATTGCTGTGGAAGTCTGCCCTAGACCCATTTTTGCTGTTAATATCTTAAGATGGTGCTATAGGTTTTGACTTGTATATTAATTTTGAAGGATTCGATTTCACGCCTTTTTACGAATTGTAACAGTTGTCAGATAATTTAATTTTAGGATTGGCTCGAGCGATCGATATTTATATATCTAAGGCGCACTTATGTGCTTGTTTGGTGAGAAATCCTTTTGAAGGGTTTTCGAGTGCATTCTGAGCCTAATTTTTTTAGGAAAGAAAGCAACACAGAGTGATTATATGGTGTTTAAGTTAGCAATTCCTGAGTTGTTGGGGCTGCGGCAAATGGCATGATGGGTAATGAGTTTAGGCTACTGTGTATGGAATCGTTTACATTCCCTTATATGCAGAAGCCACTTGACCTTGAGGCCTGGATTAAGCAATAACTAACCAATCCCTACTACCTTGTGATGAAATTTAGTTTGATAATAAGAACATGGGTGGCTTTTATCACATTGTAGACTGCTTGGTCAAAAAGTCTCTATCAAGGTGAAAAAAATAAAGTTAGAAGAAAGTGGACAACACTTCTGCTTCATTGTACATTTGACTTGGCCATATTTTTGTGTGTTTAATACTGCTGGAATGGCGTGGAATAGGTGAACTGATATTTAGAACTAAATGATTTGGGATTTTGTTGTAACTTCATAATTGGAAACCCTGCTTATTTGTTTTATAGAATCCACAAGTTAATCCTCATAATCACACAATGTTAAAACCATTGGCTTTGTTAGTAGTTGAAGATGGTAATGTCTCTTTTTTCTACTAAGGGTGCTTCTTTAAGCCATTGCTTCTATGAAAGACAAATGAAGAAAAAGTCACAAAAAATAAAAAAACTAGGATATCATAATAATGTGTCTCTACTATGCAATTTTTTTTTTGGGGGTGTATAACATTTTTAGGTTTAAATCAACATGTCGCTTTTATCATGGGTACCTGATGGAACCCAACTTTCAGAAATAAAGCTTTCTCTGTATTAATGCTAACAATGGAACCAAGCTCCTGCCCTCGTAGATGGAGGATAGAGAACTGGAATCCCCTTTACAGTGGAATAAAAGAAACACCAGAAATAAGAGTTCACCTCCCCTCCTAGCTTTCGAGAGGTTAGCTCTCTCCCTGCCTTTCAGATTTTTCCATCCTCTCTCCTCATGTCTCTCCCTTCACTTAAAACGTGCCCTCAGCCACGCACACACATGACCCACACATGCACTAGCTGACAAATTCTGTTATGCAGCTAAGTTCCCTCATTGTCCCTTCCCTGCCACCTCATCATAGGGTCCTTCTTATAGTCCTTTCTCACATAAGTTTTGCCCCCTCTATTCTTTGGAGCTACATCAGCGACATTGGGTCCATCATTCCCTTCCCCTTTAAGTGCCACCTTGTCCTCAAGGTGGAATTCTGGAAATTGCTCCCTTATAGTTTCCACATCTTCCCATGTGCAATCACATTCAGGAAGTTTGGCCCATTTAATCAAAATTTGCTTCTGCCCATTTGCCAGCTTTCTTACCCTCCTCATACTCTCTGGTTGAACTTGCAATTCCATTTCTTCAGTAAGTGTCACAGGCAGTGGCTGTGTGGAAACCACAGCTTGTAAGGACCTCTTAAGTTTGGATGCATGGAATACTGGATGAATCCTTGTAGTCCTAGGTAGTTGTAATTTATATGCCACCTTCCCTAACCCTTTCCACCACTCGGGAAGGACCATAGAACTGAGGAGCTAGCTTTTTGTTCTGCTTCTTAGCTAGAGTTTTCAGTTTGTAAAGTTTGGATGCTAGCTTTTTGTAGTCTTAGCTTTTTCTAAAGCCTGAGCTTAACATAGACCATGTCCCCAATCTTAAATTCTGCCTCCTTTGTTTCTTGTCGGCTTGCTCTTTCATGTTTGTCTGAGCCTGTTCCAATTGATCTTTTAATTTAGCCAAGATTAAGTCTCTCTCCCGCAATTGTTCATCCACATCCTCTACTCTTGACATGCTATTTTGCCACTTAAAAATGGTGGGAGGGTCACATGCATAAAGGGCTTTAAAAGGAGTCATGCTTGAAGATCAATTATATATGGTGTTAAACCTAGATTCAGCCCAAGGCAGTTCTCTCACCCACTGTTTAGGTTTAGCACTTGCAAAGCACCTTAGATAGGTTTCCAAACTCTTATTACCAACTTAAATCTGCTCATCCGATTCAGGATGATATCCTGAACTATATTTAAGTGTAGTTCCGGCCATACTAAACAATTCTTTCCAAAAATTGCTGATAAATACCCTATCCCTGTCAGATACAATAGACTTTGGAAACCCATAGAGCTTGACCACTTCCTTAATGAATTTTTCAACCACATCTCTAGTGGTAAATGGATGGGACAATGGTATGAAATGACTATATTTAGTTAATCTGTCCACCACAACCATTATAGTGTCATACTTGTTGGACTTTGGAAGGCCCATTATAAAATCCATGCTTATGTCATCCCACACTTGCTGAGGCTGTACAATTCTAGCTGGGCTTAATGACTTATTTTGTTGACAAGTTGTGCACTTCTCCACATAATCTTGTATATCTCTTTTTGTGCCTTCCCAGTACACCACTTCAGCCAACATTTTATAAGTTCTTAGATAACCGAGTGCCCACCCACAGGAGAATCATGGAACTCCCTTATCAATTCCAAAGTTCTGTTTGTATTTTTAGGAAGGACCGGCCTGTCATGGTACAAAAGGCAACCACTTCTAATACTATACCCAGTAGTTCCATCTTCACCCACAATGATCTTCTGTTTTATAGCCCTCAGTTTTTCATCTTTATTGATTTTAGTATTTAGATTTTTGATTCCTGCATACTGCCAGAGTGAAAAAGCCATCATTTCCATTGTATTGTCTATGTGGAAAAGGGCATCAGCAGCACGATTCTCCGCCCATAACTTGTAATGAATCTCAAATCTATACCCTGTCAATTTAGAAACCATTTCTTTTTTTTTTTGGGTTAGGATCCATAACCTGCTGCTCCAATAAACACTTGAGGGCTTTTTGGTCTGTACGAATCAGAAATGATTGCTTGTGAGGTAATGTTGCCTTTTTTGTTTTTTAAAAAAAGCAGCTAATGTTTTTTGTAACAACTTTAGAACCACTCTGAGGTGCTGAGCATGTGACTCCTTGTCTTTGCTGTAAATAATAATATCATCAAAGAAAACCAGTACATACTTTCTCAAACAATCTCTAAATATTTCATTTATGAGGGATTGGAAAGTGGAAAGGGCATTAGTTAGCTCAAAAGGCATGACTAGAAATTCGTAATGTCCATTGTGGATCCTAAATGCTGTCTTCATCTCTTCCCCTGGTGTAATTTTTATTTGGTGATATTTTAAGTCCAGCTTAGGAAACAACGAGGCTCCCCTTAATTAATCAAGAAGCTCTTCCACGGTTGGGATAAGATATTAGGTATAGTAATTTTGGTTCAAAACTTGATAGTTTACATAAAACCTCCAACTCCCATCATTTTTCTTAACTAGGAGTACTAGGCTTGAATAGGGACTTCTACAGGGTCGTATTACTCTTGTCTCAAGCATCTCCTCGACTAATTTCTCCATTTCTGTTTTCTGAGAGTGTGCATACTGCTATGGCCTAATGTTAGGAGGTTGCTTCCCTGGTTTTATTGTGATAGAATGCTCCGTGGACTTGTGTGGGGGTAGGCCCACCCTGGCCTTGCAAACTGATGCAAATTCCTTGAGCAAACTTCAGATTTCTTTACTAACTTCTTTCTGTCCCACATCCTGTTCTGCTGTAATTGCACCAAACTCCAATAGTTATCGTTCCCCTTTGGCTTTTAAAAGAGGCTTGAGTTTGAGTTAGGGCTGGGTCCCCCCTAAGGCAGATCCACTTCTTGTCAACTCTAATTTTTAAATAGGATTGTCCTTAATTCACTCATAATTCACACAAGGATTCTAGCCGTGCCACCCCTAGGACTAAGTCCTCTTTACCTAAGTAAAAAAAGTAGAAAGTCTGCATAATTTTAGTCCCTTATAGTTCCACTTCCACCTCTTTGCATTTCTTTTTAGCAAACACCTTCCTACCATCCCCCACGGTGATGGAGTGTATACTAGTTTCTTGCACATCAACTCCACACTTCTCCACTAGTTGTGTCAAGATAAAATTGTGTGTGGCCCCACTATCAATAAGTACTAACCAAGGTAATCGAATTGCGACTCAAATTGTGAATCGAAGAGTTAATTTTTGAATTGTAAATCATATTGAGTTGTATGATTCAGAAACATATTGAAAAAGAGCTTATAATATATCATATAAATGATTTATATATAAAAAAAAGATCATAGTTTTAAATTTAATCCAAGAATTGAAAAAAATTTAATCGTAAGTTTCACAAGATAAAATTATAATTCTAAAGCCATAATTGAGTAATTGTCTAACTGATAACTTTAATTAGAAAAAAGACTTGTAAGTAACCAAGTCCAAAACGAATTATCCTTCTATCCGTCAAGACTAATATTATCACTATTACTATTATTTTTGTCATCATGCAACAATTCCTTCATCCTTCTCTTCTTGAGAATCACCATGATCTTCGATATCTTGTTCAATAGTATTTTGTACTTGAATGCCTTTTCCTTTATCTTGTGTATTATTATCTTGTATTTGAATACTTTTTCCTTTATTCTTTTGGTTGGCATTAAGATTTTGTGGACTTAAAAATCAACATATGTAATTATATCATATAAGGTAAGTGACTAAATGAGAAAAAATAATCTAAAAACTTATAGAAAGAGGTTTTAAGATTGCAAGTGTAATACCTCTCTTTCTCTTTTTACTAGGATCTCCATCATCAATCTTAAAGCACTCATGGATATCCATGTAAGAGTTTTCCTCTAGGCAAGGCTCTTTTTGTTCAGTAATTCACTTATCATCATATTCAAGATCTAATAAGCAAATAAGATCATATGTATCTCCTTTTGACTTCCTTTGCTTTTGCCTAAGCTCAAGTTGAAGATTGTATTTAACAAATACAAGAACATTCAACCTTTGTTGTTCTAAACGATTTTTTCTCTTGGAGTGAATATGATCAAATACACTCCAATTCCTCTCACAACCTATGGCACTACAAGTGAGGCTGAGAATGTGGATAACAAGTGTTTGTAGCTCCTTAAATTCTTCTCCAAAACTATTCGACCAAAGAGCTAGTTAAAAAAAAAAATATATATATATATATAAATAAAGACTTGATTAATTATTAAATTAAATCAATCTATATATAATATTTAAAATAAATAAAATAATAAATTATATTATCAAACGAATTATTACCAGGTTGTTTTATTCTCTAGTTACTATTGCTAAGTTATATCCATAGAGCCCTTGCCTTGTCAAATTTTTTAATTTGAAAATCAATTTTGATCCTACTCTCAATATGTAGACAAATCTTGTCTAATGTTTGGTACAATCCAATTTTAACCTCAATATCTGAGTTAAATTTTGGATGATAATGGAACTCATAATAATATTAGGATAAGGTAAGATACTAAGATATGATAATAAATAAAATATAAAGTAATTATATTACATAAAAATTTAAATGGTTTTTAAAAAAACCGATTTAGAAAATATGCTATCGCATGAAGAGGTTTATGCAGTTGATAGTCGTAATGTTTGTTTATGATTCCCATGTTTTTTTTATTTATGCTTTCTACATTATTAAAATTATTTGCTATTTGTTCCTTTGCTCTATCCATAGCCTAATAAATGTATCCCATGGACGGCTTTGAATCACTATCCACAAGTTTAAGGACTTTCACAAGAGGAGACACATTATTCAAGCATTACTTAATGGACTTTCAAAACCTTAAATCGGCTAGAACAATATCTTTTACAATTTTTGCGTCAATCCTAGAGGCATATACACTTTTAGCCCATTTATTTGATGCAAACATGTATACAAGTGCAATCTTTTGATCCAAAATAGATTTCATTGTTAATTAAGATGTCGCAAACTTTCTTATTGCTGGCCTAGCTAACTCTTTACCTTTTGAATAGCTTTTGTACAAATTAAGCCCAAGTGTGCTTATAAATGAAAGTCGTGATTTTTTTCGCTTTTCCAATTGTATTATGGAATATTGTGGTGCCACTAATGTCTTCAAAAATCAAATCAAGACAATGGTCTACACAAGGCAACCAAAAGAGCTACTTTCTTTTGTCCATCAACATATTTCCTGTAGATATAAGAGTTGAAGCTTTGTCTGTCACTACTTGGATCACATTTTCTTCCCCAATTTCCATCACCATTCATCCAATAATTCAAATATTTTTTCAACATCTTTAATGAAACTGTAGTGTCAATGGATTTTGAAAAAAAAAAAAGTCCGTTTATGACTATTAATAAGAAAATTAATAAGGGACCTACCCTTTCCATCGATCCATCCTTTTGACATCAATGTACAACTAGTTTTCTTCCATTCAACTTTATATTTATCTAAATCAGCATTGATAAGATCAACCTTTTTCTTCAAGAGCGAGACTCTCGCCTCATGATAAGTAGGTGGTTTTAAATTTCTACCATATTCACTAATTGATTTCACCATATTAATAAATAGAGGGCTCTTTACTAAAGTAAATGGTAATGCATTACCATATATGCATTTACAAATATCCTTAACTACCTGATCTCTATCCTTTACCATTACATTCATAATTTGTTGTTTCATATTAGGCTTAGAAAAGCCAAAGCCACTTTCCCTTTTTCCGTTTACTATAAAGGTTTTTATAGACCCCTTATTTTGCAAATCATGTTCTTGATTTCCTTTATCATCAAAGCATTCAACAACATTATTATCACTCTTGTTCATATCATCTAAATTTTTTTTAAATAAATTTGTCACCTCTTCTGATACTTGTTCGCCTTCTTTGTGTGTTTGGCTAGATGATGTTTCATCTAAATGTTTCTCCCCATATTATTTTGGGACAATTAATTACATTTTACATGTAACTGAGTCTCAAGAGCCGTATAATGATTCCAAGTGATATCTTTCTTCACTTTTTTTTTTTTAAGGAGCCATAGCTTAATCTATAAAAAGAAAAGTTAAGAATCAGTTGAAAATAAAACAAAAAAGTTTTGGATTATTTTTCTCACCTAATATTAGTTCACCATGTTCAAACTCCAATTATTATTAACCTAAAAACAATGCACATAAGAGGAGAATATTGCTTGAGAGGCCAAAGATGATATACAACATTGTTGCGGCAAAGATTATGATTGAAGGGTAAATAATAGGTATATTTATTGTATTATATATAGGTGAGGTTACTGATGTCTTATGGGTTCTAGCAACGCGGTGTGGCTTGGCAATTCTATTTAAAGTCAAATTACAAGCCCATAAAAACCCTAAACCTAATGGGAAAATAAATTTAAAAGAAAAGGTTCAGAACTTCATGATAAAAGGAGAGCCTAATGCATGGTCATCGACTCACGTATCTAATTGCTGCTAGCTTGCCTAAACGACACATCCAAGCAACATTTTACTTCAAAGGAAAAAAAAAAAAAAAAGAAAAAAACAGAACAACAAACACTTGAAGTCTTGAGTGCATCGTCTTCCTCAAAGCAACAAGTCTTCTTCAGTGTGCGAGGTCACGAAGGATACGACTTTGTGACCCATTAGATCCGCAGCAACCTGTCAACTTTGAGGCAGAATTGTTGGACGGCTGTGACTCGTTGATTCCAGCTCGACTCCCACAATTCCAGCGATTCCAATGTACAATTCTAGCTCAAGAACGATTCAAGATCTGATCAGTATTGTTGCGATGCTGAATTGTATGATCTGAATTGAGAATTGGACGATTTTGATTACCTAGGTGCTAACACTTCTTCCCCAGCGGCCCTACCCATGAGTTTTATGGTTTTATGGCTTGTCATTCTTGCCATAGAGGTCAAGGAAAGTTCCATGGCTGCCATCTCTTTTATTGGTTCCTCTTTTTCTGGTGCAGCTAATTCCTCTTCTTCATCCCCTTCCAAAGTGTCTTCCTCTGACATCAATAGCATCCTCAATTGCTTGTTCTTGCATTTATAGTTAGGGCTAAACTTCTCTTCATATTTAAAACATAGCCCCAGCTACCTTATTCGATTAATTTCCACCTCTGATAGGCTTCTTCTCGTGCCACTACTTTTGCTACTATTGGCTATAGTAGTTATAGGTATTGAGACTTTGTTAGTCACTGTTCTATTGTCTTCCCCTCCCTTACTATTAGAGCTCTTGATAGGCATGAGGCTATTGGCACGCTTGAGGTAGTCTACGAAGTTGGCAACCCAGGCTGTTGTGGTCTTGAAAGTGTTCCAACAAAGCCTCCCACTAGACTTAAGTCCTTTTTCTTTTCTGTTTTTCCTCGCTTTTTGGAGTGTCACATTTTTCCCTTCAATATGATAAGCACAGTCTATGAGCTACTTGAGAGTTTTGGGTTGCATAAGGTGAACCTTGGCTTTCACCTCTTCAACCAGTCCATTCTTAGATATTCCTATTAGCACTTCATCAGGTACGCCTTCCAGGGGAGCAGATAACAACTCAAACCTCTCTCTATACTTCTCTAACGTCCCTTCCTGTTTCAACGCCATCAGCCTCTTGTGGCTATCCCCAAGCTAATGACAATGAAATCTATCGAGCAACTCTTGCTTAAGCTCCCTCCAATTACATATAGGTTTCTAACCACTGAAACTAGTTCAGAGCCTTTCCCTCTAATGCAATTGTAGCCATGTCTAGCTTCTCATCCTTTAGAATACCATTATACTTGAAATAACTCTCCATCTTAAAAAGCCATCCCATTGGGACTTCTCCCACAGATATTGGTAGCTCAACACGTTGATACTTGTATGAGTCATTCTCCCCCACATTTTTTGAGCCCCTCTGCCCCGTTATTCGCATCCCTCTCTTCCTCCAAAGGGTTTTGGGATTCAACATGTTCCCTGCGTGCCTGATTTCTGTCATTGAAGCTTGCTTGAAATTCATTCCATTGCTGTTGCATCTGTCTTAGCAACTCTCACACCACTACTAACTCTTCTTTAGTTTCTTCTTGCTCCCTTTGCAACGCTTCCACACTCCTTTCAATCGCCTCCATGCTGTCCTCCATTCTAATACTAACCATGCCTAGATTCAATAGGCTTTGATACCAAAAATTAATAGAAGCCAACTTTAGAAATAAGCTTTCTCTATATTAATGCTAACAATGGAACCGAACTCCTGCCTTCGTAGATAGAGGATAGAGAATTGAAATCCCATTTATAGTGGAATAAAACAAACACTAGAAATAAGAGTTCACCTCCCTTGCTAGCTTTTGAGAGGCTAGCTCTCTCCCTTCCTTTCATATTTTTCCCTCCTCTCTCCCCATTTCTCTCCCTACACTTAGATGTACCCTCAGTTACGCATACACAGCACGCGCACACATGACCCATACATGCACTAGCTGACAAATTATGTTATGCAGCTAAATTCCCTCATTGTCCCTTCCTTGACACCTTGTCATCAGGTCCTTCTTGTAGGCCTTTCTCACATAAGTTTTGCCCCATCTATTCTTTAGGGCTGCATTAGCAACATTGGGCCCATCAATACCTTCATCCTGAATTTGTCTCATAGGCATTGGAAGAAAGGCAGAAATTAATGTACTAAGTTCGTGTCTGTGAAATTGTTTGGAAGTTTAAAGTTGCAGAGTTCATAGATCTCGGAACATAGAGTAATACAGTTTTTGCTCCTATTTTCAGCTTTGAGTTAGTATTGATTAGGATAGAACCTTTTATCTAGGCGCATTCCCCTGGGCTGAGGGTGTTGATATAGATGCCAATGCTTATTTGGCTATTATCTCGATACAACATTAGTTGATGGTGGTTACAAGACTCATACAACCAACGGAAAAAGAACAATGGTTGTTGTTGGTATTATACATGCTTACACTTTTTAGACCAGAGGAACCAGATATTGTATACTCATTTAAAATAAAGTTCAAGGAATAGTCTTGGATATGTGAGACAATGCAATATAAAACCTTCAGACAAATAGTACATTTTCTTTTGGGTGTTTGGGTGATGTAATGTAAGCTGTTGACAAATATATGCTAAATCTTTTTCTTTCCCCCAATTTTGCAGTTGGCTGTTCGTAAATGCTGTGAATGTGGACAGCCACTACCTGAAAGCTACTCACCTCCTGCAGATGAACCTTGGACGACTGGGATCTTTGGATGTGCTGAAGATAGGGAAAGTTGTAAGTTAATGGTTGATCAATCTCTCACGTTGTCAATTGAGAGTTGGGATTAATGGTCATTGTGTTAATGATACAGCTGTCAAAATGAGCTACGTACTTAGGGCCAGTCCTTTCAACACTAAAAAATAAATAGGGCTGGGTTAGTAGAATGATATCTCATTTTTAAATAGGCTTTTTGTGGCCCAGCCGTATTTGGCCCCTAGGGCTTAATAGGGCTGGGTTGGGCCAGGCCCTTAGGTTGAAACTTTTTTCTTCTTGCAAAAATCTATAATTTTGTTGGGCAAGAAATGAACTATTTTATTGTGAAAAACTTAGTGTATTTATCAACTCTCTTAAATAACGAATAGATATATATAATTTTTGTGAAATGATAGGCTATCGATTCCTCTCACCTTTCACAATAAATTACATAATCACTAGATATGTCTTTACACACACACCCACGCTCCTCCCCCCCCCCCCCCCCCAAAAAAAACCAAAAAAATATATATTATATTGCAATATTAAACAAAAAAAGTTTTAGAGTTTTCTAGAGCCAACCCTTAAGATTAAGACCTTAGAGCTAGCCCTAAGCCCTTGAAGGAGCTGGCCAGGTTAACAAATCAGCATCTCATTTTTTGAAGGGCTTTTAGGCACAACCTTGTGTAGACCTAGGGCCAGTTAGGGATGAGCTAGCCCTTATTGACAGCTCTGATTAATAACCTCAAGCATGTAAATATATCAATCGTATGGTTTTTTATTAGTGAGATTTACAATCAGCATTAGGGAAGAATTCAACTTTTTTAGACTCATGGGACTATCATTGCACCAATTTAATCTAGTTGCACTTTACCAACCAGATCACAATGACTAGGATGAAGCTCTTTTATCTGCGTTGCTTGAAAATTTATAAAATGTCTTTTGACCATTTTACCATGATTCTCTTCATTATAGTTTATTTGCTAAATGGTGTTAAGATTTATGCTTCAATTATGTACGGCTATAGTAGCAGTTTGCTGTGACCCAGCCAGGAATTTATTCTCTCTATACACTCATTCTTCATTGCAGGCTTGACAGGACTGTTTTGTCCTTGTGTATTATTTGGGCGCAATGTAGAAAGTTTGAGGGAAGACACTCCTTGGAACAAGCCATGCATTTGTCATGCCATTTTTGTTGAAGGTGGCATTGCTCTGGCAGCAGCAACTGCAATCTTTCATGGTGTTGAGCCAGGGACAGCATTTCTCATCGGTGAGGGTTTACTTTTTACTTGGTGGATGTGTGGAATTTACACTGGTCTAGTTCGGCAATCCCTACAGAAGAAATATCACCTAAAGGTACATGTATTTCTCTTTCACTTTGTTTAGTTATCAATTACAAAAATGAGGTGGAATATACCAAATATCACCCTCTACTAGAAGCGTGCATCAGTTATATGATGCAGAAATTTTGCATATTAAATGGCATCTCCCTCTGTAGGAATCTGTTCTGTTATCTGGCCTTCCTTCTTAATTGAGCTTCATGTTGGGATGAAAAGACGAATTCCATGAGACTGGGAGTGATAAAAGCATATTTTACTCTAATTTACTTAGAAAGAGAATGAAGATAAGCTTGTTAGTGTGTTAGACATTATTAAACATATGAAACGCATGTATGACATGGTTCTACCATTAGTGTTGAGCTTACATTATTACATATTTACTGGTGAATTGTAATGCTGACTCTTAAAGTTAGTCTGGCTTTCTTTAAATCAACCACGCAATTTTTTATTGAGAAAAAGGAAGGCAATTTCTAGAATGATACTCTATTACATAATTATATTTTTGTAGTGATTGGCAAATAACAATTATCGTTATCAAAATCCGACCAAAACCACCCGAATCGATAAAAAACCGGTGAACTAGTTTGGTTGACCTATAAAATTGGTTTGCTAAAAAGTTGGTCAAGAACAGGCTAAATTGGTCAAAATTGCATCTCAACCAGTTTTGAATCCTTTTTTTTTAATATTATTTCTTATTTCATCTTGGACAGATTTGAAAAACTAAAAATAGAAGGCATTAGGAGAAAGGAGTTGAAATATAGAGAAATTAAAAAAAAAAATGAAAGAATATAAGAGGAATAAAAAGTGTGTACTTGGCCATTTTTGCTGTTTATTCTCTATTATACTCCATCTCCTAGTTAAATTTTTGTTAGATATTAAGGTGTTTGGCCAAAATTACTCTTTTCTCTTTATTAGTATTTAAAATTAATAATTAGTCATATTTAAAATTTATTAGTATTTATTTGTTATATTAAAATTTTAATATATAAAATTTTAAATATATATTTAATTATTACCTGTTTAACCATGATTAGAACAATGAATCTTGAATCAATGCCTCTATCGGTTCAATAACTCATTTTAACCGATATTATTTAAAAACATTGATAACAATTATTATAGTGATTGTTGGGATCATGGCTCCCAGTAATTTTTTGTTGCAGTGATATCTCCTATAGTTGATTTTTCTTGAAAATAAGTCTCGACTTATTACTATTGATTTGATGATCCCTATAGGGCGTGGTCAGTGAGAATTAATTATTGGGGATAGACAATTTGGTAAAACAGCATTGGAAATCTACAATCCTATCATTTTTTTTTTGGGTTTTTTTTTTCCCGGGGGGGGGGGGGGGGGGGAAGGGAGTGGATTTGAGTCAATATATGAATTGTTTCATTATTCATTTCTTATGCTTGAATCAATAGAGTGGAAGATGAACCTTTTTTCCTGGTTGACTTTCATGGTTTCTGCAGAATATAAGCCTTTTTTGTTTATGGTTTTGCTTGCTTATGGTTTGTTTGATGGCTGCAGAACTCGCCTTGCGATCCATGTTGTGTACACTGCTGCTTGCACTGGTGTGCCTTGTGTCAGGAGCACAGGGAGATGAAGGGACGGCTTTCCGACAATGTTGTCATGCCAATGACCGTTGTGAACCCACCTCCTGTTCAAGAGATGAGGTCTACCGATGACAAGGAAAATTTGGAGGCACCCTCTGCTAACAACAACAATGAGCATACTGATTTGGAAATGCAGGCTATTTAGGGCATACCATTGTTAATAGTCAGAAGAATAGCATGCTGATTTTACATTACAGAGAATTTTCCTCCCTTAAAACGTTTGGCTTGAGTTTTAGGTGTTGCTTTGGACATGTTGATCACATATATACACAAATTCTTCTTTGAGAGCAAAATCTTCCTTCTTATCTGCCTGATTGAGCCGTTGACCCTCAACTTTTCTATTTTTGTTTATTCTTGAATTTTTTCAATGCCTTTACCCTAAAGGCATTGATATCTTGCACCATTGGGTTGAAATAGCGACAAATTTGGATGCAAAACTCTAGTCAATGATGATGCAAGCCAGGTGAGGTACCTGTATATTTAGGATACTATAGAATTTTTCTTTGCTATTTTCTTTTGTACGTTGGGTTAGAAATTTGGCTAGAGAATTGCTGAATGAGAATGTAAACGCACAAACCAGTGTTTGCAATAACGCCTTAATTGGCATAATTTGTGAAATTTCATTTCCTTCTATCCCTTCAGATCTGATCGTGGCATGAATCTTGTGTATCATTTTATGCATAATTGAGAAAATTAGACCTGTCGGTTCTGTTTGAAAATTGGTAAATCGGTTATGGTTTTGATTCACTGCACCTTCAAAACCAATTAAAAAAACTAGTAAAGATTTGGCTAAATCAATAAAAAATTAACAAAATTGTTTAGTTGTAACATTAAATCAGTTATGTACTAGTTTTTAAATTTTTTGTATTTAAATTAGAGACTTGACATTTTGTGGTGGAGATTAATAACATTCAATGGATTTCACTAAATGTATTTTATATACTTTATTGTCATATAGAAAGTGTTTTAACTAATTTTTATATTATAAAATATTTATATCTATTTCAAATATTCTTTTACAATATATGTATTAATTTAATAATAAAATATTACATATATATATATATATACATACATCCCCCTCCCACATACATATATATATATATATATAACTAAAGATAAATAAATTTGATTTAATCATTCAACTATAAAGTATTCTTTATCTTGATTCAATGATTATTTTAATTTTTAAGACATAAGTTTTATATTGGAATGTGTTGGGTTTAAAATTCAACTCTTAAAAAATTGCCATAAAATAAGTTTACAATTGATTTTTTTTTTCTTTTTCAAGTATACTATGCTAAAGTCGTCCCATTGTGATCAAAGCACAGAGAAGTAATTGCTGGTGGATCTTCTCCAGGAGAAAGAACTGTCTTCATGAATAGCAAAATTATACATGACCTTAAAAAACACAAACAGCTTCCAAATATGAATATGAACTCCGTAGCAAGAAGCTCATACCATGGCTTTCCATCTCATGTTCCACACATTTAGGAAAACACAAAAACTTGCCGCTTAACAAATATGTATGCAAGTATATCAAGCATTAATATAACCTCACAAGCTTTCCTTCTCACCTTGTGAACTTTGTGAATGTTGAGATGAGTGACTTTTGATTTGGTGAATGTGTTGGGGTTGAGTAAGGAGATATATAGAAGGTTGCGTTTATTTATAGAAAATATAGATATTTAAATATATATGTATTTATGTCTGTGTACGTGTGCCATTGTAGATGGTGTGATTGTATGCGAAGGAGAATGACATGTGAGACCAACTGACATAACAACAAATACAAATATAGAAGGAAAAATAATGTCACATGTTTTTGTATTAGTAAAAGTACAATCCAAGTAGGTTAGAAGTATAAACCCTCCACAATATCTATATCTTTACTTTGTCTTGAAGTGGTTTACAGCTTAATCTTTAATTAAGTTTAGTTTTTAACTTCAACAAAAAATAAAGGCAAATCCCAAAAAAAGTGTAGAGCTGGAAAAGCGATGGCAAAGATCCCAACATTTGAGGATTCCTATAAGCACTATTTCTTTTTTTCTTTTTTCACAGAGATGGGGATGGAACAGGCAAAAAATTTAAAAGGTTATTTGGGAAGGGGGATCATACTCTAGGATCCCTATTCTTATTAATTTTATATAAATATTTTAAAAATTTTTATATACATGTCTTACTATTTTTTATTATTTTCTAATCATTTTACTCTTTATTTATATTTATATTAATTTAAAAATAAAACAAATCAATATAAATATTCTTATCACCTCTCATATCACTTAACTTGTTGTAAAACTTGCTATTTAAAAATTTTTTAAACTTGATTAAAGATTGTTAGAAAGTTTAAAAAAAGGAGTTTAAGCTTTAAATTTACTTTTTTTTCAAAAATTAGTTAATATTATCAGTATTTTTATTTTTTACAAAAATTTTGAAGTACCACTGACATTCGCAGGGATCTGCATCTTTATAGGAAGTAGGAATAGAGGAAAAATTCTCCAAAGAGCAGAGAATGAGGATGATAATTAAAAAAAAAAAAATTAATAACAGGAATGAGGACCCTGTCGGATTACCATCACTAGGTGGAGGTGAGTTTATGATGTGCTAAGAGTTAGACTATCAAAAGTTTTAATTTCAGCTAGTTCAATATTTAAAAACAAGTTATAATTTTTTTTTTAAATGAATTTCTTAATCTTGGCGTGGCCTTTACTGATGAGATGAATTAATTGGTGTTCTCACAAAATGACGTGAACATCATTTGACGCCAAGATAAAAGACAAAGAATATCGGGTTCAAATTTTAATTTGGAACATCTTATTTGTCTCTTAAACTTTTTTTGAAGAATAGAAGAGAAGAAAAGAGGTTGTGTTTTTCTTAACTCTCTCTCTCCTGTGAGAGCTCTGGGTTTTTTCCCCAGTGAGAAGTATCTCATTTTGGGTTTATTTGCATTTGATCATCTCTTACTTGCTATTCGTGTTAATTGATCTTCTTCTGTGAGTGCCATTTTCGAATGGAGTATTGTAAAATTGTGATAATCCTTGATGGAGGTAGACTCGGAGGGCGGTGAAGGAGTCAGGGATATGGGGAAAAGTCAATTTCACTTGATTGGGATAAGAGAGAAAGTAATAAGATGGACAAAATAATGTTGGTGAGCAAGCTGATTTCTGAGAAAACGCTGAACAGAAACATAGTAGTATTGGTGATTAAGAAGGATGGAATATGCAGGAGGGAGTTGATATTCTAGATCTAGAGAATAATGCCTTTATCTTCTTGTTTGAGAAGGAAGAGGATTATACCAGAGTATTGAAAGGAACACCATGGTCCATTTTAGGGTGTTTACCGAACATTCAAGTACGAAGGATTTTATGGTGTTATCAGAAACTGAATTTAATCAATCACCATTTTGGGTGCAATTCCAGAACATCCCTTTGGAAACAATGACCTGGAATAATGTGATGACAATGGGGTCAATGGTTGGAGAAGTGATGATCCCTGAATGTCTGGTAATGAATGGAAGAATCCTTAGGTGTTTTGCTGGGGCAAGAGTAGTGATTGACCTGAGTAAGCCACTGGTAGCAGGTTTTTGGATCCTAAGTCTGGGATTATCAAGATTGTGGTGCTCTATCAAGAATGTTAGATTGTAGAATTTTTGTTATAGATGTGTTATACTGGGGCATGAACCAAGGAATTGCAAGAAATAAAGGATGATGGCTATCATTAACCCTGAGGAACCAATGTATGGTGCACAGATATGGTAAGCACCGGTTAGGAATTAGGAGGATGCCATTGTTGTCTGCAATTAGGGGTGGTGCGAGAAGAATGGGGAAGGGTTGAAGAAGACACATAAAGTCACTGAAAACAGAGCATGTGGAAGGATGAAATGTAGTAAGAACATAAAGGTTAGTGACGAAGCGTGTAACAGTTTTTTGGGTAAGCGTTACAGTGGATGCAAGGAGCTAAATAGGCACGTGGAAAATGAGTTATTAATTAGGAGAATTTTAGTGAGGGCCTTGGGCAGGCAGCGTCACATGATGTAGACATGGGACATAATGAAAGTCTACGTGGGCTAGACATGGAAAGCCCAATGAAGGGTACTAGTAAAAGAATGTGGGCTGGAGAATATGACAATGTGTGATAAAGTCTAGTAGGAGGAAGTGGGTTCTTCGAAGTGCTATGAAGAGAGGGAGGTACGCAAGAGTTTATTGTTAGTTAAAAAAGAAATTAAAATAGCCAATGTAGGTTGGCACAAGTGGTAGGAGAGTTGATTCCGCAATCTCTGAGTTGTGGGTTCGATTTCCCTCTTTGTCACTCAAGTCCTACTTGGTGGCAATCGATCGTGAGAAGATCCGTCATTCACTAGTGGGATATTCTCATGTGATTTGTTCGGTTTGTCAGCCCTTATTAGCGGTTTGATGGTTAGCCCATCTCTAAGACCCAAGGTGACTAGGCTCTTAATGGCGATCGAAGGTATAGAATGGCCTCTAGCTGTTGAAATTTTGAGACTTGTTGGGAATTGAGAGTGCCATCCTTCCCTCCCATTTTTTTTACCAAAAAAAAAAAAATTAAAATAGAAGAGGTGACTTCTAACCAACAAAAATATACCCCATCAAGATACATAGAGGAGATCCTTCGGATGAGGATGAAAAAAAGAGGCGTTGTGATTCTATTTATGTAACTAAAGTAGTTTAGTGAAATCTTAAATGAGTATAACAAAGTTAATTTAAAAAGAAGTGGGGAAGTAATCAATCCATAGAAAGACCAAGAAAGTCAAGGTAAATGAAAAATTTAATAGTAATAAAGCAAGCATTTCTTTTTACTCAATGAAGCAATAGATTTCTCTAGTTAAAAAGAAGAATAGGTGTGAATGTAAGAAGATGAAGAAAGCTTGAAAAGAACAAAGTGAAAGTTTCAAAATGATCTAATTGAAGCATTTGTGGAAGTGTATGATATTTTCCTAAATGATTGGTTCAAGTTTAAGGTGGATTGCATTGTAAGTAAAGTCAATGATGAAGCTAAAGGTTCTGGTGGTTGTCCTTCTACAGCCATTGATAAGCATGATTTTTATAGATTTTATTCTCCTTAATTTAAGCTTTTTAATGGTTAAATAAGGCTTAATGGATTTACTTAGGTAGATAATTAATTTTTGTAGCCATTTTATGCACTCTAGAAATTAGATTACAAAATAATGGATTTTAATGCATAAATCATTTTGAATGAATTTTTTGAATATTCCTACTTAATTTTCTCATTTGTTTTTATGTAGATTTTTGGGCAAATCAAATCTAAAAGTTAGAGAAAAATTTGGAGGAGGAAGATTTTTCAAGATTGAGATGCACATTCAAATTTATCACGTGGGAAGAGAAGGTTTTAAAGTAGTTGGCTAAAGAGGTCACAATGGAAATGAAGAAGCTGCATGGAGAGGTTAGAACACGTTAGGATGCATGAAAGATACTTATGTGGGGTTGGAAAACACAAGAAGCAATTCAAGCTCGTGAATAGAAGGAAAAGAAGACTCAAGCATCTATATGGAGAAAACATGAGGGTTGGACTTCTCTTAACGTCACATATTAGTTCTTTTGGAGGCACACACTCATTCGAACTCAGACGTTGGAGTGAGAAGGATTCAAGAGGAATGAGCACTTGAGCAAGGAGCTATTGGTTTACGTAAGAAGCATGCAGAACACGTGGGAGGCAGCATCAAAGGAAGCTAGAGGAGAAGCTCGAGTTTTATTTGCTGTGAACAGAAGCTTGCATGAGCTGGAAAATGAGAAGCCACGAGTTCCGGCATCTTAGAACACTTACACACATAGCAAAAAGAAGTTATAAGGAAGCTCACAAGGAAGAGGACCATCCACGAAAGCACTTGGTTGGAGCTTGAGTAGAAATAGCTACAGGTTTGGCACATTTTTTAGAAGAAGAAAACATGAGTTAGCATCAGTACATAAGCTGGGAGTCTACCACGAGTTTGGTGAAGGAAAATGAAAAACACAAGAGCATGCAGAAGTTAACGTAAAGGCTACGTGGAAGCCACAAAGATGAGAAGTTTCACGTAACAAATGAAGGAAGAGAGGCCACAAGCTGAACGTGCTGACTATGAAAAATAAACCCATGCAAAGCCACATGAAAGAATGCGAGAAAGGGAGTAGGGAGCTAGCTTAAAAATACGAAGAGCAAAGGGGATCCAAGAGAAACGAAAAGAAGCAGCTGGATGGTACTGCACATATAAACACATGAGTTTGGAGGAAGATGATTATTATATTCATAATGGGGCCCACCTTATATACACATGAAGAAGCTACGGGCAATTGGCTGGACAAGGAACTTTCCACGTGAAAATGAATTAAAAGGAAGCATGATAGCATGTGATTTAGGAAAATAACTCAGGCAAAAGAATGATAAAAATGTAGCACGTGAAATTATTAAAATTCACGTGAGAAGGGCATCCAAGATGAACTCGGGTAGAGGCAAAATCAATCATCCATCACGCCATTCATCCAACATCATTCATTCATTCCATCCTTTATTCCATTCACCACATTCACACCCTATGCATCCACTTCGTCCAGAGAGCCCACTCTATGCCATGTCCTCCATTCCCACTTCATTCTTCCATTCAAATGAAGCTTTAATTCCTCTTGAGGCTAGCTAGGAGGAAGGCCCTTGGTGCAAGCTTGAATCCATGGATAAATACAGAATTTTTGGCTAAGGATTTCTATTTTCCTACACTTTTTCTCTTTCATATATTGTCTTGGTTAAGTTGTAATTGATAGAGAATTTGTATAATTGTAATTAGTAGCTGGTTAGACACTAATTAGAAAGCCTTTTTGTTGATTAATTAGTTAGATTAAATACTAAAAATTTCAATTTCCTACAATTATCCATGTATACAGTCAAGGTGTTTGATGAAATGCATGTGAGAGATTGAGTGTTTAATTGTTTGATTTGAGGACTCTTTAGTGTTTAGTTGGTTAATTAAACATCTTTGGATGATAATTCAGAGGCTAATTAATCATTTAATCAATCAAATTTGGTGTTCATTGATCTTAAAGATAAGAATTAATGATTTAATACGGGGTTGAGGTTTCAATTCAATATTAGATTGTTAATCTCTTGATTCTTGCGTAGTAACTCAAGATACATTTGCTGTGGATATAATTAGGGACTCTTAGACCAGAATTAATCACAATTGGATTAGGATAAGGATAGTGGATACCAAGAAACGAATCCAAAACTAGTTATAAGCCCATTATCAACCATAATTCATCCAATTAGGTAGAAATTAAGAAATTCATTTCAATTTAGTTTTAGGTTAGTTTAATTCAATCAAAAACTCCCTAAATTAAGTAGTTCTAGGATCTTTTAATACTTAAAAAATCCAATTGAATATTGAACTCTATTTCCAAGGGAGATGACCTAGGTTGTGCCACTAGCTACATTTTTAGTTTAACTTAGTTTTATTTTAAGGGTTGCGCGACAGACTAGTCAATCATCCAATAAATACAAAGCTCACTTCATGGCACTACCAAAGTTTAAGAGTTACCTTGGCATTTAAGAATATGAGGGAGGTATATAGAGTAAATAAGCCTTCCTTGGTGTTTTTAAGGGAAACAAAGATAAGTATAGAAAAAGCTAAAAGAATAAAAAAAAATTTTCATTTGTAAATAAGTTCTATGTAAAGCCTAATGGGTCATTTGGTGGATTATGTTAATGGTGGAATAAGGAAATGGATATTTAAGTGCTATCTTTTTCAAAGAATATGATCCATACAAGACTTTGTTCAACAAGTCTGACTATCACCCATTTTATTACCTTTATATATAGCCTTTCTAAGGATGATGAAAGAGTGCTTGTATGGGCTAAATTGAAGAAACTAGCTTCCAGAGTACAGGGTGCATGGATATGTGCATGGTATCTCAATAACTTATTGTCCCAATTAGAAAAGATGGGAGCTAATCTAAGAGCTGCTAAGAAAACTATAAATTTTCAAAGTCTTTTCTTTGACTGTAATTTGATGCACCTAGAGTTTAAAGAGGCTAAGTTCACTAGAAATAGTAAAAGTTTAGATATTGAGGAATGCATAGACCGAGCATTAAGGAATATAGAGTTGAGAAATGACTTTCCTAAAGTTTTGGTATTTCACTGGGAACTTGTTAGGTTGAATCATCATTTGTTACTAGTGGACCTATGCTATCAAGAGATTAAAACTTCGCAATGCTTTAAATTTGAATCTTTTTAAGTAGAGCACCTTGATTTCTTCAATGTAGTTAACTCTACTTGGTGTGTAGTGGATGAGTCTCATGGGAGATAAAGATAAAGATTTGATAAAAAAACTTGATTGCTACAAGAAGGCTGTAATTAAATAAAGCAAATTGGTATTCCTTAATAGTAGAATCCTTATTGATAAGTTGGTGAAATAGTTAGCATAATGTAATGAAAGGATTTTCACTAAAGAGAAAGCATGGAGGGCTAAAGAAATAGTCAAGGGATTGAAAAAGCATGGGATAAGGAAGAGCAATACTGGAGCCAACTTTTTAAAATTAACTAGTTGAAATAAAGGGATTAAATCAAAAAATATTTTCATGCTATGACAGTTCAATGGAGGCAAAGGAATAAGATTTTGAGATTGATGAACAATGAAGAGATATGGATTGAAGAAGAAAATAAAATAGCTAATTTGCTTGTGAATTTCTATGTTGAACTCTTCATTCCAACATTGGCTAGATCTCTTAAAACAGCTTTGAATTATGTTGACAGGGCTATAACTAAAGAAGACAATAGAATGCTCACCTCAACTATTAATCTAAAAGAGATAAATGAGGTAGCAACTTGGATCCCAAAAAGAACTAGGCTTAGATGGTCTCTTAAGGTAATTTTGCCAATCTACATGGAAGGAGGTAGGGAAAAATATTTATGAAATGTGAGAGATTTCTTTGAGAATGATATCTCACTTGATGACTTAAACTCAACCAACTTGGTATTAATTCTAAAGATTGATAAACTAAAAATGATGGGACAATTTAGGCCAATTAACTTATGTAACTTCAATTGCAAGATTATTTTTAAAGTGCTGGCCAATAAATTAAAGGGTCTTATCCTCAAGTTCATCTCTGTAAATCAAAGGGCATTTGTCCCCAGGAGATTGATCTAAGACAATATCCTAATTGCTCATAAAGTGTTCCACTACTTGAGCAATAAGAAATCTAGAGGAAAGTATGAACTTGCTTTTAAAAATAAATATTAATAAGACCTATGATAAAGTGGGATAGGATTTTTTTTTTTAGGGTGTACTAATCAAGTTGGGTTTTTGTAATTTATGGGCAAAGAAAATTATGGGCTATGTGGTTTTAGTAAAATTTAACATTCAATTTTTAGGCAAAAAAGTTGCATCCTTAGACCTAGAAGAGGAATTAGACAAGGTGACCCTATGTCACCTTACCTTTTCATCATCATTGTTGAAGTTTTGTCTAACATGATTAATAAACATGTTGAGAAAAAGGGAGTTGAAAGGTATCAAATTGGTAAGAAATTGTCCTACCTTTGTCATAACCAATAATTTTTATAAGTCCTTAGATATTGAAAAAAATGCAAAAGATGATAAAGAGGGATTATAAGTCTAACTAAAATGAAAGAAAAGGTTAAAGGTAAGAAAAAATGTAAAACAAAAGAAAAATGGGCCAATTTAACCGTAAAGTAAGAAAAGTTAGGGATGTATATAATTTAAAATATAGTAAAAAAATCTAGTTTTTCTCATTAGAAAATGAAAGTAGAGGATAAGCACCTTAACCAGAGGGGTCATTAGGGTATAAAATATTGACAGTGCAAAAAATGAGAAAATGAGACAGATGCCATTTTAACTGTACTAAACTATTTTAAACCCCTAAAAATTATAAGATTTTACTTTATATGTAAAAGAACATTTAAGATTTTATATGGAGTAGTCAGATTCAAAAAAATATTAAAAAATGAACTAGAATAGAGAAAAAGTATACTATTGGGAAAAAATGATCATTATTATAAAATTATATGATTTAAGGCTAAACTTGGTCATCTTCTCTCATGTTTTTCCACCGACTTTTAGTTGCAAAATGGAGCTCCTAAGCATGTTCATGGGGGGGGGGGGAGGGAGGGGAATACAGTCTATTTAGGTAACTTTTTTTTTTTACACTTTTTCATTTCTCTCTAATTATGGAAACTGCTTTCCTCTTCAAGAGTAACAAGATATAATTTTTATGTTAAAAGGTTGAAGTTGGTAGCTATCCAAGAGGAAAAAGTCACTTTTTTGAAAGATTGAATTTCACCAAAAGAATTACTACCGAGAATTCTTTTAAAGAAGGTATGATTCAAGTTATAGAAATTAATGTGTGGATTTGAAACCCTAAGAGCATATTAATTTTGGCTATGGAGAGAGAAAAAGAGAGAGGGTATGATGCTTTTCTTAGTGAAATTTGTTGTTCATAATGATGAAAATGTTGAATATAATATATATTTGGCTTGAAATATTGGAAAAATCAAGTTTAAAGTATGTATAGTCATCTTTTGGCCAATGAAGGATCATGTAGCTACAATGATTGTTTTATCATTTTGATGATAAAAAAGGCTTAATTATGAATTATAGAGATGATTTGGATGAAGTTTTATGTTAAAAATTTATGATTTTGATATGTTGAAAAATTGAACTTAAAAATGACCTAAATGACCATATTAATGAAAATTATATTTTAACATAATTATAGCCATCCAAGTAAGTCTCTTATAATCTAAATGAGTCATATATATCATAAAAATGAAACTAAGATATTGGAAAAAGAATGATACTTATAGCTCAAAGTAGTGTCATGATAGTTAAGTATGCTAATAGAAGAAAATAACCAAATAAATAGTAAAAGTGTTTTTTATGGCCAAATTTATGAATTAGGAAGTTTAATTTAGTTAAGAAAATGTGTTTAGAAAAAACTCTAATATAGGCCCTAGACGAAGGGCAAATGGAGAAGGAATGAATGCCATGCTTAATTAAAAATTAGATCATCAAGAATAAACAAAATGAATATCTTGAATGATGGAATTCTTGTTATGTCATAAATTGACATAATGAGACTTAGATATGCAAGTGGGGTATGTCTTGGATATGCAATTAGAATGATCATTTTGAGAAATATGGCCAATTTTAGGTAATAAACCAAGTTGGCAAGTTGGTTACTTGCTAAGAAATTTGTTCATGATGAGAAACTTCTAAGAGAAATGAGAATGACACTTTAGAATTGTAAAACAAAACTATAATAAGTACTAAAATGTAGGTGTGCCATTAAATACTTTGGAGGTTGAGTTTTGGGCTAAAATTTGGCATGCTCTTAGATGACATATAGAGGTTTGATCTAAGATCAAGATAGTAATTTTTGGATCCCTATAGGATATTTTATAAATTTTTGAATTTGGCTCAAACAAATTGTCAATAATAGTTTTTTCTGCATAATTTGAGTTTTGTTTTAAGTAGTTTCTTAGAACCAAATTAAATTTGTTTACCCTAAAATTTTTACAGTAGAAAGTATATATTCAAAGCTTTAAAACAACATAAAGTTTGCCTAATTTAGAGGTTCCTAACTGAAGTTATAATTTTCTAAAATATAATGCCTAGATAAAGGATAAATAGAATTATAAGATATAGAAAATTAAAGTATGCCTAAAAATTATACCTAGCTTATGTTAAGCTAAGTTTTATAGTAGAATAAGCTATTATATAGTAGTTGACCCTTTTTATGTCTAATATATTATATTTAGGCCAAGTTAGTACAACCACAACCTTTTGTGTTTGTAGAACTAAGAAGAGTAAAGAGAAAGAATAAGTGGTATAGTCCTTTGGTCAGAAGATTCTTGGCTTGTATCAGATAGTTTATTCTTCCTTTTTTGCATGCATTTGGATGTAATTGAGTTGTGATGCATTATGTATATTGGTTGTTTTATAAGTTGTTTAAGTTTATGCTTGAGTTGATTGCATTAGTTTGAGTTTCTATGCATGTGTGAGATATTTTTTAGCTCTTAGTATGACTCGTAAGGAACTGAATGCAATAGTTCTTCTTTAGCCCAGAGATGAGCTTAGCTAGTATGTTTTATGTCATGGCTATATATATTTAGATATTTTAAGCTAATTCTATGTTTTATGTTGTTTTATGTTGAGATGGACATGCATGCTTGCATTTTATTCTTAAATTATCTATTGTATGCATTGAAATGGTTGAGTACTACTACTATGATTCTTCCCAGAATTTCACCCCTTGTTTCCTACTAACTATGCCAGGTGAAGCTAACAAGGAAAGAGGAAAAGAGATAACTTCTTGAAGCCAAAAAATAAATGGAATTTATAGGCTTGTATATTCATTTTGATATATATTTTGATAGTTAAGTAAGATATAATGTAATTTGAATAAAAGTACTTTAGTAGCTATTAATCTAAATGTATATATGATCATGAATATTTTTTATATATAGAATAGTCATTTCAATATACATATAATGAGAGATTTTTGGGGCCTATGTTGTGAGTAATGTCGAGATGTTATGTTAACTTATATGAGTAGTTTAGTTATTCTTTTGCTAGGTTTATAAGAGATGTATCAACCTTCTCTTATTGTTTCTTTACTGATGATGTCTTATTCTTTATGAATGCAAGCAGAAGCAATTATGTGGTGCTAAGAGATACTTTGAAGCTGTATGGTGAAGAATATGTTCAAAAAAGTGAACTTTGAAAAGTTATGCATATATTTTTCCAAAATCACACTAGGTAAGATAAAAGCTGAAGTATATGATGTTTTAACTATTAGGAATACCAATGATCCACGAAAACACCTAAGTCTACCTATTATATGGGGTATATTGAAAGTTGAAGCACTTGCTTTTGTTAAAGATAGAATTGCACAGAAGGTCCAAGGATTGAAACATAGACTATTGACATATGCTGAAAGAAAGACATTGATTAAGGTAGTAACTAATGCAATATTATTGTATCATATGACTTGCTTCAAATTTCCTAAGAAAACTTGTGAATAATTTGACAATGTGATCTTTAAGTTTTGGTAAGGACAGAAGAAGGAAGAGGGTATAATACATTGCAAGCTTGGGAAAAATTAACAAAAGTAAAAAAAAATGAGGGTGTTATGGGCTTTTAGAGAATTGTTTAACTTTAACTTGGCCTTACTTGCTAAAAGTGCATGGAGAGCAATTTAAAACCTAGAGGATTTGTGGGTTAGAGTCTTGAAGGGTTTCTATTATCCTAACATAAATCTGCTTGAGGCAAAAAAAAGGCATAAGGCATCTTAAGGTTGGTCAAGCTTGCTTGATGAAAGAGATTTATTATAGAAGGGCTTAAGCTGGAGAATTGGTAATGAAGAATCAGTTAAAGTTTGGAATGGCATATGGATTACTAACCTAAATGATTATTGCACAAAGTTGAATAAAACTTCTAAGGTTGAAAAGGAAAGATTGCTTGCTAGCTTAATTAGTGATGGTAGATGGAACTTATAATCTATTGCAAACTTAATTTTTTAGGGTGAAAAAGAAGCTATTTTGAGAATTATGATTCTTATAACTGCTAGAGGGGACAAAATTATATAAGCAAGGTTAAGAAATGGTGTTTGCATTAGTTATTATGTGGTCAACTATCTACATGCTCCTGCATCCTTAATGAAGCCTAGCTCTTCCTTTTTAATACTAAAACAAATATGGCCTACAATTTCGAAGCTGAAGGTTTCCCAAAAAATTAGGCACTTTTATGTGAGAGAACAATGTTTAGTGCTTTGGCTACAAAAGAAGAACTATATAGGATAAAATGTGCTATGAGTCCTTGATATAATACCAGGAGGCATGCCCATTGGAACACTACAAGTTCGAGAAGCCCTCATCCATCAAGAAACTCAAATCATTCAAAAGGGTATGATTCAGGTCCAAATGGCTCATGAAGAGATGGCCCATGCTCAAGAGGCCCAAATTGTGCTAGTATATGTCCAAAAACTTCAAAGAGTTCAAAATAATCTCTATGTTGGACGTCGACCCAAGTTTATAGCCCAAGATCCATATTTGATCAAGATCTCCTTAAAGATACAAAAGTGGAAGTCCAAGTGGAAGCCCAATGTCTTAAGAAGATCCATGGAGCAACTAAATTCAATATCCAACATGTTGAAGGCCCAATGAATTATACACATACAAGAGGAGTGCTAAGGCCCAATTGGAGTCCAATTGCAAGAGATTAAGAATCATGTGTCAACCATGTGATTTTTAATGAAGTATTAGCATTCCATGTGACAACTTAAAGAAGCTAATTAGTTTTGACTAGGATTCTTTTTGAATTTCTTTTTTTATTATTTTATTATTATTTTTTGAACTTGGTCAAAGAGCTTATCTTGGAGATCAAGTTAAGATTAGTATCCTAATCTAATTAGGATATATATTAGGTATTATTTAAAATATTTCTAATCAGAATTTAGAGTTTTATTTTAATTAGGACTCTAGAAATTTTGCCTATAAAAGGCTTCCTATTATACTCTATTTTGGAAGATGAATGAATTTGAGTATTATTCAATTATTTGTGAGGCTTTTGCTTCTTTGTGTTCTCTGAGAGTTCACGTGACTTATTAAAGGATTGGTCTTCCTTTGTGACGTCTTGAGGCTAGGGTTCTAAGAGACAAGTTCTCTTAGGGTCTTTCCTTTGACCAACATTCTTGTTTTCTAGCCGGTCTCAGGCAAAGTGTCATCTTGTTGAAGGTTCCTAGGACAAGGTTCCTAGAGGGTCTCTCATCATTTGGTATCAGAGCTTTGGTCGCTAGTATAAGGTATATCTTTGTGTTTTCCCTTTCATTATTCTTCATACTTTCTCTCCTTCCATTAGTATTACCTTTTCCATCTTCATCTTTTTCTTCTATCTTCTTCTGTCTTCCATTGTTGTGTTCCTCCATCCTCAAAAAAAAAAAAAAAAAAGAAGAGAGTGTGATACTCCAAAAAGAAAAGAAAAAAAAAAAGAGAAGCGAGTGTGATACTCCCAAAAAAAAAATTCGAAAAAAAAAATTCAAAAAAAAAGGGAGTGAAAAAAAAAAATTCAGATTGCAGAATTCAAAATTGCAAGTTGTGCCAATTCAAAATTAAAAGCAAGATTGGAGTCAATTTCTTAATTGGAATTAATTTCTTAATTGGAGTCAATTTCCTAGTTGGAGTTAGTTTCCTAATTAGAGTCAATTTCCTAATTGGAGTTAATTTCCTAGTTGGAGTTAGTTTCCTAATTAGAGTCAATTTCCTAATTGGAGTTTGTTTCCTAATTTAATTGCATTAAGTGGCTACCAAGTTTTCTGCTTACCTATTTGCATTCAAGAAAGGATATTGTTTCCTAATTGTTCGAAACTTGAATTACAAGTAGTTTTCTATTCTTAAAGTTTCTTATTTTCAGATTTTTTTTTTCTTTTCATCTCTTTCCTTCCAGACCTTCCCTTACTCCTTCTTTTTCCTTTTTGTTACACACCTCTTTGTCTTCTTTGTTTGATTCTTTGGGAATTTACATTTTAGGATTCTAGTATTTTTGATTGCCACTAGTCTGATCTTTTCATTTGATTTGCTTGTGACTTGCTTAGAACACTTGTAAGAAGCAAATTATTGAGTGGTAAAAGGCAAGAGCGTTAATATTAAAGAAAAAGCCAAAAAGAGAGTTAAACACGAGTGAACTTATCATCTTTTGAGTGTAAACACGTGAGAAGAGTGCGTGAGGTCCTATTCCTTCTATCTTTCTTTGACTTACTTTTCAGTTGATAAGATGTCCAATGAGTACAAATTCCTTGAAGAGGCTAACAAAGAGCGATTCAAGCAATCTTGTGCAAGGTTGGATGCATTCCAATCCAATATCAACTTTACAGGACAAGATAAGAAAAAGACATCCCTTGATTTCCATACTAGATGCCTTATAAAAGAGAAAGTCTGCAGCATGGCTATTGATAATAGTAGCTACGTAAATGTTGCTAGTACCTTACTTGTTGAGAAATTAAACTTGCCTACTATAAAGCATCCTAGGCCATATACCTTGTTGAAGGGTAGTGTTGAATTTAAGGTTAATAAGCAAGTTTTGATTTCTTTCTCTATTGGTAAATATCATGATAAAGTGTTATGTGATATCGCTCCTATGTTTGATGGACATATTATGCTTGGTAAACCATGGAAACATGTGAGAAAAGCTAAATATGTTAAGTATAAGTACAAATATTGTTATTGCTATTCATTTGTATTCAATGAAAAAAATCATGTATTAGTACCTCTTGATCCTATGGATGCTTATGAGGATCAAATGAGAATAGTACAAGCATAAAAAGCAAAAGAAAAAGAGAGAGAACATGAGTTAGAGAGAGAAAAAGAAGAGATTGAAAAAGAAACGAGTGTGAGTGAAAAGAAAGAGCAAGAGAGTTGTGAGAAAAGTGAGAAAAGCATGAGTGTGAGCTTGTTTGATGAAAAAAGAGAGGTTGAAAGCATGTGTAAGGATATTTGTTTATCTACTAACAATCTTAACCCATCTTTGCCTATTGTTAGTTCTAACTCCTTGCAGGTATGTAGAAATTTGTTTTCAAAGAAGCCACCTAATGGACCGTCATCTTCAACTAGCATTGAAAAGAGTTGTGATTGCCTAGATTTTTTTCCCAAGAAACCACCTAATGGCGAAGATTCAAGGACGAATCTTTTTCAAAGAGGGAGGGAATGATATAATACCAGGAGGCATGCCCATTGGAACACTACAAGTTCGAGAAGCCCTCATCCATCAAGAAACTCAAATCATTCAAAAGGGTATGATTCAGGTCCAAATGGCTCATGAAGAGATGGCCCATGCTCAAGAGGCCCAAATTGTGCTAGTATATGTCCAAAAACTTCAAAGAGTTCAAAATAATCTCTATGTTGGACGTCGACCTAAGTTTATAGCCCAAGATCCATATTTGATCAAGATCTCCTTAAAGATACAAAAGTGGAAGTCCAAGTGGAAGCCCAATGTCTTAAGAAGATCCATGGAGCAACTAAATTCAATATCCAACATGTTGAAGGCCCAATGAATTATACACATACAAGAGGAGTGCTAAGGCCCAATTGGAGTCCAATTGCAAGAGATTAAGAATCATGTGTCAACCATGTGATTTTTAATGAAGTATTAGCATTCCATGTGACAACTTAAAGAAGCTAATTAGTTTTGACTAGGATTCTTTTTGAATTTCTTTTTTTATTATTTTATTATTATTTTTTGAACTTGGTCAAAGAGCTTATCTTGGAGATCAAGTTAAGATTAGTATCCTAATCTAATTAGGATATATATTAGGTATTATTTAAAATATTTCTAATCAGAATTTAGAGTTTTATTTTAATTAGGACTCTAGAAATTTTGCCTATAAAAGGCTTCCTATTGTACTCTATTTTGGAAGATGAATGAATTTGAGTATTATTCAATTATTTGTGAGGCTTTTGCTTCTTTGTGTTCTCTGAGAGTTCACGTGACTTATCAAAGGATTGGTCTTCCTTTGTGGCGTCTTGAGGTTAGGGTTCTAAGAGACAAGTTCTCTTAGGGTCTTTCCTTTGACTAACATTTTTGTTTTCTAGCCGGTCTCGGGCAAAGTGTCATCTTGTTGAAGGTTCCTAGGACAAGGTTCCTAGAGGGTCTCTTGTATGCCCTATCTACATGTCTAAGATTGAGATTATTGAACACATGCTACAATTATGCCCATGGGTTACCAAAGCCTGGTTTGGATGTCCTGTGTCCTTAAAAGTAAAAGATTTTTAGGCTTGATTATTGGTGTGTTGACTTATTTATGAATGATGATGTGTTGGATGCTTAATGCAAGGTTGTATTAGCAAGCATATGTTGGAAGAGTTAGAAGAAAATGTGTGGTTTTATCTTTCAAGATTCAAAGGTTCATCTAAATAAGGTGATTGTGAAGTTAATAAGCTTGGTAAATGAATTTTAAGAAGCTAAGAAGGGAAAGTAGGTTACTAAAAATTAGATTGTGATGAGAAGTGATGTGTGGCAATTCCCTTCCTATGGATAGATCAAAATTAACTTCAATGGCTCTTTTAATGAAAAATGAAAATATGGCTAGTATAGGAGTTATTTGTAGAAATAAGATGGATGTGTTATTGAATGGCTTTGGGGAATCTATGAAGGCTAGCTCAACTGTGATGTTTGAAGTCTTGGCCATTAGAAGGACTTGCTTTATGGCTATGAGTCTTTCTAATATGGCCATCGGCTTTGAAAAGAACAAGGTTGAAATTTTCCTTGTTTTACAAAAAGGTTGTAGTGATAGTTGGGGATAAACTTGTTCTATGATTCCTTAAGATGTTTCCACTCATTGGAGTCCTTTTAAAATATTTCTTTCCTCTTGGTTTCTTGCCACGTCAATAAAGTTGCAAATTAGGATGCAATGATAATTGCAAAAAGGATGTGCCCTCCTAGGTGGGTTTCTTTACCACTATCTCCTCTAGCAAATATTTCATCTTAGGATTCTTTAAAAGCTCCTAATGATCATTGTCTTTTTTATTTTTTTGCTAATTCACATTGGCATGTGAATCTAAGGGATTTCTATTTAGTTTGATAGTTTTTGTTTGGTAGCTTTTGGTAACTTGCTAGTGGATGTCATCTTACTTTCTTAGTGCTTTTTTTTTGGGATTTTGTGTGTTTTTGTTGTGCTATTGCTAATGGCTATGTGGTTATGTTGTTTTGTTTGTTATTATGAAATGTAATTCAGCCTAGAGAGAGAGAGAGAGAGAGAGAGAGAAGTGAAATTTAAAAATTTAAAAATGACATTCTCTTTGATTTAAATTTATATTTAGCTTTCTTTTTCTTTTTTTATCCATTTCTTTTCAATCAAAGATATTTTGAGGGGAAAAAAAGAAACTAAATCTTAAATAAAAAATTATCAAAATTAATTTTATTTTTTATTTTCTTTCCTCTATTCTTTGGAAATCAAACATATCCTAAAAGATACTTATTCAATTATTTTTAGCCTTTCAAAAATTACTATTGAATTAATAAATTTTTTTGAAAAACCCATAAAACACAAAGTTATCCAATTAGACTAACATTTTATATCAAGAATATTGATGGATAACTAGTAACCCATTTAGATACTTGTCCAAAAAAAGTCAGATTTTGATGAGTGATGATATTATGATTTTTAGAACAGAAAAAATTTATTTATAATTTTTTATATTTTGTTATCAAATTCTTTAATTATAATATAATAAGTGTATAATTCTTGAATAGTATTATAAAAGTGTATAATTTTTGTTGACAATTAGATGATTTTCTAATTAAATTCTATACTTGTTATAATATTATTAGGGAATTATATATTTATAATTTTTTACTTAAAAAATTTAATAATGAAGATATCAAGGATTGCACTTAATTCTAATCTTTTGGGAACACTATATTTTTTTAATTATGATGTAATAATTATTAAATATTAAATTATGTTATATATTTTTTATAATATTATTGAAGAACCATATACTTAAAATATTTTATTTGAAAAATTTGATAACAAAGAGATCAAGAATTGCACTTAATTTTAATCTTTTGAGAACACTATATTTTTTAATTATGATGTAATAATTATTAAATATAAAATAATTATACTTATTAATTAATAAAATCAAATTAATTCTTTTAAGGGTTATTAATTATTAAATAAAATAATATTTTAAATGATTATTTAATAAAATATTATTTAATAAAATATTATTTATATATAATAATAATTATATCAAAACTAAAAAAAATATTGTATCTAAAAACATAATATCACCTCTCTTCCAAAAAATTCACACATGTAGCCATGGTTTTTATTTTAAATCAAAGAAAAATTACATTTAAAAACCCAGATCTTATAAAATTTATAATAAAAAATGTTAAAGATCAAAATTATTCTTAAATACTATAATTACTCTCAAATTTTAAATATTTATTATTAAGTTTAAAAAAATTATTACTAAATTTATGAAAGTTTACTATTTTCCTAAACTTTAATAGTATTTTTTTAAAAATTTAATAGTAAATATCCTAAAACTTAGTAGTAATTGAGATCCTTGAAAATAATTTTGACTTATAGTATTCTTTATTAAAAATTTTACAAGATTTGAATTCTAAAATGTAATTTTCCCTTAAATCAAATTTTTTAAATGCCACTTTTTTTGTCGCAAACATCTTATTAAATATTTACGTCAATCACAAATTTTTGGTTAGAAAAAGTAATTTGCATGAGTGACTTGTTTTTCTTTTTTGTTATTATTCAAGTGTATAACTTTGTGAACATTTTTCATTTTTGAGAGACGAGGAAATGGAAGTTTATTGAGGATTCAAAAGAAATTGGATCCAATTTTTAATTCTTTATCAAGTTATGCCAATTCATAAACACGGATTTGAATAAAAAGAAAACTAAAACCCTATTTCGCTCTTAGATGGGGTATATTTTTAATTTAGTTATTTATAAAATTATATATTTAATTTGAGCATTTATAGATAGATAATTTTTTAATTTAATCTCTCATAAAATTACTTTTTTAATTTAGTTCTTCACAGATGAATATTTATCAATTTAATCTCTTACAAATTATTATTAATAATGTCATTTTATCAATCTACTATAAAAGAAATTATTAGTAAATTAATAAAAAGATATTATTAATAACTTATAAAAAAAAGAGTTATATGTCATCACATCCGTGAATTTTATTTATAATAAATTGATAGAGGATCATTATTGATAATAATTTTATTTATAATATATTAAATTAAGAAATATTCATATATAAAAAATTAAATTAAAAAGTAATTTTATAAATAAATAAATTAAAAAATATGTTACTTATGGATGAGTAAATTAAAAAGATAATTTTATAAAATATTAAATTAAGAAAAAACTCCATCTACACAAGATGAAAATAAAGTTGTTCTCATGCCACTTCTTTTACGGGATTAGATCTTTTACATTTATATATTAAATGCATATAATAAGTGTATTTGAAAAGAGATAAAAAATAATTATAAATTAAAAAAAGTAAGCCTCATATTTATTTCCTTTTTGTCATCCTCTCTTTCGATGAATGTAACAGAGGATCTAATTTATTTCTTTTACACCAATTTGAAAAAAAAAATCACACAGAAATCAAAAAGATAAAAAAAACCTGACTAAACGCCACGTCGTTTCCTTCTGCTTTCAGAACACTCAGAGACTAGAGTAGTACAGAACCAATGGAAGAGGAAGAGGCAACTCCGAACGTAAAACTAGAACCTCCCTGCAATGGTGCTTAAATCCCTATTCACTACCCTACCTCCTCTCTCTATCTCTATCCCACACATCTTCTCACCCTTCAACACTAAATTGTCGCAATTGGGTACGAAGCCTTCCCTCATACTCTGCGAATTTTCCAAGTCACAAGCACAGGCTTATCGGAAATCGCCGTTCTCAGATGCGCATTTCACAGATTATGGACCGCTGGAACTCGAAGGCACCGGCGCAGCCGCTCCCACACCCGGTGAGAGGCACCTTGAACATCAGAAGTCCGTTGAGGCTCTGAAGCTCGTCCTCAAAGAGAACAAGAAGGAGAAGAAGAAGAAGCAAAAGAAAGAGAAGCCTATGATGAAAGGTTCTTTGGCTGTTGCTTGTTGTTATGGGTGCGGAGCTCCGTTGCAAACTTCGGAGATTGATGCCCCTGGTTATGTGGATTTGAAGACCTATGAATTGGTATTTTAATTATTTTTTAATTAATTCTCTCGGTGTATTGAATGCAGCTCTAGAAATTGCGATTCTGGATAAGGTTGTATTTAGATAGGTTCAGGACATATGTGCTACCATTTTCGGATTTGAGTAGGCTTCTTGTTTTTTTGATTTCTCATATGTTTTTTTTTTTCCATTTTTCTTTTTTTTTTTTTGTGGGTACAGAGGTTATCAAGAATATGGTCTTGGAAATAATTTCAGTTTTTCACATGGACTAGAATCATATTCTTCATGATATGTTTGCCCTCCTATCTTTTTTTTTGGGAGTGATGCATTGAGTAGACAAAATTAATTTTTATATTTTCATGGGTGTTTAACCGTAAAAATTTTTAAGTAGATAAAGTGAATTTCAAATTGATTGATGGTAAAACTCAGATTTAATCCAATTTGGAACTAAACTTCAAAGATTAAATTCGAAAGTTGGAAACACGCCGACTTCATTAGTTTCATGCGGTGGCTCATTTTGCATTTGTTCAATTCTGTTTGAGGAATGTCTCTGTAGGTCTGAATGAGAATGGTCGGGCCTAAATTCCATGGATTTTAAGATATATATATATATTTGAACATGAAACTTCATTAATAGGAGTATAATGAATTTTTGGTGGGTTTGGTGTGAAACACATACTGGTGGGAGTGAGATCGAGAAAGAAAAAGAATGCAATGAAAACGCATAACAGTGTATAATTTAATATTTGAGTAAATGACTACATCATATGGAGATTGTGGTACTGTGGTAATGAATTAATCCAAAAGTTGGGCTTAAAAATTTATCTAACAGTAGATGCTTGAAAGTGGTGATATAATCATTGAAGCTGTTACATTCACTTTTCTCTTTATGTTTTTTTTTTAAAAATCATAACCTCCTCGTTTGTAATACACTTCTGTGTGGTCAATGTATAAATTGGTAAGAGATGCAAAGTAAGTTGTCATCTCAAGCTTGACTTGAAATGACTTTCATAATTCAAAGTTTTTGTTTCTATACTGTAAATGTATGTGGAGAAGACAAAAAGTCAAGAATGAAGTTGACTGGCAGGTGTCTAAGGTTTGTTATTTGCTAAATGCATGATAATTATGCAGAAGAAGAAACATCACCAGCTTAAAACTATTCTTTGTGGGCGATGCCGGCTTTTGTCTCATGGGCAGATGATAACTGCTGTTGGTGGGCATGGAGGATATTCTGCTGGTAAACAATTTATTACAGCTGAAGAGCTTCGAGAAAAATTGTCTCATTTACGCCATGAGAAAGCTTTAATTGTGAAATTGGTAAGCAACTAGCTTTAATTGTGAAATTGGTAAGTAACTGATCTAACTTTTGCTTTATGTGGACTAAATGAATTTTCTTAAGAGAAGCTTTGTATATGTAGGATATAATAATAGGGTCTTGTATTGAGTTACCATTGTGCAGTACCGCAGTCTTTTTGACAATATAATTGTTACAGAGTAATTTAATCTTTTGTACTAAGCTTGTAAATCATTCAATTAATTTAGGGATTGATTCATGTTATATAACTGACGAGTAAGTTTAAGTTGTAGTACTCATGTTACAAAGTTTACGTGGAAAATTTTGTAGAAAAATCTAAATTAACTCGTATGTTTGGCTGGCTGGAAAATTTATGGAAGTTCATGCTTTGCAAACAAAATTAATGTTAAAATAACTATGCTGTTATTTCATTCAATGACAAAAGTCTGTCACTGGTCCAAATTATTCTAATTGAGGATAATGAATGGCTGAAAGTAATAAAGCTTCTTGGTCTAATTTGTTGAAGTAATTACTTCTAGGTTGATATTGTTGACTTCAATGGCAGCTTCTTGTCCCGTGTGCGTGATCTTGCTGGTGCTAATCCAATAATACTGGTGGTGACTAAGGTAACAATATCATATGCATGTAACTGATTTTGTTTCTACAAACATATGGATTTCATAATGTAACCGCATATCTTGTTTGTAGATCGATCTCCTTCCAAGAGATACTGATCTTAATTGTGTTGGGGATTGGGTTGTAGAAGCTATCACAAAAAGGAAGCTAAAGTAAGTTTCATGTAATAATTAATCTTCTTTGTAATAAATTATAAATTTTGAATTACTTAATTAGTGTTCCTTTGTTTGATTGTAATACCATTACATAAATTCGGTTAAACTTCTTGTGCAAAAGTATTTGTTGAAATTGTAATGCAGTAAAATACATATATTTTTCTACTGAACATTGCTCGAGATAAATCCAATTCTTGTAATATGAGAAGTTAATTGGAAGAGTTTAACTCCTCATGTCTTAAACTGATATTCCTTGCAGTGTTCTCAGTGTTCATCTCGCCAGTTCTAAATCATTAGTTGGAATAACTGGAGTGGTATCAGAAATCCAGAAAGAAAAGAAGGTACTTTTCCCCTTTGTAGCTTACATGATCTTTTCTGACTGATCACATTACTTAGAAAAACCAAGTGCTCCTTTCAGGAAATTTGATGAGACACAGCCATTCAATTTTATATCTAAGATGGCATAAATTGTCATCTGTTTTGAAAAATGTGGTAGATCTGTATTCTGTAATCTGTACTGCCAAATGTCGTGTTATCTGTGGTAAGTGGTAACCATGTCATAATTTTTATTGTAATTTGGAAAGCTTTCTCATACATTACATAAGGCATGGGACCTTTTTTTTTTTTTTTAAGCTATTATGGATTGCTTGAAGTAAAAAATTGATATGCTTTTGCATCCTGAGGGGGTTGGGGGGATAAAATCTAACTGTTGATGAATGTCCTAATTACCATAAATTTCCAATCCATACAGACATGATATGTTCCAACATCCCAATATTCCTATATACTATTATTCTTATCTGATATTTCATCATTTATATTCTTCTTAATAGTGGGAACTGTTAATATTGACTCTTTCTTATCTTTTCCTCTAATGAAGTTCTATTTGTTTTAATTTGTACAGGGACGAGATGTGTACATTCTGGTAAGCCTCTGAATTGGAAGCTTCATATGCTTAAGCAGGTGTGATTGAAGTATGACATGATGTTCCTGTGTCTATACTTCTACAGTACTTTGAATGGAATTTGTTTGTCCTTTGAAAACATAAAATCACATATTGGAGTCGGAAATAGATCTTATGACTTTCATCTACTTGAACTGTCTATTACATCCCTTGAGACTTAACTAACAATTATTAGGGTCAGAAATATTAACTAACAATTATTAGGGTCAGAAATATTAAAGTGTCTATTTGGTGGCTTCTGATTAATATCTATATTTCAAAATCATATGAAGTTAGTTTGATCATTCCTAAGATTTGACTGACAAATTTTCCTACACATACATCTATATTCTCGTAACTGTATGAGTTTATAGTTTACATTCAATAGGTTATCCGTACTATGGACACTCATATCCATATATACTTGTATCTGTTGGTTTGTCGACTCTAGAACTGTACAAAATGTGTAGCAATTGGACCTGGCACCTTAAAATGCCGACTTTAAGGAGAAAAGCCTAACAGGAAAATTTGGAAGTGCTACTCTAGCATGATCGTATTTTACTGTAATTTTATCATAGAAATCTTATATTATCCTGGGATAATATTTTCAGGTCTTTTTTATTTCTTTGGGTTCATTGAACTGACTTCACTAAAACTTCTGTTTTAATTTTTTTTTCCATACACTTCTTACAGGGGTCAGCTAATGTTGGGAAATCTGCTTTCATCAATGCTTTACTGAGTAAGTCAGTTATACTTCCATGCATCATACATACTAGTATCGAGCTTATTCATTATCTAATAATTTGGTTGTTTATTTATAGTTTGATTTAAAATTTGTTCTGAACATAGTGATGTCAATCCTTCATCATGCTGATTTTTTTTGGGGTTATTTTTTTGTACTTCTAAATTAAATTTTTATTTTTTATTTTTGGTTAAACAAGCCCATCCTATTTATATTAATATTTGGCCATTGTTTGCATTGTGCTTGAACATTCACTTTCCTCTTAAATACTGAACCTTCCAGCCTTATTTTGTTTGGTGTGGTTACTTATAGGTTACAAACCTTGTATATCAGATAAACCAGTGTAGAATTGTGTTATAAATATAATAGGCTTTCATCAGTCACAATGATTTGTGTGGTTCAAATAGGTTTCTGTTGAAATTAATGTTGAGAAATATTAATAATATTTTTTAATAATTCTGTCTTTAAATTATTTTTTATTTCACTTATCATTTTAGGAATTCCAAGTTCTGATGTATCTCCATTGTGACTTTCTATATATTTAATTTCAGAAACAATGGCAGTAAAAGATCCAGTTGCTGCAGCTGCACAGAAGTACAAACCGATACAATCTGCTGTTCCTGGAACTACCTTAGGGCCAATTCAAATTAATGCCTTTCTAGGAGAAGGGGTATGTCATGCATTCTAATTTTGTATGTTGTATGTTACATGGTTGTTTAATCTTCACATTTTTGTTTATTATTATTTTTATTTTATGTCTTAACACATGCAGAATCTATATGACACTCCTGGTGTTCATCTCCACCATAGGCAAACTGCAGTTGTTCATTCGGAAGATCTTTCCTGTCTTGCTCCTCAAAGCCGACTGAGGGGTCGATCTTTCCCTGTATGTTTGGGTCAGACTTGTTTCAAGACATTATGCCAATAACATATGCTAACTTTATTCCTCATCGTTATTGCCAGAATTCTCAAGTATTCATAGACAATGTAGCAGCAGATAATTGGAAAGTGAATGGCTTAAATGGATCTTCCATATTTTGGGGAGGGCTGGTCAGAATTGATGTCTTGAAGGTTTTTACTTTGTGCTTCTACTTTTTGCATGATGTCATAGGGCAGCGTGTTAATAATGTGCTGCTCTTTTTCTTGTCTAGTTAATGTCCTGTATCTTGATATTTTCAGGTTCTGCCAGAAACATGTTTGACATTTTATGGGCCCAAGGGCCTACAGATTCATATGGTACCCACGGAGAAAGCAGATGAGTTTTACCAGGTATTGTCACTTATGTTCAGTGAAAAATTATTGTTGCTCAAACCTGGCCCTAACTGCTCAAGTTTACTAAATATTTTAATGGGTTATACCTTTTTTGTACGTGCAGACTTTGAATAATCAAGTTGAGCTTATGTTTGTAGTTCTCACAATCAACGGATAAATTAAGCTGCTTCAGTATTTTTTTTTTTTTCATTAGAAATGGAGTTAGAACATAATTCCTAAATAAAAGATGCATGTAATGCTACTTCTTTCCCCAGCTATAGCGATGCAGGTTCTTTTTGGTATTAAATGTGAAGTAGCTATTGCATTTTAGTAACATTATTGTGGCCATCGTGTTGCATGTAATATGGTGGAGTTTCTAATTTGTTAGGCTTATGCGGAGTTGCATGAGAATCTATTGATTCTCTGTTTTCCCCTTGCTGTGCTGCGTGCAAATTGGTTTGCCATGTTGTGTCTTTTTGGGCTATTATGCTTAAGACTTCTCTTCCCCTTGTTCACATGAAATTTTGGTTTTGTGCTGCTTTTACATTTTATGATATTTCTCAAGTTCCGGTTTTGCTTTACCTTCTCAGAAAGAAGTTGGAGTTCTGCTGACCCCACCAACCGGAAGAGTAAAGGCTGAGAACTGGAGAGGACTTGAATCGGAACGTAGTTTGCAAATAAAATTTGAAGATGTGGAAAGGTATCGCTTACTCACCTAGTTCTCTCACAGCTGCTTTTTAACCATCGAGTTTTATTTGGGCAGTAGAACCTCATTTACTCCTCCAAGTGTATTTTTTGTGACTCGTTTCAGCCAAAATGGCTGATGTTTAGGAATAAATATACATAAAATGTGAAATTTCTCTTTTTCTTTCGGTGCAGGCCAGCCTGTGATATAGCTATATCAGGTCTGGGATGGTTTACTGTTGAACCAGTTGGCAGGTCCCTGAAAATCTCAGAACGAATATCAGCAGAAACTTGTGGGGAATTGCATTTAGCCGTCCGTGTCCCCAAGCCTGTTGAGATTTTTGTGAGGCCACCATTACCAGTAGGCAAGTTTGGAGCCGAGAGGTATCAGTATCGGGAATTAACAGAAAAGGAAGAGGAAACCAGGCCAAAATGGTACTTTTGAATATGCCGTGTCTTCTAAATAGAGCCAGTTTTACGTATTATTTATTTGTAATTAATATGCATGTTGTATAATGGTGAAATGATCCCAAAAGAAGCCACTTGGCATGGACCATGTGGTAGTGGTGAGAAGTGTGGGCAGTCGTGTACCAAGGAAAAAATTCATCGCAGAAAGGAGGAATAGAAAAGGATAGAAAAAAAGATGGTATATATATATATATTCTTTTATGTAGTATAGTTTGAGTTTCTTTATTAGATAATTTTAGGAGCATAGGTTTGAAAGAAAAGATGTATTTACAATCTGCTGAGAAATTGGCCATGCCTGAAATTTGAGAAAGGATAATCGCGGCTACGCATGAAGTGCTACTTTTCTACACATGAAATTTCATCCATATTCCTTTAAAATGAACTAGATTCGCGAAGCATTTTTGTAGTTTTGTTGAGTTAGTCCGCGATATGACTTAACCGTTAGTGTTAACTATAGGGGTCGGATTAATTGGGGTTTTTGAAATACTATTAAAGGATCAAGATGGCATAACTCATTGTCTCTTTTTATTGTTTTAAATTTATTCACACAATATGCGTATCAATAAACTAGTAAAGTTAGTTCTTCATGACTGTGTTTATAAGGAAAAAGAAAGAATCTTCCCAAGTGTGCGGCTAGAGTTCATATTCTCGCTCGCCATGTCCTCCCAGCTATGCATATTTTATTTTTTTGGGTAGATCCTTTTAAACAATTTTTAAAATGTTTTCTTGCATAATAAAAATAATATAGAGCACTTATTTCATTAGGAAGTTAGTACTATTACTAGAACCTTTAGACATTAAAGTGTGGATGTTTTATAAAATGTTGATTTTTTTATAGTTATTTTTTATATAGTTAGAGTATATATTAATATCTGTGATTATTTGCTTGTAATTATCTAAATTTTGATTTTAAATATAAAACCTTACTAACAATTTGAAAAAATAACATGACAAAAAAACTTAAAGTATAACAAAATCGTTATCAATAGAAATTTTAGACAATAACTATTCTTTTATATGAAATACCTAATTTTTCATATAGTAAAGGTATACTAATCAGCATATATTATAAATTATTCTAGGAATTCAAAAGGAAAAACAAATCCATCTGCACTTGCTGGGTGTTAACATACGCAGCGGTAGTTAATTGCACGAACTGGAACAACCCACAACAAAGGGCGTCACGTCGCTTGGCGGTTAGAGTTAGTTTTTGTTTCGAAACGCAACAAACCTCTCTCTCTCTGCTGGTCCTTAATTCAAAACCATATATATGTTGAAAACTGCTTACTTATTTATTGACTAATGAATGAATAAGCGTTGTTCCCTTCATCTTTGTCGTCAAAGGATAACGTGTTTTCTGGTGTTCTCTGACGCTTCAATTATAATAATATGGCTCCATCCTCTCTCACTTCTCGCTTTCAAGAATCCCTTACCCGACATGCACTTCGCTCCTACCTTGCTGAGTTCATCTCCACTTTCTTCTATGTTTTCGCAGTGATCGGTTCCGGCATGTCTTCCAGTGCGCTTTCTTTCTTGTTTTGTGATTTACGTTGATTCCATTTTGTTTGTTATTAGAAATGATGTGACACTTTCAGATTTTGTTGTGTGACTGTGTCGTGTCAGTGTCATACTTCTTAAGTTATAGATATATGACTGTCAGAAAAAAAATGGAGATTCCTTAATTAGTACGAGAGAAAAGATTCTTAGGAAGACCAACCATGAAGGCTACCGTATATTTTTTTGTGGGACTCATCTTTGACGTTTTTATGCGTCTTTTTATGATTGGTTTAGTTTAATTAAGAATTTTTTCAATATAAAGTTTAGTGCATAACCATTAAGCATCCAAAGAATAAATTTCTAGTTTCTCTTTTCAACACTCAGTTTCATTTTGTTGTTATTGGACCATTAAGTAGTCGTTTTAAGAGTGGAGATGCACGTGTGTCTTTCTTTTTTTCCAATGAGCAAAATTGAGGAAATTAAAAAAGGGAATATTTCCTTTTTTTGAGCTTATCTTTCTAAAGGTTTGAGATTATTTTATCAGCAATACATGTGATGATCATCTTCATGACTTGGACTTTAAACAATGCATATAATTTTCTGGGTCATCCATGAAAAAGAAGCAGTGCATCATCTTGACCTAGAGTTTTTGTTACGTTTGGCTTCTCTTGCATTTTTGAAAGTAAAGTGTAGTGTAAATGGGTAATTCTCTATCAAAAAGATAAGGAAATAGAATTTGCACATTCGTAAGTAGTTATCAGATTGCTTTTAATTATACAAATTTTAACAATTAATTTTGTTATCAATGATTACTCTTGTACTTTATTCTCTTAAGAGAACTGAATTAGTTTTGTTGTGATTAAAGGAGAGTATCTTGACCTTAAAATTTTGAGTAAATTATATAGATTCTCTTTGAGTTTTATTGAAATTTTATAGACATCTATTCTATTTTTAAAATATATACAAATATTTTTTAAAATAAAAAAGTTATTTTATATTTTAATTTAATTTTAAACTTTTTATTTGACTCCATTTAAATTTATTTAATCAAATGGAGGATATTTTAAATAGAGGGTGTTTTGGTAAAAAAAAAAATTAAAATTGGACTAAAGGGTAACTTTTTGTGTTAGGGAAAAGTTTGTATATATTTTAAAAATAAAAAGAAAATTTATGTAATTTCAACAAAATATATAAAAAGTTTATGTAATTTACTCTAAATTTTTGTTTTGGAATTGGCTCTTTCCTTCATTTGAGACGGTCTAAGTGCAAGTGAGAAAGTCAAGAAAACTCACTCTTACATATTCATAAGAAGTTACTTTTGATTATAATAAAAATCCAAGCCAGTGATTTCCTCATCAACAATCACCCACTTGTAGGAATAATAAATTAATGTGTGTTTACTGGCAGGGAAGTTGATGCCTGATGCTGCATTGGAGCCAGCCAGTCTGGTTGTGGCAGCCATAGCGAATGCTTTTGCTCTGTCTTCAGTTGTGTTTGTGGCGTGGGACGTATCTGGGGGACATGTGAACCCTGCAGTGACCTTCGGAAGGGTAGTTGGAGGCCACATTAGTGTTTCAACTGCTCTCTTTTACTGGATTGCCCAGATAATCGCCTCTGTCATGGCTTGCCTTGTCCTCAAGATCAGTCTTGTTGGAATGGTATTTTTCTTTCACTTTTTTGCGAAACAAAATTGCATTTTTGAAATTAGGAAAGGGAAGCAAGTGAGAAAATCTTTGTAACTTCACTCTTTTTTCTTTTTTTGCTTGTCTGTTTTATGCAGCATGTCCCAACATACACAATAGCAGCAGAAATGACAGGGTTTGGGGCATCCTTATTAGAGGGTGTCCTAACATTTGCATTGGTGTACACTGTGTATGCTGCTAGGGACCCTAGGCGTAGTGGTCCATTGGGGTCCATGGGTGTCCTAGCCATTGGCTTAATTGCTGGAGCCAATGTCCTAGCTGCAGGTCCATTCTCTGGTGGGTCAATGAACCCTGCTTGTGCCTTTGGCTCAGCTGCCATTGCTGGTAGTTTCAAGAACCAAGCAGTGTATTGGGTTGGACCCTTGATTGGTGCTGCCATTGCTGCTCTTCTTTACGACACTGTAGGGTACCCCTCTCAGCTTGCAGATTCAATTGTTGAAGGAGATAGGGTGTGAAGTTAATTGATGCCGTGTAATGTAATGTAGTATAAGACTTCATAATTTGTAGTGATAGTTATCATTGTGCAGTTTGATTTCAGTAAGTTTGAGTAGTTGATGAATATCTGTTTTAAACTTGTATGTTTATTTGTTTATCAAGTTTAGTGTTGTATTAATATTGTTCCAAAATTTATGCCATATTCATATTTTGACATGACTTGAGTTATTTAAATATATATATATATATTAGTTTCGAAAATCAATTTTTTTAGAAAGGAAACTACATTGTAAATTTAGTCTTAAATGTAGGCTTTTTTGGATAAAGGATGTTAAGGAGGTGATGCGATTTTTTGTAATGTATTTCCAATACTCCATTGTGAAATACTTTGTTTGGATGATTGGCATCATGGATTTTAAAATTACAAGGATATTGGTATTGTAATTTTTTGAACACAACGATTTTGGCCATTTTTCCATCCACTTTTTATGCTCACTCAATATTTAAAAGGTCATTGACAAGTATATTGATGTGTTGAAGGAACTCTCTAAAGGAGCCATTTCACATCAAATACATGTGAATCTTAGGGATGGTTCAATGAATGTAAAACTTTATCATTACCACCACTTTCATAATATATATAAAGCAGGCATAATTTGAGACAATCAAACCCGTTGTTCTTCACCTATAGTACTTGTTAAAACTTAAAAAAAATACTTGAAAATTTGTATGGAGCAATAATACGTTTTAAATTGAATTTGAGAATTGGATATAATCAAATTTAAATGGTAGAAGATGGATTAATGATTTAAAATGGTTGATGCAGAGTGGCTTCCACCTCCGCAATAAAGCAGCCATTACTCTTTAAAGTATACGATATACTATTCCATGAGAGGGCATGCAGAACACTTACGAAAACATTCATCAAGCTAGCTCACAATTTCTATTGGCTTAAACAATTTGTGTGCCAAAAAGTTTATAATGACAAATCAGCCTTCTTCTTCAGTCATAATCGGATGTCCTATGCAAATGGTTAATCCCATCAATATGATCACCATTTTTGCTTCCAAAACAAAAATGTTGAATGAAGAGGCAAGCTAGGCGCTTTTTATATGTTCCGTCTGTACAGTCTTTCATTTTAGATGAATACTCTCCTTAATACTAAACTTATTTGCACTATTTTAAGTATTGATGATGTTAATTGATTGTATTTATAAAAACTAAATAGTATTAGTTGAATACAAATATTTATGTCAGTTGAAATTCTTGGTGCAAGTGTGCAACCTCCTAATTCTAAGTCGTTGTCAAGAACCAAACGGATTTGGTTCTATAAATGAAAGGAATATAGAAACAGAAATAGAGGGAGTTGAGAAAGAAAGAGACAGAAGCATAGGAAGAGTAGGAGAGAGGGAGAGGTATGAGAAATAGAGATAATTGATAAAGTATATATATTTCCTGAATACCAGACACACTTGTATAGACCTCCACTCTTACCCTTTAATACATAAGGGTTATGAATATAGGAACTTGCAATTATAGATCAAGTAAATAAGAGAACAAAAAACAAACTCACAATAATTTTTGTGTTCTAGTAAAAGAAGAAAAAAGAAAAGAAAAGAAAATATGACATCTTTTATAAACATGGACAATATTGATTGCTGAGTAGATTCAGCTCCATTGAGCTCTTGAAAGGGAAAATTTTTAAAATATGCAAGTTTTGAGCAGTAAGCCAAATTTAGAATTCCCAATGAGCTAAGAGCAAATAAGTGATTAGGAATATTGATGAGATTAATGCAGTCTTTAAAATTTAAGAATGTGGGCTTTGGAAGTCTAACAATTGATGGATGAGGTTGCAATAATCCAATACATCCTTCAAGGACTAGTTTCCCAAGATTTGGAACTCCTCTAAAATCTAGCGTCTTGATCAACGTTTTGGAGCCACAAAGATTCATATTTTTCAACTTTGGGAGCATTTGTGAATGAGAGAATATCGAAGTAGAGACAATTAGCTATAATTGTACATAAACACATGCAACAAAAGATTTTTATAATAGCAGTCCAAAAATATAACATGTAAAAGATATGTATAGCCATGGTTTTGATTGAATAACTCTTAGTTTTTTTATGTGTGATAATAAAAAAAGAACAGATAAAAGAACATTAACATTACCTTTTTGCCCTCCCATATTTCTATGATGTTACTATCAAGTTTAATCAATTTGACAAGTTTATGAGGCTCAAAACTTATAGCAAACAAGTGAAAGGATATTGATGTAATGAAACATATCATAACTTGCTAGAAAGACAATTGAGGATTTTAGAAAAATTCACCTTACAAAATATGAGCAATCTAAAGTTGCTCATTTGTGAGAAAGCTTTGATCCTCAATGTAGCTCCTTTTGAATCTTCCAAATTCGAGACTATAGCTTCAACCATTTCAATAACCTAGGAATAAGTGCATTTATATAGAAATAATGATACTTTATATTGATTTTGTAGATCATTATGTCTTACTAAAGATAAAAGGGGTCAAAAGAACTCACTCTATTTTCATCTTTCTGGATAATATAATTAATATCATCAAAAAGTCACAATCTACTTCGTTTTCCTTGATTATAAAAGTTTCTCGATGAATAATTTCTCTTCCCATTTCTTATAACATAACATACATTTGTATTCTTTGATCTAAAATGGTCATAAGTGATCTTTTACATAGATATTCAATTTTAATCTCGACAATTGAACAACAATCATGTAAACTTTCCCTAACACAATTAATCTCCTTCCCTAAAAAAAAAGCATGACATATCTAAAAATATTTCCTTGTCCGTGTATTCCAATTCATTAAAACTTTTTTTTGAGCACCTTCATTATCTGACAATCAGGAACTCCTTTTAGTTTAGCCAAGGCACTTCTCCATTCTTGGACACTACTTCTTTGACACGATGATGAATCCAATATCACAATTGCTAATGGAACGCCATGAGCATATTCGAGTACACTATATGTCAGCTGTTCATAACCTCATAAAAGATTTTTTACAAAATAGTTGAACTTCATCCTTGGTCAACAACTCAAGTTTGTAAATATCATCCACTTCAAACACTTGAAGAACTTGTTCATCTCCGGTTGTTAATCTGCTTTGAACCTTTCTTCATGTTTAGCGAAGGCTTTTTTGTAGTTATTAGGTTAGTATTTTACCTCAGATGGATCTACATCGTAGACAATTGGCAGTATATCAGGTTGTCCATTCATACGCGCAGCAATCTATGAGAGTTCCTGCAAGCACCATATTGAAGCAGCCTAGTTTTTGTAGGGAAAGGTGAGGTGGAATGTCGAACTCCCCTATGTCCCGCGCCTTGTCATCCCCAAGATAATTAAACCTTTTCTTTTAAGAGCCGCCCAAAGGCTATTTGTGAGTGTCGTCATCGCCAATAAATATGGATCGGCCTTGATGATGGGTTGCGTTTCTCCAGGGGAAAGCTGGATGGAATGAAATCAGAGTTGCTCACCAAGGCTTTGGTTCGCAGACATTATTTCTCACAAATAATGATGCGCCATCACTAAGTCATCCTAAATTATTCATTTGGTGTTTCTGTGGAATTTGTCAAAATGACTTTCGTGTTGTATCACCCGAAATTACCCCTCCTGTACACCCCAAAACAATACAATAAATAATCGAAAAGTTGGTTGTAATTTTTATAATTTAACATTACATAATTGATTTTTCCAAGAATATTTTATATATAGTATTTTTATTAAAAATTGTAATAATAAAAATATAAAGAACTATACTTATGTTTAATCACAATAAAAATATCCTCTACACAAAATTAAAAATTCATAATCAAAAGTGCATTGGATGGACCTTTGATTGGTACTACTATTTTCAAACCAACAAAAAAAAAAAGGTATTTGGAATAACCTGATCACATCTCAGCTGATTAATTTTTTTTTTTCTTAAGTAGTTCAACCAAATACAGGTTAGAATGGATTAGGAGATTTTCATCAAAAAAAAAAAAGAAGAATGGATTAGGAGATTCTTACCAAAATTTTTTGCCGTCTTGTTCCAAAAAATTAATATTCAAACTTATATCACTCAAAATATCAATATATATGATATCATTTTAGATAATATCTTATACAATTAAGAAATTACAAAAATTTCATACTGTTAAAGTTTATAAACATTAGGAAAAATTACATCCATAAATCTTAAGTTTGCAAAAATTATTTTAGAGAGAACCTGATTATAATTTTGGAAAGAATCATTTGTAGTTTTGGGATGACCTAGTTGTAACAGAGTTTTTCACTATAAATTTTATAAACTCAAGATCTTTGATTGTAATTTTTTTAAACATTAATATTTGCCATAAATAATGATGCGCCGCCACTAGTCTAATTCCAAAATATAATCACAAAGAGAAACTTTACCAATTTTATACCTTTGTTATTAGATTTTCTTAATAAAAATATGATAAATATATAACTTTTACACGTAATATTACATTATTGAATTTTTTAAAAATATTTTTACTTATAGTATATTCTTATCAATGAACTTAATAATAATAATAATAATAATAATAATAATAATAATAATAATAACTACTACTACTACTACTACACCTAAGTCTGATCTTAATTAAAAGTATCCTCAGTAAGTTAAAAATTCTTCATAAAAAATGTATTGGATTAGAGACTTGATCAGTGCTGCTATTTTAAAAATAGAAATATTGATAGTATAATTTTTTGAATGAATTATTATTTTATTCTTTAAAAGATATCTCTTATCATCAACTTAGTTTTAAAAAAAATAATCATCAATTCAATTTTAATAATTTAAAAACTAGATTAATTTAGTCTTCACTCTAACTTAGGATTAAATTAATGACATAAAATTTTTAAATACTAAATTGATAATAATGATATATTTCAAGTATCCATATATATATATATATATATATATATATATATATATATATATATATATATATTCTAAAGTTTTTGAAGCATAATAATTTATTTCAAATTTTAGGTAAAATTTAAAAATACTCCTCTTATTATCTTTTATTACAGTATGGAAAATAATCATAAGTGGCCACAGGTCATCATAGATTATTGATTATACTTTGTATTCTTTTGCTCTTTCGAGATTGACTGCGTGGAGTATCAATGTAGCTAGGACTGTACATGGGCAGAGCCGATCCAGACATCTAATCAGCCCGATGCTCTGCCTGATTAAGACATCAGGCTTCTTTTTATGCTCATGCCCTGACCCAACCCGAACAAGCCCAATTCTAGGGTGGTTTAAGGCAGGTTAAGGCAGCCCAAACTTTTTTTTAATGAATTAATATTTGTAATATAAAAATATCTTTTTATAGACTCATAGATATATATTTCAAAATAATAAATTTTTAAAACTCTTATATTTTTATCAATAATAAAAAAATAGTCTAGTATTATCAAATAAAATATAAGTTATACTAGCATAATTAACCTTAAGTAAATATGTATATTTTCATTATTTAACAAAAGAAATAGCAGTAAGTATATATATTAATGATGAAAACAATTAACAACTAGGGAAGGTTTGCGTAGGTAATAAAAACTGTAATATGTAAAGAAAATCAAATGAAATAAGAAATAAATAAATAAATAAATATATATATATATATATAAAAGATGGCAAAATGTTAATAATTAAAAAAATGTAACTATTAGGGTAGCTTGGGCAGAATATGCTTCGCCCATGGCCTGACCCGACTTAATATAGTTTTGTTTAAAATTTTACCAATTTGTATTTTTGGCCCGGCTTGGCCCGATTAGACCAGGCTAGGGCGGACCCCTATGGCGTATTGGGCCAATAAACACCCCTAAATGTAGCATTACAAACTCATACTTCTCATCGAACATGAAAGGGTGAGCAAAGGTGATTATGTGATCTAGATCATTTAAATTAGATTTGGAAGGTTTAATTTTTTAAAATTTTTTATTGAAAAAATAAGATAAAAACGATTTTTCAAATATAAACTTAAAAAAAATAATTTGGATTAAAAAATAAAAAATTTAAAATCTAAATTATCTAAATTAAATTTAAATTTGATTTGGATGGTCCAAAACTCATTCTAAGGATGAGCACACCATGCTCATTCTTGTGTTGAGCAAGGAATTTATATGCACCTGTAATATGTTTTTCTTTTTTTTTTTTTCAATTATCTTTCTCTCTCTTTTTCTTAAATCTTATTTGTTTTCTTTTTCATCCATTAAAATGTCAAGTTATTTTTTTTTGGTTTAGTTCTTATAATTTAATGGTTTTCATGCTTCTAAAAATGTTTATTTTAGTTTTTAAACAAAATCTCTGTTACTGTGACTTAAGCTACCAAAGTGGGCAAGAGGCTAGCCTACATGGACTTTTGACATAGCCTATCAATTTAATAAGGACTTACAATGTTGCCTACCTTAACCCTTAATGGACCGCGGGTTGAGTTGGGTCAACTCACTTTTTTGTTTTTTATTTTTACAACTAGCTTAATATGTTGCTACTTTATGATATTTTCAACTATACAATATACATAAAGTAAGCTAAAAGAATATTTCACCAATAGAAATAGCACAGATTACATCTATTATTAATTTATCATTCAAGAAGTCGTAAAATATTGTGATAATATCTAATTGAACAATATTTAAGTAATATGTTTAACTGACATTTTTTTAGATAGATTATTATTTTATATCCTATTATATCGTTTATTTATACACTCGTATGTACCAATTTGGTCAATGTATACTGTTTCTTTTTTCGTCGTGTATTGTTCATATATATTACCATTGTTGATCATCTATTGCGTTGCAGGAATCTTTTTCCAAATATATTTCCTGGAGGAATTTAGTTTCTTTTTGCTAATCTGGCTGTCCCTTAATTTCAGTGTTAAGTCTCTTTACTCCTCTTTTTTCTAAAATGTTAAAGCTTTAACTCTAACGTATACATGGGAATGTAGGCCTTTTCACTCCGTGAGAGGAAAAAGTTGCAAAGACAACAATGAAAATTCATACTTTTATCACAAGCTAATTAAGACCATTAATATAACATCAATCTCTTTACAATTGTGTCTTAAATAACGATGCGCCAACAAGAGTGATCATAAGTTTTTTACTTTTCTTTTTATTTGTTTGGTCTTTTTGTACGAAATTTTCATGTTTGGTCTTTTTGTACGAAACAAGTAGAATATGGCATTGTAAAATGCCATTATCCTTCGCAGTGGTTGATTCGCACTTGTTTTAATCTATGTAATGTACTAAGGCAATTTCATCTGATGTAATTAATGAGATTGATGTGTGGCTTATACAGTCCTCCACTTTTGAATGCACATTTGGAGCCTCTTAAATTGACATGGTTGTTAAATATTCACTAACATATCCAACTCATGCCACGTAATGTCTGAGTTATGAGAGAAAATCAATATGCTCTTTTACTTTTTTGTTTTTGATAATGTATTTAATGCTCTTCAATTCTCTTTCACTATTCTTTTTTCCTGCTAAAATCTCCTTCACATTAGTGCAATAGTAGGCTAATATATATATATATATACACACACATTAAATAGACATGATTCACAATTGAATTAATTGGCAATGGCATATTTTGAAGCTCATAGCCAAAATATGAAAGCTTTAATGAACATATCCGACGGAATTGTAGGCTTTTTCACTCCATGGTGGAAAAGTTGCAAAGACAATGAAGAAAATCCATACTTTTTTTCCCCACGCTGATTAAGACCATTAACAAAAAACATCAATCTCTTCACAATTTTGTCAGAATGAAGGTTCTGGGAAACAACCTTTCTTATACTATTGATTAAAGCATTAGATCGTGGCATATCAATTTAAGGACTTACAATGTTGCCTAGCTTAACCCTTAAGTTGGCAATGGCATATATTTTGAAGCTAATAGCCAAAATGTGAAAGCTTTAAATAACGTATCCTATGGGAACCTAGGCCTTGTCACTCCATCGGGGAAAAAGTTGTAAATAAAGGAAATTTATACTTTTTTCCACATGTTAATTAAGATCATTAACATAACATCAATCTCTTTACAATTTTGTTGGAATGAAGGTTCTATGAAAACAACCTTTCTTATACTATTGATTAAAGAATCAGATCATGGTATTAGAAATAATGTAATAAATATTATTTCTCCTCTTCACAGTAATGTTTCTCTTTTTCCATATAGCATTGCATTGCTAGGTTTGGTTATAGTTAAAGTAATAAACTGTCACACCCCAAATGTAGAGACATGACTAGCATGGATAAGAAATGAACCTCGCATCCATAAACATAATGAAACACTCTGAAATAACAATTTCTTACCACACTAAATTATTAACAAGAAGAAGATTAAATTTCTTAAGTAAAATACTTTTGTTTTAAGATTAATTGGATCCCAAATCCTACCTCTTGACGTTGTGGAGCTAAACCTCTATTGGGGTGAGAGATCCTGTGGATTTTACAGAGCTACAACTAAAATATAAGAGCAATTTATACAACTTACTGAATAAACATCGCCCACGCAAAATGATGTGAGACTCACCTAAAAGGAAACTAGTCTATACTAAACTATTAGGGAAGACATCAACTAAGCTCTATTATTTACAAGGCTAAATATTTATTAAGTAAATAACATCCTGCAGATGATTAAACAAATAAATAAACAAAAGTATATGTATGTAAATAGATGATTAAATGAAATACTATGTATACATAACTTATGAAATATTTAAACTTTTGAAATTTATACTTCTCAATATAATGGATAAATTTTTAAAGTCCCACGTGAAAACATTTATTGAGATTTGACTGTTATGATAATCATGAACTAGTGAGAAAGATGATAATAATGACAATAATAAGCTATATATGCAACTTTTAAGAAATGTACTAAAGATTTTCAAAACCAAATTCTTTTAAAGCATTTTTGTTGGAAGGACTCCTTCAGAATTGAATAGCCATCTTGGATGCATAGCCAACGTGGATAAATAATTGATTTGTTGTGGGCACACAACCCATATAGGTATAACTACTCCACCGTGAATCCTTAACTCATGAAAAGTAACACCCTCCATTCTATGTGTTAGTTGTCACAAAGGACTAACATCTTTTGCATCTCCTTGTTAGTTAGGGTACTAGCCATAGTACAAAGAATTAACAAAACTATTATTAACAACCAACCAGTATTATGTGACAAACCCTTCCATAAGAAAAAAAAAAACGTTACCAAAATTATACTTAAACATTTCTTTTTCATAACCAACAAATGAATTTTATAAAATTTTTTGGAAATTACTGCCATTGATTCCATACATGTATCAATAGCTTATAAATCAAGAATTTTAATATAATTCCAATATATATGGATTGAACATTAATGCAAGTGAAAATTAAATATTTGAGAAACCATGATATTTTTTTAAATAATAAAAATACAAGATGGAAAATATAAAATTAGAAAGCAAGTAATGGGATATTATCTACTCACAAGCACCTAGCAAGATAATCGTACTTCCTATCAAATCTCCCAACAATCCTCAAATGTGGCAATGTCCCTAAGGTCCCCTTAAATACAACCAACACCACATCATCATTTGATTATCAATTAAATTCCCATATACCTAGTTGACCCAATTTGCTTCCAGATTGAATTCTTCACTAAAATCCATCTACATGTACCCATAAGGACATCTTTAAATAACTCGAAATTTCTAAAATTAAATTAACCAATTTGAACAAATCCAAGTTCAAATTAAGGACATCTTTAAATAACTCGAAATTTCTAAAATTAAATTAACCAATTTGAACAAATCCAAGTTCAAATTAAGCCCAAAACTGAACTAAACCTTAACAACTTCATAAAAGAACAGCTAATGGGTCTTGGATAGGTTTAGACCCCTCTTATATTAAAAACCAAGCTAAACTCTCGTTTAACATCAGTCAAGTCAACAAACAAGTTCTGAATATAACTTATACTCAATTACAATCCAAAACCTTTTTCAGAAAAATAAAAAAACAACACTTGAAGTCCTCTGGATAGCAAGCATAATTTCATCAAGTATAAAAAGAATGTGGAAATAACTCATGATATCTCCACATACTAACAAATTTACCAGGTGACCAATCATGGGGTCACCGAGTTATAACTTATCTATTTCCTGATTTCATCTCAGCCACCATTAAAATTATAAGTCATTAATTCTAAGATATTTATATGAAATGGATTTGCAAAACAAAATAAAAAGGAATCTGTTACGTAGCATCAACCTTGCAAATAGCCTTGCTTCAAAATTCCAATTGAAGTTTCAACAATGGTGTTTGTAAATTTAAAATTGGAAGAGAATAATTGAAAATAATAAATTAATAATTAATAATCAAATTATTAAAGCACTTCTTAGTTCTGCGAAAAAAAAAATGCATAAAGCTATATTACTGAAGTCTTCACAACCCAAGACCCAATACTAATTAAGCTAACTACCAATCAATTCGTTACAACAGGCCTTGATTTTCATTGGTATTTCTACATTCCATATGATATTGTGTTCTTACATAGTAAACTTAAGTCACTTGACTTAAAAGCTGAAGCACGTATTGGAACCTCCATAAAAATATATTTGTTTCCATTGCTATACCCATGAACAACCAAGTCATGGCTTCTCCTTACCAAGCAATCACATATACTACTCGGTTAATGAGTTTTTTAAACGAAAAAAAGAATGGAAAGCAAATGGCAGAAACAAGAAATATAATAAGATTTCAGCAGTTAGAAAGAGTCTATATATAATATTTAATTTAACCATCAAAAGAAAACCAAACTCAGCAACACCATAGCTTAGACAAAGAGAAGAAAATGAGGTCTAAAAAGCAAGGAAAGAAGAAATTTTCACCTGCTTAAAAGGATGAAACATTGGAGGAGGAGGCAGATTGGGGTTTCCTTTCTCGTTGATTGATTGTCCCACGAGATGGCTGAAACAAAATGGGTGGTGGACAATTCAAAAGGAATTATGGTTTAGATGAATTGGCTAGGCTTGAAAATGTAAGACCGAGCTGAAGCATACGGAAAACAGGGGAAGAAGATGTGAGAGGAATAAGTGAGTTGAGAGACGAGTCAGAAAGGTGGAGAGCTGAGGCAGACGGGAGAACATGTGGAGAAAACGAGTTGAAGAAACTGGAATGGACGAAGCCTCTGCCATGAGCACAAAGCAAGGTCTGCTTTCCCTCCTACTCATGGCTTACATGGCAAAACAGGGGATGAAGTGGCTGAAATGTGAAAACTGAAGCATCGAAGCCGCGCGTGGAGGACAAGAACCACGTTCTACGGCAGAGAAAAGAAATATAGAGTGAGGAAGAACTTTTGAGAAGCTCCAGGAAGGAGGAGGGAGAGTGGTGCTCCGATTAAATGATCTTCAATAGTCTGTGAGTGGAGGGAGAAGGTAAAAGCCGGGAGTGGGAAAAAAAAAGAGGGAGAATTAGAGTCAAAGATCCAAATTTTAAAATATTTATTTGAAAGACTAATTATTGGGTTTAGAGATCTTGTTTAAAATTAATAGTAATCTATCCTAAATTTAAAGTTTAGATCATCAACTCTAATTCTTTCAAAAAAAATATCTTATGCTCGATAATTTTTCTTTCTAATGCTAAAACTATTATTGGATCCTTGTAACTCCAAATGTGTTTCATTTTAGTCCCATTTATATTCTAAATAAGTCCTCTTAGTCATGATATTATTATATAATAATATTCTAATTATAGATGTTATTATTATTACCATTACCATTGCTACTACTACTACTACTACTATTATTATTATTATTATTATTATTATTATTATTATTATTATTATTATTACTACTATTACTACTATTATTACTGTTGTTGCTGCTGCTACTATTACTGTTATTTCCATTATTTTCTCCTCCCAATTTGGGTTATAACAATGTTTAATGTTGCCTAAAAATTAAGATTTTTGTAGCTATAAAACAATGAGCACATGATTAATCATTTTTTTTATAATCTTAGTTCAAAATTTACAGCTACACAAAGGATCCACAAGGATTAAATAGCATCAGCAAAACTTGCTTTAAACATGGGATTCACTTAGTGTATTCATACTAGAAATGAAACTCACCTACACAAATGTAATTAGGAGCGGCAATTACAGTTTCAAAATGATGAATATAATGTACCTATAGCTATGTAATGAATATAATTATAGTTTCAAAATGATGAATATAATCCTATAGCTATGTAATGTACCAAATCACAATCAAGCTCAAACTGGGGAGAAGATTTGACACCCAAGCTGTGAAAACTTGAATAGTAAACCAAACCCCCAAATAGGCAACAAAAAGAAAGGAATCCAACCCTGTACCAATAAAGCTAAAAGAACACAAGAATTGGAAGCTATCTTGAAATACAATAGGATTTTGATTTGGCTTCTACCTTAATGCTTTGTTATAGGAAGACGAAAATTTTCAAATTAAAAAAAAAAGAAAACAAATACCTCTTGTTTTCTATCATTCTTTGTCTCCTTCTTCGTTCTTCATTATAAGTGTTTGTCTTCTTCATTCACTTTCTTTGTCTTCTTCTTCTTCTTCTTCTTCTTTTTCTTCACCTCTAATGACATTGATCTCTACCATCATCTCACTCTAAATCAATCTCTCCATCATTCTCTCATCACTTTTATCTCTCTTGTCTTATATCTTCTCCCATCTTTTAGCAATGATACATAGTTGTCATTAAAGAGATTGGTGCCAAAATTTTTTGGCTCGAATGGAAAAAATATTTTAAAATAATTAGCAACAACTTATGGTCTTCACTAAAAGAGTTACTAATAACAAAAATAAATTGTCGCCACAAAGTGATGCACTTTCGACAGTGACATGTAGGGGTTACCACTAGATAGTTATTTAGTGGTAGGTCTATGTAACCACTAAAAGTCAAAATTAGTAGTGAGATAGAATGTCATCACTAAAACCTCTTCTTTTAGCGATAAACAATTGATGTTAGAATTCTAGCCAAAAAAAAAAACCACAAGAATTAGTGACAACTTTTTGGTGCCATAAACTTTTATCCTCACAAAAGCATGTTAATGGAAATATTTATTGTATCACCACTACAAGTTTTAACAAAATGTGAAATACTCTTTTAGCAATGAGTTCTAGCCATGAACTATAAATCTTGTTGCTAAAAATGTACTTATAGCAACAACTTTTTTTGGTTATCATTAAAAGTTACTTTTTTTTGGGTAATGTAAGTTGTTAATTGTCCACATAAGTGCAATTTGTAGCTAGAAGTTTTGTTCAAATGCGATATGATATGTTGGCATACTCTCATTCCATAACAATTTTAGTTCATTTACAACAGCTGTAGATACACATATATTTTTCCTTTCAGATTACTCGATCCAAGGATAATTCAAGACAAGAACATCATTTTTGTTTCATACACATTGCAAATGGATGATTATTTAAGGTGAAAGTAATATGCCAACATGAATAATTTTTCCCAAATTGACTATACAGCAGAAAGCCATTAGCACACAACCCAAGCTTCACATTCCTCGGATTAGCATCAAAAGTCAAGGTAGATGTTCCTCGGATTAATCAAACACTCTCCATTCTTCTCCATCGAAGGAATGGGATAATATCTTGATGGTTATCATAGTGCCACCTCATTTCTTTAGCTATCACTTCATAAGTAAATAATCCTTGAAGTCTAAAAAACAATGATAAAAACCATAGTTGCTTGTTTGCAACCTCTTTACACCTCCTATGACTACTCCATCTTGACTTATGCCTAGCATATCCACAAAAGTTACAATGGGTTTCATTCAAGTCACCCTTATAATATAGCATATACCCAATGACATAGCAATCAATTCTCATATAATCAAGACCCAGTTTTTGACACTATTTTCATTGTCTTATACAATAATGTAGGCATTTGATTATTTAAGGGCATAGTCTCCTTCATGAGTTCCACGATGTTGTTATAGCATTACTCAAGCATATTGTAGTCTACCTTAATGTTGAGCATCCTTACAACTATAAGGAGTTCAAAGTGACTAGTATACACCTTCCATAAGGGGGCCTTTACTGTAGTCGACATTTCATAAATCTCTTCGGCATTAGGATTTGGTGACTCGTGAACCATTTGCTGATAGTTACCATTAAAGGTTGGTCTAGTTGCATCCATTGCCATGGTCTCGAACTAATTGAATAGTTCCCCAATAGCTCTATGGGAAACAAATTGTTCACTTGGCATTGGATACACCATAAGGTGACATTTAGGCAATGCCTTGCCATTAGAAGTGCATCAATTATAGTTAAGCTTAAATCCATGCCTATACAAGTGCTCTATTAGCTTATCACGAACTAAATGTTTCCTACATTTACACTTTGCACATGAACACCTAATTTTTCCCCTAAATAAAAATGTTAGCAATTGAAAGTTATGGTCAACAAACTCATCAACACCCCTCAGAGACTCATTTATCACTCCTACTTGAGGAACATATACTCCATTGTACATTCATCTTTGATTTTCTGGCACATCCATGATCTCTACCTATATGCATGAAAGATTCATAAATGAGTAGACCTAGAAAATCAACCAATCTTTATGTTTAGTTTAAAATTTGAGACTCTAGCTACCAATTAATAAGAAATGTATACAAAAATTACTACTTCGTAAGATAAACAAGTTGATTACAACTAATTAAAAAGAAACTAATACACCCTACATCTGTGCACTAAAATTATACAAAAGTTAATGGAAAAAAAACTAATTGATTGGAAAACTCATATATGTGAAGAAAGTTAAGAAAAATTTAGTTGCACATGTTTTGTCACAAAGCTAAGCTATATTGGATATATGAATTAAAATGCATAGCTATAGTTCTTAAAAACAACAAGCCAGTTCTTCTCCATTAAAAAGACATATAAAAGATTTCACAGATAAAATTTCAAGACTTAACTCCTTCCTAATAAAAATAAAAAAAATAACAACAAAACTACTATACAAACTACAAAAACAAAAATTTCTATTAAGCAAATCAACTCAAAATTTCATGAAAATTTACTCTAACCACCTAACATACATACTAACACCATATGAAAATTTTAAAAGCTAATTTATTCTACAAAAAAGTGATAGATAATAAACTTTGAATTTATTAATCAGTATAAAAGGCAATGGGCCATTAAACTCACTAATTGACACAGAGAAAAGCAGGGCAGGAGGAATTGAAATTCGATATGAAATCCCAAAAGAAGTCCTGACGGGCTTGTCGTGCAACCTTCAAAATAAAACTAGGTTGATCTAAATATATAGCTAGTGGCACAACCTAGGTCATCTCCCTTGGAATTGGAATTCAATGTTCAATTAAGTTTCTAAGTGTTAAAAGATCCTAGAACTATCTAATATGGGGGTTTTTTGAATGAATTAAACTATCCTAAACTGAATTGAATTAAAATTCCTAAACACTACCTATTTGGATGAATTATGGTGAATGATGGGCTTGCGACTAGCTTAGGAATCATCTCTTGGTATCCACTATCCTTATCCTATTCCAATTGTGATTAATTATGGCCTAAGAATTCCTAATTATGTTCATTAGCAAATGATCTTGAATAACCATTCAAGATTCAAGAGATTAATAATCTAATGTTGAATTGAGACCTCAATCCCGCATTAAACCGTTAACTCTTGTCCTTAAGATCAATGAACATCCAACTTGATTGATTAACTAATTAATTATCTTCTGATTCATCATCCAAAAATGTTTAATTAACCAACTAAACACCAAGGAATTCTCAAATAGACATTTAAACACATAACCTTACTCATGCATTTCATCGAACACCTTCGTGGCATACATGGGAGATTAGAGAGAATAATGAAAAATCAAATTCAAATTCAACCAATTAATCAACAAAAAAGGTTTCCTAATCAGTGTCTAACCAACCACTAATTAATTACACAAATTCCAAATCAAATACAACTCAACCGAGATTGTACAGAATAAGAAAAAGTGTAGAAAAAATAAGAAAATCTTAGCCATAATTTGTTGTTCATCCATGGATTCAAGCTTCTACTCAAGAGCTTCCTCCCTTGCTAGCCTCAAGATGGATGAATTAAAGCCTCATTCGATGGATGAAAAGTGGAGAATGGAATGGTAGATGGTTGTGTGAGTGGAGGCGTGAAGGCGAAGGAGGCGAGGGTGTGAAGGAGACGTGGAGTGAATGACGGCTAGGGTTTGTGTGAATGGAGAGAATGACCTATGTTGAATGGGCTGGGCTGCACGAATGGAATGGGCGTGTATTTCTCCTCTCAAGTGAGTCCTTTAAGTGATTCCACGTGCTCCTCCTTCTCATTTTAATTATCTGAAGCTTGCATGAGTGTGGGCCCCATTGTGGATATAATAATCCATATGCAAACTGTAGCTTCTGCATGTATCTTCATGTAGCTTTCTTTTTCGTGGCTTTTGTATTTCGAGTCTGATTCTTCTCTTCATTTGCTGCTGTCCAGATGTGATTTCCAGCTTCTCTTCTTTGTGCCAACTCATTCTTCCATTCTTAGCTTGTGCTTCTTCATGCGTTGCTCTGGTTTTGCATGCTGCCTTGCCCTTTAGCTTCTGCCTTGTGTGCATGAACTTGAAGCTGCTGTGATGTGTTGATGTCCAGCCCGTGGATCCTTCGTGTTCTGCTCAGCTCTTGCTCATCCACGCTCTTTCTTCCTCTCTTTCACGTGTACTTCGTGGCTTCATTCTGGACCTTAAACCCGAGACTAGCTCCTTCTCGTGTTTCTGTTCAGCTACTGTATGTTCTGCATGTTGGTTTTCTTCTTCCTTTGTGCCCAGACTTCCATGTTTTCTGCTTCTTCGTCTTTCAACTCGTTTCATGCAGCTGCTTCACGTTCTACCTGAGCTTCATTTCTCTCTGTTTCTGCTCATTCTTCACGTTGCTTTTACGTGTTTTGTAGCTGCTGGTTTGTCTTGCCACGAGTCTTCTTTGTGCAGTTCCACGTTTTCTTCTCTATTTTGCACGTGTATGTTGCTGCCCCTCGTGTTTTAATCTGAACCCGTGGCAAGCTCCTTCCTCTGTTTCTGCATGTTCTCCACGTGATTTTCTTCTCATTTTGCTCTTAAGTTTCTCTTTAGCTAAAGCTCATGCTTCTTTAATCATTCCTTTCTCTTCTTTAAATCAAATGCTTGTTCAATCTCCCAATTCATATTAAAATTCTGCACAAAAGAGTAGGAAAAATTCAAATAGGCATATTCACAAAAATTATTTAAAATAAAATGAGCATTAAAAACCAAATTTCTACAAATTAACTTCTAAAATATAGAAATGGCTATTAAAATGAAATCTCATCTAATTAAAGTCTTAAAGCCATATTTGGACATTAAAATGCCTAAATTAGGGGATTAAAATATATAAAATATCATGCTTATCAAATTCCCTCACACTTAAACCTTTGCACTCCTGGGCAAAGCTTAAAATCCAAGATAAAGAATGAATTTGAAACACCCGACTAGTAGAATTGCAAGTGGAAAATGAAAATGAGAAAGGGAAAGTAAAAATCACAAATTAGAGACTAATCATAACTTTTCAACACTTCAACAATCCAAGCTAATTTCACTTGTATCAAGAATTAAGTTCCATGGCAATTTATTTGAAAAGAATGAAATAAAATGCATAGCCTCTCACATGGATTAGTGTTTACTCTTATCTCTCAAGTGTTTGTGGGCAATGTATATCACTCAAATTTCACCTATCAAAGTTCACTACCATAAGCTTGTTAAGCTTCTAAATCTCCACCACCTATACCAAATGCAATGCACAAATCAATAGGACTTTATTTAGGGTTGTAATGGGGTTAAGGAAATGAAATGAATGGCAAGAATAAGGGAAAACTAAACAAATTGATACCTTAGGACCTCAAGAGCAATAAATGGACCCTAGGATAGAGAATTTCTAGGCCTTATTTCCAACTAGCAATAGGCAACTACCAACTCAATTTGAAACACTCATTTTTTTTTTCTTTTGACTTTCTATGGCTTCCTTTTTTTTTTTTTTTTTTTTGCTTTTCTATCTTTTCTTCTCTTTGCATTTTTTTTTTTCTTTCTCAAAACAAATTCTTTCACTAACAATGGCCTTAATGGATGCAAAGCACACATTCTCTCATCCCAAACAAGTGCAATGCTCCTTGAAATCTCTAAGGCATCTTAAAACAAGGTGGAGATTTTTTTTTATTTTTTATTTGGCTATGGTTTAACAAGAAAAGAAAATCAAAGCTCGAAGTGGCTAAAACAATGGATAAAATGCATATAGGGTTAGCTTTTTGGCTATCTAGCTAAAATAGAAAGGAATGCCTTATCATTTTCATGCATGCAAATGCAAATGTGGTCTCAACAAAGAATCAAGACAAGTTCTAGAGTGAAACAAAGATAGGTGAATACACACTAGAAATGAACAATTATGGCTCAAATTCTCACCAGCTAATGGCTATCAAATAATTCATTGAAATCAAATTTATTGCCACTTCACTTGAATCAAAACACAAAATCCATCACTTTGTCATGTCTACGTGAATCCAAGCTAATAATCATCTCAACTTGCAACTTTTACAAAAAAATTGAAGAAAAATCACGCTATTTTTCAAAAATTTCTGTTTTTTTTTTTAACAAGGGAAAGATGGAAAAGATGAAATGGCTCTCCCTCCCATACTTAAATATTGCATTGTCCTCAATGCCAGCACACAATCCAATAAAATAAACAACACAAGATAAAGAGTAGAAAGGGAAGGTATACAACCGGATGAATTTGAATATGGAGATTCCAATGGTAGGCTTAGATTTCCTTTGTAGCTGGTTAGCAATTTTTTATTACCTACAAAACAAAAACAAAATAAACTGTAATGCGGAAAACAAAAAGAAAACTAAATCCTAAACTAAAAAGAACTTTATTAAAAATCAACTAATCATAAGTATCAAAAACAAGAATTAAAACCACTTTATTCCTTCTTAACTGAACAAATTTAAGTCTCACTACTTTAAAGCATTTAGATTAATCATTCAGTGATGGTTCATGGACTTTCTCAACCATTAGTAATATCAGAAAGTCATATTCAGCAAATTCAAAAACAGTGAGAAAGGAAAAATGAGACTTAGGACATTTAAAACCAAAGAAAGAAAATTTAAAATCAAACTGAAAATTTGAACTTTCTAAAAATCTATCAAATCCAATGAAATCTACTGGACTCCCATCAGTAAGAGTCACTACATCAATAGAAAAGTTAGATTGTAACTTCTCACAGCCCTTTAAGTTCAAGGTGTCTGGCAGTTGCTGTGTCTCAGCTAGGAGAGTCTGTGGCTTGTAGGGAACTGCTTTACCAACCTCAGGAATTTGTTCATGACTTTCAACAATAGAGACAGTATCTTCCCTAACCAAAGAGACATCAGTAGGCTCACAAAATTCTAGACAATTATCAACAGCAAAATCAAGTCTCTCACTAGTATCAACAACAGTACAAGGATCAACAGGATTTTCAACGTCAACATTATCTTTATGCATATTCTCATCAATACTAGTATGATCAAAAGAATCAGGTTCATTAACAATTTTAGTGCAAACCAAGGATTCCATGGATTCAGCAAATTTATCAGACTCCAGAAACTCATTAATCTCAGCACATATAGGACATGTATGCAATTCATCACACAAGCATTTAAGAGTTAAGTCTGAATTATCAACAACAATTTGCTCAACAATTTCACTATCTATATCATTATCACATGCTACATTCATTATTTCAGCAAGCACACCATCACAGGCTAGTGAGGAATCATGATGATCAGAATATGTGAAGGACTTACTAGTCTCAATGGAAGAATTAATTTGGGAGCATCTATCACAGACAGTAGATCCAGCATATATACAATCAAGAGATGCATCCAAATCAGTTATGTCACATGGTCTAGATGGCATGTTGTCCCTAAATTCAGAAGACGCATCATCAACAGAATTCTCAACCAATTCCAGACTAGGAATAGCATGATCATCACATTCCAAATCACCCCCACACTTATCTACTACCCTAGACTCAATAGATTCATCAATTGATTCAGATATAAATTCATCACTAAGGTTACAGCTAGATGTAGACATCTCAAGTGCATCAGTACACAAGGGTTCATGAACATCAATAAATGTGTCAATTTTGCTCGATGAACTACCACAATCAATCATATTAGGAGATTCAACAATTAATTCCTCATCAACAACATCATCATGTAATTCAGAATCAACAACATTATATGCATCGGGAATCGAAGTGCTATCATGCATACTAGATTCAGTTCTAACAAATTGTAAAATATTAGAAGATGGAAGGATATTACCTAATGGATAAGACTCTTCTTCCTCTATGCATTCCCTTCTAATTTGCTCTTCAATTGATTCATTAGCACTTGAAGTCGGTTGATTCAATTGAATTCCTGAATCCTTCATCATGTTGTCAAGCCTTTGTTGCATTTCAAGATACCACCGTTCATGTTCTTGTTTGAATTGAAGATTTTCAGCCTCCCTTTGTTGGATTCGAAGATCAAGGGTTTCCATTAGCTGCATCATCCTCTCTTTCAAACTTGGTTCCCTCTGAGGCTCTTGTTGCATGTATTCCTCATGGTAGTTATGAGGATGATATTCTGGCTCTTGCCTATGGAAATTATGGTATGGTTCAAAATGATGGTGGTAATTTGGGTGAATCTCATATGGATGGTGGTATGGTTGGTAGTTGGGGTGAACTTCATAGGAATGGTGGTGTGGTTGGTAGTATGGTTGTTGGACTTGTTGGTATTGTTGGCTTTGTTGATTTTGCCTTTGTCTTTCAAGAACGCCTTGAAGCATTGTCTTGAGATCATCCAACTGCTGGAAGTCCCATTATTTGCATAAGGATCATAAACACCTTGATTAGAAAAATATGGATTCATTTAAAGCAAAAATAAAATGAGAAGTACAATTACTTTTAGCACAAAGCAAAATCACAAACAGCTATAACTAAAATTAACTCAAAATTAAGAAAATCAAATCAAATGAAGATAAGAAGTTCCTAACAATGAAAAACACTCTAAAACAGAGCCTAATGACACAAAACAAACTCACAAAAATTAAAGAAGATAAATCCAGAAAAATTGAAAAATTCCTAAAAAATTCGAGAAAATACTAAAAAATTAGAAAAAGTGCCTCAAACGTTGGAATTTGGCCAAACAATGGTGCACCTAATAGCTTTGCTATTACTTTTGCTCAAAACACCCAAAAACCGTGAAAAACAAAGTATGAGAATTTTCTAGGCACTTTGAACGAAAATTCCAGCAACCAGGACACTTAACGCGCAACACCGAAATTAACCGATTCCAAGTTCAAAACAGAACGAAAATCAAATCAAAATAGAACTAAAACAAAGATAAAACAAAACAAAAACACTTAGAAAACTTTCTCAAACACTTGAGACTCCACATCCCCGGCAATGGCGCCAAATTTTGACGGGCTTGTCGTGCAACCCTCAAAATAAAACTAGGTTGATCTAAATATATAGCTAGTGGCACAACCTAGGTCATCTCCCTTGGAATTGGAATTCAATGTTCAATTAAGTTTCTAAGTGTTAAAAGATCCTAGAACTATCTAATATGGGGGTTTTTTTTGAATGAATTAAAATATCCTAAACTGAATTGAATTAAAATTCCTAAACACTACCTATTTGGATGAATTATGGTGAATGATGGGCTTGCGACTAGCTTAGGAATCATCTCTTGGTATCCACTATCCTTATCCTATTCCAATTGTGATTAATTATGGCCTAAGAATTCCTAATTATGTTCATTAGTAAATGATCTTGAATAACCATTCAAGATTCAAGAGATTAATAATCTAATGTTGAATTGAGACCTCAATCCCGCATTAAACCGTTAACACTTATCCTTAAGATCAATGAACATCCAACTTGATTGATTAACTAATTAATTATCTTCTGATTCATCATCCAAAAATGTTTAATTAACCAACTAAACACCAAGGAATTCTCAAATAGACATTTAAACACATAACCTTACTCATGCATTTTATCGAACACCTTCGTGGCATACATGAGAGATTAGAGAGAATAATGAAAAATCAAATTCAAATTCAACCAATTAATCAACAAAAAAGGTTTCCTAATCAGTGTCTAACCAGCCACTAATTAATTACACAAATTCCAAATCAAATACAACTCAACCGAGATTGTACAGAATAAGAAAAAGTGTAGGAAAAATAAGAAAATCTTAGCCATAATTTGTTGTTCATCCATGGATTCAAGCTTCTACTCAAGAGCTTCCTCCCTTGCTAGCCTCAAGATGGATGAATTAAAGCCTCATTCGATGGATGAAAAGTGGAGAATGGAATGGTAGATGGTTGTGTGAGTGGAGGCGTGAAGGCGAAGGAGGCGAGGGTGTGAAGGAGACGTGGAGTGAATGACGGCTAGGGTTTGTGTGAATGGAGAGAATGACCTATGTTGAATGGGCTGGGCTGCACGAATGGAATGGGCGTGTATTTCTCCTCTCACGTGAGTCCTTTAAGTGATTCCACGTGCTCCTCCTTCTCATTTTAATTATCTGAAGCTTGCATGAGTGTGGGCCCCATTGTGGATATAATAATCCATATGCAAACTGTAGCTTCTGCATGTATCTTCACGTAGCTTTCTTCTTCGTGGCTTTTGTATTTCGAGTCTGATTCTTCTCTTCATTTGCTGCTGTCCAGATGTGATTTCCAGCTTCTCTTCTTTGTGCCAACTCATTCTTCCATTCTTAGCTTGTGCTTCTTCATGCGTTGCTCTGGTTCTGCATGCTGCCTTGCCCTTTAGCTTCTGCCTTGTGTGCATGAACTTGAAGCTGCTGTGATGTGTTGATGTCCAACCCGTGGATCCTTCGTGTTCTGCTCAGCTCTTGCTCATCCACGCTCTTTCTTCCTCTCTTTCACGTGTACTTCGTGGCTTCATTCTGGACCTTAAACCCGAGACTAGCTCCTTCTCGTGTTTCTGTTCAGCTACTGTATGTTCTGCACGTTGGTTTTCTTCTTCCTTTGTGCCCAGACTTCCACGTTTTCTGCTTCTTCGTCATTCAACTCGTTTCATGCAGCTGCTTCACGTTCTGCCTGAGCTTCATTTCTCTCTGTTTCTGCTCATTCTTCACGTTGCTTTTACGTGTTTTGTAGCTGCTGGTTTGTCTTGCCACGAGTCTTCTTTGTGCAGTTCCACGTTTTCTTCTCTGTTTTGCACATGTATGTTGCTGCCCCTCGTGTTTTAATCTGAACCCGTGGCAAGCTCCTTCCTCTGTTTCTGCATGTTCTCCATGTGATTTTCTTCTCATTTTGCTCTTAAGTTTCTCTTTAGCTCAAGCTCACGCTTCTTTAATCATTCCTTTCTCTTCTTTAAATCAAATGCTTGTTCAATCTCCCAATTCATATTAAAATTCTGCACAAAAGAGTAGGAAAAATTCAAATAGGCATATTCACAAAAATTATTTAAAATAAAATGAGCATTAAAAACCAAATTTCTACAAATTAACTTTTAAAATATAGAAATGGCTATTAAAATGAAATCTCATCTAATTAAAGTCTTAAAGCCATATTTGGACATTAAAATGCCTAAATTAGGGGAAAATATCATGCTTATCAAGTCCACTACCAAAATTGATAGATCAAGGCCCGTTAACTTTATAATTATCCTTTTCCTCCCAAATGGTACCACACTAAGCACAGTGAACCATGTCATATGATAAGGATGGATATGGAAGCTTTCTTAAAATAGAATTGCTAATCAATGGAGGAAGCCCCATCTCTCATGGGCCAATTGGACCAGGTTGTCAGTTGCTTCATACGCCGCAATACAAATTGCCATTAATTTCAGTGATGCCGAGGGAGCTCCAAAGTTACCAAATCCACAATTGATATATAGTATAACACGAACATGTCATAATCTCATCAAGATAAGACACGATATGTTATGCAACAAAATGAACATGGCCCTCGATAAGGATTAAACAGAATTTGTGAATGATGATATAAGACTTATACCAGCTTGAGAAAATTCAGCATCACTTCCTAACCATCTCTGCCAAGTTGTCGAGAGTAATCATTCACACCGTCAAAGATCAATCCATCTTCTAAGGGAGATGCAATTTGGTTCTCTTCTAGTAGACATTAACCTAGACAATTTCATGAAGTTATAGCAGCCTTCAATGAATTTCTTGATAAATCTCTGCATTCAAACTTTCTATTAGATTCTAATTCCTAAATGTGACCTAAAATTTCAGGTAAGGAGGAGAAAAAAAAATAAAAGAAAAAATGTTCATTGTTTTACTGAAAACCTGAACACAAATAGCTCCATAGAAAGCTCGCAACCAATTCAAAGCATTCTAAATAAGTTTACTCACTGTGAATGAAACAATGAAGATTCTAGTGCATGGGGAGAGAAGAAGATGAGCGTTGTGATGATCAAATACCATTCAACAGAACAATCCAGCGAAAACAGGAGAAACAGAATCAAATCTAGTCCCTCACGGTTATGTACCTCCCATAAATCTGTCGTCTTGGGTCAAATAGAAGAGGCTTATACTCTTCCCCGGAGATGAAAGCTCCTTCCCACATATGGCTAACATGTAATCAGCAGGATCCACCTGGAAAAGCTTCCTTAATTGTCTGAAATTCAAAGGAGGATTCGGTCAAACAACACAGCAGAAGACAGTAAATATAGCGTTAGAACACACATAATGCAGAGAAACCATATTTAATCCTCCTCGGGTTAGGCATCATGCCAGCAAACATATAAATATGCAAGTAGCAGTTGAATATTATGGGGGCCAAAAACAAATAAGCTATACCTAAGGACCATGGTGTAGTAATCTTGGATCCTTCAGGCGGAAACCTCGCCCAGAACTTCTCCTTTTGATCAAAATCACCATGTTTAAGTTCTCGCAATATTGGAGCTTCCTTCCAAATAGAGTACCTACACAAAACAGAGATAGAATCAACACAAATTGCAGATTAATCATTAAACCATAATTCTTATGCCCTTTGCATATTGTTTGCCCTGATCATTTCACCTCGCCGGACCAGGAGCCATGGTAGGTGTCGCCATTAGATCCAACAAAAGTTCCGATAAAACGGGGTCTTTTGTCATTAAATTCATAAAGCATGTAAGAGTGTACATAACTCAGTACGGGAGGCATATAAAACAACATTATGAAAACATAATGCTGGGCATGCAACATAATGAGAAACAGTAAAGAAATGGAACAGCAAGAAGTAGAAGATGGAATAACAAAAGATAACGGATACTAAATTACAGAGTAATGAAGTGAACCGAGTAACCGGATAAGAAACGCAAGGAAGGATATCTGTTCTGGTTGAAGAATGATTCAAATAAGAGATTAAATAATAAACGATAGATGCAAAACAGTTGCAAATTGAAACACTGCCAGTTCCCAACAGATAATTAAATGCAACCTAGAGTAAATAAAAAAAACGAAGGACTGAATATTACTGGTTGAAAGAAGCAGCTGCAATAAAAGGATACAGATTTTCAAAAATGCAAATTAAAGAGGTATAGGAAATATTGAACAGCAAAAAGAGCCAACCGTTTGAATATTCAACAACAACAAATACATGAAGAGAACGCAAAAGAGGAGCGAGTTCATCATGAAGCAGAACACAATCGCGCATTACGTAGCCTGAGGTGGAACAGTGAGCCAATATTTAACAACCATGTCAGCTTCCACATGTGCAATTTGAAGTAGATATTTGACAACTTAGCCTCATTAATCGCACATAGTGAAATTAGTTTAGTCTATTATTAAGATAGAATTAATTAAACATCACGATTGTTACATTAAAAAAAAAAAAATCAAAGCACTTTTGTTTGTTGGAGTTAGACGGGAAGAAAGTGCAAAGACAAAGGAAAATAAAAAATAAAAAATAAAAAATCTTAGAATTGTCTTGGTCAACTTGATTTCTATGAATTAGCCTTAACATAATTACGCTATTTCAAGTTTAGAAACTTTATAGGCCTTTTAGTAAGGTAAAATAATTTGATAAATTTATTATTATTTTTATTATTACATATTTGTAGTTTAAGTGATATAATTATTTTTGTTTATTATCACATGTTATTTTACTTATTTTAATTGATATTGAATTCTAATTTCAATAAGATAATCTTATAAACAAAAAAAAAGTATGAAAATTTGAATTCAAGTAAAATATTCTAAACTTCGTAGCATTGTCACCAAAATTTAAGCAAAAAATTTCAACACCATTGAGTTTAAAATTTTTTAACACATTTTCCAAGGACCTGGGAATAATGCTTTTGAATTAATATATATATATATATATATATATACACACACGATACTTTTAAACACACACGATACTTTTAACATTGTAACAGCTAAATTATTAAATTTTTTTTTAACTAGAAGCTAACAAACATGGGTCTCCTTATCTAAATCCCCTTATTTTCTCCTGCTCAGCCTCTCTTTCTCCATTTTCTCCTTCTTATGTTTTCCCCCTCATTCTTCTTAGACATGCACCTACTTATCCAAACCCCCCTTCCTTTATATTCCTTTTGAATTTTGTTGACATAAACTATGCGGCATTTTAGCATCTTAGATATATATATATATATATATATATATATATGATTCAAACTAACTGCATCTACGTTCATAAATTATATCACATATTTTATATGTAAAATAATTTTATTTTATTATTATTATTTGACTCTGTTTATTAGCTTAAATTATAAATATTTAAAGTGCAAAGATGACAAATGACTGACCACAACAAAATTCAATGTTAGAAATTAAATTTAACAAATTTAAAACTATAAGAACCTAATTAAAAAATTTAAATTATAGGCATGAAATTAAAAAAAAAAGTGAAAATCAAAATGAATGATGTACCAAAATGTTTCAATAGGTTAAATTATTCTCTTCATCCTTATAGTTTCACTCAATTTTTAATTTAATATCTATAGCTTAAAAATTTTTAATTTGGTCTTTCTAGTTTTGAAAATTTTTAACTTAATCTATGTCATTAAACTTTTTACAATGTTATGATAAATTTAGGTGACGTGGCCATTACATTTTATCTTAGTATTCTAAATATGCATAAGTTAGGCAATAAAAAAAGAGTAAAAACAGATCATAATGTGAAATTAATTCATATATAAAATATGTAATGCAATATAATTAAGTTATTTAAGTGAATTAGTTTAAAACATATATGTTGACAGTGTCTAATACATGGTTCATTAGGTCAGCGAAATTCAATAGAATAGTGGTGAAAATTTAATAATAGGAATTAAATTAAAATTTTTTTAAACTATAAAGGTTTAATTAGAAAATGGATTCTACCATGTAATATTTATCAAAAGTACTAAATCTTAGTGTGATAAGGCATAATTTTCAGATTACTGTGTCTGATCAAGATGAATCGGAATCACTGGCCGAGGAGAGAGGCTCATCCGTGAGTTAGGCGGAGAGAGTGGAAACGTTGTTGACTTCATAACACCATTATTCTGAAAGGTTGCCTTGATAATACTAGCAAATATGGTTTTGTGTTGATTGAAGCACTTCTTACTCATTGTTGTGCTTTAACTATAATTCTTCTGATTAGCACACGTACCGCTAATCATGATATAAAGGACATGCAAAATCAAATTGCAGAGAGATCTATACCATATGTTTAAATGAAAACCGATAGTTAGTATCTTCTTTCCAACTTTCTCACTACAAGCTGTTATTTGTGGAGATAAATTAGAGAATATGTTCTTAGAATTGTGAAAATTCAAGAGGATATCTGTACAAATCCTTCACTTTTCATTCATCCATGTTTTGTCCCTTTTTTTTTCTTTAATTTTACCTTCTGTTGTTGAGTCTTTGTCTTTGATAGAAAGAATATTCTTATTTGAAAAAAAATAAAAATGTTACATTTTGCTTTCCTCCTATATAACGGCATCATCCTCAATAAATTTTGATCGTTGATATAGCTTTTCAATCCACTTGATGGCACATCCCACTATACTGTAAAACCAACAGAAAGCGTTTTCTGTATTTAGACATATTAGAGTTTAGCTTACTTTACACTTTGTATGAAGGTTAAAGCTATCAAATCATGTCTTTAACTCATCTTGTTATCATCTAATCCCTAAACTCCATTCAGACCCAATTGGATAAGTTTTGATGATCTTTTAATGGCCTTGCGAAAATACCAATAAAATAAGAAAAAGAAGTAGAAAAGACGGTTGTTAAGGTGGAAACTTATCTCCTCTCTTAATTAATCCACACTGATTACTACACGTGCTTCTTTATAAAAGTTGACATTAAGAGCTTTCTGAAAAGTTATTATTTACTTGATTTTGATTTTTTTAAAATTAATTATGATTTTTTAAAGTTGATAATAAGAATCTGAAAAATTGAACCCGAGGCAAACTCCTTATTTTCTAGTGTGTGGCTTCTTATCGGAAATCAGTGTGATGTTTTATAGTGCCTATGACTTGTATAGATGCATTATGGGTAGAGGATGTTAATGGTGAGTTTGTATAGCTCACGTGGCATGAAATGAAAATTTTGGGTCTCACATAATGCAAATTTATTCATTAAATATATTGTTTTTTTTTTTTTAATGTGAGAGTGCTAAATCAAGCTCTTAAAATGAAGTCAAGCATAAGTAAGAGTCTATGGAGGCTAATAAATTATAGTGTCACATTATTCACCTTTCTTTTGGTGTCTTAGGATTCAAAAAACAAAAGACATGACATAATTTATTCTAAATTTTATGATAAACTACAATTATATCAACTATTTAGAAGTATAACACTGACTGCTAAGTTGGACAGTGTTGAACATTGCTCCTTCTCAAGTTCTAAAAATATGTGAGAAGTTTATTACCATAAATAATTTTAAAGACTTAGGCAGCTTGGCATATATATGCCTATATTCTACCTCCTTTGTCCTTTCCTTTCTATTCTTAACCACCAAATCAAAAACATTTGCCAACGCTTACTTAAGGAAGTGATGAATTCGAGACTTCAAATTTCTGGATCATGTATGGATCGAGAGGAAGCACAAGCATTGGATCTCCCCGTTAATGAATTTTGTGTGCTCTGATCAAGTCATAATTTGGAAATTAAGTATGAAACTTATCTTCTGCTCAAGTTCAGATATATAGTGCATTAAAGTGCTTGAAAGTAAAATTTTATGGCTAACATTATAAAGAGTTTTCCCCCCCTTAAGATGTTGAAATTTTACACTTTGACATTATCATTCTTATTAAAGTGAGGATTTTAAAATTAATTTATATGTAAAGAAAAATACTCAACTTGTTGATAGGTAGATCTTTCTATTGTGTTATCCGAATTTTATTGTACAAGTATTATGAAAAGAAAAATGAAGAAAAACAAAAACAAAAGAGAGCATACCTAATCACATAGCAATTAGTGTAAGAACTTATGTATTAAATATATTGCAGCTACCAACAAATGTTTCTGCTTAATTTGTCTTCATTAGTTGGAAGATTATAACCTTTGAGATTATTTTCTTTTGCGCTACAAACACATTTGAAATTATTTTCCGTAGTCAATAACTAGACTGATTTCTTCTATCTTTACAAAATTATCACCTTCCTCTTTGTCAATTAATTACTCTTCTATTACAAATGGAAAAGTTTTTTTTTTTAAGGCAGCTTGTCTTATAAAAATCAACTCCTAAATTTGTATCTTATTGGTGTTGGATATTAATTTATTGGCGAGAACTAAACAGTAATTAAAGGTAATAATATTTCATTAGTAATTTTCACTGATAATATAATCACTCGGCCAACAATTTCCGGCTTCTTTTTCAGGAAAAAAATGTAGAACAATTACAGGATCAAGTAGAGAGAGAACAATTAAATGTGATAATTAGTTTCTCACAGAGAGAAAAACAAACCTTATTCAATGACGTCCACGAGGAAATTGTGCTGTTACACAAGACATAAAAATGAAAATGATAGATGCTCAGGTAAATGCGGGAAATAAAAAATTAGTCAAACAAATTAATTATAAATAGAAATATAAATATATCCAAGATAGATTCTTTTTTGCAAGATGTACCCGAGATATGCTTATAATAATATCTATTTATAATTAATCTGATCTCTATAGATCAGGTTTTCATAATTGCAATCCCCCAAAATCCAATAACTTGGTTAACACAAAAGTGATAGCCATGGCTACCCATCCCCCAGCCAGAACCCTCAAACAAGGCCTAACCATTGGAGTCTTTCCCAGCGCAGCTCCCAACCCTCCAAACACCACAAGAGCCAAGCTAGCCACAGCCACAACCACCATTAGCCTCACCTTGTAATCTAATATGAATGCAGCTGAAAGCAAAGGCACCAATGCTCCCACGGAGAATGAGAATGCAGAAGCAAAAGCAGCTTGAAATGGGTTAGGCAATTTCTCCCCTTTCCCGATTATCCCCATTTCTATTATATCCTTCTGAATCTGATCTCCTCTATTCATATCTCTCTTCATCTGGGAAAGCTCAACTTCATATTGAGTGTACACGGAGACAAACTCTCCTATGGCCATACTACAAGCTCCTGCAACTGAACCAGCAAAACCAGCAAGAAGCATACCTTTGACATCTTCTTTCACAGCTCCTACACCCATCATCAATGAAGCAACTGAGACCAACCCATCGTTGGCTCCCAAAAGTGCAGCTCGAAGCCATTGTGCCCTTTGAGAGTAATCGAGATTGTTGTTGTCATCTTCTTGATTATGATCTTTTTCATTTGCATGGTTTGGAACTATTCCTACATGATTCAGTGAGACAACACCACAAGGTCCATTGGAAGCCATATGGGTGGGTAAGAACTAACAAAGAAAGGAGAGGCAGGAGGAAAAGGTTGAGCTAGAGATTGAGTATTCAAAGGGGTTTTTTAACGAGAAAGAAGTGGAGATTCTGAGGGACAACTGGACTTTAATGAACCATTTTTTGTATTTAAAAGCATATGTGAAGGTTTGGTTATTCCCTTTGGCCCAAATGAATATTATAATCCACATGGAAATCTCCCCGCTCACAAGTAGGAAAGGGCAACAAGAAAAGTATTCATGATTTTATTTACGAGTAAACTACAAGGGCTCATACTGCTATGATTTAATTGATACTTGCCCTGAAAGAGATATGAAGAGTGGTTTCTATGCAAGTCTACATATATATATAAAACAATAAGAAGGAATAAACTATTTGAATTCCTCGGAAACATTGGCATAAACGATTGAGGGATAAGTACCGCCTAGCAAGGATGGATTGATACTTGCCCTGAAAGAGATATGAAGAGTGGTTTCTATGCAAGTCTACATATATATATAAAGCAATAAGAAGGAATAAACTATTTGTTATTTTTTTATAGTTATTTCCTCTTGACAGTGTTGTTACTTTTAATAAGTTTGATTGAAAAGTTGGTAACAAGTTGATAATAAAAAATGAGAAAAGTGATCAAAAAAAGAAAAGAAAAAAACAGCAGGCCATTTTAATGATCCATTATGATTCGGAAGCATCAAAGAATGCACTTACCCAAAATAAAATATTAGAAGTGGGGGAAATGATGAGTTATAGCAATGGACTTATGGCCCATTTGATGATCCTTTACGATTCGGACAAGCAGTAGTGGGGGAAATGATGATATAGAAACTTAGAATGTGAGGATAATCACGTCATCATAAACACACACAAAATTGACCAAGGCAATTTAAACATCTTTTCCTATTTTTCTCCCCACTCCAACAATCATGTATTAAAAAAACAAAGTTTTTTCAATATAGTCTGAATTGTTGTATCTTCTTTCATGTAACTTTTTTTTTTAAGAATTTGACCTCTTTCCTATATTTAAATTCCACTCAGATCCAATTGAAACAAGTTTTCAATGACCTTGCAAAAGAAAAAGACCAAGAGTAGAAGAAACAGAAAAAAGGGAGGAAAAACAAAAGAGGGTTGTTAAGATGAAAACTTATCTCGTCTCATAAATTAATCAAAACTCAGTTCACATGCCTCTTTATGAAATTAAAATATGATGAATTTGGTCCTCCAAGCTGCACGAATCTTAATAAAATTTATGTTTTTGTATACCATCTTAAGTATAAGCACCTTCATATTACTGGACAATTCTTTGGTTTTCATAATGTATTGTTTCCCTGCGTAATTGATATAATATTATCAAATATTAGATGAATTCGAATATCCTCATTTGATACTTATAACTACCACCTAGGCAGGGCACTAATCCGCCATAGGTACCACATAATTTTCTATTATAACTTACGTTTTTTAAGGATAACTTATGGCTTTTAAGTATGATCCTCCAAATTGCACCAATCTTTTTGAGTTTTCAAACAAGGCATTTGACTATAATCTCAACCAAAATAAAATGCATTTTATTCTTTTAAGAGATGAAATCAATGAAGTGAAGCAAGTGAGAAAGTCTCGGAATTCTATAATTTTAAATTTTAGTTTGCTTTTTCTTTGTTTGTTATTTGCAGCATGTCCCGACATCTATAGCGGCAGAAATGACAGGGATTGGGGCATCCATATTAGAGGGTGTCCTAACATTTACATTGGTGTACACTGTGTATGCTGCTTGGGACCCTTAGCGTAGTGGTCCATCGGGGCCCATGGGCGCCCTAGTCTTTGGTTCAATAGCTGGAGACAATGTTGTAGCTGCAGATTCATGCTCTGCTGGGTCAATTAACCCTGCTTGCCTTTGGCTCAGCTGCCATTGCTGGTAGTTTCAATTTTAGTTTAATGTAATGTAGCATAACACTTTATAATTCGCAGTGATGTATCACTGTGCAGTTTTATTTTAGTGAGTCTGTGTGGCTGATAAACACCTGTTTAAAACTTCCATGTGTATTTGCTTATCAAGTTTAGTGTTGTATTAATATTGTTCCAAAATTTATGCCACATTCATATTTTGACATGACTTGAGTTATTTAAAAAAAAAACATATACAAGTTAGTTTCCAAAATCAATTTTTTTCTTTAAAAGTACAATATTATCAATTTAGTCTTAAATGTAGGATTTTTTGGATAAAGGATGTTTAGAAGGTGATGCAATTTTTGTAATGTATTTCCAATACTACATTGGGAAATACTTTGTTTGGATGATTGGCATAACGGATTTTAAAAATACAAGTATATTGGGAATGTAATTTTTTGAACACAATAATTTTGGCTATTGTTCCATCCACTTTTTATCCTAACTCAATATTTAAAAGGTCATTAACAAGTATATTGATCTGTTGAAGGAACCCTCTGAGTTACCAACTAAAGGAGCCATTTCACATGAAATACACTTGAGTCCTGGGGTTGCTTCAGTCAAGGTTTTAAATTGCGGTTGCGGTTGCGGTTGCGGCTGCGTTGCGGTTGCGGGTGTTGCGGAAATTATAAAACGTGTTGCGGGTGTTGCGGACCGTTACGTTGCGGATGCGGAGCGGACCGCATCCGCAATATTGCGGCCGCATCATGTGATGCGGTCCGCATTTTAAAACTATGGCTTCAGTGAATATAAAACTTTATCATTGTCCCATCTTCATGCAGAACACTTGGGAAAAAATTCATCAAACTAGCTCACAATTTCTACTGGCTTAAACAGTTTGTGCGTTTATGGGGATACTTCAGGCTAGAAAGTTAATAATGAATCAGCCATTTTCTTCAGTCATGATCGGATGTCCTATGCAAATGTTTAAACCCATTGATATGAACACCAGTTTTACTTAAAAAAAAATGTTGAATGAAGAGGCAAGCTAAGCGTTTATGCTCCGTCTGTATAGTCTTTCATTTCAGTTGAATACTCCTGCTCCTTACTAAAAAATTTATTTGCACTGTTTTGCAATCTTTATAATCAGTATTAGTTGATATTGACTGTATTTATAAGAACTAAATAGTATTGCTTGAATAGAAATATTCATGTTAGTTGAAATTCTTGATGCAACCTCCTAATACTCTTAAGCTCAAGTCAATGTCAATAACTAAAGGAATTTGGTTATATAAATGAAAGAAATATAGAAACAGAAATAGAGGGAGTAGAGAAAGAAAGAGACAGAAGCAAGGGAGAGTAAGAGAGAGGGAGGGGCATGAGAAATAGAGATAACTGATAAAGTATATATCATTCTAGAATACCAAATACTTATATACATATATATATAGACCTCCACTCTTACCCTTCATTACCCAAGGGCTAGGGATATTGGACCTTGCAGATATAGATCAAGCAAATAAGGCAACAAAAAACAAACTCACAATAATTTTTATGTTCTAGTTAAAAAAAAAAAAGAGAAGAAAATATGACATCTTTTATAAGCATGAACAATATTGATTGAGGAGTAGCTTCCGTTTTATCGAGCTCCTCCAAAAAGAAAACTTCAAACAATATGCAAATTTTGAGCAGCAAGCCAAATTTAGGGTTTCCAAAGAAGTTATAGCAAATAAGCTATTAGGAATACTGACAAGATTAATGCAGTTTCTCAAATTTAAGAATTTGAGCTTTGAAAGTTTAGCAATCGATGGATGAAGTTGCAATAATCTAGTACATCCTTCAAGGTCTAGTCTCTCAAGATTTGGAATTCCTCTAAAATCTAGGGTCTTGATTAAAGTTTTGGAGCCACAAAGATTCATGTTTCTCAACTTAGAGAGCATCTGCGAATGAGAAAGAGAATGGGAGTAGAGACAATTAGCTAAAATTATATATAAATACATGCAACAAAAGATATTTATAATAGTAGTCCAAAAATATAACATGTAAAAGATATCTATAATCATGGTTTTTATAGAATCATTGGTAGCTTTTTTCATGTATAATAATTTAAAAAGAAAAAGAACAAATAAAAAAATATTAACATTACCTTTTTGCCCTTCCATATTTCTGTGATGTTGCTATCAGGCATAATCAATTCAACAAGTGTATGAGGCTCAAAACTTGATGGCAAAGAAGTGAAAGGATATTGATGCCATAAAACATATCGTAGCTTGCTAGAAAGATAAGTGAGGGTTCCAAAGAAATTCACATTACAAAATATGAGCAATCTAAGGTTGCACTTGTGTGATAAAGCTTTGATGCTCAACGTAGCCCCCTTTGAATCTTCCAAATTCAAGACTATGGCTTCAACTTTTTCAATACTCTAGGAATAAATGCATTTACATAGAAGTAATGAAATGTTAGATTACTTTAATTTTGTAGATTATAATGTTTTATGAAAGAAAAAAGGTCAACAGAACTTACTGTGTTTTCATTTTCCTGCATAACAAAATCAATATCCTTAAGAAGCCACAATCTACTTCGTTTTCTTAGCTCAAAAGGGCATTCTTGTTGAACAATTTCTCATCCCATTTCTTGCAACATACAGTGCATTTGTATTGTCTGATCTAAAATGGTCATGATTGATTTTTCAATCAAAAGTTTAATTCCAATTTCGGCAAAAAAACCACAAATCATTTAAAATTTCCTTTACATAATTAATCTCCTTCCCTATAAAGAAGCATGAGATGTCTAAAAATGTTTCCCTGCTCATGTGATCCAATTCATTAAAACTTTTTCTTAGCACCTTCACTATGTGATAGTTAGGAACTGTTTCTAGTTTAGCCAAGGCATTTTTCAATTCTTCAATAGTACTCCTTTGATGCAAGGGTGAACCCAATGTTACAATTGCTAATGGAAGGCCACCAGCATATTCGAGTACACTACATATCAGCTCTTCATAACCTCTCATAGGATAATCATGTCGGAAAGCCTTTTTACAAAATAGTTTAAGAGCTGTATCCTCAGTCAACAATTCAAGTTTATAAATATCATTCACTTCAAACACTGTGGAAGGAAGGAAGAGAACATGGGTTTTTGGAGGGAGGGATGTTGATGGATTGGAAGGCTCTGAATCGCTTAGAATCAAGAGTGGAAGTTGAAGAAGAAGGATTAATTAAAGCACCCATAATAGCATTACTCGGTCTTTAGATTATGTTTCAAGTGGAGCAAGATGCTTCTAACTATGGTGTTGGGGCTCCAATGTTCTAAATTGCGGGCCGCAAAACAAAATGCAGCCGCAATATAGTGGATGCAGCTTGGGTCGCATCCGCATCAGCCCACAACTATAACTAGTATAGACATCACGCTAATGGGCAGCAATGGAACGGTGCTATAGCCGCAACAGAACAGTACTGTGGTTTTGTTGCGACGCATCATATAAAACAAGTTCTAAACAGAGCAGCCGACCTTAGATCTACATTTTGCTTTCTCAAACAATAAAGAAAAAGAAAAAAGGCAAGAAGCAGTAACAACAACTAGCAGAGATCGAGAGAGCTTCAATCTGAAGAATCTAGAATTCTAAGATCCCAATAACCATACCTGAAGGCTAAACTGAAGCACAGTGATTTAAGATCTGAATCTAAAGTCTCAAAGTTGCGAAGTAGAGCCAACGATATGATGCGTGCGTGAATCTGAAGGAGAAGCGCCCAAAGGTATGCAGAACATCTTCTTCTTCTTGATCTGCTTTTGCTTTGCTATTTTTTGGGTTTTGACTCCCTTTCACTTTTAAAGTTAGACTGATGCGTTGAATCCAAGGTTCATATATGTATAATATATATGTATATATATTTTTGATCCACACACTGCATAATATATATGTATAATATATAATATTATATATATATATATATATATATGTATAATCAAAGGTTCCGCCACGTAATGCATAAATGATACCACAACTGTTGGATTTATTTGTAATAATGTAATCCTAAATTAGTATTAATCATTAGGTTCTGCCATGCAATGCATAAATTCTGTTTATATGTAACTTGATTTTACTTGGAATTGACCCCTCTTTCCCAAAAGCCAACAGCGCAGTCCCTTTTTTGGGCCCCTTCCCATGGGTTGGAAGACTACTTCACTAGCGAGTGTGAGTTCCTCGTCTGAGTCTAGAATTTCCCTTATGGCTTATGATGCATCCAGATATGACTCTCAAAATTACCTAGTGAATAGGTTATTAAAGCAAGAACATACATGTGTGTATATGTCTGCTCAATGCTAGCTGTCCCTGATTCGTGCTTTGCTTTTTAATATAATATATATATATATATATTATGGGGTTCATATACATCCAACATGATCACTTTCAAATTTTCTTGCAAATTTACTCTCAAAATTAATGATACGCACCATGATTTATAGTATTTATGAAACATTATAATTAAAAATTTTAAATTAAAGATATTTATATTAAATAATTTTAAAATTTAAAATTATTTTAAAAAATATAAAAACTAAAAATTTTAATTTAAAATCATAAATTGTAATTTTTTTTATACAATTCAAATATTTGGTCCATGGGTTCTTTAGAGCAATTTTAAAATTTAAACTCCTCTAATATAAATATTTTTAATTTAGAGTCTTTAACTATAATTTTCCTTAATATTTATGTGTAGTATGGCAATCTAATAAAATAAACACATATTCGTCAATCAATGAATATTACTAGAAAGGATAAGCCACCAGCATCAACAAAAATAAATGTAAAAATTTTTTAAAGTTTTTTATTATAAAATTTTTATAAAATTTGAAAAATAAATAACATAAAAAATAAAAATGCATATAGGGTTTATTTCCTCTCTTTTCTTTCTAAAAACCTTATAATAAGAAACTTTAGAAGATTCAAACCCTCAAAATAACCACTTCTCATGAAATGAGTTATCTATTATTTTTCATGGAACAAATTTGAATCATTTATATTTTTGAATAGTCTAAATTTTAAATTATTTTTTTACATTTTTATTTTGGTATTTTTTTAATTAAATAAATTAAGGTACAAGATAAAGATTGGAATAAGCTAAATTAAGGTACAAGATAATATATATTTTAACCATATATTATGTAATTATAAATTATATTTTTGAAATATTGTAGCTAATAAGCTAATATATACATGAGAATTGTTAATTATATTTTGGCTTAATTAATCATTTTTCAATCATTTCATTGTTTTTTTCTATAAATAATATAATATGTTCACAAGTCTGATTTAGAACAATAGACAAAGTAAGTTGTTAATACCATATATAAAATAAAATAGATTTAAAACTCACAGCTATTATGCTTTGAATATGGATTTAATTATGGATAAAATTTATAATTGATAACCAATCTTTCAAATAAAATAAAATAAATTAAAAATATTACATGAAATATAAGAGAATTTTATAGTGTTTTGACTATTTTGTATCAATTTATATTCATTTGTATAAGTAAACCATTCATATATAAATGATTATTATATATGTGAAATTATATGTTTTCCATCAATAACTCTTAAGGTTTAGAATGGTACTAGCAAAGCATAAGTCTTAGATTGGAATTTAGTTTACTAGATTTTGTATATAATACCTATTCATATATTAATTTTTTTAAAATCACCTCTTTATATCCAATGTATAGCTAATTCCTCTTCATGTGAAGTTTTAATTTTATCCAATACAACATTGTTAAATTTACAAGTAATGATAGATTAATTGTAGTGATAGTAATAAAAGAGAATTGAACATGAGATGGGAATCTAGAAAATGAGATACATATATATATATATATTCATGATTTGTGAAATTAATTTAAATTGTGTTTTTAGTTTTGCTATATTATATTATATTACTAACTTCATTTGATCACCAGGTACTATAAAATATAAACAATGCTGCCAAGAGAGGAATTTCCAACAGAAAGATTAGAAGGTGCTCCTAGTGATGATATTGGTTAGCATTTTGGAACACCTGTAACTGGAAATCGAAACAATATAACTTGCAAACTCTGTGGGAAAGTAATAAAGGGTGGAATTACTTGGTTAAAGCAGTATATTGCTCATTTTAAAGGACAAGTAGCTGGTTGTCCTAGAGTTACAACTACTATTCGGGAGGGTATGATGAAACTCCTTTTAGTTAATAAAGAAAAAAAATTGATTCAAAAAAAAGAAAAGAAGAATTTGAAGCAAGGTTGAGAGGAGATGAAGATGATGAAATTGAAACATTTTTTGATGAGGAAATGCAAATGAGGTGTGGGACACAAGAAAGTATTAAATCACATCGTGAATGGGAAGATAGACAACAATTTAGACAGCAAACTAGAGGAGGGCAAAATGTGTATGAAAAGGGTGGAAGTTCTCATGCAAGGGCAAGAGGATCAGAAGATATTGCCTTTAGTTTAAGATCTACAAATGTTGATCTTGTGAGGAGCAAAAGCATGAAACAACCAAAAATTTCTAGTGGTTTGATGAAAACATTGAAGAAGAAACTAGGAGAAACAGTATCAAAGCTTATTATATATAAGCGTCTTCCAATGAATTTATCTAATTCTCCTTGGTTGCATAATTTAATTACTGCAGCTGCTGAGATAGGTACAACAGGAGTTACATTTCCTACTCCTTACGAGATTTCATATGTGTATTTGGAAGCTGAATACCAATCCATTAGGGAATGGATAAATTGGTTGAAAGGTGCATGAAAAGAAAGAGGTGTTACAATAATGTGTGATGGCTGGATTAATAGCATTAGTCATATGCACATAATGAATTTTCTTGTCTATTGTAGTAGGGGAACTATTTTTCTAAAATCAATTGATGTTTCTTCTGTTGCTAGTAGAAATACTGATTACTACCTTTAGTTACTTGATCAAGTGGTAGAAGAAGTTGGAAAAAAATATGTAGTCCAAGTGGTTACAGATAACGTGAGAGCTTTAAAGGCAGCTGGAAAAAAATTGATGGAAAAAAGACCATATCTCTATTGGTCACCTTGTGCAGCTCATTGTTTAGATCTGTGCTTAGAAGACATTGGAAAAAAGAGCAATGTACAAAAGGTGTTAGAGGATGCAAAGATGATAACATCCTTTATATATAACCATATTTGGACTGTAAGTTTGATGAAAGAATATACTGGAGGTAGAAAAATTATTTGTCCAGCCATTACTCGCTTTGCTACATAATTCTTACAACTACAATCTCTTGTGAAGCAACAGCAAGCTTTGAAGAATATGTTCAACTCTGAAAAGTTTAAAAAGTATAAATTTGGTAGGAAAAATCTGGACCAGCACATGATGCAAGAAAAAAATTTTGAATAATGACTTTTGGATCAAAGCCAATGAAATACTAAAAGTATTTGAGCCAATTGTCAAGGTGTTAAGATTGGTTGACGGTGATGAAAAACCAACCATGGGTTTTATCTATGAAGCTATAGATAGGGCCAAGCTATCTATACAACAAAATTGTTGTTATCACTTAACTTATAATGACATGATAGATAAAAGTTAGAAATTTTTACATACCGATTTACATTCTGCAGGTAAGTCTATATATATATATATATATTATTGTCACAAAAAGAAAAATGTTTGTGTATTGACTAATTAAGTTTATTTTTTTTTAGGTTATTTTCTTAATTCTCAGTTTCAATTTGGAGTTGAGCATGGTTATTCAGTCTATAAAGAAACATTTGATGGAATTAAAAATGCAATCACTAAATTAGAAAGAAATATGGATGTTACAATTAGAGTATTAAATCAGGTTAGTGATTTTTTATATAATAAATATTTAGAATATATTATTATATATTTACATTAAATTTAATATGATGTTGTATAGTTAATACTTTTTCGAGAAAAGAGAGAGAACTTTGGAACGCCACAAGTTCAGAGAGCATGGTCTCAAATGGATCCCAGTAAGATATAATTTATTTTTTATTTACAAGTATACATGGTAGAATATGTAACTCAATCAAAATGATTGATTATATTTATAATTCAAAGTTGACTAAATTTGCGTATTGTTTGTTTAAATAGCTGAATGGTGGATGATATATGGTTCATGTGCTCCTGAACTTCAAGGCATTGCGATAAAAAATTTTAGCCAAACAACTTCAGCTTCAAATTGTGAAAGGAATTAGAGCACATTTAGTTATATTCATACAAAGACAAGAAATAGACTCAAGTATAAAAAATTACAAAAACTTGTCTTTACCTTTTACAATATGAAGCTAAGAATGAGGGAGAAGAAGAGGCGTAGTCAATAAGAGATAGAAAATAATTTTAATCCAATTAATCTTTATTACATATTCCAAGAAGATGATCCCTTGTCTCCATGGATTGAGAAGAGAGAAGGCCCATTATTGGATGGACTTTAAAATTCAGAATGACTCCCAAGAATGGATACTGATGACGAAGAGGTAGAGGCTAATGATGATTCAAGTTCCCATGAAGGTCATAGTCAGGGCAGTGATGGTGGTTTAAGTCCACCAAGCAATAATAGTGGTGGTGATAGTGGTGATGCAGTAGAAAGTGATCATGGCATAAATGAAGATAGGGAACAAGATCCATATCAAGACATTCCATATACTATGCGTGATTTGGGTTTTGTTGTTGATATGACATCTTTTCAGGACAGAGACTCTAGTGATAATAGAAGAGGTGGTCATCAATCTACAAGAAGTAGAAGGCAGCGAAGTGGTGTACTAAAAGATAATTCTTCTCTTAGTTTTTCACAAAGTTTTAGTGATTTTGGAATTGGTGGCTCTTCTCAAAGTAGTCAAAGTTACTATCCTCCATTTTATCAACAACCTCCCCATATGTCACATGATCATTATCTAATAATTCAAGCCCCACCATATTATCAACCTTCAATAAATTATCAAAAGTCTTATTATTACCAAGCACCAAATTTTCCTTATCAACAAATGGAGAATACAGGTAGAGGATTTTTTGATTATGTTTTGGGACAGGGAGCAAGACAAGATGATAATGAAAGTAAAAGTGGGAACTATGACCCTCCACGACATTCTATAACGTGGTGATTCTAATTCTCTCTTTGTAATAAGTATGTAAGTATATTTTTATATTATCTGATTTTTCTTTAGTTTTCTCAATTAATATTGATATGTTTGTTCAAAATAAGGATTTATTTAATTAATATTGATGTTAGGCATGATATATTTATGTATATAAGAGTTATAATGATCATATATATTTTTAAAATGATTTGTGCAACTTAAAAAAAAAATCACAGCTGCAATGACCGCAACCCGCATTATAGCACCTGCAATGCCCGCAACCGCAGTAACTGCAAAGCAACCGTAATCGCAACCGCACCCGCAACTTAAAACCATGGGCTATACTATCTTAGCATAGCCATCCTTTGACATGTTTTAGCAAAAAAATATTCAGCCCTCATTTAGCCACACATATCTATGTCTGGGAATTTTATGCCATTAAATAAATAGTGAAATGATCTCTTAGGACACAAATTTTTAATTTTTGACCATAGAAATCTAAAAGAATTGACATCACAAGTTGTAAAACACCTAAGCAACATTGTTGCTTGAATAAACTTTAGTTTCTGACTATGAGATTAAATACAGCCCAGCGATGCAATAAATTTGGGACCACTTCTGTTGTTTAACAAGGAGAAATCATTAATTTCTGGATTTAGTTATAAGGATGGATTACTGGTTTAAAAAATGGTTGACATAGAGTGGCTTCCAACTCTGCATTCCTCTTTAAAGTAAATTATACTTCTATGAGAAGGCATGCAGGAGTACTATGAAAACAATCGACAAACAAGCTCAGAATTTCTACTGGCTTAATACGAAGAAAGAGGTCAACAATTTATGGCTACATGTGAAATATGCTAGCAAGATAAATATGTTCCAGCAAAACCTATGAGGCTACTTGTCCTTATGTTTTTTAAGCGTGGGACTAATCTCATTCAGGGTATTGATAACTATTTTTTCTCACAAGTATTTTTCTATAAGATTGAACTCTTGACATTGGAAAAACTTCACAACCCTTGAGCTCAAGCTTCCCTCTTTGTGAGTAACCACAGATTTTAATACTGGCTTTTTTGTAGTGGTCAACAAAGATAATTCAATAATAAAAAAAAAATAAAAAGCAAAGAAAAATTACAACAGAAAGGAAAAAACTACAAAATAAATAAGAAATGAAAATAAATTAAAGATAATTGAAATAAATAAAACGTAACATTAAAGAGGGTGCAGTTACGCATGTTTAGTTTTTATTTTATTTATCTTCTTATTAAGAATTAAATATTTATAATATAATTAAAATTTTATAGCTAAATGTTTAGTACTCTAAGTATGGGAAAAGTATTTTCATTTATCTTTATTTTGTATGCTACCAAATACAGCTGATTTCTTGGAATTTAAGAGGATTTTGTCTGTCTATAACGACTCTTCAGGCCAAAAAATTTAATAATGACAAATCAGCCATCTACTTCGGTCATAATCCTATGTCCTGTGCAAAGTGTTAATCCCATCAATATGATCGCCAGTTTTGGTTAAAAAAAATGTTGAATAAAGGGGCAAGCTAATCGTTTATGCTCCTCTGTATAGTATTTCATTTTAGATGAATACTCCGGCTTCTTATTAATAAATTAATTTGCACAGTTATTTATTTGGCAATCTTTGTATTCAGTACTTAAATGTTTGTTTTTATAAAAATTAAATAATATTAGCTGATACAAATATTTATGCTAGTTGAAATTCTTTAGACAACCGACTAATTCTCTTAAGATTAGGTCATTGTCAAGAACCAAAGGGATTTGGCTCTATAAATGAAAGAAACATAAAAATAGAAATAGAGGGAGTTGAGAAAGGAAAAGACAGAAGCAGTTGAAGAATAAGAGAGAGGGAGAGCTATGAGAAACAGATATAATTGATAAAAGCATATATCATTCCTGAATACCAAATAAACTCATACAGACCTCCAATCTTACCCTTCATTACTTAAGGGTTTTCATTTTTTCAATCTTGCATTTGGAAACATAGATTTTGGGCATAAAGAAACAAAGAAATAACAGAATTTACAAATTAAGCGACATAGGAATAGGAAAAGAAAAGGAGAAGATAACATCTTTGCTAAGGATTGAACATATTGATTACTGAGTAGTTTCACTTCTATCAAACTCCTCGCAGCCGAAAAATCCATACAATATGCAAGTTTTGAGCAGCACGCCAAATTTAGAATTTCCAGGGAGCCTAGTGCAAATAACTGATTGGGTACACTGACCAGATTAATGCATTTTCTCAAATTTAAGTATTTGAGCTTTGAAAGTTTAGCAATAGATGGATGAAGTTGCAATAATTCAGTACATCCTTCAAGGTCTAGCTTCTCAAGATTTGGAACACCTCTAAAATCTGGCATCTTGATCAAATTTCTGGAGCCACGAAGATTCATGTTCCTCAAATTAGGGAGCATCTATGAATGAGAAAGAGTGTGGGAGTAGAGACACTTAGCTATAGTTGTATATAATAACATGTGACAAAACATATAATTATCATAGTAGTCCAAAAAGAAAAATTGGCATGTAAAAGATATCTATAATCATGGTCATGAACGAATAACTCAACCTAGTTTTTTTTTTGATGTTTCTTAATAAAAATTAGATAAAAGAACATTAACATTACCTTTCTGCCTTCCCATATTTCTATGATGTTGCTATCAGGCATGATTAATTCAACAAGTGTATGAAGCTCAAAACTTGATGCCAAACAAGTAAAAGGATATTGATGCCGTGAAACATATCGTAGTTTGTTAGAATAACAAGTGAGGGTTCCAGAAAAATTCACGTTATGAAATATGAGCAATCGAAGTTTGCTCATATGTGATAAAGCTTCAATCCTCAACGTAGCCCCTTCTGAATCTTCCATATTCAATACTATTGCCTCAACTTTTTCAGTAGCCTAAAAATAAATGCATTTAAGTAGTAATAATGAAAAGTTAGATTACTATAATATTGTAGATTCTAATGTTCTATTAAGAAAAAGGTTAGAAGGACTTACTGTGTTTTCCTGCATAACATGATAAATATCATCGAAAAGCCACAGTCTACTTCGTTTTCCTGGCTCATCAGGGCATTCTTGCCGAACAATTTCTCTTCCCATTTCTTGCAACATACCATGCATTTGTATTCTCTGATCTAAAATGGTCATGAGTGACTTTTGAATCAGAATTTTAATTCCAATCTCTGCAGAAAAGCCACAATTTTGTAAAATTCCCTTTGCATAATTAATCTTCTTCCCTATAAAAAGGCATGCAATGGCTTTTTATATTTCCTTGTTCATCTGATCTAATTCATCAAAACTTTTCTTGAGCACCTCTACTATCCAACGGTTAGGAACTTTTTTTAGTTTAGCCAAGGTGCTTCTCCATTCTGAGGCACTTCGATTAAACAAGGATGAACCCAATATTACAATTGCTAATGGAAGGCCATTAGCATATTCGAGTATACTGGTTGTCTGCTCCTCATAACCTCTCATAGGAAAATCACATTTGAAAGCTTTTTTACAAAATAGCTGAAAAGCTTCATCCTTAGTCAACAGTTCAAGCTTGTAGATACTGTCCACTTTAAAAACTTTAAGGACTCGTTCATCTCTTGCAGTAATGATGATTCTACTCCCTCCACCAAACCGGTTGGATTTTACAACCAAACTCAGTGTTTTCAGATTTTGTTGAAGATCAACACCATCAAGAATTATGAGAGTCTTGTGGTGTATTAGCCTTGTGCTCGCTAAGAACATTCCCTCTTGGATATCCCTTATCTCTAGATTTTTCATCTCTAAGGTTTCACAAAGAAGTTCTTCTAGTGCTAGACCATCACGTTTTAAAACTTCACTTACATTGGGAAGGAAACAACTAGCTTCAAAATGGTGAGAGAACCTATCATACAGAACTCTAGCAAGAGTTGTCTTCCCTATTCCGCCCATACCCCAAATGCCTGCAAGTTGAACTGCATCGTCCGAACCCAAATTCAGAAGCTTTTCTACTGCTTCCACTCGAGATTGCATCCCCACTAGGTCAACATCAGCATAAACTAATCGATCCATTTTTCTCTTGACCTTTCTAAGGATGTCATCAATAACTTGTGACCTTGGGCTGAAGAAAGGAAAAACAAAAACGCCAAATGATTCACTCAATCGACACTGTATTTTACTAATTAATCAACAGTAACTTGAAAAGCTCTGCCATTTGCCTATTGAGACTTGAAGGTTTTGATCAAGGAAAAATCAAACAGTAAAATTACTTACTCATATCGTAGATCCCAACCAGAGAGATTGGCCACTTGTGTCATAGCTAGCCTCCATCTGTGTACCTTGTGCAAATTTGCTGTGAACCTTTCTTCATGTTTAGCAAAGACTTTTTCGTAAGAATTACTTTGGTCTTGTACCTCAGATGGATCAACATCGTAGAAAACTGGTAAAACAGTGTGTCGCCGTTCATTAATGCGCGCAGCAATCTCTGAGAGTTCCTGCATGCACCATATTGAAGCAACATAGTTTTTGGAGAAGACAACAATCGAAATGTAGGATTCTTGAATTGCTTCGAGAAGGTGTGGTGGAATGATGGACTCCCCTGTTTCGAGCTTCTTGTCATTCCAAAAGGTATTTATATCGTTACTTTCAAGAGCAGCCCAAAGCCTATCGGTGAATTTGCAAGTGTCCTCGTCACCTCTAAAACTTAGAAAAACATGGATCGCCCTGCCTGATGAGCTTATTCTGAAATTCTCCATGGGAAAGCTGGATCGATGGAATCACAGTTGCTCACTGAGCCTTTTTTTCCCCCGGTCTAAAATAATGATGCTCCACCACAAGTGGTCATAAATTATTGACCATTTTCTTTATTCGTTTGGCCTTTCTGTACGAAACATGTGGAATATGGCGTCGTGCACATGATGGCATATCCCACTATAATGTAAAACCAACAGAAAGACATTTTTCTGCACTTGGACATGTTAGTTTACGTTACTTTTCACTCTGTTTGAAGGTTAAATTATCAAATCATGTCTTTAAGCCTTCTTATTAGTTAATCCATAAATTCCACTCAGAAGAACGAGTTTTGAAGGTCTTTTAATGCCCTCGCAAAAGAAAAAGACCAAGAGGATATTAAAAAAAAAAGGGAGGGTTGTTAAGATGGAAACTTATCTCCTCTCTTAAATTAATCAAAACTCACTTCACATACTTCTTTATGGAGATTCTCAAAGGGAGTTTGACTGAATTTGTCATTTTTTTTATAATTATTTTCTCTTGACAGTGTGGTTACTTTTAATGAGTTTGATTGAGAACTAGGTGACAAGTTGATAATAAAAAATGAGCAAGGAGACCCCAAAAAAAAAAAAAAACATAGCAGGCCCAAGCACTTACTGCAGCAAACGTCAAACAAGGCACTCACCCAAAATAAAATATTAGAAGTGGGGGAAACGATGAGTTAGTAATGGACTTATGGCCCCTTTGATGATCCTTTATGATTCGGACAAGCAGTCCGTTGTGTGGAAAATGATGATATAGAAACCTCGAAAATGAGGAGAATCTCAACCAAAATGATATGCGCTTTATTCTTCTAAAAGATGAAATTAGTGAAGTGAATCAAGTGAGAAAGTGTTTGAATTCTATAACTTCACATGACTCTATTTACCTTTGTTCCTTGTGTGTACACTGTACACATAACTCTAACTACAGCAAGAGAAATGACAGGGTTCGGGGCATCCATATTAGAGGGTGTCCTAACATTTGCGTTGGTGTACACTGTACACTGCAAGGGACCCTAGGCATTGCGGTCCACTGTGGCCATGGGCGCCCCAGTGGTCGGCTCAATAGCTGGAGCCAATGTCCAAGCTACAGATCCATTCTCTGGTGGGTCAATGAACCCTGCTTGAGCCTGTGGCTCATCTGCCATTGCTGGTAGTTTCAAGAACCAAGAAGTATATTGGGTTGGACCCTTGATTGGTGCTGTCGTTGCTGCTCTTCTTTATGACAATGTAGGGTACCCCCTCTTAGCCTGCAGACTCAATTGTTGAAGGAGATAAGGTGTGAAGTTAATATTGATGCAGTTTAATGTAATTTAGTATAAAGCTTTATAATTTGCAGTGATAGCTATTACTGTGCAGTTTGATTTTAGTGAGTTTGAGTGGTTGATGAGTACAAGTTTATAACTTGTATGTATATTTGTTTATCAAGTTTAATTAGTGTTGTATTAATATTGTTCCAAAATATTTACCATATTCTATTTTGACATGACTTGAGTCATTTGAAAAAATATGAAAGTTAGTTTCCAAAGTCTTTTTTTTTTTCAAACTATACTGTGAATTAGTCTTAAATGTAGGATTTTTTGGATGAAGAATGTTAAGAAGGTGATGTAATTTTTGTAATGTGTTTCCAATACCACATCGCGAAATACTGTCCAGATGATTGGCATAATGGAAAGTAAACATACAAGTATATTGGTAAAGTAATTTTTTGAACCCAAAATTTTGGCTATTGTTCCATTCACTTCTTATCCTCACTCAATTTTTAAAAGGTCGTTAACGAGTACATTGATGTGTTGAAGGAACCCTCTAGTTATCATTATCCCACCACTTTCATAATATATATATGTTAAACAGGCATAATTTGAGACAATCAAAGGCATTGTTCTTCACCTATAGTACTTGTCAAAACAAAATAACTTGAGGAATTGTATGGACATAATTTGAGACAATCAAAGCCGTTGTTCTTCAGTCATAATTGGATGTGCTGTGTAAATGGTTAATCCTATCAATATGATCATCAGTTTTGCTTCCCAAAAAGAAAAACAAAATTGACCGAAGTGGTAAGCTAAGCGTTTATGCTCCATCTGTATAGTCTTTTAGTTTAGATGAATACTCCTGCTCCTTATCAAAAAATTTAATTGCACTATTTTGCAATCTCTATAATCAGTATTAATGATATTAATTGATTGCATTTACAAAAACTAAATAATATTAGTTGAATCCAAATATTTATATTAACTTAGACAAGGATTACCCATTAATTAATGTGCTAGTTGATAGCCTGGTAATCATTGAAATACATAAATCTGTTCTGTTGAGGCTAAAATCATATAATTTTGATCAAGACTCCATTTATTCAACATTATAAGTTTTCAAATTTTGTAAATTATAGATTTTCAATCCTTTAATAAATAACCCCACAACCTTAGAGCTATTGAAATCCTTCGAATTAACGCAAGGCTGTGATTGATGAAAATCTGTAAAATTTCTAATTCAAGTTACAATAATTTCCTCACGAATTTAAAAGAAAGGCAACAGTGTTAAAAGCAAGTATTCTTCCAGTAATTGTATCACAAGTTTAAAATAATTGTACTATGAGTAAAAGAACAACTTGCTATCTCTTCAAAGAGCAACAAATATACAGTAACTCTTCACCGACACTTGAATTTACTCCATCAGCAAGTAGAAGGAACCTTTCAAATATAATTGTAAGTTCTTCATTAGAGATGATAGCAATGGATTGAATGAGAGATTGACAATTGGCAGTGTATTGCCTTTGGTTCAGCTTTTCATTAAGATCATATTAATTTATATAACATGCACAAACTTATGATAATAAAATCATGTAGAATAGGAAATTTGAAGTATAATGTTGTTAAAGTTGAGTAGTATCAGTTTATGCGTATTTAAGAGTAAAAGCTTCGCCAAACCAACAAAACAAAACAATGGCAACGGAGTTTATTTATAATAGATAACCTAATTTAGAAGCTCCAAAAAATTTATAAAAGTCCATATGGCATGAATCCGTACCAATATCCTTCATTTGTTGTATTTTGTCAAAGAGTTAAAAAGAAAAATAAAAATTAGAAAGGGTAATGTCTACAGCAAGTAAAATAGCAGATCAGGTGTAGAAAAATCACAAATTAAAAAGAATACAAATATATATTGTACTTCAGTCTACGAGCTACAACAATTAAAGCAAGTAAATGAAATTTAGCTTGTTACTTGTAAATTACATACTAGTATAAGCCTGGGCTTACATAGTCAAAACTCAACCATCTTTCATCCAAAACCATGCTCTGCACTGTTTGATTTAGTACTTAGTTTTGAAGATTGGAGATGCTCTGGGAAGTATGGATAGTGCTAGGTGATGGATAAAAAGCTAGAAAAGAAGATAATGTGAATAATATATTATAATCATAATTAACTTACGAATTAAACTAACAATCTATTCTCCCAAAATCTAATCCAATTCCTAAAATATTACTCCAAAAACATCCATGAACATTGAACAAGATTACTTTCAACCAAACAATTTGTAGCAAGCTCTTCTGTTAGAAGAGTTGGACTTTTATACTTAGGTTTGAAATGAGTGATCCAATTGTATGATACCAATCCATAATAAAAGAGATCCAAGGTCACAGAAGAAAGTAGATCAACTCATTAAAAATACTGTAATAGTTGAAACTTTCGATTGAGGGTCTAACAATTTGAATCCATACATAGGAACTCAAATATCATCCAACTCTATTTGCTTGACAGTATGATACCATGAAGACATAGCATTTTGCTTTTCCTTTATTATTGGTAAATAATCAAAATAACATAATATTTTTTACATGTTAACATATTCAAGATTGTTGCCATGTCAGGAACTTTCTAAATTTCTCCACCAATCATGCTAGTGGGACTCCCAGTTGCCTGCAGAACATTTTTTTTTTTTTTATAATAAATGTTCCAAATACGTGAGGTTCGACCTTACATTTCCCAACTTGCTGACTCCGAAACAACATCTATTAGTTAGGACTAAGCTAAATTCATCAGAACATGAAGTTGTTTGCTCCACTCTTACCTATTTGTCGACAAAGTATACTTCTAATTAAATGTTCATCCAAAATATTATCCCGTTAAATATATTTTCTGTAAACCACAATTGCATTATTCTAGGGATCGGTGACAATGCAATAACTAATTTGACCCTTGAACAGACAACTTTATCATATATATATATATATATATATATTACCTCGGAGTCTACAACACCAAAAAAATGGTGCATCTTGATCAGTCTTTTTCTCAAGATGCAATTGTGGCGTCCCAAAGTAAGTCTACTACCATGACTTTTGACAACTATGACTTCAATCTTAAAAAAATGTGATAGATAATAAACTTTGAATCCATTAATATAAAAAGCAATGGGGCATCAAACTCACTATTTGACACAGAGAAAAGCAGGGCAATCTAAAAAGAAGAGGAATTGAAATTTGATATGAAGTCCCAAAGGAAGTCTACTACCAAAAATGATAGATTAAGGCCCATTAACTTTATAATTACCTTTTCCTCCCAAATGATGCCACAATGAGCACAGTGAACCATGTCATATGATAAGGATGGATATGGAAGCTGTGTTAAAATATAATTGCCAATCGTTGTAGGAAGGCTGATCTCTCATGGGCCAATTGAACCTGGCTGCCAGTTGCTTCATATGCCGGAATCCAAATTGCCATTAATTTCAGTGATGCCAAATGAGCTCCAAAGCTACCAAAGCTACAATTGATATCTAGTATAACACGAACTGTCATCATGTCATCAAGATAAGACACAATATGTGATGCAACAAAATGAACATGGCCCTCGATGAGACTTAAAAAGAATTTGTGAATGATGATATAAGACTTACACCAGCTTGAGGAAATTCAGCATCGCTTCCTAAATCTGTGCCAAGTTGTCAAGAGTAATCTTTCACGCCGTCAAAGATCAATCCATCCTCTTGGTGAGATGCAATTTGATTCTCTTCTACTAACATCAACCTAGACAATTTATGAAGGTATAGCAGCCTTCAATTAATTTCTTGATAAATCTGCCCTTTCAAACTTTCTATTAGATCCGAATTCCTAAGTGTAACCTAAAATTTCAGGTAAGAGGAAAAAAGGATGTTCATTGTTTTACTGAAAACCTTAACACAGATAGCTCCATAGAAAAGTAGCAACCAATTCAAAGCATTCTGAATAAGTTAACTCACTAGGAATGAAACAATGATGATTCTAGTGCGTGGGGAGAGGAGAAGATGAGCGTTGTGATGATCAAATACCATTCAACAAAACAATCCAACAAAAACAGAAAAAAAGGAATGGAATCTAGTCCCTCCCAGTTATGTACCTCCCACAAATCTGTCGTCTCGGGTCAAGTAGAAGAGGCTTCCACTCTTCCCTGGAGATGAAAACTCCCTCCAACATATAGCTAACATGTAATCAGCAGGATCCACCTGGAAAAGCTTCCTTAATTGTCTGAAATTCAAAGGAGGATTCGGTCTCTAACACAGCAGAAGACAGTAAATATAGCGTTAGAACACACATAATGCGGAGAAACCATATTTAATCCTCCTCGGGTTGGGCATCATGCCAGCCAACATGTGAATATGCAATTAGCAGTTGAATACTATGGTGGCCAAAAACCAATCACCAATGAGCTATGCCAAAGGACCATGGTGGAGTAATCTTGGATCCTTCAGGCGGAAACCTCGACCAGAACTTCTCCTTTAGATCAAAATCACTTCTCGCAATATTGGAGCTTCCTTCCAAATAGAGCACCTACACAAAACACAGATAGAATCAACACAAATTGCAGATTAATCATTAAACCATAATTCTGATGCCCTATGCATATTGTTTGCTCTGGTCATCTCACCCCACTGGAGAAGCAAAAAGAATTGCGCCATATCCGTGTTTCCAATCGCCGGTCCAGGAGCCCCGGTAGGTGTCGCCATCAGATCCATCAAAAGCTCCGATAAAACAGAGTCTTTTGTCGTTAAATTCATAACGCATGTAAGAGCGTACATAACTCAGTACGGGGAGGCATATAAAACAACATTATGAAAACATAATGCTGGGCATGCAACATAATGAGAAACAGTAAAGAAATGGAACGGCAAGAAGTAGAAGATCTATACCATATGTTTAAATGAAAACTGATAGTATCTTCTTTCGCACTACAAGCTGTTATTTGTGGAGATAAATTAGAGAATATGTTCTTAGAATTATGAAAACTCAAGAGAAGAGATCTGTACAAATCCTTCATTTTTCATTCGTCCATATTTTGTCCTTTTTTTTATTTCACTTTCCGTTGTTGTGTCTTTGTCTTTGATAGAAACAATATTCTTATTAGGACAAAAAATTGAAAATGTTACATTTTGCTTTCCTCCTATAACGGGATCATCCTCAATAAATTTTGATTATTGAAATAGCTCTTCAATCCACATGATGGCACATCCCACTATCCTGTAAAACCAACAGAAAACGCTTTTCTGCATTTAGACATATTAGAGTTTAGCTTACTTTACACTTTCTTTGAAGGTTAAAGCTATCAAATCATGTCTTTAACTCATCTTGTTATCATTTAATCCATAAACTCCATTCAGACCCAATTGGACAAGTTTTGATGGTCTTTTAATGGCCTTGCGAAAGAAAAACACCAATAAAATAAGGAAAACAAAAAGGTACAAAAGAGGGTTGTTAAGGTGGAAACTTATCTCCTGTCTTAATTAATCTAAACTCATCAGTTCACATACCTCTTCATAAAAGTTGAATTGGAGAATATCAAGTGAAGCTTGGCCTGAAAGAGATATGAAGAGGGGTTTCTATGCAAGTCTACACACATATGTATAAAATAATAAGAAGGATTAAACTATTTGTTATTGTTTTAATAATTATTTTCTCTTGACAGTGTGGTTACTTATAATAAGTTTGATTGAAAAGTAGGTAACAAGTTGATAATAAAAAATGAGCAAAGAGACAAGAAAACACAGCAGGCCCCTTTGATGATCCTTTATGATTCGGAAGCATCAAAGAATGCTCTTACCCAAAGTAAAATATAAATGATAAGTTATAGCAATGGACTTATGGCCCCTTTGATGATCCTTTATGAAATGATGATATAGAAACTTAGAATGTGAGGATAATCACATCATCATAAAGGCACACAAAATTGGTCGAGTCAATTTAAACTTCTTTTCCTATTTTTCTCCCCATTACAACATCATAATTTATTAAAGAAAAAGTATTTTCAATGCTATAGTCTGAATTGTTGTATCTTCTTTCATGCAATTTTTTTAAAGAATTTGACCCCTTTTTTATATTTAAATTCCACTCAGATCCAATTGAAACAAGCTTTTTATGGCCTTGCAAAACAAAATGACCAAGGGCATAAGAAACAGATAATTGAAAAAGAAAAAAAAGAGAGAGGTTTGTTAATATGGTAACTTATCTCGTCTCATAAATGAATTAAAACTCGGTTCACATGCTTCTTTATGAAATTAAAATATCATGAATTTAGTTCTCCAAATTGCACCAATCTTAATAAAATTTTTGTTTTTGTATACCCTTACCTTCGTATTACTGGACAATTCTTTGGTATTCATAATGTGCTGGTTCCCTGCGTAACTGATATAATATTATCAATTGTTAGATGAATTCGAATATCCTCATTTGATACTCAATATAACTACCACCTAGGCAGGGCACTAATCCATTATAGGTACCACAGAATTTTCTGTTTATAACTTACGTTTTTTAAGGATAACTTATGGCTTTTAAGTATGATCCTCCAAATTGCACCAACCCTTTTAAGTTTTCAAACAAGGCATTTGACTATAATCTCAACCAAAATGAAATGCATTTTATTCATTTAAAGATGAAATCAGTGAAGTGAAACAAGTAAGAAAGTCTCGGACTTCTATAATTTTGGTAATTTTAGTTTCCTTTGTTCCTTGTCTGTCATTTGCAGCATGTCCCGACATACCCTATAGCAGCAGAAATGACAGGGTTTGGGCCATCCTTATTAGAGGGTGTCCTAACATTTGCATTGGTCTACGCTGTGTATGCTGCTAGAGGCCCTTGGCGTAGTGGTCTATTGGGGATCATGGGCGCCCTAGTCATTGGCTCAATAGCTGGAGCCAATGTCGTAGCTGCAGGTCCATTCTCTGGTGGGTCAATTAACCCTGCTAGTGCCTTTGGCTCAGCTGCCATTGCTGGTAACAAAATGACGGCTGAAATTTGGTGGCAAATAGAACATGAAAATTAATGGGGTTTAAGGCACATCTATGCCAATAATCTTAGGGAATTTAACATACATTACTAGACCCTTAAATCAGAAAATTTAGCAATCCAAGCAAAGAGAAGTTACATGATTTGCATATAAGAAAAGAGAAGAAGAGCAGGAGGCTAAGACGCCAAACCTGAAGCACCACAAGGGCAGCAAAATGGAGTGGTATTTGGTGAACAAGTGGAAGAAAACAAGTTAAAGTAGTAAGCAATGGACAGAATTGAAGTTCAAAAATACTCCCTCACTCTCAAGTCCCTTGCAGAAGCTAAGGAAGCAACGCACAAGAAGAGGTTCACGACAAATGAAAGCATGATGAATACAGAGAATGAATGGAAGAAACTAAAGTTTGACAAGACCTACACTCACCCAAAAACAAGGCGTCGATGAAGAAATAGAGGAACTAGTGAGCTGCAGTAGAAACACGAAGAGGATGAGTGTAGAAAGGGCCAAAAACTGGCTGAACGGAAAAATGCAGTTGTGTCAACGCCACCAACAAAAGGAGAAGATGTATTACTAAAAAAGCAAAAAAAACTCAGCCCAAGAACACTGAGGAATCGAACCATTGGTGTTAGGAAAAATGGGGAATATGGGTTCTTACCAAATTGAAGAAAATTCTAAAGTTCCCAGCAGCCCCGCAACAACAACTACCCACACACCAATAGAATTTTTTTTTTCTTTCCAAACTGAAGTAGAGGAGATTCTCTCTCGGTGGCTAGCAAAAGGAAACTCTATTAGTTTTGAAGTTTGGAAACAGTCACACCAAACATGATGACCACCACGGTAGCAGACTCTAAAGTGCAAATCAAGGAGTAATAACACCTCAAAGATAAAGGCTCTAGAACACACCTATTGCTGCAAGGTCAAACAAGAGCTTAAACAGCCGAAAGGGTTGTTCTGTGTTCAGAGAAACAACATTGGAAGAGAATGGAATAGCTGGAAACGCAGAACAGAATTAGAGGAGAAGAGGATTACACTTGATAGCTCTCACACAGTCCACGATTCGGACAAGAGGCCAGAGTTCAGAGCAAAAGAATCGAAGAAGATGAAAAGAAGCTTCTCAGTGGGTAAAGCGCAAAACGAACGGAGCCAGATGTGGCGTCCCACTTGCATGCACATCCCATTTAAATCTTTAAATTTCATTTGGTTAATTTAGATTTTAATATTTTTAATTTAAAATATTATTATTTTTGGGTAAAATTTATAGTTAAAAAATTATTATTAAAATTAAAAAAATTATCAAAACTTACAAAAAAAATATAAAATATAAATCGTCCTTGCACGCGCCAGATGTGTGGGGAAAGAGAATGAAATCACAGCTATGAGCTGGACAAATGGACACGTGGCCTTCTTCTGATCTCTTCTATAAAAAAAAAAAAAGTCCAAACGGACCTATTAACAATTAAAGAAAAGGCCAGGGCTGGAAGGAAAACTTTAGAAGTTGCAGCTTGATTCTATTCAAAATTAACGTTGGAGTTGAACAGAGAGGAATAGAAGGGAAATAATAATAATGTAATTAAAACAAAATTTGTGACAGACAAGGTAAAATTAAAAATAGAGGGCAACTAAACATAAGTTTGTTATAACATTACATTATTATTATTATTATTATTCTAAATTATTATTATTTCAAATTTTATCATGTAAATTCCTAATGTAGTGGGCATTACAATTATCGTTATTGTTTAGTTTATTTTATGTTTTATATTATACTTTATTTATATATTCATTTATTATTATTATTCTAAATCATTATTTTAATTAAATTATTATTACTTAAACCTTAATTATTTAAGTCCTTAAGTTTAACAGGAATTACAAAAAGTTAGCTACAATGTTTATATTTTTAAATGTATCACTTTTATCGATTAACATTACATAATCAAACGTTCAGTGTTTCAATCTTATTGGCTGGATAATTATTGATATTGGGAGATAATGGGTAATTAATATATCAGCCATTCGCTTACAAAGTCAATTAGATGAGCCGAGTCGAATTGAAAGTTAAATTGCTTTGGCTTTACTCATTTTCCTATTAAAAAGCCAATAAATAGTGGCCAAAATAAGGTAACAAATAGTTAAAATGAATAAAAGAGCAATTAATGCACGTGACCACTAAGAATTTTTTTTATTAAGTAAATTGTATTGTCTTTAACAGAATTACATTTGATGTTTCTTTTTGTTTTAAAAATATTATTTAACTTTTTTGTATCTAATATATATTGTGAAATCTTTTTTATCATTTTTTTAATCAATAAATTTTTTTTTGGCACAAAATGATAATGTGATTTCTTTAAGCAATACAATATGGTTTGATTGGACTGAGTTTCCTTGTATATCTTTTGCCATATTTTTAGCTTTTTGTTTTAACATTGATTTTTAATAACAAATGTAATTCTATTTTTATTTTTGTGATGGCATATTTATGCAATAACAATATAAAATATTGTTTTAATAACATAATAAAATTTAATTATAAGAAGATAACATTTAATCCCTTTAAGATTAAAATTCTTATAAAAAGAGAAAAAAAATCAAAATTCTTATAACATAATACAAGTTTTACTTAAAAAAATATAAATTGTATTAAGCTTTCTTTCAATACAAATTTGAATTTTCTTATATCCTTTCTTCTTTTGTATATTCAACCTGATACATAGTATATATATATAGTATTATAATATAATACAAATCATATTTAAGTAGATTACAAATACATGTATAATTATAATAATCTATTTATATATACCCAATACTGAATGTCGTTGAGTATATTTATAAATGATGGAATAGTTTGGCAATACTTAAAAGATGGACCTAAAGAATGATAAAATATTGACTCATAGATCAGGTACAAGGGATAGTATCATTATTTGAAAAGATCTTATAAATAAATTAAACATAATTTTTCATTAATAAAAGAAATATATATAATTTTTGAACTATCATTCTCAATATTTTTTAATCATTCTTGTCTTATTTAGACTATTTATTTATTTTAATAATAACTATTTCTATTCTTATCTTCATCTACATCACATTCTCGATATGTTTCTTTATTATTTTGAAATTTATTATTATAATCATCATCCATCTAAAAAAATAATTGTAATTTTTCAATACTCATCTATATATTTAAAAAAATTAACAAATATTAAAAAAATTAATCATCATTTATAATTATGTATCTAACACTACAATTCAATCAATATAATATATTTCTATCCATTAATAATTCTATAATTTTAATTAATTTTCATATTTTGAATATATATATATATATATATATATATATATATATATATATAATATCACCTACATTTGAAACTTGATTAACCTAGCTGGTATATGAAACAATAATTGCAATGATCTTTGGGAGAATTCCAATGCTGTTAAGAAGAAACAGCAACTGATGACCAAGTATGGAAGAATTGGCATGGGAAGAGTGGATTAGGGTTAGATGTTATTATATGGATTATAATTCTCTTTAGTAATACACTATATATTTAAGAGAAAGAGAGACGCAAAAAGTAAAATTGTATATGAGACTTTTTTTTTTTAACCTATACTCTCTCTTTCTCTTTCTCAATGCAGATACTACATTTGCTTATATTACTACATTTGCTTAAGGAATGCATGTCCGTTATTATACTCTTCCCAGCCAAGAAGTACTGCGAGTTGCGTGAATTGGGAATAGGGGGAATAGACCAAGGCACACTTGCGGCAACTGTTGTTTTATTTTTTTTAAATTATTTGTTGTCTTTTTTCTTGGTCACTATTTATTGTCAGTGTACTTTGATAGGAAAATGCTAAAATCAAGGCAAGTTAACTTTGCATTCGGTTGGGCTCATCTAATTCGCTTACACAACCAAATGGCTTATATATTAATTACTCATTTAGCTCCCAATATCAATAATTATTTTGCCGATAAGATTAAAACATGGCTCGGGAACGTGTAATTATGCAGGTCTCCAAGAATGTGTGATCAGTGCTCAAGAAACAAGACAATCTTTTCCCTCCAACTCCAAGTACAATGAAACACTTCTTAAGGGTGTTTCAATGCATTGCCCCTCGGTTAATCATCTTCTCCTTTTAATCTCAAAGCTAAGCTTTTCTTCTGCAATATAAATACCTGATTAATTTTATTGAAATATCTGACTCTTGAAGTTGATTTTATCTCTAAAGACTTCCATCCAACAGTGTAAAATATATGCTAACATAAGCCAAGCTCAATATAACTAAGAAAAAAAAAAAGGAAAAATTAATAAATTTACTTGATTTCTTGCATACAATATTACAGCTTGCCCTGTATTTCTTCTATTAACTTTATAATATTCTCATCTGCAAATCTCAAAGTAAGATACCCCCCATTCCCAATTACTTCCCTCACTTGCTCTGTCCTTTCAAGCATTCTTTTTACTGCTACATCAAATGCATCTTCAAGCATCTTGTATAATATTGCAAGACCCCGAAGAACCCATTCTGGTTCTGTCCAGAACAGAACCAGACTCAGAAATGGTTTTGGTTCTGGACAACAACCAAATTTGGTTCTTGTTTATCTTTTGTTTGAATAAGGATAACTGCAGGTTGGCACAATGTGGATATAATTTTTTATCTTTACCATTTTAAGTTTCTTTCTCATACGCTTCAAAAATATGCTACTCTTAATATGCTCTTTACATGTTTGTGAAAATGTATTCTTGTACCACTCATGTTCTAGTGGCTAAGGTAACCCGTACACTCTCATCCTCAAAATTATGGACGAAGGCCTCTTATCTTCAGATGAGTTCCTAGGCCAAGTCATGTAAGAACTAAGAAGACTACTCCAACTCCTTCATTATAGTCATGTCATGAGTTCTCAGGTCCAGAAACTTTGTAAAAGTATTGTGTTCCACATATGCAGGGCACTACTCATATCATACCCGATTCTTTACAATATACTTGGAGACTTTAAATTTTCTCATGTCTTTGTCTAGGCTGTGTAAAAATGGTTAGTCCATGCAGAATCTATGTGAAGGATTTGTTGGCACATGGAGTAGAGAACGTGGTGAAGCTCAGCTCCATCCTCTCAAGTACAAAGTGGTTGGTGCAGACCAATCTTATCACGGCGAAATTGAAGTTGGTGGGACTTTCACCCGAAAGATAAGCTTCACATTGAATGGTTTGAGAGAGTGCATAATAAAGGTGCCAATTCCATATAATTATGAAGCTAACAGTTGAACAGCAAGATAACATTAAGTGCATGAATATATATGGAAGGCGTGATAGTTATAAATATGATGCACTAAAATCATTAAAGCACGGTTATAAATTTAATGGTAATGGAATTTTTTTCCTGCTGTTTGGTTTGATGTTGTTCGTTGTTGGAATTCATAGGTAGAAGAGAACTTTGTTGAAGAGATTGGAGGATGGAACGAGAGCAAGTATTAGGTGCCATAGCCGTAGGATAGCATGTGATGCAGATGTAGGATTTATAAAAAAAGGAAGCTTTTAGATTCTTTTTTTTTTTTTTTTGGGTTCTGTATTTTTGTCAACATGTTGGAAATTTGGAATCACTGGTATGTAGCATAGTTTCGTTATCTCTAACAAATTAGTGTGTCTTGTTCCTGTAATATAGTTTATGCTTATGGGTAATTATTATAAATATAACAGGACAAATGGCAACAAGCACCCAAGACCCCAACCTATACTACATATTCAACATAACAGGATGAGAAAGTAGGGACCAAAAGCACTGTGCTCTTATACAGAGTTCATATATATATCATGGAGTCCCCTTTACCCTCCTAACTTGCACTACTCTCTTTCTTCATCTCTGTCTTTTGAAAATTGTGGAAATTGCAGCCAAAAACCGTGAGCTGAGAAGCTAAGTTGCAGGACATGGAAAATATGAAAATGTCATAAAAATTGAATTTCAGCTTGTGGGAGTTTGTCAGATCATAAAAGGAGCTTCCTGGAGCTCTATTTTGATTACTTTTCGTTTCTTGTATCAATGATGCCAATCAAATCTAGTATGAAACGATTACTGAAGCTTTCTATCCTTTGCAATGGCAATAAAGGAATATTGTGGGATTGTTTAATATTCTGGATGCCATAGACAAATTCATGTTTCCTTCTGGGGTTTATGACACCCAAGAGACCAGAGTATCACTTGAATATCGGATGATATTCATGTTTCCTTCAGGTAATTAACGAAGAGGAAACTTGATTACTTCGGAGACCACAATGACGGAGAAGGTGAGGGAGGAACGGCAACCATGGTGACGGCGACAATGGCACAGCAACGAGATCGATGAAGTCGCAGAGGAGCGAGAGGCAATAGCAAAGAAGAAGCTTCTGATTTATCAAGTCATCGGTGAAGGACATATTCCTCGCTGACGTAATTTATCTTTAGCAAAGGAATATTTTCTCACTAAAATGTTAGCAAGGAACTTCACTTAGCAAGAGAAAGTTTTGTCGCTTTTACCCCGCTAACTAGTCACAAAATTTGGTGCAAGTGTTCGTACATTTTTTCCCCATATTCCAGTCAACCAATGAAAGATCAAAGTGACAAGGGATTAGCTGAAGGAAGGTATCTCTCGTTGATTCCCTCGCTATTTTGCAGTTTTCTTATTATGGAATAGTCTTTGATAAGAAAATAAACAGTTTATATTTTAAGTATATGCATCTCAACATTAACGAGCAATTTTTATTGTCCAAAATGTGAATATCCTCATTGAATGGTTGATAGTAATGTCATCTAGGCAAGGCACTCGTACATTATGGATATGGTTAGTAGTTTATAGATGTGTCAAAATCACCTCCCTTGATTTTCTCATCAAGAATTACGCACTTGCACTTCACTTTACAGGTACAATCTGCATTTTAGAGGAATTTGATCTTCCAAATTGCACCAATCCTAGTAAAACTTTTATTTTTGTATGGCCTCTTTAAGTATAAGCACCTTGATATTAATGAGCGATTCTTTGGTATTGAAAATTCAAAAGGTATTGGTGCCCTGCTTACTCGATATACTAGTATCGATTGTTAGATGAATTTGAATATCCTCATTTGATACTCAATATAACTCTACCAGCAAGGCAGGGCACTGATCCATTATGGGTACCAGAGAATTTTCTGTTTATAACTTAACACTTTTTAAGAATTACTTTTACTCTTTAAAGTGCAGCCTACACTTTGTGATCCTCCAAATTGCACCAATCATTTTCAAGTTTTCAAACAAGGCATTTTACTATAATCTCAACCAAAATGAAATGCCCTTTATTCTTTGAAAAAAAATGAAATCAGTGAAGTGAAGCAAGTGAGAAAACCTTGGAATTCTATAATTCTTCATAATTTTTGTTTCCTTTGTTATTTGTCTGTTATTTGCTGCATGTCCCAACATACACCGTAGCAGCAGAAATGACAGGGTTTGGGGCATCCATATTAGAGGGTGTACTAACATTTGCATTGGTGTACACTGTGTATGCTGCTAGCGACCATAGCCGTATTGGTGCACTGGGGCCCATGGGCGCCCTAGTCATTGGCTCAATAGCTGGAGCCAATGTTGCAGCTGCGGATCCTTTCTCTGGTGGGTCAATGAACCCTGCTTGTGCCTTTGGCTCAGTTGCCGTTGCTGGTAGTTTCAAGAACCAAGCAGCGCATTGGGTTGGACCCTTGATTAGTGCTGCCATTGCTGCTCTTCTTTATGACAATGTATGGTACCCCTCTCAGCCTGCAGATTCAAATGTAGAAGGAGAGAGGATGCGAAGTTAATTGCTGCGGTTTTGGTGTAATGTATTATAAGACTGTACAATTTGTAGTGATGGTTATCACTATGCAGTTTTATTTTAGTGAATTTGAGCGGTTGATGAACACCTGTTTAAAACTAGTATGTATATTTGTTTATCAAGTTTACCGCTGCTTTAATATTGTTCCAAAATTTATGCCATCTTCATATTGTGACATCACTTGAGTTATTTGAAAAATTATATACAAGTTAGCCTCTAAAATCAATTTTTTTTAAAAATATATATATTTATATTGTGAATTTAGTGTTAAATATAGGATTTTTTGGATAAAGGATGCTAAGAAGGTGATGTACTTTTTGTAGTGTATTTCTAATACTACATTGTGAAAAACAGCTTTTAGGATGATTGGCATAATGGATTTTAAAAATACAATAATATTCGGCTATTGTTATATCCCCTTTTTATCCTAACTCAATATTTAAAATGTCATTAGCAAGTACATTGATGTGCTGAAGGAAACCTCTTAGTTACCAACTAAAGGTGCCATTTCACATGAAATAACATTGAATCCTAGGGTTGCTTCAATGAATGTAAACGTTTATCATTATCCCACCACTTTCATAATATATATAAAGCAGGCATACTTTGAGACAATCAAAGCCGTTGTTCTTCATGTATAGTTCTTGTTTTTTTTTATTTAAAAAAAATTGAAGAATTGTATGGGCATAATCTGAGATAATCAAAGACGTTGTTCTTCACCTACAGTACTTGTTTATGTGAGGAAAGAGACAGAATGCAAGAGAAGAAGAGAATGTGTTTGTATATCTTGAGTCTGTGCGATCGATTACATTATATATATACTGTGTGATCAATAACTTCCATTAGAATGGACTCCAGTGCCAATGTTCGTAACTAACACTAACTGACTCTAACTTAACTTTTGTTATATAGTTCTTACATCCCCCTGCAAACTCAGAGTGTAACAGTGAAAACTCTGAGTTTGAAGCCCTGAGACAGAAATTGCGATCAGGACATTGCCTTGGTAAGAATATCAGCTGTTTGGTCTTAAGCTGGGATATGAACAACCTCAATTTGTTTGTCCTGAACCTTCTCACGAACGAAATATAGATCCAATTCAATATGCTTGGTGCGAGCATGAAGAATTGGATTGGCAGTAAGTATAACTGTACTGAGATTATCACACTATATACGAGGTGGTTAACGAAGAGTGATGCAAAGTTCAAATAATAGGGACTTGAGCCATAAGATTTTCAATACCACAAGAGCTAAACTACAATATTCAACTTTGGCACTGGAGCAAGAAACCGTTGATTGTTTCTTAGATGCCCAGTAAATAAGATTATTACCAAAGTAAACACAATACCCCAAAGTGGACCGTCGATCATCAAGATCAGAGGCCCAGTTTGAGTCACACATTGCCATTAAGGAATGACATATTGGTCAAATATGAAGACCATGATCCAGTGTTCCCTTGAGATAACGCAATATTCTCTTAACTACCTACCAATGCTCTACAGTGGGGCCATGCATAAACTGGCAGACTTTGTGGACTGAATAAGACAAATCTAATCGAGTGATGGTGATATATTGTAGAGCACCCACAACTGATCTATAATATTGAAGATCATTGAATTTGTTTGCACCTGTAGCTTGAAGCTTTTGCCTAGTGACCATTGGAGTAACAATGCCTTTTACATCAGCCATGGATGTCCTAGTAAGGAGATCCAAAATATTTTTTCTTTGATTAAGGATAAGTCCCTTGCACTGAGACCAGTGAATTTGAATGCCCAAGAAATAATGCAATGTACCAAGATCCTTAAGTGGAAACTGAGCACATAATGAAGAAATCAGTTGTTGAATATCTTGGAGTGAAAAGCCTATGATGATAATATCATTAACATAAACCAATAACATAAGTGTATAGGATGGAGTGAACTTTAGAAATAAAGAGCTATCAGACTTAGCAATACAAAATCCAAATTGATGGAGTGTAGATTGTAATTTAGTGAACTAGGCACGAGGTGATTTTTTAAGACTGTAAATAGCTTTCTTTAACTTGCAAACTAGCCCCCTGTGACCAACTACAAAACTCGAAGGCTAAGACATGTATACTTCCTCATGGAGAGTGCCATTAAGGAAGGCATTATCAATATCCAACTGGTGAAGATGCTAACCATTCGTAAGGGCAAGGCTTAGAATAACCCGAATGGTAATGTGTTTAACAACTAAAGAAAATGTGTTAGTGTAATAAACCCCATATTGCTGATGAAAACCTTTAGCAACAAGTCTTGCCTTATGCTTTAGAATAGAGCCATCAGGATTTCTTTGAATTTTGAAGATCCATTTGCTGCCAATAGACTATTTTCCTGGTGGTAATGGAACAATGTCCCATGTCTAGTTGCGAAAAAGAGCATCATATTCAATCTACATAGCTTTCTTCCAATGTGGATCTATTATGGCATATTGGATAGAGGTAGGTTATACTTTTGCAGTAAGTACCTTTGGTTTGAAAACACCTGCTTTCGCTCTTGTGATCATGGGATGCATGTTAATGCGCTCATTGTCCTGATTAGCAGTCAAGGGTACAAGAACTAGATCTGCAACATCAAAAACCTCAGAATTCGCATTAGTAGTGGAAGTAAGTGAATGAGTGTGACTATTAGTGTGGTGGTAGGAGTGAAGGTATCACATGGAACTACATTACATGGGTCAGTTTGAATGGTGGTATGAAAGTTTGAAGGGGCTGAATGAAAAGAGGAGACAGGGACAAAATGGGGGGCAGAAATACTGGGAATAGTTGGAACATGCATGGGTGATGGTGGGGAATTAGATGAATGTGACACACATGTATGGTTAAAGAATTCTGCCGCGGGAAATTTTGTTTCTTTAAAAAGAACATGCCTAGACAGAATCATGGTTTGAGTTGTGGGGTCAAAACACTTGTACCTTTTATGATTTGGACTATAACCAAAGAACAGACATGGTTTTAAATGATAAGAGAATTTGTGCTTTTCAAAAGGTCTAGTGAAGGGATAACACAGACATTCAAAGGCCTTAAGTTGATTATAGTCTGGTAAGGTTTGATTTAGGACTTGGAATGGTGATTTATTGCCCAGTAATGGAGTGGGTAAATGATTGATGATATAAATGGCAGTCCTGAAGGCTTCATTCTAATATTTGAGAGGCAAATAAGCATGAGCTAAAAGTGTGAGACCCATTTCCACTATAGTTTGATGTTTTCTCTCTGCTAGACCATTCTATTATTGGGTGTGTGGACAGCTTACTCTATGTTAGATGCCACACTGAAGTAGGTGCTGCGAGAAGGCTCTATACTCGCCCTCTAGTCAGTTTGTAACACCTTAATTTTAGAATTAAATTGTCTTTCAACTAATGCTTGGAAATGAAGAAAGGTCTGATAAGCTTCAGATTTATGATGAAGAAGATAAATCCAAGTATACCGACTATATACATCAATAAAGTGAATGTAATAGTGATATCCAGAAGTGGTTTGGTGTATTTAGTTTTTGATTCAGGGAATGGTTGCTTGTGAGATTTTCCTAAACAACAAGAAGAGCATAATTAAGAGATAGTTGAGATTGAAAAAGAATGTTATTCATATTTAATACATTGGAAATAACTTTATTTGAGGCATGACCCAACCTAAGATGCCATATATTGAAACTCAAACTGGGTGCATTGACTGATGCAGAAGCTGTAAAGATTTGATAAGGATCCAACGATGAAAACATTGATGTGAGAGGTTGTTGTAGCATGTTTCAAAAAGTATAAAGGCCATTATTGACACTTCCTTCAAGCAAAGTTTGGTGAGTGGCCTGTGATTTAACAGTACACCTATTAGCAGAAAATATGAAACAGGTATTGTTATGTTTGGCAAATGTAGAAACACTAACTAGATTTTTAGTAATATGAGGGACATGAAGAAGTTGATTTAGCTTGAGTGTGGTTTTAGGTTGTGTAAGTAAAACAAAATGTGTAGTTCCAATGTGTGAGATAGTGAGACCTACACCATTATCGATTTTCACTTTCTCATTTCCATCGAACTAGGATTTAACTTGTAGATTATCACTCTTATTGGTGATATGATTGGAAGCTCTTGAGTCTGGATACCAGTCTGGGTCGTATATTGTTTCAAGAGTGGCTATATATGCTGTTGGTTGAACATGACCTCCATTGATTCTTGAATCAATCACGGGATGAAGATGTTATGATTGTGTACCACCAACGAAATTTACATCAAATCTGTGATAGCATTTCCATGCTTCGTGTCCCACTTTTCTACATAGCTGACAACTTGGTCTGCTATTGTTAAAATTGTTTCCTTGTGGTCTTCCTCCTTTGGCTCGACCTCTTTGTCCATTCCTTTGATAGTTATTGGAGAAAGCATTATTCCATCCTCTGCCAACTTGGGCTCCTTAATTCCTAGCAAAATTGTTTTTCCTAATTTGTGTATTTGCAAGATTTGTAGTGACAATATCTAACTCTTTCTTATGTTTTTCAATTCTTTCTTCATGTGGCATCAGTAATGTTTCAACTTCTGTGACTATAATAGCTCCATCCTTATAGATATCGATGTGACAAGACTGCCATATTCAATAGGCAATCCCTTAAACATGGCATCGATTTGATCAGCAACTAACAAATTGTATCCTACTAACGCAAGACTATCAATCAGCTTCTTTACCTTTAACAAATACTCATTCATTGAAGTATCTCTTCTCTTGGTATTTCTCAACTGCGTTTTAAACTGCTTCACCTTTGACTTTATTTGAGATGTAAAGAAAATATCAATTTGTTCCCATACTTCATAGGCATGTTCACAGCTTACCACACGTGTTACCATATTATTGTTCATGGATAAGAGAATCCAAGAAAGTAATAATTGATCTAGTTGCTCCTAGGTATTGAACTCAGTTGACACACAATTATTCTCTTTATTATCCTTTGATGCATACTTTGCAAGAACTATAAGTGGACCCACGATGAAATTAAATAATTTATAACCCTAGATTGTGGCAAGAACTTGTAGCTTCCATGGAAGATAATTTGTTTCATCAAGTTTCAAGGATGCAATACATGCGAACCCTTGTGGTGTGACAACCCTAACTTCTAACCATTGTAATTAAGGTAAAATACGTGATTAATAGCCATATATCAGGGTTACAAGACATTAAAACTAATTACATTTGGAAAATATAGAAAAATTTGAACCTTTATATTATTAGAGTCATCAACCAAATAATTACAAGTATTCATGTACACAAGGGAAACAAACGCTCATTTATAGGCCTTTGGTTCTATTACCCATTAATTCCAACTCACAAGAATCTTCTACTAATGTTGCTAAGTCATCCCTTGAGATTACCATATAAAAACCAAGATTTCTAGGTTAGAATGAGAGTTTGGGACTATTAGCCGCATCTAAATGTCCTTGCTCAACAGCTAATTGCTCTTGGTTCACTCTTTATCTTCACAGGTTTCACCGCGACTAGCTTTGCTGCGGCTAACCTATGTGGCGTTGTGGCAAGAAAGCCTCATGGAATCTATCTTACTTGCCTCTTGCTATTGGCTGTGGCCAATTCCTCCTTTTGTCGTGGCTAATTCCTCTCTGGAATACCTGACTCATTTTCATAAAAGTTCGTCGTGGCCAATTCCCATTTAGCTACAGCGAATTACTCTCTGGACGACTCCCAGTTTAGCCTCTCATATTTCACTGCAACTAATTCTACTTCTTGCTGTAGTGAATTACTCTATGGTACTCTCCCTACGCAACTTCACCTCTATTGGCCGTAGCTAATTATGTTTTAGCTACGGTGAAATGTCTTCCGATCCTATACCTTCTAAAATCTTGTTTCATACTCTCCACTCTCCTTCCAATAACACCCTAGGGCCACTCTACCTTAATTGTGGGGCTCCAATAGCTTTCATTAGCCTAATTTACCTAACTTATCTATTATTCCTAGTTCAAGATTTAAATGCTAATTTCTACTCCTCCAACTACCCTATGTCAGCAAGTCCATAGAGTAATAACAGTAAGAGTTCATGAACTATCAACAATTAACATTCGATACACATTTCGTTAGAAATTTCATACATCAATGGTTCATATCAACATCTAATACATCACATAATTACATTCCCAAATGTATACCATATTATAAATTCAACAAAGTTCATACATCAGGTGTTATAAGTTTATACATCCAATACCAAGTTAAGATGAGGCCTAACTCTTTAATAGATACATCCTAAGTAATAAAAATATATGAGCCTACACTTAGCAATATGATTACATGATGATGCTATATAAAATATTAACAAAATTGCATATACTCTACTCAAATCAGCCCAAGTGTAGCTCCTTCCACACATGGCTAGAGCTAATAGATTTTCATCCACTTGCTTCCCCTTATCCTTACCCGAAAACCTTCACCTGAAAGTATAATCCCATGAATCAGGGTGAAATGCAAATCTCAGTAACCAAGGCAAATTCCATTCATATACTCCAGTTCAATTAACATATATGCATGATTTCATATAATCATCAGAAAACATACTAGTTATACCAATAAATAAAACAATTAGGCTATCTATGATTACTATCCCATACTAGAAATCATAATTCCACATGTTAAAGGCCAATAATATCAGGAGAGGCCTGTCCACGGCACCCACTCCCCCATGAGTACAACCAGGGCTCAGTGCATCTGGGGTTTGATCATAACCCGATACTTGATCGAAGCACATACACAGGTGGCAGCCGCACCACTGCTCCACTATGGACTCACAAACAAGGTCTAATCATATATAATAGATAGCCAACCAATTCATTTAGTACAAAAATCATAATCATGCAATAAATAAAAAATTAAACAGACATATGTATGGAATTATCATAAACTCCAGTTACCTCACTCTGCAGACAATTGAAAAGCCACCAATAGTGCCAAAATCTCCCTATAACCATAACATCAGAAGATTACTACTTTAAATCATAATGCACAGTAGCAACAAGTACCTAAGGAATTAAAATACTAATAGCTACTCGGAAGACACTTACCCAAAATTCTCAAATTCGAATTGAATATGTCCTCTACTAAAAACTTAAATATATCACCTTAATTTTTAAGCAAATTCATACAGAATTAATACCTATACTATAAATCAACCATAGAGGTCTTAAATTAGCAAAAAATACATTAGAATGGAGAGTTTACACTTACCTAATGTCCCTCCTAGCCTCTACCTCTGAAAATCCTCTAAGAAAATACCAAACAACCACATTTTAGATTTTGGGTATGGTGAAAATGCTCAAAATGAGAAACTAATCAGGCCAAAAAGAAGAGAAAGAGAAGGGGATTAAGTTATATAACTATTGTCTTGGCTGATTTTGAGTTTAGAAGTGAGAAATAGTGGATTTCTTGATTGGAACCCTAGCCTCCCTCTCAAGGTGCGAAAATCCTCTTGTGTTTGTGTTGCAGCAAAGTGTGAAGGGGCTTATCAGGGTATTAGTTGGGTCTAATGTGGGCCATGGGCTGACCCAAAGATATAATACCAAGTAGGTTTCAGATTTAAGTATTGTTGGGCCAACTTTTATGTGTTGGGCTATAGGATTTTAATTGGGTTAGACCAAGTTTTAAGAGCTCAATTGATTTGGGTCTGCACAAAAGTTGTTAGGCTAATTATAAGAGCTTATACAAGGTGGTTCTTGAACCTCTATCACATTAAATCAGATTGGCCCTCCCTAAGTTCTCTCTCTTAGGCCAAGACTCACCATAGGAAGTTGGGTTTGCATCTAAAATTCTTGGGCCTCCATTAATTTCTAACCATGGTTTATTTAATTTAATTTAGGCCTAGATGGGATTTCTAACTCAATTAAATCTTAAATTCATATTAATAATTTATCTCTCTAAAATTTTCATTCACTTAACTTACCTAATTAGTCTATATTAATTATTTTTAATTAATCTAAATTCATAATTAATACTTTAATTAATTTTGGAGTGTTACGTGTGGAGACATCAAGCTACTTGGCGACTGATTCATTTGCCACGCCATTTTCTTGATTTTGTGTATTCAAACTTATGCCTCTGATACCATGTGAGGAAAGAGACAGAACGCAAGAGAAGAAGAGAATGTGTTTGTATATCTTGAGTTTGTGCAATTGATTACATTATATATATATTGTGTGATCAATAGCTTCCGTTACAACTAACAGACTCCAATGCCAACATCCGTAACTAATACTAACTCACTCTAACTTAACTTCTGTTATATAGTTCTTACCGTTTAAAAAAGTAATTAACTTGACAATTGTATCGAGCCGTAATACTTTTTAAATTGAATTTGAGAGTTGAATATCATCAAATTCGAATGGTAGAAGATGGATTACTGATTTAAAACGATTGATGCAGAGCAGAGCACTTACGAAAACATTCATCAAACTAGCTCCGTCTATTAATGATACTAACTGATTGTATTTATAAAAACTCAATAATATTAGTTCCATCTGTGTACCTTGTCTAATTCTGCTTTGTACTTTTCTGCATGTTCAGAAAAGGCTTTTCTGTAGGTATTAACTTAGTATTGTGCCTCTAATGAATCTACATGGTAGAAAACTGGTATAACAATTTGTTGCCATTGATTAATGCGCGCAGCAACATTTGAGAGTTCCTCCAAACACCATATTGAAGAAGAATAGCTTTTGGAGAAGACAACAATACAAATAAAGGATTCATCAATTGCTTTAAGGTGTGGTGGAATGTTGGACTCCCCCGTGTCTAGCTTCTTGTCATCCCCCAAAGTATTTATACTTGCTCTTTTAAGAGTAGCCGAAAGTCTATGGGTGAATTTGCAAGCGTCATCATCACTTCTAAAACTTAGGTAAACATGGATCGGCCAAGATGAAAATAAAACTTTAATATCATGGATCTGCCAAGATGACAATAAAACTTTGATATCATCCATGGGAAAGCTGGACGTGAGAGAATTGAGGTGTGAAACTTGAAGCAATAATGGACGTGTTTATTTCTTACTGATACAAAATGGCTACACGTTTTTCTGCTTTGCCTCATAAGTTCCTTCCCCTATTTATATTGCTTTGCCTCATAGAGCCTTCTGCTAATATCTTCTGTCGCCAATACTCGCTACATGTTTCTAGCATAGCATCCACCTCCATTTTGATATAGTATTTTAATTGGGTTTTTAGAAAGTAGTTGATTTTTCTAGATTGAAGTTTAATGTTTCGAACTTCTTGTCATCCCCCAAGGTATTGAAACCTCCACCTTTAAGGGCAACCGAAAGGCTAAAACTTCGATAAGCATTGTTCCACCTAGACGACAATGAAACTTTGATATCATCCTTGGAAAAGCTGAATGGAATCACAGAGGCTTTAGTTCCACCAACATTTTTTGTCATGAATAATTGTTGGGACTTTCTGTACAAAATGCATGGAATTTATCACCCGAAATGACCTCGCCATTTCACCTGTGTTTAGAAACGCGGTGATTTCTCTCAAAATCACATTTCACACGAAGCAAAATTTTGTTATTTGTACACAAACATAATTTTCCATTGTGTATCCAAACGGGCACTTCGTCATTTCTCTGCTGTCTTATAGACCTGAAAACACAACAATGAAGAAGAGAAAAGTTAGTTGCAATTTTTATATTTTTAAATGTATGGCTTTCATAATTTAATATTATATACTTAAAAATTTTTATATATGTTATTTTTCTTGAAGATTTTAATAATAAAATTATAAAAAAGTATAAAAAATATTCTCAACACAAAATTGAAAATTCATAGTCAAAAGGGTATAAAGTTGGACTCTTGATTGGTGCTGGTAATTTAAAAATAGAAATATTGGTAGCGTAATTATTTGAATAAATTATTATTTTAGTCTTCTAAGATTAATTTTTGTTATTAATTTAATCATGATATTTTTTAAAAATAATACATCATTTTAATCTGCCTGCCAATAACTTAGTTAAGACTAAATTAATAACAATAAACTTTTAATAACCAAATTGATAATAGTAACATCTTTTAGGGAGCCCAAAATAATATATTTCAAATTCTAGGTAAATTTTCAAAAATATTTTTTTTCCCTTTTAAGTATGAAGCCAAGCATTGTATTGGGATGGCCGAATGACTGGTAAGGATAGCAACGGAGTGGATAAAGATGATGTTGTCACTACCAATCTCTGCTTCATTTACTTATAATATTACAGCAAAAACATAAATTATTAACTGAAAAAGTAGTGGAAAAAGAGTTAAAAGCAGTCAAAAATTACCTTTTTCCAACTGTCAAACCGACTGCTCTGATCGGTCGAGATTTCACTAGTCAATGATATATTATTGACTGCTCTGCCAAATCCAATTAAGTTTCAATTGGACATATTTATATATTTTTGTTTTTATATATTTCTTTGATTTAAAAAACAGTAAATAAATTATATTTTATATATTTAAATGATATTATTTATTTTTATATTTAGTTAAATATATGGTTTTTAATATTTGAGTATTACATTTATTATATTCTTTCATTAATAATTACTTTAATCACCACAAATTATTTTTTCATAGTTATATTACATTGATGATTCTTTTTTATCATATTAATAATTAAAACTATAAATTTTATATTTAATATATATCAAGTTGAATTTTTTAATGTGTTTTTACCTAATTTTTAAAATAGTTTTTCTAGTAATTAAAACTATTAAATTTACACAAGTAATTAAAAGTTAAAGCAGTCGGACAGAATATAATATTATATGTTATTAATATATTTTCTATTTTAGTCTGTATATATAATTTTAAAGTATATATATATATATATATATATATGCAATCTGTCTATTTTTTTAATACTATAATACAGACCGATCAAATTATAATTTCACACAAGGTATAAAATAATATGTATTTTTAATATCTTTTGTGTGTGTGTGTGTATTATAATAAGAAAGTAATTAAAATAGTATTTATAAATTTGTTTTACATTAACCTTTTTAACCTTTTGTGTTTAAAATAAAAATATTATATATGTTAAAAAGATATATTAAATAAACCAATTTAAAAGCTAACGGTTTCAACCGCTGTTGAGTTTTTTTATTTTTCTAAATAAATGTCTCACCATTTGTAGGATTTTAAAATTAAAAAAAAAACCCTCAATGCTGCAGGAAATGAAACCACTGCAGCTTTAAAATTGATTTATTTTATTTATTTTTTAACATATACAGTCATCAATATAGTAACTAAAATATATTATCTATAAGTACTAGTTTTAATTAATTATTTATTTATTTATTGTTGTCCGACTGCTACACAGTCGGACACTTCTTTATTTAAAAGTTTCAAATTTTGCAACGTTGGATTGACGTTTGATTGAACATTGTTCTACTAAAATTCAATTGGACGTCTTTTAAATATATATATACATATATATATATATATTAATGTTTTGGTGAACTTTAAATTATTTTGCACATATTTTTTATTTTATTAGATTTGTTAAATCTGTTGTATACTTTAATATATATTTCATATTTTATTAATATGTTTTTTATTTTATTTAATATTAATGTCACATAGAAACATTTACATATAATATTTACTATATTTTAATGATATATTAAAATATTTTAAATTCAGATATATTTAGGTATTAATATCTATATTATTTTAAAAATATATACTGTCCAACTAAGTATATATTAATATGTTTTAATAATATATTTTGATATAATTTATTCTTATATATATCGCGTATCTTATTTTGAAAATATTTTCTAAGAAACCTGAATTTTTTTTAGTCAAAATGTAATTTTTTTGCATTGTATGTTATAAAAAATATGTGATAGATTTGTTTTTCATAAAAATAATATTTAAAAAAAAAGGGTTTTCAAATTTAAATCCTTCTTGTATTTTCATATGAAAGTGGGTCAGAAAGTTAATCGAAAATTGATTATAACACAAGCACTCAAAAATTTGTCAGTTGGTATTTACAAAAGTTGTTGTCGTGTAACCGGTCCCATTTCCACTCTATACCCCACAATAGTACGCGGTTACGTTTTTAGGTTAATGACAACATAATATTTTGTTAAAATTTATATGAAATTAAATAATTGACAAATAATAAATAAGTCTTTTGATAAAAAGAATAAATTTTTATGTGTGTGTGTGTGTATATATATATATATATTAAAGGAGACAAGTTTCGGGCAAGCAATGGATAAAGACAAGTATGCCCAAACCTTGCCCTTGAACATTTTTATTTAGGTGTTCAAATTTGCACTAATACTCGGCTAATCATTGAACTACCACTTTGAATGGGTTGGGATAGGCTAGGTTGCAATTGCCATCCCTGTTAATTCGTGTTGCTTAATTTGTTGGTCTTCTTTATGACAATTTGTGTAACTTCCCGTAATACTAAATTAATAAAAATAATTAATTAAGAATTTATTTCGGATTTTTATATTTATTATATAAGGAATTAGGAGGCGTTAATTTCATAGAAATTATTGATTTGGAGAATTTATATTAATCATTTAATATTTAGTTAAAGAGGCATGATTATGAAGACTTAATTAGTAGAATTTTATTATTTTAGTGATCATGGAATTATTGGGATTTAATTTGAAAGAGAGTAATTTAATATATTTAGAAAGTAAGATAGATGGGCTTACATTATTTGGGTTTAGATGATGATAGGAAAATAAATAAAAGCACCCAATAGTATATTTAGACTTACCATAGTCCAATAGTAAATTTTAAGTGAGTCACTTTAGCCCAATAATAAATTTTTAAGTAAACTTAATCCATAATCCATAACCCAAATCCACCCAAACACTTAACCCATGTCATTTTGCATCTTTATTTTCATTGTATTTCCATTTTCAAAATGAGAATGAGTGATGTTTTGAGAGAGAAAGTAGATCTAAAAGCTATAGAAACTTCATAGCTACATGACTTTTGTAATACCATTATATATAACCCCATTCTTGGCATTCATAAGCTCCATATCATCATGTTCATAAGAGCACATGGAAAAGGAATCAACAATAATAGATTTAATCGTGTTACGTCGTGCTTAAAATTTCACAATTGGTGTCACGTGGACAATGTGGGTTCATATTATGCATCCTTATATTTAAATACAACATTACTATTCATTTGCATCACAAAATCTTGCTCATGAGCCAAGGAAACCGAAATGGAGCATAAATTGAACTTATTGAATTTCGGCCAAATTTGCCCCCATTCTGTCCAAAAACTTTGGAAAATCATAACTAAATCTAGAAAAATTGAAATCATGTAATCTTGGTCATTCTGGAAAGCTTGAGATGTCTACTTCATGCTAAAAATATGTACAAGTTATAACATCCCACACATAGAGCACTTGACACGTGAAATAGTCTGGAGGTCGGACTAGGTCCTGATGCTGTCACAGTTTACTGATATGAACTTCAAAAATATCCAATTAATTCCACAAAATTCCAATTCAAGTGAATGATACCAATCTAGAAAGCTGAGGCTCTACTCCTCATTTTTTATTATTTAAAATTTTATCCAAATTTTATTTGGCCTTGAATCACTCATCTCAGGAGACTTGCTTTTCAAACCAGCCCGTTTCAGTGTTTTTACAACGTACCGAGCGTTACAACTTTGAACTCAAATTTGGGTAGCTTCTTGTGAGATTTTGCCAATGTAAGTGAAGAAATATTTAATCTACTCTTTCTAAATTTTATTTTAAACTGATTAGAATTTTAATTGGATGATTTTGGATATGTAAGGTTGAAGAGCTTCTTAAATTTGTGTGATTGGGGTAAAATTCTATATTTGAAAGTTCTTTTAGATCCTTGGAAATATAATTTCTATCCTACTCTTTAATTTCCATGGAATTAGTGAGTGTTGAATATTAATTTATATTAATTAAATTAATAATGGACTCAAGATATTTAATAAAATTTCAAAGAGACTTGGAATTGTGTTGGGAGACAAATTAATGTATAATTCTCATTCTATAATTTTTATTTTATACAATTGATGGATTATATTTAGTAATTAGATGAATGGTTGGATGGAATTGAAGTGTGGTGCATGGACTAGTAAGTGGCAACTTGGTAGACGGAGATGGAATTGTTAGAGCCAATGTTCACTTAACCTCTGGATTTGAAATCACTGCTTATATATCTAGTATTGGCCATAATTTACAAGAATATTCTATAGTTTATGTCACACCCGAAAATGCGAACACGTGGTGCTTAAACAAAGAAAATTTCTTGAAAAGAAATTCGATTCAATTTCCAAAGAAAATGAAAACTGAAATCAAAATTAAAACAAGTAGTAGAGTCGCCACCAAAATTTTAATTTTTGAAAAAGCAAAACTTTGAAAAAACCTTTTATTTGAAAAATAAGAAGAATGGTTTACGAATCAGAAAATAGGTTCGGGAGTCAGTTGTGAGTGGGGAAGGTATTAGGCACCCCACTACACCCGTTACTAAGAACGGTTACCCTAAGTCAGTTGTGCAAAATCAATATGGCCTTTAATATATTTTAATTCTCCTAACAAATTATATACAAGATAAGAAACAGAAATGAAGGAAATAAAATTAAAAGAAAAAGGAAGAAGGAAATTAAACAAACAAAACTAGAAAAGCAAAATAAGAGAAATTAATAAAGTAAAAATTGAAAAGAAAATTTATTTACAAGGACGGACTTGACCTAGGGCGAGAGCCTAGGGCCTACGTATCCTTTAGAGGGATCAAAGTACACGTAGTTCGACCAAAAACTGTGTTTGTTCATTTGTTTTTGTTTTGCTTTATGTTTTTTTTTGTTTTTTTGTTTTGTTTTTTTGTTTTTTGTGTGTTTGTTTGTTTTTTTTATTTTAGGATTTTTTGGTGTCTTTATTTGTTTTTGTTTTTGTTTTTTTTGGGCTTTTGTTTGATCTTTGATTATTATTATTTTTGTTTTTGGAGAGAAAAAGAATAAAAATCATCTGGACTTTTGCAAACAAAAAGAATTTGAAGTTGGTTGAGGTATTTTTATTTGCAAAAAGGCAGAACCAATTTTACTTCTTTCCTCTTCTTTTTTATCTTTGCTTTTTTTTTTGTTGTTTTTTTTTTTTTTTTTTTTGCTTTGTGTTTTTAATGAAAAGATAAAGAAACCAAGAATTACTTCTTCCTTTAACAAATAAGATAAGTTTTAAAATTGTTTGATGTGTTTTGATTTGTAAAGGGAAATTTTTATTTTTCTTGCACTTTCGCTTTTTCTATTTTCTTTATAATTTTTTTTGTTTTCCATTTTTTTTCATTTTGTCTCTCTTTTTTTGTTTTGTTTAATTTATTATTATTTTATTGTTTTTTTTTGTTTTGATAAGTTTTTATTAATTTTTATCATTTTTCTTGTTTTCAATTTTTTTCTCTTTTTTCTTCTTTTCTTTTTTTTTTTAAAATGTTTTCTTTTAATTTTGGTAAACTTTTGAAAAAAAGAAAAGCTAAATTTTAAATTTGAAAACCTTTTCTTAATCATAGAGAAAAACTCCTTTTCTTTGTTTTTTGTTATTATTATTTTTTGGTTTTGAAGAATTTAAACTTAATTCACAAATAGACTTTTATTATTATTTTTAATTTCATTGATTACCTTTTTCAAGGATTTGAAAAAATATTTTATGATTTTTTTTCTGTGAATCAAAAATTATTTTAACTTCTTCTCCTTTTTTCTTTTGTCGAAAGTCTATTTTTCTCTTTTCTTCTTTTTTTTTTTAATATTCTTTTGAAAACAAAATTACGTTTGGGCCATTAAAATCCAAGACTTCTTAAAATACAAATTTGATACCTAATAGATACCAAGGAGGCTTATTACCTCACATGATTCTTAGGTTTTTCCTTATGTGCCTGAGGGGATAACGAATCCCACACTGCTATTCTAAAAATAAAATATGACGAAATACAAAATAAAATAAATAAATAAAACATTAGAACAAGTAATTTGTGGAGGTGGGTGTTTGATGTTCAACCATAATCCACTATATTACTCTTAAACATATTTACAAGAGTAGAAGGCGAAATTATACAACTATAACTCAATTGCCTCTCATCCTTTTGGTTAGATTAATGATCAGTTCCGTAGGTGCTGCCCTGCCAAGTTTTATGTGATTCCACCTTTTGCATTCCTTTGATTGAATTTATCAGAGGCTTTCCACGTATGATTCCACATGTTAAACAGTAAAAACAAACCAGGGGGGGTTAAAAATGAAACATCAACTTAAAAGGAATAACACACATCATGTCTAATAATACATTTTGCATCAACTTAAAAGGAAGCAAAACTATAGTAACCACCATCTTTCAGCAGTATGTTGAAATCATATAAGATTGGCGTGTTAATTGGAAGAACGACCTCAATTAATATGAGCATGGGATAGAAAATAGGTAATCCTAGGAAGTCCAAATTCAATTCCATGTACAAGAATCCCTACATGTTATATGTACCAAGATTGAACCAAGGTCTGTACAGAGCTACCCATATAGCAACCAGCATAGACAGAATCAACTACTTAGCAAATGAATCAGAAACCATGGCAATCGAGAATGGGTCTTCTGCTGTTGTTCTGTTAGCATAAAGACAGGGTTTTAATTTTTCCTTTTCTTATTTTATAATGAGTTCATTCACATGTCTATCACTCCACAAATAGCACAACAGCAGAAAAAGTATAATTGCAGAGGATCCATTCTCATAGCAACCTCAGGTAGGGCCTAGAATTAATGAAATCTGAAATAGAATCCTTTCAGTGACAGGATTCATTCTCATTCAACATTCAACGCAACGGGAGATTGAAAACAAGATTAAACCATGAAATGAACCACCCGATCATACATGCAATGCATCGAAACAGCGGCACATTATATATCTCAGCTTCAAAATTTTCTGGCAACAGAAGTCTCAGATATTACTACTCATCACAAAATCACAGCTAGAGGGAAAATCAAAACAAGCACACTATGAATCTGCCAGCACTTCCTTTTCCAACAACCATAGTCAGACATTAAGATTCAATTTCACCTTCTATCGGGCATTTTATCGAGCACCTATTGTGCGTGTCCTAGAATGTATACAGAGCAACGCATTCGGACTCCACCCACAACTATTTGGAATGATAAAAACATCCAGTATTCCAGCACAGACCATCAGCAATTGCAAGATAATTCTATCGACAAGTAAGGATAGCAATTCAGATTCATGGCTTACCTTTGGGTTTACAGGAGACAAACAAGTTCTTCCCTCTCCAAATTCTTCTGTCTGAAAATCCTCCCCCTTGTGATTTGTGTCCTCGAATTTTGCTTCTGCCTCCCTCCTCTTTCTCCAATTCTCCTTGACTCGAAACGAAGGAAGCAATCCTCTGATGCCTTCATTTTCCTCCGTCTCCCAAATCTCGACAGCTCTCCCCCTCTGTCTCTCCGTTTTTCCTCATTCCTCTGGCTCTCTCTATTTTTCCAATTTTTGAATCCCTGTTTCTCGATCTCTTTTTGATTTCTCTCCCTCTCCCAGTCTCACCTTCAATCTTTCGCTGTCTCCTAGTTGTTTTTCCTCTCTCTCCCACTCTGCTCCCTATTTTTTTATCCTCCAGACCCCCCTTTCTCCCTCGTTTTCCCCGAATCTCCTCCGCTACTTCCTATTTCAAAAATCCTCCCTCCTTTATTCTTGAAGCTCTTCCTCCCTTAAATCAGAAATCTTTCCCTTCTAATCTCTCCTTCCCCTTTCTCGATTCGTGTCTCCATCTCTCTGTCCGTTTTTGCCTCGGCGAAAATGACCAGAGAGGGAGGTCAAATCCTCGAGCTGGTCGCCCTACTCTGCTTTCTCCGACTCTCCCTGAGCCACTGGACGCCTCTTTCCCCCAGATTGCCTCTTGCTCTTCTTTTTCTTTGGGTCTCCGAATCTCGAAAGCTCCCTTTCTTCCTCGATTCGTGCCTCCTTTTTTTTCTTCTTTTATTTTTCGTGCTTCCTTTTCTCGGCCTCCGACCACGAAAGGGATGGGAGAGGAGGTCCATTCCTCGAGCCCCTGGCCACGAGCTGCTCCCTTCAGACCTGCTGAACGATGTTTCCATTTTCGTGCTCTATTCTCTGCGTCCCTCCCGCTTTTCTGGTCAGCAGAGACTGAGTGGATTCATATGGTCAAAACACTTGGGGGTTGGGTCTGTGGATTCATTGAAGTGGGCTGGGCCATGGATTCATCGAAGTGGGCTGGGTTGAAGGAATGGGCTTCACCCTTTTTCTGTCTTCTTTTTTTTTTATTTTTGTTTTTGTTTTTATTTTTTAGGTTTTGGGCTTTTTTTTCTTATTTTTTCTTTTGATTTTTTTTATTATTTTCTTAAGCTCCCCCTTTTTTAATTTAATTTTTTTATTTTTCATTTGTTTTTTTTTTCATTTTCTCTTATTCTTTTGATTTTTTTTAATTGTTTTCTTAAGATCCCTTTTTTTAATTTTTTTAATTTTTTCATTTGTTTGTTCTTTCATTTGTTTTTTTTCATTTTCTCTTATTCTTTTGATTTTTTTTATTGTTTTCTTAAGATCCCCTTTTTTTAATTTAATTTTTTTAATTTTTCATTTGTTTGTTCTTTCGTTTTCTCTTAATTTTATATTTTCTCTTTTTTTTCTTAATTTTATTATTTTTATAATTGGTCCGGACAAAATACGGTGTTCACAGTCTAATTACCTAATATTGAGAGTTATATATAGTTATATATTTTAATTTAATGTTGTAGATGGTTAGCATGTGACTATTTGGAGTTGCTTGGCTTGTGTGCACTTCTTGATAGTGAGTTAGTGTTATAAACATAATTCTATATGCTTTCTCATATTTTTATGAATTAGATTTATGAAATTAATTTATTGTACTTCTAAGAGTCTAATAGAAATGATTGTTGGAAATGATAATTCATATGATTGACGGAATTTATAAAATGAAATAACGTTATATTCTTGATGTGGAATGATTTTAATTGCTATATAATATTTTCAAACTTATGCTTATGTGATGATTATGGTTGGATGAGGTTGATACCTACATCCTGAACAGTGGAACTTATGTTGATTGTGATGGAAGAGGTCAATACCTATGTCCTAGGGTTGGATGCCCGATGTGAGAGTGGTCACTACTATGTATATTTACTTGCTCATTATGGCATGGGACATAATGGATAAGGGGTTATGTAGGGATGGAATGGTTTTTATTAGCTTATCTTGTTTTTTCAAATGACTTTATAACATAAAAATGATTTGATGAAAATGATTGTGAAAACTAGATGGTTCACATAGCAAAAGCAATGAGAAATGCGTGTGTTTTATGAAATAAAATCTATTGTGAAAAGCTTTATATTTATAGGTAGGAATGCAAGTTTTGTAACTCTACTAACTATTAAGATTTTTATAGCTACTAAGATTTTTATCTTCTCTATGTTTTTCTGAAATGGTATTTCTAGGTAGAAGAATAGATATTAGAAAAGGAAAGTAGCATAATGAGTACTTTAGTTGAATGATACTATTTTAGATTTAATGTAGTAGCTAGACTATGTTATTTCAAAATGTAATGAGAGTTTTAAATTACACAATATTTTACTTGGAATATTTTCAATATTATGCAACAATATTTATTTTACTTGGATTTAATATATGGTTTTTATTGTAATCTTTTAGCTAGGATTTAATGAATAGATTGTTGAGGAATAATTGTGAGTTAAATTATTTGATATTAATGATCTAGCTAGAAAATCGATTTTCGAAAATATTGATTATTTTATTATAATATTCATTAATTTAATGTTTATTATTATTTAATAGATTCCATAGGTGAATATTATACTTAGGAAAGAATTTAAATATGGAATTAAAGTTAGGTGTTACATCTTTTTTTTATATATATAAGAGTAATGGTTCAAGCATAATCATTGAAATCTATGCTATTTGAGGTTATTTGAGGATGTAGTATACTATTCATTGAGGCTAAATACTTGTGCTATTTGAGATATATTTGATACTAAAGCTTTGATCTTTATGTGCACAGGTTAGGTGTGGTAAATAGGAGAGAGCAAACTAAGTTCTTATAGGAAATGAGATGGGCCATAGGAGAGATGGTTGATAGGCTACAAGACCAAGTTGATGTTTTAGCCAAGATTACTCGGTTACTCTAAGAGATGAGAGACAAGGTTAATAGGGGTAAGGAAGCTAGGAATGAAGGCAGTATTGGAGGAGTCCAAGTACGGCTAGATCATAAGTTCATGGGAGAGCTTCTAAAGACTAATCCTTTATCATTCTTAGGAGTGTATGATCCACTAGTAGTTGAACAGTGGACTAGCTAGCTAGAAAAAATCTTTAAGGTGATGTAGTGTATTGATGAGAAGAAAGTTCTGTTAGCAATCTATAAGTTTGAAAAAGGTGCAAAAGATTTATAAAAAGGTGAGTGGAGAATTCTCAAGGAGAAAGGAGTGACTAGCGCTTGGGTTGTTTTTCGAACATCATTCTATGATAAGTATTTCCTTGATCATGTCAAGAGCAAAGGAAGTGGAGTTCTTGAAATTAGAAGAGGGTGACATGTATATTTGTCAATATAAGGCTAAGTATAAGGAGTTGTCCAAGTTCTCTAGCTATTTGAACCACACACATGACAAAGCTTGAAAGGCATCACATTTTTATAAAGGTTTGAAGCCTAAGATTAGGGCATTGATAATGAGATATGAAATTAAAAATTTTGCATTGCTGATCAATAAGGCCAAGAAGATTGGGAAAGGGATATTAGGATTTAGTTCAAATATATCATTAGTCCCCCAAGAGAAGAGAGGAAATGAAAGTGCAATTCAATATAGAGATGGGGGCAATAAATTGTGGAACAAAAGGCCAAGGCCTATAAGCTATTAGGGGAAAGGAAGAGTGAGTATGCCAACTTCTTTTTCTAATATTTGTTAGAAATGTGGAAGGATTCATGAGAATAAGCCTTATTGAAGACTTAAAATATTTGTTTCAAATGTGGAAAGCATAGCCACTATGTTAAGGAGTGTTTGGAGTTTAGGGAGATAGTCGTTAAGTCTAGACCACAAAACCAAAGGTAAGTCTTTGCTTTAAGCCAATAAGAGACTAGCTAGTCACGAAACTTAATCTAAGGTATGTTAAAGATTAGAACTTAAATTGTAACACACTGTTTGATTTTAGGGTAACCCAATCTTTTATTGCCTCTTATTTTGTGAATCATATGGATTTGTTGATTAGTGAATTGCCTTTTGAGTCAAGTTAGTACTTCTAAAGTCTATCTAAATTGCACTATTGAGTTTGATAGTCAGTCTACTACTCTTGATTTGGTATGTAGTCATTTGTTTGACATTAATGCTATTGTTAGTATGGATTGGCTATCTGCAAATAAAGCTATTCTTGATTATTGTAGAAAGTCTATATTTTTAGCGGCTTGTGTGTCTGGCACTAAGACTTCTACTATATTATCTTATCTATTTATCACCCAAGCTTAGAAATATCTTAAGAAGGGATGTTAGGGATATTTAATTTTCTTTTCTTTGCCAGTTGAGGTTGAAGAGGGTATAAAGAATATACCTATTATAAGTGAGTATCTAGATGTGTTTTCTAAGGAAGTTAGTGGTCTATCCCCTGATAGAGCACTAGAGTTTTCTATAGACCTATTGTCTAGTATTGAACCTATATCTAAAGCACCTTGTAAGATGGCACTTGTTAGTTGAGCTAAAAAAGCAACTTGAATTGTTAAAGAAAGAATTCATTAGGCCCAATGTATCCTTTTGGGTTGCACCAATTTTGTTTGTTAATTGATTTTAGACATATTTTGAATTTTTTTTGTTGATAACATTTATTTAAATAACATTCTTTTTATTTTATCATTTCAAGTGATGCATCATAATTTTCAATTCATTGCAAAATGGCTCTTTTTGATCAAGCTCAAGAGTTGTATAAATGATCATATTTATTTTCTTGTATTGTAACTTTATTTGATGAAACTATTTAGTTAATAGACTTATGATGTACTTTTTTGTATTTTGTTATTGACATCCATAGAATTAATGATTAATAGTTGCTCTTTTGATTAGAGATTTAATCAAATGTTTTTTTATACAATGAGTTATAATATTTTTTGTTAGAATTATTAAATTATTTTTTAGGCTAAATACAAATAGTCAATCGTAAGATTAGTTTTAGTGATCATAACAATTGTCAGCATATAGTTGTCGCTATAAGTCTCTATTACTAATAATAAAAAAATGTGGTCAAATGTTGATATCAATCATTTATGGAATCAATTTTAGTGACTATAATATTTGTCGGCATATAACTACCACTGTAAATCCATTTTTATCAGCAATTAAAAAAAGGCTTTTAAATTTTGGTATTAGTTGATTATGAAATCAATTTTAGTGGCAATAATAATTAGCAGTAAAAGAATTGCCTCTATAATCCTCTATTTCTACTATTTATCAAAAGGTCATTAAAGGTTATCATTGGTCAATTATGGAATATTTTTTAGTGACTATAGCATTGGCTGCTAAATAATTACCTCTAAAAGCCCTTTACTTTTAAAGGCAATTAAATAGATCTTTAATAGCCGTCACTACAATTGTTGCTAAAAGTTTTAATGATCCTAGAGACATTGGTGAATGATTAATTACCAATAAAAGTTTTAACAACAATTATTTAACCGACAAATAAATAAAGCTCTCATGACTTTTTTATTTTTTATTTTAGCTTTGCTTCATTTGACTATACCGCTCACTCCTCACGATAAGTGCATGTCCACACCCCACACACACACACACATAAAAGCATGATGTCTAGCATCTCCTTCATTCATCTCTCTATTCTTGTTTCCATGCATACATACATACATACATACATATATATATATATATATATATATATCATTTTGTAGTTGCAGATACAGAACATCCTCTTTCTTTCTAGGAAGAAAAAAGAAATTAAAAGAAAACTAAATATACGTTCTCTTCAACTAGATTTGCCCACCTCATCATTATCTTTGCTCTCTCTTGCATCACATTTGATCGAACATTTAACATGCTACTCATTACAATTTCATTGATAACTTCTATCTATATATCTTTTTCGATTGCTAATTGTTAACATTACCCTAAGATTTCTTTTGAGGATGGGGTTTTTGCAAAACTATTTTTTGTTTTTCTCTTTTTCTTCTTTTTGGTGGGTTTTTCTTCCATCAATATTTGTAGCAGTCAAAGAGGAAGAGCTCCTCTTCTCTACTTTGCTTTCTCACTATCACCCTCCTCTCTAGGTACGAAAATCTAAAGAGCAATGGAGGAAATCAACAAATGAGATGAAGAAACAAATTTCCATAGTATGTGCACAAAAACACATCATAATTTCTATTCTATCATATGCACAAACTATTCAGAGAAAAAAATTAATTTAACAATTAAGGCCATATAATTGTGCGTAGCTCAAAGCTTTGATGGCTGGAGTTGGAAGAGTTGAGGAAGGTGCTAGAGGAGGGATGCTGGACTTCATGCAAAAACGAAGAAGATGCTGGAATTTAGAAACTAAAGGCAATAGGGTTTGTTAACAAAAGGCAAAGATATTATCTGGCGGCAAATTAAATTGAAAAAATGGGGAAAATATATTTTTCTTAATGAAATTGGGAGGGAGCGAAATTACTTTTATTTTTAGTGGCAATTGAGATTAATTGCTGGTATATCTATACTTATTAGTGGCCAATGAATATTTCCCAGTAATAGTTCAGTTTTGAAAACATATTAGCGGCAATAAGATATTAGTTGTTAATTAATTGATGCTAAAAGAGTTTTTTTTTATGTAGTATGTCATTGTTATTAACTGGTATTGCTTAATTTGCTAGTCTTCTTTATGACAATTTGGGTTCCCTTCTCAAGCTTCAAATTCAATCAAAGGTATTGTCGAAGAAAGGTAAGCCTTAAAGTTGTTTTCAGTTCAATGCCATGAGTTAGAAGACATTATAATTTGCTGTTGTTTTTCAACACTTGTTTTAACTAATAAAAGAAATTTAAGAAGCTAATTTGACTTTTTAGATTGTACTTGGTACTTAAAAATTCTAATTTTTCAAGTAAATTTATATAAATGTTTAAGGATAATAAATATAAAAGATTAAAAATTATATTATACGTAATATATGAATATTATTTATTTCATATATTTCATGTTTAAACATTTATTTTATATATATATATATATATATATAAAATGTTTAAACATTTATAGATATCCTCAATGTATTTTTTTTGGTTTTATATATTGTACTGCTCAACACATTATTTATCAATTTAAGACTCAAAGTTAATGGTAAATATAAAATGTTTTATACATGTTTGAACATTTTAATTTAATTTTTGAAATAAAAAAATATATATATATTAAAAATATTTTCCCTTTTTTTTTTTTGGTTACAAGGGAGGCACATGGTATTGGGAGAAAAGAGTGGGAAAAGGAGCAGGGTACGTAGGAAATAAACCCACATACATTAGAACCTCTTAAGATTAATGTTTGAAAAAGATAAGTCAAAGTTTTTGGACAAAATATTCCAACACTCTTCACTATTCCATATCAGTATTATGTATTTAGAATTTTAACCCTCGAATGCTCCCAAAGAAATTATCACATTTGAACTGATTGGTTAAGAATGAATGCCTAGATTTTTCTTATCATTTAACTTTTTCTTTCCTTTTCGGCCGTTGCAAACCAAGGCTACATAGAAGATAAGATTATGCCAAATGAGAGGGCATGCAGGAATACAAACAAAGAGATTAAACAATTTATGGTTACTTGTGAAAGATATGCTGGCAAGTTAAATATGTTCCAGCAAAACTCATTACAAGGTAACCATGGATTTTTTTTATTTTTCTTTTATTTTGGGTTTTCCCTAGGTATCTCCACATTCAATGGATTTGGAACTGATTTCATTTAAATTGAGGCTATGCTTTCCTATAGGTGTTTTTCTACAAGCTTAAACTTCTGACATTGCAGAGACTCCTCGAGAGCTCAAGTTTGCTTATCACTTGAGCTGCTCTCATGGGTAACCACAGATTTTGCTATTGGCTTTTCTTTGATGTTAGTAGCGGTTGCAAACATAATTGAATAAAGAAAAATTCTTGAGGCAACAAGAAATTGAATATATTTACAAAAATTAAATAATGTAGCCGGATACAAAGATTTATGATAGTTGGAATTCTTGAAGCAACCTCCTAATTCTCCTAAGCTGAGGTCATTGTCAAGAAGCAAGGGGATTTGGTTCTGTAAATGAAAGAAATATAGCAACAGAAATATAGGGAGATGAGAGAGAAAGAGACAGAAGCAGAGGAAGAGTAAGTGAGAGGCAGAGGTACATGATGCAAAGATAATTGATAAAGGATATATCATTCCTAAATACCAAATACACTTGCAATAGACCTCCAGCTTTACCATTCATTATCCAAGGGTTATGAATGTCAGACCTTGCAAATGTAGATCAAGTAAATAAGGAAACAAAAAGCAAACTCAAGATAATTTCTGTGCTCTGGTAAAAAAAAAAAGAGGAGAAAACATAACATCTTTTCTAAGAATGGAAAATATTGACCACTGAGTAGTTTCACTTCTATCGAACTCCTCAAAGGGGAAAAGTTTAAACAATTCGCGAGTTTTGAGCAGCCAGCCAGATTTAGAACTCCTAGAGAGTTTAGAGAAAATAAGCGATTGGGAATACTGACAAGATTAATGCAGTTTCTCAAATTTAAGAATTTGAGCTTTGAAAGATTAGCAATAGATGGATGAAGTTGCAATAATCCAGTACATCCTTCAACGTCTAGCCTTTCAAGATTTGGAACCCCTCTAAAATCTGGCATTTTGATCAAATTTTTGGAGCCATGAAGATTCATATTTCTTAACTTAGGGAGCATCTGTGAATGAGAAAGAGTGTGGGAGTAGAGACAGTTAGCTATAGCTGTATACAAAAACCTGCAGCAAAAAATATCTACAATGGTAGTCCACAAAATATAATAACATATATAAAAGATATCTATAGTCATGATTTTGATTGAACAATTCAATCCTTTTTTTTAAAAAAATGTTTATCAATAAAGAAAGAAAAAATTAAATAACATTAATATTTCCCTTTCCCATATTTGTAAATAATAAAATGTAACATAAGATATTGGTAATGGTAGTCAAAAAACAAACCTATAATCATATATATATATATATATATATAGTTACCTTTCTTCCTTTCCATATTTCTTTGATGTTGCTATCAGGCAGAATTAATTCAACAAGTTTATGAGGCTCAAAAATTGATGGCAAATGAGTGAAAGGATATTGATGCCATGAAACATATTGTAGCTTGTTAGAAAGACAGTTGAGTGTTCCAGAAAAATTCACGTTGCGAAATATGAGCAATCTTAGGTTGCTCATTCTTGATAAAGCTTCAATCTTCAATGTAGTCCCTTTCGAATCTTCCAGATTCAAGACTATAGCTTCAATTTTTTTAGTAGCCTAAGAATAAATGCATTTATATAGTAATAATGAAAAGTTAGAATACTTTAACTTGTAGGTTGTAATGTTCTACAAAAACAAAAAACAAAAAAAAGAAGAGTAAGACTTACTGTGTTTTCTTGCATAACATAATAAATATCGTCAAAATGCCACAATCTACTCTGTTCTCCTGCCTCAAAAAGGGATTCTTGTCGAACAATTTCTCGTCCCATTTCCTGCAACAAATGATGCATTTGTATTCTTTGATCTAATATGGTCATGAGTGATTTTTCAATTAGAAGTTTAATTCCAATCTCTACAGAATAACCACAATCATGTAAAATTTCCTTTACATAATTAGTCTTCTTCCCTGTAAAAAAACATGTGATGTCTAAAAATATTTCCTTGTTCATATTGTCTAGTTCATCAAAACTTTTTCTGAGCATCTCCACAATTGCATGGATAGGTGTTCCTTTTAGTCTTGCCAAGCCACTTCTCCATTCTTCGGCGTATAGTTGATACAAGTATGAACCCCATATTACAATCGCCAATGGATGGCCATTGGCATATTCGAGTGCACTATAAGTTAGCTCTTCATAACCTCTCTTAGGATAATCACATCTGAAGGCTTTTCCACAAAATAGTTGAAGAGCTTCATCCTTAGTCAACAATTCGTGGTTGTAAATATCATCCACTTCAGATGCTCGAAGCACTCCGTCATCTCTGGTTGTTATGATAATTCTACTCCCTCCACCAAACCAATTAGATTTTGCAACCAAATTCAGTGCTTCTAGATTTTGAACGAGATCAACACCATCAAGAAATATGAGAAACTTGTGGTGTCTTAGCCTTGTGTGTGACAAGAACATTTCTTTCAGTATATACTTTATCTCTGGATCTTTCGTCTCCAAGTTTTCGCGAAGAAGTTTCTGTAGAGATTGATCATCATGCTTCAAAAGTTCACTTACATTGGGAAGGAAACAAAAAGCATCAAAATAGTCAGAGATCCTATCATACAAAACTCTAGCAAAAGTTGTCTTCCCTATTCCGCCCATACCACAGATGCCTACAACTCGAACTACTTCATCCGCACCCAAATCCAGAAGCTTTTCTACTTCTTCCACGCGCGATTGCATCCCAACTGAGTCATTAGCAGCGTGAACTGCTAGATGAAGTCTTGCGTTGATCACTCTAGTGATTTTATCAACAACCAGTGACCCTAGGCTGAAGAAAGGAAAAACAAAAACACCAAATTAGTCAAATTTGTTTCCTCCCGACATGTGAGTGGGTAAGGGAAGCTACTTTACTCATTTTGACAGCGTATTTACTAATTGATCAACAGTTACACGAACGAAAATCTCCACAATTTGCCTATTGAGACTTGGTGGACAAGCACGACCAAGAAAAAATCAACAGTAAAATTACTTACTCATTTGTTACATCCAAACCAGAGAGACTGGCCACTTGTTTCATAGCTAGCCTCCATCTGTGTACCCTGTCTAAATCTGCTGTGAACCTTTCTTCATGTTCCGCAAAGGCTTTTTCATATTGAAGCAATCTTTGACAGTTCCTCCAAACACCATATTGAAGCAGCATAGTCTTTTGAGAAGAAAACAATCCAAACCCAGGATTCTTCAATTGCTTTTAGAAGGTGAGGTGGAATGTTGGACTCCCCTGTGTCGAGTTTCTTGTCATCCCCAAAGGTTTTGAAACCTTTTCTTTTAAGAGTAGTGGAAAGGCTATCAATGAATTTGCAAGTGTTGTCATTGCCTCTAAAACTTAGATAAACATCGATCGACCTCGATGATGGGTTGCACTTTTCCATGGGGAAGCTGGATGGAATGGAATCACAATTGATCACTGAGACTTTGGTTGCGCAACATTATTTCATATAAATAATGATGCGCCCCCCCAAGTCATCCTAAATTATTTTGTTATTCGTATGGTCTTTCTGTCAAAATGACTTTTGTACGTATAGTATCACCCAAAATTTCCTCACCCTTTCCTCACTTCTCTGCCCTCCTGTACCCCCGAAAACAAAACAATAATTGAAAAGTTAGTTGCAATTTTTATACTTTTAAATGTATGTATTTTATAATTTAATATTACATAATTAAAAATTTTAAAGAACATTTTATATATAATATTTTTATTGAAAAACTTAATAATAAAAATATAAAGATTTATATCTATGTTTAATCTCAATAAAAAATATCCTCAACACAAAATTGAAATTCATAATCAAAAGTGTATTGGATCGGACTTTTGATTGTAGCTGCTATTTAAAAAAAATAAATTGATAGGTACTTGGAATAACCTGCTCACATCTCAACTGATTATTTTTTTTAAGTTCAACCAAATGCAGGTTAGAATGAGATTAGGAGACTCATACCAAAATTTTTTGCAGTTTTGCTCCAAAAAATTAATATTCAAACTTATATCACTCAATATATATATATATATGTATAATGATATTATTTTAGATAATATCTTATACAATTAAAAAAAATTACAAAAATCTCGCTATATTAAAGTTTTAACTTTATTGAATTTTATAAACATTAATTATTTGTCATAAATAACGATGGCCCCCACTATTCGTCCACACCAAACGACTTTTGTACATTGGAGACTCCAAATTCAAAAACATAATCACAAAGAGAAACTTTAGCGTTTTTATATTTTTGTTATTGAATTTTGTTAATGAGAATATGATAAATATATAACTTTTGAACTTAGTATTACATAATCAGATTTTTTCAAAAATCTTTTTACGTATGTTATCCTTTTACTAAAAAACTTAATAATACTACAATTGCACCTAAGCCTAGTATTAATCAAAAGTATTCTCAATACAAAGTTTAAAATTCATAATAAAAAATATATTAGGCTGGAGCCTTGATTGATTGGTGCTGCTATTTTAAAAATAGAAGTATTAATAGTACAATTTTTGGAACAAATTATTATTTTATTCTTTAAAAGATATCTCTTATCATCAATTTAATTATTCAAATTTTTTTATCATCAATTTAATCCTAATATTTTTAAAAGATAGATTAATTTAGTCTTCACTCTTACTTACTAAGGATTAAATTAATGACACTAAATTTTTAAAGACTAAATTGATAGTAATGATATATTTCAAGTGTAACAACCGGGAAAAAGGAAAGGAAAGGAAAAGAAAGAAAGTAGAAGTTGGAAATTTTCGGAATCCAGAATTTCTGCTAAGTCTTCTCGCAATAGCGAGAAATGATCTCGCTGTAGCGAGAATGCCTCCTCGCCATAGCGAACGTGATTCTAGCTATAGCGAGTGCTGGCAGCAGTCCATACAAAAACCAGAGAGCAGCTCGCTGTAGCGTACGCCATAGCGAAAGTGAGGTCTGGAACTAACGCGAGTTCGCCATAGCGAAGGTCGAAACTCCCCATAGCGAAGGGAACTGACGCGAGTTCGCCATAGCGAAGGTCGAAACTCGCCATAGCAAAGGGAACTGACGCGGGTTCGCCGTAGCGAAGGTTAAGCCTCGCCGTAGCGAATCCAGATTACACGAGCTCGCTATAGCGAAGGTTAATTTTCGCCGTAGCGAGAGTCGGTCCGGAAGAGAGTAAATAGCGAGAATTAGACTTCATTAAACGCCCAAACTCATTTCTTCTCTCATTTCTGCCCTAGACTTTGACCCAAGGAGAGAAAATAGGCGTGGAGAGTGAGAGAGATCAAGAGAAGGAGGAAGAGCAAGGGAAAGGTAAGGAAATTTCCCCCATTTCTCTTTAGAACTCTGATCCCCTCCCTTTGCCCTCTCTTTCTGCGGTTTTATTTGTGAAAATGGATGGATTTTGGGCATGGGTCAGAAGAGGAAAAGTGGAAAACACCTTTGAATCTTTGTGTTTTCTTTGAAAATATGGTTTCCACTACCATGGGAGCTTGAGAGAGAGAAAGAGTTGATGGCATTCTAGAGAGAGAGAGAGAGAACTCTAGGTTCTGGTATGTAGGAGAGTTTGATCCGATGATTCCATGTTAAGAGAGTAATTCCATGCTCTTTAATTGTGTCTAGGCTCAAGAGAAACACCTCCATCAAGGTGTGATTGTGAACCTAAGGAGGGAGAGGAGAAATTGAAAGGAAAAGCTAGTGTTGGCTTTGGCTCTAAAGGTAGCTCTCTCTTTTCCCACTCTTTCTTGTTGCATTCTTGGATATGATAGTCATTGTATGATTATGTATATGCTTGTTGTATGGAATATGCCATGTGCTATTGCTTTGATGCATTGATGCCAATATGTTTGTGTGATGAATTGTGAGAATTACTCGGGTGCGGTAGCGCCGAAAGTCCCTTGAGATGGGTGAGGTGAAGCCGAAAGTCCTTTGAGATAGGTGAGACAAGGCCAAAAGTCTCAATGAGTGAGGCCAAGTCAAAAGTCCTTAAAACTCGGGTGAGACCATCCAAAAGTCCCTAGACTTGGGTGAGGCTAGACCAAAAGTCCCTGGAGCCCATTTTTGGCATTGTTGTGATTTCCATAGCATATACATCGTGTGTTGGTAGTTTGAGAATGGCTAAGTGCTTATTCACATGCGTTAACTTGTTATATGCCTTGATTGCTTACTTGATCGAGTGCATGAGCTACTGAGATTCCCTGAATCTCACCCCTTCCCCTCCCAACTTAATATGTTTGGTGGAGCTCAAGGAGAACCGAGCACACACCAAGGAGCCTAGAAGCATGCTTAGTTAGATATTACTTTCTTTTGGATATTTTGATGTAATTATGATGTAAAGTGGTGCCAAATGAATATGCACCCACTCTTTTTGAGATGTTATTATTGTAGCAAGTTTAAATATATGAAAGGATATTGTATGAACAATGTTTACAGCCAAATTAATGGAAATGAGGGTTTTCCCCTTTTGATGGATGAATGCAATAGTGTAATTTAGCCCGTAGCATAGTGAGATTAGAATGTATGCTGATTTGGATCACATGGACTTGTTGTATATACTAGTTTTATGCTTTTAAACTTGTCCATGTGGAGTGAGAATGTGTGAGAGGCTATTTGGACTCGTTTTGGACCTTTGGGGTGCCAAAATCGGTATTTTTGAGAGCTCCATCAAAGTATGACTGGATGAGCTCCTTTTGCCATGAAATTTGGCATGCCTCTAGAGTTTGTAGAGAGTTTCTTGAGAAGTTAAAGTTGGTAATATTCGGAGGTTTAGAGAATATTTGGTGAATTGTTGAATTTGGAAAAAATCTATGGTTTGGTCATGTACTGTTCATATAGTTCAGAAATGAAAACCATGTCAAACATAGACCAAATGGAGTCCAATTGTCATAAAATTTTATACAGATAAACTAAAAAACCAAAGTGACCTGCACCAACTAGAAGCACCCAAATCGGAGGTCTGTAGAGAGAGATTGAACTGTCTGAAGTTCTGTATCAGCATCAGGGAGCTCTCCTGACCCCTATCACTGTTCCATCAGTTTTCGGGGTGTAGGGGCTATTGAACTGATCTAGACTTATTTTTTTCCTCTTGTAGACATCCATAGCTTTCCAAATTGGTATAGTGTTCCCAGATTGGATTTTTGTGGATTTAGTTATAAATTTTCAAATGTCATGACAGCAAGCTGCACCAGAAACAGTGACAGCCGAACCTCTTTCCTATTTTCGATGTCAAACATGGTCCAAACGCTATGTTTGTGGTTGAGAATGATTTTTATTGTAAATTTAACACTTAGAGCTTTCCAGAAAGCTAGATTTTGCTAGATTCCCATTTTTTTACAATTAATTATGATTTTCCAAAATTAGAGCCAAAATATGACTTTTGGGCACAAGTGAGAAAAGAGTATTTTTCTGGTTTTTGGCTCTATACCCGTGGCTTATGGTTTGTTTTATGCTATGTATGAGTCGTATATATGGAGTTTGAGTTGAGAATATAAATGATGGGTTCACAGGACTCACGGGGTATAAGATGAGTGTATGAAACCCCGGTTCATAGCATGAAAATGCCACGGACTAGTGTTGATTCTTTGGAAATCATATGGAACCGAGCCCAAGGAGAGGCTAGGTAGTGGTAGTAGATTAAGGTGTCACATCAAGTATCCGTATAATAATTTATTCTAACCTTTTTGAAACGTAATAATTTATTTCAAATTTCAGGTAAAATTTAAAAACTCTCATTTTTTTTAATTAACATTGTTATATGAATTTACAAGAACTTTGCTTTTCCAAAATTGTTATATGAATTTACATCGAAAAAACTAAAAGATTGCCTGTGAATCTTTGGCGAGATATTATTTATGATTTACGTTAAAATTCTTGTTATTGATATTTGAAAGATGACGTAATTGATATATATATACAGGTCATCATATATTGTTGATCATACTTTTTATTCATTTGGTCTTCCAATGTAGCATTACAAAGTCACACCCGCCTTCTTCTTTTTCTTTTTTTTTTTCTTCTTTCATTCTCATCTTTCATATCTTTTAAAGAGAAAATTGAATATAGAGAGAAAAACCACATCTAACCCAGTTCAGCCAGTGATAAGGTGTAGGGAGGATGTGGCTCCATAAGTCTAATCTTCACAAGTTGCTTATCATATAATTAACTCTATTTAATTGGGCTATTTGACCACTCACACTTCTTTCATTCTTCTTGGTCTTTTGATTAATAATCTAAGATAATAACGTCTAATTGGGTTTCGGGGGAGCACTCAAACTTCTTAACTTGTGGAAAAAGTTGCAAAGACAATGAAGAAAATTCATGTTTTTTTTCTTTTCCACCGGCTAACATAACATCAATCTCTTCACCATTTCGTATTTGGCCTTTTTTCCGCAAAACGCGTGGAATATGGCATATTTTGACCAAGCCTAAATGACTTCTCATCGATTACGGAAACACCTATAATTTTGATATTTTTTTAATTTATAATTTTTATTCTTTAGTATTATAGGATTGAATTTCTAAATAATTCTTTATATTTTTATTAAAAATTTAATAATAAAGATACAACAAATTGTACCTAAATATACTTTTAATAAAAAAAAATCCTCAAGACAAAATTAAAAATTCATAATCAAAAGTGTATTGAGTTGGACTCTTGATTGGTGTTGCTATTTTAAAAATAAAAGTATTGATAGTGTAAGTGTTTAAGATATTTCTTGTCATTAATTTATTTATTAAAAAAATTATCATTAATTTAATTTTTCCCGGTGTTGTAGAAAGTAGATAAGGCATACAGTTTTCTTCAGTTCAATGCCATTATAATTCTTAGTAGCTATTGGTTTATTCACACTTGTTTAAATTAATAAAAATTTTAAGAAGCTAATTTAACTTTTTAGGTTGTATTTAGTACGTAAAAATTTTAACTATTCAAAGTAAATGTATATAAATTTTTTAGTATAATGAATAAAAACAATCAAACCTTATGTATTGTACATGTTGTACGTAATACATGAATATGATAAATATATATATATATATATATATATATATATATATATATTTCATGGTTATGTTTTTTATAATTAAATATTTATAGAAATTAAAATATTCACTATTTAATACCATAGACTAAATACTACGCTATAAAATGTTTTGTTTAATTGATTGGTACGAATTTTTAGAATACAAGTTATCATAACTAGCTTTATTTAATTAATTTATATGATTTTTATTTTAAAGTGATGATAATACAATCATTGCATAACTTATAACGGGAGATTTTAGCTTGTTATGCACCCCAACTGGAATTATAAGTGTCAAAATTTGAATTTCTTTTCTTTTTCATTTATGTCTACTACAAATAAGTTTGTTTTGATCCATAAAACTAAGACTTGAATTCCATTTGCATCTAAAAGCTACATAGTCCATTTGGCCTCCTTGACATAATAGAGTTTTAAATTTCAAAAAATCATAATTTGAGTTACGTAACTCTAATTTATGCAAATTAGATATCTGTGAAAAGCTTATGATGTAAACTTTATGTTATACACATTTCAAGTAAAATTGAATTTATTTGATCCCTCAGAAATCACAAAAATAGCAATTATGTTAGTAGCTACAATACCCAATGCAAATTTGCATAATTTTGCCAATTTCAAAAATTTATAGAATAGTTTGTATAACTTTGAAAATTCTTATCTTTAGCTTATTAGAAAATCTTATAAATTCTCTAATTGCATATCAAATTTTACCCCAAACTAAGTCATTTGGATGTCAACGGTACTCATTTAGACCAAAATTTAGTTCTAAAGTGATCCAATTGGCCTCTAATATGCAACCTCTTTCCTTGAATAAATTTTAATCCATCAATACATCATTTCTATATGAGCCATTACATAAAATATAGCTTGCATCAAAAATTGACCATTACACATCCATTTATATATATGGCATTGCATGGTCTCTAATATGAACACCATATACAAATAGCCTTATAATGCATCAAACCATCATACATTCAAACACTTAAAAATGATACAAAGGTTATCCATACATATTCTCATCATACATATAAAAGTCCATCATAAATATCCTAGGTTTAATATTCATTCGGTTCTATCATACATATCAAGTTTATTTACATAACAAGATTCTTGATTACATCATTTATAAAATGCCTAGCTCTTCTTGGTTTCTTTTCTTTTGTTGGGAGAACCCAAAATAGTTAGTGGAAGGACATAGGTGAAATTTTAGGGAGAATCTCAATAGCAAATCTCAACCATATTAATATATACGAGAATGTTATGAGGAAATGTAAAGTACGTGGTGCAAGCATTTGATTCATATGCATCATGTAATACAAACATAACTTTTAGCATGAAACCTTAATTCTTATCAAGCCATGGCATCAAAACATACTAGTTGGATTCAACTAAGCTCAACACTAGGTTAAGGAAGAGCTATTGTGCTCAATTCCCTACTATAAAGAGCTAAGAGCTGATAACATATAATACTCATGCAAAACACTCATGATGAAAATCATTGTGAACACCGCATTTTGTCAAGGTATACCTCAAAAATAGCAATAAAATTAAATTAGTAAAATATTAGAAAAGTAATAGTAATAAGAAAAGAAAAAATAAGAGAAAGAAAAAGGAGAGAAAATAAAGAAAAAAATAGATCAATTAAGGATGTTAAAAAAAAAAAGCAAAGAGATCAAAATTAAATCACAAAAAAAGAGGAAAAGGCCCAAGGAAAAAAAATGAAAAAGGGAAAAATATAATGAAAATAATCAAAATGGAATTTATTTTCTAAAAAGAAAAAGAGAAGTAGATGCAAAACTCTCGAGTTACAATTCATGTACGGGCCTATCAACCCAATTTCAGAAACCCAAGCAGAACAATAAAAAAAGAGAGAAAGACTTTTCAAAAAAATAAAAGAAAAAGAGAGTGGCCTAATCTGAAGCCCAACCCCTTTTCTCCGGTAGGCCCCATTTTGCTAAATTATCAGCCTCTCTAACTCAAAACGAAAGCCTACATTCAAAACAAAAACTTTTAAAGTCAAAACACAGGAACCCAGCACCCTTTTCTCATTCAGCTACTGCCATTAGCAGGGAACAGAATGTAGGTATCACTCATTTAGACCCTGCCATCAATGGGGAGTAGCTCGAAGGCGCAGAACAGACGGCAAAATGGAAAGTGATAGGCCAACAGATGGCAGCGACTGGCCCGAGGCGTTGACCTCCTTTCGGATCCCTTTCACTGTTAGAAACTAGGAGTAAGGACATGAGGGAAAAGATGAGGACGAAGATCAAGAAAGTGAAAAGGAGAGAATTGAGGGAGGAATTAGAGAGAGGTTTCCAGGGATTTAAGAGACAGAGGGAGCGAGTGAACGAGGGGAGAGATCAAGAGAGAGACAGAATGGGAAGTTAGGTGTCACAAATCAAAAAGGAAAGAGACAGAGAGGTCGAGAAAGAAGGAGAGTTGGGGAAAGCTTGAAGGGGGACTGAGATTCGAGAAAAGAGGAGGTAGGCGAGAACAGAGGCAGGGAGAATAGCGTAAGAGCAAGAGAGAAAGGAACCAGGTGTGGTTCAACAGAAACCGAAGCATTCTGAATTTCAACAACGTGACTAGCTAGGTATTCTTTTGATTTCAATTCGTTTCTGAGGTATGGACTGGTTGGTCTCAAATTGCTGAAGAATATTTTGTTGTCTGGTTTCATCTCTGTAATCAATTAGCTATCTTATCAGATTGCCTCATCTTTGCTTCATCTTTGTTTCATTTTGATTGTACAACATGTTTAGGATTTTCATTTATAGGTGTTGATTATGTTGTCTGGCGAATAGAAATTGGGTAGTTCAATGAAAAGGAAATCAGTTTAAAGCATCCTATTTTTTTTTTAAATATGATATCGAGTGCTGGACCATGTGCCATTTTTGCGATCATACGTCAGGTAGTTATAGTGAGGTGTAAAATCCCATCTCTATACATTTCCTAATCAACACCTGGCATGTGCTCGACAAAATGCTCAAGAAAAATCTGAAATGGGCATATGGGTTCAACTATTGTATCTTTATTGATAAAGATTGTTGTCTTGAGTCTGATGGTCCTATGGTATTGCAGTTTGATTTTCCAATTACTGTGATCCAACGATAAGTGGATATCTAGTTCAAATCGAGGTTTACATGAACATTTTTTAGATTCATTACTTCCATTCGCATGATGTAAAATGTGTCTGGAATAATAATGGATACCCAGAGCACACAAACACCAATATCTAGATATTCATGCCATTATTTGGCCATTTTCATTTTTGTTCTTCTTTTTAATTTTATTTAATTTTATTGTTTTTATTTATTTATTTTTTCTTTATAGAATTGTCATGTGGGATTTTTTTGTCCTCTCATATGCATAAGAATCAATTTAAGGGTATGTGTGGCAATAAGCCTCCTTAATCCTTATTAAGTTTTATAATTATATTTTAATAAATTTTGAATTTCAACAGCCTACAACAAATGGGATCTGATTTCAAATAAAAGGATATAACAAAATTGAGAGTTAAAAAAAAAAAGAAATTCATAAAGAAGATTCCAAGAAAAAAAATAACAAAATGATATTAAAAAATAAAAGGATTCTCTTTTCAAATAAAAAGAAAGAGGTTTTAAAATAAGGAAACAAGAAAAAAAAAACCAATCAAAAGATATCATTTCTTCCAACTCAAAATCTTATTTCAAATATCAAATTAACATAAAAAAAGGAAGGGAAAGGAAAACTTGTTTTTACTTAAATTAAAAGAAAAGTCAAAAAAACAATGAAAAGATTTCAGAACTAAAAAAATTAAAAGAAATCAAAATCACAAAAACCAAAGTAAAAAAAAAAAAAAAGAAAACATAAAAAAAATTAATTAATTAAAAAAATCAAAAAGGAAAAAAAAAGGAGAAAAGAAAAGCCTTTCAATTAAAAAAAATTAAGGAATAAATCCAAAAATCAAATCAATAATCAAGATTAATCAAAAAATTTTTAATGGAAAATCTACAACAACTAATTCAAAATCAGTCAAAAGTCAAAAAATTAAAAAGCATAAAAAATTAAAAAAACCCCAATAAATAAAAAAAATCAAATCAAAGAAATTAAAAAAATAAAAAACTAGCAAAAATTAAGACAAAAATGAAAAAACAAGAATCATTAACAAAAATAAAAATGGGGAAAAGCTAAAAACGAGAAAAGAGCAAAGAAATAAAATTAACTTTATCTTCAGCAAACTAAAACACATCAACTAATTCTAAAATCTGTTTTATTTGCTAAAGGTAAAAATAATTGTTATTTTCTTTCTCTTTTCACACAAATAATAATAATAATAAATAAAAGTTCAAAATAAAAAAAAACAACAAAAGCAAAAACATAAAACGAAGAAAACAAAACCAAAAAAACAAAAATAATAAAAAAATAATAAAAAACAAAAATAAACTAAAAAAACAAAACCTTAACCTAAAGACAATTTTAGTTCGAACTACGTGGATTTTGATTCCTCCCAAAGGGTACGTAAGCCCTAAGCTCTCACCCTAGGTCAAATTCGCCTTTGTAAATAAACGTGTTTTTTTTAAATTTCTTTCCATCTTATGTTACTATTAATTTTTATTCCTTTTCTTCTTATTGAATGTCTTCTTGTTTTATTTTTCTTTCCCTTTTACTTTTAATTTTATTTCCTTTAATTTCTGTATTTCTTATTTTGCATGTAATTTGTTAGGGAGAATTAAAATATATTAAAGGCCATGATAATTTTGTAAAACTGATTTAGGATAACTGTTCTTAAGAACGAGTGTAGTAGGGTGTCTAACACTTTTCCTACTTGCAATCAACTCCCGAATCCATTTCCTGGTTCGTAGGCTGTTTTTTGTTTTTCAAATAAAAAGGTTTTTCCAAAATTTTACCTTTTCAAAAATTAAAATTTTGGTAGAGATTTTATTACTTTTAATTTTGATTTCGGTTTGACGGCACGCAGTCGCACTTTTCGGTTGTGACAACCATATCAAGCATAACTCATAAAGACATCAAGTAACTATACATACAAGTATCTTAACTCATTCAAACATTCAAATGCAAGCAACATAGGAAGATATAACTATCTTATGAATTTGGAGACGTCAAGTCACCACTAACCTACTTGGATTTTGTCTTTCTCTTGGCTATCCTTAGCTTGACACCCATAAATATGTGAGATTGCGCTAACTTGGCCTACATATAGCAATATGCAAGGCAAGAGAACTCATTAGGATCCATTTTAACTTATATTATCATCATCTAATGCTATTAGAACTTAATATGCCATTTTAAGTTCCTTAAAAGACAACTCTTGGATTTCACTTTCTAGATTACAAATTTTTACTTGCTATGAGCCATATTACTCTAATAAAATTCATGAGGGCCATCATATGCTTGATTAAATGACGCTAAAACCATCATGTTTCTTTAGGCCCATTTGGACCTTAAAATTCCACCTTTCAATTTATAACTCATAAATTTAATTCAATAATTTTATTAGTATTTATTCATCACATTTAGGCCTTTTGAAACCTTGGAATTTGTCAAAGCTCTTCCTAAATACCCTATCTAACCCTTGGCCAAGCTTATGCCATAAGGAGGAGCTATAGGAGTTTTGTCATTTTTGTTGGGAATTTGCACATGTGGAGATTTCTTAGCTCTTTTCTAGTTCAAGACTAGCCTTAGGTAGCTCAAAACATTTTTTTAGAGTTCCAAAATTTACAAGGTGCAAGTGAAACCCTAAGAGCTCCATTTTGCATTCTAAAGCTTCTTAATTGCTTTCTTTTACATAATCTTAATCTCCGTACTCCTAAACTCCTATTCCTATCATGCTTCAGCCAAAATCAAATTCCTTTTATGTTCTTTATGTTTAGGCCAAATTGAGGAAGGAGGAGAACTCAAAGGAGAAGTAAGTTTCTCATCTTGTATCTTACCTTATTTGAAACTTTGTCCAATGGAGATTCTAGTGATGGAATTGGTTGCTCCAAATTCTCTTCTCTCTCTACATGTTTAGCGACCAAAATGCTTCTTTCAAGCAACTACATCCATCAATGAAGAGGGCTTAGAGAGGAGAAGAAGTTTGATAATATAAGGTGAGAAAGTGCACGATTCCTTACCTTTTTTGCTTGTTCTTCCCTTCTATTTCCTCCTTCTTTGGATGTGCTTGAGTTGCTAGTTCAGAGATGTTTTAGAACATGTTAGAGGGCTGGCATGACTTAAAAAGAAGGAAGGGAGGTGATTTATAACAAATCCAAAAATTTCTGTTATGTCCTATAATTTTAATTTCTCCATTTAAGTTTATTTTAGATTCTTTTTTAGAGCTGTCTTTTTCCTAATAAAATTGAGGCTCTTTAATTTATTAAAAACATTTACTTTAAAAGTTTTAGGATTTAAAACACTTTGAAACAACTTAGTCAAAGTTTTAGTCAATCAACATCTTAAATTATATACTAGTAGAGTTTTAGCTATTCTAATAATTTTTATGATTTTTAAGACCTTTGAAAACGCTAGTGAGTTTTAACTTTATCATTTAAAATTCCTTTTTTGAGTTTCCAAAATTTTGCTTGAAATTATAATTTTGCCACTGCATAATTACTTTATTCTGTTCAACCATTTTGATTTTGATTTTAGGCAATTTCTAATTTCATATCTTCGTTTTTGGATACTCTAATTAATATTCTTTTCTTGCTTGGCCTTAATTCATTTTATTTTTGGGTCCTCTTTCGTTTATCTTACTGGTTCTAGTTTAGTTTTTATAAGAACCAAATGTTACACAAGTATATTAGCAATTTAATTGTCAATTAAGATTTTTTAAAAAAATAATATGTATTGAGGATCCTTTAAAATGCAACTTCCATTTTTAGAATATAAAATACATGAATCTCAACTAGTTATAAATAAATAATTGAGATTATATCATCCATATGTTTAAAATATTTAAAATTTAAAAGTAAATGTAACATTACAAATTCATATGTGTAATTTTTTTCTTCTCTCTCCTCTAATATCTTTTTTTTTCTTTTCCTCGACCCTTTTATATCTTAAATTTATTTTTCTCTCTCCATCATTAAATAAAATTCTTTTTTTTCTATACTTTATATTTTTATCGTTCTTCTCCAAATATTTTAACTATGAATGCACTGATGTACATTGTATGGGTAGGATTTGAAGGCTATGAATGCAATTCTCCTTTCAAGATCAAATTGGTTTTGAAGGCTTGGTTCCTATTATTAATTCTTCTTTAAGATTTTTTTATTTTTTCCTTGGCTTTCCATGTATTGCATTTGGGTAAGAAACAAACTGTGCGCTACATGCATAAGTTATTGTGTCATTTTCTTCTTTTGTTTCTAATAAAAAATTTTATTGTTTTGTGTGCATTTATGCTTCAAAATCTTATATATTGATTTGTTGTGAGTTATTTTGGTCTATTTGAACAAAAGAGAAATGAATAAAAGAAATTTTTTATTAGAAAAGAAGTAATTAAACATCATGATTGTTAAAAACATTACATTAACAAAAAATTAAGACACCTTTGTTCCTGAAAGTGAAAAGAGAAGATAGTATAAAGATAGAAAGGGGGCAATAGAAAGAGGAGAAAAAGAAAGTGAAGAAAACAAAAATTTGACATCAAGAAAGTTGGAAGGAAGGAAGAAGAAGGAGTTAAACTGTAACAACTGGGAAAAACAAAAGAGAGAAAAAGAAAGTAGAAAGCTGGAAATTTTCGAAATCCAGAATTTTTGCCAAGTCCTCTCGCAATAGCGAGAAATGGTCTCGCTACAGCGAGAGTGCTTGTTCGCAATAGCGAAGGTGATTCTAGCTATAGCGAGTGCGGACAGCAGTCCATACAGAAACCAGGGAGCTGCTCGCCGTAGCGTACGCCATAGCGAGAGTAGAAGTCTGGAACTGATGCGAGTTCGTCATAGCAAGGGTTAAACCTCGCCATAGCGAAGGGAATTTATGCGTGCTCGCCGTAGCGAAGGTTATACCTCGCCATAGCGAAGGGAATTAACACGAGCTCGCTATAACAAAGGTTAATTTTTGCCATAGCGAGGGTCAGTTCGGAAGAGAGTAAAAGGTGAGAATTTGACTTCATTAAACGCTCAAACTCATTCTTTCTCTCATATTTGCCCTAGACTTCGACCCAAGGAGAAAAAGAGGCGTGGAGAGTGAGAGAGACCAAGAGAAGGAGGAAGAGCAAAGGAAATATAAGCAAGTTCCTCTCATTTCTTCTTGGAATTCTGATCTCCTCTTTTTGCCCTCTTTTCCTATGGTTTTGTTTGTGAAATTGGTTGGATTTTGGGCATGGGTCATAAGAGGGAAAAGTGGAAAACACCCTTGAATCTCTTTGTTTTCTTTGAAAATGTTGTTTCCACTACCTTAAGAGCTTGAGAGAGAGGAAGAGTTGATGGCATTCTAGAGAGAGAGAGAGAACCTCTAGGTTCTGGTATGTTAGGAGAGTTTACTCTAAAGATTACATTCTAAGAGAGTAATTCCATGTTCTTGATTGTGCCTAGGCTCAAGTGAAGCACCTCCATCAAGGTGTGAGTGTGAACTTAAGAAGGGAGAAGAGAAATTGAAAGGGAAGGCTAGTGTTGGCTCATAAGGTAGCTCTCTTTCCACTCTTTCTTGTTTCATTCTTGGATGTAATAGTCAATGTATGTTTATGTATATGCTATTGTGTGGAATATGCCCTATGCTATTACTTTGATGCATTGATGCCAATGTGCTTGTGTGATTAATTGTGAGAATCGCTCGGGTGAGGTAGTGTCGAAAGTCCCTTGAGATGGGTAAGATAAGGCCAAAAGTCTTATCACCGAGTGAGGCCAAGTCAAAAGTCCCTAAACTCGGGTGAGGCCATCCAAAAGTCTCTAAACTCGGGTGAGACTAGACCAAAAGTCCCTAGAGCTTATTTGTGGCATTGTTGTGATTTTCATAACATGTACAACGTGTGTTGGATGTTTGAGAATGGCTAAATGCTTATTCACATGCTTTGACTTGTTATATGCCTTGATTGCTTCCTCGATTGAGTGCATGAGCTACTGAGATTCCCTGAATCTCACCCCTTCCCCTCCCAACTTAACATGCTAGGTGGAGCTCAAGGAGAAGCAAGTGCACACCAAGGAGCCTAGGAGCATGCTTATCTAGATTTTAGCTTTATTTTGGTTATTTTGTTGTAAAGTGGTGCCAAATGAAGATGCACCCACTATTTTTGAGATGTAAATGTTGTAGTAAGTGTAAATGCATGAATATATGATGTACAAACTATGTAGAGAGCTAAATGAATGGAAATGTGGGTTTTGCCCATTTTGTTGAATGTATGTGATAGTGCATTTTTGGCCGTAGCATAGTGAGTTTGGAATGTATGATGATTTGGACCACTTGGACTTGCTATATATACTAGTTTCATGCTTTTAAACTTGTCCATGTGGAGTGAGAATGTGTGAGAGGCCATTTGGACCCATTTTGGACCTTTTGGGTGCCAAAACTGGTAATTTTGTGAGCTCCGTCAAAGTATGACCAGATGAGCTCCTCTTGCCACGAGATTTGGCATGCCTCTAGAGTTTGTAGAAAGCTTCTTGAGGAGCTAAAAATGGTAATTTTTGGAAGTGTAGAGAATATTTAGTGAATTGTTGAAATTGGGAAAATTTGGTAGTTTGGTCATGTACTGTTCCTATAGGTCAGAAATAAAATCTATGTCATACATAGACCAAACGGTAGCCAAATGTTATGAAATTTTATACACATAAACTAGAAAATTATAGTGACCTATACCAAGTAGAAGCACCTAAATCAGAGGTCTGTAGAGAGAGAACAAATCTTCTGAAGTTCTGTATCAGCATCAGGGAGCCCATCTGACCTCCGTTACTATTCCATCAGTTTTTCGGGTGTAGGAGCTGCTGAACTGATCTGGACTTATTTTTTTCCTCTAGTAGACATCTGTAGTTTTCCAAATTGCTATAGTGTGCCTAGATTGGAATTTTTTAGATTTAGTTATGAATTTTTGAAAGTCATGACAGTAAGCTGCACCAGAAACAGTGACAGTCGGACCTCCTTCCCATTTTTGATGTTAAACATGGTTCAAACTCAGAGATTATGATTGGGAATTATTTTTAGTGTAAATTTAACACTTAGATATTTCCAAAAAGCTAAGGTTTGCTAGATTCCCATTTTTTTATAATTAGTTATGATTTTCCAAAGTTAGAGCCAAAATATGACTTTTGGGCCCTAGTGAGAAAATGCATTTTTTCTGGTTTTTGGCTCCATGCCCGTGGCTTATGGCTTGTTTTATGCTATGTATGAGTTGTATAAATGGAGTGTGAGTAGAGAATGTGTATGATGGGTTCACAGGACCCACGGGGCAGAAGATGAGTGTATGAAACCCCGTTTCATAGCATGAAAATGCCATGGAATGGTAGTGGTTCTTTGGAAATCATATGGAACCGAGCCCATGTGAGAGGCTAGATAGCGGTAGTAGATTAAGGTGTTACATAAACAGCTAAGTATTAGAAAAAGAATAAAATTGAATTTAATTAAGTGATGGAGATAGAAAATTTCAAGATATAAAAGATAAGAGAAAAAATAGCAAAAAGATAGTAGAAGAGAGAGAAAAGAAAAAAGAAAACTGATTTAGATTTGTAATGCTCCTACTATTTTTAAATTTTAAATTATAATTGAGATAATCTCAACCATTTATTTTGTAAATGGTTATGATTTATGCACTTTATCTTTTAAGGTGCAAGCTACACTTTCTGATATTATATTTTAGTTGTAAGCTATTAATTTTAACAAAAGTGACATAAGATTAGAATTCAAAAAAATGTCAAGTTGATTTCTTGTTGTCATTGGAATTTTACTCAATTTTTCATTTGGTTCTTATAGATTAATAGGTTTTTAATTTTAATTTTTAATTTAGTCACTATTATTAAATTTTCATTAATATGCAGAAGGGCTATCAAAATGGGTCAGTCTGACCCATGTGGGCTAACCCAATTGGGATTTTGACAAAGGTGGGTTGGCCAAGCTTAATTTAAGAAGGGCTTACAATGTTGCTTAGCCCAACCCTTAATAGGCATTGGGTTGGAATACATCAGCCTAAATTATTTTTTACAATGAGCTTTATATCTTGCAACTTTATAGTATCCTTAACTACACAAATACATAAACCAAAAAAGAACAAAAATACTCAACCTATGGAAATAAAATAGATCACATCTATTTTCAATTTATCATTCAATCAGCCCTAAAATAATGTGGTAATATTTGATTGAACAGAATTCAAATAACATGTTTGATTGACAGATTTTTTTTTTCTTTTTAGATATCATTATCTTAATTTCTTATTATCTGATTTATCTTTTTTATATATATTCGTAGGTAATTTTTTTTCATCATGTATTTTCAACTAGGATCACTACAAAAGAAATTTATTTTTTTGGTTTGTGTGTTCCCAATGATGACATAAGCAAATTTTTTTTCTAAATATATATGGCCTCTCACATGATTGTTGGTTCTGTTACTAGTCTAATTTCTGAAAATCCTAAATTGTGACTTGATGCATGGCTTCTTGGCCAAGTCTTCACACCACAACTATAGTGTGCGAGATAATAACTTGTTTTGAAAACTTAAGTTACGTATGTGTGTGTGAAGGTGTGTTTTTGAGTCACATTGGAAAGTTTAAGGGTTTTAAACCTATTTAAGTTATAATTCACACATGTTAAATTGTAATTTGAAAAATAAGTTTAAAGTGCTTAGAGTGGTTTAAAGATAAATAATGTATAATATATATATATATATATATTTTTAGAATCTACTTATGACAAATTATAATTAAGAGAATCCTAATCTTATATATTAGTTATAAGCTTCATATATCCTTATTTTTTTAAAATATATACTCATAGGTACCAATTTTGTCAATGTAGATTTTTTTTTAATCCATTGTGTATTGTTGACCAAGATCACCAGACATAGAAATTATTTTCTAACTTGTGTCTGATCCCATCAACGAGATAAACAGAATTTTAAAAAAAAAATATAAGTATGTCATGTCATCCCAAACATAGACACATGCCCAAATTGGACTAGGATCCTCTACAATAAAGATCATAGTGCCATCTCATTGCAACGACATATGTAAGAGAGGGGATGAGATTTATATAAGAAAATATACGTTTCAAAATAGAAATTAAGTTTGGTGAGATACTTTAGAGTATCTAACTCTGTCTAAATCAGTCAGCTACTATTGTTTAGAATGCATATTGTAACAACCGGGAAAAAGAAAAGGAAACGAAAAGAAAGAAAGTGAAAGTTAGAAAAATTCGAAATCTGGAAATTTTGCCAAGTCCTCTCGCAATAGCGAGAAATGGTCTCACTACAGAGAGAGAGCTAGTTCGCAACAGCGAAGGCGATTCTAGCTATAGCGAGTGCTGGCAGCAGTCCATACAGAAACCAGGGGGCAGCTCGCTGTAGCGTGCGCCATAGCGAAAGTGAAGTCTAGAACTAACGCGATTTCGCCATAGCAAATGGTAAATCTCGCCATAGCGAAGGGAACTGACGCGAGTTCGCCGTAGCGAAAGTTAAGCCTCGCCATAGCGAAGCCAGATTACACGAGCTGGCTACAGCGAAGGTTAATTTTCGCCGTAGCAAGGGTCGGTCCGAAAGAGAGTAAATAGCGAGAATCAGACTTCATTAAATGCCCAAACTCATTTCTTCTCTCATATCTGCCCTAGACTTCGACCCAAAGAGAGAAAAGAGGCGTGGAGAGTGTGAGAGATCAAGAGAAGGAGGAAGATCAAGGGAAAGGTAAGGTAACTTCTCCCATTTCTTCTTAGAACTCTGATCCCCTCCCTTTGCCCTCTCTTTCTGCGATTTTATTTATGAAAATGGATGGATTTTGGGCATGGGTCAGAAGAGGGAAAGTGGAAAATGCCTTTGAATCTTTGTGTTTTCTTTGAAAATGTGGTTTTCCACTACCATGGGAGCTTGAGAGAGAGAAAGGGTTGATGGCATTCTAGAGAGAGAGAGAGAACCTTAGGTTTTATGTGATAGAAGGGTTGCTCTGAATTAAATTATAAGAGAGTAATTCCATGCTCTTTAATTGTGTCTAGGCTCAAGAGAAACACCTCCATCAAGGTGTGATTGTGAATCTAAGGAGGGAGAGGAGAAATTGAAAGGAAAAGCTAGTGTTGGCTTTGGCTCATAAGGTAGCTCTCTCTTTCACTCTTTCTTGTTGTATTCTTGGATATGATAGTCATTGTATGATTATGTATATACTTGTTGTATGGAATATACCATGTGCTATTGCTTTGATGCATTGATGCCAATATGCTTGTGTGTTGAATTGTGAGAATTGCTCGGGTGCGGTAGCGCCAAAAGTCCCTTGAGATGGGTGAGGTGAAGCCGAAAGTCCCTTGAGATAGGTGAGACAAGGCCAAAAGTCTCAAATGAGTGAAGCCAAGTCAAAAGTCCTTAAAACTCGGGTGAGGCCATCCAAAAGTCCTTAGACTCGGGTGAGGCTAGACCAAAAGTCCCTGGAGCTCATTTTTGGCATTGTTGTGATTTTCATAGCATGTACATTGTGTGTTGGTAGTTTGAGAATGACTAAGTGCTTATTCACATGCTTTGACTTGTTATATGCCTTGATTGTTACTTGATTGAGTGCATGAGCTACTGAGATTCCCTGAATCTCACCCCTTCCCCCAAGGAGCCTAGGAGCATGTATAGGAGAATGTAGTGTTATTTTGACCTTTTTGATGTAAAGTAGTGCCACAATGAATATGTGCCCACTATTTTTGAGATGTAAAGGTTGTAACATGTGTATAAATATGAAAGGATATTGTATGAACTACGTTTATAGCCAAATGAATGGAAATGAGGGTTTTGCCCCTTTGTATGAATGAATGCAATAGTGCATATTTGGCCATAGCATAGCGAGATTTGGATGTATGATGATTTGGACCATATGGACTTGTTATATATCCTATTTTTATGCTTTTAAACTTGTTCATGAGTGGCTAGAGTGTGTGAGAGGCCATTTGGACCCGTTTTAGACCTTTGGGGTGCCAAAACCAGTATTTTTGAGAGCTCCGTCAAAGTATGACCGGATGAGCTCCGTTTGCCATGAAATTTGGCATGCCTCTAGAGTTTGTAGAAAGCTTCTTGAGAAGCTAAAGTTGGTAATATTCGGAGGATGAGAGAATATTTAGCAAATTGTTGAATTTGGGAAAAATCCATAGTTTGGTCATGTACTGTTCATATAGTTCAGAAATGAAAACTATATCAAACATAGACCAAATGGAGTCCAACTATCATGAAATTTTATACACATAAACTAGAAAACTAAAGTGACTTGTACCAACTAGAAGCACCCAAATCGGAGGTCTGTAGAGAGAGATTGAACTGTCTGAAGTTCTGTATCAGCATCAGGGAGCTCTCCTGACCCCCATCACTGTTCCATCAGTTTTCGGGGTGTAGGGGCTACTGAACTGATCTGGACTTATTTCTTTCCTCTATTAGACATCCGTAGCTTTCTAAATTGGTATAGTGTGCCCAGATTGGATTTTTGTGGATTTAGTTATGAATTTTCGAAAGTCATGACAGCAAGCTGCACCAGAAACAGTGACAGCTGGACCTCCTTCCCATTTTCGATGTAAAACATGGTCCAAACACTATTTTTGTAGTTGGGAATGATTTTTAGTGTAAATTTGACACTTAGAGCTTTCCAGAAAGCTAAAGTTTGCTACATTCCCATTTTTCTACAATTAATTATGATTTTCCAAAGTTAGAGCCAAAATAAGACTTTTGGGCACAAGTGAGAAAAGTGCATTTTCTGGTTTTTGGCTCTATACCCGTGGCCTATGAGTTGTATTATGCTATGTATGAGTTGAATAAGTGGAGTTTGAGTAGAGAAGATGAATGATGGGTTCACAGGACCCACGGGACAGATAATGAGTGTATGAAACCCTGGTTCATAACATGAAAATGCCACGGACTAGTGTTGATTCTTTGGAAATCATATGGAACCGAGCCCAGGGAGAGGCTAGGTAGTGGTAGTAGATTAAGGTGTCACACATACACACATTTTTCTTTTTTATGCTACAAAGGGGCCACACATCCATTTTGATGGGATGGGACGTTTTACAATGTAGATCCCATAAAGTGCCTTACAGTGCTTTTTATTTTTTTATTCTTTTTTGTAAAATCTTATTGTAATGACACTTTTATAGTTACAGTGTTTTTTATTTTTTTATTCCATTCCTAAAAATTACCTTTTTTCAACTGTCAAACCGACTACTTTGATCGGTCGAATCTCACCAGTCAGTGACATATTATTGACTGCACTGAAATTGTAAAACGAAAATGTATAATATAATAATGAAAAAGAATCTGCAACACCCTGAGCGCTGCATCTTTTGTAAATAAAACAATTTGTAATTTATATTAAAAGAATATACAAATATTCTTAAGTAAAATTTTCTTTAATATATTTTAATATAATATGTTTTGTTGATGTATTATAATATTTTGTTAATGTAAATTTATTTAATTTAATATATACTTTTAGTGTATTTAATATATTGTAATAATAAAAATTTATTATTATTATTATATATGCCTATAATATATATTAAATTATATATAAGTATATATATATATATATCCGATAATATCAAGGGTATTTCTCTCGGGTTTAGATTGTCTGCAGTCCATCCTCTGTCTAGTCATCCAGTCTCGAAGGATTAGTTTTTTTTCTTTATTTTTTGCTCTTTGAAAAATCAAAAACAGAACAGAAAGAAGAAGCAAATACACAGATTGGACGGACTGGAAGGAGAGAGGACTGGAGAGAAGCCGCTCCTATTTCTCTCACCCAATTAGATGAAAGCCTCATCCCTTCGGATTGGGAGCACAACAGATAAAGCTTTTTTCGAAGTTGACTCCAAAAATTAAACCATTGTCGATCTTTGAAATTCAAAGAACCATTACCATTGTGACCAATCAATATTAGGTAATTACTATGATATTTAATATTCCCATTTGGTTGAACCATTGTATGATCTTTGTTGCCATTATATCTTTGTCTGGCGGAGTATCAGTTGAACACTATTTTTGTTCCACCAATACTCTGTCGGACAAATATATTTTATTTTAAATTACTTCGTGTTCAATTGAGTTTCAATTGGAAATATTTATATATATATATATATATATATATATATATATTTGTTTTTATATATTTCTTTGATTAAAAAACAATAAATAAATTATATTATATATATTTAAATGATATTATTTGTTTTTATATTTAGTTAAATATATGGTTTTTAATATTTGAGTGTTACATTTATTATATTCTTTCATTAATACTTACTGTAATCACCACAAATCATTTTTTCATAGTTATATTACATTGATGATTCTTTTTTATCATATTAATAATTGAGTAATAATCATTTTGCCCTCGTCTCCTTTCTCTCTTCTATTTGCTCATTTCTATCTTTATCTTTCTTTCAATATTTTTGCTTATCATCTCGTTCTGGGTTTTAGGGTCTTCTAATATTAAACATCATTGCTTCAATCCAAATAACAAGAAGCACAATCAGAAAAAGAACAATTAGTACATACATTAATTCATAAAAAAAATTAGAATAACAAAGAACAAATAGAAGAAATATATTAACCTAAATTAAACTTACCTCTTTATACTTTTTATATACAAATGAATAATCTTTAAAAAGTAAAAAGAAAATATAAATAAGAAATGAAAGTAGAAGAAGGAAAAATAAAAAATAAATAAAAGAAGAGAAGTTGAATTAGAAGAAAAAAATTAATAATATAGAAGAAGGCCAGGAAAAAAAGAAGAAAGACGAGGGAGGAGGCAGAGAGGAGAGGAGAGAAGAAGGAGAATTAAGGAGAAGGCGGAGATCAAGGAGAATGAGAGTGAGTTTGTACAGAAAGTAGAACGCGCGCGCAGCTAGAAAATTTTTTTCATCTCCCGCCTTCTTTCAACATTTTTTAAGGCTACTTATACACTGGATAGATTGGCCCAGCTGTATATCATGGTTCACATCGAACTTTTGGAGGTCATTGCAGCATGCCTTAGGGACCAGATTGCGGTTTAGTACTGCATATCACCCCCAGAGACTGATGGTCAGACTTTCATGTTTTCAGATGATTATTTAATTAAAATGTAAACGGCCTGACTCCTTTACAATTGGACAATATATAATTTATTTTATTATATTAAATTATTATATGTAAGCTAGCCACCTAATTTAATACATATATATATATATATATATATATATATATATATATATTAGGTAACTTATGCACGAACTTATTACAGTGGAAAATTTAAAAAAAAAAAGATGGCACAAAACTCAAGAGAAAGTTACACTGTAGATAATTTATTTACCGTGAGGCTTGGATAATGTTTATAATATAAAAAACATAATGCACCTACAAATTTTATGTTTAATATATATTAAGTTGAACTTTTTAATATATTTTTACTTAATTTTTAAAATATTTCTTCTAGTAATTAAAATTATTAAATTTATACGAATAATTAAAAGTTAAGCAGACAAAATATAATATTACATGTTATTAAATTTTTTTTTATTTTAGTCTATATATATATAATTTTAAAAATATATATGCAATTTGTCTATCTATTAGCCGAATTGCAATTTTTTTATACTATAATATAGACTGATCAAATTATAATTTCAAACAAAGTAGAAAATAATATGTATTTCTAATATCTTTTGTGTGTGTGTGTCTATATATATATATATATATATTATAATAAAATAGTATTTATAAATTATTTTTCATTAACTTTTTGTATTTAAAATGAAAATATTATATATGTTAAAAAGATATATTAAATAAATCAATTTTAAAGTTAACAGTTTCGACTGTTGTTGAGTTATTTTTCCTTAAATTAAGTGTCTCACCATCTGTTGATACAATACCAGTAGGCATGTCCATTGGAGCACTAAAAGTTCGAGAAGCCCTCATCCATCAAGAAACTCAAATCATTCAAAAGGGTATGATTCAAGTCCAAATGGCTCATGAAGAGATGGCTCATGCTCAAGAAGCCCAAATTGTGCTAGTATATGTCCAAAAACTTCAAAGAGTTCAAAATAATCTCTACATTGGACGTCGACCCAAGTTTATATCCCAAGATCTATATTTGATCAAGATCTCCTTAAAGAAGTCCAAGTGGAAGCCCAATGTCCTAAGAAGGTCCATGGAGTCAATATCCAATATATTGAAGGCCCAATTGGAGTCCAATTGCAAGAGATTAAGAATCATGTGACAACCATGTGATTTTTAATGAAGCATGAACATCCCATATGACAATTTAAGAAGCTGATTAGTTTTGACTAGGATTCCTTTTGAAATTTCGTTTTTTATTATTTTATTATTATTTTTTTGAACTTGGTCAAAAAGCTTATCTTGGAGATCAAGTTAAGATTAGTATCCTAATCTAATTAGGATATATATTAGATATTATTTAAAATATTTCTAATCAGATTTTAGAGTTTTACTTTAATTAGGACTCTAGAAAATTTTGCCTATAAAAGGCTTCCTATTGTACTCTATTTTACACATGAATGAATGAATAAATGAATGAATTTGAGTATTATTCAATTTATTTGTGAGGCTTTTGCTTCTTTGTGTTCTCTGAGAGTTCACGTGACTTATCAAAGGATTGGTCTTCCTTTGTGGCGTCTTGAGGCTAGGGTTCTAAGAGACAAGTTCTCTTAGGGTCTTTTCTTTTATCAACATTCTTGTTTTCTAGCCGGTCTCAGGCAAAGTGTCATCTTGTTGAAGGTTCCTAGGACAAGGTTCCTAAAGGGTCTCTCATCATTTGGTATCAGAACTTTGGTCGCTAGTACTTTATGTTTTCCCTTTCATTATTCTTCATACTTTCTCTCCTTCCATTAGTATTACCTTTTCCGTCTTCATCTTTTTCATCTATCTTCTTCTGTCTTCCATTGTTGTGTTCCTCCATCCAAAAAAAGAAAAAGAAAAGTGTGATACTCCAAAAAAAAATAAAAAAAAAAATCGAAAAAAAAGGTAAAAAAAAGTGAAAAAAAAATTTCAAATTGCAGAATTCAAAATTGCAAGTTGTGCCAATTTAAAGTTGAAAGCAAGTTTGGAGTTAATTCCCTAATTGGAGTCAATTTCTTAATTGGAGTTAGTTTCCTAATTGGAGTCAATTTCCTAATTGGAGTTAATTTCCTAATTGGAATTTGTTTCTTAATTTGATTGCATTAAGTAGCTACCAAATTATCTACTTTCCTATTTGCATTCAAGAAAGAATATTCTTTCCTAATTGTTCTAAACTTGAATTGCAAGTAGTTTCCTATTCTTAAATTTTCTTATTTTCAGAATTTTTTTTCTTTCCTTCTCCTTCCTTCCAGGCCTCCCCTTCCTTCTTTCTTTTTCCCCTTTTTGAAACACACCTTTTTTTTTCTCCTTTGTTTGATTCTTTGGGAATTTACATTTTAGGATTCTAGTTTTTTGATTGCCACTAGTCTGATCTTTTCATTTGATTTGCTTGTGACTTGCTTAGAACACTTGTAAGAAGCAAATTATTGAGTGGTAAAAGGCAAGAGCGTTAACATTAAAGAAAAAGCCAAAAAGAGAGTTAAACACGAGTGAACTTATCATCTTTTGAGTGTAAACACGTGAGAAGAGTACGTGAGGTCCTATTCCTTCTATCTTTCTAAGACTAACTTTTCAGGTGTTAAAATGTCCAATGAGTATAAATTCCTTGAAGAGGCTAACAAAGAGCGATTTAAGCAATCTTGTGCAAGGTTGGATGCATTCCAATCCAATATCAACTCTACAGGACAAGATAAGGAAAAGGCATCCCCTGATTTCCATACTAGATGCCTTATAAAAGAGAAAGTCTGCAGCATGGCTATTGATAATAATAGCTACATAAATGTTGCTAGTACCTTACTTGTTGAGAAATTAAACTTGCCTACTATATAGCATCTTAGGCCCTATACCTTGTTGAAGGGTAGTGCTGAATTTAGGGTTAATAAGCAAGTTTTGATTTCTTTCTCCATTGGTAAATATCATGATAAAGTGTTATGTGATGTAGCTCCAATGTATGATGGACATATTATGCTTGGTAAACCATGGAAACATGTGAGAAAAGCTAAGTATGTCAAGCATAAGCACAAATATTACTATTGCTATTCATTTGTATTTAATGAAAAAAATTATGTATTGGTACCACTTGATCCTATGGATGCTTATAAGGATCAAATAAGAATAGTACAAGCATACAAAATAAAAGAAAAGGAGAGAACAAAAGAAAAAGAGAGAGAATATGTGTTAGAGAGAGAAAAAGATGAAATTGAAAAAGAAATGAGTGTGAGTGAAAAGAAAGAGCAAGAGAGTTGTGAGAAAAGCATAAGTGTGAGCTTGTTTGATGAAAAAAGAGAGGTTGAGAGTGTGTGTAAGGATATTTGTTTATCTACTAACAATATTAACCCATCTTTGCCTATTGTTAGTTCTAGCTCCTTGCAGGAATGTAGAGATTTGTTTCCCAAGAAACCACCTAATGGCGAAGATTCGTGGACGAATCTTTTCAAAGAGGGAGGGAATGATACAATACCAGTAGGCATGTCCATTGGAGCACTAAAAGTTCGAGAAGCCCTCATCCATCAAGAAACTCAAATCATTCGAAAGGGTATGATTCAAGTCCAAATGACTCATGAAGAGATGGCTCATGCTCAAGAAGCCTAAATTGTGCTAGTATATGTCCAAAAACTTCAAAGAGTTCAAAATAATCTCTACGTTGGACGTCGACCCAAGTTTATAGCCCAAGATCCATATTTGATCAAGATCTCCTTAAAGATGCAAAAGTGGAAGTCCAAGTGGAAGCCCAATGTCCTAAGAAGGTCCATGGAGTCAATATCCAATATATTGAAGGCACAATTGGAGTCCAATTGTAAAAGATTAAGAATCATGTCACAACCATATGATTTTTAATGAAGCATGAGCATCCCATGTGACAACTTAAGAAGCTGATTAGTTTTGACTAGGATTCCTTTTGAAATTTCGTTTTTTATTATTTTATTATTATTATTTTTGAACTTGGTCAAAAAGCTTATCTTGGAGATCAAGTTAAGATTAGTATCCTAATCTAATTAGGATATATATTAGGTATTATTTAAAATATTTCTAATCAGATTTTAGAGTTTTACTTTAATTAGGACTCTAGAAAATTTTGCCTATAAAAGGCTTCCTATTGTACTCTATTTTACACATGAATGAATGAATGAATTTGAGTATTATTCAATTTATTTGTGAGGCTTTTGCTTCTTTGTATTCTCTGAGAGTTTACGTGACTTATCAAAGGATTGGTCTTCCTTTATAGCGTCTTGAGGCTAGGGTTCTAAGAGACAAGTTCTCTTAGGGTCTTTCCTTTGACCAACATTCTTGTTTTCTAGCCGGTCTCGGACAAAGTGTCATCTTGTTGAAGGTTCCTAGGACAAGGTTCCTAGAGGGTCTCTCATCATCTGTAATATTTTAATTTTTTTTTTAAAAAAAACCTCAATGCTACTGCAAATGAAACGACTGCAACTTTGAAATTGATTTATTTTATTTATTTTTTCAACATATATAATTTTCTATGTAGTAATTAAAATACATTATCTATAAGTACTAGTTTCAATTATGATGACTTATTAGTGGAATTTTGTTATTTTGGTGATCACGGAATTATTGGGATTTAATTTTAAAGACAGTAATTTAATATATTTAGAAAATAACATAGATGGTCTAATATATTATTTGGGTTTAGATGATGACAAAATAAATAAATAAATATGCCTAATAATATATTTAGAGTCACTATAGTCTAATAGTAAATTTTAAGTGAGTTATTATAACTCAATTGTAAATTTTAAGTGAACTTAATCCATAATCCATGACCCAAATCCACCCAAACACTTAACCCATGTCATCTTTTATTTTTATTTTCATTGTATTTCCATTCTGAAAATGAGAGAGGTGATGTTTTGAGAGAGATAGAAAGAGAAAAGTAGATCCAAAAGCTATAGAAACTCTATAGCTACATGACTTTGAACTCAAATTTGGGTAGCTTCTTATGGGATTTAGCCAATGTTTGTGAAAAAAATATTTAATCTACTCCTTAAATTTTCTTTTGAACTGATTAGAATTTTAATTGGATGATTTTGGATATGTAAGATTGAAGAGTTTCCTAAATTCATGTGATTGGGGCAAAATTCTATATTTTTGGAAGTTCTTTTAGATCCTTGAAGGTTTAATTTTTATCCTACTCTTTAGTTTCTATGGAATTAGTGAGTGTTAATATTAATTTATATTAATTAAATTTATAATGGACTCAAGGTATTTAATAAAATTCCAAAAAGACTTGAAATTGTGTTAGGAGACAAATTAAGGTATAATTTTTGTTCTATACTTTTTATTTCATAAAATTGATGGATTATATTTAGTAATTAGATGCATTATTGATGGTATGGCATGGTTTGATGAAATTGAATTGTGGGGCATGGACAAGTAAGTGGCATCTTGGTAGAGAATTAATTAAGAAGAGTTGTTTAGTAGATAAATTATATTAGTTTAGTTAATGAATTACGTAATATTGAGAGTTATATATAGTTATATATTTTAATTTAATGTTGTAGATTGTTAGCTTGTGACTATTTGGAGTTGCTTGGCTTTGGACTTCTTGACAATGTAGTTAGTGTGATAAACATAACTCTAGATGTTTTTCTCATATTTTTATGAATTAGATTTATGAAATTAATTTATTGTGCTTCTAAAAGTCTAATGGAAACGATTGTTGGAAACGGTAATTTATATGATTGATGGAATTTATGAAATGAAATAATGTTATATATATTCTTGAAGTGAAATGATTTTAATTGCTATATGTTGTTTTTAAACTTATGCTCATGTGATTATTATGGTTGGATGAGGTTAATACCTACATCCTAAACAATGGAGACTTATGTTGATTGTGTTGGAATAGATTGATGCCTAAGTCCTAGGGTTGGATGCCCAATGTAAAAGTGGCCACTGATATGTATATTTGCTTGCTCATTATGATATGGGATCGAATGGGTAAGGGGTATGTGGGGGATGGAATGGTTTTTATTAACTTATCCTCTTTATTCAAATGACTTTATAACATAAATTTTTTTTTTCTAAAAATGATTTGATGAAAATGATTGTGAAAGATGGATGGTTCATATAGCAAAAGTAATGAGAAATGCATGTGTTTTATGAAATAAAATAAATTGTGAAAAGCTTTATATTTATGGCTAAGAATGCAAGTTTTATAATTTTACTAGTTACTAAGATTTTTAGCTCATCTATGTTTTTCTGAAATGGCATTTCTAGGTGGAATAATGGATACTGGAAAAGCAAAGTAGCATAATGAGTACTTTAGTCGAATGAAACTAGCTAGACTACATTACTTCAAAATGTACTGAGAGTTTTAAATTACACAATATGTTACTTGGAATATTTTTAATATTATGCAACAAGATTTATTATACTTGGATTTAATATGTGGATTTTATTGTAAACTTTTAGTTGGGATTTAATGAATAGATTGTAAAGAAATAATTGTGAGTTAAATTATTTGATATTAATGATCTAACTTGATAGTTGATTTTAGGAAATATTGATTATTTGATTATATATTTATTAATTTAAAGTTTATTATTATTATTTAATAGATTCCATAGGTGAATATCTTTAATTATATATTTAGGAAAATTTTAAATATGGAATTAAATTTAAGTGTTACATTTTTTTTTATATTAGAGCAATGGTTCAAGCATAATCATTGAAGTCTATGCTATTTAAGGTTATTTGAGGATGTACTATGCTATTTATTAAGGCTAAATACATGTGCTATTTGAGGTATATTAGATACTAAAGCTTTGCTCTTTATGTGCACAAGTTAGGTGTGGTAAATAAGAGAGAGCAAACTTAATTCTTATAAGAGATAAAAAGGGCCATGGGAGAGATGGTTGATAGGCTACAAGACCAAGTTGAAGTTTTAGCCGAGACTACTTGGTTACTCCAGGAGATGAGGAAGAGGTTAGGAGGGGTAAGGAAGCTAGGAAAGAAGGTGGTGCTAAAGGAGTTTAGGTAGGGCTAGATCATAAGCTCATGGGAAAGTTTTTGAAGGCTAATCCTCTATCATTCTTAGGAGTTTATGATCCACTAGTAGCTAAACAGTGGACTAGACAGCTAGAGAAAATATTTAAGATGATGTAGTGTATTGATGAAGAGAAAATTTTGTGAACAGTCTTTAAGTTTGAAAAAGGTGCAAAAGATTTATAGAAAAGTGAGTAGAGAATTCTTAAGGAGAAAGGAATGACTATCGCTTAGGTTGTTTTTCAAACATCATTCTAAGTATTTCATTGATCATATCAAGAGCAGAGGAGGTGGAGTTCTTAAAATTAGAAGAGGGTGATAGGTATGTTTGTCAATATAAAGCTAAGTATGAAGAGTTGTCCAAGTTCTCTAGCTATTTGGACCACACACATGACAAAACTTGAAAGGCATCAAATTTTTGAAAAGGCTTAAAGCCTAAAATTAAGGCGTAGATAGTAGGATATGAAATTAAAAATTTTGCATTACTGACCAATAAAGCCAAGGTGATTGGGGAAGGTGTAACATCCCTAATTCTAAACACTTTAATTAATCATAATTAACTCTTAACCTCTCATGCTTTGAGTGAAATATTATTAATAATTCATTAGAAGTAGAAATATTGAGTAAATTTGAACCTTATTATTCTTGGACTTTATTAATTAGAAAACAAAGCAACTTAAGCTTATAAGAGATTTAAGTTATCAATTAAGTTCTTCAATTCATGTTACCATTGATTCTACACTCACCAACCCTTTTATAGTTGCCCCCAAGTCATTTCATATCATGAACATCATGAAAACTAAGTTCTAAAGGCTTAAAGTAAAAGTCAGATATCTTAGGTTGGGACTTGGACATCTTGGTCACGTCATTCCATATCATAAACATCATGAAAACTGTAAGTGTGACTTGGACATCCACATCCGGTTCCTCTATAAACGTGAGAAATGTGACATTTGATTTTTCTATAAAAGTAAAAAATGAGCCAGATATAAAAGGAAATCTTCAAAATTGAAAGATTTAGAGCCAACTAAAATTAGGATGAAATTATAAATAATGGAAAATGAGAATTTGAAAATTTTGCCGAAAGGCCAGTGGCACTTTTGTAAATATAGAAACTTTTTGGAAAATTTATAGGAGGGCTTTTTAAATGAAATTTTTAAGTTATCTAAGGTTCTTAGAGGCCTTGAAAACCATAGAAACCCTTGGAATAGTTGAAACCTTTTTGGTGAGCGATTTCGACTGTCTGTTAACTAAAACTTTGATTGAATAGTTCAGAATGGTTTTAAATCTAAATTGAGTGATTCCAAAGACATTTTATAAATTAGAGAACTTAAATTTTATGATGGAAGAGACAGTTCTTAAAAAAGATTTAAAACGAGCTCAAACGGCATAGTCAAAGTGTAGTGGTAAGAATGGTAATTATGGAAAAAGTCAAAACTATTCCCCCACCTTTTCTTTATGTCATCCACGCCTTCTCTATTGGAGTTGCCAACTTAACTTCTGCTAAATACCAGTAGCTATGGCATGATGAAGGGAGGGAGGAGAGAGAAAGGAAAGAAAGCTAAATAGGTAAGCATATATGCAAAATCTCATGTTATGGTAGTTAGTAATCTTACTCTACTCTTTATGCTCTTTCTAATGGTGGTTTCAACTTCATGAAAGAATGATTTTGGTGGCTGACCTCATGAGAAAAAGTGGAGGTTTGGAGCAACCAAATAGAGCAAGAGAATCACCATTTAGCAAACTTTCAAATGAGGTATCACATGCAATGGAAAAACTTATTTTCTTTGAATTCTAATGGCTTCCATATTAGGTCTAGAGAGAGAAACTAGAGAGGGGAAGGAATTCAAGCCAAAACAAGGTAGAGACACGAATATTCAAGCATGAGAAATAAGAATATGCAAAAAGAACAACGAAAGAACTGTGAATTTGTAAGATAGAAAAGTTAGGGGTTTGTGAACATAACCAAAAATATGATTTTATCTAAGAGTTTCCAAGCCTATGTGAATGTTTGTATGAGTTCCTAAGACCCCTAGAAAACTTCCCACATGCACTTCCCATCGAAAAAAGCAACGAAACTCTATGGACTCCTTAAGGAAGCCTTGCCCCAGCCTAGGGCAGAAGTAATACCTAGTGAGTGTTTTAGTTGCTTCCAAGCTTAGTTTTGCATCATGTATGATGGGAGAGTATAAGAAGAAGTCTTAAAAAATTTTTAAAAGCCATAAATAATAAGATGGAGGTGTAGGCTCCATAAAATAGTATAATAAAACAACTCCTAGCTATGCTCCTTAAAATATTATATGATGACTTTAAGGAGTCTAAATGGAGTCAAGAATCATAGATTGAAGGAAAGAAGGGAGCCAAGATCATGAATTTTTGTAGTTGCTTCATTAAGTGCGTTATAGAAGCATAATGGAGCCATAGACTAAAGTAGCATCATGTAAAGTGTGTATAATGCCAAGGCTTATTCCCATGAGTAATTCATGTTTCTTTTGGTATATTTAGGCCAAGAGAAGTTAATGCTCCCTAAGCTTTTGGTTAGGCTGAGAAGAAAGAAAGAAAATTTAAGAAAAAAGTGTGTAAATACAAGCAAGGTAGCTCACTCTTTCTTCTCTCATGCATGATTGTATGCTTAGCTCGTCTTTGAATATGTGTATTTGTGTTTTAAGCGCAAAAAAGTATTCTAGTATGATTTCATATGTCATGGTACTATAATGATGTATTATGTTTTCAAATGATATTTATGATACTTGTTTTGGTTTCCTTGAGTGTGGTGAGGCCAAGAACCTTAGCCATAGTAAAGATGAGCCAAGAACCCTTAAAATTTGGTTAAGACAAAGTAAAGAGTCTCCTAAAATAAGGTTGATTCTCAAGAGTAAGGTTGAGTCTAAGAACCTCTTAAAGAATGGGTGAGGCAAGTTCAAAATCCACAAGTGAATGGATGAAGCTAATCCACTTGCCTGGCAAGTATTTGTATGTTATGTATGACTTGCTCAAATGTTGAAAATACTTCTTGAATGTTTGCACATGTTGATATGCCCATGCATGCATTTGTAAGATTGGTTTTGCATCTTTTATCTATGATTGAAAGGAAGATGAGCTATTGGAATTCTTTAAATCTCATTCCCTTCTCTTCAATGTTCTAACATGCTAGGTGGACCAAGGAGCAAGGAATGGAGGCCAAGGAGTGTGAATTGCAATACTTTGACATTAGAATAGTTTTTTTTTTGTACAAATTGATGTCAAAGTATGTATGTATAAGTTATTGGTGAGATGTAAACCTTTGAGCATATGTAAAAGCATGTAAATATATTGTATGAACCAGATTTGGAACGAAATGTATGAGAATGAGTGTTTTGGACATCCTTGACCCATGATGTCTATGTATATTTTGTTGGGAATTATGGGAGGCACACAGCGAAAACATTAAAAAATTTTGATCCCAATTCCCACCAAGGATCTGCCAAAATCAATTCAACTGAATAGGTTCAGAGAATTACCTTTTTTCTTCCGATTGAGTTTGTTGTTTGCTTTTATTTGGATCATAGGAACTGACCGCAGATCAGCTCCCTCTACTGGTATCCACACGAACGGGGTTCAGCAACTCAAAATAGTGTGCTAGTAATCTGTCCGTACAGTCCGTACGACGTCCGTACAATTCTGTACGACGTCCGTACGATGTCTCTCTCTCTAAGGATTTTGGAGGTAGCTCTAGCTCTAGCTATGTATTATTATTTTTCTGATATGGAAACCCCTATTTATAGACTAGAGTTTCAGATATATTTAATTAATCAAAATTAATTAAATATATCTATTAGCTTAAATTCAAATCTATCCTATAGTTTAAATTTAAACTAACAATATCTAGAGCTTAATTTAAATTATCTGATTAGTTTAAATTTAAATCTATCTGATAGAATTAAATTTAAACCTATCTGATAGAATCAAATTTAAATTATTTGATTAGTTTAAATTTAAATCTATCTGATAGAATCAAATTTAAATTATCTGATTAGTTTAAATTTAAATCTATCTGATAGAATCAAATTTAAATTAATCCATATATATATATATATAATATCAAATATAATATATATATATATAATATATTCCGAATTTAATTATTTATATATATATATATATATATATATATAAATAATTCCTTCATCCTAGATATTCATTGAATCTAGATACATTTCTGATTCAATGAATGTGGATATTTTAGTTCGAGTTGGTCCGTTCTTGTGTGCGACCCTGCAGGCCCATATGATGTTGGCAGTGGGTTAACCACACTGTTTGACCCACAAATCACAAGCGGCCTCTAGCAAGACATTGTGACTACCCAAATCATAAGGGATCGGTGATCTGATGCAACCTATCTTATAACTCTATCATATCCCTTTTGTCACACGATATCTAGATCGAGTATGAGACATGGAAATGTCATTCTCAACTTGCTCGATCATAACTTTCTCGATCTCCGAGCAGACTGATATAAGATGGAACCCTTTCTATTTGAGCATGGCCATGCATTTCTCAGTCACACTCATCGAGGGGCCCAGAGATATCTCTCTCTATTAATTAGAGGGACAAATTCCATCTTGACCACTCATCTTCCTCTGCATGAATTTCATTATACCTGATCATAGTCTTTATAATCACTCGGTTAAAGGTGACATTAGACTATGCCAAAGTACAGTGTCCTTCATGTAGGAATCTATGGTGATCTCAAGTCCAAGGGATCAATGACATAGTTATATATGAGATAAATTTATGACCTAATCCATGTAACTTATTTCATGACGGGTCTATCCAGCATTATGTTCTCTAACACACGCCTATGATTTTGATTCATATCATCATATATGATTAACACTTAATCAATTAAAATCATACTAATCTTAATTCATCGTTGTTCCCATAAGGATGATTGATTAGGGATATTTTGGATAATTCAAAAAATGATTTATCTATGGATATTATTATATATAAACATGCAAATAATATAATAATGTAATAAAAAGAAAACTCTTATTTCATAATAATAAACAATGTTCATAATACAATGATTGGCCTAGGGCACAACCTCCAACAACTCCCACTTGCACTAGGTTCAATCATTAATGTTTCTAATACCCATTGACCTAACATGACGATCATGCTTAGCCTGTGCAAGCGGCTTAGTAAGAGGATCAGCAACATTGTCATTAGTTGGTATTTTGCATATCTTTATATCACCTCTATCAATGATTTCTCTGATAAGGTGATATCGTCTGAGTATGTGTTTAGTCCTTTGATGTGACCTAGGTTCTTTTGCTTGTGCTATTGCACCATTGTTGTCACAGAACAAATCTATCGGATTTGAGATGGTAGGTACCACCCCTAGTTCAGTGATGAACTTTTTAATCCAAACAGTTTCCTTAGCTACATCTGATGCTGCTAGGTACTCAGCTTCTGTTGTAGAATCAGCCACAGTGCTTTGCTTTGAGCTCCTCCAACTTATTGTTCCACCATTCAAACAGAATATAAATCCTGATTGCGATCTAAAATCATCTTTGTCAGATTGAAAACTTGCATTTGTGTAACCGTTTACAACAAGCTCGTCATCCAATCCTCCATACACCAAGAATACATCCTTAGTTCTTCTCAAGTACTTTAGGATATTCTTGACGGCAGTCCAGTGATTCTCACCTGGATCTGATTGAAATCTACTAGTCATACTCAAGGCATATAAGACATCTGGTCGAGTGCACAACATGACATACATGATAGATCCAATAGCCGAGGCGTATGGAATCTTATTCATGCGCTCTCGCTCATCACGTGTACTAGGACACTGAGTCTTGCTGAGATTGATGCCATGAGACATAGGTACAAAACCCCTTTTTGAATCTTGCATACTAAATCTATGCAATACCTTGTCTATGTAGGTGCATTGACTTAAACTGATTAGCCTCTTGGATCTATCTCTATAGATCCTAATCCCAAGGATGTAATTGGCCTCGCCTAAGTCTTTCATTGAGAAACACTTTCCTAACCAAGACTTGACAATCTGCAAGGTAGGAATGTCATTTCCGATAAGTAGGATGTCATCAACATAAAGCACTAGAAATACAATTGTGCTCCCACTAACCTTCTTGTAAACACAAGGTTCATCAATATTTTGGATAAAACCAAAATCTTTGACTACTTCGTCAAAGCGATGATTCCAACTTTGAGATGCTTGCTTCAATCCATAAATGGATTTTTGAAGCTTGCAAACCTTCCCAGAATTCTCTGGACACATAAAACCTTCAGGTTGTGTCATATACACATCCTTAAGCAGCTTTCCATTAAGGAATGCTGTTTTCACGTCCATTTGCCAAATCTCATAATCATAGTATGTAGCAATGGCGAGAAGGATTCTGATTGATTTGATCATAGCGACTGGTGAAAAGGTTTCATCATAGTCTATACCATGTGTTTGTTTGAATCCTTTTGCAACCAATCGTGCTTTGAAGGTATGCACTTGGCCATCCATGTCAGTTTTCTTCTTGAAAACCCACTTGCACCCTATGGCTTTTATACCTTCAAGTGGGTCAATCAAGGTCCATACCTGATTGTCATACATGGATTGCATCTCAGACTTCATGGCTTTCAGCCATTTCTCAGAGTCTGATCCCATTATAGCCTCTTGATAGGTGGTTGGCTCATCTTGATCAATGAGCAACACATCACGATATCTTTGAGGCTGATGTCGTGTCCTATCAAACCTTCGTGGGCCTTGTGTTACTTGAGTAGGCTTAACAACTTGTTATGAGTCTTCTCAATTTTCCATCTCAAGTTCAATGCGATTTTGTGGCTCTTGAACTTCTTCAAGATGTATCTTACTCCCACTGGTTCTTTTAGAGATGAATTCTCTTTCTAAAAAAATACCATTTTGAGCAACAAATAATTTTTTCTCAGTGGGGTTGTAGAAGTAGTATCCTTTAGTTTCTTTAGGATAACCCAAAAAAAAAGACATTTTATAGATTTGGGTGCTAACTTATCTGAAGCCTGTTGCTTAACATATGCCTCGCATCCCCAAATCTTAAGAAAAGATAAACTGGGCTTTTTCCCAGTCCATATCTCATATGGTGTCTTTTCAACCGTCTTAGATGGAACACGGTTTAGTGTAAACGTAGCTATTTCTAATGCATAGCCTTAAAAGGATAGTGGAAGATCCGTTTGACTCATAATGGATCGAACCATATCTAATAAGGTTCGATTCCTTCGTTCAGAAACGCCATTCCATTGTGGTGTTCCTGGTGGGGTTAATTGTGAGACAATACCATAATTTCTAAGATAGTCAATAAACTCTTGGCTTAAATATTCACCACCTCGATCGGATCGAAGTGCTTTAATAGATTTGCTAAGCTGATTCTGTACTTCATTTTGAAATGTTTTGAACATTTCAAAAGCTTCAGATTTGTGTTTCATTAAATAGATGTAACCATATCTACTATAGTCATCTATAAAAGTAATGAAGTACAAGTGGCCTCCTCTAGCAGTTGTACTTAGTGGACCACATACATCAGTATGTACTAGACCCAATAAGTCAGTGGCCCACTCACTGTGTCCAGTGAAAGGTGCCTTAGTCATCTTTCCTAATATACAAGATTCGCATGTGTCAAATGATCCAAAATCAAATGAAGTCCATCTTGATGGAGCTTTGAAATGCGTTTCTCATTTATATGGCCTAGACGACAGTGCCAGAGATAGGTTGGATTCAAGTCGTTAGTCTTGATTCTCTTGGTAGTTATGTTATAGACATCTTGATTATTGGGAGTATCAATGTTTAAATAATAATGACCACCATGCAAATCACCATCCGCATAAAAATGTCATTACGATAAATAGAACATTTATTATTCCCAATAATTGAAATAAAACCTTCTTTATCCAAATAAGAAAGTGAAACTATGTTTCTACTCAAAGCAAGAACATAATGGCAATTGTTCAAAATTAACAAAAGCCCATTGGGCAAAACTAATTCATAAGTGCCTACGGCTAAAGCAGCAACTCTTGCTCTATTTCCAACTTGTAGGTCTATTTCGCCTTTTTTCAACTTCCTACTCCTTTTGAGACCCTGCACATTTGTACAAATGTGAGTTCTACATGCAGTATCTAATACCCACGTAGGAGAAGTAGAAAGATTAATTTCTATAACATAGATACCTAAAGTAATAGCCTCGCTATTCTTCTTTTTCTTTAGATCTTCCAGGTAGAGCTTACAGTTTCTCTTCCAATGACCGGGTTTATTACAAAAGAAATAAACTCCTTCCTTGGGAGGCTTTGCCTTCTTGGCTTCAGGCTTGGGTTTGGGCTTGTTTTGGTTCTTGAACTTATTGTTCAGACCCTTTCCTTTGCCTTTGCCTTTCTTTTTCATTCCTTTACCTTTTTGAACCATTAAAATAGAGCTTGGATTTTTCTTAATATTTTGCTCGGCAGTTTTAAGCATCCCATGCAGTTTAGAAATAGATTTCTTCATGTTGTTCATATTGTAGTTCATGACAAACTGGTCATAACTTTCAGGGAGTGAGTTTAAGATCAAATCTGTAGATAACTCCTGACTTATAGGAAATCCGAGCCTCTCAAGGTGATCAAGGTAGCCTTTCATCTTCAAAACATGAGTGCTAACTGATGCACCTTCAGCCATTTTACAGGAATGTAAGGCCTTGGTGGTTTCAAACCTTTCCTGCCTTGCCTGTTGTTGGAACATTTCCTTGAGATGCACAATCATCTCATAAGCCTCCATAAGTTCTAGATCTCTTTGAAGTTCTGGGACCATGGTGGCTAACATCAGACATCCCACATCCACAGAATCATTGAGATGCTTGGTGTGGGCATCCTTCTGTGCTCTTGGAGCATTGGCTACAGGCTCCTCAGGAATGGGCTCATCTAGGACATATAGCTTTCTTTCCTGTTTGAGAACAATTCTCAAGTTTCTAAACCAGTCAAGAAAGTTTGTCCCATTGAGTTTGTCCTTCTCAAGGACGGATCGCAATGATAGTGCAGCAGAGTTATTTGTCGACATTTTTCTACAACAGAATATGCAAAAATCAAATTAATAACTTTCCACTAAAAAATAACCCTCAATTTAATTTAGTGGACTAAGACCCATATTTCACTTAATTATAAGTCTGCTTTGGCAAGACGCTTAAAATTAAGTTATTTAGGTAGGTAACTCGTTTACCAATTACATTACATGTAACTCTTAGATCTTTTATAGGATTCATTCATCACATGATTCGGCATGTTTAATCCCATCAATGCCTTGAAACCCAAAACCATTTTGATAGTTTCAATTAAGTCAAACCATTATGAAACTTATGAGTATCACCATTACCCAATCTGTCTTACTAAGATAACCTAAATGTATCCCATTTTGGTGGAACCTACAGTCAGGTGATCAAAGTCTTGACAGATGTTCATTAGTGGGCGGCATTATAACTTAAAATTTTATATGAGGGATTTTATTTCATTATTTCATTAAAACTAGTTGTCACATAATTATTATTACGATGGCATACATACATGCATATGATCTCATCATAAATCTTAAAATAAATGTGACACAATATGGCCCATCTATCCTATCTCCTCACAAGCCAATGAGAGGATTCCTCTAAGATAAGATCTATATATACAAAGAGAAACCTCGTTTAAACATTTGAGGGGAGTGTGAGATGAGAAAAGAATGTACATTCAGAATGAATAGAGAGAGGCACGACACGCAGGTCGTATTTTAAAAATTACAAACCATAAGTATCCTAGGGCCATATCATGCACCATACCCATCCAAGCAAATCACAATACACATATTACAAACATCTCATTTAATATGAAAGGTTGTAAATTTAGTGAATTAATTTTAAAATAGATTGTGTTGTGCTAGGATTAGATAGCAATGGTGGATTCATTCAATGTATCACATACATAGCGAAACGAATTCTCATTGAAAATAAAATATAATCTGTACAAAATAAATATATATATGTAACAGATTAATAATTATGTTCCCAATCACATTGAAAACTATACATATATCATATATATAAATGAATTAAAAGAACTTCTACGCTTAGATTTCATGCTTTTTTTTTAAAAAAATAATTTGATCAAATCAATATCGCATACATATCTTATATTAGCACATGCGAAAAATTGATTATAAGATAAAATACTTATAACACACAGGTATTCAATTTAAGCAATTATTGACGAGGCTCTGATACCACTGTTGGGAATTATGGGAGGCACACAGCAGAAACATTAAAAAATTTTGATCTCAATTCCCACCAAGGATCCGCCAAAATCACTTAAACTGAATAGGTTCAGAGAATTACCTTTTTTCTTCCGATTGAGTTTGTTGTTTGCTTTTATTTGGATCACAGGAACTGACCGCAGATCAGCTCCCTCTATTGGTATCCACACGAATGGGGTTCAGCAACTCAAAACAGTGTGCTAGCAATCTGTCCGTACAGTCCGTACGACGTCCGTACAATGTCTCTCTCTCTAAGGATTTTGGAGGTAGCTCTAGCTCTAGCTATGTATTATTATTTTTTTGATATGAAAACCCCTATTTATAGACTAGAGTTTCAGATATATTTAATTAATCAAAATTAATTAAATATATCTATTAGCTTAAATTCAAATCTATCCTATAGTTTAAATTTAAACTAACAATATCTAGAGCTTAATTTAAATTATCTGATTAGTTTAAATTTAAATCTATCTGATAGAATTAAATTTAAACCTATCTGATAGAATCAAATTTAAATTATTTGATTAGTTTAAATTTAAATCTATCTGATAGAATCAAATTTAAATTATCTGATTAGTTTAAATTTAAATCTATCTGATAGAATCAAATTTAAATTAATCCATATATATATATATATAATATCAAATATAATATATATATATATAATATATTCCGAATTTAATTATTTATATATATATATATATATAAATAATTCCTTCATCCTAGATATTCATTGAATCTAGATACATTTCTGATTCAATGAATGTGGATATTTTAGTTCGAGTTGGTCCGTTCTTGTGTGCGACCCTGCAGGCCCATATGATGTTGGCAGTGGGTTAACCACACTGTTTGACCCACAAATCACAAGCGGCCTCTAGCAAGACATTGTGACTACCCAAATCATAAGGGATCGGTGATCTGATGCAACCTATCTTATAACTCTATCATATCCCTTTTGTCACACGATATCTAGATCGAGTATGAGACATGGAAATGTCATTCTCAACTTGCTCGATCATAACTTTCTCGATCTCCGAGCAGACTGATATAAGATGGAACCCTTTCTATTTGAGCATGGCCATGCATTTCTCAGTCACACTCATCGAGGGGCCCAGAGATATCTCTCTCTATTAATTAGAGGGACAAATTCCATCTTGACCACTCATCTTCCTCTGCATGAATTTCATTATACCTGATCATAGTCTTTATAATCACCCAGTTAAAGGTGACATTAGACTATGCCAAAGTACAGTGTCCTTCATGTAGGAATCTATGGTGATCTCAAGTCCAAGGGATCAATGATATAGTTATATAAGATAAATTTATGACCTAATCCATGTAACTTATTTCATGACGGGTCTATCCAGTGTCCTGTTCTCTAACACACGCCTATGATTTTGATTTATATCATCATATATGATTAACACTTAATCAATTAAAATCATACTAATCTTAATTCATCGTTGTTCCCACAAGGATGATTGATTAGGGACATTTTGGATAATTCAAAAAATGATTTATCCATGGATATTATTATATATAAACATGCAAATAATATAATAATGTAATAAAAAGAAAACTCTTATTTCGTAATAATAAACAATGTTCACAATACAATGATTGGCCTAAGGCACAACCTCCAACATATTTATGCAAGTGGAATAGCGAATTTGAGTTCCGTGAGATTTTAGACCTATTATAATGCTTCTACATGCTGTGTTTAAGCTTTTGGACTTGCTCAAATGGTCATGGTACGCTTGGAAGGCTATTTGGTGCAATTTGACCCTATTATGGTGCAAAACTAAGCCATATTTTGCACCTGAACCAAAACTAGAGGAAATGAATGACTTTATGCATGAAATTTGGCAGCCATTTAGATGTCATTGATAGTGTTTCACAGAGCCAAAGATTAGAATTTTTGGAGCTTTGTGGAATATTTTATGATTTTTTAAATTTGGCCAAATTATGTAGAAATTATCACTGTTATTGTGCTTCTGGACAGTATGGTTTTTTTGTGTTTTCGGAGGGCCAAACGAAGTCCAATGCTCATGAAATTTTATAAGAATGTTTTTGGCATCATAATACTTTCACAACCACTGAGATCACCTCATTTGGAGCTCTGTAGAGAGAGAAACGAATTTTTAAAATTCCAAGTTTGCTATAGAACAAATTCCAAACCTGCAGCATGGTTCCATTGGTTTTCATAGGACAAACATGATTTTTTTGATCTAAAATTTTTATGATGATTAAAGGACATTATGAACATTCTAGAAAGTCCTTATTTGTATGATTTAGAGCTCTGTAGCTTAAGTTATGAATTTTTTAAGTTAGTGCAAAATTGATATGTGTGCTGTCATTTCTGGTTCTATAAGGATTTTAGGTGTTCTTTGAGCTAAACATGTTAAAATGGGCATTAACAAACTTTTTTTTGATGGAAATGAATGAGGGAATGGAGAGATTGAAGTTTAGATCCCTATAGCTCAAAATGAACCCCTAGTAGCCCAAACTAAGTGTTGAAAACACTTAAAAGAAGTGAACCTTGCTTGAAACTCATGTGAATTTGGCTTAGAACTCTATGATTGGCCTGCATGAGTTGGTTAGGAGTTGTTAAAGATGAATTTGATAGTGAACTAGGTTAAGTTAGGGGCTGAGATAAGATCTTGTCACTGGGTCTGAGATCTTGTTGATAAGATCCTATAATTTGTATTGCAAATTCTAAGACCTTGTCAACAAGGTTTTCGCCAGTAAGTACAAAGTCTTCTTGTATAATGTGTTAAAGCTTTTATGGTATGGAATTGGGTATGGATGGTTTAAACTCGACATGCAAGGCTCAGATTGATATATTTATTGTCCATTAAGAGTGTTATGGATGGAAGATAATGTTAATAAGGCCATATGGTCAATTTATCCAAAGATTAAATTATTTTGGCCTTTAATAATGATCATTTCCATTGCTAAGAGTGTGTACTTCATGCAAATAATTATTTTATATCATTATTGATATTATTTGAGAAATATCTCGATATGGCTTGATATGGTGTGACACTAAGTTAGCTATTGGAACTTAAAAACTAAATTATTGGATTTGCCACCACTTGGTATACTAGCATTGCGATCTAACTTGCAACTGTAGCTCAAAAACCAAAACACACGACTCTCACCATGGCTAAGGCCTCCCACATCATGGCGAATTTACTCTAAGGAACTTCTTATTCCCCAAAACTCGATCCTCACTATGACTTAAACCATTTATGTTATGGCGAGCTTCCTCTTTGGAACTCCTTAGCCAAAATTTTGTTGCAGTGGGAAACATTCTGGAACTTTCCCTACCATCTTGCCTAACGCTCACTACGACGAGCTTGCTCTCAGGGTACCCTCTGGACTTAGTTTTTCTCATTTTGTGCCACGACTTACCACCTTGTGTTGCGATGCTCTAAGCCTTTGGATGACTCTTGGTCACGACTTAAGTAGTGTTGGCCATGACTTCAATTCCTTTTGATACTATTTCTTCATTCTCATACTCCCTAGTTATTTAGCACTAACTATAGGTGAGTTTCAGGACTTACCTAGCTATCGTACATGGTTTTGTAGACATCCTAACTCCTAAATATCACAATTAATACTCCACATTGTTCATAAGCTTAAGAGGAGTTTATAATAATTGATTACTACCATACATATCAACACATAAACATTTTATGATAGCAGTTGGTAACTAAGGCCACTAATAACATCATTCATATATGTGTCTAGATTCCAGTTGAGCTACCATACAACACTATTCGGGATAATCATTCTTTCTCTTTTATCTGACCTAGGCATCGACCCAAGGAGAGAAAAAGGCCGTGGAGAGATAGAGAGACCAAGAGAAGGAAGGAAGAACAAAGAAAATATAAGCAAGCTTGAGATTTTCCTCTCTTTTCTTCTTAGCATCTTGTTCTTCTCTCTTTGCCCTCTTTTTCTATAGTTTTGCTTGTGAAATTAGTTGGGTTTTAGGCATGGTTCAGAAGAGGGAAAGTGGAAAATCACTCTTGAACTTCTTTGCATTCCTTGAGTTTGTTGATTCTACTACCATGAGAGCTTGAGGGAGAGGAAGAGTTGGTGAAATTCTAGAGAGAGAGAGAGAGAACCCCTAGGTTCTTATATGTTAGAAGGGTTTGCTCTGAAGAACCCCTAAGAGATGTTGAGTTATGAGAGAGTAATCCATGCTCTTTGTTGTGTCTAGGCTCAAGAGAAGTACCTCCATCAAGGTGTGATTGTGAAACCAAGAAGGGAGAAGAAGAATTGAAAGGAAAGATTTGTATTGGCTCATAAGGTAGCTCTCTCCACTCTATCTTATTGTATTCTTGGATGTAATAGTCATTGTATGCTTGTGTATATGCTTGTTGTGTGAGACATGCCATATGTCATTGCCTTGATGCATTGATACCAATATGCTTATGTGTTGGATTATGAGAATTGCTCGGGTGAGATAGTGCCAAAAGTCCCTTGAGATGGGTGAGGTAGAGCCGAAAGTCCCTGAGGCTGGGTGAGGCAAGGCCAAAAGTATCATACCTGAGTGAGGCCAAGCCAAAAGTCCCGAAACCAAGGGTGAGGCCATCCAAAAGTCCCTAAACTCGGGTGAGGCTAGACGAAAATTCCCTAGAGCCCATTCTTGGCATTGATATCGTTTCTATGGCATGTAAATCATGTATTGTATGATTGTGAATGGTTAGATACCTATTTGCATGCTTTGACTTGTTTATATGCCTTGATTGCTTCCTTGAATGAGTGCATGAGCTACTGAGATTCCATGAATCTCACCCCCTTCCCTCCCCTATCTTAACATGTTAGGTGGAGTTCAAGGAGATTCAAGTACACACCAAGGAGCCTAGAAGCATGTTGAGATAGATGTTAGTTTATTTTAGTTCTTTTGATGTAAAGAGGTACCAAAATGAATATGCACCTACTATTTTTGAGATGTAAATGTTGTAGCAAGTGTAAATGTATGAAAAAATGATGTATAAACTATGTAGAGAGCCAAAGCAATGAAAATGTGGGATTTGCCCATTTTGTGGTTTGTATGCGATAGTATATTCTGGCCCGTAGCATAGTGAGTTTGAAATGTATGATGATTTGGACCACTTGGATATTTCATATATGCTATGTTCATGCTTTAAAACTTATCCATGAGGTGCTAGAATATGTGGGAGGCCATTTGGACCTACTTTGAACCGTTTTGGGTGCCAAAACTGCTAAATTTGTGAGCTACGTCAAAGTATGACTAAATGAGCTCTTCTTGATATGAAATTTGACATGACTCTAGAGTTTGTAGAAAGATTCTTGGAAAGCTAAAGTGGGTAATATTTGGAGGTCAAGGGAATATTTGGCGAATTGTTGAAGTTAGGAAATTTTGATGGTTTGGTCATGGTACTGTGTAACTGGTCCGAAAATAAATTTGTGTCATTCATGGACCAAATGGAGTCCAATTGTCATGAAATTTTATAGACATAAATTAGATAACTACACTGACCTATAACAACTAGAATCACCTAAATCGAAGGTTTGTAGAGAGAGAACGAACCTTCTGAATTTCTGTATCAGCATCAGGGAAGCCATCTGACCTTCGTTACTGTTCCATCAGTTTTTGAGGTCTAGGGGCTCCTGAACTGATTTGAACTTATTTGTTTCCTCTAGTTAACATATGTAACTTTCCAAATTGGTATAGTTTTCCCAGATTGTATTTTTTGGATTTATTTATGAATTTTTGAAATTCATGATAGTAAGCTGCACCAGTATCAGGGACAGCTGGACCTCTGTCTTGTTTTCGAAGTCAAACATGGTCCAAACGCTGAGATTGTGGTTGGAAATTATTTTTAATGTAAATTTAACACCTATAGCTTTCCAAAAAGCTATGATTTTCTAGATTCTCATATATCTATAATTAGTTGTGATTTTCCAAAGTTAGAGCTAAAAATATGACTTTTGGACCCATGTGAGAAATTGCATTTTCTTGGTTTTTGGCTCTATATCCGTGGTTTATGGTTTGATTTATGCTATGATTGAGTCGTATAAATGGAGTGTGAGTAGAGAATGTGAATGATGGGTTCACAGGACCCACAGGGCAGAAGATGAGTGTTTGAAACCCTGTTTTATAGCATGAAAATGTCACGGTTTGTACTTGTTCTTTGGAAATCATATGGAATCGAGCCCAGAGGGAGGCTAGATGGAGTTAATATATTATGGTGTTACAAGATTCATGTATTTTATACTCTAAAAATGGAAGTTGCATTTTAGAGGATCCTCAATACATATTATTTTTTAAAAAAAATCTTAATTGACAATTACATTGCTAATATACTAATGTAACATTTAGTTCTTCTAAAAACTAAACTAGAACTAGTAAGATAATGAAAGAGGACCCAAAAATAAAATGAATTAAGGCCAAGCAAGAATAGAATATTAATTAGAGTATCCAAAAACGAAGATATGAAATTAGAAATTGCCTAAAATCAAAATCAAAATCAAAATGGTTGAACGGAATAAAGTAATTATACAGTGGCAAAATTATAATTTCAAGCAAAATTTTGGAAACTCAAAAAAAGAAATTTTAAATGATAAAGTTAAAGCTCACTAGAGTTTTCAAAGATCTTAAAAATTATAAAAATTATTAGAATAGCTAAAACTCTACTAATATATAATTTAAGACGTTGATTAAATTAAACTTTGACTGAGCTGTTTCAAAGTGTTTTAAATCCTAAAACTTTTAAAGTAAATGTTTTTAATAAATTAGAGAGCCTCAATTTTATTAGGAAAAAGACAACTCTAAAAAAGAATCTAAAATAAACTCAAATGGAGAAATTAAAATTATAGGACATAATAGAAATTTTTGGATTTGTTATAAATCACCTCCCTTCCTTCTTTTTAAGTCATGCCAGCCCTCTAGCATGTTCTAACTGACCTAAAACATCTCTAAACTAGCAACTCAAGCACATCCAAAGAAGGAGGAAAGAGAAGGGAAGAACAAGCAAAAAAGGTAAAGAATCATGCACTTTCTCACTTTATATTAGTTATCAAACTTCTTCTCCTCTCTAAGCCCTCTTCATTGATGGATTTAGTTGCTTAAAAGAAGCATTCTTGTGGCTAAACATGTAGAGAGAGAAGAGAATTTGGAGCAACCAATTCTATCACTAGAATCTCCATTGGACAAAGTTTCAAATAAGGTAAGATACAAGATGAGAAACTTACTTCTCCTTTGAGTTCTCCTCCTTCCTCAATTTGGCCTAATCATAGAGAACATAAAAGGAATTTGATTTTAGCTGAAACATGATAGGAATAGGAGTTTAGGAGTATGGAGATTAAGATGATGTAAAAGAAAGCAATTAAGAAGCTTTAGAATGCAAAATAGAGCTCTTAGGGTTTCACTTGCACCTTGTAAATTTTGGAACTCTAAGAAAATGTTTTGAGCTACCTAAGGCTAGTCTTGAACTAGAAAAGAGCTAAGGAATCTCCAAATGTGCAAATTCCCAACCAAAATGACAAAACTCCTATAGCTCCTCCTTATGGCATAGGCTTGGGCAAGGGTTGGATAGGGTATTTAGGAAGAGCTTTGGCAAATTCTAAGGTTTCAAAAGGCCTAAATGTGATGAATAAATACTAATAGACACTACTAGAAAAATTAGATTTAGCGAGGGACAAATTCCTCGCTAAATTCTTTAAATCTCTCGCTAAATCTGATTTAGCGAGGGATAATTTTTCTCGCTAAATCCGTTGCTAAATCACTGGTCGCTAATTTTTAGCGAGGGATAGTAATATTCCTTGCTAATTTAGTGAGGGATTTAGCGAGGGAATGAAATCCCTCGCTAAATTTAGCGAGGGACGTATTCATCACTAATCCCTCGCTAACTGACTAAAAATCATATTATTTTAGCTAGAAATTAGCGAGGAAGATTTCCCTCCGTAAAATTATCTTAGAGATGGATTGAGATGCCATGCCATCATGCCACGTCACGCCTCCACATCACTCTTCCAAGCCACATTGTTGCCACATCACGCCTACATTCCACGCCATGCCTCTGCCACATCATACCACCACGCCACCTCATGCCACATCATGCCATGTCATATATTGCTTCAAATTTGCCATACCTGAGGTTTGAACCCAAGACCTGAAGCTCCTTCCTTTGTGTCCATCTTTTCTGCCAGTTGAGCTGCAATGAACCTATAGTCTTTTAGTACAAAATTTAATATATATCATATTAGTTAACTATTATAATATCATGATTGTACTAAAATTATAAATATTCATAAATAAATAATATTATATGCTTTAAACATAATATATTATATTTTCATCTATTACATATATTAAAAGTTCAATTGTTTTACTAAAAAGGGAAAAATATGAGCTTTTTTTTTTATACATAGAAGAGCAAGCTCAGTAATATTAAAAATTCATAAGGTTTTTTTAGTTTAATATTTATTTTAACAAGGATTAAAATAAATTTTGCTAATTTTCTTGCTAATTAGAAATGAAATAAATATGTCTAGTTGGTTTATTGGCTAGCTAATTAGAAAGGAAGAATACGCCTCGTTAAGTTCTTCACTAATTAGAGAGGAATGAAAAATGTTTCATTAGTTCCTCACTAATTAGAAAGGGACAAAATAGACCTTGCCAAGCCCTCACTAACTCGAGAAGGATAAAATAGGTTTCGTTAATTCCTCGCTAATTAGAAAAGGATAAAATAGGCTTCTCTAGTCCTCTCTAATTCCTCACTAACTAGAAAGGGATAAAATAGGTCTCGCTAATTTTTTGCTAATTAGATAAGGATAAAATAGGACTTGCAAATTCTTTGCTAATTTAGAGAGGGATAAAATAGGCCTCGCAAATTCCTCGCTAATTTAGAGAGAGATAAAAATGGGCCTCGCAAATTCCTCGCTAATTTAGAGAGAGATAAAATAGGCCTTGTTAATTTCTTGCTAATTAGAGAGGGATAAAATAGGTATCGCTAATTTAGAGAGAGATAAAATAGGCCTCGCAAATTCCTCGCTAATTTAGAGAGAGATAAAAATGGGCCTCGCAAATTCCTCGCTAATTTAGAGAGGGATAAAATAGGCCTTGCTAATTTCTTGCTAATTAGAGAGGGATAAAATAGGTATCGCTAATTCCTCGCTAATTTAGAGAGGAATAAATAGGCTTCGCTAATTCCTTGCTAATTAGAGAGGGATCAAAAATCCCTCACTAATTTCCTCGCTAAATTTAACTCAAGCTACGAAATTAATTTTTCTCGCTAATTTCCTCGCTAATTCGGTGTTTTAAAGAGGAATCAATGATCCCTCGCTAAATGTCCTCGCTAAATCTAATTTTTCTAGTAGTGAAAATTATTGAATTAAATTTCTGAGTCATAAATTGAAAGGTGGAATTTTAAGGTCCAAATGGGCCTAAAGAAACAAGATGGTCTTAGCCTTGTTTAATCAAGCATATGATGGCCCTCATGAATTTTATTAGAGTAATATGGCTCATAGCAAGTGAAAATTTGTAATCTAGAAAGTGAAATCCAAGAGTTTCCTTTTAAGGAACCTAAAATGGCATATTGAGTTCTTATAGCATTAGATGATGATAATATAAGTTAGAATGGATCCTAATGAGTTCTCTTGCCTTGCATATTGCTATATGTAGGCCAAGTTAGCGCAATCTCACATATTTATGGGTGTCAAGCTAAGGATAGCCAAGAGAAAGACAAAATCCAAGTGGGTTAGTGGTGACTTGACGTCTCCAAATTCATAAGGTAGTTATATCTTCCTATGTGGCTTGTATTTGAATGTTTAAATGAGTTGAGATACTTGTATGTATAGTTACTTGATGTCTCTATGAGTTATGCTTGATATGGTTGTCACACCCGAAAAGTGCGACCGTGTGGCGCCAAATCGAAATCAAAATTAAAAGTAGTAAAATCGCTACCAAAATTTTAATTTTTGAAAAGGTAAAATTTTGGAAAAACCTTTTTATTTGAAAAACAAAAAACAGCCTACGAATCAAGAAATGGATTTGGGAGTCGATTGCAAGTAGGGAAAGTGTTAGACACCCTACTACACTCGTTCCTAAGAACGGTTATCTTAAATCAGTTGTACAAAATTATCATGGCTTTTAATATATTTTAATTCTCCCTAACAAATCACATGCAAAATAAGAAATACAGAAATTAAAGGACATAAAATTAAAAGTAAAAAGGAAAGAAAAATAAAATAGGAAGACAGTCAATAAGAAGAAAAGGAATAAAATTAATAGTAAAATAAGATGGAAAGAAATTTTTAAAAAATATATTTATTTACAAAGGCGGATTTGACCTAGGGTGAGAGCTTAGGGCTTACGTGCCCTTTGAAAGGGATCAAAATCCACGTGATTCGAACTAAAATTGTCTTTTCGTTAAGGTTTTGTTTTTTTTGTTTTGTTTTGTTTTTTATTATTATTTTATTATTTTGGTTTTTTTTTTGTTTTTTTTTCTTCGTTTTATGTTTTTGCTTTTGTTGTTTTTTTTTTATTTTGAACTTTTATTTATTATTATTTTTATTTTTTGTGTGAAAAGAGAAAGAAAATAAAAATTATTTTTACTTTTAGCAAATAAAATGGATTTTAGAATTAGTTAATGTGTTTTAGTTTGCTAAAAATAAAGTTAATTTTATTTCTTTGCTCTTTTCTCGTTTTTAGCTTTTCCCCTTTTTTATTTTTGTTAATGATTCTTGGTTTTTCATTTTTGTCTTAATTTTTTCTAGTTTTTGACTTTTTTAATTTCTTTGATTTGATTTTTTTATTTTTTGGGGGGTTTTTTAATTTTTTATGCTTTTTAATTTTTTTTAATTTTTTTTTTACTTTTGATTGATTTTGAATAGTTGTCTTAGATTTTCCTTTAAAATTTTTTTGATTAATCTTGATTATTGATTTGATTTTTGGATTTATTCCTTAAATTTTTTTTAATTAAAAGGCTATTTTTTTCTCCTTTTTTTTTTTTTTCCTTTTTGATTTTTTTAATTAATTAATTTTTTTATGTTTTTTCTTTTTTTTACTTTGGTTTTTGTGATTTTGATTTCTTTTAATTTTTTTAGTTCTGAAATCTTTTCATTATTTTTTTTATTTTTCTTTTAATTTAAGTAAAAACAAGTTTTCCTTTCCCTTCCTTTTTTTGTGTTAATTTGATATTTGAAATATGATTTTGAGTTGGAAGAAATGATATCTTTTGATTGGTTTTTTTTTTTATCTTCTTGTTTCCTTATTCTAAAACGTCTTTCTTTTTATTTAAAAAGAGAATCCTTTTATTTTTTAATATCATTTTGTTATTTTTTTTCTTGAAATCTTCATTACGAATTTCTTTTTTTTTTTAACTCTTAATTTTGTTATATCCTTTTATTTGAAATTAGATCCCATTTGTTGTAGGCCGTTGAAATTCAAAATTTATTAAAACATAATTATAAAACTCAATAAGGATTTAGGAGGCTTATTGCCAACATACCCTTAAATTGATTCTTATGAGTATGAGGGGACAAAAAAATCCCACACGAAAATTCTAGGAAGAAAAATAAATAAATAAAAACTAAACAAAAATAAAATAAAAGTAAAAAGAAGAACAAAAATGAAAATGGCCAAATAATGGCATGAATATCTAGATATTGGTGTTTGTGTGCTCTGGGTATCTATTATTATTCCAGACACATTTTACGTCATGCGAATGGAAGTAATGAATCATAAAAATGTTCATGTAAACCTCGATTTGAACTAGATATCCACTTATCGTTGGATCACAGTAATTGGAAAATCAAATTGCAATACCATGGGACCATCAGACTCAACACAACAATCTTTATCAACAAAGATACAACAGTCGAACTCATATGCCCATTTCAGATTTCTCTTGAGCATTTCGTCGAGCACATGCCGGGCGTTGATTAGGAAATGTATAGAGATGGGATTTTACACCTCACTGTAACTACCTGATGTATGATCGCGAAAATCGCACATGGTCCAGCACTCGATATCGTATTTCAAAAAAAAAATAGGACGCTTTAAATTGATTTCCTTTTCATTGAACTGCCCAATTTCTATTCTCCAGACAACATAATCAACACCCATAAATGAAAATCCTAAACATGTTGTACAATCAAAATGAAACAAAGATGAAGCAAAGATGAGGCAATCTAATAAGATGGCTAATTGATTACAGAGATGAAACCAGACAACAAAATATTCTTCAACAATCTGAGACCAACTAGTCTATACCTCAGAAACGAATTGAAATCAAAAGAATACCTAGCTAGTCACGTTGTTGAAATTTGGAATGCTTCGCTCTTTGTTGAACCACACCTGGTTCCTTTCTCTCTTCCTCTTACCCTATTCTCCCCGCCTCTGTTCTCGCCTGCCTCCTCTTTTCTCGAATCTCAGTCCCCTTCAAGCTCTCCCCAACTCTCCTTCTTTTTCAACCTCTCTGTCTCTTTCCTTTTTGATTTGCGACCCCTAACTTCCCCTTCTATCTCTCTCTTGATCTCTCCCTCTATTCACTCGCTCCCTCTGTCTCTTAAATCCTTGGAAACCTCTCTCTAATTCCTCCCTTGATTCTCTTCTTTTTGCTTTCTCAATCTCCGTCCTCATCTTTTCCCTCACATCCTTGCTCCTACTTTCTGATAGTGAAAAGGATCCGAAAGGAGGTCAACTCCTCGGGTCAGTCATTGCTGTCTGTTGGCCTGTCACTTTCCATTTTGTCGTCTATTCTGCACCTTCGAGCTACTCCCCATTGATGGTAGGGTCCAAATGAGTGATACCTACATTCTGTTCCCTGCTAATGGCAGTAGCTGAATGAGAAAAGAGTGTTGGGTTCCTGTGTTTTAACTTTAAAAGTTTTTGTTTTGAACATGGGCTTTCGTTTTGAGTTAGAGAGGCTGATAAATTAGTAAAATGGGGCTTACCAGAGAAAAAGGGTTGGGCTTCAGATTAGGCCACTCTCTTTTTCTTTTATTTTTTTGAAAAGTCTTGCTTGGGTTTCTGAAATCGGGTTGATAAGCCTACACATGAATTGTAACTCGAGAGTTTTGCATCTGCTTCTCTTTCTTTTTTTTTAGAAAATAAATTCCATTTTGATTATTTTCACTATATTTTTCCCTTTTTTCATTTTTTTCCTTGAGGCTTTTCCTCTTTTTTTGTGATTTAATTTTGATCTCTTTACTTTTTTTTTAACCTCCTTAATTGATATGTTTTTCTTTCTTTTCTCTCCTTTTTCTTTCTCTTTTTTTTCTTTTCTTATTCCTATTACTTTTCTAATATTTTACTAATTTAATTTTATCATTATTTTTTAGGTATACCTTGACAAAATATGGTGTTCACAATAATTTTCATCATGAGTGTTTTGCATGAGTATTGTATGTTATCAGCTCTTAGCTCTTTATAGTAGGGAATTGAGCACAATAGCTCTTCTTTAACCCAATGTTGAGCTTAGTTGAATCCAACTAGTATGTTTTGATGCCATGGCTTGATAAGAATTAAGGTTTCATGCTAAAAGTTATGTTTGTATTACATGATGCATATGAATCAAATGCTTGCACCACTTACTTTACATTTCCTCATAGCATTCTCGTATATATTAATATGGTTGAGATTTGCTATTGAGATTCTCCCTAAAATTTCACTTATGTCCTTCTACTAACTATTTTGGGTTCTCCCAACAAAAGAAAAGAAACCAAGAAGAGCTAGGCATTTTATAAATGATGTAATCAAGAATCTTGTTATGTAAATAAACTTGATATGTATGATAGAACCGAATGAATAATAAACCTAGGATATTTATGATGGACTTTTATATGTATGATGAGAATATGTATGGATAACTTTTGTATCATTTTAAGTGTTTGAATGTATGATGATTTGATGCATTATATGGCTATTTGTATATGGTGTTCATATTAGAGACCATGCAGTGCCATATATATAAATGGATGTGTAATGGTCAATTTTTGATGCAAGCTATATTTTATGTAATGGCTCATATAGAAATGATGTATTGATGGATTAAAATTTATTCAAGGATAGAGGTTGCATATTAGAGGCCAATTAGATCACTTTAGAACTAAATTTTGGTCTAAATGAGTACCGTTGACATCCAAATGACTTAGTTTGGGGTAAAATTTGATATGCAATTAGAGAATTTATAGGGTTTTCTAATAAGCTAAAGATAAGAATTTTCAAAGTTATACAAAATATTCTATAAATTTTTGAAATTGGCAAAATGATGCAAATTTGCATTGGGTATTGTAGCTACTAACATAATTGCTGTTTTTGTGATTTTTGAGGGATCAAATAAATTCAGTTCTACTTGAAATGTGTATAACATAAAGTTTACATCATAAGCTTTCCACAGATATCTAATTTGCATAAATTAGAATTACATAACTCAAATTATGATTTTTTGAAATTTAAAACTCTATTATGTCAAGGAGGCCAAATGGACTATGTAGCTTTTAGATGCAAATGGAACTCAAGTCTTAGTTTTATGGATCAAAACAAACTTATTTGTACTAAACATAAATGAAAAAGAAAAGAAATTCAAATTTTGACATTATAATTCCAGTTGGTGTGGATAACAAGCTAAAATCTGTGTTGTCATCACTTTAAAATAAATATCATATAAATTAATTAAATAAAACTAGTTATGATAGCTTGTATTCTAAAAATTCATTGTACCAATCAATTAAACAAAACATTTTATAGTGTAGTATTTAGTCTATGGTATTAAATAGTGAATATTTTAATTTCTATAAATATTTAATTATAAAAAACATAAACATGAAATATATATATATATATATATATATATATTTATCATATTCATGTATTACGCACAACATGTACAATACATAAGGTTTGATTGTTTTTATTCATTATACTAAAAAATTTATATAAATTTACTTTGAATAGTTAAAATTTTTATGTACTAAATACAACCTAAAAGTTAAATTAACTTCTTAAAATTTTTATTAATTTAAACAAGTGTGAATAAACCAATAGCTACTAAGAATTATAATTGCATTGAACTGAAGAAAACTGTATGCCTTATCTACTTTCTACAACACCGGGAAAAATTAAATTAATGATAAATTTTTTTTAATAAATAAATTAAGGACAAGAAATATCTTAAACACTTACACTATCAATACTTTTATTTTTAAAATAGCAGCACCAATCAAGAGTCCAACTCAATACACTTTTGATTATGAATTTTTAATTTTGTGTTGAGGATTTTTTTATTAAAAGTATATTTAAGTACAGTTTTTTATATCTTTATTATTAAATTTTTAATAAAAATATAAAGAATTATTTAGAAATTCAATCCTATAATACTAAAGAATAAAAATTATACATTAAAAAAATATCAAAATTATAGGTGTTTCCGTAATCGATGAGAAGTCATTTAGGCTTGGACAAAATACGCCATATTCCACGCGTTTTGCGGAGAACAGGCCAAATACGAAATGGTGAAGAGATTGATGTTATGTTAGCCGGTGGAAAAGAAAAAAAAACATGAATTTTCTTCATTGTCTTTGCAACTTTTTCCACAAGTTAAGAAGTGTGAGTGCTCCCCCGAAACCCAATTAGACGTTATTATCTTAGATTCTTAATCAAAAGACCAAGAAGTTTGAATATTAATTTTTTGGAGCAAAACTGCAAAAAATTTTGGTATGAGTCTCCTAATCTCATTCTAACCTGTATTTGGTTGAACTTAAAAAAATTAATCAGTTGAGATGTGAGCAGGTTATTCCAAGTACCTATCAATTTATTTATTTTAAATAGCAGCTACAATCAAAAGTCCGATCTAATACACTTTTGATTATGAATTTCAATTTTGTGTTGAGGGTATTTTTTATTGAGATTAAACATAGATATAAATCTTTATATTTTTATTATTAAGTTTTTCAATAAAAATATTATATATAAAAAGTTCTTTAAAATTTTAAATTATGTACTATTAAATTATAAAACACATACATTTAAAAGTATAAAAATTGCAACTAACTTTTCAATTATTGTTTTGTTTTCGGGGGTACAGGAGGGCAGAGAAGTGAGGAAAGGGTGGGGAAATTTTGGGTGATACTATACGTACAAAAGTCATTTTGACAGAAAGACCAAACGAATAACAAAATAATTTAGGATGACTTTGGGTGGCGCATCATTATTTATATGAAATAATGTTGCGCAACCAAAGTCTCAGTGATCAATTGTGATTCCATTCCATCCAGCTTCCCCATGGAAAAGTGCAACCCATCATCAAGGTCGATCGATGTTTATCTAAGTTTTAGAGGCAATGACAACACTTGCAAATTCATTGATAGCCTTTCCACTACTCTTAAAAGAAAAGGTTTCAAAACCTTTGGGGATGACAAGAAACTCGACACAGGGGAGTCCAACATTCCACCTCACCTTCTAAAAGCAATTGAAGAACCCTGCTTTTGTATTGTTGTCTTCTCAAAAAACTATGCTGCTTCAATATGGTGTTTGGAGGAACTGTCAAAGATTGCTGCACACATGAACGAACATCAACGCACTACTGTTATACCAGTTTTCTACGATGTGGATCCATCCGTGGTAGGATACCAGAGTAATACCTATGAAAAAGCCTTTGCGGAACATGAAGAAAGGTTTACAACAGATTTAGACAAGGTACACAGATGGAGGCTAGCTATGAAACAAGTGGCCAGTCTCTCTGGTTTGGATGTACCAAATGAGTAAGTAATTTTACTGTTGATTTCTTCTTGGTCGTGCTTGCCCTCCCAATCTCAATAGGCAAATTGTGGAGATTTTTATTCGAGTAACTGTTGATCATTTAGTAAATACACTGTCAAGATGAGTAAAGTAGCTTTGCTTACCCACTCACATGTCGGGAGGAAACAAATTCGATTAATTTGGTGTTCTTGTTTTTCCTTTCTTCAGCCTAGGGTCACAGGTTATTGATAAAATCATTAGAGTGGTCAAGGCAAAAATTCATCAAACAGTTTACGCTGCTGGTGACCTAGTTGGGATGCAATCACGCGTGGAAGAAGTAGAAAAGCTTCTGGATTTGGGTTCGGATGAAGTAGTTCGAGTTGTAGGCATTTGTGGTATGGGCGGAATAGGGAAGACAACTCTTGCTAAAGTTTTGTTTAATAGGATCTCTGACTATTTTGATGCTTTTTGTTTCCTTCCCGATGTAAGTGAACTTTTGAAGCTTGATGATCAATCTCTACAGAAACTTCTTCGCGAAAACTTGGAGACGAAAGATCCAGAGATAAGGCATATGCTGAAAGAAATGTTCTTATCACACACAAGGCTAAGACACCACAAGTTTCTCATATTTCTTGATGGTGTTGATCGCGCTCAAAATCTAGAAGCACTGAATTTGGTTGCAAAATCTAATTGGTTTGGTAGAGGGAGTAGAATCATAATAACAACCAGAGATGAAGGATTGCTTCGAGCATCTGAAGTGGATGATATTTACAACCATGAATTGTTGACTAAGGATGAAGCTCTTCAACTATTTTGTGGAAAAGCCTTCAGATGTGATTATCCTAAGAGTGGTTATGAAGAGCTAACTTATAGTGTACTCGAATATGCCAGTGGCCATCCATTGGCGATTGTAATGTTGGGTTCATTCATGTATCAACTATGGGCCGAAGATTGGAGAAGTAGCTTGGCAAAACTAAAAAGAAAACCTATCCTTGCAATTGTGGAGGTGCTCAGAAAAAGTTTTGATGAACTAGATAATATGAACAAAGAAATATTTTTAGACATCACATGTTTTTTTACAGGGAAGAAGATTAATTATGTAAAGGAAATTTTACATGATTGTGGTTATTCTGTAGAGATTGGAATTAAACTTCTAATTGAAAAATCACTCATTACCATCTTAGATCAAAGAATACAAATGCATCATTTGTTGCAAGAAATGGGACAAGAAATTGTTCGACAAGAATCCCTTTTTGAGCCAGGAGAACAGAGTAGATTGTGGCATTTTGATGATATTTATTATGTTATGCAAGGAAACACAGTAAGTCTTGCTCTTCTTCTTTTTTTTGTTTCTTTTTTTTTTTTGGTAGAACATTACAACCTACAAGTTATAAGGTATTCTAACTTTTCATTATTACTATATAAATGCATTTATTCCTAGGCTACTAAAAAAAATGAAGCTATAACCTTGAATCTGGAAGATTCGAAAGGGACTACATTGAAGATTGAAGCTTTATCAAGAATGAGCAACCTAAGATTGCTCATATTTCGCAACGTGAATTTTTCTGGAACACTCAACTGTCTTTCTAACAAGCTACAATATGTTTCGTGGCATCAATATCCTTTCGCTTATTTGCCATCAATTTTTGAGCCTCATAAACTTGTTGAATTAATTATGCCTGATAGCAACATCAAAGAAATATGGAAAGGGAGAAAGGTAACGCTATATATATATATATATATAATTATAGGTTTCTTTTTTGACTAACATTATCAATATCTTATGTTACATTTTATTATTTACAAATATGGGAAAGGGATAAATGTTAATGTTATTTTATCTTCTTCTTTTTTTATTAATAAACATTTAAAAAAAACTAAGGATTGAGTTGTTCAATCAAAATCATGACTATAGATATCTTTTATGCATGTTATTAAATTTTTTGGACTACCATTATAAATATTTTTTGCAGCAGGGTTTTATATACATCTATAACTAACTGTCTCTACTCCCACACTCTTTCTCATTCACAGATGCTCCCTAAGTTAAGAAATATGAATCTTCGTGGCTCCAAAAATTTGATCAAAATGCCAGATTTTAGAGGGGTTCCAAATCTTGAAAGGCTAGACGTTGAAGGATGTACTGGATTATTGCAACTTCATCCATCTATTGCTAATCTTTCAAAGCTCAAATTCTTAAATTTGAGAAACTGCATTAATCTTGTCAGTATTCCCAATCGCTTATTTGCTCTAAACTCTCTGGGAATTCTAAATCTGGCTGGTTGCTCAAAACTCGCAAATTGTTTAAACTTCTCTCCTTTGAGGAGTTCGATAGAAGTGAAACTACTCAGTGGTCAATATTTTCCATTCTTAGAGAAGATGTTATATTTTCTCCTCTTTTTTTTACCAGAGCATAGAAATTATCTTGAGTTTGCATTTTGTTTCCTTATTTACTTGATCTATATTTGCAAGGTTTGACATTCATAACCCTCGGGTAATGAATGGTAAGGTGGTCTATTGTAAGTGTATTTGGTATTTAGGAATGATATATCCTATATTAATTATCTCTGTTTCATATACCTCTGCCTCTCACTTACTCTTCCTTTGCTTCTATCTCTTTCTCTCTCATCTCCCTCTATTTCTGTTCCTATATTTCTTTGAGTTATAGAACCAAACCCCCTTGGTTCTTGACAATGACCTTAGCTTAAGAGAATTAGGAAGTTGCTTCAAGAATTTCAACTATCACAAATCTTTGTATTCAGCTATATTATTTAATTTTTGTAAATATATTCAATTTCTTGTTGCCTCAAGAATTTTTATTTATTCAACTATGTTTGCAACCACGACTAACATCACAGAAAAGCCAGTAGCAAAATCTGTGGTTACCAATGAGAGTGGCTCAAGTGATAAGCAAACTTGAGCTCTTCAGGAGCCTCTGCAATGTTAGAAGTTTAAACTTGTAGAAAAACACTTATAGCAAAGCAGAGCCTAAAATACCCTAAATGAAATTAGTTCCAAATCCATTGAAAGTGGTGATACTTAGGGAAAACCCAAAATTTAAAAAATAAAATCCATGGTTACCTTGTGAAATTGTTTAATCTCTTTCTTTGTATTCCTGCTTGCCCTCTCATGTGGTTTAATCTTATCTTTTTTGTCGCCTTGTCTTGCACTAGCCAAAAAGGAAAGAAAAAGTTAAATGATAAGAAAACTTCAGGCATTCATTCTTAACCAATCAATTTCTTTGGGAGCATTCAGTGGTTAAAATTCTAGACACATAATACTGATATGGAATAGTGAAGAGTGTTGGAATATTTTGTCCAAAAACTGTGACATATCTTTTTCAAACATAAATCTTAAGAGTTTCTAATGTATGTGGGTTTATTTCCTATCCTGCTCCTTTTCCCACTCTTTACTCCCAATACCATGTGCCTCCCTTGTAACCCAAAAAAGAAAAGGGAAAATATTTTTTTTTAAATATATATATATATATATATTTCAAAAATTAAATTAAAAAGTTCAAAAACGTATAAAAAATTTTATCTTCACGATTAACTTTGAATCTTAAATTGATAAATAATGCGTTGAGCAGTACAACATATAAAACAAAAAAATACATTGAGAGTATCTTTAAATGTTTAAACATTATATATATATATATATATAATAAATGTTTAAGCATGAAATATATGAAATAAATAATATTCATATATTATGTACAATATAAAGTTTAATTTTTAATATTTATTATCCTTAAACATTTATATAAATTTACCTGAAAAGTTAAAATTTTTAAGTACCAAGTACAATCTAAAAAGTCAAATTACCTTCTTTAATTTCTTTTATTAGTTAAAACCGGTGTTAAACAACAACGGCAAATTATAATGTCTTCTAATGCACGACATTGAACTGAAAACAACTTTAAGCCTTACCTTTCTTGGACATTATCTTTGATTGAATTTGAAGCCTGAGAAGGGAACCTAAATTGTCATAAAAAAAGACTAGCAAATTAAGCAACACCAGTTGATAATAATGACAAACTATACAAAAAAAAAAAACTCTTTTAGCGCCAATTAATTAACAGTTAATATCTAATTGCCGTTAATATGTTCTCAAAATTGAACTATTATCAGCAAATATTCATTGGCCACTAATAATGTAGATATATCAGCAATTAATCCCAATTGCCACTGAAAATAAACCCACCAAAAATAAAAGTAATTTTCCTCCCTCCCAATTTCATTATAAATAAATAAATTTTCTCCATTTTTCAATTTTGCTGCCAGATAATATCTTTGCCTTTTGTTAGCAAACCCTATTGCCTTTAGTTTCTAAATTCCAGCATCTTTTTCGTTTTTGCCGTGAAGTCTAGCTTCCCTCCTCCAGCCCCTTCCTTAACTCTTCCAACTCCAGCCATCAAAGCTTTGAGCTACACACAATTATATGGCCTTAATTGTTAAATTAAGTTTTTTCTTTGAATAGTTTGTGCATATGATAGAATAGAAATTATGACGTGTTTTTGTGCACACAATTTGGAAATTTGTTTATTCATTTTATTTATTGATTTTCTCCGTTGCTCTTTAGATTTTTGTAACTAGCAGAGAGGGTGATAGTGAGAAAGCAAAGGAGAGAAGAGGAGCTCTTCCTGTTTGACCACTACAAATATTGATGGAAGAAAAGAAACAAAAGAAAAAGAAAAAAATATTTTTGCAAAATCCCCATCCTCAAAGAAATCTTAGGCTAATCTTAACAATTAGCAATCGAAAAGGATATATAGATAGAAGTTATCAATGAAATAGTAATGAGCAGCATGTCATATGTTCGATCAAATGTCAAGCAATAGAGAGCGAAGATAATGAGGTGGGCAAATCTAGTTGAAGAGAACATAAATTTAGTTTTCTTTTAATTTCTTTTTTTTTCCCAGAAAGAAAGGGGATGATTCGTATCTGCAACTATAAATAAAATGATATATATATATATATATATATATATATATATGAAAACAAGAATAGAGAGATGAGTGAAGGAGATGACAGACATCATGCTTTTATATGTGTGTGTGTGTGTGTGTGTGTGTGTGTGTGGAGAGTGTGGACATGCACATAGCGTGAGGAGTGAGTGATATAGTCAGATGAAGCAAGCTAAAATTAAAAAATAAAAGGGTCTTAAGAGCTTTATTTATATGTCGGTTGTTGAAGGTGTAATTTTGCCTTATAGTGCTTTGTTAAATCCTATGAGATTTGAAGATATAACTTGTTTGTCTAGCTTCAAAGAACCAAGTCTACTATTATTAAGGTTTTGCCATGTTATAATAGTTGCTAGTTTACTGTATATCTAGTTTCCCAAGAATGAAGTCTACTATTATTGAGTTAGAAAGTTCTCTTAGCATTGTTGTGGGACAAAGTAATCTTATAATAATGAAAATGGGAGACAAATGTAACACTCCAAAATTAATTAAGGTGTTAATCATGGATTTAGATTAATTAGGAATAATTAATATAGGATAATTGGACAAGTTAAGTGAATGGTAATTTTGAGAAATAAATTAATAATATGAGTTGAGAATTAATTGGGATAGAAACTACATCTAGGCCCAAATTAATGTAAGAGATCATAAGAAGAAGCTAATGGAAGCCCAATGAATTAAGTGCAGACCCAATCCAATTCAAGGTGATAGAGGCCCAAGATCCACCTTGTATAGGCTCTTATAAGTGGCCCAATAACCTTTATACATACCCAAATCCTTAAGCTCTTCAAACTTGGCCCAAACTTGATTAAAATTCAGCAGCCCAATACATAAGAGCTAGCCCAACAAAGCAAAAATCTGAAGCCCATTTGGAGTTGGACCTTGGAGCAACCCATGACCCATCTTAGACCCAACTAAAACCCTAACTCTTCAGCCTCTTCCTCATTTTGCTGAAACTCAAGGGAGGAAATTCGGAGGTTTAAGGGAGGCTAGGGTTCTACCAACATGGAAGCTCAATTTTTGACTCCTAGATGATGATTTAGCTAACGTGAGTTATATATAACTTGACCCTCTCATTCTCCTCTTCATTTTGGTCTGATTAATTTCTGGGTTTGAGCATTTTCACCTTCTTCTCAAATCTGAAACTTGGTGTTAGGTGATTCCTTGCAAAAATTTTAGAGTTGGAGGTTAGAGGGATGATTAGGTAAGCATTTCCCCTCCATTTTGTGTATTACTTTGCTGGAAAATGCCCCTAAGGATGGATTATTATAATGGGTTCTGTTATTGTGCAAAATTACAAGGAGATAATGGTGGAAAACTGAATTTTCTAGGCTTGATGACTGAAATACGAATTTTTTGTGCTTTCATGGTGGATTTTCGGAGGTTGAGGCTATGGGTGCTGTTAAGTGAGTATCTCCTTCCCATTTTGATGCATTTTCTATTAGTTTGAGACCCCTATAGGTTACTTATGATATGGGCTTTGGTTTCCTGTTACCCAGAAATTTGAGTGAACTATGACAGTTTCTGGTTTGGGGAAGTTGGAACCCGAAATTAAATCCCTTGATAATTAGGTGAGTAACCTCTAAGCTATCATTAGCAGTTCAACTCTTTGAATATCTAATTTGTTGATTTGAAATGATGATAATTATGCTTGTTATAGGCTTGATGTGCATTTGGATTATTATGGTAGCTAGGGGAAGAGTAATTGGCTTCAATGAGGTAACTGGGGTTATTTTCCTAATTCTATGTATATGCTCATGTTAATCTGCTATTTGTTACACATGCTTGATTTCGAAATGCTAAATGATTGGTTGATTATTTGAATTGTTATTGTGATTGGACTTTGTGAGTCTATGGTGGAGCTGTGGTGCGGCTGCCACCCATGCATGTGCTTCAATCGAGCATCAGGTTGTGATCAAACCCCAAATGCACTGAGCTCTGGTTGTGCTCATTATGGAGTAGGTGCCGTGGACGGACCTCTCCCGATGTTATTGGCCATTAACATGTTATGTATTACTACTGGTATGGGACAGTAGTCATTGGTAGTTCAACTAGTTCATTTGCAAATTGAATTGATGATTCTGGTATTGATGATATGAAATTGCATTAGATTGATTAACTTGTACACGTATATGGAAACTGCCTAATATTTTCAGGGATCGGACCTCTTAATCGCAAGGAGAAAAATTAACGGGAGCTTGTTAATAGTTTGGTAGCGCATAAGTTTGGGAGCTTTGTCAAATTGTATTGTAACTAGATTACTAGTTTTGTATCATTGCTGCATTGCATCATGAGTTGCCAAGTATAGGGACTGTATATGTAATTTAATTATCATGGGATTGAACATTATGATTATAATTGGCTAACAATGGATAAGTGATTTGATCTTATATGAACATTAAGCATTGACCCCATGCACCTTGTGACCAGAATACATTTGCTGTCATTGATTTATGAACTCACTGGTTTATGGTGGCTAGAGGGTTAATGATCTACATTTGAGTTTTAAATGTGTAATGATAGATGTGTTAAGTAGATTAGGTAAAAGAAAGACATTAAATCTTCACAAACTATGTTAAAGTGGCCTAGAGTGTTGCTAAAGGGGAAATTGGAGAGCATGAGATGAAATCTTGGGAGTTATAGGAACAGAAGGGAATTGGTCGCGGCCAACATTTAATTGGCCTCGGCCAAATGGTAACAGAGAAGAATTGGCTGTGGCCAACATTTAATTGGTCTCGGCCAAATGTGGTGAACCTACGAGGGAAGAAAATAGAGAGAAATTGGCCGTGGTAAATAGTGATGTTAGCCGCGGCTAAGTCTGAGAAGCAAGTTTGGGGGTGTTCCAGAGGGTAATTAGCCACGACGAAATGCGTGAAATTTATAGAGGTGTAAGGAGTTGAATCCGAGAGTAATTGGCCATGGCGAAAGGGGATTTAGCCGTGGCAAAGGTGCTAAATTTCTCATATTCACCTAGAAACCTTAATTTCTTTTATGGTAATACAAAAGAATGATTTAGAAACACTTGTAAGAGGTTTTTATGAGTTGGAATTGATGGATGGGAGAATCAAAGGCTCCTTATTAATAACTAAATTCACTTGCACCTTTGAATAATTGTGGTTGCCTAATTAATGACCCTAATAACATTAAGGTTCAAATTTCTTAGCATTTTTTGAATATAATTAGTTGTAATCACTTTCAACCCTATTTTAAATTTTATGGTTATTAATCACATACTTGACCTTAATTATGATGATTAGAAGTTAGGGTCGTTACATTACTGCAGCAGCTCAAGTTCCAGTAAAATGAAGTTGCTTAAATTAATAAACTTTATATGCGTATATGTGGTAATATATGTGTGTATGTGTGTGAGAGAGATAATATATATATATATATATATGACTCTATCTTTGTTTCATCGTTTATTTTAAAGGTTCTTTATTAAGTTTTGCTTCTTGTTGTTCAGTGGTTAAGTAATCGTGGAAAAAACTAGGTGGGCAAAAGGGCTTTCAAAAGTGCTCACCAATCTTTTAAAGCAGACTTTTAATAACCATTATAATAATTATTGATAAAATTTTTATCGATAATTAATCATTCATTAATATATCTAGGATCAATAAAACCTTTGGCGACAATTATAATGATGGCGGGTAAAGATCCATTTAATTGCCCCTTAAAAAGTAAAAGGCTTCCAGAGGTAATTATTTAGCCGCAAATGCTATAGCCACTAAAAGGTTCCATAATTGGCTAATGATAATCTTTAATGGTTTTTTTAATTGATAGTAGAAATAGGGGATTATAGTAGCAATTCTTTTATTGGAAATTATTATTGCCACTAAAAATGATTCCATAATAAACTAATACCAAGATTTAAAAGCCTTTTTTTAAATTACTAGTCAATAATGTACTTATAGTGGCAATTATATGCTGGCAAATATTATAGTTACTAAACTAATTCCACAAATGATTGATATCAATATTTGACCACATTTTTTTATTATAAGTAATAGAGATTTATAGCATTATATGTTGACAATTGTTATGATCACTAAACCTAATCTTACAATTGACTATTTGTATTTGCCTTAAAAAAATGATTTAATAACTTTAGCAAAAAAATTATAACTTATTGTATAAAAAAATTTCATTAAATCTACAATCAAAAGAACAATTATTAGTCATTCATTTCATGAATGTTAATAACAAAATACAAAAAAGTACACCATAAGTCTATTTACTAAATAGTGTCATCAAATAGAGTTACAATACAAGAAAATAGATATGATAATTTCTATAACTCTTGAGCTTAATTATAAAGAGCTATTTTGCAGTGAATTAAAAATTATAGTGCATCACCTAAAATGATAAAATAAAAAGAATGTTATTTAAATAAATGTTATCAACAAAAAAATACAAAATATGTTTAAAATCAATCAACAAACAAAACTAGTGCAACCCAATAAGATACATTGGGCCTAATGAATTCTTTCTTTAACAACTCCTTAAATTGCTTTTTTAGCTTAGCTAACTCTGCAAATGTCATCTTACAAGGTGCTTTAGATATGGGTCTAATACTAGACACTAGGTCTATAGCAAACTCTAGTTTCCTATTAAGGAATAGACCACTGATTTCCTTAGAAAACACCTCTAGATACTCACTTACAATAGGTATACTCTCTCTACCCTTTTCAACCTCAACTGGCAAAGAAAAGAAAATTAAGTATCCCTAACACCCCTTCTTAAGATATCTCTCAGCTTGGGTGATAAATAGATAAGATAATACAATAAAAGTCTTAGTACCAAGTACACTAGCACGTAGAGATATAGACTTACTAAAACAATCAAGAGTAGCCTTATTTGCAAATAGCCAATCCATACCAAAAATGGCATCAATATCAAACAAATGAATGCATACCAAATCAAGAGTGGTAGACCGACTATCAAACTCAACAATGCAATTTAGACAGACTTGAGAAGTAGTAACTTGACCTTTTGTAAGAGTAGCAACAAACAAATCAAAAGGCAATTCACTAATCAAGAGACCTAGATGCTTCATTGAATAAAAGGCAATAAAAGAATAGGTTGTCCCAAAATCAAATAATGCTTTTACAATTTAAGTTCTAATTTTTACATACCCAAGATTAAGTTTGGTGACTGGCATAAAGCAAGGACTCGCCTTTGGTTTTGTGATCTAAACTTAGGGACTATCTCCTTCTACTCCAAACACTCCTTAACATAGTGACTATGCTTTCCACATTTCAAACAAATATTTTGAGTATTCCAACAAGGCTTATTCCCATGCATCCTTCCACATTTCTCCCAAATTTTAGGAAAAGGAGCTAGCATACTCGCTTTTCCTTTCCCTTAATAGCTCATAGGCCTTGGCCTCTTTTTCCACAATTTATTGCTTCCATCTCTATACTAAATTGCACTTTCATTTCCTCTCTTCCCTTGTGGGACTAATGATATATCTAAACTAATTTCTAATAGCCCTTCTGTAATATTCCGAAATTAATTAAAAATAATTATGATGAATTAAGAGATTAACGTGGGGGATTTGGGAAGATTAAGGAAAGTAAGGAGTTCTAAAGAAATGGATTTATTTTGCACATTTCGAGACAATAATCAAATTTTGCCATTGTTAGGTGAATATATATTAATTATGGTTATGGGTTTAATTAGTGAAATTAATTGAGGAAAGATGGACATTTAATTTGGGCCTTATGATTAATTCATTCATGTCATGAGCCAAGTAGAGAAGCCCACTCTTAGTTTGTAAGATGGTCGAATCTCATCTCAAAAAGGCCCAACTCACATTTGCATCAACTTAACCCATTAAACCCAAGGCCTAATAAGCACATATCTAAACCCAAAAGGATTTTGGGCTTTTGGGTGTACCCAAATCCATCTAAAATCCTAATATAGTCAACCCACATTTCCCATTCTACAGACTATTTAATTGTTTCAGCAAAGGACAAGTCCATATTCACGTAGGAAAAGAGGAGGCTAGGATTTTTTTGCATATTTCCACCATTTTCCACTCCTAGAGGAAGAATTAGCCAAGGTAATCTATATAAAATTTGTTTCTATCATTTTCCTTTACATTTTGGTCCAAATAGTTTTTGATTTAGTGAATTTTTCTCCATCACCCAAATATGAAATTTGCTCTTTTGGTGGATTTCTTATGAATTTTCAAAGTTAGGAGTTAGAGGGATTGTTAGATAAGTATCCTTTCCTTATTTTGATCTATTCTTTGCTGAATATTGGCCCCAGTAGCTAACTTGTTTAGTGGGTTCTGATTTTGTACAAAAATACCAAGATTTTAGAGTAACAAATTGCGATTTCTAGTGTGAGGAAGATCAAATTTGAATTTAGAGTTTCTTGGTGGCTAAGTAAGTATTTTCTAAGTAGCTTATATTAATTGGATCCTCTAATGTCTAATTTATATTGTAATTAGTATCTAAGAATATGTTTTTATTTGATCTAGGACCTTTAGAGTATAGGAATTCACCTTTGGCTTTAAAACTTGACTCACCTAAAAGAGGTAACTGGGGATTGATTTCATTCCTTGCATATGTGTATTGTCAATATGATATTTGCTACATAATGTATCTTTGTTTTGCTAAATGATTGATTGGCTACTTGACTAATATTGTTTAGACCATGAGTGAGTTCATGGTGGAGCTATGTTGTGACTACCATATATGCATTGTATTATGATCGGGTATTGAGTTGTAATCAAACTCATGAATACATTGAGCTCAGGTTGTACTCATAGGAGAGTTTTATGGGCGAGCCTTTCCCTGTGTTATTGGCTACTAATATGTTGTATGTGATTGCTAATATGAAATAGTAGTCACTAATAGCTCAACTAATTTATTTGTTGATTGAATTGAAAATTTTGGTATTTGCTAATATAAATACATATATGTTTATTAAATTGTTCATATATGTGGAATTTTTTCTTTGATTATTGATATTCATATCTCACCTTATTTTATGGGCTAACAATTTCAAGTGAAAGTTTCTTGAGTAAGAAAAAGGGAAAACAAGTATAAGAGCACCCCTAATCTGAGGTCATGTATGGAAACTTCTACACTTGGATCATTTTGACTTAGAGTAGATGTTACTTTTTTATGATTCATTTTGTATAGCATCATCATGCACTCATGTTGTCAAGTGTAGGCATTTTGATGTTTTGTAATCAATGATGTAATTAATAGGAAGCTAGACCTTACACCATATGAAATCTAATGCTTGTACCTAAGGATGATCTTATATAAGTTATTGTTAATGAAGAGCCATTAATTAATCACTTGAGATTATGATTATGCGATGCAATGAATGATTATCCCGAATAGTGTTGTATGGTAGCTCAACTGGAATCTAGACACATATATGAATGATGTTATTAGTGGCCTTAGTTACCAACTGCTATCATAAAATGTTTATGTGTTGATATGTATGGTAGTAATCAATTATTATAAACTCCTCTTAAGCTTATGAACAATGTGGAGTATTAATTGTGATATTTAGGAGTTAGGATGTCTACAAAACCATGTACGATAGCTAGGTAAGTCCTGAAACTCACCTATAGTTAGTGCTAAATAACTAGGGAGTATGAGAATGAAGAAATAGTATCAAAAGGAATTGAAGTCATGGCCAACACTACTTAAGTCGTGACCAAGAGTCATCCAAAGGCTTAGAGCATCGCAACACAAGGTGGTAACTCGTGGCACAAAATGAGAAAAACTAAGTCCAGAGGGTACCCTGAGAGCAAGCTCGTCGTAGCGAGCGTTAGGCAAGATGGTAGGGAAAGTTCCAGAATGTTTCCCACCGCAGCAAAATTTTGGCTAAGGAGTTCCAAAGAGGAAGCTCGCCATAACATAAATGGTTTAAGTCATAGTGAGGATCGAGTTTTAGGGAATAAGAAGTTCCCTAGAGTAAATTCGCCATGATGTGGGAGGCCTTAGCCATGGTGAGAGTCGTGTGTTTTGGTTTTTGAGCTACAGTAGCAAGTTAGATCGCAATGCTAGTATACCAAGTGGTGGCAAATCCAATAATTTAGTTTTTAAGTTCCAATAGCTAACTTAGTGTCACACCATATCAAGCCATATCGAGATATTTCTCAAATAATATCAATAATGATATAAAATAATTATTTGCATGAAGTACACACTCTTAGCAATGGAAATGATCATTATTAAAGGCCAAAATAATTTAATCTTTGGATAAATTGACCATATGGCCTTATTAACATTATCTTCCATCCATAACACTCTTAATGGACAATAAATATATCAATCTGAGCCTTGCATGTCGAGTTTAAACCATCCATACCCAATTCCATACCATAAAAGCCTTAACACATTATACAAGAAGACTTTGTACTTACTGGCGAAAACCTTGTTGACAAGGTCTTAGAATTTGCAATACAAATTATAGGATCTTATTAACAAGATCTCAGACCCAGTGACAAGATCTTATCTCAGCCCCTAACTTAACCTAGTTCACTATCAAATTCATCTTTAACAACTCCTAACCAACTCATGCAGGTCAATCATAGAGTTCTAAGCCAAATTCACATGAGTTTCAAGCAAGGTTCACTTCTTTTAAGTGTTTTCAACACTTAGTTTGGGCTACTAGGGGTTCATTTTGAGCTATAGGGATCTAAACTTCAATCTTTCCATTCCCTCATTCATTTCCATCATAAACAAGTTTGTTAATGCCCATTTTAACATGTTTAGCTCAAAGAACACCTAAAATCCTTATAGAACCAGAAATGACAGCACACATATCAATTTTGCACTAACTTAAAAAATTCATAACTTAAGCTACAGAGCTCTAAATCATACAAATGAGGACTTTCTAGAATTTTCATAATGTTCTCTAATCATCATAAAAATTTTAGATCAAAAAAATCATGTTTGTCCCATGAAAACCAATGGAACCATGCTGCAGGTCTGGAATTTGTTCTATAGCAAACTTGGAATTTTAAAAATTCGTTTCTCTCTCTACAGAGCTCCAAATGAGGTGATCTCAGTGGTTTGAAAGTATTATGATGCCAAAAACATTCTTATAAAATTTCATGAGCATTGGACTTCGTTTGGCCCTCCGAAAACACAAAAAAACCATACTGTCCAGAAGCACAATAACAGTGATAGTTTCTACATAATTTGGCCAACTTTAAAAAATCATAAAATATTCCACAGAGCTCCAAAAATTCTAATATTTGGCTCTGTGAAACACTCTCAATGACATCTAAATGGCTGCCAAATTTCATGTATAAAGTCATTCATTTCCTCTAGTTTTGGTTCAGGTGCAAAATATGGCTTAGTTTTGCACCATAATAGGGTCAAATTGCACCAAATAGCCTTCCAAGCGTACCATGACCATTTGAGCAAGTCCAAAAGCTTAAACACAGCATGTAGAAGCATTATAATAGGTCTAAAATCTCATGGAACTCAAATTTGCTATTCCACTTGCATAAATATGTTGGAGGTTGTGCCCTAGGCCAATCATTGTATTGCGAACATTGTTTATTATTACGAAATAAGAGTTTTCTTTTTATTACATTATTATATTATTTGCATGTTTATATATAATAATATCCATGGATAAATCATTTTTTGAATTATCCAAAATGTCCCTAATCAATCATCCTTGTGGGAACAACGATGAATTAAGATTAGTATGATTTTAATTGATTAAGTATTAATCATATATGATGATATAAATCAAAATCATAGGCGTGTGTTAGAGAACAGGACGCTGGATAGACCCGTCATGAAATAAGTTACATGGATTAGGTCATAAATTTATCTCATATATAACTATGTCATTGATCCCTTGGACCTGAGATCACCATAGATTCCTACATGAAGGACACTGTACTTTGGCATAGTCTAATGTCACCTTTAACCGGGTGATTATAAAGACTATGATCAGGTATAATGAAATTCATGCAGAGGAAGATGAGTGGTCAAGATGGAATTTGTCCCTCTAATTAATAGAGAGAGATATCTCTGGGCCCCTCGATGAGTGTGACTGAGAAATGCATGGCCATGCTCAAATGGAAAGGATTCCATCTTATATTAGTCTACTCGGAAATCGAGAAAGTTATGATCGAGCAAGTTGAGAATGACATTTCCATGTCTCATACTCGATCTAGATATCGTGTGACAAAAAGGGATATGATAGGGTTATAAGATAGGTTGCATCGGATCACCGATCCCGTATGATTTGGGTAGTCACAATGTCTTGCTAGAGGCCGCTTGTGATTTGTGGGTCAAACAGTGTAGTTGGCCCACTGCCAACATCATATGGGCCTGCAGGGTCGCACACAAGAACGGACTAACTCGAACTAAAATGTCCACATTCATTGAATCAGAAATGTGTCTAGATTCAATGAATATCTAGGATGGAGGAATTATTTATATATATATATATATATAAATAATTAAATTCGAAATATTATATATATATATATATATTATATTTGATATTTTATATATATATATATATATGGATTAATTTAAATTTGATTCTATCAGATAGATTTAAATTTAAACTAATCAGATAATTTAAATTTGATTCTATCAGATAGATTTAAATTTAAACTAATCAGATAATTTAAATTTGATTCTATCAGATAGGTTTAAATTTAATTCTATCAGATAGATTTAAATTTAAACTAATCAGATAATTTAAATTAAGCTCTAGATATTGTTAGTTTAAATTTAAACTATAGGATAGATTTGAATTTAAACTAATAGATATATTTAATTAATTTTGATTAATTAAATATATCTGAAACTCTAGTCTATAAATAGGGGTTTCCATATCAGAAAAATAATAATATATAGCTAAAGCTAGAGCTACCTCCAAAATCCTTAGAGAGAGAGACATCGTACGGACGTCGTACGGAATTGTACTGACGTCGTACGGACTGTACGGACAGATTGCTAGCACACTATTTTGAGTTGCTGAACCCCGTTCGTGTGGATACCAGTAGAGGGAGCTGATCTGCGGTCAGTTCCTGTGATCCAAATAAAAGCAAACAACAAACTCAATCGGAAGAAAAAAGGTAATTCTCTGAACCTATTCAGTTTAAGTGATTTTGGCGGATTCTTGGTGGGAATTGGGATCAAAATTTTTTAATGTTTCCGCTGTGTGCCTCCCATAATTCCCAACAGTGGTATCAGAGCCTCGTCAATAATTGCTTAAATTGAATACCTGTGTGTTATAAGAATTTTATCTTATAATCAATTTTTCGCATGTGCTAATATAAGATATGTATGCGATATTGATTTGATCAAATTATTTTAAAAAAAAAAAAGCATGAAATCTAAGCGTAGAAGTTCTTTTAATTCGTTTATATATATGATATATGTATAGTTTTCAATGTGATTGAACATAATTATTAATCTGTTACATATATATATTTATTTTGTACAGATTATATTTTATTTTCAATGAGAATTCGTTTCGCTATGTATGTGATACATTGAATGAATCCACCATTGTTATCTAATCCTAGCACAACACAATCTATTTTAAAATTAATTCACTAAATTTACAACCTTTCATATTAAATGAGATGTTTGTAATATGTGTATTGTGATTTGCTTGGATGGGTATGGTGCATGATATGGCCCTAGGATACTTATGGTTTGTAATTTTTAAAATACGACCTGCGTGTCGTGCCTCTCTCTATTCATTCTGAATGTACATTCTTTTCTCATCTCATACTCCCCTCGAATGTTTAAACGAGGTTTCTCTTTGTATATATAGATCTTATCTTAGAGGAATCCTCTCATTGGCTTGTGAGGAGATAGGATAGATAGGCCATATTGTGTCACATTTATTTTAAGATTTATGATGAGATCATATGCATGTATGTATGTCATCGTAGTATATAATTGTGTGACAACTAGTTTTAATGAAATAATGAAATAAAATCCCTCATATAAAATTTTAAGTTATAATGCCGCCCACTAATGAACATCTGTCAAGACTTTGATCACCTGACTGTAGGTTCCACCAAAATGGGATACATTTAGGTTATCTTAGTAAGACAGATTGGGTAATGGTGATACTCATAAGTTTCATAATGGTTTGACTTAATTGAAACTATCAAAATGGTTTTAGGTTTCAAGGCATTGATGGGATTAAACATGCCGAATCATGTGATGAATGAATCTTATAAAAGATCTAAGAGTTACATGTAATGTAATTGGTAAACGAGTTACCTACCTAAATAACTTAATTTTAAGCGTCTTGCCAAAGCAGACTTATAATTAAGTGAAATATGGGTCTTAGTCCACTAAATTAAATTGAGGGTTATTTTTTAGTGGAAAGTTATTAATTTGATTTTTGCATATTCTGTTGTAGAAAAATGTCGACAAATAACTCTGCTGCACTATCATTGCGATCCGTCCTTGAGAAGGACAAACTCAATGGGACAAACTTTCTTGACTGGTTTAGAAACTTGAGAATTGTTCTCAAACAGGAAAGAAAGCTATATGTCCTAGATGAGTCCATTCCTGAGGAGCCTGTAGCCAATGCTCCAAGAGCACAGAAGGATGCCCACACTAAGCATCTCAATGATTCTGTGGATGTGGGATGCCTGATGTTAGCCACCATGGTCCCAGAACTTCAAAGAGATCTAGAACTTATGGAGGCTTATGAGATGATTGTGCATCTCAAGGAAATGTTCCAACAACAGGCAAGGCAGGAAAGGTTTGAAACCACCAAGGCCTTACATTCCTGTAAAATGGCTGAAGGTGCATCAGTTAGCACTCATGTTTTGAAGATGAAAGGCTACCTTGATCACCTTGAGAGGCTCGGATTTCCTATAAGTCAGGAGTTATCTACAGATTTGATCTTAAACTTCACTCCCTGAAAGTTATGCCAGTTTGTCATGAACTACAATATGAACAACATGGAGAAATCTATTTCTGAACTGCATGGGATGCTTAAAACTGCCGAGCAAAATATTAAGAAAAATCCAAGCTCTATTTTAATGGTTCAAAAAGGTAAAGGAATGAAAAAGAAAGGCAAAGGCAAAGGAAAGGGTCTGAACAATAAGTTCAAGAACCAAAACAAGCCCAAATCCAAGCCTGAAGCCAAGAAGGCAAAGCCTCCCAAGGGAGTTTATTTCTTTTGCAATAAACCCGGTCATTGGAAGAGAAACTGTAAGCTCTACCTGGAAGATCTAAAGAAAAAGAAGAATAGCGGGGCTATTACTTCAGGTATCTATGTTATAGAAATTAATCTTTCTACTTCTCCTACGTGGGTATTAGATACTGCATGTGGAACTCACATTTGTACAAATGTGCAGGGTCTCAAAAGGAGTAGGAAGTTGAAAAAAGGCGAAATAGACTTACAAGTTGGAAATAGAGCAAGAGTTGCTGCTTTAGCCGTAGGCACTTATGAATTAGTTTTGCCCAATGGGCTTTTGTTAATTTTGAACAATTGCCATTATGTTTCTGCTTTGAGTAGAAACATAGTTTCACTTTCTTATTTAGATAAAGAAGGTTTTATTTCAATTATTGGGAATAATAAATGTTCTATTTATCGTAATGACATTTTTTATGCGGATGGTGATTTGCATGGTGGTCATTATTATTTAAACATTGATACTCCCAATAATCAAGATGTCTATAATATAACTACCAAGAGAATCAAGACTAACGACTTGAATCCAACCTATCTCTGGCACTGTCGTCTAGGCCACATAAATGAGAAACGCATTTCAAAGCTCCATCAAGATGGACTTCTGAAATCATTTGATTTTGGATCATTTGACACATGCGAATCTTGTATATTAGGAAAGATGACTAAGGCACCTTTCACTGGACACAGTGAGCGGGCCACTGACTTATTTGGTCTAGTACATACTGATGTATGTATGTGGTCCACTAAGTACAACTGCTAGAGGAGGCCACTTGTACTTCATTACTTTTATAGATGACTATAGTAGATATGGTTACATCTATTTAATGAAACACAAATCTAAAGCTTTTGAAATGTTCAAAACATTTCAAAATGAAGTACAGAATCAGCTTGGCAAATCTATTAAAGCACTTCGATCCGATTGAGGTGGTGAATATTTAAGCCAAGAGTTTATTGACTATCTTAGAAATTGTGGTATTGTCTCACAATTAACCCCACCAGGAACACCACAATGGAATGGCGTTTCTGAACGAAGGAATCGAACCTTATTAGATATGATTCGATCCATGATGAGTCAAACGGATCTTCCACTATCCTTTTGGGGCTATGCATTAGAAATAGCTGCGTTTACACTAAACCGTGTTCCATCTAAGACGGTTGAAAAGACACCATATGAGATATGGACTGGGAAAAAGCCTAGTTTATCTTTTCTTAAGATTTGGGGATGCGAGGCATATGTTAAGCAACAGGCTTCAGATAAGTTAGCACCCAAATCTATAAAATGTCTTTTTTTTGGGTTATCCTAAGGAAACTAAAGGATACTACTTTTACAACCCCACTAAGAAAAAATTATTTGTTGCTCGAAATGGTATCTTTTTAGAAAGAGAATTCATCTCTAAAAGAACCAGTGGGAGTAAGATACATCTTGAAGAAGTTCAAGAGCCACAAAATCGCATTGAACTTGAGATGAAAAATTGAGAAGACTCACAACAAGTTGTTGAGCCTACTCAAGTAACACAAGGCCCACGAAGGTCTAATAGGACACGACATCAGCCTCAAAGATATCGTGATGTGTTGCTCATTGATCAAGATGAGCCAACCACCTATCAAGAGGCTATAATGGGATCAGACTCTGAGAAATGGCTAGAAGCCATGAAGTCTGAGATGCAATCCATGTATGACAATCAGGTATGGACCTTGATTGACCCACCTGAAGGTATAAAAGCCATAGGGTGCAAGTGGGTTTTCAAGAAGAAAACTGACATGGATGGCCAAGTGCATACCTTCAAGGCATGATTGGTTGCAAAAGGATTCAAACAAACACATGGTATAGACTATGATGAAACCTTTTCACCAGTCACTATGATCAAATCAATCATAATCCTTCTCGCCATTACTGCATACTATGATTATGAGATTTGGCAAATGGACGTGAAAACAGCATTCCTTAATGGAAAGCTACTTGAGGATGTGTATATGACACAACCTGAAGGTTTTATGTGTTCAGAGAATTCTGGGAAGGTTTGCAAGCTTTAAAAATCCATTTATCGATTGAAGCAAGCATCTCGAAGTTGGAATCATCGCTTTGACGAAGTAGTCAAAGATTTTGATTTTATCCAAAATATTGATGAACCTTGTGTTTACAAGAAGGTTAGTGGGAGCACAATTGTATTTCTAGTTCTTTATGTTGATGACATCCTACTTATCGGAAATGACATTCCTACCTTACAGATTGTCAAGTCTTGGTTAGGAAAGTGTTTCTCAATGAAAGACTTAGGCGAGGCCAATTACATCCTTGGGATTAGGATCTATAGAGATAGATCCAAGAGGCTAATCAGTTTAAGTCAATGCACCTACATAGACAAGGTATTGCATAGATTTAGTATGCAAGATTCAAAAAGGGGTTTTGTACCTATGTCTCATGGCATCAATCTCAGCAAGACTCAGTGTCCTAGTACACGTGATGAGCGAGAGCGCATGAATAAGATTCCATACGCCTCGGCTATTGGATCTATCATGTATGTCATGTTGTGCACTCGACCAGATGTCTCATATGCCTTGAGTATGACTAGTAGATTTCAATCAGATCCAGGTGAGAATCACTGGACTGCCGCCAAGAATATCCTAAAGTACTTGAGAAGAACTAAGGATGTATTCTTGGTGTATGGAGGATTGGATGACGAGCTTGTTGTAAACGGTTACACAGATGAAAGTTTTCAATCTGACAAAGATGATTTTAGATCGCAATCAGGATTTATATTCTGTTTGAATGGTGGAACAATAAGTTGGAGGAGCACAAAGCAAAGCACTGTGGCTGATTCTACAACAGAAGCTGAGTACCTAGCAGCATCAGATGCAGCTAAGGAAGCTGTTTGGATTAAAAAGTTTATCACTGAACTAGGGGCGGTACCTACCATCTCAAATCCGATAGATTTATTCTGTGACAACAATGGTGAAATAGCACAAGCAAAAGAACCTAGGTCACATCAAAGGACTAAACACATACTCAAACGATATCACCTTATCAGAGAAATCATTGATAGAGGTGATATAAAGATATGTAAAATACCAACTAATGACAATGTTGCTGATCCTCTTACTAAGCCGCTTGCACAGGCTAAGCATGATCTTCATGTTAGGTCAATGCGTATTAGAAACATTAATGATTGAACCTAGTGCAAGTGGGAGTTGTTGGAGGTTGTGCCCTAGGCCAATCATTGTATTGTGAACATTGTTTATTATTACGAAATAAGAGTTTTCTTTTTATTACATTATTATATTATTTGCATGTTTATATATAATAATATCCATGGATAAATCATTTTTTGAATTATCCAAAATGTCCCTAATCAATCATCCTTGTGGGAACAACGATGAATTAAGATTAGTATGATTTTGATTAATTAAGTGTTAATCATATATGATGACATGAATCAAAATCATAGGCGTGTGTTAGAGAACAGGACGCTGGATAGACCCGTCATGAGATAAGTTACATGGATTAGGTCATAAATTTATCTCATATATAACTATGTCATTGATCCCTTGGACCTGAGATCACCATAGATTCCTACATGAAGGACACTGTACTTTGGCATTGTCTAATGTCACCTTTAACCGAGTGATTATAAAGACTATGATCAGGTATAATGAAATTCATGCAGAGGAAGATGAGTAGTCAAGATGGAATTTGTCCCTCTAATTAATAGAGAGAGATATCTCTGGGCCCCTCGATGAGTGTGACTGAGAAAGGCCATGCTCAAATAGAAAGGGTTCCATCTTATATCAGTCTGCTCGGAGATCGAGAAAGTTATGATCGAGCAAGTTGAAAATGACATTTCCATGTCTCATACTCGATCTAGATATCATGTGACAAAAGGGATATGATAGAGTTATAAGATAGGTTGCATCGGATCACCGATCCCTTATGATTTGGGTAGTCACAATGTCTTGCTAGAGGCCGCTTGTGATTTGTGGGTCAAACAGTGTAGTTGGCCAACTGCCAACATCATATGGGCCTGCAGGGTCGCACACAAGAACGAACCAACTCGAACTAAAATGTCCACATTCATTGAATCAGAAATGTGTCTAGATTCAATGAATATCTAGGATGGAGGAATTATTTATATATATATATATAAATAATTAAATTCGAAATATATTATATATATATATATTATATTTGATATTATATATATATATATATGGATTAATTTAAATTTGATTCTATCAAATAGATTTAAATTTAAACTAATCAGATAATTTAAATTTGATTCTATCAGATAGATTTAAATTTAAACTAATCAAATAATTTAAATTTGATTCTATCAGATAGGTTTAAATTTAATTCTATCAAATAGATTTAAATTTAAACTAATCAGATAATTTAAATTAAGCTCTAGATATTGTTAGTTTAAATTTAAACTATAGGATAGATTTGAATTTAAACTAATAGATATATTTAATTAATTTTGATTAATTAAATATATCTGAAACTCTAGTCTATAAATAGGGGTTTCCATATCAGAAAAATAATAATATATAGCTAGAGCTAGAGCTACCTCCAAAATCCTTAGAGAGAGAGACATCGTACGGACGTTGTACGGAATTGTACTGACGTCGTACGGACTGTACGGACAGATTGCTAGTCAGATTGCTAGTACACTGTTTTGAGTTGCTGAACCCCGTTCGTGTGGATACCAGTAGAGGGAGCTGATTTGCGGTCAGTTCCTGTGATCCAAATAAAAGCAAACAACAAACTCAATCGGAAGAAAAAAGGTAATTCTCTGAACCTATTCAGTTTAAGTGATTTTGGCGGATCCTTGGTGGGAATTGGGATCAAAATTTTTTAATGTTTCCGCTGTGTGCCTCCCATAATTCCCAACAAAATATACATAGACATCATGGGTCAAGGATGTCCAAAACACTCATTCTCATACATTTCGTTCCAAATCTGGTTCATACAATATATTTACATGCTTTTACATATGCTCAAAGGTTTACATCTCACCAATAACTTATACATACATACTTTGACATCAATTTGTTCAAAAAAAAAAACTATTCTAATGTCAAAGTATTGCAATTCACACTCCTTGGCCTCCATTCCTTGCTCCTTGGTCCACCTAGCATGTTAGAACATTGAAGAGAAGGGAATGAGATTTAAAGAATTCAAATAGCTCATCTTCCTTTCAATCATAAATAAAAGATGCAAAACCAATCTTACAAATGCATGCATGGGCATATCAACATGTGCAAACATTCAAGAAGTATTTTCAATATTTGAGCAAGTCATACATAACATACAAATGCTTGCCAGGCAAGTGGATTAGCTTCATCCATTCACTTGTGGATTTTGAACTTGCCTCACCCATTCTTTAAGAGGTTCTTAGACTCAACCTTACTCTTGAGAATCAACCTTATTTTAAGAGACTCTTTACTTTGTCTTAACCAAATTTTAAGGGTTCTTGGCTTATCTTTACTATGGCTAAGGTTCTTGGCCTCACCACACTCAAGGAAACCAAAACAAGTATCATAAATATCATTTGAAAACATAATACATCATTATAGTACCATGACATATGAAATCATACTAGAATACTTTTTTGCGCTTAAAACACAAATACACATATTCAAAGACGAGCTAAGCATACAATCATGCATGAGAGAAGAAAGAGTGAGCTACCTTGCTTGTATTTACACACTTTTTTCTTAAATTTTCTTTCTTTCTTCTCGGCCTAACCAAAAGCTTAGGGAGCATTAACTTCTCTTGGCCTAAATATACCAAAAGAAACATGAATTACTCATGGGAATAAGCCTTGGCATTATACACACTTTACATGATGCTACTTTAGTCTATGGCTCCATTATGCTTCTATAACGCACTTAATGAAGCAACTACAAAAATTCATGATCTTGGCTCCTTTCTTTCTTTCAATCTATGATTCTTGACTCCATTTGGACTCCTTAAAGTCATCATATAATATTTTAAGGAGCATAGCTAGGAGTTGTTTTATTATACTACTTTATGGAGCCTACACCTCCATCTTATTATTTATGGCTTTTAAAAATTTTTTAAGACTTTTTCTTATACTCTCCCATCATACATGATGCAAAACTAAGCTTGGAAGCAACTAAAACACTCACTAGGTATTACTTCTGCCCTAGGCTGGGGCAAGGCTTCCTTAAGGAGTCCATAGAGTTTCTTTGCTTTTTTCGATGGGAATTGCATGTGGGAAGTTTTCTAGGGATCTTAGGAACTCATACAAACATTCACATAGGCTTGGAAACTCTTAGATAAAATCATATTTTTGGTTATGTTCACAAACCCCTAACTTTTCTATCTTACAAATTCACAGTTCTTTCGTTGTTCTTTTTGTATATTCTTATTTCTCATGCTTGAATATTCGTGTCTCTACCTTGTTTTGGCTTGAATTCCTTTCCCTCTCTAGTTTCTCTCTCTAGACCTAATATGGAAGCCATTAGAATTCAAAGAAAATAAGTTTTCCCATTGCATGTCATACCTCATTTGAAAGTTTGCTAAATGGTGATTCTCTTGCTCTATTTGGTTGATCCAAACCTCCACTTTTTCTCATGAGGTCACAACCAAAATCATTCTTTCATGAAGTTGAAACCACCATTAGAAAGAGCATAAAGAGTAGAGTAAGATTACTAACTACCCTAACATGAGATTTTGCATATATGCTTACCTATTTAGCTTTCCTTCCTTTCTCTCTCCTCCCTCCCTTCATCATGCCATAGCTACTAGTATTTAGCAGAAGTTAAGTTGGCAACTCCAATAGAGAAGGCGTGGATGACATAAAGAAAAGGTGGGGGAATAGTTTTGACTTTTTCCATAATTACCATTCTTACCACTACACTTTGACTATGCCATTTGAGCTTGTTTTAGATCCTTTTTAAGAACCGTCTCTTCCATCATAAAATTTAGGTTCTCTAATTTATGAAATGCCTTTGGAATCACTCAATTTGGATTTAAAACCATTATGAACTATTCAGTCAAATTTTTGGTCAACAGACAGCCGAAATCGCTCACCGAAAAGGTTTCAACTGTCCCGAGGGTTTCCATAGTTTTAAGGGCTCTAAGAACTCCGGAGAACTCAAAATTTTCATTTAAAAAGCCTTCCTGTAAGTTTTCCAAAAATTTCCTATATTTATGAAAGTGTCACTGGCCTTTCGGTAAAATTTTTAAATTCTCATTTTCCGTTATTTATAATTTTATTCTAATTTTAGTCAGCTCTAAATCTTTCTATTTTGGAGATTTCTTTTTATATCTGGCTCATTTTTTACTTTTATAGAAAAATCAAATGTCACATTTCTCACGTTTATAGAGGAACCGGATGTTACACTTAGTCGTGACCAAGATGTCCAAGTCCCAACCTAAGATATCTGACTTTTACTTTGAGCCTTTAGAACTTAGTTTTCATGATGTTCATGATATGGAATGACTTGGGGGCAACTATAAAAGGGTTGGTGAGTGTAGAATCAATGGTAACATGAATTGAAGGACTTAATTGATAACTTAAATCTCTTATAAGCTTAAGTTGCTTTGTTTTCTAATTAATAAAGTCCAAGAATAATAAGGTTCAAATTTACTCAATATTTCTACTTCTAATGAATTATTAATAATATTTCACTCAAAGCATGAGAGGTTAAGAGTTAATTATGATTAATTAAAGTGTTTAGAATTAGGGATGTTACACCTTCCCCAATCACCTTGGCTTTATTGGCCAGTAATGCAAAATTTTTAATTTCATATCCTACTATCTACGCCTTAATTTTAGGCTTTAAGCCTTTTCAAAAATTTGATGCCTTTCAAGTTTTGTCATGTGTGTGGTCCAAATAGCTAGAGAACTTGGACAACTCTTCATACTTAGCTTTATATTGACAAACATACCTATCACCCTCTTCTAATTTTAAGAACTCCACCTCCTCTGCTCTTGATATGATCAATGAAATACTTAGAATGATGTTTGAAAAACAACCTAAGCGATAGTCATTCCTTTCTCCTTAAGAATTCTCTACTCACTTTTCTATAAATCTTTTGCACCTTTTTCAAACTTAAAGACTGTTCATAAAATTTTCTCTTCATCAATACACTACATCATCTTAAATATTTTCTCTAGCTGTCTAGTCCACTGTTTAGCTACTAGTGGATCATAAACTCCTAAGAATGATAGAGGATCTTAAATATTTTTTTCACAAACATTGGCTAAATCCCATAAGAAGCTACCCAAATTTGAGTTCAAAGTCATGTAGCTATAGAGTTTCTATAGCTTTTGGATCTATTTTTCTCTTTCTATCTCTCTCAAAACATCACCTCTCTCATTTTCAGAATGGAAATACAATGAAAATAAAAATAAAAGATGACATGGGTTAAGTGTTTGGGTGGATTTGGGTCATGGATTATGGATTAAGTTCACTTAAAATTTACAATTGAGTTATAATAACTCACTTAAAATTTACTATTAGATTATAATGACTCTAAATATATTATTAGGCATATTTATTTATTTATTTTGTCATCATCTAAACCCAAATAATATATTAGACCATCTATGTTATTTTCTAAATATATTAAATTACTGTCTTTAAAATTAAATCCCAATAATTCCGTGATCACCAAAATAACAAAATTCCACTAATAAGTCAACATAATTGAAACTAGTACTTATAGATAATGTATTTTACTTACTATATAGAAAATTATATATGTTGAAAAAATAAATAAAATAAATCAATTTCAAAACTGCAGTCGTTTCATTTGCAGTAGCATTGAGGTTTTTTTTTTTAAAAAAAATTTAAAATATTACAGATGATGAGAGACCCTCTAGGAACCTTGTCCTAGGAACCTTCAACAAGATGGCACTTTGTCCCAGACCGGCTAGAAAACAAGAATGTTGGTCAAAGGAAAGACCCTAAGAGAACTTGTCTCTTAGAACCCTAGCCTTAAGACGCCATAAAGGAAGACCAATCCTTTAATAAGTCACGTGAACTCTCAGAGAATACAAAGAAGCAAAAGCCTCACAAATAAATTGAATAATACTCAAATTCATTCATTCATTCATGTGTAAAATATAGTACAATAGGAAGCCTTTTATAGGTAAAATTTTCTAGAGTCCTAATTAAAGTAAAACTCTAAAATCTGATTAGAAATATTTTAAATAATACCTAATATATATCCTAATTAGATTAGGATACTAATCTTAACTTGATCTCCAAGATAAGCTTTTTGACCAAGTTCAAAAATAATAATAATAAAATAATAAAAAACGAAATTTCAAAAGGAATCCTAGTCAAAACTAATCAGCTTCATAAGTTGTCACATAGGATGCTCATGCTTCATTAAAAATCATATGGTTGTCACATGATTCTTAATCTCTTACAATTGGACTCCAATTGGGCCTTCAATATATTGGATATTGACTCCATGGACCTTCTTAGGACATTGGGCTTCCACTTGGACTTCCACTTTTGCATCTTTAAGGAGATCTTGATCAAATATGGATCTTGAGCTATAAACTTGGGTCGACGTCCAACGTAAAGATTATTTTGAACTCTTTGAAATTTTTGGACATATACTAGCACAATTTGGGCTTCTTGAGCATGAGCCATCTCTTCATGAGTCATTTGGACTTGAATCATACCCTTTTGAATGATTTGAGTTTCTTGATGGATGAGGGCTTCTCGAACTTTTAATGCTCCAATGGACATGCCTACTGGTATTGTATCATTCCCTCCCTCTTTGAAAAGATTCGTCCACGAATCTTCGCCATTAGGTGGTTTCTTGGGAAACAAATCTCTACATACCTGCAAGGAGCTAGAACTAACAATAGGCAAAGATGGGTTAATATTGTTAGTAGATAAACAAATATCCTTACACACACTCTCAACCTCTCTTTTTTCATCAAACAAGCTCACACTTATGCTTTTCTCACTTTTCTCACAACTCTCTTGCTCTTTCTTTTCACTCACACTCATTTCTTTTTCAATTTCATCTTTTTCTCTTTCTAACACATATTCTCTCTCTTTTTCTTTTGTTCTCTCCTTTTATTTTATTTTGTATGCTTGTACTATTCTTATTTGATCCTTATAAGCATCCATAGGATCAAGTGGTACCAATACATGATTTTTTTCATTAAATACAAATGAATAGTAATAGTAATATTTGTGCTTATGCTTGACATACTTAGCTTTTCTCACATGTTTCCATGGTTTACCAAGCATAATATGTCCATCATACATTGGAGCTACATCACATAACACTTTATCATGATATTTACCAATGGAGAAAGAAATCAAAACTTGCTTATTAACCCTAAATTCAGCACTACCCTTCAACAAGGTATAGGGCCTAGGATGCTATATAGTAGGCAAGTTTAATTTCTCAACAAGTAAGGTACTAGCAACATTTATGTAGCTACTATTATCAATAGCCATGCTGCAGACTTTCTCTTTTATAAGGCATCTAGTATGGAAATCAGGGGATGCCTTTTCCTTATCTTGTCCTGTAGAGTTGATATTGGATTGGAATGCATCTAACCTTGCACAAGATTGCTTAAATCGCTCTTTGTTAGCCTCTTCAAGGAATTTATACTCATTGGACATTTTAACACCTGAAAAGTTAGTCTTAGAAAGATAGAAGGAATAGGACCTCACGCACTCTTCTCACATGTTTACACTCAAAAGATGATAAGTTCACTCGTGTTTAACTCTCGTTTTGGCTTTTTCTTTAATGTTAACGCTCTTGCCTTTTACCACTCAATAATTTGCTTCTTACAAGCGTTCTAAGCAAGTCACAAGCAAATCAAATGAAAAGATCATACTAGTGGCAATCAAAAAACTAGAATCCTAAAATGTAAATTCCCAAAGAATCAAACAAAGGAGAAAAAAAAAGGTGTGTTTCAAAAAGGGGAAAAAGAAAGGAGGAAGAGGAGGCCTGGAAGGAAGGAGAAGGAAAGAAAAAAAATTCTGAAAATAAGAAAATTTAAGAATAGGAAACTACTTGCAATTCAATTTTAGAACAATTAGGAAAGAATATTCTTTCTTGAATGCAAATAGGAAAGTAGATAATTTGGTAGCTACTTAATGCAATCAAATTAAGAAACAAATTCCAATTAGGAAATTAACTCCAATTAGGAAATTGACTCCAATTAGGAAACTAACTCCAATTAAGAAATTGACTCCAATTAGGAAATTAACTCCAAACTTGCTTTCAACTTTAAATTGGCACAACTTGCAATTTTGAATTCTGCAATTTGAAATTTTTTTTTTCACTTTTTTTTACCTTTTTTTTTCGATTTTTTTTTTTGATTTTTTTTTTGGAGTATCATACTCTTCTTTTTTTTTTTTTTTTTGGATGGAGGAACACAACAATGGAAGACAGAAGAAGATAGATGAAAAAGATGAAGACGGAAAAGGTAATACTAATGGAAGGAGAGAAAGTATGAAGAATAATGAAAGGGAAAACACAAAGTACTAGCGACCAAAGTTCTAATACCAAATGATGAGAGACCCTTTAGGAACCTTATCCTAGGAACCTTCAACAAGATGACACTTTGCCTGAGACCGGCTCGAAAACAAGAATGTTGATAAAAGAAAAGACCCTAAGAGAACTTGTCTCTTAAACCCTAGCCTCAAGACGCCACAAAGGAAGACCAATCCTTTGATAAGTCACGTGAACTCTCAGAGAACACAAAGAAGCAAAAAAGCCTCACAAATAAATTGAATAATACTCAAATTCATTCATTTATTCATTCATTCATGTGTAAAATAGAGTACAATAGGAAGCCTTTTATAGGCAAAATTTTCTAGAGTCCTAATTAAAGTAAAACTCTAAAATCTGATTAGAAATATTTTTAAATAATACCTAATATATATCCTAATTAGATTAGGATACTAATCTTAACTTGATCTCCAAGATAAGCTTTTTGACCAAGTTCAAAAAAATAATAATAAAATAATAAAAAACGAAATTTCAAAAGGAATCCTAGTCAAAACTAATCAGCTTCTTAAGTTGTCACATGGGATGCTCATGCTTCATTAAAAATCACATAGTTGTCACATGATTCTTAATCTCTTGCAATTGGACTCCAATTGGGCCTTCAATATATTGGATATTGACTCCATGGACCTTCTTAGGACATTGGGCTTCCACTTGGACTTCTTTAAGGAGATCTTGATCAAATATGGATCTTGGGCTATAAACTTGGATCGACGTCCAATGTAGAGATTATTTTGAACTCTTTGAAGTTTTTGGACATATACTAGCACAATTTGGGTTTCTTGAGCATGAGCCATCTCTTCATGAGCCATTTGGACTTGAATCATACCCTTTTGAATGATTTGAGTTTCTTGATGGATGAGGGCTTCTTGAACTTTTAGTGCTCCAATGGACATGCCTACTGGTATTGTATCAACAGATGGTGAGACACTTAATTTAAGGAAAAATAACTCAACAACAGTCGAAACTGTTAACTTTAAAATTGATTTATTTAATATATCTTTTTTAGATATATAATATTTTCATTTTAAATACAAAAAGTTAATGAAAAATAATTTATAAATACGATTTTATTATAATATATATATATATATATATATATATAGACACACACACACAAAAGATATTAGAAATACATATTATTTTCTACTTTGTTTGAAATTATAATTTGATCAGTCTATATTATAGTATAAAAAAATTGCAATTCGACTAATAGATAGACAAATTGCATATATATTTTTAAAATTATATATATAGAGACTAAAATAAAAAAAAATTTAATAACATGTAATATTATATTCTGTCTGCTAAACTTTTAATTATTCGTATAAATTTAATAATTTTAATTACTAGAAGAAATATTTTAAAAATTAAGTAAAAATATATTAAAAAGTTCAACTTAATATATATTAAACATAAAATTTGTAGGCGCATTATGTTTTTTATATTATAAACATTATCCAAGCCTCACGGTAAATAAATTATCTACAGTGTAACTTTATCTTGAGTTTTGTGCCATCTTTTTTTTTAAAAAATTTTCCACTGTAATAAGTTCGTGCATAAGTTACCTAATATATATATATATATATATGTATTAAATTAGGTGGCTAGCTTACATATAATAATTTAATATAATAAAATAAATTATATATTGTCCAATTGTAAAGGAGTCGGGCCGTTTACATTTTAATTAAATAATCATCTGAAAACATGAAAAGCAATTTGAAAGAAGGCGGGAGATGAAAAAAATTTTCTAGCTGCGCGCGCGTTCTACTTTCTGTACAAACTCGCTCTCATTCTCCTTGATCTCCGCCTTCTCCTTAATTCTCCTTCTTCTCTCCTCTCCTCTCTGCCTCCTCCCTCGTCTTTCTTCTTTTTTTCCTGGCTTTCTTCTATATTGTTAATTTTTTTCTTCTAATTCAACTTCTCTTCTTTTATTTATTTTTTATTTTTCCTTCTTCTACTTTCATTTCTTATTTATATTTTCTTTTTACTTTTTACAGATTATTCATTTGTATATAAAAAGTATAAAGAGGTAAGTTTAATTTAGGTTAATATATTTCTTCTATTTGTTCTTTGTTATTCTAATTTTTTTTATGAATTAATGTATGTACTAATTGTTCTTTTTCTGATTGTGCTTCTTGTTATTTGGATTGAAGCAATGATGTTTAATATTAGAAGACCCTAAAACCCAGAACGAGATGATAAGCAAAAATATTGAAAGAAAGATAAAGATAGAAATGAGCAAATAGAAGAGAGAAAGGAGACGAGGGCAAAATGATTATTACTCAATTATTAATATGATAAAAAAGAATCATCAATGTAATATAACTATGAAAAAATGATTTGTGGTGATTACAGTAAGTATTAATGAAAGAATATAATAAATGTAACACTCAAATATTAAAAACCATATATTTAACTAAATATAAAAACAAATAATATCATTTAAATATATATAATATAATTTATTTATTGTTTTTTAATCAAAGAAATATATAAAAACAAATATATATATATATATATATATATATGTCCAATTGAAACTCAATTGAACACGAAGTAATTTAAAATAAAATATATTTGTCCGACAGAGTATTGGTGGAACAAAAATAGTGTTCAACTGATACTCCGCCAGACAAAGATCATACATCAGTTGTGCAATTGGACAACCAAATGGGCCAAATGGGAATATTAAATATCATAGTAATTACCTAATATTGATTGGTCACAATGGTAACGGTTCTTTGAATTTCAAAGATCGACAATGGTTTAATTTTTGGATATGTCAATTTCGAAAAAAGCTTTATCCGTTGTGCTCCCAATCCGAAGGGATCAGGCTTTCATCTAATTGGGTGAGAGAAATAGGAGCGGCTTCTCTCCAGTCCTCTCTCCTTCCAGTCCGTCCAATCTGTGTATTTGCTTCTTCTTTCTGTTCTGTTTTTGATTTTTCAAAGAGCAAAAAATAAAGAAAAAAAACTAATCCTTCGAGACTGGATGACTAAAAAGAGGATGGACTGCAGACAATCTAAACCCGAGAGAAATACCCTTGATATTATCGAATATATATATACTTATATATGATTTAATATATATTGTAGGCATATATAATAATAATAAATTTTTATTATTACAATATATTAAATACACTAAAAGTATATATTAAATTAAATAAATTTACATTAACAAAATATTATAATACATCAACAAAACATATTATATTAAAATATATTAAAGAAAACTTTACTTAAGAATATTTGTATATTCTTTTAATATAAATTACAAATTGTTTTATTTACAAAAGATGCAGCGCTCAGAGTGTTGCAGATTCTTTTTCATCATTATATTATACATTTTCGTTTTACAATTTCAGTGCAGTCAATAATATATCACTGACTGGCGAGATTCGATCGATCAAAGTAGTCGATTTGGCTGTTAGAAAAAATGTAATTTTTGGGAATGGAATCTTCTATAGTAAAAATCCTATAAAGTGTCATTACAATAAGATTTTATAAAAAAGATAAAATAAAAAAAGAATAAAAAATAAAAAACATTGTAAGGCACTTTATGGGATCTACATTGTAAAAGGTCCCATCCCATCAAAATGGATGTGTGGCCCCTTTGTAGCATAAAAAAGAAAAAGGTGAGACTCAATGTGTGTATGTGTGACACCTTAATCTACTACCACTACCTAGCCTCTCCCTGGGCTCGGTTCCATATGATTTCCAAAGAATCAACACTAGTCCGTGGTATTTTCATGCTATGAACCGGGGTTTCATACACTCATTATCTGCCCCGTGGGTCCTGTGAACCCATCATTCATCTTCTCTACTCAAACTCCACTTATTCAACTCATACATAGCATAATACAACTCATAGGCCACGGGTATAGAGCCAAAAACCAGAAAATGCACTTTTCTCACTTGTGCCCAAAAGTCTTATTTTGGCTCTAACTTTGGAAAATCATAATTAATTGTAGAAAAATGGGAATACAGCAACCTTTAGCTTTCTAGAAATCTCTAAGTGTCAAATTTACACTAAAAATCATTACCAACTACAAAAATAGTGTTTGGGCCATGTTTTACATCGAAAATGGGAAGGAGGTCCGGCTATCACTGTTTCTGGTGTAGCTTGCTGTCATGACTTTCGAAAATTCATAACTAAATCCAAAAAAATCCAATATGGGCAAACTATACCAATTTAGAAAGCTACAGATGTCTACTAGAGGAAAGAAATAAGTCCAGATCAGTTCAGTAGCCCCTACACCCCGAAAAATGATGGAACAGTGACGGGGGTTAGGAGAGCTCCCTGATGCTGATACAAAACTTCAAACGGTTCAATCTCTCTCTATAGACCTCCGATTTGGGTGCTTCTAGTTGGTGCAGGTCACTTTGGTTTTCTAGTTTATGTGTATAAAATTTCATGACAGTTGGACTCCATTTGGTCTATGTTTGACACGGTTTTCATTTTTGAACTATATGAACAGTACATGACCAAACTATGGATTTTTCCCAAATTCAACAATTCGCTAAATATTCTCTTGTCCTCTGAATATTACCAACTTTAGCTTCTTAAGAAGCTTTCTACAAACTCTAGAGGCATGCCAAATTTCATGGCAAACGGAGCTCATCCGGTCATACTTTGACGGAGCTCTAAAAAATACTGGTTTTGGCACCCCAAAGGTCCAAAACGGGTTCAAATGGCCTCTCACACACTCTAACTACTCATGAACAAGTTTAAAAGCATAAAACTAGGATATATAACAAGTCCATGTGGTCCAAATCATCATACATCCAAATCTCGATATGCTATGGCCAGATATGCACTATTGCATTCATTCATAAAAATGGGCAAAACCCTCATTTCCATTTATTTGGCTATAAACGTAGTTCATACAATATCCTTTCATATTTATACACATGTTACAACCTTTACATCTCAAAAATAGTGGGCGCATATTCATTGTGGCACCACTTTACATCAAAAAGGTCAAAATAACACTACATTCTCCTATACATGCTCCTAGGCTCTTTGGTGTGTGCTCGGTTCTCGTTGAGCTCCACCTAGCATATTAAGTTGAGAGGGGAAGGGGTGAGATTCAGGGAATCTCAGTAGCTCATGCACTCAATCAAGTAACAATCAAGGCATATAACAAGTCAAAGCATGTGAATAAGCACTTAGCCATTCTCAAACTACCAACACACAATGTACATGCTATGGAAATCACAACAATGCCAAAAATGGGCTCCAGGGACTTTTGGTCTAGCCTCACCCGTGTCTAGGGACTTTTGGATGGCCTCACCCGAGTTTTAAGGACTTTTGACTTGGCCTCACTCATTTGAGACTTTTGGCCTTGTCTCACCTATCTCAAGGGACTTTCGGCTTCACCTCACCCATCTCAAGGGACTTTCGGCGCTACCGCACCCGAGCAATTCTCACAATTCAACACACAAGCATATTGGCATCAATACATCAAAGCAATAGCACATGACATATTCCATACAACAAGCATATACATAATCATACAATGACTATCATATCCAAGAATGCAACAAGAAAGAGTGAAAGAGAGAGCTACCTTATGAGCCAAAGCCAACACTAGCTTTTCCTTTCAATTTCTCCTCTCCCTCCTTAGATTCACAATCACACCTTGATGGAGGTGTTTCTCTTGAGCCTAGACACAATTAAAGAGCATGGAATTACTCTCTTATAATTTAATTCAGAGCAACCCTTCTATCACATAAAAACCTAGGGTTCTCTCTCTCTCTCTAGAATGCCATCAACCCTTTCTCTCTCTTAAGCTCCCATGGTAGTGGAAAACCACATTTTCAAAGAAAACACAAAGATTCAAAGGCATTTTCCACTTTCCCTCTTCTGACCCATGCCCAAAATCCATCCATTTTCACAAATAAAACCACAGAAAGAGAGGGCAAAGGGAGGGGATCAGAGTTCTAAGAAGAAATGGGAGAAGTTATCTTACCTTTCCTTTGATCTTCCTCCTTCTCTTGATCTCTCACACTCTCCACGCCTCTTTTCTCTCTTTGGGTCGAAGTCTAGGGCAGATATGAGAGAAGAAATGAGTTTGGGCGTTTAATGAAGTCTGATTCTCACTATTTACTCTCTTTCGGACCGACCCTCGTTATGGCGAAAATTAACCTTCGCTATAGCGAGCTCGTGTAATCTGGCTTCGCTATGGCGAGGCTTAACCTTCGCTACGGTGAACTCGCGTCAGTTCCCTTCTCTATGGCGAGATTTACCATTCGCTATGGCAAAATCGCGTTAGTTCCAGACTTCACTTTCGCTATGGCGCACGCTACAGCGAGCTGCCCCCTGGTTTCTGTATGGATTGCTGCCAGCACTCGCTATAGCTAGAATTGCCTTCGCTGTTGCGAACTAGCTCTCTTGCTGTAGCGAGACCATTTCTCGCTATTGCTAGAGGACTTGGCAAAATTTCCAGATTTCAAATTTTTCTAACTTTCACTTTCTTTCTTTTTCTTTCCTTTTCTTTTTCCTGGTTGTTACATTTCTACCTCTCTTAAAAGAAATTTCGTCCTCGAAATTTGAAAACTTACCTCAAGGGAATAATTCTGGATATTTCTGCCTCATCTTATCCGCCAATTCCCAGGTTGCTTCCTCAGATGTCAGACCTCTCCAGATCACTTTCACCAGAGGAATGCTCTTGCTTCTCAGTTGTTTCAGCTTAGCATCTACAATTCTCTCCGGTTTCACTACATAGGAAAGATCTTCCTGCAATTGCACATGCTCATATTCTATGACATGTGAGGAGTCTGGTAAATACTTTTTTAATTGGGAGACATGAAAAACACTGTGTATTTGGGCTAGGTTAGGAGGTAAGGCTATTCGGTAAGCCACGGGTCCGATTTTCTCAAGGATTTCAAATGGACCAATATACCTAGGATTGAGCTTCCTTACCCTCATTGATCGACCTACTCCCGTCATTGGAGATATTCGAATGAATACATAGTCTCCAACCTCAAACTCTAACGGCCTCCTACGCTTATCAACATAGCTTTTCTGTCTACTCTGGGCCGTGAGGAGCCTCTTTCTAATCAATTCTATCTGTTGGGTGGTCTGGTCCACAATCTCAGGTCCTATCATATTCCTTTCTCCTAGCTCAACCCAACACAGAGGGGATCTGCACTTTCTCCCATACAAAGCCTCATAAGGGGCCATCTGGATACTGGAATGGTAACTATTATTATAAGCAAACTCTGCTAACGGTAAATACGTATCCCAGTTCTCCTTCATCTCTAGCACACATGCCCTCAACATATCTTCCAATATCTGGATGGTCCTTTCAGTCTGACCATCAGTCTGGGGGTGATATGCAGTACTAAACCGCAATCTGGTCCCTAAGGCATGCTGCAATGACCTCCAAAAGTTCGATGTGAACCTGGGGTCTCTATCCGAAACTATGCTATTGGGTATTCCATGAAGTCGCACTATCTCTCTGATATACAGTTGGGCCAATCTATCCAGTGTATAAGTAGCCTTAATAGCTAAAAAATGTGCAGACTTCGTTAGTCTATCCACAACTACCCAAATAGCATCGTGTCCAGAGGATGTCCTGGGTAACCCCATAACAAAATCCATGGCTATACTATCCCACTTCCACTCAGGGATATCTAGAGGTTGCAACAACCCAGCCGGTTTCTGATGTTCTATCTTTATCCTCTGACACACTAGGCATCTAGCCACATAATACGTCACATCACTTTTCATCCCTGGCCACCAAAAAATTCTTTTCACATCCTGATACATCTTGGTGGCACCTGGGTGGATAGTATACTTACTCTTATGCGCCTCTTCTAGAATGCTTTCTCTCAACTCATTCTGACTAGGCACACAGATTCTCTCTCGGTATACTATCATACCATCCTCAGACACCTTGAAATCTGAGGTCTTACCTTGGGAGATCTCATTCCTGATCCGCTTCAGGAACTCATCCTCTCTCTGGGCATCTAAGATCTGGGTTCTCAAGATATTTTCAATTTGGGTTTCACTCAGATACAATCTACCCGATACCACCTGACAAGAGAGGTTCAACTCTCTGAACTTCTCTAGGAGCTCCTGCTCCCTAATCATCATATGGGCTACATGGATGGTTTTTTTACTCAGGGCGTCTGCCACCACATTGGCTTTACCCGGATGATATTTCAACACATAATCATAATCTTTCAAGAATTCCATCCATCTCCTCTGTCTCATATTGAGTTCTTTCTGATCAAACAGGTATTTCAGACTCTTGTGGTCACTATAGATCTCTATGGTCGCACCATACAGATAGTGTCTCCAAATTTTGAGAGCAAACACTACGGCAGCTAACTCCAGGTCATGTGTGGGGTAATTCTCCTCATGAGGTCTCAACTGCCTCGAGGCATATGCCACTACTCGGCCCTGCTGCATCAACACACATCCTAACCCTTTGCCCGAAGCATCACAATAAACCACAAATGGTTCACTAGGGTCAGGGATAATCAGCACAGGGGAAGTGGTCAAACAGAGTTTCAACTCCTAGAAACTCTTCTCACATCTCTCATCCCACACAAATGGTGTATCTTTCCTAGTTAGCCTTGTCAGTGGTAAGGCTATTCGAGAAAAGTCCTGAATAAATCATCTGTAATACCTTACCAAACCTAGGAAACTCCTAACCTCGGTGATCGTTATAGGTCTATCCCACTGTAACACAGCCTCAACTTTATGGAGATCAACCGCAACCCTATCTCGTGAGATCACATGACCTAAGAATCGCACCTCGGTCAGCCAAAACTCACATTTACTCAGTTTGGCATACAACCTTTTCTCTCTCAAGGTCTCTAGGACTAGTCTCAAATGCCTCTCGTGCTCCTCAAAAGATCGGGAGTACACTAAAATATCATCAATAAAGACCACCACAAACTGATCTAAATACGGTTTGAATACCCTGTTCATATAATCCATGAACACAGCAGGCGCATTCGTCAACCCGAATGGCATCACAAGGAACTCATAGTGCCCATATCTCATTCTGAAAGCCGTCTTAGAGACGTCTTCAGTTCTCACTCTCAACTGGTGGTAACCAGATCTAAGATCTATCTTAGAAAACACAGATGCCCCAGCCAACTGATCTAACAGATCATCAATTCTAGGGAGAGGATATTTATTCTTGATGGTAACCTTATTCAACTCTCGGTAATCTATACACAACCGCAAGCTACCATCTTTCTTTTTCACAAACAACACCGGAGCACCCCAAGGTAAAACACTAGGGCAGATAAACCCTTTCTCTACCAATTCATCTATCTGCTTTTTCAACTCAGCAAGCTCGGCGGGAGCCATCCTGTAAGGAGCTTTGGACATCGGTCCAGCACCAAGCACTATGTCTATAGGGAACTCTAATTCTCTCTCAGGGGGTAGGCCACTAAAATCAAACTCTCTAGGGAAAACCTCCGAGAATTCCTTGACAACTGGGATCTCTTCTATCCCTTCTTCTACCTCTGCCTGAATAGAGAAAAAGACTAGAAACCCTTAACATCCATACTCTAAATATCTCTCAGCCTGGGTAGTAGTCATAAAGGATAACTCTACTCCTACCCTAGGTATGGTCCCACAAGCAGGTAAGGAAATGGTTTGGTGTTCACAATCAAGTATTGCATTATTTGCAGCCAACCAGTTCATACCAATAATCAAATCAATTTCATGAAAAGAATCCTCGCTTATCCTCGACTAGACTTTTAATACAAACCAAATCAAGAGTGGTATGACAGTGGTTAAATTGGACAGTGACATTTAAGCAAGTATGGGAAGTAACCACGTGGCCTCCAGTGGGTGTAATGATAGACAAGTCAAAAGGCAAGACACTAACAACCAGACCCAATTTCCTCACACAATCATAAGATATAAACGAGTGACTAGCATCCGAATCAAACATAGCAACTACAGGAAAGCCATTCACTAACAGCATACCTCGGATCAAACTGGGAGATGCGCTGGCTTCCTGCTGAGTAAGGACGAACACTCGACCCTGGGTCTGTGGTCTAGGAGGAGGCGCTGTCTCTATCTGAGAACAGTGTCTAGTAATATGCCCCGGCTTCCCACACTTGAAACATGTCACCGGAGACTGCTGGAAGGATGACTGGCCCCGAGGAGGTGGCACACCTCGCTGCGGCTTTCTATTCCATGGCCCTTTGCCTCTCCTCTTAGTACTAGGGGTCAAACTAGAACCCTCTTCTGGTTTCGGCCTTTTCAAATCCAAAACCCTCTTCTGACTAGCCGTAGTCGCAGTAGGCATAATAACTTGCAAGTTAGTCTCAATCACCCTACTGACCTCCACAAGAGTATTAAACTTTCTGATCCGCTGTGGAGTGACTCTATCGCTAATCAGGGGCCTCAAACCAGTCTCAAACTGCTCACATCTCCAGGGTTCATCATCATACCTCTGGAGGTAAGAGGAATACCGAGACAACTCTATGAACTTGGCCACATACTGGTCCACAGTCATCTCATCCATCTGTCTCAAGCCCATGAACTCCATCTCTTTCTTTTTCCTCACTAAACTTGGGACATACTTCTCATAGAATTCGACCAAGAAAGTCTCCTAAGTTATCTATATGTTCTTGGTCTCCAACAGGGGTTTCGCACTATCCCACCATCTATCAGCTTCTTTTTCTAGCATAAAGGTGGCTAGTTGGGCTTTCTGCTCAGTGGTACAATCCATCACTGAGAATATCTTCTTAAGCTGCATGACCCAAGTCTCCGCCTTATCCGCATCCAATTCCCCGTCAAATGAGGGTGGATTGTTCTGCCTAAACTGCTTCAATACTTTTTGGATAGGCGTCTGGGTCTGTGGAGCAGCAGGCTCCTGGAGAGGTACAGGTGGAATGCTAGACGTAGATAGTTGAGGTATAGGGGCATCTCTTCTAGCTTCTTCTTACCTAGCCAGGGTATCTTGCAAATGCATGATCATATCATGCTGCTGCTGGGCAATATACCTCTGTTGCTCCAGCATCTACTGATGCTGGCCCATCATGGCCTCATATCGGTCTAGTCTCTCCATGATGGCCTGCAGAGGATCCCTAGTCTCAATAGGAACCTCTGGCTTATCTCTTTGAGCCCTGGGCAGTCTGCCTCTGCCTCTACCCCTGCCCCGTCTAGTCTCAACCATGTCTGAAAGAAATAGCAATCCTCAGTTCAGACCACTATCACAAACACATATGCATATGGATGCTACAACTTCCATGACCATTCACACCAAACACCAACAAATCATAGCATTCAAGAGCCTAACATTGAGCAAAAGTGCCTGAACCTTTGCTCTAATACCAAAAATGTGACACCTTAATCTACTACCACTACCTAGCCTCTCCCTGAGCTCGATTCCATATGATTTCCAAAGAATCAACACTAGTCCGTGGCATTTTCATGCTATGAACCGGGGTTTCATACACTCATTATCTGCCCCGTGGGTCCTGTGAACCCATCATTCATCTTCTCTACTCAAAATTCACTTATTCAACTCATACATAGCATAATACAACTCATAGGCCACGGATATAGAGCCAAAAACCAGAAAATGCACTTTTCTCACTTATGCCCAAAAGTCTTATTTTGGCTCTAACTTTGGAAAATCATAATTAATTGTAGAAAAATGGGAATGCAGCAAACTTTAGCTTTCTAGAAAGCTCTAAGTGTCAACTTTACACTACAAATCATTCCAAACTACAAACACAGCGTTTGGACCATGTTTGACATCGAAAATGGGAAGGAGGTCCGACTGTCACTGTTTCTAGTGCAGCTTGCTGTCATGACTTTCGAAAATTCATAACTAAATCCACAAAAATCCAATCTAGGCACACTATACCAATTTAGAAAGCTACAGATGTCTAATAGAGGAAAGAAATAATTCCAGATCAGTTCAGTAGCCCCTACACCCCAAAAACCGATGGAATAGTGACGGGGGTCAGGAGAGCTCCCTGATGCTGATACAGAACTTCAGACGGTTCAATCTCTCTCTACAGACCTCCGATTTGGGTGCTTCTAGTTGGTATAGGTCAATTTGGTTTTCTAGTTTATGTTTATAAAATTTCATGATAGTTGGACTTCATTTGTTCTATGTTTGACATGGTTTTCATTTCTGAACTATATGAACAGTACATGACCAAACCATGGATTTTTCCCAAATTCAACAATTCACTAAATATTCTCTCGTCCTCTGAATATTACCAACTTTAGCTTCTCAAGAAGCTTTCTACAAACTCTAGAGATATGCCAAATTTCATGGCAAACGGAGCTCATCCGGTCATACTTTGATGGAGCTCTCAAAAATACTGGTTTTGGCACCCAAAGGTCTAAAACGGATCCAAATGGCCTCTCACACACTCTAGCCACTCATGAACAAGTTTAAAAGTATAAAACTAGGATATATAACAAGTCCATATGGTCCAAATCATCATACATCCAAATCTCGATATGCTATGGCCAAATATGCACTATTGCATTCATTCATAAAAAGGGGCAAAACCCTCATTTTCATTCATTTGGCTATAAACGTAGTTCATACAATATTCTTTCATATTTATACACATGTTACAACCTTTGCATCTCAAAAATAGTGGGCGCATATTCATTGTGGCACCACTTTACATCAAAAAGGTCAAAATAACACTACATTCTCCTATACATGCTCCTAGGCTCCTTGGTGTGTGCTCGGTTCTCGTTGAGCTCCACCTAGCATATTAAGTTGAGAGGGGAAGGGGTGAGATTCAGGGAATCTCAGTAGCTCATGCACTCAATCAAGTAACAATCAAGGCATATAACAAGTCAAAGCATGTGAATAAGCACTTAGCCATTCTCAAACTACCAACACACAATGTACATGCTATGGAAATCACAACAATGCCAAAAATGGGCTCCAGGGACTTTTGGTCTAGCCTCACCCGAGTCTAGGGACTTTTGGATGGCCTCACCCGAGTTTTAAGGACTTTTGACTTGGCCTCACTCGTTTGAGACTTTTGGCCTTGTCTCACCTATCTTAAGGGACTTTCGGCTTCACCTCACCCATCTCAAGGGACTTTCGGCGCTACCGCACCCGAGCAATTCTCACAATTCAGCACACAAGCATATTGGCATCAATGCATCAAAGCAATAGCACATGACATATTCCATACAACAAGCATATACATAATCATACAATGACTATCATATCCAAGAATGCAACAAGAAAGAGTGAAAGAGAGAGCTACCTTATGAGCTAAAGCCAACACTAGCTTTTCCTTTCAATTTCTCCTCTCCCTCCTTAGATTCACAATCACACCTTGATGGAGGTGTTTCTCTTGAGCCTAGACACAATTAAAGTGCATGGAATTACTCTCTTATAATTTAATTCAGAGCAACCCTTCTATCACATAAAACCTAAGGTTCTCTCTCTCTCTCTAGAATGCCATCAACCCTTTCTCTCTCTCAAGCTCCCATGGTAGTGGAAAACCACATTTTCAAAGAAAACACAAAGATTCAAAGGCATTTTCCACTTTCCCTCTTCTGACCCATGCCCAAAATCCATCCATTTTCATAAATAAAATCGCAGAAAGAGAGGGCAAAGGGAGGGGATCAGAGTTCTAAGAAGAAATGGGAGAAGTTACCTTACCTTTCCCTTGATCTTCCTCCTTCTCTTGATCTCTCACACTCTCCACGCCTCTTTTCTCTCTTTGGGTCGAAGTCTAGGGCAGATATGAGAGAAGAAATGAGTTTGGGCGTTTAATGAAGTCTGATTCTCGCTATTTACTCTCTTTCGGACTAACCCTCACTACGGTGAAAATTAACCTTCGCTATAGCGAGCTCGTGTAATCTGGCTTCGCTATGGCGAGGCTTAACCTTCGCTACGGCGAACTCGCGTCAGTTCCCTTCGCTATGGCGAGATTTACCATTTGCTATGGCGAAATCGCGTTAGTTCCAGACTTCACTTTCACTATGGCGCACGCTACAGTGAACTGCCCCCTGGTTTCTGTATGGACTGCTGCCAGCACTCGCTATAGCTAGAATCGCCTTCGCTGTTGCGAACTAGCTCTCTCGCTGTAGTGAGACCATTTCTCGCTATTACGAGAGGACTTGGCAAAATTTTCAAATTTCGAATTTTTCTAACTTTCACTTTCTTTCTTTTCGTTTCCTTTTCTTTTTCCCGGTTGTTACAGTATGCATTCTAAACAATAGTAGCTGACTGATTTAGACAAAGTTAGATACTCTAAAGTATCTCACTAAACTTAATTTCTATTTTGAAACGTATATTTTCTTTTATAAATCTCATCCCCTCTCTTACATATGTCGTTGCAATGAGATGGCACTATGATCTTTATTGTAGAGGATCCTAGTCCAATTTGGGCATGTGTCTATGTTTGGGATGACATGACATACTTATATTTTTTTTAAAAAAATTCTGTTTATCTCGTTGATGGGATCAGACACAAGTTAGAAAATAATTTCTATGTCTGGTGATCTTGGTCAACAATACACAATGGATTAAAAAAAAATCTACATTGACAAAATTGGTACCTATGAGTATATATTTTAAAAAAATGAGGATATATCAAGCTTATAACTAATATATAAGATTAGGATTCTCTTAATTATAATTTGTCATAAGTAGATTTTAAATATATATATATATATATATATATTATACATTATTTATCTTTAAACCACTCTAAGCACTTTAAACTTATTTTTCAAATTACAATTTAACATGTGTGAATTATAACTTAAATAGGTTAAAAACCCTTAAACTTTCCAATGTGACTCAAAAACACACCTTCACACACACATACGTAACTTAAGTTTTCCAAACAAGTTATTATCTCGCACACTATAGTTGTGGTGTGAAGACTTGGCCAAGAAGCCATTCATCAAGTCACAATTTAGGATTTTCAGAAATTAGACTAGTAACAGAACCAACAATCATGTGAGAGGCCATATATATTTAGAAAAAAAATTTGCTTATGTCATCATTGGGAACACACAAACCAAAAAAATAAATTTCTTCTATAGTGATCCTAGTTGAAAATACATGATGAAAAAAAATTACCTACGAATATATAAAAAAAAGATAAATCAGATAATAAGAAATTAAGATAATGATATCTAAAAAGAAAAAAAAAATCTGTCAATCAAACATGTTATTTGAATTCTGTTCAATCAAATATTACCACATTATTTTAGGGCTGATTGAATGATAAATTGAAAATAGATGTGATCTATTTTATTTCCATAGGTTGAGTATTTTTGTTCTTTTTTGGTTTATGTATTTGTGTAGTTAAGGATACTATAAAGTTGCAAGATATAAAGCTCATTGTAAAAAATAATTTAGGCTGATGTATTCCAACCCAATGCCTATTAAGGGTTGGGCTAAGCAACATTGTAAGCCCTTCTTAAATTAAGCTTGGCCAACCCACCTTTGTCAAAATCCCAATTGGGTTAGCCCACATGGGTCAGACTGACCCATTTTGATAGCCCTTCTGCATATTAATGAAAATTTAATAATAGTGACTAAATTAAAAATTAAAATTAAAAACCTATTAATCTATAAGAACCAAATGAAAAATTGAGTAAAATTCCAATGACAACAAGAAATCAACTTGACATTTTTTTGAATTCTAATCTTATGTCACTTTTGTTAAAATTAATAGCTTACAACTAAAATATAATATCAGAAAGTGTAGCTTGCACCTTAAAAGATAAAGTGCATAAATCATAACCATTTACAAAATAAATGGTTGAGATTATCTCAATTATAATTTAAAATTTAAAAATAGTAGGAGCATTACAAATCTAAATCAGTTTTCTTTTTTCTTTTCTCTCTCTTCTACTATCTTTTTGCTATTTTTTCTCTTATCTTTTATATCTTGAAATTTTCTATCTCCATCACTTAATTAAATTCAATTTTATTCTTTTTCTAATACTTAGCTGTTTATGTAACACCTTAATCTACTACCGCTATCTAGCCTCTCACATGGGCTCGGTTCCATATGATTTCCAAAGAACCACTACCATTCCGTGGCATTTTCATGCTATGAAACGGGGTTTCATACACTCATCTTCTGCCCCGTGGGTCCTGTGAACCCATCATGCACATTCTCTACTCACACTCCATTTATACAACTCATACATAGCATAAAACAAGCCATAAGCCACGGGCATGGAGCCAAAAACCAGAAAAAATGCATTTTCTCACCAGGGCCCAAAAGTCATATTTTGGCTCTAACTTTGGAAAATCATAACTAATTATAAAAAAATGGGACTCTAGCAAACCTTAGCTTTTTGGAAAGATCCAAGTGTTAAATGTACACTAAAAATAATTCCCAATCGTAATCTCTGAGTTTGGACCATGTTTAACATCAAAAATGGGAAGGAGGTCCGACTATCACTGTTTCTGGTGCAGCTTACTGTCATGACTTTCAAAAATTCATAACTAAATCCAAAAAATTCCAATCTAGGCACACTATAGCAATTTGGAAAGCTACAGATGTCTACTAGAGGAAAAAAATAAGTCCAGATCAGTTTAGTAGCCCCTACACCCCAAAAACTGATGGAACAGTAACGGAGGTCAGATGGGCTCCATGATGCTGATATAGAACTTCAGAAGGTTCGTTCTCTCTCTACAGACCTCTAATTTAGGTGCTTCTAGTTGGTATAGGTCACTGTAGTTTTCTAGTTTATGTGTATAAAATTTCATAACATTTGGCTACCATTTGGTCTATGTATGACATGGATTTCATTTCTGACCTATAGGAATAGTACATGACCAAACTACCAAATTTTCCCAATTTCAACAATTCACTAAATATTCTCTAGACTTCCAAAAATTACCATTTTTAGTTCCTCAAGAAGCTTTCTACAAACTCTAGAGGCATGCCAAATCTCGTGGCAAGAGGAGCTCATCTGGTCATACTTTGACGGAGCTCACAAAATTACCAGTTTTGGCACCCAAAAGGTCCAAATGGCCTCTCACACATTCTCACTCCACATGGACAAGTTTAAAAGCATGAAACTAGTATATATAGCAAGTCCAAGTGGTCCAAATCATCATACATTCCAAACTCACTATGCTACGGCCAAAAATGCACTATCACATACATTCAACAAAATGGGCAAAACCCACATTTCCATTCATTTAGCTCTCTACATAGTTTGTACATCATATATTCATGCATTTACACTTACTACAACATTTACATCTCAAAAATAGTGGGTGCATCTTCATTTGGCACCACTTTACAACAAAATAACCAAAATAAAGCTAAAATCTAGATAAGCATGCTCCTAGGCTCCTTGGTGTGCACTTGCTTCTCCTTGAGCTCCACCTAGCATGTTAAGTTGGGAGGGGAAGGGGTGAGATTCAGGGAATCTCAGTAGCTCATGCACTCAATCGAGGAAGCAATCAAGGCATATAACAAGTCAAAGCATGTGAATAAGCATTTAGCCATTCTCAAACATCCAACACACGTTGTACATGTTATGAAAATCACAACAATGCCACAAATAAGCTCTAGGGACTTTTGGTCTAGTCTCACCCGAGTTTAGAGACTTTTGGATGGCCTCACCCGAGTTTAGGGACTTTTGACTTGGCCTCACTCGGTGATGAGACTTTTGGCCTTATCTCACCCATCTCAAGGGACTTTCGACACTACTTCACCCGAGTGATTCTCACAATTAATCACACAAGCACATTGTCATCAATGCATCAAAGTAATAGCATAGGGCATATTCCACACAATAGCATATACATAAACATACATTGACTATTACATCCAAGAATGAAACAAGAAAGAGTGGAAAGAGAGCTATCTTATGAGCCAACACTAGCCTTCCCTTTCAATTTCTCTTCTCCCTTCTTAGGTTCACACTCACACCTTGATGGAGGTGCTTCACTTGAGCCTAGGCACAATCAAGAACATGGAATTACTCTCTTAGAATGTAATCTTTAGAGTAAACTCTCCTAACATACCAGAACCTAGAGGTTCTCTCTCTCTCTCTAGAATGCCATCAACTCTTCCTTTCTTTCAAGCTCTTAAGGTAGTGGAAACAACATTTTCAAAGAAAACAAAGAGATTCAAAGGTGTTTTCCACTTTTCCCTCTTCTGACCCATGCCCAAAATCCAACCAATTTCACAAACAAAACCATAGGAAGAGAGGGCAAAGAGAGGATATCAGAATTCCAAGAAGAAATGAGAGGAACTTGCTTACCTTTCCTTTGCTCTTCCTCCTTCTCTTGGTCTCTCTCACTTTCCACGCCTCTTTTTCTCCTTGGGTCGAAGTCTAGGGCAAATATGAGAGAAAGAATGAGTTTGAGCGTTTAATGAAGTCAAATTCTCGCCTTTTACTCTCTTCCGAACTGACCCTCGCTATGGCAAAAATTAACCTTCGTTATAGCGAGCTCGTGTTAATTCCCTTCGCTATGACGAGGTATAACCTTCGCTACGGTGAGCACGCATAAATTCCCTTCGCTATAGCGAGGTTTAACCCTCGCTATGACGAACTCGCATCAGTTCCAGACCTTTACTCTCGCTATGGCGTACGCTACGGCGAGCAGCTCCCTGGTTTCTGTATGGACTGCTGTCCGCACTCGCTATAGCTAGAATCACCTTCGCTATTGCGAATAAGTACTCTCGCTGTAGCGAGACCATTTCTCGCTATTGCGAGAGGACTTGGCAAAAATTCTGGATTTCGAAAATTTCCAGCTTTCTACTTTCTTTTTCTCTCTTTTATTTTTCCCAGTTGTTACAGTTTAACTCTTTCTTCTTCCTTCCTTCCAACTTTCTTGATGTCAAATTTTTGTTTTCTTCACTTTCTTTTTCTCCTCTTTCTATTGCCCCCTTTCTATCTCTATACTCTCTTCTCCTTTCACTCTAAGGAACAAAGATGTCTTAATTTTTTGTTGATGCAATGTTTTTAACAATCATGATGTTTAATTACTTCTTTTCTAATAAAAAATTGCTTTTATTCATTTCTCTTTTGTTCAAGTAGACCAAAATAACTCACAACAAATCAATATATAAGATTTTGAAGCATAAATGCACACAAAACAATCAATTTTTTTATTAGAAACAAAAGAAGAAAATGACACAATAACTCATGCATGTAGCACACAGTTTGTTTCTTACCCAAATGCAATGCATAGAAAGCCAAGGAAAAAATAAAAAAAATCTTAAAGAAGAATTAATAATAATAACCAAGCCTTCAAATCCAATTTGAT